>CP125979.1:137087425-139587425 GCA_030063025.1 Avena longiglumis | reverse complement strand
CATGAGAAGGTGGCTCTCGGTGAAATTCGTGTCCTCCATGTTCCAACCAGTGCACAAGTTGCTAATATTTTCACTACTCTTCCAATGGATTCATTCACCAACATTCGATGCAGTCTGAACATCGTGGCGCCCGACGTTGACACTGCGAGGGGATATTAGATAAACATGTTGTAGAGTCGGTTAAGGACTCTTTGGCTTGGCCGGTTGTCTCATGTACTATATAAACCTTGTAATCTTGATCAAATCAATACAAGCTACAAATCTATTCAATCTTATGATATGTGAAGTCTTTGATGATTCATGATGAAGTCTAATATGGAGAATGTCACGAAAGCAGAGATATGAGGGCTAGCGATGGTGGTTTAAGTCTTTGTGGCAATGAGGAACTAGCTATCTTGGTGATCTCTGACTTGCAGCAGCAACTGTTAGTGAAGGCGGCAACACAGGAGAAGTTCACAATCTTACCTTGCAGGGTGAAAATCCAAGGTGTGACTTTAATTGGTTGTGCCTGATAATGACCTTGTTGAAAGCATTGTTCTATGAGCGAGGACTTTCTTCAGATTGAAAACCTATGATCTTTGATGGAGCGCCGATGGTTCTTGTGCACTCTTTTCTTATTGAAGGTGTCGCTAGTGGAGAATTTGGAATTCTGGTGTTGTTTTAGTGGTGCTAGTGTCGGTGCTACAAGGAATTGATCGCTATATTGGGACTTTTCTTTTTTGTAATTCTTTTTATTTCAGGGTTATGCGTCTATAGGGCAGTTAGGGAAATACATTGTTGCAGAGTCTGGATGAATTGGTATCTTTGCGGTATTAATATATGCTATTTATAAAAAAATATTTGTTTTTTATATGTCTGGAGGTAGTTAATACCTACTAACTTTGTACATATAAATGTGGAATATCTAAAAACCCTCTTCAAATCTTTAGACGACATTAATGGGTATTAACTACCTCCATACATTTAAACATGGAATGCTTATTAACTCCATTCATTATCCACCTCGCTAAACTCCTAAAATTAACTACCTTCTATTCTTTTCAAGAGTATTCTTAGGTGGATAATCAGCAAAATTAACTACCTCCGGGTTATAAATATGGAATCTCTGAATACCCGGTTTGGATCTATAAATAATAATAGAAGGGGCAGCACTTTTGAGCAATCATCTTCTTCCTGCACGCTAACTCAATGGCGAGGGCTCCGGCATTTCTAGCTCTCATGTGCCTAGTGGTCTCTTCACTGGCCGGTGGCGCCGAAGCGAATAATAATGTCGGTGTGTACATGCTCAAGAGAGGGAATTTCTCTGTCAAGATGACCAATTGGGGTGCCACTATCATGTCGATCGTTGTTCCCAATTCGAAAGGTACGATGATCATACTATGTTTTGATAGTCAGAAAATCATTTAGAATCTAAAGTTCCCATGGGTAATGGTTTGGGATTTACACTGTATAGAGTAATATCAATATTTATTACCGTCCACGAGGATACTCATGAATAGTCATACCCATGCACATATTTGATGAGTATCTATGCTAATTATGTAAAAAAAAAGCTCAATGGTTTATTTTTATGACAGCTACATAGGAGTTCGGTTTCATAATTTTATATTTTTGGTTAACAAATACATGATGTTCTAGATATTGACGATATCTCTAATATGAATATTTGATCATTAGGCACATGCTAGAGGAAAAATATGAAAATGTTTTTTTTTGGATCATGGGTAGAATTTGCAAGAAATTGTATGCATGCCCAACACATGAATTTTTCCCTCCACGAACATCTTACTCATACCCTACTCTTGTGGGCAGGATATCTGAACCCATGGGTAGGATTTTCACACGTTTTGTTTGCGAAATTATTTTTGTGTGGTGTGCGTGGCTTGATTTGCATAAGTTATTTTGTAGGGCACTTGGCTGATGTGGTGCTGGGTAAAGACACCCTGAATGAGTATTTCGTAAGATCTCTGAATCCCTGTCGACAACATGCTTCACACATTCATCCATCTTCTTTGGGAGAACATCACTAAACAATTCTGTGGGTACATAATACTAACACCATGGAATGTGTTGCAGAACGATGGCTGCTACTTCGGCCCGCTGACCGGGCGCGTGGGCCAACGAATTGCTAGGGGCCGGTTCGTCCTCGACGGCAAAGTGTACCATACCTACGTCAACGATGGCAGGAACACGATCCATGGTATTGCACTGCAGCTTGCTCCGGTACGCCCGAGTAAGAGTTGAAATGCGCTAACTAGTACAGTAACAATTTGCTACTTTAGGTGGTCGCCGGGGATTCAGCAAAGTCGTATGGACGGTGAAGGAGTACGTCGCCGGCGGCAGCTCGCCGTACATCACGCTCTTCTACCGCAGCTTCGACGGGGAAGAAGGGTTCCCCGGAGACCTGGACGTGTACGCGACGTACCAGCTGACGGGCCCGTACGCGCTGAGCATCCGCACGAACGCGACGGCGGTTAACAGGGCCACGCCCGTGAACCTGCTGCAGCACCTGTACCTGAACCTGGGCGGGGAGGGCAGCGGCGACGTGCTGGGCCACAAGCTCCGCGTCGCCGCGTCGCGGTACACGCCCCTGGACGACGAGCTCCTCCCGTCGTCCGGCCGCGTCGCCCCGGTCGCCGGCACCAGCTACGACTTCCGCTCGCCGACGCCCATCGGCGCGCGCGTCCGGCGGGTTAGCGGAGGCAGGGGCCTCGTCGGGTACGACACCAACTACGTGATCGACGGGGAGGGGATGCGGAAGTTTGCGGCGGTCTGGGACGACGCGTCCGGCCGCGGGGTGGAGCTGTGGGCCAACCAGCCGGCGATGCAGCTCTACACCGGCAACGGGCTCAACGACACCGTCAGGGGGAAGGGCGGCAAGGTGTACGGCCGGTACGGCGGGTTTTGCCTGGAGACGCAGGGGTACCCGGACGCCGTGAACCATCCCGAGTTCCCGTCGCAGACGCTCAGGCCGGGCCAGGTGTACAAGCACGACATGCTCTACAAATTCTATTTCTAATCTTTTTATTCTGAGGATTTGTTCTCATTCTACCTTTAAACCTCCCCGCCTGATGACGCTTGAAAAATAAAATAGATTGATTTTTTGTTGGTTGATTCTACATGGATTGAGTTAGAGATCCATCAACAAGATGACGCTTATTGATCTAGAATTCATGCTAAAAGAAGGTTATGTACAAATCAAAGAGGACCAGCATCGCGCCATACAATTTAACCCAAAGGACCTAGCCTAGGGAACCATCTGGAGTGTATGCCCCGAGCTTCAATGTCTACCCACGAACATGTTGGAAGTACCAAATAATGTGTCACTAATTTAATTCCACTAAGAAATATGTGCAAAGAGAAAGCACTAGAACATAAACTTGCATCATAATTTAATCAAAGAGGCAAACGACAGTACTAGCCCATATGTAATTAGCATGCAGAGATTATAATACCGTATGATAAATCGTTATATCTGTACACAGTTTGTCACGTAGTCAGCATGAGCCTTTTACCCTACCATACACGTTTGTTAACATGGTATCAGAGCAAACCTAATTTTTGCTTCTGCCTACCCTATCGTCGTCGCCGCCGCCGCCGCTCGCCGATCTCGCCATGACTACCTCTGGCCTCCCCTCCAACCTCTCCAGCCCATCCACCGCCTCGTCCGCAAGGACGGTCCTCTCCGACGTCTCGATGAGCTCCGGGAGCGCTGCTTGGGCGGTGATGACGTTGCGGATCCCGACGCCCCCATCAACCTGACGACCAAGTTCACGGACAACTACCTCTACTGGCGCACTCAAGTTGATCCAATCTTGAGGAGCAACCTGCTCTTCGGGATCGTCGATAGATCCCTACCCTATCCGGGCGAACAACTCCAAGACTCGGCGTCTGATGGCAAACCCGCCTCCACTGTGACCAACCCCAAGTACTCGGCATGGCACCAGCTAGATCAGTCCATCCTCTCCGCCATCGTCTCCTCTCTCAGTAAGGGGGTCCCCAGCATGATCATGATGATCCCGACATCGCAGGAGGCGTGGGAGGCTCTGGAGGCCATCTTTTCCTCGCAATCGACGGCCCGGGTCATGGCGATCCATACCCAGTTGTCCAAGATCAAGAAGCACGACTACCCCAACACCACCGCCTTCTTCAACAAGGTAAAGTCCCTGGCGGATGTGCTCTCATCGATCGGAAAGTCGCTCCGTCCCGAGGAGTTCAATGCCTTCCTTCTCATTGGCCTCGACAGTGACTATGATACCCTCGCAGATCGTGTCTCTACTCGGTTGGTGTTCGACCCTATGCCTATATGAGATGTCTACACGCAGCTCCTCAATACCGAGCAGCGTGTCGAGGCACGCCGCGCTGATCTCGACGCTGATATCCACTCCGCCAACTACACGTCTCGCCAAGGCGGGGGACGCATGCCTACGTACTAGCCCCCACCACCAATGTCACCTGCACAGTGGACCGGCTAGGACGCCCCTGCCCCTGGTGGTCGCCCGCATGGACCTTCCGTGCTGCCTCCTCCCGCGTGTCAGCAGTGCCAGGGCAGTGGTCGCAACAATGGTCGCAACACGGGTGGATAGGGGTGGTGGAGGAGCTCATTCGATATGCCAAATTTGCCCCCAAGGTCGGCCACGTTGCATCCTGCTGCTTCAAGCGGTTCCAGAAAAAATTTCTGGGGACTAGGAACGATGGTCGTAACATGGACCGTCAGCTTGCTGCTCTCAATGATGGTGCCACCGCCTACCATTCGGCGCCTCTACTCCCTCGTATCCAGTTGATCCATATTGGTATGCGGACACTGCAGCAACGGAACACTTCTCCAACGACCTCAACAAGTTGAACATCAAGGAGCAATACCATGGCAAGGATAGTGTCCAAACTGCTAATGGTATATGTATGCGCATTACACATATTGATCAATCTATAATTCCTACACCTACACAACCCGCATCTCAAAAATATTCATCATGTACCATATATTACTCGCAATCTTCTTTCCGTCTAGAGATTCACACACGATAATAACGTTTTCTTTGAATTCCATCATTGGTATTTTATTGTTAAGGACCGGGGCACCAGGGCGGTTCTGCTTAGAGGGGATGTCGCCGATGTCTCTATAATCTTGAAGTTTCTTCTGTTAAGCAAGCCATCGGCAGCGTCAAGGTGTCGCGTGATCAGTAGCACTCGCGTCTAGGGCATCCAGCCTCTCCGATCATCTAGCATACTTAACATCGTCATGATCTTTCCTATGTGTCGGTTAATAAAGCTGTACCTTTAGTGTGTGATGCCTGTCAGCAAGACAAGAGTCATCAGTTACCTTTTTCAGCGTCTACTCGTGTTGCTACTGCACCCCTTGAGATTATTCATTCAGATGTTTGGGGTCCTGCCCAGATGTCAGTTAGTGGTCATCAGTTTTATGTGAGCTTTATCGATGGATACAGTCATTTTACATGGCTTTATCTTTTAAAACATAAATCTGATGTCTTTGCTATTTTTCTTCAGTTTCAACAAAATGTTGAACGTTTACTTAATAAGAAAATTATCCATATTCAAAGCGAGTATCTAAAGTTAAATAAATTCTTTGCTGATATTGGTATCTCACAATGTGTCTCGTGCCCACATACACATCAACAAAACGGTACAGCTAAACGCATACACCGTCATATTGTCGCGACCGGTCTTACTCTCCTAGCTCATGCGAGTGTCCCCTTTTGGTTTTGGAGTGATGCTTTCTTCACCGCTTGCTTCCTCATCAATAGATTACCTAGTTGTGTTATAGACATGCAAACACCCCTCGAGCATCTCCTTGGTGAAACACCTGATTACTCCTTTAAATAGTTTATCATGTATACGTGTTGTACTTGTATACCAGTTGTACCCCTATAAACTCCCCATATATAATGATACCAAGCCGGCCCTAGTCGGCACGAGCCTTTTACCCTACCATACATGTTTCTTAACACCGTAAACCATATTAGTAATGTCTATAGAGCTAGTAATAACAGAGCAGCTTGAGAGATTAATTAATTATTAACTGAGCAAAAGAGTTCGTGACGCCTGAAAAAACTCCCTCTTCTTCCTTCGCATCGCCCCGTGGGTGACGGCAGGAACCCTAGCTCCCGCCGCCCAGCACCCCTCTCTCCCTTCCCTCCTCCTCGCCGCCGCGGGGCGAAGCCCAGGCGCTGGAGGCGGCAATGCCTCCCTTTCCCTAAAGGGAATATGCCCGAGAGGCAATAATAAATTGGTTATTATCGTATTCCTTATTTATGATAAATGTTAATTTTACATGCTATAATTGTATTAATACGGAAACGTTAATACATGTGTGTTTAATAAACAAAAAGGAAGTTCCTAGTTATGCCTCTCTTATAAACTAGCTCGTTGATTAACAAGATGATTAAAGGTTTCCTGATCATGGACATTGGATGTTGTTAATAACAAGGTCACAACATTAGTGTAATGATGTGATGAACAATCATCCGAAGTATAACATTACGATCAAAGTCATTGAGTTTATATTGCTATAACAACTTACGAAGTGATCCAAATCCTTAGACCATGAGATCATGTCAATCACTAACACCGGAAGAGTTTCTTGATAACATCAAACGTCGCATCGTAGCAGGGTGATTATAAAGATGGTTTCAGAACTACTAAAGTGTTATGTTGAGGCCCATGGATCGAGAATGGAATTTTTTCATCCCAATGACAGATAGATATGCTCTGGGCCCTCTCGGTAATATCACATTGATTAGCTTGCAAGCAAGTGATTTGATCACTAGAATATTATATCACGGGAACGAGAAAAGAGTACATGTCAGTAACAAGATCAAACTAGGTATGGAGATACCGATGATCGAATCTCAGACATGTAATATATGGCGAAACAAAAGGATTAAGATACTAGCGTAAAAGGTTCCGACGATCACAAGAAAGTCATCGATGATTGTGTGGGAGTCAGTATGGGTCTCCAGATCCCGCTTCTGATTATTTATCTGAGAGGGGTCTCGATCATGTCCGCATTATTCACGAACCGTAGGGTGACACACTTAAGATACACCGACATCCATTTGGAGCAAAAGTTTCATGCCGAAAAGAATAACAAGCGCAGGAATTTATTTCACTAGATACCGAAACAGTTTTTCGGGTGAAATTGCAGAAAGTGTTTCTGGATGTGAAATGAAATACTAGCAAGGGGTTATATGTGAATGTTTGTCATTAAAGTAGTTGATAATATTCTGAATAAATAAAAGGAGTTTTATTTAATGAGAGTTTGCATTAAATTTGGTGGAAATTTAATGGGAATTTGAGTGGGTTTTTGAGTGGAGGGAATTGAAAGGCATTTGAGTGAGTGGAGTGTCCACCCACATGAATGTGGAAGAGGTGGGGGCAGCCACATGGCTGGGCGCATGGCCCCTTGGGTGCCCCCCCTCTCCCTATAAAAGGAGCCCCCCTCCCTATCTCTCACTCACACCTCCTCGTGAAGGATCTCTCTCCCCCTCTAGAATTTATCCCCCATGGTCTCGGACTAGCGAGATACATGTTTCCGGTGGCTATTCGGCAAGAAAGAGTTGTGCTTCCGCTGCATCGCTGGAGGCGAGGCGGAGGTTGCTCGGTGCCTCGAGCGTGTGTTGACACGGATGCGCTGTTGTTTTGCGGCGCTAGGACTTCCTCTCGATCTTGAGATCGGCAAGAGATCGTCTACATCAACCACGAGTTTGGACGCGTTAAGCTTTGTCGGTCTTCAACGATATGTTCTCTACGGATATACATCCGCCCGTTGTTTGTATCTAGTAGATAGATCTTGGAACATAGTTGTTTCCATCGTAGGAAATTTTTTGTTTTCTATGTTGCGAACCCTACAGTGGTATCAGAGCCGGATCTATGCATAGATACTTTGCACGTGTAGTACACATATGAGTATGTGGGCGATGATGATCATTTTATTGCTTCTTAGCTGTACTTTGGATATTGGTGGCATAGTGGGATGAAGCGGCCCGGACAAACTTTACATGTCCTCGTACATGAGACCTGTTCCACGCTTGACATGCAACTAGTTTTGCATAAGTGGCTAGTGGGTGTCTGTCTCTCCTACTATAGTCAATATCTAATTTGCAACGAGTTGTCAACAATTTGGTTATCCTCGTTGTGGTTCATGTTCGTAGGTAAGAATGGTTCTATCTTCGAAAGCCCTAAGCCACGTAAAACTTGCAATGGATAAATTAGAGGCGTCTAGTTTAGATTGTTGCTGTGCTAGTGTTTGTAGGGGTTCGTAGCATGGATAACAAAAATTTTCTATCGCATACAAACAAACAAGCCAAGATCTATCTACTAGATTGTAGCAACGAGTCGATGGAATAACTTACCCTCGAAGATTCCAAAGTGTTTAACGAGAGCGGATTCTCGTGGGTGATGTAGTCGTACTCTTTTCGATCTCAAGATCGTGTAGACGATCCTTCCGGCGCTGCGTTCCGGCAGCGCTTCCATGATCAGTCACGTTCGGTACTCGCGAAGACCTTCCTCTCCCTTGTTCCAAAGAAAATGGAGGTTGCAAGATCTCCTCGCGATTCCTAAAAGACACTGGCGTGGTACCTAAGTAGAGGAAATCCATGAGGCTTCGCTTAGCCGAGCGAGTATGGTGGAGTATGAGAGGGCTATTAGTGGTCTAGAGATTAGACACACCAATTATAAGGCTCTAAACCGCAGGCTAAAGCAATTAGAAGCTCTAAACCAAAAGCGGCTCTAAACCGGAGATTAGAGGATAGGAACTTGTGTGTCTAGGAGGAGGCCCTGCCCCTCCTTTTATAGGTGGAGGGGCTGGCGCGCCAGGGGAGGGAGGGGAGTCCCTCCCCAACTCGGCCTAGGCTGGCCGCCGGCTTGGAGGAGAGGGACTCCTCCTCCAAGTTGGTTTCAACCTCCTCTTGCTTGTTTCCCACAGTTTCCTGTTTCCCACAGTTTCCTGTTTTCCACAGTTTGACTTTCAAACTGGTAGTTTGACTTTTCAGTTTTGGAACAGCAAGAACACTTAGTACATGATGCAATCATTCAATGACACATTCATGTACCCTCCCCCCCCCCGGAGTGCCGGACAATCCGGAACCTTCTAGAACATTCCCGATGAAAACACCGGAATCATTCCCGAACTCCGAAACGGGACTTTCCTTATATGAATCTTATTCTCCGGACCATTCCGGATCACCTCGTGATATCCCGGATACCATCCGAGACTCCGAACAACATTCGGTCTCATTCTCATAATACCATAACTACTCAAAAACAAAGTCGAATCCTTAAGTGTGTCTCCCTACGGTTCGTGAATTATGCGGACATGATCGAGACACTTCTCCGAACAATAACCAATATAGGAATCTGGAAATTCATATGGCTCCCACATATTTCTACGATTACTTTGCGATCGAATGAACCACTTACATACGATACCAATTTCCCTGTGTCTCACGATAGTTTACTTATCCGAGGTTATGATCGTCGGTATCTCTGCATACCTAGTTCAACCTCGTTACCGATAAGTACTCTTTTTTTGTTCCCGTGATATGTGATCCCTTGTGACCCAGTCACATGCTTGCAAGCTAATTGGATGACATTCCACCGAGAGGGCCCAGAGTATATCTATCATCATATGGATGGAATGAATCCACTCTTGATCCATGTGTTTCAACCAATACTTTCCGAACACTCAATGCCACCTTTATAGCCACCCGATTCGGTGTGGTGTTTGATGTCATCAAAGCATCCATCCGGTAAAGGTGATATGCATGATCTCATGGTCGAAGGAATTAGGTTACTATGTATCAGAAAGCATATAGCAATTGAACTATTGAAATGACTTGATCTTTATGCTATGCTTATCTATAGGAGTATGTCCACCATATCATTCTCCTAACGATATGATCTTGTTGTCGATAACATCTCAATGTTCATGATAGGGAAACCACAATCATTAATCAACCAACAAGCTAGTGAAGTATAGAAGCTATACTAGGGACTTCAAATTAAGTTTACAAATCACACAAGTATTAATGTTTCCTTGTTAATACTATTATAGCATGAATGTAAACATTTATCATAAACACAAAGATATAATAATAACTATATTTATTATTGCCTCTAGGGCATATCTCCAACAGTGTTATGATATGGTGATGTTGTAAGTAGAAGTATGAGATGATACTCTTACAACACACATAGCGTGTAAGTTTCATAGACCTTGGCCTTACATATAAAGGTATGATAGAGATCATACCACGGTGCACATGATGGAGATCATATGCGGTAACCATATCATTTCACTTATAAACATGTGATGTTTTGATTGCATCTTATATTGCTTGTTTGGCGTTTTATTAGCATAATAAGATGATCCCTCATTAGATATCAAGATAAGAATGTGTTCTTCCTTAAGTATGCACCGACAATGTTTCGTCGTTTCAAGACATCACGTGATGATTGGGTGTACTTGAATCCATGAGCATATCTCGGGTGTAAGACAGTTACACACGCGAATACTAAGGTTCTTACTTGGCGAGCCTAACATGTACAGACATGGCTTCGGAACACGGACCGAAAGGTTAAGCATGAGTCATATGTTTTGATATGATGACCATATGGATGCTCGCCTTTGAAGCTACACCGACTCACGTGATGATCGGACTTGGTGTAGTGGATTTGGTTCATGTAATCACCAAAAAGACATGAGGGATGTCGTTTTTGAGTGGGAGTTTATTTCTAATTTGGATTAGAAGAACTCAATTTATCATAAATTAAATCAAAGTGAATTTGCATAATTTATTGTAGTCATTGGCATTCGTTCACCACCTTATGCATAGTTGTAATTGAGATAATAGAACTATAGAATTCTGGATATTTACTTTACGAACTGGTATCGTATTGTGTTGAGTGTCAATCAAAGTTTAAAGTCCTATTGCAAACTTTCAGCAAACTCTATTTACTCCATGAAATTTAATAGTTGGTATTAAATCGAGAGTAACAATTCTAGTGTTAGTATCTTAAGTATCATGTTTGCCTCCATGATTCTTGATTGTTTTAATATCAAATTTATCTAGGAGCTGAAAGAATTGTTTCAGAAACCATCATGTGTGACAAATATAACGATATCCGAAACAATGTTTTGGTTGCAATATGATAGAGTATAATATATGTTCTCATATTGAATGAGAATTTGCAAAGGTTGGAGATGCTAGACATCCTAATCATCCAAAAGTGTTTTGGAAAGTTATGTTATACTCACGATTCGCCTTTATAAGCTACAGTAGCTTGATCATGAAAGTCGTCATGATAAGGATGAATAGAATATGTATGTAAAGTGTTTACTACACTAAAAGATTACTAAAGAATTGATTTTGAAAGAATACCGATCATTTTGATGATGGTGATCTACTTCAAAGTGCAAGTCCAAAGGTATTATTATTTGAATATACACGCTTTGGACTATGTGTCATGCATATGGCACCACTTTTGATGTTGATAGATTCTTTTAAAAGGAAAAGGAAATGCTGAAAGAGAATCTATAAAATATATTTGGCAGAAAAGAAAAGATTGGAAATATCCAATTTAGGTATATGGATGATATACATGTTATGGTTGTATTCTTTGCTTGTTAAACAATATGGTTCTTGGGTATTGGATACCGAATTGGTTGGTATAAAATTTCGTACAGAACGACTCAATTCAAGAACCACAATGGCCTAAGTAACTAGCAAGAGAATATGTGATGATGTTCATCGAAAACAAACAAACTGTTGTTTGTATTTCTCGTTGACATCAAAGCTTGACTTTAAGGTTTGTTTTAATAATTATTATTTAAATCAGGTATTATGAGAACACAGGTTGTTCAATTAATTACCATATTCCATATAAGATGGATGATTTACAAATCTAGTTGGATAAATCACATCCATAAAGCCTAATGCTAAAATGTCGCAAGATAAATGACTGAAAGATCACTTATGAAGTGACATCGCTGTTTAAATTATATTGGAAATAAAACATGAAGAAACTCCATTTTCATGGATTTTTGGAGTCTTTGATTTGATCAAGTGACGCCTGTGAGACTTTCCTTGGGATAATTAAAACTTCGTTCAAAGGCCAAAGAAGAAAAAACGACTAAAATATTGGAATTTATACATATCGATGTATGTAGTCCATTATGTTTAGTCGTAAGCGATGGGTTTCAACTTCATATACTTTCTCCGGAAATTCGAGTGAATATTCACTTAATGAGAAAGAAGTGTGAAATATTTGAAAATGTTCAAAGACTTTCAAGATGAAGTGAAAACCATTGTGACAAGAAAATAAATGGTTTATGATTTTATCATAAGGGATTTATTTGAGTTACAAGTGTAACAAGAAAAATAAATGAATTATGATTTTATCATAAAGGGATTTATTTGAGTTGCAAGTTTAGCAAAACACCTAGATTTACATCTCCCAAAACACCATAGGAGTATGGAGTGTATGAGATTTGTAATGAAACCTTGTTTAACATGGTTGGATCAAAGGTGTTATTTATAAAACTGCCATTATGTTTTAATTAAAAGCTTTAGAGACTACCGCTTTTTCACTTAAAAGAGCTCCATCTAGATCCGTTGAAATGACACCATGGAAGTTATGGTTTGGGGTAAAACCTAAATTTTCATTTCTTAAATTTTGGTATGCTAAACATAAGTAAGATGTTTACAACCAAAGTCGGATGAGCATGTCTTTGTAGGTTATTTCGAATAACAATTGGTTATTCCTCCATAACACCGAGGACAAAAGGGTTTGTCGCTTGAAATGTGAAGTTTCTTGAAAAAGGAATTTTTCGCAAAATTTAAGTGGGAGGACAATAGAACTTTGATAAGGTTAACGAACCTTAGCTAAATGTGCTGAGTTGTGCAGCGCCTGAAAATATTCCGAAGGCTGCCATAACGCTCATAGCTTATGTGCCTCAAAGGTTGTGGTCACGGAGATCTAAAGTTCCTATTGAACCAAGTAGGACGGATAAACAATCAAATGCTGAGATTTGAGAGTAAATCATTATTGTTTGACAATGATGAACCGACTATATACAAGAAGCGATGATGGGCCCTGACTCCGTCAAATGGCTTGAAGCCATAAAATCCGTGATAGTTCCATACACGAGAAATCAAGTTTTGAACTTGGAAGACCCTCCAGAAAGGTGTAAAAACCTATCGGTCGTATTTGGATCTATAAAGAAACAGACATGGATGTTTCACATCTATGAAATAGTCGACATGTCGTAAAGTATTTTATGACAATGTTCAAGGAGTTGACTATGATAAGATTTGATCTTTCATAGCGATATTTAGTCTGGACGGATTAAAGTGGAAACCACTACATATAATTTTTTATATGGTAGATGAATAAACAAAACAAAAGTTCTTCTAATAGAATGGTTACCTAGGGCGTGTACATGACACGATCCAAAGGGTTTTGTTAATTCAAAGGATGCTAAAAAGGGCATGCAAACTTCAATGGTTGAAGTAAGCATCGCGGAGTTGGAATCTTCACCATGATGAAAAAGGAGTTTTCATCAGGAGTCGATGAAGATGCTTGCATTTGCAAGAAATTAAGTGGGAGCGCTGAGACATATTTCTAATACATTATGTGGAGGACATCTTGTTGATTAGAAATGATGTATCTTTTATTGACAAAGGTTAAGAATTTCATTTCGATGAAAGACTTAGGCAAAACCCGAATATTTATCATGAATGTCTATAGTGGATAGACTGTGACGCTAATATGGTTGTGCCAAACGTACATATATGAGATATTGAAGGAGTTCAATATAGAAACGACAAGAAACAGTTCTTGTCACATGGAAAGGAATTGAATCAAGATTCAAGTGTATTGACACTTGATAAGTGAAACAAGATTCAAGTGCTTTGACACTTGATGAGTGAAATCACAAGGATGTTTTGATCAATCATACCATGATATGTACACATTCAGATATGTCCTATGCTCTAAGTGTTATGATCATATACCAGAATGAATCATAAAATGATCATTGGACGATAGTGAGGATATTCTTATGATCTTTTGGAAGAACTAAGAATATATTTGTGTAGAGATGACAAACAATTACAAATAGTTCATTATAAAGCGTTACATTGATACTAGTTTTGTCACAAGATACAAATTAAGTTTATCTCAATTTAAACTATGAGTGTCACAATGAAATGGAAAGGAGTTTTCATGATGGATTTGGATGTATTCCATAGTTAAGACATTGTGACGAATACTATAACAAAAAGGCTAAGTATATGACTGCTATAGTAGCAGCAAAGGAGGGAATTTGTGTCAAGAAGTTTGTTATCAAACTAAGGTGTGGTTCGTAACGGGCTAACACTAAAGATATATTGTATGACAATAGTATCGACATGATTTAACCCCAAGAAACTAAAGGTCTCACCAAAAGATCAAATTTATATAGTGCCATCTCATTGGATAATGAATGATGCGGAAGACGCAAAGACATGCAAATACACACGGACCTGAAGCGTCAGATCCGTAGATTATGTTAACCACTTGCAATTGCGTATATGGAACACCAAAAAGCCATAGGTGTTCAAATACGCAAAGTTTTTAAACTAGATTATTGTCTCTAGTGCAAGTGGGAGACTGAAGGGAATATGCCCGAGAGGCAATAATAAAGTGGTTATTATCGTATTCCTTATTTATGATAAATGTTTATTTTACATGCTATAATTGTATTAATACGGAAACGTTAATACATGTGTGTTTAATAAACAAAAAGGAAGTTCCTAGTTATGCCTCTCTTATAAACTAGCTCATTGATTAACAAGACGATCAAAGGTTTCCTGATCATGGACATTGGATGTTGTTAATAACGAGGTCACAACATTAGTGTAATGATGTGATGAACAATCATCTGAAGTATAGCATTACGATCAAAGTCATTGAGTTTATATTGCTATAACAACTTACGAAGTGATCCAAATCCTTAGACCATGAGATCATGTCAACCACTAACACCGGAAGAGTTTCTTGATAACATCAAATGTCACACCATAGCAGAGTGATTATAAAGATGGGTTCAGAACTACTAAAGTGTTATGTTGAGGCCCATGGATCGAGAATAGAATTTGTTCATCCCGATGACGGATAGATATGCTCTAGGCCCTCTCGGTGATATCACATTGATTAGCTTGCAAGCAAGTGATTTGATCACTAGAATGTTATATCACGGGAACGAGAAAAGAGTACATGTCAGTAATGAGATCAAACTAGGTATGTGCGAGCACGGATGCGCTGTTGTTTTGCGGCGCTAGGACTTCCTCTCGAACTTGAGATCGACAAGAGATCGTCTACATCAACCACGAGTTTGGAATTGTTAAGCTTTGTCGGTCTTCAAGGGTATGTTCTCTACGGATATACATCCGCCCGTTGTTTGTATCTAGTAGATAGATCTTGGTACATAGTTGTTCCCATCGTAGGAAAAATTTTGTTTTCTATGTTGCGAACCCTACATTCCCCCATGCGCGAAGGCTACGGCGCGAGACGTGGCGGTCGTGGTGGTCGGAGTGCTCGGCGAGGGGCGCGTTGGCGCGGTCGGCGATGTCATGGAGGCTTCGCACGGTGGTAGCACGCCTGGATGGTGGTGGCGCTGTCCTCATAGCAGTGTGGCGGCCATGGGTGGCGCAGCGACCTCGGGCTAGTGGATCAAAGCAGGACATGGCGACGGGCATCGAGGATGGCGCTAGTATCGGAGGCGCACCGCAGGTGGATGGCGACGGCAACCATGGTGCTACAGCGTAGCAGGGGGCTACTCAGGCCTGATCTGGGCCTAGATCTGAGCTAGTATGGGCCTGATCCGGGCCTAATATGGGCCTGACGGGCCCTACCTGCTGTGTCCGGTCAGCGACCGTCCTGGCGGTGGAGGGTGGTACCCCTCCCGATGGTTGTTGTGCTGACCAAATGCCACAAATCTTGTCCTTCTGTGCCTGATCTGATGACCTTGCGGTGGATGGTTTGTCGCACCATGGGACCGAGCTCGAGGATGTCAGGACGACGGCTTTGGATGGCGGGCTACATGCTTTGACTCTCCGACGGGTGACGTGGTAGCAGGTGTTGGCAAATTGCTTCGGCCATGTGGATGGCGAGGTGAGCTGTGGCGAGAGGTCCTAGCTATGTCGTCGTTGGTGGCCAAGCCCTGATCCGGATCTGGAGTCCTCGGTCCGCTATAGGGGGTTCCCCGTCATGCGTTCCTTTGACGTGGTGGGTGGGAGTGGTCGAGCGAAAGCTCTGTGCCTTGACACCGACGGTGGTGTCACCTTTGGGTGTCACATTCTTCTTGGGGCGCTACTTTGACCTCTCTCCCTCTTACCAACACTCAAGGTGAAATCGTACGTTCGCCTCGGGTGGGCGCGGTGGCGGCATGTGGTGTCGTGACCCTCTTGAGGGTGTCGTTGTTGAGTGTGGGTGTCTCCCTGGTGCGATGGCAGGTCTCCTAAGCTTCTTCTCGGCGATTCGTTGGAGGTCTTTAGTGGCGTTTTTAGCGTTTTCAACGAGTTTTGTCGTGTCTCTTGTATGTTCAGCTTTTTAGGGCTTCCTTAACACCCTATATCTTTTGGTTGTATGGATTTATTAATATAAAGCGGGGCAAAAGCCTGATTCGAGGAGGGGGACAGATTAATTAAGAGCAAGATTATGTTGCTACTAAATAAGTTAATCATGGCAAGATACACTAGCAGAAAACAAGCTCGACAATCTCCAGATACTAGATTAATCAGGCACTGATCAAGCTAATGCGACAGAGATTTGTTAAGAGAGGATCCTAGCAGTAGTAACTGATTGTTCAGGTGCAGTTACAACCTTGACGTTAAGCCAAAGAACTCTGTACAGGTTGATGTAGTCATGAGCGTACATCTTTATTGGATGCACGCACAAAGCTTGCCAGAGACAAGGTTGCCGGACGGCTGAAGATGTCGGAGAACGAGTTGTCGGCGAGTAAGGCGCGGTGCTCATGATTTGATGCAGCATAATCAGAAGGATCCGCGACATACTATGCACATTCTAGCTGAAGACTTGGGAAAGAGTTACATCATCCAAATGGCCAGCAGCATATGTTATAAATTAGCATGTACTTACACTTACCAAAATTAACTACATCAAACTTGCTAGGTATTATGATAATGTCATGTGTTATACCATTATAATGATTCTGCTTCAAACATACGTGCACTAAAGTTAAACACATACCAAACTTTGTTTGGGCATTTTTATTTTTATATATTGCATCTTAATCATTCATTAAAAGGAGTCCCATAGGTTTTAGCAAAAGTAAAAAATGATAGTAGTTCGCATGTCTTAAGAAATTAACTTGTTGCAATCTTGTGCATTTGTATGTGTTATGGTCTATTTCAATATCCTTAAGTATATTGACAGAAACCTTTAAAGTAACATTTTAACAAATATCTCGATGGAGGTTTTCTAGGATGTACTCCCTCCGTTTTAAAATATAAGATGTTTTAGGTTTGTGAAGAAAATGAATCTAGACTTGTTTTAGCGTGTAGATTCACTCTAAAGTTGAGTGAACCTCATACATTAAAAGAAGTATAGATACATTTGCTTCACAAAACCAAAACATCTTATATTTTAAGACAGAGGTAGTATTTGTTAGCATCCATTTTGAACTGCTTGAACGGCTAAGAAAGCCTCACATGTCAAAAACTAAGGGGCTAGTACCATAGAAGACCTCGTAGAGTATTGTCGGCGTTATCCAACTCTTCAGCCCTGCCACATCACAATAACCTCCAAAGAAGTTTTAGCAATGCAATGGGCAGGGCCGAGAGGGATTTGGGAGGTGAGAGTTCATGTGGTATCAGGGATCACGAGATGGGGGTTTCAATTGGACCTTCCCTATAGGCTCAGGGTTCTGTAAGGACCTTACTCAATGAGGAAACAACCCACTGTGAGTTTCCCATACTCATGAGCATGGACGAGTTTCGAGAGCATAAACAAAACCATAAACGATACATTTTAATAGGGACTTACAAATGGCGATGAGAACAAAATTTCAAAGACTTGAAAGAAATGGAAAAATAAATTACACCGAACGGATTGCATGCGTGGACGATAAATCTAACTGACGCTAACTTACAACTCTCAGGATCGAAAAAACAAAGCACTTCTCATTTCGTCAGTAACTTGTCTAAAGAGAACCTACATCATACGGCGGCCGGGTTATTAAGCGGCGAGTCCAGGCTTCGGAATTTATCCTTCGTCACTGTCATCACAGGGCACAGTGGACTGTATCACGACGCGAGCTCCCGACGACAGCCTGCAATTTCGAATCAGAGCAAAGGCCTCAATACCATCATCTGATCATTTCATCGCGGTCGAAAATGGAATCCTCTGTTTTATTGCAAAGGAAAACTAAGGCATCGAGTGCATACCCAGTCTACTGGCAAAAAGTTGGAGCACTTAACTTTCCTCGATCTTGACAAGCTTCTCCTTGTTCTCCTTCCTGAAGGAGTCTATCTTCGCTGTTGCCGATGCTATCGAGGCGTCAGTGAACCTCTTGCTTCCGCCGTCCCCGGACGCCAAGCTGGGGTCTGGCCCGGCCGAGGAGCTCCTCCGGCAGTCTGAGATCGGGGAACTCTGCACCTCGCTCTTCGGGTGCAGGAACGATGACAGTATCGGCGTCAGTGGTAGGCACCTTGAGCGTGAAACCGTCGTGTCTTCTTCATCAGGTCTTGTGCAGTCGCAGAGGGTGTCACTGCCCCTGCGGGTTTCTCCATGGTTAAGAACATCATGAAAAACCAAACTGAAAACTCGCATGGCAAGTAAGATCCTTGGCAAATACAGAATGAAAAGGTACTACATCTGACATAACTGTTGTGCCAATGACCGGAATTCCTGCAACGTATACTACATAAAGTTTTGGATTTGAATAGGGTGAGACAAAACATGGTCCAGCCAGGATAGGGATCTACGCATGAACTTCGCTGGCATTTGCAGAGATTGGTCCCTCTATTACAGTGCCAACTCTTTAGGATGCAAATAAACTGTTCAAGCGTTCAGCAGTATGAAGCAACAGGATATCTGCTATATTTCAGTTGAGAAACTGAAGAATCTTGCCAGCCAACTATGCAGTGTGGTCCTCTACATCTGACCACTAGCTCGTGTTGTGGCAACGAAGAAGTGAAGCTACTACCGCAGGATTAAAACTGTAGAATTGGAGTAATGACAAAAAGAGTAGCAGCAGGGCTGCTCTTTGGGGTGCCAAATTCTTCAGCCTATCAGTAACTACTGGTTGCACAAATCAACTCGTGTATCATCTAACTGACTTTGCAGAAGTTTAAAAAAAGGATGGCACTGTCAAAAGAAACTACTAATGTGAAATGGGCCAAGTGAAATTTACACTCTCTCTTAGTAGACACATTTACTAGTTCTGCAATGTCCTGACCTCAGTTTTCTTCAGTAGATTCCCTGTACTTCGTTATTTTGTTTCCTACATGTATGCCAGGCGCCAGCTACATGATGGCAACATAGGACATGAACGTGCAGTGTTGTTGGCACCAAGCTAACTGCAAATGGTCTCCTCTAGAGTCTGGACATCACTAAATGATGGAAAGAAATGGTCCATGCAATCATAAAATCTATATGGTACGTGGTTCCTTTCCATCTCTAAATTCCTGAGCTTAGCCTAACCGAACCCCTCTCTATCGATATTATGTGCAACTGCAACGCTCTTAAATGAACAATTGGTGCAAAATTTTAGCTTGAATGTGACGCTAAGATCTCATGACCACTAAATACGACTGATTTTAGAATTTAGAGATGACTACAAAATATAGGTGTAATGTGGAAGCTGAGTGACTACCAGTCTCCTCTTTGAGAAAATGCACCATCAATCAATCAAATCTAAGCTGACAAGTCTTTGCACACGGACAAAATCCATTCCACTCATGGCAAAGTATGAAGTTGTTGAGTATTCTCCGCGATAGCAAAACGGTTACGGAATTAGCTGGAGATCTATACTGATAAGTGAACAGCGCATAGCTCATACCACAAAATAGGTCCATATTGTTTAGCCGCAGAAAGTAAAACTTCTAAGTTGCAAGTTATTTTAGCAGAACCGAAATATAGCGTGGAAGCACTGAAAATTACCTTTCCGCGTTGTAGGAAGAAGACCGTTTAAGGACTGAGTGCCTCTCAGCAGGAACATCTCTCTGCGTCTTAGTCTCAATAATGCTCCCACTAAAATATTCCTTATCTTCCAACCTCGTCCCCATGAATCTGGGATTCTCTGATAGGTAATCAAGCTCACCCATCATCATGGAGCGAGAGATTAACGGTGAGGGGAACTTCAGGTTTGGGAACCTTGGCTTGTAAGCCCCAACAAGTCCAATATTGTCATGATCTTTCACTGAAAGGGAACCGCAGGTTATGAGCTGCATCAGTACATTCGCCGGCCTCAGCTTTGGGCAGGTTGGCACGACAATGTCATCCTCTTCAAGAATTCTGAAGCTATGTGTTGTGTTGTTGTCAGCTCGTATCAGTGACTCCAAACTCTCAGACTTGCCATGGGTTGAAGCTAGGCTCAGTGGAGTAGGACACTGGGACATGATATCCCTGGAAATCCCCTGAAGCTCTGCTGATCGGCGAGGATAGCTTTGCTGCCGGTACTCAGTGACTTCACGAACTACCGCGTCGTGATCTGTGCTCAGGCTCTTCTTGTGCATCTCAGGTAACTTCCGAGCCGATCTTCTCCCAAGGTCATCGGTTTGAGTTGCGGCATCCATCGAGCCGGTGGGCTTATAAACCCTGAATTCTGCTGGAGTCACGGGACCAGCCCTTGACATGACAGTCCTTTGAGGCTCCGTCTCTGGCGACATGTTCTCCGAGGAGTTACCCCGGCATGGCGAGGGGGAGTCATCCTCGTCCGGCGAAGGCACCGAAGGTGCGCGGCGAGGCTTGGCTTCTCTAACTGTCACACTAGGAGGTGAGGAGGAAAAGGAAGCCTCCCTTGACAAAGGCAGCCTTGTACCCTCTTTCAGCCTGCTCTGCTGCTTCTGGTTGCCATTACTACCATGGTAAAACTGACCTGGACATTTTAAACAGCCAAGATGTGACACCACGGTACCGATTAGCACTGAAGCGCCTAGTCCATGTTCACAAAGACAAACGGCAATTCGGAAGAGAATTGTTTACCTGAAGAAGGCTGGTCCAGGAGCTCGGAGCCCTTGAGCACATACTCGCCGTCCGTGGCCGGGAGGACGAGGTCGTCCTCGGCGAGGTCGTGCCACACGAACCCGTTCTTGTAGCTCCTGAAATCGTGCATATGTTCTTGTCAGGCTCATTTCATAAATTCAGAGAACTAGAAATTTGCTGAAGAAATAGAGAGGATATGTTGCTCGCTTGGTTTACCTCTTGCAAGACCAGGAGTACATGGCGGCCATGCCCTTGCCGCGGACCATGTTGAGGTGATTAATCACATCTGCTCATCCAATCATTCAATCACCGATAGACAAGTGTAAAAGTAGATTGATTATTTAATCTGTTATTGCTAGTACAAAACAGGTATAGATTAGTTACACACACACGCAGGTTGCATCGAGTGAGACTGACCTCTGAGGTAGAGCCCCTCCGAGGAGGAGGACGCCGGCACCTCGACGAAGTGCGGGTGCTCGAGGTGTCGGCTCCGCGTGAGGTAGTAGACCACCGGCACCTTCCTCGCCGGCGGCCTCTGCCGCTCCGGGCTCCGCGGCCGCCTCCCTCGGCTCTCCATTCGTCTCCCCGCCGAAACCTCTCACCCTCGACACCGGCAGCTCAAGCCTGCCGCCGGAACGTAGGCCCTGCAAGATCGCCGAGGCGGCGTCAGTTCCACTAGAAAGCAGAGGTAGCCGAGGAGGAGCTTAGGGGAGCATCCAAGTGGTGGGACTTTTTCTCAGCTGTTCCATCCATCCATCCATCTCAGGTGGCACAAAATACAAGATCATGGCCAGAATTGGGTGGACGGGTGCCTCCAAAATCTGGTAACTTCCCGGCGAGTAAAAAAGAAACAGAAATGCCTTTGCTCCAGGGCTACGCTAGTACTAGTAGCAGCAGAGGCGGGGGTTACCTCCGAGACCGAAGCTTTGGAGAAATTACCGGGCGCGCGCCTCCAGAACCTGCATTTTTTCAACAATCAGACGAAAACGGGGAGATGATTGTATATAGCCAAGAAATTGAATTTGTTAGGTAGGCGGTCGTGGTGGTACCTGATAGAGCTCGGCAGCTCCAGCCAAAATTGAGCTCCCAGTCTCAGTCGACCACACGGGAGGACTGGAGTGGAGCGAGGAGGGGGAGACGGCTGGCAGCAGAGCGTGGTGGTGGCTCACTCACTCCAGGAAGGAACTGCAAACAGCACAAAAAGCTTTTTATTATTATCGCAGCCACGCTGGGCTCTGGCATTGTTGAGCGAGGACAGGAAGTGCCAAACGAGGGATGAGAGAGAAAGGGCAGCGGGGAGGGGGGAGATAACAATAACAGGGTACCTCCAAGATTGAAACTTTTCGACAGGCAGCGAGGCTGTGCTAGCTGGGACGGGATGATAGGGCGTGGGGGCGGGCAGGGAGGGAGCACGGGGATGGGACAAGCAGATGGCTCCAAGACCCCCGAAAAGGTTCCCAGCGGGACGGAGGGAGACGGAGCACGGGAACGGCAACCGCTAGCTGCGCGCGGCTCCGACGGCCCAGCAAGATGGAATCTCTGGAGGAACTGCCGGAAGGGGGAATGGAGGCAGGAGGAGCAGCGCAGGGACTCGGTCGACTGCTGCCTAGGGAAGCATTAACTCGGAGGGGCGTAATGGCGGGCATGGAGCTGCATTGCGAACTTTTATCGAGCAGGGGATGGGCGGGGGGGCAGGGGTGGAGCTTTTTCCGTGGGACAGGCGAGTAACTCGCTCGGTGAGGTCGCCGTCCTCGTCCTCGGACGCAGGTTGCAGTGCAGTGCAGTGCGTGTCAGGGCAGAGCAGAGGGAGGAGAGGGACGAGACGAGCGCGAGGTCAAACGGCACGGCCGGGCAGGGCAGGGGACGAAGGGAAGGGAGGAGCGGCTGAGTGGGAGGAGGAGTGTACAGTTGAGGTGGTGGGTGTAAACGGCGGCAGGCAGGAACGGACGGACGGCGAGCAGTTGTGGCGGGTGACGAGCGAGGGGTACGAGGCGCGCTTTTAGGCGGAGTGGGTGGCGAGCAATTAATGCGTCGCGTCGGGGAGGCAACGCAGAGTGGAGGCGGTGATTAGCGGGATCGAGGCGGCGCTCTGCGGGCCGGGGGCCGCGGTCGCTACGTACACCGAGATTATTAACCAAACCGTGGTTTAAAGGAAGGCATCTGATCCACTACAACCCCCAAACTCTAAACTCGTATAAATACGGCCACGTATACATATAAATTTGTATCCACGTATTCACATCTCGTCTAAACTTGTATACAAGTACGGCTCATGATATTTGGATACACGCACGGACAACCCGACTCGTTGTAACGCTGACATACGCCTGTCGCCGCCTGTCAGTCGTCATCGTCACCGCTACCGGCCATTATCATCGCCGCCGCCGGTCATCACCGCCGCCGCCACCGGCCACCTCCGTCATCGTCGGCCATCTCACGACCGGCTATCTCACATCCTCGTCGATCGTCGACGCCTCAGTAGGTAAGAACCTACTTTTTCCGATCGCGGCGCGGCAGATCGCCGTGATAGCTAGTCTGTCGGCCTGTCCGGCTACCACGAAGCGGCTTGTCCGATGTATATTTAGCTGATTTGTTCGGTATATCGTTTTTTCTGCCTAAAAAAATCCTCCCTTATGCCATCTTTTACTAAGCATAAGTCATTGTTTTTTAAATTACTATTCACGTGTCTTGAATATAGATTTTTATTTGCTATGTCAAATTAGTTTATATTAGTTATTTGTTTTTTGATGATTAACTGTTGTGTACTTAGATGGGGGACTTTAGCTATACTTGGAATGACAACGATAACTATTACACGGGCGATGAGGATTCTAGTTCGGAGAACAAATCCAGAACCTATGAAAATGTATGTTGAATATTTTCATTATGTCGGCGGTTGCCGGTGGTCATGAATGGAACTAGTGAAATGACATCCTACATTCTCTGTTTTTCGTTATGTAGGTGGTTGTCGGTGGTCAGGACGAGGAAGAATATTCAGAGTTGGAAGTTGGTTTTGATGAATATAGCGTCGAAACACTGTATCAGGACGAATCTAGCTTAGAAAAGAGGAGCGAGGTTTGTGCATATTTTTACTATGACAAGCAATAAATGTTAACAATGAAACGACATCTTATAGTGGTTATCTGCCTTTACCTTGTGTAGGTTATATCTGATGCTCACAATGAGCATGAACATCATGTGCATCCTGACACGGAACTTTTGAGTAACGAAGATAAGAAATTCTCAATGGACAATAACTGAAAAATATTGGACATGACATTTAATTCTGAACCGGCAGCTTTCGTCTGGTACAACAGCTATGCAAGAGAGCATTGCTTCAGTATCAGAAAGGACATTTTGAGGCGAGGGAAGGGTCCTAGGAAAGAAATACGGTTAAGACGGTATTTCTGTTCCAGGGCAGGGAAACGTCTGGAGCAACTCTTAACAAGGGAAGGCCGTAGCCGTAGGCTGAGACCCCAGACTCGCTATAATTGCAATACCCATCTCAGCGTGAAGCGTGATATTTCTCGTGGAGTCTAGGTTGTCAAAAGCTTTGACAACAATCACAGTCATTTATTGGCTAGTCTGGACGAAGTACCGTTTCTTCGGTCTCGTAGAAAGATTAAACCGTACCAGAGAGCTGAGATACTATCATTGGAAGCCGCTGGGTTGAGAAAAAGTATGATCATGAGACACTTCCTCAGGAGACACGGCTACGGCGGTGTAGGATTCACTCCTAGAGATCCCTACAACATGTGTTGTAGGGAGAAGAGAAAGCTTATTGCGAATGGTGATTCTGCAATAGCCCTTGGTATTATGGCCGCCAGGAAGAAGAATGATCCTGATTTTTTTTTACTACGATGTAGATGATGATGGACGACTAAAGAGCTTGTTCTGGTGTGATTCTCAGTCACGTCGGGACTATGAAGACTTCGGCGACGTGGTGGTGTCTGATAGCACCTACAAGATAAACCGGTATGGTATGCCGTTCATTCCCTTCGTAGACCTGAACAATCACTGTAAGACAATGGTGTTTGCGTGCGCCATCGTGTCAGACGAGAAGGAAGATACATATGCTTGGCTGCTTCGGACGTTCCTGAAAGCAATGTATGAGAAGAAGCCCAAAGGTATTATCACAGATAGCGACGCCGCAATGATAAAAGCTATTCAGAATGTCCTTCCAGACGTGTGGCATCGTATATGTACATGTACATGGCACATAGAGAATAACATGAAGAAACATCTTGGTCATAAGTCACTTAAGGAGTTTCGTCCATTCTTATACTACGTCACTTCGGAAGCTGTCTTTGAGCAAAGATGCAGCGCGTTTGTTTGCAAGTGGCAGACATATTCTATCCAGGAATGGCTTAAAAGGATGTACAACAAGAAGAGAATTTGGGTCGCCGGGTACCTGGCCGGTGGATATTTCCTTGGTATGAAAAGCAACCAGAGGAGTGAGAGTTTGAATTCATGCCTTTATCTTCACCTAGATTTTGGCATGACCCTAGTCGACATGATTATGCATTACGAGAATGCAATTACTCGCATCCGTGTGAGCAAGGCGGAAGATGACTGCATCTCTTCCCAGAGTGTACCGGTGGCAGTATCTGAATCAAAGGAGGTTGAGGTTGCACTTGCCCATGTTTTTACTCCGGCCAACTTCTACATCTTGCAGCGAGATGTCAAAAAGATTGGCGACCTCGAGGTTTATGATGAAATTGTGGGAATGGGGGGCTTCAAGCAGCTATATGTGAAATGGAAGAATAGCACAAAGCACATGTTTGAAGTTGATTATTGTCACATCCCAGGAAAATCTTGTAATGTGAAAAATAAAAGAATAAAATAAAACTTTGTTGATTTTCAGGGTGAGAAAAAACTTTTTGATTCCAATTGGAAACCTTCAAACCTATTTGATCAAACAAATCCTAAAGGGATTTGAAAAGATAAACAATTAATAAAGAAAATATTAAATATGCGAAATTACTATTTTTGGATCTTTTAATAAAAAGATTTGGTTTTCGAATGAAAAGGTAGAAATATAAATAAGGACTATTTTTATAGAGCCAAACTAAACCTTGGCCAAGTTTTTTGAAATAAAATATTTTGTTTTGATTAAAGGAGTAAAGGGTTATTTAAACAAAATAATGAGGATTTATTAATATCCAATTTTATAAAAAAAGGTTTTACCATTTTAATTAAACATCAAAACTGGTTAAATTATTTTAAACAAACTTTTCCAAGTATTTTATATTTTCATATAAAACCTACTGAAATGGTTTTGATAATATTTAGATTTCAAATGGAGATTTTGAATAAATCAAAACCCATTTGATTTAATAACTAAGGTCCATTTTATTTAATTATTAATGGATCCTAAAAAGAAAAAAAAATATTTTATTTTGGGACTTGGAATATGTTGTTAAACAGAACTAAACTCAATACAAAGTGTGGTGGAAGTTTGATTGATTTGAATGTTTGAATTGTTTGATTGAATTTCAAAACAGAAAATCAATTGGAAAAAAGAAAAAGATTCAGTACAAAAAAAAAGAGAAACAAACAACCTAACCCTTCTGGCCTAGCAAGCCCAGCTTAACTAACCGCCTTGAATCGTTTTCCATGAAAAACCCACCAGCGCAGACACCGAGTGGACCCTCTCCTCTCTCCCTTTCTCGCTGACAAGCATGTCCCACAGAGCCACCTCAGTGTCGTCTTCCCCCTGATCACGTCGCCCTGCCGCTGCAGCCATTTACTCCGGCGATCAATTCGCGTTAACAGCGACCATCACTCCCCCTGCAATCACGCGTAGATAACCGCCCGCTCCCCCTCTACCTTTCCCCTCACTCGCCTCTCGCCTCGGTGAGCGAATCGAGAGCTCCAACCTCTCTGCCTCCGACAGTTTCCCTGGCCAATTCCGGCGAACCACTGCCGCCCCTTGCCTCCTCAACCACACTAGCTTTCTCTCCATCCTCAGGCGTTCCTCCCTGCACCCTCGGCTTGACCGCGCTTGACCCATAGCGCCGGCAACAAGGACCACCTGAGCGCCACCACCTGCGAGCAACTCCGGCGACCTCCCCCTGGTAAGCCAGACCACCCCGAGCCCTCTCAATCATACTCGCGTGAACACCACACTCGCCCACGTCTAACTGTGTTCTTGTTTTGCCTCGGAGTGAACCACAGCGTCGCCCTCGACGACCTCCAGAGCCAACTAACGCCGCAACCCACTCCGGCGAGGAATTGCCGCTGTCCCTGAGCGCCCCTTGCCAAGCCGACCACGCGTTGAGCATCACCTCGACCTCGCGAACACGGTGAGCACCCCCGTTTCCTTCTTTGCTTCCTATAGCCGCCGCAACGCCGCTAGCCGTGCGTCGCCGCCGTCTGCCGCCGCGCAGCGCCGCTACGCAATGGTCAAACTCATATGCACCGTTAGATTTAGATCCGACGTGTAGAAACAGATGACTTAACGAAGGGGTACGAGTTGATCAGCGCCGTGCGTTGTAACTTAAATCCTGCAGTCCAGAGAGGCTGATCCGCACGAAGCGGTACCGCCCAATAAGAACACGCCACATGGCCAGACTCAGGATTAAAAACAGAGATAGATCCTATTAGATTTGCAAATTTGAAAAATCCATAACTTTAGTTCTACACGTCCAAATTTTGCAAACTTTATATCAATGGATTTAGAAAATCAAGCCCTATCCAACCATGACATTTGTTTAGTAAAAAGTTTCTGTTAAATTGTTTGTTTTTGCAGAAACTTGTGTATGCTTGTTTAGGATATAAAATTTATTTCAAAATGATTTTGGGGTTGAAATCTTTGCAAAATGGTTTGTTGTAAACTTAATGGCCCTAGGAACCAACTTATGGATTTAAAAATGCATTTTGTGAAGATTAGGATTGAATAATTGAATTAGCTCATTTCTAGTCAAATAAAAATATTTATTTTGTTATGGAAATAATTTTTTTGAGAAAAACCTTTGGAAAATGTGTTGATTCAAACCTACTGACCCTAAACACCAAGTTTTGAGAATTAACAACTTATTTAGTGAACAACATAAAATTATTGCTTTGCTAAAAACATTTTCCACCACATGAAATAATGATTTGATGTAAAAAATGGTTTATAGATAATACCCTTTTGCAAATGGTTTTGCCACTTTAGAAAATGACCAATTTGAACCTTACAATGTATAGAGCCTAGTAGAAACCACCTTTGCAAATAAAACTATCTTTTGCATGCTTGCATGCATGACCTTGTTTCTATTATTTTATGTGTGTTAAATTGTTTGAATATTGGTTGGAATGCTAGTTGAATCTATGTTTGCTTGATTGATTTGTAGTGAAGTTAGAAGGGTGTGATATTAGCAAGATCAAGAAGTGAACCAACATCCTCTACCAAAAAGGCAAGTGACACTATCATCCAAGTCCTACTATTTTCATTACACTTAGTGGATTTTGAAACATGCATGATAAGGACTACTATATTTTGCTATGCTAAATCCTAATAGGATACCCTTATACATTCCTTAGTGAAAACAATGTAGTTATAATAAGCTTAGCCCTGCTGTATATATTAATATGAGATACATGTTGAGATTATTTGAAGTTGGGAAAAGACTTGTGTTTTATATAATAAAACAAGTACTCAATGAACCACCTGGGTGGACAAGGATACTCAAGTTTTGGACAAGGTGGCAACAAAAGGAACCATGTTTATATGGCAATCTCTTTTTGGTTGTGCACTAGAAGAAAACCACCCAGGGACTTAGAGATTGAACATGTTTCTCGTACAGTGGCTTCCGTGTACAGCCACATGCTAAATGGGCACTGGCTTAGTCAACTACATAGTGTAAGACCCATGCATTGGCCTCTTTAGGTTACTAGAATGAGGGAACTTGGAACCCTACATTGGTGCCTGAAGACAAGCTAGCATTGTGTATGGGAGGACCCTATGGAAAGACTTTGTCACATTCTCAATCTGCCAGTACTCCATCTTGGTGAGTACTTATCCAGCGGCCACTGGTGGCAACAAGATGAGATTGTGTCATGTGGGTAAAGTGTACAACTTTTGCAGAAGATAAAAATCTAAGTACTTAGCCGTGTCTCCGGTTATGGACAATACTGAGCAACTAAGGCCTGAAGCTATGGGAAATCTCGACATTCCAATTTCTAAAAATTAAACTTGAAAGTGACAACAAGAGACTTGAAGGACTTGGTGGATTCCAAGGAGTTCAGAAAGATTTGACAAAATATCAAAAACCGTTTTGAAAGGATAGGATAAAACTATTGCTTTCTGCAAAAGAGCCTAAACCCCACTTAACCAAATATGCATGTATTGATAGGATCCACCTATATTCTACATAGTAGTGAAACTTGCCAATACAATTCAAATGTATTGACCCTTGTGGCTGTAACTTGTTATGCTGTAGGTTTGTCTGATATTAGTGAAGTTGATTGATTAGGATTACAAGTCTACAACCAACATGTTTGCCTGTGGCACTTTGAATATGAAGGACCCCATGCTTATAGATATTTTGCTGCAATGTAATGTAATAGCCAAATGAGCTTTGTAAGATGTAATAAAATTATGTTATTCCTGGTTATAAAGTTGTATTATGACCTTTGTTTCTCGATATTACATCTTAACTGTGGATGCTAGCTATTGATCCAGGGACTAGCATTGTAAACACAGGGATCTCTACCTTATTAAAGGTTGGGACCTCTACAGATGGTATCAGAGCATTGTGTTGCCTGGAGGATATGTAACCCTAGGATTGGACAAAACCCCTTAGAAAATAGGAGTTGTATTTGTTCCAAAACTTATTTACAAACAATCTTATAAAACTCTTCCCTCAACCATTTTGGTTTTGATTCCACATCTCTTCTATTTCAAACTTGATGGACAAAGTCTACCCCATGGCCAAATATTTCACCATGTGCAAAGGACTTCATCAACTCTAATGACTTCAACATCTTCAACTCTAATGACTTCAACATCTTCAGCATTTTCACCAAGGACTTCAATCTTGGATATCACTAAGGACAAGTGATACAAGAAATCTTGCTCAAGATTTGGAGACTAAGGAAACACAAATTAGAAGGAGCCATCATCACCTTTGAAGTTTTGTGACCAAGAATTTTTCCCAAGGAAACCATGATCTCATGCAAGATGAAACAACCAAAAGGAGGAAGGAAAGATCTCAAGTGAACCATATAGATGGACCACCATATTAAGTATAGATCAAACACACCGACTTATGTGGTGTAACAAAAATATTTTTGGTTGCCTAAGAATATGCTTGGAAACTTGTGTTTGAAAGGAGTGTTTGATTGTGATTGCTTGCACATTGTTTGTGTGAATTGTGAAGTGTGTGATTAGAATTATTTCCTTAGAGATATTTTGCCTATTCTAATCTCAATTCAACCCAAACAGATGACTACTCCAAGAGACTCCAACATAAAGGTTGATGATAACAATAATAACCAAGAGGACAACATGAGAGAACTCATAGCAACCCAAAACCAGTTGAACCAAATGACAGCTCAATTCATAGCCAACACCAGTGGGGAAGATCCAACCCTGCAAGGATTTTTGGAAACCCAAGCCCAAATGTTGTATAAGGTGACAGATCAAATGATCAACATGGAAGGCAACTCTTTCAAAGGAGTTTGTGACAACAAAGATGACAAAGATGTTATTCTAGAAGGAACCAAAGCTTGCAATATTTGTGGAGACAAGGATCACACTTCCAAGGAGCATGGAGATCAATGCCCCAACTGTGAAGAGAAACATCCAGTTGGCCAATGTCCCACATCTCAAGTTACTTGTTACCTATGTGAAGGAAATAATCATGTCCCTATCCAATGACCCATCTATTCCATAGTTGAACAAAGGAAACAAGGTGGAGTGCAACAACTGATTGCAGACTATCAAGAGGGAGCTAAGTCTACCAAGAAAGATGAGGACAAAGGAAAATCTCCACTTGTACCTCCATGCAATACAACCCAATTTAAAGGACCAAAGAAGAAGCATATGAATTATCCAAGGAGCAACAGAAGGTCCAAGAAACCAGTAGGCATTCCTACCTATGAGATAACATATGAAGAACATGAACTAGAAGCACTCCTGGCTTTGGAGAAACCCAAGAAAAAGAAGGACAAAAGCCATGTGCAATGTAATCATTGTAAAGAAATGGGACACTATTCCAGTGAATGTACAGAGAAACAGAAGTATAAGGAAATTGTCCAAGTATGGTGCAACAACTGCAAAGAGCTAAGCCATTATGCAGCAACCTGTCCACAAGAGATACGTGAAGAACTCAAACTTATCACATGTTACAACTGTGGTAACCAAGGACATTATGCAAGCAACTGTCCAGAAAAGATGAAGCACAAGATAAACAAGCCTATGAAGGATCTCAGCCATGTCACATGTTTCAAGTGTGGAAACAAAGAACACTATGCAGATGTTTGCCTAGAGAAGTTTCCCCAAGATCCCAAGCAAGCCAATATGTAATCTAGTTGGAAGATTTTTAAGGGTGGTAGTACCCTAGATGTTTGAGCCTACTTGTAACCCTAGCCTTCCCAAATCTCGGGACGAGATTTATTTTAAGGGTGGTAGCCTGTCACATCCCAACATTTTCCAAATCTTGTAATGTGAAAAATAAAAGAATAAAATAAAACTTTGTTGATTTTCAGGGTGAGAAGAAACTTTTTGATTCCAATTGGAAACCTTCAAACCTATTTGATCAAACAAATCCTAAAGGGATTTGAAAATATAAACAATTAATAAAGAAAATATTAAATATGTGAAATTACTATTTTTGGATCTTTTAATAAAAAGATTTGGTTTTCAAATGAGAAGGTAGAAATATAAATAAGGACTATTTTTATAGATCCAAACTAAACCTTGGCCAAGTTTTTTGAAATAAAATATTTTGTTTTGATTAAAGGAGTAAAGCGTTATTTAAACAAAATAATAAGGATTTATTAATATCCAATTTTATGAAAAATAAAGGTTTTACCATTTTAATTAAACATCAAAACTGGTTAAATTATTTTAAACAAACTTTTCCAAGTATTTTATATTTTCAAATAAAACCTACTGAAATGGTTTTGATAACAATAAGATTTCAAATGGAGATTTTGAGTAACTTAAAACCCATTTGATTTAATAACTAAGGTCCATTTTATTTAATTATTAATGGATCCTAAAAAGAAAAAAAAATATTTTATTTTGGGACTTGGAATATGTTGTTAAACAGAACTAAACTCAATACAAAGTGTGGTGGAAGTTTGATTGATTTGAATGTTTGAATTGTTTGATTGAATTTAAAAATAGAAAATCAATTGGAAAAAAGAAAAAGATTCAGTACAAAAAAAAGAGAAACAAACAGCCCAACCCTTCTGGCCCAGCAAGCCCAGCTCCAGCCCAACTAACCCCCTCCCACGCGCGAATCATTTTCCACCGAAAAACCCACCTGCGTAGACACCGACGAGTGGACCCCTCTCCCTCTCTCCCTTTCTCGCTGACAAGCATGTCCCACAGAGCCACCTCAGCGTCGTCTTCCCCCTGATCACGTCGCCCTGCCGTTGCAGCCATTTACTCCGGCGATCAATTCGCGTTAACAGCGGCCATCACCCCCTGCAACCACGCGTAGATAACCGCCCGCTCCCCCTCTACCTTTCCCCTTACTCGCCTCTTCCTCTCTGCCCTCAGGCTGAGCGAATCGAGAGCTCCAACCTCTCTGCCTCCGACAGTTTCCCCGGCCAATTCCGGCGAACCACTGCCGCCCCTTGCCTCCTCAACCACACTAGCTTGCTCTCCATCCTCAGGCGTTCCTCCCTGCACCCTCGGCTTGACCGCGCTTGACCCATAGCGCCGGCAACAAGGACCACCTGAGCGCCACCGCCTGCGAGCAACTCCGGCGACCTCCCCCTGGTAAGCCAGACCACCCCGAGCCCTCTCAATCATACTCGCGTGAACACCACACTCGTCTGCGTCTAACTGTGTTCTTGTTTTGCCTCGGAGTGAACCACAGCATCGCCCTCGACGACCTCCAGAGCCACCTAACGCCGCCAACCCACTCCGGCGAGGAATTGCCGCTGTCCCTGAGCGCCCCTTGCCAAGCCGACCACACGTTGAGCATCACCTCGACCTCGCGAACACGGTGAGCACCCCCGTTTCCTTCTTTGCTTCCTGTAGCCGCCGCTAGCGAGCCTCGCCCGCTGCTTGGCCTTGCCGCCAGGCAATGGTCAAACTCATCTGCACCGTTAGATTTAGATCCGACGCGTAGAAACAGATGACTTAATGAAGGGGTACGAGTTGATCATCGCCGTGCATTGTAACTTAAATCCTGCGGTCCAGAGAGGCTGATCCGCATGAAGCGGTACCGCCCAATAAGAACACGCCACGTGGCCAGACTCAGGATTAAAAACAGAGATAGATTCTATTAGATTTGCAAATTTGAAAAATCCATAACTTTAGTTCTACACGTCCAAATTTTGCAAACTTTATATCAATGGATTCATAAAAGCAAGCCCTAGCCAAACATGCCATTTGTTTAGTAAAAAGTTTCTGTTAAATTGTTTGTTTTTGCAGAAACTTGTGCATGCTTGTTTAGGATATAAAATTTATTTCAAAATGATTTTGGGGTTGAAATCTTTGCAAAATGGTTTGTTGTGAACTTACTGGCCCTAGGAACCAACTTATGGATTTAAAAATGCATTTTGTGAAGATTAGGATTGAATAATTGAATTAGCTCATTTCTAGTCAAATAAAAATATTTATTTTGTTATGGAAATAATTTTTTTGAGAAAAATCTTTGGAAAATGTGTTGATTCAAACCTACTGACCCTAAGCACCAAGTTTTGAGAATTAACAACTTATTTAGTGAACAACATAAAATTGTTGCTTTGCTAAAAACATTTTCCACCACATGAAATAATGATTTGATGTAAAAATGGTTTATAGATAAAACCCTTTTGCAAATGGTTTTGCCACTTTATAAAATGACCACTTTGAACCTTACAATGTATAGAGCCTAGTAGAAACCACCTTTGCGAATAAAACTATCTTTTGCATGCTTGCATGCATGACCTTGTTTCTATTATTTTATGTGCGTTAAATTGTTTGAATATTGGTTGGAATGCTAGTTGAATCTATGTTAGCTTGATTGATTTGTAGTGAAGTTAGAAGGGTGTGATATTAGCAAGATCAAGAAGTGAACCAACATCCTCTACCAAAAAGGCAAGTGACACTATCATCCAAGTCCTACTATTTTCATTACACTTAGTGGATTTTGAAACATGCATGATAAGGACTACTATATTTTGCTATGCTAAATCCTAATAGGATACCCTTATACATTCCTTAGTGAAAACAATGTAGTTATAATAAGCTTAGCCCTGCTGTATATATTAAGATGAGATACATGTTGAGATTATTTGAAGTTGGGAAAAGACTTGTGTTTTATATAATAAAACAAGTACTCAATGAACCACCTGGGTGGACAAGGATACTCAAGTTTTGGACAAGGTGGCAACAAAAGGAACCATGTTTATATGGCAATCTCTTTTTGGTTGTGCACTAGAAGAAAACCACCCAGGGACTTAGAGATTGAACATGTTTCTCGTACAGTGGCTTCCGTGTACAGCCACATGCTAAATGGGCACTGGCTTAGTAAACTACATAGTGAAAGACCCATGCATTGGCCTCTTCAGGTTACTAGAATGAGGGAACTTGGAACCCTACATTGGTGTCTGAAGACAAGCTAGCATTGTGTATGGGAGGACCCTATGGAAAGACTTCGTCACATTCTCAATCTGCCAGTACTCCATCTTGGTGAGTACTTATCCAGCGGCCACTGGTGGCAACAAGATGAGATTGTGTCATGTGGGTAAAGTGTACAACTTCTGCAGAAGATAAAAATCTAAGTACTTAGCCGTGTCCCCGGTTATGGACAATACTGAGCAACTAAGGCCTGAAGCTATGGGAAATCTCGACATTCCAATTTCTAAAAAGTAAAACTTCAAAGTGACAACAAGAGACTTGAAGCACTTGGTGGATTCCAAGGAGTTCAGAAAGATTTGACAAAAGATCAAAAACCATTTTGAAAGGATAGGATAAAACTATTGCTTCCTGCAAAAGAGCCTAAACCCCACTTAACCAAATATGCATGTATTGATAGGATCCACCTATATTCTACATAGTAGTGAAACTTGCCAATACAATTCAAATGTATTGACCCTTGTGGCTGTAACTTGTTATGTTGCAGGTTTGTTTGATATTAGTGAAGTTGATTGATTAGGATTACAAGTCTACAACCAACATGTTTGCCTGTGGCACTTTGAAGATGAAGGACCCCATGCTTATAGATATTTTGCTGCAATGTAATGTAATAGCCAAATGAGCTTTGTAAGATGTAATAAAATTATGTTATTCCTGGTTATAAAGTTGTATTATGACCTTTTTTTCTCGATATTACATCTTAACTGTGGATGCTAGTTATTGATCCAGGGACTAGCATTGTAAACACAGGAATCTCTACCTTATTAAAGGTTGGGACCTCTACAATTATACCCCTAATAACTCGCAGGAAACTATACGATGCAGCTGCCGAAGAATGGATCATAAGGGGCTTCCATGCAAGCATATTCTTTTTGTAGTGAAGCACCTCAAGTTGCCTGGAATACCAGTGTTGTGTTCTTCATCAATTCTCCAAAATGGCAAGAAACGGATTGCCAGCGAGGCGCAGGAGTGATTTGTTCGCATACGGTTGGTCAGGGGCAGAGAAGCGAAGAAGATATATTGAGCTTGATACGGTATCTGCAGAAGTAATGGATATGGCATCCGATGATCTAAATATGTACAAGGAATATCTGGAATATATGAAGGGCCTGCTAGCGAGGAAGCATGCAAAGAAGGATGAACCGCATGATAAAAGAGCCTTCGTGGAGAAAAACGCATTTGGCTTTAAAGTAAATCCATTTCCAGTTGCTGACCCCGGTAAGGTTGCCACGAGAGGCTGACCCCGGTAAGGTTGACACGAGAGGCTGACCCCGGTAAGGTTGCCACGAGAGGCGCCCCTAAGCAAAACACAAAAGGTAAAAACAGGGAGAACCACCCAGTATCAAAAAATGGTAGACCACTAGCGTTCGACGAGCGAAAAAAAAGAAAAAACGGAAACAGGGGTGTGGCGCTTGTGGTGAGATGGATCATAACAAGCGGAATAAAAAGTTATGCAAACTACATCCAAAGGAAGTCAGTTTGTATTTTTACACTACTTGCTTGGTTGGTTCACTAAATTTATAATATTTTTGCATGTGCTTAGCTATTCCGTTTTGCAATGCAGCTATGTGGCGGAAGAAAACAATTAGAAGTGGGCCAAGAAATAGAATGTCGCATGTTTCTACGTTAGAGAATTGTAATTGGCACAAACTATCTGAGATTATTATTAATGATATGTTTAATTTTCTGTATTTTTTGTTTATATATGGTCATATGTTTTTTTAACTGTATATGGTCATATGATGGAAGCAATTACAGAATTAAAAGTTTAAGAAAGTGCCGGCCTGTCCGGTCGTTCCGCCAGACACTCTCGCAGACTCCGTCAGACAGTCTGGCTCGTGACAGCAAAAATAACAGAGGCAAAATCGATTCGCCGGACAAGCTTTCATACAGGGAAGATGGCAAGTCCGGCACCTCTAGCTCGACAGGGTAGGGTTCACCGGACTGTCCGACATCGTACGCCGGACAAGGCGCCGGACTGGACGTCGGACAATAGTTCCGGAGTGTCCGTGCACCTGCCGGACAAGACGTCAGACTGTCCGGCAGGGAGCCGGACTGTCCGGTTGTCCTCCCCAAGCTCCTCTTCGCACCGCGGCCGCCGCCGCCAGGATCTAGCGCTGCTCCACTTCCGCCGAGCCGCCGCCGTGCTAGGCCTGCCGGCGCACACCTACAAGGCTAAGCCGAGGCGTGAGCCGGCAAGGACGAGTGACCGGCTCGCCAGACATCACCGGTATAACCGCACGGACACGACCGTCGCCGGTGTACCCGGCCAGTGGCGACGATGATGGCCGGCGGCGGCGACAATGACGACTGACCGGCGGCCACAGGCGAAGGTCAGCGTTGCAACGAGCCGGGTTCGTCCGTGCTTGTATCCAGATATCATGAGCCGTACTTGTATACACGTTAGACGAGATATGGATACGTGGATACAAGTTTATATGTATACATGGCCGTATTTATATGAGTTTGGAGTTTGGAGGGTTGTACTGGATCAAGAGGAATTGCATAACTTTTTGCACAATATCTCATAGGAAATCTAACATTTACTCGAATCTTTTTTTCAAAATAGTTTGTTTTTTCCTAAAAAATGAAATCAAACCAACTTTAATTCGTATGAAACTCTGCCGTATTAAAATAGGCATGACATTGCAATCCTATATTTTTGTTTTACACTCATGTGAATCAGAAAAGCCCTAAGCTTTACTCCCTCCGTCCGTAAATAAGTGTACATCTAGCACTCAAAATTTATCCTAAAAAAAGTGTACATCAAGACATTAAATAAATGCAATTAGCTTCTCGTAATCACTCTCCCACCTCATCCTCCAATCTCTATTTTTCTCCTCCATATCATCCACCAATTCTCATTCTTCTCGTTTCTTGATAATTGGTAAAGCCTCATAAAAGAAGAGAGCGAACTAATTTCTCTAGAATTTTTCCTAAATGTACACTTATTTGCGGACGGAGGGAGTATTTAACTTGTAGTTTAACATATATGAACTTAGACCAATGAAAAAATATCAACACCTATGATATCAGATCAGCATCACGTTTTTGTATTTATATTAATTTGAAATTGTATGTGTTAATATTTCTGTCGATAAACTTTGATAAATGGTATCATAGTCTCGAACGGAGGAAGTGGCACGGTTTGAGGATTTTCCTTCTTGTACATCATTTTTTTTCTTAAGATTCTTGGATCGTGCATTAATATCAAGCAAACATCAACTCCACACAGTGTTTGTAAAAAACATAATTTCAAGTGTCCATCCGAGACAAAGAGTGTAAACCTCAAATTATAAAAGGAGGTGATCTTAAAAGTCACGCTAGAATGATTAACTGTACTTCCTCCGTCACGGTTTGGAGGGCGTGTTAGAGAGATTATTGGAACCTAGGTGAGCGATGATTGGGTCAGATTTGTGCCAAAAACATGCGCTCATTAATTATTCGACACCCTATTAAACGTAATTACTCAATGAAAATGAGGAGATTAGGTGCATGCATTGGTGGAGTTGCATGCAAAAATTAATTCCTTGGTTGCATGGAGTAGGAAGTGGGGAGGAAAAAGAGGGCATTAATTCTGTAATTAAGTCCAACGCGCCTAGGAGGAGAGGAGTTTTGAAAACACATGACTTTTGTAAGACGCCCTCCAAACCGTGATGGAGGGAGTACATAACATAGGGCGTAGAAAACATTGTCATCATCAAACAATGATGGCAATATGCAGAATGTGAGAAAATACATGCAAGAAATCTACACGAGTCTCAAGGCAATGCCTTTAAGCGAACATCTCTAATATCTGGTACTCTGTCCATCTGAGACAAAGAGTGTAAACCTCAAACTAAGTTTGATTGTTGTAGTTTTCTTAATGTCAAGTATCATTTCCTAAGACAATAAGATTGTGTTACTCCCTGGTATTAGAGGAATACTTTGTGAACATCAAACGTCACTTCGTATTTGTGTGATTTGAAAGATGACTCTCTGATGGTACATGTTGAGTTGCAAGAATCAAGACTAGGATTTGTCACTCCATGTGACAGAGAGATGTCTCTGGGCCCTCTCGGTAATATAAGATCCTAAGTAGATTGCAAGCATGTGACTAATGTATTTAGTCACGGGGATATTATATTACGAAATGAGTAAAGGGATCTTGTCAATAACGATATTGAATTAGGTATGGTGATACCAGCGATCGAATCTCGGGCAGGTGATATATTGTGAGACAAAGGGAATTGTATACTAGACTAACAGAATCGTTGACATCGTGGTTCAACCGATAATGAACTTCGTTGAATATGTAGGAGTCCTTATGGCATCCAGGTCCCTCTAATGATTATTGGTTCGAGAGGAGTCTCGATCATATTCACAAGTTCTCGAATCCGTAGGGTCACACACTTAATGTTTGATGTCACTAGGGTTTAATGAGATAAATATATGGTGTTATCTAATTTTGGTTCAGAGTCTTTGATAGGATCCCAGACATCATGAGGAGCTTTGGAATGGTCGGGAGATCAAAATCATATTGTACTGGAGTTTCTAGAAGGTTCTCGAGAGTCCCATAGTGGGCCCCACCTATCCTGGACGACCCATATGGACCGATGGGTCTCACATATGACCACATGGGCCAGGTGCACCTTTCCCCTTGGCCCATGTGGCTGGGTTAAGAGGATAGGATCAAATCCCTTGAAAATTGGGTGTTAACTTGGGAGGAAGTATCCCCTTCTGTTTGGCCGACCCTAGGACTCGGAGGGGACACGGAATCCTCCCCCCGCACCTATATAAGAGAGATGGGGCGTGGCACATGATGCCATGGCCGCTCCCTTCCTCCCCATACTACTTCCCCTCCGTGCAGATTTTTGGCGAAGCTCTGCCGGTTTCTCACCATATCTTCCACCACCATACCGTTGTGCTGCGGGGATCTCATCTCCCTCTTCCTCACCTTGTTGGATCAACTTGGAGGAGACGACATCAAGTCGGACGTGTGGATACCGTGGAGGTAATGCCCATGCGCATCAACCACGATCTTTGAGATTGTTAAACGCTTTGAATCTTCGAGTATATATATATATATCTGATCTAACACTCGCTACTAGCATCTCATAGACCGGATCTTATTAGGTTTCATCCGCTCTTCCGTAGGAATTTTTTTATTTTTCATGCTATGAATCCCATCATCACCTACCAAGACGACAATATCAAACCTCGTACTAAGACAATGCATAAACATGAAGTTAAGGTATATAAGAGGTCTGCTTATACCCCATACTATGACTCAACAACAATAATCCATAGGTTTCACGCATAAAATCGGTGGGACACATGTAAGCCAATGTTTTAGATAGTATGCTACGATAAAAAAAATAGCTCAACTCTTAAAATCCGCGATAGCAAAGCTATATCGCCCTATAGAGAAACTATAAGTGTGTTTGGTAGACCGGCTCAACCCAGATTGTGTATCTCTACTCATACATGCTGACCCTAGCTTAGTTGGGCTGATATTCTGTCGTATGTTTGGCGGCCTGCATGTGTTGAGATACGTTAGGTTGAGATGTTGTTTGGTAGACCGTGTATGTTTAGATATGGCGAGGTAAGATGTTTCTATAGAATCTTCTGAATTAGAAATTAAAATTGCAAACAAGTACAAAATTCTTACAAACAGAACCTAGAAAGTAAAAATAAAAAGCAATCTTGTCTTCAACCGGTGTGGTCGCGTACATTCGGTGGCGTTGGGGTTGTGCTTGGCGCTGGGCTGTGCAGCATTGAGAGGAGCCCGCGAGGAGGCCGTCCTAGGCACCGGCGAGAGGAGCAAGAGAGGCCCGGCGGGGGATCTTCTCATCGTCGGTGTCGGCGGGGCCCGGCCAACAGTAGAGGAGGACGGAGGCGCGGGAGGTGCAGATGGAGGGCGGGAGAAGGGACGGTGTGGGATCTTCTCGTCATCGGCGGTGCAGCCCGGCGTCCCCTTGCTCCTGCTCGGCTGGCGGGAGAGGAGGACGAGGCCGCGAGAGAAGGGGAGGAGGGCGGCCTTACACGGAGGAGAGGGAGAGGATGGTACAAGGTCGCGGGTCCTGAGAGTCACGGGAGAGGGTGAACAGTACTTCGCGGGACAGACCCGACACTGCCGAGTTGTGAAGCTCGATTCGAGCTTCACAATAATCGGGCATGGCTGAGGGGCTATTTTTGCATCAACTAGGCATAGCTGAGGTGAAACGACCCGATCTACCAAACAACAAAATATGAGAAAAAGTGAGATGAGGTGAAATTTTCTGGATAGCTCCGGGCTACCAAACACACCCTATATGGTGTTACATATCACAGGTGTACACATACTTCGTCTATAGGCTGTATAGCGCGCTATTTAAAACATTGGTGTAAGGCCCTTTAGGGTATCCATCTAGTTTGAAAGCCTATATATCAAGTCATGGGTGTTGGTTACTACTATCTTTTTCTAAAATATAAGATGTTTCGGTATGCTAAAATAATATACAAAAAATGTTATATATTTTTGAAGCTAACGATAAAGACTTGTGGCCTTAGGGCAAGTACAATAAGCTTATGTAAGCAAACTATAAGACTTTAAATAATATACTGAGATGATATGGATGAGAGAGACATGAAGAGAGAAGATTAGTGGACCCTAATGCAAGAGTTATTTATAACACGTGCTCCTAGACACCTTGTGTGTGAGTGTAAAAATGAAATATTTTGTGCGCGCGCGAGAGAGCTTGTGTTTAGCTTCTCCCGACCATTCGCTTTTCGCACACGTACGCGCGCGGCAATAATGCAGAGCGTGCATATATTATATATAGTACTCGAACACGTCAGCACCTATACCTTTTTCTTTGCCTTGCGACGAGGACAAAAGTTGCATCGTTTGTGTTTTCCGAACTCGTAGAAGAAATCAGGCTAGTTTCATGCAAAACTTGTGTGTAGGCGAGCGGTCCTGTGTCTTGTTTCTAAACAGCGCACAGCCGAGCAAAGGAGACGTTTCTGGCTGGGTAGGAGCAGTCCAGCACAGCACAGGGAGAGTCGTGGACTAGAGGTCCGACTCGGATCTCCACTCGGCTATCTAGAACGCCGATACAAACGTTAAAAATAAGTCTGGATGTCGAAATTTTGTCTAGTCGTGTATTTAGAAACCTGTTTTCGTCCGGATTTTGGACCAACTTTGATCCGGACTACCCAGCCCATACCAAGGATCCTAGGTACGCCCGGACGAAGCAATTCGGCAAGTAGACCCGTCCAGTCAGCATATATTCGCCCATATTCATCCAAAGTTCGTCCATATTCGCCAAATTTTGCCCATATTTGCTCATATTCGCCCAAAGTTCATTCATATCGCCATATTCGCCCAAAGTTTCCATATAGACCATATTCGTCCAAAGTTCGCCTAAAATTTGGCCATATTCGCCCAAAGTCCGTCCGTATCGCCCAAATTTTGCCATAGTTCGTCCATATCGCTCATATTCGCCCAAAGTTCGTCCGTATTACCCATATTCACCCAAATTTCGTTCATATCGTCATATTCGCCCAAAGTTCGTCCATATAGACCATATTCACGCAAAGTTCGCCAAAAATTCGCCCAAAGTTTGTCCATATCGCTCATATTCGGCAAAGTTCGTCCATATTCGCCCAAAGTTCGTCCATATCGACAATATTCGCCCATTCAGCAAAATTAAATTTGCTAAATTTTAGTCAAACGTGAAAACTCGTCTGGATACGCGAGTGAAAAACTCGACGTACCCAGACTAAAAATTTGTTTCGTCCTGCCAAAATTTGGTCCAAATTTCGGACTAGGTTCGTCCAAGTAAATTGACCTCCAACCCTCCTGAATTCTTGTAACTAAACTTGAGAAAGATGCTCTAACGAGAAGGGAGAACACGCCTCGGTGTTTATCATCGCCGCAAAGCATATATATAGAGGACCCTGTACGGAAAGTATCGGAAAACTGGAAAAGCAGAGGACCTTCGTGGCCTGTACGAAAAGTTACATCTACCGATCGAGTAGAGGCGGTGATGATGGACACCGTGGCGGAGTACCTCCCACGCCTTATTAAGTCCTAGCATAACCGAGTGCTAGGTGCGCCATATGCCTAGGTTTTAGGGTAGTAGCGATAGTCGATAGAGGCGGGTCGCGTCACACCGTTTCTTGCCGTGCGTGCTCCTCCGCCGTGGCGTACGTTGTCACCGGCCGGAGGGTGCCGTTGATTTGATCCGAGCTGAGAGGAGAAGACGAGCGATCATCTGTCCTGTAGCACATGGAACGCTGTAGCTGTTTGCGTGTCGTATGAGGGAATTGGGGTCGTGCCTTGTGTCTGCTGGCTGGCTGGCTTTCGATCGGATCGGTCGCGGCTGAAACAGCAGCGCCACGGTGTTCTGCCGTTTCGGTAGCGTGAGCACGTACTGAAGCAATGAAGCTCGCCCCAACGCAACCAACACATACCATACCAGAAGAACAATGAAATACTGCCATCGATTTCCATCGTTTTCATCGCATGTGAAAGTGCCATCATTTCCATCGTTTCCGAACAATGTCACGTTCGCAATGTTGCATGCATCTTGCTGCGTCTCCGTCTCGGCCTCGCCTCTGTCGGGCTAGCCGTGGTCACCCTCGTTGACCATGTCGTTCATGACATCCTCGCCGTCGTTTCCAGCGAAATACTATAGGCCAATTGTTCATCATAAAGCGGCGCGAGCAGTGCACTGACAATAGCGAAAGAATGTGGCAATAATACTGTGTCGGCGGCGGCCAGCATTCCGCCGAACAGGTTGACTGACGTCAGCATGTTCGTGGCAGAGATGGTCTGCTGCTTCATCGACACCTCCGGGGTTGCGTCCGCGGTGGTTGGAGTGCGGTTCAGGTCGATGGCGGGCTCTCCCGCCTCCGACGACGCCGTGCGGGGATGGTTGAACTGGGACAGCTGGTGGCCTCCAAGCGAGGGCGTGTGCGGTCCTGTCGCCCTGGGCTGAGCTGGTGGCCGGCCTGTAGACGTGGAAGTGACGGAGCTGGTAGAGGACGTGCCGGCCATGGCCAGGCCGGGAAGAGAGACGGCGCCGACGAAAATGGTGCCGAACGCCTCCTGCTTGATCAAGTTATCGACGTGCTTGGCGACATTCACTGCCACCTCGTTGGCGTCGACCCTGTTCTTGCTGACGAGGAGGCGCTCCTCCCTGTCCCGATGCTCCGTCTCGAGCCTAGCAGCGGTGCGTCGATCTCTCGCTGCCACCCGCCGGCCCTTGCACTTCTCCGACTTGATCTTCTGCTCCTCCGTCGTCTGGTCCTTTGTGGGCTTCCTCGGCCAACCGCGCTTCTTGGCGGCGGAGGGCTCAGCATCAACCATGGCGGCGGGATCCATCGTCTTTCTTTTCGCTCCCGCGAGTGGAAATTTTGGAAGAGGTTTTTTGGAGGGAGAAGAAGCGTGGTTTCTGTGCCACTGGCGGGAGGGACCGCCAATGATAAAAGGAGGACGCGCTTGGACAAGCGCGCGTCCGGGCCGTCGCAACCGAGCCCCGGATTAGATGCCTGGATGTGTCGGGACAGACGCGTTTCGCCGGATAGGTCGTCCCGCTGGTGCGCCGCGCATGCCTTGTTCGTTCGCGCAGACAGTTTCAAACACGCGCAGACCGTTTGGGTCGGCCCGGTGGAAATGCGGTTAGCTCTTTTTGTGTATGCCAATTGGTCGTGCCTTGTGTCTGCTGGCTTTCGATCGGACGGTCGCGGGTGAAACAGTAGCACCACGGACCATGGTGTTCTGCCGTTTCTTTTCTTTTTTTTGAACGAGAAGCGTCCCTGAAGGGACCGAAAGTATCACATTAATATCAAACGGTGGATGTACAAATTGTTACAAAGGACCCATGAAATAAGGATAAAATGCATAGATCCATGTTATAAGCAGAAAAGACCTCACCGAAAGATGGAAGACAACAAACCGATCCTTCTGTTTCTCCACCGCCGAGCCATAAGTCGGACTCGCCGCCGTCATGCTCAAAAGCGGGGACGAAACCACTTGCTTTCGCGCCGATGAGGAATGCGGCTACCAACTTCAAAAGGGGCCTCATCAAGGAGGTTAGACAATTGCCGGGACCCTTGGCCGGCTTATATATAGACCATGTTCTAGCCTTGGATGTCGGACGGCTGTCTCCCGCCGCCGAGGTGGTGCTCAAAAAGATTGCTTCCCAACTCCATTACTGCTTGACACCGCTATTCATCCAACCGACTCCTCCGATTTGCGCAACCGCTACGTCTGCTGGAGGAAGAAGAAGAAATGAATTGTAGAAGGGCTTCGCAGCAAAGGATTCTTTACTGGACCCGGAAGAGATGGTCGGCCCGCCATCGCCACTCCTGCCACGGGTGGGTGTTGTAGACAAGCGAAGAAGAACGGTCCAGAGAAGAGTCCAGAACCCCAAACGCTCGGCCGAAGCAAGAGCCAGTGCGTCGCCGTTTCGGTAGCGTGAGCACTGAAGCAGTGAAGCTCGCCCCAACGCAACCAACACATACCGTACCAGAAGAACAATGAAATATACTACTACACAGAAAGGAGCTTGGAGCCTGCGGCTGTGGGTTCCATTTCTACACTCCATTTATCATAGTATGAAGAACGAGCGCAACACGGAGCACGAGGCACTGAGACATGGAATGGCAGCCCCGTCGGGTATGGTCCGCCGTGGATACCGCTGGCTGGCCGCTGGCCGGAGCAGGCAGAGAAACGACCAGAGAATTTTATATCTGTCAGTGGCTTTTCGCCCTCCCTCCATAGCATTTTCTGGCCAGAAGGACTACTATACCCACGTCAGTGGAGCTCGATCCAGGGCAGAACAGTGGAAAACTTGAATCGAGGAGAAGCCTGGACCGCCCGGTAATAATTAAACGGTGGACTGTTGGCCCATGCCCGATGACCTTTTTTATTCTTCCTCAAAGTCAAAGGCGCAAAGCTGCGACTGTTTAACGCCCGGCTGCGTCTGGGGGAAAGGCCTTGACCTCATCTTTGTAATTTAGCTCGCTGCTGGCAATGCTAGGCCTACCGAGTCTGTCCATTCTGTTGAGTTTAGCTGATCGATATATGGAGGTTACCGCGCTTTTGCGGATCCAATCTTCCACTAAATTAATTCGGCTAGAGATGTAGCTAGGGCGGCTATAGATCATTAGCTTCCGGGGATTTTTATGTGAAAAAAACTGGTCCCATGTGGAATACTCGTAGCAAGCTACACGTAGTACTATTTAGCTAATAATCTGCCTTCTTTCCCTCAATCAATAAAAAAGAAGAGAGAGAAGCTAATAATCTGCACGGCCCACGCCGAAGGCTTACTATATATTGTTGTTCATCATACTTCAAGCAAACGAAGAATTGATGCTTTCAAAAAACTGAAAATAGATTGTTACAAAGCGCACGTGCAGGCACCAGAGAGCCGATGCAATGATATTTTACTACCTGCCAAAATTCCGCTGAAATTCTGCGTTCTTGGTGTGGCCACGTCTCTATTGATAGGTTTCTGGTGTCTCTGCTGCCCATACCGTGTGCAAAACAAAAATAATGATAAGATAGACTAGCTAGCTCCAGGTCCTCGTACGTAAACATGATGAGGTGGCTCAGACTTTGGCAATATATACACGGTAAAGCGAAAAGTTGAAGAATAAAATGAAGAAGGCCCTGGCCAGAATGTCAGACTGAAGACTGCTAGTCGTCGCTCAAATGGAGATGATGAGGCCAGTGTAAACTGGAGTAGCAGACAGACCGAGCAAAGCAAGCAACCGGGACGACGTAAGGGGCAAAACATAATGGCCATCTTCAATGTCGCTTTCATGCGTTAAAGACTAATCGAGGAAATGACCTCAGTGATTCTTATGATCACCGGGCCGATGAGTGCTGGAGGTCCACGGCGAACTCAGGCCAAAATCCAGACCAAAATTTGGCCATACGGCGTAAGTTTTTGGCGTGCGTACGTCCAGTTTCTCACTTGCGTACTCAGGCCGAGTTTCTAGGTCGCCTGTTTTTGCTCAAATTCGGCTCAAGTTCGTGCAGATTTCGGTATAGTTCGTCATACAATGAAAAGAGAACACTTTAAAACCAAAGTTCAGCGAAATTTTAAACAAAGTTCGGCGTAAATGTAAACATAGTTTGGCCAGAAGTGAAAATACAACATATTTTGACCAATTCGGCTTAGTTCACGCTGGGCATCTACGACGTGTTGCTCCTGCGTATCCATAGGTGTTCAACAAGATCATCCTGCAGATGTTGATGCATCGCCGGATCTCGGATCTCCTGACGCATAGCGATGAATGCAGCCCATGTTGGAGGCACTTGATGATCAGGCTCAGCAAGAGGACCCTGTCTGTAGTATGGCTCATCCTCCTCGAGCAAACTCACTGGATCCTTCCTCTCATCCTCAATGATCATGTTGTGTAAGGTCACACAATAGTTCATCACTTCCCATATCTGATCTTTCGACCAGCTCATAGCAGGGAACCGGACAACTGCAAACCTCTGCTGGAGCACACCAAATGTCCACTCCACGTCCTTCCTACAAGCTTCCTGTTCCTTGGCAAAGTGAGAATGCTTGGGAAGCATTGGACTTGAGATAGTCTTCACAAATGTTGGCCATCTTGGATAGATGCCATCTGCTAGATAGTATTCCTTGTTGTAGTGGTGCCCTCTGATCTCAAATTCCACAGGGAGAGCATTGACCCTCAATAAGCTTGGAAAATATAGTAGAGGAGTTGAGGACGTAGATGTCATTGTTCGATCCTGCCATGCCAAAGAAGGAGTGTCAGATCCAAAGATCATGTGTAGCAACTGCCTTAAGTATCATAGTGCAACCTCCTTTGTGGCCTTTGTACATTCCTTGTCATTCAAATGGACAGTTCTTCCACTCCCAATGCATGCAATCAATGCTTCCAAGCATACCAGGAAATCCTCTATTTTCATTGACTGCGAGGATCCGAGCAGTATCTTCAGCAGTGGGTGATCTCAAGTACTCTTCCCCGAACACTGCAAGCACTGTCCTTCAGAATTTGTACAAGCAATCAAGGTCGGTGGACTCGGCGATGCGGAGATAGTCATCGGCTCTGTCAGCCGACGCTCCATATGCAAGCAACCTCATCGCCACGGTGCACTTCTGAAGCGAGGAAAACCCAACCAAGCCGGTGTAGTCCTTCTTGCAAAGGAAATATGTTTCGAACTTCCGGATGGCATGCACGATCTTGAGGAAGAGCTTCCGGCTCATCATGAAACGGCGGCGAAACACGTCTTCTCCATGGAGTGGCTGGTCGGCGAAGTAGTCGGCGTACAACATGCAGTAGCCCTCTATCCTTTGTCTCGCCATGCACTTCATGCGACCTGGCGTCGAATCACCACGCTTCGGCTTCGACATCTGCATGTACATCTGGGCGAGCGATGCGAGGATCTGTAAGTGCTCTTCACCTTCGGTGACCTCGGCTCTCTCCTCCTCCAGGAGTACGGCGAGCAACTCCTCGTCGTCGGATTCCATGGCGAGTATCTCGTCCTCGTCGGAGTCAGTGGTGAGTATCTCGTCGCCGTCGGAATCCATGGCTGAATCCGGCCAAATATCGAACACTTGGCGGACATGGTGGTGGGAGCATACAGTGAAGCAGTGCTACGGCGAGGCTAGGTCGGCGAGATCGGCGGGTGGTAGGCGTGGTGTTGGGCGGAAACTACGGCGAGCGTAGCTAGAGGCGTGGGCATGTCTCGGCACGTAGGAGCTCCACCGGCGAAGTCATGGCGACAGGGGGCGCTGGGAGCTCTTCGCGGCGGTCTGGGCGAGCGGAGTGGGTGGAAATGGGAATGTCTCGCCGCCAGAGCTGGCACACGCCCTTTTTCACGACGTCTGGCGTCTCCAGGGCGTACCCGGGAACCTGGGTTCGGCCTGGGTAGGCCGGACCAAGACACGCCGAAACCCGGACGAAAACAGGTCCCTGGGTACGCGATTGGACCGATTTTCGACGTCCGGATCAAATTTCGACGTCCGGATTGGTGTCTTGGATAGGCAAGTGAAGATGCTCTGAGACTCTGAGTGTTCATCAAACAGTTGCAACCCAAACATCCGTGGATGCCATGGACGAGTAAACAAAACATCCAGTTACCAAGGGAAGTAGTAGGATTTAACCCTGAAGGTCACCGGAGAAACTTAAGTTAACCCAGACCTACAACAGATTATCTTAGAGCAAGTGCAGCGTATACAAAAACATGGTGTCTAAGAGAATTTTTCTTTGTCTAGCATGAGTCTAAACGGTGGAGGCATTGTGTCTAGCAAAAATATTCCTAGACTTGAGTCTAGTACTAGTCTCAAGGTCTAAGAAAATGAGTCGCTAGCCGGACCCACTGTCAGTCTCCAATCTGTGTCTCCAATCTCTCTCTACGGTGGCAGACATGCACATAAAAAAGGCAACCATTTTCTACTTTTGTTTGACAGTTCAATGTTACAAAAATTTGCTCTCTAGCATCAGCCGGGGAGATCAGATTTTCTGACAGAATTTCTTAGACCTAGGCCCAAACGCTGCGCTTGCTCTTAGTTTACCAGACTGATCGAGCAGCGGCAGAATGAGACCTGTACTAATTACAACTGCACCTCGCAGCAGAGGCGCAGGCAAAACGCCTAGCGAGCTATGTACGTGAAAGAACTTGTCTACTAAACCACGAGTTAATTAATCGTACTATAATATATCTAGTTGAATTTGTCTATAAGATGGACCATGTGTCACTTAAAGTTTCATGCATGAAAGAGAGAGGAGAAATTCAAATATTATTCTATTGCTTATGGACAACTCACAAGCTTATAGGTCACCCTTGAGGTTTTAAACTTATGGATAGTTTATTGATAGCCTCCGTTATGTACGTGGAACTCCTTGTTGACTATTTTTTTTACTCATGGATAGCCTTATTTCTAACATAGTGGATGCCCTAGTGGTGTCGACATGCCATGGCCATCAGCCACCATCGGCAGGGCAGGCGAGCAACAGTAGGTGTGATGCTCTCTTCCCTCCTGCCACCACCACACGGCACAACACATGCATTTCGCCGCCCCCACAGGCCAGTCGACCGATCTGGCCAAGGGCGAGCAGACGGCGTGGGTGGCAGGCCAGACGGTAGACGGCATTGGTCGGGGCATGGCCTGGCGGCGCGTGGGGCAGGGTTGGACGACGGACGTGGGTGGCGGGCCGGGCAGCGAACGGAGGGGGGCGAGGCTCGCTGGGACGATGCGGACGGTAGCCATGGTCGAGAGGTTGAAGAGAAGAAGATACGAAAAATAAAGAGGTGGACCCCCCCCTCCACCTAACATAGTTCTGATTTATTTGGTCTATTCTTTTTGGCTAAGTTTTGGACCGTATAGTAGATTTTTCGTGGACTGTAAACATGATTTACAACGAGTAGAGATGCTCTTACACTTTAATCAAGTCATTAGAGCTCTTTGCAAAAGATTACTTGTGGAATTACTGGTTTGTGCAACAAAACTTTAAAGTCACTGATTTGTGCAATGTTTGCCCCCAAGATTTACTGGTACGTGTGCAATTTCCTCTCTAGGCTAGCGCTTGAGGCGGGTGGGTCGCGTCACACCGTTTTTTGCCGTGCGGTGAACCGTGCGTGCTCCGCCGTGGAGTTGTCACCGGCCGGACGATGCCATTTATTTGATCCGAGCTGAGAGGAGAAGACGACCGATCATTTGCTCCGTAGTACATGGAACACTGTACTAGCTCTATACAGTACGTATATGCCGATTGGTCGTGCCTTGTGTCTGCGCTGAAACAGTACCGTAGCGCCACGGTGTTCGATTTTTTTACAAATATGACCCTCTGCAATTCGCCATCGCCAAAAATACCCTCCTCGCACCGCAAAAGCCAAAAATGGCGGATGCTTTGAAAAGCGACGTGTCACCTCCCGCCATGGGGGGTGGCGGGATGTTCCTCCCGCCACAGGGGGTGGCGGAATGTTCCTTCCGCCTTTGGCGGTGGCGGAATGACGCTGTGGGGCCCACCGGTGCGAGCACGAAGTCGAACCTCCCGCCAGCGCCAAGTCGAACCTCCCCGTTGGCCTGGCCGTGGGGCCCACCTCATCCCGCCATTCCCCATGGCGGAAGGAACATCCCGCCACCCCCTGTGGCGGGAGGAACATCCCGCCATCCCCCGTGGCGGGAGGTGACACGTGTCGCCTTTTCAGCCTCCCGCCAGGGCATTTTTGGCTTTTGCGGTGCGAGGAGGGTATTTTTGGCGATGACAAATTGCAGAGGGTTATATTTGTAAAAAAATCACGGTGTTCTGCCATCCCCCCACCCTTCCGAACGGAGTCCAAGGGCCAACAGTCCCTGCAAACGGACCCGACAGCGCAGCAGGATTTGATTCGGCGCGAACTCCAGCGGCTGCTTTGCGGGGTCTCGGACGCCGGTCCCGTCCTTCCGCGTATACAGCTGGACCCGCGCGCCATACACACAGTACACGTAAAAAACTTATAATCCCTTCGTTTCGGGCTTAAGACGTCCACGTTTTACGTGTTTTTTCTTTGACTAAAAATTACTTTAAATACGTAAAAAGTTTTGGTATAAAACTAATACCACTGGAAAGTTTTTTTCAATACGAAGCAACGGTACTAATTACGTACAATACAATCAAGATTTTTTTTTAATTTTTTCGGTCAAATTTTGCTTTGGAAAGCGTGTGCGTCTTAAGCCTTGAAACGGAGATAGTAATTAACTAGCTATCATTGCATACGTTTCTGGTCCCGCGTGTCATACATACAAAATTGCTAGTGTCACTAATAAACTAACTAAGCATTGGCCTCGTCCTGGCCGTCCGAGGCCACGTCCTGGCCGGAGGTTTCGCCTTTGGCCACCTGCGCCCGCCGGGCCGCCAAGGCAGTGGTCTTGGTCTTTGTTGCCTGCCTCCGACAGTGACGCACCAGGGTCTCCACCTCCATCAGCCTAACTGCCGTTGTGCTTGAGCGGTTGCGCGTCGCTCGCGCCTCCGGGTTGGCGGCGGCGAGGAGCACCTCCCGTTGGGCCACCGCCACCACCGCAGCACCTCCCATTAGGTCCTTCCGTTGGGCGGTGGCGTTCTTGGCCAAGGCCATGGCCTCCACCACCACCTCCCGCTTGATCGCCTCCGCCAGCTCGCACCGTTCGGTGGCGGCCTTGGACAAGACGCTACCCAAGGTCGTGGCCTTCGCCATCTCCCGCGCGTCCTACCGCTCCCCCCTCCATCCTGGCTTCAGCGGCAAGCTGGGCGGTCTCCTCGGGCGCCAGCGATTGCTGCGCTTCCCGCTCGTCGCGGTCCACGATGGCCGCCTCCGTCTCTCTCGCCACCTCCTCAGCCTCCAGCCAAAGCCACTCGGCGGGTTTCCAACCGACGTCCTCCCTGGCCTTGTAGGTCGTATAAAGCTCGTGGACGCACTTCTCCATGACGTAGTGTGCGGCATCGGCGCTATCGACTTTCCCCTCCGCCGCCTCCGTGACCCGCTCCGTCGCGTCCGCCTCGGCCTGCGCCACTAACTCCGCCTCGCTCGGCACCAACTCTCCCATGACCCTGTTGCCCTCTGAAGCTTCACCGGCGCCCGGCGGGGCAGGGGAAGGGTGAGAAGGGGGATACACGGCGAGGGCGGACTTGCTGAGGTCGGCCCAGGTCACAGGGAGGTTGTCCATGGTGAGGAAGGGAGGGAACGGCGAGGGGTTGGTGCTGGCGGCTGGCACCTATTTATATTCGCGGGGCTTGGCGAGAACGTCGAGCGGGGTCGTACAAAAAATGGCGTGGCCTAAACGGGAAAGACCAGGACAACGGGCGAGAACTGGAGTTGTGACGGGGACAATCGTCGGCCGCCTTTAGCGCCGATCCTCTGTTCAGCTTAAAATTGATGGCTCCCAACGTACAAGGGGGTCCGTATATGGGGTAGCCGGTTGGGGGCATAGGCCATCGCAACTAGGCTGAGCCGAGGCAACCTATCCTCCACCCCGCAAACTTACCGATTCAAACGAAACTGCTGTCCGAAATGCGGGCCGATGGAGTTGGTTCTAGTTCTACACTCCATTTACCATAGTATGAAGAATAAGCGGAACTTTGGGCCTGAACCTCCTCGAACCCTCCCTTGAGAGTCGACCTTCCACCGCCTCCGCCGCCCCTCTCCTCCCTCCTCTCCGGTAGCCATGGCGGCCGACGTGGTGATGGAGCTGGTGGTTGGCCTCCTCTGTCTCTAGCTGTAGGATTTGTAGTTCTAGTGTCTTGTGCCTTAGTGCCGATTGAGGGTAGGTTGGAGATCTCTGGCCACCAGATCTTCCACGCCCTGGCTCCAATCTGCTTCCTCTGGCCGGTGGCGGTGGTGGCTGCGGAGCACATCAAGCCTCGCATCCCTCTAAATAAGGTTGGCCGCCCCAGGTGCTTCGAGATGGTCGCGCCGGATCCCGGCCGGTTGGAAGTGGTCCCTCTCCCTCTCATGCTCGTGCTCTCATGGCGAGAGCTTGCCCAGAGGAAGACCACCACTCACCTGCAAAATAAGGTCCGTGTATGGCGAGCTTTCCTTGGCCCTTTTCTTCGGTTGCAACCTCCGGCTTGTGGCGTTAGATCGAGGCTGACCGGCGCCTCAGCAAGGGTCGAGAGCTTGCTATGCCGATGAGGATAAGGTCATTGCTATCTCCTTGCCGCCATTTGCAGCCATCAAGGAGATGGTCACAATGTTGGTTGGGATTTGCTCGCTTTTTCCTCCTCGGGGAATTGCGCTTCTCCCGGAGCTCCCAAGCGACGCAATTTGCGCCGCAACTATCTTGATCATGGCAGCCTCTCCACGATGCGGCTCTGGATGAACCGCCTCTACTTCAACCTCTGGCCGACGCCAAGATGGAGGCCTCTCATCATTCCGTCAGCGCTCCTCGACCCTCCCCTGCCAAGTGGTTTCGTCCCCGGCGGTGGTGTGGCCGGCCGCGGCGTCGAATGCGTCATCGTCCCCGGTGGAGAAGGACTTGATTGCTGTTTTCATGTTTTATCTAAGGTCCTTTTAGCAAAAGACCAGGGCTTATCTGTAATGTATGTCTCATTTGTAGCCCTGAATGTAATTATACCCACCACTTCATGAATTTGCAGCGCTGGACCCTTCTGGGTCCTTCCCCTTGTTTAAAAAAATAAATAAGCGCAACACGGAGCACGGAGCACGAGGCACTGAGACATGGAATGGCAACCCCGCCGGTATGGTCCGCCGTGGATACTGCTGGCTGGCTGGCCGGAGCAGGCAGAGAATTTTATATCTGGCAGCTGCTTTTCGCCCTCCTCCATACAGTAGCATTTTCTGAGCACAAGGGCTATACCCACGTCAGTGGATGGAGCTCGATCCAGGGCAGAACAGAACAGTGGAAAACTTGAATCGAGGAGAAAGAAACTTGAGCAGGCCTCCGTGGACGGTCACGCCCGGTAATAATAAAACCGTAAGTAGACTGTTGCTCCATGCCCAATGACCTTTTACCCTGTCGCTCAAAGTCAAAGGCTCAAAGCTGCGACTGTTTAACGACCACTGCGTCTTGCGCAAAGGCCTTGACCTCATCTTTGTAATCTAGCTCGTGCCGCCACGCGCGCTGCAATCGCTAATCCCTAGGCCTAGCGAGTGCGTCCATTCTGCTGAGTTTAGCTGATCCTGCTGAGGATTTTGGTTGGTGACGTGTGTGATTGGGGGTTTGATTGATCGATGTAGGTTACCGCGCTTTTCTGGATCCAATCTTCCACTAAATTGATTCGGCTAGAGATGCAGGGGGCGGCTATAGATCATTAGCTTCCGGGGATTTTTATGTGAAAAAAACTGGTCCCATGTGGAATACTCGTAGAGCAAGCTACACGTACTAGAAGCTAATAATCTGCCTTCTTAAATCTGCACGACCCACGCCGAAGGCTTTGTTCTTCGACATCATACTTCAAGTAGTAACTGAATGAGGGGATTACTAACTTTAAGGGCTACTCACTCGGTTTTCCCCTCTCCCCTCTCCCTGCTACAGTTCTCCCGAGCCTTCTCGAGGGCGCCGGGCCTCTCCAAAGCTGAACTCGCCGGCGTTGCCGGTCGAGGGAGGTGGAGGAGGGGCTCCGGCGCTTGTAGTCTAGGTTGCTGGGCTCTCGCCGTAGGAGTCGTAGGTTTAGGTTTAGGTTTTTCTGTGTTTGCCCATGTGGTGTTTGGCGAGATGCCGTCTGGCCTGTCCCTCCCGGCGCTCTTGCACGGCGCGACGGTGGCCGTCTGTTTAGCCGGCCAGCTCCGAGGCGGGAGCTTGCTTGCCCGACTACGGGCGGAGGCCTCACTAATAAGTGCTTCACTGCAGTTGGATCTGGCGATTTGGTGGCGTGTTCTTCCCTCTGGCCGGCCTTGGTGGCGAGGAGTGGGAGGAGGATGGCGCTTGGGTCGCTGGGAGTCAATGGCGGCGTGGAAGCTTGATGGGGGCTCATTCTGGCCCGAACCCGCTTCGGCTAGAGATGAAGGACCACACTAGGCTGCTCCGATGGACGGAGACGGATGCGTGGCTTCTTCTCATCTTCGGCGGCTTCCTCCATAAGGTCAGTTTGCCTGGTGGGCTGTTTCCTGCTGCGGGTCTTCATCGTGCTTCTCTGGCCGGCCTTGGTGGCGAGGGGAGAAGCTGCGACGGTGACCGGTGGCGGGGTGCAGTCGAACCAAGCTTGCAGCAATATCGAGCACATCACGCGACGGGTAAGAATGCCCTCGCGATCTTTGGCCGTTTTGATGGCCTTCCTGGACGCAAGAGATGCGTCCTCTCAACCTCCAAGAAGGAGGCTCCTCGAGCTCAGCAACGGCGCTCCGCGCCCTCTCGAAGCCAAGTGGTTCGTCCCCGGCTGCGGAAGGGTGGCCGAAGCTGGAGACTCGCCGTCGGTGGAGGAGAACAGGGATCTGATTGCTTTTTTATCTTCTTTCCCGGGGTTCTCTTTGTAAAAACACAGCCCTTCGAAATGTTTACGGGCCTATGTGTAAGTTTGTACTCACCGCTTAATTAATGAATGCTGCATCGGGGTCTTTCTAGACCCCATTATCCTTTCAAAAAAAAAGTAGTAACTGAATTGATACAAAGCGCACGTGCAGGCACCAGAGCCGATGCAATGATATTTTACTACCCTGCCAAAATTCCGCTGAAATTCTGCGCTCTGGTATGGCCACGTCTATGGATAGATAGGTTTCTGGTGTCTCTGCTGCCCATACCGAAACAAAAATAATGATAACATAGAGCAGCTCCAGCTCCAGCTCCAGCTCCACGTACGTAAACATGATGAGGTACGTGGCTCAGACTTTGGCAATACACGGTAAAGTGAAAAGTTGAAGAATAAAATGAAGAAGGCTAGCTGGCCAGAATGTCAGACTGAAGACCGCTAGTCACTCAAATGGAGATGATGAGGCCAGTGTAAACTAGCAGACACACCGAGCGCAAAGGCAAAAAACACAGAATTAACCTAATGACGAAAAGAAAACACAAAATAACCTGCTTTTAGAAAGATTTCAGAATCTAACATATTTTCTTGGCGTCCTACCAGATGGCTCCATGGTCAGTAGGACGACGCCGTACGAAACGGCGCCATGGTGCCTATGACGCTCCAATCAACGGCGCCATGTATCGGTCCGAAGTGGCGGTCATCGTAAGGCTCAGGCCCACCTCGATAGGATGGCTCCATGGTAGACGACGCCATGCTATTAAGCATGGCTCCTTAGCCGACGGCACTATACCACTTCGCATTCAATCCAGCCATGCATGATCTAATACTACTTTGTACATATTCCCTGAAACAGACTACGGCAGTTTGCTTTGCACTACTGTACGTACGTACCAAGGTCTCGCCCTAGCTCTGCCATGCATGCAGAGATGACCGATCGACTTCATATTAATCTAGCTTCGAGGTGTAGATACCATACCTGTACAGTCGTAGATGTGGCAACATATAAATAATCGTAACTGTATTAGACGGACTGTAGTATGTTATGTATAGTACTCCCTGGCTCCGTTCAAAAATAACTAATATAGGTTTGTCTAGATTTGAATGTATCTATACGTATTTTAATATATAGATACATTCAAAAATAAGGATTAAAGTTCAAGTAATCCTCCCGTGGCGACCCCCAGGCGCCGTCGGAGGGCCCCCAGATTCCGCCGCCGACGACCTCCCTCCTCTAGATCCCATCCCTCCACCATTGCCGCCGGCGTCGGCCGCGGTGGCGACGTTCCCCTAGTACCTAAGGTGATAGGGGTGGCGGCAGTGGCGGTCTTCTTCGAATGGCCAGTGGCGGCGGTGTCGATGGAGCGGGTCGGGGGCGGAGGTCCGGGTGGCGACCTCGGCGACGGCACGGTGCTCCTGCAGTTTCTTCAGGCGGTGGCATCACGCCGTGGGCCTAGGGCGTCCGTCTAGGCCCATCATCTTCAGGATGGCGCAGATCGAGGTCTTGGGGAGAAGGAGGTGTCGTGGTGGCAGCATTAGAGGCGATCTTGCGAGGACTTTCTCGACGGCGCTAACGTGCGACCGCCATGGTGGGCGGCGGTTGCATATATTAATCGATCATGATCGAGTAGTAGTTCTTAGCAGATTAGTACACTACGCAATTATATATATTTACTCGATCATGACCGAGTATGTGCAACGTATTAATCAAGAATTGCATTCGGTTTGTATTGATGGATCGTATCATGTGATTCATGCATAGAGTACGGTACCATATGCATGCATGCATCTCATCCGTCGGACTAGGCTTGAGGTGGTTCTACGTGATCCTAAGTAAGCGAGCAATATAGGTACAGTGCTTTCGCGTGAAACTCTGGCGCATGGCTTAATAAAATTGATAGTATAATTATATCAACAAGTTGTAATTTTTTTTCCGGAAGCTCATCTAAAAAACTCAAGGTTAAGCGTATTTAGCCTAGAGTAATTTAAGGATGAGTAACTGACCGGAAAGTGGGTACTGGTACGCACGAGTGAGGGCAAAATGCGCATAAAAGACTTGTGTTGGTCTGTGGGGTTAGTTTAGAGATCCTATTGATGAGTTTCCAGAAGTGACAGCCGTTGGTCCCAAGAAGTCGGATTGTTACATTCCGTTCATGTAGTCACAACGCCATATATAGGTGAGCGTGCACCGAAATAGGATCAGAATACACTAATATCGACGGGGCTGATAATGTGATACATGCATGACTGGGTTGAATGCTAAGTGGTATGGCGCCGTCGGCCGAGGAGCCATGCTTGATAGCATGGCGCCATCTACCATGAAGTCATCCTATCGACGTGGGTCTGAGCCTCACGACGACCGCCACGTCGGACCGATATATGGCACCGTTGATTGGAGTGTCATGGGCACCATGTCGCCGTTTCGGACGGCGTCGTCCTACTAACCATGGAGCCGTCTGATAGGACGCCAAACTTATAGGTTAGATTGTGAAATCTTTATGAAAGCAGGTTATTTTGTGTTTTCTTTTCGACTTTAGGTTAATTCTGTGTTTTTTTGCCCCGAGCAAAGCAAGCAACCCGGACATGAGGGGCAAAACATAATGGTCAACTTCAATGTCGCCTTGATGTGTTGAAGACTATCGAGGAAATGAGCTCAGTGATTCCACTTGCATGCATATCGATTCTCATGATCACCAGCCCAACAACTGCTGGAGGTTCCACTGAGATTCTTACGGTTCAATCAGACAGAAGCAATCCAAACATCCGTGGATGCCATGGACGAGCAAACAAAACATGGAGTAGTAGGATTTAACCTAGAAGGTCACCGGAGAAATTTAAGTTAACCCAGACCTACAACAGATTATCTTAATAGTTTACCTGACCGATCAAGCAGCGGCAGAAGGAGTGCTGTACTAAATACTACAAACTGCAGCTCGCAGCAGAGGCGTAGACAAAACGCCTAGCGAGCAAACTTGTCCATAAGTTAGGACCCATATCACACCATAAGCTAATTGATTGTACCATAATATATTTAATTGAACTTGTCTATAAACTGAAAAATTGCACGCATGCAAAAGAGAGGGGAAACTAAAATATTATCCTATTGCTTATGGACAACCCACAAGCTTGTACGTCACCGTTAAGGTTTTAAACTTATGGATAGCTTATTGATAGCCTTTATTATGTATGTGCAACTTCTTGTTAACTACTTTTGCTTATGGATAGCCTTGTTTCTAGCATAGTGGATGCTCTAATAGGATCGAACAACCACGCCCTGTCGCCATGACTTCGCCAGCGGAGCTCCCCCGCGGCGAGACATGCCCATGCCTCTAGATACGCTCGCCGCAGTTGCCGCCTATCTTCACGCCTTCTCCGCCACCGCTTTCGCCGACCGAGCTTCACCATAGCTCTGCTTCGCTGTGTGCTCCCACCACCATGCCCACCAAGTGTTCGGCATTTGGCCGGATTCGGACATGGACTCCGACAAGGACGAGATACTCGCCATGGACTCCGACGACAAGGAGATGCTCGCCGTACTCTTGGAGGAAGAGAGCGCCGAGGTCGCCGAAGGTGAAGAGCACTTGCAGATCCTCGCATCGCTCGCCCAGCTGTACATGCAAATGGCGAAGACGAAGCGCGGTGGTTCGGCGCCAGGTCACGGAAGTGCAAGGCAAGACAAAGGATAGAGGGCTACTGCATCTTGTATGCCGACTACTTCGCCGACCAGCCACTCCATGGAGAGGACGTGTTTCGCCAACATTTCAGGATGAGCCGGAAGCTCTTCCTCAAGATCGTGCATGCCATCCGGGAGTTCGACCCATATTTCCTTCGCAAAAGGATTGCACCGGCTTGGTTGGGTTTTCCTCGCTTCAGAAGTGCATCGTGGCGATGAGGTTGCTTGCATATGGAGCGTCGGCTGACAGAGCCGATGACTATCTCCGCATCGCCGAGTCCACCGCCCTTGATTGCCTGTACAGATTCTGAAGGGCAGTGATTGCAGTGTTCGGGGAAAAGTACTTGAGATCACCCACTACTGAAGACACTGCTCGGATCCTCGCAGTTAATGAAAGTAGAGGATTTCCTGGTATACCAAGAAGCAGGAAGCTTGCAGGAAGGACGTGGAGCGGGCATCTATCCAAGATGGTCAACATTTGTGAAGACTATCTCAAGCCCAATGCTCCCCAAGCATTCTCATTTTGCCAAGAAGCAGGAAGCTTGCAGGAAGGACGTGAAGCGGGCATTTGGTGTGCTCCAGCAGAGGTTTGCAGTTGTCCGGTTCCCTGCTATGACCTGGTCGAAAGATTAGATGTGGAAAGTGATAAACTGTTGTGTGGCCTTGTACAATATGATCATTGAGGATGAGAGGAAGGATCCAGTAAGTTTGCTCGAGGCGAACAAGCCATACTATAGACAGGGTCCTCTTGCCGATCCTGATCATCAGGTGCCTCCAACCTGGGCTGCATTCATCGCCATGCGTCAGGAGATCCGAGATCCGGCGGTGCATCAACAGCTGCAGGATGATCTTGTTGAGCATCTATGGATACGCAGGGGCAACACGACGTAGATGCCGAGCATGAACTGGCCGAACTTGGCCAATATGTTGTACTTTCACTGCGGGCCAAACTATGTTTACATTTACGCCGAACTTTGTTTAAAATTTTGCCGAACTTTGGCCGTAAATTGTTCTGTATTCATTATATGGCCAACTATGCCGAAATCTGGACAAACTTGAGCCAAATTTGAGCAGAATTTGAGCGGAAACGGGCGATCCGGGAACTCGGGTTGGATAGGCGAGTGGAAAACTAAATGTACCCAGGCGAAAACTTGCTTCGTTTTGCCAAAGTTTGGTCCGAATTTCAACATAGGTAACGAGTGAAGATGCTCTTAGCCCTAAAGCTCCCCGACGCAACGAACCAATACCATACCAGAAGAACCATGAAGTACTCCTACACAAAAAAAAGGAGCTTGGCACCTGCGGCTGTGGGTTCCAGTTCTACACTCCATTTACCAGTAGTATGAAGAATAAGCACAACACGGAGCACGAGGCACTGAGACATGGAATGGCAGCCCAGGTGGCATGATACGCCGTGGATACTGCCGGCTGGCTGACTGGCCGGAGCAGCAGAGAATTTTAAATCTGTCAGCGGCTTTCCGCCCTCGCTCCATAGTAGTGCTTCCTTCAATCCATACTACTCACTTCGACCCATATTAGTTAACTTTAATTTGAATATATTTAGACATGTTTTTGTGATAGATATATTTAAATTGGAGTCAACTAATATGGATCGGAGGGAGTACTTAATTTGGATTTATCAAAATTTAGACGAATCTATATACTTCCTCCGACTCATATTATTTAACTTAAATTTGTTTAGATTTAGATAAATCTAAACACAATTTAGTATATAGGTTCATCCAAATTTAAAAAAATCCAAATAAAGTAATATGGATCGGAGGAAGTACTAAATAATATCTAAATTTATTAAAATCTAGACAAATTTGAATCAATATAGATCGGAGTAGCATTTTGTGACCACAAGGACTAGTATACCCACGTCAGTGGATGGAGCTCGATCGAGGGCAGAACAGAACAGTGGAAAACTTGAATCGAGGAGAAACCTGGACCGCCCGTCCTGACAGGCGACAGGCTGCCGCCGTGGACAGGGCGGTCACGCCCGGTAATAATAAAACCGTGGACTGTTGCCCCATGCCCGATGACCTTTTTTCCGGCTTGCTCAAAGTCAAAGGCGCGAAGCTGCGACTGTTTAACAGCGGTGCGTCTGGGGGGTAGACCTTGACCTCATCTCATCTTTGTAATTTAGCTCGCGGCGCCACGCGCGCCTAGCTGAGTGCGTCCGTCCGTTCTGTTGAGTTTAGCTGGTGCTGCTGAGGATCTTGGTTGTTGATGTGTGTGATTGGGGGTTTGATTGATCGATGGAGGCTACACTGCTTTTGCGGAACTAATCTTCCAAGCTAGGGCGGCTGTAGCTCGTAGCTTCTGGGGATGTTTATGTGATGAAAACTGTAGTAGCTACCTTGCCTTCTCTAACCTGCATATGTAATAAGCCACGCATATGCAAGGCTTATTGTTGTTGTTCTTCATCATACTCTACATTCTCTTGTAAGTTGTAACTGTATTGATGCTTTGAAACTGAAAACAGAATGTTGCAGAGCGCACGTGCAGGCACCAGAGCCGATGCAATCATATTTTACTACCTGCCAAAATTCCGCTGAAATTCTGCGTTCTGGTATGGCCACGTCTATATGGATAGCTTTTGCGGCATCTCTGCTGCCCATACCGTGTGTACAAAACAAAAAATAATGATAAGATAGAGCAGCTAGCTGCAGGTCCACGCACGTAAACATGATGAGGTGATCAGAGGCTCGCTCGGACGGGCCACACACCACACACCTTGGCAATACATACTCCTACATGGTAAAGTGAAAAGCTGAGAGAATGTCAGACTAGTCACTCAAATGGAGATGATGAGGCCATTGTAAACACACACACGCCGAGCAAAGCAAGCAACCGGGACGACGTGAGGGGCAAAACATAGTGGCCATCTTCAATGTTGCTTTGATGGCCAATTGGCCATCTTCAGTGATTCAGTCCCTGCTCACTAGCACTCCAGTTGTCACAGTTTTCACTTGCATGCATATCTGTGATTCTTTATGATCACGAGCCCAATAAGTGCTCGAAGTTCCACGGAGATTCTGACTGTTCATCCAACAGAAGCAATCCAAACATCCGTTACCAGGCGAAGTACTCCAGTAGGAATTAACCGAGAAGTTCACCGGTGAGACTGAAGTTAACACAGACCTACAACAGATTATCTTAGTAGTAGTTTACCTGACTGACCTCGTAGCGGCAGAAAGAGCCAGACAGGAACGCATGTTACTGGTAGGGTCGGTCCACATGCCATGCCCATCGGCCACCATCGGCAGGGCAGGGCAGGGCAAGCAACAGTAGGCGTGCTGCCCTTTTCCCTCCTGCCACCACCACACGGCACGGCAGTCGGCACATGCATGTCGCCGCCCCCACCCACAGCCCACAGCCTGGTCGACCGATCATGGCTGCGTCCCTAGTTTAAATCTTACTGACAGTTTACTACGGGCTTGATGCCAAACTAAGACCCAATGCTACTTGTGGACTGAAGGAGTGTCGTCACAGGCACCACGAACAAAAAGACGAAGCGATCACGTGCAGTGCAAACTGTGCAAGAGAGAATGTGGATTCGCGACGATAGTATTATACTACTAGTATTAGCACCACTCTCATAATATATAAGCATTTATAACTTTTGTATGTATAGGTTACCTTTCGATCTGACGGTGACAGGACAGGGTATGCGGTTACTACTAGTCTATGCACATGTTGTTTCGATCGGTGGTGGAACTAGCTTTGTCAGGTCCGCCCTAGAACTGAACTGCTGGCTGGCTGGCTCAACTTACCCCAAATCTCCCATGAAAAATGAGCTTGGGTTGTTTGTTGCCCACGAGTTCTTGGTTCTGTGTGTTGTGTCATCTGGCGTTGCAGCACTGCGGCTTCCCTTGCTCCAGCTTCTCCCAGAGGCACAGCATCTGCCCCGGCGACTGGTAGTGCGCCGTGAGGTAGTCCTCCACGCACCCGAACTGGCAGAACCTCCCGCTGTGGACGTACTCCACGCCACCGCCGGCAGCGGCAACCTTCGCGGCCGTGCCGTTGAACTGACCCACCCACATCCCCACGCTCACGTCCTCCATCTTGAACAGCTGTGAAGATATTCACAATCCAATCATCAGTTAAACTCCGCACGGGCACACACGGATACATGATACAATACAATCATAATACAATGTCTGATGGATATAGCTTTTTTTTTTGCCTTTTCTGATACGGCCCAATCTTTTCAGCCCACGCATGATTGAGCCCGTGCCTTTTTCCATGGTTTTTCCAGTCAAAAGCAGAGCACCTCGAGCACCACTGACCTTGAGTACTTTTGTGGAGTGTAAAATGCAGCCACTGCGCATACACATGGAATGAACAGGAAGAATGTTAAAAAGTGCAGAGAGAGAGCGCTTACGTTCAGTCTGCCCTGCTCCAATTCAGTCACGACGAAGTTGGCGACGTCAGAAGAAACAATGTAGCCAGGACCATCAGCGTAGGGCGGGTACGTCGCCCTGGGCCACTCCTGGAATTTTAGTGGAGAATGTTTACATAAGAGTTCGATCAGCACAGGGCAAAAACTCAATAATGGTGCGCCAACGAACGCGCTAACAACATACAGTTGGCCAGAATGATTACGTACATGAGACAATTAACATATTCGTGTGGACAACAGATACCGATTTGCTCGTGTGGTTCTAATGAAGTGATAGCAGCTCACATGTTCCAATACTGTATAATTGTTTTTGCAAATCGAGGATAATAGCACACAGTCTCTATTGCTAAACTGTCCAGGAACTGTAGTACTAAGACTGATACCACAATAGGCTGTTCATGAAACAGGTAAACATTTGCAACTGACTCGGCCAACAGAAGCTAGTACTAATAATATTCCCTCCGACCCATATTAGTTGACTTCAATTTGTCTAAATTTGAATGAATCTAGACACTATTAAGTATATAGATTCATCCAAATTTTGACAAATCCAAGTCAAGTAATATGGGTCGGAGGGAGTAGTTTAATATCTACATTCTAGTGAAATTTAATGAAGCTATTCTGTGCTCTGTTTCACAAACAAGTACTGATTTGTAAAGTTTGATATAGAAAACATGTGACTTTCTGAGAGATGCTCTTTGAGTCTTGGCCACTATGAGTGTCACCTGAGTATTTAACTGCTTTTGACCGCTTAAGTAAAAGAGATACAAGTCGATATGTATTGCATCGAGATAATATTTGGTTGTAACATTTGCGGAAACAGGAAATTTTTTGCAGTGGTTCACCTCACCTCATACGAGACGGCCCATTTTCCTTCTCGGAGTGGTCTGTGGTAGTAGTTCATGTTCCCCACATAGAAGCTTTTATCGTCTGGGATTTTCTTGACTTCAGCCATCACTGAATCGAGTCTAACGAATGTGTCATCGTCACACTTCATGATGTACTTCGCCGAAACAACATGAGCCTTCCAAGGACAAAGTGAAGAAAAAAAATAATGAGAGGTGGCATTGCATAAGAACTGTCAGAAAGATGCTACAAATACAATGTGGCTATGCTATATCCATCCTTGTGCTACATACCGCATACTCGTAAATGGCAACCGTCTTCAGAACAACCAGATCGTAGCTATCGACAAAAGGCACAATGATAATGTCCCTGAAAAACTCAGCTTCTTTCTTCAAGTCTTCATTAACTTCTTTTCTGCCATTCTGCCCTGAAACATGGTTCAGTTATAAATCTCTTTATGAGAAGAAGGGAAAGAAAAGTAGCAAAACTAATGGATAGGAATTACCAAGGCAACAAAAAAACGAGCCATGGTACTAGACGAATTTCGTACTGCAGACATCCATGATCTCCTCACAGCTATGCGCTCAGTGAAGTGGCTTCCTGCTGAAAGAATGCCGATGAACAGCTCTACAGGTTCTTCAGGGTGAGGGGCTTTCAGTTCGGCCAGCAACTCCAGATTTCTTTGTACAATGTTAGGATGAGCCGTGGGCAATGTACCAGCAACCATTGATTTAACCGCAATATCACCATTTACTTGCACCGTAGCGGCATCCTCAAGAATAAAGCCCTTGAAAGAACAAATGTAATGCATGGGCACATCAGACTTCAAAAAAAAAATCAGACAACCTCTCTAATAAACACTCCAATCGCAACAAAGATGTGCACGGTTTCAGAAGGAAGCACTACTTACAATGCGATAAGGAAAAGATGCGACATGCCTTCCATCAACTTGAACATGATAACCTTCCAAGCCAGCACTCAGTGTTAGAATAAACAATTCATCCTCCACAAAAGGATAAGGCCAATCTATCAAATCTCTCCTTTTCTGTCCAGCAACATGGTCACGCGACCACACCCTCTTCAACTCCTCAAATGTGCCACCAGTGTTCCAGGCCCATTGCTCACATTTCACCGATCCATCAACTGCACCAGGAAAGCAATATAAGAAAATTTGGCAACGATGACCAGCTAAACTGCAGCCATGTTTACCATTTTCTCAGTTCAAACTATTTATGAAAAAATTACCATTAGCCCCAAAGCATTTGAAACTAATTTACCATCACATTACCAAATGGATATCCCATACAAATAATGTAAATACCAAATACGAGTACGTCTGAAAGTATATATGGAGAGGTTGAGCCCTATTTGAGTTACCAAAGTAAAATAGGAAAAAGGTGCAATTTTCCATGAAATCTTGTTGATACAAGAAATGACACACTATGGACGACCTAGTAGGCCGGGGGTCTCATCCTCCATTTTGAAAAAATGGGCGACCTAGTAATGGTACAGTATCCACTACTGATCACAAATGCAGTTAGGATTTTTAGATGATTAATGCACTAAGTTAGACTTGGTTAAACCGGCGAGCTCTCCACTTGTCACATTTTAACCATGAACTAATTTGCAAAAGTTCAATTTTCAACCTTAAACTCTGAAACAGGTTATTTTTAACCTTGAGTTATTGAGTCCGCTTACTTTACCCCCTTTAGCACTTTTACTGACAGCAGCCTAATTAAAAAGAAAATCAGGATATTTTAGAAAGATCCCTCTGGAACTTCAGGGAATTCGAAAACTATCCAAAAAATATAGAAGAAATCAGAATTTTTGGTACAACACCCCATAACACGCAAATAATTCAGAAACATTCTTGAATTATCCAGTATGATCGAGAGGGTAGATGGAGGATAATATGCCTCATCCCAACATAAATTTTGTAAGTCTTATAAGATGCATTTTACAATTGATTTTCAATCATACAAACTCTACCATTATTTACAGTTTGAACACACATGATGTCACATTAAGCCCTGAGGAATATTATTAGTTGCCTTTTATATTTCTCTTTTCTCTATCTTTTCTATTTTTTTGATTTTTTCTCCTAATTATTCAGATTTTACTGAAGCTACTAACTTGTATGAGTGATAACAGTTGTCAGCCATGTGCCATACGAGTCACAACTGAAACCTGCCTAAAATATGATGTTGGGGTAATATAAACGGCTGACAAGTTCAGGTTTAAAACAACTGGTTTCAAAGTTCAAGGTTGTAAATTGAACTTCTGCAATAGTCATGGTTGGGAAGTGGACATTTTTCTTGAGCAAATGCTTAATTGGAAAGTTTCAGCGTCTAGTCTAGCCCTCCTATCTACTCTTGCAGAAGAGAAATAGAAGAACTTAGGCATGAAGATTGCCATTAGAGGAGCAAAGAAACAATTCATGGACAACCTATACCAAATGTGTCAATGCCACAGAAGTTCATTTTCTATATAATGGAATAGCACCCAGCAAAATATAAGGTGAGCACCTGAGTCATCAACACAAATGAGGCAAGTCTATTATTTATCAGAACTTAGAAGTATCAGAAGAAAGGAAAACGTGTCATCTATGTCAAGACCAACTATGTGTGCTCTGTGCTGAACCCAACTCATTTAGGTGGGGGACTATGTACAATCCCACTACCCAGGTTCATGTCTCGGATCTTCGCGGGAAATTACCTAAATACTCCTACGATTTCTTAGGCACATTCAACAGGCCAAAATATGCGAGTGAATGGTCAATCTAATATCCATGCATGATTTGACTAAATGATCTCGATTCACTCTTGTGTTTTTCCGAGAGTGAATCAAGATCATTCAGTCAAAATAAAAACATCGAGGAAAAATCCCCAAAACACTAAAAAAACTTGATGGCATTCATATTTCTCCCCTCTTGTTTACTTAGGAATCTCGAAGTGGCACGGTGTACATCAATGCCAAGGGCCATGGATCAAGATCAGTAATTCTGGGTAAGGCGGTACAGTTATCAAACATGATGAGTAATGATACTGCACTTTTTGACAGTCCTTTCTCTCTCCGCACATGAACACCATCAAGGCATCATATTACAGCAATTCATGCCACAGGACAAACTCTACGAATCATTGAAATTACCGAAAGGAAGCTGTAAACTTTTCACCAAACCTAGTACGGTGGAGCCACAATTCAGATTAAGCACCGACCACGAAACATGACACCGAATTGCAGATCGTTACGACCAAGGAGAGTTTCAGCAATGCTTAGTCTAGTCGTCCTATCTATTCTTGCCGAGGAGAAACAGAAGCAATTAGCAGATATAGTACAGAGGAAGAGGATGGTATGAAGATTGCCATTAGAAGAACAAATGAATAATTCATGGACAACCTATACCAAATGTGCTAATGTCACATAAGTTCATTTTCCGTATTATGCAATAGCACCCCAGCAAAATATAAGGTGGGCACATGGGTCGTCAACACAAATGAGGCAAGGAGGCAAGTCTAAGTTTTATAGAAACTTGGAATTATCGGAAGAAAGGAAAACGTGTCATCTATGTCAAGAACCAAATATGTGTGCTGAACTGAACTCATTTGGGTGGGGAACTGTATGTACAATCCCACTACCCAGGTTCATGTCCTCGTGGATCCTCAAAGGAAATTACCGAACTCCTCATAGGTACTCCTCGTGGATCCCCGCATCACTCCTAAAACTTGGGAGACATTCAAATTTCTCCCTTCTTATTAGCTTTGGAAATGTTATAAAATGGCACGGTGCACAATAATGCCAAGGGCCATGGTCAATATCAGTAGTAGCTAGGTTAGTACACTGATCAAACATGGTGAGTGATGATGCCGCACTTTTTGAACAGCCCATTCCTCTCTCCACACACGAACACCAGCAAGGCATCATATTAGGAACATTAGCAGCAGAGGACAACAAACACTACGAATCATTGAAAATTACCAAAAGGAAGCTGTAGCCTTTTCACCAAACGTAGTAGTACTACTACTATCGACCACAATTCAGATGAAGCACCAACCGCCCAAACATGACACTGAATGCAAATCATTTCCACCAACATACAAGCCACTTGGTTAATTACCAGCACATACGTACTACTAGTAGTGGTCGCACCATTGAACTAGTAAAAGCCTAGAGCTTTCATAGATTGGTTGGTAATCACTAACAGCTGCACCGATTCCCCTGTCTGTGTAGTACTGATATATTTCGCCGTGGAATCACAGAAGTGAAATTTGAAGGTGAAAAGTGGAAGGATGGAGAGTGAAGGTACGCACCGGTCTCGTCGTCGGAGCGGCGCCAGCCGACGCAGCGTTGCGCGGGGCCCCACTGGCCGCGGAAGCGGGTGTTGAGCTCGATCACTGAGCGGCCGCTCCAGTCGCCCCGGAGGCGCGGGTTGAAGTGGAGGATCGTCAACGCGGCGTCCCCTTCCCCCGCGCCGCGGAGCTCCACGGCGAACTGCGAGAGGCCGTCGCCGGGCACGCGCCGCGGCGAGGCGACCACCGTGACGTGGGAGCCAAGCGCCAGGCCGCAGGGCAGGGCGAGGACGCTGCCCGCGGTCCGGAGCTCCTCGCCGGACCGCGCGACGGAGGGCGGGCACCGGGGAGGCTCGGGGATCCTTGCGGGCGACGCCGCGGCGGCGGTGGTGGGGACGGAGAGGACGTCGCGGAGGAGGCGCCCGCCGTCGCTGAACGCGCGGACGGCGGCCGCGTGGAGCGGCGTGGTGGCGTTGAGCGCGCGGAAGTCGACCGTGGAGATTTCGAGGCGGTGGCGCGGGGAGGCGAGCTGGTGCGGGCGCGCGGCGTCGGCGTCGGTGGCCGCGGCGGCGGTGGCCGTGACGGTGACGGCAACGGTGGTGGGGCCGAGGCGGTCGGGGTGGTGGAGGGAGAAGGTGGCGAAGCAGAGCAGCGCGGCGAAGGGGAGGAAGAGGAGCAGCGGCCGGAGCAGGCCGGCGGCGGTTGCGCGGCGCGGCGGCCGCCGCATGGCCGGCTGTGGCTTTGTCGGTATCGTCTGCGGGGGCGGAGCTGGTTCCGAGGATGGAAAGGGTGCGCGAGTCTTGGAATTTTTCGTGGGGGTTTAAGACGGAAAGGAGATGCCGCCGCTCTGTCTGTCGCTAATACGGAGGAGGATCATTTGTTTCCTTCTTCTTCGGCGTGCGCCCGCCCGCCGTTTTGGCCTCCTCCTCCTCCTCTGCCTTGTGTACACTCAAAACGTTTGGGTTTGCTTGGGGCATAGCATACCACGGTACACGAGTACTTTCATCGTCTCTAAGAGAAAGTTGAAAATGTCATGTACCGGTTGTTGCTTTACAAGACATTGAAGCTTGAGGTGATGCAACTTTAGATTAAGGATCACTAGTTTGGTACCCTTGTACCTTGATTTATTTGTGCAAGAAATCTCTGTTGGAGCTTCTACAAAGCATGGCAATTATGTCCCACAAAGCAATCTTAATCTCTTTTACCATAAGTGCAATTATATTTAGGGCATACACCATGGTAGGGGAGATATGCCATAACTTAGTCATCTAGAAAAGACAATAGATATAAATTATAAAATACACTATATCTTATTGCCATCTCTAATAATTAATGAGTTGCCAAAGGAAGATATACGAATATACTCCCTCCGTTTGGGATTATAAGTCCCGCACGGATAATTAGGTTATCAATTTAAACATGAAAATATAAATAATATAGCATAAAAATTATACCATTAGAAACTTTAGAGGTTATATTTTTTAACGGTATAATTTTTGTAATATATAAGTTATATTTTGTTGGTCAAATTAACAACCTAGGTATGCGCGTAGGACCTATAATCCCGAACAGAGGGAGTACTACGATACAACCTTTCTTATTAATTTCTAAGAGATCAACATTAACTAAGAGATGACAACCTTCTCTTTCTTATTTTCCCCTCCTCGAACTAAACAAATATCCTAGTACTCACTCCATATCGTAAGATTTCATTTTACGTTTTGACACGGTCATCAAGATTTACCTTGGGCTATTTTTTATTATATATAGTACATATAAGCCATAACAAAAGAATAGCATTATGGATATACTTTGCGATATGAATCTAGATATACGATTTACAAGTTCTCCAATATAAATATTCAAGATCAACATTTGTACTCCCTCCATTCTGGATTATAGGGCTAATACGTATTTTAAAAAAATAGTTTGACCGTTAATATGGTCAACAATATATGAATCATATGTCATAAAAATTATACCATTAGAAACATATTTTGAATATGAATCTATTGGTATAATTTTTATTAAATATAATTTATATTTTATTAACCAAATTTATGGTTAAATTATTTTTTCGAAATACGTATTTGACTTATGAATGGAGGTAGTAGTCAAAGTTGCAAGTTTGACTTAATTTTATGACATGGAGTAAATAGTAATTAGAATGCAGTTAAAGAGATAAGTGAGAAAATACGTACTCCCTCCGTTTTAAAATATAAGATGTTTTAGGTACGTGAATAAAATAAATCTAGACTTTTTTTAGTGTGTATGTTCACTTTAAACCTCGGTGAATCTATACACTAAAAGAAGTCTAGATACATTTTTTTCACAACCTAAAACATCTTATATTTTGAAACTGAGGAAGTAGAATACAGTTAAAGGGGTGTATGGTAACAAAAGAGAGTAAGAGAGATATGATAGACGGTAAGGCTGCTGCCACGTAAGTGTCAGGGTTGGATCTTCTCCCGAGTAAAAACCTAAAATCCTGTCATGCTAGTTAGACCGGACGATGACAGTGTTGTGCATTGCTACGTCCTAAGGGCTTGTTTTGGAGAACCCTTTTTGAGTGTATGTGTCGTCGCCCCTCCTCATGCTGATGTGAGTATCTGATTGCTTCGGCTGGGACTTTATTTTTCCTTTTTTTTTTCTTTCTGAAGTATGCATCCTTATGTTGTGGAAGAGAGATGAGAGAATAAAATCAAATTTTATTATCTTGTAATAAGTATTACTATATGTCATTGTCAATTTCGCGTATTCAATAAGTGCAAATGTAAAAAGAATGTAAGTGAGTAAAATATGGCCGCCAACAATTTGGACACTTGGATATGCTATGCCATCGTACAGCCAAATTTTCCTCTTTTATGGCGTGATTTTCTTTTATAGAAATAGTAGAAAAAGTCAGTAGTGGCAAATAGTATCATAGTGGTTGCCAAATTCGCGCATGCAGGGCATGCCGTCACATTCATTATCGTTTATATCCTTTTATATGCAGAAGAAAAAGAATCGGTTTAAGACGCGTTCTGTATTTGTGTAAACAACTCTTGTGCCGTCGTACGTACGCTCCGGTGCAGAACGAGATCAGCAGCAGGACAAAAGCGCCTTTCAGAAGGGAGCAGACACGCACGGCTGCACGAGGCCCGGTCAGGCACGCCCAGAGCTGCGCCTTCGCACGGGCGCACTCGCGGAATCCCACACGTGCCCCGTCCACGTATCCGAAATTCCGAATGGCCCCTAGCCTACCTACTGTAGAAGTCTTGTGCTCGCCCGGGAAGTCCAGATGGCGGAGCATGCATACGGTCCACGCTGAGGGGACGCGTCGGAATTCTGGGCGGATGCCGACGAGACGAGGAGGACGTACGGGAGACGAACGTGGCACGGCGTACGTAGAGCCGCTGCCATTGGGCTAGTCCGGTTAAGCGGCGGTGCTGGCGTACGTATCCTATTCCTATCGCCGGGGTGTGTACGTCAGTCAGTCAGTCAGTCAGTGCATCGTGACGACGCCGCAACCTCGCTCGTGCGTGCGCGTGGTCAAGCCTTCGCGGCCAAGAAGAAGGTCGATCGTCCAGACTCCAGAGGAGGAGGAGGAAGCACAGCGCTCGTGCGGCCCAGGAAAGGAGACGTGGCCAGGTCGCATCTCTTCGACCCGCTAAACGGCCTGGACGAAAATTTCGGCCAGCCTAAAACTTTCCAGTCGCGAGCTGGCGATTCATTTTGAATCCGCAAAATTTAAATCGGAATTAGGCGAAACACGAGCAGATTTAGACTAAATTCGTACGAATCCGGTGATATATAGGATATAGGCAGAACCGATTCATTACATAGACTATTTAGACCGGAATCTAAACTAAAAACAGGATAAAATAAACTAAAACGCAGCCGGCATCGAGAGAGACCTAGTTCATGCCGAGGCTCCGGTAGAACTGGGCGTCGTAGTTGCCGTCATCGTCGTCGCTGTCGTGGTATTACCAACGAGTACGTCATGGAGGGGTCCTCACAGAGTGTGTTTAGAGAGGTGGGGGAAGACGGCAAATTAACGGATACGAGGTAACACAACTTCTCCAGGTTCAGATCCCACAACGGTGACGAAGTTCTACTCCTACTATAAATCAATATAAAGGGCAATACGTTAGGTTACATAGATCGGTTCGCTGTGCGCGATGATATCAGTTATGTCCTAAAGGTTCTCAGAGGTCCGGCTTATAAAGGCGCCAGAACCTAGGGTTACAGGGAAAAGTCCTAGCTAGACAGATTACAGAGTTCCACACTGAACTAACTAGTCTTTGTGTCTTGCAATCCAAGAATCCGGATTGGTCGGTGACTACACCGTAGTCTTCCTTTATCCGATATGGGGCTCCCTTCTGGATCCGTCTAACTGGGCCGTCCAGCAGGTCATAAGCCTTGGTACCAACTATGGGCCAACCCGGTTAGCTGAATTAGAGACATGCAATGATGATACCCATTTAGTATACCCCAACTGAAATGAATATGCACTACCGGAGCTCAACAGCTTATTCTATAGAGTTCATGCTGCTCGGCTCTGTTGGTTACTACTAACTAGGAATACTTAGTTGGACTCGTTATCATCGACACCATAGCGGATTTCATAATCCACTCCTTCAACTCCTCCGGACAGATCAGGTTCCTCATAGAACACATCTTCTTGGCATTCAGATGCATACATTGGCACATCCTTGGGATCCTCAGAGTCTAAGCAAGGGATCAAAGGAAAGAATGAGTAACAGCGTTACCCAACAAGTTCATTGTATGCAAGGTGGAAAGTTTGATGCTCTAACTACTACCTCGGATTATAAATCCTTGGCACTATGCAATTTTTTGTAAATATTTCTTCAAAGTTTGATTTTATTCTGAAAAAAACTATGACAATCAGCCTTCACAGGTTGACCAGAACTTTCATGGAGTTCCTTTCCTGCCGCGTTCGTAGCTCCTTCCCGGAACAGGGAGTAACAAGTTACAGTTCTTACACTCTACAGAGTTGCGTTACTTTACCCATGAGAGATCAACTTCTTGTTGCACAACCGGGCGTACTTTCCCGTCCACAATTCAAAGATGTGGGGCCCGGTAGTTGGTCCAAGCCAATCACTGCCCCCTTCACGACCCCGCATGCTCCTTGGTGTACACCATGCCCACATAATGAATTACCGCTATGGTTTGTACAAACCGTTAGATGCCAGAACTATCGTGGAACAATGAGGGTCTCACCCATATGATGCATATCCTCTACGAATTACCAATTAATATGCCCGCTACGAGGATAATAGCCACGACCTGCACATCCGGCTTCATGCAAGAGGAAGAAGATACAGCTGACTTCTCTATCCCATTCCAAATCTCATGGCTAACGCGTAATATACGGCGCTAGAATCACTGATGTCGGGAGTTATTAAGTCCCTACTTGATTATCATTATTGCAATTATAACTCTAAGTTCTATTGCTCCATCATATCACCAATTAGGATGATGTCTATAATTTCTTTATTTGTGAAAATAATATTTTCTTTCTTTTATAGCATATATGATAACACACAATTTGCAAATACTTTGATAAAGACTCTTTAAAGGACATGAGAAAGTGATGAACTTGCCTTGTGATGGCAAGGTAGTGAAGTATGATGCTTGCGCTGGACCTTGAGCTTCTAGTTCTACAAAAAAATCATTATTGCCCGGTAAGGACAATATTTAAAGAAGCAAAATGATTATGCAAGTAATGTAATGCATTATTTAATTTTATATGCATTTACCCCAAAAAAATTTAGTAATAAAGGATTTATAAATATTATTTTTTAATATTTTATAACATATATTGAATTATTTTATTTTATTTCCCTTTTATTTGACTTTTATTGATTTAATAATTCTTTTAGGAATTATCAATTATACATTAAAATGGTGATTAAATGTTTATTTAGTATTTTTTTAAAATACTACAATATTAATAAATAATGAAAGTGAATTTTAGTTAATTTTATCACCTTTCAATAATTTTGAAAAAATCCATAAGGAATATATAATTTATAAAATTCCTAATAAAATTTAAATGTCTAAAATTTTATATTTTAATTTATTTGAGTAGTTTGGATTTTTGTGAATCCAAAAATATTTTATTTATAATTTTTGGACTTTTATTTTATTTTCTGGAATTTTATTAAGTCCAGGGGTATTTTGATCTTTTCCTTTTGTTAAAACATGCCTGAAAGAATTTTTGGGCTAGTTAAACTTATTGGGCCCTAGTGGCCCATTAGTTCTGGACAAAAGGACCACCCCGAAGGGTCTGGCCCAGCTCGGCCCACTCCTCAATGCCTCTCTCTCTCCCTCGAGTTCATCCTCTCCTCCTCTGGTCGTCGATTCCCGCCGCCGTCGATCGTTCTTGTCGCCGCCATGGTGCAACAGGGGGTTGTCGACGACGTTCTTTCATTCTATCCAATTGGATTCGCGCCTAGGGTTCTCCTGCGATGGATTGATGTCGTCCTGAACCATAGGGTTTGGGTATTGGCATGGATCCAGGTGCTGCCGTGGTCGTCGTGTGTCGAGGTGATGCGTCGTGCGGGTTGCAGCGCCCCCTCTGGGGTGCTCCCCGTGCCGCCATGGTCGTCGGCCCCTCTGCTTCCTCTTCTATTCTTCAGCGAGGACCTACGGTGAGTTTGATTCCTCTCCCCTGGTGCTCTCTGTGTTTGCTGGTTCGATGCTAGACGCTGGCAGTGTTCTCTCTGGCTACTGTCTGATTCAGATTGGAATGATTATCCATTTAGGGTTCCTGTTATGTGATTGATCATGTATTGGATGAATTGAATCATGTTTGTATGGTCTGTACACATGCTAAATGATTATTGGCCCGAGGCTAGTTGCTTAAGATGATCTATACTGTTTCTGGTGGCTTCTTAGATGATTTGATGCTTGGATTGCATCTGATTCAGATGATGTAGTTGTTTGGGAAACATGCTTGGTAAAGCCAATGACTTGATAGCTTTCCACTGTTTATTTGATTCATGGTCATGATTATGATAGGATACAGCTACTGTCTTAGTGCTATTAGCTTCGGAATTAACATGTGGTTTGAGATCATCATGATCTCAAACAGTGAAGTGTAACATAGGAATATCCTAGTTATGATTCCTGTGTTAACAAGAAAATTATTAGTTAGTTGATTGTCTAAATCTATGATGATTTACTGTCTTTCCTGATTCATATTGGATTGTTCTTGTGAGACCATCATGGTATGGCACACAAGAATAACTCTAATCCATTGATTGGGTTGTTTGAGGCTTAAGACAAACTTGGCTTTATAAGATAAATAGAGATGCCCTTCTCTGAATTCCCTAAGACCAATGATGTTGGTCTGAGGCTTAGGGATTCAGATCTTATCTAATTGGTTCATCTAGATAGTTCTGGTAGTGGTACCAGCTATTCTTTATTGGATCAAAGCTTGGAAAAAATGATAGTGATCTTGCTCAATCTATCGATCCCAAAGATTTATCTCTAAGGTGCTACCCTTCCTTTAGGGATGTGCCTAGAAATATATCATAGGTATCTGTATGATTGAATTGTAAAATATAGTTTGACAACCAGAGCAAGGATTTTGCTCTGAGCTCTGGTTGGATCCTGGTACTTTGTTGTTTGACTTTAGAGTTTCAAAAAAAATCCATATGATGGATTCACCCCACTTGGGTGCTTTCTGAGGTTTTGTTTTATAAAACAACACATGCTTCTCTCTGAATAAGATGATTAGATTATGTGAAGGTTTTATGAAACTCACCACAGAATCTGATGATGGTGTAGTAAGTTGGTGATGATGATCTTGATCTGGTTTTTGCTGGACTCCTGTGCTTGATCTTGAGCTAACCTGCTCCTCCTTGCTCATGGGCTTGATCTTGCTGTCCACCTGATCCATCCCCATCCTTATGTCACCATCCTCCTGATGTTTGGTTGATCCTTAGTTGGTGTGGTTGTTGGCTGTGGTGCTTGGTTTAGCTGCTATCTACACTGGATGTTCTTGTGTGCTGTGCAGTGGGGTGGTGCACTAGTGCCTCCCACGGCTGTGCTTGTGGTTTTGTGAGATTGGGCTGTTTTGTGAGGTTGACAACACACCACATGCATGCCGGTGTGTGTCCTGCCTATGTGCTTGCTATGTACTTGTGGATATGTTCATAATTTTGAACTTACTCTTACCAGGTTACTTTCACCTGGCTGGTGAATTTGTCCCTCTTGGCTGTCATTTGACTTCTGGCTTTGAATTTATGAAAGATGGATTCTTTCATATTGGTGAAACTTGCCCCTTTTATAAATTTCTCAATGATGAATTTGTCAAGTGCATTTCACTGACATATCTGAGAGAAATAATACTAACACTAACCCTCTTTTGTTTTTATTTATTCTTTGTTTTGGAGGTACATATATATGGATGAAGATTTAGTTTAGGTTTAGTTATAGGATAGTTATAGAATGTTCCAATGTAATTTTCTTATTCTTTTGTAATTTTTCATTTTATTTTTTTGTAATTTTCATTTTCTTCAATTGTAATAAGGATTATATTATTATTAATAAATAATATTCTTATTCTTTATTCTTTTGTAAATTGTGAAGTTTGAAAATAGTTTCAGTAAGTTACATTCTTTGTAACTTGTTTATATATTGATAATATGAAATAAGTTTCATATTCATTATTGTTTTTCTTTGGATAGAATTTAAGTGGTAATATTTATCTCTTAATTAAATTAAGATTCAAACTTATATCTAATTCATTTGAATTATAATTCAAACACTCAAGTTTTAAAATTCAAACTCATTCCAAAACACATAACTCCTTAAAAATCATCTCAAAGTTTATAACAATCATCCTTTAAGACTAAACCTAATATCAAAGTATGAAAGAAACATTGATCACTTAAGATTTTTATTTGGCAAAAAAATTACCCACATTTTCACAAATGAATGCATGCAACATTCCATATTCCTAAATCTACCCTTCATTAGTTCCTAAATGTTGGGATGTTATAGACTTCCCTCCTTAAATTAAACTTCGTCCCGAAGTTTGTGGAGATGTACCTGAATAGTTCTGGATAAGCTTTTCTTAAATCCTCTTCCTTCTCCCATGTGGCTTCCCTCTCAGGGTGATGTTCCCACTGTACCTTGCAATATTTGATTTCTCTATTCCTTAATCTTTTCCAGTTTTCTTCCAAAATCTTACAAGGCTTTTCAATATAGGTCAGGTCTGCTTGTAGTTCTATCTCTTGATGTGTGGTTGCATCATATGGAACTTTTAAACGTTTACGAAGTTGTGACACATGGAAAACATTATGCACTTGAGCCAATCTTGATGGTAACTCTAAAGCATAAGCTATAGTTCTGTTTTGACTCAGTATCTTGAATGGTCCGATATATATTGGACTCAATTTTCCTTTAACTCCGAACCTTTTCACTCCTTTCATTGGACTTACTTTCAGATAAACCATATCTCCTACTTCTGGATGCCATGATCTTCGACTTTGATCCGCATAACTTTTCTGCCTGCTGTGGGCTATTTTCAGTCTATCCTTGATCTTATCAATGATGTCTTGTCTTTCCTTGATATAATCTGGCGCAAACTCTTTGCTGCTTCCAGGTCATACCAACATATTGGTGATCTACACTTTCTTCCATACAGAACCTGATATGGAGCTGCCTTCAGACTACTCTGATAGCTATTATTATAAGAAAATTCTGCTAATGGTAGATGATCTTCCCATGTTCCTCCAAAATATAGTGCACAAGCTCTTAACATGTCTTCTAGAATTTGATTTGTTCTTTTAGTTTGACCTCATGTCTCCGAATGATATGCCATGCTGAAATCTAACTTTGAACCAAGTGCTTCATGCATTTGCTTCCAAAATGCTGAAGTGAACACTGATTCCCTACCAGTTACGATCTTTTTGGGTACTCCATGCTTACTTACTATCTCTTTGACATATACTTCAACTAACTTCTCGGCATTATCCTTTTGATTCACCGGAATAAAGTGTGCACTCTTAGTGAGTCTGTCCACAATTACTCATATCATATCCTTCCTTTTGGGGGTCATGGGCAATCCAGTGATGAAGTCCATACCTATTTCCTCCCACTTCCATTCAGGGATTTCCAAGGGTTGTAATGGTCATGCTGGACTTTGATGTTTAGCTTTCACCCTTTGACAAGTATGGCATTCAGATACATATTTGGCAATATCTCTTTTCATGTTATTCCACCAGAATAGTTCTTTCAAATCCATATACATCTTAGTACTCCCTGGATGTATAGAATATGGTGTATCATGTGCCTCTTTGAGTATGATATTTCTAATCTCCGTCACATCTAGAACACATAGACGGTCTTTAAACCATAAAGACCCATAATCTCCAAGGCGGAAAACTAATTTTTGCCCTAGAGATATCCTCCGAATTTCCTCAGCAATAAAAGTATCTTCTTCTTGATGCCTAAAAATTTCTTGCTTAAGATCACTGTACTGCTCTGCAACTACCTGCACAGTAGCTAATCCTCCAAGAATCTTTGTTCTGATGAATTGAAGTTCTAATCTTTACAAGTCCATTTGTAACTCTTTTGGTAGCTCCCTATTGTTAGGCTGAGTATCTGCACTCTTTCTGCTTAAAGCATCTGCCACAACATTTGCTTTCCCTGGAGTGTAGTTGATTGTTAAATCATAATCCTTGATTAGTTCCAACCAACGCTTCTGTGTCATATTCAATCCTTTTGAGTGAAGAGATATTTGAGACTTTTATGGTCAGTGTATAACTCACATCTGGCTCCATAAAGAAAATGTCTCCATCCTTTCAGTACAAAAACTACTGCTGCTAACTCTAAATCATGAGTTGGATAGTTGACTTCATGTGGTGTCAGTTGTCTTGAACCATAAGCAATCACTTTCCGATCTTGCATTAATACACAATCCAAACCTTCCTTAGACGCACCACTGTATACGGTGAAGTCCTTCCCGGTTTCAGGAACTACTAAGATTGGAGCCGTGGTTAATCTAGTCTTCAACTCTTGGAAACTTGCTTCACATTTCTCATCCCACTTGAATGGTGTACTCTTCCTTAATAATTTGGTCATTGGTCCGGCTATTTTGGAGAAACCTTCAATGAATCTCCGATAATAACCAGCCATTCCTAAGAAACCTCGAATTTGCTTCACATTGGTCGGCGCAATCCACTCTAGTACGGACTGAACTTTAGATGGATTCACAGCAGTTCTATCCTTACTGATCACATGACCGAGGAATTCTACCTCATCAAGCCAAAATTCACATTTACTGAACTTAGCATAAAGCTTATGTTCTCTTAAGGTCTGCAATGCTATTCTCAAATGATCAGCATGCCCTTCCTTATCCTTGGAATATATCAAAATATCATCAATAAATGCTATGACAAACTTGTCCAAATATGGCATGAAGATCTTGTTCATCAGATTCATAAATATTGCCGGTGCATTGGCAAAACCAAATGGTACTACCAAATACTCATGGTGTCCATATCTTGAGACAAATGCTGTTTTTGGAACATCTTCCGGCTTGATTTTTATTTGATGGTGTCCTGATCTTAAATCGATCTTTGAAAATACTCCAGCTCCTTTCACTTGATCAAACAAATCTTGAATTCTTGGTAAAGGATACTTGTTCTTGATAGTCACGTTGTTTAGGTTTCTATAATCACCACACATCCGTCCTCCACCATCCCTCTTATCCACAAAGATTACTGGTGTTCCCCATGGAGATACACTTTCCTTTATAAATCCTTTTCTAGCTAACTCGTCAATTTGCTCTTTGAGTTCTTTCAATTCTTTGAGTCCCATTTTATATGGTGCTTGAGCTATTGGTGTTTTACCAGGTATTAGGTCAATGGTGAACTCTATCTCCTGGTCTGGTGGCATTCCCAGTAGCTCTGATGGAAAAACATCTTGGAATTCATTAACTATAGGAATCTCTTCCAATTTAACTTCTTTCATTGAATTCAATTGTAGATCCACCATGATATGACTGTGTTTATCTTCTTGGTAAACTATCCTTGCTCCACTTGGAGTTTTGATTGAGACAGTTTTCTCCTCACAATTTATCTGAGCTCTGTGTTCCATCATCCAATCCATCCCTAGCACTACTGCAATTCCCTTCAAAGGAATCACATAAAGGTCTACGAAATATGTACAACCACAGATTGAGATAACTTGATCTTGTTTTATGTGGCGTACAATCATATTCCCTCCTGCCGTAACTACGGTCATAGGACTTTCTAACGTTGCCCTTCTAATCCCAAACTTATCACAAAATTCTTCAGAAATGAATGAAGTAGTTGCACCAGTATCAAATAGAACTTTGCCGGCATTGGTAAGGGTATTGAGCGTACCTATCACTACATGCTCCGAATTATCCACCTCCTCGAGGGTTGCACAATTCAGTTTCCCGGTAGGTCGGTTCCTCTTGCCATTGTTGTTTTTGCCATTATTTACTCCTTTATTGGGTTGTCCATTTCCTCCACTGGCTTGTCCTCCTCCCTTGGTAGGCCATCCTCCAGGTGGTTTGCTCGGACAATCTGGCTTGATATGCCCCTTCTGACGACAACCGTAATAGATCACTATAGGCTTTTTGCATTCCCTCTGGAAATGCCCTGGAATTCCACAATTGTTACAAATAACATTCCTTCTCGGATTGGATTAATTTCCACCACTGCCCTTGTTATTGTTACTGTTATTGTTATTGTTACCATAATTCCTATTCCGAGGTTTGAACTCCAGGTTGGGTTTAGGTTTGCTTGCCTGAATCCTCTTGGTTTCCTTCTTGTCTCTCTTCCTCCGGTCCTCTTGGACATTCTTGTAGTCATCTTCAAAAGTAATGGCTGCATCCAACAACTGCTGATAAGTTTGCTTATTGGCTAACCTTAGCTGCATCCTCACAAATGGATTTAATCCATGTAGGAAACGCTTCTTCCGCTTCTCTTCAGTGTTAACATCCTCCTCAGCATAGCGAGATAGTTGACTAAACTCCCGGATGTACTTCATGACACTAGTATATCCTTGCTGAAACTCCTCAAATTCTCTCCGCTTCAACTCCATAACACTTTTCGGAACATGATATTCACGGAATCTCTGCTTGAACTCTTCCCAGGTAAACTCTCTTCCTGGTTGTTGCATGGCTAACTGATTTTCCCACCATGATGCTTGAGGTCCAGTCAAAAGATAAGTTGCATACCTCAATTTCTCCTCATCATTGCAACCTATAGTTTTCAGCTTCCTTTCAGTATCTGCTAGCCAGTCTTATGCATCCATTGGTTCAGGAGTTGATGCAAAAGGTAACGGTCTTGCATTCTGGAAATTCGATAGACTCACTCCTCCACCTTCAGGTGCCCTCTGATTTGCTCGCCCCAACAATTCTTCCATGAACTTGTTCTGGGTCTCTTGCATCATTTGCATGCATTGCATAAAGTTCTGCTCCATTAACGGCCTCATTGGTGGTGGTGGTGGTAATGCTTCTTCGTTTTCTGCATCTGCATCAGCCTTTTCCTTGACCTCTCGCTCCATCCGCTGTTGCTCAGTTTCCATTCCTACACCTGTATCCATGACCCTCTAGTCCTGCAACATAAAGCGAATACTCATAATTACATCATGCACATGTGTTCTGAGCTCGACTTTACGCACAGAACTAGTCACACAATAAAGATCCAAAGAAAATCCAAATATGCATTTCACATATTTTACATAATATCATAATGATACAAAGTCATTACAACATATACCATATAGGTATAATTACAAAACTACCTTATTACTTGGGGTACAACACACAGTACTTTATACTACTAGCTAATTGTCTCCTTCTAATAGTAACTACGCTCATCGTACATGCCTGATGACCAACCGTGATGACGTGTTGTTCGTTGCACAGTTTGTGGAACATATGGCCTTCCAGAAGGAACATACTCTGTATCTGAAGTGTCAGGACTTGAGTCATTACTCAACCTGAGTGCATTGACTCCCTCCAGCTTAGCTGAAAAGTCTTCAAAAACATATTCAACATTATCTCCAGCCTGCATCTCCTGAGCTTCATTTCTTGAGTTGTCAACAGGATACGCAGATCCTGCTGCTTCCCAGGTGCTCTCATGGGCAAGATAGTTAAACACTGGATAATGTATATTCCCTGGGTTTTGAGAAGATGTTGATGATTCAAACACTCTCTCCTCAGGATCTTCTTCTTCATCCTGATTATCTATTGACATTGTATTTCTACTACTATTATTAGGATTCATTCTTGCACCCATCCAACTAGATTGTCCAACATTTCTGTCAGAACCATCTATGGACATCTTATCCCATTCTCCATCCATCCGAATTCTCAATAGGAAGTTCTGAGTCAGAACCATCCTCTGAGCCCTGTGGTACTGCATACCGCATATCCATAGTAGGATCATGTATAGGTTTAGGTCTTGGTGAATAAGGATATGGTATAAAAGATTCAGGATCTATAGGTATATCCTTAAAGATAGGTCTTGCACTACTACCTGCTTATTTCTCTAGCTGGAATGCTAACTGCTTCCTCCTTTCTGGATCAGTTAGATACCCTAACATGTCATTTTTGTCTTCAACAATCACTTGATGAGTCTTATAAAAATACGCAACGAGTGTTCGGTATCTATCCATAAACTTGGAAGCTAACTTAGGATGCTTCTTAACCAAAGTAAGATGATCTGGTATAGGCTCCGAGTCTATAGAATCATGAGGTATCACAGAGAATGTGCTACCTTCTAACTCCTTAGTTTTCTGCTCCGGGATATTAGTTATCGCTTCCACAACAGCAACATGATAGGCTGCTAAATGACTCCTACCTTCTCCTATAGGAAGATCATGATATAATCCAAGCTTCTCTGGAAGTTGGATACTCACACGATACTTGGATAACATTCGACCATCAAGGTAAGTGATAGTGTTCATTGGAATTCTAGTTGGACAACTAAAGAGCTTTAAAAGTTGGCGAAGTTGGTCTGTGAATGATCCTTGATAATCATCAAGAGTCTCCTCTTTCCTTACCAAAGTCTGTTTTGGAAACTTTGGTGCCATATCTCTGTATATCAGAAAAATAATTTTGATTAGTATCCAATGACATATTGCATCATAACAAAGAATTATCGCACTAAAATATAAAACGGAATATTCTCATTTGAATACCCATTATATTACTTTTAGAGAATTCTTTATCGTTGCTAAATTTTCCTACAGGTAATACCCTTTACTAGGTTTCCAACCTAAGGTCAAAGCAATTTGCTCTATAACCAACTGCGGTGACCCAGCATACCACTGCATGTGTAGTACACTATATTCATTGACATGACATCCACAGAACACCGTTTCGTAAATATCACATCCCTCAGAGTGGTACAACAGAAACATTGCGGGTCCATATTACTAAATTTCACACATGATTATTATTACAATACCGGAAGTTCAAGACTTCCAAAAGATCCAACTTACAAACCAAAATATAAAGTGTTCAGTGGAATTTAAAAATAACAACTCCGACTAGGAGTTGAGCTCAACAGCTTATTCTATAGAGTTCATGTTTCTCGGCTCTGTTGGTTACTACTAACTAGGAATACTTAGTTGGACTCGTTATCATCGACACCATAGAGGATTTCGTAATCCACTCCTTCAACTCCTCCGGACAGATCAGGTTCCTCGTAGAACACATCTTCTTGGCATTCGGCTGCATACATTGGCACGTCTTCGGGATCCTCAGAGTCTAAGCAAGGGATCAAAGGAAAGAATGAGTAACAGCGTTACCCAACAAGTTCATTATATGCAAGGTGGGAAGTTTGATGCTCTAACTACCACCTCGGATTATAAATCCTTGGCACTATGCAATTTTTTGTAAATCTTTCTTCAAAGATTGATTTTATTCTGAAAAAAACTATGACAATCAGCCTTCACAGGTTGACCAGAACTTTCATGGAGTTCCTTTCCTGCCGCGTTCGTATCTCCTTCCCGGAATAGGGAGTAACAAGTTACAGTTCTTACACTCTACAGAGGTGCGTTACTTTACCCATGAGAGATCAACTCCTTGTTGCACAACCGGGCAGCCTTTCCCGTGCACAATTCCATGATGTGGGGCCTAGTAGTTGGTCCAAGCCAATCACTGGCCCCTTCGCGACCCCGCATGCCTCCTTGGTGTACACCATGCCCACATAATGAATTACGGCAATGGTTTGTACAAACCGTTAGATGCCAGAACTATCGTGGGACGATGAGGGTTCCCACCCATATGCTGCATATCCTCTATGAATTACCAATTAATATGCACGCTACAAGGATAACATCCACGACCTGCACATCCGGCTTCATGCGAGAGGAAGAAGATACAACTGACTTCTCTGTCCCATTCCAAATCTCATGGCTAACGCGGAATATATGGCGCTAGAATCACTTATGTCAGGGGTTATTAAGTCCCTACTTGATTATCATTATTGCAATTAGAACTCTAATTTCTATTGCTCCATCATATCACCACTTAGGATGATATCTATAATTTCTTTATTTGTGAAAATAATATTTTCTTTCTTTTATAACATATATGATAACACACAATTTGCAAATACTTTGATAAAGACTCTTCAAAGGACATGAGCAAGTGATGAACTTGCCTTGTGATGGCAACATAGTGAAGTATGATGCTTGCACTCGACCTTGAGCTTCTAGTTCTACAAAAACATCATTATTGCCCGGTAAGGACAATATTTAAAGAAGCAAAATGATTATGCAAGTAATGTAATTCATTATTTAATTTTATATGCATTTACCCCCCAAAAGTTCCTTTTTAGTAATAAAGGATTTATAAATATTACTTTTAAATATTTTATAACATATATTGAATTATTTTATTTTATTTCCCTTTTATTTGACTTTTATTGATTTAATAATTCTTTTAGGAATTATCAATTATACATTAAAAATGGTGATTAAATGTTTATTTAGTATTTTCTAAAATACTACAATATTAATACATAATGAAAGTGAATTTTAGTTAATTTTATCACCTTTCAATAATTTTTAAAAAATCCATAAGGAATATATAATTTACAAAATTCCTAATAAAATTTAAATGTCTAAAATTTTATATTTTAATTTATTTGAGTAGTTTGGATTTTTGTGAATCCAAAAATATTTTATTTATAATTTTTGGACTTTTATTCTATTTTCTAGAATTTTATTAAGTCCAGGGGTATTTTGGTCTTTTCCTTTTGTTAAAAGAGGCCTGAAAGAATTTTTGGGCTAGTTAAACTTATTGGGACCTAGTGGCCCATTAGTTCTGGACAAAAGGACCACCCCGAAGGGTCTGGCCCAGCTTGGCCCACTCCTCACAGCCTCTCTCTCTCCCTCGAGTTCATCCTCTCCACCTCTGACCCTGACCCTGTGGCCGGCGATGCTGCCACCATTGATTCCCATCGTCGTCAGCCGTTCTGGTCGCCCCCGTGGTGCAACAGGGGTTGTCGATGATGCTCTTTCATTCTATCCAATTGGATTCGAGCCTAGGGCTCTCCTGCGATGGATTTATGTCGTCCCGAACCCTAGGGTTTGGGGATTGGCATGGATCCAGGTGCTGCCGTGGTCATCGTGTGTCGAGGTGATGCTCTGCACCTCCAGGCCTGATCAGGGTCGCTGCCATGGCGCTGTGCGGGTTGCAGCGCCCCCTCTAGGGTGCTCCCCGTGCCGCCATGGTCGACGGCCGCTCTGCTTCCTCTTCTATTCTTCAGCGAGGACCTACGGTGAGTTTGATTACTCTCCCCTGGTGCTCTCTGTGTTTGCTGGTTCGATGCTAGATGCTGGCAGTGTTCTCTCTGGCTACTGTCTGATTCAGATTGGAATGATTATCCATTTAGGGTTCCTGTTATGTGATTGATCATGTATTGAATGAATTGAATCATGTTTGTATGGTCTGTACACATGCTAAATGACTATTGGCCTGAGGCTTGTTGCTTAAGATGATCTATACTGTTTCTGGTGGCTTCTTAGATGATTTGATGCTTGGATTGCATCTGATTCAGATGATGTAGTTGTTTGGGAAACATGCTTGGCAAAGCCAATGACTTGATAGCTTTCCTCTGTTTATTTGATTCATGGTCATGATTATGATAGGATACAGCTACTGTCTTAGTGCTGTTAGCTTGGGAATTAACATGTGGTTTGAGATCGTTCGGTGACCCAGCATACCACTGCATGTGTAGTACACTATAGTCGTTGACATGACATCCACAGAACACCGTTCCGTAAATATCACATCCCTCATAATGGTACAACAGAAACATTGCGGGTCCATATTACAAAAGTACACACATTATTATTATTACAATACTGAAGTTCAAGACTTCCAAAAGATTCAACTTACAAACCAAAATATAAAGTGTTTCAGCGGAATTTAAAAGTAATAACTCCGACTAGGAGTTGAGCTCAGCAGCTTATCCTATAGAGTTCATGCTGCTCGACTCTATTGGTTACTACTAACTAGGGATACTTACTTGGACTCATTATCATCGACAGCATAGCGGATTTCGTAATCCACTCCTTCAATACCTCCGGACAGATCAGGTTCCTCGTAGAAAACGTCTTCTTGACATTCGGCTGCATACATTGGCATGTCTTCGGGATCCTCAGAGTCTAAGCAAGGGATCAAAGGAAAGAATGAGTAACAGCGTTACCCAACAAGTTCATTACATGCAAGGTGGGAAGTTCGATGCTCTAACTTCCACCTCGGATTATAAATTCTTGGCACTATGCAGTTTTTGTAAATCTTTCTTCAAAGATTTATTTTATTCCGAAAAACTATGACAATCAGCCTTCACAGGTTGACCATAACTTTCATGGAGTTCCTTTCCTGCTGCATTCGTAGCTCCTTCCCAGAACAGGGAGTAACAAGTTACAGTTCTTACACTCTGCAAAGTTGCGTTACTTTACCCATGAGAGATCAACTCCTTGTTGCATAACTCGGCGTACTTTCCCGTACATAATTCCATGATGTGGGGCCCAGTAGTTGGTCCAAGCCAATCACTGCCTCCTTCGCGACCCTGCATGCATCCTTGGTGTACACCATGCCCACATAATGAATTACGGCAATGGTTTGTACAAACCGTTAGATGCCAGAACTATCGTGGGATGATGAGGGTTCCCACCCATATGGTGCATATCCTCTACGAATTACAAATTAATATGCACGCTACGTGGATAACATCCACGACCTGCACATCCGGCTTCATGCGAGAGGAAGAAGATACAACTGACTTCTCTGTCCCATTCCAAATCTCATGGCTAACGCGTAATATACGACGCTAGAATCAGTGATGTCAGGGGTTATTAAGTCCCTACTTGATCATCATTGTTGCAAATAGAACCCTAAGTTCTATTGCTCCATTATATCACCACTTAGGATGATATCTATGATTTCTTTATTTGTGAAAATAATATTTTCTTTCTTTTACATATATGATAACACACAATTTGCAAATACTTTGATAAGGACTCTTCAAAGGACATGAGCAAGTGATGAACTTGCCTTGTGAAGGCAAGGTAGTGAAGTCTGATGCTTGCGCTGGACATTGAGCTTCTAGTTCTACAAAAACATCATTATTGCCTGGTAAGGACAATATTTAAAGAAGCAAAATGATTATGCAAGTAATGTAATGCATTATTTAATTCTATATGAATTTTCCCTATATAAGATGCCTTTTAATAAAGCATTTATAAATATTATTTTTTTATATTTATTGCATATATTGAATTATTTTATTTTATTTCCCTTTTTATTTGACTTTTATTATACATTAAAATTTATTATTAAATATTTATTTAGTATTTTTCAAAAATACTATAATATTAATACATAATTAAAGTGATTTTTATTATTTTTATCATCTTTCAATAATTTTGTAAAATTCCATAAGGAATATATAAATTACAAAATTCTTATAAAAAATTAAATGTCCAAAATTTTATATCTTATTTTTATTTGGATAAAGTGGATTATTGTGAATCCAAAAATATTTTATTTATAATTTTTGGACTTTTATTTTATTTTCTAGAATTTTATTGAGGTTAGGGGCATTTTGGTCTTTTCCAATTGATTAAAACAATTTTTTTAAACAACTTGGACTGGCCTTTTAGGCTTATTGGGCCACTGTGGCCCAATAGGGTAAGGTCAAAATACCACCCCGATGGGTTTTGGCCCACCGAGCCCATTCTCTCTGCCTCCTCCCCGTTCTCACCTTTCCTCTTCCCCGACCCCGCGGGCTCTGGCGCCGCCGCTGGTGATGGCCGCCATTGAGGCTTCCCCTGGCCGCTGCCGTGGTGCAGGTCGAGGTTTGCGACTCCGCTTGTTTGTCTAGTCCAACTCGATTTGACTCCGGGGCTTCCCTGTGATCAGGTTCACCATGTTCCCGAACCCTAGTGTTAGGGGAAAGGTGTTGTCGCCACCGCCATGGGTCCACTTTGTGGTGGTGTCTTTGGCTCGTGTCTTCTTTGTGGCCGTGGCAGTGGCTGGTCTGGTGCAGCGCCCCCTGGGTGCTCCATGTGCTGCCGCGGTTCGATGGCCAATCTGCTTCCTCTTTGATTCGTCAGCGAGGACCTCGGGTAAGTTGCCTCTGTGGTTCTTGTTCATGCTACTACCATGAATCTCTCTGTGTGTGTCTAGTGGCTTCTCGTGCCTAGTGATTATGATCTGATTAGGGTTCATCTCCTAATTATGGTTCTTGTTATGATTAGGGTTCATAACCCCCTGTTGATCATATCCATGATGCTTTAGATCTAGTGATGATCATACTTGAGCATGAATAATGATTGTTTGTTGTGGATCATGATTTGTAGTGGCTTTGATGATGCTAGTGGCTTGTCAGATTTATTCTAGTGGTAATTCACTATGATCCCATGCTAGTGTTTCTATGGAATCCCTGATTGGATTATGTTATTGATCTGAGAATTTACTCTACTGTCAGAATGCTTATACTGACAGTAGTTTCTCTTAGTAGTTGCTTACTGCAATTATAATGGTAGGCTTGTATGAGATTATACACACTGAATATGATCATTACATGTAATGATTTTTCTGTGGATGTATATATGAATTTGATGTTGATTCCTGGCATTTGGCTTCAGGAAAATGATATTTATTGGTGTGTCCCTTTTATCTGTGGAAACTAAGCAAAGATTGATTTTAGCTCATTAAGAACTTGTCCTTGTGATACCATTATGATCTGGCACACAAGTGATTGAGTTTTATATCTGGGATTAGCCTTAACAATACCTGTGATTAATATTGGCAAAATAAAATGAAAGCTTTTCTTAACTCTCCTGCCTATGATGTTGGTCTGAGGCTCTAGGATTTTAAATCCTAGTTAGTTGAGCAAATAGTTGGTTTGTAACTTGTAAGATTAGAGGTGCTACTCTCTCTGAGAGACGTGCCCTGATCTGATAAGAACAAATGAAAGATGGTTTAAGTTGCATAAATTAACACTAGACTCTGTGATCTTTGATGCGAGAGATTAGTGCTTTTGGCTGAGTTTGATTTCTTATCTTTATACTTGAAATCTCTAGGACAGATTCACCTCACTTGGGTGATTGTTGAGAGATTATTTCATAAAGCAACACATGATTTTGTTCAGATACTATGAATGAATCATGTGATGATTTTATGAGGCTTACCACAAAATCTGATGATGGTGTAGTAGGTTGATGATGATGATATTGATCTGGTTCTGCTGGACTCCTGTGCTTGCTCTTGAGCTAGCCTGCTCCTCCTAGCTCCTGGGCTTGACCTTGCTGTCCACCTGATTCATCCCCCTCCTTATGTCACCATCCTGGTGATGTTTGGTTGATCTGGGTTGGATTGGTTTGGCTGCTGTTCTTGCTGTCTACACTAGTTGGGGTTGTGTGTTGTGTAGTGGAGAGATGCACTGATGTGCTCCTCCACGACTGTGCTGTGGTTTTGTGAGATTGTGCTATGCTTGTGAGGTTGACAGCACACCATGTGCATGCTGGTGTGTGTCCATCTTGTGTGCCTGCTATGCACTTGTGGATAGGTTCAGAAATTTTGAACTTAATATTACCAGATTACTTTCACCTGGCTGGTGAATTGGTCCTTCTTGGCTGTCATTTGACTTCTGGCTTTGAATTTATGAAAGATGAAATCTTTCATATTGGTGAAACTTGCCCCTTTATAACATTTCTCAATGATGAATTTGTCAGGTGCATTTCACTGACATATCTGAGAGAAATACTATTAACACTAATCTTCTTTTTTTATTTAGTCTTTGTTTTGCAGGTACAAAGATAAAGATGAAGATTTAGTTTAGATTTAGATACAGGATAGTTAGTAGATATTCAAATGTAATTTTCTTATTCTTTTGTAATTTTCTTTTATTATTCTTGTAATCTTTATTTTATTTAATTGTCATAAAGATTATATTATTAATAAAGAATATTCTTATTCTTTATTCTTTTGTAAATTGTGAAGTTTGGAATGACTTTAGTAGGTTACATTCTTTGTACCTTGTTTATGTATTAATAATATGAAATGAATTTCCTATTCAATATTGTTTTTGGATAAGATTTAAGTTATGATACTTATCTCTTAATTAATTTAAGATTCAAATCTTATATCTAAATCATTTAAATTATAATTCAAACACTCAAGTTTAAAATTCAAATTCATTTTAAACACATAACTCCTTAAGATCATCTCAAAGTTTATAACAATCACCCTTTAAGACTAATAATCTCAAAGTATGAAAGAAACATTGATCACTTAGGTTTTTTTATTTGGCGAAAATTTTACCCACATTTTCACAAATGAATGCATGCAACAATTCATATTCCTAAATCTACCCTTCGTTAGGTCCTAAATACTGGGATGTTACAAGATCATCATGATCTCAAACAGTGAAGTGTAACATAGGAATATCCTAGTTATGATTCCTGTGTTAACAGGAAAATGATTAGTTAGTTGATTGTCTAAATCTATGATGATTTACTGTCTTTCCTGATTCATATTGGATTGTTCTTGTGACACCATCATGGTATGGCACACAAGAATAACTATAATCCATTGATTGGGTTGTTTGAGGCTTAAGACAAACTTGGCTTTATAAGATAAATAGAGATGCTCTTCTCTGAATTCCCTAAAACCAATGATGTTGGTCTGAGGCTTAGGGATTCAGATCTTATCAAATTGGTTCATCTAGATAGTCCTGGTAGTGGTACCAGCTATTCTTTATTGGATCAAACCTTGGAAAAAATGATAGTGAGCTTGCTCAATCTATGGATCCCAAAGATTTGTTTCTAAGGTGCTAACCTTCCTTTAGGGATGTGCCTAGAAATAGATCATAGGTATATGTATGATTGAATTGTAAAATATAGTTTGACAACCAGAGCAAGGATGTTGCTCTGAGCTCTGGTTGGATCCTGGAACTTTGTTGTTTGCCTTTAGAGTTTCAAAAAAATCCGTATGATGGATTCACCCCACTTGGGTGCTTTATGAGGTTTTGTTTTATAAAACAACACATGCTTCTCTCTAAATAAGATGATTAGATTATGTGAAGGTTTTATGAAACTCACCATATAATCTGATGATGGTGTAGTAAGTTGGTGATGATGATCTTGATCTGGTTTTTGCTAGACTCCTGTGCTTGATCTTGAGCTAACCTGCTCCTCCTAGCTCCTGGGCTTGATCTTGTTGTCCACCTGATCCACCCCCCTCCTTATGTCACCATCTTGCTGATGTTTGGTTGATCCTTAGTTGGTGTGGTTGCTGGCTGTGGTGCTTGTTTAGCTGCTGTCTACACTGGCTGTTCTTGTGTGCTGTGTAGTGGGGTGATGCACTAGTGCCTCCCACGGCTGTGCTTGTGGTTTTGTGATATTGGGCTGTTCTGTGAGGTTGACAACACACCACATGCATACTGGTGTGTGTCCTGCCTGTGTGCTTGCTATGCACTTGTGGATATGTTCAGAATTTTGAACTTACTCTTACCAGGTTACTTTCACCTGGCTGGTGAATTTGCCCCTCTTCGCTGTCATTTGACTTTTGGCTTTGAATTTATGAAAGATGGATTCTTTCATATTGGTGAAACTTGCCCCTTTTATAAATTTCTCAATGATGAATTTGTCAAGTGTATTTCACTGACATATCTGAGAGAAATAATACTAACACTAACCCTCTTTTGTTTTTATTTAGTCTTTGTTTTGCAGGTACAGATATATGGATGAAGATTTTGTTTAGGTTTAGTTATAGGATAGTTATAGAATGTTCCAATGTAATTTTCTTATTCTTTTGTAATTTTTCATTTTATTATTTTGTAATTTTCATTTTCTTCAATTGTAATAAAGATTATATTATTATTAATAAATAATATTCTTATTCTTTATTCTTTTGTAAATTGTGAAGTTTGAAAATAGTTTCAGTAAGTTACATTCTTTGTAACTTGTTTATATATTGATAATATGAAATAAGTTTCATATTCATTATTGTTTTTCTTTGGATAGAATTTAAGTGGTAATATTTATCTCTTAATTAAATTAAGATTCAAACTTATATCTAATTCATTTGAATTATAAGTCAAACACTCAAGTTTTAAAATTCAAACCCATTCCAAAACACATAACTCCTTAAAAATCATCTCAAAGTTTATAACAATCATCCTTTAAGACTAAACCTAATCTCAAAGTATGAAAGAAACATTGACCACTTAAGATTTTTATTTGGCAAAAATTTTACCCGCATTTTCACAAACGAATGCATGCAACATTCCATATTCCTAAATCTACCCTTCGTTAGTTCCTAAATGCTGGGATATTACAAACACTACCCTGACTGTCGTGATGATCGCCGACAGGACTATCAACAAGATCGTCCACCTCGCCAAGGGCGTGGAGGTGGTGGTCGTATGCCCTCAGGAGGGGGGCGTGGTCGTGTCCGTGGACGACGCTACAATACCCCATGGGTCGATGTGACTTGTCAGATATGCAATCGCGAAGGCCATCCTGCCAAAGACTGTTGGTACCGTTTTCAGGAGGCCGATGATGACTTGTTTGGAGGCAAGGGGGCACACTTTGCCTCCTACGGTGTTGATACAAATTGGTACTCTGACACCGGAGCAACACACCATATCACCGGCGAACTCAACAACTTGACTGTCCGTGACACCTACAACGGCTCCGACAAAGTTAACACTGCCAACGGACAAAGTATGAAAATTTCCCATATTGGTCAATCTATTGTTCGTCATCCCGTTCAAAGTTTCCACCTTAATAATGTTCTTCATGTCCCCAATGCATCTAAAAACTTGCTCTTTGTTCATCGCTTTACCCTTGATAATCGCGTCTATATATAATTTCATCCTTTCTTATTTTTCATCAAGGATCAGGTCACACATCAAATAATTCATAGAGGGAGATGCGTTGGTGTGCTATATCCCCTTATTTCATCCTTGGAATCTTCCCAACATACGAAACATGCTTTTATTGCACCCAAGATCTCTCAAGAAAAGTGGCATAGTCGTTTAGGCCATCCTTCTTTAGTCATAGTCAAGCAAATTGTTAGCAAACATAAACTACCTTATATTAGTGAGTCTTCTATAGAGTCTATTTGTAATTCATGTCAACTACCTAAGAGTCATCAACTTCCCTATCCTATCTCCACCAGTGTATCTACAGCGCCCCTTCAATTAGTTTTTTCCTGATGTTTGGGGTCCTGCACCTACTTCTGTTGGTTGTCATGATTATTATGTAAGCTTTATTGATGACTATAGTAAATTTTCATGGATATATTTGCTCAAAAAGAAATCCGACACTTATGATGCTTTTATTAACTTCCAAAAACTTGTTGAACGTAAGCTTGATAGAAAAATACTTGTTGTTCAATCCGATGGAGGAGGAGAATATGTCAAATTAAACTCCCCCTTTCAGTCTCAAGGAATTTCGCATCTTATGTCGTGTCATCATGCTTACCAACAAAACGGTGTCGCTGAAAGAAAACATCATAATATCGTTGAAGTAGGCTTGTCTCTTCTAGCTCATGCTCATCTGCCACTCAAATTTTGGGATGAAGCTTTTCTTACCGCCACCTATCTTATTAACATGCTTCCCAGTAAATTCATTAATAATGATACTCTAGTGCATCGTCTTTTTGGTTCCTAAACTGATTATTCTTCTCTTCGTGTGTTTGGTTGTGCTTGTTGGCCGAATCTCCGTCCCTATAATAAGCGGAAGCTTGCTTTTCGTTCCAAGCAATGTGTCTTTTTAGGCTATAGCCCTCGCCACAAGGGAGTTAAATGTCTTGAGGTCAACACTGTTTGTATCTATATTTCTCATGATGTTGCTTTTGATGAGGCTGTTTTCCCTTTCAAAAGTCTTCATCCTAATGCCGATGCTCTTCTCCGAAAAGAAATTCTTCTCCTTGACTCTTCCCTTCATAATTTTGAACGTGGTGATGACAATGGTAATGATTTACATATGGCTAATTTTCGTACTAGTAATCCTGCCTCTAGCTCCACATCTGTTGTCTTGCAGGAAACTCCAGCTCAAAATACAGCTTCTGGTGAAAATCTGGCTGAAAACAGTACACAAACAAGTCCAAGTTCGTCACATGAAATAACAACACAAGAAGATAGCAGCACGAGACACAAAATTGATCCCCTGAAAGATTCGGCATCCTCCTTGGATCACACACCCTCGGATTGCGCGCCGAACCTTCCGTTTGCCGCGTCAGGAGCGCCGAGCGGGTCGCGCGCACGTACCGCTTCCCCCGCGTCTGGATCCTCTGTGCATCGCAACGGCGTCCAGCACACAAGCACCCGCGACCTCCGGATCTTCTGCGAATGACATGGGGACCGCGACCAGCGATTCTGGATCTTCTGCGTGTGCTTCCTCGTCTCACCCGCCCTCACCAATGGCCTCAGGATCTACTGCGGCCGACGCGGGGACATCGTGTAGGGTTCGCAGCATAGAAAACAAAATTTTTCCTACGATGTGAACTATATACCAAGATCTATCTACTAGATACAAACAACGGGCGAATGTATATCCGTAGAGAACATACCCTTGAAGACCGACAAAGCTTAACGAGTTCAACTCGTGGTTGATGTAGACGATCTCTTGCCGATCTCAAGATCGAGAGGAAGTCCTAAGCGCCAGCCGTCAGCATCCGTGCTCGCACACGCGTTAGGCACCAAGCGACCTCCGCCTCCTCGCTCCAGCGATGCAGTGGAAACACAACTCTTTCTTGCCGAATAGCCACCGGAACATGTATCTCGCTAGTCCGAGACCATGGGGGATAAATTCTAGAGGGGGAGAGAGATCCTTCACGAGGAGGTGTGAGAGACAAGTGAGGAGGAGGGGCTCCTTTTATAGGAGGAGGGGGGAACCCCAAGGGGGTGGCCGGAGCATGGGGCTGCCCCCTTGCCCTCCCCTCTTCATGTGGGTGGACACTCCACTCACAAAACTCCTCTAAATTCCCTCCACTCAAAAGTCCACTCAAAATTCCCATTAAATTTCCACCAAATTTAATGCAAACTCTCATTAAATAAAACTCTTTTATTTTATTCAGAATTTTGTCAATTACTTTAATGACAAACATTCACAAATAACCCCTTGCTAGAATTCTATTTCACATGCATAAACACTTTATGCAATTTCACCCGAAAACCTGTTTCGGTATCTAGTGAAATAAATTCCTGCGCTTGTTCATTCTTTCGGCATGAAACATTTGCTCCAATTGGATGTCGGTGTCTCTTAAGTGTGTCACCCTACGGTTCGTGAATAATGCGTACATGATCGAGACCCTCTGGATCAATAATCGAAGCGGGATCCGGAGACCCATCGACTCCCCATATTCAACGATGACTTTCTTGTGATCGTCGGAACCTTTTACGCTAGTATCTTAATCCCTTTGTTTCACGATATATTACATGTCCGAGATTCGATCATCGGTATCTCCATACCTAGTTTGATCTCGTTCGACATGCACTCTTTCTCGTTCTGTGATATAACATTCTAGTGATCAAATCACTTGCTTGCAAGCTAATCAATGTGATATCACCGAGAGGGCCCAGAGTATATCTATCCGTCATCGGGATGAACAAATTCCACTCTCGATCCATGAGCCTCAACATAACACTTTATTAGTTCGAATCCATCTTTATAATCACCACATTACGGTGTGGCGTTTGATGTTATCAAGAAACTCTTTTGTGTTAGTGATTGACATGATCTCATGGTCTATGGATTAGGATCACTTAAGTTGTTATAGCAATATAAACTCAATGACTTTGATCGTAATGCTATACTTCGGATGAATGTTCATCACACCATTACACTAATGTTGTGATCCGTTATTAACAACATCCAATGTCCATGATCAGGAAACCTTGATCATCTTGTTAATCAACGAGCTAGTTTATGAGAGAGGCATAACTAGGAACTTTCTTTTGTTTATTAAACACACATGTATTAACGTTTCCGTATCAATACAATTATAGCATGCAAAATAAACATCTATCATATACTTGGAATACACATAATAAACACTTTATTATTGCCTCTCGGGGCATATTCCTTGATCTCCCACTTGCACTAGAGACAATAATCTAGTTACATAGTGATAAATCTAACACCCATTGACTTCGGTGTTGATCATGTTTTGCTCTAGGGAGAGTTTTAGTCAACGGATCTGCTACATTGAGATCCGTATGTACTTCTAAATCTTTATATCTCCATCCTTGACATGCTCATGGATGGAGTGAAACCTCGCTTAATATGCTTGGAATGCTTGTGAGACCTTGGCTCTTTAGCATTGGCAATGGCACCATTGTTGTCACAATAGATCACCATTGGGTCCAACGCGTTTGCCACCACTCCTAGTTCGGATATGAACTCCTTCATCCAAAGCGCTTCTCGAGCCGCTCAAGCAAAGCAACATATTCGGCCTCCGTTGTTGATCCGCTACCACGGGTTGTTTGGAGCTCCTCCAACTAACCGCTCCGCCATTCATGAGAAATACGTATCCGGATTGAGACTTAGAGTCATCCGGATCGTGTCAAAGCTAGCGTCGACATAACATTTAGCGAGCTCTTCTTCACCTCCGTATACAAGAAACATATCCTTAGTTCTTCGTAAGTACTTAAGGATATTCTTGACCGCTATCCAAAGGTTACGAACACGGATCCGATTGGTACCTACTAGTCAAACTAATAGCATGTGCCACATCCGGTCTTGTACATAGCATGGCGTACATTATAGAGCCTATGGTGAAGCATAAGGGACTTTGTCCATTATCTCTCTTTCTTCATGAAGCGGACTTTGAGTCTTACTCAATGTCTTGCCTTGCAACATAGGTAAGAACCCTTCTTACTTCCGTCCATTTTAAACTTCTTTAAAATCTTATCAAGGTATGTTTATGATAGCCCTATTAGGCGCCTAGATCTATCTCTATAGATCTTTATGCCTAATATGTATGACGCTTCACCTAGGTCCTTCATTGAAAATTTGCTGTTTAGATAACTTTTAACACTGTTTAAAAGATCTATATCATTTCCGATCAATAATATGTCATCCACATATAATATCAGAAATTCCACATTGCTCCCACTCACTTTCTTGTAAATACAAGCTTCTCCATAAGTTTGGACAAATCCAAACTCTTTGATCACCTCATCAAAGAGTTTCTCCATAAGTCTCGACGAAGAGGTCTACATGATACAACCACCTGATTATGAAGACAGTGGGAAAATGAGTCATGTTTGCAAGCTTGATAAAGCACTTTATGAACTAAAGCAAGCACCTAGAGCTTGTATTCTCGGTTAAGCTCTAAGTTGGTTGAACTAGGATTCTTTGCATCAAAATCTGACACGTCACTGTTCATATATCACAAGTCACGTGTGACTATCTACATGCTCATCTATGTAGATGACATTATAGCGGCAAGCTCTTCGCAAGATGCAACAACGGCTCTTTTGCAGGATATAAGTCAAGAGTTTGCGTTGAAGGATCTTGGTGATCTTCATCATTTATTGGGCATTGAAGTTCACAAGGTACATGATGGTATAGTCTTGAATCAAGCTAAGTATGCTCAAGATATCCTTGCACGAGTAGGTATGACAAACTGTATTGGTGTTCCTACCCCATTTGTTGGAGATATGCCCTAGAGGCAATAATAAATGTAGTTATTATTATATCTTTGTGTTTATGATAAATGTTTACATTCATGTTATAATAGTATTAACAAGGAAACATTAATACTTGTGTGAATTGTAAACTTAAATTGAAGTCCATAGTAAAGCCTCTTTATAATACTAGCTTGTTGGTTAATAGATGATTGTGGTTTCCCTATCATGAACATTGAGATGTTATTAACAACAAGATCATATCGTTAGGAGAATGATATGGTGGACATACTCCTATAGATAAGCGTAGCATAAAGATCAAGTCATTTTAATAGTTCAATTGCTATATACTTTCTGATACATAGTAACCTAATTCCTTCGACCATGAGATCATGCATATCACCTTTACCGGATGGATGCTTTGATGACATCAAACACCACACCGTAACTAGGTGGCTATAAAGGTGGCATTGAGTGTTCGGAAAGTATTGGTTGAGACACATGGATCAAGAATGGGATTTGTCCATCCATATGACGGATAGATATACTCTGGGCCCTCTCGGTGTAATGTCATCCAATTAGCTTGCAAGCATGTGACTGGCTCACAAGGGATCACATATCACGGGAACGATAAAAGAGTACTTATCATGAGGTTGAACTAGGTATGCGGAGATACCGACGATCATAACCTCGGATAAGTAAACTATCGTGAGACAAAGGAAATTGGTATCGTATGTAAGTGGTTCATTCGATCGCAAAGTAATCGAGAAATATGTAGCCATATGAATTTCCATATTCCTCTATTGGTTATTGTTCGAGAAGTGTCTCGATCATGTCCGCATAATTCACGAACCGTAGAGTCACACTTAAGGATTCGACATTGTTTGAGTAGTTATGGAATGATGAGAAAGAGTCCGAATGTTGTTGAGTCTCGAATGGGATTCGAGATATCACGAGGAGATCCGAATGGTCCAGAATAAGATTCATATAAGGAAAGTCCTGTTTTGAGTTGGGGAATGGTTAGGTTTTTCATCGAATGTTCTAGAAGGTTCCGGAATGTCCGGCACTCCGGAGGGGAAGGGTACATGAATGTGTTATATCAAGTTGGTATGATTTCATCATGTACTAAGTGTCATCGATGAACAAAATAGAGGGTTTAATCAAATCCTTGTTTGCAAAGTCAAACGCCAATTTGAAAGTCAAACGGCTATTTTTGGGAAGTGGAGAGGGAGGTGGAAACCGAGTTGGGGAGGAGTTCCTCCCCTCCACCGCCGGCCCACCTCCAAGCCGAGTTGGGGAGGGACTCCCGTCCCCTTGTCCGGCCCCTCCATCTATAAAAGGAGGGGTAGGGCTCCCCTCCTATACACACAAGTTACCTACCTCTAAACCCTAGCCCCAAGCCGTCGCCGCCTCCATAGCCGCCGCCGGCCCTAGGGCACTCACCGCTGCCGCCTAGGTCAAACCCTAGCCGCCGGCCTTGCCTCCTCCTCGGCGTGTCTAAACCCTAGATCGTCGAGGGCTCTCTCATAGTCCACCATACTCGCTCCTGCTTAAGGCAAAGCCCTGCGAGATCTCCCCTCTACTTCCGATACCACGCCGTTGTGCTGCCGGAATCGCGAGGAGAGTGCTACAACCTACGCTGCCTGCTGGAACAAGGGAGAGGAAGGTATTCGTCGAGTACCGAACGTGTGACCGATCATGAGGCGCTGCCTAACGCATGGGAAGGATCGTCTCGCGATCTTGAGATCGGGAAATCGACTACATCACCCACGAGAATCCGCTCTCGTTAAACACTTTGGAATCTTCGAGGGTGAGTTATTCCATCGACTCGTTGCTACAATCTAGTAGATATATCTTGGCTTGTTTGTTTGTATGCGATAGAAATTTTTTGTTTTCCATGCTACGAAACCATACAGTGGTATCAGAGTCGTGTCTATATGTAGATCTGTTGCACGAGTAGAACACAATGGTCATTGTGGGCGTTGATGCTTTTATTGTCGATTGCTTTTTGTGTACTTTGCATCTTGCGGGATGTTGGGATGAAGCGGCCCGGGCTAACCTTACATGACATCGCTCATGAGACTTGCTCCACGCTTGACATGCAACTTGTATTGCATAAGTGGCTTTGCGGGTGCCTGTTTCTCCTAGCATAGTTAAGATCCAATTTAGAACGGGTGATTAACAATACTAGTATCAATGTTGTGGTTCATGTTCGTAAGTTAGAACGACACTTATTGAAAGCCCCAAACCACGTAAAATATGCAAAGAAAGTAGAGGTGTCTAAATTTGTTTTGCAGGGGTGTGCTGTGATGTGATATGGCCATGATTGTGATTATATTTGATGTATGCAATGTTCCTTATTGTAAGTTGGCAACCGGGAGAATATATGGTTGTCTTTAATTTATGTTAAGACCCGCATGTCTATTCAAAGTAGTTGTAATAGTTAAAGCCGGTGGACGACAACCATGGAGAAGAGTCATTGACCTTGATGCAATGCCGGTGATGATGGAGATCATGTTCGTGCTTGAAGATGGAGATCGGAAGCACAAAGAAGAAAGGCCATATCATATCACATATTATGAATTGCATGTGATGTTAATCCTTTATGCATCTTGTATTGCTTAGTAGACGACGGTAGCATTATAAGATGATCCCTCATGCACATGAATTTCAAGTCATAAAGTGTTCACCCTTAGTTAGCACCGTTGCTAAAGCTTGTTGTTTGAGCACCACGTGATGATCGGTGTGTTAGATTCCGCAAGTGTATACAACGTGAGCAAGCCAGATTTGCTCATGCGAAACTAAAGTTTGATCTTGACGAGCCTAGCATATCTGGCACATGGTCTCGGAACACAGATCACTGAAAGGTAAAGCATGAATCATATAGTAGATATGATGAACATGCCGATTGTTCGCCATTGAAACTATATCAACTCTCGTGATGATCGGTGTTGATGTGGTGGATTTGGTTCGTGTGATCACTAAAAAAATGTGAGGGATATTGTTTTGAGTGGGAGTTCACCTAGATTAATTTTATTATTAATTTGAACTCAATTTGTCATAAACTTAGTCTAAACTATTGCAAATATGTTGTAGATCAATGGCAGCCCCTACCATCAATTTTAATGCGTTCCTAGAGAAAGAAAAGTTGAAAAACAATGGAAGCAACTTCGCGGATTGGTTCCGCAATTTGAGGATTGTCCTCACAGCTGGTAATTTGACCTATGTTTGGATGCACATTGGTGACCCACCTGCGGTGATCTTGCCGATGAAGTAAAGAATGTTTACCTCGGAAGACTCAGTACTCCACAGTTCAGTGTGCTATCTTGTATGGTTTAGAATCGGAGCTTCAGAAAAGGTTTGAGAATTCAGACCCATATGATATTGTCGAGGATCTCAAATTGATCTTTGAGACTCATGCGGCAATTGAAAGCTATGAGGCTTCTGAAAAGTTCTTTAACTGCAAGATGGAAGAGGGCAGCTCCGTCAGTGAGCATGTGCTTAAGATGTGCAGACGCATAAACAAACTTCAAAGCTTGGGTATTGTGATTCCTAATGCTTTGGGATTTACCGTGTCCTCCAATCACTACCACCAAGTTACAAGAACTTTGTGATGAACTACAACATGCGTAACATGAACAAGACGTTGCGAACTCTTTGCCATGTTGAAATCTGCGAAGTGGAGATCAAGAAAGAGCACCAAGTGTTGTTGGTCAATAAGACCACCAAATTCAAGAAAGGCGAGTCTAAGAAGGGACACTTCAAGAAGGGTGGTAAGAAAGTTACCACGTGACGAAGAAGACCAAGGCTGGACCTAAGCACGATCTTGAGTGCTTTTACTTCAAGGGAGAAGGTCATTTGAGCGGAATTGCCCAAAGTACTTGGCGGATTTGAAGAACGGCAACATCAAGAAGAAAGGTATATCCGATATACATGTTATTGATGTGTATCTCACTAGTACTCGTAGTAGTGCACGGTATTTGATCGGTTGGTTGCTCATATTTGTAACTCAACAGTCTTGCGAAATAAATGGAAGCTAGCGAAGAACGAGGTGACGATGCGCGTGGAAACGGATCAAAGGTTGATGTGATCGCTATGACACGCTACCCCTTCATCTACCATCGGGATTAGTTTTATACTTAAATAATTGTTATTTGGTGCCTGCGTTGAGCATGAACATTATATCGGGATCTTGTTTATTGCGAGACGGTTACTTGTTTAAGTCCGAGAATAATGGTTGTTTGATTTATATGAGTAATATGTTTTATGCACATGCACCTTTGATAGATGGTCTATTCTTATTGAATCTCGATAGTGGAAATACACATATCAATAACATTGTCGTGGTGGTGGCACGGCAGATGCCATGGGTAGGCTAAAGTATGGGGCCAATGGATGCTAGTGGGATCTGGGGAGGGAAGATGCAACTGTTTTTACACTCAAGCTGCCAAAGTGGTGAACTTTATTTCTCTCTTGATGGGTTACAAGTGCTCCTCGAGCTGTTTTCAGGGGAACAATGTGAATCTCCCCAGCCTAACGTTGCTCAAAGGACCTCCCTCCTTGTGGTCCAGACTTTCCCTTATAAAGGTGCCTTGGGTGCCCTTAGGTCGACGGGCAAGCATATTCGAGGAATATGCTTGTCCCAAAGTAGTAATTCGGCCTCCTTTCCTGTCTCCTTCTAATGACTGGCAAAGCTCCAGCCCCTTCTGCGTGCCTCGGGCTTCAAGACCTGCCACCTCCGTGACCTCCTTCGCCCCTCGTCCCTGCGCCTCCTTGTCTCTTGCGCTTGGCCTGTTCAGATTCCTTTTAGCCTGCAGCTATGGTTTGACCCTAAGCTTCTCCTTCTCCTGCAAGCTTCGCTTAACCCGCCTTACCTCATGTTACTCGGCTCGTTACACGCATGAAGATCATCCGGGTAATCCGCCGAAGTTTCTCATTAACTCGCCGGCAGATAACCACTTGATACCAGATGTCGTGCTTCTTGCCTCCATTCATCGGCCGACATATCAACGATTCGGCCGACCTAGGCCGAGTTCGCAACTTGACGGGGCAGTACCTCTGTTTTCCCGTCTCGACCTACCCGAGGTTAACCCCGACATTAGTCCCGAAGCTGGTGTGGCCTGTCAATTATTTTGGCGGGTTATATCAGCTTCAACACCTTCTCTTTAGTCTTGTTTCCGTACTACGGCCTTGTCCGAGGTTCTCGCTCCTTCCTCCATACGCTAAGTCCTCGTGTTACCCCATCATTGCTCTCCTAGTTTTAGGTCCTTTTCTGCATTCTTGACAAGCCACGGTGAACCACATCGCTGCTGCTTGCCACATGACGCCTCGTGTTCCGCTCCTCTTGGGATCGTAATAACTTTTCTTTGTATGTGGCCGTTGGTGTGGCTCCATTCACCGTCGTGCGTTGCTTCCACGATCCACACGGGTAACCGCCACACCACGATCCCACTCCTGTTCATTGCTTGCCTATAAAGTGGGAAACGCGCCTGGGTTCACCTTTCCCCTTATCGCGTCAAGCTCTCCTTCCTCCCTTCGTCATGTGCTCTCTCGCCTCGCGCCGCTGCCATTCGAGCTTCCGGCGAGGATTCTCTGGCGTCGTTCGCCTTTCGCCGCGCTCTCTGGCGGTGTCCCCGCCGGTGAGTCCTTTCCGCCATCTTGCCTGTCCTTGCTCTAGATCGATCCGTAACTTCCGTACTCAGCGGTTTCTCCTCTTTTCGCCATTGTTTTCTTGCAAAGTTCGACGGGCCTGTAGCTCTAAGCCCTCCTCCGCGCTAGTTTTTCCTCGGCGATCTCTCGGCGGAACTATGTCTAGTTCATTTAGCGGTGCTCTAGTTGAGGACGATGACGGCTCGGGCCGGCGTGGATCGTGGCAGGGCTCTTGATCGCGCCATGAGATTGAATGGCTCATCCGAACTCGCGGATTCTGCCGAGGTTTCCTCGTTACCGCAGCGAATCCTCTCCGATTCTCGGAGAGGGTGAGTATGTGGTCTTCATGTCCCACTTCGCTGACTTGGTCTTCCTCTTAGCGATTTTGCTAGAGTTTCTCGATTACTTGACCTTCACCGCATCATCTTCCCGACGCCATAGCTTCTCTTTCCGCTTTTATCTCGGCCGGAGGGTTACTTGACTGTGGCCATCAGTACATGTCTGGTCGAAGTTCTTCCAGATCCGCTCCAACGGTGTTCCTGACAAATCTCTGCATCCTTCCGAGAAGCTGCTCACCCAATGTGGGGCGGCGTCTATTACACCTCGGAGGAAATCCGTGTTCCCTCGTGTCACCGGATTGGAGTCGTGCAAGAAATGGCACAAGTCATTCTTCTACGTCAAGAACAGAGGGGCGGAAGACAAGATTCGGCTCCCACCGTTCTCAATTGGCCCCCCTTCCAAAGTGAATTGGCTATATAATCCGAAGAAGACTCATGCCCTAGCCGAGGCCTTCGAGATTCGGCTGAAGGAGTTGATTCGAGCCGGGTTATGCGGAGAGGACTTGATGGCCACTTTTATTAGTAGCCGGATCTGCCCCTTTCAACAAAGGACCCACAAGCTGTGCTACATGAGTGGTCCCCTGGACCCTAACCGAGTCTCGACCGTGGAGTTGGACAACTACCTCATCTGTAAGCGCGTCCGAGCTATTTTCAAGACGGAGATGCTCGATGATGGACACGGGGTTGAAACCGTTCACCCGCGACAATCCTCCTCCCGAGGTAAGCCCAATCCTCATCACTCTGTTTTTCCTCAGTTTTTATAGTCTGGTTTTCATGATTTTCTCTCTTTGTCGTGCAGAGGTTCACTGAACAGAAAAGCGAGGATGCCGAAGTTCTGCAGCTCCCAGCCCATGGATAGGAGTACCCGGATACAGTGAGCGGACTCAGGAGTTCGTCCTAAGTCGATCTGCTCCCGCCGAGCTCGCGGCAAAACCTCGGTAGGAGGAGGAAGGTGATTGACGAGGTCCAAATTCTTGAGGTAGTTGCCGCCATGCCTATTTCTTATGCATTTCCGCCCGCTTTCCCTAATCCGGCGGCCAGGTTCATGACGCCGAACCCATTGCTTCTCGGCCTCCCGTTATCTCGGAAGCAGGGCTCCCTTGCCTCGGATGCGGTTCCTAAGCGTAAAGAAATCCGCTCGAATCCTCCCAGCGCAAGACTATGCCGGTTGCGGGTAAGTTCCTGCCTATATTTCTTGTTTCTCTCTTTATTTCTCGATCTAACGAATCTTCTTTCGTATTTTTGCGGTGTTCCTGTCTGTTAAACCCGGCGGTCCTAGTATGACTAGCCGTCCACTCGGCCGCCATCTCCTCCTCCGCGATGACACGAGAGTTCCTAGTCCTATTCGTCTGCTTCTCCCCGCTCCCGATAATTCTGCTCGCCGTGATGCCCCGAGGTTTCTCCCATTGATCCGGATCCGATCCGCCTCCGATTTTCGTTGAGCCTGCCCCTCTATGGGCCCCAGCTACAATTGAGCTTCCATCTACTCCGGCTCCTATGGTCGCACCGACCTCTGAGAAGATCGCTACCCGGCGCATTCTGCGAGCTTAACCTCTACTGTTCCTAAGGATTCCGTTCCTACCTCGGAGACGCAACGTCCTGCCGGTGCTTCTTCTAAGGAGAAACGTGTTATCGCCGTCAAGACCTCTTCTCAGAAAAGTCTTGCCGGCACCTCTCAGCCAAGTATCGCAGAGGCACTGCGCAAAGGAGCGGTATCTGCCAAAGGCACTGTTACCTCGGCCACTGGCAGTCAGCTTGCTCTTCATAAGAGTCCTGCGATCGTCATGGTTGGACTTTGCCCGGTAAAGTTTTAACCGGACAATAGCGGTAACGACCTCGGAGCTGGTCGGTCGCCAATAATCGAATGTCATTGATCGGTTTGAGGGCAATCCGCTTAATCAACCCTTCCAGCTTTCGACATCGGTGGCCGCTTGACCAAGCCCAGTTTATCGTTGAATCTGAACAAAATGAATGCGGTAATTGTTTTATCTCCGGTCTTAAATTATTTTCCACATGTTATCATACTCTAGTCCCCGAAACTTGCAAGGAAATAACTTGTTGTATGCTTGGAAGTTTGACGTATTTATTTCTAAGGTTCCATTAGTTCGCCACCTAGTTCATAGTTTGTTTAGCTTTGACGTAGCTTTGAATTTCCTTCTCATAGAGCCAAGTTGAGTCCTTCTTGACTCGGATCGCCTAGTTTTGAATCTCCGACCACCTAGAGCCGAATTAAGCTTTGCTTGATTCGGATCTGTTATAGCTTTGAATATCCGACCACCTAGATCGAATTAAGTTTTACTTGATTCGGATCTCGTATAGCTTTGAATATCCAGCCACCTAGAGCCAAGTAAGCTTAGCTTGATTCGGATCTGTTATAGCTTTGAATATCCGACCACCTAGATCTGAATTAAGTTTTACTTGATTCGGATCTGTATAGCTTTGAATATCCGACCACCTAGAGCGAATTAAGCTTTGCTTGATTCGGATCTGTTATAGCTTTGAATATCCGACCACCTAGATCTGAATTAAGTTTTACTTGATTCGGATCCGTATAGCTTTGAATATCCGACCACCTAGAGTCAAGTAAGCTTAGCTTGATTCGGATCTGTTATAGCTTTGAATATCCATACCTAGATCTCAATTAAGTTTTACTTGATTCGGATGCGTATAGCTTTGAATATCCACCACCTAGAGCGAATTAAGCTTTGCTTGATTCGGATCATATACTTTGAATATCCGACCACCTAGATCGAATTAAGTTTTGCTTGATTCGGATCTGTTATAGCTTTGAATATCCGACCACCTAGATCGAATTAAGTTTTACTTGATTCGGATGCGATAGCTTTGAATATCCGACCACCTGAGCGAATTAAGCTTTGCTTGATTCGGATGCTATAGCTTTGAATATCCGACCACCTAGATCTGAATTAAGTTTTACTTGATTCGGATCCTATAGCTTTGAATATCCAACCACCTAGAGCCGAATTAAGCTTTGCTTGATTCGGATCTCGTATAGCTTTGAATATCCAGCCACCTAGATCTGAATTAAGTTTTGCTTGATTCGGATCTGTTATACTTTGAATATCCACCACCTAGATCTGAATTAAGTTTTACTTGATTCGGATCTGTATAGCTTTGAATATCCAAATACCACCTAGAGCCGAATTAAGCTTTGCTTGATTCGGATGTGTTGTAGTTTCTAACTTTTGTTTTATCATTGTGCTCTATTTCTTAGGTTGCCCATGATCGGATTTGCCGAGTTCCAGAGGTTGCTCTTCTTGCACCGCAAGTTGGAAGAGAAGTATGAGAAAGTTACGCCTCGTCGCGAAGAAAGTCGTGAGTTGATAGTTTCTTTTCCTTATTCCCAACTTTCTTATATACTTGTCCACGAGCGGCTTACTTTTTTTTGAATAGGTAATATCAATAATCTCAATATCCGCCTTGAAAAGAAGGTCAAGTCCTTGGAAGGTTAGTTTCCTTTCCCTTGCTCCTTCCTCTTTTGGTATCTATCTGAGTTTCCTTATTGCGTTGGGTTGTGGTAAAGCGAGTTGCAAGACTTTGCAGTGTCGCAACAAGATTGCGTGCCCATGCGACGTGATGCTTCATTTTTAGAACAAAGCGCGTTCATTCGGTATCGCAAGAGAAGGATGATGAGATAGCCCGCCTGAGATCCGAGGTGAATTCACTCAAGCTCTCTCAGAAATCCGAGCTAGAAAAGGTTGATCAAGAATTCTCTTTGGAAAAGAGCCGGCTGACTCTGGATCTGGAGAAGAGCAAAGAACTCCTCAAAGCTGCCGAGCTTAAAACTCGCGGTTTGAGCGAGGAAATTGCTCGTTTCGAGAAGAGTAAAGCTATTTGGGCTAAGGATCTTCAAATAATGATGAGCTATATCCATCGTAAGTTATTTGGCCTGGCCGAACTGTATTTTTTCTTTGTCGCCGCTACTATCCTTTGACATGTCCATGTTCTGCGTAGGTCACTTCCCCGAGTCCAAACCCGTGAGTACTAAAGCTGTTCTTGCGGCTCGCGTTCGAGGTGAAGCTAATATCGTTGACTTGAATACTCGATGGAGGATTTCTTGGTTCTTTGTTAGGTACAGCTTGGTCCGATGAAAATCATGGGTCGGGACTTGGTGGAGGCTGCTATCAAAGCTTATCATGCACTCTGGCCGAATTCCTCGTGGTCTCTGATATCGACGAGGTCAAGTTATTGGTGGCGGTGAAGGCATCCGAGAAGCGATTGAGTCTTTGGAGGGAATCTGCTGCAGCGTCTTTGGTGCCGACATGGCCCTTCTTGTAATCATGTCATGGTATGAAGATATCTCCTTGACATTCGATGAATCACAAGATGGCTCGGTGGGTTGAAGATCCCACCTTTGTTGCTCTTGCAAGCTCGGGCTTTCCGACTTGTCGAGTATGCCGATGTGCACATTTGGAATGAAGGGCGAGTTTTCCAAGATTCGGATGAAGAGGCGGTGAAGATGCTTTGGGTGATGATTCTGCGAGCACGGGAAGGTGAAGATGATTCGCCACATCCAATAGCTCTAGCTCAAGCTCAGATAGCAATGGTGATGCACGATCTTCCTCGAAAGGCACCGGGCATTCTACCGCGCGTACTGACGCTCCTGAACAACCCCGTGATACCGCCGAAGTCACTCCTGGGTCGGCGGAAGGCGAGGCAACCTCAATCGAAGTTCCTCCTACTTCGGAGTGCCCTTTGATCAAGTGGTTCCTCCTCCAACGAGCGATGCCTAAGTTATTCGTGATCCGGTATGCGGGTGTTCAATGTAAACGAAAAATTTATCAACTCGTATGATTCGAGGCTCTTTTGCTATGCCTTTGAGACTCTTAGTTAAGTGAATGCTCGTCAAATTCTTGCCTTGTTGGCTCATAGTTTCCGAGTTGTTGGTTTAAGTGCTAAAGTTTATGTGTTCATGAATTTGACAACCCTATGATAATTCACGAGTCAATGCTTTGGGCACCAAGATGCATATTCGTAACACGAAAAGAAAATAACGTTGCACTCTCGAGTTCTTGCTCGATCCAATGTTCAAGTGTGCAACGAAAGAGATAAGTATAAGATACTAGGTCCCGAGCTATTGCCTGGATGCCAAAGTCTAAACATATAATACTTAATAATCATTGCATATGGCAGTCCCGAGTAATCGCTTTCGAGGTCCAAAAATCAAATATGAGATAACATCACATATGGGAGTCCCCGAGTAATCGCCTGCAGGTGCAAGTTTAAGCATCAAACATGAGATAACATCACATATGGCGGTCCCCGAGCAGCTGCAGGTGCGAGGTTTAAACATCAAACATGAGATAACATCACATATGGCGGTCCCGAGTAATCGCTTTGCCGAGGTTTACATACACGATATGAAATAAATATAACATTCGGCAGTCCCCGAGTCACCACTCTGGGTGTTGAGGTGTAAGTACCTCATTGGTGACCTTGAGACATAATCCTACGAGTAAAATGGCCGAAGTAAAGCCACATTCCAGGGGCGTTTCGTTTCTTCGCCAGCTTTGTTTGCCTTGCCTTCTCCGTGATTGGCGTCAATCGGATAGTATGCATCGTTGTGCAATGCTTTGCTCACGATAAATGGTCCTTCCATGGGGTGACAATTTGTGCATGCGGCGTCGTTGCACCACCGAGTACCAAATCCCCTCTTTGAATACTCTTGGATTCACTTTCTGCTTGATACCGCCGTAAGTTACATTGATAAATGGCCGATCGTGATAATGTCAATTCTCGGGCTTCTTCCAACAGGTCTCGGCATCTTGCCAGCTACTTCATTCACCTCAAGATGTATATTGAGTAATTCTTGGCGAGTCATGTATTATGTCGATTGGAAGGACGGCCTCACCCATATACCAAAAAAGAATGGTGTGTAACCTGTTGATCTGTTCGGAGTAGTCACGAGGCTCCATAATCTGCTGGTAATTCCTCAATCCAACATCCCGACCTTTGCAATGGTTCGACTAGCCGTGGTTTTATTCTGATAAAACCAGCCCATTAGATCTTTCGACTTGCCCGTTGGATCTTTGGGTGAGCCCGAGGCAACATCCAGTCTTATGTGTTTCTCTTGGCAAAATCTAGCGAAGCTCTTCGCAAAGTTCGTGCCATTATCCGTAATAATGTGTGTGGGTATCCGTATCTCAAGATGATATCCTTGAGGAATTTCAACCGTATGCCCATCACACTTTTGATTGGTTTTACCTCAATCCATTTTGTGAACTTGTCACCATGACCAAGATGTGGGTCATTCCTCCTCTTGCCGCTTAAAAGGCCCTACCATGTCTAAACCCCACACGTAAAATGGCCAAGTAATGGGTATTGTTTTTAACTCGGCAAGCATATGTATTAGTTGCATATCTCTGACACCCATTGCATTTCTTGACTAACTCTTCTGCCTCTCTTAACGCCGTTGGCCAGTAAAATCCATGCCTGAATGCCTTGGCTACTAAAGCGCGAGATGAGGCATGGTGCCCACATTCTCCTTGGTGTATATCTAGAAGGATCTCGACCTTCGGGACTCACGCTTCGCAATATGTTCGTTACGCTTCTCTTATATAACTCATTGTTTATGATTGTATAGGCCTTTGCTCTTCTGACGGTTTGTCTGGCTAATACTTCATTACTCGGCAATACTGCGTCTCTTAGGTACGAAAATATGGGTTGCGCCCATGTCGGCGTTGCTCTTTCTGCAGTGATTTCACTGGCTATCTCCATGCTCTCTGCCGACATACATACCTCGGCCCTTTCCATGATCGCTATTACTTGGCGGTCCCCTCTTTAGGGGTTCAATTTTCTTTGGATCTATCTCCATTGGTGTATGATTCTCTGCGAACCTTCGGGATAAAGATTGATTCGGATTACGGTGATGGGTTTATTGACGGTTTCTGAGGTGCTCAAGGGCTATACCGCGGAATCGATTGCCGAGTTGATCCTAATTTTGACAATGTGTCACGGCGTCATTTTACGCTCGTGGTATGTGGTGGAATTCACATCCTTCAAAATATCCACCGATCTTACGCACATGGAATCAGATAAAGCCATGTTAGCATCTAATGCATCCCAAGTGCACGACACTTGTCAGACTACCAGATCCGAAGTCACCGTAGCATAGGATTCTGCGTATTCCCATTTCTTTTGCGACTTTTAATCCATGGACTAGTGCTTCATATTCTGCAACATTGTTGGACGGCAAAATGTATTTGCGGTACATACTTCAATTGATCTTTTTAGGCGAGGTCAAGACTATTCCTGCGCCCAAACCGTTCCTTAGTTTGGAACCATCAAAGTGCATTGTCCAGAATTTGGATCGCAAGGGTGGCTCATATTGCACCTCGGCCCAATCTACGAGAAAGTCGGCGACGACAGATTTAATTGCATCTCTCCTATCAAATTGTGGAGCATACGGTGATAACTCGATTGCCCATTTTGCTATTCGCCACTTGCGTCCTTGTTGTTCAATATGTGCTATGGGTGCCTCACATATTACTCGATTGGATGCTCTTCAAAGTAATGCTTAAGCTTTTTGCCGACATATATACTCCATAGGCCATCTTCCGATAATGTGGATAATTTTGCTTTGAAGTGGATAATACTTCTTAAATAATATCTTGGCCTCTGAACTGATTTACCCTCTTCAAGCCGTTCTACAACCACAGATTAACTACTCGATTTGTAGCCGCTATATAAAGTAGCATAGGTTCTTTCGATAATGGAGAAGCTAAAATGGGTGCCGTAACTAGCATCTTTTTCAACTCGTGGAACGTAATGTCGGCTGGGAGTCCGGCGAATTTGTCCGACTTTCTCATCGGTGATAGAGTGGCAATGCCTTTTCTCCTAGCCGACATACAAATCGACTAAGCGAGGCGAGGCAACCCGTGAATTTTGTACATCATTCAAACACCTCGGCAATTCCATTTTTCTATTGCTCGTATCTTCGTCGGGTTAGCCTCGATACCTCGGTGGACACAAGGAACCGAGTAGTTTTCCACGCACGCCAAATGTGCATTTCTCGGGTTAAGTTTCATTCGAACCTTCTCGTGTTCGCGAAAGTTTTGTATATCTTCTAGCAAGGTTACGCTTTCCTTAGTTTTGATGACTACATCATCCACATATACTTGTACATTTTTCCCTATCGATCATGTAAACATTTTTGCATGCACCTTTGATACGTTGCTCGCATTTCTCGGGCGAAGGGCATCGTGCGATAACAATAAGCCCGTGCGGGTAATAAATGCGATCTTTATTTGATCGGCGGATTTAGCGGTATCTGGTGGAAACCGAATCTGGCGTCTACAAATGATAACACTCACAACCATGGTCGAGTCAATGACTTGGTCTATTCTAGGCAATGGAAAAGGATCTTTCGGACACGCCTTGTTTAGGTTAGTGTAGTCGATACACATTCGCCACACAATGGCTACATTAGGGTCATCTTTCTTCTTTTCTACTAGCACCGGATTTGATAACCAATCCGGATAAAGCACCTCCATGATAAACCCGGCGAGAAGCAGAGCTATCTCATCTCCTATCACTTTTCTCCTGTCTTCGGCGAAGCGGCGGAGAGGTTGCTTCACCGGCCGTGCTCCTGGCCTGACGTTTAAAGAGTGCTCAGCCAACTCCCTCGGCACACCTTGCAGATCTTGAGTGGACCATGCAAATATGTCCCGATTCTCACGGAGGAAGTTGGTGAGCTCGCCTTCCTATTTGGCGTCGAGACCTGCACCGATAGTGACAATCGCCTGGGAACCGCTCATCAATCTGAATTTTCTTCGTCTCCTTGGTTGGTTGGAAAGAAACGCTGCCATGAGGGTTGGCCAATGCCGCATGCTTAATTGTCTTGTTGCGAGGGCTACCTCTTGAATCCTTTTCTTTTCTCTCGCTATGACCAATGATTCGCCAAATTTGACCCGCCGAGGCACACTCCATTGACTTCTTGTAATCCCTCAATCTGTTATCACCCCTCGTGGTCCGGTAATTTCATCTTTAGATAACCTATATGACAATGCTCATGAATTTGGCCATCGCTGTCAGTCCAGTAGAGCATGATAACAGCTTTCGGATCAACCACCTCAAATTCCAAGTTTTACGCTCTGCGTTATCTCTTGTACCAATAGGACGTCCACTCGGACTTTACCAATGGGCTCACATGAAAGCCCCGGCACTATCCCATGGAAAATAGTCCTTGTGGATTGCAAGATGTTACGTGATATACCGAGCTTGTGCATGGTATCTTTGTACATGATATTGATACTACTTCCATTATCAATGAGTACTTTTGAGAATTTCACATTGATGCTTGGTCCCACAAATGTCGGATCCAACACAAGTGCGTATGATCTGGACTCGGCATTATTGGGGTGATCTTTTATACTCCAAGTTATCTCTGGTCCGACCATGGCTGGTATCTTGGCACTTCTTGGTACAACTGCATTTACTTCCATATGTCGGCATTGCCGCTCTGTTGTCCTGTGTTACGCTGTGAACACGCAGAAGTCCGTGATGTTCTTCGTAATCATTGCGTCCCAAGATTTGCGGATTTATCCTTCCGTCACCTGGTTCATTACTTGATGCACCGCATCCCTCCGATCCGAGTTATCATACCTCGGAGGGCGGCGGCATCGATTATTCGTATTTGCTCCGATTAATCTGCGGTGATGTTGTTGTTGCATCGATGGGGAGCTTGTACTCTGCCGGTTACCCATCGCATTTTTCATCCAAGCACATTGCCGGGTTGTGTGATTGGCTGGTCTAGATGGGTTTGATGTGTGAAATTTACACGGCTGGTCCAACATGGATTCAAATGTATACTTCGGCTTCTCTTGCCATTGCTTCTTTTGCTCTGGGGTCCATTGCCTTTTTCCGTCATTTCTTGCGGTCCCTTGAGGTCCATTTTTCTGCCGCTGAGTTACTCCGTGACTCGGCTGTTCTTGGGCCACAGCTGCCACCTGGGCCGAGTTATATCTATAATCCGGCCTCTCCTCTCTTCTCCTTCCTCTAAAATCACGCCTAGATGATCCGGCCAATTCTCTCGTGTATTGGTCTTGCTGCTCACGATGATCTGCCGACATTAACTCTGGTTGGGTTGGATCACCCAAAGCATAGGAGTCCGCTATTCTGATAGTTTCTGCCAGTGTGGTTGGCATATCTCTCTGCAGGCGTTGCCACAGCACACTGCCATAGCGGCAGCCTTGCGCGAACCAAGCGATCGCTTGCGATTCAATGACTCCTTCACATGAATTTCTTAGGTTACACCACCGAGTTAAAAACTCTCTATCTTTCATTATCTGCTTGCACATGGCTAGTTCTTTGTGGTCTATTCGGTCTCTTGTATGTCTGGTAAAGTTGTCGACAAACATCTCTTCAAAATCTAACCAGCTGATAATCTTTGCTGGTTGATTATTCAACCATACTCGCTGGTCCTTCCAACATCTGGGACATACCTCACGCCCATCTCAAGTTGCCACTGCTATTTTCACTGCGGTAGCATAATCAATTAACCGATCTTGCGGCTTGGTACTTCCATTATGCGTTTTGTGCCTCTTGCCAACTGAAAATTTGGTACGGTGGTTCGCCCATGATCCGTGGTCCAAAACACGGACCGGTGGACCTTGCTCTTCCAACAGTCGGACCGATATAACCGATCTAACTTTACCCTTGCATCACTTGGCAGCAAGTCTGTCAGTGATTCTATCCTGCATCCCATAGTGATTGTCTCCTCCTGGTTTACGTATTCTAGCTCGGAATATCCATCATTATACCTTTCATTCACTGATTGTGGAGCTGGCCTCACTTCTCTTTCTTGCCGAGGCTCGGTCTTGGTTGAGGGTTGAGCGGCACTTCTCTCCTTATTTCGGCCGGGTTTGGTTTTCGTGATTGTCTCTTGCGGGTTCTTTCCCCGTGTTCCCCATTACCTCGGCCGCCGTCCCTTTCCACGGCCGTGGTTTCTCTCTCCACTATTACCTCGGCTGCATTGCCTCTGTTCTCATTTGCCTTTCCGGCTATTCTTTGGGTCGTATGGGACAATTTGTTTGTTCCTCTTCCACGAGGTTCTTGCTCTTTCTTTTCTAGCGTTGTTTCGGTGAAGATGCACTGCCTTGAGATAAAGTCTGCCTGCGAATGAACCATTCGTGAAGCCCCGGTCTTGCCGGGTTAGCTCGAGCATTTCCTCATTTTGCTGGTTCGCGATGCGCAGCTCATTCACTCTTTCTTGTTGCTTCCGCCGAGCTTCCTGTTAACCCTCTAGTTCCAATGCTGCGGCATTCGCCGCTCTTAGGTTTTTCGGGTACTATACCTCGGCAAACCCAATCGCCCGATTCGCTCTGTGAGCTTCATGCTCTTTGTTAATATCACTCATGAGGTTCTTTCCTCTTAATCTCGGTTCGTCCACCGCTCGGGTGCGATATCAACTTATTAGCTTTTGCATATTCTCTCGTGGTCCTGTTCAAGGACTCCTTGCAACCGATACTTTTGTGCCTCTACCGGCACTTTCTGCTGGTTTCCTCTAACTCGCTCGAGCATTTGCCGGATCAAGTATCGGCGCTACAGGTGTAGTTAAGTTATCTATAGTTGCTTGAAGAATGTTCTCTGGTCTCTCCAGAGGTGGTCCTCTCACTCTTGGTGCCTTTGGGGTGGTGTCGTGTAATTCGGCCGGGTTTGCCACCGCGGAATTACCTCGGCCATTTCGATGTAATCTTTGGCGGACCACAATGCACTGCGGTGGCTCCACCTTGACCCGGCCGGTCTTTGCTCCTGCTGTGCCCTGCTGCGACCATCACCTCGGCGCTTGTTGTCCGGACGCTCTCGACGGACAGCTCGCTTTCGTGGTGGTTCCCCCGCAACAACAACTGGTGAGGATAAGCGTCGGAGACGTCGGCCGATGTAGACCACATGCTCGCCCAGCCGATGAAGATCCCGTTGCGGGGGAGTTTTCCCCGAAGCTCCCTGCATTGTCTCGACATAGTCACAGAGACCAAATCTCGGACCACACGAAACAACGCTACCGGTGTTGATGAAGTTTCCGTCGGATCACAACTCCGGCTAGCACCGGGCCCACTTGGCCCCCAAGCGTCGTGGTGGTGGCACGGCAGATGCCATGGGTAGGCTAAAGTATGGGGCCAATGGATGCTAGTGGGATCTGGGGAGGGAAGATGCAACTGTTTTTACACTCAAGCTGCCAAAGTGGTGAACTTTATTTCTCTCTTGATGGGTTACAAGTGCTCCTCGAGCTGTTTTCAGGGGAACAATGTGAATCTCCCCAGCCTAACGTTGCTCAAAGGACCTCCTCCCCCTTCAGGGTCCAGACTTTCCCTTATAAAGGGGTGCCTTGGGTGCCCTTAGGGCTGACGGGGCAAGCATATTCGAGGAATATGCTTGTCCCAAAGTAGTAATTCGGCGGCCTCCTTTCCCTGTCTCCCTTCTAATGACGGCAAAGCTCCAGCGGCCCCCCTTCTGCGTGCCTCGGGCTTCAGCACTGTCACCTCCGTGACCTCCTTCGCCCTCGTCCTGCGCCTCCTTGTCTCTTGCGCTTGGCCTGTTCAGATTCCTTTTAGCTGCAGCTATGGTTTGACCCTAAGCTTCTCCTTCTCCTGCAAGCTTCGTTTAACCCGGCCTTACCTCATGTTACTCGGCTCGTTCCTTACGCATGAAGATCATCGGTAATCCGGAGTTTCTCATCTTCGGCAGATAACCACTTGATACCTGTATACGTGCTTCTTGCCTCCATTCATCGGCCGACATATCAACGATTCGGCCGACCTAGGCCGTAGCTCGGCAACTTGACGGGGGCAGTACCTCTGTTTTTCCCCGTCTCTGACCTACCCGAGGTTAACCCCCCGACAAACATTGAGGCTAAACGTTTGAAATCGAGCGATAACTCGACCTATATGTGGCACTGTCGTCTTGGTCACATTGGAGTGAAGCATATGAAGAAACTCCATTCCGATGGACTTCTTGAATCACTTGATTTCGAATCACTTGATAGATGCGAAGCATGTCTGATGGGTAAAATGACTAAGACTCCATTTTCTGGTATGATGGAGCGAGCTACGGACTTATTGGAAATCATACATACCGATGTGTGTGGTCCAATGAGTGTAGCATCGCGCGGTGGTTATCGTTATGTTCTTACCTTCACGGATGACTTGAGTAGATATGGGTATTTCTATTTCATGAAACATAAGTCCGAAACTTTCGAGAAGTTTAAGGAATTTCAAAGTGAGGTAGAGAATCAACGTAACAAGAAGATTAAATTTCTACGTTCTGATCGTGGAGGTGAATATCTAAGTTACGAGTTTGGCGAGCATTTGAAGAAATGCGGAATACTTTCACAATTGACACCGCCGGGAACACCACATCGTAATGGTGTGTCCGAACGTTGTAATCGAACTCTCTTAGATCTGGTTCGTTCTATGATGTCACTTACAGATTTACCGCTATCATTTTGGGTTTATGCATTAGAAACAGCCGCATTCACTTTAAATAGGGCACCATCTAAATCCGTTGAAACGACACCGTATGAATTATGGTTTGGGAAGAAACCTAGATTGTCATTCCTTAAAGTTTGGGGATGCGAAGCCTATGTAAAGAAGTTACAGCCGGACAAGCTTGAACCCAAAGCGGAAAATGTCTTCATAGGATACCGAAGGAAACTATTGGGTATACCTTCTATCATAGATCCGAAGGCAAAATCTTCGTTGCGAATGGATCCTTTCTAGAGAAGGAATTTCTCTCGAAAAGAAGTGACTGGAAGGAAAGTATAACAGCGAGGTTGTCGAACCTTCTATCGAAATTGCAGTAGCGCAGCGCAGGAAGAAGTTCTGTGATGCGCACCAATAAGAGAGGAAGCTAATGATGATGATCATGAAACTTCGGTTGTAGTTGCTACAGAGCCTCGCAGTCAACGAGAACTCGTACCACTCCAGTTGGTATGATCCCGTTATGAGTGTCATGTTGGTGGACAACACCGATGACCACGAGACATATGAGGAAGCGATGATGAGCCCGATTCCAATAAATGGCAAGAAGCCATGAAATCCGAGATTGGATCCATGTACGAAAACCAAGTATGGACTTTGGTGGACTTACTGGGATGGACGGAAGGCCGTCGAGAACAAATGGATCTTCAAGAAGAAAAGCGATTCTTGATGGTAATGTTCATCTATAAAGCTCGACTTGTCGCAAAGGGTTTCGACAAATTCAAGGAGTTGACTACGTTGAGACTTTCTCACCAGATGGAAGCTAAAGTCTGTGAGGATTATGTTAGCAATCGCATATTATGATTATGAGATATGGCGGATGGATGTCAAAGCAGCATTCCTCAATGGAGACATTGATGAAGAGTTGTATATGATGCAACCCAAAGGTTTTGTCGATCCTAAAGATGCTAACTAGGTATGCAAACTTCAACGGTCCATCTATGGATTGAAGCAAGCATCCGGTTGGAATCAACGTTTTGATAAGGTAATCAAAGTTTTGGTTTTATACAAACTTATGGAGAAGCTTGTATTTACAAGAAAGTGAGTGGGAGCTCAGAGCATTCTTAATACTATATGTAGATGACATATTGTTGATTGGGAATGATGTAGACCTTCTTAATAGTGTCAAGGAATATTTGAATAATAGTTTTCAATGAAGGATCTTGGCGAAGCTTACATATTAGGCATAAAGATTTATAGAGATAGATCAAGACGCCTAATATCATTGTCACAAAGTACATATTTGGACAAAGTTCTAAAGAGGTTTGGAATGGAAGATAGCAAGAAAGGGTTCTTGCCCATGTTGCCCAATATGACCTTGAGTAAAACTCAAAGTCCGACATCGGCAGAAGATAGAGAAAGGATGAGTAAGACTCCCTATGCCTCAGCCATAGGATCTCTAATGTATGCCATGCTATGTACTACACTCGACATTGCATATGTTGTTAGTTTAACTAGCAGATATCAAAGTGATCCAGGAGTGGATCATTGGACAGCGGTCAAAAACATCCTTAAGTACTTGAGAAGAACTAAGGATATGGTTCTTTCTTATGGAGGTGATGAACAACTCGTTGTTAATGGTTACACTGATGCTAGTTGGAACGCCGATCCGGATGATTCTAAATCACAATATGGATACGTATTTATCTTGAATGGTGCAGCAGTTAGCTGGAGGAGTGCAAAGCAAAGCGTTGTGGCGAGATCTTCAACTGAATCGGAATACATGGCTGCTTCGGAGGCTTCACAAGAAGCAATATGGATGAAAGAGTTCATTACAGAGCTGGGTGTGGTTCCTAGTGCGTTGGATCCAATGTCTATCTATTGTGATAACATGGGTGCCATAGCCAATGCGCAAGAACCAAGGTCACACAAGAAGCTGAAGCACATCAAGCTACGTTTTCACGCTATTAGAGAACATGTCCAAGGTGGGGACATAAAGATTTGCAAAGTACACACAAATCTGAATGTGGCGAATCCATTGACTAAACCTCTCCCGAGGGCAAAACATGACCAGCACCAAACTGCCATGGGTGTTCGGTATATTACCATGTAATCTAGATTAGATGACTCTAGTGCAAGTGGGAGACTGTTGGAGATATGCCCTAGAGGCAATAATAAATGTAGTTATTACTATATCTTTGTGTTATGATAAATGTTTACATTCATGCTATAATAGTATTAACAAGAAAACATTAATACTTGTGTGATTTGTAAACTTAAATTGAAGTCCCTAGTAAAGCCTCTTTATAATACTAGCTTGTTGGTTAATAGATGATTGTGGTTTCCCTATCATGAACATTGAGATGTTATTAACAACAAGATCATATCGTTAGGAGAATGATATGGTGGACATACTCCTATAGATAAGCGTAGCATAAAGATCAAGTCATTTTAATAGTTCAATTGCTATATGCTTTCTGATACATAGTAACCTAATTCCTTCGACCATGAGATCATGCATATCACCTTTACCGGATGGATGCTTTGATGACATCAAACACCACACCGTAACTGGGTGGCTATAAAGGTGGCATTGAGTGTTCGGAAAGTATTGATTGAGACACATGGATCAAGATTGGGATTTGTCCATCCATATGACGGATAGATATACTCTGGGCCCTCTCGGTGTAATGTCATCCAATTAGCTTGCAAGCATGTGACTGGCTCACAAGGGATCACATATCACGGGAACGATAAAAGAGTACTTATCAGTAACGAGGTTGAACTAGGTATGCAGAGATACCGACGATCATAACCTCGGATAAGTAAACTATCGTGAGACAAAGGGAAATTGGTATCGTGTGTAAGTGGTTCATTCGATCGCAAAGTAATCGTAGAAAGATGTGGGAGCCATATGAATTTCCAGATTCCTCTATTGGTTATTGTTCGGAGAAGTGTCTCGATCATGTCCGCATAATTCACGAACCGTAGGGAGACACACTTAAGGATTCGACGTTGTTTGAGTAGTTATGGAATGATGAGAAAGAGTCCGAATGTTGTTCGGAGTCTCGAATGGGATTCGGGATATCACGAGGAGATCCGGAATGGTCCGGAGAATAAGATTCATATAAGGAAAGTCCTGTTTCGGAGTTGGGGAATGGTTCCGGTGTTTTCATCGGGAATGTTCTAGAAGGTTCCGGAATGTCCGGCACTCCGGAGGGGAAGGGTACATGAATGTGTTATATCAAGTTGGTATGATTGCATCATGTACTAAGTGTCATCGCTGAACAAAATAGAGGGTTTAATCAAATCCTTGTTTGAAAAGTCAAACGCCAATTTGAAAGTCAAACGGCTATTTTTGGGAAGTGGAGAGGGAGGTGGAAACCGAGTTGGGGAGGAGTTCCTCCCCTCCACCGCCGGCCCACCTCCAAGCCGAGTTGGGGAGGGACTCCCCTTCCCTTGGCTGGCCCCTCCACCTATAAAAGGAGGGGCAGGGCTCCCCTCCTAGACACACAAGTTCCCTACCTCTAAACCCTAGCCCCAAGCCGCCGCCGCCTCCATAGCCGCCGCCGGCCCTAGGGCACTCACCGCCGCCTAGGTCAAACCCTAGCCGCCGGCCTTGCCCCCTCCTCGGCGTGTCTAAACCCTAGATCGTCGAGGGCTCCCTCATAGTCCACCATACTCGCTCCGGCTTAAGGCGGCTCATGAGATCTCCCTCTACTTCCGATACCACGCCACAGGCCGAATCGCGAGGAGAGTGCTACAACCTCCGTCACTGGAACAAGGGAGAGGAAGGTCTTCGTCGAGTACGAACGTGTGACCGATCAAGGAGCGCTGCCGAAGGATCGTCTACGCGATCTTGAGATCGGGAAGAGTACGACTACATCACCCACGAGAATCCGCTCTCGTTAAACACTTTGGAATCTTCGAGGGTGAGTTATTCCATCGACTCGTTGCTACAATCTAGTAGATAGATCTTGGCTTGTTTGTTTGTATGCGATAGAAATTTTTTGTTTTCCATGCTATGAAACCCTACACCATTATCATCTTCTGAGAAAATAACTACATGGGAGGGAGATTTATTAGGGCCTGAAGACATAACCAAGTACAAGAGTATGGTTGGTGCTTTACAGTATTTAACTCTCACGCGGCCTAACATAGCCTATGCAGTTAACAAAGTTTGTCAATATCTACATGCTCCTACTACAATTCATTGGACTGCTGCCAAGAGAATTCTAAGATATGTCAGTCATACTATGAGCCTTGGACTGACTTTTCTGAAGTCAAATTCTACACTTGTAAGTGCCTTTTCAGATGCAGACTGGGTTGATCGTCGCTCAACTGGAGGCTTTGCTGTGTTTTATGGGTCAAACTTGATTTCTTGGAGTGCTAAGAAACAAGCTACAGCCTGTGTCTAGCATCGAGGTAGAATATAAGGTCGGCTAATGCAATTGAAGTGATATGGGTTCAGTCCTTGCTTATAGAACTTGGAGTCAAAACAACTCAAGTACCGTGCTTATGGTGTGATAATTTGGGAGCAACATACTTGTCAGCCAATCCTATCTTTCATGCAAGAGCCAAGCATATTGAGATAGATTTTCACTTCATCGTAGAGCGAGTGTTAAACAAACAATTGGAAATTCGTTTTATTCCTTCAAAAGATCAAGTGGCAGATGGTTTTACTAAACCGCTTCCTGTAAGAAATTTTATAGAATTTAGACATAATCTCAACTTGTCTAAAGTTGTGATTAAGGGAGGGTGTTAGAATTAGAATAGAACACGGTATCAGAGTTTGTTCAGATACCGTGTCAGAGTCCTACCAAGCCGACTCCTCCTTGAAGTGTAAACCGTTGTACCTCTCTGATATATAAACACATACAGGGCCTCGGTAAGATTCAACCGAGTAGACCCAGCTGCAATCTACCTGTTCAAATTTTACACCTACAACGGTGACAAAATCCTACTCCTGCTATAAATCACTATAAGAACAATAAGCTTACTTACAGGGATCGATTCGCTGTGCGCGGTGATATCAATTATGCTCTAAAGGTTCCCAGAGGTCCGGCTTATAAAGGAGATAGCCTAGGGTTACAGGGAAAAATCCTAGCCGGACAGGTTACTGAGTTCCATACTGATACTAACTAGTCTTCGTGTCTTACACTCTTAGGATCCAGGTTGGTCTAGTCTTGCTTTATCCGCATGAGGCTCCCTTTTGGATCCGTCTAACTAGGCCGTCCAGCAAGTCATGAGTCTTGCTACCAACTGTGGGCTATCCGGGTTAGCCGAATTAAAGACATGCAATGGTGATAGTCATTTAGGGTCCGTTCGGCAACTCACTGCTCCAAGAAATTGCAATGCTCCGCTCCGCTCTGAGCTTGTAGCGCTCTCCCGATGGAACGAGGGAGCGATCACCGTTCAGTTCGCTCCGCCTTAGCGCGGCTGTCAGCCCATTCCAAGCAGATGGAGCTCGTTCGGTCAATAGCATGAAGGCCCAACCTTGTGAGAGTTGTACGATGATGGAAGCCATGACCAAGAGCCTCATCGTGGGGATCCAGCGAAGAGGACCTCGTTGCGGCGGCGGCCAGAAAATATTGACACAAGCAGTTGAGCTCCCGGCGGCAGGGAATTTCTATGGCCTGATTCTTGTGGCCCGTGAGATCGTATCAACGCATGGAATCCATTAGCGTCCGGCATCTCAATTCGGTGGCCGGTGGAATGGTTACGGTGGCAGCCAAAGAGTACATCGGCGGTGGTGCAGGTCAAACAGGGAGCGTTCTAATGTACGGCCGCCTTTGCCTCTTTGCCCGGGCAAGAGAGACGACGAGAGATAACGAATCGCTTGCTCACTTATCGGTGGCAGCATGTTGTAATTTTCATCCGCTCCACGATTTTCCTTTCCGTAGATCACCCAAACACTCGCTTCGCGGTTTCGCAGTATACACCGGAGCGCTCCCTGGTTTCCGATCCGCAGATCCCAAGCGTTCGGAACAACTTCTCTCGCTCCGGATGTGAAGTTAGGAGCGGGAGCGTTGCCGAACGGGCCCTTAGTATCCCAACTGATATGGATATGCTCTACAGGTACTCAATCTTATCCTATCTGGTCCAGCTCAGCGAAAGTCCATGAATGAACCTCTTTAGGTCGTTATTCATAACTGTCTTGAGGATGTGCGGCTCTGGACCAACAAATATATCTCTACTCCCTCCTCCTCTCATCTTATTTATTAATGATTACTACCCACCTTAAACTCTTTTTTTATTTCCTTCCCTCTCTGATTCCTCCATGTAATGGATGTACGGACCAGGGTTGAGTTATAAAAAGGTTTAGCCCGGCGTAAACCTATCATAGTTATGCTTAAAAAAATAGTTAACTTAAATTTATTTAGATATACATGTATGTAGCACTAAAATTTAACTAAATACATTTATATTTAGATAAATTCAAGTCAACTAATATGAGTTGAAGAGAGTACTTTTTGATGTAGCTGTGTGAGACTACCGTGGAGGAAGCGTTCAACTGTGTTGTGCACACGGCGACAAAAATATATTACAACACAGGGGCACAGCCCATTTCTTCTACAAGGCTAGCGGCAGTGTAGCTAGCTGTTGCCGTTGTTACATGGTACGTATAACGAACAAGAAATGTGATATAGTAACCTCCGTAAGGGCGTCTACGAAGGCGTGGCTCAGCTGCCAGCTCGTAGTAGGTGCAGTGGACGAAAGATGAGAAGAAAGGAAATAATATTACCAAGTCATCGTCATGAGGTGGCTAACAGTTATTCTTGTTATCTTTCCTTGTCAATTTCGCGTATTCAACAAGTGCCAATTGTTAAAAATAACAAGAAAAATATGGCTGCCAAGACTCTGGATATAGTATGTCATTGTGCAGACGGATTATCCTCTTCGTCGTGGTTATTTTTTTTTACAATACATGAAGTCACTAGTGGCAGATATATATCAAAGTCACTGGCAATTTCGTGGGGTACCGTACGGTATACCGTCACAATAATTCTTTACCCTTTAAGAGATATTCTTACGGTATACTCGTACGGTATATTCTTTTTGTTACATGTTCAATAGTACGTATTCTATGGTATTGTGTAAACAGCCTTGTGCCGTCGGTGTCTGAAGAGCAGCCGCGAGGAGCGCTTCGGCGCAAAACGATTTTTTTTTTTGTTTCGTTTTGCTTTGCTTTGGACAAGAGTGCAAAACGAATTCGTCAATGACAACCATTCAGAGAAAAAAACAAATTTCGTCAATGACAAAGTGGCTTTTCATCGGAAAGCAGGAGACACGCACGAGGCGAGGTAGGCCTGCGCAAGACACCCAAAATCTGCGGTTCCGCACGGGCGCACTCGCGGAATCCCACGTGCCCATCCACGTGTCCGAATGGCCCCTAGATAGCACGGACTACTGTAGAAGTCTTGTGCCGCTCGTCCGCCGGCTCTGCTCGCCCGGGAAGTCCAGCACGGTCCACGCTCAGGGGACGCGGCGGAATTCTGGACGGATGCCGACGAGGAGCACGGGAGACGTGGCACGGCACGCCGACGTAGCAGGCGAGAAAATTCTTGGAGGCCACGTACGTAGAGCCGCCGCCACTGGGTGAGTCTCGTTAAGCGGCGGTGCTGGCGTACTTATCCTATTCCTATCGCCGGAGTGTGTACGTCAGTCAGTGCATCGTGACGATGCCGCAATCGCCGGAGTGTGGTCGTGACGATGCCGCGACGTCGTGCGCATGGTCAATTCTTCGCGGCGAAGAAACAAGCAAACATGGCACCATGTGTTGGGAAGGGTTTTTTTTCTCATCATTTTTCGGGCCGCGCTGCGCAGTCTTCTTGGCCAGGAGGAAGCACAGCGCTCGTGCAGGGTCGTCGCGTCTCTTCGGGCCGCTGAACAGGGCCGTAATGTAAGGACCTGCTGGGTTGTACCCTGTGATAACCCAGCCCGTGGATCGCTCGGCCGAGGCCCGTGCCGCAATCGGGAAGCCAACGACGGCCGACTGAACGGGCCCCGATAAACCACGAACATTTGGAATGAGATTTTTTTTTCTCAAAACAAAAAAATTCGGAATGACAACTGGATTCCTAGAGACGATCAACCCTTGGAGCATCGGCAGTGGTAATATGATAAGAGTGTCAGATCCTGTTACCCTGGGAGCTTTGGCTTGTAGGACAACCTTCGGCTTCATCTGAATAAACTGGAGGTGATCTAGCTAGGTCCCCATGTTTGGCTAATTGATCCAACAGATCATCTTTGTATTGTATATCCCCGTGAACATTATTATGCAATATAAAGTCACTGCTCTTCTCTCTGCAAAAATATAAGCAGTTAGGCCATCAGAACTGACGCCGCGACTAAGGGTAACAATTGCTTAATACTCCTCAAAAAACAAACTTACTAGTAGGGCAGTAGTTAACTGCATCTGAAAGGTGCATCTTAACCAGCGACGACACACAGATTTGTAGGAAACAAGACAGGTTGAATTAAAATATACAAAGATAGTACTTCCTCTGTCCAAGAATAGATGTCTTAGATTTTTTAAATTTTGGATGAATCTATATACTAAATAGTGTCTAGATTTATCAAATTTTGATAAATTTGAGACATCTATTTTGAGACGGAGGGAGTAGTACTTAATACTAGCTAGCACGATAGTCACCAGAAAAAACAAATAACAGTGCTAGCTGCTACTACTATCACTATGTAATAACTACTCCCTGGGTTTCAAAATATAAGATGTTTTAGCTTTGTCAAGCAAAGCAAATGTATCTAGACTACTTTTAGTATACAGGTTCACTCATGTTAGAAATGAATCTACACACTAAAATAAGTCTAGATACATTCTCTTCACAAACTTAAAACATCTTATATTTTGAAACGGAGGGAGTAGCTAGTAAGAAGTTAAGACGAACGAACATCATCGTGAAGTCAGACGGGAAGATCAGAGACCGTCTAGGATGCGTTCCTTTCCCTCCATGTCGACATCATCGAACCTGGTCGTACCGGTAGTCATCGAGGTTAGCCTCGAGATCGTTGGCGTTGAGGACGTTGACCTCGACCTCGACGTTGGCGCAGCTGCAATGCTTGAACAGTGCGACCACCTTCTCGTGGCTCTGCCGAACAACCCTGAAAGCATCGGCCGATGCAGGAAGCTCTTTAGGGTAGATCGATGGTCAGGGGACGGCGAGGCTTCTTGTCCCACTCTAGCAGCCACTGGATGTACCCGTGCCGCTCGTCCATCTTCACAAGCTTCGTCTTGACCTCCTTCTCCCCGCCAGTTCGTCCAACTTCTCGATCAATACCTTAGTAGAGATCGTTTCTTCGATCGGTCTAGATGGTGGCGGCGGTGGTTGTTGTTCTGTTTTGCAAAGGGGAGACCAGGCTTTTGTAGGGGTGCAATGTACTACTTCCTCTGTCCTAAATTAGTATGCGCGGCTTCTGTAAATTTTCGTCTATCTAGATGTGAAGGTTCATTCATATTGGGAAAAGAAAGCTGCGACAACTAATTTAAGGCCGAAGGAGTATAAGATTTTCCTTAGAGAAGACATACATTTTACATAGGTTTCAGTAACGTCAACTCTACACAGGATCAGTGTTCACTAACAAGTAACGAGACAGAGTAGACATTTTACATAGGTTAGGTTTCAATAATAATTGTACTCCCTCCGTCCTAAAATAGATGTCTTAACTTTGTTAAAATTTAGATAAATCTAGACACTCTTTAATATATAGATTCATTCAAAATTTAAAAAACTTAAGACATTTATTCTTGGACGGAGGGAGTACACAGAATCGGTGTTCACTAACGAGTAACGAGACAGAGTAGATAACATATGCATATACATAGCCCAAAAACACACACCATGCAGAGGCTCTTCCCGAGCTCAAAAAAGGATACAGACTTGTTTTTGTTATTACTCACGCCACAACGATAGGTCCAACGAGGTGGCCAAATCAGCTGCAAGTGTGGACTGATGAGGCATAGCCCGCATGTGTTTTTAGGAAAATCTGACGTGTCTAAAATACAGAAAGAGTGGCAGGCGGGCGAGAGTATGAAGCAACCCTCCCCCCATCTGACTATGCAATGTTTACGTCTCGGCGGCAGGCCTCAACAACTAAGATTGCGTATTCGGCAGCCTTTGAACATTTGTAGGTGGTGCTCTTCACAACGTCAACTTGGAAAAACTTCGTGACGAATCAGTGCTGCATCTTTATGTGGCTGGTGGATTGTGGGACGCTTTTCGCTAATGAGCGCCGGTTCAGAAGAGATATTGCTACTTCGGATTTCTGCCCCTTTTGCCCTCTTGTCGAGACGACTGAACATCTAATGCTGCAATGCCCTTCCATCTCCCATCTCCGGGCCACTCTTTCGGCGGTTTACGAAGACGTTTCGAAATGTCTTTGAATTAGAGATCTATGGAATGGATCAAACAGGTGCAAGGTTGGGACCACGGTTATTACCTGTGTGCTATGTAACATTTGAAAGCGAAGGAACGCCAAAATTTTCAGGAATGCAGGTGTGTGGACGACCTTCTTCTCTGGTCCCACAAGTGCGCCAAACAAGATCAAAGAACCCTGATGCAGGATTGGGCATTTAGATTCGAATCCTTAACCTATGTATACTCTGAAAACTGTTCAGTAGATGGCTCTTGGTTTCTTTCTTTACCGAACTCCCTACTAGATAGTTTCTTTCTCTTTTCTTTCCTTTTTTTGGTTATCCACTTTTGTATTTGGCGACTTTTGTTTGCCATTTATTTTATTTAATGGAAATGGTTCAGGCCGGTGCCAAGCCCGCCCGTTGACCCCTAAAAAAAGGAGGTACAGTCATAAATGAAGCGTGAGGCTTCTCTGAGAGAGAAATAGAAGTACCATGAAACAATTCGTGATGTACATTTTACACAGGTTCCAGCAACAGCAATTGGATGTACAATACGCAATATCCGCTTTCACTAGTGACACAGAGTAGACAGCATACACGTATAAAGCTCAGCAGCACATGGAATCGCAGAGCCTCTTCCCAGGCTCGGAAAAGGCTCAAGACATCTTTTTTATAATCACTCATGTCACAACATTGGATCCAAGGAGGTGGCTCAGGTTTGCTGCAAGTAACACGCCCGAGACACCAAGCTCAAGCCTGAAACGGTAGCAAAGAGAGGATTGTCAGATACCAAGTACAATTACTGCACACGACTTTTTTGACAGCTCTGGTTGCTTGCATAGTCTGAGATGCGCATGGAAGATTTGATACTTCTTTTAATACAAGTGACTTTTCTGATGAGCAAATATGACATTTTCTGCATCAAGTAAGTGCATAGGGTCAAATACTTACTCAAGAACAAAGGCATCAGGCGTAAAGACTGTACAGGGCCCAAGTATATTGGATTAGACACAAGACTGGGACAGGCATCATAATTTGTCAAGAAGAAAGGCATCCGTTTTATGCTGTCAGATGGCCAGTTGGCCTAGCTGCTGGTGGATCTTGTTGAGTCGCTGCCTACTAGGGTCTCCAGCCAACAATATTAACTTGGGCCAAAACTAGGCCTAAGTTATTTTAAGTTCAGAACTAGGCCTAGATTAGGAATTCGCAGTGCTGAGCCAATGGTGGCAATGCTATCTCAGGTCGATGGTGTCGGTGGAGAGTAGATATGGTAGAGAGGACAGACTAGGATCAGGAGGAAGAAAAGAATGGGAAAGAGAGAGGGGAAACAAAATACAGCTGGTCTTTTTTTTTTCTGATTTCGACTGGGAAATCAAATAATCCATTAGTGAATGGCATATTGAAGATGATTGCAAACTTTGGTACTATTAAAGCAAGCTGATATATTTTAGTGGTACATATCAAAACCAGGGTACTTGGAGCGGTACATACTTAATATTCTATTTTTAAATGAGAGGAAATAAAGCCAGGCTCCCTCTTCCTTCCCCTAGTAATTCTTAAGACACAAGTCCTATCAAATTTGTTGTTACCTTGCTGATAAGGGCAACTATAATCCTCAACACTAAAAGAAGGTGTGCTCTCTCCTTTAATCTTGACTATCTTGTCTCCAATACATAGCATACCAGTTTTAGTCAAGGCATGACTTGGGGTTGGGGATGCAAGTAGAGGTTGGTTTGTGGTGACATGAAGTGATGTGAGCTAAGTTTGCATGATGATAGATGGGTTGTTGGGTGTGTGATGCCGGTAGGTGAAGTATGAGGTAACATCAACCTTCCATAGACCCTAATTATCTTATGAGATCGCCACCAGCTTCACTCAACCAAAACAAAACAAAAACAACTCAAGCACCTGCATGTGTCATTACAGTTGTCACGCTCACGGCAGTAACAACTCGACTTAAAGATTCAGAACAACACTAAGTAGTGCTAAAAATGAATTTTTCAAATTTTAGGGTTCAATCTATGACATAGTAAATTGGCACTCAGAAGTTCGCGATGTGCATATCAAGCAGCACTCCTCGCGGCACCTAATTCAAACAGCAGAACACTAAAAAGCAAGTCAAAATAGTGCTACCCGTGAAACCAGGGAATGAAAGAACAAAACTAGTGCTATCTGCCTCCCAAAACAACAAGTCTTCTTACACAATGCCCATACTTACCACCCATCTCATCAGTTTCGTCAGCTTACGTTTCGCAAAACCACTGTCCCTGTTCTTCAGTTTCAGAAACATCACCCCACCCTCATCAGATTTAGGGGCTAAGTAAAATATACTAGCGCGCGTATTAGCCGAGAGAGATCAACGATTGATAATCAAGGACATGGAGATGCATATATTGGAAAGAAACCAGCCGGCCTAATGAATATACGTTGTCGTCCCGTTCAGCATAGGCTGATGTCTGGCCACGCTTCTCTGCAGGAGCATGAGCAGAGCTGAATCGTGCGCCGATTGCATCGCCGGTGGAACTTACGGTTGTGCAGCCCACTGTTTTTAACTATTACAGATAACTTCTTTTTGAGATTGCTCCTCTTCTCGCAAACATGTTCTGCCATCCGTGCAAACCTTGATGCCAAAACTGTTTGCGAAAATAGGAGAAACCTAAAAAAAAATTCTCCATAATAGCCAAGAACAGCGGGCAACACAAGCGCAATTTCCACCGGCGGCGATTTGAGCTCTACGCATGCAGCAGAGAAGCATGGCCAGACATCGATAGCGAGGCCCAAGCCAAACAGGATGATGATGTTGATTTTCAGTAGTAGTAATTCATAGCCTGCACGGTTTCCAGCGAACAACTACGTACTAGTTCAACAAATGTACGTTCATTAGGCCTGCTGGTTTTCTTTTCAATATATGCATCTTCAATTCTTCATGTCCTTGATTATCAATCGTTCCATTGGTCATTCTTGGTTAGTGTGTGCGCTAGTCTGTTTCGCTCAGCCTCTAAAATTTGATGAGGGTTTGGGGAGCAGTTTCTGAACCTGAAGAACAGGGAGGGAGACAGTGGTTTTGTGCAGTGTAAACTAACAAAACTGATGAGGTTTGTGGTAAGTACGGGCGTTGTGTAAGAAGACTTGTTGTTTTAGAGGCAGCCAACACTATTTTTATTCGTTCGTTTCACATGCTAGTAGTTCTTAACATATGAGTCCTATCAAGCTTGCTGCTGTTAACTGCTAATGGCAACTATAATCTTCAATCAACGCTAAAAGAATGTATCTCTCTTTTCAGTTTTGAGCTATCTTGTCTAAAATACTGAGCGCAATAATTTTTAGTCAAGGCATAAGTTGGGGTTTGGGATACATGAATTGATTTTGTTTGATGGATCGTTGGGTGTGTGATGCCAGTAGGTGAAGTATGAGGCATCAACCTTTCATACACCCTACCAATCATTGATATTTGTTTATCACTTGGTGATTCGTTGATTAGAGGAGATCGACTCCAGCTTCAAGCAACCAAAAGAAAACAAAAAACAAGTCCCACACCTCCATGTATGACTTTTTGACTACAATTGTCACGCTGACGCCAGTTACAAGTGCCCTAAAAGATTCAGAACAACTCTAAGCAATGCTGATAATGAAAGATCTAAATTCTAGCGCTCAATTTGTTCTCGAAGTTCGAAATATCCATACTAAGAACCACACCCACAAGCATACGGAATCGAATAATTCTTATCAAAACCACTGGAAGCGCCTAATCCAAACAGCAGGACACTAGTAAAAGCAAGTCAATCGGTAAGCCCGTACCTCGGCAACGGGGAGCAGGCCGAGCTCCCGGATGACCCCAGCCATGCCTCGGAGCTGCGCGCCGGCGCTGGCGCCGCAGGAAGGCACCTTGTCGAAGAGCGACACGGACAGCTCCTCCGAGATGAACCCTACCTGGAACTCTAGGGTACCATGGTCCGGGTGCGCGACGATGCCGGAGACGGAGACCCAGAGGAAGAGCTTCTTGGCCTGGATGCCGGAGAGGCCCGTGATTTTCCCTGAGGTGAGGCGGCCGCGGATGGCCTTCTCGTAGTAGACGAGGTGGTCGCCGAACCGGGCGTAGCAGGTGCCCGCGAGGTGGATCTCGAAGTCGCCGCTGGCCTCGTCGAAGGTGTAGGAGGCGACGGCGTCCGGGACGAGGCCCTTGGGCAGGCCGTACTTCTCGAGGAGGTCGCTGGCTTCGCTATTCGGCGCGGCGGTCGCGGCCGCGGCCGCGGAGGCGAGCGGCGCGGCGGCCAGCGCGGCTGCGACGAGGAGGAGGACGGATAGGGGAGACATGTTGGTGATGGAATGGGGTTTGGGATTTTCTCTCTGATTTTGCGGGCGGATTTGCGTGGGGAACACCGCACACTGGTATAGGATACTACTTATTAGTTTTTTTTTTGCGTTGACTGTTGGGCTTTATTCAATCATCAAACCTGCACTATCAGCCTGGATACTGATCGTGAGGAAGTTTGGTACAAAGTTCATCCAACAATCGGACTCATCCTGCTGGCTAGCTAACTTGGCACAGAGGTGAGCCGATGTGTTGGCGGAACGGTTTACATGTTGAATAATAAAACTACTGAAATCTAAAACAAGCCCTTCAATGTCCATAAGAATAGGCGCTACGACGGAGCGCGAAACAGCGCGCGAGTCCCAGAGGTTCACAACCTCTAAGCAATCAACTTCGAAAACCACTCGCGAAAATCCTCTTAGTTTGGCAAAGATCACCCCTTCCCGAAGTGACATCGCTTCGGCAATCAAAGGATCCGACACTCCCGGTAAAGGTTTGCACCAGGCGCCAATGAAGCCGTCAGCAGATCGTGCCACTCCACCTGCTCCACCCTTCCTTGCTTCGACAGAAATACCCGCGTCAGTATTTACCTTGATCCATCCGGTGTCAGGCGGGCGCCATCCATGTCCCGGCAGGATTTTGGTAAATTTTTGTGGGAGCTCGAGGATTGCCAGTGCATCTCTCGTCATTTTCAAAGACTGCACTGGATCAATTCTGCCCTTATCATGAACAATATTATTCCTCGACGTCCAAATAGACCACATAACAGTAATGATCTTAGAGCGTTCCTCTTCATTGAACATTGGATCACAGATAATGTCACGTGTCCAACTCCCAGGGTGCAGATTTGGAAGTCTCAGCTGTAGCAAACTTCTCGCCTCCTCCCAGAACCTCTGTGCATGTGTACAATGAATCAAAGCATGCATAATATCCTCATCTGCCGAAAGGCAGACTTTGCATCTTGCCAAAGGTGCAATGTGCCGATAATGCAAACTACCTTCGACGGGTAGAATGCCGCGAAGTACCCGCCACCAGAACACTCTCACCTTCGGAACTACATGTAGCTTCCATAAACGACTCCACAGCTGTGTATCAGAATTTGAAGACTCCGTCACCGTCCCTTCCGCTAGAGAACTCAGCTCGTTACGCGTCACTAGAGATCGGTACGCTGTTTTTACAGTGTATATGCCGTTCCTTTCTAAACCCCATGCCCAGAAGTCATCGCCGCCTCCTCGACGGAGAGGTATGTTCAAAATCGCATCCGCTTCTGGAGCAATAAAATTCCTCTTAATAAGCTCCACCTTCCATGACCAGTTCTCTGTATCTATCAAGTCAGAAACTCGAGTCAGCTCTGGCTCACCAGGAAGTGGTTCACCAATCTGAACCGAGGGCGTCATAGAAACTAAGCCAGGGATCCATTTATCTGTCCATAGTGATACTGATTGGCCATCCCCAATTCTCTTCAACAGGCCCAAAGACAAAGCCTCTCTGCCAGCAACAATTGCTCTCCATGTTGCAGACGATCTGCTAGGAGCAGTAGCATGCATGAAATCAGTTGTTGGGAAATATTTGGATTTCAGAACTCGGGCACACAAGGACTCTGGATGTGTGATTAACCTCCACCCATGTTTGCCAAGTAATGCAAGATTGAATAACTCCAAGTCTCTAAACCCCATTCCTCCCTTACACTTTGGTGACGCTAATTCCTCCCATGCAATCCAATGCATTGACCGCCGATCAATAGAGGAACTCCACCAATATTTTGCCATATAAGAAATCAGTTGTCTACACACTTTCTTCGTCAACAAGAAACAGCTCATACTGAAAGTTGGAATAGACTGAATCACCGATTTTAGGAAGACCTCTCTTCCCGCACTAGACACCATCCTCTCTGTGCCTCCCTGAATTTTGCTGCGGATCCTTTCACCTAGGTGACTGAAAGTACCGCTCGTAATTCGACCCACAGCCGTTGGGAGACCAAGATACCTTTCATTAAACGCCTCAACTGGAATATTCGTCAAATCCTTTAGTTCCTGGCGGCATACCTGAGAAGTGTTTGGACTAAAATATATAGAGCTCTTCTCTCTATTGACACGCTGTCCCGAACACCGCTCATATATCCGCAGAATTTCGTTCAGCCTGTTTGCGCTCTGATGTGTAGCTTTCATAAAAATCAGACTATCATCCGCAAACAGCAAATGGTTGATCCAGGGCGATCGAACACTAACCCTGATTCCTCTATCAACTGTATTCCCTCCAAACAAGTTCAATAGTGTTGAAAACCCCTCTGCACAACATAAGAATAGAAACGGTGACATGGGGTCACCCTGCCGCAATCCTCTAGATGGCATGAAATAAGGCAGTAGCTCTCCATTCGCCCTTATTGTGAATCTGACCGAAGTCACGCACTTCATAATTAGCCTGACAAACCTGACACTAAATCCCAGTTTCAACATAATTGCCTGGAGATAGTGCCACTCGACACGGTCATAGGCTTTCATCATGTCAAGTTTCACTGCACTCACATAATTCTTCCCCTTGTTCCTTTTTCTCATCGCATGCACACTTTCATATGCAATTAGAACATTGTCTGTTATGAGCCTTCCAGGAACGAAGGCACTTTGCTCCTCTCCAATAATCTCACCCAGGGGCACCCTAGCTCGATTAGCAATACATTTGGAAGCGATTTTGTATAGAACCGAGCAAAGAGAGATTGGGCGATATTGAGACAGACATTGCGGATGTCGTACCTTAGGTATTAGAGTAATCGAGGTATCATTTAAACCCTCGGGTAGATCTCCGCCATTCAGAAAAAGAAGAACAGCCGGCGTCACATCATTTTGTAAGAGGTTCCAGTGCCGCTGGAAAAAGCCCGCCGTAAACCCATCCACCCCTGGTGCTTTAGATGGTGCCATTTGAAATAGCGCACGTTTCACCTCTTCCGGTGTAAATGGTTTGTCAAAATCCACATTCATGTCATCGGTCACTCTTCTGGGAACAAGGTCCAATAGATCCTCCATTGGTTTATACCCTTGAGACAAATACAGGGCTTGGTAGAATCCCTGCATCTCCTCACAATTCTCCTCCCAAGTCTCACACTTCGTACCATCTGTACGTTCAAGTAGCGATATATTATTAGCTCGCTTCCTTTTAGCCATCTGAGACTGGAAATATGTCGTGTTGCGATCACCCTCTCGTAGCCACTGCACCCGAGACCGTTGTTTCATCCAAATCTCCTCTTGATGCAATGTTGCCCGCAACTGTTTTACAATGGCCTTCTCTTCATCAGAAGGTCCTCTACCAACAGATCGGCCCCGTAGGCGATCAAGCTTCTCACGTAGCTTGCGTCCCTTACGAGCCAAACAGCCAAACTCCTTCGCACCCCAAGTGCTCAAATTTAATTGCATAACATTCAGTGCATGCACCACGCCTCCAAGACCATCACAACCAGCTCCTTGCTGCCATGTATCAAGCACTAGCTTATCATAATCGACATGGGTTTGCCAAACGTTTTCATAACGAAACTGCCGGCCTCCTCTGCCTCTCCTCTCGGCCATACGCTCTCGAAACTGAACCAAAACAAAGCAGTGATCCGATTCCGTAGTGACAATATGCCGAACTGAACTATGTGCAAACCTACACACAAAATCATTATTTCCAAAAGCTCGATCCAGCCTGGCTTTTACATTGAAAACACCCTGCTGACCATTATCCCAAGTATATTCAAGTCCTGACCAACCAAGGTCCGAGAGACCACACTCATCAATGACCTGACGGAATGCCCTCATCTGCCATTCTGGCCGAGCAGCTCGTGAGAAATGCTCAGAAGCATATAATGTCTCATTAAAGTCACCCATGCACAGCCATGCAGAATGTTCAATTGCATAAAGAGTTCGGAGAAATCTCCAGCTATGATGCCTGTCCTCTGCTCGAGGAGCTCCATAGAACCCTGTGAAACGCCATTGGAATGCATTCTCCTCATCTTTCTTCACTTTTGCATCAATGTGGCACGTACTGAAATTCTTTATATCAACCAACATCTCAGCCGTCCAAAACAGTGCTATTCCACCACTTAAACCCACACTCGACACACCATAGCATCCCGAGAAGCCAAGATAATTTTTCAAGCTCTCAACCCTCTCCTTCGAGATTTTTGTCTCCATTACAAAGAGGAGACTAGGACCTTCCTGCTTCACAACATTGCGAAGCTCCCGAACGGCCGGCTGGTTCCCAAGCCCCCGACCGTTCCAACTCAGACAACTCATTGTGACAGGCAGGGCTGCGCCGCAGCCTCTGCCGTATTCTCCGAGCTCGTTGGCGTTGGTTTCTTCTTCTTAGGGTCCCTTTCCTCCAAACCACCTCCGTCATGCTCACCTGTTCCGGCATTAATAGTTCCTACCGCAGCCTCATCTCCACCATCGCCTGCAGGCGAATTAGTGAGCATAAGCGGTGCTCCCACTCTCCGATAAAATTGTTGCGGAGCGTCTGCTTTACGCTTTGGATTGGGATTCTTCTTTACCGGAGAGTTCACCTCTGTCCTCTTTCCACCATCATTGCTTGATTCCCGGGTTTCAGCCTTGTTATTGTATGAGCGGCTCTGTTCCCCGGACGAATGATCACTATACGCACGCCTCCTATCATCTGGGGCACGGAGGCCTCTACCAAAAGGCAATTCCCCCTTAGCATCACGTGTACCAGGTGTCTTGCACACCAGATCAGAATGTCCTACACGCCCACAAGAGAAGCAGAAGTGTGGGATCTGTTCATACTGAAGATCATACTGATCCACACACTTACGGCGAGCTGAATCAATCAGAATCCATCTTCTCAATGGTTCTGCAACGTCAACTGTGACCCTAGCACGAAGGAATCCTCCTGCATGGTCAAACTGCACCTCCCTTGCATTCTTATCAATCATCTGAGCCACCGGAAGCCACCATTTTTTGTCTCTCAGATTGAATGCCAGATTCAAGACCCTAACCCACATCTGCAGTTTATCAAACTTTAATTCCGTGGGCTTCATGCACTCCTCAAACTCTGACAAAATCACAGCATTCTTGCTCACATGCCACGGTGAGCCCTCCCACACCCAATCCCGATCTTTCTGTGTCGCAAACTCAGCAACGAACACGTTCTCCCCCATAGATCGGAATTGCAGACCTTTCGGGTTCCCCCATGCTGGTCGAAGGGCACTAGCAATGGTTTGGATGTGGAACGTTGATCGGTGCAGTACCTTCCCAGCCAGAAACCACTTCCTCCCAGCCTCATCTTCTCGATCATCAATCACCAATGGAGTAGCCTCCTCCTCAGTAATATCCAATCTCCCCAGCTCCTCTTCCAGTCTCACCCTCGCAGAGCGGGGAGACAGCGCCTCTGCCTCCTTCGCCTTGCCGCGCTCCGACGAGGATATCCTCGCCTGCAATTCCCTTCGCCCCGCCGATGAGATCAGCGGGCGCCGCCGTATCGCCACGAAACCCTAGTCGCCTAACAGGAGGCTCCGAAGGTTACGGGAAAAACTTCCAAGACCCTCTGTCGGATACTACTTATTAGTATAAACTAGGGTTAGCTTCTGTTATTCTTTTTCTTTTGGATTTTGGAGTGGACGACAAGTAGACCTTCCCGTTGGTACAACTGCTCTCTGGTACTGTATTTTCGTTGGTTTCAGAGTAGCAGGTCAGAAGTCAAGTGTGAACATGCGAGTAGATCTCTTATTTTGATGATCTTGTTCTTCTTGAGTAAGGGCATGTTTTGAGTCCGGCTTTTATAAATTAATAAAATCCCAAACAACACGTCACAAACAAATTGTAGTCTCATAGTACAAGCGAAACTTATAGTCCATGAAGGTAACCCTCCACAAGTCGGAGGTTAAAGTGAAAAAGTGATGACCCAAAGAAAAAAAGTAACAAGACACATCTAGAAGCTATGCTAAGGGTAGACAGATTAATGCGGTTGTCTCTTTCACACAGCTTTTTTGTTTAAAAACATGCATAACAGCAGGAGAAACAATGTCATGTCGTCTCCTACGATTCCGATCATGCAGGCGAGAGGGGGTGGGGATACCGGACCTACGCTCGGCGTTGATAAGGTTCCTAAAGTTAGGGTTCTTGTGGTGGCGTGGTGACGCAACTCAGATGACGGTGGATGCGCTATATCGAATAATGGTGCCCCGGCTTCAACCCCATCTCGGCGACGTTTACGCCGTCGAGAAGCCTGTGGGATATGGTCTTCGCCAGACATGTGCTCCGACTTTGTGTGGTGTAGATCTAAGTCGTTGATCTGGTCATGGCGGCCTTGGAGTGCGGCGGTGCGGATTGCTGCTGGTTTGTGGAGGATCCGACTGCTTGATAGATGGGGTGGTGTTGGCCCTGGATCTATCATTGAAGATGCTCGGAGGGCTCCTCCGGCCGATGTTCCTTAGCAACAGGCTAGATTTAGTCACTAGTGAAAAAATGGCCTATAGTCCCAGTTTGTAACGGCCATTAGTCCCCGTTTCGCACCCGGGACTACGAAATCGGGATTAAATGTCCCTATCTCTAGTCTCAGTTTGCTATGAACCCAGACCAGAGGCCACCACGTGGCCACTTCCCGGAGCAGGGGGCAGATGACCTTTAGAGTTTTTTTAAATTTTTTTTTTGATTTTTTTTGAATTTTTTCTTGAATATTTGAATTGTTTGACTCGTTAATCCTCTCACTTGAAATATTTTTAACACTAACTATACTTAATCTTAGGTCAAATTACACTAGTGTTGGGTCGGTCATCCATCCTAGCACTACTCCACCTCCAGCATGCTTAACTTCTTGATTTCATCAGGATGTCCTTGCGCAAAGTAGTATCTTGTTGTCAAGACTAACATACCAATCATATTAGCTCATATCAATATGTCACACGTCTTTATTTTTGCAAAACTACAAACAACTATTTAAGTAAACAATAATAAATATTTTATTCCAATGAAAATAAAAAACAGACTAAGGCTGTTGAAATCGAACTCAATTTTTTCCGCACATTTTGATAGGTTGTACGTTTTTCCCGACATCATACGCAAAAGTTATATCCATTTGAAGTATTTATGATATTTTTTGGTAAAACATGTCGACATTCATATTTGTTAATTTTTGTAACAACTAAATCACTTAATATAACTACAGTTTGAAGGATTTTTTTGGAATTTTTTATAGTTTTGTGGCTTTCTTTTTGAACTAGAAAAGACGATCTCGAGGGGGTGGTGGACAGAAATCTACTGCCGCGTCAGGATTTTTGCTCGTTTTCCTGCCGTGGCTGAACCCGCAAACGAATTGCAAAAAAAATTAGTCTCGGTTTATGTCTCAAACCGGGACTAGAGGGTGTTACTTTATTTTTGGTTGGAGATACCAGCTGAGACTAAAGGATGTTGCCCGCACCCCCTTAGTCCCGGACCGTATCACGAGTCGTTACTAAAGGTTCGGAACGACCTAAGACTAGAGCTTCTCCGGGCTCCTAGCCGCTGAAAACGATGCGAACTGGGACTAGTGCTCATACTAGTCCTGGCCCGTAACAAACCGGGAGTAGTGTCGAACTTAGGACCGAATCGAACCCCCTTTTTCTACTAGTGAGCATTACATGCCGGTGGTTATTACGGCTCATTAACGCCTCATGGCTAGGGATTTCTTTAGTGCCAAAGTGTGGAGCAGCTGCTGGTGATCCTTTTCTTCTTCTACGACGGTGAAGGATTTGGGTTCTTGGTAGTTGCGGCGAGGAAGGTTTGCAGTTGTCCAACCGTTTATTTTATCCTTATTTTATATTGCTTGTATACGTTTAGTCTTTGTATTTCTATAGTTATAAATACAAGTAATGTATGCCTACTGACAGACATAGTAAAAAATGACTTGTGCCAAAAAGAAAAATAGCCAAATGTTAAATAGACCGTCCCATGACAAAGTAGATAAGTTGGAAAGATAGAGAAACTGTTGTTTTTTATTGACTAATGAATTTGGTGCCGGTGCACTTAGTTGCTCCGACTCCCTATTCGTTTGGCTTTGGCTACACCTCGACACATCTTCACGTGGGAGTAAGGATGGCAATTTTACCCGTGGGTATATGGGTACCTACGGGTATCATGCCCGCATGAGTATGGTATGTGCACACTTTTATATCCATGGATAATACTCATACTATACCCGTTAAGTTACGGGTATGGGCACGGGTATAGACTTGTACCCATATCCTGTCCGTTTAAACTGACATGTCAAAATTACATGTAGAGTGTCAACCTATGCGACAACAAGTCTAGGGATAAGTATGCAATCGCGAATTCTAAACATTGATACTTTCATGTACTCATCTACCTATTATTAAGTAGAGACAATTATATATTTTTAAATATATGTTAACGATAAACGTAAAATTATGAATAAGTCGTGTACTATTGGATCTACCCACCAGGTATCCAATGAGTATGGGTACCCAGCGAACATAGATATGGGTAAAGTTTTACACCTGCAGGTACAAATATGAGTAAAGTTTTGTATTCCATTGCCATCCTTACATTGGAGGAACCGATGCCAAAGACAAGTATGCAATTTGGCATACAATGTGGCTGCGTAATACTTTCAACCTCCAAGGTAGGATACCACCGCTTCCGACTGCCTCTCTTTTCAGGACAAATGTTTGGAGATTCGGGGTTCATAATGCTAGCTTGGAGGTGACGGCCAACCTCAGGTAGGTGATGTTCTTCATGAGAAGCTAGGATGGAGATGGGTATCCTAGCTATCCTATAAGCGCTCCCGACTCCTCCTGGGTCGCCTCGCGTGGGGCGGCTCCGGAGGCCCCAAAACCCTAGAAAAAGCGGCGGCGCCACCTCCTCTCCCCTGGATGATGTCGCCTCCGGCGCCGGCGGTGGCGGCCGCGCCTAGCCGTCGAAGGCGGCGGGTGAGGGAGGCGCTCTCCCGATGGGGCCCCTTTGCGCGGAGGCGGGTCGTTACAAGGGAGTGAGGGTGGAGCTTGGGAGGCGGCGAACCCTGGTAGGGATGGCAGCGGAGGTGCGGGGAAGGTGGCTCGGTAGCGTGAGGCAGCATGGAGGGCGGCGAGATCCGTCCAGAGTGCTGGCGCACTGTTGGGCCACGCAGAGATAAAACAAAACTTTTTCCTCTAACGTGGTGATCCCAAGATCTAGCTGAGGTAGAAGGCCACGAGGTTTACCACTAGACGCGCAATTGCGGATTACTGATGAAGCGCGTCAGTTGATGCAGTGCCGTCCTCACTATCCGATCGTCCTGGTGCTGATCGCACGGCACCTCTGCCGGTATCCACACGTACAAGGAGGAGCGCCGACGGTGAACTGCTAGGTTCGTAACGACGGCTGGACTGCTGTGGAGCTAGGGTTTCCAACACATGGAATGACCTAACCGAACAACGATTAACCTTTCTTGGTTACGGTGCTCCACTATATATAGGGAGTGAACGTGGGCTCTGCTCGCGCGACCCATTCACTAAAGCCCATATAACATTAGTCACCGTGAGTCTAACTCACTAACTCAGTCCTAATCTGGTTTAGGTCCAACCCAACCAGATTACAGGTTCAGATCCAATCCGAACTTTCTCCCGCTCTTAAGTGTGTGACCCCACAGGCTCATGGCTACTTGGACACGATAGGAGTCCGACTCTCAATCGATCAGTCGGTAGCGGCTCCTAGCAGAACGTGCCGACTCCCAAGTACCAAAGAGTCATGACGACTTGCCTTTCCAATGCGACTTGCGTCCGAGTCCCTTTTGCCTCACGATATACCTTGTCAGACTATAGGCGAATATATGTCATCCCTTAAATAGTCCAACTCTCTTCTTGATACGAGATAAGTGATTCACCCGACTAACTCTTAGTCGATCGCCTCGGTTAACACTTAACCGAGTCGTGCATGGACATGCTTTCCGAATCATATCTCACAAGAGGGCCCAGAGAATATCTCTCCAAGTGGAGGGGCAAAATCCCATCTTGGTTATTCACATCACGCAGCTTGATTCTCGATCGACCCGCCTTTATAAGCGCGATTCACGGATCAACGTTTGACAGAACCTAAGTCGGTGATCCTCAACTCGAACTATGCAACAACCTCAGGTCTAAGGATTACATTGATTGAGATATACAAATGACAACTTGTTCACTGTACCTCAATATGGGTCAATCCGACTCGCTAAACTGTTTAGTCGAATCTGTGCAAGTTGGAATAGCATCTCCATGCCCATGACAAGTGGAACCGAGTCATCAAGCCAACTTTCACATTGGTCTAAGTTGTGTGTCCAGCACAACCTCAATGACCAAGGATATTTAGTACAAACAACATGAATGCATAGTTCCACAATCGAATCACATATTCAATGATACACATCAGATGTTTATACAAGGACTACTTAATATCCTTATGAATACAATGGGAAAAGTCATCATACATGATTGCCTCTAGGGCATATTCCCAACAGTCTCCCACTTGCACTAGAGTCAATCTTTCGACATCACATGTCTAAGCATCTAATGCCCATGGCTCTCAGGTGCGCCTCATGCTTCGGCTGGGGTAACGGCTTTGTCAACGGATCCGCAATATTTGCATCTGTATGTACCTTGCATAACTTGATATCACTCTGATCCATGAACTGACGAATCAGGTGGTACCACATGAGTATGTGCTTGTTCTTCTGGTGCTGTCTAGGTTCCTTGGCTTGTGCAATAGCACCATTGTTGTCACAATACACGTCCAACGGATTGGACGAGCCCTGAACCACACCAAGATCCATGAGGAAATTCCTCATCCAAACAGCTTCCTTTCTGCCTCGAGGCGGCAATATACTCGACCTCATTGTGAAGCAGAACCACGCCTCTTGCTTGGAACTCTTCCAGCTCACAGCACCTCCGTTTATAATAAACACGTATCCGGATTGCGAACGAGAATCATCAGAGTCAGTAAGATAACTCGCATCCGTGTAACCCTTTACACTGAGTTCATCTTCACCACCATAAACCAAGAACATATCCTTAGTCCTTCTCAAGTACTTTAGGATATTTTTAGCTTGTCGATGGATCTCTCGGGATCGACTGGTATCTGCTCACAACACTTAGAGCATAGGAAACATCCGGCCTAGTACAAATCATGGCGTACATGATGGATCCGACTGCAGAAGCATATGGAATCGCACTCATTCTACTTCGCTCATCAGTTGTCGAAGGACACTAAGTCTTGCTAAGTTTTACACCATGGGACATCGGTAAGAACCCCTTCTTAGACGATTCCATGTTGAACTTCTTCAACACTTTGTCCAAATAAGTACTCTGACTCAATCCAATGATCCTCCTTGATCTATCTCTATAGATCCGGATTCCGAGGATGTATGTTGCCTCACCCAAGTCTTTCATTGAGAAACTCCTTTCCAATGATTCCTTGGTTTCTTGCAACATATGGACATCATTTCCAATCAGTAATATGTCATCCACATATAAGATTAGAAAATTTACTTTGTTCCCAATAAACTTCTTGTACAAACAAGAATCATGATCACTCTTGATGAAGCCAAACGATTTGACTACCTCATCAAAGCGAATATTCCAACTCCGAGATGCTTGCTTCAACCCATAAATGGATTTCTGAAGTTTGCACACCTTGTCAGCATTAGCCGGATCGACAAAACCCTCGGGCTGTATCATATACACGTCCTCGGTTAAATTTCCGTTAAGGAAAGCCGTTTTGACATCCATCTGCCATATCTCATAGTCGAAATAGGCCGCTATAGCTAACATGATCCGAACTGATTTAAGCATCGCTACGAGCGAGAAAGTCTCGTCGTAATCAACTCCTTGAACTTGTCGGAACCCCTTCGCGACAAGGCGTGCTTTATAGATGGAAACATTTCCATCCATACCAGTTTTCTTCTTAAAGACCCATTTGCACTCGACGGGTCTTGCACCATCTGGCAGATCAAACAAGTTCCAAACTTGATTTTCATCCATGGACTTTAACTCAGATCTCATGGCTCCAAGCCATGACTCGGAATCAGATCCCACCATCGCTTTCGAATAATTTGCCTGCTCATCACTGTCTAACAGTAACACATCACGAACACTTCGTAATCTTGCCGATCTTTGTAGTATAGGTGTTGCTGTCGGCTCAGCTGCCACGACCAGCTCAACCTCCAAGGTTTTTGCCGACTCGCTACTAGCCGGTTCCTCTCGAATTTCTTCGATCTGCACCGTGCTCCCACTTACTCCCCGACTGAGAAACTCTTTCTCAAGGAAGACACCGTTCCGAGCGACAAACACTCTGCCCTCTTCTCGGTTGTAGAAGTAGTAACCCAAGGTTTCCCTCGGATACCCCACGAAAATACATTTATCCGACTTGGCCGCAAGCTTGTCCGACTGAAGTCGCTTAACAAATGCTTCACAACCCCAAATCTTAAGAAAAGACAAACTCGGCATTTTGCCTGTCCACATCTCATGCGGTGTCTTCTCTACCGATTTTGATGGTACTCTGTTTAGTGTGAACGCCGCTGTTTCTAGACAATAACCCCAAAATGATAAAGGCAGATCTGTCCGACTCATCATTGATCGTACCATGTCCAACAAGGTCCGATTCCGCCTTTCCGAAACACCGTTCCTTTGCGGCGTTCCTGGCGGAGTAAGTTGAGGAACTATTCGACAACTTTTCAGATGGTCATCAAACTCATGGCTCATGTACTCACCTCCTCGGTCCGACCGAAGAAACTTTATTTTCTTGCCGAGTTGATTCTGTGCTTCATTCTGGAATTCTTTGAACTTTTCAAAGGCTTCCGACTTATGTTTCATCAAGTAGATATATCCATACCTACTCAAATCATCAGTGAAGGTAATGAAGTACTCATAACCACCCCTGGATGTCGTGCTCATTTGTCCACATACATCACTATGTACTAGTCCCAACAAGTCGGACGCCCTTTCGCAACTCTTTGCAAAAGGTGTCTTGGTCATTTTGCCGAGTAGGCAAGATTCGCATGTCTCAAACGACTCCAAGTCGAACGAAGTTAGGAGTCCATCATCATGGAGCTTCTTCATGCGTTTCCAACTTATATGACCAAGCCGACAATGCCAAAAGTAAGTCATATTCAGATCATTTGGTTTCAACCTTTTAACATTTATGTTATAAACCGACTAACCATCAAGATTCAAAATAAATAACCCGTCCTGGACGGGTGCAAAGCCGTGAAACATATCATTCAAATACAAAGAACAACCATTATTCTTGATATTCGACTCATAGCCTTGCCTCATCAAACATGAAGCAGAAATAATGTTTTGACTGAGCACTGGAACATAATAACAATTATTCAGTTCCATAATGAATCCGGAAGGTAAATGAAGTTGCATAGTGCCGACTTCCAACGCAGCAACTCTTGCTTTGTTGCTGACTCGAATATCAACCTCGCCTCTTGCTACGCTCCTAGTTCTTACCAGTCCCTGCAATGAGTTGCAGATGTGAATAACTGATCCGGTATCATATACCCAAGAACTATTAGGTGCATCAGCAAGATATATGTCTATAACTTTGCAAACAAGTGTACCTGAGTCGGAAGTCATACCTCCACTCTTGGCTTTGTCGGCCAAGTACTTGCTGCAGTTCCTCTTCCAGTGGCCATCCGCCTTGCAGTAGAAGCAAGTGGATCCGGCTGAAGGAGATGGTTTAGTCCCTAAGGAAGCGCTTGGGACCGGGTCCTGAGCCTGCTTTCCTCCTGACTTAGCCTTCTTCTTAGTCCAAGAACTCTTCTTGAACTTAGCCTTATTCTGCACCATCAACACTTGACTGGTTCCCTTCTTGAGATCCGCCTCTGCCTGCTTGAGCATCCCATGCAATTCAGTGAGCTTCTTATCCATACCATGCATGTGGTAGTTCGAAATGAACTGCCCATATGCACTAGGAAGGGAGTTCAGAATTATATCCGTAGAGAACTCTTCACTAATGGGGTAGCCAAGCCTCTCCAAAGACTGCACGTAACCAACCATTTTGATCAAATGCGGACTCAGTGGATCACCATCCTTAAGCTTGCAACTCAGCAAAGCCTGAGAGACTTGATACCTTTCAGTCTTCGCCTGAGCCTGGAACATACTTTTGAGGCTTTCGATCATATCGTAGGTCTCAACATGCTCGAACTGCTTTTGCAAGTCCGGTTCCATGTGAGCAAGCATAAGACGGCTAATATCCGTGGACTCATCCTTAGCCCGACGGTAGGCATTGGTGGCTGCGACAGTCGCATTCTCATTCGGCTCATCTGGAAGTGGGTTGTCTAGGACATGGTCCTTCTTTTCTTGTTTGAGAACAATTCTCAGATTTCGATACCAGTTGGTAAAATTAGTGTCGTTCAGTTTATCTTTCTCAAGAATGGTTCTCAACGCAAAACCGGATATCTGAGAGTGACTGCTACTTGGTGCCATGATCTACAACAAAAAATATGCAAAACACTTAAGACATGTATTCATAAAAGAGAAAGCATGTTAAACATTTTAATATTTTATGCTCCCACTAGAAACAACACCCCTCCGATGGTTACTTAGTGATTCAGGATCCTAAATAAGCAAGTCGGCTAGTGAGCTTTAGCATCACCGCTAGCCGCCAAGTGATCTAGGTAGACAACTCCTTGTCAATCGCATCTCATGCGACTCCTGTTGGATGGGTGGCATCACATGCCCCGGCTCCCATCCGACTTTTCCCTGAGTCCCACACCCGTTGTGATAGACCCGTCTAGCTTACCGAGTGTTTCCGCAGAAAGAGTCCGACTCAAACCCACCTAGTCGGAAAGAATTGGCAGCACCTCAATTTTATGAGCCCACTACCAAAAATGTCCGACTTGTGATGGTGCAAACATCAAGGAAAACCGACTAGACCTTCTTTGAGGGATTAAATTTTACCGACTATCTAATAGAGGTAAAACCGAGACATAACAATAACACAAAATAAAGCAATTATAGTGTGAAATGGTATGGCTCTCTTCATGGCGATCTCTATCTCCACAAAGCCTGTAATCCGACCCGTGCCAACTCTTGTCACTTGCCGTCTTACACCATGTCGCCGACATGTACAACGCCTTGCATGCCTTCCGGGTTCTCCAAACAGCTACACTAGCTTAGTAAAGTAAATTACATAGAGAATCCGACGCAGGTCGTTATACAATAAAATGATGACCTAGGCTCCAAATTGACCGACAAAAACCGTGATTCGCAGATCACGTATGGATTACACATACATCACATGCACATGAACCATACCATTCACAACTTCCTGCAAAAACAAGTTATGCATAGATACAATATCTACCGCCAGAAACTCGCAACGACATCTAAGGCGCCATTTATTGTGGTAAGGCGGTCCCGCTAGCCGGATAGCGGGCGGGGATCGAAGGCGGCGCCCCTGGTCTGAGCAATCATCGACGATTTTTCCGAAAACGTAGATCTCATCTACGATTCGAACATGGATTCCGACCATCGTTCCGATTCGATCAAACTCTTTGATCTTCGATCACTGCTTCTGGATTTACGTGTCACAGTCTACCCCGATGGCGGAAGCCGACCGGTAGGGGTATGTCGTTCCACGACCTCAGCAGTATGATCACGGAAATCAGATCTACCATTCCCCGAGCACAGTTGATCCAATCAACTTCGTACAAAACCGATCTATCTCATAGATCGACCACCAAACAACACATAGATCTCATCTACATCCTACCGCATATCACATATGCGAGATCTCGAGCCTAAAACCAGAAGCTATCGCTCTGATACCACTGTTGGGCCACGCAGAGATAAAACAAAACTTTTTCCTCTAACGTGGTGATCCCAAGATCTAGCTGAGGTAGAATGCCACGAGGTTTACCACTAGATGCGCATTTGCGGATTACTGATGAAGCGCGTCAGTTGATGCAGTGCCGTCCTCACGATCTGATCGTCCTGGTGCTGATCGCACAACACCTCTGCCGGTATCCACACATACAAGGAGGAGCGCCGACGGTGAACTGCTAGGTTCGTAACGACGGTTGGACTGCTGTGGAGCTAGGGTTTCCAACACATGGAATGACCTAACCGAACAACGATTAACCTTTCTGGGTTACGGTGCTCCACTATATATAGGGAGTGAACGTGGGATCTGCTCGCGCGACCCATTCACTAAAGCCGATATAACATTAGTCACCGTGAGTCTAACTCACTAACTCAGTCCTAATCTGGTTTAGGTCCAACCCAACCAGATTACAGGTTCAGATCCAATCCGAACTTGCTCCCGCTCTTAAGTGTGTGACCCCACAGGCTCATGGCTACTTGGACACGATAGGAGTCCGACTCTCAATCGATCAGTCGGTAGCGGCTCCTAGCAGAACGTGTCGACTCCCAAGTACCAAAGAGTCATGACGACTTGCCTTTCCAATGCGACTTGCGTCCGAGTCCCTTTTGCCTCACGATATACCTTGTCAGACTATAGGCGAATATATGGCATCCCTTAAATAGTCCAACTCTCTTCTTGATACGAGATAAGTGATTCACCCGACTAACTCTTAGTCGATCGCCTCGGTTAACACTTAACCGAGTCGTGCATGGCCATGCTTTCCGAATCATATCTCACAAGAGGGCCCAGAGAATATCTCTCCAAGTGGAGGGGCAAAATCCCATCTTGGTTATTCACATCACGCAGCTTGATTCTCAGTCGACGAACCTCGCTTTTATAACTGCCCAGTTACGGATCAACGTTTGACAGAACCTAAGTCGGTGATCCTCAACTCGGACTATGCAACAACCTCAGGTCTAAGGATTACATTGATTGAGATATACAAATGACAACTTGTTCGTTGTACCTCAATATGGGTCAATCTGACTCGCTAAACTCTTTAGTCGAATCTGTGTAAGTTGGAATAGCATCTCCATGCCCATGACAAGTGGAATCGAGTCATCAAGCCAACTTTCACATTGGTCTAAGTTGTGTGTCCAGCACAACCTCAATGACCAAGGATATTTAGTACAAACAACATGAATGCATAGTTCCACAACCGAATCACATATTCAATGATACACATCAGATGTTTATACAAGGACTACTTAATATCCTTATGAATACAATGGGAAAAGTCATCATACATGATTGCCTCTAGGGCATATTCCCAACACGCCCAGCGGCCACCTGTCCCCCGTGTGGCTTGTTCTTTCCTCCAGGGCGGCGAAGTGGGGCGATCTGGTGGAAGAGGTGCCGACGATTGGATTCCGTTGGAAGACCTAGATTGGCTCTCTAACCCTAATTGCATGCTCGATCCGTTCTCCGGAAACCGGCCGGCGGTGTGGGGATAGCTGTTTCGGATCTAATAATGGTGGTGGTCCTTTGCTTTCTGTTGCACGAAGACGAAGATCTGCTTGATGTCTGCCCTCGTTGATCCGATCTGGAGAGGCGGGTTTCGAAAGGTTCCGCCGGCGAACTCCCATGGGCGTATCATGCCTGGAGATTGCTGGATCGGAAGGTATTCGGTCATGCGCACCTTGTTTTTCTGGCCGTTTGGTTTCAGCGGGAGCGTTGCGAAGCTCTGTTGTTTGTTCCCACCAAGCGCCATTCTTAGAGCCATGGTGAAGTCAGATACCGAGAATGTCAGTAAAGCGGAAATTTGAGGGTAGCGAAGGTGATTTTTGTTCATGTGGCGATATAGATCTGGCTGCATGATCTGGGACTCGTTGCAGCGGTTGTTGGTGCGGGAAGACAACACAGAGGAGTTTCTAGTATTATCTTGCAGGGTGAAAATCCAAGGTCTGGCCTTAGCTGGTTGTGCCTGGCAATGACCTTGTTGAAGGCATTGTTTTGTGAGCTAGGACTTTCTTCAGGTTGAAAACCTATGACCTTTGGTCGGGGAACGACGACGCTTGGACATTGTTTCCTTCTTGAAGGCGCTGTTATTGGAGTGGAGGACTGCTGGTGTTGTTCTGATGGTGTCACTGTCGTTTTTTTAGGATTAGTTCGCTGTAGCGGGACTTTTCTTTTTTTGTAATTTCTCTTTCTTTTTTTGAGTTGTGTGCATCCGTAGAGCCGCTAGGGCATGCGTTGTTGCAGAGGCTGGGTGTAATTGATATTAATATGGCGGTCTGTTCAGGGTTCCAAACTCATAGTGTCAACTAACACTAGTGGAAACGAGGCCTTTGGTTGAGGTCGTAAATGGGCTTTAACACCAGTTATCCTACGAACCGGTGTTAAAGGGGGCGCCCGTACCAGCGTGGTCCAGAAAGCAAAAAGGAGCACCCTCTTTAACACCGGTTCGAGCCAAAAACCGGTGTTAAAGGCCCTGCACCAGTGGCCCACGCAGCCCCCCTTTAACACCGGTTCGTGGCTGGAACCGGTGTTAAAGGGGGTGCCCCTATATAACACACCGCAGCCCACACCCCTCTCTCTCTCTCATTTTTCCACTCTCTCATTTTGGAGATTAGCAAGAGGGTGAGAGGTGTGCTAGTTTGTGTTTTTTTCCTATGCACAAGAGGTGTTCGGTGAAATGCCCGAGAGCTCGAATTAAGTTTTCTCGTTGCTCTTTCCTTCTCGGTCGAGGTCGTCAACCTTATTTTTTCATGTGTCATTGATGTGCTATATAAGTGGTCATCTCCCTATTAATTTTTGATATAGTACTATATAATGCAGATGAACTGGCAATGGATGTACGGTGACCGACGCACTTCCGGGTACATTACGGGCCTCCAAAATTGCATCGTTGTGGCTAATGCAAACCATGGTCACAATGGTTTTATGTGTTGTCCGTGTGTTCACCGTCAGAACAAGAAAGACTACTCAAATACCAGAACTATTCACGCCCACCTGCTTCGATCCGGTTTCATGCCCAGCTATAATTGTTGGACCAAGAACGGAGAAAAAGGGGTTGTGATGGAAGACAACGAAGAAGAAGAGAATGATGAAAACTATCATAATATGTATCCTGAATATGATGATACTGCAACGGGGATAGATAATGAAGATCAAGAGGTAGCTGATGGGCCCGCTGCTGACGATCTTGGTCGGGCCATTACTGATGCAAAGGAAGAATTGTAGGGGTTCGTAGCATGGAAAACAAAAAAATTCTACCGCATACAAACAAAAAAGCCAAGATCTATCTACTAGATTGTAGCAACGAGTCGATAGAATAAATCACCCTCGAAGATTCCAAAGTGTTTAACGAGAGCGGATTCTCGTTGGTGATGTAGTCGTACTCTTCCCGATCTCAGGATCGCGTAGACGATCCTTCCAGGTCTGCTCCTAGCGCTTCCATGATCGGTCACACGTTCGATACTGACGAATACCTTCCTCTCCTTGTTCCAGCAGGGGAGGTTGTAGTACTCTCGCGATTCCGAAGACAACGCGTGGTATCTAAGTAGAGGGAGATCCATGAGGCTTCGTTAAGCCGGAGCGAGTATGGTGGAGTATGAGAGAGCTCCTCGGCGATCTAGGGGTTAGACACACCAAGGAGGAGAGGCTAGAGCCGGTGGCTAGGGTTCCGGGACACCCCAAGTCGGCGGCTAGGGCAAAACCCTAGAGGGGCGGCGGCGGCTAGGGCAAAACCCTAGAGGGGCGGCGGCTATGGTGGTAAGCGCCAAGCTAGGGTTTGAGGAGAGGTACTTGTGTGTGCTAGGAGGGAGCCCTGCCCCTCCTTATATAGGTGGAGGGGCCGGCCGGCCAAGGGGAGGGAGGAGAGTCCCTCCCCAACTCGGCTTGGAGGGGGCGCCGCCGGTTGGAGGAGGGATTCCCTCCCCAACTCGGTTTCCCACTTCCTCCTCTTTTCCTCTTTCCAAAACTTGCCGTTTGACTTTCAAACTAGCCGTTTGACTTTTCAATTTAGGATTTGAATAAACCCTTTATTTTGGACAGCGAAGACACTTAGTACATGATGCAATCATTCCAACTTGCAATGACACATTCATGTACCCCTTCCCCTCCGGAGTGCCGGACATTCCGGAACCTTCTAGAACATTCCCGATGAAAACACCGGAATCATTCCCGAACTCCGAAACGGGACTTTCCTTATATGAATCTTATTATCCGGACCAATCCGGATCTCCTCGTGATATCCCGGATCCCATCCGAGACTCTGAACAACATTCGGTCTCTTTCTCATAATACCATAACTACTCAAACAACGTTGAATCCTTAAGTGTGTCTCCCTACGGTTCGTGAATTATGCGGACATGATCGAGACACTTCTCCGAACAATAACCAATAGAGGAATCTGGAAATTCATATGGCTCCCACATATTTCTACGATTACTGCGATTGAATGAACCACTTACATACGATACCAATTTCCCTTTGTCTCACGATAGTTTACTTATCCGAGGTTATGATCGTCGGATCTCTGCATACCTAGTTCAACCTCGTTAACGATAAGTACTCTTTTCTCGTTCCGTGATATGTGATCCCTTGTGAGCCAGTCACATGCTTGCAAGCTAATTGGATGACATTCCACCGAGAGGGCCCAGTATATCTATCCGTCATATGGATGGACAAATCCCACTCTTGATCCATGTGTCTCAACCAATACTTTCCAACACTCAATGCCACCTTTATAGCCACCCGCCACGGTGTGGTGTTTGATGTCATCAAAGCATCCATCCAAGAAAGGTGATATGCATGATCTCATGGTCAAGGAATTAGGTTACTATGTATCGAAAGCATATAGCAATTGAACTATTGAAATGACTTGATCTTTATGCTACGCTTATATACAGAGGAGTATGTCCATCATATCATTCTCCTAACGATATGATCTTGTTGTTGATAACATCTCAATGTTCATGATAGGGAAACCACAATCATTTATCAACCAACAAGCTAGTGATGTATAGAGGCTATACTAGGGACTTCAAATTAAGTTTACAAATCACACAAGTATCAATGTTTCCTTGTTAATACTATTATAGCATGAATGTAAACATTTATCATAAACACAAAGATATAATAATAACCACATTTATTATTGCCTCTAGGGCATATCTCCAACATTAGACACACCAAGGGGAGAGGGCTAGGTCAGCGGCTAGGGCTTGGGGCAGCCCAAGTCGGCGGCTAGGGTTTGCCCTAGGCGGCGGCAGCAGGAGGTGGTGGCGCCGGCGGCTTGGAGCTAGGGTTTGCGGGGTGCAAGTTGTGTGTTTGGAGGGGCAGCCCTGCCCCTCCTTATATAGGTGGGGGAGGCGCGCCAAGGGGAGGGGAGTCCCTCCCCAACTCGGCTTCCAAGGCCGGTGGTGGAGGGAGAGGGACTTCCTCCCCAAGTAGGTTTCCTACTCTCCCTCCACCAAACAAAATAGCCGTTTAACTTTTCAAATTGGCGTTTGACTTTTGAAACTAGGATTTGATTTAACCCTTTATTTTGTTCAGCGATGACACCTAGTACATGATGCAATCATTCCAACTTGTTATGACACATTCATGTACCCTTCCCCTCCGGAGTGCCGGACATTCCGGAACCTTCTAGAACATTCGATGAAAACACTAACCATTCTCCAACCCTGAAACCGGACTTTCCTTATACGAATCTTATTCTCCGGACCATCCCGGATCTCCTCGTGATATCCCGGATCCCATCCGAGACTCGGAACAACATTCGGTCTCTTACTCATCATTCCATAACTAGTCAACAACGTCGAATCCTTAAGTGTGTCTCCCTACGGTTCGTGAATTATGCGGACATGATCGAGACACTTCTCGAACAATAACCAATAGAGGAATCGGAAATTCATATGGCTCCACATATTTCTCGATTACTTTGCGATCAAATGAACCACTTACATATGATACCAATTTCCCTTTGTCTCACGATAGTTTACTTATCCGAGGTTTTGATCGTCGGTATCTCTGCATACCTAGTTCAACCTCACATCGATAAGTACTCTTTTCTCGTTCCGTGATATGTGATCCCTTGTGAGCCAGTCACATGCTTGCAAGCTAATTGGATGACATTCCACCGAGAGGGCCCAGAGTATATCTATCCGTCATATGGATGGACAAATCCCACTCTTGATCCATGTGTCTCAACCAATACTTTCCGAACACTCAATGCCACCTTTATAGCCACCCGATAAAGGTGGTGTTTGATGTCATCAAAGCATCCTTCCGGTGATGGTGATATGCATGATCTCATGGTCGAAGGAATTAGGTTACTATGTATCAGAAAGCATATAGCAATTGAACTATTAAAATGACTTGATCTTTATGCTACGTTTATCTATAGGAGTATGTCCATCATATCATTCTCCTAACGATATGATCTTGTTATTAATAACATCTCAATGTTCATGATAGGGAAACCACAATTATTTATTAACCAACAAGCTAGTATTATAAAGAGGCTTTACTAGGGACTCTATTTTAGTTTATAAATCACACAAGTATTAATGTTTCCCTGTTAATACTATTACAGCATGAATGTAAACATTTACCATAAACACAAATATATAATAATAATTATATTTATTATTGCCTGTAGGGCATATCTCCAACAGTCTCCCACTTGCACTAGAGTCAACTAATCTAGATTACATGGTAATATACCGAACACCCATGGCAGTTTGGTGTTGGTCATGTTTTTCCCTCGGGAGAGGTTTAGTCAACGGATCCGCCACATTCAGATATGTGTGTATTTTGCAAATCTTTATGTCACCATCTTGGACATGTTCTCGAATAGCATGAAAACGTAGCTTGATGTGCTTCAGCTTCTTGTGTGACCTTGGTTCTTGCGCATTGGCTATGGCGCCCATGTTATCACAGTAGATAGACATTGGGTCCAGCGCACTTGGAACCACACCGATCTATGTAATGAACTCTTTCATCCATATCGCTTCTTGTGAAGCCTCCGAAGCAGCCATGTATTTCGATTCGGTTGAAGATCTCGCAACAACGCTTTGCTTTGCACTCCTCCAGCTAACTGCTGCACCATTCAAAGTAAATACGTATCCAGATTGTGATTTAGAATCATCCGGATCGGTGTTCCAACTAGCATCGGTGTAACCATTAACAACGAGCTGTTCATCACCTCCATAAGAAAGAACCATATCCTTAGTTCTTCTCAAATACTTAAGGATGTTTTTGATCATTCCAATGATCCACTCCTGGATCACTTTGATATCTGCTAGTTAAACTAACAACATATGCAATGTCGGGTCTAGTACATAGCATGGCATACATTAGAGATCCTATGGCTGAGGCATAGGGAGTTTTACTCATCCTTTCTCTATCTTCTGCCGTTGTTGGACTTTGAGTTTTACTCAAGGTCGTATTGGGCAACATGGGCAAGAACCCTTTCTTGCTATCTTCCATTCCAAACTTCTTTAGAAATTTGTCCAAATATGTACTTTGTGACAATGATATTAGGCGTCTCGATCTATCTCTATAAGTCTTTATGCCTAATATGTAAGCTGCTTCGCCAAGATCTTTCATTGAAAAACTATTATTCAAATACTCCTTGACACTATTAAGAAGGTCTACATCATTCCCAATCAACAATATGTCATCTACATATAGTATTAAGAATGCTACAGAGCTCCCACTCACTTTCTTGTAAATACAAGCTTCTCCATAAGTTTGTATAAAACCAAAACTTTTGATTACCTTATCAAAACGTTGATTGCAACTTCGGGATGCTTGATTCAATCCATAAATGGACCGTTGAAGTTTGCATACCTTGTTATCATCTTTAGGATCGACAAAAACCTTTGGGTTGCATCATATACGACTCTTCATCAATGTCTCCATTGAGGAACGCTGTTTTGACATCCATCTGCCATATCTCATAATCGTAATATGCAGCGATTGCTAACATAATCCTCACAGATTTTAGCTTCGCTACTGGTGAGAAAGTCTCATCATAGTCAACTCCTTGAATTTGTCGAAACCCTTTTGCGACAAGTCGAGCTTTATAGACAGTAACATAACCATCAACATCTGTTTTCTTCTTGAAAATCCATTTGTTCTCGACAGCCTTCCGGCCATCCGGTAAGTCCACCAAAGTCCATACTTGGTTTTCGTACATGGATCCAATCTCAGATTTCATGGATTCTTGCCATTTATTGGAATCTGGGCTCACCTTCGCTTCCTCATATGTAGCAGGGTCATCGGTGTTGTCTACCAACATGATACTCATAACGGGATCATACCAATCTGGAGTGGTACGATTTCTCGTTGACCTGCGAGGCTCTGTAGCAACTTCAACCGAAGTTTCATGATCATCATCATTAGCTTCCTCTCTTATTGGTGCAAGCACCACAGGAACTTCTTCCGGTGCTGCGCTACTCGCAAGTTCGAGAGAAGGTTCTACAACCTCATCGAGTTCTACTTTCCTTCCAGTCACTTCTTTTGAGAGAAATTCCTTCTCTAGAAAGGATCCATTCTTGGCAACGAAGATTTTGCCTTCGGATCTATGATAGAAGGTATACCCAATAGTTTCCTTTGGGTATCCTATGGAGATGCATTTTTCCGCTTTGGGTTCAAGCTTGTCCGACTGTAACTTCTTTACACAGGCTTCGCAACCCCAAACTTTAAGGAACGACAATTTAGGTTTCTTCCAAACCATAATTCATACGATGTCGTTTCAACGGATTTAGATGGTGCCCTATTTAAAGTGAATGCGGCTGTTTCTAATGCATAACCCCAAAATGATAGCGGTAAATCTGTAAGTGACATCATAGAACGAACCATATCTAAGAGAGTTCGATTATGACGTTCGGACACACCATTACGCTGTGGTGTTCCCGGTGGTGTCAATTGTGAAAGTATTCCGCATTTCTTCAAATGCTCGCCAAACTCGTAACTTAGATATTCACCTCCATGATCAGAACGTAGAAATTTAATCTTCTTGTTACGTTGATTCTCAACCTCACTTTGAAATTCCTTAAACTTCTCGAAAGTTTTGGACTTATGTTTCATGAAATAGATATACCCAGATCTACTCAAGTCATCTGTGAAGGTAATAACATAACGATAACCACTATGCGATGCTACACTCATTGGACCACACACATCGGTATGTATGATTTCCAATAAGTCCGTAGCTCGCTCCATCATACCAGAAAAAGGAGTCTTAGTCATTTTACCCATCAGACATGCTTCGCATCTTTCAAGTGATTCGAAATCAAGTGATTCAAGAAGTCCATCGGAATGGAGTTTCTTCATACGCTTCACTCCAATGTGACCAAGACGACAGTGCCACATATAGGTCGAGTTAGCGCTTGATTTCAAACGTTTAGCTTCAATGTTATTAATATGTGTATTTCCACTATAGAGATTCAATAAGAATATACCATCTATCAAAGGTGCATGTGTATAAAACATATTACTCATATAAATCGAACAACCATTATTCTCGGACTTAAACAAGTAACCGCCTCGCAACAAACAAGATCCCGATATAATGTTCATGCTTAACGCAGGCACCAAATAACAATTATTTAAGTATAAAACTAATCCCGATGGTAGATGAATAGGTAGCGTGCCGACCGCGATCACATCAACCTTTGATCCGTTTCCCACGCGCATCGTCACCTCGTTCTTCGCTAGCTTTCGTTTATTCTGCAGCACCTGTTTTGAGTTACAAATATGAGCAACTGAACCAGTATCAAATACCCAGGCACTACTACGAGTACTAGTGAGATACACATCAATAACATGTATATCGGATATACCTTTCTTGATGTTGCCGTTCTTCAAATCCGCCAAGTACTTTGGGCAATTCCGCTTCCAGTGACCTTCTCCCTTGTAGTAAAAGCACTCTATATCAGGCTTGGGTCCATCCTTGGTCTTCTTTTTTGTCGGTGCGGTAACTTTCTTACTACCCTTCTTGAAGTGTCCCTTTTGCTTAGACTTGCCTTTCTTGAATGTGGTGGTCTTATTGAACATCAACACTTGGTGCTCTTTCTTGATCTCCACTTCTGCAGATTTTAACATGGAGAAGAGTTCTGGCAACTGCTTGTTCATGCTTTGCAAATTGTAGTTCATCACAAAGTTCTTGTAACTTGGTGGTAGTGATTGGAGGACACGGTAAATCCCCAAAGCATTAGGAATCACTATACCCAAGCTTTGAAGTTTGTTTGCGTGGCCAGACATCTTAAGCACATGCTCACTGACGGAGCCGCCCTCTTCCATCTTGCAGTTAAAGAACTTTTCAGAAGCCTAATAGCGCTCAACTGCCGCGTGAGTCTCAAAGATCAATTTGAGTTCACGGACAATATCATGTGGGTCTGAATTCTCAAACCTTTTTTGAATCTCCAATTCTAAACCATACAAGATAGCACACTGAACTGTGGAGTACTGATTCTTCCGAGCGAGGTAAACATTCTTTACTTCATCGGTAGCATCACCGCAGCGGTCACCCAAATGCATCCAACACATAGGTCAAATTACCAGCATTGAGGACAATCCTCAAATTGCGGAACCAATCTGCGAAGTTGCTTCCATTGTTTTTCAACTTTTCTTTCTCTAGGAACGCATTAAAATTGATGGTAGGGGCCGCCATTGATCTACAACATATTTGCAATAGTTTAGACTAAATTTATGACAAATTGAGTTCTAATTAATAGTTAAATTAATCTAGGTGAACTCCCACTCAAAACAATATCCCTCACATTGTTTTAGTGATCACACGAACCAAATCCACCACACCAACATGTTGGAGATATGCCCTAGAGGAAATAATAAATGTAGTTATTATTATATCTTTGTGTTTATGATAAATGTTTACATTCATGCTATAATAGTATTAACAAGGAAACATTAATACTTGTGTGATTTGTAAACTTAATTTGAAGTCCCTAGTAAAGCCTCTTTATAATACTAGCTTGTTGGTTAATAAATGATTATAGTTTCCCTTTCATGAACATTGAGATGTTATTAACAACTAGATCATATCGTTAGGAGAATGATATGGTGGACACACTCCTATAGATAAGCGTAGCATAAAGATCAAGTCATTTTAATAGTTCAATTGCTATATGCTTTCTGATACATAGTAACCTAATTCCTTCGACCATGAGATCATGCCTATCACCTTCACCAGATGGATGCTTTGATGACATCAAACACCACACCGTAACTGGGTGGATATAAAGGTGGCATTGAGTGTTCGGAAAGTATTGGTTGAGACACATGAATCAAGATTGGGATTTGTCCATCCATATGACAGATAGATATACTCTAGGCCCTCTCGGTGGAATGTCATCCAATTAGCTTGCAAGCATGTGACTGGCTCACAAGGGATCACATATCACGGGAACGAGAAAAGAGTACTTATCAGTAACGAGGTTGAACTAGGTATGAAGAGATACCGACGATCATAACCTCGGATAAGTAAACTATCGTGAGACAAAGGGAAATTGGTATCGTATGTAAGTGGTTCATTCGATCGCAAAGTAATCGTAGAAATATGTGGGAGCCATATGAATTTCCAGATTCCTCTATTGGTTATTGATCGGAGAAGTGTCTCGATCATGTCCGCATAATTCGCGAACCGTAGGGAGATACACTTAAGGATTCGACGTTGTTTGAGTAGTTATGGAATGATGAGTAAGAGACCGAATGTTGTTCGGAGTCTCGGATGGGATCCGGGATATCACGAAGAGATTCGGAATGGTCCGGAGAATAAGATTCATATAAGGAAAGTCCTGTTTCGGGGTTGGAGAATGGTTCCGGTGTTTTCATTGGGAATGTTCTAGAAGGTTCCAGAATGTCCGGCACTCCGGAGGGGAAGGGTACATGAATGTGTCATTCCAAGTTGGAATGATTGCATCATGTACTAGGTGTCATCGCTGAACAAAATAAAATGTTTAATCAAATCCTAGTTTGAAAAGTCAAACGCCAATTTGAAAAGTCAAACGGCTATTTTGGGAAGTGGAGGGAAAGGTGGAAACCGAGTTGGGGAGGAGTTCCTCCCCTCCAGCGCCGGCCCCCTTGGGAAACCGAGTTGGGGAGGGACTCCCCTCCCCTGGCGCGCCCCCTCCACCTATATAAGGAGGGGCAGGGCTGCCCCTCCTAGCACCCAACACCTCCACCCGCAAACCCTAGCCCTAAGCCGCCGGCCCTCCTGCAGCCGCCGCCGCCCTAGGGCAAGCCGCCGCCGCTGCCTAGCTAACCCTAGCCACCGGCCAAGCCTCCTCCTTGGTGTGTCTAAACCCTAGATCGCCGAGGAGCTCTCTCATAGTCCACCATACTCGTTTCGGCTTAAGGCGAAGCCCTGCGAGATCTCCCCTCTACTTAGACCACGCCAGTTGCCTTTGGAATCACGAGGAGAGTGCTACAACCTCCATTTCTTTGGAACAAGGGAGAGGAAGGTCTTCGCCGAGTACCGAACGTGTGACCGATCAAGGAGCGCTGCCGAACGCAGCGGAAGGATCGTCTACGCGATCTTGAGATCGGGAAGAGTACGACTACATCACCCACGAGAATCCGCTCTCGTTAAACACTTTGGAATCTTCGAGGGTGAGTTATTCCATCGACTCGTTGCTAAAATCTAGTAGATAGATCTTGGCTTGTTTGTTTGTATGCGATAGAAATTTTTTGTTTTCCATGCTACGAAACCCTACAGTGGTATCAGAGCCGTGTCTATATGTAGATCTGTTGCACGAGTAGAACACAATGGTCATTGTGGGCGTTTATGCTTTTATTGTCGATTGCTTCTTGTGTACTTTGCATCTTGCGGGATGTTGGGATGAAGCGGACTGGGCTAACTTTACATGACATCGTTCATGAGACTTGCTCCACACTTGACATGCAACTTGTGTTGCATAAGTGGCTTTGCGGGTTCCTGTTTCTCCCAGCATAGTTAAGATTCAATTTACAACGGGTGATTGTCAATACTAGTATCAATGTTGTGGTTCTTGTTCGTAAGTTAGAACGACACTTATTGAAAGCCCCAAACCACGTAAAACATGCAAAGAAAGTAGAGGCGTCTAACTTTGTTTTGCAGGGGTGTGCTGTGATGTGATATGGCCATGATTGTGATTATATTTGATGTATGCAATGTTCCTTATTGTAAGTTGGCAACCGGCAGGAGCCATATGGTTGTCTTAAATTTTGTTAAGACCCACGCGTCTATTCAAAGTAGTTGTAATAGTTGAAGCCGGTGGACGACAACCATGGAGAAGCGTCATTGACCTTGATGCAATGCCGGTGATGATGGAGATCATGTTCGTGCTTGAAGATGGAGATCAGAAGCACAAAGAAGAAAGGCCATATCATATCACATATTATGAATTGCATGTGATGTTAATCCTTTATGCATCTTGTATTGCTTAGTTAACAACGGTAGCATTATAAGATGATCCCTCATGCACATGAATTTCAAGTCATAAAGTGTTCACCCTTAGCACCGTTGCTAAAGCTTGTTGTTTCGAAGCACCACGTGATGATCGGGTGTGTTAGATTCCGCAAGTGTATACAACGTGAGCAAGCCAGATTTGCTCATGCGGAAACTAAGGTTTGATCTTGACGAGACTAGCATGTACAGACATGGGCTTGGAACACGGATCACCGAAGGGTAAAGCATGAATCATATAGTAGATATGATGAACATGTCGATTGTTCTCCATTGAAGCTACATCAACTCTCGTGATGATCGGTGCAGATGTGGTGGATTTGGTTCGTGTGATCACTAAAACAATGTGAGGGATATTGTTTTGAGTGGGAGTTCACCTAGATTAATTTAACTATTAATTAGAACTCAATTTGTCATAAACTTAGTCTAAACTATTGCAAATATGTTGTAGATCAGTGGCGGCCCCTACCATCAATTTTAATGCGTTCCTAGAGAAATAAAAGTTGAAAAACAATGGAAGCAACTTCGCGGATTGGTTCCGCAATTTGAGGATTTTCCTCACAGTTGGTAATTTGACCTATGTGCTGGATGCACCGCTAGGTGACCCACCTGCAGCTACTGCTACCGATGAAGTAAAGAATTTTTACCTCGCTCGGAAGACTCAGTACTCCATAGTTCAGTGTGCTATCTTGTATGGTTTAGAATCGGAGCTTCAGAAAAGGTTTGAGAATTCAGACCCACATGATATTGTCCGTGATCTCAAATTGATATTTGAGACTCACGCGGAGATTGAGAGCTATGAGGCTTCTGAAAAGTTCTTTAACTATAGGATGGAAGAGGGCAGCTCCGTCAGTGAGCATGTGCTTAAGATGTCTGGGCACGCAGACAAACTTCAAAGATTGGGTATAGTGATTCCTAATGCTTTGGGGATTTACCGTGTCCTCCAATCACTACCACCAAGTTACAAGAACTTTGTGATGAACTACAATATGCAAAACATGAACAAGCAGTTGCCAGAATTCTTTGCCATGTTGAAATCTGTAGAAGTGGAGATCAAGAAAGAGCACCAAGTGTTGATGGTCAATAAGACCACCAAATTCAAGAAAGGCAAGTCTAAGCAAAAGGGACACTTCAAGAAGGGTGGTAAGAAAGTTACCGCGCCGACGAAGAAGACCAAGGCTGGACCTAAGCCTGATACTGAGTGCTTTTACTGCAAGGGAGAAGGTCACTGGAAGCGGAATTGCCCAAAGTACTTGGCGGATTTGAAGAACGGAAACATCAAGAAGAAAGGTATATCCGATATACATGTTATTGATGTGTATCTCACTAGTACTTGTAGTAGTGCCTGGGTATTTGATACTGGTTCGGTTGCTCATATTTGTAACTCGAAACAGGTGCTGTAGAATAAACAGAAGCTAGCGAAGAACGAGGAGACGATGCGCGTGGGAAATGGATCAAAGGTTGATGTGATCGTGGTCGGCACGTTACCCCTTCATCTACCATCGGGATTAGTTTTATACTTAAATAATTGTTATTTGGTGTCTGCGTTAAGCATGAACATTATATCGGGATCTTGTTTATTGCGAGACGGTTACTTGTTTAAGTCCGAGAATAATGGTTGTTCGATTTATATGAGTAATATGTTTTATGCACATGCACCTTTGATAGATGGTCTATTCTTATTGAATCTCGATAGTGGAAATACACATATTAATAACATTGAGGCTAAACGTTTGAAATCGATCGATAACTCGACCTATATGTGGCACTGTCGTCTTGGTCACACTGGAGTGAAGCGTATGAAGAAACTCCATTCCGATGGACTTCTTGAATCACTTGAAAGATGCGAAGCATGTCTGATGGGTAAAATGACTAAGACTCCATTTTCTGGTATGATGGAGCGAGCTACGGACTTATTGGAAATCATACATACGGATGTGTGTGGTCCAACGAGTGTTGCATCGCGCGGTGGTTATCGTTATGTTCTTACCTTCACGGATGAATTGAGTAGATATGGGTATATCTATTTCATGAAACATAAGTTCGAAACTTTCGAGAAGTTTAAGGAATTTCAAAGTAAGGTAGAGAATCAACGTAACAAGAAGATTAAATTTCTACGTTCTGATCGTGGAGGTGAATATCTAAGTTACGAGTTTGGCGAGCATTTTAAGAAATGCGGAATACTTTCACAATTGACACCGCCGGGAACACCACAACGTAATGGTGTGTCCGAACGTCGTAATCGAACTCTCTTAGATATGGTTCGTTCTATGATGTTACTTACATATTTACCACTATCATTTTGGGGTTATGCATTAGAAACAGCCGCATTCACTTTAAATAGGGCACCATCTAAATCCGTTGAAACGACACCGTATGAATTATGGTTTGGGAAGAAACCTAAATTGTCGTTCCTTAAAGTTTGGGGTTGCGAAGCCTATGTAAAGAAGTTACACAATGACAAGCTTGAACCCAAAGCGGAAAAATGCGTCTTCATAGGATACCCGAAGGAAACTATTGGGTATACCTTCTATCATAGATCCGAAGGCAAAATCTTCGTTGCCAAGAATGGATCCTTTCTAGAAGGAATTTCTCTCGAAAGAAGTGACAGGAAGGAAAGTAGAACTCGAAGAGGTTGTCGAACCTTCTCTCAAAATTTCGAGTAGCGCAGCACCGGAAGAAGTTCCTGTGGTGCCTGCACCAATAAGAGAGGAAGCTAATGATGATTATCATGAAACTTGGTTGTAGTTGCTACAGAGCCTCGCAGGTAAACGAGAACTCGTACCACTCCTGATTCGTATGATCCCGTTATGAGTGTCATGTTGGTGGACAACACCGATGACCCTGCGACATATGAGGAAGCAATGATAAGCCTAGATTCCAATAAATGGCAAGAAGCCATGAAATCCGAGATTGGATCCATGTACGAAAACCAAGTATGGACTTTGGTGGACTTACCGGATGGCCGAAAGGCTGTCGAGAACAAATGGATTTTCAAGAATAAAACAGATGCTGATGGTAATGTTACTGTCTATAAAGCTCGTCTTGTCGCAAAAGGGTTTCGATAAATTCAAGGAGTTGACTACGGTGATACTTTCTCACCTGTAGCGAAGCTAAAGTCTGTGAGGATTATGTTAGCAATCGTTGCATATTATGATTATGAGATATGGCAGATGGATGTCAAAACAGCATTCCTCAATGGAGACATTGATGAAGAGGTGTATATGATGCAACCCAAAGGTTTTGTCGATCCTAAAGATGCTAACAAGGTATGCAAACTTCAACGGTCCATCTATAGATTGAAGCAAGCATCCCGAAGTTGGAATCAACGTTTTGATAAGGTGATCAAAAGTTTTGGTTTTATACAAACTTATGGAGAAGCTTGTATTTACAAGAAGTGAGTGGGAGCTCTATAGAATTCTTAATACTATATGTAGATGAAATATTGTTTATTGGGAATGATGTAGACCTTCTTAATAGTGTCAAGGAATATTTGAATAATAGTTTTTCAATGAAGGATCTTGGCGAAGCAGCTTACATATTAGGCATAAAGATTTATAGAGATAGATCGAGACGCCTAATATCATTGTCACAAAGTACATATTTGGACAAAGTTCTAAAAAGGTTTGGAATGGAAGATAGCAAGAAAGGGTTCTTGCCCATGTTTCCCAATACGACCTTGAGTAAAACTCAAAGTCCGACAACGACAGAAGATAGAGAAAGGATGAGTAAGACTCCCTATGCCTCAGCCATAGGATCTCTAATGTATGCCATGCTATGTACTAGACCCAACATTGCATATGCTGTTAGTTTAACTAGCAGATATCAAAGTGATCCAGGAGTGGATCATTGGACAATGATCAAAACATCCTTAAGTACTTGAGAAGAACTAAGGATATGGTTCTTTCTTATGGAGGTGATGAACAACTCGTTGTTAATGGTTACACCGATGCTAGTTGGAACACCGATCCGGATGATTCTAAATCACAACTGGATACATATTTACTTTGAATGGTGCAGAAGCTAGTGGAGGAGTACAAAGCAAAGCGTTGTGGCGAGATCTTCAACGAATCGAATACATGGTCGCTTCGAGGCTTCACAAGAAGCAATATGGATGAAAGAGTTCATTACAGAGCTGGTGTGGTTCCTAGTGCGCCGACCCAATGTCTATTCATCGTGATAACATGGGCGCCATAGCCAATGCGCAAGAACCAAGGTCACACAAGAAGCTGAAGCACATCAAGCTATGTTTTCACGCTATTCGAGAACATGTCCAAGATGGGGACATAAAGATTTGCAAAGTACACACAAATCTGAATGTGGCGGATCCGTTGACTAAACCTCTCCCGAGGGCAAAACATGACCAGCACCAAACTGCCATGGGTGTTCGGTATATTACCATGTAATCTAGATTAGATGACTCTAGTGCAAGTGGGATACTGTTGGAGATATGCCCTAGAGGCAATAATAAATGTAGTTATTATAATATCTTTGTGTTTATGATAAATGTTTACATTCATGCTATAATAGTATTAACAAGGAAACATTAATACTTGTGTGATTTGTAAACTTAATTTGAAGTCCCTAGTAAAGCCTCTTTATAATACTAGCTTGTTGGTTAATAAATGATTGTGGTTTCCCTATCATGAACATTGAGATGTTATTAACAACAAGATCATATCGTTAGGAGAATGATATGGTGGACATACTCCTATAGATAAGCGTAGCATAAAGATCAAGTCATTCTCCTAACGATATGATCTTGTTGTTAATAACATCTCAATGTTCATGATAGGGAAACCACAATCATTTATTAACCAACAAGCTAGTATTATAAAGAGGCTTTACTAGGGACTCTATTTTAGTTTACAAATCACACAAGTATTAATGTTTCCCTGTTAATACTATTATAGCATGAATGTAAACATTTATCATAAACACAAAGATATAATAATAAGTATATTTATTATTGCCTCTAGGGCATATCTCCAACAAGAATGTGAAACTGAAAAGGAGAAGGAGAAGCTGGAGCAGATGTTAAAGGATCACAGAACATTGTTGTACCCAACTTGCGAAGATGGCCATAAAAAGCTAGGTACCACACTGGATTTGCTGCAATGGAAGGCAGAGAACGGTGTGACTGACAACGCATTTTCAAAGTTGTTGGTAAAAATGAAGAATCTGCTTTCAAGAAATAATGAATTGCCCGACAGTACATACCAAGCAAAGAAGGTTGTCTGCCCTCTAGGATTAGACGTGCAGAAGATACATGTCTGCATTAATGGCTGCATCCTCTACCGCGGTGAGAAGTACGGGAATTTGGATGCATGCCCGGTATGCACTCCACTGCGGTATAAGATCAGACGAGACGACCCTGGCGATGTTGAGGGCGAGGCTCCTAGGAAGAAGGTTCCTGGCAAGGTTATGTGGTATGCTCCTATAATACCACGGTTAAAACGTATCTTCAGAAATAAAGAGCATGCCAAGTTGTTACGATGGCACATGGAAGACCGTAAGAAAGACGCGATGTTGAGATACCTCGCTGATGGGTCACAGTGGAGACAAGTCGAGTGAGAGTACCCGGACTTCGCACGTGACGCAAGGAACTTAAGGTTTGGTCTAAGTACAGATGACATGAATCATTTTGGTGAGCAGAGCTACAGTCATAGCACCTGGCCTGTGACTCTATGTATCTATAACTTTCCTCCTTGGTTGTGCATGAAGTGGAAGTTCATTATGATGCCAGTGCTCATCCAAGGCCCGAGGCAACCCGGCAACGACATTGATGTGTACCTAAGGCCATTAGTTGAAGAACTTTTACAGCCGTGGGCCAAACCAGGTGTACGTATGTGGGATGAGTATAAAGGGGAGCCATTTGACCTAAGAGCGTTGCTTTTCGTAACCATCAATGATTGGCCTGATCTTAGTAACATTTCAGGGCAGACAAACAAGCGATTCAAAGCATGCATGCACTGTTTAGATGAGACTGAAAGTGTATATTTGGATAAATGTAAAAAGGTTGTGTACCTAGGGTATCGTTGATTCTTCCGAACCTGCATGAGAGGGCGCTCGCCAGGCACAAGGAGGACGGCCCACCTCCTCTGAACTTCAACGAGGCCGGCCGTCGGCTGTGGTGGCACGGTCGGACTCTTCAGAGTGTCATGTCCTGCGACACTACCGCCGACTCTAACCCCCGTCTGCGCTACCCTCAAGTCCAGCCCATGCGTACTCAGCCTTCAAGGTTCAACTACGGCGACCCCGACGATGACAGCGACGACGGCCGCGGTGAATACGACGACTACAGTGGCGAGTATTACAGGTGTAGGCAGGAGCATGACTGAATCACTCCAACATTCCAAAACAAGTTCGGCCGATTGTGACTTAATCTGGCCATGTATCTTAATTTTCAGTTCTTTATGTATCTTAATTTTCAGTCATGCTTTGTTAGTTGCGTTATGTACTTTAATTCTAGTTCTATCGTAATAAAATTTTCTTCCCGCCCTTTTCCTCCCGCGCATTCTGCCCGCCCTTTCCCATATGTTACTAGTTTGAATAGTTAGAATTTTACTTTTTAAAAACAAAAAATGTTTTAGGATTAATTATTCAAATACAAACAATTTTCATGTTGAAAGTTTTGTCAAATTCCAAAATATACAAAAGATGCTAAATTTAAATATCCAAACAATTCAAAAATGTTAATACAAAATAAAATATCATTTTCTCTAATAAAATAGGGTTATATTCCTTTTTCAGATGCTTAATATTTCTTAAGTTCAAAGTTTTAGGGTTTGACTATTTTATTGTTGTCTTAATTGAATAATCAAAATTTATATTTAAGTGTTTTAATCATTTTGAAAATTTTCATCTACAGTAACTATAAAATGTTTTTATATGAATGGATAGATCTTATTTTTCTGAAAATTATGATATATTATTCATATTTTTCTAATTTGCAATGAAAAAATATGAATTTTCCAAATTCTATCCTATTTTTTGAATTAAAAATGCCCCAACCCTTTAATATACGAAATAAATGCCCCCCTTTAACGCCGGTTCCAGCCACGAACCGGTGTTAAAGGGGGGAGGGTGCGCGCGAAACGAATTTCCCCGCCCTTTAACACCGGTTCGTGGCTAGAACCGGTGTTAAAGGGGGGGGTGTGCGCGTGCGAAACGAATCCCTCCTTTAACACCGGTTCATGGCTGGAACCGGTGTTAAAGGGGGGTATAAAAGCGCACGTCCTCTTCCTCTTCCCCCCAGATCGAGCAGATCGAGGAGCAGAGGACAACGCCGCTAGCCTGCTCGACGCGCTCGCGCCATCGGCCACCGCGTCCGCGCCATCCCACCGCCGTCCACGCCCGGTGTCGCGACGCTCGGAGCCGACGCCAGAATGCCCACGCCGCCGTCACCGCTGTCCATGCCCGGTGCCGCGTCGCTCGGAGCCGCCGCCAACAGTCCTCCACTCGCCACCACGCGCGCCAACCCCGCCGTTTGCCGCCGGTGAGGAGCCAAATTTGGTTGAATATATGATATATTGTTGTATATATGTGTATGTATTGTTATTGTTGTATATATGTGTATATATTGTTGTATATATGTGTATATATTGTTGTATATATGTGTATATATTGTTATTGTTGTATATATGTGTATATATTGTTGTATATTGTTGTATATATGTATATATATTGTTGAATGTATATATATTGTTATTGTTGTATATTGTTGAATATATGTATATTATTGTTGTATATATATATATGAAAGCAGTGTATTGTATATATATTGTTGTGATTGAATATATGCTATCGTGCGCCCCTGGACCGTCCGCCACACCGACGACCACCGCGACCATTGCCATTGACCCCGACCCGCTGCCCTCGCTGAGCCTACACACACGTCGTGTTGGTTCGAACGCACACCCCCACGCATCCCCGCTCTCTCCCTAGCACCACCAGCCGCTGCCCTAGCACACCTCTCATTGTTAATAGCTTTATAACCATGCATTGTTAATCAACTTTCATGACAAGTTAATTAGAAGAAGTAAATGTACCCTCTCATATGAATCCGGGGTTTCTCTGAATTAGGGTTTCGACCCCGTTTAAAATGACCAAGCATGTATTAGGGTTACATTTCAATACTTTTAACTTGTCATATCATCATCCTTGCTCGAGCATTTCAATAGATGTATTAATGATATTTGTGTGATAATATTATTGTTTTAGAAACTATGGATCCACTCAGTAGAAACCTTGAAGAGGAAGAAATAATGGAGAACATGATCCATGAGGACACCTCACAATATCTGAACTTGTAGGGACATGATGACAACTCAAGTAGTCATGGAGAAGATGACGACTCCGGTGAACGCACTTTAGTGATTACGAAGTCCGTCGAGGTATATGCATAGATCAAACTTCTGCTGACTTGCACCGACTGATTTGTATATATATATGTACATGTATTAATTAATGCTTCTTTCATTCTTTTAGCCCTACGGATCGACCAGCCAGCAATAATCTTCTTCTACGAAAAAGAGCAAGCGAGGCGCGAGCCATCGGCTGAAAGATCGTGCAAAGTTTATGATCGAAGCAGTCCGTGTGGATGGCTGGCCGATGGAGCCCAAGAAGGCCGCAGACAAATTTATACGTCAGGCTGGAGTTCTTATTAGGGACCAAATCCCAATCATAATTGAATATTGGAATAAGCCAAAGAAGGGCGACGGTACCTTTGTCGATGAAAGATCCAAATAAACGCTTTGGACTTCGCTGTTGGTAAATTTCACCCTACCGCCAGAGGAGGATGAAAATAAACCGGTTATAAAGGAAAATGTCAAAGAGTGGACTCTAAAGAAGATGGTTGACGCTTTCCGCAACTGGAAGACAAAATTGAACAAATTTGTCAAAGCTCGCGAGGCTCCAGATTTCGAAGACGCATATCATGCGAAGATAAGACCTCACTTACCCGAATTTGTGGCGTACAAGGAAGGTGCTATAGCTACAAAAAGGTCAGAAACCAATACGCTAAATGTCCAGAAGAAGGAATATCACCATAGGACGGGTCAGGTGGCTACATATCTCAGAGGCCTAAGTGGGAGGAAGCTGAGAAGGCTCTGCACGCTAGAGGGATCACACCCCAGACACATGGGTGGGACTTACGTGCAAAGACTTGGTTCTACGGAATCAGGGCAAGGTTGGACCCAGAAACGGGATTGTGTATCTTCCCAACAATTCTTTCCAAACCCGTCAGTGAACTCATCACGGCATACAAGGAAATAGCCGCCAGGACCTTTCATACCGACAGAGAGAATGACCAGCTGACACGCGCCATCGGTTAAAAAGAACACCCTGGACTTGCACGAGGCACAGGGGGTATGACGTGGAAGGATGAGTTTGCCGAGTGGGGCGACTCTTACAGATGGTGCGGCAGAAAAGAAAAAAAGCGTACAGACCAGATGACATAGATAGAACATGCACTTGTGGCGCTGCAGGCGCAAGTGAATGAAAAAAAGAGCCAGCAAGCTACCGGCCCATATCAGCGGCACGAAAAGCTTGTCATGGACTCGTTACGAAAGACCAAGAGCTATGGGCAGACTTTAAAGAGATGCTCCAGAGGTAATTTCAATCATATTATCGCACTAGATCAACAACTTTCGTGACAACAAGTAATTAATTACTCTTTTATCCATTTTTTTGCCAGATAGGGTTTGGAAAAGGTTCCCGGGCAGGGTTGTGGGTGAATGGCCAGAAGAACTAAAATTTGTAGACCAAAATGTAAGTAATACTAGCCAGCTAGGTCTATGTATCTCTTTGATTCTGCTTCCAATTCCATTATATCATGCTTTATTGATTATTATTTTGATTGAACTCTCTATTCTCGTAAAGTGCGCGCATCAGGGACTCAGCAATAACTTATGTGGATACTATGTTTGCGAGTTCATTCGCAACACGATATGTGCGACGGGCCAAGTCGCACTAGAACAACTTAGAGTAAGTAAACAAAGTACACAACATTATTTTATTACCATAAGTTGTGTTGAGTTTTATTCTTATATATATTGACCCTATTTTTCATATATATTTAGATTGAACGTATGCGGGACCAACTCCTACCATTTGACCGCATATGAGCCATTCAAGAGGAATTGGCGGGGTTCATACTTGATGAGATCGTCACGCCGGGCGGAGAACTCTTTAGATATCCATTAAAATAAACGTGTACGGAGATGTTATATTATATATATGCTTGAACGTGTTTGTCTTGTACTTGATGCTTCAACGTGTACGGAGAATACCACAATGACGATGTTTGTGTATAATAATAGTTGCTTAATTATTCATGTATTCGTATGTACCGACGATGTATATGTATACCTCTCCCGATCGATTCCCCCTCCCCGTCCCCGCCACGCCGCAGAAATCCGGCCAGAATTGGGCGGCGGCAGAACTCTGTCACGGCAGAGATTTATGTTCTCCTGCCGTGGCAGAGAACCTTTAACACCGGTTCGTGTTACGAACTGGTGTTAAGGGGGGGGGGGGCTGAGCGTTGCGGCAGCCCCACGTGCACCACCCTTTAACAGCGGGTTGTATAAGAACCGCTGTTAAGGGGGGCTCTAACACCAAACCCCCAACAGCGTTTTTGAAACCGTTGTTAGAGGGTATGTTGTGCACTAGTGTAAACACGAGGGTTGCGCTCGTTGCGAGACTTAACCCAACACCTTACGACACGAGCCGACGACAACCATGCACCACCTGTGTCTGCGTTCCCAAGGACACCCCTCTCTTTCAAGAGGAGTGCCTAGATCTCAGGCGCCTAAGAACTTCTTATATCTAAGTCGCTGATGTCATCCTAATATTTGTGCTAATTCTCAGTTACAACCTAGTTGCAACTCAAAAGATTTGTACTAATTCTCAGTTGCAACCTAGTTGTAACTCATTAAATTCTCAGTTACACTCAAGTTGCAACTCATGTATAACTTCCATTTTGCACGAATCACGAGGTAAATCGAAAGGTGAAAGAGACGACTGAGATTTAAGAAGTCTTCAGGCGGCGACGGAGAACTAGTAAATCCGTATTAATATATACTCTTTTCCAAAAAAAAAAAGGGTGACGCTTCTTCATGAAATCAATGTGAAACCAGGAAGGGTACGGTTGAGCACAAAGTTCGTTTCGAGCACGAGAGCGGGGGGATTCTTAGTGAGTCACTAGTGTACCCCTCTTTCTCTTCAGAAAATGGAACTGTATATCTCACAGGTTCAATCTAATATGTACCATCATTTTCTTTTCCTGATGTTGTATGCAGCATGAATTGGTAGTGCTCGTGTTCTTCAAAAATACTTATTTATTGAACTTGAAAATATAATTCCGCACGTTACCATCGTACGGTAGTACATTGTCTCTCTTACTTTATCATCTCTCTCTCTTCCAATTAAATCTTCCAACAAGAAAGGTTCAAATTTGTTGGGCAGCCAACGATACGTAATAATCATCCAGGGCAAGACTTGATGAACAGCAACTGATATCTCAAGCGACTCACACCTCGGCGACGGGAAGCAGGTCAAGCTCCCGGATCACCCCGGCGGCACCGCGGAGCTGCTCGCCGAGGAAGCCGTTGCCGCAGACGGGCACCTTCTCGAACAGCGACATGGGCACGTCCTCGGTGATGAACCCGGCGTGGAACTCGATCATGCCCCTCTCCGGGCGCGCCACCATGCTGGTGATGGTGACCCAGATGAAGAGCTTCTTGGCCTGGATGCCGGAGAGGTTGGAGATGGCGCCGTAGGAGATGGTGCCGCTGATCTCCTGGTCGAAGTAGGTGTAGTGGTCGCCGAACCAGACGTAGCAGCTGCTGGCGAGCTTGATCTTGAAGTCGCCGGTGGCGTTGACGAAGGTGTAGGAGGTGACGGAGTCCGGGAGGAGGCCCTTGGGCAGGCCGTACTCCAGGAGAACGTCGTTCGCCACGCCCTTCAGCGAGGCCTCGCCTTCGCAGGCCGCCCCGTAGGCGAGCGGCGCGGCAGCGATCGCGGCAACGGCGACGAGGAGGAGGGCTAGGGGAGACATGGCCATCGTCGTCGTTGTCGGGGCTTTAGGAGCTTCTTTGTGCTTTCTTTGCTTGGGTATTCTCTTGGGAATTTCGGTTGATTTTATAGTTGCGTTAGCGCTTGGACACTGATGTATTTTTCTTTTATTTCCTTTTTCGCTGATGGGATCTGGAGTGTGATGCATCCGGTGGGCAAACGATATACACCTAATTCCTCATAAAATTTCTTTATTTTGCTGGGGCTATCAAAATCAAGATCTACAGGTACCACAACTTGTATGTCATCACCACACCGTGCCCAACCACCAAAGTTATGGGGATTTCCTCATCTCGTTTCTCTCTCCTTTGTCTGACAATGATGAACCAGACAACATTATGCAATTTATTCACATGACCACCTAATAATCACTACAGGACTGGGAAGCAGGACTGGGAAGCTACGCCGACGGCCGGTCGCTACGCCGACGGCTAAACGTCGGGGCCGTCGGCGTAGCCATCGTTCAGGCCAGCCCCGCCAAGCAGCCGTCGGCGTAAAATTGCCCTCGGCATATTCTATGCTACGCCGACGGCTGCCCTCGGCGTAGCTATTTTTTATTTTATCTCATTAAACTTTGAAAAATCATAACTAAGTCATTCTAATTCGGAAAAATACAAATAATATATCAAAATTTGCAGAAAAATAAGACCTATCTATCTACACTTAAATATTACACATTTATAAATAAAAATTAAGTAAAATATAAAACATTATATATAGTTTAAAACGGGCATAAAAAATTCAAAAACGATCGAAACAATGCGAAACCTTCGCGTGGTGTTATATTATGTGACATAGTTAGAAGGAAAAATATTAAACTTGGTATATTAATTATGTCTCAAAGAAACCTTCACAAAATGAACTATCTCATTCGAGGTTTCTTGGCTTTCGGGTCAAATGACCAATGTTATGGCTAGAATCAAGACATGGTTTGTGATAATGTGCCCATATTATGCATACACATGCATCATGGGATGGCGAACAATGTTGCAGGAGGAAGTTTTCCTCTTCATCGCACCAAAAAGCCATTTCCCATTTTCCAAGCATAAAAAACGGACGGTTTTGTGAAGCAACCACCAAATGGCTAATTCAAAATACTACCATCACATTTTACAAAAATACTATACCACCTTATATGGACAATGTCCCAACAGGGGGATCCGAAACCTTTCCGTCCACCTTTGGTGAAAAAGACAAATTCCTGCCGAATCGGCAGGAAGTGGGTCAGATATGAACTACAGGTACATGATCCGATGATCATGTTTTTTTACAAAAAACATTTTTAGGTTCACAATATGCTATTGATCAAAGATCTAATGAAAGTTTAGCGAGGCTCGGCCCCGAGCTAAGAATCTTTATGTCCGCCGTTCGACAAAGTTTAACGATAGTTTAAAACGGGCATAAAAAATTGAAAAACGATCGAAACAATGTGAAACCTTCGCGTGGTGTCATATTATGTGACATATTTATAAGGAAAAATAGCAAACTTGATATATTGATTATGTCTCAAAAAACCCTTCACAAAATGACCTATCTCATTCGAGGTTTCTTGGCTTTCGGGTCAAATGACCAATGTTATGGTTAGAATCAAGGCATAGTTTGTGATAATGTGCCCATATTGTGCATACACATGCATCATGGGATGACGAACAATGTTGCAGGAGGAAGTTTTCCTTTTCGTCGCACCAAAAAGCCATTTCCCATTTTCCGAGCATAAAAAACGGACGGTTTTGTGAAGCAACAACCAAATGGCTAATTCAAAATACTACCACCACATTTAAAAAAAATACTATACCACCTTATATGGACAATGTCCCAACAGGGAGATCCGAAACCTTTCCGTCCACCTTTGGTGAAAAAGGTAAATTCCTGCCGAATCGGCAGGAAGTGGGTCAGATATGAACTACAGGTACATGATCCGATGCTCATGTTTTTTTACAAAAATCATTTTTTAGGTTCACAATATGCTATTGATCAAAGATCTAATGAAATTTTAGCGAGGCTCGGCCCCGAGCTAAGAATCTTTATGTCCGCCGTTCGACAAAGTTTAACGATAGTTTAAAACGGGCATAAAAAATTGAAAAACGATCAAAACAATGCGAAACCTTCGCGTGGTGTAATATTATGTGACATATTTATAAGGAAAAATAGCAAACTTGATATATTGATTATGTCTCAAAAAACCCTTCACAAAATGACCTATCTCATTCGAGGTTTCTTGGCTTTCGGGTCAAATGACCAATGTTATGGCTAGAATCAAGGCATAGTTTGTGATAATGTGCCCATATTGTGCATACACATGCATCATGGGATGGCGAACAATGTTGCAGGAGGAAGTTTTCCTTTTCGTTGCACCAAAAAGCCATTTTCTATTTTCCGAGCATAAAAAACGGACGGTTTTGTGAAGCAACCACCAAATGGCTAATTCAAAATACTACCACCACATTTAAAAAAAATACTATACCACCTTATATGGACAATGTCCTAACAGGGGGATCCGAAACCTTTCCGTCCACCTTTGGTGAAAAAGACAAATTCCTGCCGAATCGGCAGGAAGTGGGTCAGATATGAACTATAGGTACATGATCCGATGCTCATGTTTTTTTACAAAAATTATTTTTAGGTTCAAAATATGTTATTTTATCAAAGATCTAATGAAAGTTTAACGAGGCTCGGCCCCGAGCTAAGAATCTTTATGTCCGCCGTTCGACAAAGTTTAACGATAGTTTAAAACGGGCATAAAAAATTGAAAAATGATCGAAACAATGCGAAACCTTCGCGTGGTGTCATATTATGTGACATATTTATAAGGAAAAATAGCAAACTTGATATATTGATCATGTCTCAAAAAACCCTTCACAAAATGACCTATCTCATTCGAGGTTTCTTGGCTTTCGGGTCAAATGACCAATGTTATGGCTAGAATCAAGGTATAGTTTGTGATAATGTGCCCATATTATGCATACACATGCATCATGGGATGGTGAACAATGTTGCAGGAGGAAGTTTTCCTTTTCGTCGCACCAAAAGGCCATTTTCTATTTTCCGAGTATAAAAAATGGACGGTTTTGTGAAGCAACCACCAAATGGCTAATTCAAAATACTACCACCACATTTTACAAAAATACTATACCACCTTATATGGACAATGTCCCAACAGGGGGATCCGAAACCTTTCCGTCCACCTTTGGTGAAAAAGACAAATTCCTGCCGAATCGGTAGGAAGTGGGTCAGATTTGAACTACAGGTACATGATCCGATGCTTATGTTTTTTTACAAAAATCATTTTTAGGTTCATAATATGCTATTTTATCGAAGATCCAATGCAAGTTTTCCTTTTCATCGCACCAAAAAGGCATTTTTCATTATCCGAGCGCAAAAAGGGAATTTTCTAAAGCAACCACCAAATAGCTAATTCAAAAACGGAGGGTTTGTGATTAGTTGATATGGATATCATATTTGGATTCCTCTCATTTTTCTGATCAATTTAAACATATTATTTGTTGAATTTCGATTTACAGATTTAAAGATATTAATTATACTATATTAAATAGAAAAATACAAAAAAAATAAAATTATTATATTTTTATTTGAATTCAATAATATTTTTACTTATTCATTAATATTTACTTAAATAATTGTTTGTAATTTCAAAAAATACAAACATGTGACATGATGATATAAGAGTTAATAGGATTGATATCATAGTATTGACACCAATGTATGAATTACTTTGCGGAAACGAATTCTGAAGGAACGAGGATGTTAAGCGTGCTGAAGCTGGAGTAGTATTAGGATGGGTGACCTGCTGGGAAGTTTGACTAAGACTGGAATTTAATCAAATAGTAAGTATAATTAGTGTTAAAAATGTTCAAAGTAGGAGATTAACAAGTGAAACCATTCAAAGAATAAAAATATTGAGAAAAAAAATAAAAATATATTATTTTTCAAAAAAAATCAAAAAAATAATATTTTTGCAACCAGTCGACGGGCTATATGCCGACGGCCGCTACGCCGACGGCAAAGCCCTCGGCGTAGCATACGCCGACGGTATTTTGATACGCCGACGGCTTGAGTGTGCTCCGCCGAGGGAGATCTTTGCCTAGGAAGCTACGCCGAGGGCAGCCCTCGGCGTACCATACGCCGAGGGCATTTTGGCCTACGCTGACGGCCTTTTGCCCTCGGCGTAGCGCGCGTGTCCCGTAGTAAATGCCTAGTTGCTGTAACGAACCATCCATATCTCTCTCTTCATTTTTCTGTATATAGCATCAAACATACTACGCATGTTCTTTCTTGAGCATGTATAAGAAAATGGATTTAATTTTAGCCATTCGATAGCATCCTATCTTAAAGGTGAAAACTTTTCCATAAGTAGATCGATTCTCCATCTTACCAATATGTACATACTAGTAGAAAAGAGGGCTTTCGTTCGCATTCAACTTTTGCTCTAATCCTGGGTGTGTCTTGGGCCGGGACTAGTATGAGCACTACCTCCGGTTCGTCCCGTTTTCAGCGGCTAGAAGACTTCAATACCTCTAGTCTTGGGTCGTTTCGGACCTTTAGCCCCGGTTCGTGATACGGCCCGGGACTAACAGGTGCGGGCGCGAAAACACCCTTTAGTTCCGGTTGATGTCTCCAACCGGCACGAAAGATAGACTTTTTAGTCTCGGTTTGAGACATCAATCGGGACTAAAAAATCTGGCAAAAATAATTAGGCGGGTTCTGCCACGGCAGGAAAACGGGCAAAAATCCTGCCGCGGCAGGAGATTTCTATCCACCCCCTCCCGAGACCGCCTTTTCTAGTTTCAGAAGCATGCCAATTTTTTTAAAAAAAATCGAAAAATAAAATCCTTCAAAATGTAATAATATTAAGTGATTTAGTTGTTACAAAAATTAAGAAACATGAATTTCGACATATTTTGCCAAAAACTGTCATGAAAACTTCAAATAACTATAACTTTTGTGTACGAGGTCAAAAAAAACTTACAACCTATCAAAATGTGCGGAAAAAATTTGGAGTTCGATTTCAACGCCTTAGGCCGATTTGGATTCTTTTAAAAAAAATAGCAAATTTTTTATGCCATATTTTGATTACTCACATTTTTCTGATAATAATGGATATATTATTTGTCGAATTTCGATTTACAGGTTTAAAGATATTATTTATGCCACATTAAATGGATAAATGGCAAAAAATGAATAAAATAATATTTTAATTAGTTTTTTTACTTTCATTGGATTAAAAATATTATTTTTAATTATTTATTGTTGTTTACTTAAATAGTTGTATGTATTTTCGAAAAATAAAGACGTGTGATATATTGATACGAGCTAATAAGATTGATATGATAGTTTTGACAACAAGGTATAAATGCGTTTCGCGTAAGGACATCCTGATAAAACAGAGAAGTTAAGCGTGCTAGTGGTGGAGTAGTGCTAGGATAGGTAACCAACCGTAAAGTTTGACCACGAGTGTAATTTTATTTAAGATTAAATATACTTAGTGTTAATAATGTTCCAAGTGAGAGGAAATTCAAAAGTTTAAGGAAAAAATTGAAAAAAAAAATGATTTTTTTTCGAAAAAAGACTCTAGCCCCGAGCCGTATTACGACCCGGGACTATAGGTCCTCCGTCCCCCTCTCTGAAAATGGCCATGTGGTGGCCTCTAGTCCATAGCAAACCAAGACTAGAGGCAGGGGTCTTTAGTCCCGGATAAATCGGGACTATAGGCCCAATTTCCACTAGTGACAAAAACAGCCCCTCCCGTCCCTTCACTCCACACTACACTAGGATGTGTCGTCTACATACTTTGTGGTTGTAGAGGTTGTTCAACCGTGTCAACCTAACATAACAAAATAAGTTATATTCAGCAAAGAGCAAGTTCATAGTGTTGAGCACCAAACAACTTCACCAGAGTATGGCAAGTGGCTCTGAAAGCCGGCTTGCGCCGAAAATTATTTGAAGGGTAAGTTCATAGTGGTCGCCATTTTTCAGGCACATATGAAAACTAAACCTACCAGACTATTGCAAACCATGGACCTTTTCTTTCTTAGATGGCATACTAGACTGTTGGTAACACTCGACTTTGGGTTTGGGACTGTAAATGAAAGAGGGATTTATCATTTTTTGGCGAAATTCTATGGATATATTAATAATCATCAAGATCAGTAAAAAAGACCTAAAAGTAATAAAAATTACAAATAGGTTATTGAACCACCTAGCGACGATTACATACACTAGTGCGAGCCGAAGGTGCGCCGTCGCCCTCGCCCCTTTATCATCAGAGCCAGACAAAACTTGTGATAGTAGATCTTGTTGTAGTAGACAGACAAGAAGTCTTCGTATTAAGGTCATAAAGGACCAACGCACCAGAGCAACAATCATCGCACAACCATAGATTGAAAAATATTGACCTAAAACAAACCAACGAACATAAGAACAGACCGGATTCCAGGAGATCCACCGAAAAAAGACTCCATGTGCCCTCCATCGGTGCTAGATGCACCACCGGAAGGAGGATAAAGCGGTGAGGACCTTATTATGACTTCAAGATGTAGCCATCGTCTAAACATTCTGAAGAAGACACTGAAAAACAGGCTAAGAGAAGAACGAAAAACCTCCCGCCGATGAGAGGTTGTGGTCCGCCACGCCTCGAAGTCCCTAGGGCCACCAAAGATGGAACAGACCGACGACGTTACCGTCGAGGGTGATGGAACCATAGATGGGTTTATGCTAGCTCCCAATCTCCTATATGCTAGCGGCTACATATAACGTGCCCCATATTTATCGAAAAAACAGGTACCATGTATGTATAATCTAAGAAATTTATCATTTTATCATAATAGAAGTTAGATACTTCTCATGTTCAAAAATAAGTTACTCGATTTGTCTAAATTTGTATGCATATACCCACTAAAATATATCTAGATACATATACGAATTTAGAAAATTCAAGTTATTTATTTTCGGACGAAGAGTATACATGATCTTACACATCTGGTTCCTTGAAACCCGGCGAAAGGAACCCAAATGAGAATAGTGTATCGACATCCCATTCTACTACGTGGAGTGACCCTCTAGAAGTTGTATTCAATACTGGGTCGCAATGCGTCCCCATCTCAACTAGGGCGATTTGACGGGTGCAAATGTGCAACACGGCCGCTCGCTGCGTGCCAAAGCTGTGTACGAATGTGCACATTGATATGTATGGAACCCCATTAGCAAAAAATGCCGCCTCCTCCCTAAGAAAATCGAGCTGCAAACATTAAAGGCGACAGGTAGCAGATGGCAGAAGTAGCTGGGCTTAATTGCTAATTATGTCCCTCAACGCTCGCAGACAGATGCTGATCGAATTGCGAATCCTGAATTTCCGTGGCTACGAAAGCGAAGCTACTCCCTCCGTCTCAGTTTTTAAGACTTACGCGTATTTCTAAATTGACAAATTAACCAACTTAACATGAGGTATATAAGATAAAAACTATATTATTAGAAACTTCAAATGTTATATTTTTTAATGATATAATTTTTACATTATATAATTCATATTATATAGCTCATGCGGACGACCTAGATATACGCGTAAGTCTTATAAACTGGGATAGAGGTAGTACGAAGTTTCCGATTCACGTTCAACTTGTTTTATTTACTTTAAGTTGTCATGAAAATTAAATTTCCTCTAGCATTTACCTACATTAATGCTGTGAAAAATTATCCTGTCGGACTCGTGATCAGTCATGAGAAGCACGATCGACACCAGCGGCGAGCATTTTTTTATTACTATGCTTCACTCTTACATTGGTTGAAATTCTCAGATCCCAGAATGAGAAAGGAGAGGTCAAAGTCTGTTAGGTCTTTTCGGTTTGTGATCTAAATACCAATAGCAAAAGCTGTCTTATCAAAATTTCGGTTGAAAGTTAAACAATTCGACCAAGATTCGCAAGAAAATTTGAGCAAACAAACATGAAGTTATGGCCGCAGGGACATGGAGAAGCATGGAAATTGGAAACCTTTCACACAAACAAATACCAACATTGATGGTTTGTCTATGCTTGGGAATTAACCATCAATTGGCTAAGGATCCTTCTCATGGAACATAGCCTGAAAGGAGTTAGATAAATGGAGCTCTATTTTTCTATGTTTTTCTTATAATAGTTTACATGAGAGTGAGAGAGTTTTTTATCCTTGGGAAGCCTCGGAAGATGAAAACTTAGTACACCTATGTTTTTGACTACGAGCGATGTCAGCTTCCCATACATTTAGGAAGCTTTGAAATGCAGATTGGAAGCATGTGTGGGAGTGAGAATGGAAAGAGCGGCTCAATAGTTAAAAAGGAAGGCTATATTGTCATGTAGTGGATTTCTAGTCCTTAACTATCTGTTTAGTGACATGTTCTTATATATGTTTTCTTTCTTTCGGATCCCAAAACAGGTTCCGAGAAACTGGATTATTCTAGGTCCAGAGTTTTCTAGCAAAGATAAAATGAGTGAATTATCGACCCAAAGACCGGAGAGGCATAATCCAAGATTCTAATGCATAAAGTAAATGTTCAAGTTTCATGGTGAGGGAGGTGTATGGTAGGATCTCATGTGGAATAAGTATGCTGGTTATAAATATATTTTCCAGCTTCAGTGGGAAGTGTTTTTTTTCTTTCTCTTTATCACCTTCGCCACAGAGGACGATTCACAATTAAGATTTTGGAAGCCTCCGTAGTTGCACAATGCCTCTTCATGACGAATATCCAGCTTTATTTCACATTGTTTGCTTAACAAGCATGAACAGAAGGAACAAGCCATTGAGTGCCTTACCTCCTAACGTGACATTTGGGTGGGACTAGCTCGGAGCCTAGGCTTGAGGTTTGGAATACAGTCGTGGCTCGGTTAGCGTTCCTTCAATTGTTATGAGGATAAGGTGAATTTAGCTAGAACTTGCACCAATAGAGGAATCTACGTATCGACTGTTGTTTAATGTGAGGATCCAATTAATAATATGTATCATTGATCTGACATAGAGAGACGTGTTCCGGAAGGCTCCGTCGGCGAACTTCTATAGGCACATCATGGCTGAAGCTTGTGGATCGGAAGGAATTCGGTCGTGCGCACCCGTGTTTTTTGCTAGCCGTTTGATTTCAGAAAGAGCGCTGCGAAGCTCTGCTATCTATTCCCATCATGTGTCATATCTTTGACGAACCATGGTGAAGCCATATGCGGACAATGTCATGAAGGTAGGGATATGAGGGCTAGTAATGGTGGTTTGAGTCTTTGTGGCGATGATAATCTGGCTTGGTGATCTGTGACTTGCAGTAGCGACTGTTTGAGGAGGAGACAACACAAGAGAAGATCACATCCTTACCTTGCAGGGTAAAATTCCAAGGTCTGATCTTAATTGGTTGTGTCTGACAATGATCTTGTTAAAGGAATTGTTTTGTGTCGTTGTGGTGGCACGACAGATGCCATGGGTAGGCTTAAGTTGGGGGCCGAATGGATGCTTGTGGTCACCGGGGAGGGAGTGCACGGTCGAGCCATGCACGAAGAACAAGAAGAACTCTCCACGCTTGACAATTTGATTGATACCCCAAAGATTATAAGTGCTCCTTGAGCTGTATTGGCTTGAGTACGTAGCACCTGTTCTCTACTTGGTCCAACCTCCCTCTACTACTGCTATGCCCTCCCTTATATAGGCAGTGCTAGCTAGCTAATACCCCTTTGGGTTCTAGGGTTTACTGTTTGGATCTTGGTCCCTACAATATGAGCCGGGTTATGCGCTTGCCCTAAGCCAATAGGCCCGGTCCATAAATCTTGATAGCTAACGGTCTTCTGGTACGCTGCTTCTTGTTCTTTTTGGTGTCACGTTGTTACTTTGTATGTCAGCGCTTGCTTTGGGCGTTACCCGGCTCCTTTTGTGTCACCTAGCGTCGCCCTTCTCTTTTGACCATACTTTACCATGGTCCTTTCTGAACCTTACTCAGAAATGTGCCACGTGTCCTTCTTGACTCGGCCCTTTCTCGGTTGACACAGCTCGTTGGTACCTGCAAGGGTTACAACTTTGTCCTATATGGGCCGAGATAGTTTGTATCTCGGCTCTCATGCTTATCTTTCCCGGCCGTTCTTACCCGGCCTGGTTCATTTTTTACTCGGAGCCAACCCAGCTGCGCTACGTTTCCCCTCTCGTGACCCTACCGGGGGTTATCCCCCCCGACATTAGTCCCCAAAGCTGATGAGGTCTAGCAGTTCAAGCTGTTAGGCGTCTCCAGGTTCCTTTTATGTGAATGGAGCTTAGTTTTTGTCTTTTATCTATCTCAGTTTCGCACCTTGCCGGGTTAGTCTGACAATTTCGGGTCAATTATTTGAGTTCTTGGCTCATTCTTGCCTCGAGCCGAGTTATTTTGGCCAATTCCGGGTCATTTTCGGCGCGCTTTAGTCACTGACAACTAGTAATCATGATTACTTGCCTCAATTTTTGTTCCAAGTTCTGGCGGCATTGATTTGGCATCGGATTATTCCCCATCAACTGGCGGTCCCATCGGTCTGCGCCTCTTGTCCTTCCAAACGTGGCGGCAATGGATTTTTCATGTATCTTTGGCTACGTGGCTCGTGGTAGCTCACCGGCCTGGTACACGACCACATGCTGGCCGCACGGCACAGTTAGATCCCACTACGGGGGTTTTTACTGCCCTTAAGTAGGGGTTGGGGGTTTCCACTTCCCCCACGCCCGTTTAGTTTCCTTAGCCTTTCTTCCTCCTCGCGCCTGCAAGATCGAACTGCCCCCTTTGCGGTTCCTTCTCCCTCTTGCTCCTGTATGCGATTGCCCCTGTCCTCTTTCGATTCCAGCATGGGTCCTCGCTGTTCCAAGCCTCTCCTTACCGAGGAGGAGACAGACTCCGACGACCTTATGGATGCTCGCGACAGTGCTGATGGTGCCGAGGATCAGGAGGTCCCCGCCGGCGAGCGCGGTGGCTAGGAAGGCTGGGAGGTCTCCACCGAGGAAGTGGAGTGGCTCCGGTCCACCAGACGCATTTCACTGCAAGTGGATTGCCGCCTCCCCGCCGGTGAGATCTCCCCTAAACCTCAAGCTGGCGAGCGGGTGGTTTTCCTTTCCCACTTTGAACGTGGTTTTGCTCTTCCTGTGAGCACTTTCTTTTCCTCGTTTCTTTCTACCTTCCTTCTCTGCACCCACCATCTTCACCTTAGCAAATTGGCTCTCTCTTGTTTCATCTCTTGCTGTGAGGCCTATCTTGGAATTTGGCCAACAGTTCTTACAGGCCAAGTATTTTCGCTTCAAAGTTCAGGTTGTCCCCACTGAAGTTCCCCGTCTTGAAGAAGCCTACTCGGTGCGGTCTGCCAGATCACGCCTGTGAGGATTCCATCTTTCCTCGGGTTCTGGTATTGACTCTTGCAAGAAGTGGCATAGAACCTTTTCTATGTCAAAACATGGTCCACCGATAACATCCGGCTTCCCCTTTCTCGGACGAGGTCCCTACAAGAAGCACGGCAGCTTGACCCATGACCAAGACGCGGTGAACGGCCAACGCACTCGGAAAGGTTACTGTCGCCGGATGAGAACTTTCATCTCGCCGACTTCGACCTCATGTGCACCTTCAGCTCACGCCGGGTAAGCCCCATCCAAGCCAGGAGCCACAAGATGTGCTTCATGAGCGGGTCCTATGATCCCACTCGGCATTCCACTAAGGAGCTCACCCATGACTCCATCGCCCGCCGAGTAAGCTCAATATTTAAACTGAACTTGGCGGATGATTAGGCCTGGAGTTGCCCTCCGTTTAGCCGGGTCAGGACTGTCCCCTGGGTAAGTTTCCGGATTACTTTCTCGCCGAGTAGGCTTTAGCTCTTTTGGCACTCTTAGCTTAGTTTTTAGTCTCTCATTTTGTTTGTCTTTCGCAGAATCTCCTTCACGAGGTTGATGACAGTACTGTCCCTCCTGCTGGTTATCATGGGGACCGCTCTGACTCGGATGAGGTCGAGTATGACCTGGAGTGCTTCATGCCGATCCCGCACACTGCAGCCGCTTCTGCTTCGGGTAAGAGTCAATCTCGCAATCCCTTACAAGACTGGTCTGACGATGATGAGGATGATGATTGTACACTTTTGAAGGTATATGCCTTGTGAGCTTAATCTCTTTGCTTATCCGAGTAAGCCCGTTATTTACTTTTGCAACTGGGCAGGTACATGACATTCCTCCTCTCGCCGTGGGCGGAGTCGGCAAGATTCCCGTCGCTAAGTCGAAGCGACGCGAAACCTCCTCCAGCACTCAGCCGGCTAAGAAGGACAAGCCCAGTCCGGCAGCTCCTGATGCCTCTGATGCTGCCAGCCTGGGTGAGACTTGTCAAGCTGCTGGGCGTCGAGTCACGCGCCGAGTAGCCCACGACCCGGTCGTCACCGGGTAAGTTTCGCACTTTGCCTTCTCTGTTCTTTCCTTTCTCATCACTGCCGTTCTCTTATATATGTCTTGTTATTTTCAGTGTTGCACCTTTGACGACGAGTTAGGCTGCTTCTAGCATTGCCTTGCCATCTTAGGCCTATAGTTCTTCGAGCTGACTCAGCGGCGCCGAGTCCCGTCCGGGTTGAGGCTAGCACTATTGAGTCTCACGCTTCTCAGTGTCAGTCAGACCCGGTGGGTCATTCGGTTAGCGCTCCTGGCGTTGGCCAGGAAAAACTTCCTGATCTTGGTGCCCACAAGTCCGCGCCGAAACCCTCGCCACCGCTTCCTCGGCATCAGCCCTCAAGCTGATGTGAATGAACAACTTCCTGATCTTGGAGCCAACAAAACTGCTAAACCCAGTCAGGGGGCTCCAAGATCTTCTCCAAATCCTCATGCTCGCTCTCAAATTCTGTCAAAGGGTCAGACCCAGCCCAAGGCTTCTGGTTTTACTCGCCCCTCTTCTGGTAAATCCACCTCTTCCAAGCAAACAACTCTAGTTTGCGCTTCGGGTTCTGCTCCTCAGATCCGGCCTCCGACGTCGGCGACAAAGCTCGCTTCAACGGGCAAGGGGGACGAATCTGCGGCTGCCGGGTCAGGTGATGACTCCAGGGCTGTTACCCTCCATACTTCTGCCGCTGCAACCCGTGCCACTGTGGGAACCGCCCTGAAAACGGGTCGAGTTCTCACTCGGACGCTCGGTGGCAAGAGCCTTGGTTCGGCTGAACCTTACGCTGTGGCATGGAATGCAGCAGGCGAGCATGAGGTCAGCACTCTTGCCGGGAAGAAGATGAAGCTGTTGGGGTTCGTAGCATGAAAAACAAAAAATTTCTATCGCATGAACACACACAAGCCAAGCTCTATCTACTAGATTGCAGCAACGAGTCGATAGAGTACTAACCATCGAAGATCCAAAGCGGTTAACGAGAGCAGATTCTCGTGGATGATGCAGTCGTACACTTCCGACCTCAAGATCGCGTAGACGATCCTTCCGGCGCTGCGTTAAAGCTTCGCAATCGTCGACGCGTTAACTCGATGAAGACCTTCCTCTCCCTTGTTCCAGCAGGCAGCGGAGGTTGTAGTACTCCCCTCGTGATTCCGGCAGCACGAAGGCTGTAGGGTTCGCAGCATAGAAAACAAAAATTTTCCTACGATGTGAACTATATACCAAGATCTATATATACTAGATACAAACAACGGGCGGATGTATATCCGTAGAGAACATACCCTTGAAGACCGACAAAGCTTAACGAGTTCAACTCGTGGTTGATGTAGATGATCTCTTGCCGATCTCAAGATCGAGAGGAAGTCCTAGCGCCGCAAATCAGCAGCGCATCCGTGCTCGCACACACGTTCGAGGCACCGAGCAACCTCCGCCTCCTCGCTCCAGTGATGCAGCGGAAGCACAACTCTTTCTTGCCGAATAGCCACCGGGAACATGTATCTCGCTAGTCCGAGACCATGGGGGATAAATTCTAGAGGGGGAGAGAGATCCTTCGCGAGGAGGTGTGAGAGACAAGTGAGGAGGGGGGCTCCTTTTATAGGAGGAGGGGGGGAACCCCAAGGGGGTGGCCGGCGCATGGGGCTGCCCCCTTGCCCTCCCCTCTTCATGTGGGTGGACACTCCACTCACAAAACTCCTCTAAATTCCCTCCACTCAAAAGTCCACTCAAAATTCCCATTAAATTTCCACCAAATTTAATGCAAACTCTCATTAAATAAAACTCTTTTATTTTATTCAGAATTTTGTCAATTACTTTAATGACAAACATTCACAAATAACCCCTTGCTAGAATTCTATTTCACATGCATAACCACTTTATGCAATTTCACCCGAAAACCTGTTTCGGTATCTAGTGAAATAAATTCCTGCGCTTGTTCATTCTTTCGGCATGAAACATTTGCTCCAATTGGATGTCGGTGTCTCTTAAGTGTGTCACCCTACGGTTCGTGAATAATGCGGACATGATCGAGACCCTCTCGGATCAATAATCGAAGCGGGATCCGAGACCCATCTTGACTCCCACATATTCAACGATGACTTTCTTGTGATCGTCGGAACCTTTTACGCTAGTATCTTAATCCCTTTGTTTCACGATATATTACATGTCCGAGATTCGATCATCGGTATCTCCATACCTAGTTTGATCTCATGCACATGCACTCTTTTCTCGTTCGTGATATAACATTCTAGTGATCAAATCACTTGCTTGCAAGCTAATCAATGTGATATCACCGAGAGGGCCTGTAGTATATCTATCCGTCATCGGGATGAACAAATTCACTCTCGATCCATGAGCCTCAACATAACACTTTATTAGTTCGAATCCATCTTTATAATCACCTATTACGGTGTGACGTTTGATGTTATCAAGAAACTCTTCCGGTGTTAGTGATTGACATGATCTCATGGTCTAAGGATTAGGATCACTTCGTAAGTTGTTATAGCAATATAAACTCAATGACTTTGATCGTAATGCTATACTTGGATGAATGTTCATCACATCATTACACTAATGTTGTGATCCCGTTATTAACAACATCCAATGTCCATGATCGGAAACCTTGATCATCTTGTTAATCAACGAGCTAGTTTATGAGAGAGGCATAACTAGGAACTTTCTGTTTGTTTATTAAACACACATGTATTAACGCTTCCGTATTAATACAATTATAGCATGCAAAATAAACATCATCATATACTTGGAATACACATAATAAACACTTTATTATTGCCTCTCGGGGCATATTCCTTCATCTCCCACTTGCACTAGAGACAATAATCTAGTTACATAGTGATAAATCTAACATCCATTGAGTTCGTGTTGATCATGTTTTGCTCTAGGAGAGTTTTAGTCAACGGATGCTACATTGAGATCCGTATGTACTTTAAATCTTTATATCTCCATCCTTGACATGCTCATGATGGAGTGAAACCGGCGCTTAATATGCTTGGAATGCTTGTGAGACCTTGGCTCTTTGGCATTGGCAATGGCACCATTGTTGTCACAATAGATCACCATTGGGTCCAACGTTTGACACAACTCCTAGTTCGGATATGAACTCCTTCATCCAAAGCGCTTCTGGTATCAAGCGACAACATATTCGGCCTCCGTTGTTGATCCCGCTACCACAGGTTGTTTGGAGCTCCTCCAACTAACCGCTCCGCCATTCGTGAGAAATACGTATCCGGATTGAGACTTAGAGTCATCCGGATCGGTGTCAAAGCTAGCGTCGACATAACACTTAGCGACAAGCTCTTCTTCACCTCCGTATACAAGAAACATATCCTTAGTTCTTCGTAAGTACTTAAGGTTATTCTTGACCGCTATCCAGTGTTCCGAACCTGGATCCGATTGGTACCTACTAGTCAAACTAATAGCGTGTGCCACATCCGGTCTTGTACATAGCATGGCGTACATTATAGAGCCTATGGCTGAAGCATAGGGGACTTTGTCCATTATCTCTCTTTCTTCCATAGCCGGACTTTGAGTCTTACTCAATGTCTTGCCTTGCAACATAGGTAAGAACCCCTTCTTACTTCCGTCCATTTTAAACTTCTTTAAAATATTATCAAGGTATGTACTTTGCGATAGCCCTATTAGGCGCCTAGATCTATCTCTATAGATCTTTATGCCTAATATGTATGACGCTTCACCTAGGTCCTTCATTGAAAATTTCGTTTAGATAACTTTTAACACTGTTTAAAGTTCTATATCATTCCGATCAATAATATGTCATCCACATATAATATCGAAATGCCACATTGCTCCCACTCACTTTCTTGTAAATACAAGCTTCTCCATAAGTTTGGACAAATCCAAACTCTTTGATCACCTCATCAAAGCGGAGATTCCAGCCGTGATGCTTGCTTCAATCCATAGATGGATCGCTGAAGCTTGCACACCTTGTTAGCATCCTTAGGATCGACAAAACCCTTTGGTTGTATCATATACAACTCTTCTTCAATATTACCATTGAGAAACGCGGTTTTGACATCCATCTGCCATATTTCATAATCGAAATATGCAGCAATTGCTAACATAATCCTAACTGACTTTAGCATCGCTACGGAGAGAAAGTCTCATCGTAGTCAACTCCTTGAATTTGTCGAAACCCCTTTGCGACAAGTCGAGCTTTATAGATGGTCACATTACCATCAAGATCGCTTTTCCTTTTGAAAATCCATTTGTTCTCTCGGCCTTTCGTGAGGTAATTCCACCAAGTTCCAAACTTGATTTTCATACATGGATTCCATCTCGGATTTCATGGCTTCTAACCATTTGTTGGAATCCGGGCTCATCATCGCTTCTTCATACGTCGCAGGTCATTGTTTTCATCAACCATGAAATTTATGACAGATTTCCGTCTGCTCGAGCTGCGCGTCTGCTTGACCTCGAGGTTCGTAGTACTCTCTTCGGAGTTTCATGATCATTATCATTAGTTCCCTCTTCAACAGTGGAGCCAACTCCGAACAACTTCCGGTGCTGCGCTACTCGCCATACTTTGAAGAGAAGGTTCCACAACCTCTTCGAGTTCTACCTTCCGACTACTCACACCTTTCGCGAGAAACTCTTTCTCTAGAAAGGATCCATTCTTGGCAACTAAAACCTTGCCCTCGGATCTGTGATAGAAGGAATACCCAATAGTTTCTTTAGGGTATCCTATGAAGACGCATTTTTCCGCTTTGGGTTCGAGTTTATCCGGTTGAAGTTTCTTCACATAAACATCGCATCCCCAAACTTTAAGAAATGACAGCTTAGGTTTGTTTCCAAACCATAATTCATACGGTGTCTTTTCAACGGATTTAGATGGTGCCCGATTTAAAGTGAATGCAGTTTCTAGTGCATAAACCCAAAATGACAACGGCAAGTCCGTCGGAGACATCATAGATCGAACCATATCTAATAAAAATGCGATTCTGACGTTCGACACACCATTTCGCTGTGGTGTTCCGCGGTGTGAGTTGTGAAACAATTCCACACTCTTTCATGTGAGTGCTAAACTCGTAACTTAGATACTCAGCTCACGGTCGACCGTAGAAATTTGATCTTTCTATTACGATGATTTTCCACTTCATTCGAAATTCCTTGAACTTTTCAAAGGTTTTAGACTTGTGTTTCATCAAGTAGATATAACCGTATCTACTCAAATCATCCGTGAAAGTAACAAAATAACGATATCCACCTCGTCGACACACTCATTGGACCACATACATCGAATGTATGATTTCCAATAAATCATCGCCTGCTCCATTGAACCGAAAACGGCGTTCTAGTCATCTTGCCCATAAGGCATGGCTCACATGTATCAAATGATTCATAATCAAGTGATTCCAAAAGTCCATCCGAATGGAGCTTCTTCATGCGTTTAATGCCAATATGACCTAGACGGCAGTGCCACATATATGCGGATATATCATCATTAAGTTTAATCCTTTTAGCATCAACATTATGAATATGTGTAACATTATCATTGAGATCTAACAGAAATAAACCATTCATCATCGGTGCATGACCATAAAAGATTTCATTCATATAAATGGAACAACCATTGTTCTCAGATTTAAATGAATAACCACTTTGCATCAAACATGATCCAGATACAATGTTCATGCTCAGTGCAGGCACTGTTGAGAAATATAGCAATTTACCAAGCGAATTATCCATAATAAACGCTAGATAAAACATGACTAGAATAATGGGTAATATACTAATCATGTTAAAAAGCGAATACAAAATAAGGCATATAGCCACACAAACTACAAGACATAAAACTCTGGATAGAATCAGAACAAGATTGAGACAGAAGTTGTACACGCGATAGCGAAGTAGAACCGGTGTTGGAACCGTCATTGGTCATGTCGTCGAGGAAGAGTGCCGATGTCGGGAAGAAGTCCTCGTCGGGAAGACGTCGCTATCTGTGAGGGAGTCCGTGACGGCCGATAGTCGCTAGATAGCGCTCCCAAAAACCTTATCGCCCTTCTCCCGTCACAGACTCGAGCAGCGGGTCTCGGAGGCCCTCTTGTCTCATGTGCACGCCGCAAGACGGAAGTAGCGCAGGCTCGAACTCGAGGCAAGGAATGTAAAGACACACGAGAGGGCGCGACCTCTCTCTCTTATAGGCAGAGGAGAAGGCAGACGGTGCGAAGATGAAACGAAAGGCACATTTAACTCGTATTAAACGTCCATTTAAAGCAAACGTTTCACCTTCAGATAAGTCGATGCTCCGAGCCGATAGCAATGTATCTCAAAGAGCCGATGCATCGGCTTCCAAAATTGTTGATATACCATTCATGCGTGGCAAAATAAAGCTCGGCTCGGGAGATTCCCAAGCAACCATGCTGGCCATGACGTAGGCGAGGCGTGGCGGCGAGGAGGAGGAGGAGCGCGCGTGTGGAACTCTCTCCTTCTCCTTCTCATCCTTTTACCAAGTGGTAGAAGAGGTCACCTTATAAGCTGGTCCAACTTCCACTCAACTAGCAATGTGGGACTAAACATTTGTCCCACCTCTTGCCTTGCATGAATGGGCCACATGGGCCTCTAGGATTTTCAGAAATTATTGAAATAGAAAATGGGCTGGAATATTTGGGCCAAAATTCCAACAATCCCCACTGCATCCCAGAGGCACATGTAATCGCCTTTGGTTCCAAAACACTGTTTATATACCGGTACTTTAGTGGAGACCTTAAGTTGAACTTCCACCTAGAATTCTATGCTACACTAGATTGCGACTTTGCAAGGACTATGCCTTGAACTGCAAGTTTGCTGCAATCTAGCTTCACACGAAGTCTTGAACGATCTTGGGCTACTGGGACTTCCCATGGTGGAGCTTATACGTCATACTCCATGACCTTTCATGAGTTTATTAGAGAGCACCCTCTCATAGATCATGACGCTTTTAACGATCAGACTCATATAGGTGTGTTCTTCAAAAGATGTTACAGACAACATCTTTGCTTAGGATAAGCCACTTAGAACACATTAAGATAATAAATCAACCTGCCATGCGTAATAGGAAAGTATTGCATCTTTATGGAGTGGTATTTATTAAAGTAGGGATACTTTCCTCTCAACTAACCAACAGCTTGTTTCCCAATTCTAATTCACGGGATCTCCGATCACATAGAGTGGTTTACCATGGAAAGCTCAAATTGTGGGTCTCATACCCATCTCCTTCGATGCATTTTCTATCACGTTTGCGTGATAGACCCTTTGTGAAGGATCTCCAAGTTTTTAGATGTTTGGATATAATCCAATGCAATAACTCGAGTTTCTCATTTTCCCGACATTTCAATCTCCTCTTCACATGTCTTGAGGACTTCATATTATCCTTAGAACTGTTCACCTTAATAATCACGCTTTGATTATCACGTTCATTGGAATTGCGGGTATAGGTTTTTCAACCACGTAAGTCCATCAAGAGTTCGAAGCCACTCGCTTCAACAAGGCCGTGTCTAGTCTTGTGAGTTCTGCTTCCATAGTTGACCTCGTTAAGATGGTGCGCTTGCAAGACTTCCAAGAAACAGCGCCACCACCAAGTGTGAAAACATATCCACTGTGGCCTTTATCTCATCAAGATCGATATCCAATTTGAATCACTATAACCCTCTAGTACCCTTGGATACCCGGTATAGTGTATGCCATAGCTCATGATGCCTTTTAGATATCGCATAACTCTCTCAAGAGCATGCCGTGATCATCTCCTCGAATTGAGACAAATCGACCGAGTTTGCTTACAAAGGCGATGTCGGGTCTCGTGGCACTAGCTAAATACATAAGCGAGCCAATAATTTGAGAGTATCTTAGTTGGTCTCTAGCATTTCCTCGATTCTTTCAAGCAACACACTAGGATCATATGGTGTAGGAGAAAATTGACGCCGCTATACCCAAAACGACTCAAAACTTTTCCACATAGTGGGGTGAAGCAATGTAATCCCACCATCATCATCTCTCAAAAGCTTGATGTTCGGATAACATCGCCTACTCCCATCCTTCATCTCAAAGGAACGAGATAAGAAATCTTTGACCTCCTTAATTGCATTAAGGTTGGTTCCAAAATCAGTATGTCATCAACATACAAACAAAGGATGACTCCTCACCCCCACCATGGCGATAGTATACGCACTTGTCGCCGTTTACAACAAAGCCTGCAGTTAAGGTTTTATCAAATTTTTCATGCCACCGCTTAGGTGCTTGTTTGAGACCATACAAAGACTTCAAGAGCTTGCACACTTTTCTTTCTTGACCATTTACTACAAAACCATCTGGTTGATCCATATAGATTTCCTCATCCAACTCTCCATTTAGGAAAGCCGTCTTAACGTCCATTTGATGAACGAGAAGACCGTGTGAGGCAGCCAGAGAAAGTAGTACTCGAATGGTGGTCAACCTTGCTACAGGTGAGTAAGTATCAAAGAAGTCTTCACCTTCCTTTTGGGTATAACCCTTGGCTACAAGCCTTGCCTTGTACTTCTCAATAGTACCATCAGGCCTTAGTTTCTTCTTGAACACCCATTTACATCCTACAGGTTTGCACCCATAAGGACGATCAGTGATCTCCCATGTTTCATTAGCTAAGATGGAATTCATCTCACTATGAACAGCTTCCTTCCAGTAGTCAGCATCAGGAGATGCATAAGCTTCTGAAATGGAAGTGGGAGTGTCATCTACAAGGTACACAATGAAATCATCACCAAAAGACTTTGCGGTCCTTTGTCTCTTGCTCCTTTTAGAAATTTCATTTTCATCCTCCTTAGGACTTTCAGAGTGTTCAATCGAATGATAGGTTCAGAGAATATAGCAAATTCTGATTAGATGAACTAGGTATCTCGGATTTGATGAGTTAGATTTATCCTTCATTGGAAATATATCCTCAAAGAAAGTCGTCGATCGACTCCATGATTATCGACATGAATGTCAGGTACTTCAGATTTTACTATCAAGAATCTATAACCAATGCTATGGAAAGCATAGCCCAGAAAAACACAATCAATGGTTTTGGTCCAAGCTTGCGCTTCTTGGGAATTGGTACATTAACCTTTGCCAAACAACCCCAAGTACGTAAGTAAGAGAGTTTTAGTCTTTTCTTTTCCCATTCTTCGAATGGAGTAATTTCTTTGTTCTTTGTGGGAACTCGATTTAGGACATGACACGCGGTCAATAATGCCTCCCCCCACCATTCCTTAGAAAGACCCGATGTGTCTAACATGGCGTTAACCAAATCTGTTAGAGTACGGTTCTTTCTTTCGGCTACTCCATTTGACTGGGGTGAGTAGGGAGGAGTCCTCTCATGAATTATACCATGTTCCACACAAAAAGAATCAAATTCGTTGGAAAAATACTCTCCACCACGATCAGACCTAAGCCTCTTAATCTTTCGATCAAGTTGATTTTCTGCCTCAGCTTTATAGATTTTGAAGAAACTCAAAGCCTCATCTTTTGATTTTAGAAGATACACATGACAATATCTCGTAGAGTCATCGATCAAAGTCATGAAATATTTCTTTCCACCTTTTGTCAATACACCATTCATCTCACAAAGATCAGAATGTATGAGCTCTAGTGGTGTTAAATTTCACTTCGCAATGTATGTGACTTGCGAGGTTGTTTAGCTTGCACGCAGACTTGGCACTTAGATCCCTTAACAGTTGAGAAATCAGGGATTAAATTCATTTTGGCTAGTCGCGTCATACAACCAAAATTAATATGACAAAGACGAGAGTGCCAGACATTTGATTCAAAATTTGTGTAAATATGATTAACAACTTTATTACAAATGTCTCACAGAGATAAGCGGAACAAGCCTCCGCATTCATAGCCTTTACCAATAAAGGTTCCATACTTCGAAATTACAAATTTATTGGACTCAAATGCAATCTTGTAGCCATCTCGACACAGAAGAGATCCGCTAACAAGATTTTTATTAATTGAGGGAACATGATGCACGTTCTTGGCATACAGTCTTTCCAGTGAACTTCAGATCGACCGTACCAACACCATGAAGCGAAGCATGCGAGCCGTTCCCCATCGACGGTTTGAGTCCCTCGACTGATATGAAGAAAACATGGAAATATCATAACAGACATGTACATTAGCGCCCGTGTCAATCCACCAATCAGGAGAATGACATAATGAAAGAACAGTAGGTAATATACCATACCCAACATCTTTCATCTCAACATCGCCCATGACAACATTAGCGATCTTCTTTGCTCTTCCCATGTTGGCGTTTGTCAAAGCGGTTGGGACAAGCGAGCCCAATGATTAGGATCACACACATGACAAGCACCTTTCCTCTTATCGGTCTTCTTCTTGAAGCTGGTAGACCTGAGGCCTTGTTCTTTCCATCGAACTTTCCTTTGTCATCAAACTTGCCTTTGTTCTTGAACTTGTAAGGTGGAAGTTCCTTTTCATGCAGGTTGGCATTAGAAACTCCCTCGGTACCTCGAGCACGTGTGTCTTTTGCTCTCGCCTTCTCTTCCACATCAAGAGTCCCAATGAGATCCGTCACGGAGAACTCTTGTCTCTTGTGCTTCAGAAGTAGCAAAATTCCTCCATGATCGGGAAGTTTGGCAATGATGCCTCCGGCAACAAACTTGTCCGGTAACACACAAGTGAAGTGCTCAAGCTCCGGCAAGTATCAGTATCTCATGAGCCTGCTCCACAATGGAGCGGTCATCAATCATCTTGTAGTCATAGAATTGTTCCATGACATACGTTCCTTGCCAAAGATCGAGACTCCAAATTTTTCTCGCGCATCCACATATCTTTTCCATTGCTGAATGACAGATATGAATCGACAATATTGTCGCCAAGGATCTTGATCAAGGCAGCCTTGAAAGTAGTATCAAGTTTTGGGCGCCTCTTCCGGCGGATTAAGTTCCTCAGTGCGCCATAGATGGCGTTATAGCAGCTCATGGTCTGAAACCAGAGCACTGCTCTCGCACGCCACCGTTTGTAATTCACACCTTCAAACACAGGTGGCTTCATAGAAGCAACAAAGCCACTTGGGGCAAATTGCCTGAAATAAGGTTTTTGGATTGTTGAGAAATAGAGCAATTTACCAAGCGAATTATCCATAATAAACGCTAGATAAAACATGACTAGAATAATGGGTAATATACTAATCATGTTAAATAGCGAATACAAAATAAGGCATATAGCCACACAAACTACAAGACATAAAACTCTGGATAGAATCAGAACAAGATTGAGATAGAAGTTGTACACAGCGATGGCAGTAGAACCGCGGTGTTGGAACCGTCATTGGTCATGTCGTCGAGGAAGAGTGCGATGTCGGGAAGAAGTCCTCGTCGGGAAGACGTCGCTATCTGTGAGGGAGTCCGTGATCGCCAAGAGTCGCATGATAGCGCTCCCAAAACCTTATCGCCCTTCTCCGTGCGGGACTCAAGGCCGGGGTCTCGGAGGCCTACTGTCCCGGCTCGCGGTGCACGCCGCAAGACGGAATGGGGAAGATGGAAGTAGCGCAGTGCTCTGGAACTCGAGGCAAGGAATGTGTAACAGCACACCTGAGAGGAGGCGCGACCTCTCTCTCTTATAGGAGCAGAGGAGAAGGCGGGCAGTGCGAAGATGAAAGCAGGCACATTTAACTCGTATAACGTCCATTTAAAGCAAACGTTTCACCTTCGTATAAGTCGATGCTCCAGAGCCGATAGCAATGTATCTCAAAGAGCCGATGCATCGCTTTCCCAAAATTGTTGATATACCATTCATGCGTGGCAAAATAAAGCTCGGCTCGTGAGATTCCATAACCAGCAGCCTTGTGCCTGTAACGAGGCGTGGCGGCGAGAGGAGAGGAGGAGCGCGCGTGTGGAACTCTCTCCTTCTCCTTCTCATCCTTTTACCAAGTGGTAGAAGAGCTCACCTTATAAGCTGGTCCAACTTCCACTCAACTAGCAATGTGGGACTAAACATTTGTCCCACCTCTTGCCTTGCATGAATGGGCCACATGGGCCTCTAGGATTTTCAGGAATTATTGAAATAGAAAATGGGCTAGAATATTTGGGCCAAAATTCCAACAGGCACCAGATACCATTTATTTAAGTTTATGACTAATCCCGACGGTAAGTGGAGAGGCAGCGTTCCGACGGCGATTACATCAACGTTTGATCCATTGCCGACACGCATCTTGACCTCACCCCTTGCTAGCTTGTTCCGCAGCCCCTGATTCGAGTTACAAATATTAGCAACTGAACCGGTATCAAATACCCAGGTGCTACTGCGAGCACTAGTCAAGTACACATCAATAACATGTATATCATATATACCTTTGTTTGCCTTGCCGGCCTTCTTGTCGCAGATACTTGGGGCGATTCGCTTCCGATGGCGATCCCCTTACAATAGTAGCACTCGGTATCGGACTTAGGTCCAACTCGGGGTTTCTTTTCAAAGCGCAACAGGCTTGCCTTACTTCCTTCCGCTTTCCTTCTTGTCTTTCTTGAAACCAGTGTTCCTATTGATCATCAACACTTGATGTTCCTTTTGATCTCCACTTCGCAGTTTTAAGCATTGATGAAGCTCGAGAGACTTCTTCATGCCTTGCATATTATAGTTCATCACGAAGCTCTTATAGCTAGGTGGCGTAGATGCAGAACACGATGGATGCCTAAGTCAATGGGAATCGTTATTTCCAAGGACACAAGCTTATCGTAACCCGACATCTTGAGTACATGCTCACTAACGGAAGTGCTCTTCCATCATGCAGCTAAAGAACTTTTACAAGCATTGTAGCTCTCTGAGCATGTGTGTAGAAAATCATTTTCAACTCACCCATTGTATCAAATGCATTGCCGTTTTGAAACGCTTTGAAGTTCGGCTCTAGCCCATACAATATGCCGCAATGAACTAAGTTGTGGTCCTCACGAGTCGATAGACATTCTTCTCTCCTCGTCAGGCATCATCAAAGGTGGGGGCCTAACGCGCTTCTAGCACATATTGTTTTTGTGCGTGGAGAGAATCCTCAAATTCATGGCCCATTCAAGAAAGTTGCTACCGTTCGTCGCTAGTTTCTCTTTATCCATGAACGCATTGAAATTAAAAGCGGTGGTGCCATCTACAACAGAATTTGTAAAGTTTAGACTAAGTGTATGATAGATCGAGTTCAACTAATCTATATTACGAATGAACTCCCACTCCAAAGCGACATCCCTCGTGTCCTTTTGGTGATTACATGAACCAAATCCACTACACCAAGTCCGATCATCACGTGAGTCGGTATAGCTTCAAAGGCGAGCATCAAATGGGCATAATATAAACTATATGACTCATGCTTAACCTTTTCTCTGTGTTTGAGGCCATGTCCGTACATGCTAGGCTCGCCAAGTTAGAACCTTAGTATTTGCGTGTGTAACTGTTTTACACCCGAAATATGGTCGTGGATCCAAGAACACCCGATCATCACGTGATGTCTTGGAGCGACGAAAACATAATCGGTGCATACTAAAGGAAGAACACATTCTTATCTTGATATTTAAATGAGGGATCATCTTATTATGCTTAACAAAGCGCTAAACAAGCAATATAAGATGCAACCAAACATCATATGTTTATTAGTGAAATTATATGGTTCCCGCAGATGATCTCTATCATGTGCATCGTGGTATGATCACTATCATACCTATATGTGTAAATCCAAGGTCTATGGATTTTACGCTATGTGTGTTAAGAGTATCATCTCATACTTTTACTTACAACACTACCATATCATAACACTAGCCCGAACAATCTAAACTAGACGCCTCTAATTTATCCATTGCAAGTTTTACGTGGCTTAGGGCTTTCGAGATAGAACCGTTCTTACCTACGAACATGAACCACAACGAGGATAATCAAATTGTTGACAACTCGCTTGCAAAATAGATATTGACTATAGTAGGAGAGACAGACACCCGCTAGCCACTTATGCAAACTAGTTGCATGTCAAGCGTGGAACAAGTCTCATGTGCGAGGACATGTAAAGTTTGTCCGGGCCGCTTCATCCCACTACGCCACCAATATCCAAAATCACAACAAAGGAGCAACAACATGATCATCATCGCCCACATACTCATATGTGTACTACCCGTGTAAAGTATCGACGCATAGATCCGGCTCTGATACCACTGTAGGGTTCGCAGCATAGAAAACAAAAATTTTCCTACGATGTGAACTATATACCAAGATCTATATATACTAGATACAAACAACGGGCGGATGTATATCCGTAGAGAACATATCCTTGAAGACCGACAAAGCTTAACGAGTTCAACTCGTGGTTGATGTAGACGATCTCTTGCCGATCTCAAGATCGAGAGGAAGTCCTAGCCGCCAAAATCAGCATCCGTGCTCGCACACACGTTCGAGGCACCGAGCAACCTCCGCCTCCTCGCTCCAGCGATGCGGAAGCACAACTCTTTCTTGCCGAATAGCCACCGGAAACATGTATCTCGCTAGTCCGAGACCATGGGGGATAAATTCTAGAGGGGGAGAGAGATCCTTCACGAGGAGGTGTAAGAGACAAGTGATGAGGGGGGCTCCTTTTATAGGAGGAGTGGGGGGGACCCCAAGGGGGTGGCCGGCGCATGGGGGCTGCCCCTTGCCCTCCCCTCTTCATGTGGGTGGACACTCCACTCACAAAACTCCTCTAAATTCCCTCCACTCAAAAGTCCACTCAAAATTCCCATTAAATTTCCACCAAATTTAATGCAAACTCTCATTAAATAAAACTCTTTTATTTTATTCAGAATTTTGTCAATTACTTTAATGACAAACATTCACAAATAACCCCTTGCTAGAATTCTATTTCACATGCATAACCACTTTATGCAATTTCACCCGAAAACCTGTTTCGGTATCTAGTGAAATAAATTCCTGTACTTGTTCATTCTTTCGCATGAAACATTTGCTCCAATTGGATGTCTGTCTCTTAAGTGTGTCACCCTACGGTTCGTGAATAATGCGGACATGATCGAGACCCTCTCGGATCAATAATCGAAGCGGGATCTGGAGACCCATACTCCTCCACATATTCAACGATGACTTTCTTGTGATCGTCGAACCTTTACGCTAGTATCTTAATCCCTTTGTTTCACGATATATTACATGTCCGAGATTCGATCATCGGTATCTCCATACCTAGTTTGATCTCGTTACCGACATGCACTCTTTTCTCGTTCCTGTGATATAACATTCTAGTGATCAAATCACTTGCTTGCAAGCTAATCAATGTGATATCACCGAGAGGGCCCAGAGTATATCTATCCGTCATCGGGATGAACAAATTCCACTCTCGATCCATGAGCCTCAACATAACACTTTATTAGTTCCGAATCCATCTTTATAATCACCCTGTTACGGTGTGACGTTTGATGTTATCAAGAAACTCTTCCGGTGTTAGTGATTGACATGATCTCATGGTCTAAGGATTAGGATCACTTCGTAAGTTGTTATAGCAACATAAACTCAATGACTTTGATCGTAATGCTATACTTCGGATGAATGTTCATCACATCATTACACTAATGTTGTGATCCCGTTATTAACAACATCCAATGTCCATGATCAGGAAACCTTGATCATCTTGTTAATCAACGAGCTAGTTTATGAGAGAGGCATAACTAGGAACTTTCTGTTTGTTTATTAAACACACATGTATTAACGTTTCCGTATTAATACAATTATAGCATGCAAAATAAACATCTATCATATACTTGGAATACACATAATAAACACTTTATTATTGCCTCTCATGGCATATTCCCTTCAAAGGCGTGGTGTCGGAAGTAGATGGAAGATCCCGCAGGGCTTCGCCTAAGCCGGAGCGAGTATGGTGGAGTATGAGAGAGGGCCTTGGTGATCTAGGGTTTAGAGGAACCAAGGGGGGTGGTGTAGCCGGCGGCTAGGGCTTGGGGAAGCCCTAACTCGGCGACTTGGAGGAGCCCTAGGCGGCGGCTGCTGCACTTGGGTGGAGGCGCCAGGAGCTAGGGTTTTGGGTGTGAGGGGTAGGGGCGCCCTACCCCTCCTTATATAGGTGGGAGGAAGGCGGTTGGGAGGAGGGAGTCCTCCTCCAACTCCTTCTCCTTGGCCGGCGGGTGGAGGGAGTAGGACTTCCTCCCTAAGTAGGTTTCCTACTCTCCCTCCACCAACCAAACTTCAGATTTGACTTTTCAAATTGGTGTTTGACTTTCAAACTTGGATTTGATTTCTCTCATCATATTGCCTAGCCAAATGACCTAGTACATGATGCAACCATTCCACATTGTCATGACACATCCATGTACCCTTCCCCTCCGGAGTGCCGGACCTTCCAGACCCTTCTAGAACATTCCTGGTGAAAACACCGGAATCATTTCCGAACTCCAAAACAGGACTTTCCTTATATGAATCTTATTCTCCGGACCATTCCGAATCTCCTCGTGATATCCCAGATCCCATCCAAGATTCCGAACAACATTCGGTCTCTTACTCATCATGCCATAACTACTCAACAACATCGAATCCTTAAGTGTGTCTCCCTACGGTTCGTGAATTATGCGGACATGATCGAGACACTTCTCCGATCAATAACCAATAGAGGAATCTGGAAATTCATATGGCTCCCACATATTTCTATTATTACTTTGTGATCGAATGAACCACTTACATATGATACCAATTTCCCTTTGTCTCACGATAGTTTACTTATCCGAGGTTTTGATCGTCGGTATCTCTGCATACCTAGTTCAACCTCGTTACCGATAAGTACTCTTTTCTCGTTCCCGTGATATGTGATCCCTTGTGAGCCAGTCACATGCTTGCAAGCTAATTGGATGACATTCCACCGAGAGGGCCCAGAGTATATCTATCCGTCATATGGATGGACAAATCCCACTCTTGATCCATGTGCCTCAACACATACTTTCCGAACACTCAATGCCACCTTTATAGCCACCCAGTTACGGTGTGGTGTTTGATGTCATCAAAGCATCCTTCCGGTGATGGTGATTAGCATGATCTCATGGTCGAAGGAATTAGGTTACTATGTATCAGAAAGCTTATAGCAAATGAACTATATTAAATGACTTGACCTTTATGCTATGCTTAACTATAGGAGTATGTCCATCACATCATTCTCCTAATGATATGACCCTGTTGTTAATAACATCTCTATGTTCATGATCAGGAAACCATGATCATATATTAACCAACAAGCTAGTTTAACAAGAGGCTTTACTAGGGACTCGTTTATGTTTACAAATCACACAAGTATTAATGTTTCCGATTAATACAATTATAGCATGGTATGTAAACATTTATCATAAGCATGAAGATATGATAATAACTACTTTATTATTGCCTCTTGGGCATATCTCCAACAGAAGCTGGGCCCCAAGGCTGTCTCCGACATGATCCAGCAGGCCATTGCTCTGATGGCCCGCGCCGACGAAGTGAACGAGGTAAATTAACTTCTTACTCTTTTGTATCATTGAGTATTTCCTTTATACATATCACCTAGTCCCCGAGGTTACAGTCGAGTAAGAAACTTACTCGGCTGTAAGCTCTTCAATAGTCACTTAGCCTTCAAATCCTTTACCCCAAGCCTGTATGTTAGAAATTCGATCCCTAGCCCCCGAGGTTACTGCCAAATAAGGAACTTTCTCGGCTGTAAGCTCTTAAGACCTTTGATTCCTTTGTGCCAAACTCATGTTAGAGCTTCAATCCCTAGCCCTCGAGGTTACTACCGAGTAAGGAACTTACTCGGCTGTAAGCTCTTAAGCCCTTTTTATACGGCAGGTCGCCTGACTTGACTCTTTCTTATTTGTCTGTCTTCTTTGATTAGCTTACGCATAACGAGCGCACCAAGGTGCATAAAGCTCTCGTTCTGGCGCATCGCAAGCTCGAACTTGCGTATGAGAAGCTATAGACTGACACGTATGGCCAAGGTAAAATCTTTGCTCTTCCTCTTTTTCATTTGGTGTAATTTTTCTTAGTCCATCTTCTCATTTTCCCTCTCACTCTTGTTTCACAGCCACTGCTCAGTCCGCCATCAATGAACTTCACTCACAAATCAGCGAGGCCGAGAGTAAATTTCTTACCTCCCTAAGACAATTGCTGAAATTTTTCTGTTGGTCCTGACAAATATTTGTTCTGAATAAGCAGAGAAGCACCAAGACGAACTCCAGAAGGAGCGAGATGAGGTGACTAGGCTGAAGGAATTAATGGCCGAGACGGAGCAGAAGCACTTGGCCGAGGTGAAAGGGCTAAAGGAGGAGCTTGCCGAGAAGAACGAGCAGCAGGCTGCCAGCGCCGAGAAGACTAAGAAGCTGCTCGACGAGGCCGAGTCATTGGTCGAGTCGACAAATATGAACCTCGATGCCCTTCAAGCCAAGACCAAGACTTGGCATAGCAATCTCGCTGCCATCAACTTCTTTCTCGGTAGTGAGTTCTTACTCTTTACGCATTGTCCAAGTCCTGCTAGATTTCCTCCATCTGCCCTTGCTATTTGCTAAATTTCTGTTTTTGCTTGTAGAGAACTTTCTTGAGGCCAACATTTTTGCCATCGGAGCCATGAAGAAAGTGAGAGCCGAAGATGGTGTTGCTGCTAACGGTGAGGTGTCCATGGAGGAGCTCCTTGATGCGGTGTCTGAACGGGTCAAGACCCTCAGATCCTGCGGTGTGGACTTGCTCAAAGCGGCTATCCATGCGTTTCGCATGCTCTGGCCGGATGAAGACCCACCCTAACTCATCGAGCCACTCACCGACAGATTGCTCCTTACTGAAGACTGACTAGATCAATGGCGTGAGTCGGCCGGCCGAGCTGCAGCGGACAAGGCTCTCTCCTTCGTGCTTTCATGGTACGAGGACATCAACCTTGATGTTCTTGCTCGCATAAGGGGAGATGGCAAATGGTTGAACGACCCGGAGCTGATCAAGAAGCGCCAGGAGCGAGCTTATGCCATGATCGAGTACACCATGGTGCACGCTTGGTGTGAAGGGCCCAGCTTCCTCGACCTTGGCGACCCGCTCGTCGAAGTTCCTGCTGAAGAAGGTGGCGACAGCAAGGCGACCGAGTCAGATGATCCAGATGACCCAGCCGCAGATTCCCCTCACCCGGCCGATGCTCCAAGCACTCCTGGCTCCGATAATGCTCCTCCGAGTTCTCCTGCTCCTTAGGCCAACAAATACTCGAACTTTTATTAGATCCCCGGTATGCCGGGTACAAATGTAACGTACATTGCACTTGGAGTTTGACTATGTGCCTTGTGATAGGCTTTATATATTTTGCGTTATGCTTTGAGTGCGAATTACTCAAGGACAAGTCCCCGAGTTTCATTTTGTCGTGTCACCTTTCCTTGCCTTTGGCCCTTGTCTACCATTTTTCGGCGATCGACATTTGGATCTCAAAGTACGAAGGATTTAGTTAGCGGGTATGAAACTTGGATAACTTGGCTGAGATTACTCGACACATATCATAACACAACCTGCAGAGAGTTAGACAAAAACTAAAGCCAACTCGCGTTTCTCCTTTGTATTTATCCGGCGTTCGTGTTTACCCGTCTTAGATCTTTTTCTCTTGCTTGCCATGAAGCCGTGTTTTCGGACAACAGCATAGTCGAAGAGTTGATTTCTTCCAAGTAAACACTACTTGTTCTGAGATAAATTTCGGGCATCACGCCAACAGACGTAAAATAATTGAAATGGAAAGCCTAAGGGGTAGTCCCCAAGTCATTTTTCGAATCATACCATTTTATTATTAGCACATAGCCGGCAAAGACATCCGACATATGAGAGTTCGAGTGATACATGCACTACTTCTCCTAAGTATAGAAGGGACAAAGCACTGCCACATTCCATGGCCTTTTGGTTTCATCTCCTGACCTGTTCGCCTTGTTCTTTTGCGCTTCACGAGCATCTATGAGATAGTAGGAATCATTGTGCAATGCTTTGCTTACAATGAATGGACCTTCCCAAGGAGGCGATAATTATGCATTCCGGCTGTGCGCTGCACCAGCCTTAGCACCATATCTCCTTCTCGGAAAACACGAGGTTGCACTTTCCGGTTATGGTAGCGTCGGAGATTTTGTTGATATATAGCAGATCTGGAGAATGCTAGTTCCCTTGCTTTTTCGAGTAAATCTACTCCATCTTCTCGGGCCTCTTTTACCTCGGCTTACGAGTATTGCCTTATCCTTGGCGAGTCATATTCTATGTCGGCAGGCAAAACTGCTTCAGCCCCATATACAAGGAAAAATGGCGTATAACCAGTTGATCGATTCAGAGTCGTTCTTAAGCTCCACAGTACTGAGGGTTGTTCCTCTATCCAACAACCAGGTGATCTCTGGAGTGGTTCCATTAAGCGGGGTTTTATCCCGGACAGAACTAAGCCATTAGCCCGTTCAACTTGTCCATTTGATTTTGGATGGGCGACTGATGCTACGTCGAGTCTTATTCGGTGTTTCCCATAGAAGCGAGCAAAATCTCCTTCAGCAAAGTTTGTGCCATTGTCCGTGTTCACACTGTGCGGGTAACCATATCTGAGGATTATATCACTTAGGAATGTGACAGCTGTTTTACCGTCCAATTTCTTGATTGGCTTCACTTCTATCCACTTGGTGAACTTATCGATCATGACCAAGATATGAGTCATGCCTACCCTTGCTGGTTTGAATGGTCCTACCATATCCAGGCACCATATTGCAAAAGGCCAAGTGATTGGTATAATCTGCAATTCAGACGCTGGTAAATGTGACTTGGACGCATAGTGTTGACAACCACTGCATTTCCCGACTAACTCTTGCGCTTGTGCCAATGCGCTTGACCAGTAGAATCCATGTCGGAATGCCTTGGCTACCAACGCTCTTGATGACGCATGGTGCCCGCACTCTCCCTGATGGATATCCAATAAGATCTCCTGGCCTTGCTCTGAGCTGATGCAACGCTACGGTACACTTGTCACACTTCGCTTGTAGAGTTCCTTGTTGATTATGGTGTATGCTTTTGCCCTTCGTGCCGTTTGCCTTGCCAGTGTTTCATCACTCGGCAAGGTTCCATCTTTCAAATAACTGAATATTGGTTGTGCCCATGTTGGTATTAGTGGTTCCGGGTCTGCTTCAACATCAATGTCCATTGGTTTCGCCGAGATATGTTCTGCCGACATAACCTGAGGAGTGCCCGAGTGTGATTCGGCGACCCCTGAATTGAACGGATCAGTCCTCGAGTGACTCGGACCTACCCCTGAGTCGATGTCCATTGGCACTGCCTCTGATTCCTGACTCGCCGGGATGATCCTGATTAATTCGGACTCTGGTGACGGCTTGATCGATGGCTTCCTGCGATGCTCCAATGCTACCCCTGGTGGTATTGCTTGCCTAGATGACCCTAGTTTGGATAATACATCTGCTGCCTCATTTTCTGCTCTAGGAATGTGATGAAATTCACAACCGTCAAAATATCCCGAAATTTGTTGTACGTGGAAGCGATATAATGCCATGTTTGCGTCCAGTGCATCCCAATGTCCAGACACTTGATGAATCACCAAACCCGAATCGCCAAAACACATGATCCTTTTGATACCAATTTCCTTGGCTACTTTAATGCCATGGACAAGTGCTTCATACTCGGCAACGTTGTTAGAAGCAGCAAAATGAATTTGCAACACATACCTCAGTTGATCCCTCTTTGGAGATGAGAGCACTATCCTGGCGCCCAGACCCATTCTCGTCTTGGACCCGTCAAAATGCATTTTCCAGTAATTTGGATCTGGCAGTGGTGGTTCATACTGCATCTCCATCCATTCTACAAAGAAATCTGTAACGGCTTGAGATTTTATTGCATCCTGCCTATCATATTGTAGAGTGTATGGTGCCAGTTCAATGGCCCATTTGGCTACTCGGCCGCTGGCATCTTTGCTTCCCAATATATCCGAGATAGGTGCCTCGCATATTACCCAGATTGGGTGTTCTTGAAAATAATGTTTCAGCTTCTTTGCTGCCATATATACCCCATAAGTCATGTTCTGGTAATGCGGGTACTTCTGTTTCGAGACAGAGAGTACTTCGCTCAAGTAATATACTGGTCTTTGGACTGATTTGCCCCCTTCTTCACGTTCAACCACTATTACTACACTTACAACTCTGTTGGTTGCGGCGACATAGAGAAGCATTGGCTCCTTGGATAGTGGTGACGCTAATATTGGTGCTGTTACCAACATTTTATTTAATTCATGGAAAGCGCTATCAGCTTGCTGTGTCCTTGTGAATTTGTCTGATTTTTTCATCAGCTGATATAGTGATAGGGCTTTTTCGCCTAGCCGACTAAAAAACCTGCTCAATGAAGCCAGGCATCCAGTAAAATTCTGGACATCATTGAGGGTTTTTGGCAATTCCATTCTTTTGACGGCCCTGATCTTTGTCGGGTTAGCTTTGATTCCTCGGCTGGATACAAGGAATCCGAGTAACTTGCCAGCTGGGACACCAAATCTACATTTTTCCGGGTTAAGTTTCATCCGGAATCTTCTCAAGTTTGCGAATGTTTGACGCAAGTCCTCAATTAGAGTATGACTTTGTTTGGTTTTTATTACCACGTCATCGACGTATACTTGAACATTTTTGTCCAATTGATCTTGTAAGCATTTTTGCATGCATCTTTGGTATGTTGCGCCTGCATTTCTCAATCCGAATGGCATGGTGCGATAGCACTAAGCCCCGTACGGGGTGATAAAAGCTGTCTTTATTTGATCATTTGGATTCAGCGGAATCTGATGGAATCCTGAATATGCATCCACAAATGACAATAACTCACACCCAGCAGTAGAATCTATGACTTGATCGATCCGAGGCAGAGGAAATGGATCTTTCGGACACGCCTTATTGAGGTTCGTGTAATCAATACACATGCGCCATACCACTGCCACGTTCGGGTCATCTTTCTTCTTCTCGACCAGGACTGGATTTGACAACCAGTCCGGGTGCAGCACTTCCATGATGAATCCAGCAGCTAAAAGTCTTGCAATCTCGGCCGCTATTACTTTCCTCCTATCTTCGACGAAGCGGCGGAGGGGTTGCTTTACCGGCCTTGCATCTGGTCTTACATGAAGAGAGTGCTCAGCCAGCTCCCTCGGAACTCCTTGCAGATCTTGAGTGGACCATGCAAAGATGTCCCGATTCTCACGGAGGAAGATGGTGAGCTCGCTTTCCTATTTATCTGTAAGGCCAGCCCCAATGGTCATTGTGCGCTCTGGGAAAGTTTCATCCACCTGCACCTTCTTGGTTTCCTTGGTAGCTTGAAATGACACATTGCCATGCGGGTTGGTGAGTGCCGGCATGGACATTTGTGCTGCTTTGGCCAATGCTGCCACCTCCAACATCTGACTTTTCTCTTGTGCTATGACGAGTGACTCGGCCAGTGAAGATCCGGCTGAAGCACAAGCAATAGATCTCTTGTAATCTCCTTCCACTGTGATCACCCCACATGGGCCTGGCAGCTTCATCTTTAAGTATGCCATATGGGTAGTAGCCATGAATCTTGCCATAGCCGGCCTGCCGAGTAAGGCGTGATATGAGCTGACCAGATCTACCACCTCGAACTCTATAGCTTCAGTGCGACAATTTTCCCTGTTGCCGAATAAGACGTCGACCCAGATCTTGCCAATTGGCTCACATGACAATCCCGGCACAATCCCGTGGAAAGTGGTCTTAGTCGTCTCCAGCATGTTCATGGTAATTCCTAACTTGAGCATTGTATCCTTATACATGATGTTGATGCTACTGCCACCGTCAATCAGTACTTTTTAAAACTTCACGTTGATATCTGGGCCCATGAATGTTGGATCCAACACCAGAGCGTATCCTCCAGGGGCTGGCATGATCTTGGGGTGATCTTTTATACTCCAAGTTATCTCTTGCTCAGACCAATGCATGTACTTGGGAATTGCCGGCATCGTGGCATTCACTTCCATCATTCGTCGTTGCTGGCTCTTCTTGTCATTTGGCTCTGTGACAAAGACAACATAGCTCTGGTGATGTTCTTTGTACTCGTTTCTGGTTCCGTGGCCGATATGAGCATCGTCACCTCTTGGATTGTGCACCTGGTGCACAGCTTCTCTTCTTTCCTGATTCTGATATCTTGGCTGCCTGTTTTCATATCTGTTATCTGCTCCTACTGCTTGAGCATTTCCTCCTGTAAGTGGCGGAGGTGGAGGTGGTGGAAGCTGCTTATTCGGCGAGTCAACTCTGTCTCCTTTCTAAAACCAAGTGCATTGCCTTGTTGAGTGATTTGCCAGCTTACTCGGACTAGGCGTGTGAAACTTACACGGCTGATCCAACATCATCTCATAGGTGTATTTTTGTCGGTCCTGATACTGTTTCCTCTGATCGTATGGCCTTTTGCAATCATTATTTGGCACCCATTGTTGTTGACCATTTGTCCTTTGACGCTGACTGCTTCCAGCATCTGGATGATCCTGACTCACTGCCGCAACCTGAGCCGAACCATACCTATAATCCGGCCTCTCGTCTCTTCTCTTTCTTCTGTATTCGGATCCTTCCTGGCGCCTTTGCGACCCGGCAGCGTCATAGATCTGAGTCTCAGTCATCCCGTCTGCCGACATGAGCAGCGGTTGAGTCGGATCTCCTAACGCATATGAGTCGGCGATTCTTATCGTCTCTGCCAGGCTTGCCGGCATATCTCTTTGTAACATTTGCCACAACACACTCCCATGTCCACATCCTTGTGCAAACCATGTGATTGCTTGTGACTCGATTACCCGTTCACAAGAGTTACGCATCGTACACCACCTTGTGAGGAACTCCCTGTCTGTCTCATTCGGTCTTTGCTTGAACATTGCTAGTTGCTGTGGGCAATTCGGCCTCTTGTAAGTTCTCGTGAAATTGCTCATGAAAGCGTCGTGAAAATCAATCCAACTGTTGATGCTTCCGGGTGGCAAATTGTTCAACCATACCCGAGCTGGTCCTTCCAGCATCTGCGGTACGTAATGTACTGCCCATCTCAAGTTTCCCTGCGCGATCTTCACAGCGGTTCCATAATCTATGAGCCAATCCTCCGGCTTTGTGCTTCCATCATATGTTTTTGTCCCTCTGGCCAGCTGGAAATTTGGCACCGGTGGCTCCTTCATGATCCTTGGGCCAAAGCACGGTGGACCCTGCGGACCTTGTGATTCAATTATCTCTGCCATTTTTATGCGGTCAAGCTTCAGCCTGGCATCATCCGGCTGAAGGTTCCTACCTCCGTATCTCGCTCCCATTGCTTGATATGCATGATCCGGCAGCTCATACCCGTCATTTACCATGGCCGAGTAACCATCATTATACTTATTCGCGTTCGGGTCAGCTGGCTGTTGAACTGCTTTTCCCGCGCTCTGCTGTCTTCTTTCCGGCTGAGCTGGTGCATTATTCGGAGCTGGATTTCCTCCTCCTGCCGAGTGAGTTGCGTGCCGAGTATGAGGCGCAAAATTTTGCCCTCCGTTGTCATTTCTCTGTCCAATTTTTTCTTGGTTTTCGTTTTCTCGGGGATTATTTCTTTTTGCCCCTTGTGCATGCGTCGGGTTTCCTTAAACTACTGTCGGATCATAGGTGACCATCTGCTTGTTTCTTCCAGAATCCACACTTTTTTCTTTTCTCGGCCTGGGGTGCCGCTCCGGGTGAGGATGCCGTGTGCCCAGCCGATCTTGCCGGGACAGGAGTCGCCGAGTGAACCAGCTGTGATATCCCTGCTATACCCGGATTTGCTTGTAATACGCCTCATTCAGCATGCTGGCTGCTTTTACTAACTCATTGACTCGTTCTTGCTGCCTTTTCTTTGCTTCCCCCTCCAAGTGGGGTAATTCTGCCATTGCTGCTACTGCCGCTCGCAGATTAGCTGCTGCTGTGTTATACGTTGGATGCATGGCCGTCTCATTGTTTTTATCTGGTGTTATCTTTGATGTCGCATCTGCCAGTTCTTCGTTGATGTTCCTTCCTCTCAATCTCGTTGCATCAAGCCGGGTCTTTGCGCCCTTGACTCAATTTGCCGAGTTAAGCTCTCGGATAGTGATATCCACATCCTGCTATAACTGTGCTAGATCCTTTGCTTTCTCCCGGACTTTTATCCTGGTTTCTGCCAACTCGGCTTGCACACGCGCCAGGTCCGTTGCTTGTGCAACTGGCTCTGCCAACTTGTCTATCGCTTCCTGCAGCTCCTTAGCTCTTTTGCTCCTAGCTATGTTCTCTGGTTTTTCCAGCGGCGCCTTTGCTGTTCTTGCAGCCCTTGGCGTTTCCTCGTGATTTCCTTCCTCTGCGTTCTCATTCTCTACTGGAACTACTGGGGGAAGTCAAACAAGATTTTCTGGTAAAATACCGGTGTTAAGTCAAACAAGATTTTGATATCATATAGGGAGATGCCAAGATGATTAAAAGACGTTGGTCTTCTCTTCGATGTCTTGGTTGCATATTTCATGCTCATTGTTACATATCTTCTAATATATGAGATGCTACCAATATATTCACAAAAATAATCCCAAATTATGAACAATGTTGACATATTCAAAATTTTGGTGTGAAACAAGAAGTCATATTGCATCCTTCTTATATGTATATTGTAAAAAGTAACTAAAGTTAACCCACTCTATTGGAGATAGAAAAAATCAAGGGAGAAGTCTATGGACATCTCAACCATTGATTTGTTAAAATTCGGTTGTACATGCAAGAAAGTATCTGTACGAGGAGGGTATGAACAGAAATACAAGATTGTTGTGTACAACCATGCACCAAATGACAAAATGTCAAAGATGTGGAACTGTTTTCTAAGAGCAGATAACAATTAAATTAGCGGATACACAGATTGTGGGATAGTTCTTTGTGTCTATGCAATTCCATGCCTTCCTATACAAACTCTATATATAGAACAATTTTGTCACAAGATATTTTGTAGAAGATATTTCATAATTATTTTTATAAAAAAGGTTAGATTATATTATTAATAATGCATGCGTAGTTAAAATATTATGTATCCGGTTATGCATACATAAAGTATCTCTACAAGGAGTGCATGAAGAGAAAAATATGAACATATGGACTATATTGTTGTGCACAACCATGTACAATGACCATGGGTTAGAGCTACAGATCTATTATAGAGAGCACAACGGAGCTAATCTAGAGGACATGCATGCCAATAATTAGTTTGTGTCTTTGCAACTCCATGCTTGAGTATATAAACACTATATGAAGAAAAATATCCTTTGATTTTTGTAAAACATGTTTCACAATTAATATTATCATTTTAAAATAAAGGTCAAAATTGCATTATAAATAATTTATCCAAATTAAAAATATTTTGTATTTCACGATGAAGAGTGTAAATATGATTAACAAATATTAAAATTTTGACAATTTTAAATCGTAAAGATGATGCCCTCGCAAATGTGAGGGCCACCATGCTAGTTTAAATAATTTGGCCAAGATTGGCAAGAAAACTTTAGTGAACAGAGATGAAGTTATGGCAACAGGGACATGCAGAAGCATGACAATTGGAAACCTTCCACACAAGCAAATACCAACATTGATGGTTTGTCTATGCTTGGGAACCATCAATTGGCAAAGGATCCTTCTCATGGAACATAGCCTGAAAGGAGTTAGATAAATGGAGGTCTATTTTTCTATGTTTTTCTTATAATAATTTACATGAGAGAGAGAGAGAGAGAGTTTTATCCTCAGGGAAGATGAAAAATTAGTACACCTATGTTTTTTACTACGAGCGATGTCAGCATCCCATCCGATTATTAGGGATCCCATACATTATCCAAAGCTTTGAAATGCAGATTGGAAGCATGTGTGGGAGTGAGAATGGAAAGATCGGCTCAATAGTTAAAAAGGAAGGCTATATTGTCATGTAGAGGATTTCTAATCCTTATTAACTATTTGTTTAGTGACATGTTCTTGTACATATGTTTTCTTTCTTTCGGATCCCAAAATTTATTCCGAGAGACTGGATTATTCTAGATCCAGAGTTTTCTAGCAAACATAAAACTAAATAAATATCACTTATCATAAAAAGAGTGTAATTATCGACCCAAAGACCAGAGAGGCATAATCTAATATTCTAATGCCAAAAAGCAATTGTTTAAGTTTCATGGTGACTTGGTGAGGGAAGTGTGTGGTAGGATCTCATGCGGAATAAGTATATGTGGGTTATAAATCTATTTTCCAGCTTCAGTGGGAAGTATTTTTTTTCTTTCTCTTTATCACCTCCTCCACAAAGGAGGATTCACAATTAAGATTTTGGAAGCCTCAGTAGTTGCACAATGCCTCTCCATGACGAATATATAGCTTTTATTTCACATTGTTTGCTTAACAAGCATGGACAGAAGGAACAAGCTATTGAGTGCCTTACCTCCTAACGCGACATTTGGGCAGGACTAGCTCGAGCCTAGGCTTGAGGTTTGAATACACTCGTGGCTCGGTTAGTGTTCGTTCAATTGTCACAAGGATACGATGAATTTAGCTTGAACTTGCACCAATAGAGGAATTTATGTACGAGTTCTTGTTTAATGCAAGGCTCTAATTAATAATATGTATATCTAAAAACATAATTTTTTTCTTAATGTTAAGCTCTTAGTACTATCTTCGCAAATAGGTGTTTTTTGAAAACTATAACCAAACAGAGGGAAATACAATGGGGAAATCTAGCTCAGAAACCTACACCAATGCAATGTTGCTTTTGTCAAAGATACGAAGGAAGAACTAAACTTTTAGCAAAATATGGAGACCACGAAGGCAAGGGCTTCGATTTGGAGCGTGACCAACATGTCCACTTCAGGTGAATGTTATCGAGTATATATAGACATTGATGGTAGGTGTCTCCATGTTGCATGTTGGGTCTTGTGTTGTCTTACACGTTAAGTCAACCTCGTGATCTTCCTTGAATGTATGTGTGGCTTGTGTGATCCTTTAGGAAGTCTTTATGTAGAACGTTAGGTTCGAGTCGGTAAGGGCTTTTGGATGCAAGCCTTCTTGTCACGAACATCGAGGTCACCGTGGTCTGGAAGTGGTGCAAGGTCGTAATCATGTTGGATTTATGCCTAGCCTCACTTATCGCCAACACTCGTGTCTAGATTCATTCTAGGGATTAGTTACTACATGGTGTGTCTTATAAAATATGTGTAAATCCTCACTTGATGATCAATTCAAGTGTCTTCCATCATTTGATTTACCATCTCGTACATGGTATTAGAGCCGAGAGATTTCAAGTTCAAAAAAATTTCTCGATATTTAATAAAAGTATCTGGGGCCTTTATTGATCCCACATCGAAGCCCAGATGGGTCCTAGATTTGAGGGAGATTGTTAAAATATATTGTCCACACTTCTCCATTAGTTCAAAAGTTTGGGTGAATTGATTCTTGCATAATTAGATATTATATGAGATTAATACTTCTACACAAGGCCAGAGAGAGAGATATGATTTAGGGATGGTTGGAGATAGAGCGACTTGGGGGTGGAGAGAGATAGAAGGGTGGATGGACGAAGCAAGCTGATGATCTTGTCTTGTCTCCATGTTGCATGTTGGGTCTTGTCTTGTCTTGCATGTTAAGTCAACCTAATGATCTTCCTTCAATGTACGTGTGTCTTGTGTGACCCTTCGGGAATTCTTCGTGTAGCATAATAGGTTTACGTCGGTAAGATAGGAGCTTCTGGATGTAGGCCTTCTCACGAACATCGAGGCCGTCGTGAGCTGAAAGTGGTGCAGAATTTATGCCTAGCTCCACTTATCGCTGACACTCGTGTCTAGCTGAGCCGTAAGCTTCACCCATCAAGCCACAGTGGCACGCTAAAAACAGAAGCGGTATGCCCTGCAGCCACCACCCCTGGCGGCACGTTGATTCCCACGCAATGGCATGTGTTCACCTTCATATTCACCACGCCGTTCATCATTTGTGAAAGTGTTGCTTGTGCAGCTAGTTTTTTTTTTTCAAACAGAGGCAAAAGCTTTGCCTCATCTACTAAATAAGAAGAAAATGCATAGTTTTTACAACAACGGGCCAAGCCCACGACCTAAACTCCATCAAAATAGGGGCAACGCCTACACACCGACGACCATAGCTAAGAAGACCAACGGAGCCACACGAAACAAGCACACCAAACACAACAAACACGACACTCCTGCACCGCGTTAAAGAAAGACTAGGACAAAGGAAAGCATACATCAATCAACTATAGATGCATCTTCTGCAGCACCCCTCTTCTTGCTTGATCTAGCCGATTTGTTGGATCTAGGATAGGCAACAGCCAAGGTGACGAGAAAAACACAAACCTCTCTTGCAATGGCAACACCAACCACAGGAGTCAACACTCTTGACTTAGCAATCCCATCATCTATGGGAACCACAATCATGCCGAACTTAGACGAAAGAGAGACGGCAGAGTCGACATCACCACTCTTGTCAAAGTCCGGCACCCGAGCCAAGAGCAAGCTCATTCCCTCGCATTTAGAGGCAGCCGACACCACAGACTGCGACGACGGGCCACGAGGGGAGAGAAAGTCATAGAGTTGCTCTTCCGCAACGACAGACGACTCCTTCTGAGAGGAGTAAGTAAATACTAGATGGATCGACAACAGTGATATTGCCAAATCAGTCGCCTACATGCATGAGCTACGACGGCTACCCCTCTGCTGCTAGCATCTGCATTGAATGGACGAATGCCACTATAGGCGCCGGAGGCGGCAGGCAGCAGGCTGCCACGTCAACATGCTGCCATGGGTGGCAACGGGCCTCTGATATGTAATTCGCTTATTTATTTTTCTGTTTGGACTTCTGAACTATGGTGGCTATGTACATCTTAGTATACAGAGACCGGATGTAATGCTTAAACCTTTTAAGTAATAAAAGCATCCTTTATCGAAAAAAATGGGTGGCAACGGGCAGGGCCTATCGCCTCCGTTTACCGTCCCTACTAATCGTGGAATTCCGCCTTTTTTTTTTTTGCGAATTGTGGAATTCCGCCTTGGGTCTGTTGTGACTGCAGGTCTATTGTGTCAGCTAGGGTCTCTGCGTCACTGTAGTTTTGTCAATTAGAGTGGGAGATAGTTCTTTCTGTCAATACATTCGTGTAGGTGTACGTGACCTAATCTTTTAAAATTTCAGCAGCCCATAGTACTAATCGTGGAACTACTTTTTCACCTACACCAACTCAAACTCATGCCCACATACATACTCTTGTCTTGAAATGAAAATGCATCGTCTTCCTAAGCACTGCCTCTGTTTTACTTGCTCATGTTCTTTTTTCTTCGCGCTAGCCACTTAGACCCGATGCAAAATTAGGATTCTGAACATCCACGGCTGCCAAGCCAACATGTCAGCAATATGATTATCCTTCCTATATCAATCTCTCTTTGGTGGCATAGTTCTCGATCAATACAATTGGACAATTCAACAAGTTGTCAGCCAAAGCATGCAACAAACTGCCTTTAGAATGAGCGGCATTGGAAAAATACCAGCAAGTTGGAAGTAAGGAGACAGTTCACGCAGCTGGACAAATTGTTTAGCACACTCGCTGAAGAGTGTTCATTTCTCCCTCCACCGGGTCTCCTTCGCTATGTACAAAGTGGTGCACACAGAGGTTAAATCTGGTGCTCACACTCAGTGGCGGAGCGTGACTGGAATATAAGTATGGACCAGATTGTCAACGAGGAAGGCAGTATGGGTCAATTAGGCCAAATCTGTATGACACGCTGCATTATTTACCAGATCTTGTTGGTCAAATATCCTAATAAAAATGAATTTCAGTTTGAGAAGACTGGGCCCTATTTTTAGATGCGGTACAAACGCAAGACATAAGTAAAACCACGCAAATACTATTGTCATGAAGAAAAAGTTCTACGGAAAAGGCTAATTTTTGTGATATGCCGTTGAAAGGTGGTCTTGTTTTGTGATATGCCGTTGGAAAGTGGCCTTGCTTTGTAATATGAGGCTCCAATTAATAATATGTACTAGTAGAGTGCCCGTGCGTTGCTACGGATATTAGAAAAACTACCTATTATTAATTTTCACTCATTGTTGCCTCCAGCTTGACTATACCCTCAGATTTTACCAAGTGATACCCCAATTAAAATCAGCAAAGTGCTCAACATATCTCACACCTGAAACTGATTCTCGTTCTTAAACCTAAAAGTGCAGGCAGACAAAACATACACGTGGCCTCACCTATGCTCAGGATATCACAAGACATATGAGTTTCATGTACTGAACATTAAAACTAAAGCAACAATGTTTCTTAGCATTCATTTGATGATGCATTTATCTACAATTCAAAATTTATAGGTTCAGAGCATTTAATAATGCCCAAGCAGCCTTTCATCTAAATCTGCACGTTTAGGAACCTGCAATTCATCTGTACAATATCATGCAATCTGCACCAGTGTGATATGTGGATCTGAAACTCATCAAAATGGTACCCGATGATAATGTGTGACCCTAAGGCCGCATTACACCAAGTGCAAAACCTATTGTCTACCTTGATTGTGAGGACAAACAGTTACGTTTCCTTTGATTTTCATTGCACAACTGATAATTCAATGTTCTTCGATCAACATTAGTCTCAAACATCAGTAGGGAACAACCTCCCAGAGCTGATAACAAAATAGAAACTACACATCAAACGTATATGTAACAGCCAATACATTTTTTCCCTTCCATTTTACTTACCAAACCTCATAACCAGAAGCTCTAACAAAAACTACACAACAATCTTACGGTGTGAAGTTCTCCAAAAAAAATATATCTTTACGGTGTGAAAAAGTCACCATCCCCCGTCATCCTCTTTTTTCTCCAGGAACTGAATCCCCGCCAGGTAAATAAATTAGGTTAATCGCCTTAACAAAGGAGCCTATCCATGTGGTTCTTATTTCCCTTCCATATCTCCTCTCTAGTTTCCCTAGGTAGGCTTTCCAAGCTTGGAAAGATCAAACTTTAGTGCAAAACAACAGTTAAATTAGACGTCTATAAACTGATAACCGATTCCTGATTTTCTATATCTGAAGGAAATTATACCTTTTCTTAATTAGCAGCGTTGTCATAGAAATATCTGCTTCACCTCCTTGTAAGTGTGAACGCTGCTATAGGTTTATTTCATGGTTTCCAGCGAAACCATTTTTGCACGTCCCTGCCAATAATAATGCCAAAATAATCTGACATAAAATGAACATCCTTTTATTTTCAAGGACAAAAGAACAACCCGGCGGACCATCAGTGCGTGGACAGCGATTTACACTCCAAATGATAGGAATAAAGTCTAGTAGTTATCTTCTTTGCATCACTAATTTACATAACCAATATGACGTGGGGAACATCAAATTATTTGCATATGTTCACTGATTGAGAAGATACAACATATTAACAAGATATGTAGGAAGCATGTACACAAAAGCAAATAAGGAATCACGGTAATACTATATATTCGAATTAAACGAGCCTACACAAGAAACAAATTGGTATCCATAGATGAATCAAATAAACTTTTTCTGTATTATCACTTCTCACTTTCCACAAAAATTGGGGAGAAAAATAGATGGATCAAACTGCAAAGTGGATGTGGTGGACTCATATGGCACATGCACATCGTTATTGGGACCAATTCCAGATCTTGTGCCACCATGTTTGTGTAGGAATGTGATGCATGATCTTGTGCCACCATGTTTCCATAGACATCAGCAAGCTATCAAGGAGAATTCTGTGTACAAGTAAAAATCTAGTCAATCTACAAAGCTAGCTACTTTAAACCCTTGCAACTCGTCTGAAACCATCTCAACCAAATAAACAATCTCTAGGATTCCATGTGTACACCTAAACAAAAGAAAACAATGCAATTACAACATCAAAAACTGAATATTGAGGTTGTTAATGACCGACGAATATGAAAGATGTCAGAAGTATTTACTTTTAAGAGAATCTGGGTCTTCATCCAAGTAAGCACCGAGTATTTGAACTTCTTAAACTCATATGAGCACTCAAATCAAACTCCTGGTCATTGAGCGTGGCATATGTGACCATGCAATTCTGCCTCTTTATCAGGAAAAAAAATGCAATAATGGCTGAACTGAAGAACATGTACACCGCATTCATGAAGCACCTCCGTCAGGTCATCCATGATTAGTCTTCTCTCTTTCCCCATAGCAGAAACTTTAGGTGGTGATGTATACTACCCGTACGGGTTCAGCAGCCCTGATCTGTAGTCAAAAGAACCGGAATGAAATAGAATCAGCCAATTTCGGGTCAGGATTGGAGCAAACACACACACAGTCGAAAGAACCAGAATGAAATAGAATCAGCCAATTTCGGGTCAGGATTGGAGAAAACACGCACACACAAGCTTGAAGCACGCGTGAAGATCTAGATTTATATCAGCCACACTCCTGCGCTCTCGGGAGCCACGCACGCGAGGACGAGGAGGCTTCAACACTTTGGCGTGGACCTCATGTGGAGAAAGGCGTCAGAGGAGGACCTGAGCGCATCCATAAGTCGAAGTAGGAGGCGCTGAGATGCACGATGGGAGCCGGGGTCATCGGGGTCACCGCTCCTTGCGGCAGCGGGGGAGCGCACCGAGCCAAGACGCAGCTCTCTTTTGCCCCGCGCCGCCCGCCGGTCCAGCATCCTCTAATCTTTGGCCGCCCATCAGCTCTCTCTCCACGCGCGTGTTGCCGCCCGCCCGATCCAGCCCGTGCATCGTTGTCCTATCCATCCACGAGGACCCGGCGTCCCACCCCGTCGACCTTCCCTCTCGCTAGTTCCATCCTGTCGTCGTCGGCCTTCATCACCTCACGCCATGGCTCTGTTCCGTGACCCCGTACGTCTCCAGCGCCACCCCGAGCCTCGACGGTGGCGGTGGAGGTAGAAGATAGGGGTCGAGCGGACTTTTGTTTTTTTTGGTTTCGAACCGTTCACTTTGGGAGGGGGCGCATCAGTGTGAAAGCGTACTTTTGGCTGACGAAAACGTATAGAACAAACCTACCTCTAGAGAAATTAGTAGATAGATATCTGAAAACTTAATTTTTTTTCTTAACATTAAGCTCTTCCTTAGTACTATCTTTGCAAAGAGGTTTAAAAAAAACTATAACCAAACAAAGGGAAATACATGGTTGTTTTTGTCAAAGATACTCCCTCCGTTTAGAAATATAAGATGTTAAACATCTTATATTTCTAAACGGAGGGAGTATAAAGGAAGAGCTTAACTTTTAGTAAAATATGTAGACCACGAAGGCTAGGGCTTCAACTTGGGGCGTGACCAACGTGAGTGAATGGTACCGAATACTCCTATATATATAGGCATTGATGGTAGGTGTCTTCATGTTGCACGTTGGGTCTTGTCTTGTCTTACATGTTAAGTCAACCTCATGATCTTCCTTCAACGTACGTGTGGCTTGTGTGACCCTTCAGGAATTCTTCGTGTAGCATGATAGGCTTAGGTCGGTAACAGCTTCTGGATCCAGGCCTTCTTACAAACATCAAGACCATCGTTGGCTCAAAGTGGTGCAAGATCATAATCATGTGGAATTTATGCCTAGCTCCACTTATCGCTGACACTCATGTCTAGCTCAGCCGTAGCTCAGCCGTAGCTCAGCCGTTCTCTTCACTCATCAGGCCACGGCGGCACGCTAAAAATAGAAGCACCACCCATGACGGCATGTTGATTCTAGAGATGGCAGTTTGGAACTTTTAGGATACTCTCTTTTTTAGCTAGTACAAAAAAAATGTATTAGATTTTACGAAAAAGTTGATTTGCAAAAAAACTAATTCATTTCTTTGTACTAAAGAGGATAGAAGGTAAAGGCCACTAGTGGAAAAAGGACATATAGTCCCGGTTTATAAGGGCCTTTAGTCCCGATTTTGTAACTGGGACTGCGAAATCGGGACTAAAGGCCCCTATTTTTAGTCCCGGTTTGTTACAACCCGAAACTAGAGGGCCACAGCATGGCCGTTTTTTGCTGTGGGGGATGAAGGACCTTTAGTCCTGGGTCGTAATACGGCCCTGGAGTAAGATATTTTTTTCAATTTTTTTTTAATTTTTTTTCGAATTTTTCTTGAACTTTTGAATTGTTTGACTCGTAATACTCTCACTTGGAACTTTTTAGCACTAAGTATATTTAATTGGTCAAATTACAGTTGTGGTCAAACTTCCCATTCAGTCACCCATCCTAGCACTACTCCACCCTCAGCACGCTTAACTTCTCTGTTTCATCCGGATGTCCTCGCACGAAACCCTTTTATACCTTCTTGTCAACACTATCATATCAATCCTATTAGCCCATATCAATATGCCATATATTTTTATTTATTGAAACTACAAACAAATATTTTAGTAAACAACAATAAATAAGTAATAATAATATTTTAATATAATGAAAGTAAAAAACTAAATAAAATAATATTTTATTATTTTTTGCCATTATTCATTTAATATGGCATAAATAATATCTTTAAATCTGTAAATCGAAATTCGACAAATAATATATTCATTATTATCAGAAAAATGTGAGGAATCAAAATATGGAATAAAAAAATGCTAAATAATTGTTTTTTTTTAAATAACTTTTTCCCTTTTCAAATTTTAAAAATGTAAAAGAATCGGAAAAATGTGAGGAATCCATTATTTATAATTTTAAAAATCTAAAAATGTGAGGAATCCAAATAAGGCTCTTAAAATCGAACTCAAATTTTTTTCCACACATTTTGATAGGTGTTGTACATTTTTTTTCGACATCATACGCAAAAGTTATAGCAATTTTAAATTACCCGCGTTCGCACCCCTTTAGTCCAGAACCGTATCACGACGCGGGACTAAAGGGTCACCACTTTAGTTCCGAACTGTATCATGACCCGGGACTAAAGGGTGTTGCCCGCGCCTGCACACATTTAGTCCCGGGTCGTGATACGACCCGGGACTAAAGGTCCGGAATGACCCGGGACTAGAGTTTTCTTGGGCTCGTGGCCACTAAAAACAGTACAAACCGAAACTAGTGCTCATACTAGTCCCGACCCGTAATAAATCGGGAATAGTATCAGACTCTAGATCGAACCGAAGCCTCTTTTTCTAGTAGTGGGCCATTTCCATCCTTAGTTGATTGGCACGCAATGACATATGTGTGCACCTTCATATTCACTCCACCGTTCATCATTTGTAAAAGCGTTGCTTGTGCAGCTAGTAAATACTAAATACTACTTCCTCCGTTTCAAAAAATAAGATGTTTTAGGTTTATGAAGAAAATAAATTTAAACTTGTTTTAGTACGTAGGTTCACTCAATTTAGGAATAAATCTACATATTAAAAGAAGTCTAGATTCATTTTCTTTACAAACCTAAAACATCTTTGCTAAATCTCGGTTAATCGAGAATCACGTTAGCTCTCGATCAATTCGTTTTTTTAGGGAGCTCTCGATCGTCTCGTCTGGCTTCTGTTTCCGATTTTTATCTCGTTTATTATCTTTCTTTTTTTCTTTTTGGATTAGCCCGTGCGGACTCTAGGCCATTGTTTTTATCTCTTTGACTTTTGTGTTGGGCTGAGTAACGGACTTCTTTTTTATATGGAGGCGTTGTAGGCCTTGCTTTCACAGATTATGGATTTTCTTTTGGTAGACGTTACTTATAATCTCTATTTGTGCAATTGCATATAGTTGCGGAATTTCATATACGCGTGTAATTGGAAATCTATACCACTCTGCAAGTGCAATTGCATATAGAGATGTAATTGCACACACATGTGTGCAACTGGGACCCATATATATTTTTACAGGCAATTGCATGTATATGTGTAAAATCACATATATAAATGCAATTTTTAGACACCGTTTCTTTCCTTGTAGATGCAGAATTGCACACATATGTGCAATTGCACCTATGTATGTAATTGCACATGGATATGTAATTACACAATCTTAAACTTTATATCCGATTTCTATATTAAATGTGATTTTTCATGTTAAATTGTAATTTGTTTTTAGGCAATGGTACATTGTAATTGGGCTTGTAGCTGTTTGTTTTTTGAGCTTTTTGTTGGGCTTCTGTTTTCGTATAGGAAAAAAAAGCCCAAAAAGGAAACGCTAAAAGAATCCTCGTTGACTGTGATCGATCGAGCGCCAATGTAATTCTCGGTTGATCGGGCACTAGGCGTACGGAGGGAGTAGATGGATCGATCAGCACCTTTAGTTTCATGGCTGACACCAGTGATATTGTGAAATCTCACGTACGTACATGATCTAGGACGGCTACACCACTACTGCTAGCATCTGCATTGTACGAACGAATGCTGCTACAGCCGGAGGCAGCTGGCAGCAGTGATATTGTCAACGTGCTGTCATGGGTGGCAATAGCTGGGCCTGCCGCCACCGTTTTACTTACGTCCTTACGTGCCGCGTTGGCCAATGGCGGCAGGGTCTGTTGTCTCAGCCAGTGTCAGCAAGCTCCACGTGATGCTTGTCGTCGTCGGAAATTAATCCTACGAGACCCGGTCTATTATTCAATTTTAAATAGATAAAAAAAAAGCGTTAGAAACGTAAAGAACAAATAGGTGTTAGGCATAGGGAAGGATCAATCAATAGATCTAGTCTCATAAGATTTATTTACGCCAGGTCTCCGCCTCACGGTAGTTTTATCAATTACAGTGAGAGGCGCTTCTTTCTGTTAATGCATCGTGTAGGTGGGCTAATCTATTAAAATTTCAGCAGCCCATAGTACTAATCGTGGAATTACTTTTTCACCTACACCAACTCAAACTCATGCCCACATGCATATATATCCCTTGGCTTGAAATGCATCGTGTTCCTCTCTGTTTTACTTGCTCATGTTCTTTTTTCTTCACGCTAGCCACTTAGACTGATGCAGAACTACGATTCTGAACATCCACGGCTGCCAAGCCAGCACGTCAGCAATATGATTATCCTTCCCATATCAAACTTTCTTTGATAGTATAGTTCTCGAACAATACCCAATTGGACAATTCAACAAGATTTTCACCCAAGCATGCAACAAACCGCCTTTAGAATGAGCGGCATTGGAAAAATACCAGCAAGTTGGAAGTAAGCAGACAGTTCGCGCAGCTGGTGCACGACAAATTGTTTTGCACACTCGCTGAAGAGTGCTCATTTCTCCCTCCACCGGGTCTCCTTCGCTATGTACAAAGTGCTGGTCTTGCTTTGTGATATGCCGTTGGAAAGTAGTGGCCGTGCTTTGTAACAAAAGCTCCGCTGACGTGGCCCATGGAGCCAGTGTGGTTGTGCCTGGTGAATCACCAAATTAACAGCCCGTCTTATATCTATAACTAATAATAAAAGGAGGAGCTTTTATATCTTAACATCACATCAATATATGTGAACAGCTATTACTCAACATCACATCAATATATATAATTCAGCATGATATGCACAGGTTTCCTCTCATGCATCCGCATCCTCTTGATAGTAAGATCACATTAGACAAATAAATTTGTTAAATAATAGTTGAAATACATGTAGAACTTTAATTGTGGCATCTGACATGCAGTTCAAGGATGATCTGCCCTTCAAAGTAGGAAAAAAGTGAATTGGAAGCCTGCAGTTCAGTAAAATTTATGTGATGTATGGTACTTCAGATGGATATAAATGACAATTCACCTGGTTTAGAGCTGAACAATCCCTTGTTTGTATAGAGCTGAAGGGCCCCTTAATGGTTTATATGTGTACTGCAAACACATATAATTTACCAAAACTGATTGCACCATCTGTCACTTCAAAGAAATTTAGAGCCCTCTCATCCATCATTGCCCTAAACTTGAGAAAGATGAAAAATATCCAAGATCTAATTAATGAAAGAAAAAAACCCTATGCGAGAATAAAATCCACCGAAAGAAATAAACTATAATGGGACCATATAAATTCTGGTCCTTGTAACCAAAACCTCGCGAGCTGCTGTCCTAGAACCTTGATTCCGCATTTGGGAACCCGACATCCATCCAGAATTCTTGAAGCAGCTCACTGCCGGTCTTGCTGTCTTGTTGCGCGACCATCTTCCACCCCTTCCCATCATCCTCGATCGCACGCAATGCGACCCGGACGACCACCACTTCTGTCGAGGCCAATGAGGTCACCAAGTCCTCACTGCTGGCAAGCAGCGTGAAGCGCGATACCCCGTTCCAGGAGATCCCTCTAGCAATGTGGATCGCCGGCCGGCCAGCATGGAGAGGCCCCCTGGTGCGAGGGTCAAGGGTCGCCGTCTCGTCACCATCGCCTTCTCACATCCCGATCCGGAAAACGCGCATCCCAGGTCTCCAGTGATGTCTATAGTTATCTACATGAAATAAGCGTCAACATCCCACCAGCATTACATTTTCACCTGCCAACTCAAGATCGCGTCCACATATCTATACCATTATATAGTACACGAGTTTTTAAATTTGGATTTACCACTATGTTGTACTCCCTTACCGCCAATGCACCCTTGGACTGATCTGAACCGTTCATTGACAGGTTGGAGTTGTTGTGTGCCGCTTACCAAACCATGATGCATTAGATCTGACGGCTCTCAATGCTTGGATTCGTCACCCCACCACTCCCGCGCTGCTGGACTCAGCACAGAAGCTACCGGACACTTCGGAATGGACACGGAATATGCCATCCGTCCACTGTTCCCACACCTGTCGTGGGATAGGCAGTAGTTGAGGGCTCATATCACATGCGTCTCTTATCTGCATTTTTTTATGGTCTGGAAGCAAATACTGCCACAATTAAACGTGACCGTTTTGCCTATATCGATAGTCACCTTATTATTAAGAGACAGTAAAACTGAGCTAGCTAGGCCTCCTCTCAGGCCGTTGGATTCAGATATTCAACGTTTGGGATTGCTGAGAGCACCAAGATCAAATTTTCACCTGCCACGCCAAGCCCAAGCGTCACTGCCGGCCGAACGTCTCTGGGCATTTGCTGCGGAAACTGATCCAGGCGCACTGTCGTTAATCGGGCTGAATCGCTTAATTGGGCCGAGTAACCGTCTATGTCAGGAACCCTCGTGCGTTTTGTTTCCGTTCTCCTGCTCGTGAGGAGAAACCGAACGCCGTCTCCCGTTCACCTCCCCGCAACCTTTCCTCGTCGTGGCGCCTCCTCCGCTCTCGCCCACGACCATGCGTGCGCCATCACTGCGGGCTGCTCGTGCCCCCCCTCCTCGGCTCGCTACCGTCGACCACCTCGGCACCGCCTGCATCACTACCTCAACCCTCCGCGCTCCGGCGATCTAGGCTGGAGCAGCGTCGCACGACGCCTCCCCATGGACTCCTCAAGCCTGATGTTAATTACTCCATGTATCTCACACATATAAAACGACAAATCCAATCCGCATAGGTGAATTGCCAAATCGAATTCGCCGCCTTCATCGAGGTAAATTGTCAGTTTTGGGTTTAGTCAATCTGACTGTGGATCGGTTTTAATATCTAATATGTTCACCTGATCTAGCGTTATGTGCTGGCAGGTGTGTTTTATGCTTACCATTAATTTGGAACAGATGATGGTGGTGTACTTATGGTAGTATTTCTGTATGGGGCGATTTTAGTGGAAAATAGGTACGTACTATTTCATTTGCTCAAGCCTTAAATCTCTTGCAAGTGGCAATCTATACACTATCCTGGTTTTTTATAGTGTGACAGTACGTTCAACAAATGTTGGCTTTCATACCTAGATCAGCGAATTCATTGTTCTTGTTGTTACCGCGTTGGTTATATTAATAAAACAATACTGTATTTTCTAGGCATCATTTTGATCTCTATGTGCTGGAGTAATATAACTCCAGTTAAATCAATTGATAATGGCATTGTTTTCATTGAATTCTAATTTGTACAGTTAATGAAAACAAGCTCACACCAGGGAATGGGAACAAAATTATTGATAATGTGTGCATCGTGGAGTAAGAGCAGGAGAGTAGGAGGGTGTTTCTTCACAAAGTAAGTAGTTTGGCTGAACTCCTTGGTTTCTCTTTGTATAAAATGTCTCTTATACTATGTTATTTAAACTGCCGTTTGTTTTATCCAGCTTATTTGCTTGGATGGCGGTCAAGTTGGTGAACTGGTATAGCCATATATACATATATCATATTTTCATTATCTGATTTTCAGTTTGGTGTTGAGAAGGCGAAGAATTTCCAGAAGGAGCTCACAAGGCAAGAGGAAAGACATAATGATGTGCTGCTCAAAACTGAGAGATGTCATCATATTATGGATTGCCAAGCAATTGTAGATTTGGTCTTTAAGGATATTGCTATGAGTTGGAAGGCAGGTTCAAAAACATTTTTATTTTACAAACGGTAAACACATAATCCTACTAAACTAAGGTCTTTTTATTCCTAGAGTGGAAATTTTCATAGCACTTAGGCTTTGTGTCTTTTGTATGATGTAAGACCGGTCTAGGCAATTAATCCCACATGCTCCCTGAAATTCATTAGTTACTTGTTGATAACTTAACATGAATATATGATGTTGGATGATGCATTATGTTTAAAATGTCACCTCCAACTTTCTCTTTTACAAAATATGCATCTTTCATTTTACCTGTAAGTGCAAAAACATGGCACATAGATCTTTGTGCCTTTCTTCAACAGCATTTGACTAAGCCTTCAGAATCAACATAGTTTTATCAGTCTATAATGACATTCTTGTGGAATATTTATTCACCTCAAGGAAAGCTATAAAAAATATGAAGCTTTCTGTCTTCACTTCCGAGGGTTAGGGTATAGACCATTTCGAGCAAGCTTTCCCTTCTTCTCCCGGATTTCTACAACTTCCTCTTTAGCTTCTAAAGGCGACCCAATGACCTTTTCGGAATTGGAAGTATTCGTCGCCCTACCCTAAGAAAGAAGTCAGTATAAAACTTCTTGCCCTCCAGAAGTACCGAAGGATGTTCTCGCCCCAAAATTTGTTCTAAAATAATCTACATTCTAGCTTTTATTCAACAAGAACACATACAAAGTGGTTTTTCTCTCTCTGTTGAATGTCATTATCTTTAGTGTAGCTTGGATTGGTTGTTCACATATCTAAGTAGTACAAATAAATACAACACTCATTTATCTGATTTCTTCTAGGACGATGTATACTAAATTAGAACAGAGGGAGTATTATATGACTCAACATAAGATGATGCTCATAAAAATTTATCTGCCTTAGGGAAGCTCTATAGCACATATCAATAATAGGAAGGTGGCGAAGAAAAAATGTTTGAACATTGTCCTAAGTAGTTGAACATATATATTTCTTTGAAGGTAAAAGAGTTTTCTCTCAATTTAATTTTCTCGAGGAGGAGGTGGCCAAGAAATGTTTCGTAGAAGCTACTCTAGACGATATGCAGCGTCCTGAAATAGGTTGGGTCATTTACACATAATTAATTGCCTCTGCTACCACCAGCTGAACTTAGCTACCGATTTTAAAATGTTGATTCATATAATTGCTTGTTTGTTTCCTGAATTTCTTAGGGTGGAATACCGTGTTCAAAGGGAAAATGACTGTTATATGCAATGCAAGGAAAGATGAGGGCAGAAGTGACCATGCCCCTTTAGATGATGTCCTCGACATCTGTTTTGAAGTCCCCGTGGCTTGATGGTGACTGGTGAGTTTTATAACATGTGTATGCCAGATTATGGTGTTCGTATACTCTGTCCTAACACACAACAATTGCAAGTTTAAATACTTGATTTTGGTAAAAAGTACTTCCAGTTCTTTGTAGTAGGGGTATGCCCATGGAAAACAAATGTAATTCTTTCTCTAAATTGCTAGGTATCTAATTGCACCTCGGCATAATTATACCGATGTATCAAGTGTTAGCCTAAATTAAAATCACTTCAATTTAGTCTCACTCATGTATGAGGCATTAGCGTGAATTACTGAAGTGATGTCTAGAAATTTATGTAACCACTCTTAGTGTACGTACACTCTCCTGTTTTGGTTCATGTGATACAGTTTTAGATACATAAAATCAATTAACTAAATTAGTTGTATCATTACTAAGATAATTCTTTATGTGGAATGAAGTGCATGATGTTGCCACGTGGAATTATTATTTTCCTACTTGCTATACAAATCTTTACGTGTAAACAAGTTGCGGTTTTTTCTATTTTCACATTCACATTGTATTTCTTTGCTGATGTGTACAAAATATTCAGGTTCTGTTGTATAACACGTCCAAATAAATCCATCTCGTAGAATATGCACATTATTTTATCCAGCAGTATGGATTCATTATACCGACTTCCCGGTAATTGTCATGAGCTATTTGTGATGCAGTTATTGTCTTCCATGTAATACACATCCACTCCAGATTGATGGCCTCATGCAAATTACTCCTTTCCATACACATTTGTATCACCGGTTTTCTTTTAAATATATTTACTCTCGTTTCCTCGGAAAAGACGGGCGCGGCAAAGCGGTTGTTGTAGAATTTTTAAAATGTTAATCATATACATAGTGATCCATCCGTATGTAAATACAATTTATGGTCTTTAACTTGTAAATATTTTTTTTTGCAAAAAAATACTCTCTCTGACCCATATTATTTGACTCAACTTTATCTAAATACGGATGCATATAGACTAGATATTTAACTAGATACATATGGATCTAAACAAACTTGAGTCAACTAATATGGGTCGGGGGAGTACCTGTAACTATTTTTATTGCTATTCTTGTGGTAACATTAGTAAATGTATTTAAAACTATGACAATGTAAAAACCGTGATACCCATAAGAAATATACTTAATATTTTCTTTCATGACAACATTATGATTCTTGAAGGTTTTAATATATAGAAACGTTTTATCACATATCTCCAGAGACAAGATGTATATCGTATGTTTCCGCATTAACATTGTACATTTACAAATAGAAAACTGCACCGGACTATCACAAATTAAATTAACACGTTCATTGCATGGCGGTTCTCATTATAGATTAGTCTGTTATTGTGCATTAGACATGAGGTCCTTGTATAATGTTATTGTGGTTGAACCATTTCTTGTGCTATAGACTAATTTTGACGATGAAGAGTTTGTTTTATCCTATAATGGAAACAAAATCTGGTCGGTGAAGAGATCCTTTTGTAAATATTTTGTGACATGGTAAAACACATATTTGTTTCCAAATAAATATTAGTTTTAAACATGTGACAAAAATATTTATCGATATGATCAAAATAGTCATGACTCTTGCACCATTGGAGATGTTGGTAATTTGACATACTATTTGAGAGGTGGAGAAGACAATAGACAAAACTTAAACATTCCTTCCAACGAAGGCTCAGATCATGATGATATACCCTTAGTTTGTCTTCGTCTTTGCTATACCTCTAAATAGGCGATAAATAGTTTTTACAAGTCAACTAGGATTATACCGAACTTCAAAATTAACAATTACTATGCCTTGAATAAGGTAAGATTGGTGCGAGCAAAAAAAACATGTATTTACGTGCGTGCATTTTACTAATATATATATGTATCCCTCGGCATGGAATTCATTGCCTCCATACGCCCTCTGCCTCTATTTCACATGTTCTTGTTCTCTTGGTGCTAGCCACTTAGAGTCATGCGCAATTAGGATTCCGAATGTCGGTTGCCGCCAAGCGAACGTGTCAACACTATATTATCCTTCCTATATAGAACTTGCGTCGATGGTATAGGTCTAGATCAATACAATCCGTAAAACTAAACAGGAATATCAGTTGGACGTGCACAAAACTGCCTTCGGAATGAGCGGCGTCAGAAAACTGTCTACAAGTTGGATAACCAACGCCAGCTACTACCCCTGGTGTGCAGTAAACTGTTTAGTGCACTCGGTGAACAGTGATTCTCTTCCTCACTCGGTCTCTTTATGCAGGTACAGGCTGTTTCATACCAAAGTTAAATCTCGTTGTCACATTTGTTTACATGGCAGTATGTTTCAGCAGAGATTAGAGACTAGGTGATTTGCAAATTAGAAGAATTTCTATGCTCTTCTTCTAATTGGCACACCCTATTTTACCACTGATACAAATGGAACAGATAAGCCCAACTGCGAAAGAAATCAGAGTCAAGGAAAAAAAAATCTTCTTTCATGACATGCTGTTTGAAGATCGTCTTGCTTTGCAATATGCCATTGGAAAAGGTATTCAACTCTATATCACCCTTTAGCATGGCACGATGCACAGGAGCATTCCAAATAAGTGCTTTGAACTAGCTCATTTCGAAGATCAAAAGTAGATCGTCTTCAGGAAACATGGAACTTAATCCGTTACATACCTCGTTGGCATATATGGCTCGTACAATCATACTAATTTATACAAAATATGTACCAATTCTTGTTTATTGTAACTCTAGTTTCTTTTCATTTTTTTCCAAAAGAGGGACATCGCCCGGGCATCTGCATCAGTGGATGCACACAACCTTTATTAAGAGTGCAATATTCACGGGAGTGTCATTCGCTTCCGTGCTCCCTTCGTTTTAAAAAAATAAAATATTATATGTATAAGTTTTAGAAAATTCTGAAAATGATTTTTGACGTTGTTAACTTTGTATACTACAAGCATGCAAAATCACAACTGCAAGTTCTTTATATTATGGGTTACATAAAAATAAAAAGTTTGGAGATTTGAAAAATACATGCACAGATCCACACATTTGTTATTTTTGTGCAGCTCAGTACACAAAGTATTTAATATTGTTATTTTTCACGTTTGTAGAAAAAAATCTTTGGATACATCCGATTTTTTTTTTCAATATTTGAAACTTAGACATGTGATTTTCAAGTTTTTAAAATGATAGGAGCATTTGTGGTTGGGTGCACAAATCTCCACTCCAATATTCAAAATCATGGATCGCTCAAAGTTGAAACATGAATCAACCGTGAAAAAAAACAAGAGCCAACTAAGCATCATGTAGTAAACTAATATTTTGCCAACTAGTCTGGCTAAAGATATCCCGAGTGACCGTCTGCAAACAGTTGCATCTAATAGGAAAAATCTGGTATGGGTTTCTGCAACAACTACCATTCACTCATTAACCTAGCTACACATATTTTTTTCTCGAAAAAGGGAAAAGCCCATGTCTCTGCATCACTCATGCATATTGACTTTATTAACACCTAGCTATGCATATATACTTCCTCCGTTTCATAATATAATACGATTTTAGCTTTGTGAAATGGGTGTATTTAGACCTTTTTTAGTGTATAGATTCACTACGAACATATATATTGAAAGAAGTCTAGATATACTCTTTTTACAAATCTAAAACATCTTATATTATGAAACAGGGGAAGTAGAAGGAAGCTTGTATCCCCATTGGGCTTAGCTACATTATTTTCATAGTAGTGACGAGTTCTTGGCCAATTGGCCGGGGCGTGGTGGCGCTAACCAGCCGGCCCGAGTTGAGTCGTGGTCTTGCATCTCTACTTAATTTTAAAAGCAGAGGCTCCTGCCCTGGCGATTAAAAAAATATATCCTTTTCATAGTTGCTTCTCTTCAATTTACATCTCGTTAACGAAATCATACACTTCAGATTACATGGGAATGAGCAGCGTCAGAAAGACATGTTCTACAGCAGCTTTTCTTGTCATGGACCACCGCCTCTCATAGAGATGATGCTTGTCTCATCCCTGTGGTAAGAAGACTGGTGGCTGGAGGTATCTGGTAAGCGAAGGGAAGCAGCCTCATTACTTTCCCGGTGCTAAACAAAGGAGCAGGGAGCTTCGACGACCACATGCATGGATTTTCTTAGACATAGGCGGTTCATAACATCCTCATTGGTTGGTTACCGTCCGATCAATTGTCACAATGACAAGACGAGTTCAGATGAAACTTGCTTCAAGACCAAAATTTCTCGGTCAACTATATATATTGGGCTCTTGTTCATTGTGAGGCTCCAGTTATTAATACTCCCTCCGATCCATATTATCTGTCACAGAAATGTATGTATCTAGACATGTTTTAGTGCTAGATATATCCAATCTAATGACAATTAATATGGATCGGAATAAGTGCTATTTTTGGACACCTAAAATTCTGCTAAAAGTTAACATATTCATTTGGTATCTTTACAAAGGGGTGATTCTAACAAATACACCGTCCCCACAAAGGCAACAATCCTATTTTTGTTTGTTACAAAGAAGAATCAATTAAGCATCTCTTCTTTGTAGGAAAGTTCGCTTGCAGTGCATGATTTATCATCCAGATGGCTTCTAATTTGCATCCACCTTGAAGTGTTTGAAATGTACTTTCTATTTGGATACAAGGCATTGATCTTAAACTTATAATGCTCATCCTGGTGGGTGTATACGCACATTTTTGATCGCTTTTGTTATCTAGAAATGTTGTGGTCCTCCGACAAAAATGAAATTCTTCTCTCCACATCGCACCTTATGTACTAACACACGCATTATCTCCATTCTTGTTTCATTCTTCAGCTACCGGGGAGTTGCTTATGGCAGCATGTACACATATGGAGTGTGCAGTCAAGGAGATAACATAGATCGTGGTCTAGTTTTCTTGTCAAGCCTTTGTCACATTATGTTATTTCTTTCGGTTGCAAACCATGTCTGTTAAAGTTGTTTTTGGCTATCTTGTATGAGTGTATGAGTTGTCTGCATCTTAGTTCAGTAGACACCATGTGTAATTTTGTTGTATCACGTTGATGGGATGTTTTTGGTGAATAAAAACTTCATTTTATCTATAAATTAGAGTAAGATGTTGGGAAGAAAAAGAAGGAAAAGATACCAAGTTGGAATAGAGTCATCGCAGCTTGAGGGCCCTAAGCGTCACAATGATAGTGGTCACACAAAATGTACTGCCACAGTCTTTGATTGATGAAGGAACGACCAATGTGGTGTTCTTCCGGTGGGAGTCAATACACACATGTGTTTTACAGAGTAACGAAGCACTATGGTTTGAATCATGTACTTTTATAAGTTTCATTGAGTCATATACTCAACAACATTTTTGTGTGGGTAATACTCAAAAACTTCACCAAATCAAAATGATGTCTTATCACTGTCACCTCTTAGAACGGCTTGATGCATGGGAGCATTTCAGATCACTGCTTTGATCCAGTTCATGTTGAAGACCACAAGTAGACCTTTCTTGGAAAACATGAAATTTAATCCATCCTCTGTTACATATCTAGTTGGCTTGGCTCAGAGAATCGTACTAATTTAATTCTTAGGCCTATATGACATATCTACCAACTCATTTTTTCGCAGGATCGTGTGTCTTTCTTTGAAAAGGAAAAATATATATTGTGTATTTGTGCTAGCACTACCATTCACTCATTCACCTCTAGCTATGTGTACAAAAGGAAGCTTGTATCCCCCTTGGACTTGAGCTAGATCATTTTCGCTAGTGCTTGTCGACAAAATGTCTCACTTAGTTTGATTATTATGTTTCCATGTTTCTTCTTCCAGCATATTATATATCATATTATCTTAATAATCATGACGAAGTCCTACACTTCAGATTACTTGGGGTTGAGCGGCGTCAGGAAAACCAGTATGACATCATCATTTCAGTGGCGGACCACCGCCTCTTGCCAAGATGTTTTTTCTAGGATACACCCTGGGAGGTGTACCCAACACATAGAAGAAGTTGCCAACAACAGTTACAACACTGCAATGAGGCGGGCCATGGCTACCAACAGAGGGGTGGCAGCTCCCCTAACACCTCAGCCTACTCTCCCTCTAACAACATGTTCACCGGCTCCGGAAAGCCAAACACCTTGGATCGGAACAACCTAGCTAAGCGCCACTGCTGGAAGTCGCCCCGGATATTCGTCTTGATGGTCGCCACCGATGGGCACACGCCATTGAACACAACGTCGTTTCGGTGACTCCAGATGCTCCAGAAGACCAGGATGATGGCCGTCCAGAGGTCGCACTGGTGTGCCTTTGAACATGGTCTCGTCGTCCACCATAGCAGCATGTTTGTGTCCGCCGCGGGAAACCACTAGGGTTTATCCCACCGTTGCAGCGCCCAAGCCTCCTGGGCCACCACGCACCCAATTAAAATGTGTTGGATGGTCTCTGGCTCCTGATCGCAAAGCGGGCACTTGGGTGAACCTCTTGCCAAGATTTTGTTTGTCACGTCTTTATGTTGAAAAGACCTTTGACTGACGGGAGGTACCTGGTAAGCCATGGCAGCATCCTCACTTTGACGGTGCTAAAGAAGAAGTGAGGAGCAACAAAGACGACACATGTGTGACCATAATAATTGATGCAGGCGTTGCATAGATATTTATGGTGCCATAGTGACTAGTTAGACTCTAAATATCTCTATATCCAGATTTACTTTGGACTAAATCAACGACACTTTATATCGACTACGCTTTACTGATACACAGAGAACAACGCTTGTTGATGTCTCTAGTTTTTCACCCGGAACAATAGTTGCCTGCCCACCATTACTCGTGGAAGTACTTGCTCACCTGCCAACTCAAAATCATGCCCACATTTCTTTGGGCAAAATGCCTACATATAGTATATCCCTCGGCTTGCAACTATAGGTATTCCTACATGCCCTGCTTCTTTCGTTACTTGGGCATGTCTTTCTTTCTTGGTACTAGCACTAAGAGTGCTGCCGAATTAGGATTTTGAACATGATCAGCTACCAAGTGAACGTCTCAACGTTGTGATTAAGTTACTCGTCCCATTTCTTTCCTTCATACGGTCGAAATTTCTTTGATGGGCTAGGTCTTGATCTGTACAAACGGGAAATTTCAACAAGAATGTCAACCAGGCTTGCCCCAAACAGCCTCCGGAATGAGCGGCATCAGAAACATGTCAGCATGCTGGACGAACCCTGCTGGTTACAGCCGCTGGTGCACGGCAAATTGTTTAGTGCGCTTGGTGAACAGTTGTCGTTTCTCCCTCACTATGTTTCCTTCCGTAGGTACAAAATGCTGCACACAGAGGTTTAATCTGGTGCCCACATTTGTTTACATGGCAGCATGCCTCAGGGCAAGCCAGATGATTTTGTGAATGAGAAGTATTCACGTGTGCTCTTCAAACTGCTCTGGACCTTATTTTTCCATGCGGTACAAGTGCAAGACATGAGTAAAACCACGCAAAAATGATAATTTTAGTCAGGAAAAATCATAGTCCCGAAGAAAACCGTTCTGTGAAAAAGGCCAAACTGAGGCTAGCTCTTGCTTTGTGATATGACATTGTGCAAAAATATTTACTTGTTATACCAATAACACGATTCCCATTACCAAAGCCGGTAAATGCAATAATTCATAGTACATTAATATCCTGATCATGACATAGAGGAGCCAATCTAGAAAAATATGTGTCTCTATGGCATGGTATTTTCACTGAATAGAGCGCTTACCAAAATATAGCAACAATTAACGAACAAGATTTAGATAAAAATAAAATTTTGAAAATAAGTTGCAATACCGGTAACCGCCGTGTGCTTGTTGCAAAAGAATATAGTATATGATGCAGATCTGTCCCGGTGGTAAGTATTCCTGCTAAATAACCTATCTTTGAATTCTTAGGAGCGTGGCTGTTTACCTAGGCCATCGGAGATAAAGCGCAGATTTAACTCATCGTCTATCTCAATAAACCAGATTATCGTCTCAATGTAAGGCGCCTTTAATCTTGAAGATCCATGACTCTAGATATCCACGCGTGTTGTCATGGATTGATAAAAATTAGATCAGTGTGCTGCTTTGAACTTTGCTTAAGGGTTGTATCCTTGTTTCTGATTTTTTCTGATTTTTTAATAGAAACTAAATCTTAATTTTCCATAGTGTCATGTAATTCGAGACACTGAGTTTATTTACATTCTTGCCTTTCTTCACATTGGGTGATAGTATGATGTTTCTTTTCTTTCAGGGGCAGTCGCGTGAGCAAAGGTGGGATGAATGGACAAGGAAAAGTGGTATCTCAGTCTCTCAGATCATTGTTTTGAACAGTTAATTTTGAAGATCATAAGTAGACCTTTTACGGGAAACATGAAATTTAATCCATCGCCAATATGTATCTCGTTGACATGCATGGCTCGTACCATCGTATAGATTTAATTCTCAAGTCTATATGAAATATCTATGGTAGGCTTGAGTTCCTTTTCTTTAAAAGAAAAAATATATTGTGAATTTGTGCTAGTACTATCATTAACTCATTCACCTCTAGTTATGCGTATATAAGGAAGCTTGTATCCCCATGGGCTTTAGCTAGGTCATTTTTGCTAGTTGCTTCTCGTCGATTCACGCCTCACTTAGTTTTATTATTATGGTTCCATGTTTCTTTCACTGGCGTGAATTATATATATCTTAGTATAGTACTACCTCTGTTCCATATTATAACATGTTTCGAGTAGGCTAATAGTTCATCAAAACGTCTAATCATACATAACAGAGGAGTAATCGTGTCGAAGTCCTACGCTTTAGATTACTTGGGAATTAGCGGCTTCAGGAAAACCCATTTGACTGTATCCTCTTCAGTAGCGGACCAGCATCTCTCGATCCACATTTAATGTCTATATATATATGATATGTATTGCTCCATATGTAAATTTTGAAGTTAGGCTAACTATAGAAGGACCTACCAACTAAATTTTAGCCTAACTTCAAAATTTACATATGGAAATGTATTGCTCCATCTATATCACATTACTAGCAACACCTATGGGAATTGAACATGTCAATATTTTTAATGTGTCAAAGTCTAATCAGCACATTTTGATTTATTAAATTAAATCTTTGTGAAAGCACTAGTACTAAATCATGGCATGTTGCTATGATGCCGGCTACGGGCAATGGTAACTAATTATAGTGTTTGAACCACATTTTACGATTTTCCTTTTGATGGAGATGAAATGGGCCTAGCTGAGAACATCCAAAATAATGTGGTGTAGGTGGGACTATCTTCGTACTTACACTTTGCTCGAGTTCATATTTGGTCTAACTAGTAGCCTTGTAGGGTAAATTTATGTACACATAAAAACTATTTACTGCTCTCTAGTGGTACATAGAGTCTAACATGTGATGGGCGATTTCGGCATCTCTAGTTTCAATACAAAATAGGGGCCACCAGGCCGATGTTGCTCGTAGAAATAAAATTTTCACCTACCGACTTGAACTTATATTTCACATATATATAAGCATATACATTGGCTTGGAATTCATTGTCTTCCTTCCTCCGCTCTGCCTGTAATGTTTCCTGCGCATATCTTTCATTCTTAAAAGGTGTTGTGTTAGCCAATCATTCTGGCACACACGAGTAAGATTCTGAGCATCCACGACACGATTATGCTACTCATGCCATGGCCCTTGGTGCGTTTTCCTTCATATGGTTTAAGGTTTCTTGATCTATAGTTCTATACAGCAGGGGAAGTCCAACAGAAATCTCCACCCCTGCCTAGGAATGAGTGGCATCACAAAGATATCAGCAAGTGGGATATAACTTAGCAGTTACTATTACTGATCGGCCACAAATTGTTTTGCTCATGGAGCCTCACGGTGTTGCTGATCGGCGGCAATATCTACCCCTTGGGCAAGATGGAAATGCAGTAGAACTACCGGGAGGAGTGACCATTGATCAAGAGGCAGAGCTGAGACCATGTGACCTCGCTAGAGAAGTTTGGCTAGGTAGACGAGGCCAAAATCGATGTTGTAGCGATGACGGGGCTGGAGATGAGGGGATACAGGAATGTCAAAGATGCTAGGAGAAGGGGGGCGCCCTCCGAGATGGCCTGATTCTGGCAGGACAGATTGGCTGTATCAGGCTTGAAGTCAATTCAGACTTCCTTGATGTGATTCAGACTGCCCATCGCCTGTTGAAAGGACGAACGTGCCCGTCGTCTTTTGAACGGACGAACGTGGTCCATCTTCTTTTGAACAGACGAGCGATCTTTAGATTTGCAAATTCCCTATTTCGTGTATTATTTTTGGATGTATTATTTAAAAAAAATTAGCAATAAGTTACATGAGAGGTCAGGATGTGTTAGTGTTTATGCATGACGTTAGTGGGTTAGTGGTTGCATAATAGCCGTGTGAGTTTGGCTATATAAACCATTGTAACCAGCTGAAGTGAGTTGAGAAATACAGAGAAAAAGCACAAGTGCGTGTGCTGTGAAAATGTGTGTGTTCTTCTCCACCATATATATTTGTGTGTGTATCTTGGACAAATCCATCACAGACGTCACCAACCGTGAGCGATTGTGTATTCAGACAAATTGACAAAGCTAAAAGCCTAGAAAAGTCAGCCAAGGAAGCAGGAAAGGACGCCGATAGGGAAGGAAGTTAGACAAATTTTAGTATTGTATATCTTTCGACATATTCCTACTAAGGCCATGTTCGGTTAATCCACTTGGGAAGTGGATTGAAGTGGTTTGAAGGGGATTGGGAGGGATTTTGACTTGGATGGGATTTAATCCCCTTCAATCCATTCCAAACCCAATCGATCCCGAGCAAACCGAACAAGGCCTAATATAGTGTAATTCATAGCATATCTCATTCTTCTCATTTATGTTCATAGCCTGGGATTCGGAGAAACTTTTTTTTCGAGGGATGACACTCAGGGAAACTTTGAACCAACTTAAGACAACGGAAACTGTGTATAATACTCCAGGCTACTCAGATATTCATTTGTTTTTGTCTTGTGTGGGGTGCCATGACTTCTTTGTTTACCAAGTGAGGTATAGGTTATACACTGACATGCGTGCCCTCTACACAGATTGCTTTATAAAGGAAGCAACTCGCATTCACCACAAACCTCCTCATGTCAACCTCTACTCTGTTTCAAGACATTGTCTAAACCTACCATTTCGCAAGGAAATTGGTCATATTTACTGCTTCTAGAATCATGGGTAGCAACAGCAGAGGCGATTGGAGCTCATGTAATGATATACAGATTTACATACACCCGCTGCCTCTCTTAATGTTACTTTGTATGCAGATTCGCATGCTCAGCCGCTGGTGCTTCTACAGCAGTGACGAGTCCCACTCCGGTTTCCAGGTCAGAAACCTCAAAGGGACCTCGCTGATCGTCCTCGCCCTTGGCCTGATTTGGCTACCTCTCAGATTCCAAACAATGTTAGCTGGTTCTTGTAAGGGCCGAGTTCAGGCACCATTTGTCATCAGTGGCTGATATTTCACGTAATCTATCCCATTCAACCTAACGCAGCATAAGACCTGCTCAGGCAATTCTTCTGGCTTATTTCCCTGCAGAGAAAGAAGCAGGCACATTAACTAATCTATCTTGCAGAGCAAAATAAAAAGAGGGGATCACAGTTATGCAAGTTGCTAGATCAAGAACATTTATATGATCAACATACCTGAATGGTTAGCCCAACATCAAGCATGCATATTTTTAGCCTGTCAAGAAATGTTTCAAACCCTTTCCTAGAGATGTAGCCAAATCTATGCATATCAATGTCAACCTCAAAGTAATTATCACCCTGCACAGAAACATAAGATGCTATAAACACTGCTTAATTAAGTAACTTAAGTACAGGACCACAAGTTGGCATTTTATATAATATACAAAAGTACAATTCATAAAAGCACAACTAACCAGGAAAAACTGATGTTGAGGTCTAGAAAGCACAGGCTTCTCGTTATATGCATGCATTAGCTTCCTCTCTGCGGCACTTAAAGGAAGGTCCTCCAGATTAGCCACTCGTCCAAGTATCTTCAGCCGTTCTCGAAATGGTATAGTTGTTTCCATTGGAAATGCTTTTATCTTTTCTACATCATCATCAACCAACTTCTGTTTGGGAAGTCAAACAAAAAAGCCAAAACGTTGTTAACTTCTAAAAATATTGCGTACAGGAAAACAACTAACTACTGAGTGCTTTTAAACGCAAAGGTGCCTGTCTAAAAAGCAAAAGGTAGCCACCAACAGAACATCGACCACAAATCATGTATTTCCTCCGTTCACTATTATAAGGTGTTTTAGGTTTTATAGAAAATGCATGTATCTAGAGTCTAGACGTGTTTTAGTGTGTAGGTTCACTCACTTCGGTACGTATGTATGTTCGATGTTAATTTGTACTGTCACGTTAATAGGTGCAAAACATATGATCAGCGGAGCCAGCAGGCTGTGTATGTACATGTATGCGTACGTAGAGCTGATCATTTGACTGATCAACTCGACATATACGTGCATGCAGCTAGCATCTATCCATACTAGCACGCAGGCAGCTACTACTCATGAACCAGCGCCTAGTAAATACAACGTGAAGAAAAGAGCTATTGATCATGATTTAATTAATTACTAGTTCACTTTGCAGGGTCACGTATAGTCAAAGTTGTAAGACGTATGTATACGGCTCGGCCGGCCGGCCGGCCGCGCCTTCACGTATTTGTTGGCTACCGGATCAGGAGTAACAGGTTTTATTTTGATCAGGTTGCACCGATCCATGCACCGAAGCTAGCTAGATAAACATCAAAGCAATTCAATCGGCCGCGAGTTTCCTGGAGGAATAGCGCGTGCAAGCGTAGAGATAAACATGCATGGCCGCCGGCGCCCGCGATAAACTCTCTCTTGTGGTTATCCATACGTGGCTGTTGCCTATAAAAAGGCATACGGCGACCCAGATGAAGAAAAAAAACCATCCGGCCGGAGGCGTAGTGCACGCAGCCAGAGGAAGAGCTCGTATTCACTTCAAACCATATACACGCACACAGCACCCATCCCAGCACCAATTCTCTACACACAAGTACACGGCTAACCTCAGAATACCATTCACGCGCACGTTGTTTATCAGCAAAGAGGAGACGCCATGGGAGACCAGCCGATGATCTCTAATGGTAAGAAGCAAGGTTGACTGCTACCTTCTCTTTCCCAACCCTCTCTCTCGCACACGCACGCACGCATGCAGTTGGGGCCGTGACACTTGGAGCCCGTGGCGCCGGAAACGGTGGCAAGACCGGAGCGTGCCAGAGCGGCCGACGTCTCTCAGCCGGACGCGCGACGCAGCCGGGGCGCGGGCGTGCAGCTCGTGGCCTTCTTCGTCACTCTAAACCACTCTGAAGACGGCGGTGGCGGGGTTGCCGGCGTGTAGCTCGGCGCCTCCTCCACTCTCGCAGCCGCGTCATGACGGGCCTCGGGCGACCGGAACGCTGGATGCCATCTCCGCCATGAACAGCGCCGACGAAGACGACGGACCCGTGGACGCGCGGCTGCCGGCGTGTAGCCTGGCGCCATCTCCAACACCACCAAGAGGGTGGCCTCGACGGCCCGGCTGCCGGCGTGCAGCACGGCGCCATCTCCATCTCCGGCGCAACGTTCATCTCCGCCGCCACCAAGACGATGGCCCCGTGGGCCGCTGCCGTCGTCGCGATCGGCGCCATCTCCATCTCCGCCGCCACCAAGACGACGGACCGGGGGCGCGCGGCTGCCGGCGTGCAGCCCGGCGCCACCTCCATCTCCGCCGCCACTAAGAGCACGACCTCGAGGACGCGAGGCTGCCGGTGTGCAGCCTGGCGCCATCGCCATCTCCGCTCTGGTGTGGCGCGCCAAAGATGGCAGCCTCAGGACTGCCGGCGGGCCGTAGCGGCGCCATCTCTTCCCCCATCGAGCCATGCTCTACGGCGGCGCCGAAGACGATGGAGGCGTGGAGCCCGGTACCTCATCACACCGGAGAAGCGTGCCGAAGACGACGACGATAAGGCGGCCGTCGTGCATTCGGCGCCACGTCCATCTCGACGAACCATGCTGCCCAAGACTGCGGCGGGGCTGCCGGCGTGCGGCCCAACCTTTATTCACATCCTACGAACGTCAACAAGACGACGGCCCCGAGGCCGTAGCGGCGCCATCTCTCCTCCCGTCGAGACCGACGCCTTCTTCACTCCGGCGAGGCGCGACGAAGACGAGTGATGGCGGGGCTGCTAGTATGCAATCCATCGCCGTCTCCACCCCTGCAAGCCATAGGCGATAGCGTCGGGGTGTCCATCGGACAGCCCGGTGCTAGCTCCATTTCCGTGAAGCCGTCGGGCATGGGAGAAAGTACTGCCGACTCGCAATCCGGCGGCATACCCCACCTTCATCTTCACGAGCCCGTGAGACGACGCTCTTGTTTAGGGCGGCGGTAGTGAACTCGGCGTCGGACCGTGATTTAGTGTCAACCACGTCGGCCGCACCGACTTGTAGGCGCGTCGGTTTTGCACCGACGCCGATCTCCACCACCTCTGCGAGGCATACCCCTTGCGCACCCCGATGAGGCTGCTGGTCGTCGAGAAGTCCCAGCTGAGCGGACCCATGCTACCCCAACTCCAACTGCATCGACGCCGTCAAGACCGACGAGGCACGATGGCGAGGCGTGGCGGAGTAAAACCACGCTACTCGTGGCGCGTGTCCGACGAGGACCAGCTCTGCCGCGCCCACACACACCACCACCACATCATGCATGACGGACGCGGCAAGACGACGAAGACGACCACGGCTTAATCGGAGGTGTCTCGCGGCGTAACCAGCGGGAATTAACCGGTGCCTTCGAGGCCGGGAACCATGAGATCGCAATCGCCCTAGTCGGTGGCAGCATAAGCGGTGCCACGGCGCACTATATTAGGGACTTGTACTTTATTTCTCCACGAGAGATTAATGAAATGCATCTTCCCTACTTTTTTCTTGTGTACTACGGTACACTGGCACGCCCGCATTTTTTTTTTTTCTTTACCCCGGCGCATGAGAAAAACACGCTACCATCCTTCTCCCCTTGAGTAGCCCTACGTTCTACTTTTCCCGAACGTTTTTCTCGTGTCAAACAATGTATTCCATATTAAAATATCTAAAAGGTCTTACAATAGTGAACAGAGGAAGTAGCATTTATAAAAATATCAACATAAGTTGCAAACACACCTCCTTTACTGAACCACATTTTAACCCTATTATCCAGAACTGTCAATCATCAGTCAATCAATCGGCAATGCATCAAAACATGGAGTACCTTTTAGTTTTTTATCTTGATCAACTACAGAGTTCAATATGCCTAGGAGGTTGACCTTTTTACCTTGGTCAGATATTAATGTTTATGGCTCTAGGACCCTGAAAAGGCCTTTCAGTTATCACTAAACTGGTGTTCTCAGGTTTAAATCTACGGAAATATTGTTCATCAACCTAAAAGTCTATTATATTACTTTGAACCATGTAGTATGGTAATCTCCTTCTCATGTCCTTTATTATAGTTGCCTGAACGATATAAAATAGATATAGCAGTTTCACTTTAATGCTGTTGTTCATTTCAAACAAGACAAACTATATGAGTATATGTATAGCATCACCACTCCCATCATTATGAATATTTAAATGTATATAAGAACCACACAGATTGTAAATAGTTTGTGAAACTATAGAAGAGAATATGAGACCATCAAAATCTTACTCTGATATTCTCGATAAATAAGGGTGGAAGCTCTTTTGAGTAACCTTCAGAAAGCCTAAAATACAAAACAAAGCTCATCCCTTCCCCATCGGTTTCATTCTGAAAGAGTGAAGCAGGATACAGTGGAACCTGAGAAAATGCATAAAAATGTCATTGTCAAACCACTGACCAAATATTAACAAGGGAAAATAATGTCGGTATGGAGAAAAATAGTAGTTACACAAAAAAATTAAATTCATTTTATCTTAGTTACACAAGTAACAATTCTCCGACGAACTGCTGTAACTAATACAGGCAAAGTATTTCATTAAACACAGTTCATCAGGGGCTCATGCCTCTTCATAGTTGCGTTCTTCTGAAGACTAGGTGATAGCACACTGGTCACTGGGAACACTAGGGTCTCCTTGGCAACCTAGTTCGCATCCCTGTGGCTTGTTGATTTCTTGGTGGGATTAATAAGCCTTGCCTCACATAAAGTCATAATCATGGAGCCTTCTTAAGACAAAACCACATTATTTTCCTTCCCCCATTGGTCTCTTTGTGTCCTTATCTCGAAAGCATTGGTGGTCAGTGCATTGTCTCAGCTAGTAAACATCCCGAAGTCGCATAAGCAACTGGTAGGAGGGGAGCGGATGTGGATTTAGAATGTACAAGCCCACTGCCCACTAACCACGTTCAAGTCCAATTCAACTTGAACATGGTACCTAACTATTCAACTTAATTAAACCGGTACCTGGTTGCTCCTAGGTATCCATCATACTTACTGTATAAGAAATTAGCCATCATCACACAATTACATAACACATTGCAGCCTTGTAAAAAATAACTTATTCGTTTTGAAAAATTGCACATCGTACTAAAAGCATAATAACAGCTAAAAGCACAATGGCTCAAAGTATATAGGCACGCAGTTACATACTCACAAAATTCTAGCTAAACAAACAAGAGTTTTCATGTGTAATAATTACACAAAACTGAGCATCACTTGAAAGGGGTTGTATGCATAATCTTCACTATGGACCGGATCAACACTGTTTCTGAACTCCTCAAACATTTTTTAGTAAATGCAACTATTTGACACAATTTAACACACCTGTACATTGACCACCAAAAGAGGTGGGAGTTTGCTGGAGATTTGAACATCAGGAAGTTTGACAAATCGAGATATATGATTGAGTTTTTGTGGCGATAAGTATACGTCAACTCCAAATGGATAGTATGCCGCACAATTTTGAGCAAGCTCTTTCTTTTTATCCCTGAAGAAGTTCAATTGAACCGAAGATCAGTTGCTTTCCAAAAGAATCCAGCCGTCCCAAATAAATGTGCACTGTAGAAATGTACAAAGAGCTAGTATGTATGAAAATAAATCAGTGAATGATGTTTACCTAAGATAGTTAGATCCCCGGACTCGGAATGTACCAGGATCAATATGAGACCAGCTATTCAGCACTTTCTTTTCCAACAAACATAATTGTACTTGAGAACCTGCTAGAGGCCTTTCAAGGAAATCTTTTGTAGACACTGAAAAAATTCCAAATGTTCGTTAGTAATTTTCATGATGACAAATATTCAGGATTGACATATCCCGTATGTAAAGCAAACACATTCCAAAAATTGAGGCGCACTAGCATGTGGATGTTACCAGATGAATTAGAGATTTGATACCTAGATCAATGATGTTTCTTAAATTCACTGATATGGCTCAAAATTATAACCATGTACACAATGGGCAGATACTATAGCAGCATTGCATATGAAGATTCAAGTGAATAAGTGTGAGCAATTAAGAGTCGTGTCGAAGATTAACATGGTCCTTTATACGCTATATGTTTCGGATTTATTTCAGTCAATTGCTCCACATTGGGGATGCAGGCGGATTTCCGCGTAGGCATCAATGCCTGTCTGCCATTTCGTCCTCCATGCCGATTCCTTAACTAATTGTTCATGCACTAATTCAGTACACTAATTACACGGCTGTCCACCATGTCCGCCGGACAGGCAGCCTTCATGCCTACTCCACATGTCCATACTCACAAGTGCAGAGTCAAAATAATCATCAGAGGTGAAATGGTAAATCATTTTTTGGCTTTAAAAGCAACAGCTGGAGATCAGTGGAGCAACTGAAATCATGCTGAATTTACTTGATGCAAACTGTACCAATATTCATCCTCAGGAAAGTGATCTTAAACTACCAACTCAGATTATTTCTTCATAACCAATTTTGGCATGATATTTTTCCCCCAAAAAAAGTAGCAGTAACAACCGCCAAGCAGTATGGAGCAACGGAATAGCATGCATATAAAAACTGATGATACAGCAAATATTCCTGATTGCTTCAAACGTAAGATGACTGATTAAATAAACCATTTGTGCTGCACAGATTGAAATAGTACCCACTAGTTGGAGGCCTCATCTCTTGCACAACTTGTTTGCTTTCTCTCTTTATCTTTCTTAATAGTTTGTCATATCAGTCTATATGTTGGCTACAAATAAATTATGAAAGAAAGAACACAGGAGAATGATTTCTCCCTCATGACAATATGGGGAAAACTGTAGCTGACTCCGAAATACTGGTAGTATTAATTTCTGAACACAATGATGTGAAATTGTTGCCGTGTGAAAGAAGCTGGTACTGAGTGTAAACTCAGCTTTCTAGAAGAAAAAACTATATGACCCCAATGGTGGATGAAGAAATACTTACACAGCGTGGACGATGGGTTGGCTTCCCCAGACTTCTTCTTGAATGAGAGCTTCAACGATGGCATCTTCATGGAATGAGTCGGGCTTGTGGAAAGAGCTCTCTTCTTGTCATTTACACCAACAGCAGAGGCCATACAAGGTAGGCAGTTATTTGGCAGGAGGCCACAGTCGTCCAGTATCCCTCCACCACCATTGGGGCTCTCATCGCCTGAACCACTCACCACATCCTCGTGGCTAGCAGAGGACCTATTCTCCAAGTTCCCCTTTGGCATCTCACTGGACCTCGGCTTTCTGTGGTGGAGTTCAGACGGATGAGCAGCAGCTCCATTGAAGCTCCCGCCGTTGACATCCCTCAAGCTCAATGCGGCATCGTTCTCTGAGCCATTCAACGAAAAAGCATCTGCAGAGTCAACAAGAGCTCCAAGGTTCAACAGAGCACAAATCAGACCGATATGAGCCCTAGTGCATTGCGCATATATTACTTACCGTCGTGCACGCTGTGGAAATCGTCCTCTCCGTCAGATTCGCTAATGGCGTACGAGTCGTACCAGGCTTCCTCCATGCTGCCGGTCACTGCAGTAAGAGAAGTCCCCAAAAATTAAGTCAGGTGCCTGCCAATCCGGAGTACTACATACTAGCGAGCGAGTACAATGCCGCGAATCGCCATTCATTGGCGCAATAAACTGGCGTGTACAACCAATTATTACTACGATGCCCACTCTATGGAACAAGGTAGTAAAATTCAATAAGCAATATAAATCAGAAGAAGGAAAAGAAACGCCCGAGCTGTTCCTCGGCGCGCACGATCCCCAGATGCAGTGGAGATTTAATTAGTCCCCGGCAGGCCAAGGACGCGCAATCTCACGTCCCTCCCAATGGTCCCCCGAGATCAAATCTATTCCGGAAACTAGCAGAGGCGGAAAAGCGAGCCGCGGAAAGCAGCGAGTCGGTCACCCCCGTCCCACCTACCTTGGAACGCCGGATTGCTGTACGTCCTGCAATCTACGGAGGCCGAGGAGGCGGAGGCGGGCGCGGCCGAGGAGGAGGGCGGGGCGGGGCCCTCGGCCTCCTGGATGGTCTCCATGGAGGCGGCGCGGGAGGGCGCCTTCCTTCGTCCCTTCCCGCGTCGCCGGCGCCTCCGCGCGCCGCCCGCCCGGGCGGCGTCGCCGGAGCGCGGCGTGTTGGGCTTCCCCACGCAGGCGCTGGGGCGCGAGACGCAGGTGCCCATGCCCGGCGCGCCCCCCGCGACCGAGGAGGAGGAACGGGGCCTCCCGTTGGGGGGCGGGAAGGCCGGGATCGCGGCGTGGAGGGCGGGGGCGGGGGGGCGGTGGCGCCTCGTCGCGCCGCGTCGCGTGGGGGTACGGTGGAGATGCGGTTGCGCTGGGAGATTTTTTTTATTTTTAATAACAGGCCGTGCGCGGAGTTTGTGGCCGTGGAGGAGCGGGGTGGTGGTGGTGGTGGTGGTGATGATGGAGGGAGGAGGTGGTGATGTCTGCTGTGCTGTGCTGCGGTGTGCGGGCGGGCGCCTGACCTGCGCGGCTGCGTGGGCTCGGCTTCCCACACGAGCGCGGGGTGGTGATGGTGGGGGAGAGGGAAGAGGGGGGACGGGGGACGGGGAGGCGCCGCTGCCTCGCCTGGACGCGGTCCTTGGTGGTGCTTGGTGGGTGCGGCGCCACTGGTCTCTCGTCTCCTTTTGTTCGTGCTGCCTTGGCCTTTCTGGTTGGCTGGGCCCCGCGGCTTTTCTTCTGGTAGGAAGGAGTTGGACAGAGACCTGTGAACTGTGTAGTGTAGGTGAGATCGGATTTGACGCCTCGAAGGTGGCATGCGGTTTGCACGGTGGTTGTCCACCAAATTTGTTCCCTTTTTAGCCGGGTTTAAACTCATATATATCAAAACTATAACTCACGGGATATGATCGAAGATTTTTCTATAGATCATGTTCTACTGTGTTTTAATGTATATAAGTATATACGAATTTCACCAAAGCTTCGACATCTATTTTTCAAACGGAGGTAGTATGATGCGGTACATGTTTTTCGTGCCATAGAAATCTCGAGCGCCATCATGTATAAAATGCCAATTGTTGACTTGACCCGTCCAGTGTTATGCTCGTTCTCAAAAACTATAGTTGTCGCCCTCTAGGTACAATTGCAGCACAATAGCTTTCATCTGCCACCTCGGAATCGTGGAGCGGATCGGAGAGTGTTCTCACCTCTTGTCTGAATTGCATCACGGTTTTTTATTTATTTGTATTGGTGCCGCAACGTTGTAGTTCGGATGATGGTAATGGTGTTGTGCAGAATTTAAATTGAATCATGTCTGCATGTTGATTGATCCAACACTACCAAATAGTTTCGAAAGGAAATTGTCACCGTTGTTTTGTAGGGAGGACCGATCGATCTTTTGTGTTGTCCTTTAGTGTCACTCCATCAGAATCATGGACATATTCTTCAACAACCCCTTTTTATGAACCTTCATGAGCAAGTTTGTTGGTCCGATCGAAAGAAACCTGCGTGATTAAATTCTACATAGGTCGTGGCATTGCCCCTATCGATAGACTTGGCGATGTGAATCTCCATGGTAAGCAAAGGTGTGCTATCGTGACGATTTCAAGGAGTTTGGTGGACCGAATTTCTCAATGTTGACTATCACCCTGCAAGAGCTATGGTGGCACAACGATGAAATTCTTCGGTGATTTCACGTACGTATAATTTTCTTTTTGTTTAGGTTTGCTTATGTGTGGCCACTTCAGTTACCTTGTTATCCACCTAAACCAATTTAAGCCAAAGTAAACTTCAAAAATACCTATAAACTGTTTGGCTTAGTCTACCTACAACATGGTCGGCAGTTTTTGTGGTATTGTATGTGTTTTTCGCGATCCAGAAATCTCAATCATCATGTATAAAATGTCAACTGTGGGTTTGATACATCCAATGTTGCACAGCGACAATAGAGAAGAAGTACGATTGCACGGCTAAACAAAAGGTGCCATCGCATATCGCCATGTTTCTTCTACTCCGTAGTAGTTGAAGCAATGTGTACGCAATCTCACGCGTTGACCGTTGACTAGATTAATCAGATTCGGGTGATAATGGAGAAGTCCAACATGGTGAGCAGCTCTATATATGAAGCATCCAGGTGCGCGAGAATCGTGGGGGACTTGTCACTTGTGGTCCTGCATCAGCCAGCATGGCTACACGGTGCGGCGTGTATCTTGTTTTCATTATCGATGAAAACTTATTTTCCCTTTTTATTTGTTTATAATATAATAAACGTTTTATTATTACTTAAAACAACTCCTGCCTTTATCAAGAGCATTTTTCATATTTGACGATAAGTAGTACTCTCTCCGTTTAGTTTTACTACTCTCTGCTCCATAACGAGTGTTAGGGCACGTGCAATACAGTATCGTTAGCTTTCCTTTATACTCGACATGTTGGCTTTTTGATTTGTTGGAGGAGAGAGAAATAAGAAAGAGAAGGTTGTCTTTTTTGGTAAGGGATGATTTTTTAAAAATAAGAGAAGACTATTTTCTCCATTGTACCATATGTCTTCCATTAGCCGACCAATTTTTTATTAAAAATAGTTAATTCTTATTAATTGCTATAGATAGAAATACGAGATAATGCATTGTACAAATTATATATTGTGTCTTCTCTAAATGATATGGAGAGTTAAGACAAGGCATGTCTTCCCTAGCATTGTATATGCCGTTAGAGTTTGGTTCATTTTATTCCAAATTTCAACTAAAGCTTCGACGCTTATTATGGGTTGGAGGGAGTACCTATGTTCTAATAAATAAGGCCAACTTAATTTTAAAAATTCAAAATAATAAAAAAAAAATGATCGAGCTATTCTTGAAATAAAAAATTTCAAACGGTCAAGCGTGTGCGATGAATCTAAAGAAATATGTCAAAACACTCCAACTTTAAACACGAGTTTGGGAGAACACAGTTCATGAAACTTGGTTCCGATTATCGAAACGAAACCCCGTCATCAACATGCCTCTTTTTCATGTAGAGTTTATTTTTCACGAAGCATCGTTGAAGGAGAGATGAAGAGGTTTGAGGAAGGAGCTGACGAAAGGTGGAAGAAAAGCAATGCTCACATAGCTCGCCCATGCACGAGCTCGCAAGCCATTTCTACGGGGCCTGGTTTCAGGTGCTTTGAGATTCGTGCGGATTACAAAGTGAAGACCATACTACATTGATACAAGCAATCAACCCGATTTCATTGCAAATCGTGCTCGTCGTGGGCTACCAAACTCACCTCCGGCAATTTTAGAGAAAATCGGAGATATATGCTTAGATTTGCAATCAATGCGTAATTATCTCCCGAAATCATTCTCGAAACAGGCATTGCGTCCCACTATATTAATATACTAGCAATCAACCGATACCCCAAAGATACCACCGCTGAGGCCGACAGCACAAATACAGCCTAAAATAAACAAAAAAGAAAAAAAAGAGAGAAAAACAATTGTGCATAGCCTGTGCATAGGTATGAACACGATTGTGCATGGCCTTCTTCTTCCTCCTCTCTCCCACGTTTTGCTTCCTGTTTCTACTGGCCGTCGCCATGATCGGCACCTGAGTAGTGTAGAAAACATCTTATCCAGGGTGTTACCGCTATACTGAAAGTGAATGGTACTAAAAAAGATGCTGTCTCCTGTGAAAATTAAAGTCATGAAGTGACAGGTGGGTCTGTCTAATTAAATGTTTCCTCGATTTGAAGGCTGTCCCCCTCGCCCTTGGGATCTTTTTGGTGTTGGTGGACGCCGTCCATGGCGGCTGTCGTCGCCGGGCGTCAGCAGCCCAGCAAGCGCGGAAGAGACCGGGCGGCGCTAGCTACCACCGACGTCACCACTTTCCGGTATGCCTTGATTCATTAGATTAATTGGTTCTGTATGATCCGGGTTCTTTATACGTAGTACTACTACTCTGGGTCGCACAGCTGCAGGCTGAAGCTTCCTGCAGCAGGAGCCTATTTTTGAACTGCTCCGGTGGTCAAAGCTGGTGGCGCCGCGTAGGCGAAATGGAACGCGATTTGACTTTCACGTCGTTCTACCAGCCCGTGGCGCCGTGTCGTTTCGGCCACATCTCATGTGGTTATGACGCCACGGTAACTAGACACAATTGTACCGCGGATTTTTAATTTATTTCCGAGAAGTATAATGTGAATTTATAAAAAACTTGAGTTTTTTTTTAATTTCACCGATCTCTTAATAATCATCAACAACGGTACAAAGAGTCTTAAAAGTAATAGAAATTATAAATAGGTCATTAAACCATTTAGCGACGACTACACACACTAGCACGAGCCGAAGACGTGCCGCCGTCCTCGCACCTTCATCACCAGAGCCGGGCAAAATTTGTTATAATTGAGCTTGTTGTAGTAAACAGACCGAAAGTCGTCGTGCTAAGACTCCATAGGACCGGCGTACCAGAGCAGCAACCATCGCCGAAGATGACAACCGTAGATCAGAAGAGACTGACCTAAAAACACACCGACGAATACGAAAAACGATCGGATACACGACTCCACAAACCTCCGTCGGCGCTAGACACAACCACCGGAACGAGGATAGGACGAGGAGGAGACTTCAGCACGCAGCCACCGCCTCAACATCCTCAAGAAGACACTGAAAAAAAGGCTAAACAAAAACAAAAATCATCCCCCGGGCGAGAGGCCGTGGTCCGCCACATCTCCAAGTCCCTATGGCCAGCGGAGGCAGAGCGTACAGAGGCGTCGCCAGCGAGGGGACCGAACCCTAGGTGGATTTAGCTAGTTGCTTCCGAGAAATATCTTAAGAAAGTGACATCGTCTATTGTTTACTTGGCAGATATTGTTGCACCTCACCCATAAAAAGGTTCCGTTGGTTTCCATCCATATAAAATTACTACTCACTCTGACCCATATTATTTGACTTGGTTGACTTGAATTTGTCTAGATTCCGATGCATCTAGACATGTTTTAGTACTAGATACATTCGAATCTAGACAAATCCAAATCAACTAATATGGGTCGGATTTGACATAGTGTGGCGTTTAAATTTGAGCGGGAAGCAAATATGTTGCATATTGAAATAATGGAAGAAAAGAGAGAAGGACGGATGCTCAGTTTGGTAGGGCAGCATTTTCTAAACCAAAGTACTATTTTAAAACCAGATTATTCTAGTGCCTGGCTGACAAATATACCACGACGTTTCTCCTTTCTTAGTTTTAGGGGAAACCTCTTTCTCCAATATCCGAAAAGTTAGCGTCGGCGAATACTTATGTTTTAATAAAACCAAAATATTTATTGGATCCAAACATTTTAAAGTATTTAATATTGTAAGAGCAATTATACTCAGTTTTTCTTTTTTTTTCGGTGAATCACGTAGTGACAATGTTATTGGACGAAGATCAAGTCACTGGATAATTTGTTTACGGAAGTTACTTGCGAACTTGAACATGAGTCGAGATCACGCGGATACCATGCATCCAACTACCTTCCCGTCACGCCCCGCTTGGTATTTAATTAACCGGAAGCGTTTTTGTTTTACTTGCTCCGTTTCAAAATATAAAATGTTTTATCTTTTGTGAAACGAATATATCTAAATAAATTTTAGTGCGTAGGTTTAGAGTGAATTCACACTCATTCGTTTCACGAAAGCTAAAATATTTTATATTATTAAACGGAGGTAGTAGTACATTTTAAAGAAAAATGCCAATTTCTAAGAGAGTGATAGAGAGATTATATTACGGTTAGGCTATGTAATCGCTACTCCCTCCGTTTCAAGGAATAAGGCGTACGCATATTCAAAGCAAAGTTTAACTGGATGAATAGAGCAACTGAAATTTGACTATATTATGTAAAATTACTATTGTTCGATTTGTATTGAAACACACTTTCTAATAGTGCTAATTGTGTACAAACAATCTTCTCATATATTTAGAGTAAAATCTTGGTCAAAGAAAAAACACACAAAACAAGGCCGTCTATTTCTTGAAACGGGGTAGTATCTTTTTTTTATTTTTTGCGAAAGGAAATTTTGTATTAATCTAGACACATCATTACAAACCTCTAAACAGAGTTCGGGTATATCTTCTAGTGCTTCTTTTTAGTGGGGAAGCAGGAAGCTCGTCGTTACCTAGGCACTCAGCTCAATCATTCAGAAAGAAAGAAAGTTTAGCCAATAACACCAGAAACCAAAAAAGATGATCGATAATGGTCGGGAGAAAAGGCAAGGGCGAGTCGTCCTGACGGACAGGGACCTTTCACCTGTACATACCCGTGTCTCGTGTGGCGCTCTTTTTTTTTGGCGAATTCAACAGACGACGGTTCCATTCCACCGGTGCCGCCCTGTTTGAAGGGATTCCCCACCACCGCTACTGCCGCCGACGTCAAACTGCTCTGCGCGTTGCTGCTGAGTCGATTTGGCTGCAGGCTGCGTGTACGCACGGTTCTCGCGTCTCTAGAAGAAGGCGATGAGAGCTTGAGGACTTTTGCTCGAGTTGTGTGGTGTCGTGTAGCTATTACTATTAGAGTGTCGTGACGTGCATTGGCGGAGCTAGCGTAGAATTCTAGGGGACTGAAAAGATGGATGTTCGGGGGAGGGGAGGGAGAGAGATTACTCTATTTGTTCACATCTAAGAGCATCCTCACTCGTTGGGTGTTTTCAGACGAGTTCCCGTGTTTGCCTAAAATTTAATAAATTTTAACAAATTTTAGGCGAATATAGATGGTTTCAGGCGAATATAAAGGTTTTGGCGAATATGGGCAAACTTTGGGCGAATATGGTCGATATGAACGAACTTTGGTGAATATGGTCGATATGGACGAACTTTGGGTGAACGGGCGAATATGGACGAACTTTGGGCGAATATGGCGAATATGGTCGAATATGGATAAACTTTGCGAATATGGGCGAATATAAGCTGTTTTGGGTGAATATGGGTTAACTTTGGGTGAATATGGGCGATACGGACGAACTTTGGAAAAATATTGGAAATGGCCTGGAAAGCCCGGACCAAAGTTGGTCCAAATCTGGCCGAAAACAGGTTTTTGGGAACGCGACTAGACAAAATTTTGACGTCTGAACCTAAAATTTGCCCTGGGATCGGCGCTCTGGGAATGTCAGTGGAGATGCTCTAAGTCCCTGCTAAAAAAATTCTTCACTAATTCTTCAAAGACTGGGGGAGAGGGCGGTGGCCCCCATGACATACACATAGTTCTTGCAAGTCCCAAGATCCTAGCTAGCTATATGTGTAGGTTGTCATATACTTTTGTTTGGGTCTCACAAGTGATGTAAAATATTAAATGCACGTCTGTAATTTGTATATATATGTGATGTCTGAATTGTTTTTGCTATTGTAGGTTTTTCTGAGGAGTGGCGCTCTTTTATTCAGTCGTTTGTGTCTGGGGGTAGTGTTGCCATTAAAGTAAATGAAGATACTGACAAATACTTCCAAACCAAGAAAGGACTGAGACAAGGGGATCCATTAACGCCTTTACTATTTAATATAGTGGCTGATATGTTGGCTATCCTTATTGGGAGAGCTAAGGCTGATGGTCAAATTGAAGGTATGGTTCCACATCTTATTGATGGTGGACTTTCCATTTTTCAATATGCCGATGATACAATTCCTTTTATGGAACATGATCTAGAGAAGGCGAAGAATCTAAAATTAATATTATCAGCATTTGAGCAGCTATTTGGACTTAAAATAAACTTTCATAAGAGTGATTTGTATTGCTTTGGCGAGGCCCAAAATGAGTCCCACCTATATGCCGAACTTTTCGGCTGTGGTCAGGGGCAGTTTTCAATCAATTATTTGGGAATACCGATCCATTATCGGCGTCTCACAATTGCTGAATGGAAACTTGTTGAGGAAAGACTACAAAAACGTCTTAATAGTTGGAAAGGAAAATTGGTATCCCTTGATGGAAGACTAGTACTCATAAATTCAGTACTCCCTAATATGGTACTGTATATGATTTCGTTCTTCCAATTACCAAAAGGGGTCTTGAACAAAGTGGATTATTTCCGTTTAAGATTCTTTTGGCAAGGGGATAGCGAGAAAAAGAAATATCGACTGGCCATATGGAATGTGGTTTGCCGCCCGAAGGAGTTTGGTGGACTGGGTATACATGATTTGCAAGTAAAAAACACCGCACTCTTGGGCAAATGGCTTTTTAAACTACTTACAGAAGATGGTGTTTGGCAGACCATGTTATGGAGGAAATATGTGGGGTCCAAAGCTGTGTCTTAAGTCGTTTGGAAACCCGGAGATTCACATTTTTGGGCGGGTCTTATGGCCACCAAGAAACATTTCTTTCGTTTTGGTGCTTTCGAGATTAAGGATGGATCACAGATTAGGTTTTGGGAAGATAAGTGGCTGGGCCAAACTACTCTTCGTGAACAATATCCAGCTTTATATTCGATTGTTAGACACAAAGGGGATACAATTTCCACAGTGATTGAAGATTATCCTCCTAATGTGTCTTTCAGAAGAAGCCTAATCGGTCCTAGACTGGTATCTTGGAACAATCTATTATTACGATTATCCATAATACAATTGTCGGACGATGTCGATGTGTTCAAATGGAAATTACTAGAAAGTGGTAAATTTTTTGTTGGCTCACTATATAAAGCCTTGATCCAACCGGATATCCCGGTCGATGATGATAATAGTAAAATTTGGAAAATGAAAATACCCCTTAAGACAAAGATATTTGCTTGGTATCTACGGAAAGGGGTAATTCTAACAAAAGATAATCTTGCAAAGAGGAATTGGCATGGAAGTAAACAATGTGTTTTTTGTCATCAAGATGAGACAATTCGCCGTTTATTCTCCCATTGAAAATTTGCTCGCTCTATCTGGTCATTCATCCAAATAGCTTCTGGTTTATCTCCGCCACGTTATGTAACCAATGTATTTGGTAATTGGTTGTATGGAATTGTTGATAAATACAGAACTTTGTTTAGGGTGGGAGCGCTTGCCATTATATGGTCGCTATGGCTTTGTAGAAATGACAAGATTTTTAATAACATTGTGTCTTCTCCTTTGCAGGTTGTCTATCGAGCCACGACTATCCTCCGATCTTGGAATATTCTCCAACGTTTGGATTTTCGCGACTTATTTTTTGAGGGATGTACGCGATTGGAGGACAAGGCGAGGGATATTTTCTCCCGACATGGATGGCCACGTGATCTGATGATTGATCTACCTTAGATTCTAGACATTTATTTAGATATTTACATTGTGTAATTCTTGTCTACTTTTTAAATTAGTACTGTCATTCATGTGGCTGTGTGCATCTTGGTTATGCAGAGGCCAGGTGTAAGCTTTGAACAGTTTCAATAAAAGAACCCATTTCCAAAAAAAAATTGTACCCTGTTGTTAATCAACATCTTATTTCTATATATACATCTTGACAAATTTTATGTGCTAACTAGATGGCATTTGTTGAAGTTACACTTGGTGAAATTTTTATTTCACACTTCAAGGCTACTACAGTTTAGGCTAAATGGCATTTTGTGTAAGCTTGGCATGTTTCTTCAATCTAAACCAACATGATGTTTACATCTTAGAATGACAATTATAGCTGAAACGTCATGGCATTTTTCATAGTTGACACTACATGGCATTCGCAGATGTATTTTTTTGGCAGATGTCATTTCAACTAATCATAAGTTTTCTATTTTAAAATAAACACGATAAAGCTAGGTCATTTTCATGTTCATATCCTTAATATTTAACCTACATCTCTATTTTTATGTTCTACCTAGATGACATTTATAGAAATAACAACCAAATTTGTCAATTAATATTGAGACTTTAGGGCATTTTTTGTAGTTGATACCATATGGCATTTTCAGATACCAGTTCATGGCATTTTTTAGGAGGATGGATTTTTTAAAAATTCTGAAGTTTGTACTTTTAAAACAAACATGCTAAAGATAGCTCCTTTTCATATACTATGCAATTTGCATCCTTAATAATTATCCTACATACTTTTTTTTTATTTTATGCTTGATTAGCATGGCGGTTTAGTAGTTTTTACCATGGCAATTGGGGATGGGATGGGAGATGAAGGGGGCTGCTGTTTTAAACTTGTTTTCTGAATCTGGAAACATATGCTTGAAGGAAATTTCCAGACCTTTTTAGTATGAATATCATGGCAGTTTCAATTACTTCCTGATGGCACTTTCTATGAGTAGATATACCTGGTTGTTTTTGCTGTTCAAGGCTTCAATCTTTGTGCTGTGATACAGTTTTGATGTTCCAGATTTTTATGCTTGATTTGATTGCATATATTTGTGTTAGATTGGGGCAGGGATGGGAGGGGAAAGAGGGTGTGGGTTGTTTTGGGAGGACAGTGACCTAGTTTAGGAGGGATTTTGGGATTGGGTTGTGCCAGGGGTGGGGGAGGCGATGTTGATGTGGTCGAGATCTTGCTAGGTAGGCATTTTTGTGTAGTAGAGGATGGCAATTCATGCCGGATCTTAAAGAAGAATAAGAAGAAGGGGTGGGGGGTTGGGTTTTGCTTGGAGAAGAAGAAGCTGCGTTAGGGGTTAGGTGGGGTTTTGTAGACTTGGGATGAGGGTTAGGGCTGCGTGGCGGGATTTGAATTCGTCGGGAGGATGGAGGATGAGGCGCTGGTCGTCGCGTGCTAGTGTTTATGCGCAACAGTTCTCCTGGCGTCGCGCGTTAGAACCTCAGTGCGACAGATTGGGGTTAGCTGGCGTCGCTCGTTGGTGAATTGGCGTGAACGGCGTCTGACGTGGATGCTGACTCACGGCTCTCGCTCGAGCCCCTCCGCGCGCTCGTGCTCGTCGGCATCGCGGTAATGGAATATGGGTAGTACGGTCGCGCAATAGCACAGTTCTTATGTTATTGGGTTTCAATCTTGCGACCACCGTTTAGAGGGCTTAAGCTTTTAGTTCGGCCAAAAGTTTTGTAAATGGCCTGAAGTGTGAACAGGATTGTGCATGGCCTTCTCGCTTCTCTCTCCCGCGTTTTGCTTACTATCACCATGACCATGATCGGCACCTGAGTAGAAAACATCTTATCCAGGGTGTTACTCCTCTACTGGAAGTGAATGGTACTAAAAAGATGTTGTCTCCTGTGAAAATTAAAGTCATGAAGTGACAGGTGCGTCTCTCTAATTAAATGTTTCCTCTATTTGAAGGCTGTCCCTTGGGACCGGCGGGCGGCGCTAGCTATTCTACCACCGACGTCACAACTTCTGTGTGAGTACTATAGTACTAATTAACTTTCCGGTATGCCTCGATTCATTAGATTAATCCTGTACTACTATTATCCCTTCTTTATGGAGTAGTAGTACTGTTTTCTTCGTCGGAGAGCTGCAAACCGAAGCTTCCTGCAACCGAACTGCTACGGTGGTCAAAGCAGGTGCGCTGCATGCGTAGTAGGCCTTCTTATTTTCAGCTTCTTCCAAAAGCTACACTCGATCAGCTTCTCCTAGAATCTCATCTTAAAGATTCGTTTAAACCTCTTAACTAGTAGTTTTAATGTCAATTTAAAAGTATAAAAGATTTTGACAGATGAGATTGTGGGAAAAGCTGGTCGAAGGTAGCTTTTAGGAGAAGCTGACCAAAAAACTAAAAAGAAGAGAGCCGTACTCCCTCTGTCCCAAAATAAATGTTTTATCTAGATTCGCATGTATCTATATGCTAAAATATGTCTAGATATATGTGAATCTAGAAAAACTCACGTCATTTATTTTGGAACGGACGGAGTAGTTTTTACTAGTCCGTGGCGCCGTGTCGTTCAGGCCAAATCCCATGCCACAACCAGATTAACTAGACACCATTGTCCTGACGGATTCTTTGATTTTTTGCTGGAGGTGTAATGTGGACTTATAAAAGACGTGAGTGTTGTTGTTAAACATCTTAAGAAAGTGACATCGTCTATTATTATTTACTTCGTAGCTATTGTTGCACCCATATATCAACCATAAAAAGGTTCCACTATGACATGAGCGAAATGGGGTTGTGCTTTTTAATAAGGACGAGAACTAGGTGATGTCATGCCGCAAACTCTTCAGATTGATCTTGCAACTATAAATCCAACTTGTAACACTATTAGCAACTTAGAGGACGCATGAACCGCGATGCAAATCTGATGGATTAAGACTTGACCGAGGTCTAACTAGCAAAACCTTTTCAATAAGTGTTTAGGTTGTCCGTATGGTCAGAAAAAGGGCTTCCATCTATCGAGTGAATTTACATAGGTTAAACAAATCTAAAATTAGCATCATAAACACTTTCATTTGTAATTTTTCTAGGCTTTCAACAAGTGCATGTCTGGTTTAGTATATATACTACGTTTTGGTAAACCAAATATAGTACTCCCTCCGTCTAAAAATAGATGCCTCATATTTATCAAAATTTGGATAAACCTACATACTAAATTATGAAATAAAGGAATAGTTGATATCATATATGACCGCCCTGTCGAAACAACTGAGTACATCTGCATCTGGTTGATTGAAATAATCAGAACATCAAGATGTGAATACAAAAAAAAAAAACTGCATTGTATTTTTTTTGGATACCATATACATAGTGTGAGATTTTATGTAGTATGACATAAATTTTGAGCGGGAAACAAACATGTTGCATATTGTATCGGACAAAAAGAGAGAAAAACCGATGCTCGGTTGTGCAGGGCAGCATTTTGTAAACCAAAGTATTCCAACGCCTGGCTTACAAATACCATGACTTTTCTCCATTCTCGGTTTAAGGAAAAAGATGGTAATACCTCTTTCCCCAATACTCCAAAAAGTATTTATTGGATCCAAACGTCTTAAAGTATTTAATACTTTGGTATGTTCAAAAACCAAAGCATTCTATGAACACTTGAAAAAAAAAATACTTTGATGCTAAACAGGGGCTGAGCAATTATACTCATTTTTTTCTTTTCAATGAATCACGTAGTGAAGAGGTTATCAAACGAAGACGAAGGCCTAGTTTATTTTTCTAAAAGTGAAGAATATCGATGCCACGGTATTTTAGCTTTTAGCGAAATCAATACTTCAGTTTTTCTCTTTTCTCAGTTTTTAGAAAAATAGGGTTCGGCCTCTTTCTTAAATACTTAAAAAAACACATAGTTTTAGAGAATATAATTCAGTTTTAAAACCATACTATTATTTATTGGATCCAAACACCTCAAAATATTTAATACTTCGATTTTTCCAGAAGCCAAAATATTTCCTTTATACTTTAAAAATACTTTGATGCCAAATGGGGCCGAAGTCATTGGATAATTTGTATAGCGAAGTTACTTTCCATCACCCGTATCCCATGCACCCAACTACTACTTCCGATCACCCTCGCCTGATACTTAATTGAGCGGTAGTGCTTCTGTTTTATTACATTTCTAAAGAAAATGTCTATTTCCAAGGGAGCGATGGAGAGATTATATTATTACTACTGTACGTCTTTGTTAGGCTATGTAATCGCTGTCTGAGACTTCATTTTAGTGGGGAAGCATGAAGCTCGTCGTTATGTAGGCACTCAGCTCAATCATTCAGAAAGAAAGTTCAGACAACACCGGAAACCAAAAGAGATCTCAGACCAAAAAGATGATCGATAATGCTCGGGAGAAAAGGCAAGGGCGAGTCGTCCTGACGGATCGGGACCTTTCACCTGTACATACCCGTGTCTCGTGTAGCGCTCAACAAAGCTCGTCTTTTTTTCTTCTCGATGGAGCGAGGGATTCATCGACGCTCGCTTTGTTTGCTTTTTTTTTTCTCTCGAGGCATATGACATTTTTTTTGTTGCGAATTCATTCAACAGATGGCCGGTTCCATCCCACCGGTGCCGCCTTGTTTGAAGCGAAGCGATTCCCCACCACCGCTACCTACGGGCTACGGCCGCCGACGGCAAACTGCTCTGCGCGTGACGTCCCTCTGCGCGTGGCTGATCTGATCATCTGTCGATTTGGCTGCTGGCTGCGTGTACGCACGGTTCTCGCGTCGGCGTTGCCCCTATTTTTTTGCTAAATCTGTTTAAATCTGTAAAGTTTAATCAAGTCTGATTCTTTTTCGAAACTAATTTGGAATCTGACATTTAGGGTCGGCGTCATTTAAAATGGCGCCGAAGTTATACAGGTCGGCGGCAAGATGAAGCAAACGGGAAAGGCAAGGGAGGTCGGTAGCGTTTTAAGCGGAATGACCTTCTTCGTCGGTTTTACATTTTGTGTCGTGCATAACTTCGACTATTATTTTAAGCGGTAGGCGAGTCAGATTTTGAATTAGTATCGAGAAATAGTCAGACTTAGTTGAACTTTTCAAACTTGGATAGATTTAGCAAGAAAATACGCGTTGCCCTGCCCGTCTCTAGAAGAAGGCAACGAGAGCTTCTTCTGGACTTTCGCTCGAGTCGAGTGTCGTCAAGTGCTCCTGCAAGTAAGGTCCCAGGTTCATCGCTATAGGTAGGTAGAGGTGTTGCGGCCCGACCTTGTTATCCTGCGTGCTCGATTTGGACCACGGAGTACAAAACGTGCCCACTAGGTAATTTGGTTGGGCAAACTAGCTACTTTATAGTATTATACTCCTTATATATATATGGAGGGAGGAAGTACCAAATCTTTTGCAGTTTGAACGTACTCCATCCGTCCATAAATAAATGGATACCTAAAAAAATTAGACAAATATCCTAGAGATGCTCTAACTAAATATCTCCTTGATTTGAAGTTCGCCCCCCTACACACCTTCCTTGGTGCATGTTACAATCGCGACAAGAAGATAACGAAAAACGAAAACGAAAAACAAAGCAAGGGGACATAGATTTAACGTGAAAAAAACTCTCCAACAAAGAGAGGAAAAAACCACGGGCGCCAGCCAACGAAACTTCACTATATCGAGGAGTGTTTACAAACGCCGAAGATTTCACAGATGCAACTCATCCCAACCGGCGGCTTACAAGGGGTTTATATATCGGTGGAAACCTAGGTCTTGGACGATCCGTAAAGTACCGACGTCACCACTTCAGAGCAGCAAGGAGTATACTGCCACCTCGATTCATTACCGTAGATTAATGTACTCTTAGTTACTCCTTGAGTTTGAAATATAAGATGTTTTAGCTTTGTGAAGCAAAAGTATCTATACTTGTTTTAGGTCTAGATTCACTTTAAATATGAGTAAATCTACATACTAAAACAAGTCTAGATACTTTCTCTTCACAAACCTAAAACATCTTATATTTTAAAACGGAGGGAGTAGTATTTATATTTGCTGGCTGCAGGCTGAAGCTTCCCGCAGGTTGCGTATCTTTTCGTGGTGAAGGATGCGTGTAGCTTTCGAGCAGCCTATTTTTGAACTGCTTCTATGGAAAGCCGAAACTGGTAGGTGGAAGTGGAACGAAGCAAGACTTTCGCATCATTTTTACTGGTAGTCCGTGACGCCATGTCATTCCGGCAAAATGACATGTATTACTTAGTACAATATTGTAACCGTGGAACCGTGTATTATTTATTTCTTGCAGGTGTCATGTGGATTTTAAAAACAGCATGAACAAAACATATAGAGATTGATTATCACTTTGTCGAAGAAAGAGTGGCTAACATAGCAAAACTGGTGACATCTATCTGCAAATCCCATATTTCATGCTCGAACAAGACACATAGAGATTGATTATCACTTTGTCAGAGAAAGAGTGACTAACAAGTTGCTTGATGTCAAGTTTATTTTAACAAAGGATCAAGTTCCTGATGGATTCACTAAAGCATTAGCTGTCAAGGATTTAGATAAGTTTAAACGTAATCAAAGGTTTAGATTAAGGGAGAGTGTTAAATCATGTAATACATCGTATAATGCTAGTATAGAGTAGTACTCTACCTAGTATAATACTATGTCTATTGTAAACACCACGTGTAGGTTTTTTTTTACAATATAAACATGCAACCCGGCCCAGGTAGAGGGTACGGTTCAAGCCTAGATTATTAATATGGTATCAGAGCCTCCTCCTCCTTCCTCGTGAGGCGGCTGCCGCTCCAAAACCAAAATCCCACCCGCCGGTGATCATCGGTACAAGACCCAAGAACAAATCTCCTTCGGCCACCTACTGGCATTGCAAACCACGATCCAAGAACAAAACAAATCTCTTCGATTGAGAATCCCCAAAACCCTAGAAAACCTAGACACCAAATAACCCTGCCCGGCCGCCATCTGCTGCCGGAGAACGACGAACGACGATCTCCTTCATCAAACACCAAGACCGATCTCGATGACTTCCTCATCCTCATCCTCATCTGGGGCAGCATCGGTTGGAGCTCCGCCCTCCGACAAGCTTTCCCGCGACAACCATCTCCTCTGGAAGACTCAAGTTCTTCCAGCCCTTCGAGGTGCTCAGGCCATGGGGCTGCTTGACGGCACTGACGTTGCTCCACCCAAAACTGTCGAGATTGAAGACGCCGACAAGAAAAAGATTCAGGTACCCAATCAGGAATATGCGATCTGGAACGCTCGTGATCAGGCTCTAATGAGTTACCTAGTAAAATCCCTAGATGCAGATCTATTGTCTCAGATTATTGGGCTCGAACATGCACATGAGATATGGTCCACTATTCAAGATCTATTCGCCTCTCAGTCTCGTGCTCGAGTGAATTTTCTTCGGGGTGCGTTAATAAACACCAAGAAAGAAGACATGACTGCAAGACGGTACATCTCCACCATGAAAGGTTTTGTTTCAGAACTAGCTGCTGCAGGAAAAATAGTTGATCAAGATGAACTCAAGGGATATATTCTCGGTGGCCTAGTTGATGATCGCTACACACCATTTGTGACTTCAATCAATGCCAATCCCGCTACCACCTGTGCAGATATGTGTTCACAACTGCAAGCTTTTGATGATCGTCAAGCCACACTTCCTCAAAATAGCACTGTTTTTTAGAACTCTGCAAATGTTGCTGCACGTGGTGGAGGTGGGCTGCCGCGTCGTGATGACCGTGATGCCCCAGGAGACCAGTGTCGTGACAGAAGGGATGACAGGTACTCTCTGCGTCGCGCTGATCAAGACGACAGTGGTGGTGGTAGCTACTATCGCGACAGGCGAGAGGATCAATACAATGGTAGTGGTGGTGGCTACAATCGCCGTGATGACAGACAACGGCATTACATGCGTGATGATCATGGCTATCGCCGTGATGACAGAGACATGCAGCGGCGTTATGGGCACCTAACAGCATTACAGGCATTACACTGTCGTGGACGCATTCCAACCCGTTTTGTTGACACCACCTGTCAGATCTGCAAGAAATATGGGCACCTAGCGAGTGAGTGTTAGTGGCGCTATTCTGATCGAGATGATGATGAGGACTATACACGCAATGAGAAGGGTGCATACGGAGTTGACACAAACTGGTATATGGATTCTGGAGCAACCAACCATGTCACTGGTCAATTGAACAAACTCCAAGTCCAAGATGATTATCAGGGTCGTGATCAAGTTCACAATGCCAGTGGTGTAGGTATGGCAATACAACATATTGGTCAATCAACATTGCATACTTCTCATGGTTCCTTACTCTTGTGCAATATTCTTCATGTTCCTAGTGCACATAAAAACCTGTTATCGGCTCATAAAATTGCCTTAGACAATAATGTCTTCATTGAAATTCACCCATTTTTATTTTTTATTAAGGATCAGACAACCAAGCAAATCATGTTTAAGGGCCCCTGTCATGGTGGTCTGTATCCCCTTGTGCCAACTTCCACTGCCGCCAGCCCTCACAAGCATGTCCTCCTCACTATCAAGTCGTCTTCATCCACGTGGCATCGCCGTCTAGGACATCCTTCCTCCTTTATTGTTCAACAAGTGCTTAGGAAAAATTTACCCCATTCTCCAGAAATAAATCCATATGTGTGAGATTCGTGTCAACAGGCAAAAAGTCATCAGCTACCATACCGAGTTTCCACTAGTGTATCCACGGTTCCTTTGGAACAAGTATTCTCTGATGTATGGGGCCCTGCTCCAGCCTCTGTTGGCAAACACCAGTATTATGTAAGATTTATTGATGACTACAGCAAGTTTACCTATATCTATTTGCTCAAAAAGAGATGTGATGTTTATCAAGTTTTTTTTTAACTTTCAGCAACTTGTTGAGCATAAATTTGGTCGGAAAATAGTAACCATGCAAACTGACTGGGGTGGTGAGTATGAAAAACTATATGGTTTCTTCCAAAAAGTAGGCATCACTCATCATGTCTCATGTTCACATGCTCACCAATAAAATGGCTCAGCTGAGCGCAAACACAGGCACATTGTAGAAGTTGGTCTTGCCCTTCTCGCAAATGCCTCTATGCCTCTCAATTTTTGGGACGAAGCATTCCTCACTGCCACTTTCCTTATTAATCTTCTCCCCACCAAAGTCCTTAAACTTGTGTCCCTAGTGGAAAAACTTCTTCACACCAAACCAAATTATGACGCTCTTCGTATTTTTGGTTGTGCATGTTGGCCAAATCTTCGACCATACAATCAAAGAAAACTTTCTTTTCGCTCTAAATAGTGCGTCTTCTTAGGTTATAGCCCCCTCCACAAAGGTATAAAATGTCTAGATGTCTCCACTGGTCGACTCTATATCTCTCGGGATGTTGTGTTCAACGAAAATGTGTTCCCTTTTCAATCTTTACATCCTAATGCTGGGGCACAACTTAAAAAGGACATCTTGTTACTTCCTGAATACATGTCCTCTCCATTATTACCCCATGAGAGTATACATGTTGATAATCATATGAAAATTGTTCCTCATGTTGATCACTCACAGCTTCCTGGTGCCAATACCGCAGATCCTTCTAACCCTTCTGCAGACTCTGGAGAACATTCGGTGCAAAATAATGATCACACAGACGAAACAAGCGGAGATAATGACACAAAACAAGAAGCTGATTCTGATACGGCGAAATCTTCCGATGGCAGCACATATGCCTTGGAACCGGAGCCAGATTCGCCCTCTGCCACTGCGCCTGACTCCCGCCGTGTCGTGCGTCGCACGTCCATCTAGTCCCGCGACATGGCTGACAGCGGTGGGTCAGATAGCGATGGGTCCAGAAGGTCCCGCCCACATGCAGACACTACCTCGACCCCGGCGTCCTCTTCGAGAGCCACTGATCATTCAGTCAGGGAATCGTCCTCGGCTCCCGAGCCTGCCAATGATAGCAGTGATGAAGAATCCCCTGTGGCGAACTCGCATGTCGATGTTCCTGTGCAGGATACCTCACACGCTCAAACGCGACTGCAAAAAGGTATAAGGAAGCCAAAACAATATACTGATGGGACAGTGCGCTATGGTATGTTTTCCTCCACAGGGGAACCTGAAAATCTTTCTGAAGCACTGGGTGATAGTCAGTGGAAACAAGCGATGAATGAGGAATATGATGCACTCATACACAACAAAACCTGGCACCTGGTACCACCTAGTTCTAACAAAAATTTAATTGATTGCAAATGGGTGTATCGAATCAAGAAGCGTGCAGATGGCACAATTGAAAGGTACAAAGCTAGACTTGTTGCAAAGGGGTTCAACAGAGGTGTGGCATTGATTATGAGAACACTTTTAGTCCAGTTGTTAAAGCTGCTACTGTTAGACTTGTTCTTTCTGTTTTTGTGTCTCAAGGATGGAGGCTCAGGCAGCTAGATGTCAAGAACGCGTTTCTACATGGCGTTTTGGAGGAGGAAGTGTATATGAAACAACCCCCTGGTTTTGAAGATCCTCGCTTTCCGCATCATATTTGCAAGTTGGATAAGTCCCTTTATGGTCTAAAACAAGCACCACGTGCATGGTATGCAAGGCTTAGCTCAAAGTTGCAAGAACTCGAATTTATACCTTCCAAGGCCGACACATCATTATTTCTCTTACACAAGCAAGGTATCACCATGTTTGTATTGATATATGTGGATGACATTATTGTTGCTAGCTCCTTTGACAGAGCAACATCAAGATTACTTCAGGAATTGAGTGTTCACTTTGCACTAAAGGATCTTGGTGAGTTGCATTACTTTCTTGGTATTGAAGTGAAGAAACATCATAATGAAATTGTGTTGACTCAAGAGAAATATGCCTCAGACTTGCTCAAAAAGGTGGGAACACAGTACGAGCTGCCCCACACCGCTTTCTACCACAGAGAAACTGTCATTAGCGAATGGGACACCGCTTGGTCCTGAGGATAGCTCAAATTACAGGAGTGTTGTTGGTGCATTACAGGATCTGACATTAACAAGGCCCGATTTGTCCTTATCTATCAACAAAGTATGTCAGTATCTTCATGCTCCCACTACTACTCACTGAACAGCGGTAAAAAGAATACTCAGGTATATCAAAGGTAAAATTAAAATTGGTCTAACCTTTCAAAGGTCCTCATCTACACTTCTTAGTGCTTTCTCAGATGCAAATTGGGCAGGATGTATTGATGATAGACGTTCTACTGATGGTCTTGCTGTGTTCTTTGGTCCAAACCTGATATCATGGAGTGCCAGGAAACAGGCAAATGTATCACGGTCTAGCACTGAAGCGGAATATAAGGCACTAGCTAATGCTACAGCTGAACTAATATGGGTAGAAGCACTAGTGCGAGAGTTGGGAGTTTCTCTTCGTCAGATTTCGTGCCTTTGGTGTGACAATCTTGGTGCCACATATCTATCTGCAAATCTCATATTTCATGCTCGAACAAAACACATAGAGATTGATTATCTCTTTGTGAGAGAAAGAGTGGCTAACAAGTTGCTTGATGTCAAGTTTATTTTAACAAAGGATCAAGTTGCTCATGGATTCACTAAAGCATTAGCTGTCAAGGATTTAGATGAGTTTAGAGGTTTAGATTAAGAAAGAGTGTTAAACCATGTAATACATAGTATAATGCTAGTATAGTATACTCTACCTAATATAATACTACGTCTATTATAAACACCACGTGTAGGGGTTTTCTACACATATATAAACATGCAACCCGAACCAGATAGAGGGTACGGCTCAACCCTAGATTATTATTAGAATCTTTCCTCTCTGATCCGGCCCGAGCGACTCTGATCCCATCCGAGATGGGAAACTGGGAACACGGCCGCCGCCGACGTCAAACTGCTCCGAGGTCTGCGCGTGGGCGATCCGCCGGTTGCTGCGTGTCAGCGTGTATCTACGCGGTCCTCGCGTCGGCGTTGCCCCATTATGGTAGTTCTAGAAGAAGAAAGGCGAGAGAGTTTGGACTTTTGCTCCAGTTGAGTCGTAGCAGTAGCTGTTGAGTGTCGGGAAGTACTCCTCTTAGGCCTAGCCTAGCTATACGTACGTAGTACGTAGGTGCTGCAACTGCAAGCTCACCTTTATTTTCTTCTTAAAAATAATGGGATTGCAGTGCAGTGGAAACCATAGGAAAGCAGAGGAATATATCAGTGATGATGGACACTTGTTTCATCCATTTCTTTTTCATATTTTTCTCATTCCCATTCCACCACATGCGCTAGAAAATGTTGATTTTGCGAGCGTGTGGAATTCATGTATTCCGTGTTTCCTACGGGGTTTGAGAAGGCGGGGGTTATAAATAGTTGTCCACCAAACTCATACAAGAAGTTGCGAAATGGAACAACACGGTACAAATAGTTGCCATGCCTTTGTTAGTTTAGTCCGGCCAATCTGAAATTAGCCACGTAGGATTTGTAATCTTGCAAAAACCACCTCGAGAAGATGCAGAATGCCATCAGACCTAGGGCTGTCAAAAAAGTTCGGGCTTGACAAGTGCGAGTTTGGCGCGTTAATAGCTCGGCTCGAGCTTGATTCGTCTCTCTAACAAACCAAGCTCAAGTCTGTTTTCAAGCTCGCGAGCTTAGACGAGCCAAACTCAAATAGTTCGATAAAGCTCGTGATGTACAGACGCAAAACCGAGACTGCTATTATTATTTCATCTGCTGTAATACTGCTAAAATAATTGTGCTGGCATGTTGGCACTATATTACTATTATATGAGACTCCGAGCCATTTCTGCTATTCAGTTTTCAAGCTTTACTATTTTCTTGCTATGTAGCTGCATGTCTATCTTTGAATGTACTAAAATTTTCTTACCGAGCTTCAACAAACTGAGCTCAAGCCTACTCGAGCTTTGGTCGAGCCGAACTCGAGCTTAGATGTAGGCTCGAAGGTCAACCTAGGCTCCCTCGAGCTCGGCTCGAGCTTCTACCGAGCTCGAGCCGAGCCTAACAATGTTCGCTCGAGTTTGGCTCGTTGATAGCCCTAATCAGACCATCAGTTCGGGACACAAGAATAACATTTAATGAATGGAAACCACCTGTTACGGGATTTAATATAGAGGCCATTTTATTAGTTGAGGCCCGTCCCCATCCCACTTATTTGGGCGTTTGGGCGGACCTCGTCCCCACGCTTTTTCTCCTTTTTTCCGGTCCTTGCCTTTGCCACTCCACGCCACCACCGTCGTACCTCTCGCCATCGCCATCGTCTCAGCGGCCCAGGAGCGGCCATGGACAGTGATCCTTACCACCATCGATGGGATATGGAGGCGCCAGATTACGGTAGGTTTCTCCTCTTCTTTTTCTTTGATGGTGTTTGCTATGGCCGCCATCCGCCGTTGGTTTAGCTAGGGTTCTTGGCTTCCATGAACAGGTTAGGGTTTGTGTAGATAATCGGAGAGATTGCTAGTGTTAATTGGCCAGATATTCTTCCCCTCATGTCCTTGCAATGTAGAAATTGGTGCCCTTGTTCGTTTTGAAGGTGGTCATTGTGTACCATCTTGGCATCGATTTCAGAGTAAATCTTGGTGTCGATCGACCTATTGGGCATGTGATTGTTGATGACTAAGATGTTTACAATGTCACATAAGTAGTGAGAAGTTATGTTGATAGTGCCCTGTTTTGGATTCAGAAAGGTGGCTTTTTTCTGAACTTTGTGCAGCAAACTGTTAACTGAACTTAGTAGTGCATTTGGCTTAACTAAACTTTGTGCAGCAAACTGTTTACGGTATTGAGTTATGTATTTGCAGGTTCAGTGTAACTGTTTTGGTGATGCCTTTACTATATTAAGTGCATTTGTACCGCTTTGCCCTGTTTTGCAACTTCAGGGGCTATTTGGTTGTGCTTATTTATGGCTTTTCGCTTTTGGCTTATAAGCCACAAAAGCACCTAAATAGATACTTTTCATTTTGCCTTTTGGCTTTCGGCTTATACCATCATTCTACTATGTTCAGTTAAAAGCCAAAAGCCAAAGCCAAAAACACCTATTTCGGTGCTTTTGTGGCTTATAAGACAAACTCCAAAAGCTAGATTTAAGCCTAACCAAACAGGTCGTTTGGTCTAGGTGGACAATTATTTATACCCGGTGCTAATACCTCAGGTTTGAGTGACGCATATATGTCGTGACGACTCTCCTCTTTAGGCCTTGTTTACTTCTCTCGTATTTTTATCCAATACGTAGAGTTTTGGAGATATGCGAGGATTTAGTGTTCACTCAATACTCTTCAATCCCCTAAAATACTCTTCTTACTCTACTACCTTAGAGGACATTTTTCAATCTAGACAAACACATGAAGGGTTTGTGAGGATATGCCGGGATTATCCTGGTCAAACCCGGCGTGGTAAACGGATTGTAGGTATTCTGCGGGATTTAGAATAATCCCCTACAATTCCTGCAACTACACTAGCGAATACGAGAGGAGTAAACCAGACCTTATGGTGTATAATATGTCTTTTTTCTTGCATGGTCGTTGGATATTTTTCATAGTATTAACGAGAGTTGCGCTGAACCAATTCCAAAGCAACCTGCCTCGTAGCATCAGGTAGAAAACATGGGCAGATCAGAATATATCTATTTTAAGTGAGATCAGAATGTAGTAGTACTCCTCTTAGTAGTACAAAAATTCTCCCCTGCGCCCAGCTGACTTATCAAATCTTGCTTCTTGGCTGGACGTGCACTCGTAGTACAGAAATTAGAAACAGAGAGCGAACCTGACAGAGATTAATCTTAGGTACTAATGATGAACAGCTTGGTCCCAAATCTGAGCCTGAAGGCGCCCAAACCAAGTGCACGGTCAGGGGGCTGTGCACGGTAGTACATCATGGACGTGAGGCGAACGAGGGCATAGCCAAACTGTACATCGGTTCGGTTGGCGAGTCGTGTCTGAACAAGAAAAACCCAAAACCTGTGACGGTAGACGACGACGGCTCCGTCCCCATGTGATGTGAAACGCTGCATGCCGACTTGTCAATTCTGCTAAGGATCAAATATGCAAAACAAAATTGCTTTTCCTTACTGCGAATTGCTGCTGCCGACTTGTAAATCCTTTCAGGAATCAAAATCTGTCGTCAAAAGATTCAGCAGGATTTGTTCTCGCTCCTCGGTGGGGGAACGAGCCTGTCATCTTCGATCGACGTCTCCGGATCTGTCCCTACTTCTCATGCGCTTGGCGTTTACGCAACGAGTTATTTCAGTTTTGTGCTTTTTTTTTTTGGCAATTCACGTTTTGTGTCTTGTACAGTAGTAGTAGATAAAATCGCACAAACTAGTAAGACACCGTTGTTGCGCGGACAGGTAGTTATAATTTTTACTATTAATTTCAAAAGCGTGGTGAATGTCTGGTGTCACACATGCAAAAATTACAGAAAATGCCACCGCTAACAAATTGCCTAACCTCCATAAAAAAGACTAACAAACCTTATCTAACAAGACTAACAAACCTTATCTAACCAGACTAACAAACTTTATCTTATCTATATCTATTATCTAAAAAGAAGGTGTTACATTTCTTGCGTTCGCGCTCGTCAATTCTTTTGTCGCCGCGTCGCTCGCCTTCAAGACGCACCTAATGGCTAAGCCCAACATCAGACACCCTGCCCAGTCCATCCGATCTTCCACCCTGCCCAGTCCTCCCCACCTCTGCCGCCGCAGAGGGGATCTCTCCTTCCGACGGCGCCAATTTTCCTTCATCGTTGGGATGTCGACCGTCTCCAAAATAATGGAGTTCGGCTTCACCCGCGTAGCAGGAGTGTAACACCCTCAGAATCGGCCCTATGCAAGTTTTAGCGAAACCCGCCAAACCCGCATAGAAACGATTCGAAGGTGCCCATCAGGCACTTTCGTGCGGGTGGAAAACAAAGTAATAACATTACACAACAGTCCTCGATGGGACCCACAGAACAGATATATACAACAGCGACTCAAAGAGTCAAGAATACAAATGTACGGTTCAAAGATCCAAATCACCTTGAAAACGATGGAGCGTCCGACTACGGAAAAGATGCAAATGGGGCTAAGAGCCCTGAAGAATAACCAATGGCGTCCATAACCCTGCCCAGGCCAAGCCGGAAGGGTAACCCTGCTAACGGCGTCGATCTCAAAACACCTTAAACAAAGGGTGCCGACAAAGGGCAAAAGAAAAGAAGGCGTCGATCGAGGCCGATTATCTGAGGCTAGAATTGGCGGTCCTCGCCTACATAGGTATGGTGGATCAAGCGGCGGCAGCATGCACTAAACAACCTATAGAGACTCGATACAACTGGCGGATATCAGAGAGGGATAAGAAGGGCCTATTCGGAACCAACCTGATTCTATCATCAAACAAACCCATCCTGGCGTTTCCCCCTCGAGACCAAACGAGGAAGTCAACCGAGGAACTCACACAGTTGGCAGTTTTACTTATTCAGTTATAGTTGCGGCACTCTACTAGTCAGGTTTAGATAATCATCCTGATAAAAATAAGCAGTGGGCACTTTTAATTGACCATTCCGTGACAGTTGCAGCACTTACTTGTCAGATACATTTAGCATGAGATAAACCCAAAACCCAGCAGTTGTTGGTACTTTTACTTAGCCATTCCGATGTAGTGAAGCTGATTACTAATCATATCGGAAACAAGTCAATTTAAAACGATAAACTTTAGTTATAGTTGTCTATGATCAAACACTGTGCTCCAAGTCGTCCATAACCGCGGACACGGCTTCTCGAAAAGATTTAACCCTGCAGGGGTGCACCAAAGTATCCACAGGCACTTCGACCCTTTTGCGGATCGGTTAACATACTCCCATCGGTATGTCGGCGGGGCCTAAGTCACGGCCCCGGACCCAAAGCAAGTACATGGGGCCACCCCACCAAGTCGACACCAAGCGGAGTCGGCCGGTCTCGAGACGGACTTAGGGTTTGGGTGGGGCGGCGATGGCGACAGCAAATCCCCAAACGGGGACTGTCGACACCGCGAAAACGTGTCCCGATCCTAAACAGTACAGTGTGCTACTCGCACAAACGTAAATAAAGCGGTAAACATGGCATAAGTACACGATAGTAAAAACACCTCAAACTAGTTGTGGCCCCCAGTACAATACTTTGAAATCAGGTAATAATCAATGGGGGGCCCATATCTCCCCACCTGTGGTTAGCGCTCGATCTCGGAGCAGTGTCAAGAACTCGGGTCCTCACGGGACACAAGTGGGCGATCGAAACCAAATCTTACCTATCACCCGATGCCTCCTTAATTCAATTTTAGTTGTTAAACAGTAATTAAAGTGAAGCAATAATTAAAGCCATGATCATCTCCAACATCAACATGCGGCAATCCTCCAACAATTGTGGCACTTGACGACAAGCAAAACACTAGAAACAGCGACTACGACATGGTCCAACTATCTACCAAACAAGGTAATAGGATGTGTCCAAGGCTATATATGGCTGCAAGGAATATCACGGTGCGAAACTGAAACAGCATAACACGGTAGCAATAGATCAACAGGAGGGAAGTAAACACTATAAAAGTAAGATAGGTAGAAAGGGGGAGATGCTCGCCTGAAAACATTGTCGAAGGTTCAACCGAAGGTCGGGGCGACGCTCACATCAACTCAACGGCCTTATCCGCGAAGAAGCAAAACACTAGAAGAATACCGGATGCAATATTTAATACAACGGTACAAGATCGGCATGATGCATGCATGATGCATGGCATGGCAAGTTGTAATGCAATTAGGTCATATTAAGGGGAACCGGGGTCCCGACAATTAATTAAATGGTTCAAGTTGTTTAGCTACCCCGCAATTTAAATGTTGTTTAACAAGGCAGAAGATAGCACCGGTTCGCTACACAATTTTAAATGGGCTAATATAAGGCTAGATTGTCGCATATGGGTCCCATATTTAATTGTGAGGTGAATCGGCATAAGGCCTCCAAACCACATGATTATGCATGCAAGTATGACAATTCAATATGCATCAATTTGTTATTATATTATAAAATAGGATTCTCAGATAAGGGTCACACATTAGGGGGTCTCGACGAACTTGGGGTTCCGGGGTTCGGGGTCCGGTCTCGGGGTTCAGGGTTCGACGGAACGTTCTCGGTCAACGGGAGGTCGATCTTGTCGCACGGCGCCCGCGTAGAATATCTTGTTGTTCTGTGTCGGCGACCTTGGCGTCCGGGTTCTTGGGCATCGCATCGGGAAAAAGTGCTTGTCGCATCTGTGGTCTTCGGGGTTGCTTCGATCGGATCTCTGACGAAGTACTTGTCGTTCCACGTAGGAGTCCTTGTCGATCCGCGGCGACGATCTTCGGGTCATCGGAAGGTCTCGGCGATGTCTCCACTTTCCAGTCTCGACCATCAGGTACGAGTCGAAGGTCTTGACGTTTCCTGTTCACGCGGCAGATGACGATCTCGGGGTCTCGGAGCAGTTCTGGTTCGGTGTCGGACGATCTTGGCGCGGCACCGTGTTCGGGGTCTCGGCGTCCGTAGCTCTTGGTGTCCAAGGCGCAACATCAAAACAGCGGGGTCTTGTCGAAGAGACTATATTGGCCCTTGGACAACACCATCTGCAGACGCACACCGAGGCTTGCGGTCGAACTCGTCATACCAACCAACAGAGGCAGGGCGAGCCTTGCAACGCCGGCGGCTCTCGGCCGGTTGCGAGCGGAGGCAGCCACAGGTGAGGAGCACGCTGCGTGGCGGGTCTGGGAACCGAGGAGGCGGCAGTCAGCAGGACCGGAGGTGGAAGCTTGGTTGGCCTGACGGAGGAGGACGAGGATGGCTGCGGGCAGAGCGAGCTCGTGGGCGGCCTCGGAGGCCAGAGGCGGCGGCGAGGCGCGGGCAGGCCGGGCCGGCAGACGGGCGATGGGCGGCCGGAGGCGGCCAGGCTCGGACGGGCCGTGGAGGAGCACGGCGGGGTGGCTCGGGGGGGCTGGCACATGCTGTGTGTGTGTGTGGGTTGGTGTGGGGTGGCAGGTGTGTTGGGTGTGAGGACTGAGGTGAGAGAGAGAGGAGTGGGGGTGATGTGTCAGCGTCTGATTGGAGGGGGTGAGGGAAGAGGGTGAGGTGGCACATGCTGATTGGCCAGGGTGAGGTGGAGGGTTGGGCTGGGTATATAAACTGGTAGCTCTAGGATTGTCTGGTGGACCGATTAGAAAATGGGGTGGGCCGTTTCGAAAAAAATGGGGGTGGTCGTTCGGGTCGATACGGCCCGTTCGACTGCCCCACTAAAAATAAATAAATATTTTATTTGTTTTAAACGGACCGTTTGCAAACCGATAGCAGCCAAAACCAAATAATTCGGAGCCCCGGGTTTGATATTTGATTAAAGTTGGGGCGTTTTAGAAAACAAAACGGGTGTTGCGAAAATAGTTTTGGCAAACAATGCATGATGATGACGATGCAATGCACCAATTCAACGCGATTTTCTAGTAGTGGTTTTGCGGGATGCCACAAGGAGCGATCCACGCCCTTGTTGTCCCGGCTGCAGTCTCTATCGAGCTCCAAGACGCGCGGCCGCTCCAGGATCATAACACCAATGGAGTGCCGGTGGGAGGTGCACGATTTCAGGCGACTTCTCCATGCCCTCGATGTCACGAGGCACGGTCTCCGTCAAGCTCCAGGACGCGCGGCTACCCCAGAATCAGAGCGCCAATGAAGTGCCGGCAGGAGGTGCGTGATTTCGGGCGACTTCTCCACGCCCTCGTAGTCCTCCCACCGTCTCCGTCGAGCTCCAGGAGGTGCGCCGCCCAGATCGAGCGCCAATGGAGTGAGTGGGTGGTGCACAAACGTCCCGCAACGATGATATCAAGACCATCTTTGTGGTGGTCGTGTCGGAGGCGATCATCTTTGTGGACGGATGCCAGGTGTGCAACCAAGGTTTGTGGCGACAAGATCGATCTGACAACCGTCGCCTCTACTGAATGCCGATGATGGTGATTGACACCGCACCCTTACTCCCTTCGATCCAAATTAATGTTCTCATATTTGTCTAGATTCGGATGTATGTAGAGATACATCAGAATCTAGACAAATATGAGAACATTAATATGGATCTGAGGAAGTAATAAAGATGGGTCCGATGACCTTATTTAAAAAAAACATATTCTCAGCTGGATTTCCGAAGGAGAAGATCTCCCAGTGTTGTGAATGGCACTTGATTTTCTCATAGTTATACTTATTTTCTATTTTTCTTTGAAAATGAAATGAATCATTGAACTCCCTGAGACCCTGACACTCAACCACATAGGCTTTTGTCCGTGCTAACTTGATTTGTTATCTCAACAAGTCAACATGGAGTTCTAATATATATATCGTACTGTGAAGGCAATTTGTTGTAACGCTGATTTGTGATTGAAATAAGGTGTTTTATAAGTAAATTTATACATCTACAAGCAGTGTGATTTATTGAAGATCGTGTTTTTTGCAATTTAGACCCTAGGTATATTAAGGAGTACAAGTGGTACACAACACCGCACTAATAAATAAAATACTACTCCCAAGTCCATGGGATATAACTCAACACGAGGTCCACCGTGTTGTCCTGTCAATGACACTCCCACCTAGAGTCGCCATGAACTTTGTATCTGTAGAGGTCCATCGTTGTCGTTGCCACTCCTCCCGAGTCGTCGTGAACATTGTATCAGTAGATGGGATCTCTGTTGTCACAAAGTTTTCGACTTCAGATCTCCATACCAACACTAGAAAGCAACATAAAGTTGAAGAACCACCAACTCCAAGGTCCTCCCTCCACTCCTACATCATCAAAGGAGGCAAAATTGGCGCCTTGTGACTACCTCATGTACAAGGTCTCACACACTCCATGACACCGGAGGATGCATCGTCACCACGACGGAGTTGGAGAAAAAGTTGTTGTGTGGGTGACATCGTAACCACGACACCCACACGGCCACACCTAGCGCACCAAATCTCGCTCCATCCAAGAGAAAGCATGAAGATGTTGCTGTGTACTTAATGTAGCCAAAGTGGGCCGAGCTGCATGAGATTATTTTTCACCGTCATTGTCACCACCACCGAAAAATGACAATCGTAACCTAACCCTACCACTACCTAGACGCAGGAGACACGATTTGTGGTCCCTCTACTCTCCCACCAATGAAGTGAATGATGGAGAGGGAGGGACCCTCGTTCTGGCTAGCTACGGAGCGAGGGAAGTGGAGTTCCTCCCTTTTGCTTCTCTTTCACTATAGCAAAGGGGAAGAGACAGAGAATGATGACATCTTGTGTTGTCGGCTTAACCAAAGGGTGAATTTGGAAAAAAACAACAAGTGAACCATATCGGAGATTTTTGACAAATTGAAAGATGAAAATGCACCATGACAACTAAATAGGGCATGACATGGAAATTTAAATACCGTGGCAACGCACGGGCATTCAACTAGTATTATTTATTTGCACAGACTAGTGACTCTAGAGGTAATTGTTTGCATGAAGCCCCGATGCACTCGATTACGAATGGACGCAGCTCCCAGATACCGCTTCGTCCTCATCCTCCTGTACGTACGAGAGGCGGCAGCCAAAAATCCTCCCAATCTTCACCGGCTATAGCGTGTGTCCCCTCTTTCTCTCCATGTCCTACGGCGGTAGGCGAGAGGGGGACCTCGTTCCTCCTGTAGTTAGGGTTAGGGTCTGTTGCTGTGATGTGTCATTGGGATGATGAGCAAATAAAACTGCTTCAATTCTTCTCCCACACCGGCGACGGCTTTCACGGCGACGTCTCTGAGTTGATGACAACGTGTGCTTGTCGATTCTTTATATCGGCGGCTTGGTCTTCTCGCGAATCTTTAGATCTAGTGAGATCTGTGTCTCGACATGTCATTGGCGTTCGCCGTTATCCACGGCGGCGCTGGGGGCCAGGGCGAGGTGGATGCTCTGGAGCAAGAATATTAGTACGAAGATGGTGGATTTGCTGTTATTCCTTGACTTCGTCAAGTGTACGCGACCGATCTTGGTTCAAGATAGCACGGGGACGTCCCCGGTCGACGTGCCACAGCGACATGTGCCTTGCTGTTTGCATCGGGACTGTTCATCGACTCACAAAGCCTCGTTGGCGATGGTGCTTCCTTGGATCTGGCAATGGTGGAGGCTCGCCGTCTATTCCAGCGCACGTCTGGGCGGCGTTGGTTATTGGCGACGGTCGTTGGCTTTGGCAAGTGCAGAAAATCCTAGCGGTAGTTTCTGCAAAGTTTTTAGGATATATGTTTTTTATGGCCAGTCTGTTAGTTTTCACGTTTGTTTACTCGTGTAATTTGATTTTCTATTAATGAAATACGTGGTACAGAACGACCATTCTAGGATAGACAAAACTTGGCGGATCGGACACCAACGGAACACTTCGCCGCGTCGCATGATTCCAAAACTGAACGGTCGTTCCGACACCAGCCAATCGCGGGACAAGTGATTAGCCAGCTAAATTAAAAACAAAAATTCAAAATGTTTTATAGGTCAAACAGTTTGTCCGAATTAAGATCCGTTTTCACCGTTAGGCTAGTCGTGACGAGATCTTCGAAACTAGATCTCATGTTGGTATGTTTTGCCAACTTTTTTTGGCCAAAAGTTATTCATACGTAACACAGGAGTTATCCGGGCTTAAGTATATAAGTTATCCATCCAAAAACATGTAAGTTATCCATTACTACAAAATTTACCCACAGTCGCGTGTTATGGATAGGTAACTAACTTTTTTATTTATCCATAAGTTATCCATCAGTAACGCGAGAGTTATCCAGACTTCAGTATGTAAGTTATCCATCCAATAACATATAAGTTATCAATCGCTATAAAAATTTACCTATAAACAGAATATAAAATGTTATTCTAACGGCTCGGTCTCGTTGCTCGTCGCTGCTCTCGTAGCGTACAGATTACTCAATCTCGAAAGTCCACCGCGTGAAACATCAAACATAATTTCATTAAAGGAACTAAATTTAAACTTTTTTGCATACAATATAAATAAATGGGGTCTTATGCCTCAACCATCCACCACAGTAAGCCGTAGTGAACAACGTTACACTCAATCATTAACCGGCTCGACTTTATCGTCCGTCGGCGCTATCGAGGGGTGACGAAGCCTAGAAGGGTTTTAGGATGCTTCATCACTTGTTGACACTAACGTTTTGATAGCAATAAAGTATCAGTACCCTAACAACTAGGCTATCACGTTCCAATTAAACTTGCTCAACGAGAATGTCTATACCCAACACGTTTATATGATATATAACTTATGTATTATAGGGTGGATAACATTTATACTATTATATGGATAACTCATGTGTTAGGGGTGGATAACTTTTTGGTCTGAAAAAAATTTCGTCGAAACATATCAATATGGAATCTAGTTTCGAAGATCTCGTCGTGACTAGCCTAACGGTAAAAATGGATCCTAAATCGGATGAATGGTTTGATCTACAAAACATTTTGAATTTTTGATTTGATCTTAGCTGGCTCTACTTTGTTTTGTCTTTTAGTACAACAGCCAGTGCAGCCTATTTCACTTTGTCCGTATATTTTATACTTTAAATCGCTTGCTCTCGATCAGGATTAGTTGGGATCCATTACGTGCGGAGCCCAGGACCGGTTGACTTAGATGGCCGATCTCGTCTCCTCGTCGGTGATCCAACGACAGACGTTAGCCCGCCGAATTTAGTCTCCTAGCGACCGGTCTAAACATAGAATTCCCGTAAAAAATGCATCCGATTACGTACGTGGTTTAACAGTAATATCTCATTCTTATTAGGTTCGACTAGTCACTTTTTTGTGTCCCCTAATAAGGGGGTGGCTTTAAGTCTCCGGCCCCATGCTTTTTCGGATGGGTCAACAGCCATCCATAAGGCCAGACACTACAGGAATGGGAAGCTACGCCGACGGCCAAACGTCGGGGCCGTCGGCGTAGCCATCGTCCAGGCTAGCCCCGAGAAGCAGCCGTCGGCGTAAAATTACCCTCGGCATATTCTATGCTACGCCAACGGCTGCCCTCGGCGTAGCTATTTTTTATTTTATCTCATTAAAGTTTGAAAAATCATAACTAAATCATTCTAATTCGGAAAAATACAAATAATATATCAAAATTTGCAGAAAAACAAGACCTATCTATCTACCCAAAAATATTACACATTTATAAATAAAAATTAAGTAAAATATAAAACATTATATATAGTTTAAAACGGGCATAAAAAATTCAAAAACGATCGAAACAATGCGAAACCTTCGCGTGGTGTTATATTATGTGACATAGTTAGAAGAAAAAATATCAAACTTGGTATATTGATTATGTTTTAAAGAAACCTTCACAAAATGACCTATCTCATTCGAGGTTTCTTGGCTTTCGGGTCAAATGACCAATGTTATGGCTAGAATCACAGCATAGTTTGCGATAATGTGCCCATATTGTGCATACACATGCATCATGGGATGACGAACAATGTTGCAGGAGGAAGTTTTCCTTTTCGTCGCACCAAAAAGCCATTTCCCATTTTCCGAGCCTAAAAAACGGACGATTTTGTGAAGCAACCACCAAATGGCTAATTCAAAATACTACCGCCACATTTTACAAAAATACTATACCACCTTATATGGACAATGTCCCAACAAGGAGATCCGAAACCTTTCCGTCCACCTTTGGTGAAAAAGACAAATTCCTGCCGAATCGGTAGGAAGTGGGTCAGATATGAACTACAGGTACATGATTCGATGCTCATGTTTTGTTACAAAAATCATTTTTAGGTTCACGATATTCTATTTTATCAAAGATCCAATGAATGTTTAGCGAGGCTCGGTCCCGAGCTAAGAATCTTTATGTCCGCCGTTCGATAAAGTTTGACGATAGTTTAAAACGGGCATAAAAAAATTCAAAAACGGTCGAAACAATGCGAAACCTTCGCGTGATGTCATATTATGTGACATAGTTATAAGGAAAAATATCAAACTTGATATATTGATTATGTCTCAAAAAACCTTCACAAAATGACCTATCTGATTCGAGGTTTCTTGGCTTTCGGGTCAAATGACCAATGTTATGGCTAGAATCAAGGCATAGTTTGTGATAATATGCCCATATTATGCATACACATGCATCATGGAATGGCGAACAATGTTGCAGGAGGAAGTTTTCCTTTTCGTCGCACCAAAAAGCCATTTTTTATTTTCCGAGCATAAAAAACGGACGGTTTTGTGAATCAACTACCAAATGGCTAATTCAAAATACTACCGCCATATTTTACAAAAATACTATACCACATTATATGGACAATGTCCCAACAAGGGGATCCGAAACCTTTCCGTTCACCTTTGGTGAAAATGACAAATTCCTGCTGAATCGGTAGGAAGTGGGTCAGATATAAACTACAAGTACATGATCCGATGCTCATGTTTTTTTACAAAAATCATTTTTAGGTTCACAATATGCTATTTTTTCAAAGATACAATGAAATTTTAGCGAGGCTCGGCCCCGAGCTAAGAATCATTATGTCCGTCGTTCGATAAATTCGACGATAGTTTAAAACGGGCATAAATTTTTTAAAAAAGATCGAAACAATGTGAAACCTTCGCGTGGTGTCATATTATGTGACATAGTTATAAAAAAAATATCAAACTTGATATATTGATTATGTCTCAAAAAAACTTTCACAAAATGACCTATCTCATTCGAGGTTTCTTGGCTTTCGGGTCAAATGACCAATGTTATGGCTAGAATCAAGGAATAGTTTGTGATAATGTGCCCATATTATGCATACACATGCATCATGGGATGACGACCAATGTTGCAGGAGGAAGTTTTCCTTTTCGTCGCACCAAAAAGCCATTTTCTATTTTTCGAGCATAAAAACGGACGGTTTTGTGAAGCAACCACCAAATGGCTAATTCAAAATACTACCAACACATTTAAAAAAAAAATACTATACCATCTTATATGGACAATGTACTAACAGGGGGATCCGAAACCTTCCCGTCCACCTTTGGTGAAAAAGACAAATTCCTGCCGAATCGGCAGGAAGTGGGTCAGATATGAACTACAGGTACATGATCCAATGCTTATGTTTTTTTATAAAAATCATTTTTAGGTTCACAATACGCTATTTTTATCAAAGATTCAATGCAAGTTTTCCTTTTCATCGCACCAAAAAGGCATTTTTCATTATCCGAGTGCAAAAAGGGGATTTTCTAAAGCAACCACCAAATAGCTAATTAAAAAATGGAGGGTTTGTGATTAGTTGATGTGGATATCATATTTGGATTCCGCTCATTTTTCTGATCAATTTAGACATATTATTTGTTCAATTTCGATTTACAGATTTAAAGATATTAATTATTCTATATTAAATAGAAACATACAAAAAAATAAAATTATTATATTTTTATTTGAATTCAATAATATTTTTACTTATTCATTAATATTTACTTAAATAATTATTTGTAATTTTAAAAAATACAAACATGTGACATGATGATATAAGAGTTAATAGGATTGATATCATAGTATTGACACCAATGTATGAATTACTTTGCGGAAATGGATTCTGAAGGAACGAGGATGTTAAGCGTGCTGAAGATGGAGTAGTATTAGGATGGGTGACCTGCTGGAAAATTTGACTAAGACTGGAATTTAATCAAATATTAAGTATAATTAGTGTTAAAAATGTTCAAAGTAGATTAACAAGTGAAACAATTCAAAGAATAAAAAAATTGAGAAAAAAAATTATTTGTTTCCAAAAAAAAATATATTTTTTTCAAAAAAATATTTTCGCAACCGGCCGACAGGCTATGTCGACGGCCGCTACGCCGAGGGCAAAGCCCTCGGCGTAGCATACGCCGACGGCATTTCGATACGCCGACCTCTTGATTGTGCTCCGCCGAGAGAGATATTTGTCGAGGAGGCTACGCCGAGGGCAACCCTCTGCGTACCAGGGTATTTTGGCCTACGCCGACGGCCTTTTGCCCTCGGCGTAGCGCGCGTCCCGTAGTGAGATATTTTGCCCGTGCAAAGAGCAAAAGTCAATAATACAGATATAGTATTGCCTACGCGTGTTACTGCCAGCTTAATCATTATGTAGACGACAGCTCAATTATTATTCAGAAAAAGAAAAGTGCAGTCGACATCACAGTAGTACCAGAAAGATGAGCAGCATGTCGAGAAGAAAAGGTAAAGGCTCGTACGTGTCGTAGGTCCTGACCTGACGGGCAGATACTTTTCATCTGTATATGTGCGTGTGTGTTCGTGCTGCGTGGAGCCAGATGGATCGCAACACTCGATCGGTATCCAATGCAACCATTCGCTGATCGAGCCGACATGTACCCAGGAGAAAGACAGTGCAGGTCGGGTATGATGTGTGGACTGCGCGGGTACACGAGAAAACCTGAGCCATTATTAATAATAATTCTCCCAAGACGTGTCAGGTCAGGTGGCGATCGAGGCCGTAGCGGACCGGTGGAATCTTTCCTCTTCCGGCCGGTGGTCCGAGCGATGACCGAGGAGGAGGGCGCCGATCGACGACGTCAAAGCTCCGCGTGTACGTACTCTACTTGGTTTCGTGCGTGTACGTACGGTTCTCTTCTCTCGTCGCCTCCTTCCAGAAGAGAGAAGAGGAGCGTTGGACTTTTTTTTTTTTGCTCGAGCCGTCGTGTAGCACGGAGCTGGTGGTACTACCACACTGCTCTGCTACCTCTACGGCGCACGTAGTACTACCACGTAGGCGCTGCCGCTGCATGCAGCAGCCACCCAACTTGCACACGCCCTTCTTTGTGTTCTTGCAAGGAGTAGCTACTTTTTTTTTTGACCTGCAGATCGAGCGAACGAGCGAGCGTCACGGCTCTGTCGAGCTTGATACTTCTCGCGCCTGGTATCCTTCGCCGGAAACTACGGCGCAATCCCTCCTGCCGTCCGTCTCAAAATAGATATCGCAGATTTATCAAATTATAAGACGCTATTTAGCAAGTATGGATTGTATCTATTTTAAGACGGACGGAGGAAATACTGCCCCACGCATGCAGCATGCACCGAAACAGCGGAAATAAAATATCGTAGGTTCTGCGTGTGCAGAAAAGAGAGTTGGTGATGGATCAACATATACATGCTCCATGCATGGGAAAAAAGAAAACTAACTTCCGAGTTCCGACATGCATGTGTGGTCTGTCTCCATAACATGCATGGGAAAGAATGGAGACCGTGTCATATGATTACTGAAGAGCACGCGTACTTTGGCAAAAGCGTGGAAGGAACGCATGCATGAGTCTCGTGTTTCGTTCGATCGACCTTCTAGTTCTAGCTTCCGCGCGCGCGCACGAAAGGTTCCATTATTCAGTTTTTTTGGAGAAGTAGTTCCCTTGCTCCACCGACATGATCTTTTCTGATATATGCCCGCTTTGGCAAGGCCCCATATCATCAACATTCTGCTTTATAACTAATGGAGTATTCAAATATATATCTCGCGTAGGGACGTAAATGGCACTTAAATGTCATCCGCGAGTCCTGTTTATTCAGAATTTTAGTTCTTTGTTTTAGAAAAGACAAACTTTATTGAACTAGAGTACTAATAAACGGTATTACGCGGGATTAAATGGTGTACCACTTACATCCCTAATCTCGCGACGTTTGTACATTTCTCACTCCACAAAAGCGCGCGCGCGGTTCCTTTTAAAAGAAACATCAGAGCTTCTTTTTTTTGTGTGGAAATGGTGAGAAGTAGCTCCTGCTGAATGTTCTAGTATTAACAAGAGAGATTGACCGCAGATATTCTCAAACGGCATCTATTCTAGAACGAAGGCTAGCGATTATTGCTGTCGATCGATATTCCATTACTCGCTCATCTCATTAGACCGGAAGGGCCGGGCCCGATCGAGGCGACTTCAAATCTTACGATGAGCGGCTAAATTTGATAACGCACAATCACACATCTTCTCCTCAAATTAAATCAGGGTTTGAAGCTACCTGTAGCGGAACCAATCAAGTGAACAATTCAAACCATGATAGGCCGGCCTGTTGCGGCGCAGCCCATGGACGAAGGAGGCGACTGCAAAAAGAAAAAAAGCAATAATCGCGCGCTTCTTGGAAAGGAGTAAGGGCGTGTTTGGTAGACCAGCGCTACCCAGAAAATCTCACCTCACCCGACTTTTTCTCTCCGTTTGTTGTTTGGTAGATCGGGTCGTCTCCCCTCAGCTATGCCCACTTGATACGAAAATAGCCCCTCAGCCCTGCCCGGTTGCGAAGCTCGAATCGAGCTTCACAACTGGGCAGTGCCGGGTCCGTCCCGTGCATCGCTCCAGCCCGTCAGGGTCTCTGTCCCGCAGCCCTCATTTCCCTGTCGTCCTATCCCCGCACATTCCTCTCCCTCTCTCGTCCCCATCCCTGTCCCCGTCGTTAGCACGTTCCTCTCCCTCCCTCTGACCCCGTCCCCGCATGTTCCTCTCTCCCTCTCGTCTCCGGCCGATGCCCCTGCCCAGCGTCCCCACTACCTCTCCCTGCACCGGTGCGTTGAGTTGAAGATCGAGACGGCAACCTCCTGGATTCGGCACGTCGAGCGCGACCTCCTGGCGGCGGTTCGTCGAGCACGACCTCCTGCGGTGGCGGCGACTGTAACACCCTCAGAATCGGCCCTATGCAAGTTTTAGCGAAACTCGCCAAACCCGCATAGAAACGATTCGAAGGTGCCCACCAGGCACTTTCGTGCGGGTGGAAAGCAAAGTAATAACATTACACAACAGTCCTCGATGGGACCCACAGAACAGATATATACAACAGCGACTCAAAGAGTCAAGAATACAAAAATACGGTACAAAGATCCAAATCACCTTAAAAATGATCGAGCGTCCGACTACGGACAAGATGCAAATGGGGCTAAGAGCCCTGAAGAATAACCAATGGCGTCCATAACTCGCCTGTGCCAAGCGGAAGGGTAACCTGCTAACGGCGTCGATCTCAAAACCGCTTACACAAAAGGGGGTGCCGACAAGGGCAAAGGAAAAAGAAGGAGCGTCGATCTTGAGGCGATACACAGCGAGGCTAGAATTGGCGGTCCTCGCCTACATAGGTATGGTGGATCGAAGCGGCGGCAAAGATGCACTAAACAACCTATAGAGACTCGATACAATCTGGATATCGAGAGGGATGAGAAAGACCTATTCGGATCCAACTCGAGACTATCATCAAACAAACCCATCTGGCGTTTCCCTCGAGACCAAACGAGAAGTCAACCGAGGAACGCATACGCTGGCGCTTTACTTATTCGCTATCGTTGCAACAATTACTAGTCGTTTAGATAATCGTCCGATAAAGTAAGCCTTTGGCACTTTTAGTCGATCATTCCGTTATAGTGGCATCACTTAGTCGATTTAATTAGCATGAGATAACCCAAAACCCAGCAGTCGTTGATACTTGTACTTAGCCATTCCGTTGTGACGAAGCTGATTACTAGTCATATCGAAACAAGTCAATTTAAAACAATAAACTTTAGTTATAGTTGTCTATGATCGACATCGTGTGCTCCAAGTCGTCCATAACCGGACACGGCTTCGAAAAGATTAAACCCTGCAGGTGCACCAAAGTATCCACAGCACTTCGACCCTTTTGCGGATCGGTTAACATACACCCATCGGTATGTCGGCGGCCTAAGTCACGACGTTCCCACCCAAAGCAAGCACGGGGCCACCCACTAAGTACACCGCAACGAAGTCGGCCGGTCTCCGAGACGGACTTAGGGTTGGGAAGACGGCTGTGAACGACAGTACGCCCCCAAACGGGGACTGTCGACACCGCGAAATCGTGGCCCGATCCTAAACAGTACAATGTGCTCCTCGCACAAACGTAAATACATAAGTAGCATGGCATAAGTACAGGATCGTAAATAAAACCTCAAACTAGTTTTTGGCCCCCAGTACAATGCTTTGAAATCAGGTAATTATCGATGGGGGGCCCATATCTCCCCACCTGTGGTTAGCGCGCTCGATCTCGGAACAGGTGTCAAGAACTCGGGTCCTACGGGACACAAGTGGGCGGTCGGAAACCAAATCTTACCTATCACCCACCGATGCCTCTGCTTAATTCAATTTTAGTTGTTAAACAGGAATTAAAGTGAACAATAATTAAAACCATGATCATCTCCAACGTCAACATGCGGCAATTCCTCCAACAACTGTGGTACTTGACGACAAGCGAAAACACTTGAGCAAGCGACTACGACACGCGGGTCCAACTATCTACCAAACAACAGGTGATAGGATGTGTCCAAGGCTATATATGGCTGCAAGGGATATCACGGGTACGAAATCTAGAGCATCGCAACACAGATAGCAAAGATCAACAGGAGGGAAGTAAATACTAGCAAAGTAAGATAGGTAGAAAGAGGGAGATGCTCGCCTGAAAACATTGCCGAAAGGTTCATCCGAAGATCGGGGCGAAGCTCACATCAACTCAACGGCCTTATCCGCGAAGAAGCAAAACACTAGAATAAACACCGGATGCAATATTTAATACACGGCAGAAGATCGTCATGATGCATGTATGATGTATGGCATGGCAAAGGTGCGATGCAATTAGGTCATATTAAGCGGAACCGGGGTTCCGACAATTAATTAGAGGGTTCATGTTGTTTAGCTACCCCGCAATTAAATGTTGTTATAACAAGGCAGATAAGATACCGGTTCGCTACACAAGTTTAAATGAGGCCGATATGAGACTAGATTTGCCCGCATATGGGCCCCATGTTTAGTTATTAGGTGAATCGGCATAAGGCCCCCAAACCACAGACGAGGATGCATGCATGGACAATTCAATATGCAACAAGTTATTATGTTATAAAATAGGGTTCGAGGAAAAGGGGTCACATCGAGGGGGCTCGGCGATCTTGGGTTCGGGGTTCGGGTTCGACATGGTCCGTGGTTCGACGGGTCGGTCTCATGAACGTTCTCGGTAACGGGGTAGCTCTTGTCGCATCCGGGTTCTCGGCGGACTCGGTGTCCGGGGTGAAATACTTGACGTTCTCGAGGGAGTCCTTGTCGCACATGAGTTCTTCGGTTCTCGTCAAGATCTTGTCGTCGGAAGAACTTGTCGGTCCGCGTGTCGGGTCGGTCTGCGTTCGGGCGAAGCACTTGGCGTTCGGGCATCTTCGGTCCGTGGTGCGTCCGTGATGTAGATCTTGTGCTACCGGCGCCATCGGGTTCCACGAGGTCGGTCTTGCCGCTGCGAGGATCTTGTCGGGCTCGCGGCCGATAGCCATGGCGTCGAAGCGATGCTCGGCGTTCCTGCTCCATGTAGGAGGCTTGGCTTCCTTATCGAGGGGCTTCAGAACCATGTCGGAGAACTTGATGTCCATGTGGCGATCTCGTCTCTCCGGGGCGTCTTCGGCGTCGTGAGGATGATGTCGAACTCGGATGGCGCCGGTGTCTGGCCAAAAGACCGAGGCGGGCGAGGAGGCCGACGGCGGCCCGCCGGTCGGCGACGGCAGCGGCAGGCACGGCCAGGAAAAGCTCGAACGCTGGTCCGCAGAGGGAGGCGGTCGATCGGCGACGGCCGGCGCGAGCAGAGGCGCCGACGGCAGGCGGAAGCTGAGGTGGTCATGAGTGGCGGCGGTGGTCGCAGCGCGCGGCCGCAGCGACGGCGAGGCGGGGAGCCGGAGCCAGGCGGCGGCGCCACGCGGGTTGAGGCCGCAGGCTGGCGTGGAGGTCCGTCGGAGGTGACGGGAGGAGGAGGATGCGCGCTGGCTACGGGCCGAGGGATCTGGATGCGGCGAGCTGAGGACGGCCAGGCCAAAGCCGGCAAGGCGCGACATGGGCGAGGCAGAGGAGACGGCAGGCCGGCCGAGACGAGGAGGCGGGTAGCCTTGGCCATGCTCACGGAGGAGAGGAGAGACGCCAGGCGGGAGAGGCCACACGGGCGGGCGGCTCGGCACGGAGGCAGGACGGGGCAGTGAGGCTCGGGTAGAGGTCTTGCGCTGCAAGGCGTGGGCCCAGGGAGTTGTCGGGCGGGTGGGCGGTTGGGTGAGTCTTGGGCGGGCACATGGGGGTTGGTTAAGCGTGTCTTGGTGGGCACAGGTGTGGACGGAGGGAGGTCAGTGGTGGAGAGAGGTGGGTGTGGGTAGGTCTAGGTGGCACTGTGTGAGTGGGGTTTGGTGAGAGGTGAGGTGTCAAGAGGGGTTGGTTGGGGTGAGGTGGTGGGAGGGATGGGTAGAGTTTTAGGTGAGAATAGGATTTAGGTAGGGCGGTGTTGGACCGCTTTAGTTTTCTCGGGGTGGTCGGGTCGGGTTGGCCTGCCTGACGCCTAATTAATAAATATTTTTATTTAATTTGAAAGCATCTTTTGCAGACCGATAGCGTTCAAACAAAAATAATCCGGAGACCGGGCTTTGGTATTTGAATAGAGGCGGGGCGTTTTAGAAAACAAAACGGGTTTTGCGGAAATAGTTTTGCCAAACAATGCATGATGATGACGATGCAATGCCCAAATTCAACGCGATTTTCTAGTAGTGGTTTTGCGGGATGCCACAGCGACTCGTGGTAGAGGCACATGGCGACGACGGTGGGGCGGGGCGGCGACTCCTCGCGTCGGCAGCGCAACTGCGACCCCCTGGAGCGACCTCCTGTCGACGCCTGCTTGTGGTTCAGGCAGAGGGCAACGACGGCGTGGCGGAAGCCCCTCGCGCCGGCAGCGACGGCTCGTGGTAGAGGACAGGGCAACGACGCATGGCGTGGCGGCGGCTCCTCGCGCCGGCAGCGCCGCTGCGACCGAGGAGGGACCTGATTGCTTTTATGTTTTCTAGTCTAAGGACCCGATTGCTTTTTTGCTTTTCTATGGAAGGACCTGTGTGTAAAATCTTGGACAATAACGTTTCTGCTACCAAACAATATCTGGGTCTAGCTTGTTTCATCAAACCTGGGCTACCAAACACACAAGAAAATCTGAGTTAAGCTTGTCTAGACCCAGCTTGTATGAGTGGAGATATGGATTCTGGGTAGCCCCGGGCTACCAAACACACCCTAAGTGTAAGTAACAAATAAAGCTGGAGCCAGCCATCGGTTGTCAGGTCTTTGTCTGAATAAACCACAAACTGAACTTCCTCCCATGCATGCACGCTGCATCCGCACCAACTACAGGTTCAGGGTTTGGATCCACGTCCCCCCTGCATCGTCTTTTGGCCGCGCCGGCCGGGTCCACCAAGATTACGTGTTGATGCGTTTGTTGTTCCTTCGCATTTGTGTGCTTGCTCGTTCCGACCATGTTTGTCTTTTTGCATTTAGACCTTGTGACGACGGTAGGGCAGGCGAGGAGGCACTAGTGGAAACGAGGTCTTTTGTTGATCCCGAAAAGGGGCTTTAACACCGGTTCTTCTACGAACCGGTGTTAAAGGGGGGGTCGTACCAGCGTGGCCCCTGCGGCATTAAAGGAGCCCCCCTTTAACACCGGTTCGTGAGGTCCCAAAGACTGGTTACCAGATTTCTTTAACACCGGTTCGTGGCATGAACCGGTGTTAAAGGGGGGGCTATATAAGACACCACCCCAGCCCACACACACCCCACTCTTCCATTCTTTCACATTTTGGAGCCTAGCAAGAGGGTGTGAAGAGTGTTAGTTTGTGTTTTTTTCATATGCACTAGAGGTGTTCGGTGAAATGCCCGAGAGCTCAAAATAAGCTTTCTTGTTGCTCTTTCCGTCTCGGTCGAGGTCGGCAACTATAGTTTCATGTGTCATTGATGTACTATATATATAAATGGTCATCTCCCTATTATTTTTTTGATATATACTACATATTAATGCATATGAATCGGCAATGGATGTACGGTGACCGCCGCACTTCCGAGTACATTACGGGCCTCCAAAATTTCATCGTTGTGGCTAATGCAAACCGTGGTCACAATGGTTTTATGTGTTGTCCGTGTGTTCACTGTCAGAACAAGAAAGACTACTCAAATACCAGAACCATTCACGCCCACCGCTCGATCCGGTTTCATGCCCACTATAATTGTTGGACCAAGCACGGAGAAAAAGGGGTTGTGATGGAAGACAACGAAGAAGAAGAGGATGATGAAAACTATCATAATATGTATCGAATATGATGATAATGCAAGAGGTAGATAATGAAGATCAAGAGGGAGCAGATGGGCCGCGATGACAATCTTGGTCGGGCCATTACGATGCAAAGGAAGAATGTGAAACTAAAAGGAGAAGGAGAAGTGGAGCAGATGTTAAAGGATCACAAAACATTGTTGTATCCAACTTGCGAAGATGGCCACAAAAAGCTAGGTGCCACAATCGGATTTGCTGCAATGGAAGGCAGAGAATGGTGTGACGACAAGATTTTCAAAGTTGTTGGTAAAATGAAGAATCTTCTTCCAAGAAATAATGAGTTGCCCGACAAGACATACCAAGCAAAGAAGGTTGTCGCCTCTAGGATTAGACGCGTAAGATACATGCCGCATTAATGATCGCATCCTCTACCGCGGTGAGAAGTACGAGAATTTGGATGCATGCCCTATGCACCGCATCATATAAGATCAGACGAGACGATCCTGGCGATGTTGAGGGCGAGGCCCCTAGGAAGAAGGTTCCCGCCAAGGTTATGTGGTATGCTCCTATAATACCACGGTTAAAACGTCTCTTCAGAAATAAAGAGCATGCCAAGTTATTGCGATGGCACATGGAAGACCGTAAGAAATACGCGATGTTGAGACACCCCGCCGATAGGTCACAGTGGAGAAAAGTCGAACGAGAGTACCCAGACTTCGCACGTGATGCAAGGAACTTAAGGTTTGGTCTAAGTACAGACGGCATGAATCCTTTTGGTGAGCAGAGCTGCAGCCGAGCACTGGCACGTGACCCTATGTATCTATAACCTTCCTCCTTGGTTGTGTATGCAGAGGAAGTTCATTATGATGCCGTGCTCATCCACGGCCCGAGGCAACCCGCAACGACATTGATGTGTACATAAGGCCATTAGTTGAAGAACTTTTACAAATGTGGTCCAAACCAGGTACGATGTGGGATGAGCACAAAGGGGAGCCATTTGACCTACGAGCATTGCTTTTCGTAACCATCAATGATTGGCCTGCTCTTAGTAACATTTCGTAGCAGACAAACAAGGGATACAATGCATGCACACACTGTTTAGATGATACCGAAAGTGTATATTTGGATAAATGTAAGAAGGTTGTGTACCTAGGGTATCGCCGATTTCTTCCGAACTCGCATCCAGAAGAAAGAAAGGCAAACATTTCAAACGTCTGGCGTAACGCCGGAGGAAGCCTCCCTCCATCGGTGAGGAGGTATTTGGTATGGTCAAGGACCTAGAAGTAATCTTTGGAAAAGGTCCTGGCAGTCTATCTGTTCCGAATGACGATGCCGGACACGCGCCCATGTGGAAGAAGCAATCTATATTTTGGGACCTACCCTATTGGAAAGTCTTAGAGGTCCGTTCTTCAATCGACGTGATGCACGTGACGAAGAATGTTTGCGTGAACCTGCTAGGCTTTTTAGGAGTGTATGGGAAGACAAAAGATACACCGGAAGCACGACAGGACCAACAACGTCTGAAGGCCCCTGAAGAGCCTATGCATCCTGAGAACGAGAAGGGTAAACGATGCCACTTAACTCCTGCCATCTACGCTCTTACCAAAGCAGAGAAGGAAATCTTTTTTAAATGTCTGAGCAGTATCAAGGTCCCGTCTGGCTTCTCGTCGAATATAAAGGGAATAATAAATATGGCAGAGAAAAAATTCCAAAACCTGAAGTCTCATGACTGCCACATGATTATGACACAATTGCTTCCGATTGCATTGAGGGGGCTTCTACCTGAAAATGTTTGAGTACCCATTGTGAAGCTATGTGCATTCCTCAATGTAATATCTCATAAGGTAATCGATCCAGAAAGCCTACCAGGGTTACAAACAGATGTGGCCCAATGTCTTGTCAGCTTTGAGTTGGTGTTCCCACCATCCTTCTTCAATATTATGACGCATCTCCTGGTTCACCTAGTAGAAGAGATTGCCATTCTCGGTCTTGTATTTCTACACAATATGTTCCCCTTTGAGAGGTACATGGGAGTCTTAAAGAAATACGTTCATAACCGTGCTAGGCCATAAGGAAGCATCTCCAAGGGCTATGTAACAGAGGAGGTCATTGAGTTCTGTGTTGATTTTATTCCTGACCTTAAGGCGATTGGTGTTCCAGAATCACGACATGAGGGGAGACTGCGTGGAAAAGGCACCCTAGGATGTAAAGCAATGATATGTAGGGACGGACATTCTCTCAATCAAGCACACTACACGGTTTTACAAAGATCTATCTTGGTTGCCCCGTATATCAATGAACACAAGAATTTAATACGCCTCAAACACCCGGACCCGATGAATGGATTATAAGTGAACACATGGCGAGTTTTGGCTGTGGCAAAGACTTCTCACGAATAACACCACTGTTGGGGATCAGTTGTACTTGTTGGCCAGGACACCGTCTTCGACTGTATGTACTTTCCAAGGGTACGAGATAAATGGGAATACATTTTACACGATAGGCCAAGATAAAAAGAGCACCAACCAAAACAGTGGTGTCCGCTTCGATGCAGCAGAAGACAATGGGCAAAAGACCACGTATTATGGGTTCATAGAGGAGATATGGGAACTTGATTATGGACCTAATTTTAAGGTCCCCTTGCTTCGATGCAAATGGGTCAAGCTAACATGAGGAGGGGTTGAGGTAGACAAGAAGTACGGAATGACAACGGTGGATCTCAACAATCTTATGAAGAACTTAGACGAACCATTCGTCCTAGCCAATGATGTGGCTCAGGTTTTCTATGTGAAGGACATGTCCTCCAGACCAAAAAAAAGAAAAAATATGCAAACGAATACATCATATGATGAGCCAAAGCTTCACATAGTTCTTTCAGGGAAAAGAAACATCGTGGGAATCGAGGACAAGACAGACATGTCAGAAGATTATAATAAGTTTGATGAAATTACGCCCTTCACAGTGAAAACTGACCCAAGCATTCCGTTAAGTAAAGAAGATGCTCCATGGTTACGTCTGAAGCGATCATAAGGAAGGGCATATGCCAAGAAGTTCATGCTCATATTATGTAACTCTAGTTCATGTTTTTAATATTAATACATGTCTTGAGTGTTAGTCATGTTTTGTGGATGGACCGGGACTATGAGAAGAAGTTGTCCCGATTCGTACTTACCATTAAGATCGATCTCCAAACGCGGTCACATATTAGGAGTTCCTCTATGACCCGGTTTCTTGGAGATGCCGAGGACTAGGCTCACGTCGGCATCTCCCCAAACTGACCGTAGTGGTGTCCTGCTCTCAAACCATCTTGCAGCTTTGTAACTTCTCTAACTAGATCAATACACCAGGAGCTAACTAATTTCACATATTAGAGTGCCTCTATGACCCGATTTCTCGGAGATGCTTGGGAGGACAGGCTCGTCGGCATCTCCACAGGCTGGCCGTAGTGGTGTCCTGCCTCAAAGCCCTGGAGGACCGGACTCACAAGGATGCCTATTTATAGTACAAGCAGCTCGACATAGTGTTGACACTTACAAAATAATGTCGACACTCACCCCTATTATTAGTCTTGACTCGTGTTTTGTCGGTTGGTGTCTGGCGGGACTAAGGTTCATCTTTAGTCGGTTGGTGACACCATCCGGACAAGGTACACCGCGACATAATGTCGACATGCACTCACCCCTATTATTAGTCTTGTTGGTTCATCTTTAGTCCGGTTGGTGTCTCCAACCGGGACTAAGGTTCATCCCATTTTTTCCGCCATTTTTCTTCCCGCCAGCTTTTTCCTCAGTTCTTCCCGCTAGTTCACTATATATATATGTAGGGGTTGGCCTCCATTGTCATTGCACATCTCTAGACTCATATCGCAACCTCATCACTCTTTCCCATGGCTTCCACCGTAGCGCTAACCCCGGGGAGGCGGAGGCGCTTTGCCTCGAACTACCCCCCCACCGCCAGACTCTTGTCCCGTCGGTGGATCTTTGAGTCGGGCGTGCAGTTCCTCTGTCCCTCTAGGTGTGGCGCGCGGATGGCCATCACGAACCACTACTACTGAGCTCACGCCGGAGCGGAGGAATCCCAGATGGCATCCCGACTATTTCCCTACTTGGGAAGCCTTCTTCGTGGATCGACATGAGAGGCGCTCGCCGGGCACGAGGAGGATGGCCCACCTCCTCCTAACTTCAACGAGGCCGGCCGTCGGCTATGGTGGCGCGGTCGGACTCTCCAGGCGTCATGGCCTATGACACCGCCACGACTCTAACCCCGTCTGCGCTACCCTCAAGTCCCACGCGCTACCCTCAAGTCCAAATTGCCACGTACTCTCTAGAGGTTCAATTACGGTGACCTCGGCAGCGATGGCGGCGTGGCGAGTACGACGACTACGATGGCGAGTATTACAAGGCGTGGCGGGAGCATGAATCACTCCAACATTCGAAACAAGTTCGGCCGATTGTTACTTAATCTGGCCATGTATCTTAATTTTCAGTTCTTTTATGTATCTTAATTTTCAGTTCCAGTTCGGCCGATTGTTACTTAATCTGGCCATGTATCTTAATTTTCAGTTCTTTTATGTATCTTAATTTTCAGTTCCAGTTCGGCTTTATGTAACTGTCTCAAAATGACCTATCAATTCAAAAATATCCAATCAATTGAAAAATGTTAATACAAAAGATGCGGCATTAAAATATGATTTGATCTAATAAAAATCATTTTTAGATGCTTAATATTTCTTATGTTCAAAGTTTTAGGATTTAACAATTTATTTTTGTTTGAATTGAATAATCAAAATTTATATGTAAGTGTTTTAATTATTTTAAAAAAAATCATGTGAAGTAAATATAAAATGATTTACATGAATGGATAGATATTATTTTTCTGAAAATTATGATATATTATTCATATTTTTCTGAGTTGAAATGAAAAAGATATGAATTTTCTAAATTCATATCATATTTTTTGAATTAAAAAAGCCACTTTAATGCATGAAATAAATGCCCCCTTTAACACGGTTCCGCAGAACCGGTGTTAAAATGAAACATTATTCGTTCACACCCGCTTTAACACTAACACGGTTTGTGGCGAACCGATGTTAAAGTAATAAATCTGGCTGCAAATGAATTCCCTTTAACACGGTTCACCACGAACCGGTGTTAAAGGGGTATAAATCACCTTCTTCCCCTTCCTTTCTTTCCCCCACCTCTGTCCGCCGCCGTTGTCACCCCTCCGTCATGCGGTTCACGCCCACGAATCTGAGCAGAGAGAAGCGCCGTTGTCACCCACCTCTGTCCGCCGCCGTTGGAACCGCCTCATCGCGAAGATCATCTCCACCGAAGGAATCGACCCCGCGTGCTTTGAATCCTCGCCCTCAACCTCTTCTCTTCCGACGCCATCCGCCACTCTCCGACGACGAATCCGACGCTTCTCGACCACACCTCGCCTCGCCGACCCCTCCGTTGCATCCGTGGTGATCCTGCAGTCCTCACAGAACCCCTCTATCGCCTCCTATCGCTCTCTGTCGCTGGCGCCACGAGCATCTGCAAGCCCCGCCGCCGCGCGCCGCCGTGTGTCGTGCTCCGACGACCATTCCAGGGAGGCGCCGCCACTATCTGGCTCCCCGCGACGCCCTCTCTCTATCTCGCCCCTCCGCGCATCCAGGCGAGCACGGGATCATTGGATCCTTGCTCCATCTGAGGGTGAGCTCCATTGCTGATGTCATGCTGACATCAGCATGAGGCAATAACTCATTTTCTTTTATTAATTATTTTGTAAATAATTTAAGTAAATATTAAATATGACAGGTGGGCCATGCATGTCAGGATTTTAATCAATTCTGTAAATATTTTCTAAAAATAATAAAAGTCTGACATGTGGGCCCAAGTTTGGAAATTAATTTAAATATTCCAAAAATGTTTAAAATGAATTAAAATTTGGTAAATTCATAACTAATTCATTTTAAATCAGAAAAATACAAATAATATACCAAAATGTTCAGAAAAATGAAATCTATCTAACTAAGCTATAATTATACATTGTTAATCAACTTTGATATCAAGTTTAATTAGAAGAAGCAATTGAACCCCATAGGTGATTCTGATGATTCCCCTGTTTTTGGGTTTGGATCCTCGGAACCCCCTCTAAAGTGATCAAGCATGTTTTAGGATTCAATTCAACACCGTTTAACTTGTCATATCATCCATATTGTATGAGCATTGCACATGCCATGTGTTGAGAGTTGTTTTCTCTTTTAGGTGATTGGTTCGCGAATAGGAACCGAACCGAAGTCAAGTCAACGCCACCAAGAGCGAGAACGATCTGTGGCATCCCGAAACCCTACTGAAAATCGCGTTGAATTTGTGCATTGCATCGTCATCATCATGCATTGTTTGCCTAAAACTATTTTCGCAAAGCCCGTTTTTGTTTTCTAAAAACGCCCGCCTTGTTTTCAAATTCAAACCCGAGACTCCGGATTATTTGTTTGTCGGTTACCGGGTTGCAAAGGCCCTGGTTTAAATAAATAAAGCATTTAAATTATTTTAGTGGGGCAGTCGAACGGGCCAAATCGACCCGAACGACCACCCCTGTACAAAACAGATCGGTCCACCCCATTTTCTTTTCCTACCCATCCTAATTCTACCCACCCCCAGCCACATCACCCCCTCCAATCATCGCGCGCCACCTCATCTCCCTCACCACTCCCACCACTCAGACACCGCCACTTGGCCAATCCCTCACCCTCAACCCTCACATGCACTCACCCACACACACCGCCACGCCACCACCCTGCCCCACCACACAAACCACACACGCACAGGCCACACGCCAACACCGCAGCCACGCACCACGCCCACCGTCGAACGACCCTGTACAAAACAGATCGGTCCACCCCATTTTCTTTTCCTACCCATCCTAATTCTACCCACCCCCAGCCACATCACCCCCTCCAATCATCGCGCGCCACCTCATCTCCCTCACCACTCCCACCACTCAGACACCGCCACTTGGCCAATCCCTCACCCCTCAACCCTCACATGCACTCACCCCACACACACCGCCACACCCGCCCCCCGCCCACACAACCCACACACGCACACAGACAAGACGCAACACACGCGGCCACGCCCGCCCGCCTGGGCCCCACACGCGTCCACGCTGGCGCCCGCTCCCTGGCGTCTTCAACCTCTCACCCCGCTTCGCCCGCCTCCTCGCCTGCTCCTTCCTCCTTCCCGCCATGACGCCGCGACCAGCGTCCTCGCCCTCCCCTCTCCCGCCCCATCGCACTGCGCCCTCCTCGTTCCCAGCACCGCCGCCTCAGACGCACTCCACCGCCAGCCCTTGAGCTTCGCCTCACCCGACCTCGCCCGGTAGCCTCACGCCGAGCCGCTCCGAGCCCGCCCGCCTCTCCCGCCTCCTCGCCTCACCCTTCTCTCGCCTTCCGTCAGCGCCTTGTACCATCCCAGCCGCCGCCTCTCCGCGCCCGTCTGCCCGCTCATCTCCTCCCTCTCTGCCCGCGTCTTGGCTGCCAGCGTCGCCCGCGCCGGCGTCGACCCCGCCCGCCAGGGCGTCTCCCGCCCGAGGACATTCCCAGCCCGCCGGCCGTCCTCCGCCAGCAGCGCCTCCGCCGTTCAAGCTCGCCCGGCCGCCCTCACGCCTCTCCCGGTCAGCGCTCCGCCGGCGACCCGCCCGAGCTCCTCCGCCAGCCTCTCCCCAGACTCCACCGCGTTGCCTTCGGCCACCTCGCCGCCTGCCCTCGCCCGGCTCCTCGGCCCGCCCACGAGGACCGCGTCGGCCACGCTCTGCCGCGTCCAACCGCTGCTCCCCAGTCCCCTCTCTGCGCCATGGGCGCCTCCCAGCACCCGCCGTTTTCCTCCTCTGCCAAGCTCCTCTATCAGTGTTCGCCTTGTGGAGATGGACTGCTAATCGGAGACCCCGGCACCGAACCTAGTTCGACACGTTGCCACTCGAAGATCTTGGGACGCCGAGGACTCATGTCGGTCCCGGTGAAGCGGACGCCTCAAGATCTCCCTCACAGATCGCGAGACCATTCCCCGAACCCGGAGTTCGCAACACAGATGCCAAGATCTCCTGACGCCGAGACTCAAGACCGACACCGACAATCGAAGCCGGAACCGACAATTTTGCCTACTCGGACACCGTGCGACAAGTACTCCTTCCCGGACGCGAGACCCCGAACCCGGCCGATCCGTGCGGTCGCGCCAAGATCTCCTTCTCGGACCCCGATGACGCTAGTTCTTCGCCGTGGAGCAACAAGGCCTTCGACTAGACAAGGAACGCCAAGAACTTCACCCCGGATGCCAAGACCGACCCAACACGAGGACCCGACAAGTTCGACACCGGTCAGGGCGAGTCCGATGCCCCGACGCCAGACCAAGTACGCCCTCCCGGAACGCCAAGGTCCCCGCGAGAGACGACAAGACCGACAACATGACCCGAAGACCACGGATGCGACAAGACCCTAAATCCCGGAGTCCGAGAACGCTTCCGTCGAACCCTGGACCCCGAGACCGGACCCCGGAACCCTAAGATCGTCGAACCCTAATGTGTGAACCCCTTCCCGAAACCCTATTTTTATAACATAATACAACTTGTCGCATAATAATTGTTCATGCCTGCATCCTTGTCTGTGGTTTGGGGGCCTTATGCCGATTCACCTTATAATTAAATATGGGGCCCATATGCGGGCAAATCTAGCCTTATATTGGCCTCATTTAAAATTTGTGTAGCGAACCGGTAACTTATTTTGCCATATTCAAACAACATTTAAATTGCGGGGTAGCTAAACAACATGAACCACCTAATTAATTGTCGGGACCCCGGTTCCACTTAACATTGACCTAATTGCATCGCACCTTCGCCATGTCATACATCATACATGCATCATGCCGATCTTCTGCCGTGTATTAAATATTGCATCCGGTGTTTATTTTAGTGTTTTGCTTCTTCGCGGATAAGTCCGTTGAGTTGATGTGAGCTTCGCCCCGATCTTCGGTTGAACCCTTCGACGATGTCTTCAGGCGAGCATCTCCTCCTTTCTACCTATCTTACTTTTATAGTATTTATTCCCTCATGTTGATCTAATGCTATCTGTGTTGCGATGCTTTAGTTTCCGTACCCGTGACATACCATGCAGCCCTATATTGCCTTGGACACATCCTATTACCTGTTGTTTGGTAGATAGTTGGACTTGCGCGTCGTGATAAGCTTGCTCAAGTCTTGTGCGTGTCGCTCGAGGCCACAGTTGTTGATGTATTGCCGCATGTTGATGTTGGAGATGATCATAGTTTTACTTATCGTTCACTTTAATTCCTGTTTAACAACTAAAATTGAAGTAAGCAGAGGCATCGGTGGGTGATAGAAAATATTTGGTTTCTGAACGCCCACTTGTGTCCCGTAGGACCCCGAGTACTTGATACCTGTTCCTTGATTTATCGCGCTATCCACATCCGGGAGGTATATGAGACCCCTTGAGCCAGAGCTTGATTCAGTCTTATTTCTTGGGGCCACAAACTAGTTTGAGGTTTTATTTACTATCCTGTACTTATGCTATGCTACTGCTTTATTTAAATTGTGCGACAGATAGCACCTGTACTGTTTAGGATCGGGACACGATTCCGCGGTGTCGACAAGCCCAGTTTTGGTTTCCCAGTCGTTCACAGCCGTATACCCAAACCTTGAGTCCATCTCGGAGCTTGCTTACTTCGTTGCGGGTAGCTTAATGGGGTGGCCCCCTGAAATATTTCTGAATCATGTGATTGCTTTGTCGTGAAGGCCTTGTTGGGTTTTGATTTGGTTTTTCCGAGGTTGATCGAGCGTGTGTTGCTATTGGTGCACCCCGGCCGGGTAAAACTTTCTGAAAGCCGTGTCCGCGGATATGGACGACTTGGAGCCTGATATCTCGACCATAGACAAGCATAACTAAAGTTTATTGCTATAAATTTGACTTTATAATGACTAGTAATCAGCTTCACTATAATGGAATGGCTAATTAATACTGCCCACAATTGCTTGTTTGAGTGTCTTGCGACCATTGTACTGACTAGTAATCTTGCCTTCTAGCGGAATGGCTGAATAAAAGTACCAAAAAACTGCTGGGTTTTGGGGTTTATATCATGCTATCTGTCGATTAGTAATTGCTGCAACTTCTAGCGGAATGAATAACTAAAAGGGCCCATCGCTTTTTATCGGGACAATTATCTATACGACTAGTAATTGCTGCAACGATAATCGAATAAATAAAACGCCAGCGTGTGAGTTCCTCGGTTGACTTCCTCGTTTGGCATCGAGGGGGAAACGCCAGGATGGGTTTGTTTGATGGTAGCATCAGGTTGGATCCGAATAGGTCTTTCTTATCCCTCTCTGATAGTCGCCAGTTGCATTGAGTCTCTATAGGTTGTTTAGTGCACGCTGCCGCTGCCGCTCAGTCCACCATACCTATGTAGGCGAGGACCGCCGAATTCTATCCTCGCCGTGTCTTGGCCTCGATCTTGACTCCTCTTTTTCCTTTGCCCTTTGTCGGCACCCCTTTTGTTTAAGCAGGTTTTGAGATCGACGTCGTTAGCAGGGTTACCCTTCCGGCTTGGCCTGGGCAGGGTTATGGACGCCATTGGTTATTCTTCAGGGCTCTTAGCCCCATTTGTATCGTGTCCGTAGTCGGACGCTCTATTTTCCAAGGTGATTTGGATCTTTGTATATTATATCTGTATACTTGACTCTTTGAGTCGCTGTTGTATATATATCTGTTCTGTGGGTCCCATCAAGGACTGTTGTGTAATGTTATTACTTCGTTTTCCACCCGCACGAAAGTGCCTGGTGGGCACCTTTGAATCGTTTCTATGCGGGTTTGGCGGGTTTCGCTAAAACTTGCATAGGGCCGATTCTGAGGGTGTTACAGAGTGGTATCAGAGCCCAGCAGTTGCGATACCCCACAAGTCCAGCCAGTAGGATAACCTAGCTAACGGCCGAAGTATAGTGTCAAAACTATTTTGAAAAAAACCGGTTGGATAGTTCTGATTAGGTCTGATTTTACTCCTTACCCCTCTGCTATTCCCCTCTTACCTCTACGTGTTTTGAATCCGCTCTTATCCCTTTTCTTCGAGTCCAGGAATTCTCGTGGTTGGGTTCCGTCGTACTTTCAGGGTTCGCTTCCTCCTCTGATAACGGTGTTCTACCATCCGGTGTTCAAGCTGCCTGAGGAATCCGTCTACTGTGGTACCATTCTTTGTTCCTTGTTTGTGCTATCCGGTGTTTTCCGACGCGACGACATCATCTCGCGGATCCGATGCGATGCATCACTCCTTTGTTCGAACCTCGTTTGTCGAGATCTTGATCGATTCCGAGTTGGTTGCCTAATCCGCCTATTAGGTAATGCGAGTAATGGTTTGAGTGCGGGATGGAGTAGCTACCATACCACTACCCTTATCATTCGCTCTTGTCGTCGAATCGGTGGATCCAAGTTTACTCCGTCCACGGAAGTTAGGGGTGGCTTATTTGTTGATACCTCTACCTTCGCCCTTTTGTTTTGAGTGTTCCTCGGCGATCACGCGGACAACCCTTGTTAGTGGTGTCGCGAGGATCTACGATCACGAGAAGATGCGATAGCCGACCTTATTTCCGGTACCATGAGGCGGATCTCGAGGCGAGATCCATTGTTAGTGGTGTCGAATTGTGGCATCCCAAAACCCCTACTAGAAAATCGCGTTGAATTTGTGCATTGCATCGTCATCATCATGCATTGTTTGCCTAAAACTATTTTCATAAAGCCGTTTTGTTTTCTAAAACGCCGCCTTGTTTTCAAATTCAAACCGAGACTCGGATTATTTGTTTGTCGGTTACCGGGTTGCAAAGGCCCTGGTTTAAATAAATAAAGCATTTAAATTATTTTAGTGGGGGTCGAGCAGGCCGTCGACCGAGCGACCACCTGTACAACAGATCGGTCCACCCCATTTTCTTTTCCTACCCATCCTAATTCTACCACCCCAGCCACATCACCCTCCAATCATCGCCACCTCATCTCCCTCACTCCACTCGAGACACCCACTTGGCCAATCCCTCACCCTCACCCTCACATGCACTCACCCCACACACACCGCCACACACGCCCCCACCACACAACCCACACGCACACAGACGCACGCACGCGGCCACAGACACGCCCCGCCCCGCCCTGGGCCCCACACGCGTCCCACGCCTGGCGCCCGCTCCCCCCTGGCCGTCTTCAACCTCTCACCCCACTCGCCCGCACCGTTGCTCCCTCGCCCTGCTCCTCCCTCCGCTCGCGCGCCCCGCCCGGCGCCGGCGAGCCGCGCCCTCCGCCCTTCTCCCTCACCCCGTTCCCCACCCCATCGCACCAGCGCCCTCCTCCCCTCGTTCAGCGGCCTGCCGCCACCTCCCGCCACGCACTCGCCCGGGCCCGCTTCGCCTCACCCCGACCTCCCTCCTGTAGCCCCTCGCCAGCCGAGCCGCTCCCGCCAGCTCCGCCTCTCCTGCGTCGCCTCGCCTCACCCTTCCTCTCTCGCCCCGTCGGCCTTCCAAATCCCCGGCGCGCCTCCGCGCCCGTCGCCGCTCATCTCCTTCCTTCCTCTGCCTTGGCCGCGAGCCAGCGTCGCCAGCGCCCGTCGACCGCCGCCAGGCGTCCTCCGCCCGCCCGAGACCTTCCAGCAGTTCCCGCCCGACGTCCTCCGCCCGGCAGCGCCTCTGCCGTTCAAGCTCACGCCCGGCACCTCCCCACCTCATCTCCTGGCCGCGCTCCGCGGCGACCCGGCAGCTCCTCCCGCGCGCCTCTCCCCAAACTCCACGTCGCCCGGCAGCCACCTGCCCGCTCGCCAGCCCCTCGGCCGGCCCCGCCACGAGGACCGCGTCGTACGCCCTCTGCCTTGGCGTCCAACCGCTGCTCCCCACGGTCCCTCTCCGCCATGGGCGCCTCCCGAGCACCTTCGTTTTCCTCCTCCGCTCTCCTCTATCGTGTTCGCCTTGTGGAGATGGATCGCTAATCGGAGACCCGGCACCGAACCTAGTTCGACACGTTGCCACTCGAAGATCTTGGGGCCGAGGACTCATGTCGGGCCGGTGAAGCGGGCGCCTCAAGATCTCCCTCACGGATCGCAAGACCATTCCCGAACCGAGTTCGCAACAGATGCCAAGATCTCCTGCAAGAGACTCAAGACCGACACCGACAATCGAAGGAACCGACAATTTTGCCTACTCGGACACCGTCGACAAGTACTCCTTCCACGGGCCGAGACCCCGAACCCGAAGGCCGATCCGTGCAGTGCCGCGCCAAGATCTCCTTCTCGGACCCCGATGACGCTAGTTCTTCGCCGTGGAGCAACAAGGCCTTCGACTAGACAAGGAACGCCAAGAACTTCACCCCGGATGCCAAGACCGACCCGACACGAGGACCCGACAAGTTCGACACCGGTCAGGGCGAGTCCGATGCCCCGACGCCAGACCAAGTACGCCCTCCCGGGCAAGGTCCCGCGAGACGACAAGACCGACAACATGACCGAAGACCACGGATGCGACAAGACCCTAAATCCGGTCGAGCGCTTGGTCGAACCCTGGACCCCGAGACCGGACCCCGGAACCCTAAGATCGTCGAACCCTAATGTGTGAACCCCTTCCCGAAACCCTATTTTTATAACATAATAGAACTTGTCGCATAATAATTGTTCATGCATGCATCCTTGTCTGTGGTTTGGGGGCCTTATGCCGATTCACCTTATAATTAAATATGGGGCCCATATGCGGGCAAATCTAGCCTTATATTGGCCTCATTTAAATTTGTGTAGCGAACCGGTAACTTATTTTGCCATATTCAAACTACATTTAAATTGCGGGGTAGCTAAACAACATGAACCACCTAATTAATTGTCGGGACCCCGGTTCCACTTAACATTGACCTAATTGCATCGCACCTTCGCCATGTCATACATCATACATGCATCATGCCGATCTTCTGCCGTGTATTAAATATTGCATCCGGTGTTTATTTTAGTGTTTTGCTTCTTCGCGGATAAGGCCGTTGAGTTGATGTGAGCTTCGCCCCGATCTTCGGTTGAACCCTTCGATGATGTCTTCAGGCGAGCATCTCCCCCTTTCTACCTATCTTACTTTTATAGTATTTATTCCCTCCTGTTGATCTATTGCTATCTGTGTTGCGATGCTTTAGTTTTCGTACCCGTGACATATCGTGCAGCCCTATATTGCCTTGGACACATCCTATTACCTGTTGTTTGGTAGATAGTTGGACTTGCGCGTCGTAGTCGCTTGCTCAAGTCTTTGTTAATGTTCGATTGCCACGATTGTTGATGTATTGCCGCATGTTGATGTTGGAGATGATCATAGTTTTACTTATCGTTCACTTTAATTCTGTTTAACAACTAAAATTGAAGTAAGCGGAGGCATCGGTGGGTGATAGAAAATATTTGGTTTCGAGCCCACTTGTGTCCGTGGGACCCCAGTACTTGATACATTCCTTGATTTATCGCGCTATCCACATCCGGAGGTATATGGGACCCCGAGCGAGCTTGATTCATCTTATTTCTTGGGGCCACAAACTAGTTTGAGGTTTTATTTACTATCTGTACTTATGCCATGCTACGCTTTATTTAAATTGTGCGACGGATAGCACTGTCTGTTTAGGATCGGGACACGATTCCGCGGTGTTGACAAGCCCAGTTTTGGGTTCCCAGTCGTTCACAGCCGTATACCCAAACCTTGAGTCCGTCTCGGAGCTTGCTTACTTTGTTGCGGGTAGCTTAATGGGGTGGCCCCCCTGAAATATTTCTGAATCATGTGATTGCTTTGTCGTGAAGGCCTCGTTGGGTTTTGATTTGGTTTTTCCGAGGTTGATCGAGCGTGTGTTGCTATTGGTGCACCCCGGCCGGATAAAACTTTCTGAAAGCCGTGTCATGGATATGGACGACTTGGAGCACGATATCTCGACCATAGACAAGCATAACTAAAGTTTATTGCTATAAATTTGACTTTATAATGACTAGTAATCAGCTTCACTATAATGGAATGGCTAATTAATCACCCACAATTGCTTGTTTGGAGTGTCGCTTGCGACCATTGTACTGACTAGTAAATCTTGCAACTTCTAGCGGAATGGCTGAATAAAAGTACCAACAACTGCTGGGTTTTGGGGTTTATATCATGCTATCTGTATCTGATTAGTAATTGCTGCAACTACAACGGAATGAATAAGTAAAAGGGCCCACTGCTTCTTTTATCAGGACAATTATCTATACCTGACTAGTAATTGCTGCAACGATAACTGAATAAATAAAACTGTCAACTGTGTGAGTTCCTCGGTTGACTTCCTCGTTTGGCATCGAGGGGGAAACGCCAGGATGGGTTTGTTTGATGGTAGCATCAGGTTGGATCCGAATAGGTCTTTCTTATCCCTCTCTGATAGTCGCCAGTTGCATTGAGTCTCTATAGGTTGTTTAGTGCACGCTGCCGCTGCCGCTCAGTCCACCATACCTATGTAGGCGAGGACCGCCGAATTCTAGCCTCGCCGTGTACTGGCCTCGATCTTGGCTCTCTCTTTTTCCTTTGCCCTTTGTCGGCACCCCTTTTGTTTAAGCAGGTTTTGAGATCGACGTCGTTAGCAGGGTTACCCTTCCGGCTTGGCCTGGGCAGGGTTATGGACACCATTGGTTATTCTTCAGGGCTCTTAGCCCCATTTGCATCTTGTCCGTAGTCGGACACTCTATTTTCCAAGGTGATTTGGATCTTTGTATATTATATCTGTATACTTGACTCTTTGAGTCGCTGTTGTATATATATCTGTTCTGTGGGTCCCATCGAGGACTGTTGTGTAATGTTATTACTTCGTTTTCCACCCGCACGAAAGTGCCTGGTGGGCACCTTTCAATCGTTTCTATGCGGGTTTGGCGGGTTTCGCTAAAACTTGCATATGGCCGATTCTGAGGGTGTTACACAGTCCAACAACGGACAAGGCAAGAGAAGCCCCACTCATACATATGAATCCTATGATTATAAAGTATTTTATTCTCGTCATATGCATTCGGTTCAAACAGTCTTTTATTAGTAGACCGAGTAATCCTATCTGATGCATGTTATCCTTTGTGAACCGTGTTACCTGATCCACCGCTCCTAGCATAACTAGGGTTTTAATTTCATTTGTATATTTATTTGTGTATTTTGGTATGAATAATATGTACATGTGTGTATGAATCCAAGTCCACTTGAATGTTTACACTCTTACTCTAGATAATATTATTGTTTTAGAAACTATGGATCCACTTAGTAGAAACCTTGAAGAAGAAGAAATAATGGAGAACATTATTGATGAGGACACCTCACAATATCTGAACTTGGAGGGACATGATGACGACAGCTCAAGTACTAGTCATGGAGAAGATGAAGACTCCGGTGAACGCAATTTAATGGTTACAAAGTCCGGCGAGGTATATGCATTGATTAAGCCTCTGCTGACTTGGAAGCTACCGGCCCATCTCAGCGGCACGAAGAGCCTGCATTGTAAGCTGCCCGCGGCCCAGACTCTGCGCGGAAAAGCAGTGTGGCTTCCACGGAGAACGTGCAGCCTACGCTTGAAATGACGGGTCCTCGATACCCCGTGGATGAGACCACGGAGAGCGAACACGCTGAGATGCATGTGAGATTAATGGGCTTATCCATTAAGGTGGCTGTCGGCTATGCCTTACCTCCTGTAGTTGGTGGAACTTACCACTGTCGACCGATTCCAGATGGCTATGCTATTGTCGGGGTGGATGAGGTTGTGAAGGAATATGAGGAAGCACAGCTTGACCATGCTACAGGTGAAGGGGAAACTCAACTCAAATTTGCAGTGAAAACAACCATTCTTTGGAAGAAGGAACACATTGTGCTTCCAAATTGGAGGTCACTGGCACCCCCGCCGTCTCCGCAGCGTCAGCAGTCTGAGCCGCTTCAGCTATCTCCGGTGCGGCTGCCATCTCCGACCGTCGACCATCTCTGCGGCAGCCATCTCCGTCGACCATCTCTCAAGGCAGCTATCTCCGCCCGTCGGCCATCTCTCACGGCAGCCATCTCCGCCCGTCACCATCTCCGTGCTTCATCCATCTCCTCAACAGAAGCGGAAGAGCGCCACGAGGAGCATCGATGCACTGCCACAAAGAAATCCGCAGGAAACCGTACGCCAAAGAGTTCAAAAAACTACGTCCCGCAGCCTTCCGCCAAGCCATTGCCGGTTTTATCGTGGAATCTCAGCGACGAGGAGACCAATAGGATCTCGGAAGAACAGGTCAAGAAATTCTTTGCACCTAGACGGGCCGAGCCAAAGGAGAAAATAGATCCGGCGGTGGAGAAGTTTTACAATATTCTTTTGAATCCTGAAACCCCACTTGTGCCGAATACGAGCCAGATTTTGAAGGCGGATGCAAGGCGCCGTGGAAGACTGAAAGTAGCGATCGTGAGGCACCCTGAACAGTTCCCATGCTGAGAGCAGGAAAACCAATCATGTGCCCCGCTCCAAATGTTCGACACACGAGACGCTCCTCCTGTAAATGATTACGAGGCAGAGCTACAAAGAAAGGCCAATGAGATGGGGATGACTTACATTGCATACTTGAACGTCATGGGAGACAACTTGCCCAAATGCGATGCCAACCCCATACAGCCATGGAAGTATGGGAAGAATCTCGTCAAGAAAGAGGAGCTCAAGAATCTACCAACAAAGATGCGAAAATTGCACAAGTGGTACCTTCATTTCTGCAAGACGGGAAAGGTAGAATGGATCACGGCGCATATAAGAGATCAGATTTTCTTGTGCGGAGACGACGCAATCAACTTCAACATTCAAGACTTGCATTTTCTATTCAATCAGAAGGAACTCGACAAATCTGCCATCAGCCTTTATTGTGTGTAAGTACTATTTCTGTAATTTTTATCTCATCTCATTCACTTCATTAATTGCATGTATATATATATCTATATATATATATATGCTCACCATATATGTATATTCTATTATGCAGGAAAAAGGTTATGGAATGCATGAAAGGAGGCCCTTTTGACATTGGGTTCGTTGACCCAAATAGAGTTCATGAAGAAGTGGTAAGAGACAAACCCGGGCAAACAGAAGATTACTTGCTAAAGTCTTTACTGAGACAACAAACCAAAAGGGAAATACTATTGCCTTACAACTTCGTGAGTCTTGTACCCTCTCTTGTACACATTCTGTTCGCTTACTCGATGTTAAGTGTAATTGATGATGAGTTATGCGTGCGTAGGTTCCACTTTATTCGCTAGTCATTCAACCCGACTCAGGAAAAGTCCTTGTCATGGACTCGTTACGAAAAGAAAAAGTGCTATGGGCAGACTTTAGAGAGATGCTCCAGAGGTAATTTCAATCATATTATCGCACTAGATCGGCAACTTTTCTGACAATAAGTAATTAATTACTCCTTTATCCATTTTCTTTGTCGGACAGGGTTTGGAAAATGTTCACGGGCAGGGCCGTGGGTGAATGGTCAGAAGAACTAAAATTTATAGACCAAAATGTAAGTAATACTAGCTAGCTTCCAATTCCATTATATCATGCTTTATTGATTATTATTTTGATTGAACTCTCTATTCTCGTAAAGTGCGCGCATCAGGGACACGACAATAACTTATGTGGATACTATGTTTGCGAATTCATTCGCAACACGATATGTGCGACGGACCAAGCCGCACTAGAACAACTTAGAGTAAGTAAACAAAGTCCACAACATTATTTTATTACCATCAATTGTGTTGAGTTTTATTCTTATATATATATTGACGGCCCATTCTTCATATATATTCAGATCGAACGGATGCGGGACCAACTCCTACCATTTGAACGCATACGAGCCATTCAAGAGGAATTGGCGGGGTTCATACTTGATGAGGTCGTCACGCCTGGCGGCGGAGAACTCTTTAGATATCCACCAAAATAAACGATGACGATGTATATGTGCCGATGACGATGTTTGTGTATAATAATAGTTGCTTAATTATTCATGTACTCGTATGCACCGATAACGATTTATGTGTATACCGCTCCCGATCGATTCCCCCTCGCTCCCCCCTCCCGCAATACGCCGAACGGGCAGGCGAAATCTGCGTGGCAGATTTAGGCCGTTTCTGCGCGCGTAACTACTGCGGCGAAAACGCCAAATCTGCCGAGAAGAACCTTAACACCGATTGCGGTCTGAACCGGTGTTAAAGGGAGGCGAGCCTGCGGTAGCCGTCGCGCCACCCTTTAACACCGGTTCGTATAAGAACCGGTGTTAAAGCCCCCCCTCTAACACCGAACCCTCAACAGCGGTTGGGGAACCGCTGTTAGAGGGCCCTTCCAACCGGAGTTAAAGGGGAGTGCTACATCCATCGTCCTCGTCTAGAACCACTGCATGCCGACTGGTCAATTCTACCGATCGGATCAGATCCTTGCCGCTCTCGATCGCACAAACAGCAGCAAAAAAGAATCACACGCCTTGACTCGCTCTTGATGGTGTCGGTCGGTGCAACTGGTCAGGATATGTACTAGTACTACTGTGTACGGCGACATGTTGGCGAAGGTTGGCTACGAAAACAAGGGAGATATATATTGTGTTCAGTTTGGAACGATGATACACACATGATGTTTTTTGACCGATACCTGTACCATAACTAAAGGGAGCCATGAGATATAGTGTGTAGTTTTGAACGATGATACACACATGATGTTTTTTGACCGATACCTGTGTACCATCGTGGGATAATATATCATCATAACTAAAGAGAGCCATTGATTCATCATGCCGGCTGCATACAGTATCATCATGGGATCAACTGTCGTAAAAAAAAACTCACCACGACTCGTTGTGTGCACAGTACTTTCGTTTAGTTTTTACCCAAGATTGTCCCACCAAAAAGGTTATCCATTCTCACAAGTTGGCGAACATTGCTACAAAAATAAACTAGAGTTGTTAGTAAAGTGTTGGCATGGCAAAAGTTGGCAACTTTTTTTTGAAGGGTAAAGCTCTCTTTATTAATCAATAGACATAGGTACAATAGTAATATCTCGTGATTTTAGGAGCCACAGAGAGCGATCATGCACCAAAAATCTAGAGAGCTACGGCCTACGGGTTGAGCATGTACATTCGATGCTTGATCTTTATGGACAGAGCGACCATCCAGAAAGCATCCACTCCTGAGATGTATTTCTTGAATGACCGAGTTGTAAGAAGGAAGACATCCATCTTTCAAAAATTTGATAACCACTAGGCAGTCTCAGAAGCTATATACACACATATTCAGTTGAAGATTAGTCGCCAAGGCAAGACCTTCACGGAAGGAAATGGCTAGCTCCTAGCGTCACAGGGTCAGAAATGCCGGAGCACAGGAAGAGCTGATGAGGTCCAAAGATAGGAGCCATCATGTCCACGGCAAACTACAGCAACAACTCCACGATTCCCGTTCTGTGAGACGACAACAACAACAACAACAACAACAACAACAACAACAACAACAACAACAACACCGACATTGATCTTTGCATAATTTGCTTCGGGTGCAATTCATCGCGGAACATGGATTCTAACATGCTAAGCAGCTGCCCTTGCACCGTGGCAACTATCCAAACCAAACTAATACCAACTCTTTTTCCCTTTTTTTTGGAATGTAATACCAACTCTTTGGTAGTGTACAGTCCAAACACACACATAGTAGCCCAACTAAAAACTGATTCACCCAGTGGTACTGTAAATAGATCCATTGCCTAGCTTGAGACTCAATCATCGTGGCTCTAGTATGAATCTAAAGCCGAAAAACCGTCCATAGAAAACCAGGAGGGTCCAATAACGAAGCTAACAAGGACAACTAGCTGGCACGCAGGGAGTTGGGTCAAGGCCCAGTAAATATCCGTCTAACTAAACGTGTAAAGCTCAGCCTAGAAGGCCCAACTTTGGCACCGGAGCCCACGGCCTCCGCTGCCCGCTCGGACCCAAAACCTCGCAATTCTTTTCTTTCTCTTTCTCAAAAAAAAAAAAAAAACGAAGCGTCGCAAGTGCGAAACCCCAACGGCGGAAGCAGGGAGATGGTGGCGATCTCGATGTACCGCGGCAACCTCCACCGGGCCGGGGACGACGCCGCGCGCCACTGGCAGGTGCCCCCGCCCACCATCTCCGCGTCCCGGTTCCGCCGCCTCCTCCGCAGCCGCGCCCTCGCCGTCTCCCGCCTCGAGGGGGCTCCCCGGCCCAACTCCCCGAGCTCTTCCCCCAACTCCCGCCTGGATGAAGGCCCCGCTGGGCCCGCGGCTGAGGCGGAAGAGGTAGACGGGGGTCAGCAGCCGCAGCAGGAGGAGGCAGGGCATGATGTGCTGCCGCAGCCACAGGAGGAGGAAGGGCATGACGTGCAGCAGCAGCAGGTTGAGGAAGAGGGGCCGGAGGAGGAGCAGCAGCAAGGGGAGGTCGGGGGAGAGGAGGATGAGCAGGAGGAGGGGGCGGTGGAGGATGTGGAAATGGACGATGCGGGAGAGGTGGTCGTCGAAGCTGGCGATGCTAGCGGCAATGGTGATCCTGAAGAAGGTCAAGGCGAAAGTGAAGGCTATGACCCCAACCCGGAGGTGAGGCTTTGTTTAACCTCTTGGTTTCCTGTAAATCCCTGCTGCTCTATGTGGAATTGCAGCTGAAATTGTGCAAAGTGCTATCAACCCTAAATACACGCGACGCTCGTAGATTGAAAAGTTTGTGCGGTTTAGGAGATTTAGGTCATATGAAGATGTCCACTTGTGGAATCTTGTCTCCATAGATTTTTAGAATTGGTACTTTCATGGTCTTGTGGTGGTCCTCTATTAGAATCTAAATGTTCAGCTGTGTTGCAAATAGGATGAAATTCTTGCGTTGGACTGTTTTGTTTCTAAATTCGAACACGAATGAAGCCTTTGAGATTTACTTGATATTTAAGCTTCTTAGCTGCACTAGACAACAGTCGTCGGCTCTTTGGTCACAATACAAATATTGGTCGGTTGCTTCTGAACACCAGCTTTGTTGAACAACAATTGAATTGATTTGCATGGACATTTTGCCAGTGCTTTGTGGTTCCTGAATAGAATTCATTAACCACAAAGACTAGCCACGTATGATGGGGGTACCTAACCGTACAGATTATGTGCATTCTTGTTTTTTCATTGGAACCTCTGATTCTGAGTTCTGTTTTCTATTGTAGGTGAGTTACAATGATGGAGTTGAAGACAGGAAGAGAGAGTTGACTGACAAGCTGGATACCTTAAGCAAGAAAAAACACGATCTCGTGCAAATGCTGAAGCAGGTATTGTTTGTGCCAACTATCTTTTCTCTCCGTTTTGACTGTGATTGTGGTTCAAAACTAGTGGCTATGTGCTTCATGCCATCTACTTTGTTTTTTCGCTCAAGTCAATCTTGAATACTGGGTAATGTCGGGTAGTAGACAACTTCCTCTTGGTTTGTCTGCTTCTATGATCTGTCCAAGTACCCCATTTGAAAGACACTGATTCAAATGGGCCTCTCTTCCATTTGAAAATGTCTGAATCCGAAAATAGTAGAGTTGCTCCTGAATATGAAATCGATTAAGTAATGAAGTCCTAGTTTAAATAGGGAACCACAGACACAGGAAGAGTTCTTCAAAGTAATTGGAGTTGCGTATATATATGCGAACTGACGTAAGAACCACAAACTTCGTACCAGGCTTTTTAAATTATACGAGTCATAATATTTCTTTGACTTGTTATTGCAGGTTGTCCTTTCTTCGCCTATTCATTCTCCTTACCTGATATTATAGAAAGATATTAAGCATGTTGCTGCATATGCAGTGTATTCAAATGCTATACATCATGATTATATAGTTCTATTAGTACCAGAATTGAAGGGACATTGACCGGTGAATGGATGGTGGTACTTCATTGGATTACTCTGTGGATATCAACCTTCTCGTTGATCTTTGTTGCTACTAGGTTAGATTTGGGAAAGCAATCAGACCATTTCTGGATATAAATGAAACTTGCATTGCATGATTAAGAATAGCTCCAAAGTATGCCTTGTTGTTAGCGTTGGTGGTTGTTGTTTGTATGCTCTATTTTCTTCGAGGAATTTATCCTTGGTATTCACTTTTCAGTGTACTAAGCAGGATTACTTTTGGCTGTTTGAACAGATTTTAAATGCTGAAGAAGAAATCAGAAGGCGTAGCACACAGGCTTCGGCGCGTGCTGCCATGCCTCAGCCGTCAGAAAACACAGCTGATGGAACCTTTGTTCCTAGACAGGTGCCTAGAATGACGGTCGATGTCAATTTCACCGAGTTTGCTGGGGAGTCAGATGCTGGTTCCAACCAGGGCACTCCTGGACGCCCCATGCACCATGTTCAGAATATTTCTCCTTCAACAGCATCTTTTGCTAGGTCTCCATTTGGTTCTCTCCACCACAACTCTGTAAGTCGTTGCAGTGGTCATGTTTAAAGCTCTAATCTACATCTCTCTGTTGGAAGCTTTAGTAAATCAGTGTTGGGTAATAGTGAAAACGAGACTACAGATAGTGAGTAACTACATTCGTCCATGCATTTTGGTAATAATCCTGATTTTCTGAAAGTTCTCAGGATTGAGATATGTGTTACTCCGTACATGTTATCCATTTTCTTGTATTAATTTGATTGGTTTGGCTAGATGAAGTATTTCTAGAATATAACAATTGCTGTAATAGAACGGAGTACTTTTGTTCGTTTTTTGAGCTTCAATTATTTGTGATCTTATCACAGGGCCACACTCCAAGAAGTCCAGCGACTTTCTCTACAGCAAGTCCATCTCGCTTCGCAGGTGCTGGGCATCAAGGGCATCCCTCGGCATCACTACCAGGAAATAACTTTGTAGCCTCGTCACCTTCCCCTGCTGCATCCGGTGGCTCGTCCTCCGTATTCAGAGACTATCGCCCACCCAATTCAACGTAATCCCAAGATCAGTGATATTAGTTTCTCGAAGGCAACAACGTGCATGCCAGTCGCCGTGAATAGATAAATATAATGCTATTGTACTCCTCCCCTCCTTGTTACTTTGTTGAAGATATCATCAGTATGTGGATAGCACCTCTGGGAGAATAAGGTCATGCTAGGCATCATTTTGTATCTCGAGCAGTGATAGTACTAGCGCAAGGAAGTCGTGTTCTACGTGTGCTGATATCTGAATGTATTATCACTCTAATTATAAAGCGACTACTTGTTATTCTAACCTAAGAGACCTTCGACAATATAAAACAGGTGCACCGATGGTTTGTCACCCAGAAAAGATAAGCTGAAACTGAAAGCCTGAAAGTATATATAAAATACTCCCTCCGGTTAATAATAAGTGTCAGGACTTTAGTTCAAATTTAGACTAAAATGAACTAAACCCCCAAACTTATTATGGATTAGAGGGAGTACTAATTCAGATCTATTTTTAATTTGTGGGTGCAAAACAATATTCCTGCTGAGACGTCCTTGAGTTCTTATCCAGATGACATTCGCTTACTGCAGCACATCACTGTGGTCATTGCTAACTGGCACACAGAGAGGAAACTTGTGGGGAGACTTGCATAGTTATGATACATACACCACATCAGAAGTGTAATTATATAGAAGCGTGGAGCATGCAGCATCAGTTTGGACTAAAATAACCAATACATTTTCATAAGACCTTGTGGCTCCCAAACAGATGTAAAGCTCAGACCACAGCATGAGTACTATATAGAAGTCGTAGAGACATTGCCTAACAAATGCGAGTGTAGTGCTCCAATTCCTTCAGGACGCAGAAGGCCATAAGCTACAGAAAGCAGACAGTATATATTAGTCCAAGTGATCTGAAATTAACCAGATCATCAGATGGTACATATAATAAGTAAGAAAAACTATGTTCATGTTATGTAACATTAATGAGTGTAAGCAAATACAGAAGTAGTTCACACATGCTACGGCCAGCAAGATATGCTTACGCATCAAGATAATGGTGCAAGAAGCCAACCAACAGCTCAAATTTGTCGGCAAGGCCCTGGGCCATCATCACTACTCTGCATTTACTGTATTCAATACCTAACATCTATTAGGTGTTTGTCAGAAATCTGTGACCAGCAATAAGGTAAGCTTGTCAAAATTATGGTCCATTCTGACCTGGATAATATATGCACACTTGTTATTTGTCCATAAGAGGAGATGTGCAGTGGTGTTACACTTTGTTATTTGGTGGTAGCAGTATCATAAGGCATGTAACTAAACTGGACATGTGAGGCTCTATGTAGGAGTTCCATCACAAGAAAGACCCAGAAGGAAAGTAGAGTTTGTAAATAGAGAAGTCTGCGGATAGATGTTGAACATTGATCAAATGAGCGGTTCTATCTATGTAATTTTGAATAGCGGAAACTAAATTTTGATCAAATTGGACATGTTTCTTCAGTCATACCAACGGGTCCATTGCCACACATACTCCCAAACCATGTGTGCCTCACAGAAGAGGATCCACACCGCACATTCAAAATGTACGATTACGAACAAAAATGATTGGAGCAATCTTCGTGGATGTAACAAAGGCAGATGAACGGAAATGAAAATTCTGCATTTACCTCATGTGATGCTGCAACAAAATTATAGACCTTCTGCATCCCCTAAAACTGGGCAAAGAAGTCCTGCAAGGTTCATATATTATATTTAGGAAACAAGAATTTAATGTAGTAGTCAGCTACAACATCGAAGCTATGATACAATGATAAAGACATATTCCTCCTGACCATAACTGTGATGTACAAGTACAACCAACCGCATTATCTACAAGTCATGTGCAATCTTTTTGAAAGAAAATTAGTGCAGACAGGTCAAATTCAGGAAACAATAATATGTTAAATGTGCAGATATTTTCACACCATGTGGATCTTTATCCTAATAATCAGATGATATGTCTAGTCAAAGAGGAGTGAATACATTGGCCAATCTCAAATTCAACACTGGACAAAGAGGGGAATGAACAAAGCAACATCTATATGGTTAATATTACAGTGGCATTGAATCATCGAAAAGATCATCTAGTTGTAATCGTTTTACTGCCATTTTTCCATGGTCCCAGCAAGTTATCCTCATATGGAGTGGTGTTTTCCAATTTACACTTCTTTGAGATTGCACAAAGCTATTTTTCTTTAAGTAATACTAGCCAGTATCGTCATTCAGGATACACAGCTCAAGAATGGCACAACACCAGAAACCAAATTAAAAGACTAGCATGAATGTCAAGCTACATAGCATTGCACTTGATTGACATCTCTACCAGCAATCACCCTTGCTTACTGAAATACTACTCCCTCCAATCCATAATAAGTGCCACTCAGTTGGTACAAAATTTGCACTAGCTTAGTACAAAATGGGCGACACTTATTATGGAGTGGAGGGAGTACTGGTTTTGCAGTATAGTATTATACCCCTTTTCAAGTAAATGTGAAATAGATCTCTCAATTATAAGATATAGTATCTTGTTTATGACCACTCTAGGAAACTTGCCGACAACACAACCACACACATTAATTTTCAATTGAATATGTGTCATCTATCGTTTTCCATGTAAAATCTGGACAAAGGAAGCATCTATGAGCTCCTTGAGCATTACGCAGTAGTGCAGTACACCCTCAGAAATGTACAGCAAGTCAAAACCAACTACCACACGAGTAAAGTCTCTAGAAGAATACAAGTCGCGCACAAAACTAAATGATAGCTCAATCTTAGCATGATCTAATCAGGACTGAATTTAAGATATAGTACTGTATCTTGTTTATGACCAGTCTAGGAAACTTGCCGACAACACAAGCACACACACTAATTTGCAATTGAATACATCTCATCTTTCGTTTTCCATGTAAAATTTGGACAAAGGAAGCAGCTATGAGCTTGTTTTCCCTTGAGCATTACGCAATACGTACCTCACAAATGTACAGAAAGTCAAAACCAACTACAACAGGAGTAAGTCTATAGGAAGAATACAAGTCGCGCATGAAACTAATCTAATCTATGATCTAATCAAGACTGAAGAAATCAATAATCTATTGAACTGAAATAGTAGCGCAAAATAGCACCAGGGGAAACCAGGTGTTTTCCAATTCACACTTCTTTGAGATTGCACAAAGATATTTTTCTTTAAGTAATATACTAGCCAGTATCGCCATTCAGGACACACAGCTCACGAATGGCATAACGCCGCAAAGGAAACACTGGCAAGAATACATCCTGCTTATTGCACTTCATTTATATCTCTACCAGCAATCACCCTTGCTTACTAAAATACGTTTTGCAGTATAGTATTATATTCCTTTTCAAGTAAATGAGAAATACATCTCTCAGTTATAAGATATAGTATCTTGTTTATGACCACTCTAGGAAACTTGCCGACAACACAACCACACACATTAATTTGGAATTGAATATGTCTCATCTTTCGTTTTCCATGTAAAATTTGGACAAAGGAATCAGCTATAAGCTCCTTGAGCATTACGCGATATGTACCTCAGAAATGTACAGCAAGTCAAAACCAACTACTAACACAGGAGTAAAGTCTCTAGGAAGAATACAAAGTCGCGCACGAAACTAATCGATAGCTCAATCTTAGCATAATCTAATCAGGACTGGATTTACCAACAGAACTAGGTGCTAGTATACAATGAATCGATCAACAGCCTATCGAACTGAAATAGCAGCAGGGGGGGAGGGAAATCAAGTCAACCCATCATACCTGGAACCATGTGGCGGCGGTGGCGAGCGCGGAGGAGAGGCGGCACCTCCTCTTGGAGTCCTCGCAGTCGTGGAGTGTCTGGAAGTCGCTGGCGGGTAGCTTGCGCGTGATCCATCCGATGTCGAGGTAGACGTAGCGCGGCGGCGGTGGCAGGTCGACCTTGACGCGCACGACGTCGAACCAGAAGAGGAAGCGGCGGACCTGGACGCCCTGGAGGTCGGTGAGGGAGCCGTAGCGGAGGACCCCCGTGACGCGGGCGTCGAAGTAGGTGAGGTACTCGAAGTGGACGCTGCAGGGCCCCGCGAGGTCGACGGTGAGGCTGCCGTTGTCGGCGAGCGAGAAGGCGGTGACGGTGGAGGGGAAGAGGCCCGCGGGGAGGCCGTAGAGCGGGAGGAGCTCGTAGAGGGTGGCGTTCTTCTCCGGGGGCGGGGGCGGAGTCGAGGGAGTTGGGGTAGGGGGCGGCGGCGGCGGAGTCGAGGGAGTTGGGGTCGGGGACGGCGGCGGAGGAGTCGAGGGGGTTGGGGCTGGGGATGGCGGCGGCGGAGTCGAGGGGGTCGGGGACGGCGTCGGCGGCGAAGTCGAGGGGGCTGGGGTCGGGGGCTCCGCCGACGCCGCGGCCGCCACGCCGGCGAGCAGGAGGAGGGGGAGGAGGAGGAGAGAATTGGGCGGCATTGGGGGGAAGAGGGAAACTGAAATGCGTTTTTTTTTTTCGGTCTCTCCTCCGTTTCTCTCTACTACTACTAGGTGGGAGCCTGCCCAGCTGTCTAGCTGATGACCTGTCGCCGGATGGGTTTGGGTCAAGGATGTCTTGCTTCCCAAGTTGGAGCACCGCCGGTGAGGCGCTCCAAGAGCCCAAGACCGACGGGAAATGGCTTGAAGCAACCAAACTCAAAGCTCGAATCAACCAGATGGATATACCGTCACATTGATCGTGACTCAACTTACCGCTGCATCACGTTTACACAAACAAGGACTGGTCATATCTCTCTTTGGCTGCTATTTTTGCGTTTCGTTAGTTGAGCCGAGGAGACATTTTAGACCATTCTTTTTTGGACAAGGGGTGCATATGTATTCGGCTCGGCGCACTGAAATTTTCATAGAGCATAGCTAAGTATAAATGATGGAAGTCTAAGCGTATCTCTCTAATGGGTCACTGCAAACGCATCGCGGCCGTCCATTGGTGTCCGCTCATATAGATGGCAGGGACCAACGGCCGCAAACGGGCGTGAGTTTTCGAACATTTTAGGCTAGGTTTGGAGTCCACATGGACTAAAGGTGCATCCTCCTATGTCTGTTCCAGGCACATGTTAGTGACCCACCGCCCTCTAGCCGATCCTATCTGGTCCTTCCTTCTTAATGGGGATGGGTCGTCTCCATCCTCATGCCCAGCCCCACTACCCCACTCCCAAACCAAGTGGCTAGGCTCACTTCTTAACTTTGTAGTTTATTGTCACATATTTCAACATATTAGCATCCTTTTTACTGTTATTTTCATGATTTACAATGACTTTGAGAATTTTTTAAGAGAGCCCATTTTATCGGGTTATAACTCTACAAGACAAAAAACTCCGTTTTGTGTAATTTTGCCTTTAAGAGACCTTTGCAAACTCAGAAGGACCTGTGTTTTTTCAATTAAAATTTTGTTTGTCAAGGAAAGGACCTAGGGCACTTGTACCTGACATGGAGAAGCACAAAGCCCAAGACGAGGTCCACAATGCACGAAGAAGGCATGCCACGCCATGAGGCCCATCTGGTACCTTGATGCTCTTATGTCGTTGATCTTCGCGTCCCTGAACTCCTTATGACCTAAGAACACCTATATATAGTCCCATTGGCGATTCCGTGACAGGGAGGCAATGGAGAGACAAAACTTATAGAACAGAAAAATAGAAGCATGATCCCCGAATATTGGAGGGGGAAACATTGTTAGAGTCACTCTCGGTGCATTTCTATCTTCTTCAACTTCATCAACAACGTCTCCATGATTAAGAGGGGCTAGTCCATCCCCGAACTATGGTGTGTGGCAGTAGGTTGAGTTCTCTCTCTCTCTCTCTCTCTCTCTCTCTCTCTCCCCTTCTCCTTATCCTCCATTATTGTCTTTACTATTCTTTGTAGGCACATCATGCACCTATCTCATAGATTCTCTATTCTTCTTGGACACATAATGCACCTATCTTGTAGGTTTCCTATGCATTGCATAGGAATCTGATTGGAAGAGATGGAGGGTTTTGTGCAGCCTCCACGTTCCCTTGGCTGGATATAACTTTTCTTCATCCTTATCTTCACTTTTAACTATCTTCTCTTACTTCATGATTATGATCTTGGAAGTGGCTTTCTTCTTGCATGCATACCATGCGTGTCACAACTCGAAACATTGGGCTGCAGATGCATACTGATGATGGTTGCATATTTTTACTATTATTGGTAGTATATATGTTATTATTATTTTTTATTTGAATTGGGGTGTAGGTCCTCCACGCCCGAATAATTGATAGTCATATCAATTTTTTTAATTCTTCAATTTTTTGCTTGGGTCCTCCGCGCCCGAATAATTGATAGCAATATCAATTCATATTCAACATTATCTATAGATTATATCAATGCTTTTTTATTCAGGCTTCTGTCCATGTCCTGCTATATCCATATGATCTTCTTCTGACAGATTGAAATCATACTTTATCTCATATCCTTTCTTCATTTTGTCAATTTTTGCATTAAATTCTTCTCGTAATTCTTTTAAAATTTCTTCTTTCAACTCCTCTTTTATTAATTTCGTGACTTCTTGGAATTTTTCATCTATTTTCATATCTATATGTTCAGAATCCAAAGGATCCAAACCTTTTAAAAGGCATGATTTGTATGTTTGGTGCTTTGGGGATTCTTCTTCCTTTAAAAATAACAATTCTGATTTTACCTTTGATGAAGTTGATGCTTCTCCTTTTGTATAATTTGGACTTGTTGGAATAGAGGTACCTACTCCCCTGGACTTCTGGATATGTTCTTTCGCTTTTGGTTCTATATAATAATTCTCTCCTATCATCTCTCTTGCTAAACTTAAAGCTTTATTGATATCATAGTATTTTCTCCATGTTAAATCATTATTTATTTTCCTTGCTTCCATCTTATGCTTTATTATCTCTTCAAAGGTGAAATATATTCCTGGCTTGTTTCCATCATATAGGACATATAATGGTATTAATTCTTCTGTCTTAATATTTGATGATTTTGGTACTTTTTTGTTCATCATATTGAAATATTCCGCGAGACTATTCAGGATAGATAGCATATAACCTGTTTCATCTCTTTTAACATTATACTAGAACCAGAAATTGTCTAATATGCATTGTTGATTTTCATCAATAGAAATATGACCTTTAGGCTTGAACTTGAGTGTATTTGGGGGAAATATTTTTAATGAATTTTCTGAGCCAAAAGTGAACACTTTGGCCCCATTGGGAAGTAACCCACGCTTCATTCCTGCAATATTGATGCACGAGAGAATATATCAGGTAAACTATTATCTTTTCCTTTAATGTGCTCAAAAACAACTTTATATCCATTCCCTGTTATAATATCTTCAAATAAAACCCATCTTCTAGTAGAACTTTTCTTACTATTGATTTGGTTATAATATGTACATATTGCTTCACAATCTGTTTCGTACTGTAAATTCTTTAAACCCTAAATATAACCTAAATGCACTTATTGCATGGACTACTGCAAGGATTTCCCTATCGATATTATTCACTGTTTTTAATTTATAACTTCTAAAGGCATACCTACATATTTTCTCTTCTGCTTTTGGAGAATATTTATTAGGTTTTTGCTTTAATATAGCACCACATCCTAATTTGGATGCATCTGTTTCGATAATAAAATAGTTATCTTCTAATGGTAACTCTAAGGGTTTCAAATTTTTCATTTTTTCTATTATGGCCTTGACTAATTTTATGTCTTCTGAATTAAAATATTTTTGTCCATTCTTTCTTAGTTTAGCATACAAAGGTCCAGCAAGCTTTGCTAGGTTGTCTATGTAATTTCTTGCATAATTTACAATCCCTAAAAATTGTTGTAAAACCTTTTTATCATTCATGGTATCAGGGAACTGTAATATTTTCTTAGCAATATGTTCTTGCAAATATATTTTCCCTTCTCCTATTTCATGTCCAAGGAAATTTATTTTCTCTTTGCAAATTTCCATTTTCTTTTTAGATAATATTAACCCATTATGTTCTACCTTTCTAAAGAAAACTTCAAGGTGGGCAATATGCTCTTTATATGACTTAGAGAAAACCAGTAAGTCATCTACATATACTAATATAAATGCTTGATTCTCATTAAATATATTTTGCATCTTCCTTTGAAGCAAAGGTAGCATTCTTTAATCCTAATGGCATAACTAGCCATTCATAATGACCTTGAGGACATGTAAAGGTTGTCCATGGGATTGACTCTTCGGACATTTTTACATGCCAAAACCCGGCCTTTAGATCAAACTTGGAAAAATATTTTCTTCCTTGTATTCTGTTAATCCATGCTTGCTTATTCGGTATATTGTATGCATCATCTATGGTATTATCATTAAGTATTTTGTAGTTTATAACCATTCTAGACTTGCCTCTAACTTCTTCGGCATGATTTCTAACTATAAAAGAAGCTAAACGATGAGGACTTCTACTTTCTCTAATTGCCTTTAATTTTAATAATTCTTTGATATGCATTTTAAATTCTTATATATCTTTGGGCGTAGCTTCTATTGGTCCTGACTTGATTATATAATCAGGGTTTATAATATTTATTTTGCATACTATGGAATTCTTATCCCAATGTTTCATTGGTATTTCCCCAATGATTTGAATATCTTCTAATCTTGGAACAATCTTGTCTATATCACTCTTGGATTTTATATCTCTATACCAATTTGGCGAGAACGATTGTAATCATATACACTCGGTGCATGTATTTTCTATATGATATTCTTCTATGGTATTACTTGGTTCCTCATTTTTACAGTCTTCGGGTGGCTCTGCACTATTTTCATCCTAAATTGGATATTTCTACATTTTGTAAAGATTTTCTCGGCTTTCGCACCTTAGATATGTATGGAACATTACCTTGATATGGAATGAATGTAACTCCTTCTTCATGTATAATAGTGGTTTGTAAAGATTGTTGTAAAAATCTTAATCCTAGTATCATATCATCACTTATTACCAACAGATCTCTAATTATAATTTCATCTATTATATACTTTGTGCCGTTTATGTAACTTTCAATATTATATGCCAATTGATTATGAATTTTCTTTATGCCGGACATATCTATGGACACTTAAGCCTTATTATCGTCTATAGTTTGAACTATTTCAGGGCATCTTACAAAATATTTGTCGTGGATAATATTTTTTGTGCAACCTGTGTCTAATAATGCTAATATTTTATAGGAAATATTAGGATTTAACATTATTTTGACTGGGATTCTTATTCCTACTACTTCTTTAAATGGTAAACCTACAATGTATTTGCTTCCAAAACTAGTTATAACATCCTTTAATTGAATTAGCCTATCTCCTTTACTTTCTCTTACCGTTACCATTTGATCCTTTAATTCTTTATTTTTGGTAGTATTATCTTCTTGATCTATCTTACCACTATTATTTTCTAACTTATATTTTAGTTCCTCTATTTATTCCTCTAGTTTGTTAATCCGATTTTCTAAATTTCTAACTCTACTAGATAATATTTGGTCTTCTGGCTCAATTTCTACTTCTTATATCCAACCTTGATTCTTTGATTTTAAACAAGAGGCACAAGCTTGCCTTGAGCATATTCTACAAGTAGACCTATTTTCTTGACTTGGATAGTATATACAAAAGGCACATTTTATATTATAATCACCTTTACCTCTAATCCAATCATGTTTACATTCTACTTGGTTCATCATTTCTACTTTTAATCCTGCAAATTCATCTATCAAATCAACATCATCTTCACTTGACTCATCTTCTAAATTCTGATTTTCTACTTCATCAGTTTCTATGATTGAATATATTGACTCATCATCTTTTATTTCATCATCACATACTAATATATTTTCATTAACACTATCTACAATTAATACTCTTTCTTACTCTTCGATTTTACTGGAGTACCTTTTCTAGTCTTTATTAGGACATGTTTTACTTAGGTGGTCAGGTGAGTTGCATATAAAGCACCTACATCTAATATCCTAAGTCTTTCTAGGATTATACCTTCTTACATTTCTTTTATGTAAGAAAGGATCCCTATTGTCTGACCTTCTTAGAAAATATCTTCTCTTTGTCCTATAAATTCTACTATATCTTCGTTTAGGTTTATAATGTTTTTACTCCTATGTCGTTCTTCTCCATATGATAGTGGTATTTGGACTATGTTATTGCAAAAATTGTAATCTGATTTCTTCATATATCTTTGGGCTTGAATGCTTGTACATACCTTTCTTAGTTGTTTAAAAACAAATGTGATGGCTTGGGATATATTTATAATTGATCCTTCTGTTTCTTTCTTATATTCTTCGAACATTATAGATCCTAAAGGGTCGGGTAATTTATTAAAATATCTCTCAACCACGCCTCTATTATATCCTTGCTTAGCAGTGGTAGCATTATATAAATAATGTTGAGAGAATTCTTTTATACCTTTCCAACTTGTTAAAGTTAATTTTTCTATTTCTCTCAGTCGTTCATTTTGTAATGCGGTGAATCCTAATTCTGGGTCTTCTGCTATGATTATGCTTGATATAACATTAGCAAAGTTATTTGGGTTACTTCCAGCTATTTTCAGCTCTTCATAATTGACAGGACATATTTCTACCCATTGTTCCCATAGAACCTTTGCAGATTCTCCTAAAAATGTTTCAAGATAGGTTAACATGTCTTCTACTTTGGTGCCTATATTATGTTGGTTTTGTATATATTTTTGGACTATTAACCCTTTCCATATACTGAGGATATTCGGCCAATCTATCAGGTCATGGGCTGCTAAATTTAATATTGCACCATCATTTCTAGTATTTTGAAATTGTACTGGCTTTTCAAAGTTTCTTCTTTTGGTACCCATATATCTATATTGTTCAGGAATGTAAGATGGTTGGAAATCATCTTTTTATGGAGGCCATTTTCTAGCTGACCTAGTTGATCTTTCTCTTTCTCCTTCTCTCTCTACTGAAGTTTCTCCATATGTATTTCTTTTTCTTTTACTATTTTCTACTTCCATGGCTTCCATCGCATTTTCTAAATTATGTAAACCTACATCATCTAAGGAGTTTATAAAATCATTGTATTCTTCAGCCTCATCATACCTTTCGTTTTCTATCCACATTTCTTTCATCAAATCTTCTTCCTCCTTATAACTTTCAGTTAATAATTTATTGTTTATATCCCATTGATCCTCTTCACTTATACTTTTATCCTTGTGACTTTGGTCAGTATTATTGTATTTATTCCTCTTATCTTTTTCTTCCGGCGCTATCTTATTATTTAGCACGATTGAACTCCTAGAGGATGAATTCTTCTCATTTTTTAATTTCTTTAATCTTGCAATTTCTCTGATGAAAAACAATTCCTTTTCTCTAATCTTAGGCCAGTCTTTCGTCATTGAGTTATTATACTCCCAATTTATATGTTTTAATTTTTCTTCACAATGTTTTATTTCATCATCTACACATGTCTTTTCCATGCATTCTGTTGAGGTATTATTCCTATTATCACTAAATTCCGAGTCTGACATGAGCGATTATGTGTCATCTAAGGATGCGGCTTTATAATTTGTGAACGTGATGCTACTAGTTCCTTCGCAATTTTGATAACTGATATAGGTTCCAGGTTGCTTTAATTCTTTCTTTTCTATTAAATCACCTATATTCCATTCTTCTCCTGCTCTTTCTTCATAACTTACTTTAAGAGGACTCATAAATTTAATACCTTTAGACTGCATGCTTTCAATTACATCATCTACATTTACTCTATATCTAGAACTACTTTTATTAGTAAGTCTTCCTATAAATTCTATGCTTACTAGCAAATTTGTTCCTTTAAAATCTTCATATCCCTTTGTCTGAAATCCAAAACTCATTTTATCAATAAATTCTTTCACAGGCATCATTAGGTCTAGAGCTATGTAGGTTATTAATCTGTTTTCATTCATATCTCCTTCCATAAAACCTAACGCTGCTTTTTCTACAGATCCCCATCTTTTGTCTAATAAGGTTATTAAAACCTTTGATCCTAACTTCTTTCTCGTCATTCCTTTGACTCCTATGATATACATACCTTGATGGATATATTTATAACCACAATATTTGAGTTCATTTTCAATATTCCTACTTACAATTTTTAGATCTACTGGATGTGTTAATACACTTAGTTCAATTTCTCTAGATATCCTATATAAACCACTCCTACTTTCGAACATTCCCATGTGATAAACCTGCTATGATTTTTTTTTAGCGTATCCTTCTGATACCTTTCTAGGTCTCTTTGCAATTCTATAACTTATTCTAAATTAATGTCATCGGCATTGCTGCATGACATTCTATGCCTTAATGCTAAGGGTTTTGAATCTTGTCGATATTTTTGTCTCTTCTAGTGAGGCTTTTAGATATGTCCATTTTCAGAATTTATACTTCTCGCTAATGCTATTATTCTAGACGAGGCTAACACAATATCTTTGTTACTTCGTTTGCTATTTAGTTTTCCTAAAATCTGAATTAATAACTGAATGATTGTGTTATTTTGCCTTATTATTATCTTGGAGTCTTCCTTTGGTGAATCGTGATCTGAAAACCCGATGGGAGGTGTCAAATATTTGGCTACTTCGTTTAGTGCTTGATTATATTCGGACATGCAAATTATGAGAGAATTAAGGTATTTACCTCTTGCACTAACTTTTTAATTTCAGATATGTCTTGTCTTGTGTCTGTGCCAGATAACAAGTCTTTATTTTTATTTAGACAACTTCCTATACTTTTCCCAATGGACTGCATTTCTTCTTTAATATAATCGTTATTCTTACTAACTATGTTTTGTCTTGCTTTTCCTTCTTCTAGCTTATATAAATCTATATCAATTTTATTTGTCAACCCAGTATATTTTTCAGCAAGCTTTTGATTTTATTTATATAAACTTTCAAATTTTTGGTCTAAACTGTCTTGTCTTTTTCCCCAAGATATGAAGAAGTTATATATCAGATCAACCACTATATTTAACTGGATGTGAGAAGTATGCCAACTATGCTCCTTAGAGGGATTTATTCTACACTTTATATCAATATTTTCTTTAGTTTTTATTATCTTACCCGCGCTAACTTCTAAATTTAGATACTTTAACCTTTCAATGATTAAACACTAGCTCTGATACCAATAATACACGAAATAAAAATATATTAAATAATATAAATACGAGATTATAAAATTTTATATTTAGTGATTTATGAGCGTTGATTTTCATATATTAAAATTAATATTAAACTGTACGTATATACTGCAGGATCTTCTATAGGCTGGCGAGGTCGACAGACAAGCGAGGGTGTGCGCAGTGGTGTAAAAGTCCTACTTGGTACTCACCGTATTTCTCACTATATTGCTTCAGGAGTAGCTAAGTTTCTTTCCCTAGATTGTTTTTAGTCAAATTTATATGGGTTGTTCTCTTGTCGTCTTCCCAGGCAGTTTCACCCAGAGGGAACACTTCTCTACGGCTACCAGGTTCTCGTTTAAACGCCACACATAAGGCTTTAACAGAGAACTACACGCAGAGGTTTCTCCTATAGGATCCCTAGCATAAGAACCCATCCCATATAAACATGTTTAAAAATAACAAGGGAAACATGAAACTACTTTATTTCCATAATATAGCTTACATACGGTTTCCCCCCGAAGGGCTTACACGAAGATAGAATAAATCACCTTACAACCTCTTCAAGCTTATGGTACAAGTGCCTTCAGTATACAGACTTTTATTACAGGGAGAATGGTTATTACTACTAGTGAGCGGAGAGTTTGATGGCTGAGTCGCACTGGCTCTCCGCTCTACTGGTTGCTGGTTTGCTGGTGTTGGTGTGTGGTTCTTCTTCGCTGCAAGTGCCCCTTTTTATAGGCGAGAGATCAGCCTCACAGAGCCTTCTCTTTCATTATTGTCTTTACTATTCTTTGTAGACACATCATGCACCTATCTTATAGCTTCTCTATTCTTCTTGGACACATAATGCACCTATATTGTAGGTTTTCTATGCATTACATAGGAATCTGATTGGAAGAGATGGAGGGTTTTGTGCAGCCTCCATGTTCCCTTGACTGGATATAACTTTTCTTCATCCTTACCTTCACTTTTAACTATCTTCTCTTACTTCATGATTATGATCTTGGAAGTGGCTTTCTTCTTGCATGCATACCATGCGTGTCACAACTCGATACATTGGGCTGCAGATGCATACTGATGATGGTTGCATATTTTTACTATTATTGGTAGTATATAGAGAAAATTGCTTATTTGACACTATCTTAAAATCTGCTTCCCTATTTGACACTCAAAATTATTTTCTTCCCTATTTGACACATGGTCTAAATTTTTTCCCTTATATGACATTGCCGTTTGGTTCTGTTAGGCTCTTCCGTCAGCTGGACCAAAGTACCCCTGACTCGCGTTTCCGTTTTTGTATTACGCCTCCATGTTAGTTTTAGAGTACTGCTCACGTTTGATGTGCAAAGATAGTTGTGCGAGCAAGCAAGCTGCTAGGATTGGCCGTACTTGATAATCTAGCTCATCTAGCTAGTTCTCGCTTGATCGGGGAACCAACGGAAAAAATCTCACGTGTGAACCTGACGATCGGTAAAGAAGTAAAAAGGATTTTGTGATTGCTACACACACAACATCCCTACCGTTTCTTGTATACACGTACATGAGGACTAGGGACATGCAACTAGTTGAGCCTGTGTGATCGAGTCTGGCCTTACGTGGCAGCATGTTTGCGCCCTAATCTAGTGCGGCGCTTATGTGCACTAGTCTTTTGCCTCTGAAGTGCTTATCTAATTAACTGGTCGAACACCATGGCCAAATTATGGTCACATAATGCACTAGGGGCAAAGCTGTCTTTTCATGCGGCTACTTAACAGCGTTAGTGCTCAAAATGAACTAGAATGTCATATTAGGAATAAAATTTGGCCCAAGTGTCAAATAGGGAAGAAAAACTTTTGCAGGGTCGAATAGGGAATCATATTTTTGAGTAGTGTCAAATAAGGAATTCTCTCTAGTATATATGTTATTATTATTATTATTTTTATTTGAATTGGGGTGTAGGTCCTCCACGCCCGAATAATTGATAGTCATATCAATTTAATTTTTATAATTCTTCAATTTTATGCTTGGGCAACTTTATGTAATTCCTTGGTGGTGCAATTTTTGTTTTATTAATAAGATGAGTATATGAGATTGCAAATTTCAGTATGTGTTTGATGTATGTAGATGCGTATTTCTACCCCATTCATGTACTATATGTGTTTTGATCAACTAGTATGCAAAGATGTGTGTGGGAAGGGGGCATGTGTATTAGATAGAGTAACTGGTAGTAGCAATGCAGCGCTGAGTTGATATAGAAGCGCTTCGTTGGAAACTTCAAGAGCAAGGTGTGAAGCAGCACAACAGCAAGTTTTTCCTCAGTAAGAAACCGAGGTTATCGAACCAGTAGAAGGAAGGAAACGTCTCAAAGGTATTGCAACCAACATGGAAACCTGCACAATACAAACTTAAGACTTTGCCCCAACGAATCAGTGAGGTTGTCAAGCTCACCGGTTTGCTGTAACAAAGGGTTAAACATATGGTGTGAAAGGTAATGGTTTGCAGCAAGTAAACAGGTAACAGTGGAGGATGTATCAATGGTACAGATTGGGCCGGGGTCCATAGTTCACTAGATATGCTCTCCTTAGATAAACAATATGACATGAAGAGCAAACAAATTACAGCAGGGCAATTGACAGGAACTGAGCAAAGCATAAAAATGCAATACCAGGCAAAAAGATCCTATGGGATTTGATTGGGCAATACAACAATATTCATAGACCACCATCCAACTGCATCTATAACTAGAAGTCCACCTTCAGGTTATCATCCGAACCCCCTCCAGTATTAAGTTGCAAGAAACAGACAACTGCTTTAAGCAAAGTGTGTAAGGTAAAAAATCCACTTGTTCCATGAACAATAGACTATTGTTTTCTCTCTAGTAGAAACAACACATCTACAACCGAAGAGATTTTTATCACTTCCCTTGGAAACTAGAGGCATGAACCCACTATTGAGCATAAATACCCCCTCTTGGAGTCACTAGCAACTACTTGGCCAAGATAGCTACTAACATCGGAGAGCATGCAAGATCACAAACAACACAAACATGATAGTATCAAATAGACAATACCATTAATCAATCTGACATAGTAATCTCAATATCTATCGGATCCCTGCAAACACAACATGCATGATTACAAATAGATTAGATCTTAATCATGAACGGAGCTCACAAGATCTATACATGAAAGCACAAGGAGGAGATACAACCATCTAGCTACTACATGGACCCGTACTTCAAGGTGGAACTACTCACGCATCATACCGGAGAAGAAGGCCTCCGGGATGATCTCCCCTCCGGCAGGGTGCCAGGAAGAACTTTAGATCCCCCTGATCTAGGGACGATGGTGGCGGCGGATTCAGAAGGTTTCGTGGAGTTTTGATCGGGTGCCTAGGGTTTCTGCCTCGGGGGCTTATTATAGGCGAAGAGGCGAGGCAGGAGGGCCGCCAGGGGGGCCACATCCTGCCCAGGCACGGGCTGGGACCACCCGCCCCTAGGGGGGTTTGGCCGCCCTGTGGCGCCCCTCCGTCTCGTCTTCCGGATTCGTGTCGCCCACAGTAAAATATTGACTTTGACTTTTGTCCCATCCAATTCCGAGAATATTGTTTTTCTGCCTTTCTGGAACCAAAAATAGAAAAAAACAGACAACTGGCACTGTGGCAACTTGTTAATAGGTTAGTTCCAGAAAAGATATAAAAACACCTCAAAGTGTAGACAAACATTTGTTATTTAACACCATGTTAAAAACTAAAATCAATACTTTGTTTATCTTAAATCTAATTTGTAGAATTTTGTTTTACTAGAGGAGTATTAAAAAGATATGTAGCATCATCTTTACTATAAGAGTGCTATCCATATTAATGTGAATCAAGCACTTCTTAGAAGGTTTCATCAATTATATTGTTTTGTAAAGTTGTTTTCCATGCCACCATGTTGATGAGAGAATAGATATGTGAATTGGACAGGCGGGAGAGGAAAATCTCGGTCCTCACACCTCTCACCTCCTTTCTCTTGCTCTTGTATTCCCAAAACAACACGACCAATCAGATCGGGAGCACCGAGCATTCCCCACCACCCTAACACGATGGCGGTGGGAGTTGAGGGAAGAGCTCCCTTTGGGCCCCATATGGGCCTAGGTGGGCTGCCTCAATGCAGTGGAGGCGCCCCTCATGGATGTAGGAGCGGGAATTGGTGTCGGGATGGCGGAAAGGGTGGCATGCCTGATATAGTGCGGTGGCGAGGATTTACAGGCCCAATTCGGGTACGTACGGTCCGTTGAGGGCCTGGTGTGTCACTGTTGCATTCGGTCGGCTATCGGCGGCGACGGTGGATGTCGTTCCCTCCCGCGTGCTACTGTACTGCCACCCCTCACCGGAGTTCCTTCTTTCTTGGTCTTATCAGCCTTGCAACAGGGGTCACGGTGAGACGACAGTGGTGATTGTAAGACCATAGTGGCGTGTGCTGATGGGTGACAAGATTGGTGGAACTACTGTGGATCTCCCGGGAGTGATGTTTTTTGAGGATCGGGAGAAATCTCTGTCGTTTCGGCACCAATGCGGTGGTGCCTGCGGATGTCGTTGTCCTTCCTGAAAGGCGTCAGATGTCCTCTTCCCCACCTCTTATAGCGTACCAGGGATAACCCTAGGACCAGTCCGGGCAGCAGCATCGTCATTGTCGCTTTCCTTCTTGGTGGTGCTGCCGAGTACACGACGTTTCTTGGAGATTGCGAGCCATCTTAATTTTCATCGAGCCACCACTGTCATCATTGTTTTCTCTTAATTTTTATTTCTTGTTTTTTTTTTGGGTTTTTGATGTTTGCCCCAGCAATGGCCTAGAAGTTATATCGGATGGTTGCTATATTAATATAGCAGGATGAAAGCCTGTTTTGAGAAAAAAATTAAAAGTTTAGACAATGATGTATCCCACAAACGTGTAAAATATTATTTTGAAATATTTTATATTATGAGCAACACAAGAATGACAAAAGTGTGCATCTAAGTATGCATAGTTTCAAATCTCGGAATTTTTTGTGATTTTGTCATTTTTAGCCCACAATATAAAAATTTGTGTTGCAATTTTGCATGCTCGTAGGATACACCATTGGTTATGCCCACATTTTATTTTTAGATTTTTCTAAAACTTGTAAATATGTTTTCTAAAAAATTTAAACGAAGGAAGCACCAGGTCTCGAAAGCTAAAGACACTTTTCGTCGAAACTCTCTATTTCATGCGTTTTATATCCTTTTTTGGAAAGAGAATACGGTAGAAGAAGTCCCCATGACGATTTTATTCTTTTAAATAATAAAAACCCAAATCCGCTGTTTTATATCCCTTGTCTATGCAATAGTGTTTTTACGGAGATTCACACTACAACACGGGGTATCATGCTATTATTGTCAGTGGTGAATCATAAGTCGAAAAAAGGTATACTAGAATAAAATATCTGACTGAGTTGCCTTCGATTGAAATTTCTCTCTTCTGTAGCGAAATTTCTCGGTTGTCTGGGGGTAGAGGAAATAGGTTGCAATGCTACAAGCGAGTACAAGAAGATCTCACTCATTTATGGAAAAGTAATGCTATGTTTGTTAGGTCAATATTCTAAACCGAGGTATTTTAAAACTAAGATATTTGATCGCCTCGCTAACAAGTATCCAATTTTTTTTTCTCTTTCTCAGTTTCAAAAAAAGAGAGTCTCACTTCTCTTTCTCGGATAATAAAGAAAACCATAGTTTAAAGAATATTTCGTTTTTAAAAACTCATTATTTATTGGATCCAAATACCTTAAAATACTTTATATTTCTGTATTTTCAGGAACCGGAGCATTTTCTCAATATTTCAAAAAAAAACCTGGATAGGAAACGGGGCATAGCTGCAAAGAGTTGCAAGGCATGCGGAAAGAAATGTCATATGTAATCGATGACCGCGATGACCCGGAGTCACTCAACCATGTTGTACTAACCAAGGAAATACTCTCTCCGTTTTAAAATATAAGATGTTTTAACTTTGTGAAGCAAATATATCTATAACTTTGTGAAGCAACTAGCCTCTTTTTGAAACATCTATAAATTAGTTTAGATACATTTGGTTCACAAAGCTAAAACATCTTATATTTTGACGAAGGGAGTAGGAAACAACAATGAGTTGCAAGTCGTCCGGGAAAAGGCTAATAGATGTAAATGAGCAACTAGTACCTTTTTTTTTCGCCTACCGTCGTTGCGATTGATCTGTTGCAATAATGGCTGGCACAAATTTCTAATTCTGCACCACATTTCATTATAAACACTAATTCTCCTTCTGATCGATCTATTCCGTGTTCATGTGATACTTTTCATTATGAATCACTATATTGTCAATGGTTTTCCTTTTGATTAATCTTGTGCTTCTTCTGCAGGGCTTGCAGGTGTTTACAAATGGACGAGCAAATATAGGTGTCAAAAGGAGAGACAGCTGAGACACACAGTATGTAATATGTTGACCAAGCTTTTTTTTTGAAAGCAATATATATATACAACATGCGGTAATTCTCTCCCCTTTTGATATAGGGAGCACATGTATCCAGACCCAGGATGTTGGCTCAATAGTAACGCCGTTAGTGTTTCTTTGATGCATGCATGACGCCCTAGCAAAACAAAGCTTATCAAATTTCATTTAGGTGAGGAAAACCCTAATATACAACATGCGGTAAACCCTAACCCTAATATACTACATGCATGAAGCCCTAGCAAAACAAAACTTATCAAATTTCATTTAGGTGAGGCAAACCCTAATATACAACATGCGGTAAACCCTAACCCTAATATACTACATGGTAAACCCTAATATACTACATGCATGAAGTCCTAGCAAAACAAAGCTTATCAAATTTCATTTAGGTGAGGCAAACCCTAATATACTACATGCGGTAAACCCTAACCAAACTAAGCCTTATTTCATTGCCGCCGCAATAAACAAAATAATCTTTGTTTCGTTTTCTTCACATTCTCATGGATGCATGCGGCCACCAAACATATACCAAAACAACCTTTGTTAGGGCACTCTTTTGCATGACATATAGTCTAAAGCTTCTGCATGCAAAACCTGTTTTAATCCTTGTTCTCAATCCCTTCTCATTTTAGATGCTAAAACTTCTCATTTTAGATGCTAAAACTTTTGTAGCCAAAACATTGTGCTAAATTGGAACCCATGCCAAACCCTAAATTCTTGCATGCATGCACAAAACTAACACCGTTATCTCAGCCATGTTCCACCCCACTTCCATCTAGAGTTTGCATGCATTTGATCCCTAAATCCAACGGTGCTCTGCCTATGCGCAACTATGCCTGTGTTTAGCTGGTTATATATATATATATATATATATATATATATATATATATATATATATATATAACCAGCTAGCAAGACGCCTCATTAAAAACCTTCCAGTCCCCTTCGGTACCCTGGTAAGGAAAAGAGTGCGTCAAAAACTTGCAGCCTCACAGTCACACCATTACAATCAGCCCTCGGGCTGTGAATCAACCAAGGAGGTGGCTCGGCGTCCCAAGTCAGTACCTCACCATTGACAGCCGCATATTTGGCGCAACAGTGAGCCACTTGGTTAGCCTCACGACCCTCATACAAAAATTGAAAAGAAGAAAAACTACTCTTCAACTCACTGATCTCATCTAAGATAGGTCTATTCACTGAACGATCAGTCTTCCTTTCTTCCCAATGCTTCAGCAGGACTTGGCAATCTGTTGCAAGGACAACAAACTGAAAACCCTTCTGACTAGCAAAGGCACATGCATCACGAGAGGCCAGGGCCTCCGTGGTTAAGGGATCCGAGACCCCATCATACACCCTGGTAGAAGCACCAAGGAAGGTGATGTGGTTACGAGCCACAACACCAGTCGCCGCCCTAGCATCCACAGTACTGATTGCCCCGTCCAAATTTATCTTGACAAGACCTTGGGTAGGGGCTTTCCATGTGCAGTGTAGGCGTGGCTTCTTCGTGGTCTCTGCATTCTTGGGAAGATCCAAAAAATTCAACGTTTCCCGAATCAACTCCATAGACTTGGAAGGGTTATACCCCTCCTTTCCATGTGTGATATTGTTTCTTGATGTCCAAATATTGTACATCACCGTTATGATCCTGGCCCTCTCGCCTGGTGTAAATCTGGGATCACAAAGTATGTCTTTGGTCCACGTTGTGGGATGCAACTTTGGAAGTTTCATGAAAAAGGATTCCTTGGCCGCACTCCAGAACTGTCTAGCATGACTACATGTAATTAGAGCATGCATCATATCCTCGGATTCCGCTTTGCATATTCCACAAGTGCTATTTTCCATGACATGCCGCCGTGAAAGAGTCCTATAATCAGGTAATATTCCTCGAAGAACTCTCCACCAAAAGACACGCACTTTAGGTACCACACAAAGTTTCCACAATCTGCTCCAAATATCGGTGTCGTTATCGGATGTAGTAGCACTATTTTCCTCGCGCAATATTTGAGCCATCCCTTGTCGATCCATTAGAGCTCTGTATGCAGAGCGGACCGAGTAGATTCCTGTATTCTCTCTTGACCAAGCCAAACAATCCTCACCCCAGCCTCGCCTTAGAGGAATCTTCATGATAGCCTCGTCATCAGGAGCAAAGAAGAGCTCACTTATCTCTTCAGATTTCCACTTATGGTCGTCTGAGATCAGTTCGCTTACCTTAACCAGATCAGTATCCTTCTTTCTGCCCATAGGTTTCATCGAATGCAGCTTCGGTATCCAGTTATCATCCCAAATTGAGATGATATCCCCCGAGACCACTCTCTTGATCAAACCAGTTTCAACGGCTTCCCTACCAGCCAGAATCGCCCGCCAAGTTTTGGACGCCGTGCATGGTGCCGATACTTCCATCAGGTTCTTGTTATGACAGTAGCGTCCCAGCAGAACTTCAGAACATAGCGATGTAGGGTTAGTCAATAATCTCCACACCTGCTTACCAAGAAGAGCAATGTTAAACATGTGTATATCTCTAAAACCCATGCCTCCCTTTCTCTTCGGAACGGATAACTTGTCCCATGCCATCCAGTGCATGGACCTCTTATCTAAATTTCCTCCCCACCAAAAACTTCCTGATATGGAGTTAAGCTTCTGACAAGAACCCTTGGAGAGAAGGAAACAACTCATGCTATATGTAGACATGGCTTGAATAACGGATTTAATAAGTTCTTCTTTTCCTGGGTATGACAGGTTCTTTTCCGCCCAACCATTCACCTTACTCATCGCTTTATCAGCAATAAATTCAAAGACATCACTAGTGATCTTTCCAACCGCTGTCGGCAGCCCAAGGTAGCGCTCACTGAAGGCTTCGACTTGGATGTTCAGACTTGCTTTGACTGCCAGCCTTTGCGCTTCCGGGGTACACGGGCTAAAGAAGATGACACTTTTTTCTTTATTAACTCTCTGTCCAGAGTCATCATCATATAACTGTAGTATCTCGCTCAGCCTGCTCGCACTTGCGCCATTTGCATTGATGAAGATCAGACTATCATCAACAAAAAGGAGGTGTGAAATCCAGGGTGATCTATTGCAGACTCGAACCCCTCTATCCACAAAACCCGTATTGTATTTATGAAGTAGAGTAGTCAATCCTTCTCCACAGAAAAGGAACAGAAATGGCGAGATAGGGTCTCCCTGCCTGATTCCCCGAGTGGGGTGAAAAGGCTCCAGCAAACCTCCATTCACCTTAACTGAAAAACGGACAGTAGAAATGCACTTCATAATCAACTGGACTAGTCTTACCGGGAATCCCAGTTACATCATCATTGCTTCAAGAAAGGGCCACTCAACAAGGTCGTATGCCTTCATCATATCTAACTTGACAGCACAATGGCCCTTCTTGCCTTTTTTCTTTCTCTTCATGGAATGAATACTTTCAAAAGCCACAAGTGCATTATCCTGAATAAGCCTGTCGGGGACAAAAGCACTCTGCTCTTGACTGATAGTATACTCCAGAACTGGTCTCAATTTATTTGCAATCGTCTTGGTGCCAACTTTATATAGCACATTACAAAGCGAGATTGGTCTATATTGCTTAATGGATTGAGGGTTTCTCACTTTAGGAATGAGAGTAATTGCTGTATCGTTCATATTTGCTGGCAGCTTCCCTCCATTCAGAAAATTCAACACAGCCTTGCAAAGATCTTCCCCAAGAAGGTTCCAATGGCGCTGGTAGAAACGTGCAGTGAAACCATCGACTCCGGTAGCCTTTGATGGGTGCATTTGAAAAAGAGCCTTTTTGACCTCTTCAGCCGAAAAATCTTCCTCAAGCAACACTTTATCTTCTAAGGTAACTTTCGCCTCAACCAGATTAAGAACTTGTTGAAAATTCGGGACACCTTCAGAAGAATACAAATTAGAATAGAAATTCTGAACTTCATTTTTAATCTCACCTGCATCACCACACACCGAACCATCCTCACGCTGAAGTATATGAGTCCCATTGATCCTTTTTCTCTGGGCTGCATGAGCGTGAAAATACACCGTGTTACGATCCCCGGATTTGAGCCAATTAACCCGAGCTCGTTGCTTTATCCAAATTTCTTCTTAGTAGAGGACTTCATTCATTTTATTCATGAGCCTCTTCTCTTCTCCTGATGGACCGCGTCCCATGGAGTTCTTCCTTACCCGGTCTATCTCCTTCCTTAGGTTCAGGAGCTTCCTTTTAAAATTGCCAAAAGTTGCGGTACCCCAGTATCCCAGACCGGATTGCAAACTGCCCAGAGCGGTCGCAAAACCACTCAAACCAGTTCCTTTTTCAGCCTTATTCCACAGATCAATTACCACTTTGTCATAGTCAGCATGGGTTTGCCACACGTTTTCGTACTTAAAATTACGGCCATTAGTAAACCGTTGTTGTCTATACTTTTTCAACTCAATTTCAAGCATACAATGATCCGACTGGACCATGTTAACATGTCGCACTCTAAGCACTTGAAATAACTGGCGAAAATCCTCCGTCCCAAAGGCCCTATTGAGCCGGGCTTTTACATTTGCTTTGCCCTCTTTTCTATTATCCCATGTAAACGGCTGGCCATGATAGCCTAAATCTTGCAGATCACAGTCTTCAATTGTGTCCCGGAAAGCTCTCATTTGCCATTCCTCACGATCATGCTCACTAAAATGCTCCGTGTTGTACATGGTCTCATTGAAATCACCCACACATAACCACGGAAGATTTTGGAGTCCCTTTAGTCTCCTCATAAGAGTCCAGGTATGGTGCCTATTCTCCCTTCATGGATCGCCGTAGATCCCTGTGAATCTCCACTTAGGAACAGAGTTGTCCTTTAATTGAACAATGGCGTCGATATGGTATTTATTGAAGCTCTTCACCTCAACAGAAACTGCTGACGACGAGAACAACACAATACCACCACTCAGACCCACACTATCAACAGCAAAACTGTAGGGATTCGTAGCATGGAAAACAAAAATTTTCTATCACATACAAACAAACAAGCCAAGATCTATCTACTAGATTATAGCAACGAGTCGATGGAATAACTCACCCTCGAAGATTCCAAAGTGTTTAACGAGAGCGGATTCTCGTGGGTGATGTAGTCGTACTCTTCCCGATCTCAAGATCGCGTAGAAGATCCTTCCGGCAGCGCTCCCGCAGTCGGTCACACGTTCGGTACTCGACGAAGACCTTCCTCTCCCTTGTTCCAGCAAGCAGCGGAGGTTGTAGCACTCTCCTCGTGATTCCGGCAGCACAACGGCGTGCTACCGAAAGTAGAGGGGAGATCTCGCAGGGCTTCGCCTTAAGCCAGAGCGAGTATGGTGGAGTATGAGAGAGTCCCTTGACGATCTAGGGTTTAGACACGCCGAGGAGGGGGGCAAGCCGGCGGCTAGGGTTTAGCTAGGCGACAGCGGCGGTTTGCCCTAGGGTCGGCGGCGGCGGCTTGGGGCTAGGGTTTAGAGGTAGGAACTTGTGTGTCTAGGAGGGGAGCCCTGCCCCTCCTTATATAGGTGGAGGGGGCCGGCCAAGGGGAGGGGAGTCCCTCCCCAACTCAGCTTGGTGGTGCGCCGGCGGTGGGAGAGAAACTCCTCCCCCAAGTCGGTTTCCACCTCCCTCTCCACTTCCCAAAATTAGCCGTTTGACTTTCAAACTTGGCGTTTGACTTTTCAAACTAGGATTTGAATAAACCCTCTATTTTGTTCAGCGATGACACCTAGTACATGATGCAATCATATCAAATTAATATAACACATTCATGTACCCTTCCCCTCCGGAGTGCCGGACATTCCAGAACCTTCTAGAACATTCCCGATGAAAACACCGGAACCATTCTCCAACTCCGAAACAGGACTTTCCTTATATGAATCTTATTCTCCGGACCATTCCGGATCTCCTCGTGATATCCCGAATCCCATCCGAGACTCCGAACAACATTCGGACTCTTTCTCATCATTCCATAACTACTCAAACAGCGTCGAATCCTTAAGTGTGTCTCCCTACGGTTCGTGAATTATGCGGACATGATCGAGACACTTCTCCGAACAATAACCAATAGAGGAATCTGGAAATTCATATGGCTCCCACATATTTCTACGATTACTTTGCGATCGAATGAACCACTTACATACGATATCAATTTCCCTTTGTCTCACGATAATTTACTTATCCGAGGTTATGATCGTCGGTATCTCTGCATACCTAGTTCAACCTTGTTACTGATAAGTACTCTTTTCTCGTTCCCGTGATATGTGATCCCTTGTGAGCCAGTCACATGCTTGCAAGCTAATTGGATGACATTTCACCGAGAGGGCCCAGAGTATATCTATCCGTCATATGGATGGACAAATCCCACTCTTGATCCATGTGTCTCAACCAATACTTTCCGAACACTCAATGCCACCTTTATAGCCACCCAGTTACGGTGTGGTGTTTGATGTCATCAAAGCATCCATCCGGTAAAGGTGATATGCATGATCTCATGGTCGAAGGAATTAGATTACTATGTATCAGAAAGCATATAACAATTGAACTATTAAAATGACTTGATCTTTATGCTACGCTTATCTATAGGAGTATGTCCACCATATCATTCTCCCAACGATATGATCTTGTTGTTAATAACATCTCAATGTTCATGATAGGGAAACCACAATCATCTATTAACCAACAAGCTAGTATTATAAAGAGGCTTTACTAGGGACTTCAATTTAAGTTTACAAATCACACAAGTATTAATGTTTCCTTGTTAATACTATTATAGCATGAATGTAAACATTTATCATAAACACAAAGATATAATAATAACTACATTTATTATTGCCTCTAGGGCATATCTCCAACAGTCTCCCACTTGCACTAGAGTCATCTAATCTGGATTACATGGTAATATACCGAACACCCATGGCAGTTTGGTGCTGGTCATGTTTTGCCCTCGGGAGAGGTTTAGTCAACGGATCCGTCACATTCAGATCTGTGTGTACTTTGCAAATCTTTATGTCCCCATCTTGGACATGTTCTCGAATAGCGTGAAAACGTAGCTTGATGTGCTTCAGCTTCTTGTGTGACCTTGGTTCTTGCACATTGGCTATGGCGCCCATGTTATCATAGTAGATATACATTGGGTCCAGCGCACTAGGAACCACACCCAGCTCTGTAATGAACTTTTTCATCTATATCGCTTCTTGTGAAGCCTCCCAAGCAGCCATGTATTCCGATTCAGTTGAAGATCTCGCCACAACGCTTTGCTTTGCACTCCTCCAGCTAACTGCTGCACCATTCAAAATAAATACGTATCCAGATTATGATTTAGAATCATCCGGATCGGTGTTCCAACTAGCATCGGTGTAACCATTAACAACGAGCTGTTCATCACCTCCATAAGAAAGAACCATATCCTTAGTTCTTCTCAAGTACTTAAGGATGTTTTGGTCATTGTCCAATGATCCACTCTGGATCACTTTGATATCTGCTAGTTAAACTAACGATATGCAATGTCGGGTCTAGTACATAGCATGGCATACATTAGAGATCCTATGGTCGAGGCATAGGAGTCTTACTCATCCTTTCTCTATCTTACGCCGATGTCGGACTTTGAGTTTTACTCAAGGTCGATTAGCAACATGGGCAAGAACCCTTTCTTGCTTTCTTCCATTCCAAACCTCTTTAGAACTTTGTCCAAATATGTACTTTGTGACAATGATATTAGGCGTCTCGATCTATCTCTATAAATCTTTATGCCTAATATGTAAGCTGCTTCGCCAAGATCCTTCATTGAAAAACTATTATTCAAATATTCCTTGACACTATTAAGAAGGTCTACATCATTCCCAGTCAACAATATGTCATCTACATATAGTATTAAGAATGCTACAGAGCTCCCACTCACTTTCTTGTAAATACAAGCTTCTCCATAAGTTTGTATAAAACCAAAATTTTTGATCACCTTATCAAAACGTTGATTCCAACTTCGGGATGCTTGCTTCAATCCATAGATGGACCGTTGAAGTTTGCATACCTTGTTAGCATCTTTAGGATCGACAAAACCTTTGGGTTGCATCATATACAACTCTTCATCAATGTCTCCATTAAGGAATGCTGTTTTGATATCCATCTTCCATATCTCATAATCATAATATGCAGCGATTGCTAACATAATCCTCACAGACTTTAGCTTCGCTACTGGTGAGAAAGTCTCATCGTAGTCAACTCCTTGAATTTGTCGAAACCCTTTTGCGACAAGTCGAGCTTTATAGATAACATTACCATCAAGATCTGTTTTCTTCTTGAAAATCCATTTGTTCTCTCGGCCTTCCGCCATCCCAGAAGTCCACCAAAGTCCATACTTGGTTTTCGTACATGGATCCAATCTCGGATTTCATGGCTTCTTGCCATTTGTTGGAATCTGGGCTCATCATCGCTTCCTCATATGTCTCAGGGTCATCGGTGTTGTCCACCAACATGACACTCATAACAGGATCATACCAATCTGGAGTGGTACGAGTTCTGGTTGACCTGCGAGGCTCTGTAGCAACTACGACCAAAGTTTCATGATCATCATCATTAGCTTCCTCTCTTATTGGTGCAGGCACCACAGGAACGTCTTCTGGTGCTGCGCTACTCGCAATTTCGAGAGAAGGTTCGACAACCTCGTCGAGTTCTACTTTCCTTCCAGTCACTTCTTTCGAGAGAAATTCCTTCTCTAGAAAGGATCCATTCTTGGCAACGAAGATTTTGCCTTCGGATCTATGATAGAAGGTATACCCAATAGTTTCCTTCGGGTATCCTATGAAGACGCATTTTTCCGCTTTGGGCTCAAGCTTGTCCGTCTGTAACTTCTTTACATAGGCTTCGTAACCCCAAACTTTAAGGAACGACAATCTAGGTTTCTTCCCAAACCATAATTAATACGGTGTCGTTTCAACGGATTTAGATGGTGCCCTATTTAAAGTGAATGCGGCTGTTTCTAATGCATAACCCCAAAATGATAGCGGTAAATCTGTAAGTGACATCATAGAACGAACCATATCTAAGAGAGTTCGATTACGAAGTTCGGACACACCATTACACTGTGGTGTTCCCGGCGGTGTCAATTGTGAAAGTATTCCACATTTCTTCAAATGCTCGCCAAACTCGTAACTTAGATATTCACCTCCACGATCAGAACGTAGAAATTTAATCTTCTTGTTACGTTGATTCTCTACCTCACTTTGAAATTCCTTAAACTTCTTGAAAGTTTCGGACTTATGTTTCATGAAATAGATATACCCATATCTACTCAAGTCATCCGTGAAGGTAAGAACATAACGATAACCACCGTGCGATGCTACACTCATTGGACCACACACATCGGTATGTATGATTTCCAATAAGTCCGTAGCTCGCTCCATCATACCAGAAAATGGAGTCTTAGTCATTTTACCCATCAGACATGCTTCGCATCTTTCAAGTGATTCGAAATCAAGTGATTCAAGAAGTCCATCGGAATGGAGTTTCTTCATACGCTTCACTTCAATGTGACCAAGATGACAGTGCCACATATAGGTCGAGTTATCTCTCGATTTCAAACGTTTAGCCTCAATGTTATTAATATGTGTATTTCCACTATCGAGATTCAATAAGAATAGACCATCTATCAAAGGTGCATGTTCATATAACATATTACTCATATAAATCGAACAACCATTATTCTCGGATTTAAACAAGTAACCGTCTCGCAATAAACAAGATCCCGATATAATGTTCATGCTTAACGCAGACACCAAATAACAATTATTTAAGTATAAAACTAATCCCGATGGTAGATGAAGGGGTATCGTGCCGACCGCGATCACATCAACCTTTGATCCGTTTCCCACGCGCATCGTCACCTCGTTCTTCGCTAGCTTCCGTTTATTATTCGCAAGACTTTTTCGAGTTACAAATATGAGCAACCGAACCAAGATCAAATACCCAGCACTACTACAGTACTAGTGAGATACACATTAATAACATGTATATCGATATACCTTTCTTCTTGATGTTGCCGTTCTTCAACCGCCAAGTACTTTGGGCAATTCCGCTTCGAGGACCTTCTCCCTTGCGAAAAGCACTCAAGATCGTGCTTTGGTCCAGCCTTGGTCTTCTTCGGTAGTCGGTAACTTTCTTACCACCCTTCTTGAAGTGTCCTTCCTTAGACTTGCCTTTCTTGAATTTGGTGGTCTTATTGACCAACAACACTTGATGCTCTTTCTTGATCTCCACTTCGCAGATTTCAACATGGCAAAGAGTTACGCAACGTCTTGTTCATGTTCTGCATGTTGTAGTTCATCACAAAGTTCTTGTAACTTGGCGGTAGTGATTGGAGGACGCGGTAAATCCCCAAAGCATTAGGAATCACTATACCCAAGCTTTGAAGTTTGTTTGCGTGCCCAGATATCTTAAGCACATGCTCACTGACGGAGCTGCCCTCTTCCATCTTGCAGTTAAAGAACTTTTCAGAAGCCTCATAGCTTTCAATTGCCGCATGAGTCTCAAAGATCAATTTGAGATCCTCGACAATATCATATGGGTCTGAATTCTCAAACCTTTTCTGAAGCTCCGATTCTAAACCATACAAGATAGCACACTGAACTGTGGAGTACTGAGTCTTCCGAGTGAGGTAAACATTCTTTACTTCATCGGTAGCATCAGCTGCAGGTGGGTCACCTAGTGGTGCATCCAGCACATAGGTCAAATTACCAGCTGTGAGGACAATCCTCAAATTGCGGAACCAATCTGCGAAGTTGCTTCCATTGTTTTTCAACTTTTTTTTCTCTAGGAACGCATTAAAATTTATGGTAGGGGCTGCCATTGATCTACAACATATTCGCAATAGTTTAGACTAAGTTTATGACAAATTGAGTTCAAATTAATAATAAAATTAATCTAGGTGAACTCCCACTCAAAACAATATCCCTCACATTGTTTTAGTGATCACACGAACCAAATCCACCATATCAACACCGATCATCACGAGAGTTGATATAGTTTCAATGGCGAACAATCGACATGTTCATCATATCTACTATATGATTCATGCTTTACCTTTCGGTGATCCGTGTTCCGAGACCATGTCTGTACATGCTAGGCTCGTCAAGATCAAACCTTAGTTTCCGCATGAGAAAATCTGGCTTGCTCACGTTGTATACACTTGCGGAATCTAACACACCCGATCAACACGTGGTGCTTCGAAACAACAAGCTTTAGCAACGGTGCTAACTAAGGGTGAACACTTTATGACTTGAAATTCATGTGCATGAGGGATCATCTTATAATGCTAACGCTGCTACTAAGCAATACAAGATGCATAAAGGATTAACATCACATGCAATTCATAATATGTGATATGATATGGCCTTTCTTCTTTGTGCTTCCGATCTCCATCTTCTAGCACGAACATGATCTCCATCATCACCGGCATTGCATCAAGGTCAATGACGCTTCTCCATGGTTGTCGTCCACCGGCTTCAACTATTACAACTACTTTGAATAGACACGCGGGTCTTAACATAAATTAAAGACAACCATATGGCTCCTGCCGGTTGCCAACTTACAATAAGGAACATTGCATACATCAAATATAATCACAATCATGGCCATATCACATCACAACACACCCCTGCAAAACAAAGTTAGACGCCTCTACTTTCTTTGCATATTTTACGTGGTTTGGGGCTTTCAATAAGTGTCGTTCTAACTTACGAACATGAACCACAACATTGATACTAGTATTCTTAATCACCCGTTGTAAATTGGATCTTAACTATGCTAGGAGAAACAGGCACCCGCAAAGCCACTTATGCAATACAAGTTGCATGTCAAGCGTGGAGCAAGTCTCATGAACGATGTCATGTAAGGTTAGCCCGGGCCGCTTCATCCCAACATCCCGCAAGATGCAAAGTACACAAGAAGCGATCGACAATAAAAGCATCAACGCCCACAATGACCATTGTGTTCTACTCGTGCAACAGATCTACATATAGACACGGCTCTGATACCACTATAGGGATTCGTAGCATGGAAAACAAAAATTTTCTATCGCATACAAACAAACAAGCCAAGATATATCTACTAGATTGTAGCAACGAGTCGATGGAATAACTCACCCTCGAAGATTCCAAAGTGTTTAACGAGAGCGGATTCTCGTGGGTGATGTAGTCGTACTCTTCCCGATCTCAAGATCGCGTAGACGATCCTTCCTAAGCTGCGTTCGGCGCTCCCTTGATCGGTCACACGTCGGTTTCGACGAAGGCCTTCCTCTCCTTGTTCCAAAGTGACGGAGGTTATAGCACTCTCCTCGCGATTCCGACAGCACAACGACGTGGTACCGGAAGTAGAGGGGAGATCTCGCAGGGCTTCGCCTTAAGCCGGAGCGAGTATGGTGGAGTATGAGAGAGTCCCTTGACGATCTAGGGTTTAGACACGCCGAGGAGGGGGGAAAGCCGGCGGCTAGGGTTTAGCTAGGCGGCGGCGGCTATGGGGCGGTCGGCGGCGGCGGCTTGGGGCTAGGGTTTAGAGGTAGGAACTTGTGTGTCTAGGAGGGGAGCCCTGCCCCTCCTTAGGTGGAGGGGGCCGGCCAAGGGAGAGTCCTCCCCACTCGGCAGTGGTGCGCCGGCGGTGGGAGGAGGAACTCCTCCCCCAAGTCGGTTTCCACCTCCCTCTCCACTTCCCAAAATTAGCCGTTTGACTTTCAAACTTGGCGTTTGAATTTTCAAACTAGGATTTGAATAAACCCTCTATTTTGTTCAGCGATGACACCTAGTACATGATGCAATCATATCAACTTAATATAACAAATTCATGTATCCTTCCCCTCCGGAGTGCCGGACATTCCGGAACCTTCTAGAACATTCCCGATGAAAACACCGGAACCATTCTCCAACTCCGAAACAGGACTTTCCTTATATGAATCTTATTCTCCGGACCATTCCGGATCTCATCATGATATCCCGAATGCCATCTGAGACTCCGAACAACATTCGGACTCTTTCTTATCATTCCATAACTACTCAAACAACGTCGAATCCTTAAGTGTGTCTCCCTACGATTCGTGAATTCTGCGGACATGATCGAGACACTTCTCCGAACAATAACCAATAGAGGAATCTGGAAATTCATATGGCTCCCACATATTTCTACGATTACTTTGCGATCGAATGAACCACTTACATACGATATCAATTTCCCTTTGTCTCACGATAGTTTACTTATCCGAGGTTATGATCGTCGGTATCTCTGCATACCTAGTTCAACCTTGTTACTGATAAGTACTCTTTTCTCGTTCCCGTGATATGTGATCCCTTGTGAGCCAGTCACATGCTTGCAATCTAATTGGATGACATTTCACCGAGAGGGCCCAGAGTATATCTATCCGTCATATGGATGGACAAATCCCACTCTTGATACATGTGTCTCAACCAATACTTTCCGAACACTCAATGCCACCTTTATAGCCACCCAATTACGGTGTGGTGTTTGATGTCATCAAAGCATCCATCCGGTAAAGGTGATATGCATGATATCATGGTCGAAGGAATTAGATTACTATGTATTAGAAAGCATATAGCAATTGAACTATAAAAATGACTTGATCTTTATGCTACGCTTATCTATAGGAGTATGTCCACCATATCATTCTCCCAACGATATGATCTTGTTGTTTATAACATCTCAATGTTCATGATAGGGAAACCACAATCATCTATTAACCAACAAGCTAGTATTATAAAGAGGCTTTACTAGGGACTTCAATTTAAGTTTACAAATCACACAAGTATTAATGTTTCCTTGTTAATACTATTATAGCATGAATGTAAACATTTATCATAAACACAAAGATATAATAATAACTACATTTATTATTGCCTCTAGGGCATATCTCCAACAAAACCTCCAACAAAGCCGAGGGTACTCTTCAAATTCTTCACTCTTTTACCTTCGATTTTTGTCTCCATAACAAAAAGCAAGGCAGGGTCCATTTGCTTCACGAAGCCGCGAATCTCTCGAACTGCCGGGTCGTTCCCAAGTCCCTGACAGTTTGCGCTTAAACAACTCATTGTCCCCGGCGCGACTGTCCCGCAGTCGACACCAAAGGGTTTTGGTTTCCTGTTGCAGTCCTCTTCTTTTTCGCATCTGGGGTTACGCCCTCTTTTTTATCACGCACCTCAGCTTCCTCATGTTTATACCTAGAGATCTGTGGCTCAAACATAACCATATCTCTAACTGTGTTGTGTTCACCTGGGTGAGCTTCAGTACTCGTTTCAGCTGTGGTCATCGCCAACTTCCGGTAGACTGGTAGTTTGCCACCATGCACATTTGGGTTTCTTCCCCTCCCCCGACCACCCATGGGAGCCCGAGGTGGGGGTCTATCATACGTTTCTCCATCGTCCTTGTCACGAGGATCAGACTTTTCATTTTCCTTTTTATACTCCGTATAGAGATCATCATAGCCACCCTCAGCAAACGGGGGGGGCATTCTTCTTCTTCGGATCATTTGGAGCCCTCAAGTACGCCCCCATGGCAGATTACCTGCTTCATCTCTCTCAGCTGGCGTGGGGCATACAGTTTCAGAATGTCCAAGCACACCACAAGAAAAACAAAAATACGGCAGGAACTCATATTGGATAGAGTACCAGAAAGTCCTCCCCAATTTCTTCGAATCCAGACCCACCCAACGGATGAGTGGATCAGACACCTTAATGTACACTCTTGCACGAAGATATTGGGCGCTCATAAGGCCATCTTTATTGATATCAAGCTTGACAAACTCACCAATATTCTTGGCGATCCTCTCTTCCCCAAGTTTCATTCAATTTGTTGTATGGGAGATCAATGACCCTGACCCAAATCATCAGCTTGTCGAACCTCATCTCCGACGGTCGACTCCGGTGGTGGAAGTTTTCCAATACCACAACACACTTGTTCACCATCCATGGAGATCGCTCCCAGATGCGATCCCGGTCTCTCTTCGAACCCAGCTCAGCCACGAACATTTTCTTCCCACCATCCCGAAAAAATAAGCCCTTAGGGTTTCCCCACGCAGGGCGAAGCGCCGCCGAAATCGTGTTTATGTGATACACTTTTGGATCCGACAAGATCTTACCGGCGAGCGCCCACATGGGTTTCTCCAATTCTTCCTCATCATCATCTACAAGTCTGTCCGCTTCCGCAACAGTCAGCTTGAGATTCTACACTCTGACTGCCAAGCTTGCGCCGGGGAACTTCTGTTAATTACCAGATGATGATGTTGTGTACTTAGCCATGTCTACACTCTGACTGCCACGACGGGGAAGGAAATGAGAGGACGGCGCCGCTACACTCTGGCGCCTGGGGGCTTTCGCCGCCGCCGCGCATGTCGCAGGCGCCTGCCTCTTCGTTTTCGGTCTCGCCGACCGCGGGAGGCCATGGTTCTAGGTTTTTGTGCCTTGGCTCTGACTCAGAGTCCGACGGGGAGAAGTGCCTAGCAAATCGGGAGGCTATCGATGCGCTGGTGGACGATACCGGTGAGCTTGGGTGGATGACGGTCACTCGCCGGCGCCGGCGATCAGACGAGGAGCTTCGTCTGGAGTTATGGAAGGAGATGGGATTCCCAACCCCGGCTTCTCGGTTCTAGGAGAAGGGTTCTCCAGCGGCGGCTTCTACTTCACTGGCCATGGAGGCTCCTCCGAGGCGTGACGTTGATGCTGATCGGATATCGCCGTCGTCGCGCCAGACTCGCCGCGGTGCGTCTGCTTCTCCGACCGGGATGGTGCTGGCCCGTGCACCTCGTGTACGGTCGTGGAAGGGGCCGCTGCCACCTCGGAGAGCCTCTGCGCCGCCAATCCTTGGGGAGTTCATGGCGAGGTTTTGCTGGAGGAAGGGTGCTCGCGATCTGTTCCTGATCCAATTCTGCCGCTGCATGAACCGTCAGTTTGGGGTTCGCCTCTCCCGCGGGGAAACCGGTCTGGTGCGGCAGTCATGAGGGCAGCACAAGCTGGTGGTCCCATTGGGTCTGACTCGGACCGGTCTTGTTCCTAGAAAAATATAGCGATACGTCTACGTATGGCCTGGTATCGGGAATTTCCAGATCCTCTGCCTCCTACCAAGCCGCCGCCCTCGCAGCCAAGATTCGTTGCTCCATTGATGGTGGTCCGTGCTCCTCCACAGCTGCCAAGCAGGACCTTCGCCGAGGTTGTTTCTCCAGCGGACATGGTAGGGAGAGGCCAAGGTGCTAACCCTAGGGGACCACCTGGGCCGGTGCCTCGCGGAAAGCCGGCGCCCCAGGCCGGGCCTCCTGCTGCAGCACCATCTGCATGACCTACTGCCCCTGCGTCGTCTGTGGTGCAGCCTAGTGCGGCGACTTCTGCGGTGCCGGCCGCAGCCCCTTCTGCGCATGTTGTGGCGCCTGTTGCCGGGCCGGGCTCGTATCAGCCGGCGTCGGGACCTCCGTTCTTTCCGCCGGGGGTTCAGTTTAGGTCCCCCGCGGCCTACTTCAACGCGATCCAGGCTACCCCGTCTCGGCCTCTGCAACCGCCGTATCGCGGACCGGCACCTATGTCCGCTGGTCATCAGTCCGCAACTGTCATGCCGGGGGCAGCGCCAGCTCCTATGTTCCAAGGTGGCATGTACGCAGGAAATCTATCGGGTGTGGCTCCGTCGCAGCCTGCGCCACTGTTTGCTGTGGGAGTGGGCGCTGTGGCGCTGAATGTTCCGAAGAAGAAGAAAAATAAGAAGCAGCCACAGATACGGGGGGCACAGCCGGTCATTCATACCCAGCCTAATCAGAAGCTTCATCTTCAGCAGCATGGGGTTCCAGTAGTATGGGGTTCCGCAAGTGCAGATTCCTGGGTCTTATGCCGTTCCTTCCACTCAGAAGTACACCACGCTGGATCAGCAGCCGGTCCAACCGCCAGTAGTCGCTTCACAGGGTCCATAGGTACCATCTGGGGATATTGTTGGCAAGAACAAAAAATTTGTTCGTTGTTGGAAATGCACGGTTAATACACATGATACCAAGGATTGTAAGGCCGTACATTACTGTTACATTTGTGATTGTGTCGCCCACCCTAACTTGAGATGCCCGGTGCTGAAGCAGCCACGCATGACTCCGTATATGGCTGGTATTGGCAGTGAGCAGACTTTGTTTACTCAGATTCCGGATACGGTGACTCGTGATCATCTGGCGCACAGTCAGACCCCTATTGCTCTGGTGCGAGTGACTGGCCCGATGGTTTCTGCGGATGTTGTTCAGCGGCAGATTGCGAGGAGGTGTCAGGGGCATGTTCAATGGAAGTGGGAGGCACTTCCCTATGGAGAGTCTGCTTTCTTAATGAGCTTCCCGTCGTTTGAGGATTTGGATAGGGTTGATGGAATCCTTATGACTGTACCGCTTAGTACCGCTCAGCTTACTTTCTCGGTTTACAAGATGGAGGAGGTGCCGCATAAGTTTGAGATGCAGCAGGTTTGGCTTCATGTCGAGGGGGTACCACACATTTTACGCTCTTTCCAGGGTTTGTGGACTGTTGGAGGCAGCGGCGGGCCCAGGATTACTAGAGTGTGTATTCAAAATTTAAAAGGGCATAAAAATTCTTTGACAGTCTGAAGCCTAGTTTTGGGCGTATATACTACGACTATAGAATCATACAGTACTAACTGAATAATACATCCTTTTAAAAAAGAACTATGTAATACAAAGAATTTATGAAACAAGTTGGGGCCAATATCACATATTCAGAGAATAATGAATAGATCACCACGAACTAAAGATTTGAAGCCGGCCCCATAAACATGTGTACAGTGTACATGAAATCTGGTGTTAAACTGTTTATACTAACGCCTAGCAATTTTGCATTTCCAGGCAGTAAAATGGGACATAACATGAAATTAATCGACGTATATAAGTTCCAACTGTTTAACATAACAAAAGAAGAAAAATCTGGAATATATAAATGATAGAAAATATTAAAATGAATAGAAAGCTTACAAGTTATAGGTAACTTTCCAATTTTGTACAAGATTCAAAACAAGAACAACAATAAGATGTACTGAATTTCGGATTATTTTATTTAGATTTGAGAACTAAAGGTGCTCTGAATTTTTAGTGTATCTCAACGACTGAACAAAAATATCAGAGAAGACTAGAGCAGCATGTGTATGTGTGGAATCTGAATTACAACTTACAAACCTAGTTCTCTTAGATGCTGATTGCCAAATCCAGAGGCCATCGAGGTCCCGGGCAGCTGCGCTCCTGGCTTCCCGCGATCGAGGAAGCCAACAGGCTGTCGGTTGCGGCGGCCGCGCTGGGGCTTGGGGACGAGGAGGCGTGGAGACATGGAGGCCGGAGGATTGAGTGCCGCACTGTCGCAAGAATTCCAGGGTCGTCGCCGCAAACTCTATTGTAGGCTTAGGGTCGATCGATCAACGGTGCTGGCCGGGGAATTAGGCGGCGATTAGGAGAAGAGGTAGTTACAGGAACGTATGTGTGGTGTGGATAAAGCCAATTGGGCCAAAATCATTTGGGCCACATAAGGAGAGATGGGCTTCTGTGTCTTGTGAATACTTTGTCGTGTGTCTTATTTTTGGTTTTTTCCATACATATACCTCTTATATAGTTAAAAAATTTGGGTATGCATCTGAATACCTTTGACTTCAAGTGGGCTCGCCCCTGGTTGGAGGTCTCATGGGGAACACACTTGATGTGGATTTGTTCAGTCTGCGGAGGCGGGGGTGGTTCGCATTCTTGTGGAGATGTTTGATACGAAGCTTTTTCTGAAGTTGCAGGATTCTCTTGGCCACTATATTGTGTCTGATGCTGTGGTCAAGCATAAGGTGTTTGAGTTTCGTTTCCGGATTGAACCTGAGGGTTATATTCCGGAACTAGAGTTTGTCCCTTTCTTGTGGAGAAAAGGGGATGATGACGCGGATGATGATGCCAATGGGAAGCCTTTGGAGGATGCTATGGATACTTCTGATTCTGCTACTGCCATTTAGGGGGTGGGTTCTGGTTCTTCCGCAGCCGTGCATGGTACTTCTGCGCCTGCCTCTTCTAGTCAAGGGGTGTAGAGGGTCATTGTTGTCACTCCTTTCAATGCTTATCCGGTTACTCCGTGGGGACGAGAGCTTCTGGACGCTCTTCCGTTAGATTCCCCTCTTCGTGGGAAGGGTTCTACTTCAGCGACTCGTGTTTCTCCGGCTCAGCTATAGGAGGCTCTTCATTCTGCTTCTGCTCTTGTTATGCGGTCTTGCTTAGCTTCGCCGGCAAGGTCCAAGACGCATGTTTTGAGTAGATCCATTCCTGTTGTGGATTCTCGACATGTACTTGTGGAGGTTGTCCCTTCGGAGTCTTCGCGGAAGCTGATCCAGGAGGGGTTGGCTGCCCGCGACGTTCGTGACCTGGTTGAGGATGATGGTGTCGTGGGGCTGACCTAGGAGGGGTTGGCCGACCGCGTTCTGGTGGACGACCGCGTGTCTCTGGTCAGGGAGGACCTGGAGATGCATCTGGATGGGTGCCCCCCTTTGTAGGGTCTTGAGGCTTCGTTGGTTGATGGGGTGATCAAACCCAGGAGGGGTCTGGGTTGCCTCGGTCTCCATCTCAAGCTTCTTCTCCGGGTACTGCTTTGCCGATTGCTGTGCAGGGGAGTGGTACTCCCTTCAGGCGGAGCGCGCGCCATGGAGTCGATGCCTCTGGGGCGTCGGCTACGGATGAGGACTCCATGGTCAAGGCCATGCGTCGTAAGGCAGATAAGAACTTAGATTCGTCAGGTATCACGAGTTTTTCGAAATCTTTTTTGTCTTTTTCTACTCCTGTCATTTCTTCTAAACTAGCCAATGTTGGCATTAGTTTGGGGAGTTCTATACAGGATGTACTTTTTTCTTCTAATGTTTTGCGACACATGGAGGTTGACCGTCTAACGGTTACTCCTAAGGTCGGCATTGTTCCTGATGCTTCACTGACCGAGGAGGGGGAGTTGCATGCCACAATAGATGGTCAACTCCTTTCTCACTTAGTTGGTGAAGTGTAGGAGGTGGACTTTGATGAGACTGGGATTGCCTCTATGTATGAGTTAAAAGCTTCTGGTCGGAAATCAAAGGGCCAACGGTCGCGCAAGAGATCCCGTGTATCCAAATCTCCTACAGTTTCTCAATGAATGGAATGTTTTCAAATAGCAGAGGTCTTCGGGACTTGGCTAAACATTTATTCTTTGCTGATTGTATCACAGACCATAATTTGGATTTTCTGGGTATCTCTGAGACTGACAGACGTGATTTTTCACAAGCCCTGCTCAATCGCCTTTTTGGTGGAGTGGACTTTACGTGGATATCAGGTCCGCCGCGTGGTTGTTCGGGAGGGGGGGGCTCCTGTTAGGCGTTCGAGATGAGACTATGGAAGTTTAGCTAGTTCGGGGGGAGATTTTTGCATAAAACTCCATATCCGTAACAAGGCTGACAATTTCACATGGTCTCTAGTCGCTGTTTATGGGGCTGCCCAGGATGTTTATAAGACGGATTTTTTATGTGAGCTTGTGAACCTGGCAAAGGACAATCCATACCCTATTATTATAGGAGGGGATTTTAATTTGCTGAGATTCCCTCATGAGAAAAGTCGGGGTAGGTTCGATGAACATTGGCCATTTTTGTTCAATGCTGTTATTGACAGTCTGGACTTAAAGGAGGTTACAATGTTAGGAAGACAATTTACCTGGGCTAATAGTCTTTCGGAGCCAACATACGAGAAAATAGATAGAGTGCTTATGGATACCGACTGGGAACATAAGTTCCCTATGGTTACCGTTCACGCTCTAGAGCGTATCGAGAATTTATCGGATCATGCACCTTTACTTTTGTCTTTTGGATCTTCACCACGGAAATCCATGAATGAGTTTAAATTTGAACTCGGATGGATGATCCGTGATGGTTTCTACGATATGGTTAAGGCTATTTGGGTAAAACCGGTTGGTGGCCAAACGTCTATACTACGATGGAATAACAAAATGCGTGTTTTACGCAAGTTCCTTCGTGGTTGGGCTAGGAATACAGCTGGAATTCTCAAAGACGAAAAAATGGTCCTAGACTTGTATCTTGGAACAATCTTCTTTTACGATTATCCACGATACAACCGTCGGATGGTGTAGACGTGTTCAAATGGAAATTACTAGAAAGTGGTAAATTTTCTGTTGGCTCACTTTATAGAGCTTTGGTCCAACAGGATATCCCGGTCGATGACAATAGTAAGATTTGGAAAATGAAAATACCTCTTAAGACAAATTTTTTTGCATGGTATTTGCGTAAAGGTGTAATTCTAACAAAAGGTAATCTTGCAAAGAGGAATTGGCATGAAAGCCCACAGTGCATTTTTTGTCATCACAATGAGACAATTCGCCATTTATTCTTCCAGTGTAAATTTGCTCGTTCTATATGGTCATTCATCCAAATAGCTTCTGGTTTATCTCCTCCAAGTTCAGTAACCAATGTTTTCGGTAATTGGTTGCATGGAATTGTTGATAAGTACATAATTTTATTTAGAATGGGAGCGCTCGCCATTATATGGTCTCTATGGCTGGGTAGAAATGACAAGATTTTTAATAACATTATGTCTTCACCTCTGCAGGTTATTTACAGAGCAACGACTTTTCTTCGATCATGGACTATTCTCCAACGTACGGAGTTTCGCGACTTATCTGTGGAGGGATGTACGCGATTGGAGGATACAGCGAGGGATATTTTCTCCCGACATGGATGGCCGCGTGACTTGAGGATTGATCTGCCTTAGATTATGGACTTTTTTTCATTAGCCGCTTTGTGTAATGCATGACTACTCTTTTTCCTCTAGCATTTTCGTTTGTGTGGCTGTGTGCATCCTAGTTATGCAGAGGCCGGGTATAAACCTTAAATATTTTCATTAATATATGCGCTTATTTCCAAAAAAAGGTGTCAAAAGGATGGGCGAGCTTGACCTTAAAGCATTTGCAAATAATTGCAGCCAAGATTTATCGCAAGAGGATACACAATTTACTGCTTCTCTTTGTTCAAATTGGCAAGATGAGATTGCAAACCCAAAGTGGCACCCTTTTAAGGTGGTCATGGTAGATGGTATACCGACGGTATGGACAGTCTCTCTACTACTCCTTTGACATGTAGGGGGCCGGGGGAGTGTTTGGTTCCCAACCATAATTTGCCAAGCCAAAGTTTGGCAATTTCGTATGGTGTTTGGTTTTTGGCACACTTTGGCTTGACACACTTTATTAACCACATGGCCCATCTATCATAGAGTAAGTTTATTGCCAGGTTTTGCCACACTTTGTGGCTTCTATTTTCTCAGCCACACTTTTGTGGCTGCCACACTTGCCAAAGTTAGGCTTGGCAAAGTGTGACCGGGAACCAAACATGCCCGTAGTCTTTATGTCCTAGCTCTGATAACTTTCTTGTAGCACCTCTAGTCATGTAAATGTTTACTTCTTTTTGTAAGACTTGCGAACATTTATCTGATTCCATTTGACAGTCCATGCATTTAACTGGTGTAGGAAATTCTTTTGGATGATGATGAGAAGCTTCGGAAGCTAAAAGAAGAGCAAAGTGAAGAAATATACACTTTAGTAACAAAGGCGCTTCTTGAAATCAATGAGTATAACCCGAGTGGCCGCTATGTTGTATCGAAGATCTGGAACTATAAGGGTGGCCGCAAAGCAAAACTGGGAGAAGCCATCAACTTTATCCTAAAACAGTGGCAGTCACATAAAAGGAAGGGCTGAGCAATGTAGTTTTCGCTTTTTTTTAGAAAGAAGCATATATTGATATTAGAAGATACCAATTACACCCAGCCTCTGTCACAACGCATTGACCTAGCGGCCATACGGATGCACACAGCTAAAAAAGAAAGGAGAATTACAAAAAAGAAAAGTCCCGCACCGCTGATCCATTCGTTGGAACAACAATACTACCACCACCAAGACAGCACCAGAAGTCCAGCTTCTCCAAAAGCGGCACCTCCAAGAATGGAACAGTGCACAAACATTGTCATCGCCCAATCATAGATCTTAGGTTTTCACTCTAAAGAAAGTCCACGCTCTCAAAACAGTACCTTCAACAAAGCCATTGCCAAGCACAACCAATTAAGGCCATACCCTGGGTTTTCACTCTGAAAGGTAGGACTGTGCACATTTCCTGTGTAGTCGCCCCCACTTGCATGCCACTGCTCCAAATCACGATTCACCAAGCCAATTTCTCATGACCACCCAGACTCGAACCACCATTTTCAGTCCTCAGAACTCGATTTCCATGACATTCTCTGTCAGCACCATAGAACTAGAACATGCCCCATGATATTAACAACCAACGGAGTTTCGAAGCTCTCCCTTACTCAAACGGTCAGAGTAAAAAATGGGTGCGCACGACCGAATCCCTCCAATCCGGCAATCTCTAGGCATTATTCGCCCATGGGAGTTCGCCGATGGAGCCTTCCGGAACTCACCATTTTGACCAGATCCACGAGGTCAGCATCAAGCAGATCTTCGTCTTCGCACGAGAGGAACCCTAGGACCGCCACCATTATTCAATCACACCATCAGCCCCCCCCCCATGCCACAGACCGGAACAATGAAGGAGAAGGCAAGGCAATGATAGAGACAAGTATCAGATCGGGTCAAGGTCCAGATTGAACCTATCTCGCTGCGCGCCCCACGACCACACTTTGTGGCTTCGGCTCGCGCCCACCATGGCCTCGCCAGGATCCCGCCGGCAATTAGGGTTAGAGGGCCGATCTAGGTCTTCCAAACGGAATCCCAACACCAGATCCTCCTCCACCAGATCTCCACCAAGGAGAACCGCCGCCTCCACCCCGAGCCACCCAGATCGCAGCGGCCCGATGATGAAGATTCCGCCAGGATGAATACACCCACCGCCGTCCATCTCCCGAACGGGATCCAGGGGTATCCATCGCCGCCGGCATCGAACGGGCTTTGCCCATCGGCTCCCGCCGCTGGCGGCGGCGGGGAAGAGGCACGCTGGGAGGGGGGTCGAGGATGGAGGAGACCGCCCCTGGGCACCGCACGGGGGCGACCTCACTTTAGAGGGGAAAATTTACTTTTCTGAATTATAGGCTAAAAAGTTTAACCATGTTTTAACATATTAACTTATCGATTTCCAACATAAGATCTCTTTTATGTGATTATCCTGTTATGGTTCATCTTACTAAACTATTACTAAAAATGTTGTGTTGACGTGCCATTTCACATTTGGACATCTAGTGTTACTAGGCAAACATTGACTCTTGACCAAATTCTGCTACCAAATCCATATCATTTTTTGTTGTTGCCAACATCGACTCTTGATGAAGTTCCGCTACCAGATTCACATCATTTATTCACTTCCATATTCGCCTACAATGTTCATTTTGCACTCGCAGATCAAATTTATAAGTTCATATTGAAAGATTGCGGAAGTATATATTGTATTGATATTGATTGTGGTGATTACATCGTGAGCCATTGGGTTGTTTATATAGTACTAGAAGACTTGGCGGCAAGAAGACTACTAGAGATAGAATTGGATTACAAACTTAAACTACCAAATATAATGTAATCGTAATATACTCTAACACCCCTCCCCCGCGGTCGGATCGGTAGTGAAGCGAACAGCAAGAGCGTCATAGACGGTCTGACTGGAGCATAATCCAAAGTCGCGGACTGGAGAGGATGTCGGTGGATGCCAATGTCGATGTAGCGAGGAGTGAGGGCGCTGTAGTTGTGGTTTATGGTTCCGTTGGGGAAGGTGTCGCCGTTGATGAAGTCGATGATGTTGTTTTGTTGTGGTCGATGTCGTCGTTGAGCCTGGAGAATTCGCCGTGGTAGTTGAGGTATACGTAGTTTGAGTTGGAGTAGTGGAGGTAGACGACACGCCTTGCCGAGCTTGCCAAACTTGGGAGCGCGCCAGGGACGAAGGCACACGTCGGTGTTGCTAATACCGGATGTGCGAAGACAGGGACCATCACGAGCCATGCAAGCCAGAGTCGGAGGGAGAAGCAGAGAAATTCTCCGTGAACGGTCGGTGCGTAGAAGTTGTCCGCCGATTTGTCGGATTAGATGAAGCAGTTGCAAGAAGAAAATTAATTTAGTGCAAAATAAAAATTAGACCGCGACTCTGGCGGCGAGGTTGTGGTGGACGAAGACGAAGAGGTAGTTGTTGATGGCGATTGAGTTGTTACGATAGTCGATTTCGGAAATTAGACCCGTATTTTCCGCTTGTATGAGCACGACGTCGCTCATGGAGAAGAACTTGTTGGAGTTGACAATGACCATGATTGGTGGTGGCGGCGACGATGCGATGATGTTGTTGGTGTAGATGGTTGCCAGCGATGATGACCACGGTGATGAAGGTGCAGCCCTTTGTTGACGGCAAGGCGCGAACTCGGAGTGTGCGTCCCGGTCAATGTTGGCGGAGACGGCCGACGTGGTGAGGACGTGAGGACGGAGCAACCGACGCAGTGCGTGAAGGCGTCCCTTGGTGATGATTTGCCGAAGTTGAGTCGACGTCGAGTTTGAAGTAGAGGCGCCTGAAGACTTGCGACTGTGGACGACGCAATTCGATCTATGATCGGCGAAAGAAGAAGAAACGCCGGTCAAGTGGCCGGTGAGAAAATTTGGTGAAATAAGTTTTAATCTACTATTGTGCGGCCTCATAACGGAGAACGATCTCCCCGGGGGCGGCACGGCGGAAGCGGTGATGGCTAAACCCTAGGCCAAGGAGCGAGCACACTCTGATACCATGATACCTACGACTACTACTGCTGCTACTGCTGCTGCTACTTCTATTAGTGCCTTTCACGCTGTACTGCTGCTACTCATCGCTATCTGCTACTCATCGCTCACTCACGCTACTACTACTACAGTGCTGCTGCTGCTAGTGCTGCTGCTGCTCCTGCTGCTGCTCCTGTGCTGCTGCTACTACTACTACTCTGCTAGTGCTGCTGCTGCTCCTGCTGCTGCTCTACTGCTCTACTGCTACTCCTACTGCTACTACTACTACTACTACTACTACTACTACTACTACTACTACTACTTACTCCCTCTGTTTGGGATTATAGGTCCTACGCGCATACCTAGGTTGTTAATTTGACCAACAAAATATAACTTATATATTACAAAAATTATATCATTAGAAAATATAATCTCTAAGGTATCTAATGGTATAATTTTTATATTATAATATGTATATTTTGTTGTTTAAATTGGCAACCTAGTTATCCGCGCGGGACTTATAATCCCAAACAGAGGTAGTATTGCCTATTTATTGAGGGCGGGGCGTGAAGGGCGGCGTGGGAATCCAGCGTCGTGTTGGCGCAGACGCCGAGACGAGACGCGTGCACTGTATTGCGTGTGGGAAGCGGGCGTGATCAATGCGAAAGAGAGAAAAAAATAGCTAGGATGCGACGTACTGTAACCCCTGCACCGCCGCCCCCGCCCCTGCATGCATGCATGCATTAATGCGAAAGAGAGAAAAAAACGTCCAAGGTAGTTGTTCATTGGCAGTGAAAAATAAAAGGGAAAATATAATTTGGCCTTGATTTACTTCGGTAATAAATGCAGGAATCTAGTACCAAGGTACTTGTTCGTTTTTGCACACGCAAAAAAAATCGGTGGGAGTAATATTGACTTTTTGTATGGCGCATGAACCAGATGGAAGTAAGTTTGACTGAAGAAAGTTGTTCGACGTACACTTATTTAATGGGGCAGCGCTGTTGCACGCAAAATAGCTAGACTGCGACGCTAGGGGCAGCTGTTGCATGCATGGTGCAGCCCGCCCCGCCCAGCGCCCTCGCATGCCACGCTCGGTCCAGCGTCGCGTTGACGCAGACGCCGAGACGAGACGCGTGCGCTGCGTTGCGTGTAGGAAGCGGTCGTGATCAATGCGAAAGAGAGAAAAAAATAGCTAGGATGCGACGTACTGTAACCCCTGCACCGCCGCCCCAGCCCCTGCATGCTGCATGCATGGTGCAGCCCGCCCCGCCCAGCGCCCTCGTATGCCACACTCGGTTCAACGGTCAATGGAGTGTGCCAACGTTGTACGTTATATTTATTACATATTTTAGATTTTGATATTTTTTCTTAGGCTGGTCATAGTGACATGCATACTCCCTCTGTCCACAAATAAGTGTACGTTTGGCTTCAAAATTTGTCCACAAAAAATGTACTTCTACCTTTCCAATGCACTTGGGCATCCACTATGTAGTCCATAAGGCTATCCACAAGCCAAAAAGTAGTCCATATGGCTATCCATATACATAGTGGAGGTTTACTTTAGAAGATTTTCCTTAAGGGTGACCTACAAGCTTATGGGTTGCCCACAAGCAATAAACAATTATTTTACTCTCTCCTCTCTCTCTTGCGTGTGCGTACTTTTAACAGACATGTGAGTTCCAGCTTATGGTGAACTTGACCTTATAGCCATTTCCATAAGCTGTGTGAGTCCCATCTTATAGCAAAGGTTCCACCTTATACATAGGTGATGTGGTATCATGCATATGTTACTAGTCTAAGTTACTACTACATAGTGTAAAATAACATAGATGTGGTATCATGCAAAGTCTCATTTATTACAATAAACCTGAGGGGAGTAAGTTTGACTGAAGAAACTTGTTACACATACACTTATTTAATGCGACGGAGGGAGTAAATACGCTGCAGCGCTATTGCACGTAAAATAGCTAGACTGCGACGCTAGGGGCAGCTGCATGCATGGTGCAGCCCGCCCCGCCCAGCGCCCTCGCATGCCACGTTCGGTCCAACCGTCTGCCACGCTCGCATGCCACGCTGTTGCACGTAAAAACGATGAATCCAATCAGATTCCAGAATCATCCATCCCACGGATCGCCAAGAGCTAGCCACGAAATCCTTCTAAGAGACGTCAACCAATCAGGTTGCAGAACAAGCCCTTCCACGGATCGCCCAGAGCCACCCGCGGAATCCTTCTAGAAGACGCGATCGGACAAATGTCGCGCTAGGGTTAGATCTACGGTCCTCATTCGCCTTAGGGTTAGCGGGGTTTAGGATGCGATCACGGGGTTTCACAAGTTTGACCAAACATTCAAATGTGCATAACTAATTCAAAAAAAATCAAAAAAATACAAAACCTTCGCATGGTGTCATGTTATGTGACATAGTTGTGAGGAAAAATATCAAACTTGGCCTATTGATCATATTTCAAAAAACCCTTCATAAAATGACCTATCTCCTCCGAGGTTTTCTGGCTTTCGGGTCAAATGACCAATGATATGGCTAGAATTATGGCATAGTTTGTGATAATGTGCCCATATTTGGCATGAATGCCTATAATGGGATGAATAACAATGTTATAGCACAAAGTTTTCCTTTTCGACGCATAGAAAAATCATTTTCTATTTTTTGAGTGCCGAAAGAGGGGGGGATTTGTGAAGCAACCACCAAATTGAAGTTTCAAAATGGTAACATCCTATTTTTCAAAAATACTAGACCACCTAGAATGTAAAATTTCCCAACTTGAGTATCTCAAACATTTTATTCCATCCCTGGTGAAAAAGACAAATCTTGCCGAATCGGCTGTAAGTGGGTAAGATATGAACTACAGGTACATGATTCCATGCTGATGATTTTTTGTAAAAATAATTTTTAGGTTCACAACATGCTATTTCATCAGAGATCCAATGCTAGTTTTGCGAGCCTCAACCCCTAGCTAAGAATATTTATGAAAACCCTTCAAGTTTGACCAGACATTCAAATATGCATAACTAATTCAAAAAAAATCAAAAAAATACAAAACCTTCGCATGGTGTCATGTTATGTGACATAGTTCTGAGGAAAAATATCTAACTTGGTTTTAGAAATGGTCGAAAAAAACTTGCTTAGAAATGGGGTGGTTTACCCTAGCTTTGGAGCCCATTTCTACCCCATTTTGGGTGAGGGTGAGTTGTACTTCACAAAAGGGATCAGGGTGAGGATGAGTTGTATTGTACATATGAGAAAAACGTTGGAAGCTCATACAAACATAGAAAAGTGACATAGCTACATTTGTTGAAATTCAAATTTACCATCATATTTGAATTTTGTCCAAATTATCAACAAGTGACAAATTATTATAATAACAAATGTTTACAACAACAAGTGCCAAATTATTACAACAACAAGTGTCAAATGTTTACAACAATAACAAATGTTTACAATAACAAATGTCTATTTCTTTTGGCTCTTCTTACCCCTCGTTTTCTTCTCCTTCACAAGTTTCACACCACACAATAGGTTTATGCTCTTATTTTTCTTACCATTACCATCTGGCCTCCCCACAGCACGTCCAAGAGTCTCCTTCACCTCCTGCACCTCCTCAACAACCTCATGATCATGATCCAGAGCCTCATCAACATGGTCACTTTGCACCAGAGCTTCAACAACATGGTCGGGCTTGCACGAGCCTCAACAACTTGGTCGGTTGCACGAGCCTCAACAACAGGCTCATTTTGCACTGAGCCTCAACAACAGGCTCATTTTGCACTAGAGCCTCAACAACAGGCTCATTTTGCCCCTCATTTTGCACAGAGCTTCCAAATCGAAGCGGTGTGCCCTAAAGCCTCAACAGTTTGCACATCATCCTCCAAAACAAGTTCATTGCACCTCAGAGACCAAACATGATCCGTTAGTTCTCTTCTTTCTTTGGCCATTGATTCTTGCCCTTTTCACGCCAGATCGTCAACAACAAGAGGTGGGCCTTTTCTCCACGCTTCCTCCCGAAAACAAGCAAGTTAGTGGGGAGAAAAATCATCAACAAGAAATGGGATAGATTTTGGATGAACATACTTTGGCTTTTCAGTGTATCCGCACTTGGTAGAGCCAGCTCGGTGTCCAAGTTCTTCACAGAGTTTGCATCTATTCTTGTTACCTTTTGGGCCCTTTTGGCTTGGCATCTTTCTTTTCATCTTTCTTTCCTTCTTCTTTGGTCCCACCTTTCTCAAACCAAGCCTTGAATCTACTCTGCTTGGGCCTGACCTTTCTTTTCATCAAAGGAGGACACAAGGAGGCTGAATGTCCACTTCAGCCACGAGACCGATCTGTAAGTCTTTGGAATTGGTGTTCCATATGCAGCCTTGAATTTTGCTACTGAATAATACTCATGCAAATATGGTTGCATATTTAGCTTGTGTTTGGAGGCCAAGAAAAGTATGGCATGCTCACAAGGCTTCCCAAAGTGTTGCCACTCAAGGCATGTGCATTCATGCAATTGAGTGTCAACAACATGCCTCTGCCAGTCTTTGTATCTCGACTTCAGACCCCACAATGAGGATTTCTCAACACGCAAATGTGCAAGATTTGCTCCTATTGACCACCGCTGCACAACATCGTGAAGCTTATCTCCTTGAAGAACATCACCAAGCCTTCTTCTCAATTCCCACAACCTCATGATCATGATCCTGATCCGTCAACCATGTCATGGACAAAAGTCTTTTAACTCCTTCACTTTGTTGTTGAAACTTTACCAAATTATTGTTGATATGATCATATTTGATGGCGATGTTAAAACCAGACACTGTACCATAAAAGAGAATGGTAGGTTTCCAACCATGTACAAAACTTGACCCTATCCTCCTCGGAGCATGCCGCCTTAATCTTCTCAAGGTGATATGAATGTGTGCACTGGTGTAAGATCTTCTGCCGCCACATGCATCCAAAATCATCTCCTCTGAATTTTTGATCAAATTCATCCACATATGGTCAAGCACTCCCTCTCGGCATGAGGAAAACAATCTTCACCATTTTCTAAACCTTTACATGCATCTGTGCACCGCCAATGGAGAAACCGGCCCTATGCATCTTTTCAAGCGCATCATGAACCATGTCCATGATGCCTCTGCATCTCAGGCGAAACATGCCAATAGCTACAGGGAACATCCAATTGTGTCCATCTAAAGCATTGCATGCTGCTAGTTGACCATTCCACTTTCCAGTCAAGAAAGATGAGTCTATACTCAAATATGGACGTCAACCTGCTTTGAAGCCATCGATGCAAGGCTTTAAAGCCATGAAGAATTTAGAGAAGAAGACTTTCCCATCAGTTGTTACCTCAGTATCTATCTCCACAACACTGCCAGGTGACCTCTTCTCTATACCTTTGAAGTTATAAAGCATTCGAAAGGTATTTGCCCAATCACCATATAGCTCTTTCATTGCCCTTCGCTTTGCCTTCCACACTGTAGTATAATTCAGCTTAATGGGGTACTGCTTTTCCAAGTCTATTTTCAGTCTCTTTGTAGTGCTGTTTGGTGTTGTGGCTAAAATGGGTTGATCTTTTTTGCAACCCATAATTGTGATGTCATCTTTGTAACTGTTTGAGAACTTGTAATGCAAGTATGAGGTTTTGGAATTTGATTCACTCTTATTGTCCTTCCATCAGGTTGGCGTCTAGCAGATATATACCACTTGCAAGGCTTGGCACCACCATCATAACCTATGAATTTTGCATAGAACTTCTTTTTATCAGTCCACATAGTCTTGGTAACAAACTCACGTTTGACTGCATATGTCCTGAAACACATCTTGAATTCATCCATGCTTGGAAACAATCTCCCAACTTCAATAACTGGGTCCTCTTTGTCATAAACTGTTACTAGCTCATCATCATGTGCATCATCTACATGAACTGCAACATTTTCCAACAACTCTAGATCTATATCTGCCTCTTCATCTCTTAAATGGTTGTCGCCATCATTTGCAGCTCCATCCCTCTTCTTCTCCTTGTCTCTGTCATCTATAGGAATGCCAAAAAGCTTTGCCATTTCAATGTCATCTATTGGTGCAATGACCAAATCAGTGCGGTCATGTATCTCAACTGAATTCCAATCAACAGTTACAATCCTTTGTGCATTACCATCTGCAGCCTCCCCTTGTGCATTAGCATCATCATCCTCCACTGTTAACACTTCCAACTCAGTAAGTATAGGCACTACTTGCCTTTGTGCAGCCCAATCATCCTCGACCATCTGAGCAGCCAGCTTCGAGGCCACATATCCAACCCTCGAATCAGGTTTCAGATCAATGAGCTCTACTAAAAACAGAACAGTTTTGCTTGTCCAACTGTTTGATCATCGATTTCATCAACTATATGTTCCCTGTCTCAACCCTAACATAGTCACATTTGCAATCATCAAATCGTAACAAAGAAACTTCTTGCTCTGGACCCCAAACCACACTATCCCCAATTTTTCCACCATTTTCCTTACGCCTCCTCTCCCATGTTTATTAGCTCTTGGGGATCAACATGTTCTAATTCCACCTCCCATTTAACAACCGTGTCTCTCTCAATGATCTGCGTCTGCCATCAACTAAAACAGCCCTAGAGGGAAAGAAATTGATGCGAATTCAAGGTTTGGCGCGCAACATCGTCTCCCTGTTTTGGTGGGCCTTGTGAGCTAGCGAGCGAACAAAGAGCTCAACCTTAGGGAAATTAAGTGCGGATACGGATATACCGATTAGAAGTCCCTCTCCATGCTCCATATCGTTCCCCTCGCTCGCTCAAAGACACCTCGCCTCCACAATCTAGCATCAATGGGCACGCTCAGATCTCGAATTGAGAAGAATGGGAGAGGAATTAGCTTTCAAATGGCACTCACCACCTTCGTCGTCGAACGAAAGCGCCGCCGCCTAAATTAATTGCCGTGCCGCCGCCGGCACCGAGAACGATGGGTGAGGTCCGCCGCCGCCGTCGGGGAAGCTACAATCAATGTGACGCGCGCTCTCGGTCGGAAGCGGTTGGTTTGACTGGCTTGACTGGCTGTCCCAACCAACCGGGTTGGCTTAACCGTAATATTGGAACAAAGTTAAATGTGTCCTTACGACCGTTTTAAGGCCCGTGTGGCCCTGGTATATTAGCTGCCTCACAACCGTCGCATGCGAGCTATTCTTTTCAACGATGTCGCTTTCCTTCCAATTCCATGTAAAGACGTCGCATAGGAGCTATAAGCCCGTCAATCATGTGTGCTTTTAGTATACAGTAAATATGGGATTGTATGAATATAAGATGAAATTTATTTTCAACTGTAAAATCAAGGTTAGAAACATAATACAATGTGTGAATATTTTTTTATCATTTTATTCTCTTTGAGATATAGAAAATAATATGATTTTAGTGTTACATTTTCAAGATTTTGATTCCTCTCATTTACGCTTTCCAATCTTATCCATCATATGTGTTATTAAATATAGGGTTCACCGGATTGATGGCTTAATGTTTCATTTTTTGTGAGATTATTTACTGTCTACTTTTTCTGTTGATTTTGTTTTGAAGTAATAATTATATATTTTAACTAAAACTTGATAATCCACTTGCTTTTACCCCGCTTAATTAGTTCACTTAGGAAGATCTACCGGTGGCCGAATGCTTTGCTTTCTTAGATTAGATTAACTTGGTAATGTTTAGCTATTTGTTCAAAGAATAAGATTTGAGTTATCACTACACATACTTTGGAAAGTTGTATTACCACCTTTATGGGCCTCACCTAGCTTTTGGCCCCTAAGCATATCGTCATGCTAGTTATGGAAAATTTATGTCGGGCTATTTCAAATATATATAAAATGTTAAATTTGTTATGTAGATTCTCTGTATACCTAGACAATACATGTTATTTTTCTGTTCTGTAAAATATTGAAATTTGTAAGGATGTATTTTCAAGACGTAATGTGTAACTTTATATTTTTCTCTCATAATGTCAAGTTGTGGGGACATGAAAATGGCATTGTGTAAAACTATGTTTCATAAACCTCATATTTAGCTGACACAGACACCTTCTTGGGCCTCGTCTAGCTTGCAGTCCCTAAGCATATGGTAATTGTATACCAATATTGCATGTATGCTAATTATGTCAAGTATTTCTATTTCTATTATATAGGACATGTTAAGTTTTTATTTAGTCATTAACCTAGAAAATCAATGGTAGATAAACCTTCATGATCCCATTCTTTGTTCGCTTATTTAAGAATACTGAATTTTTAAAAAATTGCTACATGAACACAGGTGGTCTCGCCTTTCTAAAAAAATTAAAGCATTGTTTCTAGGGACAAATAAATACTGATAAAAAGATACAACTACATTTACACATACAATATGAATCTCAGAAGTTCCATTAAAAGCGTTGTATTTTACGGTACATCAAAAAGACAAATTTTAGGACAAAATAGAGATCTTTAATTACTTTGTGTATCCATAAAATATAAGTTTTTTAACTGAAACTTTGCACAAATATACATGACGTATGCATGGATTTTTTTGGATTATCTGGAAATTTAAACTACCATTTCTAAAATTTCAAAAACCTGGATCATCGGAGCCCATGATCCATGAATCCTCTCTCGGATTATAAGCACTTTAGTTTATGACCCTATTTTATATCTTAATCTTTTATCTCGTAACATCAAATTATGTATACTTTTGGACGGTTTTTTTAGAAAGTCATTTACCCTAATTAGTTATATGGTGATCTCTTAGTTTTTTTGTACTACTATTTGTGTGTACATATTAATTGCTCCTACTATCTAGTAGATTCTTTCAAGCAGTCACCTTGTATAGTGTTCATCAAGTAGATGTCGGCATCTTACTTGAAGTTCTAATTTCAGGTGTGTATGCTGGTAGAAACGCAATGGATGAAATTGAGGGCAGAAGGTTGAGAGTTGGGATTACCAGGAGGGACGATGTGTTGGAGGACTTCAATTTTAGGATGTGACAGTCTAAATTCTGTCAGACAATTTATTAACGACGTAATTTTAGGATGTATGAAATTGTCTTTAGGATTAATGAGATTGTTCCATATTTCGCAAATAAAAATGAGAGGAACCATTGTGATTGATAAGCGTGGGAAATAAAATTAAGCGACAGTGCACCGGACAGTATCTTATAGAACTCTCCCAACTCCTTCAAAAGAAAAGAAGAATAAAATTAAGCAGCAGCGCACCTGGTCCTATCTTGATAGGACTCTCCTGACACCTTTAAACAAAAGCAAATCAAGCGATGCCAAACTGTCTATACCTATCCGAATATGACTCTATTTACGTACTGGGATTTGACTTGAGAGTTTCTGAATAAAACATGTTCCTAAATAAAACCGAACAGGTAACGTCACGTCTATGTGTTACGGACTCTGTCTATAAAGTTACGCATTCTCTCGCTAAATCTTAACCATAAATATTAAATCCAATGGATAAAAATAATTTTAATGATGTAGATCGACGTGGTGCCTCGAAACAGCCCCTCATATTGCTTTTAGTATATAATAGATTTAAACGTCTCAGTGGGTTCAAAAGCGTGGTGCAAGATCTTTTGAATAGAGGTATGCACGTTCTTTAAGTGCCAAGTCTCAACTTTTAGTAAAATTTAAACACCTTAGCAGGTTCAAAGGCGCGGTGTGAAATCTTTACTTTGACACTTTTAGAACTAGAAGTGCACTCATGTTTCCTCAAAAAAGACGTATTAATCATTCAGAAGTTATTTGATCATCCTACTAACATTGCACAATATTCTTGTGTTTCAATAGGGGTCGTACCTCCTAACAAGAACTTTTAAATGATCTATTGTGCCATGGTTCTAAGGGATCCTAGGTTCCATTATGATCTTAAATTCTTGACCATACATGGCCGAAGCAAATTTATAGGCCTAGACATTTTATTAAGAAATGGTAAAAAGATTGCAGTGAATATTCCAGTTGGCTGTCAGGAAATATTTTAACTTTGCCATTTGCACTGGATATATTTTGAGCTGATCTACATTCATGGGTTAAAGAAGGGACATGCTTAGCCATATTGGTTGTAGCGGTCAGCTATCTGCTTTATGACATTGCCTTTAAACCTTCATGTTTGGATACCTTCACTTTTTTTGTCACTCCAATGAAATAATCAATTCGATTTATAGAGTTATATTCATCATGTTTATCTTGTTTCAAATCATTCAGCATTAAGCATGTTATGCTTGATCTAACTGGATTTGATTGTGCACTACCTAAGTAAAATCCACCGAATTATTTTTACCTGCAGTACCATTAATGTCTTGTAGAGCTGTGTAGTCTATTTTATCTGCAGTACCAATTGTTTTGACTAACATTTAAATTATTTTTCCTTCATATTCTGCCGGCTTTCTATGCATGAAACTAATAAAGGATGTTGAAGAAAAGGTTGTTCTTGAATTTAGTGGAAGAGAACCACATGAGAAATAATATTCATATTGTGCATCTCTCTTCTTTCTTTGATCACATTGATTTGCAAACATCCTACATGTTTTGATTTGCTTTTTTAGCGAGAGGCATAGATGGCAGCAGCTGGTGGCAAGGGCATGGTAGAGAGAGTAGAAGATATGGGGTAAGTGAGAAATGAACATATTGAGTATGATTCGTAGACCAACCTTCTTCACTAAATTATTGAGTAAGTGAAAAATGAATAAAATCTTAGCTACAATTTGACCATGTTCCAACGGAGATGCAGCTATATGATCTGATGATTTGATTTGGAAGTTTGGTCGGACGGTGCTTGAGACAGAGAAGAATAAGCGGTGTTAGTATGCCACATAGGATAAACATATCAGACAAATTTTGCAAAAAATCATTTGAACTTGTCATCCAAATCAAACATTTTGTCGATCCATTGACTAACACTGCTAGCCAATGATCTATCTCCCTTGTGATCCATGTTTTTGTTGATCAAGCTTTGTAAATAGAAGTATTAGGGTGTATTCTTTCGTGATCTGTGAAACATAGTATTCACATGTATTCTTTCATGTTTAGAATTCAATTTGAGTGGTATTTCTGTATGATATTTGGAGATTAGCTTTCCATTTGATAACACCACTTCATTGTTTGGCATCTTAGTACTTTCCATGATGTGCTCATGTTATATAGTTAAACATTTGATGGGATTGTGAACTTTCAACATATCATCTAACATAGTGATATACGTTTAGCTCCATATATTCTCATATTTCAATTTTATATGAGAAGTTTCATAAAAAAGACAAGTTTTACCTAAAAATTAAAACTTGATCGAATATCTCCTATATTGAATATGTCTTTTAATTTTCTTGGAGTACTTGTTAACAATAGTTTTGAATTACAACCGATATGTGAATTTGATCGATAGAAAGGAAGAAAACGAATATGTGATAGCCCGGTGATACTGTATTGCAATTAATTGAGACGTGCGTTGCACGTGCACACTAACTAGTATTATGAAACATAGGTAGTATATGGAAGCGGACATTTCCAAAAAAATGTAAGGGTGACCTTGATATCTTATCTTCTAGCGGTTCATGACCCCCAAACAGATTGACTCAGGTCCCACCCTTTTGTGAATTCAGTACGTGGTGTTTACCTGTTGCAGAAGACTAAACAGTTTCAAGTTTTAGGCATGACAAATAGTATGTATATTGTAAGTTTGCGATGCCAAAGTTTTCTCACCGAACACTTCCATGGATCATTTTAAACACATGAATTTCGCATGTAACAGTATAATTTTGTTTGACAATCATACCACAATATATTTATAGTAGAGAATAATACATGATAGAGATACATAAACTGTTTCCAACGATTACAGAATAAAGTCTAAAAGAAAATGAGCAAAATTTGAAGGTCTTCAAAATCTTATTTCTCAATAACATAATCTTGCACTTGTCTGAAGGCAGCCCAATTAACATGATATAGATCTCAAACGATAGACCCGTAAATACCGACGAGGATTCTCTCATAATTTTAATTTGAGCCGTAATGTCAAGACTATGTGCATGTGTGTAGCCATTAGAGTAATCAGTCAACATCGATAAAAGTACCACCACCAGTATTTTAGGGAAAAGAAACCGAACAACCCGATCGATATCACAGGGGAGTAGAGAGTACAGATCTCCATTGTCGAGGACATAACAATCGGGACGGATATTGTGAGGATAATCCTCCTCGCGGCAACCATAAGAAAAAAACCCAAGATCGATCTGGCGAAGCAAGATCTAAAAGACCGTATCTATAAAACTTTAATATTACAACACCATCATTGACGCGGAAAAGATCTTGTCGTCGAACGAAGGACCGAAGTGGATGATCCGGCAGAAAAGCAGAGCTGCTCAGCGCCGCTCCTGTCTCCATAAATTCAACGTTGCTTTCTGGCTGTTTGGGGTTGACTCGCAGGATTGGATTATAATTGAGATCCAAGTCTTGGTCTGACCGGAGATGCGACCCTTGTGTTCCCTCTGCTCCTGACTTGAGAGCCACTTGATCACAAGCACTTGCTAGCAGGAGTGAACATTGGCGCCTACATGATTATTCAACGCGAGAGCCAGCGCCTGGTGGAAGTACTACATGATCTTCTCCTGATGCCTCCCAGAACTAATCAACCTCTACATACGTTTGTCATAAACGCAACAAGATTTGTTCTGATTCTAAAGCAACGTAGCTACAAATAACACTAGTGTGCACAACAAGTACCCTCCTTGAGCACAAGTATCTCCATGTAAACACGATAACCCTGCCTTTTTTCCCACTTCCTCTACTTCTAGTTCATAATTGAGATAGTTATATATACTGTCGATGTAGAAGATAAACATGGAGAAACCAAAGGGTGTCATAACTCATGCAGAAGAGTAGGCCCATTTCCAACAAAAAATGCACAAGAGTAGGTAGTAACTTTTATTGCATATATCACTAAAGATGATGACTTGTGGTTAGTTGACATTATCACTCCTCGAAACAGGCATACGCCCAGTGACATTATCACTGAAGACGAGAACTTACATGGTTAGTTGGACAGGATAAACCAATAAAAGAATTATGGTTTATCTATGAGACATTTTGTGTACATATGAGGATAAACACTTTCATCGTATTACTGAAAATAATTTGTTTACCTATGAGATGGTTTGGTGAGATAATTTGTTTGGCCAGTCAGCTATTTTTATGTACTCTGTATTCATTTTTTTATTTCCACCAGTTATCCAACTTCAATAACAGTGCTAACATGAGACATTCAGTTGCAAGCCTTTTGAATGACACGCTAAACTGAAATCATATTATTTAAATGGTTAATATGTTGCAAGCTGATATAATTGCTATACTTCTGTTCCCCTGCGTTTCTCCTCTTGTGAGTTTTGTCAAAGTTAGGTTGTGTGCCAACCTTTTGAGCTTGGCGTACTTCTCTTATCCCCCATTGCTTACCCAACTCGAGGTTTCGGTCATCACTTTGCATGTAAGTAGGAATTATTTAATTCTCTGACATATTCTCCTAGTAGAAAAATTGTTTGATTCAATCTGCAGATGTTCCTTTCCGATAAAGGGCACTTTTATTAGACTCAAATGTTTACATCAAGGTGATACAATCAAGATAGCCACACCCGGCCTCAGCAGATATTCCTGAAAGTATTGTCGCCAGTCTCATTTGTACGGGTGTCCTGAAGTCCAATGCCAAACACGGATGGCTTCACTAAAGAGAACAAGACCTGCATGCTGTAAGGAAAAAAGGGAATGATGCAATGGGATCAACTTGATCTTCAAGTACGTCCCTCACAATGCAAACACGAAGCTTCTTTAAGGCTCTCAGATTTTGCTTATAGGAAAGTGTTCAATGATGATCTCCGCTAGCTGTTCAGTGTTTTTTGTGTGCAAATTCTCTCTTTCTTGTAGTAATAGAAATGACAGTGCTCCTGCCACTTTTTCGAAAAAAGAGAATTTTCTTTTAAGAAAAAGAACTTTAGTATAGTACCTGCTTGTGATATTTAACATGCGTACGAAAATCTTCAGTTTTGTTCACTGGTGTCAAAAGGCTGGCAGGTGATCATGACCACTGAGGTCTAAGATACTGGATTTTTGGCATTCACTGACCTACGCCATATTCTTTATTGTGTCTTGACCTGCTGATGTATTGGAGTCTTGTAATTTTTAACTCAAGCTTCTGCTTATCTGGATCATATAGAGGCAGATAGGCAGATATTGAACACATCTGTCTTGGACCGATCATTGTTTCACTAATTTCTGAATATGTCTTGAGTTCTAAAGATTAATATGCCTTTTGATCTTCGGATATTGTGAGCTCCTCCCAATTAAGCCAACCGCAACATATATCTGATGCTTGTTTTCAGAATAGTTTTGTCCAATTTACAGTCTACTAAAGTACTGCTATTAGTTATCAGAACTTGCCCAGTTATTTTATTAGGTGAGACATTTCAACATGTAGCTTTATGGATGTTTGGGACCGACTCGTTGGGCATCGAGATCCAAACCTTGGTATGACCAGAGTTGTGACCCTTGTCTTCCCCTCTTCACCAATCTGTTGGATTGGGGGCTATGACGTCAGCTTGTGGCATTTTTTCTTTCGTCCAATAACCCCGCCGACTTCCTTCTTCCTTCTTGGACAACAGATCTCGTGTAGAGGCGATATCCATCAGAAAATGATTCTCGCAACTGCTACTGAGAAAAATCATGAGAGAAGATTGAGAGCTGGAGGGCTGCACTCTTGCATTTGCTAACTGGACTGAACATCAATGCCTACATGATTCAACACGAGAACCATTGTCTTCTGGAACTACTACACGATCGTCTCCTGATGCCTCCCAAAACTAATCAACCTCTAGATACGGTTGTCATAAGCACAACAAGATATGTTCTGTTTCTAAAGCAAGTAACACTAGTGTGCACAACAAGTACCCCCCTTGAGTACAACAAGTAGCCCCTATAAAAATGTCACCCTGCCCTTTCCCCTTCCTCTCCTCTACTTCCGTGTCAATGTACAATATACACATGAAGAAATTAATGGGTGTCATAACTCACGCAGAATAGTACTGTGTCACTGAAGATGATGGCTTGTGGTTAGTTGAACATTATCACTGAAGACTTGAGAACTTATATGGTTAGTCAGATATTGTTATGAGATGATAAACCAATAAAAGATACCTACCGGAGTACTATACTTTATGACAAGTACTTGAAGTAATCATGATAGTTATTCCGTAAGAATTATAGCTGCATTTACATGATGATTACAGTTTATTGGTTATGCAAACTCAGGCATATCTTAAAGAAAAGGTTAAGCGTACGTACTTCACTGCAACTAGTATATTTCAGACTTATTAAGTACCAGGTTGAACACTGCATTAATTTACCAGTACCCAAGTCTGTACCTCTGAAGAACACCTTGGCAGTGCTAAAATTTGTGAACATCATGTACAAACTGCGAGAAAAAGAGCAATAGGTCAAGAACTAGCACTAGTGGAAACGCGGGCTTTTGTTGATCCCGAAAATGGGCTTTAACACCGGTTCTTCTACGAACCGGTGTTAAAGGGGGGGGGCCGTACCAGCGTGGCCTCTGCGGCATTAAAGGAGCCCCCCCTTTAACACCGATTCGTGCCACGAACCGGTGTTAAAGGTCCCTGCACCAGTGGCCCGCGCAACCCCCCCCCCATAAGACACCACCCCAGCCCACACACACCCCACTCTTCCATTCTTTCACATTTTGGAGCCTAGCAAGAGGGTGTGAAGAGTGCTAGTTTGTGTTTTTTTCATATGCACTAGAGGTGTTCGGTGAAATGCCCGAGAGCTCAAAATAAGCTTTCTTGTTGCTCTTTCCGTCTCGGTCGAGGTCGGCAACTATAGTTTCATGTGTCATTGATGTACTGTATATATAAATGGTCATCTCCCTATTATTTTTTGATATATACTACATATTAATGCAGATGAATCGGCAATGGATGTACGGACCGCACTTCCGAGTACATTACGGGCCTCCAAAATTTCATCGTTGTGGCTAATGCAAACCGTGGTCACAATGGTTTTATGTGCTGTCCGTGTGTTCACCGTCGAACAAGAAAGACTACTCAAATACGAACCATTCACGCCCACCGCTTGATCTGGTTTCATGCCCAGCTATAATTGTTGGACCAAGCACGGAGAAAAAGGGGTTGTGATGGAAGACAACGAAGAAGAAGAGGATGATGAAAACTATCATAATATGTATCCTGAATATGATGATAATGCAACGGAGGTAGATAATGAAGATCAAGAGGGAGCATGGGCCCGCGATGACGATCTTGGTCGGGCCATTCTTGATGCAAAGGAAGAATGTGAAACTGAAAAGGAGAAGGAGAAGCTGGAGCAGATGTTAAAGGATCACAAAACATTGTTGTATCCAACTTGCGAAGATGACCACAAAAGCTAGGTGCCACATGGATTTGCTGCAATGGAAGGCAGAGAATGGTGTGACCGACAGCATTTTCAAAGTTGTTGGTAAAATGAAGAATCTTCTTCCAAGAAATAATGAGTTGCTGACAAGACATACCAAGCAAAGAAGGTTGTCTGCCTCTAGGATTAGACGTGCGTAAGATACATGCCTGCATTAATGACTGCATCCTCTACCGCGTGAGAAGTACGAGAATTTGGATGCATGCCCGTTATGCACCGTGCTGCGTATAAGATCGACGAGACGATCTCGGCGATGTTGAGGCGAGGCCCCTAGGAAGAAGGTTCCCGCCAAGGTTATGTGGTATGCTCCTATAATACCACGGTTAAAACGTCTCTTCAGAAATAAAGAGCATGCCAAGTTGTTGCGATGGCACATGGAAGACCGTAAGAAAGACGCGATGTTGAGACACCCCGCTGATGGGTCACAGTGGAGAAAAGTCGAGCGAGAGTACCCGGACTTTGCACGTGACGCAAGGAACTTAAGGTTTGGTCTAAGTACAGACGGCATGAATCCTTTTGGTGAGAGCTGCAGTCCACAGACTGGCTGTGACCCTATGTATCTATAACCTTCCTCCTTGGTTGTGTATGAAGAGGAAGTTCATTATGATGCCAGTGCTCATCCAAGGCCCGAGGCAACCCGGCAACGACATTGATGTGTACCTAAGGCCATTAGTTGAAGAACTTTTACAGCTGTGGGCCAAACCAGGTGTACGTATGTGGGATGAGCACAAAGGGGAGCCATTTGACCTATGAGCATTGCTTTTCGTAACCATCAATGATTGGCCTACTCTTAGTAACATTTCAGGGCAGACAAACAAGGGATACAATGCATGCACACACTGTTTAGATGAGACTGAAAGTGTATATTTGGATAAATGTAAGAAGGTTGTGTACCTAGGGTATCGCCGATTTCTTCCGAACCTGCATCCAGTAAGAAAGAAAGGCAATCATTTCAAACGTCTGGCAGAACCCCGGATGAAGCCTGTCCTCCGTACCGGTGAGGAGGTATTTGGTATGGTCAAGGACCTAGAAGTAATCTTTGGAAAATGTTCTGGCAGTCTATCTGTTCCGAATGACGATGCCGGACCCGCGCCCATGTGGAAGAAGCAATCTATATTTTGGAACCTACCCTATTGGAAAGTCTTAGAGGTCCGCTCTTCAATTGACGTGATGCACATGACGAAGAATGTTTGCGTGAACCTGCTAGGCTTTTTAGGAGTGTATGGGAAGACAAAAGATACACCGGAAGCACGACAGACCAGCAACGCCTCAAGGCCCCAAGAGCCTATGCATCCCGAGAACGAGAAGGGTAAACGATGCCACTTAACTCCTGCCAGCCACGCTCTTACCAAAGCAGAAGGAAATCTTTTTGAATGTCCGAAAGATCAAGGTCCCGTCGCTTCGTCGAATATAAAGGGAATAATAAATATGGCGAGAAAAATTCCAAAACCTGAAGTCTCATGACGCCACGTGATTATGACACAATTGCTTCGATTGCATTGAGGGGCTTCTACCGAAAATGTTCGAGTACCCATTGTGAAGCTATGTGCATTCCTCAATGCAATATCTCGAAGGTAATCGATCCGTAAAGCCTACCAGGTTACAAACATGTGGCCCAATGTCTTGTCAGCTTTGAGTTGGTGTTCCCACCATCCTTCTTCAATATTATGACGCATCTCCTGGTTCACCTAGTAGAAGAGATTGCCATTCTTGGTCCTGTATTTCTACACAATATCTTCCCCTTTGAGAGGTGCATGGGAGTCTTAAAGAAATATGTTCATAACCGTGCTAGGACAGAAGGAAGCATCTCCAAGGCCTATGTAACAGAGGAGGTCTTTGAGTTCTGTGTTGATTTTATTCCTGACCTTAAGGCGATTGGTGTTCCAGAATCACAACATGAGGGGAGACTGCGTGGAAAAGGCACCCTAGGATGTAAAGCAATGATATGTAGGGACGGGCATTCTCTCAATCAAGAACACTACACGGTTTTACAAAGATCTATCTTGGTTGCCCCGTATATCAATGAACACAAGAATTTAATACGCCTCAAACACCCGGGCATTCGATGAATGGATTATAAGTGAACACATGGCGAGTTTTGGCGGCTGCAAAGACTTCTCACGAATAACACCACTGTTGGGGATCAGTACTTGTTGGCGGTGACACCGTCTTCGATCAGATGTACTTTCCAAGGGTACGAGATAAATGGGAATACATTTTACACGATAGGCCAAGATAAAAGAGCACCAACCAAAGCAGTGGTGTCCGCTGATGCAGAGAAGACAATGGGCAAAAGACCACGTATTATGGGTTCATAGAGGAGATATGGGAACTTGACTATGGACCTAATTTTAAGGTCCCCTTGTTTCGATGCAAATGGGTCAAGCTAACAGGAGGAGGGGTTGAGGTAGACAAGAAGTACGGAATGACAACGGTGGATCTCAACAATCTTATGAAGAACTTAGACGAACCATTCGTCCTAGCCAATGATGTGGCTCGGTTTTCTATGTGAAGGACATGTCCTCCGGACCAAAAAAAGAAAAATATGCAAACGAATACATCATATGATGAGCCAAAGCCACATAGTTCTTTCAGGAAAAGAAACATCGTGGGAATCGAGGACAAGATGGACATGTCAAGATTATAATAAGTTTGATGAAATTCCGCCCTTCACAAAGGAAACCTGCCCCAAGCATTCCGTCAAGTAACGACGATGCTCCGTGGTTACGGCTGAAGCGATCATAAGGAATGTCATATGCCAAGAAGTTCATGCTCATATTATGTAACTCTAGTTCATGTTTTTAATATTAATACATGTCTTGTGGATGGACCGGAGTATGAGAAGAAGTTGGTTTTATGTCTTTCAGGTGTGTTCCACCGTCGAACCGTGCACTTCCGAGTACATTATGAGTAAGCACACAACCAAACTAGATTTTCGTTGTTGCAGTTAAAAAACTTTCCGGATCTAAAGTAGACAAGCGGCTCACCGCTCATCATCTCACGGAGGAAAAAAAGAAAAAAATCGACTACACTAGAATAGTCCTTCTATCCTTGGATCGAGACCACCGCTCCGTTCTCCTTCCTCCCTCCTGCTATTTATAAACACCGTCTTGCAGCTTCTTCTTCAGATGAGCGCCTGCCCAAGATTCCTAGTCCTCAAGCGAGAAAGAGAGCACACCCACCAATGGCCGCCTTCTCGCCTCAACCCCGTAGAAGCCTTTCGTTCCAACAACGCTCCTCCCGCAGATGCTACCTCTCTGCTCTCCCAACCGCTGATTTCAGGCGTCAGTTCTTGTACCCACCCTGCACACCCGCTCCCGCCACAGACTGGTGGCTGTTGTTTGCAAGCTGGTGCCACAATGGAGGGTTTACGGGGTGCCTGCGTTCATGATCAGCTAACTAGATCAATACACCAGGAGCTAACTAATTTCATATATTAGGGAGTGCCTCTATGACCGATTTCGGAGATGCCGAGGATCGAGCTCGTCGGCATCTCCCCGAAACTGGCCGTAGTGGTGTCCTGCTCTCAAAACCATCTTGCAGCTTTGTAACTTGTCTAACTAGATCAATACACCGAGAGCTAACTAATTTCACATATTAGGAGTGCCTCTATGACCAGTTTCTCGGAGATGCCGGAGGATCGGCTCGGCATCTCCTCGAACGGCCGTAGTGGTGTCCTCGCCTCAAACTGGCGGAGGACTGGACTCACAAGGATGCCTATTTATAGTACAAGCAGCTCGACATAGTGTTGACACTTACAAAATAATGTCGACACTCACCCCTATTATTAGTCCCGGTTGGTGTCTCCAACCGACTAAGGTTCATCTTTAGTCCGGTTGGTGACACCATCCGGACAAGGTACACGCCGCACGACATAATGTCGACATGCACTCACCTCTATTATTAGTGCTGACTTGTGTTTTGTCCGGTTGGTGTCTCCAACCGACTAAAGGTTCATCTTTAGTCGGTTGGTGACACCATCCGGACAAGGTACACGCCACGACATAATGTCGACATGCACTCACCTCTATTATTAGTCTCGACTCGTGTTTTGTCCCGGTTGGTGTCTCCAACCGGACTAAAATTCATCTTTAGTCCCGGTTGGTGTCTCCAACCGACTAAAGGTTCATCCCGCCATTTTTCCCGCCATTTTTCTTCCGCCATTGATTCTTCCCGCCATTTTTCTTCCCGCCATTTTTCTTCCCGCCAGCTTCTTCCTCCGCTAGTTCACTATATATATATGTAGGGGTTGGCCTCCATTGTCATTGCACATCTCTAGACTCATATCGCAACCTCATCACTCTTTCCCATGGCTTCCACCGTAGCACTAACCCTGGAGGCGGAGGCGCTTTGGCCGAACTACCCCGCCTGGCCACTCTGTGTCCCCGTCACTGGATCTTGGCCGGAGGTGTGCTTTCCTCCTGTCCCTCTAGGTGTGGCGCGGATGGCCATCACGAACCACTACTACTTGAGCTCACGCCAGAGCAGCGGAGGAATCCCAGATGGCATCCCGACTATTTCTCTACTTGGGAAGCCTTCTTCGTGGATCGGCATGAGAGGCGCTCGCCAGCACGAGGAGGACGCCCACCTCCTCCTAACTTCAACGAGGCCGGCCGGCTATGGTGGCGCGTCGGACTCTCCAGAGCGTCATGGCCTATGACACCGCCACGACTCTAACCCCGTCTGCGCTACCCTCATGTCCAGCCACGCTACCCTCAAGTCCAGCCCACGCATTTCCAGAGGTTCAATTATGGTGACCCCAACGACGACAATGATGACGGCGACTACAAAGTGGCGAGTATTACAGGTGTAGGCGGAGAATGACTAAATCACTCCAACATTCGAAACCGAAGTTCGCCGATTGTTACTTAATCGCCATGTATCTTAATTTTCAGTTCTTTATGTATCTTAATTTTCAGTTCGATTTACGATTGTTACTTAATCTGGCCATGTATCTTAATTTTCAGTTCTTTTATATATCTTAAAAAGCACCTTTAATGCATGAAATAAGTGTTTATTTATTTTAAAAATTTCATGTAAAGTAAATATAAAATCATTTACATGAATGGATAGATATTATTTTTCTGAAAATTATGATATATTATTCATATTTTCTGAGTTGAAATGAAAAAGATATGAATTTTCTAAATTCATATCATATTTTTGAATTAAAAAGCACCTTTAATGCATGAAATAAGTGTTTATTTATTTTAAAAATTTCATGTAAAGTAAATATAAAATGATTTACATGAATGGATAGATATTATTTTTCTGAAAATTATGATATATTATTCATATTTTTACGAGTTGAAATGAAAAGATATGAATTTTCTAAATTCATATCATATTTTTGAATTAAAAAGCACCTTTAATGCATGAAATAAGTGTTTATTTATTTTAAAAATTTCATGTAAAGTAAATATAAAATGATTTACATGAATGGGTAGATATTATTTTTCTGAAAATTATGATATATTATTCATATTTTTCGAGTTGAATGAAAAGATATGAATTTTCTAAATTCATATCATATTTTTGAATTAAAAAGCCCTTTAATGCATGAAATAAATGCCCCTTTAACACCGGTTCGAGCAGGAACCGTGTTAAATGGGGCATTTATTTCGCTTCTCAAGACATTTCTTTAACGGTTCGTGGTGGAACCGGTGTTAAAGGCTCACAGCATTTATACCTTTAACACCGGTTCGTGGCGGAACCGTGTTAAAGGGGGGTTAATGCGCTGAGAACCCCCTTTAACACGGCCCGACCACGAACCGGTGTTAAAGGGTTATTTATTTCACCTTCCTCCTTCCTTTCTTCCCCACCCAGATCGATCGACGAAGCGCTTGCCGCCCGACCCGTCTCGCTGCCCCCGACGTTGCCGCCGCCGCTGAGGTTCGCCGCTTCTTCCCCGCATCCTTCCTCCTCCTTCGTTCGGCGCTGCTCGCGGCCGCCCTCCCCATGGCTGCGATTGCGATCATCTGCGATTCATGATCTATGGCGCTGTGAGATGCAAGACTGGCGACACTAGGAATCTGCAAGTGGAAGCAAGGCTGGTTGAAAGTGGCGGCGGCGCTGGGGATCAGAAAGGCGGTGGGGATGCGAGATCTGGCGGCGCTTAGGAGATGCGAAGGCGGCGGGTAGCGGCTCTGGGGCGGCGAGTGGCGACGGTAAGCGGCTGGCGCTGGCGTGCTAAGCGGTGGCGGCACTAGGAGATACGTGTTGGGCGAGTTGAGGACGAGTGTGGTTGGGTGTGTGGTTGCGCGTGTTGTGAGTTAGGGTTAGGATGGTGTGTGGTTCGTGTGTGTTAGGGTTAGGATAAATTAGTAAGATTTAAATTTGTAAAAAAGAATTAGTGGGGTTTTGTCCGCTGGTCTGCATGGGATGGGTCCGCCCCTCCATACCGCGCTTCGCTGACCGGCGGGTCTAGGTTTTACCAATAAGTAGCACCGTGGGTTTTTTCTTACCAAACCCTCCCCATTTAAGGCGGGTACCCGTCGGGTTATCAGCATCGGTACCCATTGCCATCCCTAGAGGGATCCCGTGAGCGAGAGGCGAGGCGGAGGGGACGAGGGCGAGGAGGTCCTAGCGGCGGGATCGGTTCAGGCGGTGCTCTGTGGTATTGGGAACGAGAGGAAGGAGCAGGTGGGTTTGGGAGCGACAGGAGGGAGCCGGGGTGTCGGTTGGTCCAGTGGGCGCGAGCGGCGAGCTCGGCGAGGCGCGGGCGTGTGGCGCGAGCTTGGCCGGGCGAGGGCGCGAGCCCCTCCTCCTTGCGTGTGAGCTTGCTCGGATGGATGGTCGAGGTTAGGGATGACGGGTGGGGTCCAGTTGACAGGAGAGAAAAGTGTAGAGATGACATCGACTCCGGATCTAGGCCTTAATCCTTGCACATGTGAATTAGAAGCATGTGGAGTAAAAATAAAATAGCTTATAGCAAAGATATTATAATAGGCCACTAAACCCTAATCGACCACCTCGCTCTCTTCCCGTGCAGAGCTGCCCGCCGCCGGAGCTCATAGGCCACGCCAAACGCCTAGCACCGCCGCCCGACGAGACCGCCGCATCCGTCCGACGAGCACCGCCCGACGAGACCAACGTCACCCACCGGTGGCGCCACGTGTACGCCTCGCCGCCGCCGCCCACACCACCCTCGCTGCCGCCGTCGCCATCCCGGGATATAAGTAAGGGCATGTTTGATTCAAAGGATTTGTATAGGAAATTTGTAGGATTAAATCCTATAGGAAATTTTCCTATGGTGGTTGTTTGATTTGTAGGATTGATTCCTATAGGATTCCTATAGGAAATATTGTATTGTATGTGTATTGTATATGCATGTGTATATCTTGTGCCACGACGACCACCGCCACCATTATGCCGTCGACCTGACCTCCTATGTCCTCTGAGCCTACACGCCGAGGGTGTGTCGCCCATTTTAGGTAGACCATCACGTCGTCTTGGTTCGAACGCACACCCCACGCACTCCGCCCCGCTCGCCTAAGCGCCGCCACCTCTCGTTGTCAATATAGCATTATAATAACCATGCTATGTTAATCAACTTTGATGACAAGTTAATTAGAAGAAGTAAATGTACCCTCTCATATGAATCCGGGTTTCTCGAATTAGGGTTTGAAATGACCAAGCATGTATTAGGGTTACATTTCAATACTTTTAACTGTCATATCATCGTCCTTGCTTGAGCATTTCAATAGATGTATTACTGATATTTGTGTGATAATATTATTGTTTTAGAAACTATGGATCCACTTAGTAGAAACCTTGAAGAAGAAGAAATAATGGAGAACATTATTGATGAGGACACCTCACAATATCTCGAACTTGGAGGGACATGACGACAGCTCAAGTACTAGTCATGGAGAAGATGAAGACTCGGTGAACGCAATTTAATGGTTACAAAGTCCGAGGTATATGCATTGATTAAGCCTCACTGAACTCCACCAACAATCTTCTTCTACATGTATTAATTAACGCTTCTTTCTTCTTTTAGCCCTCTGGATCGACCAGCGCAACCATCTTCTTCTCTGAAAAAAGAGCAAGCGAGGCGCGAGCCAAGTTGAAAGATCGTGCAAAGTTCACGATCGAAGCGATCGTGTTGATGGCAGGCCGATGGAGCCCAAGAAGGCCGCAGACAAATTTATACGTCAGTCGAGTTCTTGTTAGGGACCAAATCCCAATCACAATTGAAAATTGGAATAAGCCAAAGAAGGCGGCGGTACCTTTGTCGATGACAGATCCAAAGAAACGCTTTGGAATTCGTTGTTGGTAAATTTCACCCTTCCGCCAGAGGAGGATGAAAACAACCGTTATAGAGAACAAGGTCAAAGAGTGGACTCTAAAGAAGATGGTTGATGCTTTCAGAATCGAAGACAAAATTGAACAAATTTGTCAAAGTCGAGACTCAAATTTCAAGACGATATTATGCGAAGATAAGACCTCAACGCCCGAATTTAAGACATATAAAAAAGTGCTATAGCTAAAAGAGGTCGAAACCAATACGCTTAATGCCCTCAAGAAGGAATATCACCAGGACGGGTCGGTGGCTACATATCTCGAGAGGCCTAAGTGGGAGGAAGCTGAGAGGCCTGAGAGAGGATCACACCCAGACAGATGGGTGGGACCTACGTGCAAAGACTTGGTTCTCTGGAATCGGGCAAGGTTGGACCCGAAACAGGATTGTGTATCTTCCCAACCATCCTTGCCAAACCCGTCACCGAACTCATCACGGCATACGAGGAAACATCCGCCGACCTTCCATCCCGACAGAGAGAATGACCAGCTCACACGCCATCGGTAAAAAAGAACACTGGACATGCACGAGGCAGGGGTATGACGTGGAAGGATGGGTTTGCCGACGAGCGACTCTTACGATGGCGCGTAAAAGAAAAAGAGCGTACAGAGCGGATGACACAGATAGAACATGCACTTGCGCTGCAGGCGCAAGTGAATGCACAACAGAGCCATCAAGCTACCGGCCCATCTCAGCGGCATGAAGAGCCTGCATTGGAAGCTGCCGCCCGCATCACTGAAAAGCGGTGTGGCTTCCACGGAGAACGCAGCCAACGCTTGAAATGACGGGTCCTCGATACCCGTTGATGAGATCACGGAGAGCGAACACGCTGAGCTGCATGTGAGATTAATGGGCTTATCCATTAAGGTGGTATCGGCTATGCCTTACCTCGTAGCTGGTGGAACTTACCACGCCGACCGATTCCAGATGGCTATGCTATTGTCGGGGTGGATGAGGTTGTGAAGGAATATGAGGAAGCACAGCTTGACCATGCTACGGTGAAGGGAAACTCAACTCAAATTTGCGTGAAAACAACCATTCTTTGGAAGAAGGAACACATTGTGCTTCCAAATTGGAGGTCACTGCACCCCGCTGCCTCCGCAGCTGCTGCAGCCCCGAGCTTCAGCCATCTCTCATGGCAGCCATCTCCGCCCGTCACCCATCTCTGGCAGCCATCTCCGCCCGTCCGTCGGCCATCTCTGCGGCAGCCATCTCCGCCCGTCGGCCATCTCTCAAGCGACAGCCATCTCCGCCCGTCACCATCTCCGGTGCTTCAGCCATCTCCTCAACAGAAGAAGAGCACCACGAGGAGCATCAGTAATCGCCACAAAGAAATCCGCAGAAACCGTCGCCAAATAGTTCAAAAACTTCCCGCAGCCTTCCGCCAAGCCATTGCGGTTTTACCGTGGAATCGCAGCGACGAGGAGACCAATAGGATCTCGGAGAACAGGTCAAGAAATTCTTTGCACCTAGACGGGCCGAGCCAAAGGAAAATAGATCCGGCGGTGGTGGAGAAGTTTTACAAAATCTTTTGAAACCTGAAACCCCACTTGTGCGGACTAGCGCCAGATTTTGAAGGCGGATGCAAGGCGCGAGGAGACTGAAAGTAGCAGTCGTGAGGCACCCCACAAAACAGTTCTCATGCTCGGAGAGCAGGAAAACCAATCATGCCCGCCCAAATGTTTGACAAACGGGACGCTCCTCCCGTAGATGATTACGAGGCAGAGCTACAAAGAAAGGCCAATGAGATGGGGATGACTTACATTGCATACTTGAACGTCATGGGAGACAACTTGCCCAAATGCGATGTCAACTCCATACAGCCATGGAAGTATGGGAAGAATCTAGTCAAGAAAGAGGAGCTCAAAAATCTACCAACAAAGATGCGAAAATTGCACAAGTGGTACCTTCATTTCTGCAAGACGAGAAAAGAAGAATGGATCATGACGCATATAAGAGATGAGATTTTCTTGTGCGGAGACGACGCGATCGACTTCAACATTCAAGACTTGCATTTTCTATTCAATCAGAAGGAACTCGACAAAGCTGCCATCAGCCTTTATTGTGTGTAAGTACTATTTCTGTAATTTTTATCTCAACTCATTCACTTCATTAATTGCATGTATATATATATGCTCACCATATATGTATATACTATTATGCAGGAAAAAGGTTATGGAATGCAGGAAAGGAGGCCCTTTTGACATTGGGTTCGTTGACCCAAATAGAGTTCATGAAGAAGTGGTAAGAGAAAAACCGGGCAAATGTAAGATTACTTACTAAAGTCTTTCGAGACAACAAACCAAAAGGGAAATACTATTGCCTTACAACTTCGTGAGTATCATTACCCTCTCTCTTGTACACATTCTGCTTCGCTTACTCGATGTTAAGTGTAATCGATGATGAGTTATGCGTCTTGTGAGTTCCACTTTATTCGCTAGTCATTCAACCCGACTCGGGAAAAGTCCTTGTCATGGACTCGTTACGAAAAGAAAAAGAGCTATGGGCAAACTTTAGAGAGATGCTCGAGGTAATTTCAATCATATTATCGCACTAGATCGGCAACTTTCGTGACAATAAGTAATTAATTACTCCTTTATCCATTTTCTTTGTCGGACAGGGTTTGGAAAATGTTCACGGGCAGGGCCGTGGGTGCATGGCCCGAACAACTAAAATTTGTAGACCAAAATGTAAGTAATACTAGCTAGCTTCCAATTCCATTATATCATGCTTTATTGATTATTATTTTGATTGAACTCTCTATTCTCGTAAAGTGCGCGCATCAAGGACACGGCAATAACTTATGTGGGTACTATGTTTTAATTCATTACGAACACGATATGTGCGACGGGCCAAGCCGCACTAGAACAACTTAGAGTAAGTAAACAAAGTCCACAACATTATTTTATTACCATCAATTGTGTTGAATTTTATTCTTATATATATATTGACGGCCATTCTTCATATATATTCAGATCGAACGGATGCGGGACCAACTCCTACCATTTGAACGCATACGAGCCATTCAAGAGGAATTGGCGGGGTTCATACTTGATGAGGTCGTCACGCCTGGCGGAGAACTCTTTAGATATCCACCTCGGCGATGTAGATGTATGTGCCGATGGCGATGTATGCCGATGGCGATGTTTGTGTATAATAATAGTTGCTTAATTATTCATGTACTGTATGTACCGATGATCGATTTATAAGTATACGGCCCCGATCGATTTCCTCGCTCTCCCCTCCCAGTAAATCGCCCGTAAGCGGGCGAGAGAAGTGCGAAGATTTAGGCCGTTTTCCATGCATTTCTGCCGCAGAAAACGGCCTAAATCGCTGCAGAACCTTTAACACGGTTCCATACGAACCGGTGTTAAAGGGGCTGAAACTCGGCAGCCACGTGCGCCACCCTTTAACACCGGTTCGTATAGGAACCGGTGTTAAAGGGGCCCCCCCTCTAACACCGAACCCTCAACAGCGGTTGGGGAACCGCTGTTAGAGGGTCCTCCAAACCGGTGTTAGAGGGGTACGTGTGCACTAGTGGATAGGGAGCATGCCTACCTGGAGACATGGTAAGCTCTCGTTGACTCATTGTCCAGTTTGACATTTGTAAAAACTTGCATCATGATTCTGTAATGTATTAATTAACTACATGATTAAATGATAAAATAACATTGAGAAAATAGTACATGCTATATATCTTTTCGAAAAGCATGGTTGCATGAAAATTTTCAGATTTATTCAAATGTCTTATGGCAAACTAAGGTTTTGCCATATCTTGATGCATTACAGTTTTGAGCATTGCATTGCTTGGCTTAAAGGGTCTGATCCGATGTTAGTTCATTTTATTTTAATAATAGAGACGCCATTTATAAATTATGCCACGCATGCTACATTAAACATGCAAGCATTCTCTAGATCGCCTATGTCTGACACATTATAAAGATAAGGGGCCCTGTTCCACATTGGTAAACATATAGGGGTCCGATATCTAGTCTCATCTTGTTACCACAATAGTTTCAATCATACTCAATTCATGACAATTATTGATCTTCTGATCACAACATGAGAAGCTATTCTTATCCTAATTTAAACTGTTTACTCACGCTCACAGTATATGGCCGAATTGAGTAACTGATTCTTCCTCACTTTTCTCGTAGCTCGGCAATAAAACCATTCAGTTTGATCGAGAGATTAGGGAGGGTTTTCTCCATTCCTTTTCTCTACTCATCGCTTTTGCTGGCCCTCCGGAAGCTTCTTTCCTCTCCATATCTGGTGCCCCTCCCGCCTCTGTGAATCTATGTAGCTTTGCATCCTTAATGGTTTCCTGGGGTTTTTGAGTTTTGACTCATTGGAGTGGAGGATCCACATAGATGCGTGCCTTGCTCAACTGGATATGTGACCATTGTCTTCCCTTGTGACGGCTTCTCTACGGTCTTGTTCGTATCCCCTCATTGTTAGCATTAATTTTGATTAGGAAAGTGTCGGTCTTGAGTTTCCGTGTGTGGCAGCTGTATACACCAAGTTTGAGTCAAATTAGGTTTCTTAATTAGGTATTTTCTAGTCTAGTTCTAGTCGATCGGTGTTGCTGTGTGCGTGTGTCCATGTTAGCTTAGAGTTTTAGCTAGCTAGGTGAGTACTAGTTTGTATCGATCTATATAGTACCAGTACGTGTAGGTCTAGGTCATGGTTGGTGGCTTGTGCCTCGGTGCGTGTATATATACACAGCCTTGGGTGTTGAGTTTTGTACCGTGTGAGTTTGAAAAAAGAAGAAATAAAGAAAATTCGAGGACACGGTACGTGCCCGTGGCCACAAGTTTTCTTATACGTGTGTTCGTCTAGTTTGATATGATTGATCCCATGGGAAAATTCCAACACTCATAAGATAACCTCCATAGTCTTGTTCGTATTCCCTCATAAGATAACCTCAGTGCCCTTGTTCTTGCTAGATCTGCTCCCAATCTGTTGGATTTGGGGGCTCTTCTCGCAGATTGTGAACCCCTTTTTGACCACTATAAGGCTATAATAATTCTTACAGCTACTCTGTGAAAGCTGTGAGGGAAGAAGAAGAAAGTTGTACGAGTGTCCAAGCATTTCACCTTGTAGGTAATCAAGGCGACATCCATTCGACGCTCACAATAGCTAGCTGGAGCGAATGGTGACACCTGCGAGATTCAACGCCAGCGCAAGTGAAAGAACAATTGCCATGGGTTGGTGGAAGTTCTACACGATTTTCTCCTGATGTCTCCCTAACCTAATCAACCTCTAGATAGATATGGCGGTCATAAACACATAACATACCGTTCACAAGAAGTAGCTCGTCCAGCCCCCTTTCCCCTTTCCTCTACTAGGTTCTAGCTCACATTCGATACACTAGTTATATACTCCCCTCGACGTACGTATGATATACATGAAGAAAATAAAGGTGCCATAACTCATGCAAAAGAGCAGGTAGCAACTCGAGTTGATTACGAATATTAATATGAAGATGGTAAATTGTGGTCAGTTAAACATTATGACTGAAGATGAGAGGTTACATGGTTAGTTCAACATTGTTGCGAGGAGTAACCAATAAAAGAGACCGAATGGAGTCCTATACATTGTGATAATTACTTAAAGTAATCATGATAATTATTCTTTCAAATTAGAGATGAATTTACTTGGTGATTGTAGTTTGTATTGGTTATGCAAACAACGGTATATCTTAAAGCAAAAAATTAAACTAAGCATAATCACTACAACTATGTTACAACATCTCCACCAGTGGCCCCCAAAGGGTGCCCGACAACTGTGTCGGAGAGTCATTTCAGGGCACTGGCCCAAACTGCCGGCACTACGGGGTGCCTTCCCACACTGGTGCCCTACAACAATCAAACCTCCAAAAGTTTTGCAAATAAATTTCATTCCAATTTAGGTTTTTATACAAAGGTCGAATGAAATTTAAACCTAAACTAAACTACGAGCGGCTACGGTTTGCGCTGCCACGGCCCTACTCGTCGTCGTAGAGATTGATCTAGGTTGGTTGTGGCCCGAGCTATGGCGAGTACGCATGTGTTGGCACCTGCACTTTGACCTACTACGGCGGCGGTGGCGGCGGAGGAGGCGACGCCCCCAAATTTGGAGGCGACAGCCCTTGGTCCAGCACGGACTGACGCAGGGCATCAAACGTGTTTGCCCACTATGCCTCCTCCTCGAGCCACGATTTTGGACAACACGATGGCGTGGTGGTATGTCACTTTTGGGACCATGCCCGACGTGACGATGGCATTGATGCTGGGGTGGTCATAGTACCGGTGGCAGCCATCACTATTCCATGGCCCGCCGTATGGGCCGACCAGCTTCGCCACCGCCTCCTCATGCTCCATTTGGAGGAGCACCATCATCGTGAAGGGTTGCGTGTTGCCGCTGAATCACGTCCTCTAGATCTTCGTCGTGAAGAAGGTTTTTTTTTGCTAGGATGGTTGCCTCGTCGATGTTGAGGCTGAGGCCGGGGGCATGCCTTCTGCCAGCGCTACTGCTGCCGCCCACCTCATGGTCATGGCGGCCCATTGTGACTGACGAGGATGGAGTGGCTCAGGAGGAAGGCGAGGTGAGAGGCAAGGATGAAGGCGAGGTGAGACAAGTTTTCTGTGCCGGTAAGGGAACGGCACCCTTTTTATGGGGCCCGAGAAAGTTAGGCGGAACCACCGGCGTGCCATTACGCCGACACGCCGAGAATGAAGCCATCGGCATGTCACGACGAGGGATGAGTGGCATGTGAAACCGGCAAATGTAGACACTTGCGTAACAAGCCTTTAATCCACTGACTTGGCCGTTGTGTGGCTGCCAAGGGGGGCCACGAGGTCAATCCAACGTGGCATCGGTTGCCGGCGCCCCTGATTCACCCCTACAGGTAGGGCCGGCGCAGGAAGACCAAAGGAATAATTGTACCTCACTTGGCGCCGGCACTAGTTGGGGGCTGCTGGTGTGGTCTGTTTTTTGCCCGGCACCCCCCAAAACCCTTTTGGGGTACAATTTGGAGTTGGGATGCCGGGTGGAGATGGTTTTACAACTTGGTTAGTATAATTTTGAAGATTGCATTAAGTTTACAGTACACAAGTCTGTACCTCCGAAGCACTCCCTGGCAGTGCTAACATGCGTTAAATATTCAGGTACAGAATGAGAGAAGAAGAGCAATTGCTTATTTATATCTATACCTAATAATAAAGAACGAAGTGTTTTTTCCGGTCCAGACGAATTTACCCTCCCACCAAAACATATATTCCTAGCAAGCCATCGGTAAACAAAAAACTGTTAGGCTGTTTCCCCTCACGTCAATTCGTTTCCACGCCATATAACATGAAAAAAAGTTAGTGCTTTGATCCATTGCTGGCATTATTTCATGGGCTAGACTACATGTGCGTCCAGGCCCAGATGCACCAACGTCAAAAGAGGCCCTTGGTTGTTTCTACCGCCATGTGATTCACGTTCGTTTAGTACCACACCGCTGCCTTACAATAGTTCTCACCGGTTTATTTATGTTCCTACTCAGAGAATATGCAAGCAACAGCACTGTTGGCTTGGTTTGAAGACATATATGGTTGCATGATTGAAGGAGGATGTGGGCGAGCTCTTAAGCTCTATATGGTGCACGATTATAAACGGGATTGTTGCAGGCTGCTGCCGATCTAAGACATAGCGGCCAGAAGGAGGAAAAGTGGGGAATATGTTCGTTGTTGCGAGCTTGAGGAAGGGGGCTTGCAGGCCGGACAGAATAGAGGGAGAGCAGTACGCGCAGGGAGCTCGGTCCTGCGAGAGAGAGCCGAGCGGCGGCTGCGGCACACGGACCTTGGTGGCGGCGAAACGGGATCGAGCGAAGCCGGGGAGATCGCATACACCGGACGCCGCTGGCTAGCAAGTAAGTAGATGAATGGATTCTCACTCCTAGCTAGCTATTTAAAGGAGAATTTGCTACTCCTTTAAGTCAAATTAATGTTTTTAGATTTGTCTAAATTCGGTATATATCGGAAGGAGTACAAATTTTGCTATTTTAATATGTAGCTCAATATCTGATTGCGGTGTTTAACATTTGTTTCGTAGTAACGCACGGGTATTATGCTAGTAAGAACTAAAAGTCTAAAACACGCTGAGTTATACTAGTTATACTACCAAAAGTTATACTACCCATAGCTCTGGCGCCGCGTACCCCGGCGTGCCCCGCGCCCCCGCCAGCGTCGTCAGGTGGCAGCAGCCATCCTCCCTGCCGCACAGCTTCGCCAGCCCAAAGTCGGACACCTTGGGCGCCATGCCCGCGCCTAGGAGCACGTTCTTCGGCTTGATGTCGCGGTGGATGATCCGGTGCTGGATGATTCGGTTGCCCGCGAGGTACGCGGCCGCCCGCGAGCGGGCGCCACCGGCCGCCGCGAGGTGCTCGGAGTCGGTGTTCTCGGAGGAGAAGGAATCACCGCAGTTGGGGCACGCCGCCGATTGCATCTGGACGGCGGGAGGAGGAGACGAGCGGGGTGAATGGGGGTAAAATCGGAGGGCCCGGCTGGGCGCGAGGGCTGCTGCTTGGGGGGAGAGAGGGAGATGATGCTTAGGGTCAGTTTCTGGGTCGGGAGAGGGAGAGGCAGGAAGCCGGCGGTGGCTAGGAATCCAGCGGCAGGACCAGATGGTGGTGTGGGGAGTGTTTGTGAGAAGCAGGATATGAGCAGGACAGCGTGGTGGATCTTGAATCGGGGTGTTTAATGGGGATTGGCCTCCCCCAGGCAACGGCTCCCTGCTGCATGGCAGCCTCGCGCTGTCAGCGGCGTCAGGGGATGGCAGCGGTAACAGGAGCATTTTCTTATCCATGTGAGCACCAATATGAATGTATGCACTAATGAAGAACAACTTCAAAAAATCAGGCCTGCTCAATTAAATAGACAGAAATCTTCTGCCTTATTTCGAAATACCAGAGTGATGGAGATAAGTTAAATACTCAAAACTTGTGAGAGTCGATCGATCAAACCGTCTAGAAAATACATGTTTATTATATACGTATTTTCCTGGCTTGATGACTTCTCGGCGAATGAAAATCTATATGCATCCCCTCTATTTTATTCTACAGGATCGAAGCTTGGCGTCTGCTACTACTATACAGCGTGTTGGACCGATTTATAAATACGTGCATGACCGGCTTGTGACACACAACTTGGCGCGTGGTGGAAAGGCCAATATAGATGTAGCCTCGATCATAATAGTATATTCTCGTAGGTGAGTTAGACAAGCAAGGACACGTTCTGCTGGTCTTAGCATTTTTTGGAAGCATTTGCAGCATTCTAAAAAAGCGTGACAATAATATATTGTTTACTAAAATCCTGTTTTTGGTTTACGCACATAAAGCTGTATAAAAAATTATAGTAAAGCTAGCTTGATAAAAATAAAAAGGGTTTTATTAAGAAAAGATAGTGTGACGAGTTTAATAAAATTACAATTATGGAGGTGGCAGGGGAAACGTTCGTGTGATACGTCGTCGCGAAAAGAGAGCAAGTATTCTATTTCGGCTCCTTATGCCATGCTTGATCTCGCCTGGCACATTCCGTTGGGGTGCTCTACTATCCTGCTCGCATGGTGGAGCGAGTTTGGTTTATGTCGCACCGTTGGGGTGGGGGAAGGGTACATGTTCGAGTTTGTCAGGCGTGTGTAAAAATATTATTGAACTACACAATATTGTACACGAGTATTGTTTGGCACGTTTTTTAAAAGCCGAAAATTCAATTAGGCGTCATGCTAACATTTAAAATGCATGAACTTATTATTCTAAATATTGTACGAACTTGGTGGCGTGCGGTATGCACATGCTTGCGATGGGGTAGGGTGAGGTGGGGTGAACATGTCTGAAATGATCATAATCAATTTCCAGAACCATCGACGAAAACACGAAACATTCTCGCGGTGCTCCATCTTCGGATGCTCTCGGCACATTTGCCTTCGGTGTTCCTAACTTCCAGAAGACCCATGCAGCGTTCTCGCTACTCATCGTGCTTCGGTCGGTCGGCACGAGCTGAACGGGGAAAACCGACTTCAGATAGATGGATGATTGTAGAATATCATACTTCCTACTTGTAAGAAAAGATTTGTCACATAAAATGCAAGAAACATAAGAACTCGTGAGCTCCTACCGCTGAGATGGATTCATGCTAGATTAACAAGAACATGCGGGCAAAAACGTTTGTGCGGAAATGTGTTCTATCGCATGTATCACCACTATATGTGTGAAAAGGAAAGAACAAATGATATGGTAAATTACAAAGGTGTAGGGAAGACTCCTCCATATGAATGGTTGTTGTCATATATTGCATGTATCACCTTGATGTGTGAAAAAAAAAAGGACAAATGGCATGATAAATAACAAAGGTATGGGAAAGACTCATCCATATGGATGACTGTTGTCATTGTTAGATGTATATTTGTATATTGTATTTCCCTATATATTAGGGGGCTTTCTGCATATTTGCCCTGTACATGTACTGTATATTGTGGCCTTTGACCCCCAGAGGAATGCAAGTTGTCTATTCCTAACATGGTATCAGAGCCACGTTAGCTCCGTCCTCTTTCTCACAACTTCGTCGGCCGCCACCGTCCCTGTCGCCGCCGGCCTTGCCGTCGTCGCCGCCGCCGGTTGCCGCCCGTTTTGCTCCGTCTCAGATCTGGACTGATCTATGTTCCGATTGAGATCCATTTCAGATTGGAATTCATCTTCATCTGGACCGATCTGGACGCGTCGCCAACTCCCGTCGGGCTGCTTCATCGGAACCCGCCTCCGTCGCCTGTCATCAACTCGCCAGGTCCTGTTGAACGGGACGGGCCGCATCTGCTCACGCCAGGTCCCGTCGCCATCATCGGGCCCCTCACCGCGGACGTCGCCTGTCTCCGATCCAGGTCCACGTGACCCAGGCGTACACGTTCCCGCGGGACCCCGTCGCCTTCCCGCATCCCCTGCAGTGTCCGCGTCCTCATGGGACCACGTTCGCTACTCGACGCCGTCCTCTACTCGACGCGACAGGCCAGGCCTCCCTGACACCACTCCCTGACGCGGGTCCTCCTGCGCGTGACCCAGGCGGACCTGTCTGCCCCGCGGGGACGCCACCTCCTGACACAGGCGCTCTCCCCGCCGCCTCCTGACGCGCCGCGTGCGTGGCCCCGCCTCCTGAAGCTTCGTCCTGTCCTGCCTGGCCCGCCGCTGGTCGGCTCTGATTTAGTCTACCTGCGTCAGATCTAGATCTAAAAAAACAGAGATATGTCTTCTTCGTCGGGTTATGTTGCGATTCCTTGCTGCCCGGTGGTTTTTGATGGCGCGAATTACCCTGATTTCACTGCCTTTATGCGCGTTCACATGCGCGGTCTCCGTCTTTGGGGTGTGCTCTCCGGCGAGGTCTCCTGTCTGCCGTGCCCCTGCTCCTGTGGCTCCTCTTCCACCGACGCCGATTGTTCTCGGTGCTGATGCTTCTCAAGAGGCCAAGGATGCTGCTCAGAGTGCTGATGATTGTGTTGTTGCTGCTTATGACCTGAAGTTCAAGCAGTACTCTTCTGATCTCGAGGCCTATCGACACGCCCGACGCTTACACTCGGGTTGATGAGGATGCTCGTGTTGCCGCTGCTCACCTCCGATGTTACGCCTTGATGTCTTTCTTGAGTTCATGAGTCTCCCTACTGTTGCCGCTCAGTGGGCTCATCTTCGTCAGCGCTATCAGCCGTCTGGGGATGCTCTTTACCTGTCTGTGGTTCGCCAGGAGCATGCTCTCCAGCAGGGTGATTCTACTATTGATGAGTTCTATACTCAGAGTGCTACTATCTGGCGTCAGCTTGATTCTCTTTGTACTGCTGTTTGTGGCACATGCTCGAGTTTCCAGATTATGCGCTCGGACTTGGAGTTTCACCGCATCTATGAGTTTATGTCTCGGCTCCGCCAAGAGTTTGAGCCCCGGCATGCTCAGCTGAATGCTCTTGGACGCGTTCCGCTCTCTTAGGTGTTGTCTGAGCTTCGGGCTGAGGAGACCCGTCTCCGTGGTGCTGGTCTCCTCGCAGTACCATATGTGCTTGCTACCTGTGGTCCTCCTATGCCGTCTGTTCCCTCGACTCAGCCGCGGTGCTCTGTGCCGCCGCCGATACTACCCACTCCTCCAGTTCAGGGTCAGAGTCAGCACTAGTAGTTTCAGGGTCAGAGTCAGCACCAGCAATTTCAGGGCCAGAGTCAGCACCAGCAGGCTCGCGGACAGGGTCGCCGTGGTTCTCTTCGTCACTGCTCTTACTGTAACAAGGATGGCCATACTTGGGCCACCTGTTATACACGGGATCCCAGTTTACGTCAGCAGCACCAGGCTCGTGGGCAATCGGCTCCTTCCGGATCTTAAGCAGTTGCTCTCTCCGATCAGGACATTTTCAGGAGTCTTCGCGTTCTGCTTGCTGCTACAGGCTCTTCTTCGATAGGCACTGCTGGTTCTGTGACTGATTCTTCAGGACCTGTGCGACCACCACCTTCTACACAGTCAGGTACGTCCCCATGGTATCTATATTCTGGAGCTTCTTTTCATATGACCTCTGAGTCTTCTTTTTTGTCCGCTCTTCGTTCTCTCCCTTCTCTTGTCCGTGTTTTTACGGCTGATGGTACCTCTCTTCATGTTTCTAGTCGAGGCACCCTTTCTACTTCTTCTTTTTCTGTTCCTGATATTTCTCATGTCCCTCTTCTTAAGATGAATCTGTTCTCTGCTAGCCATCTTACTGACTCTGGTTGTCGCGTCATTCTTGATGCTGATTCTTGTGTTGTCCAGGACCGTCGCACACAGGCCCTGGTTGGATCTGGCCCTCGCAGCCGTGACTCTTCAAGCCTTTGGGAGTTAGACTGGCTTCATGTTCCTTCCGCTTCCACTTCATCTGCCAGTTCTTTTCCGGTCGTTGCCTCTACTACCAGCTCCTTTCAGCAGTGGCATCATCGCCTTGGTCACCTCTGTGACTCTCGCATGTCGTCATTAGTTCATCGTGGTCTTCTGCGGTCTGTCTCAGGAGATGGGTCTTTGCATTGTCAGGATTGTAGGTTGGGTAAACAGATTCAGCTTCCCTATCCTACTAGCGCGTCTGTATCTCAGCGACCTTTTGATTTAGTTCATTCAGATGTTTGGGGTCCGGCTCCTTTTGCTTCGAAAGGGGGCCATCGCTACTATATTTTATTCATCGATGATTTTTCTCGGTACACTTGGTTGTATTTTATGCGCTCTCGCAGTGAAGTTCTTTCCATCTATCAGCGTTTTGCGGCCATGGTCCGTACTCAGTATTCTACCCCCATCCGTGTTTTTCGTGCTGATTTTGCTGGTGAGTATATCTCCTAGATGTTGCGAGGTGTTCTTGCCGGCGGCACCCTTGCTCGATTCTCCGTCTGGCGCACATGCCTGAATGGCGTTCTTGAGTGTAAGCATCGCCATCTTCTTGAGACCACTCGCTATGATGATTGCTTCTTCTCTCCGCGCATTTAAATTTGGCCGAGGTCGCCATTCGGCTTACCTCATCAATATTCAGCCTTCTGGCCTTGCGGTGGTATCGCTCTTGAGCACCTATCTGGCGATCTCACTACTCCATGCTTCGATTGTTTGGTTGTGTTTGCTATTTCTCCTTGCTCGCGAACGCACCAAACCGACCGTCACTGTTGAGTGTGTCTTCCTTGGAATCTGATGATGAGCATAAGGGCTATCGCTGTTGGGACCACAGTGGTCGTCGGATGCGTATCTCTCGTGATGTTACTTTTGATGAGACGCGTCCTTTCTATCCTCGTCCCACCGCTGGTACTTACCCGGTGGACGATATCTCTTTTCTTCTCTTTCCGGACACACCTCCTTCTACATCTATTGTGTCTTCTTCAGGATCTCCTCCCCCTGATGTCTCTTGAGCGCCTATCCTTGTTACAGTAAGAGCAGTGACGAAGAGAACCACGGCGACCACGTCGCGAGCTTGGTCTTGACATCGCCTGAAGCTGCCTTGACTCGACTAAACTGGCTGGTGCTGACTCTAACCCTGAACTGGAGGAGCCAACTATATGCTCTCGATACAACGTCCGTTAATTTTTTTTGGATCTAGATTATATTCTGTTAATCTGTTTCTATGCTTATTGTTTATCCTACGGTAAGATGGACATGCACAGTAACATGGTTATACCCTACGGGTACGTGACTTCAGCATACCTGGTCCAGCCCAAGGAAGGCCCACAGTAGATATACACTGGCCCATGAAGATTTTTGGGTGGCCAAGGCCCATGACGCCTTCGGATCCTTGGAGTGCAAGACTAGTGGAGATATGAAATTTAAAGGGGTAAAACCCTAGAACTTGTAACCGACTAGGACTATGCCTGGGACCTGCCTAAGTATATATAAAGGCCAGGAGGGCACGTCCTAGATCTCTCGACTCATACTTTCGCACACGCATCCACGCCAGATCGAATCTGCGCACCCTGTAACCTTTGGTTCCGCCGTAATCAAGAGCAGACAAGCAGGAGTAGGGTTTTCCCTCCGGGGGCCTGAACCTAGGTAAATCTCGTGTCCCCTGGTTGCTTGTCTGTTAACCGTGCCACGATCTCCAGCATCCCCATATTCTCCAAAACCCAAGTCCATAACAATGGGCATTGACAAGATTAAACCTCGTCAATTGGCGCCTTCTGTAGAATTTGATGGCGGTTTTGCCCTTCTGATCGGCAAACTGCCAAAGTCCTCGAAAGGGGGACACGTCTTCCTCCTGGTCGCAGTCGACAAATTCACCAAGTGGATCGAGGCCATGCCAGTCACCAACCAGAAGGGCAAAACCACCGTCAAATTCTTCGAATCCATTGTCTACAGGTTCGGCGTACCGCACAACATCATCACCGACAACGGATCGAACTTCATCTCCGAAGAATTCCAGGACTTCTGCGAAGGCCTCGGGATCAATATCACGTATGCATCAGTGGCACACCCGCAAACAAACGGGCAAGTGGAAAAGGCCAACGCCCTAATCGGCGCCGGCATCAAGAAGCGCCTCATGAGCTCACTCGAGCACAAAGCTGGAAACTGGACGAAAGAGCTACCCTCTGTCCTGTGGAGCTTACGGACTACGCCAAACAGCTCCACCGGCTACACACCGTTCTTCATGGTGCACGGAGCTGAGGCCGTGCTACTGGCAATCGCCACCAGGCTCCACGAGTCGTCGCTTACAGCGAAGCCGAATCCACGGCTGCACTCGAAGATGCCGTCGACACACTCGACGAAGCACGGGATATAGCAGCATCTAGATCAGCGGTGTACCAGCAAAGTCTCCGCAACAACCACAGCCGCCGGCTGCGCCCAAGGTCCTTCGTCAAAGGAAACCTCGTCAATTGGCGCCGTCTGTGGGAACTGGGGCTGCTGATTGTGCGATCGTGACGGTTCCGACCCGATCGATCTACAACTCCGCGGGGACGGAGAATCACCTCCTCTTCGGCGCTTTCGACTTCACCGCCCACTCGTCGGCCACCATGAAGGATTTCGAGCCCGTAGGCGACGGACTCGAAATTTTGTTCGGGAGCTTCTGCTTCCAGGTGGGACAAACTGGCACCCTCCGCCTCCCTGAGCGGGTGCCCGTGCCGTTAATCAGGCCCGCCTCGTGGGCTCCACACCCCGTGCTACGCACGTCACCATCGACAGATGAGTTCTACAGCAGCAGCTGCTGCAACTCCGATTTGTGTGATCCACCTTCGGATGAAGGGACCTACGGTTCCGGATCCGAAAGCTGCGGCAGCAGCCGACCAATCTGCAAGCGCTATCTGTGCGCCGCAGTCATCCAAACCGACGAGGAAACGCCTAACCCGCCGCCCAATCGAAACGGCGAAACGGAGAAAAGAAGAAGCGGTCCTCCCACCCAACAGGAAAGCAACGCCAAGTCATCCAACTTAGCAAAGAAGGATGGGTCGGGCTCGCCGTGCCGCGAGCGACATCGTCTTACCTCGCAAACGCCACGTGACCTCACGATGGCATACCACTACCTCCTCATCGAGGAGCACAAGAAACAAGTCAAGATGCAGGAGACGCTCGACAAACGCAAGCAAGCAGCCTCCGAGTCCAGCGCGCGACGAGTTGCGCTCTCCGCCATGGCACCCCACTCTAGCACAAATGGAAACCAGGGAAATAAGCACCGCTCTCGGGTGGGAAACATGGATCCCAAGGAGCGGCGTCACCCGAAGTCGCCACCGTCTGAGGAGGAGGCGACGCAATGTTCGACTCCCCCATCATCTCGCGCGCACCATCACTAGAGTCGTGGGAGGATTGCCCGCATACGAAGCCAACCAAAACAGGTGCAAACATCATCAAGAGAAAAGGGTAACAGCACAACAAGAAAACTTACGAGCCCAATGCGCTCAGGTAGAAAATGGGAGAAGCCCTTCAGGCCTTCTTCTCCTCTTTCTTCTCTTCCTTCTTCTCCTCCTTCTTTTCTTCCTTCTTCCGCTTTGCTGGCGGGTGCGGCACAACAGCCCGCACAGGAATAGCAGGAAGGGAAGAGGAAGAACCTCCATGACCATCATCATGACGCTCAAGGCCTAGAGGATTTCTGGGAGTCGGAGGAGTCGAGGCATCCGAAGACTCGGTCGAGCTCTGTGATCGCTTGCGCGTATGGTCTTCACTCGACTCGTCGGCATCCTCCGCCGGAGATCGCGCCGACGGAAGCTCGGACACGGAATCCACCACTTCATTATCCGGGGCATTCGGATACCTTTCGGGCAATGGTGGTACCATGCCCGGCACTTTGAAGCTCTACAAGATGAGAAGGAACTTTGTTAGCAAACAAAGGAACCAAATACACACCCAACAAAAAAGGGGGAGCACTACGTGCACAAATCTACACCTTCGGCACGGCCAACGTCGAAGAAAAGGGAGGAGTCAGCGACTTCCCCGGGAGTTCTTCTCCGGCCTTGAACTTCAGCAGCACGCGAAGATCCTTGTCAAGACTCGACTCGGAGATTTTCTCACTCGAAACCCTCGTCGGATCACGGCGCCCAGAATAAAGAAACATCGGGTGCGCCCTCGCTTGGAGAGGCTGCACCCGACGCTCAAGAAACGTCCGGATGATGTCCACGCCGTTCACCTCCTTCTCAGGAATCAGTTGGAGATCCTCCACCCGACGGTAAAGGGCCTCTATCTCCTCCACCTCACCGTCTAAGATTTGTTTTTTCCAAGACCTTTTCTTGTCAATCTTTTGGGAGGGGTCAAAGGGAACAAGACCAAAATCTTGCCCAGGCAATATAGAGTCGCGGATGTAAAACCATCGCCTTGACCAGTACTGGATAGATTCGGACATGGAAAAGGAAAAGAATTGCACATTGGGATTGAGGGAGATGATGAAACCCCCAATGGGATACACACCATCCGAACCAGACTGACTCTTCACGGAATAAAGCTTCCGGAAGAGGCCAAAGTGCGGCTCAATGCCAAGCCAACACTCGCAAAGCATGATAAAACACGCAATGTGGAGAAGGGAGTTGGGAGACAGATGATGGAGTTGAACCCCATAGAAGAAGAGCAGTCCACGGAGGAAGTCGTGTACCGGAAAAGAAAACCCGCGTACCACAAAGGCAAGAAACATAACCCGGTACCCAGATGGGGGACGGGGGATTACCTCATTGCCGGGGAGTCTCACGGCCGTCGTATCTTGCGGGATCAGGCCCCGCTCGCGTAGTTTGCGGAGATCGCTCTCTCGCGTCTCTGATCGCCGCCAGCCACCATCGGTGACGCGAGTAACGGCGGTGCCCTTCTTGCCTCCGGCGGCGCTGGTCCCAACCGCAGATGAAGACTTCTTCGTTTTCCCCATGACGCTACGACGGTGGTGGCGATGCCAAAGCAGAAGGAACAAAGGAAATGTGGAAGAAAATCTCAGCGCGCAGCAAGAATAGCTCAAGAACAAGGAGGCAGTGAATAGATGAACTAGTGCGGTGAAAAACGAACCACGATTTCACCAAGGATTATAACAGCAAAGACGACGCACGCTGGCCGTCCATCGAGAAGACCTAACGCCAGCAGATCTGGCGTACGTGTCGACATCTGTGAACCGTCGTTACCACGCCCGTCCACTACGCGGAAATCGAGAGACGCCGTAATCATCTCCCGCGCAGCGTGCGGATCGGTCAATTCAAAGTCAGAAAGTGGGACCCACGCTTCGTCTAGTCAAGTCATCTCTGGCGTAGCAGACGCTTGAGGTCATCGATCGTCAGCACTGACGTCATAAAAAGCTATACTAGCACCAACCCGGCTCCACGGCTAGAGTACTCTCGAATCTACGATTCGACTAAATACTCGGGGCTACTCCTATCGGGAAGCGCACCCGACAGACAAATGAGGACAAAATTACTTCTCTGAGTCCTACGTCGAGTCTACGACTCCACTACGGACTCGGGGGCTACTCCCATAGGGAGGATGGATTTAAGAATCCGAAAATTTCCGAGTCCTTCGGACTTAACGGCTGAAACAACGCTTGAACTAAAGTCTCCGTTCGAGTCTACGACTCGAACAGACACTTGGGGGCTACTCCCATAGGGAGCGCTGGTCACGCACCCTATGAAATCTTCGACTGCGATCTTTCGGATCCGCACGCAAAAACTTTTTGGCAACTCTGCCCCAACAAAACGCTAAGTGAGTGACAATCTCCTTGGCCACCCGAAGCACCTCCGAGGTGATAAATGTTCGGATGCTGCGTCTGCGACGCAAAGATAAGACCTGCAGATATCATCTGATGGCCTGGCAACGCACCTGACTGCGCTCTGCTAGTATGAATCCGTACCAGCAGGTACGATGAAAAATCCCGACGGACGCGTTGGGTACACCAAATTAAAACCACTCGAATTCCACTACCTGTAAGTCCTCCGCGGCCTGAGTCGAATTACCAGCATATGTTCCAGGTCCGGGTTGAGGGATCCGAACCTGAAGAAGATCGTGTCGTTTCATCCTAAGACAGTTAACTGACCCTGATCCGTCAGGTGAGTCAGGCACACGCATCAACAATCCCTACGCTCACATACTATTAAAACATAGTTGCACCCGAAGAATGGAAGAGTCCTCAGCCGAATATACGATTATTTGAACACTCGAAACTCTTGACATGGTTATACCCTACGGATGCGTGACTTGACATACTGGTCCAGCCCAAGGAAGGCCCACAGTAGATATACACTGGCCCATGAAGATTTTCGGGTGGCCAAGGCCCATGACGCCTTCGGATCCTTGGAGTGCAAGACTAGTGGAGATAGGAAATTTAAAGGGGTAAAACCCTAAAACTTGTAACCGACTAGGACTATGCCCGTGACCTGCCTAAGTCTATATAAAGGCCAGGAGGGCACGTCCTAGATCTCTCGACTCATACTTCCGCACACGCATCCACGCCAGATCGAATCTGCGCACCCTGTAACCTTTGGTTCCGCCGTAATCAAGAGCAGACAAGAAGGAGTAGGGTTTTACCTCCGGGGGCCTGAACCTGGGTAAATCTCGTGTCCCCTGGTTGCTTGTCTGTTAACCGTGCCACGATCTCCAGCATCCCCATCTTGTCCAAACCCAAGTCCATGACAATGGGCATTGACGAGATTAAACCTCGTCACACAGCTAGCCGCGTGAGTAGCCCACTATTTTACACACACACACACATATATATATATATATATATATATATATATATATGATATGGCTATGAGCTTATTACGGAGTAACTTGATCTTCTCCCTTCGTTCGGTAATAAGATTATCAAATCCTACAGGCAGGTTATTTTTTCCTCTATTACAAAAGGTTGTGCTTGTTCTGAAGTGATATGTAATCATTGTACAGATGAAATTAACCGGGAAATAAAGCCATTCAGTTTGACCGAGAGATTGGGGAGGGTTTTCCATTCCTTCGCCGCTTTTGCTCTCGCCCCTTCCGCTCGCCCTTCGGAAGCTTCTTTTTCTCCCGGTCTCTAGTGGACGATCCGGCAGAAAACTAGAGCGGCCCAATGCCACTCCTGCCCCTGTAAATCTATGTAGCTTTGCGTCCTTGACATTTGCTTGGGGATTTTGAATTGTGAATCATTCGAGTGGAGGATCCACATAGATGCATGCCTTGCTCGAGATTTGACCTTCCCTTGTGAGGTTTTCTCCAGTCTTGTTCGTATCCCAACCTCGGTGTCCTTGTTCTTGCTAGATCTGCTCCCAATCTGTTGGATTTTGAGGCTGTTCTGGCGGCTTGTGAACCCCTTTTCGACCACTCTGAGTCTAATAATTTTCACTTTGTAGAAGATTGTACTGAGTGTCCTGTTAGATGTATATTTGTATATTGTATGTCCCTACTTGTTAGGGGTTTTCATGCATATTTCCACCTGTACATGTACTATATAATGTGGCATTTGGCCCCAGAGGAATACATGTTGCATATTCCTAACATGGTATCGGAGCTAGGTTAGACTTTTTTTGCAACCTCTTCACAGCCGCCACCATCCCTGTCGCCGCTGGTTCTCTGCCGACGTTGCTGCCGCCGGTCGCCGCCGCTCATCCGGTCTCCGGCCACCTCCTCCTGGCCACATCTCCCACCCCCGACTTGGGCCGTCGCCCTGCCCACCCTCTGCATCGACCGCCGCCGCCACCCCAGGTCATCTCCGCCGCCCGCTTCTCCACCAACCGCTGCCGGCTCCAGTCCCTGCCACCGTCGGCCTCAGTCCCTGCCCCCGCCAGCCCTAGTCCTCGACCCCGTCGGCTCTCCTCCGTCTGCCTCCAGACGTGCTTCGCCGGCTTCGGTCCTGTGTCGATCGGATCTGATCTGAGATCGATCTGACTTCGAAAAAAATGTCTTCTGCATTGGGCTATGTTGTGATTCCTCGCTGCCCGATGATCTTCGATGGCGCGAATTATCTTGATTTCGCTGCCTTTATGCACGTTCACATGCGCGGTCTCTGTTTATGGGGTGTGCTCTCTGGCGAGGTCTCCTGTCTGCCGTGCCCCACTGCTCCTCTGGCTCCTCTTCCTCCGCCGCCGATTGTTCTTGGTGTTGATGTTTCCCAGGAGGCCAAGGATGCTGCTCAGAGTGCCGATGATATTACTGTTGCTGCATATGAGATGAAGCTCAAACAATACTCTGCTGATCTCGAGACATATCGTCTTGATCTGACGGCCTACACTCAGTGGGTAGATGAGGATGCTCTTGATGCTGCTGTTTTCACCTCCAGTGGTCTGCCCTAGTTTGCCGCTGAGTTCATGAGTCTTCCCACTGTTGCTGCTCAGTGGGCCCATCTCCGTCAGCGCTATCAGTCGTCTGGGGATGCTCTTTACCTGTCTGTGGTCCGCCAGGAGCATGCTCTTCAGCAGGGTGATTCCACTATTGATGAGTTCGATACTCATAGTGCTGTTATCTGGCGTCAGCTTGATTCTCTCCATACTGCTGTTTGCGGCACATGCTCGTGCTGCCAGATTGTGCGCTCGGATTTGGAGTTCCACCGCATCTATGAGTTTCTGTCTCGGCTCCGTCAGGAGTTCGAGCCCCGCCGTGCTCAGTTGAATTCTCGTGGTCGTGTTCCGCTCTCTGAGGTGTTGTCTGAGCTTCGGGCTGAGGAGACTTGTCTCCGTGGTGCTGGTCTTCTTGCGGTTCCGTCTGTGCTTGCTACTCGTGGTCCTCCTCTGTCGTCTGCTCCCTCGACTCAATCGCGGTCCTCTGTACCACCGTTGATACTACCCACTCCTCCAGTCGTGGTCGAGTCGCCAGCCTCGTGGTCGAGTCGGCACCATCTCGGTCGAGTCGGCACTGAAGCTCGTGGTCAGGGTCGCCGTGGTTCTCTTCGTAACTACACTTACTGTAGCAGGGATGGTCACACTTGGGCCTCCTATTATACATGGGATCCCAATTTACGTCAGCAGCACCAGGCTCGTGGTCAGTGGGTTCCTTTCGGATCTTCAGAAGTTGCTCTCTCTAATCAGGACATTATCAGGAGTCCTCGCGGTCTGCTTGTTGCTACAGGCTCTTCTTCGACAGGCAGTGCTGGTTCTGTGACTGATTCTTCAGGCACTATGCGACCACCACCTTCCACATAGTCAGATACGTCCCTATGGTATATGAATTCTAGAGCTTCTTTTCATATGACCTCTGAGTCTTTTCTTCTATCTGCTCTTCGTTCTCTCCCTTCTCATGTTCGTGTTCTCACGATCGATGGTACCTCTCTTCCTGTTTCTAGTCGGGGGACCCTTTCTACTTCTTATTTTTCTGTTCCTGATATTTCTCATGTTCCTCGTCTTAAGATGAATCTGTTCTCTGCTATCCAGCTTACTGACTCTGGTTGTCGCGTCATTCTTGATGCTAATGTTTGTGTTGTCTAGGATCGTCGCACACAAGCCCTAGTTGGAGCTGGCCCTCGCAGCCGTGACTCCTCAGGGACTTTGGGAGTTAGACTGGCTTCGTGTTCCTTCCGCTGCCAGTTCATCTGCCAGTTCTTCTCCGGTCGTCGCCTCTGCTACCAGCTCTTTTCAGCAGTGGCATCACCGTCTTGGTCACCTTTGTGACTCTTGCCTGTCATCATTAGTTCATCATGGTCTTCTGGGGTCTGTCTCAGGAGATGGGTCTTTACATTGTCAGGGCTGTAGGTTGGGCAAACAGATTCAGCTTCTCTATCCTACTAGCACGTCTGCATCTCAGTGACCTTTTGATTTAGTTCATTCCGATGTTTGGGGTCCGACTTCTTTCGCTTCGAAAGGGGGCCATCGCTACTATATTTTATTCATCGATGATTTTTCTCGGTACACTTGGTTGTATTTTATGCGCTCTCGTAGTGAAGTGCTCTCCATTTATCAGTGTTTTGCGGCCATGGTCCATACTCAATATTCTACACCCATTATTGTGTTTCGTGCCGATTCTGCTGGTGAGTATATCTCCCAGATGTTGCGAGGTGTTCTTGCTGAGCAGGGTACCCTTGCCCAGTTCTCCTGTCCCGGCGCACATGCCCAGAATGACGTTGCTGAGCGTAAGCACCGCCATCTTCTTGAGACCACTCGTGCCATGATGATTGCTTCCTCTCTTCCTCCGCATTTCTGGGCTGAGGTCGTCGCTACGTCGACTTATCTCATCAATATTCAGCCCTCTGCTGCTCTGTAGGGTGGTATCCCTCTTGAGCGTCTATCTGGTCATTCTCCAGACTACTCCATACTTCGCTTGTTTGGTTGTGTTTGCTATGTTCTCCTTGCCCCTCGCGAATGCACCAACCTGACCGCTCAGTCTGTTGAGTGTGTCTTCCTTGGATACAGTGATTGAAGGGAATATGCCCTGAGAGGCAATAATAAAGTGTTTATTATGTATATTCCAAGTATATGATAGATGTTTATTTTGCATGCTATAATTGTATTAATACGGAAACATTAATACATGTGTGTTTAATAAACAAACAGAAAGTTCCTAGTTATGCCTCTCTCATAAACTAGCTCGTTGATTAACAAGATGATCAAGGTTTCCTGATCATGGACATTGGATGTTGTTAATAACGGGATCACAACATTAGTGTAATGGTGTGATGAACATTCATACGAAGTATAGCATTACGATCAAAGTCATTGTGTTTTTATTGCTATAACAACTTACGAAGTGATTCTAATCCTTATACCATGAGATCATGTCAATCACTAACACCGGAAGAGTTTCTTGATAACATCAAACGTCACACCGTAACAGGGTGATTATAAAGATGGATTCAGAACTAATAAAGTGTTATGTTGAGGCTCATGGATCGAGAGTGGAATTTGTTCATCCCGATGACGGATAGATATACTCTGGGCCCTCTCGGTGATATCACATTGATTAGCTTGCAAGCAAGTGATTTGATCACTAGAATGTTATATCACAGGAACGAGAAAAGAGTGCATGTCGGTAACGAGATCAAACTAGGTATGGAGATACCGATGATCGAATCTCGGACATGTAATATATCGTGAAACAAAGGGATTAAGATACTAGCGTAAAAGGTTCCACGATCACAAGAAAGTCATCGTTGAATGTGTGGAGTCGGTATGGGTCTCCAAATCCCGCTTCTGATTATTGATCCGAAGGGGTCTCGATCATGTCCGCATTATTCACGAACCGTAGGGTGACACACTTAAGAGACACCGACATCCAATTGGAGCAAAAGTTTCATGCCGAAAGAATGAACAAGCGCGGAATTTATTTCACTAGATATCAAAACAGGTTTTGGTGAAATTGCATAAAGTGGTTATGCATGTGAAATAGAATTCTAGCAAGGGGTTATTTGTGAATGTTTGTCATTAAAGTAATTGACAAAATTCTGAATAAAATAAAAGAGTTTTATTTAATGGGAGTTTGCATTAAATTTGGTGGAAATTTAATGGGAATTTGAGGACTTTTGAGTGGAGGGAATTTAAAGGGCATTTTGTGAGTGGAGTGTCCACCCACATGAATGAAGGAGGAGGGCAGCCCCATGGCGTGCCACCCCTTGGGTGCCCTCCTCCTATAAAAGGATCCCCTCCTCACTTGTCTCACACACCTCCTCGTGAAGGATCTCTCCCCCTCTAGAATTTATCCCCATGGTCTCGGACTAGCGAGATACATGTTCCCGATGGCTATTAGGCAAGAAAGAGTTGTGCTTCCGCTGCATCGCTGGAGCGAGGAGGTGGAGGTTGCTCGGTGCCTCGAACGTGTGTGCGAGCACGGATGCGCTGCTGATTTGCGGTGCTAGGACTTCCTCTCGATCTTGAGATCGGCAAGAGATCGTCTACATCAACCACGAGTTGAACTCGTTAAGCTTTGTCGGTCTTCAAGGGTATGTTCTCTACGGATATACATCCGCCCGTTGTTTGTATCTAGTAGATAGATCTTGGTATATAGTTCACATCGTAGGAATTTTTTTGTTTTCTATGCTGCGAACCCTACAGTGGTATCTGAGCCGGATCTATGCGTAGATACTTTACACGGGTAGTACACATATGAGTATGTGGGCAATGATGATCATGTTGTTGCTCCTTTGTTGTAATTTTGGATATTGGTCTCATGTGCGAGGACATGTAAAGTTTGCCCGGACAAACTTTACATGTCCTCGCACATGAGACCTGTTCCACGCTTGACATGCAACTAGTTTGCATAAGTGGCTAGCGGGTGTCTGTCTCTCCTACTATAGTCAATATCTATTTTGCAAGCGAGTTGTCAACAATTTGATTATCCTCGTTGTGGTTCATGTTCGTAGGTAAGAACGGTTCTATCTCGAAATCCCTAAGCCACGTAAAACTTGCAATGGATAAATTAGAGGCGTCTTTAGATTGTTGCTGGGCCAGTGTTATGATATGGTAGTGTTGTAAGTAGAAGTATGAGATGATACTCTTACAACACACATAGCGTGTAAAATCCATAGACCTTGGATTTACACATATAGGTATGATAGTGATCATACCACGATGCACATGATAGAGATCATCTGCGGGAACCATATCATTTCACTAATAAACATATGATGTTTGATAGCATCTTATATTGCTTGTTTAGCGCTTTGTTAGCATAATAAGATGATCCCTCATTTAAATATCAAGATAAGAATGTGTTCTTCCTTTAGTATGCACCGATTATGTTTTCGTCGCTCTAAGACATCACATGATGATCGGGTGTTCTTGGATCCACGACCATATTTCGGGTGTAAAACAGTTACACACGCGAATACTAAGGTTCTAACTCCTAGCATGTACAGTGGCCTCGGAACACGGACCGAAAGGTTAAGCATGAGTCATATAGTTGATATGATGCCCATTTGATGCTCGCCTTTGAAGCTATACCGACTCACGTGATGATCGGACTTGGTGTAGTGGATTTGGTTCATGTAATCACCAAAAAGGCACGAGGGATGTCGTTTTTGAGTGGGAGTTCATTCGTAATATAGATTAGTTGAACTCAATCTATCATACACTTAGTCTAAACTTTACAAATTCTGTTGTAGATGGCACCACCTGCTTTTAATTTCAATGTGTTCATGGAGAAAGAGAAACTAGCAACGAACGGTAGCAACTTTACCGAATGGGCCATGAATTTGAGGATTCTCCTCTCACGCACAAAAGCAATATGCGCTAGAAGCGCCGTTAGGCCCCCACCTTTAGATGATGCCCCTGACGAGGAGAAGAATGTCTATCAGACTCGTCAGGAGGACCACAACTTAGTTCATTGCGGCATATTGTATGGGCTAGAGCCGGAACTTCGAAAGCGTTTCAAAAACGGCAATGCATTTGATACAATGGGTGAGTTGAAAATGATTTTCGACACACATGATGTTGTAGAGAGCTACAACGCTTCAGAAAAGTTCTTTAGCTGCATGATGGAAGAGCACAGCTCCGTTAGTGAGCATGTACTCAAGATGTTGGGTTACGCCGATAAGCTTGTGTCCTTGGGAATATCGATTCCCATTGACTTAGGCATCCATCGTGTTCTGCAGTCTCTGCCACCTAGCTATAAGAGCTTCGTGATGAACTATAATATGCAAGGCATGAAGAAGTCTCTCCCCGAGCTTCTGTCAATGCTTAAAACTGCAGAAGTGGAGATCAAAAAGGAACATCAAGTGTTGATGATCAATAGGAACACTGGTTTCAAGAAAGACAAGAAGGGAAAACGGAAGGAAGTAAGGCGGCAAGCCTGTTGCAGCGCTGAAAAGAAACCCCGAGTTGGACCCAAGTCCGATACCAGTGCTACTATTGTAAGGGATGCCATCGAAGAATCGCCCAAGTATCCGCGCACAAGAAGGCCGCAAGGCAAACAAAGGTATATATGATATACATGTTATTGATGTGTACTTGACTAGTGCTCGCATAGCACCGGGTATTTGATACCGTTCGGTTGCTAATATTTGTAACTCGAATCGAGGGTCGGAACAAGCGACCGCTAGCAAGGGTGAGGTCAAGATGCGTGTCGGCAATGGATCAAACGTTGATGTGATCGCCGAACGCCTCTCCACTTACCGTCGGGATTAGTCATAAACTTAAATAAATGTTATCTGGTGCTCGACCGAGCATGAACATTGTATCTGGATCATGTTTGATGCAAAGTGGTTATTCATTTAAGTCGAGAACAATGGTTGTTCATTTATATGAATGAAATCTTTTATGGTCATGCACCGATGATGAATGGTTTATTTCATTAGATCTCAATGATAATGTTACACATATTCATAATGTTGATGCTAAAAGGATTAAACTTAATGATGATATATCCGCATATATGTGGCAATGCCGTCTAGGTCATATTGGCATTAAGCATGAAGAAGCTCCATTCGGATGGACTTTTGGAATCACTTGATTATGAATCATTTGATACATGTGAGCCATGCCTTATGGGAAAGATGACTAGAACGCCGTTTTCGGTTCAATGGAGCAGGCGTGATTTATTGGAAATCATACATTTTGATGTATGTGGTCCAATGAGTGCGTCGGCGCGAGGTGGATATCGTTATTTTGTTTCTTTCACGGATGATTTGAGTAGATACGGTTATATCTACTTGATGAAACACAAGTCTGAAACCTTTGAAAAGTTCAAGGAATTTCAGAATGAAGTGGAAAATCATCGTAATAGAAAGATCAAATTTCTACGATCCGACCGTGGAGGTGAGTATCTAAGTTACGAGTTTAGCACTCACATGAAAGAGTGTGGAATTGTTTCACAACTCAGGCCTGCCGGAACACCACAGCGAAATGGTGTCTCGGAACGTCGTAATCGTACTTTATTAGATATGGTTCGATCTATGATGTCTCTGACGGACTTGCCGTTGTCATTTTGGGGTTATGCACTAGAAACTGCTGCATTCACTTTAAATCGGGCACCATCTAAATCCGTTGAAATGACACCGTATGAATTGTGGTTTGGAAACAAACCTAAGTCATTCTTAAAGTTTGGGGTTGCGATGTTTATGTGAAGAAACTTCAACCGGATAAACTCGAACCCAAAGCGGAAAAATGCGTCTTCATAGGATACCCTAAAGAAACTATTGGGTATTCCTTCTATCACAGATCCGAGGGCAAGGTTTTGTTGTTAAGAATGGATCCTTTCTAGAGAAAGAGTTTCGCGAAAGGTGTGAGTAGTCGGAAGGTAGAACTCGAAGAGGTTGTGGAACCTTCTCTTCAAAGTATGGCGAGTAGCCTTGCGCGGAAGTTGTTCCGGAGTTGGCTCCACCTTTGAAGAGGGAACTAATGATAATGATCATGAAACTCCGAAGAGAGTACTACGAACCTCGCAGTCAAGCGGGATGCGCAGCTCCCGAGCTGTACGGAAATCCTGTCATAAATTTCATGGTTGATGAAAATAATGACCCTGCGACGTATGAAGAAGCGATGATGAGCCCGGATTCCAACAAATGGATAGAAGCCATGAAATCCGAGATGGAATCCATGTATGAAAATCAAGTTTGGAACTTGGTGGAATTACCTCACGACCGAAAGGCCGTGGAGAACAAATGGATTTTCAAAAGGAAAACTGATGCTGATGGTAATGTGACCATCTATAAAGCTCGACTTGTCGCAAAGGGTTTCGACAAATTCAAGGAGTTGACTACGATGAGACTTTCTCTCCGTAGCGATGCTAAAGTCGATTAGGATTATGTTAGCAATTGCATATTTTGATTATGAAATATGGCGATGGATGTCAAAACCGCTTCTCAATGGTAATATTGAAGAAGAGTTGTATATGATACAACCAAAGGGTTTTGTCGATCCCTGATGCTAACAAGGTGTGCAAGCTTCATGATCCATCTATGGATTGAAGCAAGCATCGCAGTTGGAATCTCCGCTTTGATGAGGTGATCAAAGAGTTTGGATTTGTCCAAACTTATGGAGAAGCTTGTATTTACAAGAAAGTGAGTGGGAGCAATGTGGCATTTCGATATTATATGTGGATGACATATTATTGATCGAATGATATAGAACTTTTAAACAAAGTGTTAAAAGTTATCTAAACAAAGAAATTTTCAATGAAGGACCTAGGTGAGCGTCATACATATTAGGCATAAAGATCTATAGAGATAGATCTAGGCGCCTAATAGGGCTATCGCAAAGTACATACCTTGATAAGATTTTAAAGAAGTTTAAAATGGACGGAAGTAAGAAGGGTTCTTACCTATGTTGCAAGGCAAGACATTGAGTAAGACTCAAAGTCCGCTCATGGAAGAAAGAGAGATAATGGACAAAGTCCCTATGCTTCACCATAGGCTCTATAATGTCGCCATGCTATGTACAAGACCGGATGTGGCACACGCTATTAGTTTGACTAGTAGGTACCAATCGGATCCGAGTTGAACATTGGATAGCGGTCAAGAATATCCGTAAGGACTTACGAAGAACTAAGGAGATGGTTCTTGTATACGGAGGTGAAGAAGAGCTCGTCGCTAAGTGTTATGTCGACGCTAGCTTTGACACCGATCCGGATGACTCTAAGTCTCAATCCGGATCCGTATTTCTCATGAATGGCGGAGCGGTTAGTTGGAGGAGCGCCAAACAAACCGTTGGATCGGGATCAACAACGGAGGCCGAATATGTTGCTGCTTCAGAAGCGGCTCAGGAAGCAGTTTGGATGAAGGAGTTCATATCCGAACTAGGAGTTGTGGCAAACGCGTTGGACCCAATGGTGATCTATTGTGACAACAATGGTGCCATTGCCAATGCCAAAGAGCCAAGGTCTCACAAGCATTCCAAGCATATTAAGCGCCGGTTTCACTCCATCCGCGAGCATGTCAAGGATGGAGATATAAAGATTTGTAAAGTACATACGGATCTCAATGTAGCAGATCCGTTGAATAAAACTCTCCCTAGAGCAAAACATGATCAACACCGGAACTTGATGGGTGTTAGATTTATCACTATGTAACTAGATTATTGTCTCTAGTGCAAGTGGGAGACTGAAGGGAATATGCCCTGAGAGGCAATAATAAAGTGTTTATTATGTATATTCCAAGTATATGATAGATGTTTATTTTTCATGCTATAATTGTATTAATACGGAAACATTAATACATGTGTGTTTAATAAACAAACAGAAAGTTCCTAGTTATGCCTCTCTCATAAACTAGCTCGTTGATTAACAAGATGATCAAGGTTTCCTGATCATGGACATTGGATGTTGTTAATAACGGGATCACAACATTAGTGTAATGGTGTGATGAACATTCATCCGAAGTATAGCATGACGATCAAAGTCATTGTGTTTTTATTATTATAACAACTTACGAAGTGATCCTAATCCTTAGACCATGAGATCATGTCAATCACTAACACCGGAAGAGTTTCTTGATAACATCAAACGTCACACCGTAATAGGGTGATTATAAAGATGGATTCAGAACTAATAAAGTGTTATGTTGAGGCTCATGGATCGAGAGTGGAATTTGTTCATCCGGATGACGGATAGATATACTCTGGGCCCTCTCGGTGATATCACATTGATTAGCTTGCAAGCAAGTGATTTGATCACTAGAATGTTATATCACAGGAACGAGAAAAGAGTGCATGTCGGTAACGAGATCAAACTAGGTATGGAGATACCGATGATCGAATCTCGGACATGTAATATATCGTGAAACAAAGGGATTAAGATACTAGCGTAAAAGGTTCCGACGATCATAAGAAAGTCATCGTTAAATGTGTGGGAGTCAGTATGGGTCTCCAGATTCCGCTTCTGATTATTGATCTGAGAGGGGTCTCGATCATGTCCGCATTATTCACGAACCGTAGGGTGACACACTTAAGAGACACCGACATCCAATTGGAGCAAATGTTTCATGCCGAAAGAATGAACAAGCGCAGGAATTTATTTCACTAGATACTGAAACAGGTTTTCGGGTGAAATTGCATAAAGTGGTTATGCATGTGAAATAGAATTCTAGCAAGGGGTTATTTGTGAATGTTTGTCATTAAAGTAATTGACAAAATTCTGAATAAAATAAAAGAGTTTTATTTAATGAGAGTTTGCATTAGATTTGGTGGAAATTTAATGGGAATTTGAGTGGACTTTTGAGTGGAGGGAATTTAAAGGGCATTTTGGGAGTGGAGTGTCCACCCACATGAATGAAGGAGGAGGGGCAGCCCCATGGCGGCCACCCCCTTGGGTGCCCCCCTCCTCCTATAAAAGGAGCCCCCCTCCTCACTTGTCTCTCACACCTCCTCGTGAAGGATCTCTCTCCCCCTCTAGAATTTATCCCCCATGGTCTCGGACTAGCGAGATACATGTTCCCGGTGGCTATTCGGCAAGAAAGAGTTGTGCTTCCGCTGCATCGCTGGAGCGAGGAGGCGGAGGTTGCTCGGTGCCTCGAACGTGTGTGCGAGCACGGATGCCCTGCTGATTTGCGGCGCTAGGACTTCCTCTCGATCTTGAGATCGGCAAGAGATCGTCTACATCAACCACGAGTTGAACTCGTTAAGCTTTGTCGGTCTTCAAGGGTATGTTCTCTATGGATATACATCCGCCCGTTGTTTGTATCTAGTAGATAGATCTTGGTATATAGTTCACATCGTAGGAAAATTTTTGTTTTCTATGCTGCGAACCCTACTGATGGTGATTGATGCGCTTGAGCGCACTGGCACCTAGGATATTGTTTCTCCCCCTCCCGGTGTTCGTCCTATTACATGTAAGTGGGTCTATAAAATTAAGACCCGCTCTAATGGATCTCTTGAGCGCTATAAAGCGCGTCTTGTGGCTCATGGTTTTCAGCAGGAGCACGGTCGTGACTATGATGGGACCTTTGCTCCTATAGCTCATATGACCACTGTGCGCACTCTTCTTGCTATCGCTTCTGTTCATCACTGGTTTGTGTCCCAGCTTGATGTTCAGAACGCATTCCTCAATGGTGAGTTGAGTGAGGAGGTTTATATGCAGCCTTCTCCTGGGTATTCCGTTCCCGCTGGGATGGTTTGCCGTCTTCGGCGTTCTCTTTATGGCCTCAAACAGGCCCCTCGTGCCTGGTTTGAGCGTTTTTCCTCTATGGTGACTACTGCTGGTTTCTCTCCTAGTGCTCATGATCCAGCGTTGTTTGTTCACACTTCTCCTCGTGGACGCACTCTTCTTCTTCTCTATGTTGATGATATGATCATTACTGGTGATGATCCTGAGTATATCGCCTTTGTTAAGGCTCGTCTTCGTGATCAGTTTATTATGACTGATCTTGGTCCTCTTCGATATTTTCTTGGGATTGAGGTTTCCTCCACTTCTGATGGTTTTTCATCTTCCAGGAAAAGTATATTCAGGATCTTCTTGCTCGTGCTGCTCTTGGGGATGAGCGCAATGTTAAGCTTCACCCTACTGATGGTGATCCTCTTCCTGATCCGACGCGTTATCGCCATCTTGTTGGGAGTCTTGTTTATCTTGTTGTCACTCGTCCTGACATATCTTATTCTGTTCATATTCCGAGTCAGTTTGTTTCCGCTCCTACCACTGTTCACTATAGTCATCTTCTCTGTGTTCTTCGTTATCTTTGTGGTACGATCACTCGTCGCCTTTTCTTTCCTTGTTTCAGCTTCCTCCAGCTCTAGTGCTATTCGGATGCTACGTGGGCGAGTGATCCTTCGGATCGCCGTTCACTTTCTGCTTACTGTGTGTTTATTGGTGGTTCGCTCATTGCTTGGAAGACGAAGAAACATACAACGGTTTCCCGTTCGAGTGTTGAGGCTGAGTTGCGTGCTATGGCCTTGTTGACTGCTGAGGTGACCTGGTTACGGTGGTTACTTTCGGATTTTGGGGTCTCTATTACCACACCCACTTTGGTTTTGTCTGATAGTACAAGTGCTATTAGTGTTGCACATGATCCGGTCAAGCATGAGCTTACCAAGCATATTGGTGTTGATGCTTTCTATACACGTGCTCAGGTGCAGGCTCAGGTTGTTGCGCTTCAGTATGTGCCTTCAGAGTTATAGTTGGCGGATTTCTTTAGAAAGGCACAGACCATTGCGTAGCATACTTTATTTCTCTCCAAACTCAGTGTTGTGGAACCACCATGAGTTTGAGGGGGGGTGTTAGATTTATATTTGTATATTGTATGTCCCCACTTGTTAGGGGTTTTTCCTGCATATTTCCACCTGTACATGTACTATATATTGTGGCCTTTGGCCCCCAGAGGAATACATGTTGCATATTCCTAACATGTCCGAGCACTTCACCTTGTAGGTAATCAAGGCGGCATCCATTCGACGCTCACAACAGCTAGCCGGAGTGAATGGCGACACCTGCGAGATTCAATGACGGAGCAAGTGAAAGAATAATTGCCATGTGTTGGTCGATGTTCTACACGATTTTCTCCTGATGCCTCCCAAACCTAATCAACCTCTAGCTAGATATGGTCACCGTAAACACAACACTATATGTTCTCTTTTAAAGTAACATAGCTAAACACATAACAATACACCATGCACAACAAGTAGCTCGTCCTGCCCCCTTTCCCCTTTCCTCTACTTGTAGATTCTAGCTCACCATCGAGACACTAGTTATATACTCCGCTCGATGTAGAGGATATACAAGAATAAAATAAAGGTGCCATAACTCATGCAAAGAGTAGGTAGCAACTCGAGTAGGTTAGGAATATCAATATGAAGATGGTAACTTGTGGTCAATTAAACATTATGACTCAAGATGAGAGGATATATGGTTAGTTGAACATTGTTGCGAGGAGCAACCAATAAAAGAGACCTAATGGAGTTCTATACATTGTGATAATTACTTGAAGCAAAAGAGATGAATTAGAGATGAATTTACTTGGTGATTACAGTTTGTATTGGTTATGCAAACTGTATATCTTAAAGAAAAATCTAAGCAGAATTCACTACAACTATGTTAGAGCATCTCCAGCCGTAGCCCCCAAAGGGTGCCTGACAACTTCGCTAACAAGTCATTTGGGGGCACGATCCCAAACTGCTGGCACTATGGGGACACCTTCCCACACTCGTGCCCTCCAACGATCAAACCCACAAAAGTTTTGCAAATATATTTCATTAAAATTTAGGTTTTATAGAAAGTTTGAATGAATTTTAAACCTAAACCACTAGAGGAAAAAGGGCTATCCGTTCGCGACCCCTCGGAGCATTAGTCCCGGTTGCGCCACCAACCGGGACTAATGCTGGAACGCGTCCCGGTTGGAGCGGGCACGGGGCCAGGGGGCATGCATCCCGGTTGGTAAGGGGGCATGCGTCCCGGTTGGAGCCACCAACCGGGACTAAAGGTTTGGCCATAGCCACGTGGCGTGGCACGCACCTTTAGTCCCGGTTGCTGGCTCCAACCGGGACTAAAGACCCCTGCTCGAATGGTGGAAGGTGTGAGGGGGTGTGCTAGTTTTTTCTCATGCATGCATTGAAGGTGTTTGATGAAATGTTTGAGTGAATAATTCCGTTGAATTTCTCATAGAACAAAAATATAGAAGGTGTCCGAGACGCACTTGAGCTTTCTCCTCTTTATTTTCCTCGATCGAGGTTAGCAATCTTATCTTTTCTAGGTCATTGATACAATTCATGTGTCGGTGTGAATTGGTTATTTCACTATTTATGATGTCCTGTTTTTTGATAAACTTACTTATATGATGCAGATGAACGGTCGGGAATGGATGTACGGTGACCGGCGCGTAGCCGGGTATATCAAAGGCGTGGATAAATTTATTGATGTGGCTACGACAAACAAAGAGAATGGATTTATACGTTGTCCATGTGTTCAATGTCGGAACGACAAGGAGTACTCTTCCTCGAAAATCATTCGCGGCCACCTGATTATGAAAGGTTTCATGCCCAACTATAATTGCTGGATCAAGCATGGGGAAAGAGGGGTTATGATGGAAGATGGTGAAGAAGAAGATGATGATAACAACTATCATCATATGTTTCTGAATCTGATACCGCAATGGAAGACAATGGAGAGGAAAGAGGTGAAGAACGGGCATCGGATGAGCCGGTGATGAACTTGGTAGGGTCATTTCGATGCAAAGCGAGACTATGAAATGAAAATGAGAAGTTGAAGTTAGAGGGCATGTTAGAAGATCACAAGAAATTGTTGTACCCAAATTGTGAAGATGGAAGCACAAAGCTCGGTACCACATGGAATTGTTGCGATGGAAGGCGAGTGTGGTCTAACCGACTCCTCATTTGAAAAGATGCTGAAAATAATGAAGCCAAGTTTCCAAAACATAACGAACTTCCCGAGAGTACCTACAAAGCAAAGAAGACTCTCTCATCCTCCGGGATTAGATGTGCAAAATATACATGCATGCATTAATGATCGCATCCTCTACCATGTAAGGAGTATGAGAATTTAGATAAATGCCCGGTATGCAACGCGTTGCGGTATAAGATCAGACGAGATGACCCTGGTGATGTTGAGGGAGAGCCCCTCCGGAAGAGGGTTCCTGCTAAGGTTATGTGGTATGGTCCTATAATACCAAGGTTGAAACGCATGTTCAGAAACAAAGAGCATGCCAGGTTGTTGCGATGGCACAAAGAAGACCGTAAGAAAGACGGGAAGTTGAGACACCCTGCTGATGGGTCACAGTGGAGAAAAATCGAGAGAGACTTCCCAGACTTTGCAGGTGACGCAAGGAACTTATCGTTTGGTCTAAGTACGGATGGCATGAATCCTTTTGGGGAGCAAAGCTGCAGTCACAACACCTGGCCCGTGACTCTATGTATCTATAACCTGCCTTCTTGGTTGTGCATGAAGCGTAAGTTCATTATGATGCCAGTTCTCATCCAAGGCCCGAAGCAACCGGGCAACGACATTGATGTGTACCTTAGGCCATTAGTTGAAGAACTCTTACAGTTGTGGGGCAAACCAGGTGTACGTGTGTGGGATGAGAACAAACAGGAGCCATTTAATCTACGAGGGTTGTTATTCGTAACCATCAATGATTGGCCTGCTCTTAATAACCTTTCAGGACAGACAAACAAAGGATATAAGGCATGCACCCACTGTTTAGATAAGACCGAAGGTACATATTTGCATAAATGCAAGAAGGTTGTGTACCTGGCGAATCAACGATTTCTTCCGACCAATCATCCCGTAAGAAAGAAAGGCAAGCATTTCAAAGGTGAGGCAGATCACCGGAAGAAGCCTGAACTCCCTGCTGGTGATGATGTATTTGGTATGGTCAAGGACATAGAAGTAATCTTTGGAAAGGGTCCGGTCAATCAGTTTGAGCAGCGTCGCTACAGGACACACACCCATGTGGAAGAACAAATCTATATTTTGGGAGCTGCCATATTGGAAAGTCCTGCGTCCGCTCTTCAATCGACGTGATGCATGTGACGAAGAATCTCTGCGTGAACTGCTAGGATTCCTAGGCGTGTATGGGAAGACAAAAGATACACAAAGCAGGAGGACCAACAAATTATGAAAGACCCAAAGAACATGCATACAAATAACAAGACGGATAAAGGGCGTCACTTAAGTCGTGCCCTATGCTCTTACCAAAGCGAGAAGGAAATCTTTTTGAAGTCCTTTACAAGATCAAGGTGCCGTCGGGCTTCTCATCTAATATAAAGGGATAATAAATATGGCGAGAAAAAGTTCCAAAACGAAGTCTCATGATCACACGTGATTATGACGATTGCTTCCGATTGCATTGAGGGGCTTCTAGGAAAATGTTCGAGTACCCATTGTGAAGCTGTGCATTCCTCAATGCAATATCTCGAAGGTAATCAATCCAGATATTCTTCCAAGGTTCTGAAGGATGTGGTACAATGTCTTGTTAGTTTTGAATTGGTGTTCCCACCATCCTTCTTCAATATTATGACGCATCTCTGGTTCATCTAGTGGAAGATATTGCCATTCTCGGTCCGGTATTTCGCACAATATGTTCCCCTTTGAGAGGTTCATGGGAGTCTTAAAGAAATATGTTCATAACCGTGCTAGACTGAAGGAAGCATCTCCAAGGGATATGGAGCAGAGGAGGTCATTGAGTTTTGTGTTGACTTTATTCGACCTTAAGCCGATTGGTGTTTCGACTCATGATGAGGGAAGACTAAGTGGAAAAGGCACTGGGAAAGAAAGCAATGATATGTAGGGACGGGGATTCTTTCACTAAAGCACACTACAGTTCTACATAATTCCACCTTGGCAGCTCAGATATCGAGGAACACAAGAATATTGTACGCTCCAAAAACACGGGAAGCTGAATCATGGATGAGATGAACACATGAAGTCTTTTCGGTGGTTGGATGCGGACACATCTCTTGAATGACACCACTGTTGGAGATCAGCTATACTTGTTGGCGCGTCACCATCTTCTCATATTGAATTTCCAAGGGTACGAAATAAATGGGAATACATTCTACACGATCGCCCAAGATAAAAGAGCACCAACAAAAATAGTGGTGTCCGCTTTGATGCAATAGACGAGAATGGACAAAAGGACACATATTATGGTTACATAGAGGAGATATGGGAACTAGACTATGGAGTCTCTTTTAAGGTCCCTTTGTTTACCGCAAATGGGTCAACCTGAATGGGGAAGGGTAAAGATAGACCAGTTATGCGGAATGACAACAAGGATCTCAACAATCTTGGTTATAGAGATGAACCATTCGTCTAGCCAATGATGTGTCTCGTGTTTTCTATGTGAAGGACATGTCCTCCGCACGAAAAAGAAAAAATATGCAAACGAATACATCATATGATGAGCCAAAGCGTCACATAGTTCTTTCAGGGAAAAGAAACATCGTGGGAATCGAGGACAAGACAGACATGTCAGAAGATTATAATAAGTTTGATGAAATTCCTCCCTTCACAGTGAAAACTGACCCAAGCATTCCGTTAAGTAAAGAAGATGCTCCATGGTTACGTCTGAAGCGGTCATAAGGAATGACATATGCCAAGAAGTTCATGCTCATATTATGTAACTCTAGTTCATGTATTTCGCGGTTTGTGGCTTGACCGAAGGATATCTTTCGCGGTTTGTGGCCTTTAGTCCCGGTTTTGTAGTCTCAGTTTTTAATATTAATAAATGTCTTGAGTGTAGTCCCGTTTTGTGTCTGGACCGGGACTGCCTCTATGACCAGTTTCTTGGAGATGCCGGAGGACTGGGCTCCGTCGGCATCTCCCTGAAACTAGTCATAGTGGTGTCCCTGCTCTCGAAAACCATCTTGCAGCTTGTAACTTCACTAACTAGATCAATACGCCTCGGAGCTAACTAATTTCACATATTAGGGAGTGCCTCTATGACCAGTTTCTCGGAGATGCCGGAGGACTGGGCTCCGTCGGCATCTTCCTGAAACTGGACGTAGTGGTGTCCCTTCTCTCGAAAACCATCTTGCAGCTTGTAACTTCACTAACTAGATCAATACGCCTCGGAGCTAACTAATTTCACATATTAGGGAGTGCCTCTATGACCAGTTTCTCAGAGATGCCGGAGGACTGGGCTCCATCGGCATCTCCACAATCGGCCGTAGTGGTGTCCTGCTCTCTAAAACCATCTTGGAGATGCCTCAAACTGGGCTGGAGGACTGGACTCACAAGGATGCATATTTATAGTACAAGCAGCTCGGCATAATGTCGACACTCACGACATAATGTCGACACTCACCTATTATTAGTCTTGACTCATCTTTAGTCGGTTGGTGTCTCCAACCGGGACTAAGGTTCATCTTTGTCGGTTGGTGACACCATCGGGACAAAGGCCTAACCATACGACATAATGTCGACACTCACCCCTATTATTAGTGTTGCTGGCCCACTGCCAATCCCTTCAGTCGCGGTTGGTTTCTCCAACCGGGACTAAATATGAACCCTCTTTTTATATAGGCATTTCCCTCTATTTATTAGGTAACACTTAAGACATTTATTAATATTAAAAAGCGGGACAAACCGGGACTAGCTAACACTCAAGACTAAAGCCGCCCCCTTTAGTCATAATCATGCCTAGTCCTATAGTACACAGCTTCAGGGTCTTCATCGTCATCATCATCATCATCATCATCGTCATCGTCACCTGCCACTCCGGGGATCCTCAGCCCATCCATGGCATATACCAGGGGCCATTCCAGCCTCGGATTCACGGCGGGTGGGAGAGGGGTCTCCTGGAAGACGATGCCGCTACCGCCGGGACAGTGTGGGGCCTGTGGCGGGTGGACTCGTGGGCACCGTAGGCTAGGATGGTCTCCCCCGGCGATGTAGCGCATCACTTTGATGATAGTACGGTTCGCCCACCACAGACGATGGTCGGCTTCGTTGTGGTTCACCGGTGGCGGGCCATCACCCTCGTACCTGGCGAGCTCCCTTTCCCGCCTATTAGCGAAGAAGGCATTCCAGGTGTCGTAGTTGTCGGGATCCCACTGGGGATCCATCCGCTGCTCCGGCGTGAGCTCGTGGTAGAAGTGGTTTGTGATGGCCGCCTAGCGTGCGGAACCTTGAGGGACAGGAGGGACAGGAACCCCTCCGGCCTCGGCATCCGGCCAGGCGGCGGTAGTCGGCGGACAAGGGTAGTTGGCGGCGCCCAGCGCCACGGTCTCCTCGCGGCCCAGAATGGCCCAGTAGGCGTTGTCCATTGTTCTTAGAGAGGAAGGTGTGGATGTGTGGATAGCCATGACACGATCACCCTAAATATAGAGGAAAGGCGGGAAAACTTGGCGTGAAGCTTTGGGAAATGGCGGAAATATCTTTAGTCGGTTAGTGACTACATCCGGGACTAAAAGCTCTAGTAGAAAGGAAAGGCGGAAAACTTGGCGGGAAGAGGTGGGAAATGGCGGAAAATATTTTTAGTCGGTTTGTGACTACATCCGGGACTAAATGTCTTGAACAATGATCATGTTTGAAAAACCTTCACAAAATGACCTATCATGTTCGAGGTTTCATGGCTTTTCGGTCTAAATGACCGATGTTATGTGAATCACGGCATAGTTTGTGATGTTGTGCCCATATTATGCATGTGTGTGAACATTGGTATGGAGAACAATGTTGCAGGAGGAAGTTTTCCTTTTTATATGCGGAAAAGCCCTTTTCCATTTTCGGCGCAAAAAATGGGTCGCTTGTGAAGTAACCACCAAAATGCCGTTTCACAATGCTACGTCCATTTTCCTAAAATACTAGACCACCTTACATGGAATATCTCCCAACGGTACATCTCAAACCTTTTCGTCCATCCGGGAAAAAGGACAAATGTCCCGAATCGGTAGGAAGTGGGTCGGTTTGTACTACTACATGATCTATCGCCGTGATTTTTGAAAAATCATTTTAGACTCGCAATATGTGGTTTCTTGAGAGATCCAATGCAAGTTCTAACGATGCTCGTCCCTATCTTCATGCACACGGTTCAACCATAGTTAGAAATTCAGATAATTCAAAGCGGGCATAATAAATTCAAAAAATCCGAACAATGAAAATCCTTCGCTTGGTGTCATATTTTGTTACATAGTTGAAAGGAAAAATACGGACTTGGTATATTGATCATGTTTTGAAAAAACCTTCACAAAATGACCTATCATGTTCGAGGTTTCATGGCTTTCGGTCCAAATGACCGATGTTATGTCTTGAATCACGGCATAGTTTGTGATGTTGTGCCCATATTATGCATGTGTGTGGACATTGGTATGGAGAACAATGTTGCAGAGCAAGTTTTCCTTTTTGTCGCGGAAAAGCCCTTTTCCATTTTCGGCGCAAAAAAGCGGTCGTTTTAATGAAGTAACCACCAAAATGCCGTTTCACAATGCTACCGTCCCATTTTCCTAAAATACTAGACCACCTTACATGGACTATCTCCTAACCGGTACATCTCAAACCTTTTCGTCCATCCCGGGTAAAAAGGACAAATGTCTGCCGAATCGGCAGGAAGTGGGTCCGGTTTGTACTACAGGTACATGATCTATCGCCCGTGATTTTTTGAAAAAATCATTTTTAGACTCGCAATATGTGGTTTCTTCAGAGATCCAATGCAAGTTCTAACGATGCTCGTCCCCTATCTTCATGCACAACGGTTCAACCATAGTTAGAGATTCAGATAATTCAAAACGGGCATAATAAATTCAAAAAAAAATCCGAACAATGAAAATCCTTCGCTTGGTGTCATATTTTGTTACATAGTTGAAAGGAAAAATACCAGACTTGGTATATTGATCATGTTTCGAAAAAACCTTCACAAAATGACCTATCATGTTCGAGGTTTCATGGCTTTCGGTCCAAATGACCGATGTTATGTGCTGAATCACGGCATAGTTTGTGATGTTGTGCCCATATTATGCATGTGTGTGGACATTGGTATGGAGAACAATGTTGCAGGAGGAAGTTTTCCTTTTTGTATGCGGAAAAGCCCTTTTCCATTTTCAGCGCCAAAAAACGGGTCGCTTAATGAAGTAACCACCAAAATGCCGTTTCACAATGCTACCGTCCCATTTTCCTAAAATACTAGACCACCTTACATGGACTATCTCCTAACGGTACATCTCAAACCTTTTCGTCCATCCGGGTAAAAGGACAAATGTCTGTAGAATCGGCGAAGTGGGTCGGTTTGTACTACAGTACATGATCTATCGCCGTGATTTTTGAAAAATCATTTTTAGACTCGCAATATGTGGTTTCTTCAGAGATCCAATGCAAGTTCTAACGATGCTCGTCCCCTATCTTCATGCACACCGGTTCGACCATAGTTAGAAATTCAGATAATTCAAAACGGGCATAATAAATTAAAAAAAATCCGAACAATGAAAATCCTTCGCTTGGTGTCATATTTTGTTACATAGTTGAAAGGAAAAATACTAGACTTGGTATATTGATCATGTTTCGAAAAAACCTTCACAAAATGACCTATCATGTTCGAGGTTTCATGGCTTTCGGTCCAAATGACCGATGTTATGTGCTGAATCACGGCATAGTGTGTGATGTTGTGCCCATATTATGCATGTGTGTGGACATTGGTATGGAGAACAATGTTGCAGGAGGAAGTTTTTCTTTTTGTCGCACGGAAAAGCCCTTTTCCATTTTCCGAAGCATAAAAGCAGGTCGCTTTATTGAAGTAACCACCAAAATGCCGTTTCACAATGCTACCGTCCCATTTTCCTAAAATACTAGACCACCTTACATGGACTATCTCCCAACGGTACATCTCAAACCTTTTCGTCCATCCGGGTAAAAAGGACAAATGTCTGTAAATCGGTAGGAAGTGGGTCCGGTTTGTACTACAGTACATGATCTATCGCCTGTGATTTTTGAAAAAATCATTTTAGACTCACAATATGTGGTTTCTTCAGAGATCCAATGCAAGTTCTAACGATGCTCGTCCCTATCTTCATTTTAAAGGTTACATTAATTATTTTTAAAAATAGAAAATGGTTTTGGATTATTTATTCAAATCCGTACACTTCTTATGTTTAAAGTTTTTCTAAATTCCAAATTAATATTCAAAATATAAGTTAATTCATTTTAAAGGTTACATTAATTATTTTTAGAAATAGAAAATGGTTTTGGATTATTTATTCAAATCCATACACTTCTTATGTTTAAAGTTTTCTAAATTCCAAATTAATATTCAAAATATAAGTTAATTCATTTTAAAGGTTACATTAATTATTTTTAGAAATAGAAAATGGTTTTGGATTATTTATTCAAATCCATACACTTCTTATGTTTAAAGTTTTCTAAATTCCAAATTGATATTAAAAAATATAAGTTAATTCATTTTAATTGTAAATGGTTCATATTTTAAATGGTTACATTAATTGTTTTTAAAAACAGAAAATGGTTTTGAATTATTTATTCAAATCCAAACACTTTTATGTTTAAAGTTTTTCTATATTCCAAATTAATATTCAAAATATAAGTTAATTAATTTTAAATGGTTACATTAATTATTTTTAAAATATAAATTGGTTTTGGATTATTTATTCAAATCCATACACATCTTATGTTTAAAGTTTTCTAAATTCCAAATTAATATTTAAAAATATAAGTTATTTCATTATTAATTTTAAATGGTTCGTAGTTTAAATGGTTACATTAATTATTTTTCAAAAGAAAATGGTTTGAATTAGTTATTCAAATCCAAACACTTTTTATGTTTAAAGTTTTCTAAATTCAAAGTAATTATCATTTAAAAACATTACAAATTTAAACCCCAAAATAAAAAATAAAGTGAGAACGAGAGAAAATAAGCGAAAAATTTGAAAAGCAGAATACATCCGGTTGGAGCCACCAACCGACGAAGACGAAAAACACCTACTTGTCGCCTTTCTTTGAAAATTGGACTATAGGTCGGTTGGTGGCTCCAACCGGGCGTATCTGTTTAGTCCGGTTGGAGCCACGAACCGACTAAAGGCCCTTAGTTATAACAGCGTGCCTCCTCTTCTTCTTCCTTCCCCACTCACTTCTCGCTGCCTCTTGCCAGCGCCCTCGCCAGCCGCCAGTGCTGCCCACTGCCTCCCTCAGAGCGGCTCCGTCGTCAACGCCTCCGCCCGCCACCGCGTCTCTTCCAGCTGGCAACGCCGCCCGCGTCTCCTTCCCCGACGCCGGCCGCCGCGTCTCTGCTTCCGCACGACTTCGCCCTTCCCCGCCACGCGTCGGTGCACGCACCGCCTCCGCCTCTGTCCTCCCCCTCCCTCTGCTGCTGGTGGTGGGCGCGGCGGCTTCGATCGGGTGGTGCATCATCGCCGGCGCCGTTTCCTCCACCGCCGCGTCGTCCTTGTCCACGACCACAGCGGCCGCGTCCTCCTTGACAGCGGTGGGTGGCTCGGGCCCACCTCTGCTTCCCCTTTGCTTGCGTGGCGAGGTGGCTCCGCGTCCTCTGTTCCCCTTTGCTTGCGTGGTGGCCGAGGTGGCTCAGGCCCACATGCCGACCACTATGGCTAGTTGTTACTATGGTGCAAAAGGTTTAAACATTTGATTTAATAATTTCAGAATTTGAATAAAACTTATAAATTCAATAACTTTTAATCATGTCTGAAAAATACAAATAATATACCAAAATGTTCAGAAAAATGAGAACTATCTATCTATGCTATAATCATGCATTGTTCAACAACTTAAATGACAAGTTTAATTAGAACACCCTAGTAACCCTAACAGCGATTAGGAGTTCCTTGAGTTAGGGTTTGCGCCCCTCGGAACCCCGATTAACTTGTCGAGCATGCTTTAGGGTTACATTCCAATGCACATTAACTTGTCGTATCATCATCATTGCTTGAGCATTGCATCGATTCCATGTGTTGATTGTTTCCCTTTCTTTCCAGTGATTTGGTTCTTCTCGGTAGAATACGATATCGAGATCGAGATCAAAGACCGAGATCAAGACCATAGATAGATCTAATTAAATGACAAGTTTAATTAGAATACCCTAGTAACCCTAACAGGTGATTCCGGAGTTCCTTGAGTTAGGGTTTGCGCCCCTCGGAACCCCGATTAACTTGTCGAGCATGCTTTAGGGTTATATTCCAATGCACATTAACTTGTCGTATCATCATCATTGCTTGAGCATTGCATCGATGCCATGTGTTGATTGTTTCCCTTTCTTTCCGGTGATTTGGTTCTTCTCGGTAGAATACGATATCGAGATCGAGATCGAAGACCGAGATCAAGACCATAGATAGATCGAAGACCTTTTGTAGCCTTATACTCATGTTCCCCTCTCATAGCCTTAGGGTTTAGGGTTTCTCTTCATTTTTATTATTGTGTATGTATATATTAGGGTTTCACCTTCGATCCGGAAAATATTCGTTAGCCGATTTGACTTATTCGTAACTTTCTCCTTTAGCCGCTTTGACTTATTCGTTTTTCCACATATGCAGAAAATATGGACCCACACGTCAGAGACGAAGAAAAGGAAGAGTTGATCCAAGGTGTGATCCGTGGGGAAGATAATTTAGACGTATCAACGTTTCTGAACAACTCCGGTGAGGGTGATTGTAACACCCTCAGAATCGGACCTATGCAAGTTTGAACAAAATTCGCCAAACCCGCATAGAAACGATTCAAAGGTGCCCACCAGGCACTTTCGTGCGGGTGGAAAACGAAGTAATAACATTACACAACAGTCCTCGATGGGACCCACAGAGCAGATATATATAACAGCGACTCAAAGAGTCAAGAATACAGATATACGGTACAAAGATCCAAATCACCTTGAAAAGACGGAGCGTCCGACTACGGACAAGATGCAAATGGGGCTAAGAGCCCTGAACAATAACCAATGGCGTCCATAACCCCGAGCCAAGCGAAGGGTAACCACGCTTGGCGTCGATCTCAAAACCGCTTAACAAAGGGGTGCCGACAAAGGGCAAAGCGAAAACAAAGAAGGAGCGTCGATCGAGGCCAAGACACGGCGAGGCTAGAATTCGCGGTCCTCGCCTACATAGGTATGGTGGATCGAGCGGCGGCAAAGATGCACTAAACAACCTATAGAGACTCGATACAACTGGCGGCAATCAGAGAGGGGTAAGAAGGACCTATCCGGATCCAACCTGAAGCTAACACCAAACAAACCCATCCTGGTGTTTCCCCCTCGAGACCAAACGAGGAAGTCAACCGAGGAACTCACGCGGTTGGCAGTTTTATTTGTTCAGTTATCGTTGCAGCAATTACTAGTCAGGTATAGATAATCGTCCTGATAAAGTAAACAGTGGGCCCTTTTAGTTAACCATTCCGTGATAGTTGCAACAATTACTAATCAGGTACAGATAGCATGAGATAAACCCAAAACCCAGCAGTTGTTGGTACTTTTATTCCGCTAATTCGTTGTAGTTGCAATACTTACTAGTCAGATACATTTGTCGCAAGCGACAATCAAACAAGCAATTGTGGGCAGTATTAATTAGCCATTCCATTATAGTGAAGATGATTACTAGTCATTATAAGTCAAATTTAGAGCAGTAAACTTTAGTTATGCTTGTCTATGATCGAGATACTGTGCTCCAAGTCGTCCATATCCGCGGACACGGCTTTCAGAAAGTTTTACCCGGCCGGGGTGCACCAATAGCAACACACGCTCGATCAACCTCGGAAAACCAAATCAAAACCCAACGAGGCTTTCACATTGAACAATCACAGATTCAGAAATATTTCAGGGGCCACCCTTGAGTACACCATAGCGAAGAATTCTAGCTCGAGGACGGACCCCAAAGTTTGTGGGGGGCCGGTAACGACAAGAGGTCCCCAAGCGGAACTGATACCACGTAAACGGGTCACAAATCCTAAAAGATCAAGGTGTGCTCGCACAATCGTAAATAAAGCAGTAGCATGGCATAAGTACAGGATAGTAAAACACCTCAAACTAGTTTGTGGCCCCGAAATAAGAATGAATCAAGCTCGCTCGGGGGTCCCATATACCTCCGGATGTGGATAGCGATAAATCAAGGAATTATCAAGTACTCGGGGTCTTACGGGACACAAGTGGGCGTTCGGAACCAAATATTTTCTATCACCCACCGATGCCTCTGCTTATTCAATTTTAGTTGTTAAACAGAAATTAAAGTGATGAAAAGTAAAACTAGAATCATCTCCAACATCAACATGCGGCAATACATCAGCAACTGTGGCATATGGCGACACACATCAGCACTTGAGCAAGTAACTACTACGCGCAAGTCCAACTATCTACCAAACAACAGGTAATAGGGTGTGTCCAAGGCAATATAAGGCTGCAAGGGATATCACAGGTACGGAAACTAAAGCATCGCAACACAGATAGCAATAGATCAACAGGAGGGAATAAAGACTATAAAAGTAAGATAGGTAGAAAGGGGGAGATGCTCGCCTGAAAGCATTGCCGAAGGGTTCAACCGAAGATCGGGGCGAAGCTCACATCAACTCAACGGCCTTATCCGCGAAGAAGCAAAACACTAGAACAACACCGGATGCAATATTTAATACAACGGCAGAAGATCGGCATGATGCATGCATGATGAATGACATGGCAAAGTGCGGTGCAATTAGGTCAGATTAGGCGGAACCGGGGTCCCGACAATTAGTTAAATGGTTCAAGTTGTTTGGATCCCCCGCAAATTAAATGTTGTTTAGCCATGGAACAGATGGAGCCGGTTCGCTACACATGTTTAAATGAGGCCAATATGAGACTAGATTTGCCCGCATATGGGCCCCATATTTAATTAAGAGGTGAATCGGCATAAGGCCCCCAACCAATGATATGCATGCGGGATGACAATTAAATATGCAACAAGTTGTTATGATGTTATAAAATAGGGTTTTCGGAAAGGGGTTCACACATTGAGGGGGCTCGACGATCTTGGTTTCCGGGGTTCGGGGTTCGGGGTCGGTCTCGGGGTCCAGGGTTCGACGGCCTCGGCGGGATCGTTCTCGGACTCCGGGGTTAGGGTCTTGGCGCATCCGGGGTCTCCGGGGCATGTTGTCGGTCGTGGCGTTCGGGACGAAGCACTTGTCGCATCGGGGTCTCGGTGTCGGGTGAAGATCTTGGCGTTCCGGGGACGATCTTGTGGCATCCGCGGTCGTCGGTTCGTGCCGACGGTCTTGTCGTCTCGCGGCGAAGTACTCGGGGTTCCCCTCGGAGGTCTTGTCGATGGATCCTCGGGTTCCTACGGCTCCTTGATGCGAACTAGGGCGGCTTCGGTGTTCGTGAACTTGTTGTGTCATGGCCACATGGGGGCGGGGGTGTCGAGACTTGGACCGCCAAACGCCACAGATGGAGCATCTTGACCTGCAGGTGGGGACATGCCGAGGCACAGCAAGGTGGTCTCCCTGTCGGTTCTACGGTCGAACGCCCTCCGGGCATGTAGGACGCGCAGCCACGGACCGAGGCGAGGCAGAGGAGGCGAAGGTCGGCGGCACGGCGTCCATGGTTGCCAGCCGGGAGCTCCAGGGCGGAGCTGGCTCGCCGGAGAGCAGGAAAGGCGGTGGTGCGCTGGTGGACGCAGGCGACGCGGGCGAAGGATCTGCAGGCGGCGGCGGCGGCTAGCCGGAGGAGGAGGAGGACGTTGCGGGGCGGCGGGGCTCTGCTCGGCGGGAGGAGGTGATGGCGAGCGGAGGCGCTGGGGGCGAGGATGGCGGCTCGCTGTCCGGCGAGGTGCTGCCGGGCGGCGAGGACCCGCGGCGGCTTGCTGGGCAACAGCAGCGGCCGCAGGAGAAGGGCGGAGCTGCCGGGCAGACGGGCGCGCAACGGCCTGGAGGCGGCGCTGCCTTGGCCGGAGGCGGGAAGGCGCTTCGGAGGAGGCGCGGCGAGCTCATGGGAGAGGGGCAGCGAGGGCGGCGGACGTCGGAGGTTGGCGCGCGAGACGGAGGTCGGAGGGCCGGGCGCGTGGCCGGGCGGCGGAGCGAGCTTGCAAGCTCCGGGCGAGGCAGGGAGCCATGGCCGGGCGAGGTTGAGGCCGGCAGCCAGGCGGCCGGGGCCGGGAGGAGCCTGCTCACAGGCGGGAGTGGACCGGGCGGAGAGAGAGGGAGCGAGGGAGGAGCGGTGCGGCAGCGGCGTCGGGTGGGGAGCGGGCTGCGCGCGGGGGAAGAGAGAGGGAGAAGAGAGAGAGACGGGGGGCGCGTGGGGGGTGGGTCCCGCGGTGCCCAGGTGGGATCGGGGACAACTGGGGGAGGGCGTGCGTGGCTGTGGTGTGCTGGGAGACGTGTGTGTGTGGGTCAGGTGGGGTGGTTTTAGCATAGGTGGAGGAAGGGAGCTGATGTGGCACTTTGTGGTTGGGTAGGAGGAGAGGAGAGGGTGAGGTGGAGAGATTTGATTGGGTGGAGTGAGGTGGCCAGAGGGTAGGGTAGGATAGTTGGTGAGTTTAGGATTTAGAGGGGCAGGCAGGGTGGACCGTTTGTATATTTTCTGGGGTGGTCGTTCGGGTCGCTTCGGCCCGTTCGACTGCCCCACTAAAATAATTTAAATTTTCATTTATTACAAACAAGGCTTTTGCAAACCGATTTCGGACAAAACAAAATATTCCGGGGACCCGGTTTTCGGTGTTTGAATGAGATGGGGCGTTTTAGAACACAAAACGGGTGTTGCGTAAATGGTTTTTGCAAACAATGCATGATGATGACGATGCAATGCACAAATTCAACGCGATTTTCTAGTAGTGGTTTTGCGGGATGCCACAATTCGACACCACTAACAATGGATCTCGCCCTCGAGATCCGCCTCATGGTACCGGAAGGAAGGTCGGCGATCTGCGTCTTCTCACTTCGTGTAGATCCTCGCGACACCACTAACGAGGGTTCCTTCTTCATCTGGAGAACGGCGACACCACCAGCAAAGGGTCGTTGCTCCTGACCGTCAAGAAACACTCCGGGAAACAAAAGACGAAGTCGAAGGTAAGGCCACCTCTAACTTCCATGGACGGAGTAACTTGCTGGATCCACTGATTCGACGTACAAAAGTGAATGATAAGAGCAGTGGTAGGGTAGCTACTCCATCCCACACTCAAACCATTACTCTGCACACGAATAAGCGGATTAACCATCCAACTCTCGGAATTAGACTGAAGATCTTCTTAGATGGTATCCGGAACAAAGGAATGTTGCCAGCAGAAATCGTATGAAAGGCACACTGATTAGGTTTCGCGGTGGTTCCATTGGCATGAACAACACATGCTCAAGGTATACTCCAACTTCACCAAAGCTCGTCCTTATCGTATGTTTTTCAACGACACTGATATCCAGCAAGGAACACAGATGGATAAGATCTCAAGAACAAAAGATCGGATGAAGGGCACAACAGGACAGCTGCAGATTGACGATCGTAGCGCCTCCGTTACAAAAGGGAGAATTCGAAACCCTGAAGGTACGACGGAAACCCAACCACGAGAAATCCTGGACTCGAAGAAAGAGAAGAGAGCGGATCCAAAACACGCAGAGGTAAGAGGAGAACAGCAGAGGGTAAGAAGTAAAACCAGACCTAATCAGAACTATCCAACCGATTTTCCAAAATAGTTTTGACACTCTACTTCGGCCGTTAGCTAGGTTATCCTACAGGCTGGACTTGTGGGGTATCGTAACTGCTGAGCTCTGATACCACTCTGTAACACCCTCAGAATCGGACCTATGCAAGTTTGAACAAAATTCGCCAAACCCGCATAGAAACGATTCAAAGGTGCCCACCAGCACTTTCAAGGGTGGAAAATGAAGTAATAACATTACACAACAGTCCTCGATGGGACCCACAGAGAGAGATATATATAACGACTCAAAGAGTCAAGAATACAGATATACGGTACAAAGATCCAAATCACCTTGAAAAGACGGAGCGTCCGACTACGGACAAGATGCAAATGGGGCTAAGAGCCCTGAAGAATAACCAATGGCGTCCATAACCCTGCCCAGGCCAAGCCGGAAGGGTAACCCTGCTAACGGCGTCGATCTCAAAACCTGCTTAACAAAAGGGGTGCCGACAAGGGCAAAGCAGAAAACAAAGAAGGAGCGTCAGTACTGAGGCCAGTACACGGCGAGGCTAGAATTCGGCGGTCCTCGCCTACATAGGTATGGTGGACTGAGCGGCAGCGGCAGCATGCACTAAACAACCTATAGAGACTCGATACAACTGGCGGCAATCAGAGAGGGGTAAGAAGGACCTATCCGGATCCAACCTGAAGCTAACACCAAACAAACCCATCCTGGTGTTTCCCCCTCGAGACCAAACGAGGAAGTCAACCGAGGAACTCACGCGGTTGGCAGTTATATTTGTTCAGTTATCGTTGCAGCAATTACTAGTCAGGTATAGATAATCGTCCTGATAAAGTAAACAGTGGGCCCTTTTAGTTAACCATTCCGTGATAGTTGCAACAATTACTAATCAGGTACATATAGCATGAGATAAACCCAAAACCCAGCAGTTGTTGGTACTTTTATTCCGCCAATTCGTTGTAGTTGCAATACTTACTAGTCAGATACATTTGTCGCAAGCGACAACCAAACAAGCAATTGTGGGCAGTATTAATTAGCCATTCCATTATAGTGAAGCTGATTACTAGTCATTATAAGTCAAATTTAGAGCAAGAACTTTAGTTATGCTTGTCTATGATCGAGATACGTGCTCCAAGTCGTCCATATCCGCGGACACGGCTTTCGAAAGTTTTACCCGCCGGGTGCACCAATAGCAACACACGCTCGATCAACCTCGGAAAAACCAAATCAAAACCCAACGAGGCTTTCACGACTGAACAATCACAGGATTCAGAAATATTTCAGGGGGCCACCCCTTGGAGTACACCCGCAACGAAGTAAGCTAGCTCCGAGACGGACCCCAAAGTTTGTGGGGCCGGCGGTAAACGACAGCAGGTCCCCAAACGGGGACTGTCGATACCACGTAAACGGGTCACAAGCCCTAAACAGTACAGTGTGCTATTCGCACAATCGTAAATAAAGCAGTAGCATGGCATAAGTACAGATAGTAAAACACCTCAAACTAGTTTGTGGCCCCTGAAATAAGAATGAATCAAGCTCGCTCGGGGTCCCATATACCTCCCGGATGTGGATAGCGCGATAAATCAAGGAACAGGTATCAAGTACTCGGGGTCTTACGGGACACAAGTGGGCGTTCGGAACCAAATATTTTCTATCACCCACCGATGCCTCTGCTTATTCAATTTTAGTTGTTAAACAGAAATTAAAGTGATGAAAAGTAAAACTAGAATCATCTCCAACATCAACATGCGGCAATACATCAGCAACTGTGGCATATGGCGACACACATCAGCACTTGAGCAAGTAACTACGACGCGCAAGTCCAACTATCTACCAAACAACAGGTAATAGGGTGTGTCCAAGGCAATATAAGGCTGCAAGGGATATCATAGGTACGGAAACTAAAGCATCGCAACACAGATAGCAATAGATCAACAGGAGGGAATAAAGACTATAAAAGTAAGATAGGTAGAAAGGGGGAGATGCTCGCCTGAAAGCATTGCCGAAGGGTTCAACCGAAGATCAGGGCGAAGCTCACATCAACTCAACGGCCTTATCCGCGAAGAAGCAAAACACTAGAACAACACCGGATGCAATATTTAATACAACGGCAGAAGATCGGCATGATGCATGCATGATGAATGACATGGCAAAGTGCGGTGCAATTAGGTCAGATTAGGCGGAACCGGGGTCCCGACAATTAGTTAAATGGTTCAAGTTGTTTGGATCCCCCGCAAATTAAATGTTGTTTAGCCATGGAACAGATGGAGTCGGTTCGCTACACATGTTTAAATGAGGCCAATATGAGACTAGATTTGCCCGCATATGGGCCCCATATTTAATTAAGAGGTGAATCGGCATAAGGCCCCCAACCAATGATATGCATGCGGGGTGACAATTAAATATGCAACAAGTTGTTATGATGTTATAAAATAGGGTTTTCGGAAAGGGGTTCACACATTGAGGGGGCTCGACGATCTTGGTTTCCGGGGTTCGGGGTTCGGGGTCGGTCTCGGGGTCCAGGGTTCGACGGCCTCGGCGGGATCGTTCTCGGACTCCGGGGTTAGGGTCTTGGCGCATCCGGGGTCTCCGGGGCATGTTGTCGTATGCGTCGGGACGGAAGCACTTGTCGATCGGGTCTCGGTGTCGGGTGAAGATCTTGGCGTCGGGACGATCTTGTGGCATCCGCGGTCGTCGGTTCGTGCCGACGGTCTTGTCGTCTCGCGGCGAAGTACTCGGGGTTCCCCTCGGAGGTCTTGTCGATGGATCCTCGGGTTCCTACGGCTCCTTGATGCGAACTAGGGCGGCTTCGGTGTTCGTGAACTTGTTGTGTCATGGCCACATGGGGGCGGGGGTGTCGAGACTTGGTCCGCCAACGCCACAGATGGAGCATCTTGACCTGCAGGTGGGGACATGCCGAGGCGCAGCAAGGTGGTCTCCCTGTCGGTTCTACGGTCGAACGCCCTCCGGGCATGTAGGACGCGCAGCCACGGACCGAGGCGAGGCAGAGGAGGCGAAGGTCGGCGGCACGGCGTCCATGGTTGTCGGCGGGGAGCTCCAGGGCGGAGCCGGCTCGCCGGGGCCTGCCGGAGCAGAGGGAAGGCCCGGCGGTGGTGCGCTGGTGGACGCAGGCGACGCGGGCGAAGGATCTGCAGGCGGCGGCGGCGGCTAGCCGGAGGAGGAGGAGGACGTTGCGGGGCGGCGGCTCGCTTTCGGGGAGGCGGTGATGGCGGCGAGGCGCTGGGGGCGGATGGCGGCAGCTGCTCGGGCGAGGTGCCTGGGCGGCGCGGACGAGGACCGCAGCGGCGCTTGTTTCAGCAGCGGTGGCCGCAGGGAGAAGGCGAGCTCGCTGCCGGGCAGCGCACGGGGCGCGGAAGAACTGGCGCGGCGGCCTTGGCCGGAGGCGGGAAGGCGCCGTCGGAGGGAGCGGCGGCGAGCTCATGGGAGAGGGCCAGGAGGGCGGCGGACGCGTCGGAGGTTGGCGGCGAGACGGAGGTCGGGAGGGCTGGGCGCGGGCTGGCGGAGCGAGCTTGCAAGCTCCGGCGTGGGCGAGGGGAGCGGCTCGCCGGGCGAGGTTGAGGCCGGGCGCGAGGCCGGGGGCGGGGCCGGGAGGAGCCTGGCTCAGCGGCGGGTGGACCGGGCGGTGGCGGGCGACGGTGGAGGCCGGAGATGGGGGTGAAGGGCGCCGGAGCGAGGAGGAGCCAGCGGCAGCGGCTGGTAGGAGCGGCTGCGGGGAAGAGAGAGGGAGAAGAGAGAGAGACGGGGGGCGCGTGGGGGTGGGTCCCGCGGGGCCCAGGTGGGATCGGGGACAGCTGGGGGAGGGCGTGCGTGGCTGTGGTGTGCTGGGAGACGTGTGTGTGTGGGTCAGGTGGGGTGGTTTTAGCATAGGTGGAGGAAGGGAGCTGATGTGGCACTTTGTGGTTGGGTAGGAGGAGAGGAGAGGGTGAGGTGGAGAGATTTGATTGGGTGGAGTGAGGTGGCCAGAGGGTAGGGTAGGATAGTTGGTGAGTTTAGGATTTAGAGGGGCAGGCAGGGTGGACCGTTTGTATATTTTCTGGGGTGGTCGCTTCGGCCCGTTCGACTGCCCCACTAAAATAATTTAAATTTTCATTTATTACAAACAAGGCTTTTGCAAACCGATTTCGAACAAAACAAAATATTCCGGGGACCCGGTTTTCGGTGTTTGAATGAGATGGGGCGTTTTAGAACACAAAACGGGTGTTGCGTAAATGGTTTTTGCAAACAATGCATGATGATGACGATGCAATGCACAAATTCAACGCGATTTTCTAGTAGTGGTTTTGCGGGATGCCACAGTGATCCTCTTTTTACCGGAATAGACAACTTGTTTGAGGTTTAAGGTGTTGCCTTCCGCGAGGGAGAAGGCGATGCCTTGTGTAATCGAGAAGACGACCGCTCCGGCGAGGTGCATGTAATATAAATCAATTCATTAATTAATCATCTGCTATCTATATAGAAATAGTAACGACGATCTTTCTTCTTTTAGCCCTCCGGATCGAAGGAATCTACTGAAAAGAGCAGACGAGGCCCAACCAAAAAGTTGCAAGACCATGAGAGGTTCAGGATCGAAGATGTCGCTGAAGACGGTAAACCGACAGCTCCCGAAGTTGTCGCAACCAAATTTGTGGCACAATGCGGAGTAATCGTTAGGGACTTAATCCCGATTACCATTAGAAATTGGAATAGGCCTGCTAATGCGGATGAAGAGGGAACATGTTTATTTGTCCCTAACCACGCCAAAGATTTACTGTGGAAGATGCTCATGGTTAATTTCAAACTACCGAAGATAAAGCTGGATCCAAATGCGGAGGATCCAGTTGAGGACGCCTTACAACATGGGAGAGCCATGGAGGCTAAGGTCAGGGAGTGGGCTTTGAAGAAGATGGCCCAGTGTTTCACCAACTGGAAGAAAAGATTTCACCTTGACTATGTCGTGAAAAATAAGACTCCCGATTTCAAGAATATTCAGTTTGAGAAGATAAAACCATTCTGGGATGAGTTTGTGGAATACAAGAAATCAGAAAAGGCTAAGAAAATGTCTGAAACGAATAAGTCAATGTCGCTAAGAAGAAGTATCACCATACTATGGGGCAAGGTGGCTACAGGTTGGCATTCCTAAGTGGGAGAAACTTGAGCAGAATGCGTGATAAAAATATCACCCGAGATGCATTTATTGGGTAGCGTGCAAGGAATTGGTTTTACGGGCATGGGGCACTGGACTCTAAGGGAGGTGTATATATAACATACGACATAAAGAAGACCCTTGCCAATCGAGAGGATCGAAAAGCAAGAAGGCTGTTAAAGATGGGGACTTCATTCCCGATAGAGAGAATGATGAGCTCACACTCTCCCTTGGAAATAAGGAACATGATGGATGAACACGAGGCACAATAGGCTCCCAATCATGGAGGACTGGGTTTCCCGAAGAGAGGAAGAAATATCCTGATAGAAGCCGTCAGAGGAGTAAGGACAGGGCGGCAGTTGAAGCAGAAAGTCAGAAAGAGCGAATGCGTTTAATTGAAGAACGATTAAAGCAACAACAAGATGAAATTAACTCACTTAAAGAGCAAAGTACTACCGGCCCATCTCAACAGCACACTGCATTCGATGCTACCGGCCTATCGAATAATCGAAAAAGCAGTGTGGCTTCCACCAAGGTCCCGGGTGATGACAATGGCGATGACCATGATGCACCGACGATGGCTCCTGTTGGCTACCCAGTGGATGATATCAGAGAGATGACACACTGCGAGCTACATATCAAAGTTGTGAACATATCAATGAAAGTGGCGGTCGTCTATGCCTTACCAATTGGACCCACACCAACTTACCACTGTCGTCCGGTTCCAGAGGGCTACGCTGTTGTCGGCGTGGATGAAATCATGCCCACCTTTGAGGTTTTGGATCTTCACTACCCTACTGGTGAAGGGGATGTGACTGTGCTGGGTGATGCAAAAAACGTCACCATTCTATGGCCGAAGTATTGTATCGTGCTTCGAAATTACACGCCAAGGCCATCTTCGCCGCCGCCTCACCCGTCTCCAGCGAGGTCGTCTCCGTCGCGGCAGCCGTCTTCGTCGCCTCACCCGGCTCCGTCGCCTCACCAATCTCCGGTGCAGCCATCGCCGCGCCAGATAAAAGCGAAGCGCATCGCCATCGTAAGGCCGTGGCGATCGCCAAACGTAAACAAGAGCCTCTTCCAAAAGTACCAACGGTTCCTCCCAAGAGAGCTTATGATCTTCAAGAGGAGACTGGCGATCGTTGATGCGAAACGACAGCGTTTTTCGCTAAGCTGAGGCGGCCGAAAGAGCCAGAGTTCCCCAACACCAAAGAAGAAAAAGCCAAAGTGTTGAAAATGCTAAAGACTCTTCATCAACCCGAGCCAAAGCTGTCATCAGACTATGAGCGTTCTATTCTCAAGTCACATGCAGCACAAAAAGCCTCGAAGAGCAGTACTGATGCAAGCGGAAATCTGTTGCCCAGCTCGGAGAACAAGCAAAACAGACTTGCGCCCCTCTCAAGGTGATTTCTCAAACCAATGTGGGGTCGAGCAAATATGGGGCCGAAGAGCAGTATGATCCAGAGGTAGTTGCACACGAAGAAGCCGCTGCTCAAGGTATGAGTATTGCCCAAGATTTATCCCAGTTAGAGTTCTTCCTCGGAGTGAAGTAGCATACAAATACCAGACGGAAAACCTCTCGTCAAACCGAGGAGGTAAACAATCTTCCAACAAAATGCGAAGATTGCATAATCGGTACATGCATGCCACAAGGGCGGGCTAATCGGATAGTGCCGAGGGTTACAAAAATCATCATGGGAAAGATAAGGATGACATGATATCCATTGAATTTGATGAACTATTTCAATTATTCAATCAAGACGCCTTTGGACAAATCGATCATCGCGCCTATTGTCTGTAAGTACTAATTCTGTAATTAATTTAGTCTCCAGCTATATTATTTTGTTTATTGCATGTATATAATCATACTGTAATATGCAGAATGAAGATTCTCGAATGCAGCAGAGGACAAATCTATGACATTGGCTTCATTGACCCATATTGGGTTCATGAAGCTAATCTCAAAATAAGCCCCCAGGATACGGAGGATAATATAGTACACGCGTTAAGGTTTCAAGAAACCAAAAGAGAAATACTATTTCCTTACAACTTCCTGTGAGTCTTATTGTCTTGTATACACATTCTATTTCGCTTACTCGATGTTAAGTATATAATTGATTAGTTTTGCATTCGCAGGTACCACTATATTTTGTTAATCATTCAACTTGACAAAGGGCGTGTACTAGTCATGGACTCGAAACATAAACCCCTTGAGACGTGGAAGGACATGCAGATACTTCTCCAGCGGTAATTCTAATCATTACGACACTATATCGGCAACGTTCGTGAATTTTATGATATCAAGTACTTAATAACTTATTTTATTCGCTTTTCTCGGCAGCGCTTGGAAACGGTTCACCAAGAAGGCTAGGGGTGTTTGGAAAGAGGAGCTTACATTTCAACCACTAAATGTAAGCACCACTAGCTATATCCGCGCATCTCTTTGATTCTAGTTTTGTTACAGTTATTATCATGCTTGATTATTATTTTGATTGAACTCTGTTCTCTTAAAGTGCCTGACGCAGGGACCAGGTAACAATCTATGTGGATACTATGTATGCGAGTTCATCCGGCAGACGTGCGATGAGAAGGGCAGAAATTTAGAGCAACTCCACGTACTAAACAATTTCTATAGTTTTTAATTACAATCAAATTGTGTTTAGTTTCATATTCATATAGGCTGACTCATTTTTTAAATCAGATCGAACGTCTACGGGACGGTCTTCTGCCAAAGGATCGTACGAGCAATTCAGGAGGAATTGGATGGATTCTTGGATGCAGAAGTCCTAAACACACAAGGGGAATACTACTCGGCTGTGTATAGACAATAGGAATTGTAAAAATAACAACTTTCAAGAAATTGGCCGATAGCATCGAATAACAACTTTTGTATGTAGTGGATGAACTCGATCCGTGTATTGAATGTAATGTTGTCATGATGATCTTGTGTAATATAAGGTTCCTTCGTTGATAAGTGCAAAACACTAAATAAACAATAAAACAACCTAAATGAATTCTCTGCCGCGGAAAAAGTGGCGAAAATGCTGCCGCGGCAACAAAATGTGCCAAAATGAATTCTCTGCCGCGGCAGAGAAATGGGCCAAATCTCTGCCAAGAGGGTTATTAGTCCTGGTTCGTTACGAACCGGGACTAATGCTCCACCCCCTCGCTCTGATGCCGCCACGTGTGCCCCATTTGTCCCGGTTGGTGGGGCAACCGGGACTAAAGGTTAGAGCTTTAGTCCCGATTGCCCCGTCCCGGTTGGGCAACCGGGACTAATGGCCCTTACCAAGCGGGACGCATGGGCCCTTTTCTACCAGTGAACTAAACTGCGGGAGGATAGGATTTGCGCCGCCACGGCCCTTCTCGTCGTCACCGATACTAATCCAGGTTATAGATGGCCCGGGGTATGGCCAGTCCACCCGCGTCGCTACCTGCACCTACTACGGCGGCAATGCCGGTGGAGGAGGCAGCGTCCCCAACTACGGGAGATTTGACCTTCCCTTGTGAGATTTTCTCCAGTCTTGTTCGTATCCCAACCTCGGTGTCCTTGTTCTTGTTAGATCAGCTCCCAATCTGTAGGGGAGGCTGTTCTGGCGGATTGTGAACCCCTTTTCGACCACTCTGAGACTATAATAATTCTCACCATGTTGAATATTTTACGTGTGTTCGAGCACTTCACCTTGTAGGTAATCAAGGCGACATCCATTCGACGCTCACAACAGCTAGCTAGAGCGAATTGTGACACCTACGAGATTCAACGCCGGCGTAAGTGAAAGAACAATTGCCATGGATTCTCGAAGTTCTACACGATTTTCTCCTGATGCCTCCCAAACCTAATCAACTTCTAGCTAGATACGGTCGCCCTAAACACAACACTATGTTCTGTTTTAAAGCAACATAGCTAAACACTTAACAATACACCATTTACAACAAGTAGCTCGTCCTGGGCCTTTTCCCCTTTGCTCTACTTGTAGGTTCTAGCTCACCATCGAGATACTAGTTATATACTCCGCTCAACATAGAGGATATACATGAAGAAAATAAAGGTGCCAGAACTCATGCAAAAGAGTAGGTATATCAATATGAAGATGGTAACTTGTGGTCAGTTAAACATTATGACCAAAGATGAGAGATTATTTGGTTAGTTGAACATTGCTGCGAGGAGTAACCAACAAAAGAGACCTAATGGAGTTCTATACATTGTGATAATTACTTGAAGTAATCATGATAATTATTCTTTCAAATTAGAGATGAATTTACTCAGCGATTGCAGTTTGTATTGGTTATGCAAACTCTGCTATATCTTAAAGAAAAAGCTAATAGCATAATTCACTACAACTATGCTAGAACATCTCCACCGGTAGCCCCCAAAGGGTGCCCGACAACTACGCGAACAAGTCGGTTGGAGGCACCGGCCCAAACTACCAGGACTACGGGGAGCTTTCCCACACGGGTAGCCTTCAACAATCACCCCCCCCCCCAAAGGTTTGAAAATAGATTTCATTCAAATTTAGGATTTTTATACAACGTTTGAACGAAATTTAAACCTAAACTAACCTAAAACTAAACTGCGGGCGACTAGGGTTTGTCCATGGCCATGTCCTTACTCGTCGACGTCGAGGTTGATCCAGGTGGGATGTGGCCTGATGTATGGCTAGTCCACCTACATGGGCATTTGCACTTGCACCTACACCTGCAGCGGTGGTGGCGGTGGAGGCAGCGTCCTCAGATGCGGAGTACGCAACCATTGGTCTAGCACGGGCTCTCACATTGCCTCAAACGTGCCTGCGCACTACGCCTCCTCCCCGAGCCGCGACTACGTAAAACACAATGGCATGGCGGTAGGCCTCTTCTGGGTCCATGTCTAATGACTGGGCTTGATGTCGAGGTGATCCAAGTGCATGTGGCGGACATCATGGTTCCATGGATCTTCATATGGGCCAGCCTTTGCCACCACCTCTTCGCTCTCCATTTGGAGGAGCGACATACAGAAGGCGTCGTCTGCCTAGATTGGGTCCACCTGTTGTGCTGGCGTGAGGCATGCGCGCCGCTGCTGGATCACCTCCTCTAGATCTTCGTCACATGGAAAGGCGGGATGGCGTACCCGCCGCTGCTGATGTTCCATTCACGGAGAAGCGCTAGTACGACGACACAAGAAGGTTGCTCTTGGACAGGACCAATGCCTCGTCGATGATGAGTCTATGATCGGGGTGCATGTCTGCCATCGATGCTATTGCTACCGCCTGCCTTGTGGTTGTGGCGGCCCATGGTGACTGGCGAGGAGGGAGTGGCTCAGGAGGAAGGCAAGGTGAGACTAGTTTGCTGCAACGGTAAGGGAAGGACACTCTCTTTTTATGCGGGTCGAGGAAGGTAGGCGGAACCACCGACACACCATTACTCTGGCACGCCGTGAGTCAAACCATCGGCGTGTTACGACGAGGGATGATTGGCATGTGAAACCGGCGAAAGTGTACAGTTGCGCAACAAGCCTTTAATTCCGCTGACCTGACCGTTGTGTGGCTACCATGTGTGTATGGGTGGGGAGGGGGGATGCAACCAATCCAACATGGTGTCGGTTGCCGGTGCCCCCTGGTTCACCCCTATGGGTAGGGCTGGCGCGGGAATGCTGGACAAACAATTGGACCTCGCTTGTCGCCGACACCGGTTGAGTGCTGCCGGTGCGGGTCGTTTTTTGCCCACCTCGAAAGCCCTTTTGGGAGACTGTTGGGACGCCTGGTGGAGATGCACTTACAACTTGGTTAAGTGTTATTTTGAACACTGCATTAACTTTCCGGTACACAAGTCTGTACCTCCGAAACAGTCTTTGGCAGTCCTAACATGCGTTGAATATTCAGGTACTGAATGAGAGAGAAAGAGCAATTGCTTATAAGAACAAAAAGTCTAAAAGACGCTGAACTACCAAAAGTTATACCGATCCCTTCTATCCATATTAATTGATTTGAATTTGTCTCGAATGTATCTAGCACCAAAACATGTCTAGATACATCCGAATCTAGACAAATTCAAGTCAACTAATATAGATTGGAGAAAGTAGTATCTTCTTTTAAACTTAGCACTACTGATTAATCGTGCACAATAATGTATGTCTAAGAAGCCCGCCACAGAAAACATTATCGGATGATATCATAAAGAACATCAACGCCCACATCACTAACACCATATACACTACCACTACAGGAATAGGAAGCTACGCCGACGGCCGGTCGCTACGCCGACGGCCAAACGTCGGGATCGTCGGCGTAGCCATCATCCAGACCAGCCCCGCCAAGCAGCTATCGGTGTATAATTTCCCTCGGCGTATCCTATGCTACGCCGATGGCTGCCCACGGCGTAGCTATTTTTTTTACCTCATTAAACTTTAAAAAATTATAACTAAATCATTATAATTCAGAAAAATACAAATAATATATCAAAATTTGCAGAAAAATAAGACATCTATCTACACTCAAATATTATAAATTTGTAAATAAAAATTAAGTTAAACATAAAATATTATATATAGTTTAAAACGGGCATAAAAAAATTCAAAAACGATCGAAACAATGCGAAACCTTCGCGTGGTGTCATATTATATGACATAGTTATAAGGAAAAATATCAAACTTGGTATATTGATTATGTCTAAAAAAACCCTTCACAAAATGACCTATCTCATTCGAGGTTTCTTGGCTTTCGAGTCAAATGACCAATGTTATGGCTAGAATCAAGGCATAGTTTGTGATAATGTGACCATATTGTGCATACATGTGCATCATGGGATGGCGAACAATGTTGCAAGAGAAAGTTTTCCTGTTCGTCGTACCAAAATGTCATTTACCATTTTTCGAGCATAAAAAACGGACGGTTTTGTGAAGCAACCACCAAATGGCTAATTCAAAATGCTACCACCATATTTTACAAAAATACTAGACCACCTTTACGGACAATGTCCCAATAGAGAGATCTTAAACCTTTCCGTCTACCCCTGTTGAAAAAGACAAATTCCTGCCGAATCGATAGGAAGTGGGTCAGATATGAACTACAGGTACATGATTCGATGCTCATGTTTTTTTACAAAAATAATTTTTAGGTTCAAAATATGCTATTTTATCAAAGATCCAATGCAAGTTTAGCGAGGCTCAGCTCCGAGATAAGAATCTTCATGCCCGTCGTTCGACAAAGTATGACGATAGTTTAAAACAGGCATAAAATTTCAAAAACGATCAAAACAATGCAAAACCTTCGCGTGGTGTCATATTATGTGACATAGTTACAGGGAAAAATATCAAACTTGGTATATTGATTATGTCTGAAAAAAACCTTCACAAAATAACCTATCTCATTCGAGGTTTCTTGGTTTTCGGGCCAAATGGCCAATGTTATGGCTAGAATCAAGGCATAGTTTGTGATAATATGCCCATATTGTGCATACATGTGCATCATGGAATGGCGAACAACATTGCAGGAGAAAGTTTTTCTTTCCGTCGCACCAAAAAACCATTTTCCATGTTCCGAGCACAAAAAGCGAACGGTTTGTAAAGCAACCACCAAATGGCTAATTCAAAATGCTACCACCATATTTTACAAAAATACTAGACCACCTTATATGTACAATGTCCCAACAGAGGGATCTTAAACCTTTTCGTCCACCCCTGGTGAAAAAGACAAATTCCTACTGAATCGATAGGAAGTGGGTTAGATATGAACTACAGGTACATGATCTGATGCTCATGTTTTTTTTACAAAAATCATTTTTAGGTTCAAAATATGCTATTTTATCAAAGATCCAATGCAAGTTTAGTGAGGCTCGGCCCCGAGCTAAGAATCTTCATGCCTGTCGTTCAACAAAGTTTGACGATAGTTTAAAACGGGCATACAAAATTCAAAAACGATCGAAACAATGCGAAACCTTCGCGTGGTGTCATATTATGTGACATAGTTATAAAAAAATATCAAACCTGGTATATTAATTATGTCTGAATAAACCCTTTATAAAATGACATATCTCATTCGAGGTTTCTTGGCTTTCGGGTCAAATGACCAATGTTATGGCTAGAATCGAGGCATAGTTTGTGATAATATGCTCATATTGTGCATACATGTGCATCATGGGATGACGAACAATATTGCATTAGAAAGTTTTCCTTTTCGTCGCACCAAAAATCCATTTTCCATTTTCCAAGCACAAAAAACAGACGGTTTTGTGAAGCAACCACCAAATGGCAATTTAAAATGCTACCAACACATTTTATAAAAATACTAGACCACCTTGTATGGACAATTTCCGAACAGGGGAATTTGAAATCTTTTCGTCCACCTCTAGTAAAAAGACAAATTCCTGTCGAATCGGTAGTAGTGGGTCATATATGAACTACAGATACATGATCCGATGCTCATGTTTTTTTAGAAAAATCATTTTTAGGTTCACAATATGCTATTTTATCAAAGATCCAATGCAAATTTTCCTTTTCATCGCACCAAAAAGGCATTTTTTATTTTCCAAACGCAAAATGGGGATTTTCTGAAGCATGCATCAAATAGCTAATTTAAAAACGGAGGGTTAGTGTTTAGTTGATATGGATATCATTTTTGGATTCCTCTCATTTTTCTGATCAATTTAGACATATTATTTTATCGAATTCCGATTTACAGGTTTAAAGATATTAGTTATTCCATATTAAATAGAAAAATACAAAAAAGTAAAATTGTTATATTTTTATTTGAATTCAATAATATTTTTACTTATTCATTAATGTTTATTTAAATAATTATTTATAATTTCAAAAAATACAAACATGTGACATGATGATATAAGAGTTAATAGGATTGATATCATATTATTGACAACAATGTATGAATTACTTTGCGGAAACAGATTCTAAAAAAATCAGAAAGTTAAGCGTACCGGAGCCGGAGTAGTATTAGGATGGGTGACCGGCCAGGAAGTTTGACCAAGACTGCAATTTAATTAAATATTAAGTGCAATTAGTGTTAAAACTGTTCAAAGTGAGAGATTAACAATTCTAACAATTTAGATTAAAAAAACGAGAAAACAAATAATAAAAAAAATATATTTTTTTAAATTTTTTTTGCAACCTGCTGACAGGCTATGCGACAGCCGCTACGCCGAGGGCAAAGCCGTCGGCGTAGCATACGCCGACGATATTTCTATAGCCGACGGTCTGTATGTGCTCCTCCGAGGAAGACCTACGCGTACAATACGCCGAGGACAATTTGGCCTACGTCGATGGCTTTTTGCCCTCGACGTAGCGCACACGTCGTGTATGTTGCTCTATAGAAAAAAATACCATACACTATGTGACGAGTCAATCTTTTTCTTTTGAACATTAAAGGCCTCGAAAGGCCTGGAAACTGTATTAATAACTCGGCGGGTACAAATTTACATTGAGGCTCTTCAGCACAAGGAAAATAAAAAATAAAGCCTCAAAGTTTGCATAACAGACCTTAAGACAAAACAGAGAAAAGCAATCAGATCCTCGGTCTGCTCCGCCGCAACTGATCGACCTCCATCACCTGCTATGTATGGAAACCCAACGAGCTATAGCTACGGGGTCCAACTTAAATAAAATCTGAATCTTTTTACTCCGTTTCCTACCCTTCCCGACTTCCCGTGAACAGAATTTTCTCTTGTCATGCACCGATCGGTAGAGAAATATTGTTTAACCGAATGAATCGAACCAGCAAGTTGGGCCGCTTTCTCTGTCAGACGCGATGAATCCATGTCCTGCTATGTATGTATGGAACTGATTCAGAGGTCTCGATGAACCGTTTTGCTATAACATAGTGGCTGGTCTAAAGGCATATATAGGTACACTAAAAGCCGTGTCTTGTATACTAATATAATTGTCTGCCATTCTTTATGTTTTCCTATCACCTTCTTATGCTGGAGTAACAAGATCATCTATATCAACAGTCAGGTACGTTCTCCCTTTTACTGTGCTAATATTATAGAGTAACTTGAATGTTAAGCACACTTGAATGTTCATATTTTATCTTGTACTCCCTGTGTTACATAATATAAAACGTTTTAGAGATTGCTAAAACGTTTGCAATATAGGGAGTAGTGGTTCATGACCTCCGAATAGATTGACTTTATTACATGTAAATGATGATACATTTTCAACTTGGGTCCCACCATTTTGTGGGTTCACTATGCGGTGTCTAGCTGTGGCAGCAGACTGAACAGTTTCAACTTTTTAGGCATGACAAATATGTGCATCGTAAGCTTGGCGATGCCAAAGTTTTCTTGGGCATGCTTCCGTGGACCCACTGCTGAAAGGAGCTGGTAGTAGAGGCGACAACCGGAGAAGAATTGGCAGATGAAGTGGCGGCGGAAGGAACATGAAGCCAGTCTAACTCCCAAAGTCCTGAAGAGTCACGGCTGCGAGGGCCAGCTCCAACCAGGGTCTGGGTGCGACGGTCCTGGACAACACAAGAATCAGCATCAAGAATGACGCGACAACCAGAGTCAGTAAGCTGGCTAGCAGAGAACAGATTCATCTTAAGAAGAGGGACATGAGAAATATTAGGAACAAAAAAAGAAGAAGTAGAAAGGGTGCCCCGACTAGAAACAGGAAGAGAGGTACCGTCAGCCGTGAAAACACGAACAGGAGAAGGGAGAGAACGAAGAGCGGACAGAAAAGAAGACTCAGAGGTCATATGAAAGGAAGCTCCAGAATCCAAATACCACGGGGACGTACCTGACTGTGTAGAAGGTGGTGGTTGCGCAGTGCCTGAAGAATCAGTCACAGAACCAGCAGTGCCTGTCGAAGAAGAGCCTGTAGCAGCAAGCAGACCGCGAAGACTCCTGATAATGTCCTCATCGGAGAGAGCAACTGCTAAAGATCCGGAAGGAGCCGACTGCCCACGAGCCTGGTGCTGCTGACGTAAACTGGGATCCCGGGTATAACAGGTGGCCCAAGTGTGGCCATCCTTGTTACAGTAAGAGCAGTGACGAAGAGAACCACGGCGACCCTGACCACGAGCCTGCTGGTACTGACTCTGACCCCGAGACTGCTGATGCTGACTCTGACCATGACCTGGAGGAATGGGTAGTATCGGCGGCGGCACAGAGGACCGCGACTGAGTCGAGGGAGAAGACGACATAGAAGGACCACGAGTAGCAAGCACAGATGGAACCGCAAGAAGACCAGCACCACGAAGACGGGTCTCCTCAGCCCGAAGCTCAGACAACACCTCAGAGAGCGGAACACGACCACGGGCATTCAGCTGAGCACGCCGGGGCTCAAACTCCTGGTGGAGCCGAGAAAGAAACTCATAGATGCGGTGAAACTCCAAATCCGAGCGCACAATCTGACAGCACGAGCATGTGCCACACACAGCAGTACGGAGAGAATCAAGCTGACGCCAGATAGAAGCACTCTGAGTATAGAACTCATCAATAGTGGAATCACCCTGCTGAAGAGCATGCTCCTGGCGAACCACAGACAGGTAAAGAGCATTCCTAGACGGCTGATAGCGCTGACGAAGATGGGCCCACTGAGCGGCAACAGTAGGGAGACTCATGAACTCAGCAGCATACTGGGGCAGAACACTGGAGGTGAGGACAGCAGCAGCACGAGCATCCTCATCGACCCACTGAGTGTAGGCAGTCAGATCATGACGATAGGCCTCGAGATCAGAAGAGTACTGTTTGAACTTCAGGTCATAAGCAGCAACAACACTATCATCGGCTCTCTGAGCAGCATCCTTGGCCTCCTGAGATGCATCAGTGCCGAGGACAATCGGCGTCGGCGGAAGAGGAGCCACACGAGCAGAGGGGCACGACGGACATGAGACCTCGCCGGAGAGCACACCCAAAGACGGAGACCGCGCATGTGAACGTGCATAAAGGCAGCGAAATCAGGATAATTCGCGTCATCGAAGATCACCGGGCAGCGAGGAATCGCAACATAACCTGATGCAGACGCGAGCGGGCGGCAGGAGGCGGACGCGACGCGGGCAGATGCGGGCGGGCGCGGGCGGACGCTGGCGGGCGGATGCGGGCAGGAACGCTATGCGGCAGGTTCCTGGTGGAGACCACGCGGGCTGGGCGCCTCAGGAGTTGGAGATCGGCAGGGCGGACGTGATGCGGGACGGGAGCGCCCAGGACGTGACGCGGGCAGGGAGTAGGCTTCTCGGCGGAGACGGAACCGCCCAGACTCGATCTGATCAGCGATTTCGATCAAAGCTTGCTAGCAGTCCGGGAAGATGACGTGAAGCAACACAGATCCAATCCAATCTGGAAGATTGGGAAGCACAGCAGATCTGATCTGGAAGAAAAAATTTGACGAGTAGACTACTCCACACAAGCGGCCAGAACGGGAACCGGCGTTGGCCGGGGCGAGCTAACGGCGGCGGCGGTCACAAGCAGAGGACCGTTGTATTCCTCTTGAGGGCAAAGGCCACAATATATACTACAGGTACAGGACAAATATGCAGAAAGCCCCTTAACATATGAGGGAAATATAATATACAGATATATACACTAATACGTGGATCGTTTCGAACACATAAATTTCTCGTGTAACCATGTAATTCTTGGAGGCCTATGTCGTCAGATTGTGGCAGTCGAGATGGTACAGAGTGTCATATTCATTCAAACAACCAGATTACATCAGACGCAGGACCAGCTAGAATGCTTCAGAAGCACCAACTGTCTCAACACTTTGCAGAAAAGACCCCAAAAGAATATACAAACAAGTCTTTAAGAGACCCCTACATAGAAAACGACATCGCTCGTTTTCTCGAGCCATTGTCGCAGGAGACTTCATCGGAGAAGGAGATGGAACACCACAAAACCTTAACCCGGCAAGATTCCTCGCAGATAAACTGCTTTGTGGACCTCTCATGGTCATGGATCCTGCCACGGACGGCGGGAAAGACTTCCTCTAGGGAACGTCGACCGGAGAAGACCTCGATCTTCACCGTGCCGCTGCACCACTCGAACCAGTGGTCAACATACAAGAGCAGCACCACCCGTCGGCACCCTCGAACCCAGCATCAAAACCCCTAGTACTTGGAGCACGCCGACCACGCCCGTCAGTCACACTCCTATACGGTTCCTCCCGAACTCCATGGCATCGTTAAAGCGAGCAAGGGGAGAGGCGGAATGGCGGAAGTGGAGCTGCTCAGGCGCGGCATTCGGGCGGTGTGACTTGTGAGCCTATGCGCGGGGACGCGAGTGGAGGTGTGTGCGTGCGTGACACAAGGGGCATCGACCAGGATTGTAGGTGGGGGGAATTGTCTAGCTAGGTTATAGCCTTAGAGAAAATGGGTCTTATTCAATGGATTTGTAATCCAGGAAATTAGCCTTAGAGAAAATATGCGTTTCTCGTTTTAACTCTAATTTCCGGGATACCATATTCATTAATTTGTTTCCAAATACTTCGTGAACAATTGATTGTGGAGATCGAGTGTCCTACAATAATGAGGTCAAAATCATGCTCCCTCCATCCAGGTTTATTGGGCTATTAGCCCTGTGCAGGGTGACCAACGCAATTAGTCATTGGGCTGGAAAACTGCCCGGGTACTACTCTGGCGAGATTTAATGACGTGGAGGTGAACCATTGATTCTGGCCAAGATTTGAGGTAATCGCATGAATGCAGAAGATCAGATTCACACGAGGCATGCAACACTACTCCCGAATCATGCAAACAGATTGAGGTGTGCTTTAATTGGAAGAGGAAACGAGAAGGAAAGTCCAACGGGACGAGGAGTAATTGATGGCAATTAAAACTGCTATTAGCCCAATTTCAAAACGGCCCAATTTTACTTGGATCCCCCTTCGTCCGACTCCCAGCGTCCACTCGGGTTTTCGGCCTCCGTTGATCACGTCTCCGTCAATTATGTGTTTCGTGGCACACGAACGTTTCGCTTTCGCTTGGTCCTTCGCCTCGCGAAAATAACGCGTCCTCAAAAACGTCCCCATAGTCAACACAGCCACGCCGACACAGCGCCCCTCCGCCCCTGGCAAGCCACCCGTGCTCCGGCCCCCTCATCCACCGTAACGTCCCCACTATCCCTCTCCGCTGCGGCTGCCGCGTCAACCTCCTAGCACACAGCCTGGATTCATCGTGCGCCACCATGTCCAGCAATGTTCATGGCGCCATGGCCGGCATGTCGCCGCTGGACTACGGTGTAGTAGACGACAGCCTGCACAGACGACAAGGGTGGCGTCTACCGGCGCCCGATGCCCGTGCTCCTCGTCGCGAGCAGCCAGACCGCATGGATTCCATCTGGTCCGCCGGCATTAAGCTCCGCCTCATGGACGGTCCGTAGATCGATTTGCCGCCAACAACGATTAGGGGCGGAGTTCAAAATTCACCACCTCACCGGCTCACCCCATATTCTTCGGCTTAGATTGGTGAGGCAAATCACCGTGCTGTCGAGAGATCATCGGATCAATCTATCCGGTCTCGGGTTAGCCGCTTGTGCCGCCGGAGGAGTGCATGAAGACGTCGACGCCGTTCCAGGAGTCCACCTACTGCGACGTCTGCCGCTGCACCTTCTCCACCTTCCACCGGCGCGTACGCATCCACTCCCTCTCGCATCCGCGTAGGTACTTCTCGGTTTGGTCACTTGGTGCTATCAATGGCTCTGTACATCCTATGTTGCAGGGATACGGCACCGGAAAACGGCTGGGACACGCAAGGATACTTCTGGGATACGTACAGGCCTGTTTCCACTTCATCGAGAGCCCATAGAAAGGCCTGATTGCTGGATTACCTAACCTAATAATCTCCTGAAATACTCTCGCCGTCACCTGGCAGTTGCCACATCGCGAGGTCCATCGAAGTCTTGGCGGCGCATCTGGAACTGGAAGCTCTGTCTCGGCGGCGCCGGCAGCCCCTTGCTGCTCGTCTTCAAGTCAACTCTGTAGCCAAGTAAGTCTAATTCCATTGCTCCAATCCAAGCTCTCCATTCTTTACATTAATGCTATGAATTAGGATTTTGGGGAGTACGTAGGGCATCTATTTATCTCTTTCTCTCAATTGTTAGGAATGGCGCCTAGGTCAAACAGTCAATCGTCTTTCGTTCTTTCTGGGGGGACTGGTTCTGGGAGTACCAACGCAGATGAATCTGAGGACAACCAGTATACCAATCCAAAATACCCTCTATGGGTTCATGTTAAAAGATACAGCGCAGGTGGTAGTGAGTCTAGCCGTGGAGGCAATTCAAGATTTATATGCCGATTTTGTGATGGAGATTTCCCTGGGAGTTATTCCAGAGTTAGAGCCCATCTTTTGAAGATTTCTGGTAATGGTGTGCTGTCACATCCCAAATTTTAGATTTGGTCTTGCATATCATTTATATCATTGCATCATATCTTTTCATGCAAAATCATCGATTAGAAAGGTTCGGCGAAACGCCAAATTCAAAACCCTTTTTTGTTTCGCTTCGAGGTTCCTGCGGGGAGTTTTGGAGTGTCTTGCAACAACCATCCCTGTAGGTTCGAGTTTTCGCGCAAACTTCGACTGAAAGTTCTGCCACTCGACGATACGAACCCGTAGGCGCGAGAATCGCTCCAATCGGAGTTCGTATGCAAAAGACTCGGACGTTTTAGTAATCCGCCGGAAAACGGTCCGAAAATCCGGACCGATTTCCGAGTTGGAGTCAGTTTCTGGACAGAATTGGAGTAGAACTCGTGCGAGAGGGCCACAAAAGGACCCTACCGGGACCTCGTTTTCCGTGCCCTACCCGCCGCCTCGACCGCCCGCCTCCCCGCGATCGCGCTACCGCCGCTGGCCGCTGCCGCTCGCCCGCCGGCCATGGTTCGGCCACAACCGCATCGCTGCCACCCGCCGCTGCCGCCGCTGCGCTGCCGCTGCCAAGAAGCCGCCAGCCGCCGCTTTCGCCGCTGCCGCCATTGCCGCCCGCCGCTGCTGCGCCGCCGCCGCGCGCCGCCACGCCGCCGTCGCCCTGCGCCGCCGTCGCCGCTGCCTCGTTTAGCATGCTCGCTTGCACGCGTACAAGCATGCTTGTGCGCGCGTCATCGCATGCACGCTTGCATGCACACATACACGCACGTACGCGCGCCGCCTCGCGCCGCGATTGTTTTTCACGACCCGTAGTGACCGTGTGTACGTCCGTGCAGGAAGAACCACGCCGCCGGAACCGATCGCCACCGCCGTTCGGAGCTCGCCGCACCTTCCGGAGCCCGAATCGCCATCCGTTTCCGGTAAGACAGCAGCCACCGTCAGATCTCAGATCAGTGGGCTAGATCGTTCGTTGACCGGTCAACATCCAGGTGTTGACTAGTCAGACGCCCAGTCAGCGCCCAGTCAGCGCCCAGTCAAACAGACACAGTTGACTGAGTCAATTTCGTTAATCCCTTTAGTTGGCAGATTTCGATAGAATCTTGTAAATTGCGTAGAAATTCAACCGCTTGGCCAAAAATTGCAAATAAAATATGTACGAGTTCAGTGAGTCGTGTAGAATCTCGCTGTACCTTTGGTTCAGACTTTTACTGTCAGGTTTAGTACAGTTTAATCAAACTAGTTAGTGGTCTTTTCGGAGTAATAAATTCGTAGAAAAAGATCCGTAGCTCCAAAAATCGCGTGTGATATGTCCCTGAGCTCGTGTGAACGAGGGAAATCTCATCGTGAATTAAAAAGGTAGGCTTACAGTAAAAACTTCTGCAGTATTTGTCTAATGGAGTTCTGCAGTGTTTTAATTACTCGGGGAGTTTTATAAATCCTTTTCGAGTAATTCCAATTGGTACTGTTTCTATTCAGCGATGCCTATGCGGTAGAATATTTCCAAGATTTTACGAACAATATACTACCGATAGTGAATTATTTAAGTTCTAGCTCTAGTTTGGAGCATTACTTTTGTCTATTAGTTTTCCTAGCGCCAAATCTATTTTCCATGCATGTATTCGGTAGTATTATGGATTAGAACTATGTGGTGCAGCTGTGGCACCAATTACTTGCCGTTCTTGCATTCATGCATCATATTTGTTGCATATGTTGTGGATTGTTTGTTTATGAATGCAATTGTGTCGTGTAGATTGTGCTGAGTGCAACGCTTGTTCGTGTGAGGATTGTGCTCCAGACCGCTACAACCAAGGCAAGTAGATGCTACTTTGTTCATGATATCGTCCTACTATTTTCTATGCATTTTCGTGTATTTTGTAGATGCATGTGTAGGATGATACTATCGCTATGCTATGTCCTATTATGTGGTAGGACCCTCTTTGTAGATGAACCACCGTTGGTAGATGTGCTTAGCCATGATATGTTGAACGAGGGCTGGGTTACATCATTGATACTTGTTTTCTCAAAGTATTGGTTTGTGAAAACTAAAACAACTTAATCACTGAACCCCTTGGGTGTGATGGAATTGATAAATTTTGGTGGTTTCATTGCGGAAAGGCACCCAGGTATCAAGAGAGAATGATTGGCTTCTTTATTGTGTAGCTTACGTGTACAACCATGTGCCAATAATGAAATGGGCGGTTGGTTGGACTTAGTAGGTTGTGGTAACTCGAACCCGCGTATCCAGATATGTAGAATTTGGGTAGGTTGGACCGGTGCGCGTCGGGATTGAGGAGTTACTTCCCGAACAGTCTCTTCTTGGCCTTCTCCCTATCATCACCCAAAAAGAGAGTGATGGTACGAGCTGGGCTGGCCAAGTCACATGAGTAAAGTGTACTAACCTCTGCAGAGTGTATAATCTAATCGATTAGCCGTGTCCCCGGTTATGGACATCTGAGTTGCTAGATATTGATTCCATGACATGTTTCTCGCTCATTCTAATTTCATAATTGCTTTAACATTGTTGGGTTAACTTAATTGGGATCTTTTCAAAGAAAATTGAAAACTGTTTATGAAAGTAGGATAAATGTATTTGCAAATGCAAGCCAGACACAGCTCCAATTGCCAGATATACATGTAGATGTTAGAATTATTGTCTCCTTTACTGGCTCTACTTGCCATATATTCCATGTATTGACCCTTCGGGGCTGCTACGTTTCATGTTGCAAGTTATTCCGATTCAGATTGATCGTATTAGGCCACGGTACTCCACTCGGCACTTGTTCACTTGTGGGCAATTTGAAGATTGGAGGATTTACTCGCTTTTGTTGCTACCTGAACAATTTGAGCTAGCTTTATGCTAAGCCTTTACATTGTAATAATGGTACTCTGGATCTTGTAGATCATGATACACGGTTATTTGCTATGATTATCTATCTTACTCTATTGTGGGCCAATGAACCGATCCAGGGATTGACATGTCACATAGAGGCCACGGTCTTTTCAGAACCGGGGTGTCACAGGATGGTATTAGAGCCCGTGTGTCGATCAGGATCGTGACCTAGGATTGGATTAGGAAGCCATAGAATTATTAAAGCCTATATTAACACTGTCTTTCCTCTTATGCCTTTCACCCTCGTAAATTCTTATCATATGCTATTCTCACACTTTCCTCTTTTACTTGTTAGATGGGAGACGTCAGGACTGAGTATGTCACCATGGAGTCACCAAGGCCCTTTGCAGGCGGCATTAGCTCAACTCTCTCAGTCATTGGGATTGCCACTGCCTATGTTCAAGGGAAGAAGGCTGTACACCTATGGATATGGAGAGGATGCATGGGAGATCACTACCTTCATATTCAGAGATGCCGCCTTGCTAAACCCCACTTGGTCTACACCAAGATATCACAGCGGGACTTGGAATCAACTTGGCTACATGAAGCCTGTCTCAGTGCTATGTCCGACACCTACTACTGCAGATTCACCCTACCGTGATTATGTGGCGTGATGAAGAAGGGAACATTGTGATTATTGGCGACATGAACAACATGCACATAGAGACATGAGAGAGGATGGAGCTCTAGTAGAGAAGGTGAGGATGTTTTGCAGACTTCACTAGCAATGGAATGGTGGTCCAAGGACGCATGAGATAGACCTGCATGAAGCTCAGGAGTTACGGGAGACTAGCAGAGATGAGACCATAGCCCATCTTCATGCACAAAACATACAGTTGTGCAAGGGACCGTCCGGAAAGGGACCAAACCATTGAAGCTATGACCCAGTTGCCGCTCTCCAGCAGTTAAATCCACCCTCGATGATGACAATGGAGATGATGGCAACAATGGTGATGATGATGACAGTGGTGGCGATGATGATGATGAGGGCAGTATGATGATGATGGAGCGATGATGGTGGAGGAGATGAAGGCTTGCGGTGAGGATGAAGAAGAAGAGGAGGATCCAGAAGAGGTGGAGTTTGAAGTCTCAAGTGATGGTTCAGGAGAGGTGTACACTCCGCTGCCATGGTTGTACCGCGAGCCAAAGCGCCAACGCATGACCGCAAGGACCTACCTCAATCTCTTCAAGAAGTAGATAGAAGTCCACCAATTAGTCCACGTTATCCATAACCGGGGACACGGCTAATCGATTAGATTATACCCGAACAGTAGGTAGGGAGAAGGCCAAGAAGAGACTGTTCGGGAAGTATCTCCTCAATCCCGACGCGCACCGGTCCATTGTTCGGGTATGGACAATGTGGACTAATTGGTGGACTTCTACCTATTTCTTGAAGAGATTGAGGTAGGTCCTTGCGGTCATGCGTTGGCGCTTCGGCTCGCGGTACAACCATGGCGGCGGAGTGTACACCTCTCCTGAACCATCACTTGAGACTTCAAACTCCACCTCTTCTGGATCCTCCTCTTCTTCTTCATCCTCAGCTGCAACAACAACAGCTTCATCTCCTCCACCATCATCGTCTCCATCATCATCGTCCTCGTCCTCATCATCATCATCGTCTCCACTGTCATCATCATCACCATTGTTGCCATCATCTCCATTGTCATCATCAGAGGGTGGATTTAACTGTGCTTGGAGAGCGGCAATCTGGGCTGTCATAGCTTCAATGGTTTGGTCCCTTTCCTGGACGGTCCCTTGCAATTGCTGTATGTTTTGGGCGTTCTCCTGCAAGACCATGAAGATGGGCTATGGTCTCATCTCCGCTATCGTGGTAGTCTCCAACTCCCATGCTTCATGCAGAGTGTCTATCTCCGCCCTTGGACCACCGTTCCCTTGCTAGTAAAGTCTGCAATCTCCTTCAACATCCTCACCTTCTCTGCTAGAGTTCCATTCTCTCTCTCCATGTCCTCTATGTGCCTCCGACGGGGCGGCATGTTGTTCCTGTCGTCTGGGGTAATCACAATGTTCCCTTCTTCATCACGCCTTCCATAATCACGGTAGGGTGAATCTGCAGGCAGTAGGTGTCGGACATAGTGGCACTGGCGAGACAGGGATTCATGTACAGCCAAGTTGATTCCAAGTCCCCAGTAACCAACAAAAGAGACCTAATTAATGGAGTTCTATACATTGTGATAATTACTTGAAGTAATCATGATAATTATTCTTTCAAATTAGAGATGAATTTACTCAGCGATTGCAGTTTGTATTGGTTATGCAAACTCTGCTATATCTTAAAGAAAAAGCTAATAGCATAATTCACTACAACTATGCTAGAACATCTCCACCGGTTGCCCCCAAAGGGTGCCCGACAACTACGCGAACAAGTCGGTTGGAGGCACCGGCCCAAACTACCAGGACTACGGGGAGCTTTCCCACACGGGTGCCCTTCAACAATCACCCCCCCCCCCAAAGGTTTGAAAATAGATTTCATTCAAATTTAGGATTTTTATACAACGTTTGAACGAAATTTAAACCTAAACTAACCTAAAACTAAACTGCGGGCGACTAGGGTTTGTCCATGGCCATGTCCTTACTCGTCGACGTCGAGGTTGATCCAGGTGGGATGTGGCCTGATGTATGGCTAGTCCACCTACATGGGCACTTGCACTTGCACCTACACCTGCAGCGGTGGTGGCGGTGGAGGCAGCGTCCTCGAGATCACGAGTACGCAACCATTGGTCTAGCACGGGCTCTCACATTGCCTCAAGCGTGCTGCACTCGCCTCCTCCCGAGCCGCGACTACGTAAAACACAATGGCATGGCGGTAGGCCTCTTCTGGGTCCATGTCTAATGACTGGGCTTGATGTCGAGGTGATCCAAGTGCATGTGGCGGACATCATGGTTCCATGGATCTTCATATGGGCCAGCCTTTGCCACCACCTCCTCGCGCTCCATTTGGAGGAGCGACATACAGAAGGCGTCGTGTGCCTAGATTGGGTCCACCTGTTGTGCTGGCGTGAGGCATGCGCGCCGCTGCTGGATCACCTCCTCTAGATCTTCGTCACATGGAAAGGCGGGATGGCGTACCCGCCGCTGCTGATGTTCCATTCACGGAGAAGCGCTAGTACGACGACACAAGAAGGTTGCTCTTGGACAGGACCGATGCCTCGTCGATGATGAGTCTATGATCGGGGTGCATGTCTGCCATCGATGCTATTGCTACCGCCTGCCTTGTGGTTGTGGCGGCCCATGGTGACTGGCGAGGAGGGAGTGGCTCAGGAGGAAGGCAAGGTGAGACTAGTTTGCTGCAACGGTAAGGGAAGGACACTCTCTTTTTATGCGGGTCGAGGAAGGTAGGCGGAACCACCGACACACCATTACTCTGGCACGCCGTGAGTCAAACCATCGGCGTGTTACGACGAGGGATGATTGGCATGTGAAACCGGCGAAAGTGTACAGTTGCGCAACAAGCCTTTAATTCCGCTGACCTGACCGTTGTGTGGCTACCATGTGTGTATGGGTGGGGAGGGGGGATGCAACCAATCCAACATGGTGTCGGTTGCCGGTGCCCCCTGGTTCACCCCTATGGGTAGGGCTGGCGCGGGAATGCTGGACAAACAATTGGACCTCGCTTGTCGCCGACACCGGTTGAGTGCTGCCGGTGCGGGTTGTTTTTTGCCCACCTCGAAAGCCCTTTTGGGAGACTGTTGGGACGCCTGGTGGAGATGCACTTACAACTTGGTTAAGTGTTATTTTGAACACTGCATTAACTTTCCGGTACACAAGTCTGTACCTCCGAAACAGTCTTTGGCAGTCCTAACATGCGTTGAATATTCAGGTACTGAATGAGAAAGAGCAATTGCTTATAAGAACAAAAAGTCTAAAAGACGCTGAACTACCAAAAGTTATACCGATCCCTTCTATCCATATTAATTGATTTGAATTTGTCTCGAATGTATCTAGCACCAAAACATGTCTAGATACATCCGAATCTAGACAAATTCAAGTCAACTAATATAGATTGGAGAAAGTAGTACTTCTTTTAAACTTAGCACTACTGATTAATCGTGCACAATAATGTATGTCTAAGAAGCCCGCCACAGAAAACATTATCGGATGATATCATAAAGAACATCAACGCCCACATCACTAACATCATATACACTACCACTACAGGAATAGGAAGCTACGCCGACGGCCGGTCGCTACGCCGACGGCCAAACGTCGGGATCGTCGGCGTAGCCATCATCCAGACCAGCCCCGCCAAGCAGCTATCGGCGTATAATTTCCCTCGGCGTATCCTATGCTACGCCGACGGCTGCCCTCGGCGTAGCTATTTTTTTACCTCATTAAACTTTGAAAAATTATAACTAAATCATTATAATTCAGAAAAATACAAATAATATATCAAAATTTGCAGAAAAATAAGACCTATCTATCTACACTCGAATATTATACATTTGTAAATAAAAATTAAGTTAAACATAAAATATAATATATAGTTTAAAACTGGCATAAAAAAATTCAAAAACGATCGAAACAATGCGAAACCTTCGCGTGGTGTCATATTATATGACATAGTTATAAGGAAAAATATCAAACTTGGTATATTGATTATGTCTGAAAAAACCCTTCACAAAATGACCTATCTCATTCGAGGTTTCTTGGCTTTCGAGTCAAATGACTAATGTTATGGCTAGAATCAAGGCATAGTTTGTGATAATGTGTCCATATTGTGCATACATGTGCATCATGGGATGACGAACAATGTTGCAGGAGAAAGTTTTCCTGTTCGTCGTACCAAAATGTCATTTACCATTTTTCGAGCACAAAAAACGGACGGTTTTGTGAAGCAACCATCAAATGGCTAATTCAAAATGCTACCACCATATTTTACAAAAATACTAGACCACCTTTACGGACAATGTCCCAATAGAGAGATCTTAAACCTTTCCGTCTACCCCTGTTGAAAAAGACAAATTCCTGCCGAATCGATAGGAAGTGGGTCAGATATGAACTACATGTACATGATTCGATGCTCATGTTTTTTTACAAAAATAATTTTTAGGTTCAAAATATGCTATTTTATCAAAGATCCAATGCAAGTTTAGTGAGGCTCAGCTCCGAGCTAAGAATCTTCATGCCCGTCGTTCGACAAAGTTTGACGATAGTTTAAAACAGGCATAAAATTTCAAAAACGATCAAAACAATGCAAAACCTTCGCGTGGTGTCATATTATGTGACATAGTTACAAGGAAAAATATCAAACTTGGTATATTGATTATGTCTGAAAAAAACCTTCACAAAATAACCTATCTCATTCGAGGTTTCTTGGTTTTCGGGCCAAATGGCCAATGTTATGGCTAGAATCAAGGCATAGTTTGTGATAATGTGCCCATATTGTGCATACATGTGCATCATGGAATGGCGAACAACATTGCAGGAGAAAGTTTTTCTTTTCGTCGCACCAAAAAACCATTTTCCATGTTCCGAGCACAAAAGGCGAACGGTTTGTAAAAGCAACCACCAAATGGCTAATTCAAAATGCTACCACCATATTTTACAAAAATACTAGACCACCTTATATGGACAATGTCCCAACAGAGGGATCTTAAACCTTTTCGTCCACCCCTGGTGAAAAAGACAAATTCCTGCTGAATCGATAGGAAGTGGGTTAGATATGAACTACAGGTACATGATCCGATGCTCATGTTTTTTTTACAAAAATCATTTTTAGGTTCAAAATATGCTATTTTATCAAAGATCCAATGCAAGTTTAGTGAGGCTCGGCCCCGAGCTAAGAATCTTCATGCCTGTCGTTCAACAAAGTTTCACGATAGTTTAAAACGGGCATACAAAATTCAAAAACGATCGAAACAATGTGAAACCTTCGCGTGGTGTCATATTATGTGATATAGTTATAAGAAAAAATATCAAACCTGGTATATTGATTATGTCTGAATAAACCCTTCATAAAATGACCTATCTCATTCGAGGTTTCTTGGCTTTCGGGTTAAATGACCAATGTTATGGCTAGAATCGAGGCATAGTTTGTGATAATATGCTCATATTATGCATACATGTGCATCATGGGATGACGAATAATATTGCATTAGAAAGTTTTCCTTTTCGTCGCACCAAAAATCCATTTTCCATTTTCCAAGCACAAAAAACAGACGGTTTTGTGAAGCAACCACCAAATGGCAATTTAAAATGCTACCAACACATTTTATAAAAATACTAGACCACCTTGTATGGACAATTTCCGAACAGGGGAATTTGAAACCTTTCCGTCCACCTCTGGTAAAAAGACAAATTCCTGTCGAATCGGTAGGAAGTGGGTCATATATGAACTACAGATACATGATCCGATGCTCATGTTTTCTTAGAAAAATCATTTTTAGGTTCACAATATGCTATTTTATCAAAGATCCAATGCAAATTTTCCTTTTCATCGCACCAAAAAGGCATTTTTATTTTCCAAACGCAAAAAGGGGATTTTCTGAAGCATGCATCAAATAGCTAATTTAAAAACGGAGGGTTAGTGTTTAGTTGATATGGATATCATTTTTGGATTCCTCTCATTTTTCTGATCAATTTAGACATATTATTTTATCGAATTCCGATTTACAGGTTTGAAGATATTAGTTATTCCATATTAAATAGAAAAATACAAAAAAGTAAAGTTGTTATATTTTTATTTGAATTCAATAATATTTTTACTTATTCATTAATGTTTATTTAAATAATTATTTATAATTTCAAAAAATACAAACATGTGACATGATGATATAAGAGTTAATAGGATTGATATCATAGTATTGACAACAATGTATGAATTACTTTGCGGAAACAGATTCTAAAAAAATCAGAAAGTTAAGCGTACCGGAGCCGGAGTAGTATTAGGATGGGTGACCGGCCAGGAAGTTTGACCAAGACTGCAATTTAATTAAATATTAAGTGTAATTAGTGTTTTTACTGTTCAAAGTGAGAGATTAACAATTCTAACAATTTAGATTTAAAAAATGAGAAAACAAATAATAAAAAAAATATATTTTTTTAAATTTTTTTTTGCAACCTCTTTGACAGGCTGTCTGACGCCGAGGGCAAAAGCCGTCGGCGTAGCATCTGTAAACGATATTTCTATAGCCGACGGTTTGTATGTGCTCCTCAGGAAGACCTACGCTGCATACGCCGAGGACAATTTGGCCTCGTCGATGGCTTTTTGCCTCGGCGTGGCGCTACGTCGTGTATGTTGCTCTATAGAAAAAAATACCATACACTATGTGACGAGTCAATCTTTTTCTTTTGAACATTAAAGGCCTCGAAAGGCCTGGAAGCTGTATTAATAACTCGGCGGGTACAAATTTACATTGAGGCTCTTCAGCACAAGAAAAATAAAAAATAAAGCCTCAAAGTTTGCAAAACAGACCTTAAGACAAAACAGAGAAAAGCTATCAGATCCTCGGTCTGCTCCGCCGCAACTGATCGACCTCCATCACCTGCTATGTATGGAACCCCAACGAGCTATAGCTACGGGGTCCAACTTAAATAAAATCTGAATCTTTTTACTCCGTTTCCTACCCTTCCCGACTTCCCGTGAACAGAATTTTCTCTTGTCATGCACCGATCGGTAGAGAAATATTGTTTAACCGAATGAATCGAACCAGCAAGTTGGGCCGCTTTCTCTGTCAGACGCGATGAATCCATGTCCTGCTATGTATGTATGGAACTGATTCAGAGGTCTCGATGAACCGTTTTGCTATAACATAGTGGCTGGTCTAAAGGCATGTATAGGTAGACTAAAAGCCGTGTCTTGTATACTAATATAATTGTCTGCCATTCTTTATGTTTTCCTATCACCTTCTTATGCTGGAGTAACAAGATCATCTATATCAACAGTCAGGTACGTTCTCCCTTTTACTGTGCTAATATTATAGAGTAACATGAATGTTAAGCACACTTGAATGTTCATATTTTATCTTGTACTCCCTGTGTTACATAATATAAAACGTTTTAGAGATTGCTAAAACGTTTGCAATATAGGGAGTAGTGGTTCATGACCTCCGAATAGATTGACTTTATTACATGTAAATGATGATACATTTTCAACTTGGGTCCCACCATTTTGTGGGTTCACTATGCGGTGTCTAGCTGTGGCAGCAGACTGAACAGTTTCAAATTTTTAGGCATGACAAATATGTGCATCGTAAGCTTGGCGATGCCAAAGTTTTCTTGGGCATGCTTCCGTGGACCCACTGCTGAAAGGAGCTGGTAGTAGAGGCGACAACCGGAGAAGAATTGGTAGATGAAGTGGCGGCGGAAGGAACACGAAGCCAGTCTAACTCCCAAAGTCCTGAAGAGTCACGGCTGTGAGGGCCAGCTCCAACCAGGGTCTGGGTGCGACGGTCCTGGACAACACAAGAATCAGCATCAAGAATGACGCGACAATCAGAGTCAGTAAGCTGGCTAGCAGAGAACAGATTCATCTTAAGATGAGGGACATGAGAAATATTAGGAACAAAAAAAGAAGAAGTAGAAAGGGTGTCCCGACTAGAAACAGGAAGAGAGGTACCGTCAGCCGTGAAAACACGAACAGGAGAAGGGAGAGAACGAAGAGCGGACAGAAAAGAAGACTCAGAGGTCATATGAAAGGAAGCTCCAGAATCCAAATACCACGGGGACGTACCTGACTGTGTAGAAGGTGGTGGTTGCGCGATGCACGAAGAATCGATCCAGAACCAGCGGTGCTGTCGAAGAAGAGCACATGGCAGCAAGCGACGCGAAGACTCGATAATGTCCTCATCGGAGAGAGCAAGCGCTAAAGATCCGGAAGGAGCCGGCCACGAGCTTTGGTGCTGGCGTAAGCGGGATCCCGGGTATAACAGGTGGCCCAAGTGTGGCCATCCTTGTTACTGATGAAGCGATGTGAAGAGAACCACGGCGACCGACCCACGAGCTTCTTGACTCGACCGGAGGCTGCTGATGCGACTCGACCATGACGGAGGAATGGGTAGTATCGGCGGCACGAGAGGACCTTGCCGAGTCGAGGAGAAGACGACATAGAAGGACCACAAGTAGCAAGCAGATGGAACCGCAAGAAGACCGGCACCAAGGCGGGTCTCCTCAGCCCGAAGCTCAGACAACACCTCAGAGAGCGGAACACGACCACGGGCATTCAGCTGAGCACGCCGGGGCTCAAACTCCTGGTGGAGCCGAGAAAGAAACTCATAGATGCGGTGAAACTCCAAATCCGGCGCTGTCGGCACGAGCATGTGCCACACACAGCAGTATGGAGAGAATCAAGCTGACGCCAGATAGAAGCACTCTGAGTATAGAACTCATCAATAGTGGAATCACCCTGCTGAAGAGCATGCTCCTGGCGAACCATAGACAGGTAAAGAGCATTCCTAGACGGCTGATAGCGCTAACGAAGATGGGCCCACTGAGCGGCAACAGTAGGGAGACTCATGAACTCAGCAGCATACTGGGGCAGAACACTGGAGGTGAGGACAGCAGCAGCACGAGCATCGAACTTCAGGTCATAAGCAGCAACAACACTATCATCGGCTCTCTGAGCAGCATCCTTGGCCTCCTGAGATGCATCAGTGTCGAGGACAATCGGCGTCGGCGGAAGAGGAGCCACAGGAGCAGAGGGGCACGACGGACATGAGACCTCGCCGGAGAGCACACCCAAAGACGGAGACCGCGCATGTGAACGTGCATAAAGGCAGCGAAATCAGGATAATTCGCGTCATCGAAGATCACCGGGCAGCGAATCGCAACATAACGTCTGAGCGGCGGGCGGCGGGAGGCGACGCAGGCGGTCTGGGCGGGCGCGGCGGCGGGCGGGCGGATGCGGCAGGAACGCTATCTGGCGGAGTTCTGTGGAACCACGGGCTGGGCGCCTCAGGAGTTGGAGATCGGCAGGGCGGACGTGACGCGGGACGGGAGCGCCCAGGACGTGACGCGGGCAGGGAGTAGGCTTCTCGGCGGAGACGGAACCGCCCAGACTCGATCTGATCAGCGATTTCGATCAAAGCTTGCTAGCAGTCCGGGAAGATGATGTGAAGCAACACAGATCCAATCCGATCTGGAAGATTGGGAAGCACAGCAGATCTGATCTGGAAGAAAAAATTTGACGAGTAGACTACTCCACACAAGCGGCCAGAATGGGAACCGGCGTTGGCCGGGGCGAGCTAACGGCGGCGGCGGTCACAAGCAGAGGACCGGTGGGCACGAAAACCTAAAACCGGCTCTGATACCATGTTAAAAATAGCCAAGTTGTATTCCTCCGGAGGCCAAAGGCCACAATATATACTACATGTACAGGACAAATATGTAGAAAGCCCCTTAACATATGAGGAAAATATAATATACAAATATATACACTAACACGATGGATCGTTCCGAACACATAAATTTCTCGTGTAACCATGTAATTCTTGGAGGCCTATGTCGTCAGATTGTGGCAGTCGAGATGGTACAAAGTGTCATATTCATTCAAACAACCAGATTACATCAGACGCAGGACCAGCTAGAATGCTTCAGAAGCACAAGCTGTCTCAACACTTTGCAGAAAAGACCCCAAAAGAATATACAAACAAGTCTTTAAGAGACCCCTACATAGAAAACGACATCGCTCGTTTCCTCGAGCCATTGTCGCAGGAGACTTCATCGGAGCAGGAGATGGACCACCACAAAACCTTAACCTGGCAAGATTCCTCGCAGATAAACTGCTTTGTGGACCTCTCATGGTCATGGATCCTGCCACGGACGGCGGGAAAGACTTCCTCTAGGGAACGTCGACCGGAGAAGACCTCGATCTTCACCGTGCCGCTGCACCACTCGAACCAGTGGTCAACATACAAGAGCAGCACCACCCGTCGGCACCCTCGAACCCAGCATCAAAACCCCTAGTACTTGGAGCACGCCGACCACGCCCGTCGCTCACACTCCTATACGGTTCCTCCCGAACTCCATGGCATCGTTGAAGCGAGCGAGGGGAGAGGCGGAATGGCGGAAGTGGAGCTGCTCAGGCGCGGCATTCGGGCGGTGTGACTTGTGAGCCTGTGCGCGGGGACGCGAGTGGAGGTGTGCGTGCGTGACACAAGGGGCATCGACCACGGTTGTAGGTGGGGGGAATTGTCTAGCTAGGTTATAGCCTTAGAGAAAATGGGTCTTGTTCGATGGACTTGTATCCACGAAATTAGCCTTAGAGAAAATATGCCTATCTCGTTTTAACTCTAATTTCCGGGATACCATATTCATTAATTTGTTTCCAAATACTTCGTGAACAATTGATTGTGGAGATCGAGTGTCCTACAATAATGAGGTCAAAATCATGCTCCCTCCATCCAGGTTTATTGGGCTATTAGCCCTGTGCAGGGTGACCAACGCAATTAGTCATTGGGCTGGAAAACTGCCCGGGTACTACTCTGGCGAGATTTAATGACGTGGAGGTGAACCATTGATTCTGGCCAAGATTTGAGGTAATCGCATGAATGCAGAAGATCAGATTCACACGAGGCATGCAACACTACTCCCGAATCATGCAAACAGATTGAGGTGTGCTTTAATTGGAAGAGGAAACGAGAAGGAAAGTCCAACGGGACGAGGAGTAATTGATGGCAATTAAAACTGCTATTAGCCCAATTTCAAAACGGCCCAATTTTACTTGGATCCCCCTTCGTCCGACTCCCAGCGTCCACTCGGGTTTTCGGCCTCCGTTGATCACGTCTCCGTCAATTATGTGTTTCGTGGCACACGAACGTTTCGCTTTCGCTTGGTCCTTCGCCTCGCGAAAATAACGCGTCCTCAAAAACGTCCCCATAGTCAACACAGCCACGCCGACACAGCGCCCCTCCGCCCCTGGCAAGCCACCCGTGCTCCGGCCCCCTCATCCACCGTAACGTCCCCACTATCCCTCTCCGCTGCGGCTGCCGCGTCAACCTCCTAGCACACAGCCTGGATTCATCGTGCGCCACCATGTCCAGCAATGTTCATGGCGCCATGGCCGGCATGTCGCCGCTGGACTACGGTGTAGTAGACGACAGCCTGCACAGACGACAAGGGTGGCGTCTACCGGCGCCCGATGCCCGTGCTCCTCGTCGCGAGCAGCCAGACCGCATGGATTCCATCTGGTCCGCCGGCATTAAGCTCCGCCTCATGGACGGTCCGTAGATCGATTTGCCGCCAACAACGATTAGGGGCGGAGTTCAAAATTCACCACCTCACCGGCTCACCCCATATTCTTCGGCTTAGATTGGTGAGGCAAATCACCGTGCTGTCGAGAGATCATCGGATCAATCTATCCGGTCTCGGGTTAGCCGCTTGTGCCGCCGGAGGAGTGCATGAAGACGTCGACGCCGTTCCAGGAGTCCACCTACTGCGACGTCTGCCGCTGCACCTTCTCCACCTTCCACCGGCGCGTACGCATCCACTCCCTCTCGCATCCGCGTAGGTACTTCTCGGTTTGGTCACTTGGTGCTATCAATGGCTCTGTACATCCTATGTTGCAGGGATACGGCACCGGAAAACGGCTGGGACACGCAAGGATACTTCTGGGATACGTACAGGCCTGTTTCCACTTCATCGAGAGCCCATAGAAAGGCCTGATTGCTGGATTACCTAACCTAATAATCTCCTGAAATACTCTCGCCGTCACCTGGCAGTTGCCACATCGCGAGGTCCATCGAAGTCTTGGCGGCGCATCTGGAACTGGAAGCTCTGTCTCGGCGGCGCCGGCAGCCCCTTGCTGCTCGTCTTCAAGTCAACTCTGTAGCCAAGTAAGTCTAATTCCATTGCTCCAATCCAAGCTCTCCATTCTTTACATTAATGCTATGAATTAGGATTTTGGGGAGTACGTAGGGCATCTATTTATCTCTTTCTCTCAATTGTTAGGAATGGCGCCTAGGTCAAACAGTCAATCGTCTTTCGTTCTTTCTGGGGGGACTGGTTCTGGGAGTACCAACGCAGATGAATCTGAGGACAACCAGTATACCAATCCAAAATACCCTCTATGGGTTCATGTTAAAAGATACAGCGCAGGTGGTAGTGAGTCTAGCCGTGGAGGCAATTCAAGATTTATATGCCGATTTTGTGATGGAGATTTCCCTGGGAGTTATTCCAGAGTTAGAGCCCATCTTTTGAAGATTTCTGGTAATGGTGTGCTGTCACATCCCAAATTTTAGATTTGGTCTTGCATATCATTTATATCATTGCATCATATCTTTTCATGCAAAATCATCGATTAGAAAGGTTCGGCGAAACGCCAAATTCAAAACCCTTTTTTGTTTCGCTTCGAGGTTCCTGCGGGGAGTTTTGGAGTGTCTTGCAACAACCATCCCTGTAGTTCGAGTTTTCAGCATAAACTTGAAAGTTCTGCCACTCGGCAATCTGAACCCGTGGCGCGAGAATCGCTCAATCGGAGTTCGTATGCAAAAGACTCGGACGTTTAGTAATCCATGGAAAGCGGTCCGAAAATCGGACCGATTTCGAGTTGGAGTCGATGGACAGGGTGGAGTAGAACTTCGTGCGAGAGGGCACAAAGGACCCTACGGGACCTCGTTTTCCGTGCCCTACCGCCGCCTCGACGCCCGCCTCGCGATCGCGCGCGCGCCCTCGAAGCCGCGCCGCGGCCGTCGCTGGCCGCCTCGCGCGGCCGCTTTGCCCGCCGCAACCGCGTCGCGCCGCCCCGCCTCGGCCGCGCCGCCGCGCCGCCGCTGCTTGCCGATGCGCCGCCGCTGCCGCCCGCGCCGCCGCTTCTGCTCGCCTACGCCGCGCGCTGCGCCGCCGCGCCGTGCCGCGCGCCGCCGCCTTGCGCCGCCGCCACGCCCGTCGCCCTGCGCCGCCGTCGCCGCTGCCTCGTTTAGCATGCTCGCTTGCACGCGTACAAGCATGCTTGTTCGCGCGTCATCGCATGCGCACTTGCATGCACACATACTGCAGCGCGCCGCCTCGCCGCGTTGTTTTCACGACCCGTAGTGACCGTGTATGCGTCCGTGCAGGAAGAACCACGCCGCCGGAACCGATCGCCACCGCCGTTCGGGCTTCCGGAGCCCGAATCGCCATCCGTTTCCGGTAAGACAGCAGCCACCGTCAGATCTCAGATCAGTGGGCTAGATCGTTCGTTGACCGGTCAACATCCAGGTGTTGACTAGTCAGACGCCCAGTCAGCGCCCAGTCAACAGAACAGATTGGTGAGTCAATTTCGTTAATCCCTTTAGTTGTCAGATTTCGATAGAATCTTGTAAATTGCGTAGAAATTCAACCACTTGGCCAAAAATTGCAAATAAAATATGTACGAGTTCAGTGAGTCGTGTAGAATCTCGCTGTACCTTTGGTTCAGACTTTTACTGTCAGGTTTAGTACAGTTTAATCAAACTAGTTAGTGGTCTTTTCGGAGTAATAAATTCGTAGAAAAAGATCCGTAGCTCAAAAATCGCGTTTGATATGTCCCTGAGCTCGTGTGAACAAGTGAAATCTCATCGTGAATTAAAAAGGTAGGCTTACAGTAAAAACTTCTGCAGTATTTGTCTAATGGAGTTCTGCAGTGTTTTAATTACTCGGGGAGTTTTATAAATCCTTTTCGAGTAATTCCAATTGGTACTGTTTCTATTCAGCGATGCCTATGCGGTAGAATATTTCCAAGATTTTACGAACAATATACTACCGATAGTGAATTATTTAAGTTCTAGCTCTAGTTTGGAGCATTACTTTTGTCTATTAGTTTTCCTAGCGCCAAATCTATTTTCCATGCATGTATTCGGTAGTATTATGGATTAGAACTATGTGGTGCAGCTGTGGCACCAATTACTTGCCGTTCTTGCATTCATGCATCATATTTGTTGCATATGTTGTGGATTGTTTGTTTATGAATGCAATTGTGTCGTGTAGATTGTGCTGAGTGCAACGCTTGTTCGTGTGAGGATTGTGCTCCAGATCGCTACAACCAAGGCAAGTAGATGCTACTTTGTTCATGATATCGTCCTACTATTTTCTATGCATTTTCGTGTATTTTGTAGATGCATGTGTAGGATGATACTATCGCTATGCTATGTCCTATTATGTGGTAGGACCCTCTTTGTAGATGAACCACCGTTGGTAAATGTGCTTAGCCATGATATGTTGAACGAGGGCTGGGTTACATCATTGATACTTGTTTTCTCAAAGTATTGGTTTGTGAAAACTAAAACAACTTAATCACTGAACCCCTTGGGTGTGATGGAATTGATAAATTTTGGTGGTTTCATTGCGGAAAGGCACCCAGGTATCAAGTGAGAATGATTGGCTTCTTTATTGTGTAGCTTACGTGTACAACCATGTGCCAATAATGAAATGGGCGGTTGGTTGGACTTAGTAGGTTGTGGTAACTCGAACCCGCGTATCCAGATATGTAGAATTTGGGTAGGTTGGACCGGTGCGCGTCGGGATTGAGGAGTTACTTCGAGCGATCTCTTCTTGGCCTTCTCCTATCATCACCCAAAAGAGAGTGATGATGCAGCTGGGCTGGCCAAGTCACATGAGTAAAGTGTACTAACCTCTGCGAGTGTATAATCTAATCGATTAGCCGTGTCCCGGTTATGGACATCTGAGTTGCTAGATATTGATTCCATGACATGTTTCTCGCTCATTCTAATTTCATAATTGCTTTAACATTGTTGGGTTAACTTAATTGGGATCTTTTCAAAGAAAATTGAAAACTGTTTATGAAAGTAGGATAAATGTATTTGCAAATGCAAGCGGACACGACTCAATTGCGGATATACATGTAGATGTTAGAATTATTGTCTCCTTTACTGGCTCTACTTGCCATATATTCCATGTATTGACCCTTCGGGGCTGCTACGTTTCATGTTGCAAGTTATTCCGATTCAGATTGATCGTATTAGGCCACGGTACTCCACTCGGCACTTGTTCACTTGTGGGCAATTTGAAGATTGGAGGATTTACTCGCTTTTGTTGCTACCTGAACAATTTGAGCTAGCTTTATGCTAAGCCTTTACATTGTAATAATGGTACTCTGGATCTTGTAGATCATGATACACGGTTATTTGCTATGATTATCTATCTTACTCTATTGTGGGCCAATGAACCGATCCAGGGATTGACATGTCACATAGAGGCCACGGTCTTTTCAGAACCGGGGTGTCACAAGATGGTATCAGAGCCCGTGTGTCGACTGTAGGATCGTGACCTAGGATTGGATTAGGAAGCCATAGAATTATTAAAGCCTATATTAACACTGTCTTTCCTCTTATGCCTTTCACCCTCGTAAATTCTTATCATATGCTATTCTCACACTTTCCTCTTTTACTTGTTAGATGGGAGACGTCAGGACTGAGTATGTCACCATGGAGTCACCAAGGCCCTTTGCAAGGCAGTTAGCTCAACTCTCTCAGTCATTGGGATTGCCACTGCCTATGTTCAAGGGAAGAAGGCTGTACACCTATGGATATGGAGAGGATGCATGGGAGATCACTACCTTCATATTCAGAGATGCCGCCTTGCTAAACCCCGCACTTGGTCTACACCAAGATATCTGGCCCAGGGACTTGGAATCAACTTGGCTGTACATGAAGCCCTGTCTCCCCAGTGCCACTATGTCCGACACCTACTACCTGCAGATTCACCCTACCGTGATTATGTAAGGCGTGATGAAGAAGGGAACATTGTGATTACCCCAGGCGACATGAACAACATGCCGCCCCGTCGGAGGCACATAGAGGACATGGAGAGAGAGGATGGAGCTCTAGTAGAGAAGGTGAGGATGTTGAAGGAGATTGCAGACTTCACTAGCAATGGAATGGTGGTCCAAGGACAGGAGATAGACACTCTGCATGAAGCTCTGGGAGTTCTGGAGACTGCCACGATAGCGGAGATGAGACCATAGCCCATCTTCATGGTCTTGTGCGGAGAGCACAAAACATACTGAATTGCAAGGGACCGTCCGGAAAGGGACCAAACCATTGAAGCTATGACAACCCAGTTGCGCTCTCCAAGCACGATTAAATCCACCCTCGATGATGACAATGGAGATGATGGCAACAATGGTGATGATGATGGCGATGGTGGCGATGATGATGATGAGGGCGTATGATGATGATGGAGCGATGATGGTGGAGGAGATGAAGGCATTCTTATTGCGGTGAGGATGAAGAAGAAGAGGAGGATCGAGAAGTGGGTTTGAAGTCTCAAGTGATGGTTCGGAGAGGTGTACACTCCGCTGCCATGGTTGTACCCATGAGCCAAAGCGCCAGCGCATGACCGCAAGGACCTACCTCAATCTCTTCAAGAAGTAGATAGAAGTCCACCAATTAGTCCACGTTATCCATAACGGGACACGGCTAATCGATTAGATTATACCGAGCGATGGGTAGGGAGAAGGCCAAGAAGAGGCTGTTGGAAGTATCTCCTCAATCCCGACGCGCACCGGTCCATTGTTCGGGTATGGACAATGTGGACTAATTGGTGGACTTCTACCTATTTCTTGAAGAGATTGAGGTAGGTCCTTGCGGTCATGCGTTGGCGCTAACCCGGCTCAGCGATCTGGGCGGCTGATCCGAGATCGGCGGTGGCTGCTGTCTTCTGGGAAGCGGATGGCGATTCGGGCTCCGGGAAGGTGCGGCGACTCCGAGCGGTAGTGGTGGCGATCGGTTCGTGGCGTGGTTCTTCTGCGCAGAGCGTACACGGTCACTACGGGTCGTGAAAAACAATGGTAAAATGGCGCGTATGTGTGCAGCGTGCATGCGAGCACGCTGGCGTGCTTGTATGCGTCTGGGCAACACGCCAGCGGGCGGCAATGGCAGCGGCGGCGGCAAGCGGCAGCGGCGGCGGCGGCAGCGGCGGCGGCGGCGCGGCAGCGGCGGCGGCGGTGGCGGCGGCGCGCGATGGCGGCGGAAGCAGGTGGTGGCGGGGCAGCGAGCTTACCGGCGGCGGGGCAAGCGGCGGTGGCGGCGGGGCCAGCGGCGGCGGCTGCAGCGCTTCTCGAGGGCAGCGCGGGCGCGCGATCGCGAGGCAGGCGGGCGGTGGCGAGGTAGGGCCCGGTAGGGTCCTTTTGTGTCCCTCTCGCTCGAGTTCTACTCCAATTCAGTCCAGAAACTGACTCCAACTCGGAAATCGGTCCGGATTTTCGGACCGTTTTTTGGCGGATTACTAAAACGTCCGAGTCTTTTGCATACGAACTCCGATTGGAGCGATTCTCGCGCCTACGGGTTCGTATCGTCGAGGGGCACAACCTTCAGTCGAAGTTTGCGCGAAAACTCGAACCTACAGGGATGGTTGTTGCAAGACACTCCAAAGCTCCCCGCAGGAACCTCGAAGCGAAACAAAAAAGGGTTTTGAAGTTGGCGTTTCGTCGAACCTTTCTAATCGATGGTTTTGCATGGAAAGATATGATGCAATGACATGAATGATATGCAAGACCAAATCAAAAATTTGGGATGTGACAAGAGGAGCTACTTCCCGAACAGTCTCTTGGCCTTCTCCCTATCATCACCCAAAAAGAGAGTGATGGTACGAGCTGGGCTGGCCAAGTCACATGGGTAAAGTGTACTAACCTCTGCAGAGTGTATAATATAATCGATTAGCCGTGTCCCCGGTTATGGACATCTGAGTTGCTAGATATTGATTCCATGACATGTTTCTCGCTCATTCTAATTTCATAATTGCTTTAACATTGTTGGGTTAACTTAATTGGGATCTTTTCAAAGAAAACTGAAAACTGTTTATGAAAGTAGGACAAATGTATTTGCAAATGCAAGCCAGACACAGCTCCAATTGCCAGATATGCATGTAGATGTTAGAATTATTGTCTCCTTTACTAGCTCTACTTGCCATACATTCCATGTATTGACCCTTCGGGGCTGCTACGTTTCATGTTGCAGGTTATTCCGATTCAGATTGATCGTATTAGGCCATGGTACTCCACTCGGCACTTGTTCACTTGTGGGCAATTTGAAGATTGGAGGATTTACTCGCTTTTGTTGCTACCTGAACAATTTGAGCTAGCTTTATGCTAAGCCTTTACATTGTAATAATGGTACTCTGGATCTTGTAGATCATGATACACGGTTATTTGCTATGATTATCTATCTTACTCTATTATGGGCCAATGAACCGATCCAGGAATTGTCATGTCACATAGAGGCCACGGTCTTTTCAGAACCGGGGTGTCACATGTGCTACGTTACATGGTATGGGGATACGGATACGGGAATACGGGAAAATGACATTTCTTGAAAATAGACTTACGGGGATACGCCAAGTATATGCATAAATACATTATAAAAAATTAAAACCAATAACAAATGTTATAGAGGATGAGAAAATTGATGTCAATGAAATAACCTGATCTTTTTTATTCATGGTGATCTGAAGGAGTCGATGCCTTTTCAAGTCCCAACTGGGTTGTATTCAGTCATCATGTTCCTTGCAATACAAGCATCATATAACAGCATGAGTCAGACATTGAACATTTGGAAAAAAGAAGCACTCATTGTTAGTCAGCCGTATAGCTTACCCAAGCATCAAAGAAATATGGCTGCCTTATTTGAATATTTCAACAACGATGATACAGTTAAAGCAACGAAGCACACACCATTCAAAATCAAAGAAGCACACAGCAAATAGTCTAGTAGTTCATGTAGCAACACACGAGAGTACTTCAATAGTGCATTATTACAGATCCAAATATAAATAACGTGGAATGGAAATATGAAATAAATAGTCTAAGTTGAAGGCCGGGGCGTCAAGCTTCAGATGCTCTCATCTCCTACCATCTCTTGCTCAAACTCTGGCTCATCAAGTGCGAGATCCGCACCTTCAAGAATGCCAACACCATCAAAGCTGTCAAGACCGTCTCCACCAACATCCCACATTCGGCTCGGTCCATTTTCATAATCTTTTGGATTTCCTTGAGAGGAGACGCAAGTTGTTGTGCACAAACACCAAATCCTCAGCTCGTTCAGGATTCAACCTATTTCTCTTCAACCTATGGATGAAAGAATATGTGCTCCAATTCCTCTCACAGCAAGAGGATGATGACGGCTGCCCGAGCAGCATCAAGGCTAAATCTTTTAACTCCGGGGCATGAACCCCATAAGTTCCCCACCACTGTTTTGGATCAAAGTGAGCTCTATCCTCTATTGCTTCAGGATCTTTAAAGGCATTCATACAAAGAGAGAAATGAGCAAACTGTTGCTTCACTCTCCTCATGTCATCTGGATTTGTAAAATACTTCTTAAAGAATTTATTCCTATTTTCTATGATTTCAGCATCATTATGAGGGCTTACACGACCAGGGACTTCCTCAATCCAGCTTGAAGTGTAGTACTTTAGGTTCACCGAGTGTGCCATACAATGGAGTGGGCTGTAACTCTTGGTCCAGCGAACTATCAAAATATCATGAACAACATCATGGAATGCCGAACCTTCCCATTGTTCCTTTCTTTCCCCCCGATAAATGGCGACTTTCACCTTCTCTATCATGCTGTCCCACATCTCATAGATCAGATGGAGACAAGACTTATCTGTGTCAGCAGCTCCTATCATTGAGTAAATGGGTTCAGTGAAGGAGAGAATAAATTTGATTCTACCCCACCACACCTCATTAAGAATCATTTGCTTCACTAATGCTGCTTTCTCCAAATCATCCTCTTTATAATTATTCCACTCATCAGAAAGAACCATCTTCTCATGTGATGACTTGACTAATATGAACCTCTTCAGCATGATATAGTAGACTATCAAATCTTGTCTCTGCAATTGCAAGGAATTTGAGCTTGCTAAACACGTTGAACATGGACAACCTCATACTATGATTCATGATATAATTCTTGATATAGAAGGCATCCTCTCCAGCTTGTTTTATCCATGTAAGTTCAGCATTGCCACCCTCGTTGTTCTTCGGATCACATATGTCCTTCATTGCAAGGTTGAGGGTGTGAACAACACAAGGGGTCCATAAAATGTTCTTGTAATGCCCTTCAATTTTCAAACCAGCATATTTGCAATTTGATGCATTGTCGGTGATAACTTGCACCACATTCTTCGATCCAACCTCTTCAATTACTTCCCTCAACCTATCAAAGATGTATTCCTTGCTTTTCACCTATCAAATGAAAAAACTAAAGTATCAGCAACAACAACAAGCAATATACAACACAATAAATTAAAAGAGAATGTAAAACAACCTCTCCTTCGGTATTGATTGCTTTTAGGAACATTGGACCGTCCTCTGTCATAGCTATGAAATTTAGAATCGTTCGCCTTTGAGGATCAGACTCACTCCTTTGAAGGGCCAAGTGTCCTTGATAGGCTGAAGCATCTTCTCAACATGTACCTTCTCCTTTTTCAGAAGTGTGGACCTCAAAGCATCATATGATGGAGGAACGTACCCACCTAATTTTGTGTTGGCAACATAACTGTAAGAAGCACGGTATGCTGGGTTTCTTGCCAAATTGAAGGGAAGAGCTACAAAATAGAGGTGCCCAACAACACGACAAAATTAGTATTCTTGAAAAGCAATAGTACAGTATAACACATTACAAGGTTAGTATGCAAACCTCCTGTATAGAACATTCTTGCAATATTAGAATCAGCAGTGTTGCTCTCTTCAGCAGTAAAACTATCAGCAATGTTGCTCTACTTTTCCTTTCTTTTCTTTGATGATGGTGGCAAACTTGAATTTTCATATGGAGGAAGTTTGATTAACTGATTCTTTGGTGCACTATTAGTTGCAGCTTCAGTAGCTTCACGATCTTCCTTGCGAAGTTGCTCAACAACAGGATGAGCAATTTTGGTACATATCTTCACACCATCTATGTTGCAGGGATACGACACCGAGGTGCCGAATCGGTGCAGGATACTGCACGCGAACGGGGATACGCACAGATACTCGTGAGGGATACTCGTATCCCAAAGTATCCCATTTTTTCGAATAAAAAAAATAAAAAATGGGAAAACGGCTAGGACACGCAACTTCTGCAACTAATAGTATCCTGCGCGTCCCAGCCGTTTTCCTATTTTTTTTATTCGAAAAATGGGATACTTTGGGATACGAGTATCCCTCACGTATCTGTGTGTATCCCCGTTGGCGTGCAGTATCATAACAGAAGAAGTTCTACATACTTCCATCAGATAATTACATCCAAAAGAAGTAGAACTCATAACAGAAGTTCTACATACTTCCACCCAATCAGTACTGTTAGATCTACCACTTATGGGAGTGCCGCGAGCATCAGGCGCAACTTACCGTCTGACTTGTACCATAAACTGAACAGCATAGCATCATCCTTCTTCATGTTGAAGGCCTGCACAGTTGTCCACCATCCACTGGTTATCATTGCTCTATTGTTTACTCCCATATTCATCCTCACATCCACACGATCATCTTCAGCCATGGATTCAACTTGTACAGTAAGTGGTTCATCCAGAAAATCCTTCAGGTACTTGGTTGTGAACTCAGCATTAAATTCCTGTGTAAGTATCAAGTTTACACAATTGTTGCATTCTTTTGGACTCTGTTTCTACTACACTGTTATGCATGATAAAGTAAATAGCTGCTCACCATTTTGCATTTCTTCTCAAAGACAGTTGATTCTGTCATCTTGTAGACATAGTACTTAATTGCTGGCCTTCTGCCATTGCACCATTCGTCCAGAAACTCAACTTGGCAAGGGCACAGTAGTTGTCATTTCCAAACATACACTGGTGGTCCTACTCATATATTCCCTTGTTTTTTGGTCCTGATATAGCACAAATAGAACAACTTTTATTCATATTAGTACCATTTCTCAACTGTTGTAACAGACTAGATAGTTCAAAGTTTGTACAGATACATACCCCTTAAAACAAAGCCATCATCTTGTGCTGGCATAATTGGCACATAACCATCTGGCACGAATCACTCCGTAGAGGTGTCACTGCCAGAGCTGTCACTGCCACTAGTGCTGTGGCTTGGGATCAAGCTGCCACTGTCATCTGAGATGTCAATGGCACAGTTCTCACAGGTTCCCATCTAGTATAAAAACAACATGTAATCAGTAATGCTAAAGCAATGTAATCAGTAATGCTAAAACATGTTCAGGACATGATCAAATAGCAAAACATTCAGAAAGTCAATAATTACATTCTGAATATTCCTAACATTCAGAAATTTCAGAAAGTACAGAACATTCAGACAGTTCAGATCATGCTGAATTTTCTGAACATAGCAAAACATTCAGGAAGTCTATAATTACATTCAGAAAGTTCAGAACATTCAGAACATTCAGAAAGATCAGAACATTCAGAAAGTTCAGTACATTCTGAACAATCTTAACAATCTGAACTTTCTAAACATTATGAAATTTCTGAAAATTCAGAACATTTCTTCATCAACAGAACTGTAACTATAGCAATTAGAACAATACAATCAACATAACATGGATTAATGCAGACCCCTAACCAGAAATAATCAACAACTCTTGACATCAACAGAATTAAGCCTAGCAGAACCCTAAACAAAATAAAATCTAAGAACAGAACAAATCTAAGAACAGAACTAAGAACATAGATCTAGACAAAGAACATAAATCAAAGAACAAATCTAAGCACCCAAAGATCAGATAGCAGGTTAGATCAAACAAGATCAAATATTTCAGACCAAGAACACCAGATGAGATATCGAACAAATCTAAGAACATAACAAATCTAATGACAGCACACATTTTCACACTAAACTAAGAACACTAATCTAATAACAACACCAGATTAGATCTAAGAACAGCACCAGATCTAGTACAGTAATCTAAGAACACGAGAAAAGATCTATACACTAATCTAAGAGCACCAGAGTACACTAATCTAAGAACACTAGATCAGATCTAAACAACAGTTCCTATTCAAGAACAGAAAAGATCTAACGAGTAGAATAAGAACAACAGTTCCTAATCAAGAAGAACAAAAGAAGAAAGAAGAATAGAAGAAGAACACGAGAAAAAAACAGACAAGCTCCTCAGGAGGCGGCGGCGATGGGATTCGCTGGAGGGGTTTCATGTGCGGCGGCGGCGGCGGTGGAACCCTAACACGAGGAAAGGGAGAGAGTGAGGGAGTGGAGAGTGAGGGAGTGAGGGAGTGGAGAAAGTGACGGCCGCGGTGGGTGGGTGTGTGCGTATATAGTATGGTCATTTTGCACATTAGTACCTTAGGTTGTTATTAACTTTTCTGTGTCCTTCCACCTCGGCTCCATAGTTATAGCGATTAGCTGGGATGCCCCTCAGTTAATATTTTAGTTTCCTATTCGTCCCTCCACCCGCGCCACCTTGCACAAACCCTCCTCCCCTTTGTTGTCCAATGTATAAGAGAGGCACCCCGCCGCCAGCGCTAGGGTTTGGCCTCCATTTCTCGCGCGTGTCCTCCGCGCCGCCGCACCACCCGCCGCTGGAGAGCTGCCGATCCTCTCCGTCCGCGCCGCCGCACCACCCGCCGCCGGAGAGCTGCAGATCCTCACCGTCCGCGCCGCCGCACCACTCGCCGCCAGTCAACCGGAGTTGCAGATCCTCTCCGTCAGCGGCCGCCACACCAGCCGCCGCCAGACAACCACCGCCCGAGCTGCAGATCCTCTCCGTCAGCGGCCGCCGCACCAGCCGCCGCCAGACAACCACCGCCCGAGGCCGAGCTGCAGATCATCTCCGTTAGCGGCCGCCACACCTCCCGCCACCAGACAACCACCGCCCGAGCCCGAGCTGCAGATCATCTCCGTCCGCGCCGCCGCACCACCCGCCCCGCCACCGGAGAGCTGCAGATCCTCTCGGTCCTCTCCGTCCGTGCCGCCACACCACCCGCCGCCGGAGAGCTGCAGATCCTAGCGACACATCCATAGCAGCTTCTGCAATGGATCCGTGCGGCCGCACCAACTGGACTGCAGCAGCCACATCCCCTTCTCCCCTGCGTCACCTAGCGATTTATCAAGAGCAATCAGATAATTGCAGGTTCGATTCTATGTCTTTTCATCCATCTAGTGTGTGCTTTGTATATCTGAAATGGTACATCTAGTCTTTTTTGTATATCTGAAATGGTTCATCTAATTCATCTGTAATTCTAAACAAAAAATCTGATTTTTACTAATGCTAGAAATAGATGTGAAAATAGTTCTGTAATTGGTTCACTGATGAATATGATTACAACAGAGTCCAAGATGATGAGAGGGATGATAGGCTAATGATCACAATTAGAGGTTTGTTTAGCACCATTTACTTTGTAAGCTATGCTCTTGTCATTGATCTATATTTTCTGGTACTGATGATACATTGTTTGGCATTTGTTAGGACCTGGACATTCAGGATTTGATTCAATTGATACACACTGCATTTTTGGAAATTTGGTTCAAATGAATTACCACCAATTAATGCAGCTAAGAAGCAATGTGGAAGTGCTACCAAGGCCTGCAATTAAGAATTATGTTAGCACAATTACATCAACAAATGTCATTCCTTTGGAGGGTTTAATGGTATGTATATATGTTCTGCACATTATTCATATTTTTATCTGTAATTTCTGCACATTACTCACATTTTTATCTAACAAATTCCAGGAATTCATTCAAGAGTTTACAAGAAAGTTCCTGATGCAGTTCCTCATGGATGAACACCTCATGAGACATTGTATTCAAGCCAGATCTCAATTGGTTAGTGTAGGTGTGATGCTCAAGTTAGGATCTCCAATAAAGTACTGTAGGATGAATCTTCAGGCTGATGGAAAAGCCCAGATCATCCCTCCTGGATGGGCAAAGGTGGTAGAGGCATTTAATCTGAAGGAAGGGGATGTTTGCATGTTCAGTTTTACAGATGAAAGAAAACTACCACCAAGACTCAGACATCAATGGTTCTACCTTAAGCTTGAGATACTTAAAATTGAAGAGTACTACCCTGTCTTATTAAACCCATTCTTACCATTTATCTGAGTATCTCTTATAACATATTTATGCACATCTTTGTAGGTACAAATTTCGAGATTCATGAAAGGAGTCTGATTACTACCAGAGGTGTGATTTTCACCTGCAGATGCTTACTGTTATACTTGTTTTACTAGAGTTTTTTTGGGTGATGAATAATGTTTTATTTGTCATGTAGGACCTGGTTTTGCTGGTGAAGAATCCTTTGATAATGAATGCATTTTTGCAAACAAGGTTGATTTGACATTCAATCAAGTTATCCAACTGAGAAGCTATGTTGAAGTGCTACCAAGACCTGATATTAAGGAGTATGTGTGGAAATTGACAGAAGAAAACATCATAGCTTCCTTTGATCATGTTCACTGGAGACCTGGAGAGGGAGAAATGGTTAGTAATGTTTGATCATGTTCACTACTAATGGTTACTGTATAGTATGATTTGATCATAATTGAAATTTCTGTTTTCTAGGTTTTTCAAAAGAATTCACAAATACTTATCTTTTGAAGTTTCTAAGGCCTGTCTTATGCTCAAGAGCTCCCAGGCTTGGGGTTCCTAAAGGATCTGAAGTTATTCTTCTTGCTGGGAACAAGCCAACAGTTTCCAAGACTCAGTACTGTAGAATGATGCTAACTGAATCTGGACAAGCAGTTATCTGTTTTGGATGGAAAGATGTTGTCAAAACATTCAGTCTGAAAGAAGGAGATGTCTGCTTGTTCAGTTTCAGGGACACTAGGATTATTCCAGTCAAAATTAGGGATCCAGCTGCGTGGCTCCAGTTGGTGATAATAAAGCTAGTTTAGTACTGCATATGTACTTAATGGGCCTGCCTGGATTAATGGGCCTGGATAGTGTCTGATTAAATGGGTCACATCGTGGGGGAAAACAGTGGATAGTGTCTGTTTAAATGGGCCACATCGTGGGGGAAGTGGTGGACGTGGGGCAGTGGTGGACGTGGGGGAGCAGTTTTACATCCCTTTACCTTTAAATAGGAGGAGAAACCTGGCCGGTTTACAATTCTTCTGCGCAGAGCTTTTCTTCTATTCCTTCGACTTTCTGGGTGAGTTCAATTCTGTACACAGATCTTATTATTCTATTTCATTTAATCTGATGCAATCTAATCCTTCTACTACATTTTCAGGTCGCATGTTCTGAATTTCCTCCTTTGACTTTTCAGCTCTCAGGTTCTGAATTTCAACCTGCTATCTGTGATCAACCTGGGTGAATTTTTGTAGGTGAATTAACCTGGATGTTATTTTGTAGGTGATGGATTTCATGACGTGTGCTACCTGTGATCAGCCTGGTGACAATTGTGGCAGATCTAACAGGAGAGCTAATGGATTTGACATTGTCATTGGCCATGGTTTTAGACGTGGTGTAGTAAGTTTTTCTGATAGTTCTTCTTTGCTCTATTCTTTTTTGGCAATGGGAGTAGTGATCTTTTTTGGCAGCACATTCCCTGCTCATTCAAATAGTTTTTGGCAATGGGAACTAAATTATGTTGTTAAACTGCAGTACATTCCCTGCTCATTCAAACAGAGGTTGAACAATTTAGTTCCTGGGAAATGGTTAGTTGCCAAGAGCCCAAGATTCAGAAGATTTGATTTATTCTTACAGAAGGATGAGTCAGCTAAACTAATCTGTGGCCCTTACTAGAGATCATTAGTTAGAGTTTATGACATTGATGTGGGTGATGTTGTACATTTCCAATGTACTGATGATCCCTTTGAACCTTTAGAGAACTCATTTGACATAACTGTTCATTCCAACAATGTTGAGAAGGATGCAGTTGAAGAAACTGGTATCACAACAATAACTCATCTTTTTTTTCACAATGTATTTTTTGAAATTATTAAGGCTAACACATCCTCTCTGATTAGTTGTAGGAGATTTGCCTAGCCCAATAAGAAGTATCCTCTATAGGACAATCTTCTCAGACATCCACTCCATTAGTGAACAGGACATGGCTGCAATCCTGTTTGGCATTTACAAAGATGTATTTGTGGAGAAGGAATTTTATGAACCAAAGGATCAGAAACAGTTTTGGGTGCACAAGATGGATGATGATAATGTTCACTTCAATGCACTGGTAATTTCCCACAGTTCATATGTTTGACATCTGAAATTATTTTATTTGCATGCAACTAAATCAATTGTGGATATTTATTTGTTTTGCAAGACATGCCTCTCGAGGCTATAGATGGTACAGTACCCAGGTTTTGGCACTGCTCATCTTTCCAAGGATGGACAGCTGCTAGGAGAAGAACAAGAAGAGTTCATTGACTGCACCTACTCCATTGCCTGGGACATGGGGCATGTGTGTTTTCAGAATGGATGGACTGATTTCACCAATGCTGCTAACATTCGCAATGAAGCACTTCTTTTGATGAAAGTAGAGCCCATGCAAGAGTTTATTGGTCTTAACTTTGTTGAGATCATCAACTAGGGATCATCTACTAGAGATCATCTAAGTAGTGCCCATGAATTAACTTTGTATCCAGTGTGTTTGTATCTAGTTGTGGTTGTGTACCCAGTTGTGTTTGTATCCAGCTATTATTGAACTTATATTATATATCAAGTTTGTGTTTTCTGATCCAGTTGTGCTTGCTTTTATGAAAATATAGATGCAACAAATCCATACTTCTATTGTGTTAATTTTTCACAATAGCAAGGATAAGTTGTTGCAACAAATTAAATTTTTTTCTACTTGCCACTGCTGTTTTTTAGAATGGATTCAAAAACGAAACTTCTCTGTATACTTCTTACAGTTGTATGCAACAAATCCATACTAAGGATAAGTTGCTGCAACAAAATGAATTTTTTCGAAAACACAAAGGCCCAACTGTAGGAGAAAGTACTCCAACTGTAGGAGAAAGTACTAGGCAAAGGCCCACTCGGCCAAAATATGGGCCAAAATATCTGGAACCGAAGAGACAGAGAGCGCGTGGAGCGTTGGAATATTATAAGGAGGGAACCGAAGGGACAACCTCCCCTCTCTCTCCCATTCGGAAGTTCCCTCTCTCCCACTCGGCAGTTCTACGGTGAGTTCCTCTGCAATTCTTCAGACTTGTTTTCTTATCTTTTCTTCAGAGTTCTCTCTCTAATCTCTTCATTTTCTTTCCATCCATCTGCAGACTCGGCAGATTGTACGGTGAGTTCTTCAGTTCCTTTGTAGTTCTTCAGATTTCTTCAGAGTTCTCTCTCTAATCTTTTCTTTTTCTTTCCATCCATCTACAGACTCGGCAGTTCGTACGATGAGTTCTATTTCCTTTGAGTTCTTCAGATTTCTTCAGTTCTCTCTCTAATCTTTTCTTCTGTTGCTTGATTCTTCCAACCTTCTTCACTTATGTTCCTTGATTCTTCCAACCATCTTCACTTCTGTTGCTTTAATCTTTATTTTGCGGTTCTGTCCTAATCCCTCTTTCTTCTTGTAATATTACAGTGACCGCAAGATACCCAAAGAAGAAGAACGACTGCTTCATTAGGGTTTCTTCTCCAGTAAATCCCTCTTTCTTCTAATTGTTCATCCTCTGCTTGATTAGGCTTTCAAAATAGGGTTTTCATGGAATGTGCGTTTTCCTGATTATGTTCCTGATTAGGGTTGCGTTTTCCTGATTAGGGTTGTGACTGAAATGTGTAGAATGTTCTTCAGTACTAAAATGTGTAGATTGTTCTTCAGTACTGTAATATGGCTGCAATGATTAGGTTCTGTTACTAATTACTTGCTTAATTTTTAGCAATGGACTGTGTTGTGTGTGGACAACCTGCTCACAACTGTGGTAGGACACAGAGGAGGCAACCAGCTTCCAGATTGTCATTGTTGATGAGTTTCCATTTGATGGTGTGGTGAGTTTTCACATCCAGACAACAAATAGTTTAGTTTATGTTATATTCATCCTGTAGGTTGGTAAGTTAACTACATTATGTTATATTCATCCTGTAGGTTGTTCCATGTTCATTTAGGGAGAGACTGAATGATTTCACTCCTAAGAATTGGCTGGTTGCCAACAGCAGTGCAATTAGAAACTATGATCTGTACTTGAAGAAGACTGATGAAAAGACATTGATTTGTGGTCCTTATTGGACGTCATTATGGAGAGTCTACGACATTGGTCTTGGTGATGTACTGGAATTTGAATATGATCCAGATCCGATTGAGGGTTTGGACAATTTATTCCATGTCACCATTTCCTCAAATGGTGTTGAAAAGTACATCCATGAAGCTCCATGTAAGTTCTTGCTAACAACTACTACTAACTATTTCCTCAACTACTACTAATTTCTTTACATGTACTAGTACTAATTATTTTATTTCTTCTATTTGCTTAGTGATTGGAGATGTCCCTTCTGGAATAAGAACCATTCTGTACAGGACAATCTTCTCAAACATTCAATCAATCACTGAACAGATCATGGCCACCATCTTATTTGCCATCTACAAAGATGTTCATGTGACAAACCATGAGATCATTGAAAGTAATGATGAGAAGAATTTCTGGGTACACAAGATGAATGAGGAAAACCAAGCATGGGATGCACTGGTAAGGCTTAGAGCTAAATCACTATTCTGTTGTTTCATTCTATGCATGCCTAATGTGTAAAAAAATACTAACTGTGAAATACATGATTATTGCATTTCATGCCTATTGAGGCTGTACAAGGCTACAGGTACCCAAGACATGGCATAGCACATCTTTCCAGGGAAGGGCAAGACATAGAAGGAGACGAAGAGAACTTCATTGCATGTGCCTACTCCATTAGCAAGGAACATGGAGAAGTCATTTTCACCGCAGGGTGGAATGACTTCACATTTGCTGCTGATGTTGGATGTGCTTCAATGCTTGTGATCAAGATAGAACATATGAGTGATCACCTTGGGCTGAACTTTGTTGACATTGTCAACTAAGGAATCAGTTAGTGACAAGGCTAATGAGGAATCAGTTAGTTAACAGATGCTTGTTTAGGTTGTGCTGCAGTTGTTTAAGGAACAATGTCATCAATGTTGTTTTAAGTTTTAGTTATTATGTCCTTATTCTGTAAGTTAACTACTAGTGTTTGTATCACTTGTATTGTGCCTGAAATTATATGGTTTCTTGTTTTATTACTTGTTTCATATTCCTGTATTGTTGATGTCTAGAAGGCCTTCATTGTTCTGAATTCATAAATATTCAGACCATGGGCTACTAGACTACATTAGTTCCATAATAGACTACATTAGTTCTACTACTAGTCAACTACTTGTGTAAATTACTACTAGTTAACTACTAGTGTAAATTACTACTAGTTAACTACTAGTGTTTATTCATATCCACAACATTCATGCCTGAATTTAATCAGAGCATTTTGTACATTTAAGAAGAACCACTGCTTCATTTTGTACATTTATTCAGAGCATTTTGTACATTTATTACATTTATGCACTGCACACACGTCCTTGGAAGTGGGGAAAGTGGGGGAAGTGGGGGAAGTGCTGCGCCAGGTGCTTGCCCCCATGTCCAGTTGCTTTCCTATTTAACATGGTGGTAGTATGGACTTATTTCTTCTGCCTATGTCGAGTTCTTCTGCCTCTTGGTGAGTTCATCTGAATATTGTTCTTACCTAAATATTGTTGTTTTGTTTGTGTACTTACATCTGAATGTTTCATGTGTGATGCAGATATCTGATTGTACAATAGGAGCACAAGTTATCCTACAGGTGATTCAGATCCTTTGCCTCTTTTGATGTCATCCATGAATGAATTTGTGTTCCATATCTTAATACTTCCATTTTTTGTCATAGGAATGGATGAGATGAGTTGTGTTCTATGTCAGCAACCAGTGCAAAACTGTGGACTCCATTCTGACATGCGTGTAGTTTCTTTTGATCTGATTATGATGCAGGGATTTGAAAATGGAGTGGTAAGTTATAACATCAGTACAATGGATCTCTTGTTTTTATCTGGAAAGGAGGTGTATAATGACAAACATTCCTCCTGTTTTTATTTCAGGCAGTACCTTGCAAATTCAAGGAACAACTTAGAAAATTTTGCAATGTCAAAGAACTGGATGGTGGCTACATGCAGGAACAGGCATGTGTATGACTTCTACCTGGAGAAAGAAGTGTCAAGAACTACCATCTGTGAACTATACTGGTGTTCCCTTGTTAGGAAATATGATATCCAGCAAGGTGAGGTTGTCTCTTTCAGGTATGTGGAACAGGCCAACAATTTTGATATCACAGTGTCTGAATTTGTGGACAATATGAAGGTTGAGAAGCCTATTGTTGCATATGGAGGTAAACTGTTTCACAATTTTAACTGTTTTATGTCATGTTAGCTGAAAGAGAAATTTCAGTGTGACCAGACTTGCTATGTTAACTGTTTGCCATTGTTTACTACTTTGAGCAGGTCTTTACTGTGTGATGCCTGAAATTAGAGCTGTACTTCAGAAGACTATTTTCTCAAACATCAGAGAAATTAGTGAGGAGAACATGGCAACCATCAATTATGGTATCTACAAGGTTTTGGCTCTAAAACCAAGGCAAGAACTAGCTGAGGAAGAATTCTATGAAAGTGTCAATGAGATGCAGTTTATGGTGCACAAGTATAATCAGGAAAATGTTGAACTAGATGCTTTGGTAACTATCTACTACTTAATTTCTCACTTTTTTATGCAATGTTTCAGACTTAGTTCTTGCACAAGTTGTTAATATGCCAGTACCTTTCTGCAAAAACATTCAGAGAAGTTGGATGCCCATGGCAAGGACATTCAAATCTGTTGGCTAGGGAATTTGATGTGCTCTTTGAAGGATGGTACCACATGGAAGATGAAGATGATAGAATTGCATTCACAATAGGATGGCAGCAATTTAGGGAGGAGCCAAATATAGTAGAGGGATCACTGTTGCTGATTGTTGCAGACCCAAGGCATGGTCACATCCGCCTTGATTTTGTGGAGATTGAAGACCCTTGAAGAACATGATTGAAGACCCTTGATTTTATGTTGCTTATTAGAAATTGTGTTTCATTTTAAGTTGTAATGTGTTCTAGTGGACTAGTGTTCTGAACAATGCATCTACTGTAATGTTGGTTTGTAAGTTGAACAATGTTTTGTAATGTTGGTTTGTAATGTTGGTTATCAAGTGTTTATCATTTTCTGTTATTCAAGTGTTGATGCTTTTCTGTTTATCAAGTGTTGATCAGTTTCTTGATTTTCTGTTTATCTAGTGTTGATCATTTAATTTTGTGTCTAGAAGGCCTTCATTGTTCTGAATTCATAAATATTCAGACCATGGGTAACTAGACTACAATGTACAATGTTTAGTTTTGCATCTCAATGTTTAGTTTTGCATCTCAATGTTCAATATTTAGTTTTGCATCTCAATGTCTAGTTTTACAATATTCAACTATGATTATGATTATGAATGTTTAAACTATGATTATGATTATGTATAAACTATTTAGTTTATACTAGACTACAATGTAAACTATCTAGACAATTACTGTTAAAATAAAATATCACTAGCTAGACAACAATGTAAACTAGAAGGGAAGAGAGCACAATAATAACACAAGTATAGTATATCTCCAGTACAGTATTTTTTCATTTTAGTCCTTTAATTTTTTCATGTCATATTACTAACCCTTGTCTTTCTCTTTTTGACCTTGGCTCTCTTTTTTTTAGATACAACGCGCCTCTCCTCCTCTTCCTCGATCGAGCTCCGTCGAGATCCGCTCCTCTCCGTCGAGATCCACCACCGCCTCCTCCTCGAGCTCGTCCACCACCACCTCTCCGCCGAGATCCACCACCGCCTCCTCCTCGAGCTCGTCCACCACCATCTCTCCGTCCACCACCACCTCTCCGTCGATCTCGTCCACCACCACCTCCTCCTCGAGCTCGTCCACCACCACCTCTCCGTCGATCTCGTCCTCCACCGCCTCCTCCTCGAGCTCGTCCACCACCATCTCTCCGTCGAGATCCGTCGCCGCCTGGAGCTCATCCACCACCTCTCCGTCGAGATCCACGTCGTGCAATGGGCACTCGTAATGATGATCCACGTCGATCTATTCTTCATCGACAAATAACTCGTAATGATGCCGAGGCTAGTTCTTCAGGTTAGGAATTCACCACCTGTTCCTGTGATTCTCTGATCTGCTCCTATTCCTGTTCTGCTCCTGTTCCTGTTCCTGTTCTGATATGCTATACTTGTGTTATTATTGTGCTCTATTCCTCTTCTGTTCCTGTTATTACTTGTGCTCTGGTATGCTATGCTGTACTCTGAACTGTTCCTGATGTGCTCTAATGTGATCTGCTCTGCTCTGATGTGCTATGATGTTACCTTGTTTGTTTGTTTGAATGTTGGTATAGTAACTAGTATCTTCCTATTGGTTACACAGGAACAAGTTGCTAAGTTTATTCATCTATTTGTACAATGGATAAAACTTGGATGAGTGCTGCTAGATCCAGTACACAGTTTGCAGATGGGGTTAGGGGTTTCATTCAGTTTGCAGCTACAAATTCTGGTTTTAGCCAAAAGATTGTCTGCCCATGCAAACTTTGTTGTAACATCTCTAGGCAAAGTTTAGAAGATGTTGAAGACCATATAATATCTGTAGGATTCATGCCTGGGTATACAACATGGGTATACCATGGGGAATCAGTAGATTGTGCTATTCCTACTGTACAACCCAATGAATCAGTAGAATTGCCTTTAGGAACTGATGAGATGGATGAGATGATGTTGGGTTCTCATGATATGTACAACAATAGCTCTTTAGGATCAGATACACAAGTTGACAGTGGTGATACTGATGATGACTCTGAAGTGTAACACCCTCAGAATCGACCCTATGCAAGTTTTAGCGCTTCCCGCCAAACCCGCATAGAAACGATTCAAAGGTGCCCACCAGGCACTTTCGTGCGGGTGGAAAACGAAGTAATAACATTACACAACAGTCCTCGATGGGACCCATAGAACAGATATATATATATACAACACGACTCCATGAGTCAAGAATACAGAAATACGGTACAAAGATCCAAATCACCTTGAAAAGATGGAGCGTCCGACTACGGACAATATGCAAATGGGGCTAAGAGCCCTGACGAATAACCAATGGCGTCCATAACCCTGCCCAGGCCAAGCCGGAAGGGTAACCCTGCTAACGACGTCGATCTCAAAACCTGCTTAAACAAAAGGGGTGCCGACAAAGGGCAAAGGAAAAAGAGAGCGGTCGATCGAGGCCGAGACAGCGAGGCTAGAATTCAAGGTCCTCGCCTACATAGGTATGGTGGACTGAGCGGCGTAGCATGCACTAAACAACCTATAGAGACTCGATACAACTAGCGGCTATCAGAGAGGGGTAAGAAAGGCCTATTCGGAACCAACCTGATACTACCACCAAACATACCCATCCTGGTGTTTCCCCCTCGAGACCAAACGAGGAACTCACACCGTTGGCAGTTTTATTTATTCAGTTATCGTTGCAGCAATTACTAGTCAGGTATAGATAGTCATCCTGATAAAATAAGCAGTGGGAACTTTTATTTAACCATTCCATTATAGTTGCAACACTTACTAGTCAGATACAATTAACATGAGATATCCCAAAACCCAGCAGTTGTTGGTACTTTTATTTAGCCATTCCGTTATAGTTGCAATACTTACTAGTCAGATACAATGGTCGCAAGCGACAACCCAAACAAGCAATTGTTGGCAGTTTTATTTAGCCATTCCATTATAGTGAAGCTGATTACTAGTCATTATAAAGTCAAATTTATAGCACTACTTTAGTTATCGTTGTCTATGATCGAGATACTGTGCTCCAAGTCGTCCATAACCGCGGACACGGCTTTCAGAAAATTTTACCCTACAGGGGTGCACAAATAGCAACACACACTCGATCAACCTCGGAAAAACCAAATCAAAACCCAACGAGGCCTTCACGACAAAGCAATCACAGGATTCAGAATTATTTCAGGGGGCCACCCCATTGAGTACACCCGCAACGAAGTTAGCTGACTCCGAGACGGACCCAAGGTTTGGGTGTACGGTGTGAACGACTGGGAACCCAAAACTGGGCTTGTCGACACTGCGAAAACGTGTCCCGATCCTAAACAGTACAAGTGCTCCTCGCACAATCGTAATAAAGCAGTAAAGCATGGCATAAGTACAGGATAGTAAATAAAACCTCAAACTAGTTTGTGGCCCCAAGAAATAAGAATGAATCAAGCTCTGGCTCAGGGGGGTCCCATAATCCTCCCGGATGTGGATAGCGCGAATATTCAAGGAACAGGTATCAAGTACTCGGGGTCCTACGGGACACAAGTGGACGGTTAACAACCAAATAACATCTATTGCCCACCTGTGCCTCTGCTTACTTACTTCAATTTTAGTTGTTAAACAGTAAATAAAGTTATGATCAACTCCAACAATAAACATGCGGCAAATACTCCAACAACTGTGGTACTTGACGACACGCAACAGCACTTGAGCAAGCGACTACGACGCGCAGGTCCAACTATCTACCAAACAACACGTAATAGGATGTGTCCACGGCAATATAAGGCTGCAAGGGATATCACGGGTACGAAAACTAGAGCATCGCAACACAGATAGCAATAGATCAACAGGAGGGAATAAATACTATAAAAGTAAGATAGGTAGAAAGGGGGAGATGCTCGCCTGAAAACATTGCCGAAGGTTTATCCGAAGATCGGATCGACACTCGCATCATCTCGACGGCCTTATCCGCGAAGAACCAAAACACTAGAATAAACACCGGATGCAATATTTAATACTACGATAAAAGATCGGGCATGATGCATGTATGATGTATGACATGGCAAAGATGCGATGCAATTAGGCCAGATTAAGCGGAACCGGGGTCCCGACATTTAATTAAACGGTTCAAGTTATTTATCTACCCCGCAAATTAAATGTTGCATTATCAAGACAAAAGATAGCACCGGTTCGCTACACAAATTTAAATGAGGCCAATATAAGACTAGATTTGCCCGCATATGGGCCCCATATTTAATTATATGGTGAATCGGCATAAGGCCCCCAAACCACACAATATGCATGCGAGTATGACAATTTAATATGCAACAAGTATATATTATTATAAAAATAGGGGCTTAGGGTCACACATTTGGGTATCGACGATCTTGGGCTCCACGGGTTTGGGTTCGGTCTTGGGAGGGTTCGACGAGGGATCGGTCTTCGGATCGGGCTCCGGGATCGTGGGTTCGATCTTCAAATCGGGGCGTCGGGCTTCGTATCTTCGAATCCGGGCGTCGGGGTGCTCGGGTCTTGGCCACCGGATCCGTGACGGAGTGCTCGGAGGTGTTCGAAGATCTTGGAAGGGAAACTGAGAACAAAGATCTTCGTGAGAGTGCGGTACTCTTCGGGTAGCATCACCCAGCTTCCCAAGGTAGTCACTATCAAAAAGTGAGCACAAGGCAGAAAGATCAAACAGTATAAGATCAAAGTTGCTCTGTGAGGGGACACGTCCCATGTGGACATTTGCTCAAACACCTTATGGGAGGCGCGCGTTGTCTGCAGGGGGCGACTCCATGGCCTAGAGGCGAGGCCGACGATACATGGGGCATGGGTGTTCCGGTTCACGCGAGAGAGCAGCGAAGGAGGCGGCCATACGCGTTGTGAGGAGTTCGGAGGCGCGCGGCGTCTCAGCGTACTGCGGGGACACGCCAACGAGCTCGAGACAGCGAGGTCGCAAGACGCTGGCGGCGGAGGGCGCGACGAGACAGGAGGACGGCCGGGCAAGGAGGGAGAGGCTGGGGTGGAGCACCATGGCAGCGCCATGAGGGGGCGAGGTCGTCAGCGCTTGAGGCAGGAGGAGGTGGCGACGAGCCTGACAACGGTGGCCCGAGAGGATGGCGAGGCACCGGCGGGCCGGGGAGCGACGGGGCGATGTCGGCTGGCTCGGGGTCGGAGCAGAGGGAGGCGGGGCGAGCGAGGCGGCGCACGGCGAGGTCGACGAGAAGGCGTGGCCGACTCCGGTTTCTGCTGCGGACGACGGGGAGGGAGGGGAGATGGCGGTGGCGCACGCGCGCTGGCGACAGAGGCGAGGGTGCGAGGTGAGGGAGAGGGCTCGAGGTGGGGAGGCGCGTGGCACCGGCGGAGGCGGACGAGGGAGCGGCCACGGGCGAGGAGGGAGAGAGGAACGGGGTGCGCCGCGTGGTGGGGCCAGGGCGGTGGTTCGCTGGGTGGATAACGAGGGCCGATGGAGCATGCCGTGTGTGGCAGCCAGGTTAGCGTGCGTGTGTGGCAACGTGATTACCGGGGTGGGGGTGTACGTGTTGGCGTTCGGGTTAGGTGTGGGTGTGGGTTCGATCGGCAGGAGGGTGGGCTAGCAGTACTTGTCGTGGGGTGGTTCCTGGGCATGTCGATCAGGTGAGAGAGGGAGTGGATTGCGGGCGTGAGGCTGGGCGCTTGCTTGCATGCGGCGGCGGCAGGGAGGGTCTGCGTGAGGTGGGTTTGGGGGTATATAGAAGGATTAGGGTTTGGTCTAGGTTTTGTCTAGTTTGGGCCGGGTAGTAGGCTGCTGCCAGCTGGGCCCTTTGGGTCTGGCAGGTGGCGGCCTCCCCGGTATAAAAATATTTATGTTTAATATTTTCCTGTTTTATTTATGAGACCTTTTATAAATAATTTTAGACAAAACAACATATTCGGAAAAGACCGAGATTTCCAATTTGAAATAGAGAAGGGTATAATTAGAAAACAATATAGGTTTAAGGGGAATAAGTTTAGTCAAACACATGCATGATGATGTCATGATGATGCGCAACACAAAAACACCGCGATTTTCTAGTAGTGGTTTTAGCGGGATGCCACATGAAGAAACAGATGAAGCTGATGAAGAAGCTGAGGCATTCAAAAAGTTAGTTAATGATGGCAGACAAGAATTATATGCAGGATGTAAAAAATTTACAAAACTGCAATTTCTTGTGAAGCTGATGAACATAAAGAAAACCAGGGGATTAACCAGAGCTACATTTGAAGATGTGCTGCAGCTATTTAGGGATGTCCTACCAGAGGATACAACTCTCCCTATGAATTTTCATGAATCCAAACAGTACATCAAATCTGTAGGGCTAGGGTATGACACATATGATGCATGCATTAATGACTACATCATATATAGATGAGACAATATCAATGCATCTGTCTGTCCAGTATGTAGTGCATCCAGATGGAAGATTGTGAAAGAAATTGGTGGTGGCAAAAGATTTAGCAAGGTTGCTCAAAAGGTGGTCAGGCATTTCCCATTGAAGAAGAGAATTAGAAGATTATTCATGTCAAGCAACACAGCCCCACTTATGAGTTGGCATGTTGATGGTAGGATCAAGGATGGTCTTATGAGGCATCCTGCTGATGCACCAGCTTGGAAGCATTTTGATGCAAAATATGAGTGGTTCAGTAAAGAGGCTAGAAATATTAGGTTTGGACTGGCAACTGATGGTTTCAATCCATTCAGAACTATGAACCTGTCTTACAGCATCTGGCCAATTGTACTGATTCCATACAATCTTCCAGCAGAGAGTTGCATGAAAGAAAACAACTTCATTTTGTCAGTTATTATTCCTGGTAGGAAGGCACCAGGGAAAGACATAGACATTTACCTGCAGCTAGTTGTTGATGAACTGAAAGTGTTATGGAAGGATGGTCTTTGGACTTTTGATGCTCATGTTGGAAGGAAATTCAGGGTGTATGCTGCACTGCTATGGACAATTAGTGACTGGCTAGGCCGGGGAATTCTTAGTGGAGAGAGTATTGTTGTTTGCTCCCACTGCCTGCTGGGTACACGTTCCAAACGTTTAAAACATGGACACAAAGCATGCTACCTGGGTACTAGGATGTTTCTACCGCACCACCCATTTAGGAAGGATAAAGACTCATTTGATGGCACAACTGAAGACAGGGAACCTCCAATTCAGCCATCAGGTCATGAGATTTCAGAAATGACAAAAGGCATTCACACCATCTATGGGAAAACACAGAAACAACAAAATTCTAAGAAGAAAAAGAGACAAAGAGATGAAGGGGAGGAAGATACTGTACTGGAGGATGTGCACACTGTAGAGTCAACATTCAAGAAGAGAAGCATCTTTTTCCAGCTTGAATATTGGGAACATTTGCTGGTTCGACATAATTTGGACTCAATGCATATAGAGAAGAATGTGTTTGATAATATTGTTCACACAATTTTACAAGTGGACAACAGGTCCAAAGATAATGTGAAAGCAAGACTGGATATGAAAAGATTTAAAATCAGAACACATCTCCATGTTGATGAAACTCAAGAGAAACCAGACTTGCCTGAAGCAATGCACTACATGAATTCAGATAATAAGAAGGTATTCGGCTCAGTTGTGAAAAATGCAAGGTTTCCAGTAGACTATGCTTCAAACATGGATGGGAAGGTCAGGTTAGATGAGAAAAAATTAGTTGGGCTGAAAACTCATGACTGCCACATAATTTTTGAAGATGTATTTCCTTTAGCTATAATTAGAACCATGCATGCCCCTGTTGCTCTTCCACTAATTAATCTTAGCAAGTACTTCAAGAAAGTTTGCTCCAAAGTCATAGATGTAGGGGTTCGTAGCATGGAAAACAAAAAAATTCTATCGCATACAAACAAACAAGCCAAGATCTATCTACTAGATTGTAGCAACGAGTCGATGGAATAACTTACCCTCGAAGATTCCAAAGCGGTTAACGAGAGCAGATTCTCGTGGGTGATGTAGTCGTACACTTCCGATCTCAAGATCGCGTAGACGATCCTTCCGCGCTCCGGTTAGCGCCCCGCATCGATCACACGTTCGGTACTCGACGAAGACCTTCCTCTCCTTGTTCCAGTGACGGAGGTTGTAGCACTCTCTCGCGATTCCTAGCAGACAACGTGGTATCGGAAGTAGAGGGGAGATCTCGCAGGGCTTCGCCTTAAGCCGGAGCGAGTATGGTGGAGTATGAGAGAGGCTTTAGTGGTCTAGGGATTAGACACAACAATTAGAAGGCTCTAAACCGAAGGCTAGGGCAATTAGAAGCTCTAAATCAAAACGGCTCTAAACCGGAGGCTGTGGCTAGGGTTTAGATTTAGAGGATAGGAACTTGTGTGTCTAGAGGAGGAGGCCCTGCCCCTCCTTTTATGGGTGGAGAGGGCCGGCGGCCAAGGGGAGGGAGGGGAGTCCCTCCCCAACTCGGCCTAGGTGGTGCGCCGGCTTGGAGAGGAGGGACTCCTCCCCCAAGTCGGTTTCAACCTCCTCTTGCTTGTTTCCCTCACTTTCCTGTTTTAGCCGTTTGACTTTCAAACTGGCCATTTGACTTTTCAGTTTTAGGATTCAATTTAATCCTTTATTTGGAACTGCGAGAACACTTAGTACATGATGCAATCATTCCACTATGTAATGACACATTCATGTACCCTTCCCCGGAGTGCGGACATTCGGAACCTTCTAGAACATTCCCGATGAAAACACCTAATCATTTCCGAACTCCGAAACGGGACTTTCCTTATATGAATCTTATTCTCCGGACCATTCCGGATCACCTCGTGATATCCCGGATCCCATCCGAGACTCCGAACAACATTCGGTCTCTTTCTCATAATACCATAACTACTCAAAACAGCGTCGAATCCTTAAGTGTGTCTCCCTACGGTTCGTGAATTATGCGGACATGATCGAGACACTTCTCCGAACAATAACCAATAGAGGAATCTGGAAATTCATATGGCTCCCACATATTTCTACGATTACTTCGCGATCGAATGAACCACTTACATAAGATACCAATTTCCCTTTGTCTCACGATAGTTTACTTATCCAAGGTTATGATCGTCGGTATCTCTGCATACCTAGTTCAACCTCGTTACCGATAAGTACTCTTTTCTCGTTCCCGTGATATGTGATCCCTTGTGAGCCAGTAACATGCTTGCAAGCTAATTGGATGACATTCCACCGAGAGGGCCCAGAGTATATCTATCCGTCATATGGATGGACAAATCCCACTCTTGATCCATGTGTCTCAACCAATACTTTCCGAACACTCAATGCCACCTTTATAGCCACCCAGTTACGGTGTGGTGTTTGAAGTCATCAAAGCATCCATCTGGTAAAGGTGATATGCATGATCTCATGGTCGAAGGAATTAGGTTACTATGTATCAGAAAGCATATACCAATTGAACTATTGAAATGACTTGATCTTTATGCTACGCTTATCTATAGGAGTATGTCCACCATATCATTCTCCTAACGATATGATCTTGTTGTTGATAACATCTCAATGTTCATGATAGGGAAACCACAATCATTAATCAACCAACAAGCTAGTGAAGTATAGAGGCTATACTAGGGACTTCAAATTAAGTTTACAAATCACACAAGTATTAATGTTTCCTTGTTAATACTATTATAGCATGAATGTAAACATTTATCATAAACACAAAGATATAATAATAACTACATTTATTATTGCCTCTAGGGCATATCTCCAACAGTCTCCCACTTGCACTAGAGTCATCTAATCTAGATTACATGGTAATATACCGAACACCCATGGCAGTTTGGTGTTGGTCATGTTTTCCCCTCGGGAGAGGTTTAGTCAACGGATCCGCCACATTCAGATCTGTGTGTACTTTGCAAATCTTTATATCCCCATCCTGGATATGTTCTCGAATAGCGTGAAAACGCAGCTTGATGCTTCACTTCTTGTGTGACCTTGGTTCTTGCGCATTGGCTATGGCCCATGTTATCACAAGAGATGAGACAATGGGTCCAGCACTAGGAACCATACCCAGCTCAGTAATGAACTCTTTCATCCATATCGCTTCTTGTGAAGCCTCGGCAAAGCCATGTATTCCGATTCGGTTGAAGATCTACACAACGCTTTGCTTTGCACTCCTCCAGCTAAGCTTGCACCATTCAAAATAAATACGTATCCAGATTGTGATTTAGAATCATCCGGATCGGTGTTCCAACTAGCATCGGTGTAACCATTAACAATGAGCTGTTCATCACCTCCATAAGAAAGAACCATATCCTTAGTTCTTCTCAAGTACTTAAGGATGTTTTTGACCGCTGTCCAATGATCCACTCCTGGATCACTTTGATATCTGCTAGTTAAACTAACCTCATATGCAATGTCGGGTCTAGTACATAGCATGGCATACATTAGAGATCCTATGGCTAAGGCATAGGGAGTCTTACTCATCCTTTCTCTATCTTCTGCCGATGTCGGACTTTGAATTTTACTCAAGGTCGTATTGGGCAACATGGGCAAGAACCCTTTCTTGCTTTCTTCCATTCCAAACCTCTTTAGAACTTTGTCCAAATATGTACTCTGTGACAATGATATTTGGCGTTTCGATCTATCTCTATAAATCTTTATGCCTAATATGTAAGCTGCTTCGCCAAGATCCTTCATTGAAAAACTATTATTCAAATATTCCTTGACACTATTAAGAAGGTATACATCATTCCCAATCAACAATATGTCATCCACATATAGTATTAAGAATGCTACAGAGCTCCCACTCACTTTCTTGTAAATACAAGCTTCTCCATAAGTTTGTATAAAACCAAAACTTTTGATCACCTTATCAAAACGTTGATTCCAACTTCGGGATGCTTGCTTAAATCCATAGATGGACCGTTGAAGTTTACATACCTTGTTAGCATCTTTAGGATCGACAAAACCTTTGGGTTGCATCATATACAACTTTTCATCAATATCTCCATTAAGGAATGCTGTTTTGACATCCATCTGCCATATCTCATAATCATAATATGCAGCGATTGCTAACATAATCCTCACAGACTTTAGCTTCGCTACCGGTGAGAAAGTCTCATCGTAGTCAACTCCTTGAATTTGTCGAAACCCTTTTGCGACAAGTCGAGCTTTATAGACAGTAACATTACCATCAAGATCTGCTTTTCTTCTTGAAAATCCATTTGTTCTCGACAGCCTTCCGAATCCGATAAGTCCACCAAAGTCCATACTTGGTTTTAGTACATGGATCCAATCTCGATTTCATGGCTTCTTGCCATTTATTGGAATCTGGCTCATCATCGCTTCCTAATATGTCTCGGGGTCATCGGTGTTGTCCACCAACATGACACTCATAACGGGATCATACCAATGGAGTGGTACGAGTTCTCGTTGACCTCGAGGCTCAGAGTAACTTCAACCAAGTTTCATGATCACCATCATTAGCTTCCTCTCTTATTGGTGCAGCACCACAGAACTTCTTCCGGTCTTGCGCTACTCGCAATTTCGAGAGAAGGTTCAACAACCTCGTCGAGTTCTACTTTCCTTCCAGTCATTTCTTTCGAGAGAAATTCCTTCTCTAGAAAGGATCCATTCTTGGCAACGAAGGTTTTGCCTTCGGATCTATGATAGAAGGTATACCCAATAGTTTCCTTCGGGTATCCTATGAAGACGCATTTTTCCGCTTTGGGTTCAAGCTTGTCCGGCTGTAACTTCTTTACATAGGCTTCGCATCCCCAAATTTTAAGGAACGACAATCTAGGTTTCTTCCCAAACCATAATTCATACGGTGTCGTTTCAACGGATTTAGACGGTGCCCTATTTAAAGTGAATGCGGCTGTTTCTAATGCATAACCCCAAAATGATAGCGGTAAATCTGTAAGTGACATCATAGAACGAACCATATCTAAGAGAGTTCGATTACGACGTTCGTACACACCATTACGCTGTGGTGTTCCCGGCGGTGTCAACTGTGAAAGTATTCCGCATTTCTTCAAATGCTCTCCAAACTCGTAACTTAGATATTCACCTCCACGATCAGAACGTAGAAATTTAATCTTCTTGTTACGTTGATTCTCTACCTCACTTTGAAACTCCTTAAACTTCTCGAAAGTTTCGGACTTATGTTTTATGAAATAGATATACCCATATATACTCAAGTCATCCGTGAAGGTAAGAACATAACGATAACCACCGCGCGATGCTACACTCATTGGACCACACACATCGGTATGTATGATTTCCAATAAGTCCGTAGCTCGCTCCATCATACCAAAAAATGGAGTCTTAGTCATTTTTCCCATCAGACATGCTTCGCATCTTTCAAGTGATTCAAAATCAAGTGATTCAAGAAGTCCATCGGAATGGAGTTTCTTCATACGCTTCACTCCAATGTGACCAAAACGACAGTGCCACATATAGGTCGAATTATCGCTTGATTTCAAACGTTTAGCCTCAATGTTGTTGATATGTGTATTTCCACTATCGAGATTCAATAAGAATAGACCACATATCAAAGGTGCATGTGCATAAAACATATTACTCATATAAATCGAACAACCATTATTCTCTGACTTAAACAAGTAACCGTCTCGCAATAAACAAGATCTAGATATAATGTTCATGCTCAACACAGGCACTAAATAACAATTATTTAAGTATAAAACTAATCCCGATGGTAGATGAAGGGGTAGCGTGCCGACCGCGATCATATCAACCTTTGATCCGTTTCCCACGCGCATCGTCACCTCGTTCTTCGCTAGCTTCCGTTTATTCTGCAGCACCTGTTTCGAGTTACAAATATGAGCAACCGAACCAGTATCAAATACCCAGGCACTACTACGAGTACTAGTGAGATACACATCAATAACATGTATATCAGATATACCTTTCTTCTTGATGTTGCCGTTCTTCGATCCGCCAAGTACTTTGGGCAATTCCGCTTCAAAGGACCTTCTCCCTTGCGAAAAGCACTCAAGATCGTGCTTGGTCCAGCCTTGGTCTTCTTCGCCGACGTGGTAACTTTCTTACCACCCTTCTTGAAGTGTCCCTTCTTCTTAGACTTGACTTTCTTGAATTTGGTGGTCTTATTGACCAACAACACTTGGTGCTCTTTCTTTATCTCCACTTCTGCAGATTTCAACATGGCAAAGAGTTCTAGCAACGTCTTGTTCATGTTCTGCATGTTGTAGTTCATCACAAAGTTCTTGTAACTTGGTGGTAGTGATTGTAGGACACGGTAGATCCCCAAAGCATTAGGAATCACTATACCCAAGCTTTGGAGTTTGTTTATGCGTGCCGGACATCTTAAGCACATGCTCACCGACGGAGCTTCTTCCATCTTGCGTTAAAGAACTTTTCGAAGCCTCATAGCTTTCAATTGCCGCATGAGTCTCAAAAATCAATTTGAGATCCTCGACAATATCATATGGGTCCGACTCTTCAAACCTTTCAAGCTCGATTCCAAACCATACAAGATAGCACCTTGAACTATGGAGTACTGATTCTTCCGAGCGAGGTAAACATTCTTTACTTCATCAGAGCATCATCTGCAGTGGGTCACCCAAATGTGCATCCAAAGACATAGGTCAAATTACCACCGTGAGGACAATCCTCAAATTGCGGAACCAATCCGAAGTTGCTTCCATTGTTTTTCAACTTTTCTTTCTCTAGGAACGCATTAAAATTGATGGTAGGGGCTGCCATTGATCTACAACATATTTGCAATAGTTTAGACTAAGTTTATGACAAATTGAGTTCAAATTAATTAATGAAATTAAACTAGGTGAACTCCCACTCAAAACAACATCCCTCACATTGTTTTAGTGATCACACGAACCAAATCCACTACATCAACACCGATCATCACGAGAGTTGATATAGTTTCAATGGCGAACAATCGTCATGTTCATCATATCTACTATATGATTCATGCTTTACCTTTCGGTGATCCGTGTTCCGAGACCATGTCTGTACATGCTAGGCTCGTCAAGATCAAACCTTAGTTTCTGCATGAGCAAATCTGGCTTGCTCACGTTGTATACACTTGCAGAATCTAACACACCCGATCATCACGTGGTGCTTCGAAACAACAAGCTTTAGCAACGGTGCTAACTAAGGGTGAACACTTTATGATTTGAAATTCATGTGCATGAGGGATCATCTTATAATGCTACCGTCGTCTGCTAAGCAATACAAGATGCATAAAGGATTAACATCACATGCAATTCAATAATATGTGATATGATATGGCCTTTCTTCTTTGTGCTTCCGACCTCCATCTTCAAGCACGAACATGATCTCCATCATCACCGGCATTGCATCAAGGTCAATGACGCTTCTCCATGGTTGTCGTCCACCGGCTTCAACTATTACAACTACTTTGAATAGACACGCGGGTCTTAACATAAATTAAAGACAACCATATATTTCGCCGTTGCCAACTTACAATAAGGAACATTGCATACATCAAATATATCACAATCATGGCCATATCACATCATCGACACCCCTGCAAAACAAAGTTAGACGCCTCTACTTTCTTTGCATATTTTACGTGGTTTGGGGCTTTAAATAAGTGTCGTTCTAACTTACGAACAAGAACCACAACATTGATACTAGCATTGTTGATCACCCATTGTAAATTGGATCTTAACTATGCTAGGAGAAACAGCACCATAAAGCCACTTATGCAATACAAGTTGCATGTCAAGCGTGGAGCAAGTCTCATGAACGATGTCATGTAAGGTTAGCCCGGGCCGCTTCATCCCAACATACCGCAAGATGCAAAGTACACAAGAAGCAATCGACAATAAAAGCATCAACGCCCACAATGACCATTGTGTTCTACTCGTCCAACAGATCTACATATAGACACGGCTCTGATACCACTGTAGGGGTTTGTAGCATGGAAAACAAAAATTTTCTATCGCATACAAACAAACAAGCCAAGTTCTATCTACTAGATTGTAGCAACGAGTCGATGGAATAACTTACCCTCGAAGATTCCAAAGCGGTTGACGAGAGCAGATTCGTGGGTGATGTAGTCGACACTTACGATCTCAAGATCGCGTGAGACGATCCTTCCGGCTAAGCGCTCCTAGCGCTCCGGTCACACGCTTGGTATTGACGAAGACCTTCCTCTCCTTTTTCCAAAGAAAATGGAGGTTGTAGCACTCTCTCGCGATTCCGGCAAAGACAACGTGGTACCGGAAGTAGAGGGGAGATCTCGCAGGGCTTCGCCTTAAGCCGGAGCGAGTATGGTGGAGTATGAGAGAGGCTTTAGTGGTCTAGGGATTAGACACACCAATTAGAAGGCTCTAAACCGAAGGCTAGGGCAATTAGAAGCTCTAAACCAAAACGGCTCTAAACCGGAGGCTGTGGCTAGGGTTTAGATTTAGAGGATAGGAACTTGTGTGTCTAGAGGAGGAGGCCCTGCCCCTCCTTTTATGGGTGGAGAGGGCCGGCGGCCAAGGGGAGGGAGGGGAGTCCCTCCCCAACTCGGCCTAGGTGGTGCGCCGGCTTGGAGAGGAGGGACTCCTCCCCCAAGTCGGTTTCAACCTCCTCTTGCTTGTTTCCCTCACTTTCCTGTTTTAGCCGTTTGACTTTCAAACCGCCATTTGACTTTTCAGTTTTAGGATTCAATTTAATCCTTTATTTGGAACAATGAGAACACTTAGTACATGATGCAATCATTCCAATATGTAATGACACATTCATGTACCCTCCCCGGAGTGCCGACATTCGGAACCTTCTAGAACATTCGATGAAAACACGGAATCATTTCCGAACTCAAACAGGACTTTCCTTATACGAATCTTATTCTCCGGACCATTCCGGATCACCTCGTGATATCCCGGATCCCATCCGAGACTCCGAACAACATTCGGTCTCTTTCTCATAATACCATAACTACTCAAAACAACGTCGAATCCTTGAGTGTGTCTCCCTACGGTTCGTGAATTATGCGGACATGATCGAGACACTTCTCCGAACAATAACCAATAGAGGAATCTGGAAATTCATATGGCTCCCACAAATTTCTACGATTACTTCGCGATCGAATGAACCACTTACATACGATACCAATTTCCCTTTGTCTCACGATAGTTTACTTATCCAAGGTTATGATCGTTGGTATCTCTGCATACCTAGTTCAACCTCGTTACCGATAAGTACTCTTTTCTTGTTCCCGTGATATGTGATCCCTTGTGAGCCAGTCACATGCTTGCAAGCTAATTGGATGACATTCCACCGAGAGGGCCCAGAGTATATCTATCCGTCATATGGATGGACAAATCCCATTCTTGATCCATGTGTCTCAACCAATACTTTCCGAACACTCAATGCCACCTTTATAGCCACCCAGTTACGGTGTGGTGTTTGATGTCATCAAAGCATCCATCCGGTAAAGGTGATATGCATGATCTCATGGTCGAAGGAATTAGGTTACTATGTATCAGAAAGCATATAGCAATTGAACTATTGAAATGATTTGATCTTTATGCTACGCTTATCTATAGGAGTATGTCCACCATATCATTCTCCTAACGATATGATCTTGTTGTTGATAACATCTCAATGTTCATGATAGGGAAACCACAATCATTAATCAACCAACAAGCTAGTGAAGTATAGAGGCTATACTAGGGACTTCAAATTAAGTTTACAAATCACTCAAGTATTAATGTTTCCTTGTTAATACTATTATAGCATGAATGTAAACATTTATCATAAACACAAAGATATAATAATAACTACATTTATTATTGCCTCTAGGGCATATCTCCAACAATAGATCCTACTGAGATGCAAAAGTTGGAAGAAGAAATTGTTGAAACAATGTGTTAGCTAGAGCATATTTTTCCACCATCATTCTTTGATATAATGGAACATCTTGTCATCCATCTTGCAAGTGAAGTGTTGATAGGTGGACCAGTGCAATTCAGAAACATGTGGTCTACAGAGATGTTTGTTGGGAAGTGTAAAGGGATGGTACATACTAGAAGACATCCTGAAGCATCAATAGCTGAGGGATTTATATTTGATGAGAGCTTGGATTTTTGTGCAAGATATCTGGAAAATTCCAACAAAGAGACAATGCATACTGATGATAGCACAACTAATATATATTTAAGAACAATTGGAAGACAGCTCTCTGCATTTCAAGTAGATGGGCTAGATCACATTTCATGGACACAAGCTCAAAGGCATGTGTTGCTTAGTTATCCAGAAATTACTAGGTTTGCAAATGAGCATATCACAATGCTACAAGCAGACAGAAGGAAACGTAGAAGAGAAGTTGAAGTTGCTCACCACCAACAATTCCTGAAATGGTTTATTGAACATGTGCATCCTTTAATGCATAAAGGAGTTGAACTACCACAAGAAGTTGTTCTACTAGCACAAAAGCCTTTCATGATGGTGAAGAAATACAACAGCTACAAGATTAATGGCTATACATTCAACACAAGAAGCCATTCTGCTGGAAAATCTTCCCAGTGTGATGGAGTTTCAACTACTTCAAAGACATTAAGTTATTCAGTAGATCACACATTATGAGATGGTCAAATTTGTGGCAGGATCCATGAAATAGTTGAATTGAATTATTCAAACACAGCTAGTGTAGTAGTATTCAAGTGTGAATGGGTTAAAGATAGTGGAATTAGAGTAGATGAATTTGGAATAACTGAAGTCAACTTCAATCATGTAGACAAAGGGGAAATTCTTTCATCTATGCCATTTATACTAGCTAGTCAAGCAAAACAGGTCTACTATTTGCAAGATCCAATTGATAATGAATGGTTTGCTGTTGTGTCTAGGTAATTTGATATAGTTTTATTGTTTCTTTTGTTTGCTGGTTTGATTCTGTTGAACATGATAATAAAGTTCTATTGTTTCTTCTGCAGGGACTGATAACATGGACAGTCAGAGAAGTAGGCTAAATGAGGTTAACATGCAACTGATGAAACTTGGTCTGCCACCAACACAGATAGAAATTAAGAGTGGAGAAATTTTTACAAGATTTCTTGAGGAAGCAAGGATAAAAGGAATATACAAAGAACCAGCAGAAGTAAGAATCTAATTTATGCCATTCTAATATGTGATTTATGTGAAAGCATAAGAAGCACATAATTTATGCCATTCTAATATGTGATTTATGTTCCTGTCTTAATTTAGAACAACATGATATATGAAGAAATAGATGTGGTAGAAAATGAGGATGAGGATGATGATGGTAGTGAACAGTATGATAGTGATGCTACTACTCACGATGAAAATGAAGAAGGTGATATCAATCAACAGTTACTGGAAGGTTAGTTTTAGGTTGCCTTCTCCTCTTGTTAATTTAGGTAGTTTATTTCAATATTGTGAAATGGATGACACACTGGTTAATTTAAATACTTGTTACATGACAACAGCAGAGAAGTCTGTGAGAGGGCCCACTAAGTTGAAAAGATTCTGGAAAGAGTATGATCCAAGAAACAAGATCAGTTTGGAATTTAACAGCAAAGGCCAACCTTGTGGGTTCAAAACTTGCAGGCTCACAAATTTCATTGCTTCTTTAGTTAAGGGAAAAGAAATTTCTTTGGCAGCTACCAATTGGAGCAAATTTCCTGAATATAAAAAAGATAAGCTATGGAAGACAGTTAAGGTAAAATCTCTTAAATTAACTGGATTGTAGTTCTGAACTATGTTTTTTGCCTGCAAATTACTAATGTTGCTTAACTGTAAACACTTTTGCAGTATTTCTTTGAAATACCAGATTGTTACAAGTGCTGGGTGTTGATATCTGCTAGAAAGAAGTGGAAAGATTACAAGTGCTATTTGAAGAGAAAATTTTACAAGGATGAGTTGTCACTCAAAAGCAACATTGCCAATGGATGCAAATCCAGGATACCTCCTGCTCAGTGGGTTTGACTATGTAAATTTTGGAGAACACCAAAGTCTAAGGTATACTAAAGTAGCAATGCTGGATATACTATTTTTTTCAACCTGCTTGTGCTAATTCATACTATAGGCATTAATGTATAATTTCTTGCTGTAATGTAGGCATTAAGTATGAAGAACAAAGGGACGAGAAATTGTCAAGAAAATGCAGTTCATATAGCTGGTACTAGAAGTTTTGCAATAGTACAGGAACAAGAAGTAAGTTAATTGTGGATTTGTTGCATAATTGAATATCTAAAATTTTCAAAGATCACAGTATGATAGTTTTCCATGAATTTCAGGAAATAAAAGAAGGGAGCAAAATATCCAGAGCTCAGCTTTACAGAATTACCCATACAAATAAGGATGGGAAACCAGTTGATGAATTTTGCAAGAAAAAGATTGTAAGTAATAATGTAGTATAATTGTCATGTCCACATACAAATTATATATTGAAAACTCAATAAACTGTTCTGATCTACAATTATGAGCTATCAATACTTCAATTATATAGTGTAAAAAAATAAACTATGTTGTAGTTTTCCTTTTGTTTTGAACTTATTGTTGGTTGTCCTGATCATGTACTGAACTTTTTGCCTGGCATGATCTACAAAGAACAAGTAGATTCTTTGTAATGTTGCAAACATGGATTCAATGTTGCAACTTCTTTTGTTTATCTTCAGTTTGAGTCAATCTTGCAAATATCCATTACATATTCCTCATTCTTTGTAATGTTGCAAACAGGAAGAGATAATTGTGAAGTTTGTGGACAACCCAAACTTGATACATGAGGAAGCAAATGAGGAAGATTTGTATTCAACATTGTTCCCAAAGGCTAAGAAGTCAAGTAATCATGGATTAGGGCTCACTGTTGGTGGAAAGAACAGTGAGAAGCTAGCGCTGGCTCAATCTGCTCTACATGATGTTACACAGGAAAACAAAAATCTCAGGGGTGTTGTAGAGAAGCTTGTAGAAACTCAGTCAAGTTTGGTAGCCAGAAGTGATAAGCTAGAAGAGAAGTATTGTCAGATGATGGAGCTATTTCAAACATCACAGAAGAGAATGAAAGAACATATTGAAGAACCTCTTGTTGAAGAATCAGAAGGATTTGACAAGATGAAGAACAGTGGTCAGGAGGAGAAGAAAGCAGTAGATGACAAGAAAAGGAAAAGACAAAGGGTAGAAGAAAAGTTTGGAAATGAAGTTAATATTGCGAAGAATGAAACTGCTGAGATAAAATAACTACTGCTTGTACATGTGTCAATAAGAAATCCTTGTACGTGTGTTTTTTCTTGTACGTTGTACCTCTTGCTGACTAGGAATTTAACTAAATGCAGGTTGCTATGATAAAGAAAATTAAACTAGAGAAAGCTCAAGAGATGAAGAAGTCAAACATTTGCAGCACCATCCCAAATCCAAGAATAAGTAGAGGAATGGAAGTTGTCTTGACTTCACCAAATTCTTCTAACCTTTCAGCTCTTGGAACAATTCAAACTGCAGATATAAATGCAGTTGGTTTAGATGGAGATCCACTAAGTGATTATGTGGAGGTCATGGTCAATATTGTCTACCGTGATACAACCGTACTGCCTAGACCACTTGGGAGAATGACAAAGATGGGAAATGCGCAAGCTAAGTGCATTCCATGGCCAAGGAATCATGTTAGTATTTCTTAAACTTTGTATGAAAAAAATATGCTCCTACTCAGTCAAGGTGCTCCTACTCAGTATTTCTTAAATATGTGCAGGTTACATTAAGAGATTTATATGAAAAAAATCTGCAAAACAAAATTAATAGACAAAACTCAGTCAAGGTGCTAGGGAAGCCAGGAGCTAATAAGAAATCTGCTCCTACTGAACAGGCATGTGCAGTATGATTATAGAACTCAGCAGTTATCACTCAGCAGTATTTTTTATGCTTCTGCTCCTACTAACATATTGACTCAGCAGGGTACTGGTGCACAAAGAACAACTCTTGAAGCAAATGCTGCTGCTGTTTATGCTTCTGCTACTGCCTCTGCTAACACAGAGTCTCAAATGAATGAAAAGGTATGTTACATATACTGCTTCTTCTCCAGCAATATCTGAACTGTTTCATGTACTAATACATGAAAAAATGTGCAACTTGTGGATGAACCAGTCAGCAAAATAATTGTGGAGGAACCAGTCATGATCCAGACAAAAGGTAGAGTGAAGAAACCAAATTCCAGAAACCAGAAACAAACTGCTGCTTCTGCTAACACAGAGTCTCAAATGCATGAAAAGGTATGTTACATGTACTTCTTCTGCTCCAGCAATATCTGAACTGTTTCATGTACTAACACATGAAAAAATGTGCATCTTGTGGATGAACAAGTCATGAGCCAGGAAACAAAGATCAAGAAACCAAGATCAAGAGTACCGAAGCAAACTGCTGCTCCTGCTGCTATAGCAACAACAGATTCACAATTACCAGACAAGGCAAGTTACAGTTGTAAAATATTACAGTTGATCAGAATATTACACTGACAACAGTATAAACTAAAAAATGTGCAGATTTTGGATGAACCAGACATGAGCCAGGCAAAAGTTAGAGAAAAGAAACCAAGATCAAGAGTACAGAAGCAAGCTGCTGCTCCTGCTGCTACAAATTCAGTACCACACAAGGTAAGTAAACTCCTAAACTACTGTTGAACTAGCTGCTCCTTCTGTTGAACTAGCTGCTCCTTTTGTTGAAAATGTTGAACTGTTGAACTAGCTTCTCCTTCTGTTTGATCCTTCTGTTGAACTAGCTGCTCCTTCTGTTTGATCCTTCTATTGAACTAGCTGCTCCTTCTGTTGAACTAGCTGCTCCTTTTGTTGAAAATGTTGAACTGTTGAACTAGCTTCTCTTTCTGTTTGATCCTTCTGTTGAACTAGCTGCTCCTTTTGTTGAACTGTTGAACTAGCTGCTCCTTTTGTTGAACTGTTGAAATCAGACAAATCTTAACAATGCAGACTGATGTGGTCTCAAACTCATACAGCTTAGACAAGGGATTGCCAAGCAGCTGATGACATTGCATGGTCTCAGCTGTAAGATATGGCTGTGGACGAATGGTTGTGGGCGAATGGTTGTGAACAACCTGTGGACGAGCGGTTATGAACAATGACTGTAAGATATGGCTGTAAACAAATGTAAGATATGACTGTAAGATATGTCACTGTAAGATATGTCACTGTAAGATATGACTATAATGTGGTTTGTAATATATTTCATGGTAATATTTCACTGTAATGTGGTTTGTAATATATGTCGCTATGATTCAATTAATGTGAGCCATTTTGTAATATATTGCTTTTGGCTAGGTTTTAGAGGCACTATTGATAGTGCCTCAAAAAGTTGGCTTTTAGAGGCACTAGTCATAGTGCCTCAAAAAGTTGGGTCTTAGAGGCACTAGTCATAGTGCCTCAAAAAGTTGGGTCTTAGAGGCAATAGTCATAGTGCCTCAAAAAGTTGGGTCTTAGAGGCAATAGTCATAGTGCCTTAAAAAGTTGGGTTTTAGAGGCAATAGTCATAGTGCCTCAAAAAGTTGGGTTTAGAGGCACTAGTCATAGTGCCTCAAAAAGTTGGATTTAGAGGCACTATTGATAGTGCCTCAAAAAGTTGGCTTTTAGAGGCACTATTGATAGTGCCTCAAAAAGTTGGCTTTTAGAGGCACTAGTCATAGTTCCTCAAATGGCTAGGATTTAGAGGCACTCTAATTTGTGCCTTAAGTTGGTTTTTGAGGCACTAGTCATAGTGCCTCAATTGGCTAGGATTTAGAGGCATTAGTCATAGTGCCTCAATTAACTATGATTTAGAGGCACTTTTTAAAACTGCCTCAAAAAACTTTTACCTACACGACCGTCCTCGGCGCTTTTTTTAGTGCCTCAAAAACTTAATTATGGCACTAATTTAACTATTGGAGACACTTTAGAGTGCCTCTGAATACTGTACGTGCCATAGTGCGATGCCGTCTTGTACTCCATGGCCGTTTTTGCCTGTCATCAATTGCTCGCTGGCCCAGGAGTAACGTCCAACCTCTGCTGCTTTGTCCACATAAAGTACTGGAATCTTCGACTGCTAGATTCTGTAAAATTAAGCTAGGTTCAATTCTATGCTTGCTTGGATCTCTCAAGTTGTCTAAGCGTGTTTGTATATTGAGTATACAGGAGCTGTATAGGTATGTGTGTGTTTGATCTGCAATTCTAGATCGAACGGGTAAAGCATGTGTTATATTTTTCTTGTGCATGACGTACATATCTTTAATTTTACGGATGGAGTTGCTATTCTACGTTTGACTCCTGTCTATCATGGATGAAAATATCAGTAGCCTAAATTTAGAACGGTAGCCTTAAAATGCAATGTTCTTTTGTTCGATTATCAATTGACTTTTGTAGATTTGTTATAATTCTTGAATAATGGGCTGAGAATTAGGTCTTTCGGAATTTTTTGGTCATTGCCCAATGATTTTTTGTTTAGCTAGCAACCTTAATATATTTAGGATTGAGATGATACGAATTATACATGTCGTATGTTAGCCCATTGAAGCAGTTTAATTAGTTTTGCATGAGAGAAAAATATATAACTACTGGGTATTGCTTGTCCAAAATATTATTCAGAGCGTCCATTGTAGCATATAGCTTACTGAAAACTAGAGTCTGGTGTTTGCAGCTTCCAACCCGTTTTGATGCCTGTCAGAAAATGAAGAAACTCCTGTTACTGTGGGATCCTTACTTCTGATACTTGTATCATGACTTTCAATGTGTGATCGTAGCATGCATCGTACGTGGGCTGGGTGTTTGTGTCCGGCAACATCGTGTATCTCGCTGGTTTGTGTTGCAGGAAGGATTACGTATTTTTGGAATGGGTGGAGAAAGTCGATGAAGCAATGTTAGTGTCTAAGACATCGTGATGCAAGGACCTAGACTGGTTAATATATAGTAGCACTTCAGAATCTTCATGATGTTTCTATCTTTCTAGAAATGTAGCCAGTTGGGAGAATGACGTGGGATGGGAGGTCACATGATTTATATTCCCAGTAATGGTTTGCGCTATTTCTACGGACGGAATCCAGCTACTATATGTGTGCTGGAAAATACTGGTATATATCCGGTGTAGCCCGAATTCTTTGTTAACTCAATTTGAATCTGACAAATTTCTTTACTCAGTCCGGTTTCCTAATTTAATATGATAAATTAAGACCGTAATTGCATCTTGGAATCGGGTTAAAAGATGTATTAGAAAATGTGGTGGAAAATAGCAGAGGAAAGAAATGTAAGGTATATCTTGTAAAATGAAAAGGTACTTGACAAGAACTTAACATAGTTTTTTAAAATAAAATCAAGTCATACTGCCTATATTTACATGAAATTGACAAATAGAGATTGATGGAATTTTGAGTGTGAGAAAGGAAGATTTCATCGGCTTGTTAGTGCAAACCAAAAAATACGCCCTTTTTAGTGATCTCTCTCAAGTTGTCAATCGATTTTGGACAAAATTTGGTTCTATCAATTTTTCATTCAAAAGTTTATTTTTTCTCGTTGCAACGCACGGGCATTTTTTCTAGTAGCCTAATAAATCTGGATGGAGGGAGTATTGAGTGTTCTGTAGGCAGTACCGCAAGGCTACAACTACACAATTTACAATCGGAAAGAAGGGGGGGGGGGGGGGGCGTGTGTGTGTGTTAAACTTGTTGCAATACCGCAGTAGGCTCGCCACACGAGTTGGAGTAGAGAGGACGAGGGGAGAGGCTGAAGTGGAGCTGCTAAGGAGCGGCATCCGAGCGGTGTGAGCCTGTGCGCGGGGACGAGAGGGGCATCGATCGACCAAGAGCGTAGGTGGGGGGAATTGTCTAGCTAGGTTACAGTCTTAGAGAAAATGGGCCTTATTCGACCGATTTGTACCCAGGAAATTAGCCCACACACGCCCAGTTCGCACAACCCTTCATACGAGCACCTCAAGGTACCCTCAAAAAAAGAGCACCTCCAGGTAGCTCCCATGGAGTTGCTGATGAACAGGCGGGGCCTGTACTTCAGCAGGGGAGCCGGGGCGGCCGCAACTTCTCGCCCCCACAGTGGCGCCGCCTGTGTCCCCTTGACCTCCAACATTCTCTAGCTGGACCGAATGACGACTCCTGCATGATTCAACGCGAGAGTCATTGATTGACAAGAGTACTACATGTACTTCTCCTGATGCCTCCCAAAACCAATCAACCTCGAGATACGTTTGTAGTAAACACAACAAGATCTGTTCCGATTCTAAAGCAACATAGCTTAACAATAACACTAGTGTGCACAACAAGTAGCTCCTTGAAGACACATCGCCCTGCCCTTTTCCCCTTCCTCTGCTTCTAGTTCACCTTTGAGATGGTAGTTATATATAATGCTGATGTAGAAGATAAATATGAAGAAAATAAATGGTGTCCTAACTCATGTAGAAGAGTAGGTAACTTGTGTTGAATACATCACTGAAGATGATGACTTGTGGTTAGTTCAACATTATCAACGAAGACTAGAACTTACATGGTTACTTGGACATTATTTTGAGAGGATAAACCAATAAAGGAACCTACTGAAGTTCTACACTTTATGACAAGTACTTGAAGTAACCATGAATGTGAGAGAAAGAGCAATCCCTCAAGAACTAGGAAGAAGGCTTACCTAGAGAGTAAGACACGGGCAGAGTGTTCCTGCTTCCTGATATTTGCGGCGTCTAGACTGAAATTTGAGGCAAACCGTAGAAAACAACATCATAATTGCTCTTTCTCTCACATCATGATACTTTTATCAACTAGATGATTAACCGATAAAACAACATCGACCAAATAGTACATGCTAGATATCTTCTCCAAAAGCAAGGTTGGATGTAATTTTCATATTTATTCAAATGTCACGTGGCAAACTATTTTTCTTTGAGACGTGGGAAAAAGCTTTACACCAATCTATTAATTAAGAAGAAGAGAATAGCCCAGTTAATTAACGAAAAACTGTGTGGAAAACATTACAAAGACACGAACAACCACAAATTCCTGCAACACCTACAACATATACAGACTACTCCCAAAGGTAGCAACTCCTGCAACCACAAACTCACGACACATTGATCTCGCAAATGACATTCCAATCCATCAAGTAGCTACAGGCTCCTTTCTTGTGGCGCCACACTTCTATCTTCTGCTCCTGCGATACTCCTTCATCTTCTGAATTTTGTCCCTCGAAGTCTTGTCCGCTAGAAGTCAAGCAACCTCTAGCAAATAGAGCATCGGAATTAGGTGCCAAAGCACCTGCCTTAGTGACCTTGTCACCATGGTGGCTTAATTGGCTCCACATGCAGCGTGTAGCCACCGCCGATGTCACAAGCGATTCCACCTTCAGATGAACCATTACCAGAGGAGTGAATTCCCACACAACTCATGTAGCTCGGGCATGATCTGGATCAGCGGAGCCACTATCCCATCGTGGTCCTCACACTTAGGGAGGAAGCTGATACATCAAACTACGGTGATGGGTAGGACCTGAAATGAGGGGAGAAACAATCAAAGATGCATTCCTCGCTGCTCACAGACAAGTCCTCATGGACCTTGCTGACAATGGCTTCATAACAAGCCTTCGACGTCATCTCAACTAACTCATCATCATCAATAACCATAGACAACTCCTGCTCAGTGGACTCGTAGGAAGCAAACAATTCTACATGTTCCATAGACCCAATAATACGCACCAAAAAAAGCTCGATTTTTGCTGCCTCTTCACACGCAGGGGCGAGACACCTCTTCGATGCGGTTGGCGACTAGCCGAAGGAGCTCCATGCATTGTAGGGCAAACCGGGACTAAAAAGCAAAGTCCAAACTGGTGGTGGCATTGGAATCCTTGCAACACCTAGAAGGGGACATGGGTGCCTCCACCACACACATCGACAAGTGGCTCACGATCTCAGCCCAACTCCGGGTCAACAAAGGTCGACAGGTTGGACAGATAGAGAGCAAGTCCGCTGAGCGTGAGCGAGCACGAGAGGCGGAGATCGAGCATGACAGAGCCACTGCCGATGACCAGGGAGACGACACCGAATGCATCTGAAATGTCCATGGCATGCGCTGACCTAGTGACCACATTCTAGAAAACATAAGCACCTTCCTCGAGCGCAACTCTTGAAGGCGAGGCTACGCTCAAGACCTTACCTTGGATACATTCTTGCTAATCCGGTATAGTTGTGTAACCATACCTTTTAGTCCACCCCGGAGATTGTGGATCCACCTTGCCAGTTGACTGAGCAGAACCAGCACAAAGATTTTTCTTGTTGCTTGCACATTGACCAAACATAAAAGTTTTCTAACACCAACCTGCTCACTGGATCCACAGGGGAAATCCATCTTTTTTCACCGACATTGCCGGAGAGGACACGCTCCATTTCTCCCGTCACCGAGCTTTGCTAGTGCACAAGACACCTGCTCCTCGCACTGCTCGATTTGCCGAATTGGAAAAGATTTCTTTTGGTGCCAGCGTCAAGATCACTGTTGCAGCCTATTTTTATGCTTGGAAGGTGAGACGCAATTAAATGTCCTGCAGTGAGTTCCGAATGGCACATGCTGGCTGGTTTACACAAACACGAATCAGTGAGCTCCGAATGGCACATGCCCCCAAACGCCGCTCGTGTTCCCGACGACGGTGTCCACGAGATGACGAGCAGCTGAGCCACTAGCAGAACGAGGAGGATAAGTGCCAATCCATGGAACCAGGAGCTGAAGACGTTGATAATCCATGACTTACTCGGTCGCTTCTGCAACTCGGTTCATCGACTTCCATGCACAATTAGATCGCACTTGGTGAGAACCCGGATTTCCTTGCACACACACGTTAGATTAAATGATAGTTATCTCCTAGAAATTTCTTTTGCCGTGAGATTGTATTTGATTGTGTTGCCGGTGAATTGAATGTCACCCGTCCACAATGGAGTCGTAGGCTAGTTTACACAACTCAGATCAAATCGAGCCCAACATAGAAAATTTGCCAAAAACGAACAGGAAGAAAAACCGTCGCACCCGTCCGCCCCTCTCGCCCCCCCCCTGACGGGCGACGGGGGCGCCGCCACCCCCTCCCCGGCCGAGACCCCTCCCCTCCTCTCCTCCCGTCGCCGCCGTCGGCGGGATCCGCCAGGCCCAGCCCGTGTGGAGCCAGCGGCAGTCGGCCTCTCCCCGTAGCTTGGAGGCGGGGTCGGGGACCCGTTTCTTCCGGCAGTGGTGCTCCTTGGGAGGCGGCGGTCCCTCTGCGGCGGGAAGTCTCCTGAGCGGTGGCGTGGCTGCGGCGGCGGGACAGCGCCCGGCGGCTGGCGGCAGGCAGAGGAGGGGCGACCTGCAGGTCCTGCCAGCCCAGATCAGGCCCTTTGGTCCAGATCGGGCCAGATCTGGGGTTGGGGCGGGTCGGTTTGCCCCTTCTTCGGCCCGTTCTGCAGGTTTTGGCGAGGGCAGCTCGAGCTGGGAACGGCGGCGACCATGTCCGCCTTGTTGCAGCGCAGATGCGGGCTTTACGGGCCCATTTGGGCCTGGTCGGACCCTCTTGAACTGGTGTGCCCCGCTAGGGCTTTACGGGCCTGTTGGGCCCAGCCGGTTCTGACGGGGACTGGTATGCCTGCAATTGCGTCCGGTCGACTACTGCCATTTGCAGTGGAGGTAGTTCCCTCCCGCCGGTCGTGGTTCTGCTAGTCCCGATCCGAGGTACCTTCTGTCTCTGCCACGCAGACCTCGCAATGGTGTTCTTGGTGAGACGATGATGATGACTTCGTGACCGGAATGGCGCATGCTCGTGGACGGCAAGATTGGTGGTGGCGAGGCTTCGTCCTCGCGGTGCTTCTACGCAAAGGATCGCCCTGGGTGACAGATAGGGTTCTCGGGAGAAATTCTTGTTGACTTGATCAACACCGACGCGATGCCGCCCTCGGGTGGCATCATTCCTTCCTGGAGGGCGTCGTGGCTACCCTATCATTGCCCTCTGTGTGCCGGGGGAAACCCTAGGACCAGCTATGGTCCGGGCAGCAACGTTTGCTTTCCTTCTTGAAGGTGCTGCTTGGTGCTTGACGAGCCGTTGCTAGGAGTGTGGTGGTACATCTCCGGGGGGCGCAACGGTTGCGGGTCATCGTCATTTAGTTGAACCGTCTTTGTCTCCATTTTGTTTTCCTTTTGTAGTTCGGACGTGTGTGTGCTGCTGTCCCAGCATCTTGTATCGAGTGGTGTCTTTCTTTGGACATTGTGCTGTCTAGCCCAGCAGCTGTCTCACATGTGTGCTTTATTTATAAAGCGGGGCGAAAGCCTGATTCGAGAAAATTTGCCAAAGAACCCTAGGAACCCAGCAGTGGCATTTGTTTTTGAATATTACCTACTGTTATTAAAACTATTTTGAAATATGCATGAATTTATAGCAACACGCATTAAGAGGACACATCCACTATCTACTAAATAAACTTGTACCAACACGCATTGTACACATAAATCGAATTCATGCATATTTCAAAACATGACCACCAGGTGTGGTATGGCAATGTCCGTGTTGATGTAAGCAGAGTTTTGTACGGCGATTCTGCCGCCCAACTTTAATGAAATGTCAGCGTTCCAAGAAAAAAAACAAAAGGAAATCTGAGATTTTTGGAGCTCTGTTGAGACATTTTTGTTTTAGAAAGGAACATCAAAGCCGGACGATGCAGCTGAATCAAACTGCACACTTCATTACGGGTTGCCCTAACCCCCGCAATTCAGGATGAGCAGATTCGTTGGACTGGCTGTAGGTAGCCAATTCTTCCCCTGCAAAATCTCCGAACCGTTTTTCCTGTTATCAAATCTCCAAGAATTGCACACACAGCAATGCCAAAGACCAGGACCAAACTGTGAACAGATCACGCAGATTCCCGAGCAACAATCTAGATCGAAAACGGGAACTCAGAAAACTCATTGGTGGACAAAATCGAAGATGGGTACTGGTACCAGCGCTGCCAATCAAGGCACCTGCAAAGTCATCCGCCGGCGGCCGTGGCAGTCACGCCATAGGCGCGCATGTAATCGCCATGGGCGAGATAACGCTTCGCCGAAGCAAAAAGACGACACTAAAAACTTCCCCATCCAAGTTTATCTCGTCAGGTTGGTCTCAACTTTTTTCTTGACATAACAGGGTTTTTTTATTGGACATAAGAGCAACTCCAATGGCCGCTGGAAAATGCCACGCGCTCTAAAAATGCTATGAAACATGAGCGATTCAGTTTTAGCGCGCGTGATGTTTCTCCTTCGGTGGACGCGCTAAAAATCAGCGCACGAAAATAGAGCTCAAAATAGCTCCCCACCAGGTGCGCTAAAATGCAGCACGCGGGCGCCGGCGCAAACAACTTTTCACAATCCACACTACAACAAGATCAAACAAACCAAAATAAATAGAACAATAAATGGCTCTCAACAATCACCAAATGCTTGTTTCATACAACCAAGTTTAACACAAAATTAGAACATAGTTCAAATGTAAGGTGGGAATCGAGTACTACGGTGAGGACTGATCCACGCGAAGGCGAGGTGGGAATCACGGCGCGGGGGCGAAGAAAGTTTTAGGTTAGCGGTTGGGCGTTCGTGTGCGAGCGAGAAAGATAGCGCGCGAGGAGGTTAAATTTGCACCATGACAACGCTGCACGTATAGCTGCATGCATGGAGGCAGCCTATATGGAACAAAAACTTTTTTTTAAATCCCATCGATCTACTAATAATCATCAACAATGATATAATTTTTTTTGAATACTAGGACAACTATAGATACTAGGACGAACTAAAGGCACATTGCCGTTTTCGTCCGACAAACAAAAAAATCGTCATTCTAAGACCCCATAGGAATTGCACACCGGAACAACAACCTTCGCCAAGATAACAACCATAGATAAAAAAAAACCGACCTCAAATCACACCAGCGAATTAAAAAACCGACCATATCCCAAGAGATGTGCTAGACATACACTGGTGGAAAAAGGGTCTCCAGTCCCGGACCGCAACTGGCTCTAGTCCCGGTTTTGGGCCCGGGACTGCGAAAACGGGACTAGAGGCCCGCTCTAGTCCCGGCTCGCTACGGCCGCGACTGATAACAGCCACGTGGCTGTTTCAGCGCCACGAGGGACGGAAACCCTCTAGTCCCGGGTCATAACACCACCCGGGACTAAAGGTTTCCTGTCGCGGCAGAGAAACACACATTTCTCTGACGCGGCAGAGATTGTGTATTTCCTTTTTTTTTCCATTTCGTTCTTTTTTTGTTTTGTGTTTCACTATAATTTAAACATATATTTCAGTATACATATTATACGCTACTACATACACACTACACGTCGATGCATTTATATAATTAATCGATCCCTTGCAAGCATACATATAATCAATCATATCAAAAGGAAGAATTTTTTTGAAATTACATGGTCATTGATTAAAAAATATATATCATATCAGCTACATGAAGATGACTTAGGCAAATCGATTTCCACGACATCCGCATAATGCTCTCCATGTACATCAAGGACTTCCTTCATCATAAATCCCGCCAGCTCCTCTTGAATTGCTCTTATGCACTGGTCTGGCCCTAGTTTCTTCCGCAAATCATAAATATAATGTGAGTCAACTTTCCGCTCACTGATCAACGCGTGGATGTACTCACAGATGTAGTATCCACATAAATGAGTTCCCGGTGGTTGCTGTAAACTCTTCACCATTTTATAAGTTAACTCCTATTTGAATAGACCTGGTATTTTCTGTCTGAACCGTGTCCAACACCTGCTCGGCAAAGAAAATGAACAAAAGAGTTGTTAGTTACTTGATATCAGGAAATGGATGAAAGAAGACGATATAATGCGATAATGATTGAAATTACTTATGTAGCATTGCTTTCATGTCGCTCCACTGCTCTTGGTCCCAACTTAATGAGTCGTGGACTTCAACTAGGGAGTTGTCAACTTGAATGTTTAGCAAGATCCATTGGAATCTGTGGACGTTTACATAAGCATACATGCATAGCTCATCCAGTAAGCAAAAATAAAATGTGTACAATATATAAACACTCACTTGAAGTTGTAAGGAAATAGTATTTTCTTAACAAAATTATTCTCGGTTAAGAACCTGCACAGGTATTTCTCCACGTCCTTGGGGTGATTCTTTAACATATATTTATTAACGATATATGGGTCAATGAACCCAACGTCGTATCTTCTAGCTCTTTTGCAATCAAGCATCTTCATTCTGCAGAATATAATATCATCATACAAAAGGATATATAGTTAGGATAATATATTAAATGCAATGAACGAGCTGAGCTACAAACTTAATTATAGAAATAAATAACTTACATACAGTAGCAACCAATGATAGATTTGTCGAGGGCGCGCTGGTTGTATAACTGAAACAGTTCGGTCATTTGAACTCAGACGAGTATGGTTTGAAGTGATGCTCCTTTCTAACGTCCACCGGAAACCAATCTTTCTAATGCTTTTTTCTGCTTGCGACATGTACCATTCGTGCAGATTTCGCATATGTGTGGATAGACGCGCGAGCTCCTCATTACTGACTAGAGGCTCCCCTTGGACATACTGCCGTACTATCTGACTCACTGGCGTATCTTCATAGCCTAAATATTAACCAAGAGACATATTTGCTTCGTTAGCAAGTGCTTTGGCCTGCGATACAGTGATTCCCATAAGGACAGCATTATTACGGGCTCTAGGGTCCATTATTTGCATGTCCATATCCATTTCAGATCTGAAAGCCTTGTCGAGGTCTGAAATAACTTTGAGCAGGGCGACCGATTGATTCTTCTGTGCTCCGAGCTGGGCAACTTGCTTCCCGCTTTTTGCACTTGTGATTTTTTTTCTTCTGTGCTTGCTTAATAATCTCCCGGTCATAGTCTGATTCCAAATTCATCGATATCTGGGATGGTTGCTCAAGAAAGGACTTATCCCACTTTTTGGTTTTTTCATTATATACCGGCTTTGGCTCAGGCTTTTTGGGTGCAAAATGCGCCTTAACTTGGGCAGCCACATCCGCGTTAGTTTCCTCATCGGTCTTGTCATAAGTCTCTTTGGAAGAGTCGGCGGGATGTCGACTATCTTCGCCGTTTGACCTTTCTTCGATGTGGGGCGCGGGGGACCGTCGAACTTCCGTTTCTTCGACGAGGTAGTAGTATTGCACGGAGGCGGAGGCGGAGATCGAGTATTGCGCGGAGGCGGAGATCGAGTTGATGTACTCCTGCTGCGGCGATCGTCAGCGGGGCGGGGTGGACTTGGAGGTTGGCGATAATCGGGTTGGGGTGGACTTGGAGGTTGACGATATTCGATGCGGGGTGGACTTGGATTCCTCGGAGTCGGTGGCCTTGGCGCCGAGCCTGGAAACTTGATGTACTTCTTATTCCATAGAATGATGTTGCGCTTGACATCTCCTAGTTTCGTAAGGCCTTCAGGCGTAGCGATTTCAATCTCTAGGTCCGCAAAATCCTCCACTATGGCATCCACCGTGACACGAGCATAGCCTGGTGGAATCGGAAGTGAATGGTTGAGTGCTCCAGGTAGACAAGGTAAAGCAGTGCCGATCGCCACCTTGAAGGACAGGTTTTTCATTGGCAGATGTAGCTCACATTGTGCCATCTCTCTAACATCATCCACGGGGTAGTGAGGAGCCGGTGCATCATCCAGCAGTGCTTGATCATCAGCCTGGACCTCCGTGGAAGCCACGCTGCTTCTCCGCTGGCTAAGATCCAATGCAGGATCATCAGACCGCGCGTGAGTTGACGATGGAGGCCTTTGGCTAATTTCATGCATGAGGTTCTTCAGATCAGCTAGGTCCTGCTCTACCCTGGATATCCGGTCTGCCTCCCGGTCCTTCTTTCTCTGACGGCTTCTGTAACTGGCATCGTACTGAGGAAACCCTTTCTTCCACGAGACACCGGCGCCTTTGCCTCGTGTTCGCCCTTCCTTTTCAGGATTCCCTAGGGCGCGTGTCAGCTCGGCGTTCTCTCTCTCGGGACAGAACAATTCCAATTGAGCATCGTTCATTGCTTTAATAAGGTCTTGGGAGGGTTTTAGAATTTTATCATGAAATAATGTCTTCCCTGTTTCTGGGTCCAAGGATCCCCCGTGCCCGTACCACCAGTGCTTTGACCTCTCGGGTCATCCATCTGTACCAGGAGTGACGCCTCTAGCCCTCATGTTCTTCTCCATAGTTTCCCACTTAGGGACGATACTCTTGTAGCCACCTGTCCCCATTTTATGATGGTATTTCTTGTTGGCAGCATTTAACGCATTCTTTGCCGACTTTTCCTTTGCTTTATCAGATTGCTTGTACTGTACAAAATCGGGCCAATCTTCTCTCAACTTCTCGTTTACTCCTTTGAAGTCTGAAGTTTTATTTTTCGCGACATATTTCGCGTATAAACTTTTCTTGCGGTTTCGGTACAGTTCAGCCATCTTTCTCAGAGCCCACTCCTTCACTTTCGCTCTATTTTCAAGCCCACCCGGCCTTGGGGTAATACCATCTACCTCAAATTCTTCATACTCTGGAGAAAGTATGAAATGCGCTATGAGCTTCTGCCAAAGTTCATCTTTGGCATCATCGGTGACATAGCTAGATTCTTCACCGGATTTCTTTGACTGATTCCATTCATGGATGGTGATCGGCAGGTTGTCCCTAACAAGCACCCCGCATTGATTTATAAACATCCTCCGGTGCTTCTCTGGAGCAATCGGTTCACCACCATCATCTATTTCTTCGATGGTGAACCTCTAATTACCATCCAACTTTTTGTTTGGCCCTTGTTTCATTCGAGTTTTAGATTGCTTCGATCCGGTGGGCTAAAAAAAGAAGATAGAGTGATTAATATATATCTAGATCAGTTAATGAATAGAGACTTTATATATATATATATGTACCTCGCCGGATCCTGTCGAGGGGCCATCATTATTGTTGTTATTTGTTTGCCCTTCGTCCATCTGGTCTTCCCCTTGGTACATTAGGTTTTCCTCTAGTCCATCACCGGATGGATTTAGATATGAGGATATCTCTTCCTCGAGCCAAATATCTTCGCCGATAGTAATATTAAGAGGAATTTCACCTCTTATCATGCCCTGAAGAAAACCTTCACCGATGCGACCAGGATCTTCGTATGGATCCATGACTATTTATCTATAAAAAAAGAGTTAAATAGGTTAGAAAAACCAATAATCCTAATAACTAAAACAAAAAAAACAATAATCCTAATATTATTTGCGGTAAAACAATAATTTTAATAACTAAAACAAAAAAAAACCCTAATATAAAAAAACTATAGAAAAAACTATAACAAAAAACCCTAATAATCCTAATTATAATCCTAATTATAATAATCCTAACTATAAAAAAACTATAACAAAAAACCCTAATAATCATAATTATAATAATCCTAATTATAATCCTTTTTATAATAATCCTAACCCTAGATAACAATATAATCCTAATTATAATCCTAAAAATAATCTTAATTCTAACACTCTAGCTAATTATAATCCTATAATTAATCCTAACCCTAGCTAACAATATAATCCTAATCCTAATTAATAACAAAAACTATAATTAATTCTAAATAAAACAAAAACTATAATCCTAAAACAAAAACTATAATCTTAACCCTATAGCTAACTAATAATTACAAAGAAAAACATCCAACGTACCGCCGTACTCCTCGCGAAAGCACACCGTCGAAGTCGCGGACGTGACGCCGCGGTGGGGCGCGGGCGACATGGCAGCGCCAGCCAGCGGGCGAGGTTCAGCGGCCGGCGACACGAGAGAAGGCACGGCGGCACGAGATAAGGCTAGCAGGCGACGGCAGAAGCGGCAGACGCGAGCACGCACGGGAGCGCGGCGGACAACACCTCCCCTCGCGTTGCGACGTCGCCTGTGAGTGCTTCGTCTTCGTCGAGGAATGCCAATTCTTGGTGGGCAGCACCTCCCCTGGCGCGAAATATATATAGGCCCCCCCCCCTTTAGTCTCGGGCTAAGCCACGGGACGGGACTAAAGAGTCTTTAGTCCCGGGCCATGGCTTAACCCGCGACGAAAGACCCAACCCGTGGCTTATCTGTTTGCATATAAATTATTTCATTTGTAAATTTTCTTTTTTTAATTCAAATCAAATATAAAACTTTGGAAAATCATATCTTTTATTGGAATACTCCAAATAAAACAAATAATATGTCTATTATTATCAGAAAACTATAAAGAATCTTAATATAATATCCATTTATCTGTTTGCATCATTTATAAATTATTTCATTTGTAAATTTTCTTTTTTTAATTCAAATCAAATATAAAACTTTGGAAAATCATATCTTTTATTGTAATACTCCAAATAACACAAATAATATGTCTATTATTAGAAAAATATAAAGAATCTTAATATAATATCCATTTATCTGTTTGCATCATTTATAAATTATTTCATATGTAAACTTTCTTTTTTTAATTCAAATCAAATATAAAACTTTGGAAAATCATATCTTTTATTGTAATAATCCAAATAAAACAAATAATATGTATATTATTACTAGAAAAATATAATGAATCTTAATATAATATCCATTTATATGTTTGCATCATTTATAAATTATTTTATTTGTAAATTTTCTTTTTTAATTCAAATCAAATATAAAACTTTGGAAAAATCATATCTTTTATTGTAATAATCCAAATAAAACAAATAATATGTATATTATTATCATAAAAATATAAACAAAATCTTAATATAATATCCATTTATCTGTTTGTATCATTTATAAATTATATTTTTTGTAAATTTTCTTTTTTTAATTCAAATCAAATATAAAACTTTGGAAAATCATATCTTTTATTGTAATAATCCCAATAAAACAAATAATATGTCTATTATTATTAGAAAAATATAAAGAATCTTAATATAATATCCATTTATCTGTTTGCGTCATTTATAAATTATTTCATTTGTAAATTTTCTTTTTTAATTCAAAGAAAAAATAAAACCTTTGGAAAATCATATCTTTTGTTGTAATAATCCAAATAAAACAAATAATATGTGTATTATTATCAGAAAATATAAAGAATCTTAATATAATATCCATTTAGTCCCGATTGTAGTCACAAACCGGGACTAAAGATATTTCTCGCCATTTCCCACCGCTTCCCGCCAAGTTTTCCCGCCCTTTCCTTTCTACGAGAGCTTGTGGTCCCGGATGTAGTCGCTAACTGGGACTAAAGATATTTCCCGCCATTTCCCAATGCTTCACGCCAAGTTTTCCCGCCCTTGCCCTCTATATCTAGGGCGATCGCCATGGCAATCCACACATTCATACCTTCCTCTCTTAGAACAATGGACAATGCCTACTGGGCCATTCTGACCCTCGAGGAGACCGAGGCGCTGTGCGCCTCCAAATACCCTGTCTGTAGCTCTGGCCGCCCACCATTTGGATCTTGAGTCTTTGGAGGGTTCTGTCCCTCCGTCCCTCAAGGTTCCCTTGGCCAGCGCCATCACAAACCACTTCTACCACGAGCTCACGCCGGAGCAGCGGATGGATCCCCAGTGGGATCCCGACAACTACGACACCTGGAATGCCTTCTTCGCTAATAGGCGAGAAAAGGAGCTCGCCAGGTACGAGGGTGATGGCCCTCCCCCAGTGAACCACAACGAAGCCGGCCGTCGTCTATGGTGGGCGAACCGTACTATCATCGGAGTGATGTGCTACATCATCGGGGGAGACCATCCTCGCCTGCGGTGCCCACGAGTCCACCCGCCACAGAGCCACAAAAAGGCCCCACACCGGCCCGGAGGTAGCAGCATCGCCTTCCAGGAGACCCCTCCCCCGCCCGCCGTGAATCCGATGCTGGAATGGCCCCTGGTATATGCCATGGATGGGCTGAGGATCCCCGGAGTGGCAGGTGACGATGACGATGACGATGACGAAGAAGACCCTGAAGCTGCGTACTATAGGACTAGGCATGATTATGACTAAAGGGGGCGGCTTTAGTCCTGAGTGTTAGCTAGTCCCGGTTTGTCCCGGTTTTAATATTAATAAATGTCTTGAGTGTTACCTAAATATGAATATGTTGTATTTAGAGGAAAAGGCCTATAAATAGAGCAGGCTGGATCGAGCAGCCTATAAATAGAGGGAAATGCCTATAAAGAGAGGGTTCATCTTTAGTCCCGGTTGGAGAAACCAACCGCGACTGAAGGGATTGCGGCAGACTGGGCCAGGCAACACTAATAATAGGGGTGAGTGTCGACATTATGTCGTGCGGCTTGTACCTTGTCCCGGATGGTGTCACCAACCGGGACTAAAGATGAACCTTTAGTCCCGGTTGGAGACACCAACCGGGACAAAACATGAGTCAGCACTAATAATAGGGGTGAGTGTCGACATTATGTCGTGAGTGTCGATATTATGCCGAGATGCTTGTACTATAAATAGGCATCCTTGTGAGTCTAGTCCTCCAGCCAGTTTGAGGCATCTCCAAGATGGTTTTCGAGAGCAGGGACACCACTACAGCCAGTTTCAGGGAGATGCCGCCGGATCCCAGTCCTCCAGCATCTCCAAGAAACTGGTCATAGAGGCACTCCCTAATATGTGAAATTAGTTAGCTCCCAGGCGTATTGATCTAGTTAGAGAAGTTACAAGCTGCAAGATGGTTTTTGAGATCAAGGACACCACTACGGCCATAGTCAAGTTCCATATCTCCTCTATGTAACCATAATATGTGGTCTTTGACCCATTGTTGTCTGTTGCATCAAAGCGGACACCAATGTTTTGGTTGGTGCTCTTTTTATCTTGGGCTATCGTGTAAAATGTATACCCATTTATCTCGTACCCTTGGAAAGTCGATATAGTCAAAGATGGTGACCTAGACAACAAGTATAGCTGATCTCCAAGAGTGTTGTTTTTGATGAGATGTTGCAACCAACCGCCGAAACTCTTCATGTGTTCATCTCTAATCCAAGTGTCATGCTTTCCAGGGTTGTTGGAGCGTAAGATTTTCTTGTGTTCCTCGATATATGGGGTTGCCAAGATAGAATTCTGTAGAACGGTGTAATGTGTTTCGGTGTAAGAATGTCCGTCCCTACATATTATTGATTTCCTTTCTAGAGTACCCTTTCCACTCAGTCTCCCCTCATACCGCGATTGAGGAAGACCAATCAGCCTAAGGTCAGGAACGAAGTCAACACAAAATTCAATGACCTCCTCTGTTCCATAGCCCTTGGAGATGCTTCCTTCTAGCCTAGCACGGTTACGAACATATTTCTTTAAGATTCCCATGAACCTCTCAAAGGGAAACATATTGTGTAGAAATACAGGACCAAGAATGGAAATCTCTTTGACTAGGTGAACCAGCAGATGCGTCATAATATTGAAGAAGGATGGTGGGAACACCAACTCAAAACTGACAAGACATTGGACCACATCATTCTGTAACCGTGGTAGATCTTCAGGATTGATTATCTTCTGAGAGATTGCATTGAGAAATGCACATAGCTTGATAATGGGTACTCGAACATTATCTGGTAGAAGCCCCCTCAATGCAATCGGAAGCATTTGCGTCATAATCATGTGGCAGTCATGAGACTTTAGGTTTTGGAACTTTTTTCTGCCATATTTATTATTCCCTTTATATTCGACGAGAAGCCAGACGGGACCTTAATACTGCTTAGGCATTCAAAAAATATTTCCTTCTCTTGTTTGGCAAGAGCGTAGCTGGCATGAACTTAAAACAATTCTGGATGCAGGCCATCTGGGTCTTTCATATGTTGATGGTGCTTTCGTGCTTCCGGTGTATCGTTTATCTTCCCATACACGCCCAAGAAGCCTAGCAGGTTCACGCAAATATTCTTCGTCACATGCATCAGATCGATTGCAGAGCGGACCTCTAAGAATTTCCAATATGGTAGCTCCCAAAATATAGATTTCTTCTTCCACATGGGTGTGTGTCCTTCAGCATCCTTCGGAACAGATTTTCCTCCAGGACCCTTTCCAAAGGTTACCATTTGATCCAAATCTTTGACCATATCAAATATATCAGCACCAGTACGCTCCTTAGGATTCGTCTGGTGACATGCTAGACCGTTGAAATGCTTGCCTTTCTTTCTTAAGGGATGATTGGCCAAAAGAAATCAACGATGCTCATTGTATACATTCTTCTTACAATGTTCCAAATATATACTTTTAGTCTCATCTAAACAATGTGTGCATGTATTGTATCCCTTGTTTGACTGTCCTGAAAGGTTACTACGAGCAGGCCAATCATTGATTGTTACGAAAAGCAATGCTCAGAGGTTAAATTCTTCCTACTTGTGCTCATCCCACACGCGTATCCCGGGTTCGTGCCACAACTGTAAAATTTCTTCCACTAATGGCCTTAGGTACACATCAATGTAATTGTCGGGTTGCTTCGGACCTTGGATCAACACTGGCATCATAATGAACTTCCGCTTCATGCACAACCAAGGAGGAAGGTTATAGATGCATAGAGTCACGGGCCAGGTGCTGTGACTGGAGCTCTGCTCCCCAAAGGGATTCATGACATCTGTACTTAGACCAAACCTTAAACTCCTTGCGTCATCTGCAAAGTCCGGGTACTTTCGATTTTTCTCCATTGCGACCCATCAACGGGGTGTCTCAACATCCCTTCTGACTTACGTTCCTCTTTATGCCATCGCAACAACTTGGCGTGATCTTTGTTTCTGAATAAGCGTTTCAACCGTGGTATTATAGGAGCATACCACATCACCTTGGCAGGAACCCTCTTCCAGGGGGGGGGGGCGCTCGCCCTCAACGTCACCAGGGTCATCTCGTCTAATCTTATACCGAAGTGAAGTGCATACCGGGCATGCATCCAAATTCTCATACTCCTCACCGCGGTAGAGGATGCAGTCATTAGGGCATGCATGTATTTTCTGAACCTCTAAACCTAGAGGGCAGACAACCCTCTTTGCTTCGTACGTACTGGCGGGCAATACGTTATCTTTTGAAAGCATGTTCTTCATCATTTTCAGCAACTTTTCAAATGAGGAGTCAGGTATAGCACACTCAGCCTTCCATCGCAGCAATTCCGATTGTCTTTGCTTGCTTTTCGCACCATTTTCGCAATTTGGGTACAACAACTTTTTGTGATCCTCTAACATATGATTGAACTTCTCCCTATCCTTTTTAGTTTCACAACCTCTTCGTGCATCGGCAATGGTCCGACCAAGATCATCAGCGGGTTCATCATGTGTCTCTTCTTCATCCTCCCCTTCAGCATCCCCCATGGAAGTATCTTCGTACTCAGGGAAACCATGATAGTTGTCATCCTCCTCTTCTTCATTGTCTTCCATTATAAACCCTCTCTCTCCGTGCTTGGTCCAACAATTATAACTAGGCATGAAGCCGTACTTCAGCAGGTGGCTGTGAAGGGTTTTTGAGTCAGAGTAATCCTTCTGATTCCTACATCCATTACATGGACAGAATACAAAACCATTGCGCTTGTTTGCATCAGCAACACAGATTAATTCATGCATGCCATTAATGAACTCGCCAGAGCATCGGTCAGTACCGTATATCCATTCCCGGACCATCTGCATTATAGTAAAAGTATATCAAAAACCATTACACAACATGATAAAATTATTATAAGTTATATTGAGAGCTTCTAGAGCATTAATTTTGAATTTTGAAAAATTTACATGCACCAATTTGTGAATTGGAGAAAACAATCAACATGATAAATGTGGAGTTTTTTATTATTGTTCTATCAGTGAAAACCTTATTCCATTCTAAGCTCTGAAACTCTAAAATTACACATTTCAATTTTCACTAACTATGTGCCTAATCAAAATTTGTTACACATATATATCAAAATCCTTCTAGCTACTTTTAGAGCATGCATGAATTGATCCATATCTCTATACTTCTGGAGCATTATAGAGCTAAAGTAGCAATAAGAGATGAAAGAATGAAGTTCGAACCTTTTAAAGCTTCTGGAGCATTATAGAGCTAAAGTAGCATGCATTGATCCATATCTCTACACTACTGGAGCATTTAGGTGTTGCAAACTAAATCTTGACAAATCTTGAGAAAAAAATGGCATGAACTCTCTTGCTTCTTTGAGAAAAATGGCCACCATATGCTTTAGGGCAGTAGGACAGGAGGCAGAATATATAGTGGTGGACAACTAGTCCCGGGCCGTGATACGACCCGGGACTAATAGTCCACGAAAGGACCAGCTGGCCTGCTCCAGGTTATTAGTCCCGGGCCGTATTATGGACCGGGACTAATGACCTGATCCGGTCCGGGACTAGTGACTACGACCGTTTCTAACCGTTAGAGGCCTCACGGCCCGGGACTAGTGCTCTCACTAGTCGCGGGCTGTGCCAGGCCGAGTCTGCTGGCCTTGTTCACATCAAACCGAAGATGGTTTTTCCAGTAGTGATACAACTCTACACATCCACCGCCGGCGCTAGACGCACCCCCGGAGAAAGGATGACATGAGAAGAACCTTATGCTAAGTTCAAGGCGTAGTCGTCACCTCAATATTCCCAAGAAGACACTGAAAATGGGCTAAATAAAGAATAGAACCCTCCTGCCACCGGAGATGAAGTGGACCGACGGCATCGTCAGCGAGGGTACAGAACCCTAGATCGGCTTCCTTGGGCGTGGCCTCACCTGCCGGTTCGTTAATTTTTTTACTAACATTTTCAACTCCTATTTATTAAAATCGGGCAAAATAACACGTTCGAAACAAAGATCACAGTAGTGAGTTACCGAGACTCCGTTTAAACAGCATCGATTATATAATGCGTAACCAGAAAAATATATTAGGAAAATGATAGACATTTATTCCGTTCAATGCAAATAAGAAATACAATAAAAGTACACTCCTCGCACTGGTCATGGGGTCTGAACCGCGAGGTTATTCAATCTTATCACAACAGCATATACTACCTCAACCAGAAACTTAACTACACGACTTGAGGTGGCAATTATAAAATTTTGCTAGCATGCTTATTTCGAATTATTGATTTCATCATTTCACGGTTTTAGAATTCAAGTTAAAACCCACCGGCGAACTTGGACTTGAGAAGTTCGACGACCCCGGCATCCACACGGAGCGCTTTGGTGAGTACGGGTGTCGGGATCGGCGGGTTGGACCCGAAGACCGTGAGCGGAACGAAGACGATTCCGGGGTTTTGGCTGTTGAATGACACGACCATGGATGCCTCCGTCTTGCCGACGTTGAACTGGAAGTGCATGAGCCCACGAGGGATGAGGAACGTCTCCCCAGCCCGCAAGACCTTGGAGTAGAGCTTGTTGCCGGAGTCAAGGCTGCCGATGATGCCAACGAGGAGCTCACCTTTCATCACGATGCCGATCTCGGTGGCGCGCGGGTGGATGTGCGGCGGGTTGGTACCCCCGGGCGCGAAGTCGACGCGGTTCATAGACACTCCCAGCGTGTTGGTACCGGGCCACTCCGCCACGTCCAACTCCGTCACAGCCGAGCCATTGGGGGTGGACGTGTTGCCAGCCTTGGCCAGCTTGGAGGAGAAGAGGAAGTCATCGCCGGCCTCTGACATGGGCTTGCACGTGTGCCCGTTCACCGACACAGCCTTGCCGTCGAGGTCAGCCACACAGAAATCCTGAAGAGGGTCCGGATCTGTGGCCAATATGGATGGAGCAATGAACAATATGGCAATGAGGCCAGCGGCTAGGGTTTTGGAGTAGGCCATTTGGAGCTCACTTTGAAATAAGCTTAGCTAGGCTGATCAGCTAGAGTTTGGTGAGAGTGTCCGAGGCAGTGATAGCTAGCTTTGGTGGATGAATTAGCTTATGAGCAATGGTGTCTTTTATATAGGGGTGCACGCAGACATGCATGCATGGAGGCATGGAGCTAGCTATGTACATGTCGTCACAACATGCATGTGCTGCATTATGCATGTGTGAACTCAGGAAGTATAGCATATTATTGGCGTCGAGATCTCACCTTGTGATCATAAATTGGACCTGCGCCCAAGCTCTGCAGTCAAGTCCATACCGGCTGCTAAGGAACGGGACCTACGAACAGACAACGAAGAGTTTTATCTTAATGGATTATTGCGCTTGGAGACAGATGTCAATAAGATTCGTGAACACCTCTCAAGTCAGGGATGTTTTCATGATCTCCAGCAGGCAACCACATGAGGATGTAAGGAGAGACTGTGATATAGAGAACGGCAATTATTTTGAAATGTCTTGAAGAGACGACTATCTATTGGTGTTCAAAATATGTGCAATAATGGTTATTCTAAATTTTACCTAGAGAAAAACATGGTGAAAAACTGTACTTCGTGTCATGAAAACTTGTCTATTTCGACACTGATACGGTTTTCCAGATGTAATTTTGACCACTAATTTATATTGTAATGTATGTACAAAAACAATGGAAATTACAAGATCCTAGAAGTATTTTTTTTCAGACTTCAAATCTATAAGTCTGACATTCCAAAACGACAAATTTTGTTATAGAGAGTGCACTTTCTTTTGCCAAAAAGAATAGAAGATTGGCTCATTATTGCCGAAGCAACATTCAATCTCTAAAGACATATTGGAGAAAATTACACAAGAAACTCAGAAAAGAAAATTGAGCTATGCCACTGGGTCGAGACTAGCCCAATAGGAAAATCATAGGTGGTATCATGCATTACATGTATGCAAAATTCTTATTTGTCACTATAATTAATAGATGAAAAAAGAGATTGTGTTGGTATCATAGATAGATACTGTATCATAGCACACATAATTAGAAAAACTAATTCCAAATAAATTTTCTACACAATTTTATATTGAGTTTTTACAAAACAATAAATACACTATGACTATGGTACTACTACATGATACTATGCATTATGAACATGGTATCATATACTAGTATCATATATATGATACTATTATATAATATTTCTCACCGTGGCTAGTCTAAGAAAACCACTACTATCGGAGATTGAGGTTATAGACCGAACACATCACTGCACCTTAATGGTTACGTAATCATTCGAATTAAAAAACCAATATATATATATATATATATATATATATATATATATATATAGAAAAAACTCTTAAATACTATGCATTATAATTAATTCCCAACACTTGATTACTAAAACCATTTGAATCAAAGAGACCTTATTTTTTTGCGAAAAGAATCAAAGAGACCTTAAGCATCAAGTATTGTGCTCTTGCGTTCATAGCTACAACTTCTAATTTCTCGAGCCCTCCTGCCGACATTTTGGATCTCGAGGAAAAAATTCCAGTTCGTCCTGCCCAGGCGACTCCGGAGGCCCCCTCCCCGACCCCCAATCCCCATCCCCGGCGTGCTCCTCAGCCATCGCCGGCGCCGATGGTGCCACCTTTCCCATCTATGTCGGAGGCTGGGGAGGGCATCGCAGCGACATGTGTCAGGTGCATACGGGGTTGATAGCGGTGGTAGATGGCGTGACCCTCGGGTTGGGGCCTGGAGTGAGCTAATGAGGGGAGGAAGATGCTGGGGAGCGACGCTCGCGCGACATGGAAGATCTGACGATAGTGGCTCCGATCTAGGCCCTAGGGACCGATCTAGGCCATCTAGGACTGTTTTGAGCAGACTGTAGTGGGTGTGCGGTGTCGTAGTCGCCTTCTCCTCTGCTGATATGCCCGACGACATGGGGGGCTACTGGTTTTGCTTCAATAAAGAGGTGGTCCTAGTGTTCTTCTTAGACAAAGATGTTGATCCCGCTTGTTGTCGTTCTGCCTAATCTGGTCGATGACGAGTTCCAGAATGCTCCATCGGAGATCTTCATTGGGCGCATGGAGACCCTAGATTATTGTTGTATCATATGGGGTATGGTCATGCGCATTCTTATTATCAGCATGTGCAGCTTTAGGACATCATGGTGCGAAGCACCGTTGTCTGTTGACATCATGGGACATGTCAGTGTTTCGATTTCCACGGTGTTGACAATGGCGAAGAATGTCATGCTGGCTAAGATTTGAGAAATTGTAATGGAGGATGGGGTTTTCGAGGCGATGAAGACTTTTCTTTGTGATTCGTAACTTGCAGTAGCAGCCTAGACAAGTGGGGGAGGCAACATTGGAGGAGTATGAAGTCTTATCTTTTAGGTGAAAACACAAGGTCTGTACTTAATTTGTTTTTTTGGAAAGAGTATATATTAATATCAAAGGGATACCAATTACACCCAGCCTCTGCAACAACGCATGCCCTAGGGGCCCTACGGATGCACACAACTTAAAAAATAATAAAGAAGAATTACAAAAAATAAAAGTCCCATCAGAACAACACCAGTAGTCCTCCACTCCAATAACAACGCCTTCAAGAAGGAAACAGTATCCAAACGCCGTCGTTGCCCGATCAAAGATCATAGGTTTTCACCCTGAAGAAAGTCCTTGCTCACAAAACAATGCCTTCAACAAGGTCATTTCCAGGCACAACCAGTTAAGGCCAGACCTTGGATTTTCACCCTGCAAGATAATACTGGAAACTCCCCCTGTGTTGTCGTCCCGCACCAACAGTCGCTGCAACGAGTCCTAGATGACGCAGTCAGTTCTCCGTCGCCACAAGGAAAAAAAATCACCATCGCTACCCTCATATTTCTGCTTTCCTGACATTCTCTGCATCTGACTTTACCATGGCTCTAAGAATGACACTTGGTGGGAACAAACAACAAAGCTTCGCAACGCTCCCGCTGAAACCAAACGGTCAAAAAAAGGTGCGCACGACCGAATACCTTCCGATCCAGCAATCTCCAGTCATGATACGCCCATGGGAGTTCGCCGGCGGAGCCTTCCGGAACCCGTCTCTCCAGACCAGATCAACGAGGGCAGACATCAAGCAGATCTTCGTCTTCGTGCGAAAGAAACCAAAGGACCACCTGCTTTATTAGATCTGACACAGCGATCCCCACACCGCCGGCCGGATTCCGAAGAATGGATCGAGCAGGCAATTAGGGATAGAGAGCCGATCTAGGTCTTCCAACGGAATCCCATCGCCGGCACCTCCTCCACCAGATCGCCACTCGCCCCACTCTGGTAGAGGTCGCCGCCTCCAGATCCAAGCTCCCACGAAGCCACCGTCGATCGGAGCCGCGGAGACTTTGATGGCGAGGGGCACCCATCCAGCGCCAGCGATCTCCTCCCTACCGCTGCGCTGGGGCCGGGAGGCCAGATCCCCGCCGCCCCCATCACCGGCGCCGCACACTTAGGCCGGCTGCCCTCCGGGAGCGACGAGGAGGGAGAGGGATGGAGGGGGAGGAGGTGGCGGCGGGGTAGGGCTTGGCTCCCTCGGTCGCCAGGAGGGGGCGACGCGAGCGGGAGGAGGTATGGCGAGGGGGAGGTATCGCAAATCTATTACTTAATTTGTTGTATCTAGCATTGAGCTTGTTGAAGGCATTGTTTTGAGAGCGCGAATTTTCTTCAGGATGAAAACATAAGATATTTGATCGGGTGACAACAACGCCAGTGCATTGTTTTCTTTTTGGATGTGTCGGTTTTACAGAATGTGTATTCTAGATGTTGTCTTTGGCAGTGGTTTGTGCTATAGCTGCAAGAAACTGATCAATATGATGGTGGGACCTTTCTTTTTTGTTTTGAGGAGTGCTTCGGTCCCCAACCCCTAAATTTAAGCTACATGGGTCGTTTTATTTTTTTGACCGGTCGAAACCCATATCGAGATCACGTCTATCCCTGTATATGTGTACTCGGTCGAACTGGGTATAATCCACGTTCCGACCGGCTGATCCCACCTCCTATTATCGCGATCTACGTCTTTGTATGTCATATTTTAATTTTTTGTTGTTGTTATATAACTTCTGATTTTCGCCTTTCGTAGGCACATGAGCATATGTATATGGTGACTATACGTCTAAGAGGACCATACGGAGTTCGGGTGGATTCGTACGATCCTCTAAACAATCGGAATCGAGTTTTTGTTTATCAAAATTTGAAAGATGGAGGAGGAGGGGGTGGGGGACCGAAGCAAAAGTGTTTTGTTTTTCTTTTTGTATTTTGGCTGTGTACGTCCATACATGATATTAATATATTCATTTTATAAATAAATAGGAACATGATTCTCGCGATGAACTTTGAAAAATCTGCAAATTCCGCTGCTTCTAGTTTCCCGTGCACAGAGTTCAAAGAAGATAAAATAGTCTATCCTATCTTCTTCGCCATCTCCCTGAGTTGTAAAATTGACTTCAAGAAAACATGGCCATGAGTTTCAGGCCGCCGGCTAACGATGTCCTTCCGTAGAACTTCCTTGGCTTGAGTTGACACACCGTACCGACCGGCTGCGCGGCTGCTCGGGAAGGCGCCTTGAGAAGCAGAACGCCTCCATATGACTGGACGGCGACGCGCGGGAAGCCTGGGAACCGGGGGAGATGGCCGCGAGAGTGAGAGAGCGACTGGTTCGCCGGATCGATTACGATCGAAAAATTTGACTCGCAACAGCCTCGCTCGTTGATTGTCCAACACTGTGGTACTGACAGACTCGTTCGTCTCGGAATCAGGGAGGGAATATAGTGTGGACAGCGAGGAGGATAGACAGCCATATCCGCATTTGATTCCATCCCTGATCACGCACGCAAGTAGCCAGTCAGAATCAGTTCCCTGTGAACGTAGGTACTGCTGGCAAGCCATCGTCGCAGCCACGAGAAGAAGAGAACAGTTTTGGTACATTCAGGCTTCCATTTCTGACGAGTCACGAGTCGTCTATATGTGCTAATGTCGCAATTGCAGATAGAAGCCTGGACTGTGACAGTCGAACGCCTACCCTCTACAGGTTTGCATGTTGATGTTGCGTTGGCACTCGTTTTGGGTACAAACGAAGAAAAATAGTAAGATACGGTCTATTCGGAAGACTATTACTCATCATTGAAGATAGACCGTATCAAGTCAAGCCATGATCAGGCTTAGTAGCCTATTATGCTAATGTTCAGAGTAGACTCGGAGACTGATATATTAAGCTTTCACTACGACTCTTTTAATATGACCTCAAATGAAAAGTTCCGAACATGAAAGTTGTGCGCCTTGTCGAAACAAGCAACTTTGATTTTTTAATCATCTCGATTCAAGTTAGTATGCAGATTTTAGTGTTAAATTATTGTTTTTCGCTTTTCATCACACATAGATAATGTCAATGCCTGATCAAGTGCGTATATAAATTTGCTAAAGGGTCTCCCACGAGCTGGATATATCTACTTTAGTATGGCTGAAAAAAGGTAACTAAGATCAACTCGGATGAAAAAGTACAAAATATGAAAGTTCTTCATTTTTACGATACGAACAACTTTTATTTTGGAACTATCTTCATCTGAGCAAGTATACGACCCCTAGATTTAAAATACGACCGAATTGAGTTAAATTCGTTCGGTCGTAATCCGGGTTTGATAAAAAATAAGAGAAAAATACCACGAAGATCAGGTCAGATGGAAAAGTAGTCAACATCAAAGTTGTTCGTTTTTACGATAAGAATAACTTCACTTTTTACGAGATTTTGATCCGAGCCCGTTTACTATGTCAAAAGTGGTTCAGAAGGTATGGTCAAGTTTTTTACCGAAAAGTTACGTAAATTTCGGGTTTGCCTGTTTGAGTTGGACCCAAACTAGGGTTTTGGACGTGAATCCAACCTGTCTTTCTTGCACGAAAAGTCCAGCCACTCCTTATATACACGAGGGGTGACGGCCGATTGAAGCAACACCAATCAAACAAACACATCTACTATTTGTTTTGGGGGAAAATAATTTCTTGGCTTTGAAAATTTTAAAATATATTTATAGAAATGTTTGATCTTCAATATATTTTTAACTACTATTTCAAATAATAGAATTATCAACTTCGTAGGCACATATCAGATATATTTTCATGTTTAGATGTTTCCTTTTGTTAAAGTTAGCTAATACCATAGATCTAACCTGCAATATATAATAAAAAATATTTTCTGTGATAAACGTCAAAAATAAAAAAATTACATATCCATTTAATAGTCATGGGTAACCTCTTAACGTCACACAGCATGATGTTCAATTTAGCCTATAGGATTGAAAGAAATAGATAATATATAATATGTTATATGTGTGTCAAAAGAGTTATGTGAACTTTTAACGGAAGTATTGGTGATGTACATAGAGTTGTAGTAACTTTATGAAAGGTTGTGTTACTCAAGACATAGAGTTATTCGAGAACAACATTCAAATTATTTTGGAAATTTAGCAAGAGATAAAAAATTCTTATGAACCCCTAATCCCGCTTCACAGAATATGTATTAATGTTTTCCATTGAATATGATCATGAAAATAAAATACCAAATTATGAAAGATAGATTTTGGTTTCATTTTAGCCAGTTGTGTTGAGACTGCGCCAAAACACTAGAAATACTAGAAATTCTTTGGAAAAGAGACGCTACACCATAATATATAATTTAGTTACATTCAGTGATCCCTATCTAATCCATATTTCTAGTTTCCAAGCATGAGTAAGTGAAAGTCTAATACTTTGCTAATAAAATTCTGAGCCATTGTCGAGAGTTTTTTATTATGTTGTCTGCAACCTCATGCTTTCTTCTTCCATGGATTTAATATATAATCCCTCCAATCCAAAATAAGTATCATTGATTTAATATAACTATGTATTAAATCATTGACACTTATTATGGATCAAATCAAGTATAAAGTTTAATGGTTTATTCTGAATTTTAATTCTATAAAACTGGTAAAAATAGGACTACCTTTGTTTCGATATATGCACGACTTCCATGAATATTGGAGAGATTAAAAAAAGTAGTATCATTAAATTTGAGCGCACAAGATATTTATTTATTTTCAGTTTTAGAATACATTTAGTTCAAAGTTATATATCAGAGATGTTGTTGATGTCTAAAATGTGACACATTTTATAATGAACAGAGAACATAAAGTATTTAATAATCGTGGGAGAAAATGAGAAAGGTAGTTTATTTGGGAAAAATAAAATAAAAAATGCACCATGTAGTTCCAATACTGATCAAAATAATTTCTTTTGTTCTTCTCTCTGATAAAATATTTCCCATCGTTCCACTAAAAATTTACTTGTATCTTCAAATGGTTATACAAGCAAACATTATAATTCTCATATGTTTGGGTGTTATAACAAATCTTTTATGAGTTCAACTACACCCTTGTGTATGTTCATAATGAACAATCGTACTAAATCACATGCACCAAAAAATAGAGAATTGGTCAAGAACATTTCATTGTAACACAGTACATTCCACTAGCATGAAAAATTATCTTTATAGAAGTGCATAAAAACATTTGGCTATTAATGTAATGTATATTTATTATAATAGACCATGACTAATTGATCTTAGAAACCATACCTAAATTTTACCGGGCGAGAAATTATTAGTGAAACATCAATATATAAGTTTGTTAAGTCTCGGGTTATCTAAAATAAACAAGTACAATTTGAAATTTGACCTCGCACTGGATAAGACTACATCTTAGCTTGCAGTATAAATTCATAAACTTTATATACAAATAACTAGTTTACTCAAATAAAAAAATTATTAAATATATTCCACATGAAACTATTATTTTATCTAACAAACGATTTATGGTTACAAAAGCCGTGCTAATTCTAATTGCATAAGACTCTCAAGTTTCTATAGATCCATTAAATATGTTTTGTAGCCTATTCCGAGAGCACTAACTTTCGCTCGCACCAACCAGGCAAAAGAGATGTTTACCCCACATGGATGGAAATTTAATCTTTGACGGTCCTTCCAGCAGCTTAGAGTGCCTTATATATATTGTTCGTTGTCATTTTATTTTGATTTTGGACATTGCACTTATTGGGTTGTGTGTATATACGTTATGTAGAGTCTGAGTGTAACTCTCTGATGTTTTAACATCTTCAGAAGTTGTTTTGAGTTAACAAAGATTTTGTTATCCACTACTGGAAAAAGGGTCTTCGGTTCGATGTGATCAATGCCAACAGTCCCGGCCTATCACAGCCCGCGACTAGTGCTAGCACTAGTCCCGGGCCGTGAGGCCTCTAACGGCTAGAAACGGCCGTAGTTACTAGTCCCGTGCCGGACCAGATCTCTAGTCCTGATCCGTAATACAGCCCGGGACTAATAACCTGGAGCAGGCTAGCTGGTCTTTTTGTGGGCTATTAGTCTCGGGTCGTATCACGGCTCGGGACTAGTTGTCCACCACTATATATTCTGCTTCTTGTCCTGCTTCCCTAAAATATATGGTCGCCATTTTTCTCAAAGAAGCAAGCGAGTTCATGCCATTTTTTTTCTCAAGATTTGTCAAGATTTAGTTTGCAACCCCTAAATCCAAAGCTTTAAAAGGTTAGAACTTCATTCTTCCATCTCTTATTGCTACTTTAGATCTATAATGCTCTAGAAGTATATATAGTGATATGGATCAATGCATGCATGCTCTAGAAGTAGAAGGATTTTTGTATATATGTGTAACAAATTTTGATTAGACACATAGTTACTGAAAATTGAAATATGTAATTTTAGAGTTTCAGAGCTTAGAATCGAATGAGGTTTTCACTGATAGAACAATAATAAAAAACTCCACATTTATCATGTTGATTATTTTCTCCCTATCACAAATTGGTGCATGTAAATTTTTCAAAATTCAAAATTAATGCTCTAGAAGCTCTTAATATAACTTGTAATAATTTTATCATGTTGTGTAATGGTTTTTGATAAACTTTTACTATAATGTAGATGGTTCGGGAATGGATGTACGGTACTGACCGACGCTCTGGCGAGTTCATTAATGGCGTACATGAATTCATCAGTGTTGCCGATGCAAACAAGCGCAATGGTTTTGTATTCTGTCCATGCAGTGGATGTAGGAATCAGAAGGATTACTCTGACTCAAAAACCCTTCACAGTCACCTGTTGAAGTCCGGCTTCATGCCGAGTTATAATTGTTGGACCAAGCATGGAGAGAGAGGGGTTATAATGGAAGACAATAAAGAAGAGGAGGATGACAACTATCATGGTTTCCCTGAGTACGGAGATACTTCCATGGGGGATGCTGAAAGGGAGGATGAAGAAGAGACACATGATGAACCCGCTGATGATCTTGGTTGGACCATTGCCGATGCATGAAGAGACTGTGAAACTGAAAATGAGAGGGAGAAGTTCAATCACATGTTAGAGGATCACAAAAAGTTGTTATACCCAAATTACAAAAATGATCTGAAAAAGCTGGACAGCACACTGAAATTTCTGCGATGGAAGGCTGAGTGTGCTATACCCGAATCCTCATTTGAAAAGTTGCTGAAAATAATGAAGAATATGCTTCCAAAATATAACGTATTGCCCGCCAGTACGTACGAAGCAAAGAAGGATGTCTGCCCTCTAGGTTTAGAGATTCAGAAGATACATGCATGCCCTAATGACTGCATCCTCTACCGCGGTGAGGAGTACGAGAATTTGGATGCATGCCCGATATGCACTTCACTTCGGTATAAGATTAGACGAGATGACCCTGGTGACGCTGAGGGCGAGCCCCCCTCCCCCCCGGAAGAGGATTCCTGCCAAGGTGATGTGGTATGCTCCTATAATACCACGGTTTAAACGCTTATTAAGAAAGAAAGAGCACGACAAGTTGTTGCGATGTCATAAAGAGGAACGTAAGTCAGACGGGATGTTGAGACACCCCGCTGATGGGTCACAATGGAGAAAAATCGATAGAAAATACCCAGAATTTGCAGATGACGCAAGGAGTTTAAGGTTTGGTCTAAGTACAGATGGCATGAATCCCTTTGGGGAGCAGAGCTCTAGTCACAGCACCTGGCCCGTGACTCTATGCCTCTATAACCTTCATTCTTGGTTGTGCATGAAGCGGAAGTTCATTATGATGCCAGTGTTGATCCAAGGTCCGAAGCAACCCGGAAATGACATTGATGTGTACCTAAGACCATTAGTTGAAGAACTTTTATAGTTGTGGCACGTACCCGGCATACGCGTGTGGGATAAGCACAAGCAGGAAGAATTTAACCTCCGAGCATTACTTTTCATAACAATCAATGATTGGCCTGCTCTTAGTAACCTTTCAGGACAGTCCAGCAAGGGATATAATGTATGCACACACTGTTTAGGTGAGAGTGAAAGTATATATTTGGAACATTGTAAGAAGAATGTGTACAATGAGCATCGCCGATTTCTTTTGGCCAAGTATCCCTTAAGAAAGAAATGCAAGCATTTCAACAGTCTGGCATGTCACCAGACGAAGCCTAAGGAGCGTACTGGTGCTGATATATTTGATATGGTCAAAGATTTGGATCAAATAGTAACCTTTGGAAAGGGTCCTGGCGGAAAATCTGTTCCGAAGGACGCTAAAGGACACGCACCCATGTGGAAGAAGAAATATATATTTTGGGAGCTACCATATTAGAAATTCTTAGAGGTCCGCTCTGCAATCGATGTGATGCATGTGACGAAGAATCTTTGCGTGAACCTGCTAGGCTTCTTGGGCGTGTATGAGAAGATAAAAGATATACTGGAAGCACGAAAGGACCATCAACGTATGAAAGACCCAGATGGCCTGCATCCAGAATGGTTTCAAGGTCATGCCAGCTATGCTCCTACCAAACAAGAGAAGGAAATATTTTTTGAATGCCTAAGCAGTATTAAGGTCTGCTTCTATAAGTCAATATAAAGGGAATAATAAATATAAAAAAATCCAAAACCTAAAGTCTCATGAGCCACGTGATTATGACTTAAATGCTTCCGATTGCATTGAGGGGCTTTCTACCATAATGTTGTGAAGCTATGGATTTCTCAATGCAATCTCTCAAAGATAATCAATCAAGATCTACCATGGTTTGATGTGGTCCAATGTATTTCCCACCATCCTTCTTCAATATTATGTTCACCTAGAGATTGTCCGATTTCATTTCTACAATATGTTTCCCTTTGAGAGGTTCATGGAAATCTTAAAGAAATATGTTTGTTACCATGCTAGGCTAGAAGGAAGCATATCCAAGGGCTATGGAACAGAGGACATCATTGAATTTTGTGTTGACTACGTTCCTGACCTTGGGCCGATTGGTCTTCCTCAATCGCGGTATGAGGGGATACTGAGTGGAAAGGCTACTCTAGGAAGGAAATCAATAATATGTAGGGACGGAAATTCTTACAACGAAGCACATTACACCATTCTACAGAATTCTGTCTTGGCAGCCCCATATATCGAGGAACACAAGAAAATCTTACGCTCCAACAACCCTGGAAAGCATGACTCTTGGATTAGAGATGATCACATGAAGAGTTTCGGCGGTTGGTTGTAACATCTCGTAAAAAACAACACTCTTGGAGATCAGCTATACCTGTTGTCTAGGTCACCATCTTCGACTATATCGACTTTCCAAGGGTACGAGATAAATGGGTATACATTTTACACGATCACCCAAGATAAAAAGAGCACCAACCAAAACAGTGGTGTCCTCTTTGATGCAACAGACTGTAGGGTTCGCAGCATAGAAAACAAAAATTTTCCTACTATGTGAACTATATACCAAGATCTATCTACTAGATACAAACATCGGGCGGATGTATATCCGTAGAGAACATACCCTTGAAGACCGACAAAGCTTAACGAGTTCAACTCGTGGTTGATCTAGACGATCTCTTGACGATCTCAAGATCGATAGGAAGTCCTAGCGCCGCAAATCGCTATCCGCGTTGCTCGCTCGAGGCACCGAGCAACCTCCACCTCCTCGCTCCAGCGATGCAGCGGAAGCACAACTCTTTCTTGCTGAATAGCCACCGGGAACATGTATCTCGCTAGTCCGAGACCATGGGGGGTAAATTCTAGAGGGGGAGAGAGATCCTTCACGAGGAGGTGTCAGAGACAAGTGAGGAGGGGGGCTCCTTTTATAGGAGGAGGGGGGCACCCAAGGGTGTGGCCGCCGGCCATGGGGGCTGCCCCCTCCCCTCCTTCATTAATGTGGGTGGACACTCCACTCACAAAATGCCCTTTAAAATCCCTCCACTCAAATTCCCATTAAATTTCCACCAAATTTAATGCAAACTCTCATTAAATAAAACTCTTTTATTTTATTCAGAATTTTGTCAATTACTTTAATGACAAACATTCACAAATAACCCCTTGCTAGAATTCTATTTCACATGCATAACCACTTTATGCAATTTCACCCGAAAACCTGTTTCGGTATCTAGTGAAATAAATTCCTGCGCTTGTTCATTCTTTCGGCATGAAACATTTGCTCCAATTGGATGTCGGTGTCTCTTAAGTGTGTCACCCTATGGTTCATGAATAATGCGGACATGATCGAGACCCCTCTCGGATCAATAATCAGAAGCGGGATCTGGAGACCCATACTGACTCCCACACATTCAACGATGACTTTCTTGTGATCGTCAGAAGCTTTTACGCTAGTATCTTAATCCCTTTGTTTCACGATATATTACATGTCCGAGATTCGATCATCGGTATCTCCATACCTAGTTTGATCTCATTACCGACATGCACTCTTTTCTCGTTCCTGTGATATAACATTCTAGTGATCAAATCACTTGCTTGCAAGCTAATCAATGTGATATCACCGAGAGGGCCTAGAGTATATCTATCCGTCATCGGGATGAACAAATTCCACTCTCGATCCATGAGCCTCAACATAACACTTTATTAGTTATGAATCCATCTTTATAATCACCCTGTTACGGTGTGACATTTGATGTTATCAAGAAACTCTTCCGGTGTTAGTGATTGACATGATCTCATGGTCTAAGGATTAGGATCACTTCGTAAGTTGTTATATCAATATAAACTCAATGACTTTGATCGTAATTCTATACTTCGGATGAATGTTCATCACACCATTACACTAATGTTGTGATCCTGTTATTAACAACATCCAATGTCCATGATCAGGAAACCTTGATCATCTTGTTAATCAACGAGCTAGTTTATGAGAGAGGCATAACTAGGAACTTTCATTTGTTTATTAAACACACATGTATTAACGTTCCGTATTAATACAATTATAGCATGCAAAATAAACATCTATCATATACTTGGAATACACATAATAAACACTTTATTATTGCCTCTCGGGCATATTCCTTCTCTCCCACTTGCACTAGAGACAATAATCTAGTTACATAGTGATAAATCTAACACCCATTGAGTTCTGGTGTTGATCATGTTTTGCTCTAGGGAGAGTTTTAGTCAACGGATCTGCTACATTGAGATCCGTATGTACTTTACAAATCTTTATATCTCCATCCTTGACATGCTCGCGGATGGAGTGAAACCGGCGCTTAATATGCTTGGAATGCTTGTGAGATCTTGGCTCTTTGGCATTGGCAATGGCACCATTGTTGTCACAATAGATCACCATTGGGTCCAACGCGTTTGCCACCACTCCTAGTTCGGATATGAACTCCTTCATCCAAACTGCTTCCTGAGCCGCTTCTGAAGCAGCAACATATTCGGCCTCCGTTGTTGATCCCGCTACCACAGGTTGTTTGGAGCTCCTCCAACTAACCGCTCTACCATTCATGAGAAATACGTATCCGGATTGAGACTTAGAGTCATCCGAATCGGTGTCAAAGCTAGCGTCGACATAACACTTAGCGACGAGCTCTTCTTCACCTCCGTATACAAGAAACATATCCTTAGTTCTTCGTAAGTACTTAAGGATATTATTGACCGCTATCCAGTGTTCCGAACCTGGATCCGATTGGTACCTACTAGTCAAACTAATAGCATGTGCCACATCCGGTCTTGTACATAGCATGGCGTATATTATAGAGCCTATGGCTAAAGCATAGGGGACTTTGTCCATTATCTCTCTTTCTTCCTGAGCGGACTTTGAGTCTTACTCAATGTCTTGCCTTGCAACATAGGTAAGAACCCTTCTTACTTCCGTCCATTTTAAACTTCTTTAAAATCTTATCAAGGTATGTACTTTGCGATAGCCCTATTAGGCGCCTAGATCTATCTCTATAGATCTTTATGCCTAATATGTATGACGCTCACCTAGGTCCTTCATTGAAAATTTTCTGCTTAGATAACTTTTAACACTGTTTAAAGATCTATATCATTTCCGATCAATAATATGTCATCCACATATAATATCGAAATGCCACATTGCTCCCTCACTTTCTTGTAAATACAAGCTTCTCCATAAGTTTGGACAAATCCAAACTCTTTGATCACCTCATCAAAGCGGAGATTCCAACTTGATGCTTGCTTCAATCCATAGATGGATCTGAAGCTTACACACCTTGTTAGCATCCTTAGGATCGACAAAACCCTTTGGTTGTATCATATACAACTCTTCTTCAATATTACCATTGAGAAAGCGGTTTTGACATCCATCGCCATATCTCATAATCGAAATATGCAGCAATTGCTAACATAATCCTAATCGACTTTAGCATCGCTACGGGAGAGAATGTCTCATCGTAGTCAACTCCTTGAATTTTTCGAAACCCCTTTGCGACAAGTCGAGCTTTATAGACGGTCACATTACCATCAGCATCAGTTTTCCTTTTGAAAATCCATTTGTTCTCCACGGCCTTTCGGTCGTGAGGTAATTCCACCAAGTTCCAAACTTGATTTTCATACATGGATTTCATCTCGGATTTCATGGCTTCTAACCATTTGTTGGAATCCGGGCTCATCATCGCTTCTTCATACGTCGCAGGGTCATCATTTTCATCAACCATGAAATTCATGACAGGATTTCCGTACAGCTCGGGAGCTGCACGCGTCCTGTTTGACTGCGAGGTTCGGTAGTACTCTCTTCGGAGTTTCATGATCATTATCATTAGTTCCCTCTTCAGGTGGAGCCAACTCCGGAACAACTTCCGGCGCTGCGCTCCTCGCCATACTTTGAAGAGAAGGTTCCATAACCTCTTCGAGTTCTACCTTCCGACTACTCACACCTTTCGCGAGAAACTCTTTCTCTAGAAAGGATCCATTCTTAACAACAAAACCTTGCCCTCGGATCGTGATAGAAGGAATACCCAATAGTTTCTTTAGGGTATCCTATGAAGACGCATTTTCCGCTTTGGGTTCGAGTTTATCCGGTTGAAGTTTCTTCACATAAACATCGCATCCCCAAACTTTAAGAAATGATGACTTAGGTTTGTTTCCAAACCACAATTCATACGGTGTCTTTTCAACGGATTTAGATGGTGTCCGATTTAAAGTGAATGCAGCAGTTTCTAGTGCATAACCCCAAAATGACAACGGCAAGTCCGTCAGAGACATCATAGATCGAACCATATCTAATAAATACGATTACGATGTTCGACACACCATTTCATGTGGTGTTCGGCGGTGTGAGTTGTGAAACAATTCCACACTCTTTCATGTGAGTGCTAAACTCGTAACTTAGATACTCACCTCCACGGTCGGACCGTAGAAATTTGATCTTTCTATTACGATGATTTTCCACTTCATTACGAAATTCCTTGAACTTTTCAAAGGTTTCAGACTTGTGTTTCATCAAGTAGATATAACCGTATCTACTCAAATCATCCGTGAAAGTAACAAAATAACGATATCCACCTTGCGCCGACACACTCATTGGACCACATACATCAGAATGTATGATTTCCAATAAATCATCGCCCGTTCCATTGAACCGGAAAACGGCGTTCTAGTCATCTTGCCCATAAGGCATGGCTCACATGTATCAAATGATTCATAATCAAGTGATTCCAAAAGTCCATCCGAATGGAGCTTCTTCATGCGTTTAACGCCAATATGACCTAGACGGCAGTGCCACATATATGCGGATATATCATCATTAAGTTTAATCCTTTTAGCATGAACATTATGAATATGTGTAACATTATCATCGAGATCTAATAGAAATAAACCATTCATCATCGGTGCATGACCATAAAAGATTTCATTCATATAAATGGAACAACCATTGTTCTTGGATTTAAATGAATAACCACTTCGCATCAAACACGATCCAGATACAATGTTCATGCTCGGCGGGCACCGGATAACATTTATTCAAGTTTATAACTAATCCCGATCGCAAGTGGAGGCAGCGTTCCGACGGCGATCACATCAACGCTTGATCCATTGCCGACACGCATCTTGACCTCACCCCTTGCTAGCGGTCGCTTGTTCCGCAGCCCCTGATTCGAGTTACAAATATTAGCAAATGAACCGGTATCAACTACCCAGGTGCTACTGCGAGCACTAGTCAAGTACACATCAATAACATGTATATCATATATACCTTTATTTGCCTTGCCGGCCTTCTTGTCTGCCAGATACTTGGGGCGATTTGGCTTCGATGGCGATCCCCTTACAATAGTAGCACTCGAAATCAGACTTAGGTCCAACTCGGGGTTTCTTTTCAGGCGCGGCAACAGGCTTGCCGCCCTTACTTCCCTTTCGTTTTCCCTTCTTGTCTTTCTTAAAACCAGTGTTCCTATTGATCATCAACACTTGATGTTCCTTTTTGATCTCCACTTCTGCAGTTTTAAGCATTGTAAGCTCGGAGAGACTTCTTCATGCCTTGCATATTATAGTTCATCACAGCTCTTATAGCTAGGTGGCGAGGACTGAACACGATGGATGCCTAAGTCAATGGGAATCGATATTCCCAAGGACACAAGCTTATCGGCGTAACCCGACATCTTGAGTACATGCTCACTAACGACTGTGCTCTTTCATCATCGCTAAAGAACTTTTCGGCGTTGTAGCTCTCTACAGACATGTGTGTCGAAAATCATTTTCAACTCACCCATTGTATCAAATGCATTGCCGTTTTAAACGCTTTGAAGTTCAGCTCTAGCCCATACAATATGCCGCAATGAACTAAGTTGTGGTCCTCTGACGAGTCGATAGACATTCTTCTCCTCGTCAGGCATCATCAAAGGTGGGGCCTAACGCTTCTAGCACATATTGCTTTTGTGCGTGAGAGGAGAATCCTCAAATTCATGGCCCATTCGGTAAAGTTGCTACCGTTTGTTGCTAGTTTCTCTTTCTCCATGAACACATTGAAATTAAAAGCAGGTGGTGCCATCTACAACAGAATTTGTAAAGTTTAGACTAAGTGTATGATAGATTGAGTTCAACTAATCTATATTATGAATGAACTCCCACTCAAAAATGACATCCCTCGTGCCTTTTTGGTGATTACATGAACCAAATCCACTACACCAAGTCCGATCATCACGTGAGTCGGTATAGCTTCAAAGGCGAGCATCAAATGGGCATCATATCAACTATATGACTCATGCTTAACCTTTCGGTCCGTGTTCCGAGGCCATGTCTGTACATGCTCGGCTCGCCAAGTTAGAACCTTAGTATTCACGTGTGTAACTATTTTACACCCGAAATATGGTCGTAGATCCAAGAACACCCGATCATCACGTGATGTCTTGGAGCGACGAAAACATAATCGGTGCATACTAAAGGAAGAACACATTGTTATCTTGATATTTAAATGAGGGATCATCTTATTATGCTAACAAAGCGCTAAACAAGCAATATAATATGCTATCAAAACATCATATGTTTATTAGTGAAATGATATGGTTCCCGCAGATGATCTCTATCATGTGCATCGTGGTATGATCACTATCATACCTATATGTGTAAATCCAAGGTCTATGGATTTTACACTCTATGTGTGTTGTAAGAGTATCATCTCATACTTCTACTTACAACACTACCATATCATAACACTAGCCCAGCAACAATCTAAACTAGACGCCTCTAATTTATCCATTGCAAGTTTTACGTGGCTTAGGGCTTTCGAGATAGAACCGTTCTTACCTACGAACATGAACCACAACAAGGATAATCAAATTGTTGACAACTCACTTGCAAAATAGATATTGACTATAGTAGGAGAGACAGACACCCGCTAGCCACTTATGCAAACTAGTTGCATGTCAAGCGTGGAACAGGTCTCATGTGCGAGGACATGTAAAGTTTGTCTGGGCCGCTTCATCCCACTATGCCACCAATATTCAAAATTACAACAAAGGAGCAACAACATGATCATCATCGCCCACATACTCATATGTGTACTACCCGTGTAAAGTAGCTACGCATAGATCCGGCTCTGATAACACTGTAGGGTTCGCAGCATAGAAAACAAAAAAAATTCTATGATGTGAACTATATACCAAGATCTATCTACTAGATACAAACAACGGGCGGATGTATATCCGTAGATAACATACCCTTGAAGACCGACAAAGCTTAACGAGTTCAACTCGTGGTTAATGTAGACGATCTCTTGCCGATCTCAAGATCGAGAGGAAGTCCTAGCGCCGCAAATCAGCAGCGCATCCGTGCTCGCACACACGTTCGAGGCACCGAGCAACCTCCGCCTCCTCGCTCCAGCGATGCAGCGGAAGCACAACTCTTTCTTGCCGAATAGCCACCGCGAACATGTATCTCGCTAGTCCGAGACCATGGGGGATAAATTCTAGAGGGGGAGAGAGATCCTTCACAAGGAGGTGTCAGAGACAAGTGAGGAGGGGGGCTCCTTTTATAGGAGGAGGGGGGGCACCCAAGGGGGTGTCCGCTGGCCATGGGGGCTGCCCCCTCCCCTCCTTCATTCATGTGGGTGGACACTCCACTCACAAAATGCCCTTTAAAATCCCTCCACTCAAAAGTCCACTCAAATTCCCATTAAATTTCCACCAAATTTAATGCAAACTCTCATTAAATAAAACTCTTTTTATTTTATACAGAATTTTGTAAATTACTTTAATGACAAACATTCACAAATAACCCCTTGCTAGAATTCTATTTCACATGCATAACCACTTTATGCAATTTCACCAAAAACTTTTTTGATCTAGTGAAATAAATTCCTGCGCTTGTACATTCTTTCGGCATGAAACATTTGCTCAAATTGGATGTCGGTGTCTCTTAAGTGTGTCACCCTACGGTTCGTGAATAATGCGGACATGATCGAGACTCCTCTCGGATCAATAATCGAGCGGGATCCGGAGACCCATCTTGACTCCCACACATTCAACGATGACTTTCTTGTGATCGTCGGAACCTTTTACGCTAGTATCTTAATCCCTTTGTTTCACGATATATTACATGTCCGAGATTCGATCATCGGTATCTCCATACCTAGTTTGATCTCGTTCGACATGCACTCTTTTCTCGTTCTATGATATAACATTCTAGTGATCAAATCACTTGCTTGCAAGCTAATCAATGTGATATCACCGAGAGGGTCCGAGTATATCTATCCGTCATCGGGATGAACAAATTCCACTCGATCCATGAGCCTCAACATAACACTTTATTAGTTCTGAATCCATCTTTATAATCACCCTGTTACGGTGTGACGTTTGATGTTATCAAGAAACTCTTCCGGTGTTAGTGATTGACATGATCTCATGGTCTAAGGATTAGGATCACTTCGTAAGTTGTTATAGCAATATAAACTCAATGACTTTGATCGTAATGCTATACTTCGGATGAATGTTCATCACACCATTACACTAATGTTGTGATCCCTTATTAACAACATCCAATGTCCATGATCAGGAAACCTTGATCATCTTGTTAATCAACGAGCTAGTTTATGAGAGAGGCATAACTAGGAACTTTCTGTTTGTTTATTAAACACACATTTATTAACGTTTCCGTATTAATACAATTATAGAATGCAAAATAAACATCTATCATATACTTGGAATACACATAATAAACACTTTATTATTGCCTCTTAGGGCATATTCCTTGATCTCCCACTTGCACTAGAGACAATAATCTAGTTACATAGTGATAAATCTAACACCCATTGAGTTACGGTGTTGATCATGTTTTGCTCTAGGAGAGTTTTAGTCAACGGATCTGCTACATTGAGATCCGTATGTACTTCTAAATCTTTATATCTCCATCCTTGACATGCTCGCGGATGGAGTGAAACCGGCGCTTAATATGCTTGGAATGCTTGTGAGATCTTGGCTCTTTGGCATTGGCAATGGCACCATTGTTGTCACAATAGATCACCATTGGGTCCAACGCGTTTGCCACCACTCCTAGTTCGGATATGAACTCCTTCATCCAAACTGCTTCCTGAGCCGCTTCTGAAGCAGCAACATATTCGGCCTCTGTTGTTGATCCCGCTACCACAGGTTGTTTGGAGCTCCTCCAACTAACCGCTCCGCCATTCATGAGAAATACGTATCCGGATTGAGACTTAGAGTCATCCGGATCGGTGTCAAAGCTAGCGTCGACATAACACTTAGCGACGAGCTCTTCTTCACCTCCGTATACAAGGAACATATCCTTAGTTCTTCGTAAGTACTTAAGGATATTCTTGACCACTATCCAGTGTTCCGAACCTGGATCCGATTGGTACCTACTAGTCAAACTAATAGCATGTGCCACATCCGGTCTTGCACATAGCATGGCGTACATTATAGAGCCTATGGCTGAAGCATAGGGGACTTTGTCCATTATCTCTCTTTCTTCCATGAGCGGACTTTGAGTCTTACTCAATGTCTTGCCTTGCAACATAGGTAAGAACCCTTCTTACTTCCGTCCATTTTAAACTTCTTTAAAATCTTATCAAGGTATGTACTTTGCGATAGCCTATTAGGCCTAGATCTATCTCTATAGATCTTTATGCCTAATATGTATGACGCTTCACCTAGGTCCTTCATTGAAAATTTGCTGTTTAGATAACTTTTAACACTTTTTAAAAGATCTATATCATTTCCGATCAATAATATGTCATCCATATATAATATCAGAAATGCCACATTGCTCCCACTCACTTTCTTGTAAATACAAGCTTCTCCATAAGTTTGGACAAATCCAAACTCTTTGATCACCTCATCAAAGCGGAGATTCCAACTTCGTGATGCTTGCTTCAACCCATAGATGGATCGTTGAAGCTTGCACACCTTGTTAGCATCCTTAGGATCGACAAAACCCTTTGGTTGTATCATATACAACTCTTCTTCAATATTACCATTGAGAAACGCGGTTTTGACATCCATCTGCCATATCTCATAATCGAAATATGCAGCGATTGCTAACATAATCCTAACTGACTTTAGCATCGCTACGGGAGAGAAAGTCTCATCGTAGTCAACTCCTTGAATTTGTCGAAACCCCTTTGCAACAAGTCGAGCTTTATAGACGGTCACATTACCATCAGCATCAGTTTTCCTTTTGAAAATCCATTTGTTCTCCACGGCCTTTCGGTCGTGAGGTAATTCCACCAAGTTCCAAACTTGATTTTCATACATGGATTCCATCTCGGATTTCATGGCTTCTAACCATTTGTTGGAATCCGGGCTCATCATCGCTTCTTCATACGTCACAGGGTCATCATTTTCATCAACCATGAAATTCATGACAGGATTTCCGTACAGCTCGGGAGCTGCACACGTCCTGTTTGACCTGCGAGGTTCGGTAGTACTTAGACGAACCATTCGTCCTAGCCAATGATGTGGCTCAGGTTTTCTATGTGAAGGACATGTATACCAAACCTAGAAAAAGAAAAAATAAGAAAAAGAATACATCAGACGATGAGCCAAAGCGCCACATAGTTCTTTCAGGAAAAAGAAACATCGTGGGAGTGGAGGACAAGATAGACATGTGAGGAGATTGTGATAAGTTTCATGAAATTCTGCCCTTTGCAGTGAAGGATGACCCAAGCATCATGTTAATGAATGAAGATGCTCCATGGATACGACAGGATCAAAAAGTAACACAAGCGAAGAAATGATGTGTAATAATTATAACATTTTATGAGTGACTACAACCGGGACTAAAAGCTTTCGTAAAAAGGAAAGGACGGAAAAACTTAGCGGGAAGCGGTGGGAAATGGCGGGAAATATCTTTAGTCCTGTTTAGTGACTACAACAAGGACTAAATGGATATTATATTAAGATTCATTATATTTTTCTGATAATAATAGACATATTATTTGTTTTATTTGGATTTTTACAATAAAATATATGATTTTCCAAAGTTTTATATTTGATTTGAATTAAAAAAAGAAAATTTACAAATGAAATAATTTATAAATGATGCAAAGAGATGTATGGATATTATATTAAGATTCTTTATATTTTTCTGATAATAATAGACATATTATTTGTTTTCTTTGGATTTTTACAATAAAAGATATGATTTTCCAAAGTTTTATATTTGATTTGAATTAAAAAAAGAAAATTTACAAATGAAATAATTTATAAATGATGCAAATAGATATATGGATATTATATTAAGATTATTTATATTTTTCTGATAATAATAGACATATTATTTGTTTTATTTGGATTTTTACAATAAAAGATATGATTTTCCAAAGTTTTATATTTGATTTGAATTAAAAAGAAAATTTACAAATGAATAATTTATAAATGATGCAAACAGATGTATGGATATTATATTAAGATTCTTTATATTTTTCTGATAATAATAGACATATTATTTGGATTTTTACAATAAAAGATATGATTTTCCAAAGTTTCATATTTGATTTGAATTAAAAAAGAAAATTTACAAATGAAATAATTTATAAATGATTCAAACAGATGTTTTGATATTATATTAAGATTCTTTATATTTTTCTGATAATAATAGACTTATTATTTGTTTTATTTGGATTTCTACAATAAAAGATATGATTTTCCAAAGTTTTATATTTGATTTGAATTAAAAAAAGAAAATTTACAAATAACAAACTTGTCGCGGCTCGTGCTAGAGGGTGCCGGTGCGCGCGAAAACGAATCGGCCGAAAAATACACTCTAGTCCCGGGCCGTGGCTTAACCCGGGACTAAAGGGGGGGTCTTTAGTCGCGGGTTAAGCCGTGGCCCGAGACTACAAACCCTCTAGTCCCGGCCGATGGTTGGACCAGGGACTAAAGGGGTGTCCCTATATATTTCGCGCCAGGGGAAGTGCTGCCAACCAGCACTTGGCATTCCTCGACGAAGACGAAGCTCCACAGGCGCAGACGAAGCACAGACGCAGGGGAGGTGTTGTCCGTCGGCCGGCCGCTCCGCTCCGCCGTGTCGTGACGTGCCGCCGCTCCGCCGACGCATTTTTCCGCCTCGCCGCGTGCCGCCGCCTCACCGCCTCGCCGTGCCGTGCCATTCCGCCTCCCCGCCTCGTCGGTGACCTCGATCGAGAGGCCACGGGTGGTTTTTTTATATTTTTTTTATAGTTTTTTCTATAGTTTTTTATAGTTAGGATTATTATAATTAGGATTATTATAATTAGGATAATATTACCACAAATAATATTAGGATTATTATAATTAGGATTATTGTTTTATCACAATTAATATTAGGGTTTTTTTGTTTTATTTATTAGCATTATTGTTTTACCACAAATAATATTAGGTTTTTTTTTGTTTTAGTTATTAGGATTATTGTTTTACCATAAGTAATATTAGGGTTACTGTTTTTTTGTTTTAGTTATTAAGATTATCGTTTTACCACAAATAATATTAGGGTTATTAATTAGGGTTATTGTTTTTTTTAGTTATTAAGATTATTGTTTTACTGCAAATAATATTAGGGTTATTAATTTGTGTTATTAGGGTTATTGTTTTTTTGTTTTATTTATTAGGGTTATTGTTTTTTCTAACCTATTTAACTCTCTTTCTGTTATAGATAATTAAGTCATGGATCCATCCAAAATCCTGGGCGCATTGGTGAAGGTTTTCTTCAGGGCATGGTAAGAGGTGAAATTCCTCTTAATATTACTACCGGTGAAGATATTTTGCTCGAGGAAGAGATATACTCATATCTGAATCCATCCGGTGATGTACTAGAGGAAAACCTAATGTACCAAGGGGAAGACCGGATGGACGAAGGGCAAACAAATAACAACAATAATGATGGCCCCTCGATAGGATCCCGCGAGGTACATATATATATAAAGCCTCGTGTTACCTCTATTCATTAACTGATCTAGATATATATTAATCACTCTCTCTTCTTCTTTTAGCCCACTTGATCGAAGCAATTGGCAGCTCGAACGAAACAAGACCGAACAAAAAGTTGGATGGTAATCAGAAGTTCACCATCGAAGAAATAGATGATGATGGTGAACCGATTGATCCAGATAAGCACCCGAGGATGTTTATAAATCAATGCGGGGTGCTTGTTAGGGATAACCTGTTGATCACCATCCAAGAATGGAATCAGTCAAAGAAACCCGGTGAAGAATCCAACAGCTATGTCACCGATGATGCCAAAGATGACCTTTGGCAGAAGCTCATAGCGCATTTCATACTACCTCCAGAGTATGAAGAATTTGAGGTAGATGGTATTACCCCAAGGCCGGGTGGGCTTGAAAATAGAGCAAAAGTCAAGGAGTGGGCTCTGAGCAAGATGGTTGAACTGTACCGGAACCACAAAAAAAGTTTATATGCGAAATATGTCACGAAAAAGAAAACTCCAGACTTTAAAGGAGTAAACGAGAAGTTGAGAGAACATTGGCCCAATTTTGTACAGTACAAGCAATCTAATAAAGCAAAGGCAAAGTCGACAAAGAACGCGTTAAATGCTGCCCAAAAGAAATACCATCGTAAAATGGGGACAAGTGGCTACAAGAGTGCCGTCCCTAGGTGGGAAACTATGAAGAAGGAAATGAGGGCTAGAGGCGTCACTCCTGGTACAGATGGATGGCCCGAGAGGTCAAAGCATTGGTGGTACGAGCATGGGGGATCGTTGGACCCAGAAACATGGAAGACATTATTTCAGGAAAAAAACCTAAAACCCTCCCAAGACTTGTTCAAGCAATGAACGATGCTCAATTGGGATTGTTCCGTCCCGAGAGAGAGAGAGAGAACGACAAGCTGACACGCGCCCTAGGGAATCCTGAAAAGGGAGGACGAACACGAGGCAAAGGCGCTGGTGTCTCGTGGAAGAAAGGGTTTCCTCAGTACGATGCTAGTTATAGAAGTCGTCAGAGAAAGAAGGACCGGAAGGAAGACCGGATCTCCAGGGTAGAGCAGGACCTAGCGGATCTGAAGAACCTCATGCAAGAAATTAGACAAAGGCCACGGTCGTCAACTCACTTGCAGGTTGATGATCCTGCATTGGATCTTAGCCAGCGGAGAAGCAGTGTGGCTTCCACGAAGGTCCGGGCTGATGATCAAGCACTGCTAGATGATGCACCGACTCCTCGCTACCCCGTGGATGATGTCAGAGAGATGGCACAATGTGAGCTACATCAGCCAATGAACAACCTGTCCTTCAAGGTGGCGATCGGCATTGCTTTACCTTGTCTACCTGGAGCACTCCATCATTCACTTCCGATTCCACCTCGCTATGATCGTGTCACGGTGGATGACATAGTGGAGGATTTTGCGGACCTAGAGATTGACATCGCTACGCCTGAAGGCCTTACGAAACTAGGATATGTCAAGTGCAACATCATTCTATGGAAGAAGAAGTACATCAAGTTTCCAGGCTCGGCGCCAAGGCCACCGACTCCGAGGAATCCAAGTCCACCCCGCATCGAATATCGTCAACCTCCAAGTCCACCCCAACCCGATTATCGTCAACCTCCAAGTCCACCCCGCCCCGCTGACGACCACCGCAGCAGGAGTACATCAACTCGATCTCCGCCTCTGTGCAATACTCGATCTCCGCCTCCGTGCAGTACTACTACCTCGTCGAAGAAACGAAAGGTCGACGCTCCCTCGCGCCCCACATCGAAGAAAGGTCAAACGGTGAAGATAGTCGACATCCCGCTGGCTCTTCCAAAGAGACTTTATGAAAAAGACCGATGAGGAAACTAACACGGATGTGGCTGCCCAAGTTAAGGAGCATTTTGCAGCTAAAAAGCCTGAGCCAAAGACAGTATATGATGAAAAAACCAAAAAGTGGGCTAAGTCCTTTCTTGAGCAACCATCCCAGATATCGATGAATCTGGAATCAGACTATGACCGGGAGATTATTAAGCAAGCACAAAAGAAAAAAAAATCACACGTGCAAAAAGCGGGAAGCAAGTTGCCTAGCTCGGAGCACAGAAGAATCAATCGGTCGTCCCGCTCAAAGTCATTTCAGACCTCGAGAAGGCCTTGAGAGCTGAAATGGATATGGACATGCAAATAATGGACCCTAGAGCCCGTAATAATGCTGCACTAATGGGCATCACTGTATCGCAGGAAAAACCACTTGCTACTGAAGCAAATATGTCTCTTGGTCAATATTTAGGCTATGAAGATACGCCAGTGGGTCAGATAGTACGGAAGTATGTCCAAGGGAAGCCTCTAGTCAGTAATGAGGAGATCGCGCGTCTATCCACACATATGCGAAATCTGCACGGATGGTACATGTTAGAAAGATTGGTTTCCGGTGGACGTTAGAAAGGAGCATCACTTCAAACCATACTCGATACAGGTTCAAATGACCGAACTGTTTCAGTTATACAACCAGCGCGCCCTCGATAAATCTATCATTGGTTGCTACTGTCTGTAAGTGATTTATTTCTATAATTAAGTTTGTAGCTCAACTCATTCATTGCATTTAATATATTATCCTAACTATATATCCTTTTGTATGATATTATATTCTGTAGAATGAAGATGCTTGAACGCAAAAGAGCTAGAAGATATGATGTTGGGTTCATTGACCCATATATCGTTAATGAATATACGTTAAAGAATCACCCCAAGGACGTGGAGCCAGACCTGTGCAGGTTCTTAACCGAGAATATTTTTGTTAAGGAAATACCATTTCCTTACAACTTCAAGTGAGTGTTTCTATCTTGTACACATTTTATTTTTGCTTACTCGATGAGCTATGCATGTATGCTTATGTAAACTTCTGCAGATTCCACTAGATCTTGCTAAACATTCAAGTTGACAAGTCCCTAGTTGAAGTCCATGACTTATTAACTTGGGACCAAGAGCAGTGGAGCGACATGAAAGCAATGCTCCATAAGTAATTTCAATCATTATCGCATTATATCGGCCTCTTTCGTTCATTTCCTGATATCAAGTAACTAATAACTCCTTTGTTCATTTTCTTTGCCGAGCAGGTGTTGGACACGGTTCAGACAGAAAATACCAGGTCCATTCAAAGAGGAGCTAACATATAAAATGGCGAAGAGTTTACAGCAGCCACCGGGAACTCATTTATGTGGATACTACGTCTGCGAGTATATCCGCGAGTTGACCAGTGAGCGAAAAATTGACTCACATTATATTTATGGTTTGCGGGAGAAACTAGAGCCAGACCAGCGCATAAGAGCAACTCAAGAGGAGCTGACGGGATTTATGATAAAGGAGGTCCTTGCTGTACATGGAGATCATTATGCGGATGATGTGGAACTCGATTTGCCTTAGTGATCTCCATGTAGTTTATATGATATATATATATATTCATCAATGACCTTGTAATTTCAAAACATTTCTTCCTTTTGATATATATATCATCAATGTATACTTGCAAGGGATCGATTAATTATATAGATGTATCAACGTGTACTGTGTATGTACTAGCGTAGAATATGTGTACTTAAATATATGATTGAAATTATAGTGAAACACAAAACGAACGAAATGGCAAAAAAAAAGGAAACACGCAATCTCTGTCGCGGCAGAGAAACACACAATTCTCTGCCGCGGCAGGAAACCTTATAGTCCCGGGTGGTGTTACGGCTCGGGACTAGAGCCAGTTGCGTCCCGGGACTGGAGGCCCTTTTTTCACCAGTGATCCAAAAAAAATATAAGGGAAACCACACCAACGACATAAAGGAAATTAATATTTATTCCATTTAATGGAAAGAAAACACAATACAATAATAGTACACTCATAGCATTGGTCCTATGGGCTGAACCACTAGGTTATTCAATCTTATTAAAACAACATGCTACACTTGCCAGAATATACAACTTCTGGTGAGATTTGATACATTTCGCTAGGACCTGTTTTTTTTAAATATTGATCATCTTACATTCACATAATTGAAGTTAGAAACCCCCAACGAACTTGGACTTGAGAAGTTCTGTGGCCCCGACGTCCACACGGAGCACCTTGGTGAGCACATGCGTCAGGATGGGCGGGTTGGAACCAAACACCGTGAGTGGCATGTATACAATTCCTACATTCTGTCTGTTGAAGGACACAACCATGGAGGCCATGGTCTTGCCGACGTTGAACTGGAAGTGCATGAGCCCACGTGGGATGAGGAACGTCTCGACACGCATCACCTTGGAGTAGAGCTTTTCCCCAGAGTCAAGGCTACCGATGATGCCGACGAGGAGCTCACCTTCCATCATGATGCCGATCTCGGTGGCATGTGGGTGGATGTGCGGCGAGTTGGTTCCCCCTGGCACAACATCGACGCGGTTCATGGACACGCCTAGGGTGTTGGTGCCAGGCGACTCAGCGACATCCATCTCCTTCACAACCGAGCCGCTTGCACGGGTGCCCGTTCACCGACACCTCCTTGTTGTCGAGGTCAGCCACACAGAAGTCCTGGAGAGGGTCCGGGTCGATGGCCATGATGGTTGGAGCAAGGAACATCATGGCGACGATGCCAACAGTTAGGGTTTTGGAGTACACCATTTGGAGCTAACTATGAAACAAACTTAGCTAGGCTGATCAGCAAGAGTTGGTTCAAAGTGTCTAAGGAAGTGCTAGCTAGCTGTGGTGGATATGTTAGTTTGTGAGCAATAGAGTCCTTTATATAGGGGATCACGCAGGCATGCACGTATGGAGCTAGCTATATATACATGTCGTCACAAACATGGATGCGTTGCATTATGTGTGAACACAGGAAGCAGGAACATATTGGCCTCGAGATCTCACCTTGTGATCATGAAATGGACCTGCTTGGAGACATGCGTCCACATTATGTTCACCTGCTCGGCAGGCTCAGTTTCGGTGGAGATTTGTCCAGGAAGCCCCTGGCCCAGGACCTCGGGGAGTTCCTATAAACCGAGGCAAATCGTGCCGGAGGAGGCTCCGTCTTTTCTGGCTAGTGTTTGCGACCATAGCATGGACCATATTAAATGTGAACCGTGCTTGTGACTCCATTTTCTATTCTCTTTTCTCGCTTTCCTGTAGCAGTGGTACCCGCTAGCTAGGCTGCGGAATCGGAAGCACCTGGATGACATCCTGTGGGCTCTAAGGGCGGCGGCGTACCTCTTCTCGGCCCCCGGCCGTGCGGGATCCAGACGTCCTTTGTTCCTCCGAGCTTGTCTCGATGGTGTCATTCTTTTTCTTTTCTTTGGGCTATCTTGTACTGTACTGAGGCCCCAGCGGATTATCGTGTTTTTTATCTTTCTTTGACTCCGGTTGGTTGTGTGTTGTGGTGAAACTCATTGTATCTGGATGTTGCTTTATTTATAAAGCGGAGCGTATGCCTGTTTCAAGCAGGTTATTCTCATCTTTTTTTTGACATAACAGGTTAGTCTCAACTCTATTGTATTTGTGACAAGCAGGGTATAGTACTCCTCGATCTTATATGAGATGTGGACCCAGTTTAAATAACCACAATCTGTCTCTTTAATAGAGGAAGAGGATCAATTAATCTGGAAGTATGAGTCTAAGGGTATCTATTCTTCTAGTTCTATGTATACACTAGTAAATTTTAGAGGTTTAACTCCAGTTTATTTGTCTGCTGTGTGGAAACTTAAGATCCCACCTAGAATTCAGATTTTTCTCTGGCTTTTCTCTCAGAATAAAATTCTTACTAGAGACAACCTCAGAGCTAGAGGTATCCCTAAACCTCTGGAATGTACTCTCTGTAAAGAGATAGAATCTGTTAAACATCCACTAGTAGAAAACAGGCCATCCGTCCACGCCCCCTCAGAGCACTAGTCCCGGTTGCGCCACCAACCGGGACTAATGCTGGCACGCGTCCCGGTTGGAGCGGGCACGGGGCCAGGGGGCATGGGTCCCGGTTGGTAAGGGGGCATGCGTCCCGGTTGGAGCCACCAACCGGGACTAAAGGTTTGGCCACCACGTGGCGTGACGCACCTTTAGTCCCTTCTTGGCTCCAACCGGGACTAAAGATCCGCCTCTATAAATGCAACGCCCCTCTGCCTCCACTCTCTTTTTCGAATGGTGTAAGGTGTGAGGGTGTGCTAGTTTTTCTCATGCATGCATTGAAGGTGTTTGTTGAAATGTTTGAGTGAAAAATCCAGTTGAATTTCTCATAGAACAAAAATATAGAAGGTGTCCGAGACGCACTTGAGCTTTCTCCTCTTTATTTCCCTCGATCGAGGTTAGCAATCCTATCTTTTCTAGGTCATTGATACAATTCATGTGTCGGTGTGAATTGGTTATTTCACTATTTACGATGTCCTGTTTTTGATAAACTTACTTATATGATGCGGATGAACGGTCGGAAATGGATGTGTACGGTGACCGGGTAGCCGGGTATATCAAAGGCGTGGATAAATTTATCGATGTGGCTACGGCAAACAAAGAGAATGGATTTATACGTTGTCCATGTGTTCAATGTCGGAACAACAAGGAGTACTCTTCCTCGAAAATCATTCGGCCACCGATTATGAAAGGTTTCATGCCCAACTATAATTGCTGGACCAAGCACGGGAAAGAGGGGTTATGATGGAAGATGGTGAAGAAGAAGATGATGATAACAACTATCATCATATGTTTCTGAATACGGTGATACCGCTATGGAAGACAATGGAGAGGAAAAAGGTGAAGAACGGGCATCGATGAGCCGGTGATGAACTTGGTAGGGTCATTTCGATGCAAAGCGAGGCGTGAAAGCAGAAAATGAGAAGTTGAAGTTAGAGGGCATGTTAGAAGATCACAAGAAATTGTTGTACCCAAATTGTGAAGATGGCAGCACAAAGCTCGGTACCACCGGAATTGTTGCGATGGAAGGCGAGTGTGGTCTAACGACTCCTCATTTGAAAAGATGCTGAAAATAATGAAGTCAAGTTTCCAAAACATAACGAACTTCCCGAGAGTACCTCTGAAGCAAAGAAGACTCTCTGTCCTCTAGGATTAGATGTGCAAAAGATACATGCATGCATTAATGCATCCTCTACATGTAAGGAGTATGAGAATTTAGATAAATGCCGGTATGCAATGCGTTATGTATAAGATCGAGACGAGATGACCCACGGTGATGTTGAGGAGAGCCCCTCCTAAGAGGGTTCTGCTAAGGTTATGTGGTATGCTCCTATAATACCAAGGTTGAAACGCATGTTCGTAAACAAAGAGCATGCCAGTTGTTGCGATGGAACAAAGAAGACCGTAAGAAAGACGGGAGTTGAGACACCTGGCGATGGGTCACAGTGGAGAAAAATCGAGAGAGACTTCCCGGACTTTGCGGTGGCAAGGAACTTATGGTTTGGTCTAAGTACGGATGGCATGAATCCTTTTGGGGAGAGCTGCAGTCACAGCACCTGCCTGTGACTCTATGTATCTACAACCTGCCTCCTTGGTTGTGCATGAAGCGTAAGTTCATTATGATGCGTGCTCATCCAAGGCCCGGCAACCGGAAACGACATTGATGTGTACCTTAGGCCATTAGTTGAAGAACTCTTACGGTTGTGGGGCAAACCAGGTGTACGTGCGTGGGATGAGAACAAACAGAGCCATTTAATCTACGAGGGTTGTTATTCGTAAGCATCAATGATTGGCCTGCTCTTAGTAACCTTCGTGATGCACAAACAAAGGATATAAGGCATGCACCCACTGTTTAGATAAGACCGAAGGTACATATTTGCATAAATGCAAGAAGGTTGTGTACCTAGCGAATCGACGATTTCTTCCGACCAATCATCCCGTAAGAAAGAAAGGCAAGCATTTCAAAGGTGAGGCGGATCACCTAAGAAGCTGAACTCCCGGTGGTGATGATGTATTTGGTATGGTCAAGGACATAGAAGTAATCTTTGGAAAGGGTCCCGGCGGTCAATCAGTTCGAACGACGCCGCTACAGACACGCACCCATGTGGAAGAAGAAATCTATTTTGGGAGCTGCCATATTGGAAAGTCCTGCGTGTCCGCTCTTCAATCGACGTGATGCACGTGACGAAGAATCTCTGTGAACCTGCTAGGATTCCTAGGCGTGTATGGGAAGACAAAAGATACACCAAGCACGGAGGACCAACAAATTATGAAAGACCCAAAGAACATGCATACAGATAACAAGACGGATAAAGGCGTCACTTAAGTCGTGCCTATGCTCTTACCAAAGCAGAAGGAAATCTTTTGAAGTCCTTTCTGTATCAAGGTGCCGTCGGGCTTCTCATCTAATATAAAGGGATAATAAATATGGCGAGAAAAAGTTCCAAAACCTGAAGTCTCATGACATCACGTGATTATGACGCGATTGCTTCCGATTGCATTGAGGGGCTTCTACCGAAAAATGTCTGAGTACCCATTGTGAAGCTGTGTGCATTCCTCAATGCACTATCTCAGACGGTAATCAATCCAGATATTCTGCCAAGGTTACAGAAGGATGTGGTACAATGTCTTGTTAGTTTTGAATTGGTGTTCCCACCATCCTTCTTCAATATTATGACGCATCTCTGGTTCATCTAGTGGAAGAGATTGCCATTCTCGGTCCGTATTTCGCACAATATGTTCCCCTTTGAGAGGTTCATGGGAGTCTTAAAGAAATATGTTCATAACCGTGCTAGACTGTAGGAAGCATCTCCAAGGGATATGGAGCAGAGGAGGTCATTGAGTTTTGTGTTGACTTTATTCGACCTTAAGCCGATTGGTGTTTCTGACTCGCGGCATGAGGGAAGACTAAGTGGAAAAGGCACGCTTGGAAAGAAAGCACTGATATGTAGGGACGGGGATTCTTTCACTAAAGCACACTACACAGTTCTACATAATTCCACCTTGGCAGCTCCGTATATGGAGGAACACAAGAATATTGTACGCTCCAAAAACCCGGGGAAGCCTGAATCATGGATTACAGATGAACACATGAAGTCAGTCGGTGGTTGGATGCGGACACATCTCTTGAATGACACCACTGTTGGAGATCAGCTATACTTGTTGGCCGCGTCACCATCTTCTACTATATTGAATTTCCAAGGGTACGAAATAAATGGGAATACATTCTACACGATCGCCCAAGATAAAAAGAGCACCAACCAAAATAGTGGTGTCCGCTTTGATGCAATAGACGAGAATGGACAAAAGGACACATATTATGGTTACATAGAGGAGATATGGGAACTAGACTATGGAGTCTCTTTTAAGGTCCCTTTGTTTATTTGCAAATGGGTCAACCTGAATGGGAAGGGGTAAAGATAGACCAGGTTATGCGGAATGACAACGTGGATCTCAACAATCTTGGTTATAGAGATGAACCATTCGTCCTAGCCAATGATGTGTCTCAGGTTTTCTATGTGAAGGACATGTCCTCCGGACGAAAAAAGAAAAAATATGCAAACGAATACATCATATGATGATCCAAAGCGTCACATAGTTCTTTCGGGGAAAAGAAACATCGTGGGAATCGAGGGCAAGATGTACATGTCAAGATTATAATAAGTTTGATAAAATTCCGCCCTTCAGTGGAAAACTGACCCAAGCATTCCGTTAAGTAAAGAAGATGCTCCATGGTTACGTCTGAAGCGGTCATAAGGAATGACATATGCCAAGAAGTTCATGCTCATATTATGTAACTCTAGTTCATGTCTTTCGCGGTTTGTGGCTTGACCGAAGGATATCTTTCGCGGTTTGTGGCCTTTAGTCCGGTTTTGTAGTCTCAGTTTTTAATATTAATAAATGTCTTGAGTGTTAGTCCCATTTTGTGGCTGGACCGGGAGTGCCTCTATGACCAGTTTCTCGGAGATGCCGGAGGACTGGGCTCCGTCGGCATCTCCCTGAAACTGCGGTGGTGTCCCTGCTCTCGAAAACCATCTTGCAGCTTGTAACTTCACTAACTAGATCAATACGCCTCAGAGCTAACTAATTTCACATATTAGGAGTGCCTCTATGACCGTTTCTCGGAGATGCGGAGGATGGGCTCCGTCGCATCTCCTCGAACTGGCCGCAGTGGTGTCCTGCTCGAAAACCATCTTGCAGCTTGTAACTTCACTAACTAGATCAATACGCCTCGGAGCTAACTAATTTCACATATTAGAGTGCCTCTATGACCATTTCTCGGAGATGCCGAGGACTGGGCTCACGGCATCTCCTGGCTGGCGCAGTGGTGTCCCTCTCTCGAAAACCATCTTGCAGCTTGTAACTTCACTAACTAGATCAATGCCTCGAGCTAACTAATTTCACATATTAGAGTGCCTCTATGACCGATTTCTCGGAGATGCCGGGACCGGGCTCGTCGGCATCTCCTCGAACTGGCCGCAGTGGTGTCCCTGCTCGAAAACCATCTTGCAGCTTGTAACTTCACTAACTAGATCAATCGCCTGAGCTAACTAATTTCACATATTAGGAGTGCCTCTATGACCATTTCTCGGAGATGCGGAGGACTGGGCTCAACGGCATCTCCTAAACTGGCCGATGGTGTCCCGCTCTCAAAACCATCTTGCAGCTTGTAACTTCACTAACTAGATCAATACTCCTCGGAGCTAACTAATTTCACATATTAGGAGTGCCTCTATGACCAGTTTCTGGAGATGCGGAGGGCCCAGGCTCGTCATCTCCTCAAACTGGCCGATGGTGTCCCTGCTCGAAAACCATCTTGCAGCTTGTAACTTCACTAACTAGATCAATACGCCTCGGAGCTAACTAATTTCACATATTAGGAGTGCCTCTCAGTTTCTCGGAGATGCCGAGGACGGCTCCGTCAGATCTCCCTGAACTGGCCTTAGTGGTGTCCTCGCTCTCTAAAACCATCTTGGAGATGCCTCAAACTGGCCGGAGGACTGGACTCACAAGGATGCATATTTATAGTACAAGCAGCTCGGCATAATGTCGACACTCACGACATAATGTCGACACTCACCCCTATTATTAGTGTTGACTCATCTTTAGTCGGTTGGTGTCTCCAACCGACTAAAGGTTCATCTTTAGTCCCGGTTGGTGACACCATCCGGGACAAGGTACATGCACGACATAATGTCGACACTCACCCTATTATTAGTGTTGTTCGCCCACTGCCGCAATCCCTTTACTCCGGTTTGTGACTACATCCGGACTAAATGTGTGCCGAACAATGATCATGTGTGTGTGGACATTGGTATGTAGAACAATGTTGCAGAGGAAGTTTTCCTTTTGTCGCACGGAAAATCCCTTTTCCATTTTCCGAGCGCAAAAACGGGTCGCTTTTGAAGTAACCACCAAAATGCCGCTTTGAATGCTACCGTCCTATTTTCCTAAAATACTAGACCACCTTACATGGACTATATCCCAACCGTACATCTCAAACCTTTTCGTCCATCCACGGTAAAAGGATAAATGTCTGTAGAATCGGCAGAAGTGGGTCCGGTTTGTACTACAGTACATGATCTATCGCCTGTGATTTTTGAAAAATCATTTTTAGACTCGCAATATGTGGTTTCTTCAGAGATCCAATGCAAGTTCTAACAATGCCCGCCCCTATCTTCATGCACACCGGTTCGACCATAGTTAGAAATTCAAATAATTCAAAAGCGGCATAATAAATTCAAAAAATCCGAACAATGAAAATCCTTGGTGGTGTCATATTATGTTACATAGTTGAAAGGAAAAATACCAGACTTGGTATATTGATCATGTTTGAAAAACCTTCACAAAATGACCTATCATGTTCGAGGTTTCATGGCTTTCGGTCCAAATGACCGATGTTATGTCTTGAATCACGGCATAGTTTGTGATGTTGTGCCCATATTATGCATGTGTGTGGACATTGGTATGGAGAACAATGTTGCAGAGGAAGTTTTCCTTTTTATCGGAAAAGCCCTTTTCCATTTTCCGAAAGCAAAAACGGGTCGTTTGTGAAGTAACCACCAAAATGCCATTTCGTATCGCTACCGTCCTATTTTCCTAAAATACTAGACCACCTTACATGGACTATATCCCAACCGGCATCTCAAACCTTTTCGTCCATCCCGGTAAAAGGACAAATGTCTGCCGAATCCAAGGAAGTGGGTCCGTTTGTACTATGTACATGATCTATCGCCTGTGATTTTTGAAAAATCATTTTAGACTCGCAATATGTGGTTTCTTCAGAGATCCAATGCAAGTTCTAACAATGCCCGTCCCTATCTTCATGCACACCGTTCGACCATAGTTAGAAATTCAAATAATTCAAAACGGGCATAATAAATTCAAAAAAAATCCGAACAATGAAAATCCTTCACGTGGTGTCATATTATGTTACATAGTTGAAAGGAAAAATACCAGACTTGGTATATTGATCATGTTTCGAAAAAACCGTCACAAAATGACCTATCATGCTCGAGGTTTCATGGCTTTCGTCCAAATGACCGATGTTATGTGTGAATCACGGCATAGTTTGTGATGTTGTGCCCATATTATGCATGTGTGTGGACATTGGTATGGAGAACAATGTTGCAGAGGAAGTTTTCCTTTTGTCGCATCGAAAAGCCCTTTTCCATTTTCCGAGCGCAAAAACGGGTCGCTTTGTGAAGTAACCACCAAAATGCCGCTTCGTAATGCTACCGTCCTATTTTCCTAAAATACTAGACCACCTTACATGGACTATATCCCAACCGGTGCATCTCAAACCTTTTCGTCCATCCCGGTAAAAGGACAAATGTCTCAGAATCCAGGAAGTGGGTCCGGTTTGTACTACAGTACATGATCTATCGCCCGTGATTTTTGAAAAATCATTTTAGACTCGCAATATGTGGTTTCTTCAGAGATCCAATGCAAGTTCTAACAATGCCCGTCCCTATCTTCATGCACACCGGTTCGACCATAGTTAGAAATTCAAATAATTCAAAACGGGCATAATAAATTCAAAAAATCCGAACAATGAAAATCCTTCGTGGTGTCATATTATGTTACATAGTTGAAAGGAAAAATACCAGACTTGGTATATTGATCATGTTTCAAAAAACCTTCACAAAATGACCTATCATGTTCGAGGTTTCATGGCTTTCATCCAAATGACCGATGTTATGTGTGAATCACGGCATAGTTTGTGATGTTGTGCCCATATTATGCATGTGTGTGGACATTGGTATGGAGAACAATGTTGCAGAGGAAGTTTTCCTTTTGTCGCATGAAAAGCCCTTTTCCATTTTCCGAGCGCAAAAACGGGTCGCTTTGTGAAGTAACCACCAAAATGCCGCTTCGTAATGCTACCGTCTATTTTCCTAAAATACTAGACCACCTTACATGGACTATATCCCAACCGGTGCATCTCAAACCTTTTCGTCCATCCCGTAAAAGGACAAATGTCCGAATCCAGGAAGTGGGTCCGGTTTGTACTACAGTACATGATCTATCGCCCGTGATTTTTGAAAAATCATTTTAGACTCGAAATATGTGGTTTCTTCAGAGATCCAATGCAAGTTCTAACAATGCCCGTCCCTATCTTCATGCACACCGTTCGACCATAGTTAGAAATTCAAATAATTCAAAACGGGCATAATAAATTCAAAAAATCCGAACAATGAAAATCCTTCGTGGTGTCATATTATGTTACATAGTTGAAAGGAAAAATACCAGACTTGGTATATTGATCATGTTTCAAAAAACCTTCACAAAATGACCTATCATGTTCGAGGTTTCATGGCTTTCGGTCCAAATGACCGATGTTATGTCTTGAATCACGGCATAGTTTGTGATGTTGTGCCCATATTATGCATGTGTGTGGACATTGGTATGGAGAACAATGTTGCAGGAGGAAGTTTTCCTTTTTGTCGCACGGAAAAACCCTTTTCCATTTTCCGAGCGCAAAAAACGGGTCGTTTTGTGAAGTAACCACCAAAATGCCGCTTCGTAATGCTACCGTCCTATTTTCCTAAAATACTAGACCACCTTACATGGACTATATCCCAACCGGTGCATCTCAAACCTTTTCGTCCATCCCGGGTAAAAAGGACAAATGTCTGCCGAATCGGCAGGAAGTGGGTCCGGTTTGTACTACAGGTACATGATCTATCGCCCGTGATTTTTTGAAAAAATCATTTTTAGACTCGAAATATGTGGTTTCTTCAGAGATCCAATGCAAGTTCTAACAATGCCCGTCCCCTATCTTCATGCACACCGGTTCGACCATAGTTAGAAATTCAAATAATTCAAAACGGGCATAATAAATTCAAAAAAAATCCGAACAATGAAAATCCTTCGCGTGGTGTCATATTATGTTACATAGATGGGAATACATTCTACACGATCGCCCAAGATAAAAAGAGCACCAACCAAAATAGTGGTGTCCGCTTTGATGCAATAGACGAGAATGGACAAAAGGACACATATTATGGTTACATAGAGGAGATATGGGAACTAGACTATGGAGTCTCTTTTAAGGTCCCTTTGTTTCGCTGCAAATGGGTCAACCTGAATGGGGAAGGGGTAAAGATAGACCAGTTGTACGGAATGACAACAGTGGATCTCAACAATCTTGGTTATAGAGATGAACCATTCGTCCTAGCCAATGATGTGTCTCGGGTTTTCTATGTGAAGGACATGTCCTCCGCAAAAAAAAGAAAAATATGCAAACGAATACATCATATGATGATCCAAAGCGTCACATAGTTCTTTCAGGGAAAAGAAACATCGTGGGAATCGAGGGCAAGATGTATGTCGGAAGATTATAATAAGTTTGATAAAATTCCGCCCTTCACAAACGGTGAAATCCACCCAAGCATTCCGTTAAGTAAAGAAGATGCTCCATGGTTACGTCTCAAGCGGCGGTCATAAGGAATGACATATGCCAAGAAGTTCATGCTCATATTATGTAACTCTAGTTCATGTCTTTCGCGGTTTGTGGCTTGACCGAAGGATATCTTTCGGTTTGTGGCCTTTAGTCCCGGTTTTGTAGTCTCGGTTTTAATATTAATAAATGCCTTGAGTGTTAGTCCCATTTGTGGCTGGACCGGGAGTGCCTCTATGACCAGTTTCTCGGAGATGCCGGAGGACTCGGCTTCAAGATCTCCTCGAAACTGGCAGTGGTGTCCCTGCTCTCAAAACCATCTTGCAGCTTGTAACTTCACTAACTAGATCAATACGCCTCGAGCTAACTAATTTCACATATTAGGAGTGCCTCTATGACCAGTTTCTCGGAGATGCCGGAGGACTCCGCTCGGCATCTCCTCAAACTGGCCGCATGGTGTGCCCCTGCTCTCGAAAACCATCTTGCAGCTTGTAACTTCACTAACTAGATCAATACGCCTCGGAGCTAACTAATTTCACATATTAGGGAGTGCCTCTATGACCAGTTTCTCCGAGATGCCGGAGGACTGGGCTCCGTCGGCATCTCCTCGCCTGCCGCATGGTGTCCCTGCTCTCGAAAACCATCTTGCAGCTTGTAACTTCACTAACTAGATCAATACGCCTCGAGTGACTAATTTCACATATTAGGAGTGCCTCTATGACCAGTTTCTCGAGATGCCGAGGACTGGGCCCGCTCAAGATCTCCTCGAAACTGACCGCAGTGGTGTCCTCGCTCGAAAACCATCTTGCAGCTTGTAACTTCACTAACTAGATCAATACGCCTCGAGCTAACTAATTTCACATATTAGAGTGCCTCTATGACAGTTTCTCGGAGATGCCGGAGGACCTGGCCGTCACGCATCTCCTCAAACTGGCCGCAGTGGTGTCCCTGCTCTCGAAAACCATCTTGCAGCTTGTAACTTCACTAACTAGATCAATACTCCTCGGAGCTAACTAATTTCACATATTAGGGAGTGCCTCTATGACCAGTTTCTCGGAGATGCCGGAGGACTGGACTCCGTCGGCATCTCCTCGAACTGCCGCAGTGGTGTCCCTGCCTCGAAAACCATCTTGCAGCTTGTAACTTCACTAACTAGATCAATACGCCTCGGAGCTAACTAATTTCACATATTAGAGTGCCTCTCGAGATTTCTCGGAGATGCCGGAGGACTGGCTCACGGCATCTCCTAAATCGGCCGTAGTGGTGTCCTCGCTCTAAAACCATCTTGGAGATGCCTCAAACTGGCCGGAGGACTGACTCACAAGGATGCATATTTATAGTACAAGCAGCTCGGCATAATGTCGACACTCACGACATAATGTCGACACTCACCCCTATTATTAGTGTTGACTCATTTTAGTCGGTTGGTGTCTCCAACCGGGACTAAAGGTTCATCTTTAGTCCCTGTTGGTGACACCATCCGGGACAAGGTACAAGCCGCACGACATAATGTCGACACTCACCCCTATTATTAGTGTTGTTCCGCCCACTGCAGAATCCCTTTACTCCCGGTTTGTGACTACATCCGGGACTAAATGTGTGCCGAACAATGATCATGTGTGTGTGGACATTGGTATGTAGAACAATGTTGCAGAGGAAGTTTTCCTTTTGTCGCATCGGAAAATCCTTTTCCATTTTCCGAGCGCAAAAACGGTCGCTTTGTGAAGTAACCACCAAAATGCCGCTTGTAATGCTACCGCCCTATTTTCCTAAAATACTAGACCACCTTACATGGACTATATCCCAACCGACATCTCAAACCTTTTCGTCCATCCACGGTAAAAGGACAAATGTCTGCAGGAAGTGGGTCCGGTTTGTACTATGTACATGATCTATCGCCTGTGATTTTTGAAAAATCATTTTAGACTCGCAATATGTGGTTTCTTCAGAGATCCAATGCAAGTTCTAACAATGCCCGCCCCTATCTTCATGCACACCGGTTCGACCATAGTTAGAAATTCAAATAATTCAAAACGGGCATAATAAATTCAAAAAAATCCGAACAATGAAAATCCTTCGCGTGGTGTCATATTATGTTACATAGTTGAAAGGAAAAATACCAGACTTGGTATATTGATCATGTTTCGAAAAAACCTTCACAAAATGACCTATCATGTTCGAGGTTTCATGGCTTTCGGTCCAAATGACCGATGTTATGTGCTGAATCACGGCATAGTTTGTGATGTTGTGCCCATATTATGCATGTGTGTGGACATTGGTATGGAGAACAATGTTGCAGGAGGAAGTTTTCCTTTTTTGTCGCACGGAAAAGCCCTTTTCCATTTTCCGAGCGCAAAAAACGGGTCGTTTTGTGAAGTAACCACCAAAATGCCGTTTCAGAATGCTACCGTCCTATTTTCCTAAAATACTAGACCACCTTACATGGACTATATCCCAACCGGTGCATCTCAAACCTTTTCGTCCATCCCGGGTAAAAAGGACAAATGTCTGCCGAATCGGCAGGAAGTGGGTCCGGTTTGTACTACAGGTACATGATCTATCGCCCGTGATTTTTTGAAAAAATCATTTTTAGACTCGCAATATGTGGTTTCTTCAGAGATCCAATGCAAGTTCTAACAATGCCCGTCCCCTATCTTCATGCACACCGGTTCGACCATAGTTAGAAATTCAAATAATTCAAAACGGGCATAATAAATTCAAAAAAAATCCGAACAATGAAAATCCTTCGCGTGGTGTCATATTATGTTACATAGTTGAAAGGAAAAATACCAGACTTGGTATATTGATCATGTTTCGAAAAAACCTTCACAAAATGACCTATCATGTTCGAGGTTTCATGGCTTTCGGTCCAAATGACCGATGTTATGTGCTGAATCACGGCATAGTTTGTGATGTTGTGCCCATATTATGCATGTGTGTGGACATTGGTATGTAGAACAATGTTGCAGGAGGAAGTTTTCCTTTTTGTCGCACGGAAAAGCCCTTTTCCATTTTCCGAGCGCAAAAAACGGGTCGTTTTGTGAAGTAACCACCAAAATGCCGTTTCATAATGCTACCGTCCTATTTTCCTAAAATACTAGACCACCTTACATGGACTATATCCCAACCGGTGCATCTCAAACCTTTTCGTCCATCCCGGTAAAAGGACAAATGTCTGTAGAATCGGCAGGAAGTGGGTCCGGTTTGTACTACAGTACATGATCTATCGCCCGTGATTTTTGAAAAATCATTTTAGACTCGCAATATGTAGTTTCTTCAGAGATCCAATGCAAGTTCTAACAATGCCCGCCCCTATCTTCATGCACACCGTTCGACCATAGTTAGAAATTCAAATAATTCAAACGGCATAATAAATTCAAAAAAAATCCGAACAATGAAAATCCTTCACGTGGTGTCATATTATGTTACATAGTTGAAAGGAAAAATACCACTTGGTATATTGATCATGTTTCAAAAACCTTCACAAAATGACCTATCATGTTCGAGGTTTCATGGCTTTCATCCAAATGACCGATGTTATGTGTGAATCACGGCATAGTTTGTGATGTTGTGCCCATATTATGCATGTGTGTGGACATTGGTATGGAGAACAATGTTGCAGGAGGAAGTTTTCCTTTTGTCGCACGGAAAAGCCCTTTTCCATTTTCCGAGCGCAAAAACGGGTCGCTTTGTGAAGTAACCACCAAAATGCCGTTTCGAATGCTACCGTCCTATTTTCCTAAAATACTAGACCACCTTACATGGACTATATCCCAACCGGTGCATCTCAAACCATTTCGTCCATCCCGTAAAAGGACAAATGTCTGTTGAATCGGGAAGTGGGTCCGGTTTGTACTACAGTACATGATCTATCGCCTGATTTTTGAAAAATCATTTTAGACTCGCAATATGTGGTTTCTTCAGAGATCCAATGCAAGTTCTAACAATGCCCGCCCCTATCTTCATGCACACCGTTCGACCATAGTTAGAAATTCAAATAATTCAAACGGGCATAATAAATTCAAAAAAATCCGAACAATGAAAATCCTTCGTGGTGTCATATTATGTTACATAGTTGAAAGGAAAAATACCAGACTTGGTATATTGATCATGTTTCAAAAACCTTCACAAAATGACCTATCATGTTCGAGGTTTCATGGCTTTCATCCAAATGACCGATGTTATGTCAATCACGGCATAGTTTGTGATGTTGTGCCCATATTATGCATGTGTGTGGACATTGGTATGGAGAACAATGTTGCAGGAGGAAGTTTTCCTTTTGTCGCATCGGAAAAGCCCTTTTCCATTTTCCGAGCGCAAAAACGGGTCGCTTTGTGAAGTAACCACCAAAATGCCGCTTCGTAATGCTACCGTCCTATTTTCCTAAAATACTAGACCACCTTACATGGACTATATCCCAACCGGTGCATCTCAAACCTTTTCGTCCATCCCGGTAAAAGGACAAATGTCTGCGAATCGGCAGGAAGTGGGTCCCGGTTTGTACTACAGTACATGATCTATCGCCCGTGATTTTTGAAAAATCATTTTAGACTCGAAATATGTGGTTTCTTCAGATCCAATGCAAGTTCTAACAATGCCCGCCCCTATCTTCATGCACACCGTTCACCATAGTTAGAAATTCAAATAATTCAAAACGGCATAATAAATTCAAAAAATCCGAACAATGAAAATCCTTGGCGTGGTGTCATATTATGTTACATAGTTGAAAGGAAAATACCAGACTTGGTATATTGATCATGTTTCAAAAACCTTCACAAAATGACCTATCATGTTCGAGGTTTCATGGCTTTCGGTCCAAATGACCGATGTTATGTGTGAATCACGGCATAGTTTGTGATGTTGTGCCCATATTATGCATGTGTGTGGACATTGGTATGGAGAACAATGTTGCAGAGGAAGTTTTCCTTTGTCGCACGGAAAAGCCCTTTTCCATTTTCCGAGCGCAAAAACGGGTCGCTTTGTGAAGTAACCACCAAAATGCCGCTTCGTAATGCTACCGCCGTCCTATTTTCCTAAAATACTAGACCACCTTACATGGACTATATCCCAACCGGTGCATCTCAAACCTTTTCGTCCATCCCGGTAAAAGGACAAATGTCTGTAGAATCGGTGGAAGTGGGTCCGGTTTGTACTATGTACATGATCTATCGCCCGTGATTTTTGAAAAATCATTTTAGACTCGCAATATGTGGTTTCTTCAGAGATCCAATGCAAGTTCTAACAATGCCCGCCCCTATCTTCATGCACACCGTTCGACCATAGTTAGAAATTCAAATAATTCAAAACGGGCATAATAAATTCAAAAAAATCCGAACAATGAAAATCCTTCGCGTGGTGTCATATTATGTTACATAGTTGAAAGGAAAAATACCACTTGGTATATTGATCATGTTTCAAAAACCTTCACAAAATGACCTATCATGTTCGAGGTTTCATGGCTTTCGGTCCAAATGACCGATGTTATGTGTGAATCACGGCATAGTTTGTGATGTTGTGCCCATATTATGCATGTGTGTGGACATTGGTATGGAGAACAATGTTGCAGAGGAAGTTTTCCTTTTGTCGCACGGAAAATCCCTTTTCCATTTTCCGAGCGCAAAAACGGGTCGTTTTGTGAAGTAACCACCAAAATGCCGCTTCGTAATGCTACCGTCCTATTTTCCTAAAATACTAGACCACCTTACATGGACTATATCCCAACCGGTGCATCTCAAACCTTTTCGTCCATCCCGGGTAAAAAGGACAAATGTCTGCCGAATCGGTAGGAAGTGGGTCCGGTTTGTACTACAGGTACATGATCTATCGCCCGTGATTTTTTGAAAAAATCATTTTTAGACTCGCAATATGTGGTTTCTTCAGAGATCCAATGCAAGTTCTAACAATGCCCGTCCCCTATCTTCATGCACACCGGTTCGACCATAGTTAGAAATTCAAATAATTCAAAACGGGCATAATAAATTCAAAAAAATCCGAACAATGAAAATCCTTCGCGTGGTGTCATATTATGTTACATAGTTGAAAGGAAAAATACCAGACTTGGTATATTGATCATGTTTCGAAAGGAAAAATCCGAACAATGGCCGTCCCCTATCACTTCTTATGTTTATAGTTTTTCTAAATTCCAAATTGATATTAAAAAATATAAGTTAATTCATTTTTAATTGTAAATGGTTCATATTTTAAATGGTTACATTAATTATTTTTAAAATGAAGATGTTGTTGAATTATTTATTCAAATCCATACACTTCTTATGTTTAAAGTTTTTCTAAATTCCAACTTAATATTCAAAAATATAAGTTAATTAACTTTAAAAGGTTACATTAATTATTTTTTAGAAATAGAAAATGGTTTTGGATTATTTATTCAAATCCATACACTTCTTATGTTTAAAGTTTTTCTAAATTCCAAATTAATATTAAAAATATAAGTTAATTCATTTTAAAAGGTTACATTAATTATTTTCTAGAAATAGAAAATGGTTTTGGATTATTTATTCAAATCCAAACACTTTTTATGTTTAAAGTTTTTCTAAATTCCAAATTGATATTAAAAAAATAAAAGTTAATTCATTTTTAATTGTAAATGGTTCATATTTTAAATGGTTACATTAATTGTTTTTTAAAAAATAAAATGGTTTTGAATTATTTATTCAAATCCAAACACTTTTTATGTTTAAAGTTTTTCTAAATTCCAAATTGATATTAAAAAAATAAAAGTTAATTCATTTTTAATTGTAAATGGTTCATATTTTAAATGGTTACATTAATTATTTTTTAAAATAGAAAATGGTTTTGAATTATTTATTCAAATCCAAACACTTTTTATGTTTAAAGTTTTTCTAAATTCCAAATTGATATTAAAAAAATAAAAGTTAATTCATTTTTAATTGTAAATGGTTCATATTTTAAATGGTTACATTAATTGTTTTTTAAAATGTAAAATGGTTTTGAATTATTTATTCAAATCCAAACACTTTTATGTTTAAAGTTTTTCTAAATTCCAAATTGATATTAAAAAATAAAAGTTAATTCATTTTTAATTGTAAATGGTTCATATTTTAAATGGTTACATTAATTATTTTTAAAAGTAAAATGGTTTTGAATTATTTATTCAAATCCAAACACTTTTATGTTTAAAGTTTTTCTAAATTCCAAATTAATTATCATTTAAAAACAATACAAATTTAAACCCCAAAATAAAAAATAAGGGAACAGAGAGAAAACACTGAATTTTTTTTGAAAACAGGGAATATGTCCTGTTGGAGCCACCAACCGACTAAAGACCTCAAGGCCAACGCTTGGCTTGAAAATTTTGAGTATAGGTCCCGTGGTGGCTCCAACGACGTGATTTTTAGTCCCGTTGGAGCCACCAACCGACTAAAGGTCCTTCCTTTATAATCAAGCACGCCTCTTCTTCTTCTTCCCTTCTCCATTCTCTGCAACACCCGACGCATAGAGACGCCGCGCCGATCCCTTGGACGCCGTCGCCCCATCCTTGCGCGGTGTCGCCACAAGACCGCCGCCCACCCTTCATCTCCGTCCATCGCTGCCGCCTCCTCCGTATCAGTGCCGCCTCCCTCCGTATCGCCAAGACCGCGCCGCCTCCATCCTCCACGCATTGCTGGCCGCCTTTGCTGAGCCACACCGCCCACTGCCGCTGCACCGCACGTACCCGAGGCCCCTTTTTTAGTTTTTTAGGTGATTTAGGTGATGATTATTTTAGGTGTATTAGTTGTTAGATGATTTATTTGTTAGATGATTTAGTTGTTAGATGATATAGGTGTATTTAGATGATGTAGATGATTTAGGTGTATTTAGATGATGTAGATGATTTAGTTGATGATTATTTTAGGTGTATGTGTAGATGATTATTTAGTTGTTAGATGATTTCGTTGTTAGATGATTTAGTTGTTTGGTTATAACTTTCGCCGCCGCCGAGCTCGACGGGAGGCGACGCCCGGTGACTAAGAAGGAGCGGCCGCTCTCTCTAACGCTGGTGAGCCTCTGCACCTCCCAAAGGCCCTCCGCTTGCCGCTTGCTTGTTGTAGCCGCCAGCGCCGTCCCGGTGAGCACCCGACGGTGGCCGCCGAGATGATGTCACCCGTCACCGACGTGGCCCACGGCGGGCCACGACCTTTGACCACCACGGTGGCTTGTCGATGTGGCATAGGGCCCAAGACTCAAAGGATGGCTAGGTTCTCTTGGTAAAAAAAACCCAACCCTTTGATGTCATATTGACACAAGAATTCAATTTTAAATGATTTAATAATTCCAAATTGATATAAACTTGTAAATTCAATATCTTTTTATTTATAAGTCGAAAAATACAAATAATATATCAAATTGTTCGAAAAATGAAACCTATCTATTTATCCTATAATCATGCATTGTTCAACAATTTAAATGACAAGTATAATTAGAAGAACAAATGCACCCTCTCATATGTTCCGAGTTTCCCGAGTTAGGGTTTTCACCCGTCGAACCCCGATTAAATCGTCGAGCATGTCTTAGGGTTACATTCCAATGCAAATTAACTTGTCATATCATCGTACTTGCTTGAGCATTGCATCGATGCCATGTGTTGATTGTTTCCTTTCTTTTCGGTGTTTCATTATTAGGTTTATTATTAGTTAGGTATTATTAGGTTTATTAATTAGTTTGGTATTATTGGTCTTCGCCCCACGGTCACCAATGTGGGTAGCCCTGCACCGATTCACATTGCCGACCACCGTGGTTAGATAAGGAATCATTAATACCCCTTAGGTGCATGTGGGTTCCCCTCTCATATGCATCGGAGGTTTCTCCGAACTAGGTTACACCCCTCGGAACTCCGGAATATTGATAACCGCTGATTTTAGCTAGAGTTACCTATCTACTACACGGCTTCCTTTTTGTAGCTAGGTTTAGGGTTTCTCTTCATTTTTATTATTGTGTATGTATATATCGGGTTTCTCCTTAACTTTCTCCTTTAGCCGCTTTGACTTATTCGCTTTTCCACCTATGCGTAAAATATGGATCCACACGCCGAGACGAAGAAAAGGAAGAGTTGATCCAAGGTGTGATCCGTGGGGAAGATAATTTAGACGTATCAACGTTTACGAACAACTCCGTGAGGGTGATCCTCTTTACCGGAGTAGACAACTTGTTTGAGGTTGAAGGTGTTGCCTCATGAGGGAGAAGGCGATGCCTTGTGTAACGAGAAGACGACTCCGCCCGAGGTGCATGTAATATAAATCAATTCATTAATTAATCATCTGCTATCTATATAGAAATAGTAACGACGATCTTTCTTCTTTTAGCCCTCCGGATCGAAGGAATCTACTGAAATGAGCAGACGAGGCCCAACCAAAAAGTTGGAAGACCATGAGAGGTTCAGATCAAGATGTCGTCAGAGACGGCATCGACCGCTCCCGTTGTCGCAACCAAATTTGTGGCACAATGCGGAGTAATCGTTAGGGACTTAATCCCGATCACCATTAGAAATTGGAATAGGCCTGCTAATGCGGATGAAGAGGGAACATGTTTATTTGTCCCTAACCACGCCAAAGATTTACTGTGGAAGAGGCTCATGGTTAATTTCAAACTACTGAAGATAGAGCTGGATCCAAATGCGGAGGATCCAGTTGAGGACGCCTTAGAACATGGGAGAGCCATGGAGGCTAAGGTCAGGGAGTGGGCTTTGAAGAAGATGGCCCAGTGTTTCACCAACTGGAAGAAAAGATTGCACCTTGACTATGTCGTGAAAGAGAAGACTCATTTCAAGAAGACTCAGCCGTAAGATAAAACCATTCTGGCTGAGTTTGTGGAATACAAGACATCGAAAAAGCTAAGGAAATGTCTGCAAAGAATAAGTAAGTCAATGTCGCTAACAAGAAGTATCACCATACTATGGGGCAAGGTGGCTCTGGTGGCATTCCTAAGTGGGAGAAACTTGAGCAGAACTGCGTGATAAAAATATCACCCCGCAGATGTACGATTGGGTAGAACATGCAAGGAATTGGTTTTACGGGCATGGGGGCACGTTGGACTCGGAAGGGAGGTGTATATATACCATACGACATAAAGAAGACCCCTTGCCAATCGAGAGGATGAGAAAAGCGAAGAAGGTCGTTAAAGATGGGGACTTCATTCCCGATAGAGAGAATGATGATCTCACACTCGCCCTTGGAAATAAGGAACATGATGGACGAACACGAGGCACAATAGGCTCCCAATCATGGAGGACTGGGTTTCCCGAAGAGAGGAAGAAATATCCTGATAGAAGCCGTCAGAGGAGTAAGGATGTAGGCGGTTGAAGCGAAAGTCGAAGAGCGAATGCGTTTAATTGAAGAACGATTAAAGCAACAACAAGATGAAATTAACTCACTTAAAGAGCAAGTACTACGGCGCCATCTCAAGAAAGACACCGCATTCGATGCTACCGCCTATCGAATAATCGAAAAGCGGTGGCTTCCACCGAGGTCCCGGGTGATGACAATGGCGATGCCGATGGTGCACCGACGATGGCTCCTGTTGGCTACCCAATGGATGATATCACACAGATGACACACTGCGAGCTACATGTCAAAGTTGTGAACACATCAATGAAGGTGGCGGTCGGATATGCCTTAACAATTGGACCCACACCAACTTACCACGTCCGTCCGTTCCGGAGGGCTACGCTGTCGGGCGTGGATGAAATCATGCCCACCTTTGAGGTTTTGGATCTTCACTACCCTGCCGGTGAAGGGATGTGATCGTGGGTGACGAAAAACGCCACCATTCTATGGCCAAGGATTGTATCGTGCTTCAAATCACACGCCAAGGCCATCTTCGCCGCCGTCTCACCCGTCTCCGAGGTCGCCGCCCTTGCCGTAGCCTTCGCCGCCTCACCCGTCTCCGTGCAGCCATCGCCGCTGGAGCCATCGCCGCGCCTCGGGATAAAAAGCGTAAGCGCATCGCCATCTTGTGCCGTAAGCGATCGCCAAACGTAAACAAGAGCCTCTTCCAAAAGTACCAACGGTTCCTCCCAAGAGAGCTTATGATCAGATCAAGAGGAGACCATGCTCGGGTTGATGCGAAACGACAAGCGTTTTCGCTAAGTCGAGGCGGCCGAAAGAGCCGAGTTCCCCAAAGACCAAAGAAGAAAAAGCCAAAGTGTTGAAAATGCTAAAGACTCTTCATCAACCCGAGCCAAAGCTGTCATCGGACTATGAGCGTTCTATTCTCAAGTCACATGCGCACAAAAGCCTCGAAGAGCAAGATCGATGCAAGCGGAAATCTGTTGCCCAGCTCGGAGAACAAGCAACAGACTTGCGCCTCTCAAGGTGATTTCTCAAACCAATGTGGGTCGAGAGCAAATATGGGGCGAAGCGGTATGATCCAGAGGTAGTTGCACACGGAGAAGTCACCTGCTCAAGGTATGAGTATTGCCCAAGATTTATCCCATTAGAGTTCTTCCCGTGAGTGAAGTAGCATACAAATACCAAGACGGCAAACCTCTCGTCAAACCCGAGGAGGTAAATAATCTTTCAACAAAAATGCGAAGATTGCATAATGGTACATGCACGCCACAAGTGCCGGGGCTAACTGGATAGTGCTGAGGGTTACAAAAAAGCATCATGGGAAAGAAAGTGATGACATGATATCCATTGAATTTGTTGAGCTATTTCAATTATTCACTCAAGACGCCTTGGACAAATCGCTCATCAGTGCCTATTGTCTGTAAGTACTAATTCTGTAATTAACTTAGTCTCCAGCTATCTCACTTTGTTTATTGCATGTATATAATCATACTGTAATATGCATAATGAAGATTCTCGAATGCAGCAGAGGACAAATCTATGATATTGGCTTCATTGACCCATATTGGGTTCATGAAGCTAATCTCAAAATAAGCCCCCAGGATACGGAGGATAATATAGTACACGCGTTAAGGTTTCAAGAAACCAAAAGGGAAATACTTTTTCCTTACAACTTCGAGTGAGTGTTATTGTCTTGTATACACTTTCTATTTCGCTTACTCGATGTTAAGTATATAATTGATTAGTTATGCATTCGCAGCTACCACTATATTCTGTTAATCATTCAACTTGACGAAGGGAATGTACTAGTCATGGACTCGAAACATAAACCCCTTGAGACGTGGAAGGACATGCAGATACTTCTCCAGCGGTAATTCTAATCATTACGACACTATATCGACAACGTTCGTGAATTTTATGATATCAAGTAATTAATAACTTATTTTATTTGTTTTCTTCGTCGGGCAGCGTTTGGAAAAGGTTCACCAGCAAGGCTAGGGGTGTTTGGAAAGAGGAGCTTACATTTGAAGCACTAGATGTAAGCACCACTAGCTATATACGCGCATCTCATTGATTCTAGTTTTGATACAGTTATTATCATGCTTGATTATTATTTTGATTGAACTATGTTCTTGTGAAGTGCCCGACACGGGACCGGTAACAATCTCTGTGGATACTATGTTTGCGAGTTCATCCGGCAGACGTGCGATGAGAAGGGCAGAAATTTAGAGCAACTCCACGTATGTAAACAATTTCTATAGTTTTATTTTCAAACAAATTGTGTTTAGTTTCATTCATATAGACTGACTCCTTTTTTAAATCAGATCGAACGCTCACGGACGGTCTTACGCCAAAGGATCGCGTCTGAGCAATTCAGGAGGAATTGGCGGGATTCTTGGATGCAGAAGTCCTAGACCCGAAAGGGGAGTACTATTCTGCTGTGTATAGACAATAGGGATTGTAAAAATAGCAACTCGATCCGTGTATAGACAAGGGGAATACTTTTGTATGTAGTGCATGAACTCGATCCGTGTATTGAATGTAATATTGTCATGATGATCTTGTGTAATATAAGGTTCCTTCATTGATAAGTGCAAAACACTAAATAAACAATAAAACAACCTAAATGAATTCTTCGCCGGCACAAAATGTGGCGAAAATGCTGCCATGCAACAAAATGTGCAAAATGAATTCTCCGCCGGCGAAGAAATGGGCAAATCTGCCATGGCAGAAGGTTATTAGTCCCGGTTCGTATTACGAACCGGGACTAAAGCCCCCCCCCCTCCTCGCACGGTGCAGCTGCCACGTGTATGATCTTTTGTCCCGGTTGGTGGGGCAACCGGGACTAAAGGTTCGGGCTTTAGTCCCGATTGCCCCGTCCCGGTTGGGCAACCGGGACTAATGCCGCTTACCAACCGGGACGCATGGGGTTGTTTCCACCAGTGATCTGTTCTTTGAATGTGTAGTTTCCAGGATGATTTGGGCTGATGTCCACGACATTTTTGGCATTTTAGTTGTTAATTTTGAATCCATTGCTCTAAGATGGCTAGCTAACAAGAAATATTTTCACTTCAATGTGGTTTCTGCTACAGTTCTGTGGAGCATTTGGAATAATAGGATTAATCTAGTCTTTAATCATACTTTTTGGATTAACTTGAAACAGGTGTGGTGCCTGGTTCTATCCTATCCGAGAAATTGGAAGATACCATTCAAAGAGCTGGAAGAAGGGATGATCATTCTGTTCATGGAAAGAATGACAAACAGGCTGAAGAACCCACTGGAGGTCATGGCAAGCTGAATTGCAATTGCTTGAGTGGATCTTTATTTGGAAAACCACGGCGTTGTCGAGCTACGGGGAACGTACTTCTTTGGCGTTTCTGGAGGCCCACCCTAAGTCTTCTGATGGGGTGCACGTGGTGACCTGAGCTAGAGAGTAGTCTGTTCTAAGAGCCTGCCCTATCTTTCAACTTGATTGTAATGGTTTCTCTAAAACTTTCGTTTAGTGGCATCTTTTGAGTAGCCAGGGCTTCCCTTTTGGTTGCCTAGTAGTTTTTTTGTTTAGCTGCCGATGGGCTTTTGTTTTCCCCTTGAGCTTTTGCTCTTTAGTTTCCTGTAATAACTAAATCTGGAATTTGGGTGGTGGTTTCATTTCTTGGAATGGAACCGGGAATATATCACTGTTGATTAAAAAAAAATAACCACAATTTGAACAGGTTAAATTTGCACCGTGATGACACTGCATGTACAGACTACGGAGAGCAGTGAACAAAAAATTAACGTTTTTAACTCCTATTTATTCAGAAAATCGGGGTAGCCAACAGATTCTAACCAAAAGATGATCAGAGTAGTGAGTTACAGAGATCCGTTTAGACGGCATGTATTATATAGTAACCAGAAATATATATATTACGAAAATGACAGATATTTATTTCGTTCAATGCAAAGAAGAAAACAATAAAAGTACAATCCTCGCACCGGTCCTGGTGTCTGAAAAACAATAAATAAAAATACACTCCTCGCACTAGTCCTGGGATCTGAACCGCGAGGTTATTTAATCTTATCACAACATGATGCTAACTTAAACAGAAGCTTAAGTACACGGCTTCTGGTGAGAATTGATAATTTTGCTAGCATGATTATTTCGTATTATTATAATTTGATCATTTCACGGTTTTAGAATTCAAGTTAAAACCCATCCGCGAACTTGGACTTGAGAAGTTCTACGACCCCGGCGTCCACACGGAGTGCCTTGGTGAGTACGGGCGTCGGGATCGGTGGGTTGGAACCGAAGACCGTGAGAGGCACGAAGACGATACCGGGATTTTGGCTGTTAAATGACACGACCATGTATGCCTCCGTCTTGCCGACGTTGAACTGGAAGTGCATGAGCCCGCGGGGGATGAGGAAGGTCTCCCCTGCACGCAACACCTTGGAGTAGAGCTTGTTCCCGGAGTCGAGGCTGCCGATGATGCCAACGAGGAGCTCACCTTTCATCACGATGCCGATCTCAGTGGCACGCGGGTGGATGTGGGGCGGGTTGGTGCCTCCGGGCGCGAAGTCGACACGGTTCATGGACACGCCTAGCGTGTTGGTACCGGGCCACTCCGCCACGTCTAGCTCCGTGACAGCCGAGCCATTTGGGGTGGACGTGTTGCCGGCCTTGGTCAGCTTGGAGGAGAATAGGAAGTCATCGCCGGCCTCAGACATGGGCTTGCACGGGTGCCCGTTCACCGACACCGTCTTGCCGTCGAGGTCAGCCACACAGAAGTCCTGGAGCGGGTCTGGGTCGGTGGCTAGGATGGATGGAGCAAGGAACATCATGGCGAGGATGCCAGCAGCTAGGGTTTTGGAGTAAGCCATTTGGAGCTCACTATGAAACAAGCTTAGCTAGGCTGATCAGCAAGAGTTGGTTCAAAGTGTCAGAAGGAAGTGCTAGCTAGCTGTGCTGGATGAGTTAGTGCGTGAGCAATGGAGTCCTTTATATAGGGGTGCATGGAGGCATGGAGCTAGCTATGTACATGTCGTCACAACATGGATGTGCTGCATTACGTGTGAACACACGAAGCATAGCATTATTGTTGGCGTCGAGATCTCACCTTGTGATCATAAAATGGATCACCTGGGCTCAAGCTCTGCAGTCAAGTCCATACCGGCTGCTAATGACCGGGACCTACGAACAGACAACGAAGAGTTTATCTCAATGGATTATTGCGCTTGGAAATACAGATGTGTCCATACGATTCGTGAGCACCGCTCCAGTCAGGGATCTTCATGATTTGCAGCAACCAACCACATGAAGATGTAAGGAGAGATTGTGAGATAGATCGAACGGAAATTATGTTGAATGGCTTGAAGAGACGACTATATGTTCGTGGTCAATATATGTACAATAATTATTCTAAATTTTACCGAGAGAAAAAGATAGTGAAAAACTCTACTTCAATCGTGTCATGAAAACAGGTCCATTTGAACAATGATATGGTCTTCAAGATGTAACTTCGACCACTAATATATATATTGTAATATATGTACAGAAAAAAAATGGAAATTACAAGATTCTAGAATTATTTTTTTCAAACTTCAGTCTAAGTTTGACATTCCCAAACGAAAAACTTGTTGATAGAGAGGGAGTAACATGTAGCAGATGCAATTCAGGACTAATAGAGTGCAGTTTCTCAATAAGTATAGAGTAGACCGAAAGATCCACTTCCTCCTTTACCATATTGACAAGCTCCGAACAGCCGTTTACCGATTTTTTTAGAATCTCAAAATTTTTAAAAGAAAAAAGTTACGGAAAAAAAAAAGGTTTTTCCCTAAAATTAAAAATTTGGATGGTGCGCCACCGGTAAGTGTGGGTGGGATTCAAATTCGAATCCAGCCACCTACCTTTCCATTCCTCCTCCTCCTCCTCCTCCTCCTCTTCTTCTTCTTCTTCTTCTTCTTCTTCTTCTTCTTCTTCTTCTTCTTCTTCTTCTTCTCGGTTGTGGCCATGGCCTCCCGCACCTCCGATGCAACGACGGCGAGACCCACATCCAGACCCAGATCTAGATCCTGTTTTTTTTTTTTGAAATTTGAAATTCGTATCCGTGGCGCACTGTACACCCCTACCTGTGGCGCACCGGTAGTGCGCCACAAGTAATGAAAACTGGTGCTCCATAGGTAGGCCTTTTCCTATTGGTGGCTCACGAGCTGCCACGACCGCAACTCGTCGCCTCGCGCTTGCCGGCCACCGCACGCCTGTAGCTCGTCGCCCCACGTCCGCAGCTTGACTGCCGTCGATCCCGCCGCCTCAGGCGTGTAAACCCGTAGTTCGCCGGCCTCCACACAGCTGGGCTTGCAGGTGGCGTGTAGCCTGTAGGTTAGGATCAGGTGGGCTCCACTTGTCAGATGTGACAAGTGGATCCTTCAAAGTTTGATTTAAAAAATAAAAATATGTAACCAGTCTAATGTGTGTCTCCGCGGACACTTAAATACTGCCATATTAGCTTTGACAATGAGTCATCTTGTCGGAAACAGTGTCAAATGACTTAAGATGACATGACATAGTGAAGTGGTAGTTTTTGCGACAGTCAGGCAGAAAAGTGATAGTTTTTGCCTCTTGCCTCAAAACTGGTAGTTTTTTCGAACCCTGGCCCAAATTGTGGTTACTTTTTGCAATTTTCTCTTCAATCTCTAATGTATTGGAGAAAAGTACACAAGAAACATAGATGAAACAGAAAATTGAGCGGTGCCACTATTTTAAGAAAACCACTACTACTGGGATTAAGGTTTTAGACATAGCACAACAATTAATGCACCTTAAAGGTTACCAATAGTGAGACCTGTTCTCACGAGTAATCGAAAAGAAGGGAGATGAAAATGCTGAATTGCAATGCCATGCTTGCCCACACTCTCGTTTCTGCAGGATTATCTCTGCAACAAAGTTTATGTGGTCGCACTATACGGGAAAAAGGAATATGAACCTTTCCATGAGGTTATATACTGGATGATTTCTTGCGAAATATGGTGCAAACAAATTCTATGAGACCATAATAATCGATCATTCAAATTAAAGAACCAATATATATTGGAACAACTATTAAGTACTATGGTTAATACCCAACATTAGATTAGGAAAATCATTTGAATCTCAAATATAAGTCTGCGTGGGGTAGTTTTGGCTTGAGCCGTCGAAACCCATATCCAGGCATGTATACGCCCCTATAGGTGTACTCGATCAAGCTAGATATACTCCATGTTGTCACGGGCCGATCCCATCTCTTCTTATCTCGATCTACGTCTTTGTAGAAATTTGTTGTTGCTTTTATATATCTTCTGATTTCCGCCTCCCGCGGACACGTGAGTATACGTGTACAGTGAGTATACGTATAAGTGTATCATATGGGTATCGGGCGGATTCGTACGGTCATCAAAACGAATCAGTATCATGAAATACTTGCCGTCAACAAGTTTCTCTTTTTCAAAGTGTTTATGTTGGTCAAAGTTTGAAAAGGAGGAGGGATGTGATCAAAGAGACCTTAAGCGTCAGGTCTTGTGCTCCTGCTCGCTCCCATAGTAATTGGGTACTCCAGACAAACGTAGCCTTTTTTTTGAAAATGGGTGCTTGTATTAACATAAATTGTTTAATATTTACATCCGGCCTCTGCATAACTAAGATGCACATAGCCACACGAACGATAGAACAATGGAATAAAAGGAAGACAAGCATTACAAAAATACACTATCAAAATGATTGTCTTTAAACTAAAGTAGACCAATCCTCAAATCACACGACCATCCATGTCGGGAGAAAATATCCCTCGCCGTGTCCTCCAATCACGTGCATCTCATGACAAATAAGTCGTGAAACTCCATGCGTTGGAGAATAGTCCATGATCAGAGGATAGCCGTGACTCGATAAACTACAGAGGAGAAGACACAATGTTATTAAAAATCTTGTCATTTCTACAAAGCCATAGCGACCATATAATAGCAAACGCTCCCACCCTAAACAAAGTTCTGTACTTATCAACAATTCCATGCAGCCAATTAACAAAAACATTAGTTACTAAACTTAGAGGAGATACACCAGAAGCTATTTGGATGAATGACCATATAGAACGAGCAAATTTGCAATGAAAGAATAAATGACGAATTGTCTCATCGTGATGAAAAAAACGCATTTTATACTTCCATGCCAATTCCTCTTTACAAGATTATCTTTTGTTAGAATTACACCCTTTCGTAGATACCATGCAAATATCTTCGTCTTAAGGGATATTTTTATTTTCCAAATTTTACTATTATCATCGACCAGGATATCAGGTTGAACCAATGCTCTATATAGTGAGCCAACAGAAAATTTAACACTTTCTAGTAATTCCATTTGAACACGTCAACATCGTCCGACAATTGTATCGTGGATAATCGTAATAGTAGATTGTTCCAAGATACCAGTCGAGAACCAATGAGACTTCTTCTGAAAACACATTAGGAGGGTTGTATTCCATCAATGTGGAAATTGTATCCCCTTTGTGTCTAACAATCGAATATAGAGATGGATATTATTCGCGAAGAGTAGTTTGGCCAAGCCACTTATCTTCTCAAAACCTAATCTGTGATTCATCCTTAATCTCGAAAGCATTAAAACAAAAGAAATGTTTTTTGATGGCCATAAGGCCCGCCCAAAAGTGTGAATCACCGGATTTTCAAACCACTTGAGACACAGCTTTAGACCCCAAATATTTTCTCCATAATATGGTTTGCCAAACACCATCTTCTGTAAGTAGTTTAAAAAGCCATTTGCCCAGAAGCACGGTGTTTTTGACTTGCAAATCGTGTATGCTCAGTCCACCATACTTCTTTGGACGGCAACCCACATTCCATCTGACCAATCGATACTTCTTTTTCTCGCTATCCCCTTGTCAAAAGAATCTTGAATGGAAATAATCCGCTTTGTTCAAGACATCTCTAGGTAATTGAAAAAACAAGATCATATACAATACCATGTTAGTAAATACTGAATTTATGAGTACTAGTCTTTCACCAAGGGATAACAATTTGCCTTTCCAACTATTAAGACCTTTTTGTAGTTTTTCCTCAACTATTAAGACAAGTGTAGCTTAAAGTACTGCTTCTAATTTCTCGAGCTCTCGCGCCCATAGGAACATGCATTATTCCCTCCATACTTTCGAACAAAAAACCTGCTAATTCCTTTCCTTCTAATTTCCTGTGCGCAGAGAGTTCAAAGAAGATAAAATTGTCTATCCTATCTTCTTTGCTACTCATGCGTGTTTGTAAAGTTGACTTCAAGAAAAAACATGGCCATGACTATCAGGCCGCCGGCTAACGGCTAAAAACACTCCACACGTACGTACCCAGAGCTCTTTGGGCTAATCACCATAGATATATACTATAATAACGTGTCCTTGCACGCTGCCAACGTGACTTATCTCTGCCTGGCCGCCTCCAAGCAGGTTCACTTGCTGTTGCCCCTTGAGCTTGAGTTGACACACCGACCGGCTGCGCGGCTGCTCGTGGTCGGAACGGCGACGCGCGGGAAACCTGGGAACCGGGGGAGGTGGCCGCGAGAGTGAGAGAGCGACTGGTTCGATCGTCGGATCGATTGCGATCGAAAAGTTTGACTCGCAACAGCCTCTCGTTGATTGCCAAAACACTGTGCTACTGACAGACTTGTTTCCGTTGTCTAGCTACCTGGCGTCTCCCGTTGAAGGGAATATGTAGTCAAATGATGAAAACAGTTTTGGCACTTTGAGATTTCCATTTCCGACAAATGATGATATCTTTGCTGTAATGTCTCTTCAGTAGTTGCAGATAAACCTGCAGAGACAAGTCGATCTAGACTGTGACAGCCGAACAACGTATACACTCTGCAGATTTGCACGTTGCTTTGGTTGGTCAACAAGCTAGCTAGGTTCAAATGACAGATACACATCCCCGGACAAATCAGATAGAATGCAAAGTAGGGTTTGGTGTGCAACGACTCACGCACTGTAATTGTACCCCTTACTGAAACTGTATCTAATGTACAGGGGTTTAAATAGAGTTACGGATGGGGGAGAGAGAGATACAACACACGCACACTTAGCTCTAACACAAATAGGTTAGAGATCCTAGCTAGACGGCCGCACGTTGTAGAATAGGACAGTAGTATGTTCAATCTAAATCACGACGAGAGATGCGATAAAATGGGTCATCGATTATCGACATATGGAAGGTGCAAAATGGATGAAGGAAATGCGCTCTGAGGTCTGAGCCTCAGAAAATTATTTATGCATGTATCTTCAAGACAAGATAACAAATAATCAGTGAAAACTTTGCTTGCTAAAAATATGAAACAGAAAGCAAGAGAACTGACTTTCACTCGCATGTAGAGTGTATATATAACACAATATTTTTTTTGCAGTATAAAGGTAGGCGCTCTGCCATTCGACTACACAAGGGAGGAAAAATATTTACAGGAGGGTCTCCGAGGAGACACGCCAAAACTAAACCCCGGTCTTCGGGGTCATTGTGTGTAGGAGTGCTCGTTCACAATTTGCCTCATCGGGGATAAGCCGCCCTTCCTCCGGCATGCACAAGGAGTGCCTTATTTCCGAAAACTCCTCTTCTTCCCTTTATTTCAAAGCAACAAAAATATACTCCCTCCGTTCCAAAACATTGCAAATGGGGGAGTGAGAACATCCTCATAATGTCAGAAGATCAAAATGTCATTCATGATTGACAAATTGGTTACGATTCATAAAAAGTTTACTTCCAATTTTGAGGACGGCGAATTTTCTGATGGATTCTTTGGTTGTGCATGAATGACATCATGCTTGATAAGAAAATAATGGCATACACTCATATGTGCATCTGCTTTGGCTGTGGTTTTTCTTCAGTGTCTCATGTTAGTATTTTATTCATCATTATGGAGACAATAACAGAAGTTTTGACCGTGCTTACAACACCTTAATAGAAAGGATTAGGAGATGATCTTACAGGTGCTTGAAGTGGTCAACCTAGCCTGCACATAATAGGGTTGAGGCGGGGGTGGCATAAAGGAAGTAGTGGATGTGGTCGATATGGAGGTCCCCCAGATCCGCTACGGCCGGCACATGAATTGGTATAGAACAACACCTAGTGAGGCTTTGACTTCCCGTCACTACAGTGTATCTCCCAGATCTGTTAGGGTGGTAGGAATTTGGGGAGTCGGGTTTTCAACGCGTTAACTTAGACCCGGTCTAAGATGTAAGATCAACAAACGCGTTAACTTAGACCCAGTTTGAGAGAGCAACAAAAGAGGTGTTTACCCCGCAAGGATGGCAGTTTAGTCTTTGGCGGTCCTCCAGCACCTGAGAGTGCCTTATTTTATTGGTCATTAGTATCATTTTATTTTGATTTTAGATGTTGGAACTTTTGGGTTGTGTGTATATGTGTTATATATGTAGAGGCCAAGTGTAAACTCTCAGAAGTTTTAGCGTCTTCATACGATGTTCGAGTTAACAAAGATCTTGTTATCCAAAAAAATTATATTGGGAAATCACACTAACATATATGAAATTGATATTTATTCCATTCAATGCAAAGAAGAAATAACACAATAATAGTACACTCCTCGCATTGGTCCTATGGGCTGAACCGCGAGGTTATTCAAGCTTATTACAACAACATGCTACATACATTTCACCAGAATATACAACTTCTAGTGCGATTCGATACATTTTGCTAGGATGCACATATATATAATTAAATATTGATCATTTTACATTCTCAAAAGTGAAGTTAGAAACCCCCGGCGAACTTGGACTTGAGAAGCTCAACGACCCCGGCATCCACACGGAGCGCCTTGGTGAGCACAGGCGTCGGGATGGGCGGGTTGGAACCGAACACCGTGAGTGGCACAAAGACAATTCCTGGGTTCTGGCTGTTGAAGGACACAACCATGGAGGCCTGGGTCTTGCCGACGTTGAACTGGAAGTGCATGAGCCCACGAGGGATGAGGAACGTCTCCCCAGCCCGCAAGACCTTGGAGTAGAGCTTGTTGCCGGAGTCGAGGCTGCCGATGATGCCAACGAGGAGCTCACCTTCCATGACGATGCCAATCTCGGTGGCACGCGGGTGGATATGGGGTGGGTTGGTGCCTCCAGGCGCGAAGTCGACGCGGTTCATGGACACGCCTAGTGTGTTGGTACCGGGCCACTCCGCCACGTCCAGCTCCGTCACAGCCGAGCCATTTGGGGTGGACGTGTTGCCGGCCTTGCCCAGCTTGGAGGAGAAGAGGAAGTCGTCGCCGGCCTCTGACATGGGCTTGCACGTGTGCCCGTTCACTGACACAGCCTTGCCGTCGAGGTCAGCCACACAGAAATCCTGAAGAGGGTCCGGATCTGTGGCCAATATGGATGGAGCAATGAACAACATGGCAATGAGGCCAGCGGCTAGGGTTTTGGAGTAGGCCATTTGGATCTCACTATGAAACAAGCTTAGCTAGGCTGATCAGCTAGAGTTTGTTCAGACTGTCTAAGGCAGTGCTAAGCTATCTGTGGTGGATGAGTTCTTCCGTGAGAAATGGAGTCCTTTATATAGGGATGCATGCTATGTGCATGTCGTCATAACATGCATGTGCTGCATTATGTGAACACGGGAAGCAGGATATATTATTGGCGTAGAGATCTCACCCTGTGATCATAAACTGGAGCTCAGCAGTCAAGTCCATACCGGCTGCTAAGGAACGGGACATACCAACAGACAAGAGCTTATCTCCAAATATCAATGGATTATTGCGCTTGGATATAGATGTCCATAAGATTCGTGCAGACCTCTCTACTCAAGGATCTTCATAATTTCCAGCAGGCTACTACATGTTGAGATGGCTAGAAGAGATGACTATCTATTGGTGTTCATCTTTATCGGGAAAAATATTGGTGTTCGTATGTGCATAGTTTATCCAAAATTTTGCCAAGATAAAAAAGGTAATGGAAAACTATACGTCCGTGTCACGAAAACTAATATGGTCTTCGGTATGTAACTTCCCCCACTAATATTGAAGACTGCATTAGTTTTCTTTTTTGTAATTCTTCTTTTATTTTTTTGCTATGTGCATCCGTTTGGCCGCTAGGACAATACGTTGTTGCAGAGGCTGGGTGTAATTGGTATCATCTGATATTAATATATGCTCCTTTTTAAAAAAAAATCTAAGTTTGACATGTCCTAAAAAAATTATGATAAAGAGGGAGTAACATATCTGCAATGCAGAGCAAATAGAATGAATTTTCTTTTGGTAAAAAGAACATAAGATCTTAAAAAAATACAAAGTATAACCCCTGCCTCTGCATGAAGTGGTGCACACAACTATCTTTATATTTATGAAGTTCAACATTTAAGGTTACTACAAATGATGAGTCACATAAGGTCGACACATGTATCAAACCACCGAAATACAAGTAGCAAGTATCGCCTATCCATTCAGAAGGCTGTTAGTATGCCACCAACCAGCCCAGTTGAAGATATTTTAAGAAATCATCAGCAAATGGTTGCATCCAGTAGGCATAAGCAGCTCTCGTTGATCCAGCAGGAGAAGGAATAACCCAAGCTAAATCCAGTGGGAGGCCATATGAATAATCTGCAAAAAGTTGGAAGCTCTTGACTTGTTAAATCCGAGATTATTTGGAGCACTCCACAAAGCCTAACACAAAGTTGAAACACCTATGAGTATTCTATCATTAGTTTTCTTATCGAATTCTAAAGAACTATTGAACAAAAGTACAAAAGAAAGAAACAAAGGAAACTTGAGCGGTGCCATTGGGATTAGAGAACTATTACTAGAGATGAGGGTTTAGATAGAACAAATCAATCAGCCACAAAGGTTACTAATAGTGTGGCCTCTTCGCACGAGTAATCGAAAAGGAGGAAGTCGAAAACACTGAATTGAAATGTCATGCCTGCCCTTGTTTCTGCAAGATTATCTCTGCAATGAAGTTTGTGTGGTCGCACCGTGGGAAAAATCATATGAACTTCTGTAAGGTTATATTGAATAGGTTGTTTTCCATCAAAAATAGTGCAAACAAACCCTTAGAAGAAAATCAATATAGGATTCTATCATTCAAATTAAAGAATCAATATAGGAAAAACCCTTAAACATTTTAGTACCCTACATTCGTCTCTTGCTCGGGCTCATAGTAATATAGGTCCTCTCGACAGTTGTAGCTACTTCTAATTTTTCGTGCTCGCGCCCGCAGGAACATGGTCTTCTCTATGAACTTTGAAAACCCCTAATTTCCCATGTTGTATGTGGTATTTCTAGAAAATAAACACAGCCTTCTATTAACCTATTATAAAATCTTCATCGCCATAGCATGGGTTGTAAAATTGGACTTCAAGAAAAAGTGGCCATGACTATAGAGACCGGCGGCTAACGACTAAAAACACTCCAAAGCTCTTTGGACCGACTTGGTTGACATTATTATTGTAGCTATCCTTGAACAAAAAACCGAAGCAGGAGCAGCGCCAATCATAATCACCATAAAAATAATACTCCCTTCATCGGAAATTAACTGACTCACATTTATCTAGATCCTCGTCTGCCAACCGCCTCATGCAGGTTCACAACCTATTGTACCTCCCTAGAACTTCCTTCCGGTTGAGTTGACACACCGATCGACGGCACGGCTGCTCGGGAAGACGCCTTGAGAAGCAGAGCAGAACGCTAGAGATGACTAGTAGACAGCGACGCGCAGGAAGCCTGGGAACCGGGAGAGTAAGAGAGCGACTGGTTCGTCGGATCGATTACAATCAAACAGTTTGACTCGCAACAGCCTCGTTGATTGTCAAACACTGTGCTACTGATATACTCGTTTCCGTTGTCTAGCTGGCGTCTCGGCCGTATCAGGGAGGGAATGTAGTGTGGAGTATGGACAGCGAGGAGGATAGACAGCCATATCTGGATTTGATTTCATCACTGATCACGCACGCACGTAGCCATTCAGAATATGTTCTCTCTGAACGAGGAGTCGTCTATATTTGCTGTAATGTCTCTTCATCGGTAGGTTCAGATAAACCGGCCGGCAGAGACAAGTCGATCTGGAGGACTGTGACAGCCGAACAACAGGCCTACCCTCTGCAGATTTGCACGTTGCTTTGGTCAACACTCAACAAGCTACTCCCTCCGGTCCATATTACTTGTCACTAAAATGGATATATCTAGACATGTTTTAGTGCTAGATACATCCATTTCAACGACAAGTAATATGGATCGGATGGAGTAGCTAGGTTCAGATAACAGATACACCTTCCTGGACAAACCACGCCGAGAGATGCGATAAAATGGGTCATCGATTATATATCGACCTTGAAGGTGGAAAATGGACGAAGGAAAATGCGGTCCGAGGTCTGAGCATCTGGCAAATATTTATGTATCTTCAAGACCAGCTTCTTTGACCATTCATGTTACTAGATACTACAAATAATCAGTGAAAACCTTGCTTGCTAGAAATATGAAGCAGAAGGCAAGAGAGAAATTACTTCCATTCACACCAAACATGTATAGTGTAATAACTCCTCATGCCACAATAATATTTTTCTGCGGGATATTGCCATTCGATTAGATGGGAAGGAAAAATATTTACGGGAAGGTCTCTGACAAGACAAAGCAAATAAAGCAATGGCCAAAATACTAAACGCCGGTCTTCGGAGTTATTGTGTGTGGGAGTGCTCGTTCACAATTGGTCTCATCGGGGAGCCTCACCTTCCTCCATCACAAGGAGTGCCTTATTCCGGATAACTCATTTTCTCAATTTCTGTCCAAACACCACAAATTTATGTATTAGACGATGAGGGCCGTTTGCAAACCTCTTGTCGTCTTTGCTGTGATATTTCATGGAGTCATTCAGCCCAAGGTCCACGGGAATTGTCATCGATGTTGGAGTACAGATCTGATGGTTTGTCGCGGCAACAAGCACCAATTCCCTTACCGCAATCGTGAAGGAACACTTATGGAAAGATGTTGAACCGATTTCTGGATGGGTGTAACAAACATTGCAAATGGGGGAGGGATGGCATCCTCGAAAGTTCAGAAGATCAAAATGTCATTCATGATTGGCAATTTTTTTAAACAGGGGCAAAAGCTTTTGACCATACTATAGTTAAACAGAAGAGAATTTCCTAGTTAATTAACAAAAAACGGGATGAAAACCGTGACAATAAAACCACATGCAAACTAATCCCAAAGCATGCAAATCCCCGACCGCCTAGGCAGATCAAGCAACCCTCCAAACTAATCCAGAATCCTCTTGATCCTCTCTGGCCGCCACATGCACTGGCCTAGAACAACCTGGTGAGGCTTTGTCTTCTCGTTGCTATTTTTCAAGGAGGGCCAAGCGGCCAAGTTTTACAACGCACCGTGGCATAGACGCCAGGGATACAACTCCACATCATCATAAAGACAGCACACACATAACCTAAACAACTACTCGCGGCATCTCCACCTATCTACCTGTCCTAGACAGTTGCGGAAAAGTCTGGAGGACTGCTCGTTGCTATAGTAACTCCCCTAGGTAGGTTAGATTAGTTGGAATTTGGGGAGTCGGGTTTTCAACACTTGAACTTGGTCAAGTGTTGTTTAAAACTCTTTTAGCACAGGTGACAAGGGACCTAAACCTGAGTTGGGACAAAGGAGTCTTAGTTGGGTTGAAGGAACACATTTTGGTTCGGTGTTCCTTCCCTTCACGGATCTAATTACACCCAGTCAAGGCCGGTCCTAGGGGGGACCCGCGGGGCAGCCGTCCCAGGCCCAAAAAAACTGGGGGCCCAAAAAATATGAGCCTTCTATACATCCTATAACAGGCAACCGCTCGATGCTTCCTTTCCTTCCTCTCGACACGATCGCGAGGCCGAGTCCCGCCTCACGATGGGATATCGCGCCCTGGGATTCCAGGTGTGTCGCGTCACGTCAGGCCCTGCGTGTCATGTCCTTGAATTCCTTTCTATTTTCCCTGGTAGTCAGGCCCTGCGCGACGCGTCGTTTTCGTTTTCCCCTGCGAGACACTATGAGTGCCCCTCCTTGCCGCGTGTGCTTCCCCTGATGGCCTGACCTAACGACTCGCCCTGCGTTGATCACTTGATCGCTCTGTTTCCCCTCGTGGGGCTGAGGAAAGAAGAAATAGGGGAGACCGTATGTCTACTGCTCCCATCGCATCAGGCCCTGCGTTGCTTCCCCTATCCCTGGATCGGATCACTTCAGTGCAACGGGACTCCTCTCGACAATCGACCGCGGACAGCCAATCCGCCATGGCCTGGGCACGACGCGACCATCGTCCATCGACGATCGACCGCCTACGGCCAACTAGTCCGCTCCCGCCCCCGCTCAGCTCATGCCTCTGCTAATTACGCTCGCCCTAATTTTCAATTCTTAATTATAATTGTTGTTCTTGTTTGTAGCGAGTGAGGTTAATTGATTATGGCGTCCGAATCCGGTGCCCTAATTTTTAATTCTTAATTATAATTGTTGTTCTTGTTTGTAGCGAGTGAGGTTAATTGATTATGGCGTCCGAATCCGGTGCCAGGAGAGGTTAAATGGTTTGGCAAGTCTATGCATTGAGAAGAAGTTAGTGGACGAGATTGACTCCATCGTCACAGACTTTGCTTCTATGAATTTTCGGAGAAAATTTTAAGGTAGCATGCAAACATTGTTATTTTTATATGAATATTATAGTTGGAAGTGTACTTAAAATATTTATTTTTCATCATCTTATATATACATAAAAAAATTATACTAAGGGGCCCGAAATTTTAGTTTCGCCCCGGGCCCCCGAAATCTGAGGACCGGCTCTGCACCCAGTCTAAGACAGTAGGTCAACCAACATCTAGAACACAAGGAGCTCCATACAATGGCATGTGCCCAGTTTGAATGAACCGAAAAAGAGGTGTTTACCCCACGTGGAAGGCAGTTTAGTCTTTGACGGTCCCCCAGCATCTTAGACTGTCTTAATTTTTGTTGGCCATTGTCATTTTATCTCGATTTTAGATGTTGGAAGTTCTTGGTTTGTGTGTATATACGTTATGTAGAAACCGAGTGTAAACTCTCAGAAGTTTTAGCGTCTTCATACGATGTTTAAGTTGACAAAGATCTTGTTATCCAAACAATTATAGGGGAAACCACACCACCATATACAAAATTGATATTTCATTCAATGCAAGAAGAAATAATACAATAATAGTACATTCCTCGCATTGGTCCTATGGGCTGAACCACGAGGTTATTCAATCTTGTTACAACATGATGTTACGTTCACCAGAATATACAACTTCTAGTGAGATTTGTTACATATCGCTAGGATGCATATAAAATATTAAATATTTATCATCTTCGGAATTGAGGTTAAAAACCTCCGGCAAACTTGGACTTGAGAAGTTCCACAACCCCAGCGTCCACACGGAGTGCCTTGGTGAGCACGGGTGTGGGGATCGGTGGGTTGGAACCGAAGACTGTGAGCGGCACGAAGACGATACCTGGGTTCTGGCTGTTGAATGACACGACCATGGAGGCTTCTGTTTTACCAACATTGAACTGGAAGTGCATGAGTCCGCGAGGGATAAGAAACGTCTCTCCAGCCCGCAGCACCTTGGAGTAGAGTTTATTGCCGGAGTCGAGGCTGCCGATGATGCCAACGAGGAGCTCACCTTTCATGACGATGCCAATCTCGGTGGCGCGCGGGTGGATGTGGGGTGGGTTGGTGCCTCCGGGCGCGAAGTCGACGCGGTTCATGGATACACCCAACGTGTTGGTACCGGGCCACTCCGCCACATCCAGCTCCGTCACGGCCGAGCCGTTGGGTGTGGACGTGTTACCGGCCATTGCCAGCTTGGATGAAAAGAGGAAGTCGTCACCGGCCTCCGACATGGGCTTGCAGGTGTGCCCGTTCACCGAGATCGCCTTGCCATCGAGGTCAGCGACGCAGAAGTCCTGTAGAGGGTCAGGGTCGGTAGCCAGAATGGATGGAGCTAGGAGAAGCACGCTGAGCATGACAGCTAGGATTTTGGAGTAAGACATTTTTTGAGCTCTCTATGCAACAATCTTAGCAGCCTTAGCTAGCTAGGGCTTGTTAGCTAGAGTCTGGTGAGAGTGTACAAGGCAATGGAAGCTAACTGTGTTGGATGAGTTGGTTTGTGAGCAATGGAGTCCTTTATATAGAAATGCACGCAGGCAAGCTTGCAAGGAGTTAGCTATGTTTGAACACGCGAAGAGTGAGTTTATTGAATTATTAGCGTCCAGAACTCACCCTCTGAGAAAAACCGAGCTGGGCTCAAGGTCAGAAGTCGTGGCCGCCGTACCGGCTGCTAAAGAACGGGACCTACGAACAGAGACGCTGATCGAGGAGTTTATTCCCATGGAGTATTGTGGTTGGAAACGGAGATGATAATAAGATTCGTGCACACCTCTGCTCAGGGCGCTTCATGATTTCCAGTCGACGACTAAGTCTACAAGGGGGTGTCAGAAGAGATTAATTGTTTGATAGATCGGAACGGCAGCATTTGTTGAATGGCTAGCATAGATGACTATCTACTGGTGTTCGAAGTATGTGCATGCTGAAATTTGATCCAAAGTTATTAGCAATGCTAACTTCTGACGAGCGGAGCAAGACCCGGCCCGTCGCTGGAGGCTAAGCCATCAGCTGTGATAAGTCGCATATGACAATCCCGGTGTTGTGTAAACACTCTCCACATACTAAAGTTTTGCTGACCGGCGTCCTTTTTTTCTCTCTATTTGGAGAGGTTTTCCACGTAAAATCTCGTGTCCTGCTATGGTTTTGTTTTCGTTCTTAGTTATTTTCTTACCGTATTTATAACAGTGCAAATTTATATAAATTTTATGAGAGATAAAATATAATGAAAAAAATACTTGCTTTGTATCACGATTGCCTTTAACTTCGGACATTAACATAGTTTACAAGATGTAACTTTGACCACTAATTTATATTTATAATATAAGTATAACTTAAATAGTATACATGAAAACTTGTTGTTTTGAACATGTCTTGAGTCAAACTTCTTAGGCTTTGTACTAGAGGTTAGGGTTTTAGATAAAACACATCAATGCATCTGAACGAATACCAATAGTGAGAGTTTTTTGTGCGAATAACCATAAACAGGGAAGTTGGATAATTCGGGAATGCAATCCTATGTAAACATGAGCGGATCGCTGGTGGAGAACCTAATTCACAGTCTTTGTTGCCAATGGTGGTGGTCGTCTACTGTTGTCATGAATCGATGATCAGTAGCTCTGGTGGACCTTTTTGTATTATTTTTTGATTGTGTTTATACTTGATGTCCAACTAATTTCTGACATTACGTTATTTGCGGAAGTCGGACGTAACTGATATTAATATAACTTATTTACCGAGAAAAATACGAATATGTGCGACGTGTTACTTGATGTAATTCAAAAGAGAAAATCTGTAAATCATATCGCATTCACAACTTCATCATAGCATGAGCTGTAAGATTGTACTTCGAGAACGCAGGTGTCCCCTCCTTTGGTACTAAACTTATGGAACTGAGAATACAAGACGGCCAAGATTGACCGATACCTCTTCGTGCATTCTGAACCGAAGGGGTCTCGGCCAATCCTAACCGTATTTGTGTTCTTAGTTTCATATAAATTTGAAGAAGAGGTAGGACACAGAAGCAAAGATCCTTCAAGATAATGTGGCCATATTGGCCACCATGACCACCATGAGGCCGCCGGTTAAGGAGTAAGAGCATATACTCATTGGTCGTAGCCGTGAAGCAGAATCTGAAGCAAAGTAGATCACCGTTGAAGTATGTAACTTCAAACTTGTCGATCTTGTATGCTTTCTATCCGTAGAATTTTCGGTTTGAATTGACACACCGGCAGCGCGGGAAAGCGCCTGGAGAAGCAACAACCTCCACGATTGGACGGTGACGCGCCGGAAGCCTGATGAGAACCGGGCCGGGGGAGGTTCATTCGCAAATCGCAACGGTGTCGTTGATTGTCAAACATGCTAGCTGACAGTCTTGTTTCTGTTGCCTAGCTAGCGTCTCGGCACGTATCAGGAAGGGAATATATACATATGTACACAAGTGAGAAGGATAGACGACAGCCATATCCGCATTTGATTTCATCACGGAATACGCACGTCACGTAGCTAATCAGATCGAACATGCTCCCTGTGAACGTATATATGTATCATTGTCACGTCACCGTCGTCGCAGCCACGAGGAGTACTTGCTGATTTCAGATTCCCAATTATATTTGAGAGGGTAGGTAGACCGCCCCTCGTGTGTCATTTTCAGATTCCCATTTGCGACGAAAGATGAGTTACGTTCGCCACATTTGCTAATGTCTCCTGAGTGATTATTGCAGATACACCGGCAGAAAATTCTGGACCGGTGATCATGACAGCCGAACGGCTACTACGGCCCATGCAGACTCGCACGTGGTGGCTTTATTCAACAAGCAAGCTATGGTCAAATAGCAGAGACACATCCCTACACAGACGACGGCGGGAACGGCAAGGGCGCAGCCGAAACACGCCATTAAAAAGGTCAGAATTATCTTGAGTTGGAACGTGCCAAAAGAAAACATACACAAGACTCAAAGATTTTTTTTTATCCTCAAAACGGGCTTCATGTCATTTACTAAAAAGTCATGGAGTAAAAGCTATACTCCCTCCGTCAAGAAATAAGTGTTCATTATATATATATATTCACATGTATCTATTCGCTAAAACGTGTCTAGATAAATGCAAATCTAGAATAATCTAAGTCATTTATTTCTGGATAAAGAGAGTACTTATTATTATATAGGATTAGGCCTTTCACAATGAGAGTTTCTTAGCGTCTATCCTAGATAAAATACTTAGGCGTTTTATAATGGGCGTTTCTTAGCGCTATATCCTAGTCACTTTGCTTATGTGAGACTATAGCTAATGAGAAAAGAGATTGAGGTTGTATCTTAGCTAAGAAACACCACTTGTACAAAATCATAGGTAAAAAAAACAAGCTGGTCTCAAACGTGTTAAGATACACCCCATTAGAAAAGGCCTAAAAAATGTGGCGATTCATTGGAAAGTCGTCTAGATGGTTGATGTGGTTGATGTGGCGATTCACTAACCTCGGGTACGGCAGTGCACGGTGGGGGCTCATCTATGAGTTGCTTCACATTGTCTGATGCATCCACATCAAAGCTTGTGCTTGGCGGCAGTGAGCATGGGGATCGAATTATTGCAGCACTCATTGATTTTTGCTATTGATATTTGCTGCTTGCTTTGGTGGGATGTCGTTTTTCTTCCTTTTCTAGTTCAGAAACTTCGATGTGTATCGTTGTTGTGTCTCCACTAGGTATTGGCATTGTGTTGTTGCATGGTAGTTTGTATAATCCAGATATTAATATATTGCTCTCTGTCAAAAAATAAATACTAAACTGACATTTATTGCAACAAAACCATACTCATCGCATTGGCCCTGAGATCTGAACCGGGAGGTTATTACACATCTTATTACAACTGCATACTATACCTTAACCAGAAGCTTGATATGGGGCTTCTGTTGTACATGAATTATCAAATTACACAATAGGCTGCAATATATTGATTTTTTATCATTTGATACTCTTAGATTTGACTTTAAAACCCACCGGAGAACTTAGACTTGAGAAGTTCCACAACCCCGGCATCCACACGGAGCGCCTTGGTGAGCACAGGCGTTGGGATGGGCGGGTTGGAACCGAACACTGTGAGCGGCACGAAGACGATGCCAGGGTTCTGGCTGTTGAAGGACACGACCATGGAAGCCTCGGTCTTGCCAACATTGAACTGGAAGTGCATGAGCCCGCGCGGGATGAGGAAAGTCTCCCCGGCACGCAGCACCTTGGAGTAGAGCTTGTTCCCGGAATCAAGGCTTCCGATGATGCCAACGAGGAGCTCACCTTCCATGACGATGCCGATCTCGGTGGCACGTGGGTGGATGTGCGGCGGGTTGGTGCCCCCTGGCGCAAAGTCAACGCGGTTCATGGACACTCCTAGCGTATTGGTGCCGGGCCACTCGGCCACGTCCAGCTCAGTCACAGCCGAGCCGTTTGGGGTGGACGTGTTGCCGGCCATTGTTAGTTTGGACGAGAAGAGGAAATCATCGCCAGCCTCAGACATGGGCTTGCATGGGTGCCCATTCACCGAGATTGCATTGCCGTCGAGGTCGGCCACGCAGAAGTCCTGCAGAGGGTCAGGGTCGGTGGCTAGGATTGATGGGGCAAGGACTAGCATGGTGAACATGATCGCTAGGGTTTTGGAGGACGCCATTTTGGAGCTCGCTATGGAAGAAGCTTAGCTGTAGCTCGGTTGATCAGCTAGAGTTTTTTGGAGTGTCAGAAGAAGTGGTAGGTAGGTAGCTGTTGTGGATGAGTTTGTTTGTGAACAATGGAGTCCCTTATATAGAGGGATGTATGCATGGACACGTACGCGAGGCTGAGTTTCTTGAGGCGTTGCTATCAAAGTCAGCAGTCAAGGCCATCCTGGCTGCTAAGGAGCTGAGGGACCTCCGGACACAGAACGAAGAGCCCACAAGTTACATCTAAATGGAGTATTGCGCTTGGAAACAGATATGTTGATAATATTCGTGCGCACGTCTACGTACTTGTCCTCCAGCATCTCATCTCTAGGCTTCTGCTTTCCTAGTGGCAATATGAGATGGAAGCTAGGTGAGTATATATGTGCTCGTTTTAATACTCACTCCGATCCAAATTAGTTGACTCTCAGATTTATCTAGATCCTGATCGGAGGGAGTATGAAAATCTTGCAAATTGCATCTCTCCCACTGGTGGAAAAGGGCATATAGTCCCGGACCGTAATGGGCTCTAGTCCCGGTTTTGAGCCCGGGACTGCCAAAACGGGGCTAAAGCCCCCCCTCTAGTCCTGACTCGCTACGACTCGTGACAGAAGACAACCATGTGGCTGTTTCAGCGAGGGTCGTAACACCACCCGGGACTATAAGGTTTCCTACCACGACAGAGAATTCGTGTGTTTCTCTGCCGATTTCTCTGCCGCGGCAGAGATTATGTGTTTCTTTTTTTTTGCCATTTCGTTCCTTTTTCGTTTTGTGTTTCACTATAATTTGAAACATATATTTTAGTGCATATATTCTACTCTACTACATACACAGTACACGGATCCGTATTTCTTTCCATGCAAATACTAGCCGCTACGTACTAGTGAAATGCCACTTCCACATCGTTCAAACCCTCACTGCAATTACTGCTTGATAGACAAATTATGAGTGGTCGTTTGAGAGCTAATTAAGGGACAAATAAATTTCTTGGTTTTAAAAAAATTCAGAGACCGATCGTAGATTAAAGACAATATATATATTGTGTCATCTTTGACTCAACCGCAAGTTCGCAACAGGTTCGTTGATCGTCACAGTGTAGTGACAGCCATGCTTCCGTTGTTTCGCTAGCGTCTCCATTTTGGCAAAGGGAATAAGCCTCGAGGACACAGGGGCAGCCATGCCGGTATCATCTGCATTATTTGCTTTGCTCACTGATCACGTACGCATGCAGCCAATCAGAACCCCCTACGTCCGTTCTCCGAAGGAAGAGAGAAAAAGGAGAGAGAGCGCGAGAACTATTGCCCATGCAATGACGATGCAAATCCGTAATCCTCTAGCTTGCTATTTTCGATCAGATATCGTTGCCTGACTACATTTGGCATGAGCTAAACCTTCGATTCTGGGGACGCATGCAAATTGCAACAGTGCGCAGGCTCGACGGTACCGGCGAGCCCTCTAGTCCGGCCCAAGTAGGCCTTCACCGGATTCCTCATGGCCCAGTTGACTGCAAAAAAGATGTACTCCTACCATATCGAAGACTTACTTTTTATCGACGGCTACATTTCAGACGCCGCAAAATCATGTGCGTTTGGAGTTCAGGTAAACAACTAGAGTCACCATTTTCAGAAGAAAAAAATCACCTGCTTTTTCAGAAACTTTTTTTCAAGGTAAAACATGATCTTTATTAAACAGTACGGTCCAGAAGTAAACCAAGTCATAGTACAACATTGCACCGTTGCCAAGGATGCAAAGATAATCACTAACCTTAAAATGTGCATTGACCACCTTAACAAACACATACTCTCTATCTAGTTTAGCTACATCTCTAATTCCATTGATCAATTGGAAGAAGGACGTGTACTTGATGAATTAACAGCGTCAGAGCTCAATCCGTCTTTATAATGATTAGCAACTGAGAGTGTAGCATAATGAATTCCAGGCCCTCGATGCAAGCACGAAGCTTAGCTCCGAGAGGTGCACGACAGACCTCCAGAGACCTACAGGCCATGAAAATCGGTCCGCCATCCGAATCACGCAGGGTCATTCATGCACCAGCCGATCCGTCTAATGAATATTTTTTCACATAGTTTTCTCTATTCAATATTTCTAATGAATATTTGTTTAGAGAATGCAATAGAGGCGGGATTTTGTTTTCTGTAAAATTTAAAGTTTTATGAATGTTGTAATATTGTTTTCGCTGCAAATAGTTGATTTAAATTAATAGAATGCAATGAAGTGTTTATTAAATTTGGTTTTAAAAGATGTGATAAAGTGATTTAAAAGTGATTATGCTCCATGTTATTAATTGACCAACGTTATTAATAAACATGATCATGATCCCTTTTATTATGTGTTAAAGGTGCATTTAATTTTATCTTTACCGAACGATGATATAACTTTAAATGGCACAAACAATTGCATGCTTAATTTATACTAACATTGGATTAATGCATACAGTTGTTTTTGGTTGTCTCACATCTTTTATAGTTTTCAGGAGGTCTCAACCTCATGAGCTGCCTGAAGAAAATTCCCCTGCTCAGAGGAGATAACTATTCTGAGTGGAGGAAAAAGGTAGACCTGACTTTTGTCTGCGCCGAGGTGGACTGGGTTGTTGAAACCAAACAGTCAGTCAATCCTAAGGACCTAGTGAGAGATGATACTGAGGACAATGCTGCATGGGAAAAGAGAAAGAGAGACCATGCTCTAGTGGAGCTGGCATACTCAATAGATAACCAAAAGTGGGTCAATGCAAACAAAAAGTGTTTGGCCTTTGTCAAGAATACGATTGAGAACGCAATAGTGGCCTCAATCGAAGAGTGTGCCTCTGTTGGTGAGTACCTAGCAAAGATAAAGAGCCAGTTTACTGGCTCTTCAAAAATGTATGCAACTCAGCTGCTAAAACAGCTAGTGACAGAAAAGTATATGAGAGGGCCATATGGCATTAGAGAGCACATCTTGAGGATGAGCAACATGGCGGCTAAGTTAAAGCCCATGGATGCTGACCTCGAGCTCAAGCCTGCTCTACTGGTGCATCTTGTCATGGCCTCTCTTCCCCAATAGTTCGAGAACTTTGTCATTAACTACAACATATCCCCTGAAAAGTATGACATTGAAAAGACCATAGGGATGTGTTCTCAAGAGAAAGAAAGGCTTAAGTTCATTCACGGTGGTTCTTTGAACTACGTGAAGGACAACAGGAAGAGGACCTTCACCAACAGCAACCATGGTGGCTCCCATTCCAAGCCACATGGCAAGCCCCCCTGACTGACATCGTGAGTCTCCCTGGGGACAAGGACCAGTGTCACCATTGCAAAAAGCCTGGTCACTTCAAGAAAGATTGCCCAATATGGCTCAAGTCCATAGTGGCGAAGAACGGTAAAGACATAGTTTATTTTGTAAATGAATCCTTGTATGAAAAGTTTTCTAAATCTACTTGGTGGATTGACTCTGGTGCAACTGTTCATGTGGCCAACTCTTTACAGGGATTCCATTCGACAAGGACTTTGCAAAGAAGAGAAAGACTCATTGAGGCCGCGAATGGGGTTCAAGCAGAAGTGGACGCTGTTGGCGACATTCCTCTGGAGCTAGCTGATGGCTTTACTATTCTGCTTAAAGGATGTTTTAATTGCAAAGTCACGACCTCAATGAGTCTTTCTCTTCTTTGCAAATTCCTTGTCGAATGGAATCCATGTAAAGAGTTGGTCACATGAACAGTTGCACCAGAGTCAATCCATCAAGTAGATTTAGAAAACTTTTCATACAAAGGATTCATTTACAAAAGAAACTATGTCTTTACCGTTCTTTGCCACTATGGACTTGAGCCATATTGGGCAATCTTTCTTGAAGTGACCAGGATTTTTGCAATGGTGACAGTGGTCCTTGTCCCCAGGGAGACTCTGCTGATACTGATGTTGGTCCTGTAAGGGGGCCTTGCCATGTGGCTTGGAAGGGGAGCCACCATGGTTGCTGTTGGTGAAGGTCCTCTTCCTGTTGTCCTTCACGTAGTTCAAAGAACCACCGTGAATGGACTTAAACCTTTCTTCCTCTTGAGAACACATCCCTATGGTCTTTTTAATGTCCTACTTTTCAGGGGACATGTTGTAGTTAATGACAAAGTTTTCGAACTGTTGGAAAAGAGAGGCCATGACAAGATGCACCAGTAGAGCAGGCTTGAGCTCGAGGTCATCATCCATGGGCTTTAACTTAGCCACCATGTTGCTCATTCTCAAGATGTGCTCTCTAATGCCATGTGGCCCTCCCATATACTTTTCTGTCACCAGCTGTTTTAGCATCTGTGTTGCATATATATCTTTGCTAGGTACTCACCAACAGAGGCACACTCTTCGATTGAGCCCACTATTGCGTTCTCAATAGTATTCTTGACAAAGGCCAAACACTTTTTGTTTGTATTAATCCACTTTTGGTTATCTATTGAGTATGCCAGCTCCATTGGAGCATGGTCTCTCTTTCTCTTTTCCCATGCAGCATTGTCCTCAGTATCATCCCTGACTGGGTCCTTAGGCTTGACTGGCTGTTTGGTTTTAACAACCTAGTCCACCTCGGTGCAGACAAAAGCCAGGCCTACCTTTTTTCCTTCACTCAGAATAGTTATCTTCTCTGAGCAGTGGCATGTCCTTTAGGCAGCTCATGAGGTTGAGACCTCCTTAAAACCATAAAAGATGTGAGACAACCAAAAATAATTGTATGCATTAATCCAACGTTGGTATAAATTAAGCATGCATTGTTTGTGCCATTTAAAGTTATATCACCGTTGGGTAAAAATAAAATAAAATGCACGTTTAACACATAATAAAAGGGATCATGATCATGTTTATTAATAACGTTGGTCAATTAATAACATGAAGCATCATCAACTTTAAAACATTTAATCACATCTTTTAAAACAAAAATCATTTAAACTCTTTATTGCATTCTAGCAATTTAAATCAACTATTTGCAGCGAAAACATTATTACAATTAATCAACTTTTTTAAAAAAACTTTACAAAAAAAATTATGTCACTTTCATATTCTCTAAACAAATATTCATTGGAATAAAATGAGTAGAAAAAAGTGTATTAAAAAATGCTCAAAATTGAGCACAAAACTGTCAAAACTGCTTCTGTAAAATAAAAATAGAAACTTTAAAAGGAAAAACGGCCCAGCAGCGTCCTAGGCCCCTCCCTAGGCCACGGCCCATGGCGACATCATGCAGCGTGATCGCGACCTATCATCGCCCGCTCTTGAGCAACGGCCGCGCCCTTGACAACTGCACTCATGGCCGCTTGGCTACCGCTCCAGGAGGGACTGCCCGACGCCATCCTGGCCGTCCGTGGCTGTTACCCTAGATCCATCGACCGGGAGCGACTGTCGCGGGGTCAAAACCATCTGATGGTGCCTCCTCTAGAAATCCTAATCCATTTCCCCACTCCCTCGAGCCCCTAGCGCTCCGCCTCTCTGGCGGCTGGCGGCGAGTGCCCGCCCATGTGGCGACAGCGGCGGCGAGCCCCTCCCTCTGCCTACACCGCATCCCATGTCTGTCTCTAGTTAGCAGCGGCGGTGGCGCCTCGCCCCGCACGCGGTGAGCAGCGGCTGCCCCTCCTTCTTTCTCTCTGGAGGCGGCATGTCACGGGATGGTGAGGAGGCCCCATCGCCCGGCGCTTGCCGGCGACGAGCCCCTTCCTCCCTATGACGTGAACCCTTCCCTTCTCCTTTCTTTGTTTCCACCCCACCGAAACCATCTCCACTCCAGTGAGGGAGCAGAGAGAAGCACGGCAGTCGGTGGCGGCTCCTTTGCCCCTCTTGCTGGCAGGGTGGACGCACGACCGACAAGCGGCGCAGCAGTGGCCGGTGTCCCCCCTCCCTTTTTTGTTGTTGGTTTTCTTGAATCGGGCTTTGGGGAAATCTTTGTGGGATCTGGGGATTTGCTCGAGGAGGATCTAGGGTTAGGGTTTTTCTTTTTGGGGTTTCTTTTGGGCTTTAGATTTAGGGTTTTGCTTTGCCCCTGAAGGGGTTGGTTCTTCGTTTAGATGTCTCCGTAGGATGCCCATCTAAATCGAGAGGAACGGCGCGGCCGTGAGGCAGGCGCACTTTAGATCTAGGTTTTTCACTTTTGATTTTCTTTGCACCGAACAAATCTAGCCACTAGTGGCTCTGATACCATTGTTTAATTCTATTTGCATCAACTAGTCTAGATCTATTCGGTAGCTCTTTGCCTCTGCATATCTAGACATGAAACTGAGAGAGGGAGAGAGGGATCTGAGAGAAAAGGATAAGAGGCTTTGTTTGGGCCGTTGGTCTCGAACAGGAGAGATCAATCTAACAATACCAAACTGTCAGCAATGGTGTTCTTCAGTTCAGTCTCAGCGAGCGCGATGTACAGCTCATCTTTCATCTTCTGGATGCTAGCGCTTTTTCCGTCTTCGCTGGTGAGGGTCTGCAGCAGCCAGCAGGAGAAAGCACAACATTGGATAATATGCATGATTCCTTTTGTAAAATTGATGGAAGATTAGTTGCTAATTAAGGATCGGGTTGACTACATACATAAAATAGCTTTGCCGGTAATGCGATTCATCTTCTTTTTTGCAGGCTACAAGATCAGGGTCAAGAAATTAAGAAACCTTTTTGGTGATGCTTGCGGTCCGAGGGTGATAGAGAGGCTTGCCGCTGTGCATGAGCCTCCGCCGTGCCTCCCCTTCGATAGTCGTCCGGGCTCGCTGAAGTGCGCCGCCTCCGATGGTCCTCCTCGCCGCCGCGTATCGAAGCGCCGCCGCCGCCGACATCGCGCACTATTTTTCTCTTTCTCCGATCCTCGCGTGTACCACGTGTGCACTATTTTTTCAGGGTATATATACGTCGTGTGTACTTATACATATGGGCCTGAGTCCGACACGACAACGTGTTCATTTCCGGTTTCCGTTTGGACCACAAGTTTGGGTTGGGCGTTATTCTTGTTTGCCAGGAGAAAGGCCTAGTACTGAAAAGCATTAGAGGCGTCGTTCCATGACAGAAGGCTTGTTGGAATTGCTCGTCAAACCCAGCCCAGGTACAACGTGACGCGCGTGCCAGAGCATCCGGCCCGTCGAGCCAGGCATTGAGAGCTTTTGTGCTGCCTAAGCTCTTACTTTTTTGCAAAATTTCACTGATCTATTAATAATCATAGCAGTACGAAAAGTCTCAAATGTAATAAAGTTATAAATAAATCGCGGTCTTCGCAGCCTCTCTTTCCGGTGCAATGTGAACAAATAAACCTCGACAAAGTCATGACTGCCTTCCCGACCAAGGTTGTTTCCTTCCCCGGAAGATACCTGGGTCTCCCACTTCACATCCATCGTCTTCGCAAAGTGGACTTCCAGCCTCTCTTCGACAAAATTGTTGGGAAGCTCCCAGGATGGTACGGCAAGAACATTGCGTGCAGTTGGGCACAGCAATATACCCTCGCCAAGTCGGTTCTCATGGCCACAACAATATACCACTCGACCGCCATTCCGCTTTCCAGCTGGGCACAAAAGAAGATTACAAAGATTGTCAGAAACTTCGTTTGGGCTGAAGACGAAGACGAGCATGCTGCAAATGGCTAGTCAACTGGAAGAACGTTTGCAGACCTAGGGCTTTGGGTGGCCTTGGAATGCCTGACATCGAGCACACTGGCGGTATTTGAGACTCGGTGGCCAGCTACAATGGACCGACCGCCTTTGGCGGGATCTAAGCTTCCTGGCATTCGGCGGACATGGCCCTTTTCAGGGCTTCCACGACAATAACTATCGGGAATGGAGAATCGGCGTCATTCTGGCAAGACAACTGGTGCGGACACGGTCCTCTTCGATTACGGGCCCCTGACCTTTACAAGGTGGCAACAAGAAAAAGGACTGTCGCTAAGGAGTTATTTCGGGAAAATTGGATCCGCTCTATTGCAAGACTGAACACCCCTGCACAGCTCTCCCAATACCTCAATGTTTGGGACGTAATCCAGGATACTCATCTAAACCCTTTGGAAAAGGACAGCATAAGATGGAACTAGACGAACGACGGTGTATATTCTGCTAGCTCGGCCTACCATGCACAATTCAATGGCTCCTTCCCTAGGTTCAAGGCAGAAAAATTCTGGACTGCCGATGCGGAGCCGAAGTGCAACCTCTTCTCTTGGCTGGCCCTCCATGGAAAACTCCTCGCCGCTGACATGTTAGCCATCAGAGGCTTGCCCCATGACCCTTCTTGCAGTTTGTGTGGATCTGCCCCTGAAACTGCCGCTCACCTCTTCAAGGATTGCCCCTTCACGACGGCGGTCTGGAACACAATACAAGCATGGGACAACGAGACGATGGGGAACCACGACACTTCCTTTCCTTCCATCTCCGAATGGTGGGATGATATGATCGTTGGAAGATCTAAGCTCGAGCAAACTCGCTGAAGCGGCCGCCTGCTCTACACCCTGTGGAATGCATAGAAAGAAAGAAACCGCAGAATCTTCACTGGTAGGCTCCTCACCTATATCGAGGTGGCATCCATCACTCGTGACGACATCTCTTTGCGGGCCGCCGCTTTCGCTGTGGCTGGCCCGGTGATACGTCCAAAACGTATCTACTTTATCGAACACTTTGCTATTGTTTTTCCTCTATACTTGTGTGATTTGGATACAACTAACACAGACTAACGCTGCTTTCAGCAGAATTACCTTGGTGTCTTGTTTTTGTGCAGAAATTGAACTATCAGGAAAAATCCCAAAAAATATGCCAAAAACTATTTCTCACCAGAAGATCCACGGAGCCAGAAGGGGAGACAGAGAGGAGGCCTGGGGGGCCCAGACCCACCCCAGGCGCGGCTCCTCGGCCTCTCTCCGCGCCTATAAGTTGCCTTCTGACCTAAAAACAGAGGGGGGTTCGATAGTTTTCCAGAAAGAGTTCTGCTCCGCCGCCGCCACGAGAAACCAAGATTCAGATCCAGAAACTCCGTTCTGGCACCCTGCCGGGACGGGGAATTTGGAGAGGATCATCGCCATCGTCATCACCAACGCATCTCCATCAACCACCGATGTTTCCCTCATCCATGAGTGAGTAATCCCTCGTTGTAGACTTGGGGATGGTAGGGATTGGATGAGTTTTATCATGTAATCGAAAAAGATCTGTTACGGGCATAGTGCCTAGTATCTCTATTAGTGCTATTTGACTTTGTTGCAACTTGTTGTGCTTAATGCTTGTCACTAGGACCCGAGTGATATGATCTCGGATCTAAACTTATTATTGAATCATTATGATAGTATTGTTTATGATCTTATCTGCAAGTTGTGTACACATATCATTGTCCAGATCCAAAGGCCCCAAAGTGACAATAATTGGGACAACCGGAGGGGATGGCTGTGGTGTGAGGATCACATGTGTTCATGGAGTGTTAATGCTTTGCTCCGGTGCTCTATTAAAAGGAGCACCTTAATTTCCAGTAGTTCCCTAGAGGCCCCGCTGCCACGGGCTGGCTGGACAAAAGATATTGTGCAAGTTCTCATTGCGAGCACGTATGACTATATTTGGAGCACATGCCTAGGATTGTTTAGTACTTGGATGCTTGTTATTATTTATCTGCAATTCCCTAGTTCTTTGAAGTTACATGTTTAGACTCGTCCATGCAACGCCTGTCCATCCATCCCTATGCCTACTTTTCGAATCCTCACTACTTCATGTTACTATTGCTCTTTGCTTCACTATTCTTTATCTTTGCTGTTGATTTGCTATTGCTATTGATAAACTTCTGTGAGCAAGACCTATTTCCAGGTGCAGCTGAACTGATAACTCAGTTGTTAAGGCTTGCAAGTATTATTTGGCTCTCCTTGTGTTGAATTAATAAATTGGGTAATACTACCCGCGAAGACTGTTGCGATTCCCTACACTTGTAGGTCATCAAGACTATTTTCTGGCGACATTGCCGGGGAGCATACCTTTATTTGTAAGTTCAATTGGATCTATTATTGTTCACTGCTACTCCTTTCATCATGGGGAAGTCTCGTGATGGAAAGTTCCCTATTTTACCATCCACTACAAGAAGAGGTACAGTCCTAAACACATTTGTTGCTCTTGATTCACCGTCTGTTATAAGTAAGCTTGTTACACCACCACCACATGCTCATGCTACACACACTGCTACTACTGCTGAATCTGAAACTGCTTTTGATACTCATGATGTTACTTCTACTGTGCTTGATGCGAGTGGTTCATTAGGTCCTTTTCTAGATGCTACTATGGCTAGTCTAGGAAATACCGAAACTCCTAGTGAAGACACTGTTATACCTGTTACCTCACCTGAGTCTAGTGAGAGTTATGATATTAATGATGGTTACATAGAGCTCACTGATGAATTTATTAAAGAGTGCCGAAACACACATGGTGCTAGTGCTATTAAGAGTCTCCTTGCTAGACGTACTATTATGCCTAAGAAGTCCTATGATCCTAAGTTTTCCACCTCTCCCATAGATATTAAAGATAAAGATTATGATTTCTCTCTGGATTTACCTTATTTAGATATTGTTGAGAAAGAACCTTTTTGTGGTACTGAAAATGAGAGTGTTTTGGCTCATATGAATGAGCTTTCTACTATGATTGCTTTGTTCTTTGATGATTTTAAAATGCGCAAGTACTTTGTTGCTAAGATCTTCCCTTTTCACTAAAAGGAGAAGCTAGGGCTTGGTTTAATAGATTACCTCCTGGTTCCATTGATAGCCCTGATTGCTTGATTACTTATTTCTTTCATAAATATTTTCCTCCCAGTGCTAGACATGCTGCTTTGCAGAGACTTTTTGATTTTAAACAGGGAGCAGAAGAGAAATTGCATGAGTCATGGAAAAGATTATGTTCCTTGATTGATGCATATCCTGGATGTCCATTACCTCAGAATGAGCTTTTTGATATTTATTATAATGGACTAACTGATGATTCTAGGATCTACCTAGATAGCTTTGCTGACTGTGTTTTCAGAAAAAAGGACTCCTACAGATGCTGAAGAATTAATGAACAAGATAAGCAAGAATTATGATGATTAGACTTCAACTGAGCTGAATACACCTGAGCCTATTACTACTGAACCAGTTGTTCCTGAACTAGTTCCAACACCAACAACAAAGAAGATGGGAGTTATTGCATTAAATGATGAAGTGATGAAGGAAGATAAAAAGTGTCTAAATGAGAAAGGTATTAGAGCTGAAGATGTAAAGAATCTACCTCCTATAGAAGAATTATGTAAGCCAATTCCCCACTCATCTACTATTGAGGTACACTCTCTCCAATTTAATGAAGGTGATATTCCTTATGGTAAGCCTCCTGATCAATTCTTAGAGGAACTTGACACATTTATTGTTAAACAAGGTAATTTTAATAAACAAATTCAGAATCATTTATTGGAAAACTCTAGAGCTATTCATGAGTTGAAAGATATTATAGAAAGAACTTCTAATGATATTAAAATTCTTTGTAAACACTTTCAAATGGTTCAAACTCAACTTGACCAACTTGCTAAAGTACAAAAGGATATGCTAGTTAATGCTTCAGGAAATAAACATGCTTATGGAATTAGAACTAGGAGTGGTGCAGCTACTCAAGATCCTTTATATCCTGAAGGACACCCTAAAAGAATAGAGCAGGATTCCCAACAAGGTGAGGATAGTGGTAGTCCTCGTAAGAGGAAGAAAAAGAAACATAAGAAAGTTGAGGAACCACTTGAACCTGTTGTAGATCCTAATAGTATATTTGTCTGTGATGCTGAAAGTAAGAGTGGTAATATTGATGAGTCTCCTGATAAAGAGGAAGTTGAGGAAGAACCTGAGAAACACACTAAGAACACTAGGTACACAAATGAAGATTTTATTGCTAATAAACATGGTAAAGAGAGATAACCTTGGGTGCAGAAACCTATGCCTTTTCCAAGTAAAAAACAAGTCGAAGGAGGAAAAACACTACAACAAGTTTTGTGAGTGGATGAAGCCTTTATTTTTGCAAATTCCTTTAACTGATGCTATTAAATTGTCTCCTTATTCAAAGTATATAAAGGATATTGTCTCTAATAAAAGGAAGATTCCTAATGAGGAGATTTCTACTTTGCTTGCTAATTACTCCTTCAATGGTAAGGTTCCAAAGAAACCTGGTGATCCAGGTATACCAACTATTCCTTGCTCCATTAAGAATAATTATGTTAGAACTGCTTTATGTGATTTGGGAGCTGGAGTTAGTGTTATGTCTTTTTCTCTCTATAAGAGACTCCAGCTAGAAAAGTTGATACCAACTGATATATCTTTGCAAATGGCTGATAAGTCAACTACTATCCCTGTTGGTATATGTGAGCATGTTCATGTTCAAGCTGCTCATAATTGCATGGTCTTAACTGATTTTGTTGTGCTTGAAATGCCTGAAGATGATAATATGTCTATTATTTTTGAAAGACCCTTTCTTAATACTGCAGGTGCTGTCACCAATTGTAATCAAGGAAAAGTAACAATCAATATTAATGACAAAGAGCATACTGTTTATTTTCCCAAGAAGGTTGTTAGAAGCTATTGCCTGAATTCCATTGAAAATATTGAGAGCATCAAAGTTGGAGAAATATATTGTCCCATTCCATAAGAAAATTTTGAAACTATTATGATTGGGACCATTGCTATCAAGTATGAGGTAACATAATCACCTTGTGGAATGCAAAGTTTTGATTCATGTAAGATTTTTTTGGTAACAAGACTTGATCAACCTTGTTAATAAAAGGATTTTAATGAACAAAATATGTTTTCACAGTGGTTATACTTGTTTACTTTTATTTTTCTCCTTTTTCCAATCTTTTCTCTTCGCTGTGCCTAACTTAAAGGCGTTAAAGAAAAGTACTTATTGGGAGATAACCCAAGATTTCCTTGAGTCTTGGAAGTTATTACTTCAGTAATGACCTCTCCTTATCCTTTTTTGTTTGCTTTTTGTGCCAAGAATGACCTCTAATGAGAGGGAAGTAAGATTTGGAGAGTTCTTTGTCCGAAATGCATTTTCCTCCACCATAAAAATTCGTGAGGAGTCTATATAAGTCGGATTGAGCTCAAAATTTATGAATAAATCCCCCAGTATGTTAGCTAACTTTCTACCTGCTGGTCTGTTTTGACAGATTTCTTCCATTATTTGCATTTGTTTCTTATTGATTCCTTTTCGGGTTATTTTTGGGAAATTGGGCTTTTTGAAGGAGTTTCTACAGTATCTTGTGTTTTTAATAAAAAGTCTTGCTGTTCCAAAGCTTTCCCAGAGGTCTAATATCTTTTGAATAAACTAATGTTGCTAATAAAGATTGTGTGAAGTTTTGTATGAAAGAAAAAAAATCAGGTGTAGAGAGAGGATGATGTAATGAGATGAAGAATGGACAAAAGCTCAAGCTTGGGGGGAGCCACTGCGTGTCACCCCAGGAATTACTCAAGAGGTACAAGCGTCAAAGCTTGGGGGTGTCCAAGGCATCCCCTTCTTCATCAATAAAAATCTCAGGTCTTTCTAGACACTTCATTTTTATTGTTTCATGCACAGTTGTGTTGTTCTTGGAGCGTCTTACTTTTTGTTTTTGGTTTTCTTTTGCTTCGTTTAGTTTTGCGTTGGTTGCCTTCTAAAAAATATCAAAAACACCAAAAATATTTGTTGTTCTTCTGTGGTTTTGTGAGTTCTTTGCAGGGTTCAGCCTTCCACAGTGGATTTTGGTTTCATGTTAATATTCAATTCACACAAGTGAAGGGCAATAATGAAGATTAAGACAACTCGAGGTGTGGTAAGAGGCTGGTAAAGAACTCTATTTGTTTCATTTTTGTACATATACTCATCACTTTGAGCATGCTTAGCCTGTTTGTATAAAGTGTATGTCATTATGGATGCTTAGTAGTTTTTGCTTGTCTATGATTAGCTCCAGCTTGCTAATAGTTTATAGAATGTCATATGAATGTTTGCTTGCATTACTTTATTCATACTTTGGTATGACATTGTGGTATCCTCCTCTGACTGTTCATGTGAATCGACTTGACACATGCTCATGCATGCATATGACTAATCAATAGTCAGTAAGCCTCGATGATTTATTTTGCCTTAGAGTTCTTGTATCACTTTCATGCCATAATTAGTCTTGTTTTGTTGCAAGCATAATTATAACAGTTATTGCTCTCTCATTTGTCGCTCCCTCTCTTTTCCTAGCCTTCACTTGCACTGAGTATGTGCTCTACCCGTGCTTCCAACTCCCCAAAACCAATATTGCCAGCTGTGTCCACTATACCTACCTATTAGCATCATTTGCTATTTCAGTGCATATTCCATATGCCGTGTTTTCTTCCAAAATAAAATGTTTGTCTGTTTTGAGAAAGTTAGCTAGTAAAGCTCTCACGAACTTGATGGAACACTTTATTCCTTGCGCTTAATAATCTTGAACCATTGTGACTAGTCCATGAAAGTTATATGCTTGCTTATTATATATTGGGAGTCAGAAGAACCGTGTTGTAATGGGAAATGCTTCAACACCTTTTGGATATCCTATCCAGTTGATTCTTTGCTCTTTTGTTTACGGATGTCGACGATGTGAAATAAAAGGAGAAGTTGTTAGTTCATGGAGTTTATACATTGTGTTAGAGAAATGCCTGGGCCGCTAGCCTAAACCATGCTTAATCATGATGGAAACTTGCAGCATCACTATAATGAGCATCTATGAAGCATCCTAAATAAAAAGCTATGCACATGGTAAATAAAAAGATTGCTGAGATGCTTATTGTCTACTTGACTTGTCATTTTGGTTATGGGAAAGCTCATGTACCATGTGCAAGGGGTACCCTGTTGGCGGTTCTCGATGATATGCATGTATTTACAATGACAAGAACTTTCAGGTGACCAAAGCTGAGTAGCATGCGGAGTGACCCTCGTACTCAAGGGACTTGGGATTTCCAGTCTATGGTCTGTCAAGCATATGATTCAGAGTGGACCTCACTTTCACCTTAACCACATGAAGATTGTAGGGGTTCGTAGCATGGAAAACAAAAAATTTCTATCGCATACAAACAAACAAGCCAAGATCTATCTACTAGATTGTAGCAACGAGCCGATGGAATAACTTACCCTCGAAGATTCCAAAGCGGTTTAACGAGAGCAGATTCTCGTGGGTGATGTAGTCGTACTCTTTCCGATCTCAAGATCGCGTAGACGATCCTTCCGGCGCTGCGTTCGGCAGCTTCCATGATCGTCACACGTTCGGTACTGACGAAGACCTTCCTCTCCCTTGTTCCTGGCAGCGGAGGTTGTAGCACTCTCCTCGCGATTCCCAAGACTGTGGCGTCGTCTGCAAAGTAGGGAGATCCCACAGGGCTTCGCCTTAAGCCGGAGCGAGTATGGTGGAGTATGAGAGAGAGCTATTAGTGGTCTAGATATTAGACACACCAATTAGAAGGCTCTAAACCACAGGCTAGAGCAATTAGAAGCTCTAAACCAAAACGGCTCTAAACCGGTGATTAGATGATAGGAACTTGTTTTTCTAGAGGAGGAGGCCCTGCCCCTCCTTTTATAGGTGGAGGGCTGGCCAGAGGGAGGAGGAGTCCTCCCAACTCGGCCTAGGCTGGCCGCCGGCTTGGAGGAGAGGGAATCCTCCTCCAAGTTGGTTTCAACCTCCTCTTGCTTGTTTCCCACAGTTTCCTGTTTCCCACAGTTTCCTGTTTTCCACAGTTTCCTGTTTTAGCCATTTAATTTTCAAACTGGCAGTTTGACTTTTCAGTTTTGGAACAGCAAGAACACTTAGTACATGATGCAATCATTCAATGACACATTCATGTACCCTCTGAAGGGTTTCGCGGCATAGTAAATCAAAATTTTCTACGGAGCGAACAAAGGGAAAGCCAAGATCTAATCTAGGAGATGCAAACAACGAGAGAGATTGGATTAGATCTTCATACCCTTGAAGATTCGCACAGCGGAACGTTCGTTGGAACGTGGGTGATGTAGTCGTACTCGCTTCTCCTCCTCGCGATCCGATCCGATCTAGCACCACAAGTGGCGGTGCCTCCGAGAGATGCACACGTGCAGCACCTCGACGTCTCCTCCTTCCTCGGACCAGCGAGTATGGTGGAGAGATAGATTGGATCTACAACACGACGGCGTGGTGTATATGGTGGAGAATTTCTGCTGCAGGGCTTCGCCTACAAACAGTCGGAAGGGAGAGAGGAAGGTAGCAAGGCAGCTAGGGCTTGGAGGAAGGTGTGTAGTAGGGGAAGGGGGCGCACCACCCCTCTATATATAGAGGGGGGGCGGCCAGCTCTTGCCCCTCCTCCAATCCTATCTCTAGTTTAAACAATTTAAACTCTCCCTTATCTAGAAATCCTATCTCTAGTTTAAACGATTTAAACTCTCCCTTATCTAGAAATCCTATCTCTAGTTTAAACGAGTTTAAACTTATCTAGGATCGGCTGGGCCCTATGGGGCCTTGTGCCCCTGGCCCAATGCGGCCAGGACACTCCCTCATAGGCCCATTCCCCCTCCCGGAAGGTGGGGCCACGTTGGTCCCCTTCCGGAAGGTTCTAGAAGCTTACGCACAATACCGATTAACCCGAACAATTCAACTCCAAAAACTGCACCTTATATGAATCTTATTCTCCGGACCATTCCGAACCTCTCGTGATATCCGGATCCCATCCGAGACTCGAACAAAATTCATAAACCAATTATCCAATCTATCCTAGCGTCGAGATCGTTAAGTGTGTGACCTGGGTTCGAGAATATGCGTACATGATCTTCTATCAATAATCAATAGCGGGTGCAGGCACCCATATTGACTCCACATTCATCGATGATCATATCGGATGAACCACGATGCAGGATTCAATCAATCCCATATATATATTCCCTTCGCTCGCGATATTTTACTTGCGAGATTCGATCGTCGGTGCATCATACCTAGTTCAATCTCGTTCCACGCAAGTACTTTACTCGTTCCGTAATCCGATATCACTTTGTGATTAACTCCTTAACCACATGCTTGCAAGCGGTGTTGATATCGATTCGAGTGGGCCCAAGTATATCTCCGACTTGGGAGGGACAAATTCCATCTCGATACATACAACCCAACAGATACTTTCCGATCACCTGAGAGACACCTTTATGATCACCCTCTCATAGGATGACGTTTGATGACCTCAAAGCTTTCTTCCGGTACCAGGAAGTTGCATTATCTCATGGTCTAAGGAATACAATATTTGACATAGGAAAAGCTTCGCAAAGATGAACACGATGAAACGATCTAATTGCTTCGCTTAGTTTGGGTCTGTCCATCATATCATTCTCCCAATGATATGATCTCATTATCAATTGACAACTCATGTCTATGGTTAGGAAACCTTAACCATCATTGATCAATGAGCTAGTCCTTAGAGGCATACCAGGGACACGGTGTTGTTCACAAACCACACAAGTATTAATGTTTCCGCTTAATACAATTCTAGCATGGAATATAAACTTTATCATGAACAAGAATTATAATAATAACATCTTTATTATTGCCTCTAGGGCATAATTCCAACAGTCTCCCACTTGCACTAGAGTCAATAATCTAGTTTACATTTGGCAACAATCTCACACCCATGGCACTGAGGTGTTGATCATGTTTTACACGTGGAAGAGGTTTAGTCAATGGATCTGCGACATTCAGATCCGTATGTACTTTGCTAATCTTGGATCTCCATCGCTATATAATCTCGGATTATATGAAACTTGCATTGATATGCTTGGTCTTTGGATGATATCTTGGTTCCTTAGCGAGTGCTATGGCGCCCGGTGTTGTCACACAATATCTCCAATGGGTCCAATGCACTTGGAACCACGCCAAGCTCGATGATGAAGTTTCGATCCAAACTCCTTCACTTGACGCTTCTGCGACCATGTATTCCGCTTCTCAGTAGATCCCGATCACGCTTTGCTTGCAGCTTCTCCGACTCACTCCTCCATTCAAAATATACACGTATCATGTCCGAGATTTAGAATCATCCTTGTCGGTGTCAAAACTAGCGTCGACGTAACCCTTTTACGACAAGCTGTTCATCACCCCATAGACTAAGAACATTTCTTTAGTTCTATTTAGGTACTTTAGGATGTTCTTCACGGCTGTCCGATGTTCCACTCTGGTCACTTTGATATCTCGTCAAACTAAGAGCATTGGACACATCCGGTCTAGTACACAAGATGGCATACATGATGGAACCTATGGCGAGGCATAAGGCACTTTGCTCATAGCTTCCCTATCATTTACCATCAGAGCTGGACACCGAGCCTTGCTCAATATCTTACGACAACATAGGCACCGAACCTTTCTTTGCCTTATCCATTACGAACCTTTTGAACTTTTCTAGGTATGTACTCGGCTTAAAGCTATCAGCGTCTTTGTCTATCTCTATAGATTTTGATGCCCAATATATAAGCAGCTTCACCTAGGTCTTTCATTGAAAACAATTGTTCAAATAACTCTTCACATCGTTAAGCATGTTGATGTCATTTCGATTATCAATATGTCATCCACATACAGTGCGAAACGCCACCGAGCTCCCACTCACTTTCTTGTAGATACAAGCTTCAGAGCAATTTGGAACAAATCCAAAGCTCTTGATCACTTGATCAAAACGAAGGTTCCAACTCCGAGATGCTTGCTTCAGTCCATAAATGGAACGCTGAAGTTTGCATACTTTACTAGCATCCTTAGGATCGACAAAACCTTGGTTGCATCATATACAACTCTTCATCAATGTTCCCATTGAGGAAAGCGATCTTGACATCCATCGCCATATTTCATAATCATGAAACGCAGCAATTGCTAATAAAATCCGAATGGACTTAAACATCGCCACGGAGAGAAAGTCTCATCGTAGTCAACACTTTGAACTTGTCGAAAACCTTTTGCGACAAGCGTGCTTTATAAACGGTAACATTACCATCCGTCCGTTTTCTTCTTGAATATCCATTTGCACTCAACGGCCTTTCGGTCGCTAGGAGGATCCACCAAAGTCCATACTTGGTTTTCGCTCATGGATCCCAATTCGGTTCATGGCTTCCACCATTTCTCGAGTCTGGGCTCATCATCGCTTCCTCATAGTTCGTAGGTTCACCGCCTTCTACCAACAAGACAGTCAAGACAGGTTGCCGTACCACTCGGGAGGGCACGCGACCTTGTCGACTGCGACGCTCGATGCGACATCGTCAAGCTTCATGATCCTTGTCATTAGCTTCCTCTATTGTTGAAGCGGTACCTTGGAACAATTTCAGGTCTTCGCTACTCTCCAATTCAAGAGAAGGTTCAATAACCTCGTCTAGCTCTACTTTCCTCCCACTCACTTCTTTCGAGAGAAACTCCTTCTCAAGAAAGGAACCGTTCTTCGACAAACACTTTGCCTTGGTTTACGTGATAGAAGGTATACCCAATAGTTTCCTTGGGGTATCCTATGAAGACGCATTTCTCGCTTTGGGTTCGAGCTTGTCGGCATCAACTTGACGTAAGCTTCGCATCCCCAAACTTTAAGAAACGACAACTTAGGTTTAGCACCAAACCACAGTTCATACGGTGTCGTCTCAACGGATTTAGATGGAGCCCTATTTAAAGTGAATGCAGCGGTTTCTAATGCATAACCCCAAAATGATAACGGCAAATCGAAGAGACATCATTGATCGGACCATATCTAATAGGGTTCGATTCGTGCAGACACACCATTGCGTTGTGGTGTTCCGGTGGCATGAGTTGTGAAACGATTCCACTTGCTTTAAGGTGCGTGAGAAAATCATAACTCAAATATTCACCTCCACGATCGGATCGTAGAAACTTAATCTTTACATTGATGGTTCTCCACTTCATTCTGAAATTCTTTGAACTTTTCAAAGCGTTTTGATTTATGTTACATTAAATAGATATACCCATATCTACTTAAGTCATCGGTAAAAGTGAGAAAATAGCGATATCCACCGCTGGCGTGAAACACTCATCGGTCGCATACATCGGTATGTATGATTTCCAACAATCGTTGCTCGCTCCATCATACCGAGAACGGGTTTTGATCATCTTGCCCATGAGGCATGGTTCGCATCGTCAAATGATTCAAAATCAAGAGACTCCAAAAGTCCATCGAATGGAGTTTCTTCATGCGCTTTACACCAATATGACCTAGACAGCGATGCCACAAATAAGTAGTATTATCACTATCTACTTTGCATCTCTTAGCCTCAATGTTATGGATGTGTGTTTCATCCCTTTAGATTTAGAAGAAATAAATCATTCACAAGAGGTGCATGACCATAAAAGATGTCACTCATATAAATAGAACAACCATTATTCTCCGATTTAAATGAATAACCGTCTTGCAATAAACATGATCCGGAAATAATGTTCATGCTCAACGCAGCACATAATAACATTTATTAAGGTTTAAAACTAATCCCGAAGGTAAAACTAAAGAGAGCGCGTCGACGGCCATCACATCAACTCTTGATCCGTTGCCAGCGCATCGTCACCTCATCCCTCGCAGCCGTCTATTCCGTAGCTCTGTTTGAGTTACAAATATTAGCAAATCGACGGTATCAAATACCCGTGCACTACAACGAGGGCTAGTAAGGAAAACATCAATAACATGTATATCAAATATACCTTTGATGGTGCCGACCTTCTTGTCGCTAAGTATTTCGGACGATTGCTTCGAGGACCCTGTCCTTGCAATAGAAGCACTCGATTCCGCTTAGGACCGACTGAGCTTCTTCTCGGCGAGGCATTGCGCTTGCCGCCCTTCTTGAAGGGCTTCTTTGCTCCTTAACTTTCTTAAAGGAGGATTGTTGACCATCAACACATGATTATCCTTCTTGATGTCCACTTCGCAGCCTTGACTTTGCGAAGAGCTCGGTGATCGTATTAGTGGAACCAATCGATTATGAGTCACTACAAAACTTTTGTATCGGGAGGGAGTGATTGCAGAACCTGTCAATCTTGAGCTCCTCTGGAATCGTGCATTCCAGCTTGCTCAAGCGTTGAGTGTAGCCCGACATCTTTATGGCGTGCTCACTAACGGAACTCCTTCCTCCATCTTGCGTTAAAGAACTTCTCGAGATCTCATATCTCTCGAGGGCTTGAGTCTCGAAACATGGTTTTCGGCTCTCGAGAATCTCAAAGGGCCGGGATAGGTTTCAAAATGATTTTGAAGCTCGGTTCCATAGCAAACAACATGGTGCTCTTAATCACACCATAATCATCTTTGCGTGGTGATAGACAGCTTTCTCATCATCGACGTAGCTTGATTCTGGGGGTCACCTAACGCTTTACCAATGACATAGTCCTTTTGTCCGCCATGTAATGATTCTTAGATTGCGGAACCAATTGGTGAAGTTAGACCCATTGTTTCTAAGCTTTTCCTTCTCAGCAAAATGTTGAAGTTGAAGTTGGATTTGGCCATGTGATCTACAGATTTGCAAGTACAATTTAGACTATGTTCATGATAAATAGTTCAACTTAATCAAATTACTAGATGAACTCCCACTAAATTCAACATCCCTCAAGTTGTTTAGTGAACACGATCCAAATTCACCACACCTAATCCGATCATCACGAGAAGAGATGTGGTTTCAATGGTGGACAACGAAGTGTCGATCATATCATTCATATGACTCATGCTTAACCTTTCGGTTCTTGTGTTCCGAGGCCATGCATACATGCTAGGCTCGTCAAGCTAGACCCAAGTATTTCGCGTGTGCAAAAGCTTGCACCCGTTGTATGTGAGCGTAGAGTCTATAGCACCCGATCATCACGTGATGCTTGGACACGAACTTCATAGCGGTGCATACTTGGGAGAACACTGTTTTTATCTTGATCTTTAAGTGAGGAATCATCTTATAATGCTACCGTCATGATCTAAGCATAATAAGATACATAAAGGATAAACATCACATGCATATAACTTTATGTGACATGGTATAGCCAATCTTCGCAATGATCTCCATCTTGTGCGTTACATGATCTCCATCACTCCACCATGATTGCCTCCACCACGAATAGCAACTAAAACTATTGCTAACTACTTAGCGATAAAGTAAAGCTATTACATGGCGTATAAGAAGTTGACTCGCAGGTCATACACAATTATAAAGACAACCATATGGCTCCTGCCGGTTGTGTATTCATTGACATGCAAGTCGTGAAACATTAAAAAACATGATCATCGCATACAATATACACATCACATCTTGGGCCATACCATATCACAGAAAACACTCCCTGCAAAAACAAGTTAGACGCCTCTACTTTGTTGTTGCATGTTTTACGTGGCTTATGGGAGTAGATGCTAAGAACGATTCTTACCTACGAAAAGCCACAACGGTGATATTATGGTTGCCAAACTCCGGTGTTAATCCCATGACAACTATAGTGAGAAAGCGACATCCACCGCATGTGTGGAACAAGCCACCGCGTCAAGTGCGGCGGTCTCGCGACGACGTCGCGTAAGGTTGGCTGGACCGCTTCAATCTCACTATCCGCGTCATAAGAAGAACACAAACATGAGGCTTGCAACAGAAAACATCAACGCCCGCAACAACCATGTTGCGTTCTACTCGTGAAACACATCTACGCATAGATCTAGCTCTGATACCACTGAAGGTTTCGCGGCATAGTAAATCAAAAATTTCTACAGATGCGAACAGAGGGAAAGCCAAGATCTAATCTAGGAGATGCAAACAACGAGAGAGATTGGATTAGATCTTCATACCCTTGAAGATTCGCCTGTTGAACGTTAAATGGGCGTGGGTGATGTAGTCGCACTTCTCCTCCTCGCGATCCGATCCGATCTAGCACCACAAGTGGCGGTGCCTCGTGAGATGCACACGTGCAGACCTCGACGTCTCCTCCTTCCTCGGACCAGCGAGTATGGCGGAGAGATAGATTGGATCTACAACACGGCGGCGTGGTGTATATGGTGGAGAATTTCTCTGCAGGCTTCGCCTACAAGCGGAAGGGAGAGAGGAAGGTAGCAAAGGCCTAGGGCTTGGAGGAAGGTGTGTAGTAGGGGGAGGCGCACCACCCTCTATATATAGAGGCGGCCAGCTCTGCCCTCCTCCAAGCCTATCTCTAGTTTAAACAATTTAAACTCTCCCTTATCTAGAAATCCTATCTCTAGTTTAAACGATTTAAACTCTCCCTTATCTAGAAATCCTATCTCTAGTTTAAACGAGTTTAAACTTATCCAGAATCGGCTGGGACCTATGGGGCCGTGTGCCCCTAATCGGCCAGGACACTCCCTCATAGGCCCATGCCCCTCCCGGAAGGTGGGTCCACGTTGGTCCCCTTCGGAAGGTTCTAGAAGCTTCCTACAATACCGATTAACGGAACAATTCGAACTCCAAAAACTGCACGCCTTATATGAATCTTATTCTCGGACCATTAGGAACCTCTCGTGATATCCGGATCCCATCGAGACTCCAAACAAAAATTCATAAACCAATTATCCAATCTATCCTAGCGTCGAGATCGTTAAGTGTGTGACCTGCGGGTTCGAGAATATGCGACATGATCTTCTATCAATAATCAACAGCGGGTGCAGGCACCCATATTTACTCCACACATTCATCGATGATCATATCGGATGAACCACGATGCCAGGATTCAATCAATCCCATATATATATTCCCTTCGTCTCGCGATATTTTACTTGCCCGAGATTCGATCGTCGTTGCGCATCATACCTAGTTCAATCTGCGTACCGGCAAGTACTTTACTCGTTCCGTAATCCGATATCACTTTGTGATTAACTCCTTAACCACATGCTTGCAAGAGGTGTTGATATCGATTACCGAGTGGGCCCAAGTATATCTCTCCAACTTGGGAGGACAAATTCCATCTCGATACATACAACCCAACAGATACTTTCCGATCACCGAGAGACACCTTTATGATCACCCTCTCATAGGATGACGTTTGATGACCTCAAAGCTTTCTTCGGTACCAGGAGTTGCATTATCTCATGGTCTAAGGAATACAATATTTGACATAGGAAAAGCTTCGCAAAGATGAACACGATGAAACGATCTAATTGCTTCGCTTAGTTTGGTCTCATCCATCATATCATTCTCCCAATGATATGATCTCATTATCAATTGACAACTCATGTCTATGGTTAGGAAACCTTAACCATCATTGATCAATGAGCTAGTCCTTAGAGGCGTACCAGGGACACGGTGTTGTTCACAAACCACACAAGTATTAATGTTTCCGCTTAATACAATTCTAGCATGGAATATAAACTTTATCATGAACAAGAATTATAATAATAAAATCTTTATTATTGCCTCTAGGGCATAATTGCAACACCCTCCCCCCCCGGAGTGCCGGACAATCCGGAACCTTCTAGAACATTCCCGATGAAAACACCGGAATCATTCCCGAACTCCGAAACGGGACTTTACTTATATGAATCTTATTCTCCGGACCATTCCGGATCACCTCGTGATATCCCGGATCCCATCCGAGACTCCGAACAACATTCGGTCCCTTTCTCATAATACCATAACTACTCAAAACAACGTCGAATCCTTAAGTGTGTCTCCCTACGGTTCGTGAATTATGCGGACATGATCGAGACACTTCTCTGAGCTATAACCAATAGAGGAATCTGGAAATTCATATGGCTCCCACATATTTCTACGATTAATTTGCGATCGAATGAACCACTTACATACGATACCAATTTCCCTTTGTCTCACGATAGTTTACTTATCCGAGGTTATGATCGTTGTATCTCGCATACCTAGTTCAACCTCGTTACCGATAAGTACTCTTTTCTTGTTCCTGATATGTGATCCCTTGTGACCCAGTCACATGCTTGCAAGCTAATTGGATGACATTCCACCGAGAGGGCCCAGTATATCCATCCGTCATATGGATGGACAAATCCCACTCTTGATCCATGTGTTTCAACCAATACTTTCCGAACACTCAATGCCACCTTTATAGCCACCCAGTTACGGTGTGGTGTTTGATGTCATCAAAGCATCCATCCGGTAAAGGTGATATGCATGATCTCATGGTCGAAGGAATTAGGTTACTATGTATCGAAGCATATAGCAAGTGAACTATTTAAATGACTTGATCTTTATGCTACGCTTATCTATAGGAGTATGTCCATCACATCATTCTCCTAATGATATGATCTTGTTGTTTAATAACATCTCTATGTTCATGATCAGGAAACCATGATCATATATTAACCAACAAGCTAGTTTAACAAGAGGCTTTACTAGGGACTCTTATTTTAGTTTACAAATCACACAAGTATTAATGTTTCCGGTTAATACAATTATAGCATGGTATGTAAACATTTATCATAAGTGTGAAGATATGATAATAACCACTTTATTATTGCCTCTTGGGCATATCTCCAACAGTCTCCCACTTGCACTAGAGTCAATAATCTAGTTTCAAACCTTTGTGTATTCAACACCTATGGCTTTCCGGTGTTGTATGTACACGATTGCTAGTGGTCAATTGATCTTCGGATCTGACACTTCCAGGTCCGTGTGTAATTGCATGTCTTTGCGTCTCTACGCATCACTCATTCTCTAATGAGATGGCTTTGTTTAAATTTGGTCTTTCGGTGTGACCTTTAGTTCTTTGGGGTTAAAACATGTTGATAATATTGTCGCACAATATATCTTCATAGTATTATCCCTCTGTGAACTACACCTAGTTTGATAACAAAACTATTTGACACAAATGCCCTCTTTTGCTGCTATAATAGCAGTCATATACTTAGCCTTTTGTTGTAGTATCTGTCACAATGTCTTAACTTTGGAACTCATCCAAATCCATTATGGAACTAACTTTCCATTATATTGTGCCACCCTTAGTTTAGATTGAGATAGACTTAATTTGTACTTTGTGACAAAGATAGTATCAATGTAGTACTTTTACAATGAACTAACCATCTATTTGTCACTTCTACAAATAATATACTCTTAGTTCTTCCAAAAGATCATAAGAATATCCTTACTATTGTCCAATGATCATCTTACGAATCATTCTGGTATATGCTCACAACATTTAGAGCATAGGACATATCTGGATTTGTACATATCACAGTATGTTTGATATAAATACTCTTTGTGATTTCATACATCAAGTATCAATCTATACTTGATTATTTGTTTCACTTTACCAAATGTCAATACACTTGAATATATCATCAACATTGAACTCTTTCAATCCTTTCTGTGCGACAAGAACCTTTTCTTGTAGTTTCTATATTGAACTCATTCAATATCTCGTCTATATGTACTTGGCACAACCATATTAGCGTCTATTGATGCCAAATATTTGGGTTTTGCCTAAGTCTTTCATCGGGATGAAATTCTTAATATGTGTTAATAAAAGATACATTATTTCCAATCAACAATATGTCTTCCACATAATGTATTAGAAACATGTCTTAGCGCTCCCACTTAATTTCTTGCAAATGCAAGCATCTCCATCGTCTCTGATGAACTTTTAAACTCCTTTAATAGTTTCATCACGGTGAAGATTCAACTCATGATGCTCACTTTAACCATTGAAGTTTGCATATGCTTTTAGCATCCTTTTGAATTAACAAAACCCTATGGACCGTGTTATGCACATGTCCTAGGTAACAATTCTATTAGAAGAACTTGTTTTGTTTATTCAACTACCATATAACAAATTATATGTAGTGGTTGCTACATTAATCCGTCTAGACTAAATATCACTATGAAAGATCAAATCTTGTCATAGTCAACCTTTGAACATTTTGTGAACTCTTTCCCAACATGTCGACTATTTCATAGATGTAAAACATCCATGTCTATTTCTTTATAGATCCAGACACAACCGTAAGGTCTTACACCTTTCTCGAGGGTCCTTCAAGTTCAAAACTTGATTTCTCGTGTATGGAACTATCACGGATTTTATGGCTTCAAGCCATTTGACGAAGTCAGGGCCCATCATCACTTCTTTGCATGTAGTCCGTTCATTATTTTCAAATAAAGATTCAACCCTCAAATCTTGGTATTTGATTGTTTACTCGACCTACTTGTTTCAATAGGAACTTAGATCTCTGTGACCACAACCTTTGAAGCACGTGAGCCATGAGCATTGTTGCTGCCTCCAAAACACTTTTCGGCGCTGCGCAACTCTGCACATATAGCTAAGGTTCTTTTAACCTTATCAAAGTTCTATTGTCCTCCCACTTAACTTTTCACGAAAAATTCCTTCTCAAAGAAACTTGACGTTCTAAGCAACAAACACTTTTGTCTCCGGTGTTTATGGAGGAATACTTAACAGTTTATACAAAGACAGGTTCATCCGACTTTGGTTGCACACATCTTTCTTATGTATAGCATACCAATGTTTAAGAAAGGACAACTTGGGTTTTATCCCAAACCATAACCTTATATGGTGTCATTTCAACGGATTATGATGAAGCTCTTTTCAGTGGAAAAACGGTAATCTCTAAAGCTTTTAATCTTTAAAATACAATGGCAGTTTTATGAATTACACCTTCGATCTTACCATGTCAAACAAGGTTTAATTACATATCTAGAACGCTCCATACTCTTTATGGTGTTTCGGGAAAATGCAAATCCACGGAACGATTCCTTAAATCTTAGGTATTATGCTAAACTTGTAACTTAAATATTTTCCTTTATGATCTTATCATAAACTATTCATATTATTGTTACAATGATTTTACACTTCATCTTGAAAGTCTTTGAACTTTTCAAGTGTTTCATACTTTATCCTTATTAAGTAAATATTCATATATTCACTCAAATTTTCGGAGAAAGCATATGAAGTTGAAATCCATCGCTTTTGACTACACATAATGGATTTCGTACAACAATATGTACAAGTTCCAATAAGCTAGTCATTCGTTCCCTTTTGGCCTATGAACGAAGTTTTAATTATCTCTAGGAAAGTTTCACAAGCGTCATTTGATCAAAAATCAGAAGACTCCAAAATTCCATCCACATGGAGTTTCTTCATGTTTTCTTTCCATTATAATTTAAACGGCGATGTCACTTCCTAAGTGATCTTTCAATCAATTTGTCTTTCGACATCTTTAGCACTAGTTTTATGGATGTGATTTTTCCAACGAGATTTGTGAATCATCCATCTTTTATGGATTACGGCAATTATTTGAATAACCCTTTTGTTCTCATAATACCTGATAAAACAAATCTTGAAGGCAAACTTTGATGTTTAACGAGCAACACAATAACCCTTTATTTGTTTTCGATGAACATCATCACATATTATTTTGCTAGTTACTTAGGCCATTGTAGTTCATGAATTGTGTTGTTTCGTATGACGATTCACACCAACAAATTCAGTATCAAATACTTAAGAACCACATTGTTTAATAAGCAAAGAATATAGCCATAACATGTATATCATCTATATACTTAAACTGAACAATTCTAGTCTTTACTTTTCTGCCATATATTTATGAGATTTTCTTTCAATATTTCCTTTTCTGTTTGAAAGAATCTATCAACATCAATAGTGGAGTCATACATATGACACATAGTCCAAAGCGTGTATAATAAAATACCAATGTCTTTGGACTTGCACTTTGAAGTAGATCACCATCATCAAATGTTTGGTGTTCTTCCAAATTCCTTTCTTTAGTAATCTCTTGGTGTAGTAAATATTTTACCTACATCAAATATTCACCTTTATCATGGAATTATCCATGATCAAGCTACTTTTAGCTTATAAAGATGAATCGTGAGTATAATGTTGCTATCCAAAACCTTTTGGTGGATTAGGACAACTAGTGTCTCCAACCCTTTGCAAATTCTCATCAAAATATGAGAACATGAACTTTGCCATATTATACTCTATCATGTTGTAACCAAAACTTCGTTTGAGATATCACAATATCTTCCACATCATGGTTTCAAACAACTCTTTCAGATCCTAGATAACCTTGATATTAAGAGAATCCTTTGAATATCAAGAATCATGGAGACAAACATGATACTTATATACTAACACTTGGAATTGTTACTCTTGATTTAATACTAATTATTAAACTTCATGGAGTAACGGAACTTCTTGAAAGTTTGCAATAGGACTTTTAAACTTTAGATTAACACTTCAAAACAATACGATACCAGTTAAGAAAGTAACTAACAGAATTCTATAGTTCTATCATCTCAATTATAACTAAGCGCAAGGTGGTAAACGGATGCCAATGACTACAACAACTATGCAAATTCACTTTGATTTAGTTTATGATAAATTGAGTTCTAATTAATAATTAAATTAATCTAGGTGAACTCCCACTCAAAACAATATCCCTCACATTGTTTTAGTGATCACGAACCAAATCCACCACATCAAAACCGATCATCACGAGAGTTGATATAGCTTCAATGGCGAACAATCAACATGTTCATCATATCTACTATATGACTCATGCTCTACCTTTCGGTAATCCGTGTTCCCGAGGCCATGTCATGCATGCTAGGCTCGTCAAGATCAAACCTTAGTTTCGCATGAGCAAATCTGGCTTGCTCACGTTGTATACACTTGTAGAATCTAACACACCCGATCATCACGTGGTGCTTGAAACAACAAGCTTTTAGCAACGGTGCTAACTAAGGGTGAACACTTTATGACTTGAAATTCATGTGCATGAGGGATCATCTTATAATGCTACCGTCGTCTACTAAGCAATACAAGATGCATAAAGGATTAACATCACATGCAATTCATAATATGTGATATGACATGGCCTTTCTTCTTTGTGCTTCCGATCTCCATCTTCAAGCACGGACATGATCTCCATCATCACCGACATTGCATCAAGGTCAATGATGCTTCTCCATGGTTGTTTTCCACCGGCTTCAACTATTACAACTACTTTGAATAGACACGCGGGTCTTAACAGAAATTAAAGACAACCATATGGCTCCTGCCGGTTGCCAACTTACAATAAGGAACATTGCATACATCATATATAATCACAATCATGGCCATATCACATCACAGCACACCCCTACAAAACAAAGTTAGACGCCTCTACTTTCTTTGTATATTTTACGTGGTTTGGGGCTTTCAATAATTGTCGTTCTAACTTACGAACAAGAACCACAACATTGATACTAGTATTGTTAATCACCCGTTGTAAATTGGATCTTAACTATGCTAGGAGAAACATGCACCCGCAAAGCCACTTATGCAATACAAGTTGCATGTCAAGCGTGGAGCAAGTCTCATGAACGATGTCATGTAAGGTTAGCCCGGGCCGCTTCATCCCAACATACCGCAAGATGCAAAGTACACAAGAAGCAATCGACAATAAAAGCATCAACGCCCACAATGACCATTGTGTTCTACTCAGGCAATGATCTACATATAGACACGGCTCGATACCCTTTGTAGGGGTTCGTAGCATGGAAAACAAAAAATTCTATCGCATACAAACAAACAAGCCAAGATCTATCTACTAGATTGTAGCGAGTCGATGGAATAACTTACCTCGAAGATTCCAAAGCGGTTTAACGAGAGCGATTCTCGTGGGTGATGTAGTCGTACTCTTCCGATCTCAAGATCGCGTGACGATCCTTCCCAGGCTGCGTTAAGCAGCGCTTCGTAATCGGTCACACGTTAAATTGACGAAGACCTTCCTCTCCCTTGTTCCAAAGCAGCGGAGGTTGTAGCACTCTCCTCGCGATTCAAGAAGACAACCAAGGTACCTAAGTAGAGGGAGATCCCGAGGCTTCGCCTTAAGCCGGAGCGAGTATGGTGGAGTATGAGAGAGCTATTAGTGGTCTAGAGATTAGACACACCAATTAGAAGGCTCTAAACCAGGCTAGAGCAATTAGAAGCTCTAAACCAAAACGGCTCTAAACCGAGATTAGAGGATAGGAACTTGTGTGTCTAGAGGAGGAGGCCCCGCCTCCTTTTATAGGTGGAGGGTGGCGCCAGGAGGGAGGGAGTCCTCCCCAACTCGGCCTAGGCTGGCGCCGCTTGGAGGAGAGGACCTCCTCCAAGTTGGTTTCAACCTCCTCTTGCTTGTTTCCCACAGTTTCCTGTTTCCCACAGTTCTGCTTTCCACAGCTCTGTTTTAGCCATTTGACTTTCAAACCGCGGTTTGACTTTTCAGTTTTGGAACAGCAAGAACACTTAGTACATGATGCAATCATTCAATGACACATTCATGTACCTCCCCCGGAGTGCCGGACAACTGAACCTTCTAGAACATTCCCGATGAAAACACCTAATCATTCCCGAACTCAAACGGACTTTCCTTATATGAATCTTATTCTCCGGACCATTCCGTATCACCTCGTGATATCCCGGATCCCATCCGAGACTCAACAACATTCGGTCTCTTTCTCATAATACCATAACTACTCAAAACAACGTCGAATCCTTAAGTGTGTCTCCACGGTTCGTGAATTATGCGGACATGATCGAGACACTTCTCCGAGCTATAACCAATAGAGGAATCTGAAATTCATATGGCTCCCACATATTTCTACGATTACTTTGCGATCGAATGAACCACTTACATACGATACCAATTTCCCTTTGTCTCACGATAGTTTACTTATCCGAGGTTATGATCGGTATCTCAAAGATACCTAGTTCAACCTCGTTACCGATAAGTACTCTTTTCGTTCCGTAATATGTGATCCCTTGTGAGCCAGTCACATGCTTGCAAGCTAATTGGATGACATTCCACCGAGAGGGCCCAGAGTATATCTATCCGTCATATGGATGGACAAATCCCACTCTTGATCCATGTGTTTCAACCAATACTTTCCGAACACTCAATGCCACCTTTATAGCCACCCGCCACGGTGTGGTGTTTGATGTCATCAAAGCATCCATCCGGTAAAGGTGATATGCATGATCTCATGGTCGAAGGAATTAGGTTACTATGTATCAGAAAGCATATAGCAATTGAACTATTTAAATGACTTGATCTTTATGCTACACTTATCTATAGGAGTATGTCCATCACATCATTCTCCTAATGATATGATCCTGTTGTTTAATAACATCTCTATGTTCATGATCAAGAAACCATGATCATATATTAACCAACAAGCTAGTTTAACAAGAGGCTTTACTAGGGACTCTTATTTTAGTTTACAAATCACACAAGTATTAATGTTTCCGGTTAATACAATTATAGCATGGTATGTAAACATTTATCATAAGTGTGAAGATATGATAATAACCACTTTATTATTGCCTCTTGGGCATATCTCCAACAAAGATGCCTATGATAGGGGCAATAAGAGCTCAAAGCTAATGAGTACCTTCCTTTCAGCATTGGGAAGCCTTTCAGACCTTCACAAAACCATTTTCACAACTTTGTTGAGTCACCACTTATTATATGAGCACTTTCTTGAGAGCATAGTTGCCATTCTTGTGTTTGTTCCAAAACTTGGTTAATTATGTCATGACTTTTATGCTTGTATGTCTGATATCTTTATCTCTAGTCTTTATGTGAACTTCAGAGGTGCCTTGACATTTATATTGTGCTCTTCAAACAAAGGCAAGCGAGATACCACTCTATCATACCTTATTATGAGCATTGCAATGTTGCTTATGTTTATGTTTCATGCTACTTATTATTATTGAGTTGGTTTCTCTTCATAGCTTGCAATGACTATTGAGTAGACTTAGTTGCATACTCTTTATTATGAATTGTCTAAGCATCTACTCCTGTGCTGAGAATATTTACATCATATGAAGCAAAGTGTTCGTGAAAGTTCTTTTATCGCACTCAGTTTTCAACTGAATTGCTTGAGGACAAGCAATAAGCTAAGCTTGGAGGGAGTTGATACGTTCAAAACGTATCTACTTTCTCGAACACTTTGTTATTGTTTTTTCTCTATACTTGTGTGATTTAGATACAACTAACACGGACTAACGCTGTTTTTAGCATAATTACCTTGGTGTCTTGTTTTTGTGCAGAAATTGAACTATCAGGAAAAATCCCGGAAAATATGCCAAAAACTATTTCTCACCTGAAGATCCACGGAGCCAGAAGGGGAGACAGAGAGGAGGCCTGGGGGGCCCAGACTCACCCCAGGCGCGGGCCCACTGACCCCGCGCCTAGGGGAGGTCTGGCCACCCCAGTCAGCTCCTCAGCCTCCCTCCGCGCCTATAAGTTGCCTTCTGGCCTAAAAGTAGAGGGGGGTTCGATAGTTTCCAGAAAGAGCTCCGCTCCGCCGCCGCCACGAAAAACCAAGATTCGGATCCAGAAACTACGTTCTGGCACCCTGCTGGGACGGGGAATTTGGAGAAGATCATCGCCATCGTCATCACCAACGCATCTCCATCAACCACCGATGTTTCCCTCATACACGAGTGAGTAATCCCCCGCTGTAGGCTTGGGTATGGTAGGGATTGGATGAGTTCTATCATGTAATCGAATAAGATCTGTTACGGGCATAGTGCCTAGTATCTCTATTAGTGTTATTCGACTTTGTTGCAATTTGTTGTGCTTAATGCTTGTCACTAGGATCCGAGTGCTATGATCTCAGATCTGAACTTATTATTGAATCATTATGATAATATTGTTTATAATCTTATCTGCAAGTTGTGTACACATATCATTGTCCGGATCCAAAGGCCCCAAAGTGACAATAATTGGGACAACCGGAGGGGATGGCTGTGGTGTGAGGATCACATGTGTTCATGGAGTGTTAATGCTTTGCTCCGGTGCTCTATTAAAAAGAGCACCTTAATTGCCAGTAGTTCCCTAGAGGCCCCGCTGCCACGAGCTGGCTGGACAAAAGATGTTGTGCAAGTTTTCATTGCGAGCACGTATGACTATATTTGGAGCACATGTCTAAGATTGTTTAGTACTTGGATGCTTGTTATTATTTATTTGCAATGCCCTAGTTCTTTAAAGTTACATGTTTAGACTCGTCCATGCAACGCCCGTCCATCCATCCCTATGCCTATCGCACTCGAATCCTACTGCTACCGTTACTGTTACTATTGCTACTGTTTCACTGTTACTGTTACTGCTATTGTTGATTTGCTATTGCTATTGATAAACTTCTGTGAGCAAGAACTATTTCTAGGTACAGCTGAACTGATAACTCAGTTGTTAAGGCTTGCAAGTATTCTTTGGCTCTCCTTGTGTCGAATCAATAAATTGGGTAATACTATCCGCGAAGACTGTTGCGGTCCCCTACACTTGTGGGTCATCACCCGGCTATTCCAGCCGAGCCAGACTAGTTATTTTGGTGTTTTTGTTTTTATAGTGGTTTTGGCATGTTTCCACTTTAATCCAAAAATGTCTTTCTATACTAAGACCTTTTAATTCCCTCTTCTAATAGAAAAGGCAGCGCTCCTGCCGGTTGCTTTAAAAATATATAAATAAATCACGGGACCATTTAATGGCGACTACAAACGCTACTGCAAGTCAAAGCCACACCGCTGTGTCCTCACATGTCCATCACACCTGGTAAGCTTGTTGTTGTAGAGATTGTTTAAAGTAAACAAATAAAATTCCGCCATGCTAAGCCCCAAAGAATCAATACACTAGAGCTAGTAGCAGTCACCAATGATGACAAACACAGATCGAAAGAGACTAAACCGAACTCACACCAACGAACACAGAAACCATAGGATCCTATCATCCTGCGCTGGCCTGGTCACACCACCATAGCAAGGATAGGTCTTGTTGTAGTAGAGCTTCCCGCAGTAGAATTTTTTTTTGTATTGTTAACGGACGGAAAGATTCACGTGACCTAGCATGTTGTGCATAGAAATGAAATGTCCACCTCAACCTGAAAAATGTTCCTACATAGTAAAAACAATATTCATTTGTTTGAAAAAAACATACTCACTTCGTCTCAAATTAATCGATGCATATTTGTCTAGACACGCATGTACCATATGTCGTTTGCAGAGCTTAACTTTGCACTCTAATTTCCACCCAATTTTGTCCATCTCCATCGCCAGAAAACCAAGCAGTCCGTTTGAAGTGTTCAAATCCAAGACTAGCCTTGTTCTTCACCTTAGCACTAGAGCCAAAGTCCGTATGGGGCGTTCACATCCATCAATTAGCTGGTTCTTCACCTTACCACTGTTACAATTGCGACAAGTAAATAACGAAGAACGAAAACGAAATCACAGCAAGGGGACACAGATTTAACGTGGAAAAACCTCTCCAACAAAGAGAGAAAAAACTCACGGATGCCAGCCAGCGAAACTTCACTATATCGAGGAGTGTTTACAAACGCCGGAGATTTCACATATACAACTCATCCCAACCGACGGCTTACAAGGGGTTTACGCTCGGCCCAAGCCTTCGGCGATGGGTTTCGCTCCACTCGTCAGAAGTTGGCCTATACTTTATAAAATTTGGATTGACATATAATAACCACCAGGCCCGTATGGGGCACACGTTCAGACTGTTCGACGGTACAGGGCCTCCAAATTAGGAGGGTCCCAACTTTATATGTTAGACTACCATCTGGTACAGCTAATCATCTGTTTACTAGAGGCTAATCAATTTCTCCTATAAAGTTAGAGGCAACCTAATGCATGGAATATGACAATACTAATACTACTCCAGGGCCCAACTCCCGAACGCCTCTTCCTCTCTTCCTCTTTTCTATTCCAGCAAGCGTCGTTCTCTTCATCTTCCAGCCACATCTTCTACCAAGACGATTTCAGTCTTGATTTCTGCATCCTAGATACTATATTGTTGCAATGAACAAGTATAAAATAAGTTGCAGGCTGCAACCTCAATCTATCATCTATTTATTTGATATTTGCTTCTTAGTTTCTCAACTCTTGCTCTGGTTCTGATCCCCTTGCTACCTGCTGCCGCCATGCGATCCAGTCGCATCCAATGGAGCTGGAAGCCTGGTCGCGAGTGTTTTTTGTCGAATGCCGAATCATCTAAGAGGAGGAACTGGACTAGCAGAGCCACACGAGCCGTAATCCTATAGTCTGCTTTCAAAATCAATCAAAAGGTTGTTAAATCCCACAGTGCTTCTATGTTGTGTTTTTGATACATGACACTTTGCAGAAGGTAGGCCTTGTTTCAAAAAATACTTTGCGGGAGGTTTCTTATGAAAAATTAATTGAAGGACTTTCGCGGTAGTACTTATGAATTCCAGATAATCATTTTATGATAAGATGCAATTCTTTCAAAATTATACACCAACATGATAAATATATTACAAACATAGTGTTCTCCTAATTATTAATGGTAATGTAAAGGGCCTAATTTTTGGTTTCGCACGTGGCCTCCGTTTTCTCGGATACGGACCTGATAACCACTAGATCGACCCTGACTAATTGCCGCTAGGTAGAGCCTAGAGTTACCACTTTCAGAAACAAAGCGACGAGTTCCCGTCGCATTCGTCTACGTACGTACCTAATCCCATGGCATTTTGCCACTGTCCCGCTGCTACGGCTAGGCTTCCACATACCACACATTCTCTGGTCGCTGCAACCCCAGAACCACCATTCCTACTACAGCGCTACACCAATCAAGCGACCGGCCGTCTCCTAAAATACGCAGTACGTTCCGACCTCCGAACGAACGGAAACTGACGGTGACATCTATCGCCGATCGAGTGCGCTGCCTGCCCGGAACGGAAGTTGGGAGCTGAGGGGGCTGCATCATCGTCAGGCCGAAGCTAGTTCGCCAACCCCATCTAACAACGTGGGAAAAGGGCAAGGGGGAAGGGGGAAGCTAAGCTGAAGCCAAACATCCCCCACCCCATGCCGTGCGCTCGTTTTCCTACCTAAAAGCTCCCTCGATCAGGCCGGCACAACTACTGAACCAGAGTCGTCTTGCCTTTATCTCTCCCCGACCCCGCACGGCCCCATATGTGGTTAACGGCTTTGATCAGACGAGGTTCCATAATCGTTTTTAAAATGGCAATGGTCATGACAAAGAAAATATACGTATGATGGCAGTGGATTATTGTACTACTACCTATATGATCACCATCTAGTTCACTTCGTATTAGTCGTAAGCCATTAGATCATATACATGTAGGATCAGTTTCTTTTGTTGCTCTATAAGTTTCTTTCTTGCCATGTTATCTATAGCCTCCTCGATGTGCGGAATTTACGAAAATGTAGAAAATGGCAAAGCGGTAGGATTATTAATCCTCGTGTGAATTCCACCGAACTCAATTCGCACGAAAGAATGTCTGATTACAATAAGCAAAACGGATAAAACGTTTGCACAAAATATGAGTCATATAGAATTTTTTTTCTATGAAATATAGTGCAAAGAAATTCTAAGAACCGACTCCGGAGAGGTATCAATGTTTCAAAATTTCTGGGTGAGTACACCATCCTCATGTGAATTCCACCGAACTCAATTCGCACGAAAGAATGTTCATTACAATAAGCAAAACGAAAAAAAAAACGTTTGCACAAAATATGAGTCATATACTACAAAATTTCCTATGAAATATAGTGCAAATAAATTCTAAGAAAAGTTACTATGGCTTACATTCCTAAGAACCGACTCCGGAGAGGTATCAATGTTTCAAATTTTCTGAATGAGTACACCATCCAGTTCACCCAGCACACTGCACAGGCGGAGAAGAGTGGAGAGTAACCGGTGGTTTTTTTTTTACAGCAGAAAAAACAAAAACAAACAACAAAGCAGGTGGCTCATCCACTGACGGAGACGTCACAAAGCGCACCAGGATCGCATGTAGAAACCGACGCCGCAGCGGCATGATGAAACGCACGCACGCACGCACGGACGGATGGGCGGGCGGGCGGACGAAGAAGAGGGAGAGGCAGGCAGGCAGCTACATAAAGGAAGGCGCGCCTGCGTTTCTCCTCAGCCGCCCTTCAGTGCCACTGCAAACCGACCCCGGCCGGCTCCTTTCGTCTTCCGTCCTCTGCCTGCCTGGCCGGCCGATCGATTGATCGGCGTCCGGCAGCCATGCCCGTGAAGGTGGAGGATCTGGTGCCGCACCCCTGCAAGGAGCAGTTCGGGGGGCTCGACTACTGCATCACCAGCCCGCCGCCATGGAGTACGTGTAGCACCATGAAGCCTCAGCGATCGATGGAAACCTGTATATCTAACGCCTCTGCTTGGTCTGTGCAGTCACCACGGTGATCGTGGGGTTCCAGCACTACCTGGTGATGCTCGGCACCACCGTCATCATCGCCACCATCCTCGTCCCGCTCATGGGCGGCGGCCATGTCAGCTCTCTTTCTTGTTTCTTCCCTTCTTTCATTTTGCGTCACACTGTCCTGTGCTGAGTGCTGACACGCTCGATGAATGGTGTGGCATTGCAGGAGGAGAAGGCGGTGGTGATCCAGACCATCCTGTTCCTGTCCGGGATCAACACGCTGCTGCAGGTCCACTTCGGCACGCGCCTCCCCGCCGTCATGGGCGGCTCATACACCTACATCTACCCCGCCGTCGCCATCATCATCAGCCCAAGATACCTCATCATCATCGACCCATTCGAGGTTCGAGCGTCATTTTCTGCACCTGTTTCCTTCCTCTGCCCTGTACCTGCTCCTGCTCCTGCTCTGCAGCAGTGGGTGGCAGCACGACTGAATCTGAATGACTGATCGACTCGAACGCCTCTCCCGTTTTCCTTCTTCAGAGGTTCGTGTTCACCATGCGGTCGCTCCAGGGCGCGCTCATCATCGCCGGCGTCTTCCAGGCCGTCATCGGCTTCTTCGGCATATGGCGGGTCTTCATCAGGTTCCTCAGCCCCCTTGCGGCCGTCCCCTTCGTCACCCTCTCCGCACTCGGCCTCTTCTACTTCGCCTTCCCCGGCGTCGCCAAATGCATCGAGATCGGACTCCCCACGCTCGTGCTGCTCATTATATTCGCTGAGGTCTCACTCTACCTTTAGTACCACTTTGCATCGATCTTCTCAACATTTATCACTGAATGAAAACTTGTGTGTTGCAGTACGCCTCTCACTACTTCGCGGCGGGGAGCTTCGTCTTCGGCCGGTGCGCCGTGCTGGTCACCGTGATCATCGTGTGGATCTTCGCCGAGATACTCACGGCCGCCGGCGCCTACAACGAGAGGAACCCCGTGACGCAGTTCGCCTGCCGCACTGACAGCTCCGGCCTCATCCACGCCGCGCCCTGGTACGGCTTACACGCTCAAACTATCTCTGACACGTTACTTCTCAGTCTTCTTGCTCCATCTCGAGAGGCCCGCTCACATATCCAGCGTGTTGCTTCTGCCATGAGCAGGGTCAGGTTCCCTTACCCGTTCCAGTGGGGGTACCCCATCTTCTGCGCCCAGGACTGCTTCGCCATGATGGCCGCTTCATTCGCCTCACTCATCGAGGTACTGCTGCACTTCATGCTATCTACACACACATGCTTTCATCGCTGCCATGTAGCGCTCCCTTTTTCAGTCTGGTTTGCACATCAGCAAAGACAATGCATCAGTCCATGTGGCCCAGCAGGCGCAAAACTATTTTCACATAAGCAAATCTGATCATCGGAAAGTCGATGGGTCAACAACTGAAACTCGTCTTCGGCAGTGTTTCAGTTCCTTGCAACTTTAAGCTTGTAACATGGCATGCCTGTATGGATGTGCAGATGTCCACCCCAGATATAAATAACACTAGCATAAGACTCAACATAGTTTTAATATAAGCTAAAATGTCACAAAACTGTATGCTGCAGAGTGTGTTTCACCTACTTGGATGACAGCCTACTGAACTGAAGCTCAACAATTAACATGTCATGCCTAAAAAAATTTGCCATGCTTATACGGCTATACCAGTTCCTCCTAAATCTACAAAATAGATAACATTATGTATACGTATAACATGTGAATGTCTTGGGTTTATTCTGACTAACAATCCTACTTTCAGTCTACCGGTACCCTAATTGCAGTGTCAAGGTACGCAGGCGCAACATGGGTTCCACCTTCAGTTTTTGCTCGTGGAATTGGCTGGCAGGTACCTCAAAAAACACAGTTAGACAGCTTAATTATTCTTCACATGAATCTTTCGCTCGGAGTTCACTCACTGTGATGCAACTTCCGAATTACCAGGGAATATCTATCATACTGGACGGGATGTGCGGTACATTGACAGGCACGGCAGCTTCAGTGTAATGATCTGCACGCCTATTCCAGTACTATATAGCATGCTAAAGGACAATTGCTAATAAGTTGCCTAAATGGAAAATTACCATCTGATTTTCCTCCTTTCATTGTATAGTGAGAACTCAGGTCTGCTGGCCTTGACACGAGTTGGAAGCAGACGAGTTATAAAGATTGCAGCCTTGTTCATGATTTTCTTCTCACTGTTTGGTACTGCTCCCATTCTCTGAATCTTCCAGCGTTATCAGTGGTCACTATTCGTAGTTAGCGACTTAAGTTGGCTGACATGGATTTACAATCAACAGGAAAATTTGGGGCAATCCTTGCATCTATTCCATTGCCAATTTTCTCTGCACTTTACTGCGTTCTGTTTGCTTATTCAGGTGAGACTTATGCATGCATTCATAAGAGTTTCATGGAATCGAAGTCTTTGAATGCTCGTAACACATTTTTGTTCTGTTGATCTTGTTTTCTGCCTGAAACAGCTGCTGCTGGCCTCTGCTACCTTCAATACTGCAACCTTAACACCCTGAGAACCAAGTTCATACTCAGTATCTCCTTGTTCCTGGGGCTGTCCATACCACAGTATTTCCGGGAGTTCGAGACATTCTACGGGTTTGGACCAGCTCACACACGTTCATTGGCGGTATGTATACTCGACCACAGGGTGACACAACTTGTTCTTATATCTTTCACACTGGTCATTACCTGAACCTTCTTATCCTGTTCCTTGAAATCTCAGTTCAATGTCATTGTCAATGTGATATTCTCCTCGCCCGCGACTGTTGCTGCCATACTTGCCTACCTTCTGGATTGCACACATCTCTACTGGGAACCCCATGTGAGGAAGGACAGGGGCTACCTGTGGTTGGAGAAATTCAAGTCCTACAGGCATGATGTCAGAAGTGAGGAGTTCTACGCCCTTCCGTATGGCATGAGCAAGTACTTCCCCTCTCTTTAGGAAATGTGACAATACGAGGATGAAGCAGTGGGAAGTAGAAATTAGAAGATGATTCAGGGATTCATCTGTATATGCAGAAATATGTGATGTTTCGATTCTTGCTTGTAAAACATTTTGGATGAGATATATAGCATACTTACTGTGAGATTCAGATGAGGATAATGTCATCATCAACCAACGAGAGCTTGCAATGCTTCTAACACCAGTTTTGCTTTGGTCTTGTCTCTGATCCAAAACAGCAGAAAACAAACGCCTTGTAACTCGATTTTATCTCTGAAATGGAAACACCAGAATGTAAACTTTTCACAAAGAACTGTATTGAGAAAACAGGTTTCGGTTCTTTCCCAGCTAGACTCTGCACTAGTCAGTAAATTTCCACGATTATCATTGAATAAACTGCACGTACAAGCCAATTTTAAGTCACCATCCTCACCTGCAATGCCGCTTCTTTTTGTATGCAACCTGTTCGGAACACCCGAATCTTGTTGGAATTTTACCAAAATATGAACTGATTTAGTTGCAGCAGGAGTCTACAGAGATTACCATATTCCTCCAAAACCATTCTTGCAAACCAATTAGGTGACCTCAATTTATACATAGGGTTTAGCACATTAATGGGTAGTAAACCTACCATTCAGCACATGTTATCACATATTGCTACCATACATTGCAGCAGGAGTCTACAGAGATTACCATATTCTTCCAAAACCATTCGGCACATGTTATCACATATTGCTACCATATATTGCAGCAGGAGTCTACAGAGATTCTGGCAAACCAATTAGGCAACCTCAAAGCCTAATTTATACATAGGGTTTAGCACGTTAATGGGTAGAAAATCTACCATTCGGCACATGTTATCACATACTGCTACCATATAAACACTAATATTCTATGGAAATTTTCCGACTATGGCACTGTCCGGCACAGCAACAGCCTTGGGCACCCAGACCCGGCCATGCTGCTCTGTGCTGAAGTTCACTCGTCTCCCGCCAGGCGGCTGCCTACCGGAGTTCCTCATACCCCGTGGCTTCAACTGAGATGTGGTTCTCATCTCCACCACACGCTGCTTCTCCTCGGAGCCCTTGGATTTTGCCGCCTGGATCATCCCTTGATCACCGCTGCTTAAATAGCTACTGCTCTCAGCAACCAGTTTCGGTTGTACGTTCACCTCCACCACTGTCTGCTTTTCCTGAAGGCCCTCTGTTTTTGCCTCCCAGGTGGCTCCTTGACCACCATTGCTCCTGTGGCTGCCCCTGCCCTCAGCTGCCGGATAGGGCTGAGCCTTCATCCCTGCCATGCCTGTGTGCTTGCCTCCTGAGGATTCCTTCTCCCCTTTGTTCTCCGACTTGAAGCCCCGAGCTAGTGATGCATCGGCCGCCTCGATTGGTATTCTAGCCAAGGCTGCTTCTGTGCCCTGCTCAATCAATCCCTTATTCCCCTTAATGTCCAAATTGACGCATCCCAGTATTGATACGTCTGTTGCCTTGCCGGACACAATGGTTGTAGCTGTTTCTGTGCTCCGGCCATCTGATCCCTTCTTCCCCTTGCGCTTGTACACCGGCCTGAGGGGCATTCGGTATGATGCATTGCCTGCATCAGCCTGCTCGCATGGCGAGCTGCTCACCTCAGATGCTGTGCCCTCAAATCCTGAGGCCTCCACCTTACCATCCGGCAAATCACTGCTTGGTGTCATGCTTGCCTGCCTGCCTCCTGAGGGTTTCTTCTTCCCCTTGTTGTCCGACTTGACGCCTAGTGGCGGCGATGCCTCAGCCGCCTTGCCAGGCATGCTGGCTGAGGCTGTTTCTGTGTTCTGGTCACTCGGTCGACTCTTCCCCGTGTTCTCCAGATTGACTACTGGCACTGGTGATGCCTCCACGGCCTCACCAATCGAGCTAGTCATGGCAGTTTCTGTACTCCGGCCATCAAATCCCTTCTTCCCCTGGTGCCTGTGCTTTGGCCTGGCGGGGCCTAGCGATTTGCCTTGATATCCTGAGGCCTCCTCCTTCCTCTTTTCCTCCGGCTTGCCTGCGTGAGATGGTGCGGAAACAGGCTTAACCGGCTCGCCTGGACCAGCAATCATACCGGCGGAGACATCCCCCTTCCCCTCATTCTGCGCCTTGAAGGAACCCCTAGGGGGTGCCTTGGCCGCGCCGCCGTCCGTCCCCTTCTGGCCACGGAAGCCTCCTGTAGCACCATCAACCTTCACGGCAGTACACTCCCCGCGCCGCGGTGGTCGATCCGCCACGACCACCAATCGCTGCCCTCCGCGGGCCCTCCCATTATTCCGGAAGGAGGAGGTACTCGACGAGGACGAGTCCCTCATCTCCGGCCTAGGAGCCGGCGCCGGCGCCGCCGCCGCCGCATCCCTAGCCCTTCTCGCCGCGGCCTCCTCCTCCCTCCTCCGCCGGTCCTCAATAAACCGCCTCATCGCGGCCTCCTCCTCCTCCTCCTGACGCTTCCGCTGCTCCTCCCTAACCCTCCTCGCCTCGGCCTCCTCCTCCTCCCGCCGCCGCCGCTCCTCCTTCTCCCTCAGACGGAGCTCCTGGAGGTCCCGGAGGCTGACGTAGTTGGGAGGGACGAGAGGCCTGCCCCGATACGGCCTCGCGCGCCGCACCGCCGCCGCCGCCGCGTCCATCCCGTCCCCTCCACTTCGGCGATCGCCGCAAAGGGGGAAGGGTAACGCTTCTGGAAGAAGATAAAACTCGCTTTCCTCGTGAGAAAAATATGACCCAGGGCCCCTGCCTGTGGCTCGTGCTCGTGTACTTATTCAGCGGCCCCCACCGGGCTTCTGTTCTAGAAAGTTCTACAGGCAAACCCCACACCCACAGGATCCAGGTCTGGTTTCGCAAACTTTTCTTACCGTGTCGTGTTTAACAGATCGTAGCAAAACCTTCAAACTGAGCACCGTGGAAAGGTAAAAAGAACGACTTGTGTTCAGTTGTTGACTGGATGATGATTAGTCTTCAAATTCTAGTGTACGAGGTTGGGTTAAACAAAGTTACCTCGAGTGATAGCCCTGCTAAAAAAATCGGCTGCCTATCAAATTTGTGTCATTGTTTGGTTTAGTTGGTTGTCAATGGATGTTCACACCCCTCTCTAAGCATATTTTTGCCAAATAGTTGGTCAACGAGGTTGTGGAGTATTCTAAGACCGGTGTTGATGCAGAAACACATCCGTGGACTTCCATTACAGATGAACATGGTGGTATAGCCGTGGAGCATAATTCTACCCACCATTTTCTAACGCGAACATAATTTCACATGTCCGATAGTAGAGATAAAAATATAACGAAAACTGGTATCTCTAGATCTAGCAAGACGGTTGGTCGTCTCTTGTTGGACAAGGCAACCACGGACAAGAGCAAGAAGGTGGGTGGTAGCCATCTCTCCGGCATTCTAAAGGATACGTATTTCTAGGTAAAAAGCAAGAAGAGTGGTGCCTCAAAGAAGTCATCCGCAGTTCATTGATGAATATCTCATCTCCATGGTTGTCATGTCCGGTGTCTCTACGATGAGTTTGATATTCTTTCTGTTGCCTTTTAGGTTGGGCTCCCCTACAAGGTGGTGACCCGTGTGTTAGGGTTTTGATAGTATGTTGAGGCGGTTTGTGGAATTACGTGCCGTGAAAGTAATTTGCATGTGATCTTATTGTAACGGTTTTCGCTTGGTTTCTGTTAATTAACTGGGAACTTCTCAAATCTTTAATTAATGGATGAGACCAATCTTTTGCCTATGTTTGAAAAGGGGAAAAAATCTGCCATTATCTGCACAGAGTGGGAATGGGCACAAATATGGAAATAGAAACAACATCTTACATAACAAGATCGGAAACGCGGAAGTTTCACGAAATTGATATGGGAACAATACCACATCTTCATCAATGGAAAAAAAGTAGAGAGGTATAGTTGGGCGACATAACTTCACATGCTAGGGTTTAAATTAATTATGTATGGCTCTCTTGTGCATGTGATTGTGTTCTTTGTTGAAAGATCAAGGTTTATCGACTAGATAGGAGAGTAAATAGGATATTGTAAAAGTTAGTTCAATAGAGTAACTAAAGTTGAAGTGACAAAATGTAAACTACATCGAGCAACAAGATGCAATAAAAGTAACACAATAAGTATAATCTAGATACGGAGACACCAAACATATCACAAAGTTCGAGTTGTTGGCAACAACTCCACGTCTTCGTTGAATATGCTAGGCACGAGGGATGAAAATGGGGGCCAAATCAGAGGTGCCAACTAATGGCACATTGTTTCCATAAAATGTGTGAAAAGAGGATATGAATATAAACCATGTAAACGAATATAGAGAAAGACAATATTAGAAACAAATATGGACCAAAATATGGTGTGAATAGATACGAAAAGAAGATATGAATATAAACCATGTAAACGAATATAGAGAAAGACAATGTCAGAAACAACTATGGACCAAAAAATTATGTGCCTATCAAATTTGTGTCGTTGCTTGGTTTAGTTGGTTGTCAATGGATGTTCACCCCTCCCTCTCAGCATATTTTTGCCAAATAACTGATTAATAAGGGTGGAGCATTCTTAGCCCAGTATGGATACCAAAACACACTCATGGACTTTCATTGCATATGGGCATGAAGGTATAGCCATGCAACATAACTCTACCCACCACTTCCCAGCTTAAACACATAATTTCACGTGTCCAATAGTAGAGATGAAAACGTGGCGAAGGCTAGTAGATCTAGATCTAGCAAGGCGGTTGGTTGCCTCTTGTTGGACAAGGCAACCAGGGACAAGAGCAAGAAGGTGGGCGGTAGACGTCGCTCCAGCATTCTGAAGGATAAGTATTTCAAGGTAAAAAAGCAAGAAGGTTGGTGCCTCAAAGAAGTCATTCGCAATTCATTGATGAATATCTGATATTTGTGGTTGTTGTGTCCGGTGTCTCTAGTGATGAGTCTGATGTCCTTTTTGTTGTCTTTTAGGTTAGGTTCACGTGTCAGGTGTCGACTAGTGTGTTAGGGCTTTGAAAGTATGTTGATGCGGTTGTGGAGTTTCGTGCCTCGCAAGTAGTCTGCATGTGATATTATTGCAACTATTTTCGCTATGTTTCTGTTAATTAACTAGGAACTTCTCTTCTCCTTAATTAATGTACGAGACCAATCTTTTGCCTCCATTTAAAAATGAGCAAAAATTTCCCGCCATTAGCTGAATAGAGTGGAAATGGAATACACATATGGAAACAGAAAAGGAAACTTACGGAACAAAAGCGAAAACAAAAAGTTTCGCGGAATAGATATGGAAATGAGCACATCTTCGAGTAGAACACCAATGAAAATAAGGTAGATAGGTAAAGTTGCGCGACATAACTTCAAGTGTGAAGGTTCAAAATATTGCTCACTCTTGCATGTGATTGTGTTCTTTGTTGAAAGATTTAGGTTTATCAACTACAAGAGGGTGAATAGGAGATTATAAAATTACTTCGATAGAGCAACTAAAGCCGAAGACACAATATGCAATAAAAGTAATGGAAAAATTAAATTCTGGAGACAAAGACACGAAACATATCCTGAAGTTCAAGTTGTTCGCAACAACTCCATGTCTTCGTTGGATAGGCTAGACACTAAATTTTGCGAAAGAAGATATGAATATATAATCCATGTAAACGCATATAGAGAAAGACAATGTCAAACACAAACTTGGACCGAATATTGTGAGCACAGATACGAAAGCAGATACTTGCTAGAACAAATATACCGTTGAATCATGTAGATAAAAACAAGCAAACTTAGGTTGTGCTTCTGCTGAGCCTGCTTGATTAGAGATGAAGGGTTGAGAGGTTTACCGGTTGGGTTGGGATTTTTTTGTGAGCTTGGCAATGTTCTAGTAGATTAAGCCAACTAACACCATACTTAAAATGGAATTTTTCCGTATTTATGGAAAAGGAAAATTCCGTTTCTGCAAGGGTATGGTAAATTCCATTTCTGTGGTAATTCTGCGAAAACATCGTACCATTTCTGCAAAAAGAAAGTATTCGTTTCCTTCCGCGAAACTAAGTTTCTTTTGTCAGTGGTTCCTCTTTGTTTCAATTATTCCACAAAAAAAGCCTACAAATATCCTCTCAGGTTTCATCCTTACTAGGCACGCAGGCCCCAAATCCCCGCCTTAGCCCCATTCTCCTTGAACTCAAGTTTCTCAAAACTTTAAACAGGGGTAGACCACCAAATCGTCACAAACTTGCTAGGCTTGTTCCATAGGTCGGAAGCTGTCAAATTTCTGAGAGTAACAAGTGAAGATATATATATGCTAGACTATGCTCTTGCTTTATGCTCAACCATGCTTATTGTGGAAATGACAGAGTAGGAGTGTCTTCTCTTATGTAGATGCAACACAATATGACAGAGGGCATGTACTAAGTCTTATACGAAGGCAGACATACACTAAGAGTTACACTAAGAAGTTCCATACAATAGTGTTTTTTTGAATAGCTTTGATATGGTAAGTACATACTACCAGAAATTTGTAATAACAAGTTATATTTCATATTTATTTTGTTGTTGAGATATTTCATAATTTTTTTACTACATGATATTCACATCACAAGCACTGACCAAAACTGCATGTTTGAGGCTATGCTCACGTTCTGAACGCAGTCTGTTTACGAGCAAAAGTGTGTACTACCTGAATTACTATGCACATATCATGTGCACCAGCAGGAGATTCAGAGAAACCTCATACTCTAATTACTAAGTACCATAAAAATTTCTCAACAATTTATGGTCCATCCACGACCCAAGAAAGAAGAACCTTTTTTACCACGCAGTTGAGTTATTATCAAGATGTTCTAAGCATAACCATAGTTGGTGTGGCATCCCGCAAAACCACTACTAGAAAATCGCGTTGCATCATCATGACCGCATGCTCATGTCATCATGCCACATTGCATTTGAGCATCGTCATCAGCATGCATATTATTTTACTGGAAACTATGTTGCGAAAGTCTACTGTTTTCTGAAACTAGCCCCCCTTCTATTTCAAATTAAACCCCAGAGGCTTCCGGATATTTTGTTTGTCTAAAAATTAATTACAAGAGTTTATCGCAAACCAAATAAAATATTAAATTATTTTAGGGGGGCAGTCGAACGGGCCGATTCGACCCGAACGACCACCCCCGAAATAAAATCGGTCCACCAAAATCCCTAGTCTACCCAACCTAATCTACCCACCCTTGCCTCCACCTCACCCTGGCCAATCACCATATGCCACCTCACCTTTTTCCCTTCCCCACCCAACCAGCATCTGCCACCTAATCCTACCCCTTTCCCCACCCCTCTCTCTCTCCCCCTCTACCAGCCTGGCCCCACCACCCGTCTGACCCCACCTCACCCAGTCAACCCACCACCCCGCTACCCCTGGCCCGCCCCGGCCCCACCAGAGCGGCCCCGTCCCCCACCTTCCGCTCCCTCTTCTCCCTCAGCGGCCCGACCTCCTCCACCGCCTCGGCACCGTCTCCCCAAGCCCCCTCCAGCGTCCCCCGACACGCGGCCTCACCTTGCCGACGCCGGTGGCCCCTCTTCCTCCATGCGACCTTCCCCTCTGCCACCACCCTCCGCCGCCAGGGCCCGCGGCCGCGCTCGCCTCCCCCGTTCTCTCATCCTCGCCCGCTCAACACGGCCGCTGCCTCAACCCTCCTCGCTTGCGCGTCTCCCCCTCCAGCGTCCCCCGCCAGCGCCCCGGCCTTGATCCCTCTCCATCGCCTCGCCTCTTCCCCTCGCGGACGTCGCCCACGGAGTCTCCCTTCCGCTACCGACGCTCCCCTGCTCTTCCCGCGGCGCTCCCTCCTCTCCGTGCAAGCCCTCCTCCGCTCGGGCTCTCCTCCGTCTCCGTCGTGGGCCGCGCCGCCCCGCCTCCTCGTCGAGCTCCGAGGCCCGTGCCCGTCCCCTCTCTGCGGGTTCGCCTTCTCGCCTCCTCCGCTCCAGCGCGCCGTCCTCCTCCGGCCGAGCTCGGCTCCTCGTGTGCTGCTCGCCTCCGGCGCTTCCCTCGTCCCGCGTCGCGAGCCACCATTTCCTGCCGCCTCCGCCGTGCAAGCCTCGCCGCCGCCGCCAGGGCTCCAGCTCCGCCATCCCCTGGTGGCGCCCGCAGGTTCCTCCTGCTCGGCCGCGGCCTCGTGCCTCCTCGCCGGCTTCGGTCTTGTCCTCCTCGGCGTCGCCTGCACGCGTGAAGCCACGGCCGTCCCCTACCTCGTCCGCCTTCTGGCCGGCCGGACCTTGCTGTAGAGCCGCCAACATCGTCTGCCGTCGCCCGGCCACTCTAGAGCACCGACTACAACCCCCACCGCCGAGGATGCCCCTGTGAATCCTGTGCTTGCAGCAGTGTGCGGAGTCGTCGCTTTGCCGTCCCACGCCTGTCACGTTCGGATCCCCTGTCCCAGCGCTCCGCCATTTCCTTGTCATTTGTTTGCGAGCTCGTGGACTGTCATGAACCAGATCGAGAATATCTCCTTCATGGGTTGGATGGAACCGCAAGATCATCGACATGGATCCGATGGTCGGACTCGAAGCCCGATCCCGGCGCCGAAGCCGAGAACCCCGACAAGAACCACGACACGGATACACCGAGTTCGCCATCGAGGAAACCAAGGTCGTCGACATGGAACCGATGGACGCCAAGTACTCCTTCCCGGATGCGATGCTCGAGAACCCGGACGGTAAGGACACCGACGCAGAACGCCAAGTTTTTCATCCCGGACGCCAAGACAGACCTGATACGCGGGCCCGACAAGATCGACATCGACCAGGGCGAGACCGATGTGCCCCCGACGCCAGAACAAGTTCTCCTTCCCGGAAGCATCGACGCTCATGCGACAAGATCTACCCCAGTAATCCGAGAACTCTCCCGCCGAGGCCGAACCCCAGATCCGAACCCTGTCGAACCCCGAACCCCCGGAACCCAAGATCGCCGAGACCCCTCAATGTGTGAACCCTTTCCCGAAAACCCTATTTTATAATATAATAAAACTTGTTGCATATTAATTATTCATCTCGCATGCATATCATTGGGTTGGGGGCCTTATGCCGATTCACCTTATAATTAAATATGGGGCCCATATGCGGGCAAATCTAGTCTTATATTGGCCTCATTTAAATTGGTGTAGCGAATCGGTGATATATTTTGCCATGTTGAATCAACATTTATTTGCGGGGTAGTTAAATAACTTGAACCGTTTAATTAAATGTCGGGACCCCGGCTCCGCTTAATATTGACCTAATTGCATTGCACCTTTGCCATGCCATACATCATACATGCATCATGCCGATCTTCTGCTGTAGTATTAAATAGTGCATCCGGTGTTTCTTCTAGTGTTTTGCTTCTTCGCGGATAAGGCCGTTGAGTTGATGCGAGAGTCGACCCGATCTTCGGTTGAACCTTCGGCAATGTTTTCAGGCGAGCATCTCCCCTTTTTCTACCTATCTTACTTTTATAGTATTTACTCCCTTCTGTTGATCTATTGCTATCTGTGTTGCGAGGCTCTAGTTTTCGTACCCGTGATATCCCTTGCAGCCTTATATTGCCTTGGACACACCCTATTACCTGTTGATTGGTAGATAGTTGGACCTGCGCGTCGTAGTCGCTTGCTCAAGTGCTGTTGCGTGTCGTCAAGTGCCACAGTTGTTGGTGTATTGCCGCATGTTTGTTGTTGGAGGTGATCATGGGTTTTACTTATCGCTCACTTTAATTCATGTTTAACAACTAAAATTGAAGTAAGTAAGCAGAGGCATCGGTGGGTGATAGATAATATTTGGTTTCCGACCGCCCACTTGTGTCCCGTAGGACCCCGAGTACTTGATACATGTTCCTTGATTTATCGCGCTATCCACATCCGGGAGGATTATGGGACCCCCTGTGTAACACCCTCAGAATCGGACCTATGCAAGTTTGGGCAAAATTCACCAAACCCGCATAGAAACGATTCAAAGGTGCCCACCAGGCACTTTCGTGCGGGTGGAAAACGAAGTAATAACATTACACAACAGTCCTCGATGGGACCCACAGAACAGATATATATATAACAGCGACTCAATGAGTCAAGAATACGAATATCTGGTACAAAGATCCAAATCACCCTTAAAGCGGTAGAGCGTCCACTACGGACAAGATGCAAATGGGGCTAAGAGCCCGAAGAATAACCAATGGCGTCCATAACCCTGCCCGAGCCAAGCGGAAGGGTAACCACTAACGACGTCGATCTCAAAACCGCTTAAACAAAAGGTGCCGACAAAGGGCAAAGGAAAAAGAGGCGTCAAGATCGAGGCCGACACAGCGAGGCTAGAATTGGCGGTCCTCGCCTACATAGGTATGGTGGATCGAGCGGCGGCATGCACTAAACAACCTATAGAGACTCGATACAACTGGCGGTTATCAGAGAGGGGTAAGAATGACCTAACCGGATCCAACCTGAAGCTATCACCAAACAAACCCATCCTGGTGTTTCCCCCTCGAGACCAAACGAGGAAGTCAACCGAGGAACTCTCACAGTTGGCAGTTTTATTTATTCAGATATAGTTGCGGCACTTTACTAGTCAAGTTTAGATAATCGTCCTGATAAAATAAACAGTGGGCACTTTTAGTTAACCATTCCGTGATAGTTGCAACAATTACTAATCAAATACAGATAGCATGATATAATCCCAAAACCCAGCAGTTGTTGGTACTTTTATTCAGCCAATTCGTTGTAGTTGCATTACTTACTAGTCAGATACAATTGTCGCGAGCGACAACCAAACAAGCAATTGTGGGCAGTATTAATTAGCCATTCCATTATAGTAAAGCTGATTACTAGTCATTATAAGTCAAATTTATAGCAGTAAACTTTAGTTATGCTTGTCTATGATCGAGATACTGTGCTCCAAGTCGTCCATATCCGCGGACACGGCTTTCAGAAAGTTTTACCCGGCCGGGGTGCACCAATAGCAACACACGCTCGATCAACCTCGGAAAAACCAAATCAAAACCCAACGAGGCTTTCACGACGAACAATCACAGATTCAGAAATATTTCATGGGCCACCCTTTGAGTAGAATCCATAGCGAGTAAGCAAGCTCCGGCGGCCTCAAGGTTGCGACAATGGTCATGGCGGCGGGAACCCGAAAGTGGCTGGGCTTGTCGATCTGGTAAACATTCCGATCCTAAGCGACAAGATGCGAGACCTCGCACAATCGTAAATAAAGCGGTAAAACATGGCATAAGTACAGGATCGTAAATAAAACCTCAAACTAGTTGTGGCCCCAAGAAATAAGATGAATCAAGCTCGCTCAGGGGTCCCATATACCTCCCGGATGTGGATATAGCGCATAAAATCAAGGAACAGTATCAAGTACTCGGGGTCTTACGGGACACAAGTGGGCGTTGGAAACCAAATATTATCTATCACCCACCGATGCCTCGCTTATTCAATTTTAGTTGTTAAACAGAATTTTAAAGTGACGATAAGTAAAACTAGAATCATCTCCAACCTCAACATGCGGCAATACATCAACAAGCGTGGCATATGACGACACACATCAGACTTGAGCAAGCAATCGCGACGCAAGTCCAACTATCTACCAAACAACGGGTAATAGGATGTGTCCAAGGCAATATAGGGCTGCACGGTATGTCAGTGCGAAACTAAAGCATCGCAACACAGATAGCAATAGATCAACAGGAGGGAATAAAGACTATAAAAGTAAGATAGGTAGAAAGGGGGAGATGCTCGCCTGAAAACATGTCGAAGGGTTCAACCGGAGATCGGGTCGAAGCTCACATCAACTCAACGGCCTTATCCGCGAAGAAGCAAAACACTAGAAGGAACACCGGATGCAATATTTAATACAACGGCAGAAGATCGGCATGATGCATGAATGATGCATGGCATGGCAAAGGTGCGATGCAATTAGGTCAAGATTAAGCGGAACCGGGGTCCCGACAATTAATTAGATGGTTCAAGTTATTTAGAACCCCCGCAATTTAAATGTTGTTTTATCAAGGCAAGATAAGATACCGGTTCGCTACACGAGTTTAGATGAGGCCAATATGAGACTAGATTTGCCCGCATATGGGCCCCATGTTTGATTATTAGGTGAATCGGCATAAGACCCCCAAACCACAGATATGCATGCGAGTATGACAATTCAATATGCAACAAGTTGTTATTTCATTTGTAAAATAGGGCTCGAGAAAGGGATTCACACATTAGGGGTCTCGACGATCTTGGGGGTCCGGGGTTCGGGTTCAGGGTCCAGGGTTCGACGGATTGGTCTCGGCGGGAACGTTCTCGGACTCCGGGGTCGTTCTCGGTAACGGGGTAGATCTTGTGGAGTCCGGTAAGCCGGACTTGGTTTGGTGTCGGGGCGAAACGGGTGCTTCCGGTTCGGTGTCGTTCTTGCCGTCGGCCAGATCTTGCCGGGTCCCACGGGGTCGTTCTTGCCGTTGCGCGGTTCTTGTTGGTTCCGCGCCATCGAGTCGGTCTTGGCATTCGGGGGAGTACTTGGCGTCCGGGGTGCGGTACTTGTGGTACAGGTGGCGATCTTGGCGTCCTCGAGGAAGAACTCGGTGTATCCGTGTCGTGGTTCCTGTCGGGGTTCTCGGCTTCGGGGTTCGCGTCCGTGATGTCGATCTTGTTGCACGGCGGGATCGGCCTTCGGGTCCGTGAGGCGGTCTTGATGCTCCGTGAAGGAGGTCTTGTTGATCTGCGACGGAGAGCTTAGCGGCATCGGGGTCCGAGAAGGGGATCTTGGTGCGGGGCTTAGAATCCTCGAGACTGGGGTCATTCGGGGTTTGGGAAGATCTTGAACAGGAACGCAAGTTCAACACATGAGCAGCATGTCACCCCCACATCACTACTCCCCTGTGCAACGACAGGAAACAACTCCCACCGAACAACAAAAAAGGGGTAGGACCAACTGCTGTCCATGCGACACATCAAGAGGCCACAGGTGCTGCAGAACGGGGACGCGGCGCAGGATGGGGGATGGAGGTCGAGGCTGCGCGCCTAGGAGGAGGAGGGGCGGCTCGGCGCCAGGAGATCGCAGAGAACGCGGCGGCGGCGGTTGCCCGGCGAGAGGAGGTGGCGGCGGCGAGCGGGAGGAGGTCTGGCGAGACCGAGCGGAGGCGGCGGAAGGACGTGGGCCTGAGGCGGCGGGGTGAGCTCAGGGCGGCGAGGCCGGGGCCGACGAGGTTGGCGACGCGGAGGAGGACCGGAGGGAAGGCCGCGGAGAGGCGAGATGCCGAGGGACCGCAGGGCGGCGGCGGGAGGCGCCTGGCGGGCCGCAGAGGCGGCCTTGGCTCGGGCAGCCGGGTGGCGGAGACGATGGCGACAGCGGGCTCGTCTTGCCGGAGGAGGCAGTCTTGGCGGGCGAGCCGGGCTGAGGAGGGCAGCTTGGTGGAGGCGAGGCGGGTCGCGACCGAGGCGCCTGAGGTCGAGGACGCTGCCGCTGGCGCGGACGGACCGGCAGCGCCAGCGGGTTACCTCGGAGACCGGCGGCGCACGCGGTCGGGCCGGAAGGCGAGAGGCGGTGTCGCTGCAGGGCGGCGCTGGCCTTCGGGCCAGGCGCCAGAGAGAAGGAGGAGGAGGTGGCCGGGCCAGGCGGGAGGGAGCGAGGGAGCGGTCAGGCGGTTGCGTCTGCGGGAGCCGTGCGTGCGGGTAAAGAGACGGGAGAGAGAGGCAGGAGAGCGGGCGAGGTGGGGCTGCAGCGGGTCAGGCGGTGGCCAGGCGGGTGTGTGAACGCTGGGGTGGGATCGGATGAGGCCGTGCGTGTGTGTCTTTGGAGAGTTTTGAGGGTTGGTGGGGTGAGTTGGTGGGAGATTGGGTGAGAGAGGGAGGGACACGTGGCATGTTGGGGTTGGGTGAGGGATAGGGGTTAGCGAGGTGGCGCGGTTATTGGCCGGGTGAGGTGGCAGGAGGGATGGGTAGAGAACTAGGTAGTTTTAGGATTAATAGGGCGACTTGATGGACCGGTTTAGTTTTCTGGGCGGTCGTCGTCAATCGCCCGTTCGACTGCCCCACTAAAATAATTTAATATTTTTATTTGTTTTCAAATAACTTTTTATAATTAGTTTTCGACAAACAAAATATCCGGAACTTCCGGGGGTTTGGCGTTTGAATAAAAGTTGGGGCGTTTTAGAAAACAAAACGGGTGTTGCGAGAATAGTTTTGGCAAACAATGCATGACGATGACGATGCAATGCACAAATTCAACGCGATTTTCTAGCAGTGGTTTTGCGGGATGCCACAATTCGACACCACTAACAAGGGATCTCGCCCTCGAGATCCGCCTCATGGTACCGGAAGGAAGGGTCGGCGATCTGCGTCTTCTTGCTTCGTGTAGATCCTCGCGACACCACTAACAAGAGGTCGTTGTCCGTGATTGTCGAGGGAACACTCCGGGAACAACAGGTCGAAGGTAGAGGTATCAACAAATAAAGCCACCTCTAACTCCGGTGGAAAAGGGGGACCGATGCATTCTCATCCACTTCAATGTACAAAAGCGAATAGAAGGGGTAGTCGGCATGGGGGCCAATCCATCACGCACCCAAACTATTACTCCGCACAATCAGTAGAAGAGCGTGCAACCATTCTCGAATCGGTCAAGATCTCGACAAGCGAGGTTCGAAACAAAGGAGTGATGCGACTGCGCCGGATCTGGCGTAGATGATGTCGTTCGTGGGAAAACACCGGATAACACGACAAGGAACAAAGAATGGCACCACGAGAAGGATTCCTCGGCGAGATGAAGACCGGATGTAGCAACACCGTTATCGGAGGAGGAAGCGAAACCACGAAGGTACGGAAACCCAACCACGAGAATTCTGGACTCGAGCAAGAGAAGAGCGGATTCAAAACACGTCGGGTAAGAGGAGAATAGCGAGGGTAAGAAGTAAAATCAGACCTAACCGTAACTATCCAACCGATTTTGCAAAATAGTTTTGACACTCTACTTGGCCGTTAGCTAGGTTATCCTACAGGCTGGACTTGTGGGGTATCGCAACCTTGAGCTCGATACCACTCTGTAACACCCTCAGAATCGGACCTATGCAAGTTTGGGCAAAATTCACCAAACCCGCATAGAAACGATTCAAAGGTGCCCACCAGGCACTTTCGTGCGGGTGGAAAACGAAGTAATAACATTACACAACAGTCCTCGATGGGACCCACAGAACAGATATATATATAACAGTGACTCAATGAGTCAAGAATACAGATATACGGTACAAAGATCCAAATCACCCTTAAAACGGTAGAGCGTCCAGCTACGGACAAGATGCAAATGGGGCTAAGAGCCCTGAAGAATAACCATTGGCGTCCATAACCCTGCCCAGGCCAAGCCGGAAGGGTAACCCTGCTAACGACGTCGATCTCAAAACCTGCTTAAACAAAAGGGGTGCCGACAAAGGGCAAAGGAAAAGAGGCGTCAAGATCGAGGCCAAGACACGGCGAGGCTAGAATTCGCGGTCCTCGCCTACATAGGTATGGTGGACTGAGCGGCGGCATGCACTAAACAACCTATAGAGACTCGATACAATGGCGGTTATCGAGAGGGGTAAGAATGACCTAACGGATCCAACGAAGCTATCACCAAACAAACCCATCTGGTGTTTCCCCTCGAGACCAAACGAGGAAGTCAACCGAGGAACTCTCACGGTTGGCGCTTTTATTTATTCGAGATATAGTTGCGGCACTTTACTAGTCAAGTTTAGATAATCGTCGATAAAATAAAGCAGTGGGCACTTTTAGTTAACCATTCCGTGATAGTTGCAACAATTACTAATCAAATACAGATAGCATGATATAATCCCAAAACCCAGCAGTTGTTGGTACTTTTATTCAGCCAATTCGTTGTAGTTGCATTACTTACTAGTCAGATACAATTGTCATGAGCGACAACCAAACAAGCAATTGTGGGCGTATTAATTAGCCATTCCATTATAGTAAAGCTGATTACTAGTCATTATAAGTCAAATTTATAGCATAAACTTTAGTTATGCTTGTCTATGATCGAGATCGTGCTCCAAGTCGTCCATATCCGCGACACGGCTTTTCAGAAAGTTTTACCCGGCCGGGTGCACCAATAGCAACACACGCCGATCAACCTCGGAAAAACCAAATCAAAACCCGAGGCTTTCACGATCGAACAATCACAGGATTCAGAAATATTTCATGGGGCCACCCTTTGAGTAGAATCCATAGCAGTAAGCAAGCTCGAGGCGGCCTCAAGGTTGCGACAATGGTCATGTAGCGGGAACCCGAAAGTGTGGCTGGGCTTGTCGATCAGCGTAAACATTCCGATCCTAAGCAAGATGCAGCGTGCGTTACAATCGTAAATAAATAAGAAACATGGCATAAGTACAGGATCGTAAATAAAACCTCAAACTAGTTGTGGCCCCAAGAAATAAGACTGAATCAAGCTCTGGCTCAGGGGGGTCCCATATACCTCCCGGATGTGGATAGCGCGCAAAATCAAGGAACAGGTATCAAGTACTCGGGGTCTTACGGGACACAAGTGGGCGTTTGGAAACCAAATATTATCTATCACCCACCGATGCCTCTGCTTATTCAATTTTAGTTGTTAAACAGAATTTTAAAGTGACGATAAGTAAAACTAGAATCATCTCCAACCTCAACATGCGGCAATACATCAACAACTGTGGCATATGACGACACACATCAGCACTTGAGCAAGCAACTGCGACGCGCAAGTCCAACTATCTACCAAACAACAGGTAATAGGATGTGTCCAAGGCAATATAGGGCTGCACGGTATGTCACAGGTACGGAAACTAAAGCATCGCAACACAGATAGCAATAGATCAACAGGAGGGAATAAAGACTATAAAAGTAAGATAGGTAGAAAGGGGGAGATGCTCGCCTGAAAACATGTCGAAGGGTTCAACCGGAGATCGGGTCGAAGCTCACATCAACTCAACGGCCTTATCCGCGAAGAAGCAAAACACTAGAAGGAACACCGGATGCAATATTTAATACAACGGCAGAAGATCGGCATGATGCATGAATGATGCATGGCATGGCAAAGTGCGATGCAATTAGGTCAAGATTAAGCGGAACCGGGGGTCCCGACAATTAATTAAACGGTTCAAGTGATTTAGAAAACCCCCGCAATTTAAATGTTGTTTTAACAAGGCAAGATAAGATACCGGTTACTACGAGTTTAGATGAGGCCAATATGAGACTAGATTTGCCCGCATATGGGCCCCATGTTTGATTATTAGGTGAATCGGCATAAGACCCCCAAACCACAGATATGCATGCGAGTATGACAATTCAATATGCAACAAGTTGTTATTTCATTTGTAAAATAGGGCTCGAGAAAGGGATTCACACATTAGGGGTCTCGACGATCTTGGGGGTCCGGGGTTCGGGTTCAGGGTCCAGGGTTCGACGGATTGGTCTCGGCGGGAACGTTCTCGGACTCCGGGGTCGTTCTCGGTAACGGGGTAGATCTTGTGGAGTCCGGTAAGCCGGACTTGGTTTGTGTCGGTAAACGGGTGCTTCGGTTGATTGTCGTTCTTGCCGTCGGCCAGATCTTGCCGGGTCCCACGGGGTCGTTCTTGCCGTTGCGCGGTTCTTGTTGGTTCCGCGCCATCGAGTCGGTCTTGGCATTCGGGGGAGTACTTGGCGTCCGGGGTGCGGTACTTGTGGTACAGGTGGCGATCTTGGCGTCCTCGAGGAAGAACTCGGTGTATCCGTGTCGTGGTTCCTGTCGGGGTTCTCGGCTTCGGGGTTCGCGTCCGTGATGTCGATCTTGTTGCACGGCGGGATCGGCCTTCGGGTCCGTGAGGCGGTCTTGATGCTCCGTGAAGGAGGTCTTGTTGATCTGCGACGGAGAGCTTAGCGGCATCGGGGTCCGAGAAGGGGATCTTGGTGTGGGGCTTAGAATCCTCGAGACTGGGGTCATTCGGGGTTCGGGAAGATCTTGAACAGGAACGCAAGTTCAACACATGAGCAGCATGTCACCCCCACATCACTACTCCCCTGTGCAACGACAGGAAACAACTCCCACCGAACAACAAAAAAGGGGTAGGACCAACTGCTGTCCATGCGACACATCAAGAGGCCACAGGTGCTGCAGAACGGGGACGCGGCGCAGGACGGGGGATGGAGGTCGAGGCTGCGCGCCGGGGAGGAGGAGGGGCGGCTCGGCGCCAGGAGATCGCAGAGAACGCGGCGGCGGCGGTTGCCCGGCGAGGCGAAGGAGGAGGTGGCCGCGAGCGCGGAGGAGGTCTGGCGAGACCGAGCGGAGGCGGCGTGGGCTGAGGCGAGGTGAGCTCAGGCGAGGCAGGCCGACGAGGTTGGCGGCGAGGAGGACCGGAGGAAGGCCGCGAGAGGCGAGATGCCGAGACATGGCGGCGGGAGGCGCCCGCTCGAGGCGGCACGCCGTGCAGGCCAGCCGCTCGGGCAGCGGGTGGCGGAGACGATGGCGACAGCGGGCTCGTCTTGGCGGAGGCCGGTCTTGTGAGCGGCGGGCCGAGAGGGCGAGCTTGGTGACGCTGGGCGGGTCGCGACCGAGGCGCCTGCGAGGGTCGAGGAGGACGCCACGCGGCGACAGGACCGGTGAGCAGGCAGAGGCGGGCTACCTCGGAGACCGCGGCAGTCGGGCCAGGAAGGAAGGCGGGGTGTCGCGGCAGCGGCCTTCAGCCGCTGGCGCCAGAGAGAAGGAGGAGGAGGAGGTGGCCGGGGCAGCGCTGAGGAGCGGAGGACTGCAGGGAGGCGGTCAAGGCGGTTCGTCTGGAGCCGTCTGTGTGCTTGAGTAAAGGCAGAGAGGGAGGAAGGCGGGCGGGGTGGGGCCTGCGGTGGGCGAGGCGGTGGCAGGGCGGGTGTGTGAACGCAGGGGTGGGATCGGATGAGGCCGGGCGTGTGTGTGTCGGGAGAGTTTTGAGGGGTTGGTGGGGTGAGTTGGTGGGAGATTGGGTGAGAGAGGGAGGGACACGTGGCATGTTGGGGTTGGGTGAGGGATAGGGGTTAGCTGAGGTGGCGCACGGTTATTGGCCCGGGTGAGGTGGCCAGGGAGGGATGGGTAGAGAACTAGGTAGTTTTAGGATCAATAGGGCAGACTTGATGGACCGGTTTCGTTTTCTGGGCGTTGGGTCAATTGATCGGCCCGTTCATTCCACTAAAATAATTTAATATTTTTATTTGTTTTCAAATAACTTTTTATAATTAGTTTTCGACAAACAAAATATCCGGAACTTCCGGGGGTTTGGCGTTTGAATAAAAGTTGGGGCGTTTTAGAAAACAAAACGGGTGTTGCGAGAATAGTTTTGGCAAACAATGCATGACGATGACGATGCAATGCACAAATTCAACGCGATTTTCTAGTAGTGGTTTTGCGGGATGCCACACCCTGAGCCAGAGCTTGATTCATTCTTATTTCTTGGGGCCACAAACTAGTTTGAGGTTTTATTTACGATCCTGTACTTATGCCATGTTTTACTGCTTTATTTACGTTTGTGCGAGGAGCACACTGTACTGTTTAGGTAAGCGGAATGTTTTCGCGGTATCGACAAGCCCAGTTTTGGGTTTCCAGTCGTTTACAGCCATTGTCGCAAACCTTGAGTCCGTCTCGGAGTCAGCTGGCTTCGTTGCGGGTCTACTCAATGGGGTGGCCCCCTGAAATATTTCTGAATACTGTGATTGCTTTGTCGTGAAGGCCTCGTTGGGTTTTGATTTGGTTTTTTCGAGGTTGATCGAGTGTGTGTTGCTATTTGTGCACCCCGGCCGTGTAAAACTTTCTGAAAGCCGTGTCCGCGGTTATGGACGACTTGGAGCACAGTATCTCGATCATAGACAACTATAACTAAAGTAGCGCTATAAACTTGACTTTATAATGACTAGTAAGCAGCTTCACTACAATGGAATGGCTAAATAATACTGCCCACAATTGCTTGATTCGGATGTCGCTTGCGACCATTGTACCTGACTAGTAAGTATTGCAACTATAACGGAATGGCTAAATAAGAGTACCAACAACTGCTGGGTTTTGGGTTATCTCATGTTAATTGTATCTGACTAGTAAGTGTTGCAACTACAACGGAATGGTTAACTAAAATGGCCCACCGCTTATTTTATCAGGATGACTATCTATACCTGACTAGTAATTGGTGCAACGATAACCGAATAAATAAAACTGCCAACTGTGTGAGTTCCTCGGTTGACTTCCTCGGTTGGAATCGAGGGGGAATACCAGGATGGGTATGTTTGGTGGTAGTGTCAGGTTGGTTCCGATTAGGTCTCTCTTACCCCTCTCTGATAGCCGCCAGTTGTATCGAGTGTCTATAGGTTGTTTAGTGCATGCTGCCGTTGCCGCTTCAGTCCACCATACCTATGTAGGCGAGGACCGCCGAATTCTAGCCTCGCCGTGTACTGGCCTCGGTACTGACGCTCCTCTTTTTCCTTTGCCCTTTGTCGGCACCCCTTTTGTTTAAGCAGGTTTTGAGATCGACGTCGTTAGCAGGGTTACCCTTCCGGCTTGGCCTGGGCAGGGTTATGAACGCCATTGGATATTCTTCAGGGCTCTTAGCCCCATTTGCATCTTGTCCGTAGTCGGACGCTTCATCGTTTTCGAGGTGATTTGGATCTTTGTACCGTATTTTTGTATTCTTGACTCATGGAGTCGTGTTGTATATATCTGTTCTGTGGGTCCCATCGAGGACTGTTGTGTAATGTTATTACTTCGTTTTCCACCCGCACGAAAGTGCCTGGTGGGCACCTTTGAATCGTTTCTATGCGGGTTTGGCGAGTTTCGCTAAAACTTGCATAGGTCCGATTCTGAGGGTGTTACAGTTGGCCAAATGTCGGTTCGATTAATAAATTCCCCCAGATTGACTACATATTCAACATGGAGTGCCCATGTACTTTTGATGCTAGTAGCCCTCTGTAGTACGATGGAGTATCACTGAAACACCCCGCTCTCACTGACCCTTGCGCAAAGCAAATACTCTTCAATAAATATATCAAAAAATTTGATTCATACAACATGAATTATGCATTGTGGTCATTTCCGCCTAATTCTTTCATGGAGATGATACCTGTCATGTTTTGTCAACAAAATACAAATATCACAAACTATGTACATCAGCCGACTTGTTGAACTACATCACAATGCCAACGTACATTACTGGCCTTGTCGAACTACATCATAAACTTACACAACTGAATTTTATCGTTTGTGCAAAGTGCAAACAACATCTCAAAGACAGAGCATGTTAAGGACCTCCCTAATAAAATGGAATTCTACTCTTTTTGTTCCTCCCATACAGAAAAAAAATCGTTAAATGCAATCAATTTTGATTCTGCTGTGGTGCGTGCTAATCACATACGTAGTACATGCTATGCTTTTACACGACGGTGAGAAATTATGGCCTACTTACATAATCAGCAGCATCAACTTTCTAAATCTGTAAATACTAGTGGGTTTGTTCATTACTCCTTACACACAATGCAGTAGCATGTATCTGGAAGCAATACTAAGTTACACAGATATGCAAATAACCACGTAATATCAGACTGGTTCTCTGGATTACTATTGATGCATCCTAGATTTGAATCATTAGCATTTCCGTTTGAGATTTTCCACCAATTTACTTGATCAAGTAGCTTCCACAATTATATGTTGTACGACCTCTAAATGACCAGAGTTAATATCTCAAAGTAATCCTAGCCTCCTGGGAGTAGCAATTCAAATATTACACACCTATGACCCAAAATGCTTTATTAGGAATCAATGTTGTGCATCAGGCAAAAGTAGTGGATGATCAAGCTGCAGGTAAGCAGAGTGCTAGTTCAACCTGGTTTGCTCAGTAAAGTGCAAGTGACCTTAGGAATTGGTTTTGGAGTAGTTTCGAACACTATCCGTTCGGAATCGGAGCTCCATTGGGGCCGAACCCTAGCGCCTGTGCGATCTGCACGGGGACGGCGATCGCCGCCTCCCCCTCCTCCTCCTCCAGCTGGTCCACCTCCTCCCCCTCCTCCTCCTCGTCCTCTGCCACCTCCGTCTCGTCGCCCTCGATGAGATCCCACGCGGCCGCCGCCTCAGCGGCCATAGCCACGCGCTCCTCCTCCGCCGCCGAGTCGGCGACGTGCTCGCGCCGCGCCTCTTTCGTGTAGTTGCGCGCTTTGGCGGCGTGACGAAGCTCGCGGATGGTAACCTTGGTGGCCTCCATGCCCACCTCCTCTAGCGTGGTCATGGCCGCCTCGTGGCGGATCTCGCGGAGAGCCTCTAATGCGGCCTCCAACGCCACCGCCTCCACTGCCTCCTTGGCGGCGACGTGGTGTACGTCGCGCACCGCCCATTGGGAAGGCCACCGTAGCGGCCGCCTCCACCACCCGCTCCAGCACCAACTCGGCGGTATGGCCTTCCTTATCGAAAGCCAAGACATGCGCCTCGATCATGCGCCTGGCCAGCAACGTGGCCTCGAGGTGGACCTCATCGACCTCTACCTCCAGGAAGCGGGTGCGGCACATCTCCCGGATCTTGGCCCAGGTGGTGATCTTGCGGCGAGGCATGCTGCTGGTGGCTAGAGCTTTTTTGGTTGTTGGTTTGATATTGCTTTGGGCTTGTTGTCTCTTCCGTGCCGGCGGCCGTCTTTTATAGAGAAATAGCGCGACGAAGGTGGGAAAAGGCCAGGGAGGTGTGGGAAGTTTTCTGGCCGCAGGAAGCGAGGCGCGTGCAGGAAACGGTGGCGTAAAACGCCTGTCGTGCGGGAAGCCGCCGATGCTGATACCCGACATCACGTCGCGATTAACGTCTCATCGTGAGGGTGTCAAGCGGTGACAGCGGGAGGGAGACTGACAGATGGGTCGGTCCGCTGGGCGCGGTCAACCGGACAGGCCGGACCACGACCCCAAATCGACCGATGTCTGACCCAAACTGACAGAAACGGACCATTTGGGGCGACCAGATGGGTCGGCCCAGTGGAGATGCCCTAATTGTCACGTCATTAGCATGTAGAACATTTCTATTGCGACACATAGAGATATGTATTTTATAGATTTTATATGTAACCATTTGAGTTAAATATCCGGTGTTTATGTCATAGGTTCATCATTGATGCAAACACACACGGAAGGGAAACTTCCATGAAATACCATGTTAACGATCACAACATCCGTGGAGTTATTTTACAATCAAGTAACACTAAACTTGTAAATTAAACCCAACAATCAAGGGCAATACAAACCTTTTTTTTGTTAAAGTGAATAATCTATTTATTCCCTTTACTAGATTATAAGTTTGTGGATCATGGACCTTCCATGTTTTTTATTCATGTTATGCATCACATTTAACAAACATCGGTCATAAGAATACCAATATGACTGTATGTAGATGTCTAGTCCGACGCTAGCAGAATGGACAAAAATAACCTCTTTTCGTGAGGATTTCACAAAATAAACTCTCGCTGAAAGAATTTCACTAGACTAACCCTTTGGGTAATGCCTAACAGAAATGTTCTATGCTCTACAATGTAGCGCCTTTCTGTTAGGCACTATGCCCCTGCCAGCGTGGCGCCCGCCTGGCTCGTCCTGTCCCCACCCCAGCCTTGTGACGCCTAGGCGTTAAGCCTGGGTGAGTAACGCCTAGGCGCTAAGCTCGATGTGTACCGCCTATCTGATAGGCGCTATGCTCTAATGTGTAGCGCCTATCAGAAAGGCGCTACACATCGAGACTTAGTCTTCCGCGCACAGCGCCCCTCACCACTTGACCCATTTAGTTCCCCAGCCTCAAGAAGAACAGCAAGGAGGCGTCGGCGGTTCCTCCTCCCCTCTCTCTCAAATCCCTTCCAAAAAAGCAACAGATTTGAAGGTTTTGGCGGTGGATTTTCTCCCCAAGCTCTCCCTCAAGGTAATCTTCTCCTTTCCCCTCTATTTCATCCAATAAATAGTGCACATTCTTGTCTAGTTTGTTTGAAACCCTAGGTCAAGTTTGATTCATATGGATTTGTATGAATGTTTGAAGTGTGGATTGCATATGGATTTCTGGATTGCATATGGATTTGTATGAATGTTTGAAACCCTAGGTCTACTTATTTGCATTGTATATGATTTGAAACCCTAGGATTGCATATGGATTTGAAACCATAGGTCTACTTATTTGCATTGTATATGATATGAATGTTTGAAACCCTAGGATTGCATATGGATTCCATATGAATGGATTTGTATGAACGTGTTAATAATAATTTCCCATATCCTTTTAGTTTCTTATAGAAATTGAAACAATGGCCACATAGCATGAACCACTCACATATTTATTGATGTTTACGGATTTGTATGTAGGATGGTGTGGCTACTTGAGGATTATTATGATCATGAACACCGGGCATTCTTGATGGAGGAGAAGCATATAGTAAAAAAACCATGGTTGAACTTGTTTGTTTTTATTTTTCTACTGATTAAATTGTGTTGGAAGAAGCATAATGTTTTATCTTGTATGTATGCAGAGGCTTCGACCCCTCAAGCTTCGGTCTCATGGCGTGTCTTTGAATGACATGTCGTACGATAAGCGGTACACTGAGTACATCGAGCGGCTAGGCCTCCTTCATACATCCATTTTGCATCACTATTCTATATCATAATTTACTGTTGTTCATTGATATATTTCATATTAAGAGGTGTTACTTATGTTATTTCATCTATTTTTGCATGTTGGATGATTCTTGGAGGATGAACTGCCAGAGTCAGGATTCTAATGGAAAAAGCGGTGTTTGGATGCAATTTTCGCGAAGATCGGAAAATAAATGGAAAATATTATTTTCCCAGAAGACGAAGGAAGCCAGAAGGGAGGCAGAGTTGGGCCACAGGGGTCCCACACCCCCCTTGGCGTGGGCCACCCTGTGTCGCGCCACCAGGGGGTGTGGCCACCCTGGCCCATCTCCTGCTCCGCCCCTTCGCCTATAACTTCCTCCTGAAACCCTAAAGTTCGGGGAGGGACCATAGAAAGATTCTGCCGCCTCTGCGGGGCGGAAACTACAGAGAGAGAAAGAGCTCTCTGGCAGGCAGATTTCTGCCAGGGAAATTCCTTCCCAGAGAGGGGAGTTCATCGCCATCAACACCGTCATTAAGCTAGACTTCATCGAGATCATCATCATCATCCACACCATCATTTACACCAGCACCCTCATCACCACTCCATACCGCTGTAACAATTGTTTTGAATCTTGCATAGTTCTTAGGGGAAACTTCCCCGGTGTTGATTACTCTTGTAGTTGATGCTTGTGAGTGGAACAACTGAATTATTATTTATGTTCAGATTGTTATTCATCATCATATCATCTCTGATCTTTATCCATATGATGTCTTGTGGGTAGTTCATTTAGTTCTCAAGGACATGGGAGAAGTCATGTTGTTAGTAGTGGAATTGTGTTGAATTAATATTCAATGGTTTGATATTTAAGTTGTGGTGTTATTCTTCTAGTGGTGTCATGTGAACGTCGACTACATGATACTTCACCATTTATGGGCCTAGGGGAATCCATTGTGTATTTGGCTACTAATTATGGGGTTGCCGGAGTGACAAAAAACATGAACCCCCGTTAGGAAACCTTTGCACAAGGGAGTGTAGGATCTCAGAGTTTAATGATGTGGTTAGGTTTTATCTTAATTTCTTTCTTGTAGTTGTGGATGCTTGCAAGGGGTTTAATCACAAGTATGTATTAGTCCAAGTAAGGTTAGTACATTAGCACAGGTTCACCCACACAACACTTATCCAACCAAAGAAGATTATTCAACTATATGAAGTGAAAGCACTTGACAGAATTCACATGTGTCCTCTAGAACGTTTGGTCTCCATAAGTAATACAACCGGCTTGTCCCTTGCTAAGAAAGGATTGGGCCACTTGCTGCAATTATTCTTGTTGTCTTTATCTTCTTGCACTTTATTTATCTGCATTATCAAAAAACCCTAAAAATACGTTTGGTAGTATTTACAGAGAATTCTTGAGCTAGTATCACTAGTCAGCACCTTCTGCTCCTCGTTGAGATCGACACTCCTATTTATCAAAAGTACTACGATACACCCCCTATACTGTGGGTCATCAAGACTATTTTATGGCGCCGTTGCCGGGGAGTGAAGCGTTATTAAAGAGTGGAACTGGTAAAGTAAATATCTACTATGAGTATTTCTTTTATTTTTTGTTTGTTACTTTGTTTCCAATATGGATAACACACTTGGTTTCCTATTTGGGAAAGCTACTACAACTGCTAGGGTAGTATATGAATCACCACCTGCTAAGATAGATCATTTTAAGTTACCCATAAGAATTGTTGATCGTGTTTTGGATAATTATTATTTTGGGGATGGAACTGTCCATCCCGGTGATCACTTGCTTTTTATCCATGAATTATGTGGGTTTTTAAGTGTGCAGGTATCACAACTGAACAAATTAAGAAAAAGTTACTCTCTATATCATTGAAAGGAAGAGCTGAAGAATGCTATAAGCTGCTGAAGAATGGACAATCTATGGAATGGGAGGAAATTGTACCTCTCTTTTATTCTAAATTCTATCCTCACAGTGAGATTCATAAGTATGGGAATCAAATATATAACTTTTGGCCTTGTGATGGAGAGAGTACAGCCCAAGCTTGGGGGAGATTGAAGTTACTAATGCTTAAATGTCCTATTCATGAACTCCCTAATAATAATATTATTAATAACTTTTATGCAAGGCTGTCTCTTCATGATAAAGATTTATTGGATGCTTCTTGTGCTGGATCATTCACTCGTATGAAGGAAGAAGCTAGATGGGATCTTCTAGACCGTATTCAAGAAAACAATGAAGCATGGGAGAATGACAAAGGAAGAAAGTCAGGTATAAATTACGATTATGAATGCATTAAATCTTTTATGGGAACTGATGACTTTCATGATATTAGTACTGAGTATGGTCTTGATCTTCAAGTTCTTGCAAATTGCTTCAAGGCCTTTGCCTCTTATATAGAAATTCCCAAAAAAGGAGTGGAACAAGTATCATGCACCTTATAAAGATGTTGTTAATCATGTTCCTACTAGCACTGAAGTCTATACTGTTGATCATATTTTGCATGAACCTTATATTAAGAAATTACCTTTTCCTGCTAAGGTAAAGGAAGATTCTATTATATCTAATGTGGTTAGCAAAAGTACAAAGAAAGCTATAGAACCCGATGGACAAATAAATATTGAACCTATAGTAGCCATTGTGAAAGACCTTGTCACTAAAAATGTAGAAGATGGGCACATTATCTTTTGTGAAGATGCTTCTAATATTGTCTCTCATCCTAGTAAAGATAGTGTCCTTATGCTTTCTATTAGAATTGGTGATTATTGCTATTATGGTTTATGTGATATTGGTGCAAGTTCTAGTGCTATTCCTTATGAGCTTTATAGAGAAACTATGCATGGACTTGGTCCTTGTGAACTTGAAGACATTGATGTGGTTATTCAAAAAGCTAATAGAAATACAGTCTATCCAATTAGTATTGTAAGAGATGTGGAAGTTCTTTGTGGTAAGATTAAATATCCTGTTGATTTTCTAGTGCTTGGTAAGGAAGCTAGTAAAACTTGTCCTATCATTTTTGGTAGACCTTTCTTGAACACTTGTGGAGCTATTATAGATTGCAAGAAGGAGAATTTTTTTACTAAATTTTATGGAGAATCTTATGAGTTCAATTTTCCAAATTTACTAAAACTCCTTATGAAAATGAACTGCCTAATGAGGATTTTAGGGTTGAACAACTTTCTTCTATTTCTCTTGCTTCTAACAATGCTTTGCAGCAGTATATGGAAGATCATGAAAGTGAGGCCTTCATGGAAGAAAGAAATGAGATTGACGAGATTTTCCTTCGTCAACCTGAGATGCTTAAGCATAACCTACCTGCGGAAGATTTGGGTACCACACTACCACCTAAAAGGGATCCTGTCTTCGATTTAAAACCTCTACCTAATGATCTTAAATATGCTTATCTAGACGATAAGAAAAATATATCTTGTTATTATTAGTTCTAAACTTTCAGGAAAGGAAGAGGAAACATTATTGGAAGTATTGAAGAAACACAGAGGAGGTATGGGGTATATTCTTGATTATTTAGAAGGGATTTCTCGTACTATATGTCAGCATGCTATTAATATAGAGCCTGATGCAAAGCCAGTTGTTGAACATCAACGCCGTCTAAATCCTAAGATGAAGGAAGTGGTAAGAAATGAGGTATTAAAACTTCTTGATGCTGGCATTATTTTTTCTATTGCTGATAGTAATTGGGTCAGTCATATTCATTGTGTCCCTAAGAAAGGAGGAATAACTATTGTGCCTAATGAAAATAATGAGCTTATACCTCAAAGAGTAGTAGTTGGTTATAGGATGTTCATTGACTTTAGAAAGGTGAATAAAGTCACTAAGAAAGATCATTATCCTCTTCCTTTTATTGATCAAATGCTAGAAAGGTTGTCCAAGAAGACTCACTTTTGTTTTCTTGATGGTTATTTTGGGTTTTCTCAAATTGTTGTGAAAGCACAGGATCAAGAGAAAACCACTTTCACGTGTCCCTATGGAACTTATGCTTATAGACGCATGCCTTTTGGTTTATGCAATGCTCCTGCTACCTTTCAGAGATGTATGTCTTCTATTTTTCATGATTTTTGTGAAGAAATTGTGGAAGTATTCATGGTCGATTTTTCCGTCTATGGAACTTTCTTTGATAATTGTTTGCACAACCTTGATAAAGTTTTGCAGAGATGTAAATAAACTAATCTTGTTCTTAATTGGGAGAAATTCCATTTCATGGTTAATGAAGGGATTGTTCTTGGACATAAAATTTCTGAAAGAGGCATCAAAGTTGACAGAGCCAAGGTTGAAGCGATAGAGAAAATGCCTTGTCCAAGGGATGTTAATGGTATTCGTAGTATCCTTGGTCATGCTGGTTTCTATATAAGGTTTATTAAAGATTTCTCCAAAATTTCAAAGACCCTTACAAATCTTCTAAAAAAAGATGTACCTTTTGTTTTTGATGATGATTGTAAGGAAGCTTTTGAAACTTTGAAGAAAGCTTTAACTACTGCTCCTATTGTCTAACCACCTGATTGGAATTTACCCTTTGAAATTATGTGTGATGCTAGTGACTTTGTTGTGGGTGATGTTCTTGGGCAACGAATAGATAAAAAATTGAATGTTATTCATTATGCTAGTAAGACTCTTGATGCTACTCAAAAGAATTATGCTACTACAGAAAAAGAGTTCTTAGCTGTAATTTTTGCTTGTGATAAGTTTAGACCCTATATTGTTGATTCAAAATTTACAATTCATACTGATCATGCTGCTATTAAATACATTATGACATAGAAAGATGCTAAGCCTAGGCTTATTAGATGGGTGTTGCTTTTACAAGAGTTTGATCTACATATTGTAGATACGAAAGGTGCTGAAAATCCTGTTGTTGATAATTTATCTCGTTTGGAAAACATTTCCTTTGATCCTATGCCTCTTAATGATAGTTTTACAAATGAACAGTTGACTGTAATAAGGGTAAGCCCGTGAGAGAGTCCTTGGTATGCTGATTATGCTAACTTTATTGTTTCCAAGTATTTGCCTCCAACCTTTACAGCCCAGCAAAGAAGAAAATTCTTTTATGATCTGAGGCATTACTTTTGGGATGACCCACATCTATATAAATAAGGAGTGGATGACATTATGCGGAGATGTGTTCCAGAATATAAACAACAAGAGATATTGAAAAAATGTCATGGCAGTGCTTATGGAGGACATCATATGGAGATAGAACCGCACAAAAAGTTTTACAATCAGGTTTTTATTAGCCAACTATTTTCAAGGACGCAAGGAAGTTTATTTTATCATGTGATGAATGTCAAAGAGTTGGTAACATTTCTAGACGCAATGAAATGCCTATGAATTATTCTCTTGTTATTGAACCTTTTGATTGTTGGGGATTCGACTTTATGGGTCCTTTTCCTCCTTCAAAAGGGTATACTCATATTCTTGTTGTTGTTGATTATGTTACAAAGTGGGTAGAAGCCATACCTAAAAATAGTGCTGATGGTAAGACCTCTTTAAAAATGCTTAAAGATGTTATTTTTCCTAGGTTTGGTGTGACTAGATATCTCATGACTGATGGAGGTTCTCATTTTATTCATGGTGGTTTTAGGAAAACCCTTGCTAAGTATGATGTTAATCATAGAATTGCTTCAGCTTATCATCCTCAAACCAGTGGTCAAGTAGAACTTTTGAATAGAGAAATTAAATCTATCTTGCAAAAGACTGTCAACAGATCTAGAAAAAATTGGGCTAAAAAGTTGAATGATGCTCTTTGGGCTTATAGAACTGCTTACAAAAATCCTATGGGAATGTCTCCTTACAAAATGGTTTATGGTAAAGCTTGTCATTTGTCTTTAGAATTAGAACACAAAGCTTATTGGGCAGTGAAAGAATTGAATAGAGATTTTAAACTTGCGGGTGAGAAAAGGTTTCTTGACTTGAGTTCTTTAGATGAGTGGAGGAGTGAAGCTTATGAAAATGCTAGACCTTTTAAAGTAAAAGTTAAAAGATGGCATGATAGCAGGATTCTTAAGAGAGAGTTTCATGTTGGTGAGAAAGTTCTATTGTATAGGTCTCGTCTCAGATTTTTTGCAGGAAAACTACTCTCAAAATGGGAAGGACCTTTTGTTATTGAGGAGGTGTATTATTCAGGAGCTATAAAAATTTCTTCTTTAAGGGACAACACTACACAAGTGGTGAATGGTCAAAGGCTCAAACATTATATTTCTGGAGATTCTTATAATGAAGATGTTGATGTTATTCAAATGGTGACTCCATAAGAATTTATTAAAGACCAAACTGCGGAATCTGCAGAGTCCGTTTGCGAATAGGTAAAAGTGCTAACAATTAAAGGTTCGAGAAAAACTTTTCTTTTTATATTTTTGCTGTTTTATTCCATATGGAAGGTTATGAGACGAAAAAGAGGAGGAAACGGAGCCCGGGTGGGCCACACCTCCCAGTGGCGCGGGCCCTCCCTGGCCGCGCCACCAGGGGGTGTGACCACCCTGGAGCCCGTCTCTGTGCCATTTTCGCCCTATACCTTCCTTATGTCATAAAACTTTGCAATATATAATCACTCGGACCCCTCGAGGTTCATATATCGTGTTCTCGTCGTGTTTTCATTTCGATCTGTTTTTGTTCAGATGTCTTCCCATGGTTTGTCCTCGGAGGACTACGAGCTGCGACGCCGGCACGAGCTCCACTAAGATCTTGAGCAAGGGGATTTCATTGGATGGGCGGAAGAAGAAAGGATCGCTGCTAGGCGCGAGGACATGGATTGGAGCACCGAGGAGGAAGTGAAGAACATGTCAGGATCCATGCAAGGACAAACTACTATAGGATCAAGGGCAAGAAAACCTACTTTTGTAGGGGCAATTAACACTAGGCGTGATTTTTCTCATAATATGCAGGGGATGATGACCTTCGTTCCAGATTTCAGTTCCTGCCCCGATGAAAGAACATGTGGGCCCCCATGTGTGGTTTTGGTAATTAATGACAATCTCTATGGACTAATGCTTGTATCAAGTTGTACTTGTAGGAATTGTCCATAGGCAATGCTTGAACCATATGTTGGCTTCAAGGTTTGGAGAAGAAGAAAGTGAAGAGGATCAGGTGGTGACCAAGGTGTTTAAAGAGTGATCCACAGATTGGTCATGTGAGAGTTAAACCTATGAAGATCTCATGCTTAAAGCTTGTCATCCTCGGTGATCATGGATCGATGAAGACAAGGTCAAAGTAAAGGTTTCCACATGTTGTATGGGGGGAGTAACTTGCAAGTCTTCATCAAGCAAGTGCGTACAAGACCAATCAAGAAAGGTGTTCCATCTTGAGAAGGACAAGACCGTCTAAATTATAATCAAGTGGAATATGCGCAAGGCAAAGGTATGATCTTGATAGGGTTTCTTTCTTACCGGTCTCGTGGTGTTAGTTGGGGAGACCGGTTTATAGGATAGACAACCGTACTATCAAGAGGGGCTCCCAAGTGAGTAACTCGATCATATCATTCAGAGAGAGCTCAAACCTTTGCATACTTAGCATCATCCTTTCTTGGTTGTTATTTGGATCTTATCCATGTGAGGTTCTAGAGCTTGTGGTAATATTCATAACAAGCCCTAGTTCATCAAAAACGGATTTCCCCTTTATATCTTATTGCGTTTTTGATCTTGGAGGTTTTACTGGTTTGTCTTTTAGAGATAGGTAAAACCTTCCATTATTTGGTTCTTACTCATGTGAGGATTTAGAGCTTGTTTTAATCTCCATGACAAGATCTAGTTCATCGAAAACGGATTTCATATGCATTCTCTACTACGTTTTCGATGTTGGAGGTTTTACTGGTTTGTCTTTTTGAGAGAGGTTAAAACTTTCGTCATTTGGTTCTATACTCCCTTGCTGTACTATTATGTTTTTCTGTATGATCTTGTAGAGCTTATTGTCCTCTTTAAAACGAGCCCAAGATCATCAAAATCGAAGTCCGGATGCAAAAGTTATGGATGTTTTCGTATTGGTCTTTCTGCCAGTTTTTGTAAGACCGGAGACTCCGTAATAATCTCCGGTCTAATCTCCGTACCGCGTCCAGTACGTCCTCCAGATTGTCCCCGTTTGGCATGGGTACACCGGAGACTCCGGTCCCAGTCCGGAGACTCCGGACCAGGCGATTCCTGGGCCTAACGGTTGGATTTCTAGGGACCTATTTAAGGGGCCCTTCTTCCCCAATGGTTCCCAAACTCTCTTGCAAGTTTTCCCCTACCATTATTGACCTTTTGAAGCTTGCTACCCCCCTTCGATTCCTCCCTTGGTTCTTGCATATACTTTAGGGATTTGAAAGAGGAGATCTAGATCTACAATCCTACCAATCCATCTCTCCTCTAAGTGAGGGGAACATCTTGGGATCTAGATCTTGGAGTCTTTTGTGGATTTCCTCCTTTGTTCTTCCTCTCTTATTCCCCCACAAGCTTTTGTAGCTTTGGTGGAATTTGGGAGATAAGGATTTGAGCACTACTTGTGTTCTTGCCATTGCATTTGGTGCATCGGTTTGAGTTCTCCCCGGAGGATTTGGTGAGTGAAAGTTGAGAAGCTTTTTACTCTTGGGTTCTTGGAACCTAGACGGTTTGTTGGTGTTGCAGGTTGTGGCCTTGGTGGCGTTTGTTGGGAGCCTCCAATTAATTTGTGGATAAGTGCCCCAACCTTGTGAGAGGTTCCGGTTTGCCACCGACAAGTGCACCGATAGTGGAAGTGTGGATCGATCCCATTGGGGTGAGATTCACCGGAGAATAAGGGAGGCCTTTTGTGGCGTTGGTGGTTTGATACCACCCCCTCTCCAAACGATACGTACTCCATGTTGGGAGGAACTCGGTAAAATATCGTTGTCCCCGCGTTCCTCGGTTATCTCTATACCCGAGCTCTTTACTTATGCACTTTACATTGTGATAGCCTTCGTGCTTGAAGTAATATATATCTTGCTATCACTTTGTTGTGTGTATTGCTTAGCATAAGTTGTTGGTGCACATAGGTGAACCTTAGTTGTTCTAGGTTGTGCTTTACAAAGTAAACACTAGTTTTATTCCGCCTTTGTTGAACCACTCTAGGAAAAGTTTTAATCGCCTATTCACCCCCCTCTAGGCGACATCTGTATCCTTTCAATTGGTATCAGAGCACGGTCTCTCATTTTAGGCTTCACCGCCTTGAGAGTAAAGATGTCGGCTAGGGGATTTGTGCATAATGACATGTTCATATTCGATGGCACAAATTATGATATATGGAAAAATCGCATGCTCATTCATTTTCGGGACATGGACCCAAATTTGGAGCGTATTATAGATATAGGTTTTTCTCCTCCTATGGATTTCAAAAATCTATCTTGTGAGGATGAGAAAAACTTATATATCGATGCTCAAGCTTCTAATGTGCTTGTTAATGCTTTGAGCTATGTAGTTACCTCTTCAATCATTCCTTTTTGGAGCGCTCATGAGTTATTGACAAAACTTCAAGATAAATATGGTGTGTCCAACATTATTGAGGATGATTGTGTTGCTTCCACTTCCGGTCGAGATGAGTTCTCATCCTCTACCACTTCACCAACATGTGACTTTTCACAAGGTAATGATTTGATGAGTGGTGATAGAAATTGCAATTTGGATAGTGTTCTTACTATTTGTAATCCATCATCTCTATCTAGTTGCAATGATCTATCTTTGGACTTTAACACTTCCATCACTACAAACTTCTTACATGCTTGTGTTAATAGTCCTTGCATATCATGTAGAAATGACTTGAATAAATCTCATGATGATATGCTTGGGTTGTCTTTTTACCATGAAAAAAATGCTTCTACTTCCTCTATTGCTTATATTGCTAACCATGTAGAGGAAAATGAAGATTCCAAGGGACAAGACAAGTTTTTGAATAGAGCTAAAAGAGCAATCTCATCATCACCTTCGTACAGTTCTCACATATGCCTTATGGCTAAGGGAACAAAGGTAACCTCTTTGGATCCCATTGTATCTCATGATGATGATGATGATGATGATGATGAGGTTGAGAATGATAATTATGATGATCATCTACGTTATTATGATATTGCCTCTATTCTAGAGATGGGAGAGATTGTCTTTTCCGCTCTTCATATAAATAAAATTGCTTCCTCCAAATTTCTTGAAATCTTGACTTGCTCTACTGAAGGCAAGAAACTAATTGAGGAGCAAGAGAATATTATTTCTCAAAAGTTTGCGCTTGAGCGTGAGTATGCTAATGAAATTGCACAACTAAAGGACTCCCTTGAAGAAGAACAAACCACAAAAGAATCTCTTGAGGAGACTTTTGCTCTAGAATTATCTAGAGTAAAGGAATACCATGATAGAGAACTTGCGGTGGCTAACTCCTTCAAGATTAAAAATGATGAACTTGAAGTTGATTATGCTAAACTTGTTGAGGATTTTAAGCACCTCGAAAATGGCTCTCGGGTCATTAAGAGGGAGCTCATCAAACTCACCGAGTCGCATGAGCAACTTAAAGCTTCATATTCATAAGTTCTTGCCAAGTTGCCCTCACCTCTTGCTAATAATGATGATGCTTGTGCTACTAACTCTATTTCTTGTGAAGCATCTATTTTGAAGGAGAATGTTGAGCTAAAGGCTCAACTTGCTTTTCTAACTAGCAACTATGGGAAATTAGAAGAAATTCATGTCAAGCTCTCAAGCTTGCATGAGGATCTTCTAGTCTCCCACGGAAGGCTAAAGTTAGCTCATGAGGCCATCGTGTCAAAGGTAACATCTAGTGGGCCTCATGTGGATATTAGCACTATATCTACTCCAAATGTTATATTACCATGTGCTAGTCCTTGTAATTCATCCTCTCACAACCATGCTATATCTCGTGAGGAATTACATTCCGTGCCTTGTTGCTCTAACAATGTAGCATCTACTTCCTCTAGTACTTTTATTGAAACTAACCATGTAGAGGAAATCAAAGAGCTCAAGGCTCAAGTCACTTCTTTGAAGAATGACTTAAAAAAGGGTCATCAAGGGAAGGCCGCACTCAACAAAATCTTGAGTGTGCAAAAATCCCCAAATGACAAGAGCGGGCTTGGATTCAACTCCAATATCAAGAACAAGTCCACTATCAAGTTGAATCACAAGGACAAAAAGAAGAATGGCCAAGATCAAGTCAAGAATCCGGCCAACATTGTTTGCTTCAAGTGCAAGGAAGAAGGGCACCATGTTAGATCTTGCCCATTGAAGAAAAAGCCTCTTAGTGTGAGGAAACAAGGGAAGCGGCCTCAAGATCCACCTCAAGTCATTAATGGGCCTCTTCCTAAGAGAACTACTCGAGCTCTTCCTCGAGTTGTGGCTTCACCTAAGAAGAAAGATGGCAAGAGAAGAACTTGCTACATATGTCGTGCAAAGGGGCATATTTCTTCCTCATGCACTATTGGTATCTCCTCATCCAACCCTATCATTATTGATGATGCTTATTCTCTTTGTAAGGATGAGGTTGGCAATGTGTTTGCCAAATTAGTTGGTGCTCAATGTTGGTTCAAGAAAAGAACCATTTGGGTTGCCAAGCCTATTGTGACTAACCTCTTAGGAACCAACTTGGTTGGGGACCAACAAGCCAAAACTTGATCAATAGGTATTGATGGAGGGAATTGGAGACTTGGTTACATTATGAAGAATTGAGGGATCTTCATCAATTATTTGTGTCAAGCCAAGCCATTTGGATTATCGTGATTATGTTATATATCCAATGTTCCTCCTTGCGGTAACATATGCTTAACTCATTACATTGAAAGTTACTCGCCCCCTTGTGCATGTGTTGGTTTTGTTTCTTCCATGATTTTGTACATGTTGTGCTTTCCACCTAATTATCTTGAGGTATCAAGCATATTTTTGTATGATTAGGTGGCACACCATGTATGTGTGTTTCTTGTGTTTGAGCCTTACTTGGTTACATTTGGTATCTTATTTGGCTCTTGTGAGAGATTAATGGATTATCCCATTTTGGGGGAGTGTTATGCTTGGGAATTCCACAATCCTAAAATTGTGTGTACATGAGTAATACCACCTAGTATTTATATTGGATTATTGTCTAGTCTCTATGTGGTACAATTCTCATGAGAAATTTAAGTTTTATAAGGTCCATTAATTATATCTATTTGTATCCTTTTGCCTCATGTTGGTTTCATGGTAGTATCACATTATGGGGGAGTCATATGCTTAGTGCATATTACAATCCTAGAAAATGTGAACATTCGAGGTTGTGTCACTTAGAATTGATATTGATAATTATCTAGCTCCTATGTGACACATTTTTCTCATACAAGTTCAAATTTGCCTGAATGCCTGTATTGCTCATATTTTGAATCTTGTATGTGAGAATGTTTCTTGGTATGTGTTTCCTCATATTTAGATATATATATCCTCATGGAAACCATTTGCTTCAAGCTACTCTAATCACTAGTGATTGTGTGACTATTGGAAGCTACCAAGAATCTTGTTCGAAGCATCAATTGTAATTCTTATATTTTGTTATATGCTTCTTGTTGTGACTATGATCTTGGATATCCATGCAATCTACCTTGGGAAAAGTATACCCAATATTTCTTGTCCTTGGACAATGAATACTCAATTTATGGTAGAATTTATTGATCATATTCACGTTGGCCCTTGCTTAATCTTGTCCTATCTATGGCCAAGTAAATGTTTCGTGTGCTCCCATGCCTTACTTGCCTCTTATGAATCTTCTTATTTTATTGATATCCTCTTGTGTTTTATTTAATATAGGTAGTAGTGATGATCTCATTTGTGTACATTTTTCATTCAAAAGAAAATTATATATAATGTACTACTTATGGGTGAGCTCTCCTATATTATCTAGAACAATCCTTTTATGCTTCCTGTTTTATTCCATATCATATTTTATATGCTTGGAAGCTCAATCTTTTCGTTTTGGTATTTTGTGCCATCATGAAAAGTTTGGGGAGTTTGGTTTCTTGTTGGAACCTTGCTCTTTTTGGGAGTTGGTTTTGTCTCATTCCTTGTTTCATGTTTTGTCTATTTTTAGAATGAGATAAATCCTTGAGTATTTGTGTTTTTATATATCGTTTGCTCTTTGGATTTTTCCTAGTTTATTTGTTGAACTTGTGAATCTTTCATGTGTTGAATTGGTTCTTTGATACAATTTGGACACCATTTGTCATGTATCACTCTTGTGTGTGACATCTCGGTTTACTTGGTGCTTTTGTTCAAATTGTATCTCCTTTTTGGTTCTTGAAAGCCTCGTGCAGGCATATTTACTACATGTTTATATTATGGCATGTTTGCTTTCTTTGATCCAATATATAGGGAAAACTCCACCTAATCCCATCGGCTAAGTTGTGCATGAAATTCAATTTCATATCAATATGCACATATTTATGTGGAGTCTCTCCTATGTATTGTAGTTGCACTAACTACATTGGACCCAATAAGTTTGGGGACCATTTTGTACTTAATTGTGTTTTAGGTACATTGGATATATATTGGATGCTCGTCTCTCGATTTTGAAGAAGTAGAGCTTACAAGAAAATTTGAGGCAAGCTGTATGATGACCAACGAATTCCTATCCTCTACATCCTACCAATTATATCTCGGTAACAAGTATCTCTTGCTCATGCATATTTATCTTACTTCCAACCTTTTGTAGGTTGCATCTTGGCATGAATTCTTGTTATTGTATTTATTGTTGTATTTCTAGCCATGGTATTAAAAGAACTCTCTATTGTAAATGTGCATAAGTTGAGATGAGTGCATATAATTGGGACTATACAAAATCATGCATATGATCCACCAATCCCAAATATGTCAATCTAGTAATTTTATTGCCTATCTTTTCCTCAACTTCTCTCATGTGAAATAGTGAAATTTTGCTAGTTGATTTATCCTTGTGATACTTGTTGCCTTTCTCCATATATTCCAACTTTCTCCTTTTCCCTTGGTGATAGTTGTAATGTATGGGGTGTGTTGGTTGTTGAAGCTCATCGATGTACAATAAGATATTTGAGCCTTTTGGCCATGCTTTCAAGAAAAACCTTATTGGTATTGTCATGACTTCATTTTGGATATCTTTCTCTATTGATTTTAAGTATCTACTTTGTGTGTACATGTTTCTTTGTGGATCAATATCTTTGCAAGATTGTCTACTTAGAAACTTATACACATGAAAGAGGTTACTCAATTTTTTCTTGATATCTTCCTTGTTTCGTGTGTGTTGTATGGTCATACTAAGCAATATCATTCATTGAAGACTATGTGGATACGCAATGATCATCCTTGTACTAGTCTTATAATATGCTTTGTCATGCATCTCACACATCCTTGTGGTTGAGCCCGCTAATATGTTGTCTCTTACTTATTGCTCAACCATTTGTTTCTTGAAAATTTTATGCCTTGGTATTTGCTCATTTGCACAAAGCTGTTTTATAAGTAAAATAGAGGAAGTGAGGATTCCATGTTGTGCATATTGTATTCACATACAAAAACCTAATGTTGCACATACCTTGGGGAGCTTCCTAACTTTATTTATAGCATCACTTTGTGGTTATCATATTTGTTCTCTCATGCCTTGTATTGTTAAAATGGAGTTGGATGAGTGAGTATTCCATGATTATGAACTTTGTTCCCAAATGCAATTATCATAATCTGTGCATTATCTTTGGGGAGCTCATCTAATTCATTTAATAATGCTCATTTGTCTTCTTTCTCATTCGTTGTGCCTTAAATGTTTATGGGGGAGCAAGGATTCCATATTTGTGCATTATGTATTCTAATCCATTTATTTTTAAATTGTGCACAAATCTTGGGGAGCTTCTCCATTTATTATTTAAAATCATTCTTTTGCTCTTTTGTTGCTTTCAATTGGTTTGTCGGATCTTGTGATTGCTTACATCATTTGTTGATTCTTCTTTTATTTTATTTCTTTTGGCAATCTTTGGGTCCTCGATATAGTTCTACTTCCTCCCAAGTATTCATCATTGGATATGTGCGAATGCACACCGTTTGGGGATTTATCACTATATTATCCATCTATAACTAGTCACCCATTTCGGCAATCGATTCCAATGGGGGAGAAGTTTTAGAGGGGTTTAGGAAAATGGTTTATGCCTTGAGTTTGTTTCTAAGCATTTGCCTTTCATGCTCTTGCATCTTTGTTGTTGCTTAGCATGTGGTATATATATAGGAAACTCCACCAATGATAATGATTGGCAATATATGCAATGAAATTCAAGTTCATCACACATGCATAGATTGTGGGGGAATTTGCTCTATATATGGTGGTGGTACCAATATCACATACTTATGTAGTATTTGATATTGGTGCTACCATTTTATGTGTTAAATTCCTTATATAAACCCTCTCAAATGGATTGTCATCAATTACCAAAATGGGGGAGATTGAAAGAACATGTGGGCCCCCATGTGTGGTTTTGGTAATTAATGACAATCTCTATGGACTAATGCTTGTATCAAGTTGTACTTGTAGGAATTGTCCATTGGCAATGCTTGAACCATATGTTGACTTCAAGGTTTGGAGAAGAAGAAAGTGAAGAGGATCAAGTGGTGACCAAGGTGTTCAAAGAGTGATCCACAGATTGGTCATGTGAGAGTTAAACCTATGAAGATCTCATGCTTAAATCTTGCCATCCTCGGTGATCATGGATCGACGAAGACAAGGTCAAAGTAAAGGTTTCCCCATGTTGTATGGGGGGAGTAACTTGCAAGTCTTCATCAAGAAAGTGCGTACAAGACCAATCAAGAAAGGTGTTCCATCTTGAGAAGGACAAGACCGTCTAAATTATAATCAAGTGGAATATGCGCAAGGCAAAGGTATGATCTTGATAGGGTTTATTTCTTACCGGTCTCGTGGTGTTAGTTGGGGAGACCGGTTTATAGGATAGACAACCGTACTATCAAGAGAGGCTCCCAAGTGAGTAACTCGATCATATCGTTCAGAGAGAGCTCAAAACTTTGCATACTTAGCATCATCCTTTCTTGGTTGTTATTTGGATCTTATCCATGTGAGGTTCTAGAGCTTGTGATAATATTCATAACAAGCCCTAGTTCATCAAAAACGGATTTCCCCTTTATATCTTATTGCGTTTTTGATCTTGGAGGTTTTACCGGTTTGTCTTTTAGAGATAGGTAAAACCTTCCATTATTTGGTTCTTACTCATGTGAGGATTTAGAGCTTGTTTTAATCTCCATGACAAGCTCTAGTTCATCGAAAATGGATTTCATATGCATTCTCTACTACGTTTTCGATGTTGGAGGTTTTACTGGTTTGTCTTTTTGAGAGAGGTTAAACCTTTCGTCATTTGGTTCTATAATCCCTTGCTGGACTATTATGTTTTTCTGTATGATCTTGTAGAGCTTATTGTCCTCTTTAAAACGAGCCTAAGATCATCAAAATCGGAGTCCGGATGCAAAAGTTATGGATGTTTTCGTATTGGTCTTTCTGCCAGTTTTTGTAAGACCGGAGACTCCGGACTAATCTCCGGTCTAATCTTCGGACCGCGTCCAGTACGTCCTCCAGATTGTCCCCGTTTGGCTTGGGTACACCGGAGACTCCGGTCCCAGTCCGGAGACTCCGGACCAGGCGATTCCTGGGCCTAACGGTTGGATTTCTAGGGACCTATTTAAGGGGCCCTTTGTAAGATCCCTCCTTTGTAAAGGAAAAGGATCCCTGTGATTGCAATGCTAGTCCCTGGATCATTGCTAGCATCCACAGTTTAAGATGAAGTACACAGATGCAAAGGTCATTTATTACATCCATTCTAGAGATAACATAGTCTTTACAACTCAAGGCCACAGGCCTAATACAAGAGTTTGAATAAGTAAATAAATATAAGTCTTCATCTTCATGTGCCACAGGCAAACATGTGAGTGTGGACTCATGACACCTAATCCTCATCAGAGTAACCTGCAACATCACAAGTTACAGCCACAGTGGGTCAATACTTTGGAATAGTATTGGCAAGTGATACCTTAGTAAATTTTAGGTGGACTATATTACTATATGCATTTTGGCTAAGTGTAGTTTGGCTTGCTTTGCTCAAAATAGGTTTTTCCTATTAGTTGAAAACACTAAGTTTTTCTTTGTCAAAACTTTTTCCCAAGAAACCATCAATAGACATTGAGGTCCTTCACCCTTGTTCACCCACAAGTTTTTACTTAGAAGTTGGAGTGATGAGATTCTTGATAGCTTCCATGTCTTGATGCTCAAGTTGTCCATTGCCATGGACTTGGCTAAGTACTTAGATTTTTCCATCTGCAGAGGTTGTGCACTTTCCCCACCAGACTTGGTTTCACCAAGACAGGACCTTTCAGAAGCCTTCCCTTAGCCAAATGGACGCGTTCCAACCTATCATCCCACTACCACCAACTGTCCAAATGACTAAGTTCTAGCAACCTATGTGATCCAGTGAGCCCATATTGCCAAGTGGGCACTATAAGCTTCTCAACACTTGGCCTCTAAAATCCCTTTGTTTGGGTGGCTTTCCACAAGTGAGATACAAGGTAAACCATAGCCATGGGCCTTGTGTAACCACTCAACCAAAAACCACCAATCAAGTCCCATTCCACCCAGGTGATTCATTGACTTAGTTGTTTTATTAGGAAAACATAAGTCCATAGACTTAGAAATATTTTCATCATAGCATGTATATTTACCAACCCTTGTTTGCTACTAGCTAGGCTAAGCATGGCATAGATAGTACTTAACTTAGAAAATTTCCTAGCAATTCTACAACTACTTAGGATTTCCCAACATGGCATTTGGCAAAATAGTAACATGCAAGACTTAGCAAAATATTTCTAATGCTTGTGTAAAAATATATAGGGATGGAAATATTCATGAAGTACCACTTGCCTTGGTAGTGGGGAGAGTAGCACTCTTCACAATCACAATCACTAGCACCAAAATCTACACATAAAATATAGCCACAATCACATACAAAACATATACAAACAAAAATATATATATGCATGCATGCAAGATGCTAAGGAATGATTTTTAAAACCCAACCAAGCAAGTGCATAGTACTGAACCATAAACAAGTCAAAAACTTGCTAAACCAAGTTTATTTGACACTAAAATAATTTCCTAAACAATTTCTATACTCAAAATAGTCCTAAACAAGTTTCTGCATATAAAGTCATTTTAACAGAAACTAAACACTAAACACATTGCATAAACAGAAAGGGCTTGTCTCCCTAATTCCAACGGTATAAAATTTGTCAAATTCTAACGTGTGGATCAAAAGTTATAGCTATTTCAAAATTGGATCTAAATCTGATTCAAATTCTGTTTTTAAACTAAACCCTAGCCACGCGTCGCGCTCTGATTCGTCGGTACCGCTTCGCGTGGATCGACCAGCGTGGACCGTCAGATCAAACTTAAAGTGCAAGGCCCAGATTGTCACTTACCCCTTCGATGCAGATCTAATCTAGAGCGCTGGATCTAGATCCTACGGCTGCTAAGCGTACGACCAAGGATGGGCGGCGCAAATGGTTGCTGGCGGCGGCGGCGCTACTAGCGGTGATGGTGGCGTGGAGAGGGAATTGGTTGAGGGGAAATGGCCGTGAGAGAGAGGGGATTAAATAGGCAGAGGATCGACAAGAAACGCTCAGTGATTCAATGCCAATTACCTCGCGGAATCAAAGCAGCAACGGGCAGCGGCGGAGTTCATGCGCGGAATTTTGGGGAAGACGATGACGTCGTGGACGGCCAGCTTGTCGTGAATAGAGCAAAGGGAGGTGGGGTCCGAGTGTCAGCGACTTCTTTGGGTGTGTCCGCAGCGTCGAGAGAGAGAGAGGTGGCCCGGGTGGGCTAGTTGGGCTGCGTCTGCTGCTGGGCCAAATTCCTGGCGTCGGCCCTTTTCCAATTCTTTTCTCTTTTCTTTTTCTAAATTGATTTTCAGGAATGGTTTTCAAATGAATTCAAACTCCATTTGAATTCAAATCTATTTGGGATTTTTGCAGTGTGCAACAGTCTCACATCAAGGTATAAAACCATGTGGTTACTTTAAAAAGGCTTGGTCATTTTTTGGAAAAACAAAATAACAGGGACATTGCACTTGGTTTGCAATTGTTTGAAAATGGTTTTTGAAACCATTTCTATTTTGTAAAATTTTGTTCTAACTCCACACTCAAACCAATTAACAAGGGAGACAAACAATCTAGGTTTAAAACATTCAAGCTCTCAAATGGGGATAGCCATTTGATTTAAGTTTGCTCACATAAAATGATAGCACCATGTGCTTCTGTTTTCTTGAAATGAGTTTGAAATTGATCTCAAATCTATATGCATGCATGAATGATATGCAATCTTTGAAATCATGATTTTAGGGATGTTACACCCTTCTTCCCCAATGGTTCCCGAGCTCTCTTGCAAGTTTTCCCCCACCATTGTTGAACTTTTGAAGCTTGCTACCCCCCTTCAATCCCTTCCTTGATTCTTGCATATACTTTAGGGATTTGAAAGAGGAGATCTAGATCTACAATCCTACCAATCCATCTCTCCTCTAAGTGAGGGGAACATCTTGGGATCTAGATCTTGGAGTCTTTTGTGGATTTCCTCCTTTGTTCTTCCTCTCTTATTCCCCCACAAGCTTTTGTAGCTTTGGTGGAATTTGGGAGAGAAGGATTTGAGCACTACTTGTGTTCTTGCCATTGCATTTGGTGCATCGGTTTGAGTTCTCCCCGGAGGATTTGGTGAGTGAAAGTTGAGAAGCTTTTTACTCTTGGGTTCTTGGAACCCTAGACGGTTTGTTGGTGTTGCAGGTTGTGGCCTTGGTGGCGTTTGTTGGGAGCCTCCAATTAAGTTGTGGAGAAGTGCCCCAACCTTGTGAGAGGTTCCGGTTTTCCACCGACAAGTGCACCGATAGTGGAAGTGTGGATCGATCCCATTGGGGTGAGATTTACCGGAGAATAAGGGAGGCCTTTTGTGGCGTTGGTGGTTTGATACCACCCCCTCTCCAAACAAGACGTACTCCATGTTGGGAGGAACTCGGTAAAATATCGTTGTCCCCGCGTGCCTCGGTTATCTCTATACCCGAGCTCTTTACTTATGCACTTTACATTGTGATAGCCTTCGTGCTTGAAGTAATATATATCTTGCCATCACTTTGTTGCGTGTATTGCTTAGCATAAGTTGTTGGTGCACATAGGTGAACCTTAGTTGTTCTAGGTTGTGCTTTACAAAGTAAACACTGGTTTTATTCCGCCTTTGTTGAGCCACTCTAGGAAAAGTTTTAATCGCCTATTCACCCACCTCTAGGCGACATCCGTATCCTTTCACCCGAGGCAGTGGAAGCCCTTTGAGTCACCAATGAGTTTTGTGATAAGTACCGAGCCCTAAGGAGGAAGGTGTATATACTTCAAGAGGAGAATAACAGGCTTCATAAGATGCTGGAGGGTTTTCTTACCCTTAACAAAATACCACAACCACCGAAGGAGTAATTCGTCATCAGGTTTTGGCATCCCCTTGGCTTGTTCCAAGCTTGGGGGAGTGTCACGGTGTCACATCATTATCTTTCACCGTTTTTCCTTTTTAGTAGAGTCATAACTTGATTAGAGAAGTTATCATATAGGATGGTTTGCATTGTGGAAGTATCTCTCCTCTAGTTGGTTATCTATGTATCCCTTGGTGTGAGTGCCCTTATGGAATATTAATGAGAAGTTTCATCATTTACTTTTTGCACTTCTTATTTTAGTTTGCAATCTCTATTATATGGTTGATCTTATTGATTAGTATTGGTATCACTTTGGGAGCATCAAGTAAATCTAAATTGGTTTTGGCAAACCAAGCTCTGGTCAGTAGCAACACTTTTGAGGTTTGAAAGGAAAAGAAAAAAGCACTTACAGGTATTTTAAATAATTTTCTTTCTTTCTTGATTGGCTCATAAGCTTAGTATTCTTTAGTTAAGATCTTTTGTGTTTTCAAGGAAGATTGCATGTTTGTTTTTATCACTTGTATGTTTGCTTGTTTCCTTCAACTCTTTTGCTTGCTACCCAGTCTTGCTAGCCAAAAACCTGTATTGAGAGGGAACACTTCTCATGCATCCAATCCTTGAACTTAAACCTATGTCATTTGTGTCCACCATATCTAGCTATTAGCATTATTGTTATTCCAAGTAAATTCTCGAGTTTCATCTACCTTTCAAATTAAAAATTCTTTTGTTATGTGAAAACTAGTTAGTAAAGCTCTCACGAACTTGATGGCACACCTTATTTTTCTGCCCTTAATAAACTTGAACCATTGTTTCATCTATGTTGTATATGCTTGCACTTATACGTTGGGATTACCGGAACCATGATGTCACGGGGAACGCTTTCAACACATGTAAATATCTACCTAGTTGATATCATGCTCTTTTGTTTATGGATGTCGTCGGTGTGAAATAAAAGGGGAGCTTGTAAGTCCATGGAGTTATGTATATGTGTTAGATAAACGCCTGGGCCGCTAGCCTAAGCCATGCCTAATCATGGTGGAAACTTGTAGCATAACCATAGTGAGCAATCTATGAAGCATTCTTCTTATAAAAAAAGAGATACGAGATACAGAAAAAAGAGAAAATACGAAAGAGAGAAAAAGGCACCATTTTCCCATGGTAAATAAGAAGATTGTTGATATGCTCATTGTCTGTTGCCTTGTCATTGCGGTATGGGATAGCTCCTGTGTCATGGGGCAAGGGGTACCCCGTTAGCGGTTCTCTATGATACACATATATTTACTATGACAAGAACTTACCGGTAACTAAAGTTGAGTAGCATGAGGAGCGGCCCTCGTACTCAAGGGACATGAGATTGCCAACTTATACTTCGTCAAGCATATACTCCATATTTGTTCACTTTAACCTTAATCACCTCAAGATGCTTATGATAGGGGCAATGAGAGCTCAAAGCTAGCAAGTACCATAATATTTTGGAAGCTCTTTATGAAACTTGGAATCCCTGCTTCCCTCTACGAAGGGCAGTTTCTTTTACTTCTTAGTTGAGTCAGTTAACCTATTCCTTTCTATCTCCAGCAAGCATTTGAGTTGTTGTGTTTCAATCATGTTCCTTTTCTTCTTTGTTGTGCACAAAACTCTTATCTGAATGAGTATTACTTTGAAAGCTATCATTGTGAAAAGCCTTTTATGTTTAAGCAAAAGGACTCTTGTTATAAACTTCATTGCAAAAGCTTTGCTTGAAAACTATATGATTTGTCAACTATTCTCTGACCAAGAACAAAGTTTCGCATTACCAATTATGATTTGTCTTTATGCATCTTTATTGTGACTCCCATACTTGTTGCAAGTTAAGTTATATAATGCTGAGTTGCTTTCTACTATGAGTTGTGTGTTGGTAAGTGTGATGCTTCTCGTATTCTTTTTATCGACACTTCACTCCATAAACCTGTGGACATGTTTACTGAGCTCAGTTTTCGCTTGGGGACAAGCAAGGTCTAAGCTTGGGGGGAGTTGATACGTCCATTTTGCATCACTATTATATATCATAATTTATTGCTATTCATTGATATATTTCATATTAAGAGGTGTTACATATGTTATTTCATCTATTTTTGCATGTTGGATGATTCTTGGAGGATGAACTGCCGGAGTCAGGATTCTGATGGAAAAAGCGGTGTTTGGATGCAATTTTCGCGAAGATCAGAAAATACATGGAAAATCTTATTTTTCCAGAAGACGAAGGAAGCCAGAAGGGGAGGCAGGGTTGGGCCACAGGAGGCCCACCCCCCTTGGCGCGGGCCACCCTGGGCCGCTCCACCAGGGGGTGTGGACACCTTGGCCCACCTCCTTCTCTGCCCCTTCGCCTATAACTTCCTCCCGAAACCCTAAAGTTCGGGGAGGGACCATAGAAAGATTCCGCCGCCTCTGCGGAGCGGAAACTACAGAGAGAGAAAGAGCTCTCCGGCAGGCAGATTTCTGCCGGGAAAATTCCTTCCCGGAGAGGGGAGATCGTTGCCATCAACACCGTCATCAATCTAGACTTCATTGGGATCATCATCATCCGCACCATCATTTACACCAGCACCCTCATCACCACTCCATACCGCTACAACAATTGTGTTGAATCTTGCATAGTTCTTAGGGGAAACTTTCCCGGTGTTGATTACTCTTGTAGTTGATGATTGTGAGTGGAATCATTGAATTATTGTTTATGTTCAGATTGTTATTCATCATCATATCATCTCTGATCTTGATCCATATGATGTCTCGTGAGTAGTTCATTTAGTTCTTGAGGACATGGGAGAATTCATGTTGTTAGTAGTGGAATTGTGTTGAAGTAATATTCAATGGTTTGATATTTAAGTTGTGGTGCTATTCTTCTAGTGGTGTCATGTTAACGTCGACTACATGATACTTCACCATTTATGGGCCTAGGGGAATGCATTGTGTATTTGGCTACTAATTGTGGGGTTGCCGGAGTGACAGAAACCTGAACCCCCGTTAGGAAACCTTTGCACAAGGGAGTGTAGGATCTCAAAGTTTAATGATGTGGTTAGGCTTTTATCTTAATTACTTTCTTGTAGATGCGGATGCTTGCAAGGGGTTTAATCACATGTATGTATTAGTCCAAGTAAGGTCGGTACATTAGCACAGGTTCACCCACACAACACTTATCCAACCAAAGAAGATTATTCAACTATATGAAGCGAAAGCACTTGAAAGTATTCCCATGTGTCCTCGAGAATGTTTGGTCTCCATAAGTAATACAACCGGCTTGTCCTTTGCTAAGAAAGGATTGGGCCACTTGCTGCAATTATTCTTGTTGTCTTTATCTTCTTGCACTTTATTTATCTGCATTATCAAAAAACCCTAAAAATCCGTTTGCTAGTATTTATAGAGAATTCTTGAGCCAGTATCACTGTCAGCACCTTCTGCTCCCTGTTGGGATCGACACTCCTATTTATCAGAAGTACTACGATACACCCCCTATACTTGTGGGTCATCACTCCTCCCTTTAAACACATATGTGAGCCCGTCGACGCCAAACCTCAATGCGGCTGCTATCACCGCACTTGTCGACCGATGGAGGCCGGAGATGCACACTTTCCACCTCCGGACCGGCGAGATTACCCCTACTCTTCAGGATGTTTCCACGATCTTTGGACTTCCTATCATGGGGGAGCCTCTCTATATGAGCACAAATTCCGACGGGTGGTGCGATGAGATGGAGCTACTTATTGGCATGGCTCCTGAAGAACTTGAAGATAAGAGCAAAGATAGAGTCCCAGCAGGCGCGACATACGCGTGGATTGTGGAGAACTTTGCGCATTCTCCGGAGCCAGTCGAGGTTGAGGTGATCGAGACACATGCTCGTGTGTACTTGTGGTATGTCCTTTCTAGGACTCTGTTTGCTGACAGCGGAGGTAGGATCGCTCAGTGGATGTGGCTGAAGGCACTAGCAAACTTTGATAGTAATATCAACTGCGGTTCGGCGGCTCTTGCCTACTTCTACCGGCAGGTAATCACGTGTGCTCTCTACATTCATGTGTACATGTTTACTCCACACATATGCTATCTTGACCTCTTTTTTGTTCACTTGCAGTTGGATGATGCCTATCGTAGGACAGGCCAAAATGCCGGAATAGGTGGTGCTATGGTTCTTCTCTCAATATGGAGTTGGAAACGCTTACCAGTTGGGCGTCCGAAAGAGGTGGGACACCATCCTTGGACATCGTATAATATAAACCCTCTATGCCTCCCCACTTGGGCTTACAAGTGGGATGTGGTATCGGAGATGACAAGCGATGTCGATGCCATGTACCTGAAGTACACGGACGAGTTTGATGCGCTTACACCCGAGCAGGTAGATGTTTGTATCTACATCACTCCCCATAATTTTTACCTCACGAGTCAAAATCGATAGCAAACATGTTCTTGTGATATGTTGCAGGTGGAGTGGGAGCCTTATGGTTACGTGGACAAACTTGGTATTGCTCCCGGGTTTGATCTTAACCTGAAGTGCTTGGAGGAACAATGTATCTAGCTCATGGGTTGTCCTATGACTTGCAATTGGGTGCTTGAGTATCATATGCCACACCGGGTGATGAGGAAGTTCAGGTTGTTTCAGTGCAACCCTCCTGTGTGAAAGGATACCGACAAGGAGCTTCATAGGTTAGTTAGCATGAGAACTTATGCCCAATTGTTGTGAATGGTACTAACATAGTTCTTTGTGGTTATGTAGGTTGGACAGGAAGAGGCAGAGGAAGATCAAGAATTGGGATCACCATAATAGGAAGTACGTCATGGAGTTCAACATTTGTGTGAAGCAGGCTCGACAAACGGAATGGAATAGTGGAAGAGATCATTCTGCAGTTGCATTCAACAACTACGTTCGGTGGTTTCTTTCTAGTACCCGTGTCTCCATTTTCCCGTCGTCCTTTCAGGAAGAAATATTGCAAGAGCCATGTGTGTTCGATGACCTTGCCTACAACGAGTACAACAGGCAGGTCAGGGAGGGGACCGACATCCCAATTTCTTCCTCGCTCAACTTTGTGGTAAAGTTATCGTTACCCTTACATTACTTTCCTTGCCCTCTCATCTCTTTCTCGCCTAACATGTTCTTGTTCTTGACTCTGTAGCGAACGGAGATAAATAAATATGCCGAGATGCTGAGGCGATTCTTTATGATGCCCCTAAGGGGAAAAAGGGAGAAGGCATGATGCGAACCTTACTTAAGGTACAGATGTGAGACGAGTACTCTTATATGCCATGTTGTTTTACCAGTTTTGACTTCTCTTGTTATTTGTTACAGCGCTCGGCCCAAAAGATGCGTCAGTTATCTAACCTGATATGTTTTCGCGATCCCGAGTACACAACACCGTCAAATTCTATGTCCAAGTCGACTACTGATCCGGCGGCCCATCTTCAGGATGACGTTGATGATAAGACCACTTCGGCGATTCCTTCGGATAATGAGGTACATGACAAATGTACAATTCTTACCTGCATTTAGTGTTTTTGGTTTGCCATGCATTTTCATAGCCATGCATTCATGCATGTAGACGCCTCGTATGGAGAATGAGACAGAGGAGGACTACAAGATTCGTTCCGCATACCAGTTGAAGCCAAGGAGAGAGTTTCATCGGTACACTTGATACATCGTAAACGTATCTATAATTTTTTATGTTCCATGCTTGTTTAGTATCTACTTTGCTTTGCTTTGTCTTTATTTTGAGGTGTTTTTATATGTTTTTCTGGACTAACCTATTAACAAGTTGCCACAGTGCCAGTTGCCTGTTTTCTTCTGTTTTTGGTTCCAGAAAAAGCAGAAAATGAATATTCTCGGAATTGGATGGGACAAAAGCCAAAGTCAATATTTTACCGTGGGGAACACGGAGCCAGAATACGAGACGGAGGGGAGACACCAGGGGGCCACACCCTTGGCTGCGCGGCCAGGCCTGGCCCGTGCCTAGGGGGTGCGGTCACCCCGGGTGTCCCTCTGCCTCGCCTCTTCGCCTATAAAGACCCCCAATACCAAAACCCTAAGTACCCGATCAATCTTCCATGAAACAGTCTGTAGCCGCTGCCACCATAGTCCCTAGATCGGGGGGATCTAAAGATCTTCCTGACACCCTGCCGGAGGGGAGAGATCATCCCGGAGGCCTTTTCATCACCATGCCAGCCTCCGGTATGATGCGTGAGTAGTTCCACCTTGGACTACGGGTCCATGTAGTAGCTATATGGTTATATCTCCTCCTTTGTGCTTTCATGTTTAGATCTTGTGAGCTCTGTTCATGATCAAGATCATCTATCTTTGTAAGCATCCATGTTGTGTTTGTGGGGATCCGATGGATATTGAGATTACTATGTCCGATTGATTAATGGTTTTGTCTTATTGATTCTATCATGTCTCTGTTGTTTGATATCTTGCATGCTCTCCGTTTCTAGTAGCTATCTTGGCCAAGTAGATGCTAGTGACTCCAAGAGGGTGTATTTATGCTCGATAGTGGGTTCATGCCTCTATTATGGGGAAGTGATGTAAATCTCTAAGGTTGTAGATGTGATGTTGCTACTAGGGAGAAAACAACGATCTCTTGTGCATGGAACAAGTGGATTGTTTACCTTACACACTTTGCTTAAATCAGTAATCTGTTGCTTGCAACTTAATGCTGGAGGGGGTTCGGATGATAACCTGAAGGTGGATTACTAGTCATAGAAGCAGTTGGATGGAAGTCTATGTATCTTATTGTATTGCACAATTGAATTTCATATGATCATGAGTGTCTAGTATTGCATCGTTATGCCTTGCTCAATCCTATCAATTGCCCTGCTGTATTTTTTTTACCCAGCATGTTTTGTTTTCTATCTTAAGGAGAGCACCTCTAGTGAAGTATGGACCCCGGTCCAATCTTTACCATTGATACATCTTCCACTGTTACTGTTTACTTTCTGCAAAACCACCATTACCTTCCACACCATACAGTTAATCCTTTGTTTTCAGCAAACCGGTGAGATTGACAACCTCACTGTTCATTGGGGCAAAGTCTTGAGTTTGTGTTGTGCAGGTTTCCAAGTTGCTAGCAACACCTTTTGAGTCATTTCCTTCTCCTACTGGTTCGATAACCTTGGTTTATTACTGTCACATCCCAAATTTTAGATTTGGTCTTGCATATCATTCATATCATTGCATCATATCTTTCCTTGCAAAACCGTCGAGTGAAAAGGTTCGGCGAAACGCCATTTGCAAAACCCTATTTTATTTTGCTACGAGGTTCCTACGGGAAGCTTTAGTAGGACTTGCGACAACCACCCCTGTAGGTTCGAGGTTTCGCTCAAACCTTGACGCTAGGTTGTTCCCCTCGACGATACGAACCCGTAGGCGCGAGAATCGCTCGAATCGGAGTTCGTACGGAAAAACTTCGGACGTTTTAGTAAACCGCCGGAAAACGGTCCGCAAATCTGGACCGATTTCCGAATTCTAGTCCAACTCCGGACCGAATCTGTTTGGAACTCGCGCGAGAGGGGCCACTTAAGGACCCCACCTGCCTCGTTAAACGTGCCCGACCCCCACCTCGCGATCGCAACCACCGCCGCCTCCACGCCCGCGCCTCCGAGGACCAGCGCGCCACCCTCGTCGCCGTCCCGGTCGCCGCGCCACTCTCTCTCTCCGTTCCGTTCCGACGCCGCTGCGCTTGGCGCCGCCGCCATGGCGCCGGCGCCCACGCCATCATCACAGCCGCGCTTTGCCGTCGCGCCTCCGCAGACCAGCGTCGCCACCATGGCGAAGCGCCGCGACGCCGCCGCCGCCGCTTCCCACTGCTGCCGCCTCCGCTTGCGCGCGCCGCCGCCTCATTGTGTCGCCGCTGCCGCTGCCACGCCCGCGCTATGCGCGCACACACGCGTGCATGCACGCACGCACACCCACACGTACGCGCGCCGCCTTGCGCCGCGTTGAATCTTCTCGACCCGTTTGTTGACCGTGTACGTCCGTGCAGGAAGAACCCCGACGCCGGAACCGACCGCCACCACCGTCCGGAACTCGCCGCACCTTCCGTAGTCCGTTTCGTCGTTCGTTTCCGGTAAGACAGCAGCCACCGTCAGATCTCAGATCAGCGGCTCAGATCGTTAGTTGACCGGTCAGACTAGGCGTTGACTAGTCAGATGCCCAGTCAGCGCCCAGTCAGCAGACGCTTTGACCAGTCAACAGGCACAATTGACTGGTCAATTTCGTTAATCCTTTTAGTTGGCAGATTTCGGTAGAATCTTGTAAATTGCGTAGAAATTAAACCGCTTGGCCAAAAATTGCAAATAAAATATATGTAGATTCAGTGAGTCGTGTAGAATCTCGCTGTACCTTTGGTTCAGGCTTTTGCTGCAAGGTTTAGTACAGTTTAATCAAACTGGTTAATGGCCTTTTCGGAGTAATAAATTCGTAGAAAAAGATCCGTATCCAAAAATCGCGTATGATATGTCTCTGGATTCAATGGAACGAGGGGAATCTCATCGTGAATTAAAAAGGTAGGCTTACAGTAAAAACTTCTGCAGAAACTGTCTATTGGCTTTCTGCAGTGTTTTAATTACTCGGGGAGTTTTATAATTCCTTTTCGAGTAATTCCAATTGGTTCTGTTTCTAATCAGCGATGCCTATGCGGTAGAATTTTCCCAAGATTTTACAAATAGTATTCTACCGGTAGTGAATTATTTAAGTTCTAGCTCTAGTTGTGAGCTTTACTTTTGCTTAATAGTTTTCCTAGCGCTAAAACTATTTTCCATGCATGCAATCGGTAGTGTTATGTTATAGGATGTTGTGGTGCAGCTGTAGCACCAATTCACTTGTCGTTCTTGCATTCATGCATCATATTTGTTGCGTATGCTTGTGCATTGTTTGTTTATGATTGCAATTGTATCGTGTAGACTGTGTTGAGTGCAACGCTTGCTCGTGTGAGGATTGTGCTCCCGACCGCTACAACCAAGGCAAGTAGATGCTACTTTGTTCATGATATCGTCCTACTATTTTCTATGCATTGTCGTGTATTTTGTAGATGCATGTGTAGGATGATACTATCGCTATGCTATGTCCTATTATGTGGTAGGACTCACTTTATAGATGAACCACCGTTGGTAGATGTGCTTAGCCATGATTGATGGACGAGGGCTGGGTTACATCATTGATACTTGTTTTCTCAAAGTATTGTTTTGTGAAAACTAAAAACAACTTAATCAATGAACCCCCTGGGTGTGATGGTATTGATAATTTTTGGTGGTTTCATTGCGGAAAGGCACCCAATCGAGAGAAATTGATTGGCTTCTTTATTGTGTAGCTTACGTATACAACCATGTGCCAATAATGAAATGGGCGGTTGGTTGGACTTAGTAGGTTGTGGTAACTCGAACCCGCGTATCCAGAGATGTAGAATTTTGGTAGGTTGGACCGGTGCGCGTCGGGATTGAGGAGCTACTTCCCGAACAGTCTCTTCTTGGACTTCTCCCTATCATCACCCAAAATGAGAGTGATGGTACGAGCTGGGCTGACCAAGTCACATGGGTAAAGTGTACTAACCTCTGTAGAGTGTTTAATCTAATCGATTAGCCGTGTCCCCGGTTATGGACATCTGAGTTGCTAGATATTGATTCCATGACATGTTTCTCGCTCATTCTAATTTCATAATTGTTTTAATATTGTTGGGTTAACTTAATTGAGTTCTTTTTAAAGAAAATCAAAACTGTTTATGAAAGTAGGACAAATGTATTTGCAAATGCAAGCCAGACACAACTCCAATTGCCAAATATGCATTTAGATGTTAGTACTATTGTCTCCTTTACTAGCTGTACTTGCCATACATTCCATGTATTGACCCTTCGGGGCTGCTACGTTTCATGTTGCAGGTTATTCCGATTCTGATTGATCGTTATAGGCCACGGTACTCCACTCGGCACTTGTTCACTTGTGGGCAATTCGAAGAATGGAGGATTTACATGTTTATGTTGCTACCTGAATAATTTGAGCTAGCTTTATGCTAAGCTTTTATTGTAATAATGGTACTCTGGATCTTTTTAGTTCATGATACATGGTTATTTTGCTATGTTATCTATCTTACTCTATTGTGGGCCAATGAACCGATCCAGGGATTGGCATGTCACATAGAGGCCACGGTCTTTTCAGAACCGGGGTGTTACAATTACTGAGGGAAATCTTGCTGCTGTGCTCATCATACCTTCCTCTTGGGGTCTCCCAACGAAGCTCTACAATGAACTGAGCTACACATTATCAACACTCCAGACGACTTCTGTAAGAAAAGAAAGGCAAATGTTGTCGAAGACGAGCCGCCACGGAGGTCAAGAGAAACTAGGAGGACGAGAGGTCTACAATATGATGATGACGAGTCGCAAGAAGAAGAGGAGGTGACAAAGAAGATACCTCCAAGGAGGGGTCGAGGCCCAAGGACGCGTGGACGGAAGTAGTTCATGTATGGCACTATGTTGATGACGAGGCACTATGTTTGAGACTATGTACGGGTTGATGTATGGCACTATGTTGATGTTTGAGACTATGTTGATGTTTAGCACTATGGATACATGTATGGCACTATGTTGATGTTTGAGACTATGTTGATGTTTAGCACTATGGATACATGTATGGCACTATGTTCTATGTATGGAAATTTGTTCTATTTATTGTGTTTTATTGTTGTGGATTGTATTATAAAACTAAATATATTGATATATGTGCACTTGTGCTGTGAAACAACTTAATTCAGTCCAGTTCAGAAGCATAGTGCCTGTCTGATAGGCGCTATACTATGAAGTGTAGCATATATCAGATATGCGCTATACTTCTGAACTAAATTGAATTCAGCTTCTCGCTCTGCACGCATTAAACGAGTCACAGTGTAGCGCATGTCTGATAGGCGCTATGCATGTGTAGCGCCTATCTGATAGGCGCTATGCTAGCTAAATTTATCTGGTCCAAAACACTTCCAGGAGCAAAACAGAGAGCAAACCGAGCAGCGCCAGCCGAGAAACCTCTAAGTCAATGTGTAGCGCCTTTCTGATAGGCGCTACACCCTAATATGTAGCGCCTATCAGAAAGGCGCTACACATTGACTTAGATGTTTTTCGGCCGGCGCTGCTCGTTTTGCTCTATGTTTTGCTCCTAGAAGTTTCAGGCCAGGTAAAATTAGCTAGCATATAGAGCCTATCAGATAGGCGCTACAAATGCATAGCGCCTATCAGACATGCGCTATGCCTCAAAACTGTGTCCAGTGAACAATTTTCTCTCTTTTAAGAGTGACATGACACTGAGACAAATATAGCACAACAAAAATAGAACATGACATGCTCAAAGTTCACGTCATACTCGAATAGAAGCACCTCATACATGGTGTTTATGCCCTTAAGGGGATTTACATACTCATAGTTCACAACATTCTCAAAGTTCACAACATTCTCAACATGTTTCAAGTTCGACATACTCAATGGGCCACGAGGCTCCGTCTACAAGTCTAAAACATAGGCCCTTTGCCCTCCTTATTGCGCTATTCCTCTTCCTCCATGGAACGCCACATCGTTCGATGCTGCCTTTCCCTCTCCGCGGAATGAGCCTCCTTAGCGAGGGGCTCCTCTTCCTCCTCTTTCTTGCGGTGCTCGTCCTCACGTTGCTTGCGCTTCTTTGCCATCTCCTCGTTACGCAACGCTTCCTGGTACCAGCGTCTTCTTATTGCACGATCAATCTCTTGGATAGACTTCGTGGATTGAGGTTGCTCGAGATCTATCAAAGTGTAGTACATGCATACTAGAGGGGGAGACTACAAGACAATATTGCATGTTAGTACTATGATATGGAATAGTTGGGACACATGAAGAACTAAATAGCTTTGTGATACCGGTGGAGTTTCATACGGGTTGCGGCTACGCACGGGAGAGCGAGAGTAGTTGGCACACATGAAGAACTTCCTTCCCCAAGTATCGGAATTGGAGTCGGTGGACTCCTTCACAATGCAATCGGTTTCGCACCAACAAACAGGAACCTCCTTTCCATGGCCCTCGGAAGTACGATACGCCTTTCGTGACCTTTCCTCTTGGTCGGCGCAAGGTGTCCTAGCATTGGCCCTCCTCTTCCTTCTCCTTTTGCCTAGCAACGGAACATGGCCGGGAATGTCAATCATCACCGCATTGAGAATTCCTTGATGACGGCCAGAGATGACACATATTTCCCTTTTAGGGGGTAATATCTTGGTTCTCAAAATATGTAAGAACCACTCCCAATTATCATTGCTTTCCACCTCCACCAAATAAAACACCAAAGGAATCAACCGGTTGTTCGCATCATTGGCTACTGCAATCAAGATAGTGCCCTTGAATTGTCCAGTCATAAAGGTGCCATTAACGGAGATTACCGGCCTACAATGCTCAAAATCCTAGACACATTTCTCGAAACCCCAAAATGCACGGCCAAAAACTTGAACGGTTCTTCTGTTTACTATCCTTGTCTTGTTCCCATAAGGTTCAACCACATGAACCATGCCCGGGTTAGCATTGGCCATCGCTCCCAACAACCTTGGGATTCGGTTATAAGATTCCTCCCAATCACCGTACATCATCTTGAATACGGATTGCTTAGCCTTCCATGCCTTCCCGTACTTCACCTCGTAGTGAAAAAGGGATTTCACAAGCTCCATAACCATCTTGATGCTCATTATTGGAAATGACGCGATGTCATTGGAAAGCCTATAAGCGAGGAACTCGGTGGTGAGTTTCCGGTGCTCGTGCTTCGCATCCTTGCCATCCACCACCGGGCCTTGGCACATGTGAGTTGATACACAACTAGATATGTGCCAATCGGGACCTCCCTTGAATGGTCTTGCACGCACAATCCAAGGACATCCTTCCTCCTCGCACTTCACCGTGTAACGCTTCTTTATGTCCGAGTGCACAACCATGTAAGGACGATGATGATTCACCGAGAAGTCCTTTATCCATTGCTTAAATTCCAACAAGGTCTTGAACCTTGATACTTTGGAAAATCCATTATTCACGTGATTGTCATCACGGTAAGAACTTGTCCTTGGTCCAAGCACTATGCCCTTGCCACCATCAACCGTGGCTTCATCTGCGAGACTAAGATCACGAAACAAAGGCACCCGATGGTCCCGCCCCAATACGGTATCGTGGATTTCAGCCTCTCTAACCGTGAACCCCTCCTCATCAACTTCTTCTTCAGGACCATCATCATCCGAGTCCGATGCATAGCCTTGAGAATACGGGAGGTCATGGTCCATGTCATCTTGAGTGATATATTTGTCCAAATCTCTAACATTGTTGTCATGAAGTTCAACATCATCATCATCTTCACCCCCACAATCATCATTGTCCTCTTCCAACACTTCGTCTTGCTATTTTGAAATCGGGCTCAATATTTGGGTCAAAGGAGGTTCACCCCATAGCTCTTGCTCTACGGGTGGTGGACTCCTAGTATCCAATGGGGAGGCAAGATGGTTCAAGTCCAAAGGCAATGAATCATCAACCTTCTTGGTGTCAAATAGCTCAAGAGCCTTGTCTAGTGATTTGGCCACCACCTCCTTGTATGCAAGCCGACGGGCCTCAGAGAAGATACGCATGGTCTTCCAACGGATATGCATTCCCAAACCCACATTATGTCTTCCCTCCAACTCAACAACATAACTTGGGTCCATCCATTTCAATTCAATCCTCACTTGCTCCAAGACCTTGGTGTAGGTGGGACTACGCTCAAACACCATATCTAGCTCATCCGAGTCCGGTTCTATGTTGCCTTTCAAGAAGGCATCCTTGTCCACATGATGAACATGAACAATTCTTGCCATCCCTAACACATAGGAGAATATGTTCATTAACTAACCATGACAAGATAAAAAATAATATACTGGTCAGATTACCAAACCATATAACTAACAAGAACACCCTCTCTTACATAAGCAAACCCTAACCCTAACCCTAGCCATAACTTTCCAATAAACCAAACAATAACATTTCAACAACCCTAAACCTAACTAAATGCTTCATTCACATCTTTCTACCCAACATTGGCCAATGAATCTAACAAATTTCCAAACATTTCTCCCCAAATCAAATTTCTAGGATTTTAAGCCAAGTCCAACCAAAATGAAAGATTTCAATAGGTCAAAACGGAGGGAAATGAGGGAGGGTACCTTTAGCAGCCGAAATCCACCAAATGAAGCTTCCAATGTGAGAGATTTGAGGGGGGGGGGAGAAGGGGGTTGTAGCATCCCAGTTGTCTAACATCTGTAATGCTACTCAATCTAGTAATAAAATGGCCACTTCCCTCATATAATTTTTGCATCATCATCATATCATGTTCATGTCATCATGCCACCTTGCAATTTGAGCATCATACAAGCCCTTGTGTTTTGGTTCTTACCTCATATGCATCATTGATTGTATTTGCCTCTTGTTATTGTATCTGGTTCTTGATATATTGTTAAATGCCCAAGTTGAGTTGGGGGCATATCTTTTCAATCAACTCCATCACCTCTCTTTCACCACCTGACAATTCCACCACCCCATTAACCATGAGCTTGCAATTATTCTTTCTTTTGGTGTTTGGTCTAGCTCATGAGAGATAGGGTGGGTCCATTGCTACCAATCCTTTTGCTTGGCCCTTACTCCAACTTTGGAGGATGCAAATAAATAAATGCCATGAGATATTGTTTTGTTTTCACAGGATAAGACCTAGCATTTAATGCATTTGCATGGGCCATGCAAGAACCACCTCATCTCTTTCCCTCTATTTTGTTTTCTTCAAGCCTTGGTTCCATGTGAAGATTCCCTACTTTTACAAATGTTTTCATCTATTTTGCAAAACCCCATATCTTCATATTCTGGTAAAATGCCCCATTTGGCACAATTCTTGAACCATGTATGTGGGCTTCTCTTTTTTCCCCATTTCTTATGCTCCTTGCCTCTCCTCTTAGTCAAGCTCCCTACTCAAAACTCAGGAAAAAAGTTCAACAGAATTGAAATTATAAACTGGTTTGAAAATTGAAATAGAATAAAAAGAACAAACATATAACTAATAGACAAAATAAATAAAAGGGGAAAGCCATACCTGGTAGCAGCCCACCTTGGGCCCAGTCGCATCAGCCCGAGCGAGAGAAGCAGCAACCCAGCCCACCCCCGCCCAAGACTTTCGCCCAACGCCAGGATCGTATTTCTTCCTCCTCGCCGTTTCTCCCTCTCTGTGCGTCCCCGACGGAGCAGGTCCCCGTCGTGTCGCCGTCAGCCGCGTCACCCCCCTTCTCTTCTTATCCCCAAGCCGCGGAGGCCCTCCCTCGAACCCTAGTTTTCTTCCTCCCTAGCGCCGTAGCGTTTCCTTTCCCCACCTCTCTGTTTTGCAGCCATGGCCGCCTTGCCTGCGCCCGTCAGCGTGGGTTTCTTGGCCGAGTGGAGTAGGAGGAGCACCGCCACTTCCGCCGCTGAATCGTAGTGAGGAGGAGCCAAGTCACTTGGCGTCCTGTTGGAGATATGCCCAAGAGGCAATAATAAAGTGGTTATTATCATATCTTCACACTTATGATAAATGTTTACATACCATGCTATAATTGTATTAACCGGAAACATTAATACTTGTGTGATTTGTAAACTAAAATAAGAGTCCCTAGTAAAGCCTCTTGTTAAACTAGCTTGTTGGTTAATATATGATCATGGTTTCCGATCATGAACATAGAGATGTTATTAACAACAGGATCATATCATTAGGAGAATGATGTGATGGACATACTCCTATAGATAAGCGTAGCATAAAGATCAAGTCATTTCAATAAGTTCAATTGCTATATGCTTTACGATACATAGTAACCTAATTCCTTCGACCATGAGATCATGCATATCACCTTTGCCGGATGGATGCTTTGATGACATCAAACACCACACCGTAATCGGGTGGCTATAAAGGTGGCATTGAGTGTTCGGAAAGTATTGGTTGAAACACATGGATCAAGAGTGGATTTGTCCATCCATATGACGGATAGATATACTGGGCCCTCTCGGTGGAATGTCATCCAATTAGCTTGCAAGCATGTGACCGGTCACAAGGGATCACATATCACGGGAACGAGAAAATAGTACTTATCGGTAACGAGGTTGAACTAGGTATGCAGAGATACCGACGATCATAACCTCGGATAAGTAAACTATCGTGAGACAAAGGGAAATTGGTATCGTATGTAAGTGGTTCATTCGATCGCAAAGTAATCGTAGAAATATGTAGAGCCATATGAATTTCAGATTCCTCTATTGGTTATTGTTCGGAGAAGTGTCTCGATCATGTCCGCATAATTCACGAACCGTAGGGAGACACACTTAAGGATTCGACGTTGTTTGAGTAGTTATGGTATTATGAGAAAGAGACCGAATGTTGTTCAGAGTCTCGGATGGGATCTGGGATATCACGAGGTGATCCGGAATGGTCCGGAGAATAAGATTCATATAAGGAAAGTCCTATTTCGGAGTTCGGGAATGATTCCGGTGTTTTCATCGGGAATGTTCTAGAAGGTTCCGGATTTTCCGGCACTCCGGGGGGGGGGGGAGGGTACATGAATGTGTCATTGAATGATTGCATCATGTACTAAGTGTTCTTGCTGTTCCAAAACTGAAAAGTCAAACTACCAGTTTGAAAGTCAAACGGCTAAAACAGGAAACTGTGGAAAACAGGAAACTGTGGGAAACAGGAAACTGTGGGAAACAAGCAAGAGGAGGTTGAAACCAACTTGGAGGAGGAGTCCCTCTCCTCCAAGCCGGCGGCCAGCCTAGGCCAAGTTGGGGAGGGACTCCCCTCCCTCTGGCGCCAGCCCTCCACCTATAAAAGGAGGGCAAGGCCTCCTCTAGACACACAAGTTACTATCCTCTAATCTCCTTTAGAGCCGTTTTGGTTTAGAGCTTCTAATTGCTTTAGCTCTGGTTTAGAGCCTTCTAATTGGTGTGTCTAATCTCTAGACCACTAATAGCTCTCTCTCTCATACTCCACCATACTCGCTCCGGCTTAAGGCGAAGCCTCAGGATCTCCTCTACTTCCTGACCACGCCGTTGTCTTTGCCGTAATCGCGAGGAGAGTGCTACAACCTCCATTTCCTTTGGAACAAGGGAGAGGAAGGTCTTCGTCGAGTACCGAACGTGTGACCGATCATGAAGCGCCTTTAACGCAGCCGGAAGGATCGTCTACGATCTTGAGATCGGAAAGAGTACGACTACATCACCCACGAGAATCCGCTCTCGTTAAACACTTTGGAATCTTCGAGGGTAAGTTATTCCATCGACTCGTTGCTACAATCTAGTAGATAGATCTTGGCTTGTTTGTTTGTATGCGATAGAAATTTTTGTTTTCCATGCTACGAACCCCTACAAAGGGTATCGAGCTGTGTCTATATGTAGATCTCACACGAGTAGAACACAATGGTCATTGTGGGCGTTGATGCTTTTATTGTCGATTGCTTCTTGTGTACTTTGAATCTTGCGGTATGTTGGGATGAAGCGGCCCGGGCTAACCTTACATGAAATCATTCATGAGACTTGCTCCACGCTTGACATGCAACTTGTATTGCATAAGTGGCTTTGCGGGTGCCTGTTTCTCCTAGCATAGTTAAGATCCAATTTACAACGGGTGATCAACAATGCTAGTATCAATGTTGTGGTTCTTGTTCGTAAGTGAGAACGACACTTATTGAAAGCCCCAAACCACGTAAAATATGCAAAGAAAGTAGAGGCGTCTAACTTTGTTTTGCAGGGGTGTGCAGTGATGTGATATGGCCATGATTGTGATTATATTTGATGTATGCAATGTTCCTTATTGTAAGTTGGCAACCGGCAGGAGCCATATGGTTGTCTTTAATTTATGTTAAGACCCGCGTGTCTATTCAAAGTAGTTGTAATAGTTGAAGCCAGTGGACGACAACCATGGAGCAGCGTCATTGACCTTGATGCAATGCCGGTGATGATGGAGATCATGTTTGTGCTTGAAGATGGAGATCAGAAGCACAAAGAACAAAGGCCATATCATATCACATATTATTGAATTGCATGTGATGTTAATCCTTTATGCATCTTGTATTGCTTAGTAGACGACGGTAGCATTATAAGATGATCCCTCATGCACATGAATTTCAAGTCATAAAGTGTTCACCCTTAGTTAGCACCGTTGCTAAAGCTTGTTGTTTCGAAGCACCACGTGATGATCGGGTGTGTTCGATTCTACAAGTGTATACAACATGAGCAAGCCAGATTTGCTCATGCGGAAACTAAGGTTTGATCTTGACGAGCCTAGCATGTACAGACATGGCCTCAGGAACACGGATTACCGAAAGGTAGAGCATGAGTCATATAGTAGATATGATGAACATGTTGATTGTTCGCCATTGAAGCTATATCAACTCTCGTGATGATCGGTTTTGATGTGGTGGATTTGGTTCATGTGATCACTAAAACAATGTGAGGGATATTGTTTTGAGTGGGAGTTCACCTAGATTAATTTAATTATTAGTTAGAACTCAATTTATCATAAACTAAATCAAAGTGAATTTGCATAGTTGTTGTAGTCATTGGCATCCTGGTACCACCTTGCGCTTAGTTATAATTGAGATGATAGAACTATAGAATTCTGGTTAGTTACTTTACGAACTGGTATCGTATTGTTTTGAAGTGTTAATCTAAAGTTTAAAAGTCCTATTGCAAACTTTCAGTAAGTTCCGGTTACTCCATGAAGTTTAATAATTAGTATTAAATCAAGAGTAACAATTCCAAGTGTTAGTATATAAGTATCATGTTTGTCTCCATGATTCTTGATATTCAAAGGATTCTCCTAATATCAAGGTTATCTAAGGATCTGAAAGAGTTGTTTCAGAAACCATGATTTGTGGAAGATATTGTGATATCTGAAACGAAGTTTTGGTTGCAACATGATAGAGTATAATATGGCTAAAGTCATGTTCTCATATTTGATGAGAATTTGCAAAAGGTTGGAGACACTAGTTGTCCTAAACCTCCAAAAGTTTTTGGGAGAGCAACATTATACTCACGATTCACCGTTACAAGCTAATAGTAGCTTGATCATGGATAATTCCATGATAAGGGTGAATATTTGATGTAGGTAAAATATTTACTACACCAAGAGATTACTAAAGAAAGGAATTTGAAAGAACACCAAACATTTGATGATGGTGATCTACTTCAAAGTGCAAGTCCAAAGACATTAGTATTTAACTATACACGCTTTGGACTATGTGTCATATGAATGACTCCACTAATTGATGTTGATAGATTCTTTCAAAAAGAAAAGGAAATCTTAAGAGAATCTCATAAGTATATGGCGTAAAAGAAAAGACTAGAATTGTTCAGTTTAAGTATATAGATGATATACATGTTATGGCTATATTCTTTGCTTATTAAACAATGTGGTTCTTAAGTATTTGATACTGAATTTGTTGGTGTGAATCGTCATACGAAACAACACAATTCATGAACTACAATGGCCTAAGTAACTAGCAAAAGAATATGTGATTATGTTCATCGAGAACAAAATAAAGGGTTATTGTGTTGCTCGTTAAACATCAAAGCTTGCCTTCAAGATTTGTTTTATCAGGTATTATGAGAACAAAAGGGTTGTTCAAATAATTGCCGTAATCTATAAAAGATGGATGATTTGCAAATCTCGTTGGAGATATCACATCCATAAAACTAGTGCTAAAGATGTTGAAAGACAAATTGATTGAAAGATCACTTAGGAAGTGACATCGCCGTTTAAATTATATTGGAAAGAAAACATGAAGAAAATCCATATGGATGGAATTTTGGAGTCTATTTGATTTTGATCAAATGACGCCAGAAACTTTCCTAGAGATAATTAAAACTTCGTTCATAGGCCAAAAGGAACGATAGACTAACTTATTGGAACTTGTACATATTGTTGTATGAAGTCCATTATGTATAGTCAAGAGCGATGGATTTCAACTTCATGTGCTTTCTCCGAAAATTTGAGTGAATATATGAATATTTACTTAATAAGGATGAAGTGTGAAACATTTGAAAAGTTCAAGGACTTTCAAGATGAAGTGCAAAATCATTGTAACAAGAATATAAATAGTTTATGATAAGATAATAAAGGAAGATATTTGAGTTACAAGTTTAGCATAATACCTAAGATTTAAAGGAATCGTTCCGTGGATTTGCATTTTCTCGAAACACCATAAGAGTATGGAGCGTTCGAGATATGTAATTAAACCTTGTTTGACATGGTAAGATCAAGGTGTAATTCATAAAACTGCCATTATATTTTAAAGATTAAAAGCTTTAGAGATTACCGTTTCCACCGAAAAGAGCTTCATCATAATCCGTTGAAATGACACCATATAAGGTTATGGTTTGGGATAAAACCCAAGTTGTCCTTTCTTAAACATTGGTATGCTATGCATAAGAAAGATGTGTGCAACCAAAGTCGGATGAACTGTCTTTGTATAAATCATAAGTATTCCTCCATAAACACCAGAGACAAAAGTGTTTGTTGCTTAGAACGTCAAGTTTCTTTGAGAAGGAATTTTTCGTGAAAAGTTAAGTGGGAGGACAATAGAACTTTGATAAGGTTAAAAGAACCTTAGCTATATGTGCAGAGTTGCGCAGCACCGAAAAGTGTTTCGGAGGCAGCAACAATGCTCATGGCTCACGTGCTTCAAAGGTTGTGGTCACGGAGATCTAAGTTCCTATTGAAACAAGTAGGTCGAGTAAACAATCAAATACCAAGATTTGAGGGTTGAATCATTATTTGAGAATAATGAACGGACTACATGCAAAGAAGTGATGATGGGCCCTGACTCCGTCAAATGGCTTGAAGCCATAAAATCCGTGATAGTTTCATACACGAGAAATCAAGTTTTGAACTTGAAGGACCCTCGAGAAAGGTGTAAGACCTTACAGTTGTGTCTGGATCTATAAAGAAATAGACATGGATGTTTTACATCTATGAAATAGTCGACATGTTGGGAAAGAGTTCACAACAATGTTCAAAGGTTGACTATGACAAGATTTGATCTTTCATTAGCGATATTTAGTCTAGACGGATTAATGTAGCAACCACTACATATAATTTTGTTATATGGTAGTTGAATAAACAAAACAAGTTCTTCTAATAGAATCGTTACCTAGGACGTGTGCATGACACGGTCCATAGGGTTTTGTTAATCCAAAGGATGCTAAAAGCATATGCAAACTTCAATGGTTGAAGTGAGCATCGCGGAGTTGGAATCTTCACTGTGATGAAACTCTTAAAGGAGTTTAAAAGTTCATTAGAGACGATGAAGATGCTTGCATTTGCAAGAAATTAAGTGGGAGCTCTAAGACATATTTCTAATACATTATGTGGAGGACATATTGTTGATTAGAAAAGATGTATCTTTTATTAACACATATTAAGAATTTCATCCCGATGAAAGACTTAGGCGAAACCCAAATATTTGGCATCAATAGACGCTAATATGGTTGTGCCAGAAGTGCATAGACAAGATATTGAATGAGTTCAATATAGAAACTACAAGAGAGGTTCTTGTCGCACAGAAAGGATTGAATGAGTTCAATGTTGATGATATATATTCAAGTGTATTGACATTTGGTAAAGTGAAACAAATAATCAAGTATAGATTGATACTTGATGTATGAAATCACAAAGAGTATTTATATCAATCATACTGTGATATGTACAAATCAGATATGTCCTATGCTCTAAATGTTGTGAGCATATACCAGAATGATTCGTAAGATGATCATTGGACAATAGTAAGGATATTCTTATGATCTTTTGGAAGAACTAAGAGTATATTATTTGTAGAAGTGACAAATAGATGGTTAGTTCATTGTAAAAGTACTACATTGATACTAGCTTTGTCACAAAGTACAAATTAAGTTTATCTCAATCTAAACTAAGGGTGGCACAATATAATGGAAAGTGAGTTCCATAATGGATTTGTATGAGTTCCAAAGTTAAGACATTGTGACAGATACTACAACAAAAGGCTAAGTATATGACTGCTATTTTAGCAGCAAAAGAGGGCATTTGTGTCAAAGTAGTTTGTTATCAAACTAGGTGTAGTTCACAGTGGGATAATACTATGAAGATATATTGTGCGACAATATTATCAACAGGTTTTAACCCCAAAGAACTAAAGGTCACACCGAAAGACCAAATTTATACAAAGCCATCTCATTAGAGAATGAGTGATGCGTAAAGACGCAAAGACATGCAATTACACACGACGGAAGTGTCGATCCGAGATCGATTGACCACTAGCAATCGTGTACATACAACACCGGAAAGCCATAGGTGTTGAATACACAAAGGTCTGAAACTAGATTATTGACTCTAGTGCAAGTGGGAGACTGTTGGATATATGCCCAAGAGGCAATAATAAAGTGGTTATTATCATATCTTCACACTTATGATAAATGTTTACATACCATGCTATAATTGTATTAACCGGAAACATTAATACTTGTGTGATTTGTAAACTAAAATAAGAGTCCCTAGTAAAGCCTCTTGTTAAACTAGCTTGTTGGTTAATATATGATCATGGTTTCGATCATGAACATAGAGATGTTATTAACAATGGATCATATCATTAGGAGAATGATGTGATGGACATACTCCTATAGATAAGCGTAGCATAAAGATCAAGTCATTTCAATAAGTTCAATTGCTATATGCTTTCGATACATAGTAACCTAATTCCTTCGACCATGAGATCATGCATATCACCTTTCTTGGATGGATGCTTTGATGACATCAAACACCACACCGTAATCGGGTGGCTATAAAGGTGGCATTGAGTGTTCGGAAAGTATTGGTTGAAACACATGGATCAAGAGTGGGATTTGTCCATCCATATGACGGATAGATATACTCTGGGCCCTCTCTGTGGAATGTCATCCAATTAGCTTGCCAGCATGTGACTGGGTCACAAGGGATCACATATCACGGAACGAAAAGAGTACTTATCGAACGAGGTTGAACTAGGTATGCAGATACCGACGATCATAACCTCGGATAAGTAAACTATCGTGAGACAAAGGGAAATTGGTATCGTATGTAAGTGGTTCATTCGATCGCAAAGTAATCGAGAAATATGTGGGAGCCATATGAATTTACTGATTCCTCTATTGGTTATTGTTCGGAGAAGTGTCTCGATCATGTCCGCATAATTCACGAACCGTAGGGAGACACACTTAAGGATTCACGTTGTTTGAGTAGTTATGGTATTATGAGAAAGAGACCAAATGTTGTTCGAGTCTCGGATGGGATCCGGATATCACGAGGTGATCCGGAATGGTCCGGAGAATAAGATTCATATAAGGAAAGTCCCGTTTGAGTTCGGGAATGATTCCATTGTTTTCATCGGGAATGTTCTAGAAGGTTCCGGATTGTCCCAAGACTCCGGGGAGGGTACATGAATGTGTCATTGAATGATTGCATCATGTACTAAGTGTTCTTGCTGTTCCAAAACTGAAAGTCAAACCGCGTTTGAAAGTCAAACGCTAAAACAGAAACTGTGGAAAAGCGAAACTGTGGAAAGCGAACTGTGGGAAACAGGAACTGTGGGAAACAAGCAAGAGGAGGTTGAAACCAACTTGGAGGAGGAGTCCTCTCCAAGCCGCGGCCAGCCTAGGCCGAGTGGGGAGGACTCCTCCTCCTGGGCGCCAGTCCCTCCACCTATAAAAGGAGGGACGGGCCTCCTCTCTAGACACAAGTTACTATCCTCTAATCTCCGGTTTAGAGCCGTTTTGGTTTAGAGCTTCTAATTGCTTTAGCTCATGTTTAGAGCCTTCTAATTGGTGTGTCTAATCTCTAGACCACTAATAGATCTCTCTCATACTCCACCATACTGCCCGCCATAGCCTCATGGATCTCCCTCTACTTCCTGTACCACGCCACGTTGTCTTTGGGAATCACGAGGAGACTGCTACAACCTCCGATGCCTGCTGGAACAAGGGAGAGGAAGGTCTTCGTCGAGTACCGAACGTGTGACCAACTGCGGAAGCGCTGCCGGAACGCAGCGCCGGAAGGATCGCCTACACGATCTTGAGATCGGAAAGAGTACGACTACATCACCCACGAGAATCCGCTCTCGTTAAACACTTTGGAATCTTCGAGGGTAAGTTATTCCATCGACTCGTTGCTACAATCTAGTAGATAGATCTTGGCTTGTTTGTTTGTATGCGATAGAAATTTTTTGTTTTCCATGCTACGAACCCCTACACTGCCTCCTCGCCGCCGTTCGTACGTGACCAAGTCCAGGAGCAGCACCGTCGTCGCCGTCGTCATCCCCGACCACCCCCGTCCTCGATTCCTCCGGGAATCGATCGAGGTGAGCGCCACCTCGTGTTTCCCTTCCTCCGTTCCGCTCATGCCGCCGATCATCGCCGCCTCACAAGAGCGCTGCAGGCTGCCAAGCATCTGAGAGCCCGCAGCACTGCAGCCTGCCTAAACCGCCTGTTCCTCGCTTCCGTGCAGTACCTCCTTCATAAAATCCCCAAACATGAAAGTTATAGCCCTACCTTTCCCCTACGTATTTTGTTTTTACATCATCTCCGAATTCGCGTTGTATCCTTCGCCATCGTCCTCGAAAGATCATGAGAAAACCCTCTTTTCCTGTCGATGAAATTCAGTCTTTTGCCCTCGGGTCGGCCTCTGTTCGTCGTAGTTTCCCGGCACGTAGAGTCCTCCGTTGGTGACACCCCAAACACAAAACTTGCAGCCTGTACATCCCTCTTCGTTTTTGGTTTTTACGGTTTTGCGAAATTCTCATCCGTTTGCTCGCCATGTTCGTTTGAAATTCAGGTCAGCTAGCAGTTTTCCAGGATCGTCGTCAGTTCGTCAGACAAAACCAAACCCCCCCAGACGCTTTTCTGTTTAGGCCCTTATGTTTCCTTGTTTTCAACCCGCAGTCCCCTAGCCCCACAGTTAGCGTCGGATGCGTTTTTGCAAAAAGGCTCCCGTGTTTTAGGAAATCAACCCGCGGTCCCCCCGAACCAGCCCACGTGTCCCCCTCACGCCTCTGCCCAGTCAGCATCTGGCCCCACCTGGTCAGTGGCTGTGGGTAGAATCTGGCTGGGTGACAAAAGTCCAGACCTTTTTCTGAAATAAAATTCAAATGTTTTTAAATCTGTTTAAATAGGAATTGAATCATAACTTTCAAATGGTTTATATTTTGAATTCAAACTTAATATGAAAAATGTTTTATTTTTGAATGTTAATTTAAATCTTTAATCAAATATTTCCAGAATTAATTTAATTAGTCAACCTTTGACTTTGACCATAATTAATAATTTTTGATTTATAATAAATTTAAATTCATAATTCCAAATAATACAAATAATATATGTTTTTGAATCAGAAAAATGTGAGGTTTTCAAATATGCCATTCATAATATTATTTGAACACTTTAAATTTCAAGTTGAATTAAATTACAACAAAATGCCCCTGGACCTTAATAAATTAATAACTTTTGTTTTATAACTCTGAATTTGACAAATGATATGTCTAAAATGATCAGCTCAACGAGACCTTTCTGTTTATGCTATCCATGACTTCAATTGCAGCATGCATCATATAAATATATAATATACAGCAACTAATATGACAATAAAAGGGGACCAAAACTCAATAAAAATGTTATTTCTTGTATTCTACACCTCACCCATGCCATGCTATATTATTGCCATGCAACTTGTGCATCATTCATCATGGCATGATTGTTTGCTTGTCGCATTTTATTCATATGCTTGCGCTCTTTATTTATATGGGCCCTTGTTTGTTTGGTTCTTCTTCGAATAGACGCTGAGCAGGGGATATATCAAGAGAACCAGGAGCACTACCCAGACCCGTCTCTCGCTTCAACTGAGTTGCCAGGCAAGCACTACCACATGCTTGCATACATACAGTACCTATTGCCTCTATCTTATTCTTGCATCATGGAGTCACGATTGCATTAAACCGAATCCCAAGTATTGCATAGCCTTTACTTTTAAACCCCACCAAGCTTGTTCCTCCATCCCATGAGCCATTACTACAGGAGTTGTTTGAGCCATGCGAGTCGTAGAACATCATGTGTAGGGTATGTGAGAGTCTGATGGATAACGAGGTACCTAAACAACTTAACCTGAGTAGTAATGGGATAACTAATGAAAGTGGCACCGGTGAGCAATATCAGCTATTTGGTTTTTCCTGCTCACTTGTGTCCCGTAAGACCCCGAGTACTTGATTCCTGTTCCAAGAATATTCGCTATCCACATCCGGAGGCTTATGGGACCCCCGAGCCGTAACTTGATTCCGTCTTATTTTGGGGCCACAAACTAGTTTGAGGCTTTATTTACTATCCTGTACTTATGCCATGCTTCTGCTTTATTACGATTGTGCGAGGAGCACTGTACCTTTACGATCGGGACACGTTTTGCTGTGTCGACAAGCCCGCTTTTGGGTTCCCGATCGCTCCTGGCCCACCCAAACCTGTCGTCTCGAGTCACAACTTCGCTATGGTGTACTCCAAGGTGGCCTCAAATATTTCAATCCTGTGATTGCTTTGTCGTGAAGGCCTCGTTGGGTTTTGATTTGGTTTTTCCGAGGTTGATCGAGTGTGTGTTGCTATTTGTGCACCCCGCAGGTAAAACTTTCAAAGTCGTGTCCGCGGTTATGGACGACTTGGAGCACAGCTCGATCATAGACAAGCATAACTAAAGTACCGCTTTAATCGACTAAGTAATTGACTAGTAAATAGTGCCACACTCATGGAATGGTTAATAAAATTGCCAACGGATGGGGTTGTTCGCTTCGCTCCTCGTTGGTAAGCGAGAGGAGGATGGATCCGAATATTACCGTTATAATCATGTTGTCATTAATTCACGGACATCCGCCTATCTTTGGTTAGGCGGTTGGTTAGCGTTTATCTATAGAACTGTTAGGGTTTATTTTCGCTGCAATTACGTCACCCTGTGTTGTGTCCCCTTTAGAGGCATAAAGACTTCTTGAAAATTTTAGGGTCTCACACGATAAATTATTGGTTCAGATGAACAGGTACACTCGCAGGACGGATACTGGGTGGAAGAGGCTGATGATGTGGGTAACGATCGTTCGGTGTAGAGATTTCGGGAACGGGGATCCGTGAGATCTGTGGGCGGGATGTGCTTATTTCTAGGCATCTTATGCCGATTTGCTTCTTATCCGTACTCGGACCTTGTTTGCCGCCTACCGATACTGATGTGTGATGTATGAGGAAATATCCTAAAATATTATATCTATCTAGGTCATTTGAATCTGGCCGTATGGCGTTGCTATATTTCCTTTCTTTCTAGATGGTATGGCTCTGATGTACTATTGTATGGTGGCTTGCATACATACTCACTTGTGTATGTAGTTGATCCTTTCGCCGATTACGCCGCCCGATTTGTCCGATATTTGAAGTGGTTGGGACCGAAAGGTCTACCAAGGAGTGGCTTTTAACCAGTATTATTTCAACCACTTCCGCTCGTCCAGGCTTGTATCTAGGAGCGTAATTCACCGAGGTAGTTACAGGGGCGCCTCCTTGTTCTTCTTCTCTGCTAGGACGAGCTGGAACTGAATGGGTCGGGTGGGGAGCGGGGCTGCGCGCGGCAGAATAAGTCTCGATGTGTAGCGTATTTCTGATAGGCGCTACACATTAGAGCATAGCGCCTATCAGATAGGCGCTACATATCGAGCTTAGCGCCTAGGCTTTACTCGCCCAGGCTTAACGCCTAGGCGTCACACGACCGGGGTGGAGCCAGGACGGGCCAGGCGGGCGCCACGCTGGTAGGGGCATATCGCCTTAGCGTCTTTCTGTTAGATGTTACCCAAAGGTTAGTGCCGGTGATATTCTTTCGCCGAGGGTTTATTTTGTGAAATCCTCACGAAAAGAGGTTATTTTTGTCTATTCTTCCTCCCACGCCAACCTATTTCACTGTACCAATTAGTAAAATCTTCTACATGTCCAACGACCCATAGCTTCTAGTACCCTAGTAAGTACATATCTGTTGCTCGCACTTTGCCACAAGATAATAAATTCCATTTGTATATCAGGTTCGTACAACATTGCAATCTATCAACCATTTCATCAAGCATGTACCGTACACAGCCTAACTGACATCCTTGTTTGCAAAACTCCCCTGGTTTCACAGAGGCTTGCAACTAACAAGGCGTCAAGCATTTTGTCGAGCACTAGGAGGGCATCAACAAAAGTTTGGATAGAGCTTCAGTGACTGTGTATCAAAGTCTCGTGGTGACTTTAGCGAAGGCCGTCGTGCACTAAGAAGTTTCACACAACGGTGTTTTTTAAATAGCTTTGATATGTACTCCCTCCGTTTTAAAATATAAGATGTTTTAGTTTTATGAAGAGAATGTATCTAGACTTGTTTTAGTATGTAGGTTCACTCTAAACAAGAGTGAATCTAGACACTAAAACAAGTCTAAATACATTTGTTTTACAAAGCTAAAACATCTTATATTTTAAAACGGAGGAAGTACTTAACAGAGATTTGTAATAACAAGTTATATTTCATAATATTTTTACTATGATATTCACACCACAAGTACTGACCAAAATTGCATGTTTGGGTCTCTGCACACGTCCAGAATGCAGTCTATTTACGAGCAAAGGGAGTACCATATATCACGACGGAAGTATTGCTGTTTGCACATGGAAATCGCTCCATCAGCCATGCGATGCCTGAATTGCTTTCCACATATCATATGCACGAGCAGCAGATTCAGAGAAACCTTGTACTCCCAAAGCTTAAAGGATTATTTTTTCAAAAGTCAAACTATGTAAAGTTTGACCAAGTTTTGAGAAAAAAATTAATATTAATAATATGAAATCCATATCCTTTGATACACCATGAAACATATTTTCACATGGTATCTATATAATATCATATTTTTTTCTAAAAGTTTGGTCAAACTTTCTGTAGCTTGACTTTTTTTTTAAAAAAGCATTGAGCTTTTGGAAGGAGGTAGTACCATACAAATTTCCATTTGTCCATGATCCAAGAAAGAAAAGATTGCCACACAGTTGAGTTATTATCAAGATGCTCTAAGCATAGCCATAGTTGGCCAAACGTCGGTTCAATTAAAAAATTCCAACATGACTGACTACATGTTCAACATGGAGCACCCATGTACTTTTGCTGCTAGTAACCTTCTGTAGTACGATGGAGTGTCACTGAAACACCCATTGAGATATGGTCTCACTGACCCCTGCACAAAGCAAATACTCTTCAATAAATATATCAAAAAATGTGATTCATACAACATGAATTATGCATTGTGCTCATTTTCGCCTAAATCTTTCATGGAGGTGATGCCTGTAATGTTTTGTCAACAACATATAAATATCACAAACTATTTAAATCAGCCGACTTGTTGAACTACATTATAATGCCAATGCTGAATAGGGGCTCCATAGCTACAACTGAATTTTTGTCTATTCTTCCTCCCACGCCAACCTATTTCACTGTACCAATTAGTAAAATCTTCTACATGTCCAACGACCCATAGCTTCTAGTACCCTAGTAAGTACATATCTGTTGCTCGCACTTTGCCACAAGATAATAAATTCCATTTGTATATCAGGTTCGTACAACATTGCAATCTATCAACCATTTCATCAAGCATGTACTGTACACAGCCTAACTGACATCCTTGTTTGCAAACTCCCTGGTTTCACAGAGGCTTGCAACTAATAAGGCGTCAAGCATTTTGTCGAGCACTAGGAGGGCATCAACAAAAGTTTGGATAGAGCTTCAGTGACTGTGTATCAAAGTCTCGTGGTGACTTTAGCGAAGGCCGTCGTGCACTAAGAAGTTTCACACAACGGTGTTTTTTAAATAGCTTTGATATGTACTCCCTCCGTTTTAAAATATAAGATGTTTTAGTTTTACTGAGAATGTATTGCTTTTAAGATGTTCACTAAAACAAGAGCAATCTGTACACTAAAATGTCTAAATACATTTGTTTTACAAAGCTAAAACATCTTATATTTTAAAACGGAGGAAGTACTTAACAGAGATTTGTAATAACAAGTTATATTTCATAATATTTTTACTATGATATTCACACCACAAGTACTGACCAAAATTGCATGTTTGGGTCTCTGCACACGTCCAGAATGCAGTCTATTTACGAGCAAAGGGAGTACCATATATCACGACGGAAGTATTGCTGTTTGCACATGGAAATCGCTCCATCAGCCATGCGATGCCTGAATTGCTTTCCACATATCATATGCACGAGCAGCAGATTCAGAGAAACCTTGTACTCCCAAAGCTTAAAGGATTATTTTTTCAAAAGTCAAACTATGTAAAGTTTGACCAAGTTTTGAGAAAAAAATTAATATTAATAATATGAAATCCATATCCTTTGATACACCATGAAACATATTTTCACATGGTATCTATATAATATCATATTTTTTTCTAAAAGTTTGGTCAAACTTTCTGTAGCTTGACTTTTTTTTTTAAAAAAAAGCATTGAGCTTTTGGGAAGGAGGTAGTACCATACAAATTTCCATTTGTCCATGATCCAAGAAAGAAAAAGATTCTTGCCACACAGTTGAGTTATTATCAAGATGCTCTAAGCATAGCCATAGTTGGCCAAACGTCGGTTCAATTAAAAAATTCCAACATGACTGACTACATGTTCAACATGGAGCACCCATGTACTTTTGCTGCTAGTAACCTTCTGTAGTACGATGGAGTGTCACTGAAACACCCATTGAGATATGGTCTCACTGACCCCTGCACAAAGCAAATACTCTTCAATAAATATATCAAAAAATGTGATTCATACAACATGAATTATGCATTGTGCTCATTTTCGCCTAAATCTTTCATGGAGGTGATGCCTGTAATGTTTTGTCAACAACATATAAATATCACAAACTATTTAAATCAGCCGACTTGTTGAACTACATTATAATGCCAATGCTGAATAGGGGCTCCATAGCTACAACTGAATTTTATCGTTTGTGCAAACTGCAAAGTACAAACAACAGCACAGATACAGAGCACGTTAAGGACCTCCCAATTAAAATGGAATTATACCTTTTTTGTTCCTCCCATACAGAAAAAAAATCGTTCAATGCAATCATTTTTCACTCTGCTGTGGTGCGTGCTAATCAAATACATGCTATGCTTTTACACGGCGGTGAGAACTGAGAAATTACGGCCTGCTTACATAATCAGCAGCATCAACTTTATAAATCAACAAATGCTAGTGGGTTTGTCGCTTACTCCTTAGAGCAAGTACAATAGCTCCTAATCAGCAGGCTATAAGCTAATCCACGTCATCAAAATCTGAGCTGGAGGAAAGAGAAATGAGGAGAGAGGAGTGAACGGGTGCTTGGTCTATCGCCCGGCGATAGCACAAAAAATGATGGGCTACAGCCGGCTTACAGCCATCAGTGAGCGATAGAGTAGGCGCATGGGCTGCTTTTCGTACCACGGACCAATCTTCAAACATACAAGCATTAAATATCTTATGTCCAATAGAGCCAGCTTATAGCCTGCTTGTTGTACGCAAGTTTAGTTAAGTTAACTTTAGCTGATATGGCCAACATATATAGTCGGCATCCCACTATGCTATTGCTCTTGCTCTTACGCACAATGCAGTAGCATGTATCTGGAAGCAATACTAAGTTACATGGATATGGAGCCCAGGAATCATGAGGCCAAATTTTGGTCTCATGGTATGAACATAGCTACATATATACAATATCACCACTCTATCTGATTATCTCAGACGTGTGATCAGAATGAAGTAAAATCTGTCGTAAACTTTTCTTTGATGATGCATCAAATGACATATATATAACCACGTAAAGGCCGCAACACAGTGCAAATACTGTAGAAACTATGTAATTGCTCAATGGTAACCATAAGCAAACATATAATGTTATATTGTATCAGACTGGTTCTCTGGATTACTATTGGTGCATCCGTTTTTGATTCTCCACCAATTTATTTCATCAAGTAACTTACACAATTATATGATGTACGGCCTCTAAATGATCTGAGTTAATATCTCAAAGCAATCCTAGGAGTAGCAATTCAAATGTTACACACCCATGACCCAACTGCTTTATTTGGAATCAATGGTGTGTATCAGGCAAAAGTAGTGGATGATCAAGCTGCAGCTAAGCAGAACATGCTAGTTCAGCCTGGTCTGCTCAGTGAAGTGCAATTGATCTCAAGAATTGGTTCAGGAGTAGTTTCTAACACTGGCCATCAACTTAAATTAACCTCATCCGAGACAAAATAGGTCAGGGTTAGATTTTTTTTATTCAAGGTCAATACAAACCTTTTTATTGTTGAAGTGAACAATCTATTTATTCCCTTTTACTAGATTATAAGTTTGTGGATCATGGACCTTCTCTGTTTTCTTTTCCAGATATGCGTCACATTTAACAAACATCGGTCATAGGAATACCAATATGACTGTCTGTAGATATCTAATCCGACGCCAGCCTAATTCACTGTAGACTGTACCAGTTAGTAAATTCTTCTACGGGTCCAACGACCCATAGATTGTACTGTAGTAAGTACATATCTATTGCTCGCACTTCGCCAGAAGATGATAAATTCCATTTGTCTATCAGGTTCCTACAACATTGCAATCTCTCAACCATTTCATCAAACATGTACCCCGCACAGCCTAACTGACATCCTTCTTTGCAAAATTCTCCTAGTTTCACAGGGTGTTGCAACTAACAGGGCGCCAAGCATTTCGTCGAGCACTAGGAGGGCACCAGCAAAAGTCCCCCCTTGTTCCTCACCACAAACCCACTAGTAACTTCGATCCAGCAGGAAAACCGCGATAACTAGCAACCAGCACATCGGTGTCGTACTGGAGGCCAAAAGTGGAGGGAGGAGGATGGCATGGCAGGCACACTGACCTGATCTTCTTGATGAGGATCTCGCGGAGCTTCTTGCCGAGCTCCTGGGAGCGGACGCGCGCCATGAGCGCCTTGTGGGCGAGCACGCGCTTCTCGGAGTTCTTGACGTGGTGCTCCGTCCGGCGCTTGATCAGCCGCTCGATGCCGCTGGACCGCATCTTGCGCTCCATCACCTGGAGCGCGCGCTCCAGGTTGCCGTCCCTCACCTGCACCACGATCCCCCGCGACGGCTGCACCTGCCCGCAGTGTCCCCTCCCGGCAGCCGCCGCCGCCGCAGCAGCAGCAGCAGGCCAGAGCCCCCGCGCCGTCCGTGCCAGCGCCTGCATCGCTCGCTTGTTTGTTTCGTCGCGCCGCCGCGGGCTGGTTTGGCTTGCGCTGCGTTGTGTTGTGCTCTGGGCCCTTCGTAGCTGTCCGTTTCTTCACTCGGCTATGTTTTCAGTTGGACCCCTGCACTCTTCTGAATTCTTGTGTTGGTTCTGTAGGGCAAATTAGCTCACTGCCTCTCCTCCCACCCCGACGGGAACGCCGCCGCCGCATAGGCGCAGCGACTCAATCTCTCCCGTTCGTTGCTCTCGTTCGTTCCCGACTCTCACCTCACGAACCCCTCGCCCTCCCGTTCCGCGGCCAGGGAACACCGGCGGCGACCAAGCCCCAGCTCCGCGTCCCTCTCCGCCGTCTCAAGGTGAGTCTTCCCCGCTTCTTACTCCCCTCCTCTTCCTCAATACATCCTATAATTGTATTTTGTTCTCCCGCTCGGTAGCCCTAGAAGATAACTTCAAGGAACAAGAAAAATAACTAGCAGTGAGATTGCTTTTGGTCATTTTGTGAGTCGTGGAATCACTAGACCACTTGCTCCAATCGTGGCCAAAATGTCCATTCAGATTTTCACCGGAATTTCGAATTGCCCAGAAAAATCTGAAAAATACTACAGTACATAAAAACAAGCATATTCCTGTGAGTCTACTGTTCAAGTTTCAGCTAATTCTAATTTACGGCTCAAGAAAAAACTAGCATCTGACATTTCTGTACATTCAATTTTTTTTTGCCAAATTTGTGAATTGCCAAGAAAAATCTGAAAGAATTACCTGAAACCAAACATATTCATGTGAGTATACTGTTCAAACTTTAACCAAGTCAAAGAGAAACGAGCTCAGCCCTGTGAGAGGAGAGAATGATCTTGCGCCATTAGCATAAAGGGGTGTCCCCTTCTCTGGGTTGCATAATGCTACTTGTTGTTACATATTGTTGTGGAAAAACAGTAATGCTTACTTTGTTGTGATGATTTGTTAGGAGTGTTCAGTCCGGAAGCGCTTCCATCCTTCAACATCTCATTCACAGGGGTCGGCACTGTAGGTCTTAAATTCAGTTTAGGGTTTTTGATATCGAACATATTTAGAAATTTGGGAATCCCCTCAACCTCCAAGAAGTTTGAAGTTGAAGTATGTCTAGTTTATAAAACTAAGAAGTGAAGGTCTAGTGTGTGATGTTCACTTTTTCTTTGTTGCATCCGAAACTTACTATCTTTCACTGTTTGCTTTACTAAACTGCGTTGATTGAGCTGAATAGAAGAATGAACTAGCAAATAGTTAACAAGTATATAAATCAATGTATACCTGGTAGTGTGCTAGACCATATATATTCTCTCTGTATTCTTTGAAGAAGCAGTTTGCAACCCATTGCATATGCCCAACTGTTTGTGGTATGGAAGAAAAGAAAGGTAGCATTAAAAAGATAAGATGCCTACCTGATACAATCTTCCTAGAGTAAAATTTTCATTTCCTGCTTGTGGTATTGTTAGCAAGTTCTGCAAGTCTCAAATGATAAGATATCTGCATCATAGTTTGTGTTTACATAAGTAGATTTTCTGCAGCTTCCAGTTATGTTTCCTTGAGGAACACTCCTTGTTTGTTTTCTTGCGTATAGCAGTTCTTGTTTATTTTATTGTGTCAGGGTGTTTCCCTGGAATGTTTTATTTGTGATGGTAGTGCAACATGTTTTACTCCCTCTGTCCTAAAAAGGATGTCATGGATTTATCTAGATATGCATGTATCTAGACACGTTTTAGTGTATAGATACATGCGAATTTAGACAAATCTACGACATCCTTTTGGGACGGATGGAGTAGATTTAATTGAGTGATTTTTGGTGTTGAATGTCTCGGTGTTCATATTTATGGCGTCTTTTAGCTATCAATCCCTGTAGAAGTAAGATACTTCTTGAGTCAAGCAATTCCAATAGTTTGTCAACGATCAACTGTTTATGTTATGGAAGAAAAGAATGGTGGCATTTAAAGGACAACATGTCTACCTGATACAATCTTCCTAAAGTAAATTTGTCATTTCCTGCTTGTGGTATCGTAGGAAGTTCTGCAAGCCTCAAACGACAAAACAACCACGCTGGATTTGTTTCAGTGTACCCTACAAAGTTGTTTGACCATTTTAATTATTCCTTTGTTTATATATAGTACTCCCTCCGTCCGATAATATAAGTATATTGGCTGTAATAACATCTTACATTTTGGGACGGAGGGAGTAGCATTTTCACCTTCGCGACCAGTTCCTCAGTGTTCAATCGTTGGAGTATGTTAATCTGTTTAAATGATCTGTGTTAAGGTCTGACTAAAAGCTTTAGGGGGAAAATGCTGAATGTGTGAGCACCTGTTGTGCTGTGGGCTCTTTTGTGTCTGTGTATTATGTAGACACATACCAGTAATTAACCTAAATACTACATACTAAAACTCTTGTTTCACAGCGGTAATGTTTTGAATTGATCACGTTTTACTGGATCACTTTGTGAATATCAAACTAACAGTAATAACTTCTCGACTGTTGACAATTTTGCTGCAAAGATAGTGAACTATCTCATGCTGACCCTCGATTCAACTGACGACGACCATCGAACGTGGATGCCCTTTGTATGTAATATTATGCATACGTGCGCTGTAGGCGAACATATAGCTAAATTTGTTGTGTACTCAGATCTCCTTGTCCGTTCGGGCAGATTCAGAAACACTGGATATGTTCTTGGCTAATTCTCCTTTTCTCTCTCTTTGCTTGCACAGATCAGCTTAGGTAACCAATATGGTTATCCCTCCAGCATCTAGGGCACCTGCAATCACCAAGTTCCTAAAGCCCTATGTACTGAAGATGCACTTCACAAACAACTTTGTGAGCGCCCAAGTCATCCACACCCCATCATCGACCATCACATGCGCAGCGAGCTCGCAGGAGAAGATCCTCCGCCCAAGCATGGAGTCGACGCGAGACGTTGCCGCGGCTGCGAAGATTGGGAAGCTGCTCGGCGAGCGCTTGCTGTTCAGGGGCATCCCCGCGGTGTCCGTCTCCATGTCGAGAGACCAATCGTACCACGGCAAGGTCAAGGCCGTCATGGATTCTCTTACAGCTGCCGGTGTGAAGTTACTGTGAATGATGGTATTAGCTGATCATCACTAGCTGATTTGCACCAGCTTTTTTAGTTGTGCCATATGAAACTGAAGTGCAGATAGAATAGTGCCAGGCTAATGATGTTTTCAGTTTAGCTTCCCTGTTCTTGATTTCGACTTGTCGAATTAATGATCCCATGCATCAGAAATAATACAACCTTGTTCGGTGCACTGGAATTTTCCAGGATCCTGCCGGAATGAAATCCCTATGTTGGTAATGCATAAAGTAAGTATACTATAGTGTCCACTGGATAATGTTACTTGAGAACCACGTTGTCACATTCTATGCTTCTAATGAGACGACCACAATTCAGTGGCACTTTCTAAGTCTCCCATGCCAAATATAATATGAGACCCTGAAACTTGACAGCCACGGAATCACGTTAACAAGTACCGTCAGCTTGCACTAATGAGAAAAATGATATAGAAAAGCAGCTATCAGTCCCACGAAGGTCAAACTTCCTCTGTCTCGTGATCTGTTAGCTCCCACCTGCCCCCTTGGCTCCTATATAAACCACATCATTGGTGCCGAGGAAGTCAGAGAGGATCACCGGCAGTTCAATCGAGAGGCCTTGTTCATCCTACAGGGGAATCTGACGAGTTCAGAGTGAGTTGTGGTCCTGCTCTTCTCTTGAATGGTGTTCATGTTCTTGTTTTGGACATGCCTATTCCTCATTTGGTGCTGATGCAGGAGCTGAAACGCAGAGAGGGGGAAGCAAATCGAGCGGTTTATGGAACAGGAAGGGGAAAACATGGTATGTTAATCATCATCTGCACTTCCCCTTTTCCTTGTTTGTTTAGGTGTTTGTAGTCCTGATAATGTGTTCACTAGATTATTAGGGTCAGGCAAGAAAAATTCCACTTCGGTTGTTTCATGGTCTTAGTCCTCTGAATTTTCTACTATTTTAATTACTGGTTTAGATGCACTGCACGGATGGGCACCGCCCTGAATCTTTATCTTGGTTGGTCATATCTGCTATTTATCGTATCAGGATCTAGCTGGGGGTGGCATGCAGGCACAGAACGGCCCTGCAGGGGATGGTGATGAAACGGATCCCACTGTCAGTTCTCCAAACCGTCGACAGTAAGAACATATATGTCTTCTTGGATACAACGGGTTTTCTGATTTTGTTTCTTGCTGCAGCAATACTTTGAAAATAGGCTGAGGATGCTCGATTCGCTTAGAAGGACAGGCATCGACCCGTATCCACACAAGTTTGATGCCGGGATCTCAAACGCAGATTATGTAGCCAAGTACAACAGCTTGGGTGCTGGTGAAAATTTGCTAACTGTCACTGAGAGCTTGGCTGGTATTGTTTCTACCTAAAAGTAACTGTAGTTAGCACTGCTTAATGGAAGTTTTCTTGTACCTGAAATGGTTTGCTTGTACCTGCAAGGGAGGGTCATGAGCAAGAGAGCTGCCTCATCCAAACTCTTCTTTTATGATCTCTATGGTGATGGAGTGAAGGTTCAAGTCATGGCTGGGGCCAGGTATCAATTACACTGGTTGGATCAAGTATTTTAATTTAATTAACATATCATCTGCTCATTTGCTTTCTCGTTCTAGTAGCTCTGTCCTTATAATTTTATCTTGCATTACCAAATTGCATGAAGTGATTTCTAGTTTTTTTTTATCTCTCTTTTAGCTGCTCAGAGTTGGGTGAAACAGAATTCTCTGAATGTCACAGTGTTGTGAAGCGGGGTGATATTGTTGGCATAATTGGATATCCAGGTTAGCAATCTTGTGTACTAGTCAAATTTAGCAGTTCCTGAATGAGTATTATATCTTTGATTCTTTTCTCTGTCTGAATCTAAAGTCTAAACAATGTTAGAGAAGTCCATGATATTGATCAGGCATAAAGTATCATAGGTTTATTAGAGCAATGCCATAGGGATAGATCAAATGATTAACTCTGCAACATTTCGGAGAATTTTTTAGTCTCAGAGTAAAGAACAATTACCTTTAAAGTAATATTAGTACTAATTTAAGTTATATGAAAAACAAAAGATGTGGTACCCAGTGTGGTGCCAAGCTGCAAGTTGGCAAATAAGAAAATTTTGGAAAGCTTTCTTCTAATTTCTTCTATGCTTTCTTAGTATTGTGGTAAATAAAGACACAGTTTGTTGAATGTGTTGTTGTAATAGACAGAGTACAAAAAGGCTTGGGATCTCAGTTTTTTTTTCACTCAAACCATAGTTGATAACTTGATATCTATATGATTGGTGAATGTTACCACAAACACTATATCGTGATAGGCTGCTTTTTCTTTCAGCTACTTTTTCTGGCATAGTAACACTATTTTTTATGCATATCAGGTAGGAGTAGCAGGGGCGAACTTAGCATATTTGCTAGAAATTTAATATTGCTCTCTCCATGCCTCCATATGTTACCCAACCAGAGAACTGGGCGTTGTAATTCTGCTGCTGGGAAGGTGAGCTGGAATACTGAACAGATAACAGTTCTTGATCCATGAAATGATTGTCATATTTGCATTAGAAGAAACACTTCGAAAGTGCCAGACACCAGAGGTGGCAAGTATCAAAAATAGACGTCCAAACAAAAGAACTATCACTGAACAACTATGAATTCATGCCATCTTTAGATATTTCTCTGAACAACTATGAATTCATGCTGTTTTAATGATACATCATTTGGCAGGCCATTTAAAAAAAATCATTTGGGAAATTTCTCCCATATTTCTCCAGACGTAGATGTGTACCAATTTAATTGTGTACACTTTGGAATTTATGTAACCTCCTTGGGAGAGTATCATTCTATCACGCCACATCATTTATCAGAATTCAAAAAAAATATGAGAATAATCGCGATGATATTTATGATTTATACATATTCTCTGATCACACTGGAGCATTGTTAGCCATACGTGTATGTGCTGACTAAGACATGTAAAAGAGGACAAATAAGAAAATGCAGTCCACTTTTACCTGAGAAAAATAAATGCTGGATCCATTTATCTCAAGTTTGAATTCCGATGAAAAACAGTAGAGCATGCTATCCATGATATTCTACCTATACAACTCTAAAATCGATGGATTACACCCTTTCAGAAGATGTGAAGATGTTGTATTGTTTTTCAGACCACAAGAGCAAAGGCAGCTTCTGATTGCTGGGTTCCAGGAATAGGAAGGAACACTGAAACTTATGTTTTAAAGGATCAGGTTAGTGTTTCCCTGATCCCCGACTGCTGAAATTCAGTTGACTATTGAAATTTCATTGGAAACAATTTGTATTTTGTCGAGAGTTTATGTCTATCCTATAAAAATGTCGACCATTTTCTAATACTGGATTATAAGTTCATAGTTCCAACGATTTATCATCATGTATTGCTAGGAAACTCGTTACCGCCAGAGATATCTCGACCTCATGGTGAACCATCAAGTGAGACATATCTTCAGAACACGTTCCAGGGTCATTTCCTTCATCAGGAAGTTCCTTGACGAACACAAATTTTTGGAGGTGTGCCTTGAACCATTATGGATACTGTTTGAAGCTTTTTTTAGAAGAAACCACTCTCTTATTTGGTTAAGTGGTTCCCCATCTTTGCCATTCTCCAGGTTGAGACTCCAATGATGAACCTGATTCCTGGGGGAGCATCTGCAAAACCTTTTGTTACACATCACAATGAGCTAAACATGGATTTGTACATGAGAATTGCTCCTGAACTCTATCTGAAGCAGTTGGTCATTGGTGGCTTGGACCGTGTTTATGAGATAGGAAAACAATTCAGGAATGAAGGGATCGATTTAACTCATAATCCTGAATTTACAACATGTGAATTTTATATGGCTTATGCAGACTACAATGACCTGATGGATCTTACGGAAACCATGTTATCGAGTAAGTACTTAATTTAGTGGTGCATAATTTTGTCTCATGTTTACAAGCTAGACAGACCACGCTGAACGCTGGGTGCTGCACTTAGGCTGCCGAGTACTTTGCACTCTACCATTGATGTATCCATGAACCACTTTGATCAGAATTTTTTTCATTTGATTGCACGCATGGGCCAAAGGAAACGTCATACGAAATGTTTGTGAACTTTGTACTTGAAACTTTTATGACATGTAAAGTTTATATCTAATCTAAAGTAACTATGGCAGATATGGTGAGAGAGCTGACAGGCAGTACTAAGATAAAATACCATGCCAATGGAGCTGATAATCCTCCGATAGAGATTGATTTCACACCTCCTTACAGGTGGAAGATATGGCCACTCAACAGAATGAATGCACCTGTAAAATATGAAATATGTTTTGATATTGTTTGAGTTGTTCGCTGACACAGGTTCTTTGACACTTCTTTGTTATTGTAGAAGGATAGACATCATGCAGGAACTGAAATCTGTTGCTGGGCTTAACATTCCAGTAGATTTATCAAGCGACGAGGCTAACAAATATCTCGCAGCGACATGTGCGAAGTATGGAGTCGAATGCTCACCACCTCAAACAACAGCACGGTTGCTTGACAAGGTTCGTATCCTTTCTCTCCAATGACAGTTAAAAACTGTACTTATCAGTTTTACATTACTCTTGAGTTCTGAGCAGAGCATGGTGCCACTGCCCATACTGTTCATATTTCTGACACTGTCTCTGTTTCCACAAGATAGACATCACGTTGGCTTAGAAACAAATGTTGGCATATCGTGCAACTTACAGTTCCTCTGATCCATGCAATGTATTCAACTAACATTACATAATTTGTAGTAAGCATACTAATTTCTTTATCAGGTTATTGGGCATTTTCTTGAGGCCACATGTGTGAACCCGACTTTTATCATCAACCATCCGGAGATAATGAGCCCGCTGGCCAAGTGGCACAGGTTTCGGTCAGGACTCACAGAAAGGTTCGAGTTATTCATCAACAAACATGAGGTAAACTCTGGTATCCTCTAAATAACGCATCAATGCTGAACCATTTGCCCCCTAGCTAATTTCTCGAAGTGTATTTCTGCCTTGTCTCCGTAACCTGATAGGTATGCAATTCCTACACTGAGTTGAACGATCCATTGGTGCAAAGACAGCGATTCGAGGAGCAGCTGAAGGTACGTAACCAGAGAAACCAAAACATTGTTGATGCTGCAAAGCTGCGTTTCTATACCGACATTCCTCTGAAAATCTATTTGCCATCCTGTAAAACCCCGCTATCCCCCAGAACCGGCAATCAGGAGACGACGAAGCGATGGCTCTCGACGAAGCGTTCTGCACCGCTCTCGAGTACGGTTTGCCGCCGACGGGCAGTTGGGGGATGGGGATCGACCGCGTCGCGATGCTGCTGACGGACTCGCAGAACATCAAGGTCTGTGCGTCATCTCCCTCCTTGTGTATCTGTTCTTTCCGCCGCAGTGCAGCGTTTCTCTACTCGAGGTTGCCCAGCTTTCTGAAGCTGCCCTGGTGTTGCCTTGTGTGAAATTTTTCAGGAGGTTCTTCTGTTCCCAACAATGAAGCCCCAGCTACCTGGGTAGTACTCCAGCAGCTCAGATGGTATTTCCATTAAAGAAGGGGGGCCTAACAAACAAGAAAGTAGTACATATATGGAATTAGGAATAAGTGCTGCAGGTCTGCATCTGAATTAGAGCATCTGTAGCGGAAGAAGAAAGATCTGTCCCCTAGGCGATATACCTAGGGTTTCTGTCCTCCTGTGTAATATGATGGCTTCCAGAACCCTAGATCGGTTGTTTTGAAAACCTATCTGTCATCCTGTGAAAATTGATGTGAATAAGAAACTCTCTCGTTTTGTCTCAATCACAAAGGACAAGAAAAGGGAGTGGTACCACATTAAATATGAAAAACTCCCTACTTTTTGTGGGGCGTGTGTTGAAAACCTATCTGTCATCCTGTGAAAATTGATGTGAATAAGAAACTCTCTCGATTTTGTCTCAATCACAAAGGACAAGAAAAGGGAGTGGTACCAGATTAAATATGAAAAATTCCCTACTTTTTGTGGGGCGTGTGGCCTGCTCGGAAATTGGTATGAGGAGTGCGGATCGGGGGAGTATGACGAGTCAAAATTATAGTGGGGAGATTTCATTCTAGCAGATGGTGGAAGAGGTCGTGGTCGAGGTAGGGCTGCTGGAAGGGGTTCTGGGGGAGGTAGAAACCCAATGGGAGAGGAAGAGGATGTCAAAACGACCCTTTCTTTGATGATTCTATGCAATATCAAGAATGGGTTTACAATCGTACTGATGATGTTGACATGCTCGATTCTAATAGCAGGAAGCGTGCAAACGCTGAAGCTCCATCATCAGCTGAAGTCCTGGTGGACAAAGATGCTCCGTCCTCTGTGGCAAATATTGTTGGGTTACTAGAGGCTGGCACGGATCATCGAAGACCTAGGTTTCCACCGATATATAAACCCCTTGTAAGCCGCCGGTTGTGATGGGTTATATCTTTAAAATCCCTAGCGTTTGTAAACACTCCTCGATATAGTGAAGTTTCGCTGGCTGGCGCCCGTGGTTTTTTCCTCTCTTTGTTGGAGAGGTTTTTCCATGTTAAATATGTGTCCCCTTGCTGTGATTTTGTTTTCGTTCTTTGTTATTTACTTGTCGCAATTATAACATGCCTGGCAAGCCAAATTCAGCGATGTTGTTCTTCAAAACCTAGAATACAGTCGGTCGGATCATAGGACAATTTTAATGACCTTTGGAGAATGTCCAGCTGAGGAGATGAGAGGCCCAGCTTTGCTTCGCTTCGAAGCTCGCTGGTTGAAGGAGCCACAGTTTCTAGAAGTAGTTGAAGGGGCATGGAATATGTCGGCGCAACAACTTGAAAATTCAGATTTGGCGGCAAGACTGTCGATGGTGCATGACAAACTTCACCGATGGGATAGGTCTGTTCTGAAAGGTCCACAAAAAAAATTGAAGAGTGCCAAGAAGGAGTTTGAAGAGATCACGAAAGGTGACTTAACTGTGGAAAATATAGCAAAAGAGAAAGAATTGGCGGAGAAATTGAGAAGCTCCTTGAACAGGAGGAAATTCACTGGGCTCAACGTAGTAGAGTGAATTGGCTACAGTTTGGGGACCGAAATACATCTTTTTTTCACAAATCGGCTACGGCTCGCAGGAAGAGAAATAGGATCAAGAGATTAATGAATGATAATAATAATTGGCAAGATGATATGGCGGTACTGAACCTAATGGTCTCGGATTATTTTGCAGGCATGTTTACTACGAAAGTGGACGAGCCGGACCCTTTGCTGCTACAGAAGGTCACACCTCGTGTCTCATCAGCAATGAAGGAGGCTCTATGTCAACCGTATACTGGAGAGGATGTTAGAAGGGCACTGTTTTCGATTGGGGATATGAAAGCGCCAGGGGCTAACAGGCTACACGCGCTCTTCTTTAAGAAGTGTTGGAGTGTGCTGGGACCATCCTTGACGGAAGAAGTGTTGCACGCAATTCATCAAAAGGAAATTCCCAGTGGTTGGAATGATACAGTTATTGTGCTGATTCCGAAAGTTCAAACACCTACGAAAATTACCCAGTTTAGGCCCATAAGTTTATGTAATGTGCTTTATAAGGTCATATAAAAAATGGTCGCGGTCCGTTTGAAAGTGATCCTTGATGAGGTGATATCACAAGTTCATAGTGCCTTTGTCCCCAGCATGTTAATTACAAATAACATTATTCTGGCTTATGAGAGCTTGCACACGATAAAAAAACAAAAAGAAAGGCAAGGAGAGATTCTGTGCGGTCAAGCTGGATATGCATAAAGCTTATGATCATGTGGAGTGGACTTTTCTAGAGAGGATGTTATCTCGTCTTGGGTTTCTAATGGCTTGCTTTAAATCTGTGAAATACAATGTATGGTTCAATGATCAAGAAACAAATGAGTCTGTTCCATCTAGGGGCTCCGTCAGGGGATCCCTTATCACCCTATTTATTCCTTATCTGTGCAGAAGGTTTATCTAGTGCTTTGGCTCATGAAGAGGAGGTTCATGGCTTAGAAGGTGCTAGGGTGTGTATAAATGCACCGTCGGTATCCCATTTATTATTTTCTGATGATTCCCTTATACTGATGAAGGCAAATTTATCTAATGCAACCTCATTGAGACAAGCTCTAGATGAGTACTGTGCAAGTTCGGGACAAATGGTGAGTGAAAGTAAATACAGTATTTTCTTTAGCCCTAATGTGGGGGTGGATACAAAATCTCAGATTTGTGTGGAATTAAACATTATGACTGAAGCTATCTCGGATAAATACCTGGGGCTCCCTTCAATGATAGGCCTAGACCGCTCTGAAAGCTTTGTCTATTTGTTGCAAAGAGTGATTGATCGTATACAAGGGTGGAAGGAAAGATTCCTTTTGTTGAGAGGAAAAGAAGTGTTACTAAATGCTATCATTCAGCCAATACCTGTATATGCAATGGGGGTGTTCAAAATCCCAAAACAGCTTTGTAAGCAAATTAATGATGCTATGGCTGAGTTCTGGTGGGGTGATACCGAAGAGAAGAAGAGAATGCACTGATTTTCGCGGTGGAGAATGTGTATTCCAAAAAGAATGGGAGGTATGGGGTTTCGTGATTTACACTCCTTTAACCTTGCAATGCTTGCAAAACAAACCTGGAGACGTCTCTCTAATCCTGACTCTCTGTGTGTGCACATGTCCTTCGTGCAAAGTATTACCCGAATGGAAACCTTCTAAAAGCTGGCCCAAAAAGTGGTTCATCTTTTGTTTGGCAAAGCATTATTGCAGGTTTACGGACTTTGAAGAGAGGTCATATTTGGAGGATAGGCTTGGGAGCAAATGTTAATATCTGGAAAGATCACTGGCTACCAATGAGCCACACTAGGAAGGTGTTGTCATGTAGGGGGAATAGCCTGCTGCGTACAGTGGATGAACTTATTAATCCGAATACTGGGGGATGGAATGAAGCTTTGATACGTGAGCATCTGCTACCTGTGGACGCGGAACGATTTTTGTGTATTCCTCTGAGTGGAAACATGATAGAAGATTTTATTGCTTGGCACCATACCAAGAATTACAACTTTTCTGTCCGATTAGCATACTATTTAGAATGGAATCATCAATTTGGATCCAAGGTAAGGAGAGGTGATGGCCATGGAATAACAAATGTTAACCCGGTTTGGGATATCCTATGGAGATTAAATATCCCGAGTAAAGTGAAAATTTTCTTATGGAAGTCTTTACACGGTGCAGTCCCTGTTATGGCCATTCTTGCAGCTAGACATATGAAGGTGCCTGTTCAATGTCCAGTATGCCAACATGGGCAGAGGACATAAGACACCTCTTATTCACTTGTGATAGAGCAAGGAAGGTATGGAAGGATTTGGGGCTGTGGAATTTTATTGAGCATGCTTTAGTCGCTGACCGTTCTGGTTTAGTCACACTAGAGGTCTTGTTATGATGTAAGGAAAGAAAGGCGCCTGGTCTAATTCATATGGATATCCAGGAATTGATTGCTGTTGGATGCTGGTATATATGGTGGCAAAGAAGAGAAATTGTCAAGGGTGTCCAAGTGGCTAATCCGACGAGGTCGGCATTTGCAATCAGTGTCCTGACGTCTAATTTCAGTGCAGCAAAACCGACATCAAAGATAAAGATCAATGCATGGGTTAAGCCCTTGGTAGGAACTTTCAAACTGAATACTGATGCACATTTTCACTCGAATGGTATGGGAGCAGCCGATGCTGTCTTGCGAAATAACAAAGGTGAAGCGATTGCGGGGTGTTATTGTCCACTTCAGCATGTGCTTGATGCACCGACGGCGGAGGATCTAGCTCTTTTTAAAGGTTTGGAACTTCTGGAGCAAGTGGGGTGTTCACATGCGATCATAGAATCTGATGCTCAAGATCTTGTCAATGCATGCAATGGAGCCATTGAAATTTGGAACCCATATTCTGCAATTCTAGTTGATTGCTTTCTTAAGGCGAGTTACATGACCGAGATTTCCTTCCAATATTGCCCGAGGGATGCTAACAAGGTGGCTCATCAGTTGGCGAAAGTGGCTTTCGAAATGTAAGAATGTTTTAGTTGGGATGGTGATCCTTTCAATTTTATTTTTCCTTTTGTCATTCATGATGTAACCCTTCTATTAGTTTAATAAAAGCCCGCAAGGCATCCTGTTAAAAAAAAGGAATAAGTGCTGCTCACATCGTCACTTGGACAGATGGTGGATGGTCATGTGAGCACACTCTTCCAAGAAAGTGAACAATGCGAGCACTGTCTATTTGGGGAAATGTTGACCAGTAAATCTTCTCCCTGCTGGTGCAGCAGTTCAGAGCTGCTTTTCTGCTCTGAGGTGTTTCGGCAGCAGCGTGAGATCATTGTACTTCCGGACTAAATACCTATATACTCTGTTTCCCTCTAGTTATTGCATAAAAGCAGTGATCTTGCTGTTCACGATTAAAAAAAAACTTTGGCCAAACATCACATTTAGTACACATGGTACATCTTTTGACAGGATTGAACGAAAAGGGAGGCCGAGCAAGCTAAATTGTGTATATGGAGAGCTGGTCAAGCTAATCTCTACTAATTATACCCTCCAATCACCTCTAAAACTGGGATTTCTCCTTGCTGCATGTTGGCATAGGGGGGCCTTGGCCCCTCCGCCACTGATTCACATTAACAGAAATCAAACAGGAAAGTTCAAAGTATATCCGGAAAATTAGTACTATTACCTCCGATTCATATTAATTGTCGTTGAATTTGGTGTACCTAGACATCCAATTCAACAACACTTAATATGGATTGGAGGGACACTACGGGAGAAGCCGAATACGCCGACGGCCAGGTCCCGTCGGCGTAGGCCCTAAATGCCGTCGGCGTAGGCTGGCCCGACGGCTGCCGTCGGCGTACTGCCCCGTAGGCGTAGCCTCTTCTCCCGTCGGCGTATAAAAGCCGTCGGCGTAGACCATATGGGGCCCACCTAGATGACTAACGACCGTTTGGCTACGCCGACGGCTTTGCGGTCGGCCTAGATTTTTTCAATTTTTTCCAATTTTTTTTTTCAAAATTTCTTTTCAAATTTTTTTAAACATTTTTGTATTGTTTAACTTGTTAATCTCACATGGACATTTTTTATTTTAAGTATACTTAGTCTCAAGTCAAATTACACAATTAGTCAAACTTCCCAACCGGTCACCCATCCTAATACTACTCCAGCCCCAGCACGCTTAACTTCTTCGTTCCTTCCACATGAGCTTCCAACAAACAAACTAGAACTTGTTGGAAATATTATCATATCAAACCTGTTAACCATTACACTATAATGTTAGACATATTTTTTTTTTACATTCCATACAATTTTTTGAGTAAACAACAATAAATAAGTAATAATAATATTGAATTCAAATAAAAATAAAATAAATTTTATTTATTTTGCTTTTTTATTTAAATTTGAATAATTCATATCTAGAAATCCGTAAATCACAATTCGACAAATAATATATCCAAATCGATCAGAAAAATGAGAGGAATCCAAATATGACATCCCTATCATCTATTTAATTATATATCATAAATTTTAAATATTAGACCAACTGAAACTATGTCAAAATTCATGAAACAACCCGCTTTTGGCACTCTTAGCTTGGGGACGAGTCCCACTAAACTTGCATTAGATCTCTGATGAAATGGCATATTGTGAACCTAAAAATGATTTTTACAAAAAATCACGAGCAATATATCATGTACCTGTAGTTCAAATCTAACTCATTTCCTACCGATTCAGCAGGAATTTATCTTTTTCACGAGAGGTGAACGGAAAGGTTTGAGATTCCTAGGTTGGGAAATTGTCCATTCAATATGGTATAGTATTTTTGAAAAATGTGGTATTATCATTTTGAAACTTTCATTTGGTGGTTGCTTCACAAAAACACCCCGTTTTTTGCACTCGGAAAATGAAAAATGGCTTTTCGGTGCGACGAAAAGGAAAACTTCCTCCTACAACATTGTTAACCATCCCATGATACACATGTGTGCACAATATGGACACATTATCTCAAACTATACCACGATTATAGCAATAACATTGGTCATTTGACCTGAAATCCAGAAAACCTCGATTGAGATAGGCCATTTTGTGAAGGTTTTTTTAAGAATCAATGAATATACTAAGTATGGTATTTTTCATGGAACTATGTCATATAATATGACAGCACGCGAAGTTTTGCATTGTTTCGATCGTTTTTTAATTTTTTATGCACATTTCAAACTATCATTAAACTTCCTAAATCGAGGGGCATGATGATTCTTAGCTCGCGGACGAGTCTCACTAAACTTGCATTAGATCTCTGATGAAATAGCATATTGTGAACCTAAAAATGATTTTTACAAAAAATCATGAGCAATATATCATGTACCTGTAGTTCAAATCTAACTCATTTCCTTTCGATTCAGTAGGAATTTGTCTTTTTCACGAGAGGTGAACGGAAAGGTTTGAGATTACTAGGTTGGGAAATTGTCCATTCAATATGGTCTAGTATTTTTTAAAAATGTGGTATTATCATTTTGAAACTTTCATTTGGTGGTTGCTTCACAAAAACACCCCGTTTTTTGCACTTGAAAAATGAAAAATAGCTTTTTGGTGCGACGAAAAGGAAAACTTCCTCCTGCAACATTGTTCACCATCGCATGATACACATGTGTGCATAATATGGACACATTATCTCAAACTATACCACGATTATAGCAATAACATTGGTCATTTGACCTGAAATCCAGAAAACCTCGATTGAGATAGGCCATTTTGTGAAGGTTTTTTTAAGACTCAATGAATATACCAAGTATGGTATTTTTCCATGGAACTATGTCATATAATATGACAGCACGCGAAGTTTTGCATTGTTTCGATCGTTTTTTAATTTTTTATGCACATTTTAAACTATCATTAAACTTCCTAAATCGAGGGGCATGATGATTCTTAGCTCGCGGACGAGTCTCACTAAAATTGCATTAGATCTCTAATGAAATATCATATTGTGAACCTAAAAATGATTTTTACAAAAAATCATGAGCAATATATCATGTACCTGTAGTTCAAATCTAACTCATTTCCTGCCGATTCAGCAGGAATTTGTCTTTTTCACGAGAGGTAAATGGAAAGGTTTGAGATTCCTAGGTTGGGAAATTGTCCATTCAATATGGTATAGTATTTTTTAAAAATGTGGTATTATCATTTTGAAACTTTCATTTGGTGGTTGCTTCACAAAAACACCCTGTTTTTTGCACTTGAAAAATGAAAAATAGCTTTTTGGTGCGAAGAAAAGGAAAACTTCCTCCTGCAACATTGTTCACCATCGCATGATACACATGTGTGCATAATATGGACACATTATCTCAAACTATACCACGATTATAGCAATAACATTGGTCATTTGACCTGAAATCCAGAAAACCTCGATTGAGATAGGCCATTTTGTGAAGGTTTTTTTAAGACTCAATGAATATGCCAAGTCTGGTATTTTTCCATGGAACTATGTCATATAATATGACACCACGCGAAGTTTTGCATTGTTTCGATCGTTTTTTAATCTTTTATGCACATTTCAAACTATCATTAAACTTCCTAAATCGAGGGGCATGATGATTCTTAGCTCGGGGATGAGTCTCACTAAACTTGCATTAGATCTCTGATGAAATAGCATATTGTCAACCTAAAAATGATTTTTACAAAAAATCATGAGCAATATATCATGTCCTGTAGTTCAAATCTAACTCATTTCCTGCCGATTCAGCAGGAATTTGTCTTTTTCACGAGAGGTGAAAACGAAAAGGTTTGAGATTCCTAGGTTGGGAAATTGTCCATTCAATATGGTCTAGTATTTTTGAAAAATATGGTATTATCATTTTGAAACTTTCTTTTGGTGGTTGCTTCACAAAACACTCCGTTTTTTGCACTTGAAAAATGAAAAATATGTTATACGAAAGTATTTGTATTTTTTGAATAAAAACATATAATATTTGATTTTATATAGATATATCTTATTTTTCTGCAAATTTTGATATATTATATGTATTTTTCTGAATTTAAATGATTTAGTTATGATTTTTCTAAGATTAATATGGCAAAAAAAGAAAAATAGCTACGCCGACGGCAAAGCCGTCGGCATAGGTCTGCCGTCGGCGTAGACTTGACGCCGTTGCTCTGCCGTTAGCCCAATGGGCTACGCCGACGGTCATGTTTACGCCGACGGCGGCCGTCGGCCTATTTATTCTACGCCGACGGCAAAACTGGGCCGACGGCCCGTCAAGCTACGCCGACGGCCCCGACATTTTGCCGTGGGCGTATAAAAAGGCCGTCGGTCTATTTAGTTATTCCCGTAGTGGGAGTAGTTGATTCTTGTCCGGTTGTCTCGCACGAAACACACATTCTTTATAAGGAACACATACTAGATCATTTTGGTCACAACACTACTTCCTCACAAAGTTTGCGAAGCGGCACTGGCATTAAAAGACAGATGATTGTTGCTTTTAGGGGTTTTATCATCCCAGCCGCTATGACCAACTTGAAACTCAGTTTTACTATTTGACCAATGCAAACTCTATTCTTGCCACTACGTCGTTACAATACTCTTCAATATTTTCATTTCTTCATCTTTTCACCTTTAGTCTACAATTATTTTTGACATCCGTTTCTCCACCCCTTTATCTTTATTTTATATCTCAACTGATTAATTGGATTTATATGTTATTGCTTCGGCAAATCCAAATAAATAGTTCTCCATGATGAGTGTCTCCTTAGAAGTGTTATTTATTACAATTTGGATCATATCATTGATCAGTACTCCAAAATAAACAATAGTAACAATAGTATAGTATCTGGCCACCGCAGCTCTGTAGATTCGGTGATTTGCGACCACCAAAATAAACAAGAATTGACCGGGTAAAACATTTTCATCTCTTCGATTGCAGATGTGATGGACTCTGTCTATTTTTGTACGTGATATCCCTGCACGTATTTTGTAAAGTTTAAAACATATCGCATCAATTCCGTCCTACTCTGAACTATCAAGGGTGAGTTTGGCGATAGTGGTTTGATGAATTTCTCCCAAACTTTTTTACATGAATTTCTCCCAATCTTCGTTTACCATCCTTAGGCTCGTATGTTGTTGTTAGAATTATCCTCCGCGTTGCTATTTGCTACAAAACTAATAAATGTGATGTTTTGGCTAATTTTCTCACATACCACATATTTCTAGGATGACATTGTATGACTTCCTGAATTATCAACGTAATTCCATAAGCGATACAAAAGTTAAATTTTATCTCCTTATTTTTTGCGTTCATCACTTACGAGAGGCTCTATTGCTACTCCCGTAAGCTACTGGCCAACAAAAATTGTAATAAATAGAAGCCGTAACGAGACATCATGGTGTGTCATTTTGCGGGTGGCTAGAGACATCCCATACATAGTCGACTACTGCTTTAGATTTGCCGAAGTATTTATATGTAGATCCAACCAATCGGCGAGATATAAAATAAAGAGAAAGGCACGGAGAACCCTAAATTGGTAAAACTGATTATAGATTAACAGTAGAGAGATGATGCAATAAACGGCAAAATTGAGGGAGTGTTGTACTAGAGTAGTGCCAAGATTAGAGTTTTGATCATTCAAATGGCCAAACTGAGTTTCGGGTTGGTCATATGGCACAGATGATAAAAAAAAACCTTCCAATTAAGATTTGAGAGCATCGGTTATGTCTTTGCCATAGATCAGGGGTACCGGGAGTGCAACATCGATCTATGTGGATTGCATTGAGTAAACTATGTGGAGGAATCAGTTATGGACAAGAAACAACAACATCGTCGATGCAAAATTGTAGTAATAGTAGTAGTAGTAGTAGTAGTAGTAGTAGTAGGATGGACTGCACGAGGTGCGCGTAGTGCCTACGTACTTAAAAAACCGGTCGGTCTAGGGCTGCCTGTGCTTCGGCAGAGGAATATTATATATATATATATATATATGCGAGGCCGTACCCGTACTTTGGCCACACCCTGCCGTTGCCGAGCCTGGCCAGCTGCATGGCATGTACTCCGTACGTACCAACCAGGCAACCTGCAAGCAACGACTGGGAAAACATAAATAGCATGTCCAGCTAGCTGCAGAGGAGTGGGAAAGTAGTTAGCGCGTTGACCGCTGGTGTCCACCTCATCTCCTTTTAGCTACGTACTCCAGTACGTATGTGTTTCTCAGCTTGTTCATTCCTTCTCGTGTGTTTTGTTTTGTGTGCAAAAATAACTAAAAATGTTTTTAGAAGGAAAATGTTAATGTTTGTATCTAGCGGGTCGGCTCGGTCACGCCGTACTTGACCCTGCTTTCCAACCTCGAGCTCACGCACCACAACGAGCGCTATGAGATCCTTGTAATAATGATTAGACGTCAGGCGTCAGCTAGCTTCACTGTGGCACACGTCCACAAGCAATTCGAGGCAGCCGGGCCTCAGTCCTCGACACGGCCGACGGTAGCCTGGTATAGCAAAAATAGTGAACAAGGAACCTTTTTACGGCAAGTTTGATCAAGCTCACACGAAACGAAACATCACTTCCTAGTGAAAAAAGATGCCGCACCAACTGCCACCACGATTCGTTGTCTTTGTGGGAACCACCTCCCAGTGAAAACATTAAAATCAAGTTATGGACTCGGATATAAAAAATATTGACCCAAATAACACATCCCTCCCTTCCGTAACTTCTATAAAAAATGTCTCGCTGATGTTTCGCCGTTGTTAAGTTGAGATTTTTTTTATGGTTTAGAATGGTTTTCAGTAATCTTGGTTGGGCATAATCCCGAGTGGATGCCTGCCCCTGTGGGCCAAACCTAGCCCCCTCTACACGGGGGCGGGCCCCTTTTCAAAGGACGGGGCCTTTTAGTTTGGTTTGACCCGGCTCGACAGATGTTCCACAAGACATTCTTAGATGGGAGAAATCCCTCTAGCCTGTTGTTGCATGGATGGGAGATGTCCCTTTACACCATTGGAGGTGGATAGAAGATGGCCCCACAATGACCTTAAGAAGGGCGGCGAGGGCCTCAAACTGCTTCCGACATCTTCTCCATTGATGTGTGAGGATCTCGGTTCTCTCGAAGTCCGGATCTAGCTAGCAAGAAGTCCTTAGACACCGCTAAGGTGCATAACATCGACGGTTTGATTGACAAGTATGCATATATTCAGGGTCAAAACACAAGATCTCATATCAGATAATGTTCGCATGTGTCGCCGTTGCTGAAGATGGTGACTCGGCTATAGGCATTAAAATCCCGAGTTCAAGTTTGATTGGACTTGGCAAGATCATCGCACATGCGATGAACCCTTCTTGAAGACCTTTTCTAGGAGTAGTGTACTTTTCGTTGTTCGGTCACAGCTCATAGGTTTTGTGGTAGGACCGCAGTTGTGAGTACTTCTTCTTTGAGTGACCTTGGGGTTTTCTTTATTTTTTGTTACCGCATATGGATTTATTTGCCATTATTGAATATAATCAATAGTGTATGGAAGTGAGCATCGGGTGTACTAAGGGTCATCCACCTTTTTGAAAAAAATCCCGAGCAGAACTCGGAGCAGTATACAACTCAAACTATGTAGCATATCGTACGAAACAATAAACTAGAATGTGACACCGAACTTTGCGTTTTCGCGAACCGTAACACACGACCACTCAGAAGAAAGATGTGCATTACGTCCGTCACACTAGTGGAAAAAGGGTCTATGGTCCAGGTTTGTAAGGACCATTAGTCCCAGTTTTGCACCCGGAACTGCGAAATCGGAACTAATGGTACCTATCTCTAGTCCCGGTTTGCTACGAACCGGGACTAGAGGGCACCACGTGGCCACTTTCCGGAAGGGGGGGGGGGGGAGGAGGACCACGAGACTAGAGATTTTTTCAAAAAACTTTCCAATTTTTTTTTCCAATTTTTACGTGAACTTTTGAACTGTTTGACTCGTTAATCCTCTCACTTGGAACATTTTTAACACTAACTATATTTAATCTTGTCAAATTACACTTTTGCATCCGGGACTGCAAAATCGGAACTAAAGGTACCTATCTCTAGTCCAGGTTTGCTACGAACCGGGACTAGAGGCCACCACGTGGCCAATTTACGGAGGGGGAGGGGGTGGAGGGAGGACCCCGGGACTAGAGATTTTTTTTCAATTTTTTTCTTGAACTTTTGAATTTTTTGTCTCGTTAATCCTCTCACTCGAAACATTTTAACACTAACTATACTTAATCTTAGGTCAAATTACACTTGTGGTCAAGCTTCCCGGTCGGTCACCCATCCTAGCACTACTCCACCCTCATCACGCTTAACTTCTCTGTTCTATCAGCATGTCCTTGCGTGAAGCACATTTATACCTTGCTGTCAACACTACCATATCAATCCTATTAGCATGTCCTTGCGCGAAGCGCATCCTGAGGTATATCCGAGGCTCTGTGTCTACTGGCTTGCATTTTCAGCGCTCCTCGTCTACGGGGTTGAGTATTTTCACTGATGCAGATTGGACTGGCTGTTCTGGTGATCACCGTTCCACTGGCGGTTTTGCAGTTTTTCTTGGTCCCAATCTTGTGTGTTGGAGTTCTCGCAAGCAACCGACAGTTTCTCGCTCCAGTACTATGGCAGAGTATAAGTCTTTAGCCAATGGCACCACAGAGGCTATATGGATACAGTCGGTGTTAAAGGAGCTTGGTGTGTTTCTCTCTCAACCTCCTGTTTTATGGTGCGACAACATTGGAGCTACGTACCTGTATGCCAATCCAGTGTATCATGTACGCACGAAGCATATCGAGGTTGATTTCCACTTTGTGCGTGAGAGAGTTTCTTTGGGCACACTTGATGTTCGGTTCATCTCCACCAATGATCAGTTGGCTGACGTGTTCACGAAGCCGGCTACTCAGCTCATACTTCGACAATTTAGTTTCAATCTCAACCTTGTTCACGATGGTTTAGATTGAGGGGGGGGGAGGGGTGTTAGAGTTGTATATGCGTGCGTGTATGTATCGGTTTGTAATTCCTTGTTGTACGAGTTGATCCACTAATATAAATTAATGCCAGCCGGTTGGGGCTAACCACGGCAAACAATTCTTTTTATTGCATATACTCCCGGGAGCCAAAACGCCTCGTCCGAATGTTCCTTACAAATTACTATAGAAAACTAAAATCCCCATGAAAATCAAGACATTCATTTTGTTGATGCTCAAAAGGAGTACTTTAACCAGAGATGTGTTGCTTCAGGAAGGGGTAGGGGAATGTGAGGCTACTTCTTTATTTTGTGGGAAAATGAGTCTATTACCGATTTGTTTTTTCATTTCCCTTTGGCCAGATATATTTGGAACATAGTTGTGCTTCAGGTGTAAATTGTCAATTTACTTTAGTTGGGCAATGTGTTTCAGTCTGGCTTAGGCATTGTAGGAAAACCAAAAGGGGAATATTAACAGTAGAGGTGGCTGCTATATTTTGGATTATATGGAAAGCTAGGAACCTTGCATGTTTTGAACACAAGTGGCCTGCTGAACCATACTCTTGTTTTTCAAAATTTGTACTAGATTTCATGGTGGTAAATTGCATGTGAAACAAGCTGAATTTCTACACTAAGCTATTAGAGAGAGTGGGAATGGAGGTATTTGGAGCGAGGGGAAGATGGTCCTCATGGATACAGAGGTTGACATGCTGAGGGAGAGGATGAAGAGAAGCAAAACAATAAATAGAGAAAAAGAAGAACTAATTTGGTCAGGAGATGGATGTGAAGACTCCTTTATTTTATCTTCTACTCCCTCTGTTCGGAAATATAAGACATTTTAGCTTTGTGAACTCAATATATTTAGACGTCTTTTATGTATAGGTTCGTAAAGGTTTTGAACCTATACACTAAAAGGCGTCTATATACATTCATTTCACAAAGCTAAAATGTCTTATATTTCTGAACGGGGGGAGTAGTTGTCTTGTTCAAAATTCTTGTGATGGAAAAATGTTCTGAATTTCTTCTTAAGTTTTGGATGGACTGTGGGGTGGTGTGCGTTGTAATGGAACTCTATAGTTTGGTTTCGTTAATGAATTCAGGGGAAACCCTTTTTCTCAAAAAAAAAACTCTCATAAGAGACGTCGTCTTCCTTGACATTATGATGCTTCGGCTTGATGGCAATAACTTCACGTCCATCCCCATCAAATTTTTGGGAGCCACGAGGTCACTGCAGATCTTCAACATCAGCAACAACTCGCAACTCTAGAGCTAGGTGTTGTCGAATGGCCCTCTCCCTTTGGCACCACGCTCCAGGTGTTAATTGTTGACCATGCCCTCCTATATGGGACGCACTCCCTTTTTCTCGGCAATGCTAACTCCTTCAACATCCTCAACTTGCTCTCCTTGGTAAACAACTTCCTCACCGGCAAATTTCCGACAACATTTTCTAGCCGAACCCTCACCCACCTTGACTTGAGATGCAGTTTCCTCACTGGGCCGGTCAACTTCACTGCCAATATCTCGGAACCTCAAGATCTTCGACTCAACCAGAACGGCTTTACGGGCCCGTTGCCAGACTTCATCGGCCATTGGAGTCTCACGTTGGTCGATTTGGCACACAACCGTCTCACCGGTGTCGTGTCGACTGGGATGCCTCAACTCAGTGTTGGTCAACGGTAACTTGTTCCAAGCGCTGTTTTGTAGTTCACGGGATCCGTCCAGAGTGGCATCGCCCAGGAGGCCTTGGATGGGATCTTCTGCCGGCCAGAGCCTAAACTGTGTGAAAGAACCTCACTGATGTAGGAGCGTCGGAGCAGTGCATCTTGGACCCTATGCGTTCTTTCGCTACTTCTGTCGCCGGAGTCAGGGCCGGTCCACAGATTTTGGGGGCCATAGGGCAACACGACACCAAGTGCCCCTTGTTTAAACTGGCAGAACTTCCTTGGGCTCAAGGGGGGCTATTGCCCCCTACTCTAGAGAATTTCTTAAAAATATCTCATATATTAGATCAACCAATATCGACGTGCATGCATTATGCCTTTGCTAAAGGTGGTGTGTCGAAGCTTAGCTTTGCAGATGGAAACCCCAAGTTTGACTTCTGGTTGGACTAGTCAGCATCAACAGACGTGCAAATCTTTTTTAAAATCTTTGTTTAGTAGGTGTGTACTTTTCGTTATTAGGTCAGATGCAAAGGGTTTGTGGTGGGATTGTCAAGATACCGCTGCGAGGCGTTTTATTTTAAATGGCCACGGGATTTTCTTTATTTTTTGAATAAATTCTATTTTTTAATGTCTAGCTTGTCGTTTGTGACCAAAAAACCCCACTTAACATATACCCCATTTAGATAAAATACCACCACCGCACCGGCCATGCCCGTGACAAAGCAAAGGTGGCACGCAACCACCGCACGTGAGCTAGTTAACCACGGCGCCGACTTCCTCGCGTCAGGCGCCAACGCCGGCAACAAAACAGCCCCGCGCAGGTGGCGCCTCAGCGCCCCATGAATTTGGCGAACGCCTGGCGTCCTAGGACGCAGTGGTAGGGGCTGTTGAACGGCACCAGCTCGAAGACGATCCGCTCGGTGTGGAAGTTTGCTGGTGTGTCGAAGGTGACTGGCAGCGTCACCTTGCCGATTGGGTACGCCTTCCGACCGGGGACGATGCCGTGGAAGGTGATATAGGTCGTCTCGATCATCGTCTGCGGGAGCCGCAGTCGCCTGAATGTGTCCAGGTATAGATTCTTGATAGTAAAATTTGAAGTGCCTGACATTCATGTCGGTGCAATCATGGAGTCGACTGATGCAACTTTCTTTGAGGATATCTTTCCAATGAAAGATAAACCTAACTCATCAAATCCGGAGATACCTAGTTCATCCAATCAGGAATTTGCTACATTCTCTGAACCTACCATTACAATTGAACACTCTGAAAGTCCTAAGGAGGAGGATAATGAAATTCCTAAAAGGAGCAAGAGACAGAGGACTGCAAAGTCCTTTGGTGATGATTTCATTGTGTACCTTGTGGATGACACTCCCACTTCCATTTCAGAAGCATATGCATCTCATGATGCTGACTACTGGAAGGAAGCCGTCCATAGTGAGATGAATTCTATCTTAGATAATGGAACATGGGAGATCACTGATCGCCCTTATTGGTGCAAACCTGTATGGTGCAAGTGGGTGTTTAATAAAAAGCTTCAACCTGATGGTACTATTGAGAAGTACAAGGCACGGCTTGTGCCCAAGGGATATACTCAAAAGGAAGGTGAAGACTTCTTTGACACTTACTCACCTGTTGCCAGATTGACCACCATTCGAGTATTACTCTCATTGGCTGTCTCTCATGGTCTTCTCGTTCATCAAATGAACGTTAAGACATCTTTCCTTAATGGAGAGTTGGATGAGGAAATTTACATGGATAAGCCAGATGGCTTTGTGGTAAATGGTCAAGAAGGAAAGGTGTGCAAGCTGTTGAAGTCTTTATATGGCCTAAAACAAGCCCCTAAGCAATGACATGAGAAGTTCGAAAGAACTTTAACTGCTGCAGGCTTTGTTGTAAATGAAGCTGATAAATGTGTGTACCATCGCCATGGTGGGGGTGAGGGAGTCATCCTTTGTTTGTATGTTGATGACATACTGATTTTCGGAACCAACCTTAATGCACCTTATCTCGTTCCTTTGAGATGAAGGATCTGGGAGTAGCTGATGTCATTCTGAACATCAAGCTATTGAGAGATGATGACGGTGGGATTACATTGCTTTAGTCCCACTATGTGGAAAAGGTCTTGAGTCGTTTCGAGTATAGCGACGTCAAGTTTTCTCCTACACCGTATGATCCTAGTGTGATGCTTCGAAAGAATCGAGGAAATGCTAGAGACCAACTGAGATACTCTCAAATTATTGGCTCGCTTATGTATTTAGCTAGTGCCACGAGGCTTGACATCGCATTTGCTGTAAGCAAACTCAGTCGTTTTGTTTCAAATCCAGGAGATGATCACTGGCATGCCCTTGAGAGAGTCATGCGCTATCTAAAAGGCACTGCGAGCTATGACATTCACTATACCGGGTATCCGAGGGTACTAGAGGGTTATAGTGATTCAAATTGGATATCTGATGCTGACGAGATAAAGGCCACGAGTGGATATGTATTCACACTTGCTGGTGACGCTGTTTCTTGGAAGTCTTGCAAGCAGACCATCTTAACGAGGTCAACTATGGAAGCAGAACTCACAACATTAGACATAGCCACTGTTGAAGCAGAGTGGCTTCGTGAACTCTTGATGAACTTGCTTGTGGTTGAAAAACCAATACCCGCAATCCTTATGAACTGCGATAATCAAACTGTGATTTTCAAGGTAAATAGTTCTAAGGATAATATGAAGTCATCAAGACATGTGAAGAGGAGACTGAAATCTGTCAGGAAAATGAGAAACTCCGGAGTTATTGCATTGGGTTATATCCAAACATCTAAAAACTTGGCAGATCCCCTCACAAAGGGTCTATCACACAACGTGATAGAAAATGCATCTAAGGAGATGGGTATGAGACCCACAATTTGAGCTTTCCACAGTGGTAAACCACTCTATGTGATCGGAGATCCCTGAATTAGAATTGGGAGACAAGTTGTTGGTTAGCCGAGAGGAAAGTATCCCTACTTTAATAAACACCACTCCATAAAGATGCAATACTTTCCTATTCTGCACGGCAGGTTGATTTATTATCTTAATATATTCTAAGTGGCTTATCCAAAGCAAAGATGTTGTCCTGCAGAACATATTTTGAAGAACACACCTATATGAGTTTGACTGTTAAAACGTCGCAGTTTATGAGAGTAGGGTGCTCTCTAATAAACTCATGAAAGGTCATGGAGTATGATGTATAAGCTCCACCCGCGGGGAAGTCTCACAGTAGCCTAGTATCGATCAAGACTTTTTGTGAAGCTAGGTTCGCAGCAAACTTGCAGTTCAAGGCATAGTCCACTGTACAAGTTGCATCCTAGTATAACATAAAGCTCTAGGTGCAAGTTAAACTTAACAGTCTCCACTACAGTATCGGTATATAAACAATGTTTTGGAATCAAAGGCAAACTTCATGTGCCTCTGAGAATTTTTTCCTAAATAGGCCCATCCCATTTTTTATATGCCAATAAATTCCTAAAATCCTAGAGGCCCATTTGGCACATTCATGTAAGGCAAGAGCTGGGACAAATGTTTAGTCCCACATTGCTAGTTGAGTGGAAGTTGGACCAGCTTATAAGATGAGCTTTCCTACCACTTGGTAAAAAGGATGAGAAGGAGAAGGAGAGAGTTCTCGCGCTCCTCCTCCTCGCTCGCCACGCCACGCCACGCCACGCCACGCCTCGCCTCGCCTCGGCACGACGCGCGCGCCGCGGGTTACGGGAATCTCGCCGAGACGAGCTTTATTTTGCCACGCATGAATGGTATATGAATAGTCGTACAGTAGTTGAAACGTTTTGCTCGAGTGGACTTTTAATACGAGCTAAATAAATACGAACTGAGTGGAAGCTGTCCGGTGGGCTGCCGCATGTTCGCTTCAACTTCTGTCCGTTCGTTTCATCTTCTGCGCAGCATGTCTGTCTACCCCTCTGTGCCTATATAAGAGAGAGGTCGCGCCTCCTCTCAGACACACTGCCACACATCCTTTGCGCCTCCGGTTCCAGAGCACTGCGCTACCTAGATATTGCTCATCCTGTCTTGCGGCATGCACCGCGAGCCGGGACAGTAGGCCTCCGAGACCCCGCTGCTTCGAGTCCTGTATGGGAGAAGGGCGATAAGGTTTTTGGGGAGCGCTAGTGGCGCAACTACTGGCTTCATCACGGACTCCCTCACGGATAGCGACTGCGGTGACATCTTCCCCGACATCAGCACCCTCTTCCTCAACGACATGGCTAATGACGGTTCAAACGTCGGCGGTTCCTCTGCTGCTACTGCCGTGTATACTTTCTTTCTCAATCTTGTTCTGATCGCATCTAAAAGTTTTACGTCTTGCAGTTTGTTTGGTTATATGTCTTAATATGTATTCGCTATTTCACATGATTAGTATATTATCTATTATTCTAATCATGTTTTATCTAGCGTTTATTATGAATAATTCGCTTGGTAAATTGCTCTTTTATTCAACAGACAACACATATGTTTTCAAGCCCTCCAGTTTTACCCTGAAGATGTCATTTTCTTTTTTGCCTTTGAGTGAGCTGGATGTGATGCCAGCAAAATAGTTGTTGATGCTCACCATCTCTATCACGATGTAGGTGTCCTCCTTCTGTTCCACAATATAAGCCTTTTTACCAAGCTAATAAATCTGCCTTGATGTTGGATAAATTCAAAGAATGTGATATCCCAAGAGTCACCCAGTGAGCTTTTGCATAAAATATGCATTGACTAAAATGGTTACATGGTTTACTAATTTGCCGGGTTGATTTTAAGTAGTAATCACATGCTCGAGCAATCTTTAGTTATGTTCTTATCAAGCATGAGCACAATTTTTAGTGCGAACGCAATGAATTTGAGATTAAATTGAGAATATGCATGATTACCCACATCCTAAGGTACAAAGGTAGTTTAGAACATGATGTAACCACCTGCATCGACTTCTCGCGCCGCACCGGCTATCTTTTTACACCTGCACTTGTGTTTGGTTTGAACAATATACAACACATAGCAGAGTAAGTAACAAAATGCCATAGCCATGCGCTGCCAGAACGCCATGTAGATGGCGCAGCGAAGCGCGCATATTTGTCTAGTTTGAGACAAAGCCTTGTTCACAAGAAACACCAATTTACAAAGCAATATCAAAACTAAAGACAAAAAGCTTTAGATTCGGGCTAATACATATGGGAGCAACAGTAAGCTCACGCATGAGCTAGGACCTAAAACAGACAAACTTGCAGCTCGAGCTCCGCTTCCGCACTTGGTTCGGTTGGTGTTGTTGACGGGTGGCAACTCTGCGACTCCTCCGCCATTCTGGTGTGCGCACTGTCCGTGGTCGTGGCTAGGAAGAAAACCGTAGTGACTGGTTCGTCCATGCTGGCCAGCGACGGCGCTCCGGCCGCTGCCGGTGGCGGCACTGCCCCCAGCTGAACTCTCTCACTATCTCATGTTTCTTTGGATCCCCTTTTTCTTATCCTCTGTACAAAAGGGAAAGAGAAGAGATTTGGATTGGAAATCGATTTGGTTCAGTCCAGGTCCAGCCGGGTATTAAAATACGTATCTTACAATGTATTTTGGAGTTAAAAAATTAATATACCTATAAAGGAAGAAATATGACAAATTATAAAGTCAGCGGTCTAATACGTGGCAAGAAGTAAAAGGCAAACTAAAGTGTGGCATAGTGCGCAACCAAGCGGCAGCCGCTTGTTAACTATAGTCTGATGTTCATGTAAAAATATATAGTCCGATTTGTAATTTATAAGTGAGATACAACTATTTTCGATACATGTATACAGTTTTATATTTTCTAAACTCAACAAATCCGTTGAAAGAAATCGAGAAAGAGAGAGGGAGAGACAAATAGCAAATGATTCAACTCACTTGTTCCATTAATGATTCACAGCTTATATACAAGGGGAAGAGACACCAACAAGGGTCACATCCGTTCGAAGGGGCGTGAGGAAGAGTTGTGTCGGTTGACAAACCAACCGACATAGAGGATTGGAAGAGGGAGGATTATCCCTTTAATTAACCTATTAATTAAATCCTAACACTCCCCCTAATCCTTTCTTGTCTTTGTGATCGATCATCTTTGGAATTATCTCCTCTAAAAACCCTATGGGAAAATGTGAGGATATTAGTGTATGATATGTTGCTAAAACTCCTTTAAACCCAGTGGGAAAATAAGGAGAAAATGGTGCAACATATAATGGTTAGATATGCGGTTAAAACACCTTCAAACCCAGTGGGAAAATAAGGATAAAATAATACAACATATAATGATTATTGCCTCCATGTTAACTCCATATGAGAAAAACCTTGTAAAAGGGAAAAACCCATAGAGTTTAGAGGACAATATATATGTCGTGTATACTTTCCTAAAAACCCCGGTGGGTAAAAAGAAAGTATGACATACGATCTTGTATTGATATTACCTCATTAAAAACCTTGATGAGAACCTGGATAATAAACTCATAAAGGGAAAAAGAGTATAATATGATGCTTTGAATAGGAGTAGTCTAGAGTGATACTCCCCTTGATTCTTGCAAATCCTAAAGCCATTGAATACCAATTTCATGAAAACATTTCTGGAATGTTAAAGTTGGTAGAGACTTCGTGAATAGATCAGCGATGTTATTGTCGCATGATTTGACTCGCAAGACGTTTATTTCCTGAATCTTCTAGAGTTCATGGAGATAAAACAATTTGGAGGCAATATGCTTAGTGATATTGCTCTCGATGTATTCTATTTGCATCTATGCAACACAAGCAACATTATCTGTGTAGATAATGATCGATGATTCAAGAGAACCAATACCACATGACTCTTGTATGTGATTTATCAATATGTAAAGCTACACATGTCAATGTGACTTTGTATTTCAGAATGATTAGTAGGTGTAGTCACCGAAGTCTATAACGAAGACATCAATGAAGTGACACTTCTACCATGTAGGTACACATTCTAAGGATCATTCAAGTAGCCAACATCACTGTATTCTGATGATATTGGAGTTTAGATTTCTCTGAAATTACATGAACATATCAAATAATGTGTGGTGCCTTGGAGATATCGAAAGATATTCTTGATTCCCAACCAATTGTGTTGGTGGGTCTAATGGCACTGGGATATGGAACTTCAAGTCCCAACATCCCTTCTACATCATCCCGTGGTTTGAGTGAATCTTTCTCTACGTCTAGAGATCGAACAACCGGTCATGGGAGATGGATATGACTTGTCTATTTTAGGTTTCTCCAATATTTATAATATAGGCAACTTGGTGTACCATAATACTTGAGTGAAGGAGTTCGAGTTGTGATCTCTAGAACTATTTGGTTTTATCCAAATTCTTCATCTCAAATTTCGTCTTTTAGATGATCACGTGCTTCGCCATTGTAGGAGTAATCCTTGAGCATGACAAACACGCATAGGTAATCGTCATTGTAGGAGTTTTCCTTGTGTATAAGGAACTTACTACGTCGGTTGTACCAAAATATGCCGACAACAATAAGCCATGTAGTGACTCATTGATTTTACACAATCATGTTGCATTTGTAGTTTGATTCAGATTGAGATTCCTTTTGGAACCATATATGTATGAATCTAGTGATCCACATGGCTATGTAGTCACTGCATCTATCAACTGCACAAATAGATGACTTTATACTGCCAATGATATAGGTATCGGAAAATGAGGATTCCACTCATGTCTGGAGAGTAGGTCTCGGATCTCTGCGGAAACCCGGCCTTATGCTACGAGCCTTGCTTTCTCACCACCTTGTTCTCATTCTATTTCTAGAATAAAACATATTGAATCCCATGTAGGGAATTTAGTTGGAAGAGCGAGGCTATTTTCTACTTGGATTGCACCCTTTGATTGTTTCAGTCCGAGTGAGTGGTTTACACTCTGCCATGGCCATGGTCTATGGATCTGAATCATTGTAAAGGTTTTGGCAATCATATAAGAGAAATATTTGTCGACAGTTGTAGGCTTTTGTTTTATGATTCTCCAGAATCAATATAGTTAGAGGAAATCGCATCCACCTATGATGACTCTTCGTGATTTCCCAATACGCGTGAGTCTAGGTGTTCCGATGTCCCAGCCAGTGTATGCAAGCTGGAGCTGGGTTGTAGAGGTTTCTTCCACTGGGTGTATACTACCCATAAGGTGTTCGTCAACGTTGAGCTAACTTGCATTTACTGATTTAGAGGATTTCTCCCAAGTTTCCTTTGTTGCTTTCAAGAAGCTAGATCCTGGTTAGAGGTCGTACTACTCCCCCTCTTCTCGGGTACGGGAGCTGAGTGGTTTTTATTGGTACCTCTACTCTTTCGGGCGCATTTCTAGCCGGACTAAAGGATTTTGTAACACCTTTGAGATCAGTAAATGAATCTGGCATGTTATTTGCAATATGTTGCAAATGTGTGAAAGTTGAATGTATAGTTCAAAATCTTGTATACGTGGATATATGGTGGAACGTGTAGTCTCAATTGATTTCCTGGCATTCTATGTGGTACTTGAATTCTCCCCCTAATGCCCTGGAAATAATCCATCCTTGGATATAGAAATCAACATACTAGGCTATGAATGGATCCCGTAAGAAGGATTCCAGGTACTTTGTGATCGACGAAGATCTGTACCCCCACATCGGTCCCTAGTCTGTGGGCCTAATGATGTATGTTGCGGTGGTGAGATCGGTATGCGTAAAGCACTTCCGAAGTTACGCAGATGGGAAATGCTCGGAGGATTTTCACGTATCAATTGCAGAGGGGAAGTACTGCTATATACAGTTAGTCAGTCAGCAGCGTGTAAAACTGCATGACTCCAACGTAAAGTTGGTAGTGCATTTCATAGGCAAAAATCATGCAATGAGTTTGATCCTCTTATTCAGGGATTCAACCAAACCATCATAAGTGTGGATGTATCAGATAGAATGCTAAACTTCAATCTGCATAGCCATGCAATATTCATTAAAGGCACGTGAGGAAATTCTGCAACATTTTCCTTACGAATTTGTCAAATTCTATTTTCTCAATAATGAGCATGTAACTTGATTACTTCCCTCATTATCATGGTAAATGCATGGTTCCATGTGGACAGAAAACACATGTATGAGCATCGTATAGATGCATAATTGAGAACCATGAAGAATACCTTAAAAGATCCACACAATGGTTGGGAAATAACAAATGTCTCCCTGGATGTGTTCAAGGAACTGAAGCGGTCCAACTTGTATTTTGAGGTGCGAATGCCTCAAAATTATCTTTCCTCTGTTGCACAATGTGCACACAAAGTCTGATGACCGAGGCAATTTGGACTCATGCAACTTGTGACCAATGAAATTGCTTTGTATGCAACATGTGCTACGGGTGCGATGTACATGTAGTACGTTCGAAACAATAGAGAGGGTATTTTTTTAAAATACTTGTTACTCATCCATCGGACTGCCCCCGTAGAAATCTATATCGAGTTGAAGGATTTTCGCTATGGAAATCTTTTCTCAAATATATAGATTATATACAATCTTATTTATATCAGAGTGCTGATACAATATACTTCGACAGCAGTAGTTATGTTCTATTACAACATCACCGATGGACATGATTAAGTTGATCACTAAGGAGATAGTGGGACTAGTCAAAGTCTCCAAACATGTCGTTTGAGACATACTCAACAATCATGTTCTCCGTGCTCATAGGGTCCTCGGGCTGCTAGAGAGTCATGGTGTTGCTAGGTTCAAGAGGAACATCTTGCGAACAACCAGCTCCATTGGTGCCATCCGGATGAAGGTTGAAGTTAGCTTCAAACCTTTTTCCTTGAGGTACTTTGCGTGCTTGGGATTGCTGGTAGATAATTGCCAGATTCTTTGGGGTGTTGCACTTGTTAGTAGGGTGCGTGTAGCATCCACACTTATCACAAAGCCTAGTTTTTTCATACTTTGGCTTTGTGGTGCCTTTCTCACGGGCCGAGTTTCGAGGCCTTTTGTTCCAGTTGCGCTTACGCTTATCCTTAAAGTTCGATTGGTTGCCGTTGAAGGCACCACCAAACTTTCTTTCGTTTGCGACATTCATATGAACTTCCGGCAAAGGTTGGGTACCAACCAGGCGCTGAGAGCCATTCTTAGCAAGAAGCTCATCATGCTTTTCAACCTGAAGTAGGATATGAATAAGGCCTGAATAGACCTGGTAGTCACGAGCGTGGTATTGCTGCTAGAGGAGCCTTTCGGATGGGATCATAGTGGATAGAGTTTTTTCTATCTTTTCTGCATTTGTAGGTTCTTTCTCGCAAAAGCGCAACTTAGAACTTACCTTATGAACCTCATGATTGTAATCATCGATGGACTTAAAGTCCTGGAATCGAAGATAAATCATGAAGTGCTTCAGGCAGGACAACTGCCTTCTGCTTTTCTTACCTCGTTTTGATGGCGAAACAAGGTAAATGGGTATTTCTCCTCCAAGTACTCGGACTTAAGATCCGGGTGGATATGGTGTCTTATAATGTATAAGGCAGCATATTTCTGCTCTTCTCTCAGCGGTGCGACTCCAGCCGGAAGGGGGTCCTCCGGGTTCTGGATAGCATGCACTATCCCACTGGACGCAAGGACGATCTTGATGTCCGTGGTCCAGGTAAGGTAGTTGTGGCTATTGAGGTCGAGCACATTGAACTCTCATTTCCGGCCATCTGTTACCATCATGGGTAAACCAGAGATTATTAATTTACGCATAGTAAACCAACAACCATCATGGTCGTGTTGTAATGAATGCTGCAAAATTATTGATGACTTTAAGAAGTGGGCTTGAAATCATTAGTGTGAACTTCAAATTGTTAAGTTTGACACGTTATAGATACTCCCAGAAAAATATCGGGGTCCATCTCTCAGCACTATAGAGTATAATCTGATGAAATCAGTAGATACCCATATTTATAGTACCTTATGTCATAACTTAATAAAATGCATGGGAGAGCATATTAAGCAATCATGGTAGCAGAGATAATCTGCAATGCAGTAGATCCACACACTACCCTTGATCCCAAAACATCAATTTGAAGAAATCACTTAGAATTTTGTATACCAATTCGTGCTCGTATCAAATAAAATAGACTCAATTAAGACGATGAATTGATTCATTTGCGAGAAATTAAAAATCTTAATCGCAAATATTGACGTAACGAATCTCAACATGTGCACATGGAAATACATTCCATCAACATTTTGAGGAATACACATAGTACTCGAACTGATAAACAGTACTTAAAAGCCTGTACTGGAAACAACAGTGTCTAAAACAGAAAGTAAAATACTGATAGCACTTGTTGTTAGAAAGGTACTCTGCTAAGATGACGAAATAAATCAACTAGTGCATAGGAACTTAGACTAGTAAAATGCACATGTTAATAGTCTAAGTTACTATCTTCATAGTGGAAGTAACTTAGTGTAATAACATAGAGTATGGTTTTGTAGACTCATTTGTATTGGAAAGTGTGGTGTGATGGTAACATATTATGTTACTCCATTTGTCTCTCATTTCATTAATTGCTTGCCACATCACCATTTTAGACTATGTGGCATCTTTGTTACTATTTATGTTACTCCCACTATGAGCGGCCTGAACGAGAGGATAAGGACCGAAGTCAATCAATCCCAAATCCTCTACCGAAAACAGCACCGGCGACAACCACACGCGACGTCCTCCAGGACCGCTGCTGCGGCGGAGTTTATCGGCGACGAGTGGCGCTCTGGCCGTCCTCTTCCTCATCGGGGATCCTCTAGGGAGCCATGTCCCAGGGGTGACGTCGTTGGAGGCGCCGTTCGTGATCCCGAGAGCGGACAGGATCCTGGTGCCGGCGCGACGGCCGCGGCTTCTCGTTGGCGAGTCCGCCGACGTGCTGGCTAGAGGGAGGCCGAGGGCCGTGAGGCGGCGTGACCGGGCATGGCAGCGCAGGGGCGACGTGGCCGGCGTGGCAGCGAAGGGGCGGTGTGGTCGGCGTTGGGACGGCATGCGTGAGGCGTCGGCATCTGCGCGCGTCGCGGCAAGGACGGAGGCGCCGCGGGGGCACTCGTCACGGTCCTCACGCTGGAGCTGAGGGTGAAGGTGGAGGCCCCGGTCGGCATGGCCACGTACGCGAGGGCGTCGCCCTCAATCTCGACAACCGCTGGGGTTGGAGATGTAAGGCGCGGCTCGACGGTGTGGACGTCGGCGAGCGCGGCGCTGGTCGATCCAAGCTTGAAGACCGACATGGGCGACTGCCCAACTGTGTCCACGCCGGGACAGATAACCGCACAAGAATGCCGGCAGCGGCGCGCCTGGTATCAACCAACGCCGTGGCAGAGGCCGGTGTGTCCGCCAACGCCGTATCGCCGGTCTTCAAAGTGGCGGCGGCGAAGGTATAGTGATAGGCTATTCTCACCTTTTCTTGTCAATTTCACCGGAAAGAATCTCGCGGAATCGATTATGCTTTGGAGAGCGAATCATGCTAATAACGTGTTGAAAGAAATAGAGAGAGAGAGGGAGAGACAAATAGCAAATGATTCAACTCACTTGTTCCATTAATGATTCACAGCTTATATACAAGGGGAAGGGACACCAACAAGGGTCACATCCGTTCGAAGAGGTGTGAGGAAGAGTTGTTCGGTTGGCCAACCGACAGAGAGGATTGGAAGAGGAAGGATTATCCCTTTAATTAATCTATTAATTAAATCCTAACAAAATCATCCAATTCAATAGTTTATACATCCAAACAGGATTCAGAATTACAGGCCACCCACTGGTTCCAATAGTTAATGAAAAGCGCATCCAAACAATAGAATCGAATTGGAGGCCATTTCCTTTCCATCTTATATTTGGAATTCTAACTCAATTAATTTCAAGCCCCAATTCAGTGCATCCAAATACAACGTAAGAGAAATCCTCCAGCATTAAAAGTACCAAGATAGCTGTAACAAGGTCTTCTTAGATATTTCAAAAAAAATGTTTGAAACATGACCTTCGTAACAAAAATTTATGTATGAAACACGACCTTCCTGTTAGGAAAATAACCAATATCACGGTATAGTTGCATAGGATCACATGGAACTATTTGACTAGCATAGAAACTCATACAGATTAAATATTTGGCTTGTACATATAATATCGGAATTGTTATTTCTCAGTATTTCTCAGTCGCCGTCCCGCCGTACGATTTGCTTTGCGATTCGGTCTGTTTTTATGATACTCTATGGTGTGTGGACTGTATCTTTTATCTTTTTAACGGGAAACTGAAGTGGGCCTATAAGAATTTACTATGCGCTATCGCTAGCTGTGCATAGAAAACCCCAAAATCCCACTATGTGCCGCTCGTGCTGGATGGGATTGTCTGTCTATGGACCGGCGGCCCGTATGTTTTTTTACTTTATTGTTTTATTTCTGTTATTTTGTTTCTGTTGTAACTAGGAGTGCATTTTGTTTTTCTGGATGTTTTTTTGTTGATGTTTATGATTTTTCAAAAATTCAATTTTCCTTTTTAAGGCTTTTTGTTCACTTTTTTTGGTATGTTTTTGTTTTATGTCGTGAATGAACTATTTCAAACCCCCTTCAAAAAAATTCTCTTCTATTTTGGTCATGAATGAACTTTTTTGTAATTAGTTTTCTGCTATTTTTTTCTCATGTTCGGTTTTTCTCTGCTTTTCTTTTTTTGTTTTTTTATCGGTCTGTTGTGTTTTCCGAAAATCCATTTTTATGTTTTTGAAATTTTATGTTTTGCTCGTAACGAGAACGCCCCGAGCCAGTTGCAATTATGTAACGACTAGGATTTTTGGATTTGAGTCATTTTGCAATTTTGCTTGTAACCAGAACGCCCCGAGCCAGTCACAAGTATGTTGTGACTAAGATTTTTGGATTTGAGTCATTTGCATCTTGCTTGTAAGCGAGGACGTGACGAGCCGGTCGCACGTATGTTTGCAACTGAACCATAACCCTAGTTGCAATCATGTTGATACTGTTTTTTAGATTTTGAGTCATTTGTAACTTATTTTGTAACCAGGAATGTATTGAGCCAGTCGCAAGCATGGTGTGACTGAAACCCTAGTTGCAACTGTGTCACGACTAAATATACTTGGATTTGAATCATTTTGTAATTTGCTTTGTAGTCGGGAATGTACCGAGCTAGTCGCAAGTATGTTGTGACTAACCCCTAAACCCTTGTAACTTGGGAGGGGACTTGATTTCCACGGGCGGGCCAGTTGCAACTTGCTTGTAACTGGGGGCCCGCCGGAGAGTCAGTTGCAACTTGGTTGTAACTGAGCTCTGCTGGGTCCCAATTGCAACTTTCTTGTAACTGAACACCCATCGGTGTGGAGGGGGTACAGTTGCAACTTACTTATAACTGAGCTCTGACAGGTCCCAGTTGCAACTTGCTTATAACTAGGGCCCCGCCAAGGAGGGACAGTTGCAACTTGATTGCAACCGGGAGGGAGGGGGACCTCATCGGCAAGACCTCATCGCGGGGAGTCATTTTTGCAACTTGCTTTGTAACTGAGAATGTTTTGAGCTAGTAGGAAGCATGGTGTGACTGAAACCGTAGTTGCATCCATGTCGCGACTGGATATACTTTTGGATTTGAGTCATTTGCAACTTGTTTTGTAACCAGAAATGTATTGAGCCAGTCGCAAGAATGGTGTGACTGAAACACTAGTTGTAACTGTGTCGCGACTACATATACTTGGATTTGAATCATTTTGTAATTTTCTTTGTAATCGGGAATGTACCGAGCTAATCGCAAGTATGTTGTGACTAACCCTTAAACCCTTGTAACTTTGGGGGAACTTGATTTCCATAGGTGGGTCAGTTGCAACTTGCTTGTAACTGGGGCCCTGCCGGAGGGCTAGTTGCAACTTGGTTGTAACTGAGCTCTACTGGGTCCTAGTTGCAACTTCCTTGTAACTGAGCATCCATCGGTGTGGAGGATGCAGTTGCAACTTACTTGTAACTGAGCTCTGACGGATCCCAGTTGCAACTTGCTTATAATTGACAACGATGTCAGCGACTGAAAAAAGCTATTTCTCAGGCGCCTGAAACTTGCTTATAATTGACAACGACGTCAGCGACTGAGAATGGAACTTGCTTATAACTGACAATGACGTCAGCGACTGAGAAATATCAGGCGCCTGAGACGTAGACACTCCCATATAATATGCTTATTCCTCAAAAATTATTTGGGGCGAAAATATGCCATCCGTAATTCGCCGCCTGACGACCATTTCTTTTTCATCCTTTCCCTTTGGAAAAAAGAATACGGCGGTATATCAAGGGCATCACATTGGTCGCATTGCTCATTTCCTTTCAGAACTATTGTTTGCAAGTTGGGAGCACGCTCCAGCAAGGCTTTTATAAATGTAAACTGATGTTCGAATGACGCAAATCCTATGAACTGGAGCTCTTTCAACATCAAGTTCTTGGAGCTGTGGACATCCATCTCCCACCGAGGATTTCTTCTTTGGGGGAATGTCCTCCCACCATCATCATCACATGGTTCGCACGCATGGTCCCATGCCTATATTATCGTGAGAAATAAGTTATAATGTAGCCGGATTTTAGAATTAAAAAGCAATTCTCTTATCATTTCTGGTAAAATAAGGTAAGCTCCATGCATAGAGAATGCAAATCTAGACAAGAGCTTTGTCGCAATAAGAAAGAAATAATTTTACAGGAAAACAACATACTTCAACTAGAAAAATATTACTACGAGACTGGTACAACAGAAATTACCCCAATAAGTAATATTTCAACGGAGGGTGCCGCCTCAAGAAAGGCTATCGTCCAGTCAATGTCAAAGTCAACAAATATACCGCACACAGACAACTTCCTTATCTTGTTGAATGCAGGGCAGAGTTCCTTTATTTCCGGTGGCATCCAAAGCTGATCACAAGAACAGAAAAAAAATAGGTTAAAAGAATAAAAAAGGAGGTTATCAAATAATTTATATAGTTGTGACCACATTGAAAATACACAATGTAGCGAATACCAAAAGAAAATAAAAACGGACTAATACTTGCATTTTCTCCTTGGAAATCCAAAGTCAGAGTATGTATGCTTGTGGCTCCATCTAGAACCTCGCTTAATTTAAACCCTCGATCAGAAATACCTCTACCATTTGAAAGTTTCAATTCCCCGAGAGATGGGACAAAACCAAAAGATAAGGGTGCATATACAGACAACCAAGTATCCCATTCGAGCCTCTCCAGTTTTGGAAGACAGACTAGCTCAAGCTTCTCAAAGCGACACGTGTTGATTTCTAGAACACTGAGTTTTGAGTTTGGTGCATCCATCTTACATGGAGTGCAATCTCCGGTATCAGAATGAAAGAGGCTTAGGTGCTTCAGTTGGTTGCAGCAGTCAGACAAGAGGTTGTTAATGTCCAATTCTCCAAAGCATACATTATATAGGCAGAGTCTTGTGAGGCAACGGAGCACAGTAGGGAAGGCAGTGAAAAAACCATCCATTTCTTTGCCTCGCTGTATCATCTCTTCCTTACTACGGTCGAGAGGACATATCTCGTCATGAATGGTGAGATCCAAATCTTTCAACAAACCACTGTTGATCGCATCACCTACGACTGGGCCAATGTCGCATAAGAAAGTGTTGATCAAGTATAGCTGAAGGTGCAGCCTTGAAATGCTGGATCCTTTCCGTGGTTTAGCCAAGAAACTCCTGGTTGCTTTTGTTAACGATGCCATAGCTTGATCCATATCATTTTCCTCCGCAGGGTCACGACATGGACCAGATAGTAATTCCTTGACATTGATGCTGAGCTCAGGCAGCAACCAAGGAAGATGCGTCCACCGTGTAGAGAGCACACTTGTTGTTGCAGCCATGCGCGTACTGACTCTCCCCAAGATAGACAGTAAAATATCATCAGTCAGCGTGCTGAGCCTATCTTCACCCTCCAGTTGCTGCAACGTAAATTATGCATCCATTATTTAGCTACCACATAACTGAATTCAGAGATCCCAAACAGAAAAATAGTTGACAGTGACAAGAACAATACTCTTATCTATAGGTAATTTGGCGACCGCTGCCATTCAGATTCATCAAGATCATGTATTTATGTTTGCATAAAATGGGGTATACTTATTTTAGCTGATATCTCCGGATCATTAAAACATATGTGTAGACCAATCACTACGGACCTGAAAAGGTCCATACCACATGCTCACCACAATGCCAGAGGAGCTGTAACTTAGCTGATTTATTACCACACGCACTAAATTACTTGTACAGTTTCGTGATAGTTGTGAGGATCAAGCGCTAGAAGTATCATATTCTGATAATGATATCAAGCATGAGGAGCATATCTCCACGTATTGGCTTATGTACAGGTTTGTTTCTATAAAATAAAAAGGACATGTTTATTTTACTGATTCTAAAAAGAAAAATCCGCTTTACTACTTCCGTATGTTTGCTAGAAAAAAAAACAGGTACGCATCGACACAACACACATCGCTTTCTCATGCATCAGGGCCTACAAACGGCTCTCGGGTTCTATAGACATCTACATGTGAAGTGTTGGATTTATAGACCTGTAGTACTATGAGTTGAACAAAGAGAAGTGAAAACAACAAACTATGAACAAAGAGGCAATGCGATCAAGAAGTGATACAAGAAGAGACGGGCAGGGGCGGCCCTACCAGACTTACTTGGCTCTGGCTCTGGGAACTGTGATTACCATCATTATTCGCCTCCATGCAGAAATCCAATGAGCTCTGGCTCTAGGAACCTTCAGATCTTGTTTTTTCCTTTGATTGACGGCCATGGTCGAAAACACAAAGGTAGCTCGTCCTTGTTCTTCTTCTATGTATAAGAGCCACACGGGAAGCAGCGGGCCCTCCCAGTCTGAAAGGGAGGGATCCTAATCCGACTCGAACTAGATGATTATTGCTATGGTTATTTCGAAATAATAATTTAACCGTACACCTGAGCAAATCAGGTTTGGTTCTAATCTGATTCGAAATAGACGAGCTCCCACAGGTCGAATCCAGCACGGCCGCCTCTTCGGTCATATATATAACTCAAAATCAACAGCAGTGGAGAAGGAGGAGGTGAAGGAACTATGTCCCTTCGCGTCTGCAAACCCGTTTGTTTCTCCTCGGATACGATTCCGAATCGCCGACCTGAAATTCCCGCGCGCGCGAGTTTAGAGGCGAATCTTAATCGAATTGATCTAGAAATCAGACTGGGATCCGGGATGAACTGGACGCAGAGAAGCGTGTGTACCTTGCTTGAGGAGGAGCAGGAGGAGGATGTTCACCGCTGCTGGCGCCTCCAGGAGGACGAGGGGGTCATGTCTGCTGCTCCGATCGGGGAAATCGCCCGGAGGAGGAAGAACAGAGGGGCGGCGGGCGGCGGGCGGCCAAGATCCCTACCTGAAATTTCCTTTTATATCTTCGCCCGGAGGAGGAAGAACAGAGGGGCGGCGGGCGGCTAGGGTTTTCTCCTATGGAGAGCTCAGTTTTATACCAGGCATTGAAAAAATTAACGACCAAGATTTGCTAGGGGGAGGGCAATCGGACGATCGAGAATCCAAACGCCTGTGGTAAGCCCGAGGACCCTCACCAATAACATCTTTAGATATCTCCTCCCCTGCCTCCCCTCCCCTCCCCTGTTCTTCAGAGAGGCGCGTACTGGCCCAAGAGCGGGCCAAAATTGAATTGTTCTTTAAAAAGAAAATGAATAAATCGGACCGCACACACGCGGGAATCGGAATCATCAGTGTATTTATTTGGGTTGTTTGTTTCCAAAATGTGAACCCGATAGATCAACCTCTCTGTTTATCCCATCGGCAACCCTACTGCTAGAACAGAGCAATGGCGCATCACGTTCGCGTTGGTTGGCGGCGAATGCACAGCTCAGGATGCCCAGATCGATCCGCGCGGTGGCGCTACGCCGGCCGGCCGGCCGATCGAGACGGCGGGAGCAGGAGCTCTGGCAGAGAACGTTCCTAGCCGATCGATTGGATTGGGGGAGGTCGCTCGATCATACCCAATTACTTTTTCTGAGAGCGGTAGTTTCAATTTTTTGACTTTTTTTGAACTGAATTTTTTGACTTTAGGGATATTATATTTGCGCGACCCTAAAAAATAGCTATCCGTGAGTCAAGATGGCACTTTACCGGATAAGAAGCGGGGACAGGGGTGAGGATGACGGGGCGGGTAGCGGAGACGGGGACAAATTCCCTTCACGCAGACTTCATGGATACTCGACCCACATGTGAGTCTAGTAAAACAACATATCTAAATAAAAATTTCTAAGCCCATTAGCCTACCATAGCACCACAACTCCCATCCCACTAGCCGTTAGTTCCCTAGCCACCAATTCTCCAACCACCGGGAGGAGCTCGTCGCTGGCCTCAAGTGCAGGGAGGAGCTCACGATCGACATACCCCTGCATCTGCTCACCTGCATCAGATTCAGATCAACGGCGGCGTGATCTGCATCTGCCCACCATGCATCACCTCTTCGCCACCTCGTTCCTAGCGTCCTCCCGCGTCAGCTCGTCGGCTACCTCCTGCATCTGTGCGCCTCAATGTCGACGCCAAGGTCCCCATGGAGACCCCGCCTTCGCGGGGATGGGGTTCATTCTCCTCCCTCCTCCCCCGTCCCGCCCCGCCCCGCCCCGCCCCGCCCCTATAGCTTCATGGGGATTCGCAGGTATGGTGGAGCCATACCCGGCCATCCCCGGTGCCGTTGCCACCTTGATCTGTGAGGGCCTTCCCTCGTGAATCGTGGTGACTGGCTGCATGTAAATAAATGACGTCTACGAGACTACTACGACCATGCCCGGAAATCCTACTTTTTCTGAATTTTAATTACAAATAATTCCCTTTTACAAAAGTTGTGTCATTCTTTCCAGCAAAATTCCTTCTAAAAATCAAATTGCATCTCTTCAACTATTTTCGAGCATTTTTCTATGTTTCTTTTTTGACATGAGCATTTTCCCATGTTGGTGATGCGGTTCGTTGATAGGAGAAGAGACCATGACTGTGAGCACTAAGGTGTCAAGTGCATTTCGTCAAATCCCATTTCTAGTTTATTTGTCAAATTTAGTGTAAATTTTGAGCAAAAATTTGAACTATATTTTGGCAAATAAATTAAAGTGAGACTTAGGTAGGACCCTACTTAACACCCTATGAACAACCTATGTAAGGCTGGTCATAGTGCTAAGTAACTTAGACTAGTAACTTACACATGTTACGAGTTCATGTTACTCCCTCCGTCCCGGTTTAAAGGACACGATTTGCAATTCTCTGGGCCCTAGGTGTACTCTAATTGGTCAATTTAATAGTGTGGAGAAGAACATGCATAAGAAGAAGAGCTAGCAAAGCATTCACATTTGTTCACACATCTGCATGCAAACATTTTACTGTTTTCATATAGGAGTAATTGCAGATATTAAATGCTTTTGTGTCTAAATATTTTGGGATTGCATGGTTTGCAAATTGTGTCCTTTAAACCGGGACAGAGAGAGTATTACCTTTATAGTGGGTAGTAACATATGTGTGGTGTCATGCAAGGTCTAATAAATTAGATTGTAGACTCATATTGTCTTGGTATGTGTGATGTTATGGTAACTAGCTAAGTTATCACCTCCCTCTTTTTTTCATTAATTGCTATACCATGTCACCAATTTACTTAGTTGGCATTGCATGTACATGCATGTTACTAGCTAAGTTACCCACTAGCCTAAAGGGGAGGAGGATGAGGAGACAAAGGCGGATGGTACGCCCATCAAGCGGCAATGTCCTTGGGCGACGCAACGATGAAAGGCTCGAGGCTTTCATAATCATGCGTGTCTGAGGTCATTGAAGCCTTACAACACCTCCACTCGTTATGCGTTTTCAGGCCGAAATTCGGAGCTAAATAGCATCGGGCGGATATAACTTTTAGCCTAGGAACACACAATTTCTCACTTGTGTTCTCAGACCGAGTTCCCAGGCGAAGCGAAAAGGACGACTTATTTGAATTTTTTTGTTCCCGCCGGCGATATCTTGGCCAAATGTGTTCAACAGAAGTACGCCCAAAAAGTCCAGTGACCAAATTATTACAGAACAAGATAAAATAGTTTGGTGATCACTCATCGATGGGGATGGCCTCCTCCGACGTGTTCGGTGTGACGGGGATGGGTGCATTGGCGGCGTGGTCGGCCGACTGGTTGGAGGAGGTGGAAGCAGAGCTCGGTGAAGAAGTGGCAATGGATGCTGTCGGCGTAGATCTTGGCGTGCTGGCGACGATGTCCTGCTGAAGGATGGTGTTGTGGCGCGCCATGTAACAGGACTTGACCAGCGTGATCATTGCCGAGGTGTCTTCGCCGCCCATGAGGAACTAGAGATCCGTGTTCCTCTTCTTGGCGGCATAGTTGACTTTGAGGAGGTCGAGCTTGCGGTCTTGGTTCTGGACCAGCTTCGCCCACCTCTCGCCGGCCTTCCCCTCCCTCCTATCGGCATGGCCTTGGTGTCGGCTATGCACTTCTCGATGGAAGTGTGGAGACGCTCGGCAGGAGGTCTTGTGGCTTTGAGCATCTTTGCCTTCTTCTGGCCGACCTCCGGCCTTCCTTCGCCGACAGTAGGGGAGGAGCCTCCGGGTTGTACACGTCGTCCTTGGTCTTGGCGAGGCTCATGCGAGTGTCCACCCATTTCTCGCATTTCTCTATCACGGAAAACTCATGGTGGAATTTGAACCTCGTCTTCGTGTCGTCCCGGTACATGCCGAGTGCACTAAGGATATGCAAAGGCAAGGCAAAGTGTGTCAGGACATGCATGAGCTCGGCATACCATTGGCTAGTGTTCGGCGAAGTACCTTGTTATCCATGCTTTCACCGTTGACAGGTGTGCGGTCGATCTCCTCAAGAACGATGTGACACTTGTTGCACGCCTGCTGGATGAGTCCCCAATGGTTGATCATGGCTTTCTCGTCTCGCTCCATGTGAACCTTGATATACTTCTGGTCACAAAGGCTGCGCTTGTCGAACAATAGCTCCACGCGCTTCTAGTAATTATACAAGTTTTGTTTGGCGCTGATGATGGGATCCATGCTCATCGCTTTCCAGGCGTCGGCGAGGCAAAGGTCCTCAAGCACCATCCACTTGATCCAGGGCTCCGGCGCCGACGTGCCGGCCTTCCTCTTGCCTTTGGCTTTGGCCTTCGCCGGAGCCAAGGCACCCCTTCGGTGTCAACCTCGTCCTCGGCCTACGTCTGACCGGCCTAGCCTTCGGCGAAATCCTGAGACTCGATGTCGTGTTCGGCGTCGGCCCAGGATTGTTCTTGAGTGAAGAAGGAGGCATTGCCGGCCACCTCCGACCCTGAGGAGATCATGTCCTGCATCTAAGCTTCGGCCGACATTCCTTCGAACATGTTGTGGGCGTCGGGTCACCGAAGGTTGCGGGCGAGGAGCTGCCACCGAACGGAAGAGGGCCGCGACGCATGGATGATGAAGATTCGGCGTACGCCGAAGAGCTGGAGTAGGGGATGTTGATGTCGACATTGAAGGCCGAAGGAGGGCAAGGTGTGGGGCAAGGGAAGAGCACATTCAGGTTGAACCCATCGTTGAACTCGGGGGAGGAGGAGTACCTCTACCGTGGGTTTGCCTGGCTCTCCTGGAACATGGATGGCGAGACCGGCGAGAACCCAGTCGATGATCCAACGCTTGGCTGGCTTCGCTATTGAGCGTCGTACTATGGGAGACGATCGGCCTCGGGTGCGACATCGACGCACGCAACGCTACTGCCTGCGTTACCCTCATCTCTTGTTCCTCGCGAGCGTCTGGGCCTCAGCGACCGCCTTCTCCGCGTTGTACCTTGTTGTCCTCTCCATACGGCTTTCCAACTCGACTTTCCTCTTACGGACTAGAGTGAGCCACTCGGTGTCGGTCAAGCCGTCCGGGCTATTCATCGGCGCTCTCAGTTTCCTCGCCTTTTTCTCCTTTGGTTCGCCGAAGGTTGATAGAGGTTTGACAAAACCCTTGGGCGGCATGGTGGGCGGGAGTTCGGCGAACTGGCGGAAGTTGTTGGGGGGAATGCAGAGGAAAGGCGGGTGGGGAAGAAGAAAAGGGCGGGAGCTCAGCCTCCAGTCGCCAACATGGTTTCCCCACCCGCGTTTTCACTTCGTCCGGCATTCCCAGGGCGCTCCCATCGCCCCGAGATCGGCCTGGGAACTCCAAACGAAAGTTGGGCCAAATCCGGACGAAATCAGCGTCCTAGGAACGCTACTGGGCGAAAAGTCGCCTTCCAGATGAAAAAACGCCTTGGGAATGCCGTCCAGTGCAAGATCATCAAAAGGAAAATGGGAAACTTGGGCGCCTCATATAAAGGTTGAGTTGGATACTCTTCTTAGCCTTGATTAATCATGGGCATCTGATGGGAAAGATGCAGTTAAGTTACTATACGCATTTGAGGATAGACAAATGGTGGTTATATGGGCGATGGAGGGAGTATTAGAATTAGATCTCAGCACCATGAAGTGTAAAAAGTTCAGATCTCCTAAACGTTGGTGTACTTCACATCCTACTTAATGACACCTGGTTAGTGTAGTCATTCATGTGCAACCCTTGCATATTTGTACACTTATGATTTTTATGATCATTTTGTTCATTTTCTTCAGCAACCAACATGATTCGAACTGCTAAATCAAAGAAATGAAATGGAAGTTGTGGGGCACCTCGGATTGATAGTCCAAGAATCCCTATTATGCATATAATTCATGTTACCATGCATGATCAGTCAGTCGTGAGCATAACCTATAAGTATCATTATAACATCGCTAAATTAACGAATACAAAACTTACATTGTTCCCATTATGGCGATACAAACATCAGTAGTGGATCCTCATCGAACACAGAGCCTATGTCAAGCCTTAACATATAGGCAACTGACTGAGAAGACGGCCTAGCTCGAATAGAAGTCGGCATCTCCATCATCCTTCTTGCTTATGAAAGTATGGCCAAGTAAATCACCAAGGACAACACAAGTGAGTATTTTGAATGTACTCACAAACCACCAAGAAAAGGTAATCAAGATAATGAAATTTGGTTGTGGCAAGATAGCCCTATACTACTGTTGTTTTGAAAAGCCTAATTTATCTTGTAGATATGGCATCTCTATATCTTTGTTGAAAAAGACTTTTGAAAACATGTCTCCTTTTTAAAATGTGGGATATCTCCATCTCCTTGTTGGAAACATTTTTAAAACCATTTTCGAGTAAAACCCCTTTTAAACATCTTAGACCATTCATGGTCAAAACAAAACCTTAACTCATGTTTTCCTAGTGACCAAGTCACATCCTTTTTACCTTTCTCAAAACCATCACTTGGGTACTCCTAGCAATCACCTTTCCAACCGTCTTTGATCGTGGATATGGCTATTCGAATAGATTATACTCTGCAGAGTTTGTGCACTTTCCCCACAAGAATCAATACATCCGCAAGAATTCAACCACGGCGTGTTAAACTCAAAGTAAACGGGGTTTTGGATAATCAAACCTAACCTTTAATTTGTCAACCCTAGCAAAGGCACCATTCCCTTTTGGGTTTGTCCTCCCTGGTAACGCATATGTGGCTCTCTACACCTTAATCCTCCATTCCGTACACGTGTATACCCAAATCGCAGTTTGGGAAATACCTTGATTTCTTGATTCCACTTCCTTCCAAACTCCTAATTCATACCATCCGCGGGAGACACAATTGTTGCGTCCAGCCTATCAACGACAGGACATCAGCCTAGTAGACCTTTACAGGAGAAGATCCGACATTCAGTGATTTTCTCCCTTCTAGCATGTGTAGGGGCTGCCCATGCTAACGAAAACAAACTACGAGTTAAGCCCTAGCTCCTAGGGTAATGTGGCTGCATGGATAAGTTGTTCTGGTAAAGGCGTAGAACATCCCTTTTCTTTCTCATGTCCATCTTAATCACTTCTTCACTTCTCCTTTTCTTTTTCTAAAACATCCACTTGGAAACGATGCCTCTTCCCAAGGGTTTTACAAAACCTTTTCAAAACATTGGTGGTAGGGTAATCCCCAAAACAATTTTATTCATCAAAATCTGTGGTTTCCAATGAGGTAGGATGCTAATCATCTGAACCTCGATCTAAAGGGGAAAGTAGGTGTCAACAAGTGTAGGTGTCCTACTAGACATCCATTCATAACTTAGAGGGGTAAAGTTACTAACGTAATAATAGTAAAACAAAACATGCAGGTAGTAATGCAGTTTATAAAGGAGATACAAAACAGGTAATAAAAAGGGGTGGGACAAGTATCGAAGTTTAGGAATGATGTCTTGCCTGTGATCAACAATATGTACCTGGGCTTCTTCTTAGAATACCAATAGTGGCAATAATAATAGGGTGATCCCTTCTCCTCGCCATCAACACAATCGCAACTATCGTCATCATAGGGTATACATGCAAACAAGCAATTACCACAACCAACACAAGGCATACACGCATCAATACAATACAGCAGAAAATTGAAAAGCACACGAGAAACTTTAGTAGTGTTTGAGAAATTGAGTTCAAAGTCAAAGGAAAAAACCTTGTTTGTAGTAGTGAGTTTTCTTTAGTGGTTTATAGGTCAAAACTACTTAACTAAGGGGTTTTAAATTCAGGCCAGGATCTTTATGATATCCATATACAAAAATGATATCATCTGATAGGTATTGACAAAACAAAACCCAGAAAATGGTTTCACTATTTTATCATTTTTCTTTGATTTACTATGAATTTTCTAGTGGAAAAAGCTCTAGTTTTAAGTGAATAAATCACAAGAAAATATCTATAATTCCAAAAATTATTTCCTACTTGTGTTAGGAAGGTATTGATGGACTGGTTCACTAAGAGTTGGATTCACTTCCAAATATTTAATAGAACGTGAAAGGATCGTATGGGCACCTAGAGGGGGGTGAATAGGTGTTACTTCAAATTTCACTCTTTTGAAATTAGAGTTTGACACAAAAGGTAAATTCTCTAGATTATGCAACTATGGTGAATTTACATATATGTCAATCTAGCACAACACTAAGCAAGAACTAGATAAGTAAAGTGCGGTAAAGGATAGAAGTAACCAAAGTGGAGCACGCGGAGACACGGGGGTTTGTTTCCCGCAGTTCCTTCCTTTTGAGGGTAAGTACGTCTGCGTTTGGAGAGGGGGTGGTTTTAAACCACCAACGCCACGAGAGGCCTCCCTTGTTCTCCGATCAACCTCACCCCAAAGGTTTCGATTCACCTCTTCCACTATATCGGCAACCTTCGAGGTGGAAGCCGGCACCTTTACAATAAGTTCGAGGCACACATCCACAACTGAATTTGGAGGTTCCCAAATACAAGCAAGTTATCAAGCAATCAAACACAAGCTTGTAAGACCAAATAAAAAGCTAGGGTTTCCAAAGAAACACATGAGCAAGGGGCCCTCAAATGAATGAGGGGGAAATGAAGATCTCTCTTGGTAAATCTATAGATCAAGGCCTCCTCCTTTGATTCTCCAAAGGTCAACGCCTTTGGATGGTTGAGTGAAGAGATCTTGTGGATTTGGTGGCTTAAATAGTGATGCTGTTCTTGACCTGGTCGAGCAGCTCCCAAGGTAGAAGAAGGGGCCGTTTTATAGGCCCCCTGGAATTAGATTTGTTGGGAGCCACTTACCCCGGACAGTCCGACAGAATGCAACTGGACAGTCCGGCCTGGCCGGACACTCCGGCTGGCCACAACCGGACACTTTGGTCTGGCAGAGTTTCCGGCCAGTGTCCGGCAAGTGTCCGGGTGGTGTCCGATAGGGCATACTGACTGTCCACACCGGGCAATGAAAATCTGGCGAATCCCAGGCTCGGACATTCCGGCAGAATCAGGCCGGACAGTCCGACAGGACTTTGACTCTGTACAAACTTGATCCTGGGAAGCTCTTTTTCCTTAGGTACAAATTACAACAATATAGCTGATATATCCTAAAACATTTAACAATAGATTAAACCTATCCAAGTGTTGTCAACAAACATCAGAACAATAGGAAGGGCATAAATGCCCTTTCAGAATGCCCTTGGAAAATTCCCAAAATCAGTTCTGGAACATATTTATCTTTTTCACCAGGTTAAAACTATAGACCCTTTTGAGATGAATCCAAGGACATATGATAGGTATTTCAATTACCTTTCTGTAAAAATTGGATTCACTACTTTTGGAGTTACAGAACTCTAGTAGTGATTTTCTTAGTGAGATAACTATAGGCTGAAGGGTTTTATTCACTAAAAATCAACTAAAGGCAAATCTGGGTACTTTTCGTTATTTTGGCCTAAAGAATTCACCAAAGGCAATTTTTATTTTGTCCTAAAGAATTCACCAAAGGAAAATCTGAGTAATTTTCGTTATTTTTACTATAGCAAAACCATGGGGATTTTGGAGATGGGGTCAAGGTATCATGCAAGGTACCACCTATACCTCTCAGTAGGAATTTTTTTCAATTAAAATGGATTCCTAAAATTCCCTGGAATCATTATAGGGTGAAAAGGATATATGTTGGCATTTTATTTCCTAAGATAATCCTAGGAAATATTCTGTTCAAAATTTTGTTCTAAATATTGCGGTACACGACTAGGAACATGAAAATAACTAGGTCAGGTCATTTCTAGATATTTTTATTTTTTATTTGACTTTATTCCTGGCAGTTGTTTGATAGATCTGGAAAAAATAAGAAAAATAATATACAGAAAACCACCAAGGGCAGGCCGAAACTGACAGGCCAGGCAACACAGTGTCGGGCCGGCCCATTTGCTTCCAGGGCAAGCGTGTGCGGCAGCGTAACTAGATTGGGTGGATCTGGCCCGCCTATAAGTGAAAGGGGAGGAGTGAATGGGTACGGGGCAAGGGTGGTCGCTAGATCAAATGAGGATCGACGATATGGCATCGCCGTCTCCAGCAGGACACACCCGATGGTGGCCAAAACCCTAGAGCGAGAAAAAGGGGACGGGAGGATCACTAGAGGGACAGAGAGGCGGCGACACAGCATCGAGGCGACGCGGCGTCTCCTGGCGAGTCCAGCGACGGGTGGGAGCGGCTGCTTCGGTGCAGATCCCAGGTCGCGCGCATCGCCGCGACGGAGCATGCTCAGGTGCTGGCAGGGCACGCATCTGAAGGGTCTGCATGTTGACCGCGGGGCGATGGGCTTGATGCGGAGGCTCTCCGTGGTCTCTATGACGTGCAGAAGGGGCGTTTGAGGATTGAGGGTGACCGCGTGGGCGAGACCCTTCGGTGCACTTATATATATACTCCCTCCGTTTTTAAAATATAAGATGTTTTAAGTTTGTGAAAAAAATATATCTAGTTTTAGTGTGTAGATTCACTCCAAATCCGAGAGAACCTACATAATACTAAAAGAAGTCTAGATACATTTGTTTCACAAAACTAAAACATCTTATATTTTAAAACGGAAAGAGTATATAAGATAAATATCGTAGACTTCAGTCTGTTGGGCCCTAATGGGCCTAACATCATGCACGATTATATCTGTGGGAATCATATGGGACGGTTAGCATCGCACATGATTTACTGATTTACTTACCGTAAATTGTGCACATTCTTAAAAGTCATCTACACCTTACAAACTCTATATCATCCTCATCTAAAAATTACACACGGTTTATTTAGATTTTTTTTTTGATATGCAACTTTAAGATGTTTTAGCTTTGTGAAGCAAATGTATCTAGACTTGTTTTAGTATATAGGTTCACTTATATTTGAAATGAATCTACACACTAAAATAAATCTAGATACTTTTTTCACAAATCTAAAATATCTTATATTTTGAAACGGAGGAAGTATATATGAGGCCCAATAAAATTTAAATAACTACGTTCTATATGTCCTCCTCAACAGAGGAGATGTCGATGAGGTCATCCTTCATGATCCCTCTACATCGTCAGAGGCCTACACGCCCTCTCCAGAGGCCGATGCTTCTGCATCATCAAAGGCTCCTATTCCCTCTCTAGAGCCTGATGTCTCGGCATCATCGGCGAAAGGGTTACGGGTGCCATATGACACGCCCAATGCCCAGGCGTCCTTGCGCCTTGCCGCGGACATGTCGATGTGTGGCTGACCTTCTTCTTACCTTTCTTCTTGGCGCGCAGCCATGCATGCACTTGGTCCTCGCGCAGAATCTCGAAGAACTCCTCCACCACAGATACACCGCTGCTTCCTCACGTGCACCGACGCGATGGAGTCCTCCATCACCACATGCTCCTACAAGTCCTCTGCATGCAACCCTTCCAGCTCATCTGCCTCAGGATTGTTCTCCTCCTCCTCCTTCTCTAGAGCATGCTCCTCCTCCGAATCAGACCCTGTGAGGTCGATGGCGCTTCCCCCAGCACTATGATGTGAGGAATGCTCCTCCTCCCCATAAGACGGCGTAAGGTCGATGTAACTGAGAGTGCATTCACATGCATGCATGGTGTCGATGAGAGAGGCAACCAATGGGAAGATTATGTGAGGCATTTTATAGGTGAGGATAAATGGCGTGAACATTATGAGAGTTTGCATTTTGAACTAAAAAGGTAAAACCATGGCAAGACCAAAATATTCGCAAACAATTCTTTCTACAATAATTGTTTGTGATGTGCATCATGAATCGTGTGTGAATCAGGCCATCCCAAATGGTTTACTTGCCAAAAACTGTGGGAGATATAGAACGATCTTCTTTCTCCTTTGATAGTGGCCTTTTCCCACCATTCAAGCTACGGTGAATAATCTTCCAACGTTGAAGTGACCGCGTCATCCAAATTACTTTCGCAATCATTGTCCAAGGAGGACCAGCCGGGTACGAGAGGGAGGAGCCGCCCTCGAGTTCTAATGGCGGGAGGGAGTGCAGGGAGTGCTTCTCCTACTCAACCAGAGATGCTTGCTCGTCCTACACCACAGTAAATGTCTACTCAAAACGGTGATGCGGCGCTGACAGGCACTGCCAAACGCAAGAAAGGCGAGTGGTCTTTTTGCTAATTTATTATCAAAGTGTGTCTATTACTAGAGATGGTGTGTGCCAATAGTACGGCGGCACCCGGCCAGGAAGCTGTAACGTGCATGCGGTGGAAGAACAGGTGGCTACCCATGCGTCAAACGATACAGTAGGAGAGGCAATCTCAAGAACTCACTATACACATAATACACATAGATTTTGGACTCTCCGTGTAAGAGGAGCATAGAAAAGGAAACAATGAAAGTTAGACAAAAGGTCGTAAGAACAAACACATCATTTTATGATCACAAATCATGGAGATACTTCTCCACTACGTGTCGTGGGAATAGTCACGGCAGATGCTGCAATCGGCAGCGACTAGTAGAACGAGGGGCAAGGGCGGCCAGCCATCTGCGGTGCGAGATGAGGGCAAAGACACAGGGGTTTACCCAGGTTCGGCCCCCGGAGGGTAAAGACCTACTCCTGCTAGATTGTATTATCAAGGTGTTACAATGGGCGAGCTCGGCGGCTAGGCAGCGAGTCGCTTGGGTGTATCAGGGAACGTATCTCTACTCGCCCTATAGGGAGGTTTATATAGGCTCACCTCCACTAGGGTTTACATATCTCAACCGATTCAGTTAAAGCTTCGGTAGTCGTTTAACCTAATCCGACTGGGCCTATCTACTCGCCTGGGCCTTCAGCTTCCAGTCGCTCGGTGCCTAGCTGGGCTTTAATCCACTCGCCGTTATGCAGGCCCACTCGCCAGCTCACGGGCCAGTTGGAAACGTCCTGCTGGATATACCCCAGTAGGCATATCCCCATCACTACGCAAACAATACTCCCCAGACCGATCGTGTGTGATATTTTTGTTATGATTCTAGAGAAAAATATGTGTGATGTCGGAAGGAGCCTTACTAGACTATGGGAAGACGGTCAAAATTCTGCGTTTGTGATCTGCCGCGCCACAAATGGGAAAGACCTTCCATGTTCGACCGGACTATAATAAGCCTTATCTGTACTGGTGTTATGAACAGTACGGGTTCCGGGATTTTATTATGCCAGTTACATGTTTGTCATTTTTGTGTAGATCACATACTTACATATTTTTACTTAAAAATTGGCACGCATACTTATCAAGTATTCTTCTGCACGCAAATATTTTTTCCCAATTTTTTTAGAAACTCGGAAATACAAATTTTAGGGTGATCCCAAAGTCAGGATCATGTGTACCTATGTCCAGCCTAGTAAATTCCCCGCCACATAGTCATAAAAGATCAGGTCTTGCTTGACATGACACTTTTGAATCTAATAAAAGGGGTAAAAATCTGTGAGAATTTGCTGTAGCACCTGAGCACAACTGCTCTTGGTTTTCGAATTCTTTGAAACCATATTTTGTAGGTCTCCAAAAAAAATCAGCCGGACAATATAAATGAAGGTATACAAATTTAGTATGGACGCTGTAATTTTTGTGAGAAAATACTTTGTATTTTTGGCTGCAATATAAAGACAATTTTCAGCTAAAAAGGTTTTTTATTGCTATATACGGCCTGAAATTTGTTTTTTTATAGCCCACAATAGAACGCATTTTTTACCGAAACTTTGTATAGAATATACAACATCTGTGGACTGTGATTATTTGAAATTCAAATCTACATCCTGGAATTTGTCAAAATCGGAGAGCAGTAATGCTCGGGTGCTGCAAGTCTGCATTCTAAATTTCAGTGATTTGTTTTTGAAATTTCACTGAATTTTAGTGACTTCAGTATACGCCAAAAAAATTTTCTTTTGGTCAGAATATTTCAGCCCTTTCAGTAATACACATGGATCCAAAAAAATATTCAAATTATTTTTCGTTTTTTTTGAATATTTTGGTGAATTTTGAGGGAAATTTTGCTCCGTGAGCCAAATGAAATCCGAAATCGCCGAAATTCACTGAGTTCCAGTGATTTCTGTAGGGGCCGAAATATTTGCGAAACCAAAATTTGTAACCATGGGTCACGACTGTTGTTGACCCTGCTTTTCAGCCGCTGCCGTGACCGTGAGCCCAAACCTGTACAGCGAGCTCAGGCAGCAGGCTGCAGCGCTATGATACGATCTCGGGTAATGAGTAGATTAGATCGTACTCCTACATGCAATTCGTGGCAACGGAAGCTCAGTCCACAGCATACATGGTCATGGTTGTACTGTATTTGGGTAGAAAAAGAACATGCATCAGCTTGGCTGGTGCCGTGGAGGTTAGCAAAATTAGAAATTTGACCCAGACTCACTATTCTACTTGTTCCTACGGCCAAAGCGCGCCTGAAACAGAGCAGAGCAGAGGCCTCTACTCCGCCGGTCTCTTCTTCATAGGGATAGCTACCCCGGCTGACAACATAGCCGGCACCACCACAGCACCGGCCAAGCGAAGTCGGCACCGCCGGCAATGCCTGCGACAAGGCAAAGCCGGCACAAGCGCCGCACGGTAGCTAGTTAGCCAAGCCGCGACTTCCTCGCGTGGTGCGCCAACGATGGCGCACGGTGCAGCCCCACCCCACATGGCGCCACTCTCCTTCCTCTCCTGGTGCTGTCTGGTCCTCGCCGCGTGCGTCGTTCCGGCGAGCGCCGCCAGGCAGCTACTCGCCGGCTTCCTCCTAGCCGCGTCAGGCATTACGGCACGCACCGCGGCGCTGCTGCTTGCCGGCTGCCACCTCGCCGCGTCCGCCGTTCCGGTACGCGCCGCGGCACTGCTGCTCGCCGGTTCCCTCCTCGCCGCGTCAGCCGTTCCGGCGCGCGCCACCGGAGTGCTGATCGCCTCGCGTGGATCAGCAATGCGGGCGCGCCGATCACTCGCCGGCTACCTCCTCGCGGCGTCTGCCGTCCCGGCGCGCGCCGCCGGACATCTGCTCGCCTCGCGCGGATCAGCAACGCGGGCGCACCGAGCGGCGTCTCTCGGCTGCCTGTTGCTCCTCGCCGCGTGCGCCGTTCCCGCGCGCGCCGCCGGAGGCGACGTCGACCCCTACGTCGACGAGCCTGCAATGCGTGCCATCGCGACGGCGCTCGGTGCCGACCAAGCTCTGGGCTGGACCAACGACACCTCGCCATGCGTCGACGGCTGGATCGGCGTGGTGTGCAACAGGCGCGGGAGGGTGTCGGCGATCCACGCACGCAACGCAAGCCTCAACGGCACGCTGGCACAGGATGTCGGGAATCTGCAGTCGCTGGACGAGCTCGACCTCCGTGACAACTCCATCACCGGAGACGTTCCCAACGTCGTCTTCCTCCACATGAAGAGGCTCCGGCTTGACGGCAATAAGTTCACCACCATCCCCGACGAATTCTTGGGAGCCGCGAGGTCGATGCAGATCTTCAGCATCAGCAACAGCTCGCAACTCCGGAGCTGGGAGCTGCCGAATGGCCCTCTCCGGTTCGACGCCACGCTCCAGGTGTTGATCGCCGACCACGCCCAACTCTCCGGCACCCTCTCCGGTTTTCTCGGCAACAGAGACTCCTTCAAAAGCCTCAACTTGCTCTCCCTGGCGAACAACCAGCTCACCGGCGAGGTTCCGGCAACGTTCGCCAGCCAGACGCTCACCTACCTCGACTTCAGCTACAACTTCCTCAGCGGGCCGGTGGACTTCATCGCCAATCTTCCAGAGCTTGAAGTGCTCCGGCTCAACGGGAACGGCTTTACGGGCCCGTTGCCCGACTTCAGCGGCCATTGGAGTCTCACGCTGGTCGACTTCGCAAACAACCGCCTCACCGGTGTCGTGCCTGCGTCCCTAGTCCGGTTGAGAAGCCTCAGCTCAGTGTCGATCGACGGAAACTTGTTCCAAGGCGCTGTTCCGGAGTTCGCAGGATCTGTCCAGACCGACATCGCCAAGGCGGCCTTGGATGGGAACTTCTGCCATCCAGAGCCTGGACCGTGTGACAGGCGTGTCGACTCCTTCATCGCGATAGCTGGGGCGTTTCGCTTCCCGGAGGCTTTTGCGGCGAGTTGGAAGGGAAACCGCCCATGCGATGGGTGGATCGGTGTCTACTGCGACAAGAGAGGGATGATCACCGGTGTCAACTTTGCCCGCCTCGGGCTCAACGGTACTCTAGATCCCGCGTTCGGTGATCTGAAGTCCCTGGTGATGATCAATCTTGCCGGCAACAATCTCACCGGTAATGTTTCTCCATCGATCACCGCATTGCCATCTTTGAGGATCCTCGACGTCTCCGACAACTCATTGTCGGGCACCATGCCGACATTCCAAAGGGGCGTGACTATCTGGGCTGGAGGCAACAAGAACCTCACCGTCGCAGGAGCCTCTGTGCAGGGCATCTCAGACCCGATGCGTCGTTTCGCTGCCGCCGCCTCCGCAGCCATAGTTGTTCTAGTGCTTGCTTGAGTAGCTGATCTGCTGCTTGTGATGCTTAAGTCAGGGTCTGTACTCACTAGTCAGTACTTTTATCATTTAGGTTCTGATCTCTTGCTATGTTATCCTGGCTACCTGTTGTGCTGGAACTTACCATTTGTTTGCTAGTATTCTCAATGTTGCACTTTGTGAAATCATGGGATTAATTGCATTAGCATGTCTGTTGTTTATCCATCCTTTATCCTGCTTGCCAGAAAGTTTCCAGGCTTCAAGGTGTTGAGCCTGAACTTGTAAACATTACACTGTGGCATTTCAGACTATCGCCAATTTCATTCAGCTGTAGTTTCAGTTAGTCTGTCAGTTAGCAGCAGCATTTCTTCAGTTAGCTGAATAAATTATCAGTTCGTGAGCCTGTTCTTGAGCTGACCAAGTAATAGGCAGCCTTGTGTTGTATCGTGGATTGGCACGAGTAAATTCAGGCATGGTGGTGATCAGGTGATCGTTGGATGGCATGATTATACCAGCCTGTACATGCCTTAGAATTAGGTTCTTCAGTTAGTTGTTCTCACTGCTACAAATAACAGAGAGAACAGATAATGTGCAATGTTTGCATGCAGTGCATAATCTATCGTCTCCAACTTGTGTGTGATTCAGTGTTTTTCGTGTGTGTTTGAGCTCTGTTTCTGACACAAGGTATGTTCAGAGCTGAGCGGTTTCTCAGTTGAGTGTTTGACACATTTGCATCAATGTGGGAAGAGTAATTTAGCAGGTAATCCATTCAGTATGTACATTCCATAATTTCCCAAAATACAGTACCTGAAAAGTAACAGAAATTCGACATAATCTTTTTGTTGGTCGTCCCATTGGATTCAAGTTCAGCATGGAGTTCTTACAGCTCGAGTATTCAGTACAAAGGCTGATGTGACTGATGGCACTAGAAGCGTTTTCAGTGTTGTGCTTTTTGCAGACCGGGGTCTGTCACTGCTGTAGCATAGAAACACTACATTTTAGCCCATTTTTACTTTCGATGTGATGTAAAATACGGTTCAGTCTACTAAGTACATACGTAGATTGTTTGTGTTGATTTCGAAACTGAATTATGTGCAGGCTACTGAAGCCTGGTCACTTCTTCGGCATTCGTTGTGATGGCAGGTCTGACTCTGGGTTTAAGATAAGGAGTCGATCTTCTCAGCATAAGTTGATGAATTCTTGAATTATCTAAAAAAAAAGTTGATGAATTCTTGAATGTGCATTTTTTTGGCAGAAGATATGCTTGACCCCTTAAGGCTCTTCGTGGTTAATTAGCATCTATATAAGTTCATTCAGGGCCAACAGTCGGTGTACACTAGAGGTCAGGGGATGTGGGTTTATCCTGAATTAGGTCTTTGCAACATGAAGAACAGAATTATGTATTTCTCTTCTCTTTCGCTCCAACATGGCTGATCACACATGCATTTTCATCTTGTAACTGTTTACTTATAGAGAAGTAGAGGCCAGGAGATCGGTGCCTTCCAAGTTCAGTAGCCGATTTCAGTGTGCAAAGTAGGTTCAGAGAACACCATAGAGGCCACTTTTTACACCACATTCGAAATTCACAACCCATTGAAAACAATGCGAATAAGTAATTCACAACCCATTGATAAAATTTCACAATATCAATCATCCATGGATTACTTCATATGACCAAATTATCTGGAACAAAATTATTCAGTTACAGGGAGGGAACATGTCCTGTCGCTTCGGGCAATTTGGACAGAAATAACCTATAAAAAACAAATTTATGAAATGAGCTCCGGCGAAAACAAATTTACTTGACTAACCCTTTTTGCCACACCCTGAAGAGCAGCGCCATGATGTGTGGCCCCACGCGCCTGCCAGCGTGGCTCGCCCGTGGCCTCGTAGGCCCCAGTTCCGTTAGTGCGGCGCCACATCGGGTGGTGCCGTACTGTGTAGTGCAACGCCAGCTCGTGTGGCGTCACACATTAGGTATTATACCAGCGCGCCGGCAGGCCCTTCGCGACCCAGGCGCCATTCCTCTCCCCCATCCACCACAGCAGCGGCGGCGGCGGCTCGGCTCCTCCCTCAACCTCCTCCCTCCTAGTGCCCAAATCGGAAGCATCTCTCCGTGGATTTCGATCCCCCAAGTGCCTTGAGGTATTCTTCCCCTTCTTATTTGATTTCACCCATTGAATTCTTGTTTTGGCCCATATCTTGCAAACCCTAGGCTGTTTTGTAAGATGCATGGTAGAATGTTGTTGCATTGGCATATGGGTTGGGCATTTTGATCATGGTAGCATTTGTATGTATTGAGTATGTTGACCATGGTATTGTTGTTGTGATTATCTTAGGCATGGCAAGAATTGTTCATGTTCACCATGTAGACAAGGATGCTTTTTTGAGAGGTAACATAGAACCGGACCTGGACGAGCTTGATTTAGTGTTTGAGCGTACTCCAACCTATGTCGAGGTCTTGAAGCAATCGAGGATTGAATTGAAATGGATGGACCCAAATGTTGTTGTTGAGTTGGAGGGAAGACATAATGTTGGCTTGGGAATGCATGTCCATTCGAAGACCATGCGTATCTTTTCCGAGGCCCGTTGGCTTGCATACAAGGAGGTGGTGGCCGAATCACTAGACAAGGCTCTTGAGCTATTTGCCACCAACAAAGTTGATAGTTCATTGTCTTTGGACTTGAACCGTCTTGCCTCCCCATTGCGTACTATGAGTCCTCCATCCATAGACCAAGAGATATGGAGTGAACCTCCTTTGACCCAAACATTGAGCCCGATTTCAAGACACCAAGACGAAGTGTTGGAAGAGGACAATGATAATTGTAGGGGTAAAGATGATGATGTTGAACTCCAGGACAACAATGTTGGAGATTTGGACAAATATATCACGCAAGATGACATGGACCGTGACCCCCATATTCTCGAGTCTATTCATCGGACTCGGATGATGATGGCCCCGAAAAAGAAGTTGACGAGAAGGGGTTCACGGCTAGAGAGGCCGAATTCCACGATACGGTATTGGGCCGAGATCATCGGGTGCCTTTGTTTCGTGATCTTAGTCTCGCGGATGAAGCCACAGTTGATGGTGGCAAGGGCATAGTGCTTGGACCAATGACAAGTTCTTACCGGGATGTCAATCACGTTAATAATGGATTTTGCAAAGGATCAAGGTTTAAGACCTTGTTGGAATTTAAGCAATGGATAAAGGACTTCTCGATGAAGCATCGTCGTCCTTACATGGTCGTGCACTCGGACATCAAGAAGCGTTACATGGTGAAGTGCGAGGAGGAAGGATGTTCTTGGATTGTGCATGCAAGACCATTCAAGGGAGGCCCCGAATGGAAAATATCTAGTTGTGTATCAACTCACATGTGCTGAGGCCTGATGGTGAATGGCAAGGATGCGAAGCATGAGCACCGACAACTCACCTCCGAGTTCCTTGCTTATAGGCTTTCCAATGACATCACGTCATTTCCAATAATGAGCATCAAGATGGTCATGGAGCTTGTGAAGCCCTCTTTCACTATGAGGTGAAGTACGGGAAGGCATGAAAGGCTAAGCAAGCCGCATTCAAGATGTTGTACGGTGATGGGAAGGAATCTTATAATCAAATCCCAAGGCTGTTGGGAGCGATGGACAATGCTAACCCGGGCATGGTTCATGTGGTTGAACCTTATGGGAACAAGACAAGTATTGTAAACGGAAGAACCGTTTGAGTTTTTGGCCGTGCATTTTGGGGTTTCGAGCAATGTGACCGGGCTTTTGAACATTGTAGGCCGGTCATCTCCATTGATGGCACCTTTATGACTGGACAATTCAAGGGCACTATCTTGATTGCAATATCCAATGATGCCAACAACCGGTTGATTCCTTTGGCGTTTGCTTTGGTGGAGGCGGAAAACAATGATAATTGGGAGTGGTTCTTCCATCTTTTGAGAACCAAGATATTAACCCCTCAAAGGAAAATATTTGTCATCTCTGACCGCCATCAAGGAATTCTTAATGCGGTGATGGTTGATATTCCCGGCCATGTTCCATTGCACCATCGTTGGTGCATAAGACACTTTTGTGCAAACTTCTATAGGGCATGTAAGAGCAAGAATTTGTCTGATGATCTACAAGATTGTTGCATTGCTTTCATGGAACGTCGTTTTTCTAACTTGTACAACAAATTGCTAGCCAACAAAGAACTCAATGCGGGTGGTCGAGAGTTTCTCGATAGTAACATTGAACATATGGAAAAGTGGACACGAGCTTTCGTTGACAGTGGCTGGAGGTATGACCAAATGACAAGCAACATGGCAGAATGCTTCAACAAGTTGCTCAAAGGTGTCCATGCATTGCCCGTCACGACAATAGTCCGATATACATTCGACATGATGAATGAGTATTTTCTAAAATACTCACATGAAATGGACCGGCATATTGCGGGGGACAACAAGAACAATTACAAATACAAGTACCCACCTAAGGTTGACGATTGTATGCAATTTCAGTCAAGGAAAGCAGATTCCCAAGTTGTCACGGAATATGATAATGACGGGCTAATTTATCAAGTTACGGAACCCAAAGGTACAACGGCTGATGGTGTCCAACACGGAGACCGAGCTTTCAAGGTCTCGCTCAAGACTTGTAAGTGCACATGCGGAAGGCCATCGTTGCTTCATCTTGCGTGCTCGCACTTGCTCTTGGCGTCTCGCGGGCGACATTTGGACTATAATAATCCGCTCGCGGTGAGAAAGTCCGAGTTCTCTATTGAGACTACTAAGAAGACATGGTCTCCTAGATTTCACCCATACCTGGACCAATCACAATGGTCGGAGTACCATGGAATTCAACTATGGCCCGGTCCAAAATGAAAGGTTGTTGGCGTGAAAGACGCAAGACAAAGCGCTTTAGGAGCGACATGGACGGATGGGACCATGGTGGTGGTCAGGAAAAGGGCAACGACCAATTCCAAGAGCCTTGTGAGAGAGCCCGGTGTGGAACGTGCAATGGTGAAGGGAAAAATGCAAGAAAGTGTTTCCAAAGGAAAAGAGCAAAAGGAAATGAAGCAAGTAGTAGCCAACCAAGTAGTAGGCAATCTAGTGGTAGCCAACAAGTCCCAAGCCAACCAAGAACTAGCCAACAAGCTCCAAGCCAACCTAGTAGTAGCCATCAAGTCCCAAGTCAACCAAGAACTAACCAACAAGTCCCAAGCCACAAATGGTTAGTTTTATAGGCACCCTTCAAAGTGCCTCAAATGATTAGGATTTGGAGGCATTTTTTAAATTGTCTCTAATAACTTTTACCTACACGAATTTCCGCGGCGTTTTTTATAATGCCTTAAAAATTGTTTATGCACTAATTCGACTATTAGAGTGCCTCTAAATGTGGTACCACATGTAGTAGGAGAGGGATCCACTTGATGTACTCCACACGTCTAGGTCACACCGATCTTCGCACGGAAGCGACACATGCAAGCCGCGTCCCAGGCGTGGAGTTGGTGCTTTTAGGTTACTCGTGGGAGACCACATATTGGTGCGCCATAAGTAAACTACCACCCGTGTATAGCAGAGGTGTTCCCCTTTTTCGTGACACATGACACCCCGGTGCGTCATGATTAATATTGATGCGCCACGAGTAAGGGGAACACCTCTACCGACCCATACTTCAACTACTTGTGGACGCATCTCATACATAATGCGCAAATAGTAAGTGAATAGTCATAGCGCAACAATATATGATGTGCCACGAGTATATACTTGTGGTGCATTCACATATTGGTTGAACCTACGTATAGCTTTTTTCCTAGTAATGGAAAGAGCTATTACTCGGTGGCAACCAACATGCCTCTGGTGAAGAATTTATCGGTGGTGTGTCAGTCGAACGCCACCGGTGCAGAAGTTACTGATGGCGTGTCATGCGAACGCCACAAATAACTTGTACCAGTGACATAAGATTAGTGGTGTGTCAGCTCGAACACCACTAACCCTATTTTTCAATCGCCTCCAATGAGCATTTCCCCACTAGTGTATAGGAAAAAAATGCACAAAGTAGTATGCCACTCTTTGAATTATTTAAAAATAATATATATGTAAGTTCATCATATGAGTACAATCCATCTAGCACACTCGCCAAAAGCAATGCTGGGTATTTAGCTAGTTGATATAATTATTTCTAAATTTACTATTAAGTGGAAAAGGTTTTGACTATGTATGTATGATTTGTTTACTTCCACTGATCCAAATTAATAGACTCAGTTTTGTCTAGATTGGCCGGAGTAGAAAAAAAATAGTCACAAGCCATAACTTGGAGGTAATTTGCATGAAAGTAGCAGTAGATCGCCATTTATTTTTTGAATACCTTAATCAATGCAGATTGCAGAATATGGTATTCAATGCCATAAAAATATACAGTAGCAGTCAATGCCAAAAATATTTGCAATTGTTGTAGCGCGGTGCCGTCGCGGTCCTCCCTGGAGCCGCCGCGGCGGTGGACAACGCTGGCTCTACCCATGGGCCTTTGATCGGGGGTCGGGGGCAATGAGTTCGACAACGGCTCGACCCTGTTGCGTGGTGGCAGCGTGCTGACACCGACAACACCCGACAGGGTGGCGACCGGCTGGCTAGCTTCCTCATGCAGCTCCGGCTAGCTAGCTTCCTCGGGCAGCTCCGGCTGGCCCAGATCTAGGCCCATTGGGCCCAATATGGGTTTGGGGTGGGCCTAGCGAGGTGCTGACACTTTCTGGAGGTGGTGATGTGGTGTGGGGCGTGTAGGAGGGCTGCTGCACTGCAGCAGCAAGGCGACAGGGACTTTACGGGACCTTTCTGGGCCTGTTCGGGCCAGACGTCCTGGTTTGCCCCTATTGCCGCGTTCAGACGGTAACCATCGTCAGCGCATTCGTTCACCAACAATAAGAATGAGGGATTGAAGTCTGTTTCCTTCGTATCGTATTTCCACGGATCAGGTCTTTCCTTTTCTACGAAAAAGTTGTATTTCTGGAGGTCGGTCTCCTCCGAGCGGTAGTGTTGCTGCCGCCATCCTGTGTCAACTAGACCTACCTCCTCCGCCTAGCAGGTCACGCAATGTACCTGGTTTAGTGGGTGAGAGTCCGCAGATGCCAGGGTGGCAGCCCAGAAGGTGGTCTGCAAGGGCGTCCCTTCGGCGGAGACAACTTCAGGAGGCGACTTGCGATGGTGATCCTCAAACCGGTGGAGGTCTGGCAAGCTCGGGTGAGCCTGGTGGCGACGGAGCTATTGCCTGACTGCTGGAATTTGTCAAGGTGGTGGATCCCCTGGTGGACGATGGAGTTGGACCTGGTGCTTGGGTTGATGTGTACAGTGGCACCCTTTCTGTAGTGCGGTGGCGAGACTTCACGAGCCTATTCGGGCTCGACCGGGCCAAGATGGCCTTATTTGTCTTGCTGCTACATCCGGTCGGCTACCGCCGACTGGCAGTGGAGGTAGTTCTCTTCCGCGTGCTGATGTCATGCCAACCCTCGCCAAAGTTTCCGCTCTTTCGTTCCTATGGGCCTTTTTCCGTGGCTCACGGTGTGATGGTGGTGGCACGTGCACGTGGCCGGTGAGATTGTTGGAGCATTACAAAGTGTCCGGGAGTGTGATTCTGTTGAGAGGTCAGGAGAAATCCTTGTCACTTTAACACTGACGTGGTGACGCCTGTGGGTATCACCATCCTTCCTGAAGGGCGTCGGATGTACCTCTCTCCCACCTCCCATGGCGTACCAGGGGAAACCCTAGGACCTGTCCGGGCAGCAGTGTCATGGTCGTCACTCCCCTTCTTTGAGGTGTTGCTTGGTACGCGGCGCTTTCGAATGCTAGACGTGTGGTGGTACTTCTCTAGAGGGCGCAGCAACGACGAGTTACCTTCGTACAAGTCGCACCGCCGATGTCGGCTTTGTTTTCTTCTCATTCTTTTTCATGTTTTTTCATTTGGGCGGCTTGTGCTGTTCTGTCCTAGCATTGTTCGGAATGTTCTCGGGTGGTTGCTATATTAATATAGCAGGGTGTAAAGCCTATTTCGAGGAGGAAGAAGGAGTTGGTAAAGGGGAATTCCATGCGTGGAGCACAACAACTGCATCTAGACTACGGAAACACGAGAGCATGGCATTGTGTTGTTGCAGGGCAGTTCGTGGATGGAGCTCGAGGACGGTGGTGGCAGCGTCCAAGCCCGCAAGGTAAGGGGCGACGCCGTCTAGGCTGGCATGGGGCCTTGTAGGGCATTCCTCGTGTGGAGCTCGATTGCGGCGGCATCGAGGCCCACAAGGAGGGGCGACGCCATCCAAGTCAACACAGAGGATGCAGAAGCATCCAGGCCTTCTAGGTGGGGAAGGTTGCAGCGACGGCGATCGATTAGGGGCGAAGGAGTGGGAAAGCCCTCGGGGGCCTGATTTCTGATCGAACGTGGAAGTTACTATTGAGTTTAATGTTCTTTTGTTGGTCACTGATTTTGTGTGGGGTGCAAGGGATGCGCGGACGAGGAAGCATGAATCAAAATGGTGACGAAAGCAACTGATGTATCGGTGACTATGTTAGGCAATATTTTTTTTAATAGTAGAGATAGAGAAGAAAAAACATTTTATTTTCGTCTACTTTATTTTTACTTCGCGGTCAAGAAAAGAAGATGGGTTTTTGGGTGGTACTAGGCCCCCTGGGATGTTGAGAATTTTCTATGGTCTTGGTCCCCGGCAAGCCACGTGTCCCCTTTTCCTCTCCATGTCCTGCTTTTGCTATAAGACATTATGATTTTTTACAAAATGCCCCGCTTTTTCTACATTTAGTGCATTGTAGCAAAAACAGTTCGATAAAAAAAGACTATCTTTGCCGGAGACCTTGCCGACGGCCTCGCCGGAGACTATATAGCAAAAATAGTACGTTCATGTAACAAAATTGACTTCGCCGAAGGCTCATGTCGGAGTCTCATTGGAGACATTGCATAAAAAACATAGAAGTTGTAGCAAAATCAAAGAAGTGTTGTAGCAAACCCGAATTTACCGAAGATATCGTGGGAGACATCGCTCGGAGACTCGCCGGAGACCTGGTAGCAAACAAGTCACAACACTATAGCAAAAATACACTATTGTAGCATCGTAGCAAAAGTCATTAGGCAAGGTCCCCGCTGAGACTTACGATGCAAAACCGCAGACGAATGTAGCAAATAATTTCACTTTATGTTGCAAAACCCTAAAGTAATTGTAGAAAAAATGACTAAAGTAGAAAAATCCGCTCGGGTACTGTGGGGCGATGGTCGCCGTCGACGACGACAATGGCGGAGGAGTTTTGGCGCCGGAGCGCATGCGGCAGGGCTCATGGCCCTTTTCCCGGAGGATTTTGGGGCGGGCACCATGGGAGCTGTACAGAGGGGCGGGTGCCTTGGGAGGCAGCTGAGCAGGTGGCGCCATGGAGGCTGGCCGTCATTGTCAACGGCACAGCTGAAGGAGCGCGTGCGCTAGGCTCGTGGCCCTCGAGGAGTTGGGGGCAGGGGTGTCCGCTGGCGGGATCGAGCACATAAGGTGGCAGGGTGCGCGATGGTGGGATGTGTAGGGCGGCCCCCGGTGACTGCCAACATCGGGATTGAGCGGGCCGGCCGAAGGAAGCAAGGCAGGCCAGAGGTGGAGTGTGTTGAAGTGTATAAATGGATTGCACTAGCCCTTTTCATCAGTTCGGATTTTTGGTTGCGTTGGCTAGTGCATGAAGCTTAACATGGTATCAGAGCCTAAGGTCTCGAGTTCGAGTCCTGGCTTTCGCAATTTATTCTAAAATTGTTGTTGACCCCTCTGTGTCCACGTATAGGCCTCTTGAGTCATACGTGAGTTTCAAGCGCCGTCGCTCTCTTCCGGTTGTACGTGCTGACTTCTTCCCGTCACACGTGAGAGGGGGTGTTGAAGTGTATAAATGGATTGCACTAGCCCTTTTCATCAGTTCGGATTTTTGGTTGCGTTGGCTAGTGCATGAAGCTTAACAGAGTGTATGTGCGCGGCTAGGAGACGAACGCGGTACGGCAGGGCGACGAGTGGGGTGCGACAGCAAGGATAACGGTGCGGGAAGAGGAGGTTCCACCATGCGTGCGACGAACAACGTAGATGATGGAATCACTCCATCATCCGGATGATGCGTATAATTTTCCATTTTATTTGACATGGATAAGAAGACGGGGTTGAGAGGACAACAATACTTTTTTGGAAGAAAAGGAAGGACTATGTCAGTTTCTTTTTGGGATCGCATCTTGCAAAATAGAAAGACGTAGGCGTCGAAAGAGTTGAGCATGGTAAATAGGCTAATTCTAGCCAACACCGAACCGGTACGGGATAGAGAGGCGATTAGGAGGTGGCGCAAACCCATCTAGATTTCGATACTCTCGTCGGTTACTTCACCAATCTGCTCTGCCTCTGGTGGCCTCGGGGTGTGGCAGACCACGGCCTCCCGCTGATGGGAGGTTTTCTCGTTCTTTGTTTAGGTCTTTTTTAGTGTCTTTTTTGGGATACTGAGTCAGCGACAACATCTTGAAGTCAGAATAAAATTCTTCCTAACCTATCCTCGCTCCGGTGATGCATCTAGCGCAAGTGATGGACGCGTGGAGTCATGTGCCCAGTGGATCTCCATGCATCTGGTCCGTTTTCATGTTTGTTGGTGTGAGTTCATGTCAGTCTCTGATTTACAAATGTCATCATTGGCGATGTTTTCTCCTCTAGTGCACTGGTCCGTTGAGGCCTTAGCACAACGACTTTAGCACAACGACTACCCGCCTGTCTACTACAACAAGCTATACCACGATAAGCTTTGCCCAGCTCCGGTGATGGAGGAGCGAGGATGACGACGCGCCTTTGGCTCACACCACTGTTTGTAGTCTTCGCTAGGTTGTCCATAGATCAATTTGTAATGTTTATTGATTTTAGGATTCTTTGTACCTCTTGATGATTATTAATAAATTGGTGAAATTTTGCAAAAAAAAATAGAATAATGAAAGTGCTGGTGTACCGTTGGAGGTTGGCATCCTCAGATTTGCACAACGCACCACGTACCTGCAGTCATTGACAAACAAAAGGAAACTGGCACCGCATGGGTCCCAACACTCTCTTGACCCTTATCTTCTCTGCTCATCTCCCAGCGCAGCCCGCAGCCTTCCCATCCTGCTGCATCGCCTTAGCCACCGCGCCACCGTCTTCGGAGGAAGTCACCACGCTCCCCCGACTCCCCACCCTCCACCGAGGGACGCGGCCTGCTGCTGCTCCCTCGGACGCCTCCGATGGCCCACTACCATCAACTTCTTCGGGAACCGGCGTGTTCCTCGTGACGCCCGACTTTGCTCCACCACTACCCCACCCTGTTGTAGGACACACGCTCGATTGCTGCGAAGGGCTTGCTCTGAGCATGGCCGCGTTGCTGCGAGCAGTGGAAGGAGGTGCTACCATCGGCAGCGTCGCTGCTACAGGCCGCCCCGGTGTTGCTACCACCAGTTACCAGTTTGAATCATAGGGGGAAATTTTGTGCTACAAACATTTCTTGGATTTTAAATCATAGGAAGAATTTTTTTGCTAGAAATGCTGTATGATTTTGCATCATGAAGAATTTTTTGCTACAACCGTTTTGCGGTTTTGCATCATATGAGTCTCTTCAGAGGATCTCTCTAGAATTTGTTTGCTATGATGTCACAAATGTTTTGCTACAATCTCTATGGTTTCTTGTTGCTAAGGGAAATTGCCCTTTTTCATGGTAATTTTTTCGATCACTTCAAGCCACCTAGGGCAAAAAGTAAAGCAAAATGGAGGGTTTATGTTCTTTGTTTAGCCTTTTTCGGTGTCTTTCTGGAATGTTGAGGCGACGACTATATCTTGATGTCAAAATAAGGTCATCCCCGTCCTATCCTCGCACTGGTCGGTGGATGGCGCGTGGAGTGGTGTGTCCGGCAGATCTCTTGGAACCCCAGTCTTTTTTTCTATTCATAAATGTGGTTTGAGTTAGTCTCTTCCGATCTGTGGTTGTCATCTTCGTTTATGGTTGTTGCTCTGGTGTGCTGGACCTATGAGGTCTCCGCACGATTAGTTCCCGTCTATCTATAGTATAACAAGTTCGACTATGACAAGCTTTGCCCCGGCTCCGGTGATAGAAGGGCAAGGACGGTTGCGCCTCTTCGGCCCAAGGATTTATTTGCAATTTTTATTATTTTTGTGACTCTTTCTAATGCTTTGAATGAATATTGATAGATCGGTGAAATTTCTTGAGAAAAATATATAGTACATGAATTAATTCTTGGTGAAAGACAAATCTCGAAAAATGTGCGTGCCTTAGACATTGGACCAAAAGAGTATTGACTTCTTCTTTGTGCTACTTTGAGGGAGTAACGGTTAGAATTTTTTTTATACTCCTAGTTGATATAATTATTTCTAGATTTACTAGGTGGAAAAGGTTTTGACTATGCACGTACGTTTGGTTAAAAGATACTAATAATCACAAGCCATAACTTGGAGATCTTGCTATAGTAAATAATATGAATGAAAGTAGTAGGAGCATATTGCCATTTATTTCTTGATTACCTTATTAATCAGTGCAGATTGCAGAGGAGTATATGGTATTTCTTGATTCGGTAGCATCCCATACCTTTTTTTTTGCAATTGACGCAGCGTGGTGCCGACGACTATATAAGTCATCGGGGCTGCGAGGGTCAGATGTGATCGCATCGAAGAATTCTCCAGAGATATTATTCTAGTAACAATGTCAATAGCAGCGATCCTCTTCCTGGTCATGCTGCTGCTGGGCGTCTGCCGTCTGTCGGTCGCTGCGCCCACGGACCCCATGGACGTCGCGGCCATGCAGGCCATCGCCAAGTCAACCGGCGCCGACAGGACGCTCGGCTGGGGCGTCAAATCGGCCGATCCATGCGACGGCAGCTGGTCAGGCGTCCAGTGCGACAAAGATCTGGGCCGCGTCACCGCCATCAGCGCCAGCCGTGCCGGCCTCAACGGCACTCTCTCCGGCACCGACCTCGTCGACCTCAGGCAGCTCGCGGAGCTCGATCTCAGCTTCAACTGCCTCGGCGACGACCTTCCCATCCTCCCAAGGCCGCTCAACCTCTTGACCAATCTCAACTTGCAGTCAAATTGTTTTCTGAACATGCCGAAAGGCTTCTTCAACTCCTTCCCTTTTCTCGAGACCGTCGTTCTCGACGACAACATGGTCATCTTGGGGGACATCACGGAGGTGCCGCCCTGCCCCGCCCTCAAAAGCTTCTCGGCCAACAATGTCACCGTCTGGGGAAAACTCCCCGTCTACTTCGGCAACGCAACACTTTTCCCAGCCCTCGAGAGCCTCTCGCTCGCCAGGAACCAGCTCTGGGGTGTGATACCCCAGTTCTTCGGCGAGAAGAGCAACATCAAGTTCCTCGACATCAGCACACAGGATGATGACGGCTACACCGGCAAGCTCACCGGCCGTCTAGGTTTCGTCCCCGGCATGACCGGACTCGTCGAGATCCACCTGGCTGGCAATACATTCTTCGGCCCACTGCCAGACGTCTCCGGGCTTGTCAATCTCAAGGTGTTTGATGCCGCCGACAACCAGTTGTGCGGTCCGGTCAATTTGCCCTCCACCGTTGCGGTGAATGTAAACGGAAATCCCAAAATCGGCAAGAGCTGCCCATAGGCCATCGTGCCACAATAAAGCTGTCGTTTTTTTAATTTAGCAAGAATCATTTTATTATCGACCACAAAATTTTGGATCGACTGTCAGGATAAGACGATGTGATCGAGTGGACAATGTTATCTTTTGGAAGAAATATAATGACTGTTGCATCTTTTCTTTTTCTTTTGAGATTGCATCTATCGGACTAGTGACTATATATGTGAACAATGCTAGTTAGCGCGCGTGGAGGTGAAAACTCACGTGTGCACCAGCCAGTGCAAAATAGAGCTATATAATACAATAACAATTATAGGCCAAAGTAAAAATTTAGCACTATCTGAAAAAAAAGTGTTGTGTCAATAAAGAAATTGTATTATAATGCCCTTCTCATATCCACCAATGCGTGCAAATTGCTTGTGCGAAAATACCTTAGTTATGCATCTGTATGAATCTTTACCATCAAAGTATAGTTGATGATACCCGCAAAAAAAATTTAGTTGATGATTATTAATAGATCAGTGGAATTTCGCAAAAACAAATTTGCATTAGATGAAACCTCTCAGCCACATGTGGCTACTAAGAAAAACATCAAGACTCAAATCAAGTTAGTACCGAGAAAACTAGGACACAAATCATCTTTTCCGTTAATGCACGATCTCCTGAGCAAAAAATAAAAATAAAAAACCATGACACAGTCTCTCCCGAGCAAACAATCAGGGTGCAATTCCTCAGGTTAACAAGTTAATTTCATTCCGCTGCCTTTTTTTAGATGAAAGGCTCGAAGAGCCGGGTTTCAATTAATAAACAACATTACAAAGTCGTTAGTTAGCTAGACTGATCCTTGGACGGTTTAGATTCGGATTTTGTATCACAACTCACAAGAGCATCCATTTCAGACCTAGGTGTTAGATGTACCTCGTGCACGGCTGCTCCAAGGGCATTGCCGTAGTGTGATAGTCGGGGAACGTGTGCCAAGGTGTCCCCCTCAATTTAGTTTATTGAATCTTATACATGCTATAATCTAAACACTGGACATAGGAAACAAGGAGTATCACTAAACCAAGATATTTCGGTTATCATACTAGGCTTGTTGGCTAGCCAAAATATTGGTGGAGCATTTGCATGCCCATGAATTAGGCACATCGGCAAAAAGCACCCGTTGTGTTTAGCCTGCAGCTAGGCATTCAGATTTATACATAATACGAGAACATAAAGTTCAAATAATATTAACATAATGTTGGTTTTTAGGCCTGGATCACATACACACACGCAATCTCCTGGAAACCTAGTTCTACCCTTGCAAACACACGCGAGAAGGAACTCACTAACAACGACACAATGACAGGGTTCGCTGACGCGCTCAACTTGCATCTTTTCTCCCTTTTCAGGGTTCGCTGACCCGCTCAACTTGCATCTTTTCTCCCTTTTTCCTTTTATTCGGCATCCGGGGAAGGACTCAACAAATGCCCCTAAAAACCTGCCATGATCCACATCAACTGTGCCATCCCACGTTCAAGTTCTACGATCATGCATGGGGCGTGTTGTACCGTAACTTATGCCTAACTGAAACAACTACTTAATCGCAACATGGAATAAACACGCTTCTCATCATTATAGAGAAGAGTGAACCTGAACATTCGATAGTTAGCCGACAAACGCTAGAACAACTATAGTGACCGACTAACCTGCCACCTCAAGAAAGAACTGAGTTGTGACAGTGGCGGATCTTGACCATCGTTACAGGAGGGGACAAAAGACATTAGATGATAGTTGAGGGGGCTAACTTGAAGTATTTTGTGTTTTCTATGGTCAAAAATGATAAATAGTAAATAGTATAGTGCAAATTGCAATTGAGTAGGGGGGCCATGGCCCTTTTGGCCTTCAAGAAGGTCCGCCAGGAGTCCGCTCGCTTTTTATCAAGAGATTTTCTGGGGCCTGCGATTCCTTTCTCGCATAAACTGCAATTACTGCTTAATGACGGAGCTGGAGTTTTCCATTGAAGGAAAGAACGGAGTAGCTCGAGGGCCTCGGTCGTTTTAGCATGTTGCATGCATTTTCGAAAGGCCGACCGCTACCAGTGATGCTATCACTTTTGAAACAAAGAGGAGCTCATCTAATCGCTACAGGACTCCTGAGCTCTTGAAAAAGCTAAAAACAGAGGAAGATGAATCGTAGGCGGAGTAAGAGCTAATTTCAAGACATGGCCGACCAAGACACCAACTCTGATCAATGCGGAGAGAGAACTTTCGGAGAGTTTCAAGCATGAGTTTCCTTCATTCTAGACAGACACGTCATCACGGAACTTCGGCATCGTGCCCAGGGCCAGCCCATAGGGTGGGACAGAGGGGATCTCGCCCTAGGTCGGTAGGTCCCATGATCTAGAGCCCTGGCCTAAGACTTGTTTATTATCGTATCCATATTAATCTACTACATTTGACGTCCAATAGTGTTTGATAATTCTAAAAATACCTCTAAGGAATGGAGGGAGTATATTTCTAAGGTGTTTTCTACATTAGGGGGGCCATTGCCCCCCTTAACTCTAAGAAAGCTCTGCCTCTTTAAACAAAGAACCCATGGTGTCTTCTTGACCTAGGGCCCCCAAAATATATGGACCAGCCCCAGTCGTGGCGTAGAAGTTGTTGCTGATAACATCGATTACACAGAATGGAAGCTACGCCACAGACGTTGGAATCTCTCCGTCGATGTTGTTTCCTGAGAGGACATTTCAAGTGATAGCAGTGAGTCGAATGCTGATTCCATAGTGACACTGAGGGTGAGGAGGGACATGTTGATCCCATTGACTTTATGGCGATCGTCAAAATGCACACCAGACCACCCGACACATGGAACATTCCACATCCATCTTGCTGCCAACTTCTATGGGTATCGAAGTGCCCAGCTATCAGCAGAAGGGACTCAACCTCTGGATTGCATGGTCTGTGGTCGAGTCGGCAGAAACTCCATGTAGCATCCGCCTTAGCAACATCGGTATCCATAGACAGGTCAACCATTGGTACTGACTCCTGTAGCGAGATTTCAAAGAGATGAACGACCATGAGCCTAGATAGCTGGGCGAGTGGCGTCGGAACAACTCCAGTGATCTGGTTACGGTCGACGTAGAGATCATTCAGCGTGTGGAAGTTGGTGAAGTATAGCATGGGACCTATGAAGCTGTTGTAGCCGAGGATGAGGAATACAAGCGAAGGACCCGGATAAGTGATGGAGTTGATTTACCTAGTAAGTTGATTGTTGCTTGAGGTCCAGTATCATGGTTGCACTCCTTTTCATGATAGAGAAATAGGAGCAAGTTGTGGGAATGGGAAGCCCACGGTGTTATTTGCAAAATGCTCGTGCAATGTTCCATTGATTCCACCGTCGCTAGCATGGAACTAGCTAAGAAAGTCGAGAGAACAGATGTAAGAGTAAGTACAATAATGCCTAGTCAGCTGACTATAGCACTTGCCATGTCATTGGAATCCTAGGTGGAAGAGAGATAAAAGGAGAGAGAGATCACGGCCGACTCTTGCTATAGCGCCGGCGGTATGCACATCAACCAAGAAAAAGAAAGTTGCATGCAGGCTAGCCCCAATAGAATGCATGCATTAAATTATTTAATCCTAATTAAAGCTCACATAATAGCCATCTAATAGCTAGTCTATTGTATTAGTGAGCTTTTATGTTGGCTATAGCTGACATGGCATCTTCATATAGCCAACAACCAGCTCTATTATTAAACTTGCTCTAATCGGACATAGCCCATCCAACAATCACCAAGTTATTATTGATGTTGAGTTCTTGAAGGCCAGGCACTCTGGTGAAACAGAACTCGGGCATAATGCTTGTAAATCCGTTGCTGTCGATGCACAAAATCAAGAGCTGAGGCAAAGCCATGAGCGGAAGTGTACCTCCGAAAAGCACCTCCTCCAGCCTAGACAATATGTCGTTCTTGACCGTTAAAACTATGTATCGCTTATTGCGAGATATGGTATATGACTCACCTCGCAGGAACTCTCTCGTGTAAGCTAGTTTTTTCTGTTTCCACTTTTTATTTCCTTTTTTGTTTCTTTTTTTTAGTTTTGTTCTTCTCTTTATAATTTTTTCCATTTACCTTTTATTTATTTATGTCTCTTTTTTTACTCAGTGAACAAATTAAAATCTAAACCATTTTTCTAAAGCCGAAACAATTTCTAAATAGTGAATACTTTTAAAATCTAAACCTTTTTACTAGGTGAATAATTTTTTAATTAGAACCTTTCTAACTTCAGAACAATCTTCAAAACTGAATATTTTTAAGTCATAATTTTTTAATATACAGACCTTTTCAAAATCATAATCAATTTTTGTGAATTTTTAAAAATCAAACCTTTTTATCTAGTGAATAATTTTCAATATATATATATAAAATCACGAACATACGTGTTTTTAAATAAGGTAAATATATATAAAGAATTAACTTTTGAATATTCACATCTTGCTTTTTCTAATGTTCTGTTTTGAAATATTACCTTTTTAAACATTCAGTTTTAAGAAAATATAACTTTTCGTGTACATTCACAACTCCAATTTATAAGGCTAACAAGAGCGTTCACCCTAGAAAGCAAAAGAAAAAAGAATACACAGCCTAAAGAAATACTACTATTAGGCGTGTACTGGCTTGTAAGCTAGCTGCCGTTATAGTTTTAAATGGTCTGCTGCTACCTTGTGGGCTGCCGGGTTGGATGCTAATCGTGTAGGCCAGACGAGCCTAGCACTCACTTCGACCGATCATAGGAACCCTTCTCGGCAACATCCGCCACACGATGCCGTGGAGCCCTTGATCTTGAACACGATCGGCCCATAGGACGAGCAAATGGTGCGTCTTACGGTGTAGTGGTCCTGCCATATATTAGCAATGTGTATAAATATTCATTTTATTATTATTATTTTTGCTGGGAAAAAGAGATTTTATTGACTAAACAGGATTTCCGGCGGGAAGTTTCGTAACCATACAACAGTTCTTTCCTGTACTCTCCCCGTGAAAGCTAGTCCGTGGCAGGACGTGTTTGCCGTGCGACTAACCTTCTTTATTTCTATCTTTTTTCCCTAATTCTCTCACGAATAACATTCACCCTCATAGCATAACGTGACAAGTTTGGAGAGCCATGTGAGATCAGCTTGATTGCCTCCGCACTGTCTGACTCGAGCATGCACTATAGGGTCTTCCGTCCAATTTCCTCCATGGCCGCAAGCTCCGACTCCAAGGCGTTCGCGCATGTCCTCAACTGCCTACAGGCTGCAAAGATAACATCACCATTAGAGTTCCTGAGAATCATGCCCGTTCCCGCCTTGCCGTTTTGCGAGAAAGCACCATCAACGTCCAGTTTGGCAGTTCCGGCATCCGGTGGTCGCCATAGCTGTTTAACCTGTGGCCGTTCAGTCGCTCGTTGATTTCCTTTTGCAAAGCCACGCACGGCATCAACAGCTTGTTTCCCTTTCTCCATATCTATCACCGGGTTATGTTCAATGAGAAGCAGCCTGAGGCTCCAATAGGGGTTGGCTTCTTATTGTGTGTGATCTCATTATGAATATGCCGTATGCGCCACAATATCATCGGAAGGGTGCCCGTTGATTCACCTGAGAAAGTTTCAGAGCATGCAAAAACCATTCATTATTTTGCTCAAACAACGGCTCATCTCCTGGCATATCCCATGGCATATCCCAAGTCTCCTGCATAATATCCAAGAGGCCACGCGGGCATGTGGGCATTTTAGCATTGCATGAAATGTACTCTCGTCTTCAGAACCACAGATTAGGCATGTGGCAGGGGGTTTCATACCTCGTGCATGCATATTAGCTTGGGTTGCAAGGGCATTTCTTGTCAATTTCCAAGCGAAGATCCTGACCTTCGGTGGCACTGGACATTGCCAAATTAACTTTCAATCTGGACAAAGTTGCGCCTTAAGAGCAAGATGGTACGCAGTGCGGACAGAAAAAACCCCTGTCTTCTCCGGGTGCCAGGCTAAAAAATCTTCCTCATTCCTACTGGACGTGCGGATTTTCAGGATTTCCTGTACATCTATTGGAAGGAACCACCACTGCAGGAGTTGTATATTCCACGAGCCATACATTCTTCGGCCCACTGCCAGATGTCTCCGGGCTTGTCATAAGGTGTTTGATGCTGCCGATAACCAGTTGTGCGGTCCGGTAAGTTTACCCTCCACCGTTGCCGTGAACATAAATGGAAATCCCAAAATCGGCAAGAGCTGCCCATAGGCCATGGTGCCACAATAAAATTGTCGTTTTTTAAAATTTAGCAAGAGTCGTTTTATTATCGACCACAAAATTTGGGATCGACGGTCAGGATAAGACGATGTGATCGCGTGGACAATGTTATCTTTCGGAAGAAAGATAATGACCGTTGTATCTTTTCCTTTTCTTTTGAGATTGCATCTCTCTGACTAGTGACTACATATGTGAACAATGCTAGTTAGCGTGGAGTTGAAAACTCAGGTGTCCACCAGCCAGTGCAAAATAGCACTATCTGAGAAAAAAGTGTTGTGTCAATAAAGAAATTGTATTATAATGTCCTTCTCATATCCACCAATGTGTGAAAATTGCTTGTGCGAAAATACCTTAGTTGCAAATCTATATGAATCCTTACTATCAAAGTATAGTTGATGATATCCGCAAAAAAAATTAGTTGATGATTATTAATAGATTAGTGGAATTTCGCAAAAAAAAATACAATTGATGAAACCTCTCAGCCACATGTCGCTACTAAGAAAAACATCAAGACTCAAATCAAGTTGATACCGAAAAAACTAGGACACAAATCCTCTTTTCCATTAATGCACGATCTCCTGAGCAAAAAATAAAAATAAAAAACCATGACACAATCTCTGCCGAGCAAACAATCAGGGTGCAATTCCTAGGGTTAACAATCATTCGGCTGCCTTTTTTAGATGAAAGGCTCAAATGGCCCGGGTTTCAATTAATAAACAAAAGTAGAAACTAGCTAGTTAGACTGATCCTTGGACGGTTTAGATTCAGATTTTGTATCACAACTCACAAGAGGATCCATTTCAAACGTTGATCTTGCATTAAATGATATCTTGCATTAAATTTGGTAGAAATTTAATGTAGGTGAGTGAAATTTTGAGTGAAGGCATGTTTATGTGAGTGAAGGCTTTTTATTTTGAATGGGAGCTCCACCCACATGAATGTGGAAGAGGTGGGGGTATCCACCATGGCTTCCACGCCATGCCCTTTGGGCTTCCCCCCTCTCCCTATAAAAGGCCCCCTCTGCTCCTCTCATCTCACATCTTCTCGCGAAGGATCTCTCCCCCTCTAGAATTTCCCCATGGTCTCGAATCATCGAGATACATCTTCCCAGTGGCTTTTTTCTGGAAGGATTTCTTCCTTTCGCTGCTTCGCTGGAGCGATGGTGCGGAGGTTTTCGGGATACCCGAACGTGTGTGCGATCACGGATGCACCGCTGCTTTGCGGTGCTGGACTTGATGGTGCTGGACCTGCTGGACTTCATCACGATCTTGAGATCGGCAAGAGATCGACTACATCACCAAAGAGTTCATCCTCGGAAAGCTTTTAGGTCTTAGAGGGGATGTATTCTATTGATATATATCCACCCGTTGCTTGTATCTAGATAGATGGATCTTGGTGCATATAGTTCCCATCGTAGGAATTTTTTTTGTTTTCTATGCTGCGAACCCAACATTCGCTACATTTTCTTTGCACATGTTTGACTCGGACGACAGAACCTTGCTACCGCTTCCTTATCGAAATAGGTTTTACACTCAGATATATTAATATAGCGACCACCCAATAGAACTGTCAAGCAATGCTGGAGCAAACAACACAAGTCACGCCCAAAAAGAAAACAGAAGAAAAACAAAGAGCAAATAAAGCCGAAACCGATGATTCGATGAAAACGGAGATAACTCATAAACGTTGCATCCTCCGGAGAAGTATCACCACGCTCCTAGCACTCCAAAGCATCGCATAACAAGCAGCACCTCTAAGAAGGGAAGCAATGATGACGATGCTGCTACTCGGACTAGTCCTTGGGTTTTCCCTAGTATGCTACGGGAGGTGGAAAGAGGTACACCCGACACCCTTCGGGAAGGATGGTGACACCTTCAGGCATCACCGCGTCGGTGTCAAGAAGACAAGGATTTCTCCTGACCCCTCAAACAAACCACACTCCCGAACACTTTGAACTGCTCCACCAAGCTCACTGTCCACCAGCTAATGTCTACGCACTTCTATTCTTGTAGACAGTTGTTGGGCCTCCAAGTGCAGAGGTTTGTAGAACAGCAGCATGTTTCCCTTAAGTGGATTACCCAAGGTTTATCGAACTCAGGGAGGAAGTGGTCAAAGGTATTCCCTCTCAAGCAACTCTGCAATCAAGATACAAGAAGTCTCTTGTGTCCCCAACACACCCAATATAGGTGCACTAGTTCGGCGAATATATAGTGAAATAAAAGTGGTAACGGTGCCAGAAAATAGCTTCTGACTTTTTTTTGACGTGGGGTAACGGTGCCAGAGAAGACTTTGATGGATCTTGACGTGGAGGTAAAGACTAAAGCAAGCAAGCATGCAACAGATCTAGTAGCAAACGGTGTTTCAATGCTTAGAAACAAGGCCTAGGGATCATACTTTCACTAGTGAACACTCTCTCATATAAATATCCTATCTTCATGATACTAATCTTAACTACTCTCCGGTTGAACACTCTAATCCATGGTAGGGCTATAATAGCACACCTCAAAGTTCACCTTTCCCAATCTAGATAACCCCACACTGTCACCTTGGGCGCTAGATGGTTCCAACAAACACCACAATTTCATAGAGACATCCAACTCCAAATATAACTCATAACAAATATTTAATCTAGCCAAAGTGCCACACACTGTATGCCCGCTATCACTTTCACACATGTGGGGAAGCATAGATCTATTAAAGCACAAAGAGTATTTATGCAGACTCAAGCCTAGGTGCCACCATGGCGTGCACGCTGTCACTTTCACACACATGGGGAGAGCAGATATCTAATGAAGCACTTGAGTAGCAAGGTAGATCTACTTGATTACAAAGCTCATGACCACAACAAGATCATGCATAGAGAGAGAGATGAACACATAGCTACTGGTAGAGCCCTTAACCTTGAGGAAGAACTACTTCCTCCTCATCATGGGAATCAGGAACGGTGATGGAGATGGTGGTGGAGATCGATGAAGATGGCTCCGGGGGCACTTCCCCGTCCCGGCAGGGTGCCGGAACAGAGACTTTCTGTCCCCCGAATCTCCCCTTCGGTGGCGGCGGCGCTGTGGAGGTTTTCGTGGATTTCTTATAGGCGAAGGAGGCAAGGTCGATGGAGGGCCAGGGGGCCCACACCCCCTGTGGGCACGGCCTAGGGTGTGGCCACCCTGGTTTCCTCCTTCGCCTTGTCTTCGATTTTCTGTATCGCTCCGGAAAAAATATGAACTTTGGCTTTTGTCCCGTCCAATTCCGAGAATATTCATTTTTTAGCTTCCTGAAACCAAAAACAACATAAAACAGGCAACTGGCACTGTGGCATCTTGTCAATAGGTTAGTTCCAGAAAGTTTATAAAAACATCTCAAAGTATAGACAAAACAAAGCAAAGTAGATACTAAACAAGCATGGAACATAAAAAATTATAGATACGTTTACGACGTATCAAGCATCCCCAAACTTAACTCCTGCTCGTCCTCGAGTAGGTAAGTGATAAAAAGAATAATTTTTGAGATGACATGCACCATCACAATAATGTTCAAACCATTAGCAAGCATTGAAAGTTGGGATCAAAGAACTATAAACATGATCATGAAAGATGGAGTTCTAATAGTAATACAAAGTAACTATGCATGCAACATGAAAAGGTTACAAACAAAGATTCATGAATAACATGCATTGAAAAACGTTTGTTTGTTTCACATACAGAAAACATGGCATAGTGGCATTCAGCTTGTACCTCATAGAGTAGCAAATAGATGCATAAGACACCTTCAAAGTTCATAAGAGTGACTAGATACAGATAGCACAAGAACAAGTAATACACCAATATGCATCAATCAATAAGTTTTGGGACACTGCACATAGAACTAAGAATGGCAACTATGCTCTCTTAATGGTGCCTAATGGTAGAAGGTGGAGACTGAACATAATAGTGGAAAAAAGTCCCTTCATAAAGGGAAGCAGGGATTTCAAGTTTCAAAAAGAGCTTCCAAAAATTATGGTACTTGTTAGGTTTCAGCCCTCATTGCCCCTATCATAAGCATCTTGAAGTTATTAAGGTTAAAGTGAACAAACTATGGAGTATATGCTTAACAAAGTATAAGTTAGCAATCTCATGTCCCTTGAATACGAGGGCCACACCTCATGCTACTCAACTTCAGTCACCTGTAAGTTCTTATGATAGTAAGTACATGTGTATCATAGAGAATGCCAACGGGGTACCCCTTGCACATGGTACAAGAGCTATCCCATGACCAAAATGACAAGGCAACCAAACAATGAGCATCTCAGTGATCTTTTATTTACTATATGCATAGCTTTTTATTGAGGATGCTTCATAGATAGCTCACTATGGTGATGCTGCAAGTTTCCACCATGATTAGACATGGCTTAGGCTAGCGGCCCAGGCGTTTCTCTAACACAGAATACAAACTCCATGGACTTACATGTTCCCTCTTTATTTCACACCGGTGACATACATATACAAAAGAGCATGATATCAACTGAGTACAAAGTACAAGTGAAATGTTGAAAACATTCCTCATGAAACATGGTTCTGCTAATTCCAACGTATAAGTGCAAGAATATACAACATAGATGACACAATTGGTTCAAGTTTATTAGGGGAAAGGAATATAAAGTGTGCCATCAAGTTCGTGAGAGCTTTAATCACTAAGTTTTCACATAACAAAATACTTTTTAATTGGAAGATAGCTGAAAACAAGAATATACTTGGAATGGTGTAACACACCATGCATAGGAATTTATAGTGGACACTTTGGAATAACTTGGTTTTTGGGAGTTGGAAGCATTAGTAGAGCTTACTCATACAAGTGGAGGCTAGCAAAAGACTGGGAGCAACCAACTAAGAGAGCAATAATGGCCATAATCATGCAGAGCAACAAAACTTTACTAATCAAATCATAGAGTGGTACTACAAGTCAAGGACTAATTGATCAAATAGGCTATGGTGACTTGTTCATAGTCATAACATGGTGTGAGCATGTGCTAAGTCAACCCAAATAAAGCATCAAAGGAGAATACCACAATACTATGCTTTTGTATGCTAAAACAACGCATGATTCCTTCAAGGCACATTAAGCAATCATAATTGTTTCGAACAAGTCATGCTACAGAAATAATCACTAAGAATAAGGTCAAAAGAACATCTATCATGACATGATAAAGTATAAGCCACAGTCAAAGCAAGCTCACTTTTGTACCACTTAAGCATGAATCTTCCTACTCTTTTCCAACACCAAGCAACTTATTTGAAACAACTCACAAAGATAATAATCAATAAAGATCAGTGAGCTTGTCTCAAAAATCCATAAAGAAGAACTAAAAAGTTCTAAGATGAAAGCATAATAAAACTAAGGCTAAACACAGTGCTAGCAAAAGAGAACACTCACAAGACAATAAGAATGAAAACTAGAGTGTTCTGGACAATAAAAACAGAGTGTGTCTCTCTCCACAAGAAGTGTGGTGTAACCGACCAACTTACTCAAGCAAACTAAGGAAACGAAAATTAAAACGCTCCAAGAACAACACAACTGTGCATGAAACAATAAAAACAAAGTGTCTAGAAAGGCCTGAGATTTTTATTGATGAAGAAGGGGATACCTTGGGCATCCCCAAGCTTTGACGCTTGTACCTCTTGAATATTTCTTGGGGTGACATCCTCAAGATTGAGCTTTTGTCCATTCTTCATCTCATTACATCATTCTTTCTCTACACCTGAAAATTTTCCTTCATACAAAACTTCACACAATCTTCATTAGCAACAATAGTGTATTCAAAAGATAATAGACCCTTGGGTTTAGCTTTAGAACAGCAAAACTTTTCACTAAAAAGACAATCTACTGTAGCAACTCCTTCAAAAAGCTTAATTCCCCAAAAGAGAACTCAATAAGGAATCAACAAGAAGCAAATGCAAATAATGGCAGGAATCTGTCAAAACAGACCAGCAGGTAGAAACCGATTTTTTCAAAGATCTTCTGTTTCTCAAATCAAAAATATTTGAACTAATGAAAGTTAGATAACATACAGGGGGATTTATTCGTAAAATATAAGCTCAATCCGACTTACAGAGACTCCTCACGAATTTTTATGGTGGAGGACAAAAATCTGTTTCGGGACAGCAACTCCCCAAATCTTACTTCCTTCTCATTAGAGGTCATTCTTGGCACAAAAAGCAAACAAAAGGATAGGAGAGGTCATTACTGAAGTAATAACTTCCAATACTTAAGGAAACTCTTGGGTTATCTCTTAACAAGTACTTTTCTTTACCGCCTTTAAGTTAGGCTTGATAGTTTGAGAAGATGCTCACATAAGAAATATGAATTAAAGTAAAAGAGAGCACCAAGAAGCAAATTCAAAATACATTTAAGTCTAACCCACTTCCTATGCATAGGAATCTTGTAAAGAAACAAGTCATGAAGCACAAAACAACAACCATAGGAAAGCAAAACAAGTGCAACTTCAAGATTTTCAACATAAAGAGAGGAAACTTAATATTATTGAGATACATAAAACCATGTTTCCCTCTCTCATAATAACTTTCAGTATCATCATGAATAAAATTAATAATATATCTATCACATAAAACGTTCTGATCATGAGCCACATGCATATTATTACTCTCCACATAAGCATAGTCATCCTTATTGATCACAGTGACATGGTTATACCCTACGGGTACGTAACTTCAGCATACCTAGTCCAGCCCAAGGAAGGCCCACGGCAAACATACGCTGGCCCATGAAGATTTTCGGGTGGCCAAGGCCCATGACGTCTTCGGATCCTTGAAGAACAAGACTAGTTTAGATAGGAAACTCAAAAGGGCAAACGCCCTAGAACTTGTAACCGACTAGGACTATTCCCGGGACCTGCCTAAGTCTATATAAAGGCCAGGAGGGCACGTCCTAGGGCAACTCAACCAGCCTCGACTCATACTCTCGCACACGCATCCACGCCAGATCGAATCTGCGCACCTTGTAACCTTCGGTTCCGCCGTAATCAAAGAGCAGACAAGCAGGAGTAGGGTTTTCCCTCCGGGGGCCTGAACCTGGGTAAATCTTGTGTCCCCTGGTTGCTTTTCTGTTAACCGTGCCACGATATCCAGCATCCCCATCTTCTCCAAAACCCAAGTCCATAACAATGGGCATTGACGAGATTAAACCTCATCAATTGGCGCCGTCTGTGGGAATTGGGGCTGCTGATTGTGCGGTCGTGACGGTTCCGACCCGATCGATCTACAACTCCGCGGCGACGGAGAATCACCTCCTCTTCGGCGCTTTCGACTTCACCGCCCACTCGCCGGCCACCATGAAGGATTTCGAGCCCGTAGGCGACGGACTCGAAATTTTGTTCGGGAGTTTCTGCTTCCAGGTGGGACAAACTGGCACCCTCCGCCTCCCTGAGCGGGTGCCCGTGCCGTCGATCAGGCCCGCTTCATGGGCTCCACACCCCGTGCTACGCACGTCACCATCAACAGATGAGTTCTACAGCAGCAGCAGCTGCAACTCCGATCTGTGCGATCCACCTTCGGATGAAGGGACCTACGGTTCCGGATCCGAAAGCTGCGGCAGCCAACCAATCTGCAGCGCCATCGTGCGCGGTCATCAAACCGACAAGGAAACGCCTAACCCGCCGCCCAACCCCAACCCGCAGGTCAGAAACGGCGAAAACGGTGGAAACGGCGATAACGGGGAAAACGACGGCCACCTCATCCAACTTAGCAAAGAAGGATGGGTCGGCACGCCCGCGCCGTCATGGCGAAATGGTCCTACCTCGACTCCCCACGTGATCTGCCGAGGGCACACCACTACCTCCTCATCGAGGAGCACAAGAAACAAGTCGAGATGCGAGACGCCGACAAACGCAAGCGCAAGCAAGCGGCTGAGTCCGGTCTTGCGAGCTGCGCTCTCCGCCATGGAACCCGGCTCTAGCACAAACAGGAATCAGGGAAACAAGCATCGCTCTCGGATGGAAAACATGGACCCCAAGGAGTGGCGTGACGTGACCCCAACTCTCCATACATCATTCATGGATATGGACGCCGACGGCAACATCACCCCGAAGACGCCACAAGCTGCGATCATGGCAGCCACTGCGTATCTCGCGGCTCACCCACCTCCGGAGGGGGACCCGAAAAGGGCCATGCATAAGTCCGCACTCACCAGACTAGGACTAATCGGAGCTGCGCTCCATGAAGACGCTCCCGCGGAGCCAAAGAAAAAAGCTACGGCCAGGCGCGACCGGACCCCCAAACCCTCATCAGAAGAGGAAGAGGAGCACGATCTTCCTCTAAGGAAGAAGAGCTCCAACCGCCACAAACGCGACTATGACGCCAGAGACAAGCTTACACAGCGCAAGATCGACAAAGCACGCGCCAAACGCACATGCTCGTCTGAATCTGAGATGGATGAAGACGAAGGAGAACTCTGCGGAGCCCGATGCTTCAGCAGATCTGTTCGGCGAATACAGATGCCACGCAACTTCAAGCTTCCTTCGGATACTCCGAAGTTCAACGGTACGCAAGATCCAAAGTCCTGGCTCAGTGACCACCTGTCATCCGTCAAGCTTCATGGAGGCAACAAAGAAACCACCATGCAATGCCTTCAGCTGCAAAGGCGGTAGCGGTCTGGCTCAACAGTCTATCATCAGGATCCATCCGAAGCTGGGAGGAGCTCGCCTACAGCTTCATCCGAAATTTCAAAGGCACCAGCAAGAGGCCTGCCTCAATCGAAGAATTGCGAGCCTGCACTCAAAGAACGGGTGAATCTATTCGCTCATACATACTACGCTGGTCTACGACCAAGAACTCCGCAGCACACATCTCCGAAGAGAGGGCCATCGACGCCTTCAGGGACGGCGTCAAGCGCCCAGACTTCAAGGAGGAACTTGGGCGTGTAAATCCCAAGACACTCGACCACCTCATGGAAATCGCCAACAGTTGGGCAGACGGCGAAGATTGCATCCAGCGACCGCAGTCAGATGAAGAGGACGACTACGGCCGAAGACGCGACCGCCGCAGCAAGAGGAGATCGCGCGTCTACGAGGACCGCGACGGACCCGACATGGTCGCGGCCGGCTACGCCGACCGTCGCAACGACAACAGCCGCAACAGCGGAGGATATCGCAGCGGAAACTTCCGCGACAACGGACGACCAACGCAGTCGTGGCAACGCCGCGACCGCGACAACGGACCCTCAGCATTCGACAAACTTTCGGGTCCATGCACCATCCACTTCTACATCGACAAACAGGATGGCAAAAAGAAAGCCAGCCACATGCTCAAGGATTGTCGCGAGTTCCAAAAACTCAGCGAAGGCATGATGCAGATGAGGCAACAAGGTCCAATTCCTGCGTTCGGAAACGCACCTGCGCCAGGTGAAATAGCACACGGAGCTCCTCCACCGCCGCCTATTGGAGGCCAAAACCAACCAGTCGCACCAGCACAAAACAACGCCGGGGTCCCATACCCCCCATCAAAAGGAGCACTCAATATGATACAAAAGGGACGCCCAACAAATAGAGTGCAGAAGAAAATCACCCGACAAATCAACTTGGCCATGGCAACTCCGCCTGCAATCCCTGAGTACCTCAGCGGATCGGAGTCCTGCATCACATTCACTCGCGCGGATCACCCTTGCCAGATCCCTCGCCCAGGCCATGCTGCCTTGGTGCTGGAGGCGTAGATCGGAGGCTTCGAGATGAGTCGCGTCTTCATGGACGGCGGCAGCGGCATCAACCTAATGTTCGCAATCACTCTAGCAGCTATGCGGATCCTGCAATGCAGCCTGGAACAATCAGACACAACGTTCCACGGCATTGTCCTAGGGAAGGGCATCTTCCCCCTGGGCAAAATAGGGCTCGACGTCATCTTCGGGAAGCCGGACAACTTTCGGCAGGAGCGCCTAGAGTTCGAAGTGGTGGGTCATCACGCGACCATGCCATCTGGGCGTGTAGCATTCGCATGGTTCCTGGCCGTCCCACACTACGCATACCTATTACTCAAGATGCCAGGACCAAGGGGCGTCATCACAATCCACGGGAGCTTCACCCGATCGGACCAATGCGACAGGGATTTCAACAAAATCTCCCAGTCTTTCGGCATGCAAGACGAGCTCGTAAGGCTCCGTAAGGAGACGGACAATGGGCTACCCCCAATCACAAGGCAGAACGCACCCGACATGTCCTTCGACTCCACTGTCAACACCAAGAAAGTACAGATCCATCCAACAGACGCCTCCAAGGCGGGGCGATGATCGACCTCGGCACCGCGCATAGGAAGGCGCGCTCGTCGAATTCCTCCGTGAGCGCAGGGAAATATTCGCCTGGTGTCCTGCGGACATGCCAGGAGTTCCCAGGGAATTCGCCGAGCACGCACTCAATGTCTTCCCAGACACCAAGCCAGTCAAGAAGTCTATCCGAAGATTGTCGGAGCCACGAGCCGAAGCTATCGGCAAGGAGATCAACAGATTACTCGCAGCAGACTTCATCCGGGAAATCAAGGAAAGCGAGTGGCTGGCAAATACGGTGATGGTCCCGAAGAAGGACACGGACATCCTGCGGATGTGCGTGGACTTCACGTCACTAAATAAACACTGCCCTAAGGACCACTTCCCTCTTCCTCGGATCGACCAGATCATCGATTCGACTGCAGGTTGTGAGAAACTCTCCTTCCTCGACGCCTACTCAGGCTATAACCAGATTCGACTCAAGGTCGAAGATCAAGAGAAAACGGCGTTCATCACACCGTTCGGAGTATACTGCTACAACACAATGCCCTTCGGGCTAAAGAACGCAGGTGCCACGTACCAGCGATGCATGCAGGCCTGCCTCAAAGACCAGATCGGTCGCAACGTCCAAGTCTATGTCGATGACATAGTCACAAAAACCAGGGAGGCAAAAATACTTATCGACGATCTCCGCGAGACGTTCGACAACCTTAATCGCTACAGGATCAAGCTCAATCCAGAAAAGTGCGCCTTCGGCGTCCCCTCGGGTCAGCTGCTCGTGTACTTCATCTCAACGAGGGATCGAAGCGAACCCGAAGAAAATCAAAGCTATCATGACAATGGAGAAACCGAAAAACCTCAAAGGCGTCCAGCAGCTCGCAGGGCGAGTAGAGGCACTAAGCAGGTTCATCAGCCGCATGGGCGAGAAGGCCCTACCACTTTACCAGCTGCTGCGCAAGGCAGACAAGTTCGAGTGGACACCAGAAGCCAACGACGCATTCGAAAGCCTCAAGCGGCTCCTCTCCACCTCGCCCATTCTGGTCACGCCAAAAGAGCGCGAGCCTCTGCTGCTGTACATAGCAGCCACGCACTGTGGTCCAAGATGACTAGTGGTCGAACGAAGAAGGCAAGACCCACGGGTACAACGCCCAATTTACTACCTCGGAGGTTCTCACTCCAACAAAACAGCGGTACCCGCACTACCGAAGTCGGCCTCGGCGTGTTCATGACAGCTCGACGGCGAGCCACTACTTCCGTGAGCATCGGTGATGGTCGCCAACGAGGCGCCCACAAAGCATCTGAATAATCCGGAAGCCACAGACGCGTGGCCCGTGGGGCATCGAACTATCACCCTTGGACATCGTCTACGAGAAGCGACACGCAATCAAATCTCAAGTCCTTCCGGACTTCCTGGTACACTGGATGGAGCTGCAGCTGCCTGAAACCCCATACATGTCGCAGTCCTGGACAATGCATTTTGACGGCTCCAAACGCGAAGCGGGCGAGGGTCATCGACCTCCCCGCAAGGTGACAAGATGAAGTACGTCCTTCGGATGAAATTCAGAGCCTCCAACAACGAGGCCGAATATGAAGCCCTGATCCACGGCATGAAGATGGCAAAAATATGCGGCGCAACGCGCCTGGTTATCTACGGCGACTCCAACCTTGTCGTACAGCAGACGATGAATGAGTGCGATGCACACGCCGAAAACATGATCGCGTACCGGGCGCTATACAACGCACTCGAAGGAGAATTCGACGGCTGCGAGCTTCGGCACGTTGGAAGAGAGAGCAACGAGGAGGCCGATAGACTCGCCAACATCGGCTCCACTTGTGCAAATGTACCACCAGGTGTGTTCCTCAAAAAGATCTGCGTGCCATCCATCAAGCGGAAATTCCCCAAGGGATCACCCGAAGAAGCAGAACACTCGGGGGCTACGCTACCCGAAGGTCATGAAGGACCCGAAAAGTTGGACACCGAAGTTGCTATGGTCAACCTGATGCAGGTCATGGCAGTCGAAGAAACTTGGACACGTCCATACCTCCAGTTCCTGATAAACGGCGAATTGCCAGACAGCCCGACAGATGCCCGGCGCATATCTCGTCGGTCAAAAGCCTTCACCATCATCAACGACGAGCTGTACAAATGCAGCATTACGGGTGTACTACAACGGTGCGTCACCATCGACGACGGCAAGGACATACTCCAAGATATCCATGAGGGCATCTGCGGCCACCATGCGGCGAGCTCCCTCGTGCCAAAGCTCTGCGAGGATTCTCTTGCCAACGCCATGAGCGCGCGAAGGACATCGTCCGAAGATGCAACGGGTGCCAACGTTTCGCCGACAAACCGCACGCACCTGGGTACGAACTTCGACCCATACTCATAGCCTGGCCTTTTGCCCAATGGGGCCTCGACATGATCGGCAAACTGCCAAAATCTTCGAAAGGAGGACACGTCTTCCTCCTGGTCGCAGTCGACAAATTCACCAAGTGGATCGAAGCCATGCCAGTCACCTACCAGAAGGGCACAACCGCCGTCAAGTTCTTCGAATCCATTGTCTATAGGTTTGGCGTACCGCACAACATCATCACCGACAACGGATCGAACTTCATCTCCGAAGAATTCCAGGACTTCTGCGAAGGCCTCGGGATCAATATCACGTATGCCCCAGTGGCACACCCGCAAACAAACAGGCAAGTGGAAAAGGCCAACAGCCTAATCGGCGCCGGCATCAAGAAGCGCCTCATGAGCTCACTCGAGCACAAAGCTGGAAACTGGACGATAGAGCTACCGTCTGTCCTGTGGAGCTTACGGACTACGCCAAACAACTCCACCGGCTACACACCGTTCTTCATGGTGCACGGAGCTGAGGCCGTGCTACCAGCCGAAGTACGCCATCAAGCTCCATGAGTCGTCGCTTACAGCGAAGCCGAGTCCACGGCTGCACTCGAAGATGCCGTCGACACGCTCGACGAAGCACGGGATATAGCAGCAGCTAGATCAGCGGTGTACCAGCAGAGTCTCCGCAACTATCACAGCCGACGGCTGCGCCCAAGGTCCTTCGTCGAAGGAGACCTCGTCTTGTGACTCAAGCAAAAGCAACCGAACAAACTCGATTCACCATGGGAAGGACCCTACGCCATCACCGAGGTCATCCCAGGTGGCGCCTATCGCCTCAAGCACGTGGAGTCTGGATTCGCATACTCCAACCCATGGAACGTCTCACACCTGCGACGATTCTACCCATAGCAACCTACCCCCTTTTACTTTCAATAAGGCTTTCAGCCAAGGCTACTCAGCCGAACCATGTACCTCCTCCATTACGATATAAATAGAGCTAAGTGTCTCACCCCAACCTTCGGTTGACTACTTTTCTGCAACTTTACTACATACTACAAACACACTCGGGGGCTCCCCCACCTCACGATTTCATCGACCGAGGACCAAACGTGTACACCTGAGTAGCTGACTACGTCAGGCAAACGAAAAGGGCACGTACTCAATCAAAGCACTGCGTGCTCATAAAACTTTACAACAAAGGGCACATAAACGCCCAGCCGCAATATTACAAATTTTACATCTATCTGTTTATTTTTAGGTCCTATCTACTATGAAGAATAACCTGAGCACGCTGCTCAAACAAGTCTACAATCTGTTCGGCATACTGCCTCACAGCCGCATAGTACGGACACATGTTCCACTCGCCACCAACTGGTCGAGGAGGTGGCCCATTCGCCACAGCAGCCAAATCTACGTCAGGGCGGTGCACCCTCACAAGAGACAAGGCAGCCTTCACCCCTGCAACGAGCTGCTGCCGCACCAGCTCCTTGACATTGCCGGCATTCCGAAACTTCGTCAGAAGACCTGCAAGGGTCGTTGGCACGGCATCCAACGGAAACATGACGTGCAGCACCGAGGAAAGTGATGTCTGCACCTGGCAAAGCACCCGCGAAACCTGGTAGACGCGATCCTGCACTGTCGCCAGAACTATAGCGCGATCACGGTCCATCCAGAAGAAGCCGCCGGCCTCCATGTCCTGTTGAGTCAAACAATTGACTCGAATAGCAATACGCTCCTTTTCTTCCCTCGGAGCAATATTGGCACCTGCGACAACCGCACAAAACAAGAGTAAGGCCAGCAGGCCCACCCGAAGAATTGGGCTACAGCCCGAAAGAAGGATCAACTTACATTGCAGCTGCTCGGACAGCCGACCCAGATCCGCCATCAGATACTCCTCTCTGGCTGCACCACGGTCTGCTTTGGATTTCCAAACGTCAGCATGACCGCGTAACCCGAGCAAATCCCTTTCCAAGCTGCGCACGTGATCTCGAAGAAAAGCGAGCTGCGAGGAATCATCCAATGATGTTCGCAAGGGCCTCTCGGATGAAGTATCAACTGGGTCAGCACCCGAAGGACCCTATAGTAGCAGAAAAAAGAAGGCACACAGACATTCAGCTAAGGATAAAAGCACAACTCAGAGGAATTCATTAAAATAAGGCCACTACGTGGCACAAGGATGGTACTACAATAGATATTTACAACAGAAGGAGACTACAAACTACCCTACGTCTACTATGCCTCAGGTGCAGGACACTGAGTCGCCTCAGAACCAGACTGCCTAGCTTTGGCCTCACCCTGCTGCCGTAGTGCGTACTCAGACAACAAGTCAATGAGCTTAGGCCCATATCGTCGGCAGCGAGCGGAGTCGGCGGCGAAAGCTACCTCGAATCCATCCGCAGCCGTAGGCATCCGAGAAGTAACCTGGGGCAGGTCCAGCTCCGCCCCAGACGCCATGGCCATCGCCAGCCCGACGGCCGCGCCGATGCCCTTCTGCTTGCGCTTGGACGCTGCAGGTGCTTCGGCTGACAGAGCCTCCGCCAGGGCATCCACATCTTCAAGGGGTGCGCCCTTCGGGAAGAGCTCCTGGTAGAAGCGACCAAGGACCTCCTTTGCCTTGGCAAGGGAGTTGACGACGGTGCTGCAGCGGTCTTCGACCGCCACAGTGGCATCATCTAGAGCACTCCCGTGCTCCAGAGCACCGCGGTCGAACTCGATGCCTGTGGCATCTGAGACAAAAGAGAAGAAAACATGAAGAACGGCAGCATAGAAGAAGATCCGCAGAAAAATAAACAAGTCCACAAGCTTGTACTCACCCGAAACGGCCTTGGCAGCAGCCATGAGATTATCTGCCACCCCTTTTTCACGAGCAGCCGCAACGGTGGCCAGCTGCTCCTCACGATCGGCGGCCTCCTGATGCAAAAGCTCTTTTGCTTGGGCCTTCGTCGGCTCGACTCAAAGCGCTCACAGCAGCTTTCTGGCCTTGACCCATTCCGCCAAGGCTCTTCTTGAGCATCAACCTCGCGGAGAGAGTCGTTATGTTCCTCTGCATTTACAACAAGCAAGTGTCAAAGAAAAGGACCAGATACGCAAGAAAAATACTACAAGGCGGACAAATACCTTGCAATTGCAGTTTTTTTCTAGCGTCGGCGCTCCACCAGCCGCTTGGCCTCTTGGACAAAAGGCTGCAGGAAAAGGCAACAGCAGTAAGAACATGACTTGGGGGCTACGCCCCACACAAAGAAGCAACAACAACATCAGCACTCGAAGACACTCGGGGGCTTCCCCCCATAACATCAAGAAGGACAACTTACGTGCTCCGAAGGCCAACCCGCAGGCCCGCCTCCGAAATTCTGAGGCGCAACCACCAGCCTCTCCTGCACAGGAGGAACTGGCGCAGTGTCACCAGAAGTCGCCACCGTCTGAGGAGGAGGCGATGCAATGTTTAACTCCCCCATCATCTCGTGCGCTCCATCACTAGAGCCGTCGGAGGATTGCCTGCACACGAAGCCCATCAACACAGGTGCAAACACCATCAAGGAAAAAGGAAAACAGTGGCAACAAGAAAACTTACGAGCCCAACGCGCTCAGGTCGAAGATAGGAGAAGCCCTTCGGGCCCTCTTCTCTTCCTTCTTTTCTTCCTTCTTCTCCTCCTTCTTTTCTTCCTTCTTCCGCTTTGCTGGCGGGTGCGGAGCAACAGCTCGCACAGGAATGGCAGGAAGAGGAGAGGAAGAACCCCCATGAACATCATCATGACGCTCAAGGCCCAGAGGATTCCTGGGAGTCGGAGGAGTCGAGGCATCCGAAGACTCGCTGGAGCTCCGTGATCGCTTGCGCGAATGGTCCTCACTCGACTCGTCGGCATCCTCCGCTGGAGATCGCGCTGACGGTAGCTCGGACACGGAGTCCACGACTTCATTATCCGGGGCATTCGGATACCTTTCGGGCAATGGTGGTGCCATGCCCGGAACTTTGAAGCTCTACAAAAGGAGACGGAACTTTGTTAAGCAAACAAAGGGAAAAAGTACACAGCTGACAAAACAAAAGGGGAGCACTACGTGCGCAAATCTACACCTTCGGTACGGCCAACGTCGAAGAAAAGGGAGGAGTCTGCGACTTCCCCGGAATTTCTTCGTCTGCCTTGAACTTCAATAGCGCGCGAAGAGTCTTGTCAAGTTCCGCCTCGGAGATTTTCTCACTCGAAACCCTCGTCGGATCACGGCGCCCAGAGTAAAGAAACATCGGATGCGCCCTCGCTTGGAGAGGCTGTACCCGACGCTCAAGAAACGTTCGGATGACGTCGACACCGTTCACCTCCTTCTCAGGAATCAGTTGGAGATCCTCCACCCGATGATACAGGGCCTCTATCTCCGCCACCTCACCGTCTAAGATCTGGTTTTTCCAGGATCTTTTCTTCTCAATCAACTGGGAGGGGTCAAAAGGAACGAGACCAAAATCTTGCCCAGGCAGTACGGAGTCACGGATGTAAAACCATTTCCTCCGCCAGTACTGGACAGATTCGGACATGGAAAAGGAAAAGAATTGGACATTGGGACTGAGAGAGATGATGAAACCCCCAATGGGATACACACCATCCGAACCAGATTGCCTCTTCACGGAATAAAGCTTCCGGAAGAGGCCAAAGTGCGGCTCAATGCCAAGCCAACACTCGCAAAGCGTGATAAAACACGCAATGTGGAGAAGGGAGTTGGGAGACAGATGATGCAACTGAACCCCATAGAAGAAGAGCAGTCCACGAAGGAAGTCATGGACTGGATACGAGAACCCACGCAAGACAAAGGCAAGAAACATAACCCGGTACCCAGCTGGGGGACGGGGGATTACCTCATTGCCGGGGAGTCTCACGGCCGTCGCATCTTGCGGGATCAGGCTCCGCTCGCGCAGTTTGCGGAGATCGCTCTCCCGCGTCTCCGATCGCCGCCAGCCACCATCGGTGACGCGAGCAGCGGCGGTGCCCTTCTTGCCTCCGGCGGCGCTGGTCCCAACCGCGGAGGAGGATTTCTTCGTCTTCCCCATGACGCTGCAGCGGTGGTGGCGTTGGCAACGACAAAGAACAAAGGAAGTGTGGAAGAAAAGCTCAGCGCGCAGCAAGAATCGCCCAAGAACAAGAAGGCAGCGAACAGATGAACTGGTGCGGTGAAAAACAAAACACGATTTCACCCAGGATTATAACAGCGAAGACGGCGACACCGTCCATCGAGAAGACCTAACGCCAACGGTAGATCTGACCGCATACCGTGTCAACACCACAACGAACCGTCGTTACCACGCCGTCCACTACGCGCGGAAATCGAGGAGGCGCCGTAATCATCTCCACGCCCCGCGTGACCGGTCAATTCAAAGTCAGCAAGTGGGACCCACGCTTCGTCCCGTCAAGTCATCTCTGGCGCAGCAGACGCTTGAGGTCATCAATCGTAAGCACTGACGTCACCAAAAGCTATACTAGCACCACTTCGGCTCCACAGTTAAAAGTACTCACTCGAATCTACGATTCGACTAAATACTTGGGGACTACTCCTATCAGGAGCGCTGGCCGCGCACCCGACAGACAAATGAGGACAAAATTACTTCTACGAGTCCTCGTCAGTCTCGACTCCACTACGGACTTGGGGGCTACTCCCATAGGGAGGATGGATTTAAGCATCCGAAAATTTTCGAGTCCTGCGGACCTAAAGACTGAAACAATGTTTGAACTAAAAGTCTCCGTTCGAGTCTACGACTCGAACAGACACTTGGGGGCTAGTCGCGCACCCTATGAAATCTTCGACTGCGATCTTCCGGATCCACATGCAAAAACTTTTTTGGCAACTCTGCCCCAACAAAACGCTAAGTGAGCAACAATCTCCTTGGCCACCCGAAGCGCCTCCGAGGTGATAAATGTTCGGATGCTGCGTCTGCGACGCAAAGATAAGACCTCTGATATCGTCGATGGCACGGCACGCGCACTGCGCTCTGCTAGCATGAATCCGTCAGCCAGTACGATGAAAAATCCACGGACGCGTTGGGTACACCAATTAAAATCACCGAATTCCTCTCCTGTAAGTCCTCCGCGGCCTGGGTTGAATTACGCCAGCATATGTTCCAGACCCGGGTTAAGGGACCCGAATCTGAGGAAGATCGTGTTGTTTCATCCTAAGACAGTTAACTGACCCTGATCCGTCGGGTGAGTCAGACACACGTATCAACAATCCCTACACATTCTCTTGAAAGACGAGTTGCACCGAAGGATTGAAGAGTCCTCACCGAATCTACGATTCGGATCACTCGAGGCTCTTGACATGGTTATACCCTACGGGTACGTAACTTCCGCATACCTAGTCCAGCCCAAGGAAGGCCCACGGCAAACATACGCTGGCCCATGAAGATTTTCGGGTGGCCAAGGCCTATGACGTCTTCGGATCCTTGGATAACAAGACTAGTTTAGATAGGAAACTCAAAAGGGCAAACGCCCTAGAACTTGTAACCGACTAGGACTATGCCCGGGACCTGCCTAAGTCTATATAAAGGCCAGGAGGGCACGTCCTAGGGCAACTCAACCAGCCTCGACTCATACTCTCGCACACGCATCCACGCCAGATCGAATCTGCGCACCCTGTAACCTTCGGTTCTGCCGTAATCAAAGAGCAGACAAGCAGGAGTAGGGTTTTCCCTCCGGGGCCCTGAACCTGGGTAAATCTTGTGTCCCCTGGTTTCTTGTCTGTTAACCGTGCCACGATCTCCAGCATCCCCATCTTCTTCAAAACCCAAGTCCATAACAATGGGCATTGACGAGATTAAACCTCGTCACATAGTGGGAGCAAATTCGACAAAATAGTTATCATTAATATTCTCATCACCATAATCATCAAATATAGGAGGCATATTGTAATCACAATAAATATTCTCCTCAATAGTAGGTGGACTGAAAATATCATATTCATCATTGTAATCATCATATATTGGAGGTAAACTATCATCAAAGAAAAATTTATCCTCTATGCTTGGGGGACTAAAAATATGATGCTCATCAAAACCAGCTTCCCCAAGCTTAGACTTTTCCATAGCATTAGCAACAATGGTTTCCAAATAATACATACTAATAACATTGCTATTAGCATGCAAATAAAGTTCCACAGGATTTTTAATTTTCTATTCAAACACTTCATGACCTAACTCAAGATAGATACTATAAAGCTCTCTATTTTGTTGTTGTTTTATATTAAGCCTAACTAGTGAAAACAAAAAACAAAAAGACAAAACTGCAGAATCAAAATGAAATAACTTCGAGCACTCACACCGTAGGATGTGAGTACCTTTTACCTTACCGCCCCGGCAACGGCGCCAGAAAAGGGCTTGATGTCTACGCACTTCTATTCTTGTAGACAGTTGTTGGGCCTCCAAGTGCAGAGGTTTGTAGAACAGCAGCAAGTTTCCCTTAAGTGGATTACCCAAGGTTTATCGAACTCAGGGAGGAAGTGGTCAAAGGTATTCCCTCTCAAGCAACCCTGCAATCAAGATACAAGAAGTCTCTTGTGTCCCAAACACACCCAATATAGGTGCACTAGTTCGGCGAAGAGATAGTGAAATAAAAGTGGTAACGGTGCCAGAAAATAGCTTCTAACTTGTTGTTGACATGGGGTAACAGTGCCAGAAAATACTTTGATGGAGCTTGACATGGAGGTAAAGACTAAAGCAAGCATGCATGCAATAGATCTAGTAGCAAATGATGTTTCAATGCTTAGAAACAAGGCCTAGGGATCATACTTTCACTAGTGAACACTCTCTTATATAAATATCCTCTCTTTATGATACTACTCTTAACTACTCTCCGGTTGAACACTCTAATCCATGGTAGGGCTATAACAACACACCTCAAAGTCCGCCTTTCCCAATCTAGATAACCCCACACTGTCACCTTGATCACTAGATGGTTCCAACAAACACCACAATTTCATAGAGACATCCAACTCCAAATATAACTCATAACAAATATTCAATCTAGCCAAAGTGCGACACACGGTATGCCCGCTATCACTTTCACACATGTGGGGAAAGCATAGATCTATTAAAGCACAAAGAGTATTTATGCAGACTCAAGCCTAGGTGCCACCATGGCGTGCACGCTATCACTTTCACACACATGGAGAGAGCAGAGATCTAATGAAGCACTTGAGTAGAAAGGTAGATCTAGTTGATTACAAAGCTCATGACCACAACAAGATCATGCATAGAGAGAGATAAACACATAGCTACCGGTAGAGCCCTTAGCCTTGAGGAAGAACTACTCCCTCCTTATCATGGGAATCAGCAACGGTGATGGAGATGGTGGTGGAGATCGATGGATATGGCTCCGGGGGCACTTCCCCGTCTCGGCAGGGTGCCGGAACAGAGACTTTCTATCCCCTGAATCTCCCCTTCGGTGGCGGCGGTGCTGTGGAGGTTTTCGTGGATTTCCGCTAGATGTTTTAGGGTTTTTGCCTCGGGTGCTTCTTATAGGCGAAGGAGGCAAGGTCGATGGAGGGACAAGGGGTGGCCCACACCCCCTGTGGGTGCGGCCTAGGGTGGGCCCCCACCCACCTAGGGTGTGGCCACCCTAGTTTCCTCCTCCGTCTCATCTTCAATTTTCTTTATCGCTCAGGAAAAAATATGAACTTTGGATTTTGTCTCGTCCAATTCCGAGAATATTCATTTTTTAGCTTCCTGAAACCAAAAACAGCGGAAAACAAGCAACTGTCACTATGGCATCTTGTCAATAGGTTGGTTCCATAAAGTGTATAAAAACATCTCAAAGTGTAGACAAAACAAAGCAAAGTAGATACTAAAAAAGCATGGAACATAAAAAATTATAGATACGTTTACGACGTATCACCAGTACACGCCACCACGGTCTTGGAGTCGCCACCTCCATATCACCATGACCTACGATGCGAGGCTGGTAAGACCGAAAGAAGGAGCTTTGGTGAGGGTCAGTGGAACAACGGCACACGGGAGGGCTGATACGCCCAATTTGCATCACCTTTCTATATCATAATTTACCTCTATTCATTGATATATATATCTTATTATGAGGTACTACTTATGGTTTTCATCTGTTTATGCATGTTGGATGATTCCTTGAGGATGAACTGTCGGAGTCTGGATTCTGATGGAAAAGAAGGCGTTTCGGTGCAATTTCGCGAAGATCAGAAAAATACCAGAAAAATATGGGAAAATATTATTTTTCCAAAAGATTGAGGAAGCAAGAAGGAGGAGCGAAGAGGGGCTGTAGGGGGGCCCACACCCCCTAGGCACGGGTCCCCCCTGGGCCGCACCTAGGGCAGATGTGGCCCGGCTCCCGACTCCGTCCCTTCGCCTATATCTTCCCCACAAAACCCTAAGGCTAGGGGAGCGACCACATATAGATTTCCGCCGCCTCTGGGGGCGGAAAACACCAAGAGAGAAAGATCTCTCCGGCAGACAGATTTCTGCCGGGGGGATCCCTTCCCGGAGAGGGGAGACTATTGCCATCAACACCATCATCAAGCTAGGCTTCATCGGGATCATCATCATCATCCACACCATCATCTCCACTAGCACCATCATCACCACTCCATCCCGCTGTAACAATTGTGTTGGATATTGCTTTAGTTCATTAGGGGAAACCTTCCAGGTGTTAATTACTATTGTAGTTGATGCTTGTGAGTGGAACCATTGGATTATTGTTTCTGTTCAGATTGTTATCCATTACCATATCATCTTTGATCTTGATCCATATGATGTCTTGTGAGTAGTTCGTTGAGTTCTTGAGGACATGGGAAAGTCATGTTGTTAGTAGTGAATCTGTGTTGAGTTATTATTCAATGGTTTAGTATTTAAGTTGCGGTTCTATTCTTCTAGTGGTGTCATGTGAACATCGACTACATGATACTTCACAATTTATGGGCCTAAGGGAGTGCATTGTGTATTTGGCTACTAATTGTGGGGTTGCCGGAGTGACAGAAACCTGAACCCCCGTTAGGACCTTTGCACATGGGAGTGTAGGATCTCAGAGTTTAAGGCTGTGGTTAGATTTATATCTTAATTACTTTCCTGTAGTTATGGATGTTTGCAGGGGGTTTAACCACAAGTATGTATTAATCCAAGTAAGGTCGGTATGTTAGCACAAGTTCACCCACACAACACTTACAACATCAGAGAAGAGTACTCAGCTATTTGAAGCGAAAGCACTTGTCAGAATTCCCATGTGTCCTCAAGAATCGTTGGTCCTTATAAGCATTTCCACTGGCTTGTCCTTTGCTAAGAAAGGATTGGGTCACTTGCTCCGTTTGTTTGTTACCTTTGCTACTTGCTCTTTGTTTTGTTGCCTTATCAGAAAACCACTAAAAATCTGTTTTCTAAGTATTCACAGGGATTTCCTGCTCCATACCATTTTTCAGCACCTTCTTCTCCTCGTTGGGATCAACACTCCAATTTATCGAAAGTACTGCGATACACCCATATACTTGTGTGCCATCAAGACTATTTTTTGGCGCCGTTGCCGGGGACTGAAGCGCTATTGAAGAGTGGAGCTGGTAAATTAAGCTTCTACTGTGAGTATTGTTTTTATTTTTGTTTGTTGCTTTGTTTCCAATATGGATAACCCACTTGGTTTTCTTTTTGGGAGAACTACTAGCACTGAAAGGGTAGTAGAGGAACCACTACCTGTTGAGATAGATCCTTTTAAGATACCTACAAGTATTGTTGATCGTGTTATGGATAATTATTATTTAGGGGATGGAACTGTCCATCCTGGTGATCATTTGATTTTTATCCATGAATTATGCGGGTTGTTTAAGTGTGCAGGTATCACAACTGAATAGGTGAAGAAGAAGTTACTCTCCATATCCTTGAAAGAGAGAGCTGAAGAATGGTATAAGCTGCTAAAGAATGGACAATCCATGGAATGGGAGGAGATGGCATCTCTCTTTTACTCTAAATTTTATCCTCCCAGTGATATTCATAAGGTTAGAAATCTTATATATAACTTTTGGCCTCTTGATGGAGAGAGTACAGCTCAAGCTTGGGGGATATTGAAGTTACTAATGCTTAAATGTCCTATTCATGAACTCCCTAACAATGTTATTATCAATAACTTTTATGCTAGGCTTTCTCTTCATGATAAAGATTTACTAGATGCTTCTTGTGCTGGATTATTCACACATATGAAGGAAGAAGCTAAATGGTATTTACTAGACCGTATTCAAGAGAACACTAAAGCTTGGGAGAATGACAAAGGAATAAAGTCAGGTATAAACTATGATTATGAATTCATTAAATCCTTTATGGGAACTGATGGCTTCCGTGATATTAGTAATGAGTTTGGTCTTGATTCTCAAAGTATTGCCAACTGTTTTAAGGACTTTGTCTCTTATATAGAATTCCCAAGAAGAAGTGGAATAAGTACCATGCACCTCATAAAGATGTTGTTAGTCATGTTCCTGTTAGAAGTACTGAAGTTTGTGCTATTGATCATATTGTGCCTGAACCTTATGTTGAGAAAATACCTTTCCCAGCTAAAGTAAAGGAGTATTCTATGATTATTAGTGCAAATAACAAAGGTACAATGAAAACTGTGGCGCCTGGTGAGCAAATTAATGATGAACCTATGGTAGCTATTGTGAAAGACACTGTCACTAGAAATATAGAGGATGAGCACATTGTGTTCTGTGAAGAAACTTCTAATATTATCGCTCATCCTAGTGAATCTAGAAAAGCTAATGTTCATGTGCTTTCTGTTAAAATTGGTGATCATTGCTATTATGGTTTGTGTGATATTAGTGCTAGTTCTAGTGCTATTCCTTATGAGCTGTAAAGGGATATTATGCATGAGATTGGTCCTTGTGAGCTTGAGGACATTGATGTGGTTATCCACCTTGCTAATAAGGAAACCATTTACCCCATTGGCATTCTAAGAGATGTGGAGGTTCTCTGCGGTAAGATTAAGTATCCTGCTGATTTTCTAGTGCTTAATTCAGCAGCTAGCAAAACTTGTCCTATCATTTTTGGTAGACCTTTCTTGAACACTTGTGGATCTATTATTGATTGTAAGAAGGAAAAAGTTCTAACTAAGTTTGATGGAGATTCTTATGAGTTTAACTTTTCCAAATTTCCTAAAGCTCCTTGTGAAAATAGCTTGCCTAATAAAGATTTCAGGATGGAACAACTTGCTTCTATTGATCCAGTCTATGACCTTGGACCTCTTTTTGATGACTGTAAGTATGCTTATTCTGATGATAAAGTTGTTGCCAGTGATAGTTACATTGTAAAATTTATTCAAAGTGCTACTGAAAGTTATTATGAGAGAGGGAAACATGGTTGTATGCATCTCAATGATGTTAAGTTTCCCTGTTTTATGTTGAAAGCTTTGAAGTTGCAACTGTTTTGTCTTCCTATGCTAGTGGCTTTTTGTTTCAACAATTCGTTTTCTCATGATAATCCCATGCATAGGAAGTGGGTTAGACTCAAATGTGTTGGTTATTTGCTTCTTGATGCTCTCTTTCACTTCAAATATATATCTCCTTTGTGAGTATCTTTGAAAGTTTCAAGCCTAACTTAAAGGCATTAAAGAAAAGTACTTGTTGGGAGATAACCCAAGAGTTTTGTCGAGTCTTGGAAGTTATTACCTCAGTAATAACTGCTCCTTATCCTTTTTGTTTTGCTTTTTGTGTCAAGTTCAACTACTTGTGTGAGGTAGTGGAGTTGTGAAAAGTGGCTGTCCTAGGACAGATTTTTGTGCTGCATTGTAAAAATTCGTGAGGAATCTCAGTACGTTGGATGGAGCTGTATTTTTCTGAGCTTGTTCTCCAAGTTGTTACCCAACTTTCATTAGTTCTGCACTTTTTGATTTGACTAACATAAGGTTTCCGAAAAAAATCAATCTTTGCCTGCTGGTCTGTTTTGACAGATATCTGCCATCATTTGCATTTTGCCTCTTAAAGAAGCTTTTGTTTTGATGGGTTTTCAGTTGAAGTGTGAACCTAAAGGTTATTGTTTTTTCTTACACTAATGTTGTCATTGAGTTTGTGCAAGGGTTTTGTAAGAAGGAAATTTTCAGGAGAAGGAGAAAAGGAATCTATAGAGTTCGTCTTTAAATAGGTAAAAGTGGTGAAAACAGAAGGTTCGTGAAAATCCAGTCTTTTTATATTTTTGATGTTTTAATACATAAGGAAGATTACGAGATGGAACAGAGGAGGAACCGGAGTCCGGGGTGGACAAACCCACCCCAGGCACGACCCTGCCTAACCGCGCCTAAGGGGGGTGTGCCACCTCTGAGCTCCGTCTCCGCCTTGTTTCCGTGTCAGTACCTTCCTTATGCATTGAAACTTCGTAATATATAACCCCAAGGATCCCCCGATGTCCGTGCATCGTGTTCTCATCGTGTTTTCGTTTCGATCTGTTTCTGTCAGGAAATCATCTCAAGTTTAGAGCGCCATGGTCTCCGCCAACGACAAAGGCAAGAAGCTCGTGGAGGAGATAAAGTTGGAAGAAACCGCCACAGGGACAAGGGCAAGGAAACCTAATTTTGTAGGAGAAATTAACACTAGGGATGCTTTTTCTCGTAACATGCAGGGAATTATAGCCTTCGGCCCAGACTTCAGATACTGCCCTGAGGCAGCGGAAGCCCTTCGAACCAGTGACAAGTTTTGTGATAAGTATCGTGCTTTGAGGATGAAGGTGGATATGCTTCAAAAGGAGAATAACAGACTTCGTAAGATGATGGAGGATTTCCTGACCCTTCACAATACACCGCCACCATCTAAGGAATAATTCATCATCAGGTTTTGCATCCCCTTGGCTTGTTCCAAGCTTGGGGGAGTGCCACGGTATCACCACCATTATCTTTCATCTTTTACCTTTTTAGTGGATTCATATCTTTGGTAGAGAAGTTATCTTATAGGTTGGTTTGCATGTGGAAGTATCTCTCCTTTAGTTGATTATCTATTTATCCCTTGGTGTGAGTGACTTTATTGAATATTAATGAGAAGTCTTATCTTTTACCTTTTGCACTTCTTATTTTAGTTTACCATCTCTATTATGTGATGGATCTTGTTGATCATTATTGGCATCACTTTGGGAACATCAAGTAAATCTAAATTGGTTTTGGCAAACCGAGCTCTGGTCAGTAGCAACACTTTTGAGGTTTCAAAGAAAAAGAGAAAATCTTATAGGTATTTGGTATCATCTATTTTCTTTCTTGTTGGCTCATAAGCTTAGTATTATTTATTTAAGATATTTTGTGTCTTCAAGGAAGATTGCATGTTTGGCTTTATTACTTGTATGTTTGCTTGTTTCTTTCAACTCTCTTGCTTGCTACCCATCCTTGCTAGCCAAAAACCTGTTTTGAGAAGTCTTACTTCTCATGTTTCCAATCCCTTTGAACCAAACCTATGCCATTTGTGTCCACCATATCTACCTAGTAGCATTATTGCTATTCCAAGCAAATTCTCAAGCTTCATCTATCTTTCGAATTAAAAAGTATTTTGTTATGTGAAAACTAGTTAGTAAAGCTCTCACGAACTTGATGGCACACCTTATTTTCTTGACCCTAATAGACTTGAACCATTGTGAACATCGAAGTTGTATATGCTTGCATCTATACGTTGTAATTAGAAAAACCGTGCTGTCACGGGGAACGTTTTCAACATTGCACTTGTACTCTGTACACGGTTGATATTGTGCTCTTTTGTCTGTGGATGTCACCGGTGTGAAATAAAAAGGGAGCTTGTAAGTCCATGGAGTTTGTATTTTGTGTTATAGAAAAGCCTGGGCCGCTAGCCTAAGCCATGCCTAATCATGGTGGAGACTTGCAACATCACCATAGTGAGCAATCTATGAAGCATCCTCAATAAAAAGCTATGAACATAGTAAATAAAAAGATCGCTAAGATGCTCACTGTCAGCTTGCCTTGTCATTTTGGTTATGGGAAAGATCATGTACCATGTGCAAGGGGTACCCCGTTGGCGGTTCTCAATGATATGAAAGTACTTACAATGACAAGAACTTACCGGTGACTAAGTTGAGTAGCATGAGGAGTGGCCCTCATATTCAAGGGACATGAGATTGCCAACTTATTTTTTGTCAAGCATATACTCCATCCTTGTTCAATTTAACCTTAATCATCTCAAGATGCCTATGATAGGGGCAATGAGGGCTCAAAGCTAGTAAGTGTAGGGTTCGCAGCATAGAAAACAAAAAATTTCCTACGATGTGAACTATGTACCAAGATCTATCTATTAGATACAAACAACGGGCGGATGTATATCCATAGAGAACATACCCTTGAAGACCGACAAAGCTTAACGAGTTCAACTCGTGGTTGATGTAGACGATCTCTTGCCGATCTCAAGATTGAGAGGAAGTCCTAGCGCCGCAAATCAGCAGCGCATCCGTGCTCGCACACACGTTCGAGGCACCGAGCAACCTCTGCCTCCTCGCTCCAGCGATGCATCGGAAGCACAACTCTTTCTTGCCGAATAGCCACCGGGAACATGTATCTCGCTAGTCCGAGACCATGGGGGATAAATTCTAGAGGGGGAGAGAGATCCTTCACGAGGAGGTGTGAGTGAGAAGTGAGAGGAAGGGCTCCTTTTATAGGAGGAGGGGGGCACCCAAGGGGGTGGCCGCCGGCCATGGGGGCTGCCCCCTCCCCTCCTTCATTCATGTGGGTGGACACTCCACTCACAAAATGGCCCTTCAATTTTCTCCACTAAAAAACCCACTCAAATTCCCATTAAATTTCCACCAAATTTAATGCAAACTCTCATTAAATAAAACTCTTTTATTTTATTACAGAATTTTGTCAATTACTTTAATGACAAAAATTCACAAATAACCCCTTGCTAGAATTATATTTCACATGCATAACCACTTTATGAAATTTCACCCGAAAACCTGTTTCGGTATCTAGTGAAATAAATTCCTGCGCTTGTTCATTCTTTCGGCATGAAATTTTTGCTCCAATTGGATGTCAGTGTCCCTTAAGTGTGTCACCCTACGGTTCGTGAATCATGCGGACATGATTGAGACCCCTCTAGGATCAATAATCAGATGCGGGATCTGGAGACCCATACTGACTCCCACACATTCAACGATGACTTTCTTGTGATCGTCGGAACCTTTTTACGCTAGTATCTTAATTCCTTTGTTTCATGATATATTACATGTCCGAGATTCGATCATCGGTATCTCCATACCTAGTTTGATCTCGTTACTGACATGCACTCTTTTCTCGTTCCCGTGATATAACATTCTAGTGATGAAATCACTTGCTTGCAAGCTAATCAATGTGATATCACCGAGAGGGCCCAGAGTATATCTATCCGTCATCGGGATGAACAAATTCCACTCTCGATCCATGAGCCTCAACATAACACTTTATTAGTTCTGAATCCATCTTTATAATCACCCTGTTACGGTGTGACGTTTGATATTATCAAGAAACTCTTCCGGTGTTAGTGATTGACATGATCTCATGGTCTAAGGATTAGGATCACTTCGTAAGTTGTTATAGCAATATAAACTCAATGACTTTGATCGTAATGCTATACTTCGGATGAATGTTCATCACACCATTACACTAATGTTGTGATCCCGTTATTAACAACATCCAATGTCCATGATCCGGAAACCTTGATCATCTTGTTAATCAACGAGCTAGTCTATGAGAGAGGCATAACTAGGAACTTTCTGTTTGTTTATTAAACACACATGTATTAATTTTTCCGTATTAATACAATTATAGCATGCAAAATAAACATCTATCATATACTTGGAATACACATAATAAACACTTTATTATTGCCTCTCAGGGCATATTCCCTTTAGTCTCCCACTTGCACTAGAGACAATAATCTAGTTACACAGTGATAAATCTAACACCCATCGAGTTCTGGTGTTGATCATGTTTTGCTCTAGGGAGAGTTTTAGTCAACGGATCTGCTACATTGAGATCCGTATGTACTTTACAAATCTTTATATCTCCATCCTTGACATGCTCGCGGATGGAGTGAAACCGACGCTTAATATGCTTGGAATGCTTGTGAGACCTTGGCTCTTTGGCATTGGCAATGGCACCATTGTTGTCACAATAGATCACCATTGGGTACAACGCATTTGCAACCACTCCTAGTTCGGATATGAACTCCTTCATCCAAACTGCTTCCTGAGCCGCTTCTGAAGCAGCAACATATTCGGCCTCCGTTGTTGATCCCGCCACCACAGGTTGTTTGGAGCTCCTCCAACTAACCGCTCTGCCATTCATGAGAAATACGTATCCAGATTGAGACTTAGAGTCATCCGGATCGGTGTCAAAGCTAGCGTCAACATAACACTTAGCGACGAGCTCTTCTTCACCTCCGTATACAAGAAACATATCCTTAGTTCTTCGTAAGTACTTAAGGATATTCTTGACCGCTATCCGATGTTCGAACTCGGATCCGATTGGTACCTACTAGTCAAACTAATAGCATGTGCCATATCCGATCTTGTATGCGAGCATGGCGTACATTATAGAGCCTATGGTGAAGCATAGGGACTTTGTCCATTATCTCTCTTTCTTCCATGGCCGGACTTTGAGTCTTACTCAATGTCTTGCCTTGCAACAAGGTAAGAACCCCTTCTTACTTCCGTCCATTTTAAACTTCTTTAAAATCTTATCAAGGTATGTACTTTGCGATAGCCCTATTAGGCGTCTAGATCTATCTCTATAGATCTTTATGCCTAATATGTATGACGCTTCACCTAGGTCCTTCATTGAAAATTTGTTGTTTAGATAACTTTTAACACTGTTTAAAAGATCTATATCATTTCCGATCAATAATATGTCATCCACATATAATATCAGAAATGCCACATTGCTCCCACTCACTTTCTTGTAAATACAAGCTTCTCCATAAGTTTGGACAAATCCAAACTCTTTGATCACCTCATCAAAGCGGAGATTCCAACTTCTTGATGCTTGCTTCAATCCATAGATGGATCGCTGAAGTTTGCACACCTTGTTAGCATCCTTAGGATCGACAAAACCCTTTGGTTGTATAATATACAACTCTTCTTCAATATTACCATTGAGAAACGCGGTTTTGACATCCATCTGCCATATCTCATAATCGAAATATGCAGCAATTGCTAACATAATCCTAACTGACTTTAGCATCGCTACGGGAGAGAATGTCTCATCGTAGTCAACTCCTTGAATTTGTCGAAACCCCTTTGCGACAAGTCGAGCTTTATAGACGGTCACATTACCATCATCATCAGTTTTTCTTTTGAAAATCCATTTGTTCTCCACGGCCTTTCGGTCGTGAGGTAATTCCACCAAGTTCCAAACTTGATTTTCATACATGGATTCCATCTCGGATTTCATGGCTTCTAACCATTTGTTGGAATCCGGGCTCATCACCGCTTCTTCATACGTCGCAGGGTCATCATTTTCATAAACCATGAAATTCATGACAGGATTTCCGTACAGCTCGGGAGCTGCACGCGTCATGCTAGACCTGTGTAGCATCCCAGTTGTCTAACCCCTGTAATGCTACATGTTATAATAATAAAAAGGGCCACTTCCAACATATAATTGTTGCATCATCATCATATCATGCTCATACCATCATACCACCTTGCATTTGAGCATCATATAAAACCCTTTCTTGTTTGGTTCTTATCTCATGTGCATGATTAATTGTATTTGCCTCTTGATATTGTATTTGGCTCTTGATATATTGTTATATGCCCAAGTTGAGTTGAGGGCATCTCTCTTATTGACTCCACCACCTTTTCTTTCACCACCTTATATTTCCACCATCCAATTAATATGAGCTTGGCATTTTAATTTGGGTTATCTCTAGCTCATGTTGGTTGGTTGGTTTCCACCCATAATCTTGGCTTGGCCTTGCCCACCTTTTGGGAATGCATATGAATAATGCCTTGTTAATGTTATTGTTTTCACAAGGATTAGTTTGGCATTAATTATTTTGCATGGGCCATGCAAGTGCCACCTTTTCTAGTATTTGGGTTTACTTGAATTCTAGTTGGATCATCTTCCTTTGTTTAAATCTTTTGTTGGCTTGTAGTGTTCTTCATCATATCATCTACCTCTCTTCTTCCCTTTAGCTAAATCCCTACCCCCATGCCCCATGCACACACATGTGCTTATGTGGCATGCACAATACAAACCACCCCTTTCTTGGATCTTGCTTGGTCATTGTTGGATCATGCATGGACCAAAGAAACCACCCCATCATCATGATCATCTCTCCCTATCTTCCCTCTTTTCTCTTTTTCTTGATCTTGTGTGTTTTGTGAGGCATGATCAAGTTACCCCACCTCCATCTATCTTCCCCTCCCCATCTACCCTTATCCTCTCTTACACCTAAACCCTAAGCCACCCTTTTCCCTACTCTACATCTCCCCTTAGCAAAAACCCTAAGTACCCCTTTCCCTTTCTAGCTTCTAGCTTGATCACCATGTCCTACTCCATCTCTCCCCTCTCTCTTCCATGCAGGCCCCACCCCAGCACCCTACCAGCTACCCTTCCCCCCCCCCACGCGACCAGGGACCCTAGCCCTAGCCCGAGCCGGCCCCTCTCCCCTCTCCTCTTTTCCTCTCCCTCTAGCCTCACCTACCCCACCTGTAAGCCTCCCACCTGCCCTGCCTTGCCCTGGCCTGACCGAGCCGAGCACGTGAAGGGGAAGGGTGACACCGACGCCACCCTACCATCTACCCCTCCCCCACGCCACCTCCTCGCCTCGTTCTTATCCTCCCCTTCCCCTCCTAGCCTCTCCCAGATCCACCCAGGCCGCCTCGCTCCTCCTCGCCTCCTTCTCCACCGCCTCGGCTCCTTCTCGCCACGTCCACCTCGCCAGAGCACACACATCCAGAGGCGGGCGCGGAGTAGGGTGTCGAGAAGCCTCGAGGCTCGTCTGCAACGCCTGACCCAGAGCGAGGAGAGGCGCCCCCAGCGCCGCCGTCGCTCCGAAACCCTAACCGCCGGCGTCAGCCTCGCCGTTGATCGCCTGCACCCGAGCCTCGCCACCGTCGCCAACGCCACCGCGGTGAGCCCCTGAACCCCCTAGACATGCTCTGTTCCCGCCTCGCTTCCTGCCGCCGACGAACGTTCGCGAGCACACGCGTGCAGCCGCGCACTGCCAGACCGCATCTGCAGCGAGGCGTCTTCTAAGCCTCCCTCCTTCACATCATCAATCGAAGCCTAGCCCAGTGGTAGCCGCCCCATTGGCGTCCATGATCGCGAGATCGAGCGCCCACTTTTCTCGTCGCGCGGCGTGGATTCGGTCGTCAGCAGAAGATCCACAGTGCCCATTATGCTGCGAAAAACCCTGGCCCCTTTTGCGCAACCCGCGGTCCCTCGGCCCATTGTCGGCGTCGGTAGTTTTCTAAAAGACTCGGCTTTTCCTAATCAACCATGTCCTTCCCCCTCCTAGCCGCTGGCATGTGGGTCCAGGTGCGCCTGTCCCCACCTGTCAGTGACCAGGCTGGAATCGGCTGGGTGTAAAAAGTTTTGGCTGGTTCTGTTTAATTATTCAAATCTTTTTCTGAATATTCAAATTCAAACTTAATTCAAATTTCAAACAACTTTTCCATAGTAAATCCAAATCTGACAAGTAATATATGTTTGGATATCAGAAAAATGAGAGGATTCCAAATATGCCATCCATATTGCCTTTTGCACAATTAAAATTCCAAGTTTATCTAAATTACCACAATTGCCACTAGAATTTAATAATTTAATAACTTTTGATTTAAAACTCCGAATTCAACAAATGATATGTCTAAAATGATCAGCTCGACGAGACCTTTCTATATATGATATCCATGACTTCAATTGCAGCATGCATCATATAAAAATATAGGGTACAGCAATGTTATGACAACAAAATGTGAACCAAAACACCACTAAAATGTTGCTACTTGTTTTCCACACCTCACCATGCCATGCTACCTTACTTGCCATGTAAATTGTGCATCATTCATCATGGCATGATTGTTTGCTTGACGCATCTTATTCATATGCTTGTGCTCTATATTCATGTTGGCCTTGTTTGTTTGGTTTTTCTCGGATAGACACTGAGCAGGGGTTGTATCAAGAGAACCAGGAGCACTACCCAGATCCGTCCCTTGCTACAACTGAGTTGATAGGCAAGCACTTCCACATGCTTGCATACATACAGTACCTATTGCCTCTATCTTATTCTTGCATCATTGTGTCGCGATTGCATTAAAATGAATCCCAAGTATGCATAGCCTTTACTTTCAAACCCCACCAAGCTTGTTCCTCCATCCCATGAGCCATTACTATAGGAGTTGTTTGAGCCATGCGAGTCGTAGAACAGCATGTGTAGGGTATGTGAGTGTCTGTTGGATAACGAGGTACCTAAACAACTTAACCTGAGTAGTTCTGGGATAACTAAAGAAAGTGGCACCGGTGAGCAACATCTGCTATTTGGTTTTCCTGCTCACTTGTGTCCGTAAGACCCGAGTACTTGATTCCAGTTCCTTGATTTATCGCTATCCACATCCAAGGTATATGGGACCCCCGAGCGAGCTTGATTCCGTCTTATTTCTTGGGGCCACAAACTAGTTTGAGGTTTTATCTACTATCCTGTACTTATGCCATGCTACTTCGTATTTAAATTGTGCGAGGAGCACCTTGCTTTGTTAGGTAAGCGGATTGATTACGCTATCGACAAGCCCAGCCACACTTTGGGTTCCCGATCGCTGACCATTGTCGCAAACCTTGAGTCCGTCTGGGCTTGCTTACTCCGTTCTGGGATCTACTCAATGGGGTGGCCCCTGAAATATTTCTGAATCTTGTGATTGTTCACCGTGAAAGCCTCGTTGGGTTTTGATTTGGTTTTCGAGGTTGATCGGCGTGTGTTGCTATTGGTGCACCCGGCGGGTAAAACTTTCAAAGCCGTGTCCGCGGATATGGACGACTTGGAGCACAGTTTCTTGATCATAGACAAGCATACTAAAGTACCGCCTTAATCTGACTAAGTAATTTGACTAGTAAATAGTGCAACACTCATGGAATGGTTAATAAAAATTGCCAACGGAAGGGGGGTTGTTCGTCCGCTTCCTTGTTGGTAGCGAGGAGGAGGATGGATCGGATGAGATTACCATTATAACTGTTGTACTTAGTTCACGGACATCGTCTATCATTGGTTAGGCGGATGGTTAGCGATATCTCAGTAGAACTGCTAGGGTTTATCTTTCACGCAATTCGTCACCCAGGTTGTGTCCCCTTTAGAGGCATAAAGTCTTCTTGAGTACCCTTAGGGTCTCACACGATAAATTATTGGTTCAGATGGACAGTACCTTCACAGACGGATCTTGGGTGGAAGAAGCGAAGATGTGGGCAACGATCGTTCGGTGTAGAGATTCCGGAGCGGGATCCGTGAGACCTGTAGTTGGGATGTGCTTATTTCTATGGCATCTTATGCCGATTTGCTTCTTATCCGTACTCGGATTCTTTGCCGCTTCGCATGATACTCGATGTGTGTTGTATGAGGTTATCCTAAAATATAGATCTATCTAGGACATTTGAATCTTGCTTGGTATGGCGTTGCTATATTTCCTTTCTTTCTAGATGGTATGGCTCGATGTACTCTTGTATGGTGGCTTGCGTACATACCCACTTGTGTCGTAGTTGATCCCTTCGCTGCCGACCACGCCCGTCTGAGTCCCGTTGAGAGGGTAGTGGTTGGGACGTCTGAAAGGACTACCCGGTGAGTGGCTTTTGGGGCCCCACCGTACTATTTCAACCACTACCACTCATCCAGCTTGTATCTAGGGCGTAGTTCACCGAGGTAGTTACAATTGGTATCGAGCCATCCCGACCTTGAGGTTTCAGCCAAGCAGTCGTTGTCGATCTAGCAAATATTTTGGTAGTTATGTATATTAGGGAAAAACAAAGCGAGAGTAGGACTGCTTCCACTTTTCTTCTTACCCTCCCACCCACCCTTTTACGGTAAGGAAGTGCAACATTTTCAATCCTCTTCTCAAAGTTCAAACTAGGATTCACGTGTTCGGGGTTTCCGTAGTACCATAGGTTGTGTGTGTGTGTGTAATCCCTTGTCTATCTGTTGCATCCAAGTTGTTATCTTATCTGCCTTTGGTTATCAACTGTTGGTACATTCCATACCGACAGGCTTTTGCAAACCGACGCAATCTATCTTCCTCTTTGTATCCGACGCTATCTTGTTTGGGGTGTTCGTTTCCGTAGTTACCAGTCTTTAGGTTTCGTCGTGAGAAGAAGGGTTAGGATATGTGTTCCACTTGTTCATGTGCGGAGTAATGATTTGAGTGCGGGATGGAGTCGCGACCATACCACTACTTATATCATTCGCTTTTGTATATTGAATCGGTAGAGTCACTAATCTTGATTCGTTAAGTAATTTTGCGCATCTATTGGTATTTTTAATGCCGAAATTTGTGGAAATTTTTTTCTTTGATATAATTGTGTACCACACTCCTTTTCAGTCGTGTGCGATATGCTTAATATCTTTAGGTGCTATGAACTTTGTTGATATTTTAATATCATCTTAGTAAATTGTATCCTTTAATCTTGGTTAATTCCATCTTGGTACTATTTTGGATTATTATCATTCTCCATTATAGTACTGACTTGAGTTTTATATCAATGACAGGATGGCTCCCCCACGCCGTACTGAGGAGGACATACCTCCGGAAGTGGGCTCAGCGCTGTCGAACATTGCAAATGCTTTGGCAGCCATGCAAGAGAACCAGCAGCGCTTTGAGGAGAGCGTCAGAATAAATGAGTTTGCTCCACTTCCTCCACCTCCCAAGCGTGGAGACATCAAGAGCTTCCTCAAGTTCAACCCTCGTCAGTTTGATGTGTCTGACCGACCTCTTGACGCGGATGATTGACTGCGCGAGATCTCAAGGTTGCTCGAGACTGCTGATGTTCCAGAACAGGAGTGGGTCAAGTGTGCTACTCACCTTCTCAAGGGAGATGCGGCTACAACCACCACTACCCTTGAGCGCCTGGCGGAGTCCCTGGCTACTCTGCTCCACGTCCACACGGTGCTTGTTTCACATGTGGAGATCATGGACATCCCAACTGGAACTGCCCAATGAAGAACAAAGCTCTCCCTCCACCCCCGCCAATATCTGCAACAAGCTCTCCTTCGGTTCGTGCACCACCGCCTCGGGCTCTCAACATCAACACTAAGCCCGGGTCTGCGGTTGTTCGTGCTAACGTCAGCTAACGCTCTCAAGCCGAGCTCGCACTGGAGTCGTGATGGGTATGCTTTCCGTTAACTCAGTCCCTGCACGAGTTCTCTTTGATTCTGGTGCATCGCATTCTTTTGTTTCGATGAAGTTTGCAAGTGAGAATGGGTTAGCGTCAGATCCTCTTCCCAAGCGGTTAATGGTTCTTTCTCCTGGAGCAACAATGGCAGCTTCTAAAATCAGTCATGGCAATCAAGTTGAGATTGGTGGTTCTTCATTCTTGGCTTCTTTGATTGTTCTGGGCGACTCTGACATTGATGTCATCTTGGGCATGGATTGGTTGACAGCAAATGCAGCTGTGATTGATTGTGCTGAACGCTCAGTGTCTCTGAAGATCCCTGAAGGCCATATAGTCTTTTCTCCAAGTCTGACTCCTGCTGTCCAGCTCTATTCCTTGGCTGCTCTGAATGATGATGCTATGGAAGCTATTCAGAGGGTACAGGGTACCGATCCGTGAGTTCGGATGTCTTTCTGAAGAGTTGCGGTATACCTCCGGATCGCGAGGTTGAATTCGTGATTGAGCTTGAACCTGGCGGCTCCTATCTCCAAGAGGCCATACAAAATGGGTCCTTCGAGTTGGTGAACTCAAACGACAACTTGATGAACAAGAGAAGTTGGGTTTCATTCAACATAGCACTTCTTCTTGGGGTAGTCCAACAATCTTTGTGAAGAAGCGTGACAGAACCGATAGGCTATGTGTTGACTACCGGGCTCTAAATGCTAAAACCATCAAGAACAAATATCCTCTCCCTCGGATAAATGATCTATTTGATCAGCTAGCAGGAGCTGTGGTGTTCTCTAAGCTGGACTTGAGAAGTGGTTATCACCAAATAAAAATTCGCAAAGAAGATGTGCCCAAAACAGCTTTCACCACCCGCTATGGCCTGTATGAGTACACGGTCATGTCTTTCGGCCTCACCAACGCACCTGCTACCTTCTCGAGGCTGATGAACTCCGTTTTCATGGAGTACCTGGACAAGTTTGTGGTGGTATATCTGGACGACATTCTGGTCTATTCCAAGTCCAAGGAGGAGCATGAGGAACACCTGCGGTGTGTCCTGAACAAGCTTCGTGAGAACCGCTTGTATGCAAAGTTCTCTAAGTGTGAGTTTTGGCTGCCAGAAGTAACATACTTGGGTCATGTTATCTCTGCCAAGGGCATTGCAGTCAACCCGGAAACCGTGAAGACAATAGTTGAATGGCTTCCTCCTGCTAATGTCAAGGAAGTGCGGAGTTTTCTCGGCTTGGCTAGCTATTGCCGTCGCTTTGTGCAGAACTTCTCGAAGATAGCAAAGCCTCTTACCGATCTCCTCAAGAAAGGCAAGAAGTACCTATGGACTCCTCCTTGTCAAGAAAGTTTTGAGACACTCAAAGAGAAGCTCACTTCCACACCAGTCTTGGTTCCTCCGGATACATCCAAGCCCTTCCAGATATTCTGTGACGCCTCTTTGCAAGGATTGGGTGCGGTCCTTATGCAAGAGAGACAGGTGGTTGCTTATGCCTCTCGTCAGTTGAAGACGCATGAGATCAACTATCCCACACATGACCTCGAGCTAGCAGCAGTTGTCTTTGCTTTGAAGCTATGGAGGCACTACTTGCTTGGTAACCGTTGTGAGATCTTCTCGGACCACAAGAGTTTGAAGTATATCTTCACTCAGCCTGATCTCAACCTTCGGCAGAGGAGATGGATCGAAGCAATCAATGACTTTGATGTGACCATCAACTACACTCCAGGCAAAGCAAATGTCATGGCAGATGCGCTTAGCCGTAAAGCTTATGTCAACAACCTCATGGTAGAAGAGCAACAGCCTCTCTTATGCGAGGAATTCGTCACGAACACAGAAATTGTGGAACAAGGGCATCTCTTGAACCTTCTGGCTACTCCTCTCTTGGAAGAACAGATTCGCTCTCGTCAGCGTGGTGATCCGCACACCAAAAAGCTCATCGCTAAGCTTGACCTTCCGAAGTACGAGTCCTTCCATGTTGATGATCAAGGCACACTCTTCTTTGAACACGGATGTTCGCTCCAAACTACCGGTCGAGAGACCAAGTTCTCAAGGAGGCACATGATTCGGTTCTTTCTATCCATCTGGCAGCACAAAGATGTACATGGACTTGAAAACACAATGTCTTGGTGGCACAGGTTGAACCGGTATTGTGCCAAGTATGTCTCAGAATGTGATGTCTATCGCAGAGTCAAGGCTGTCCATCAGAAGCCATTTGGTCTTCTACAGCCATTGAAACCTCCAGAATGGAAATGGGAGAAAGTGGAGATGGACTTCATCACGCTTTCCAAGGTCGCAGAAGGGCAACAATGCAATTTTGTTGTCATCGACAGGCTTTCTAAAGTGGCTCATTTCTTCCCATCAAAGAAACAATTTCGGAATTCAGTTGGTGAGCTCTATATCAACAGGATTGTCTCTTTGTATGGGGTTCCACTTGAAATCAGTTCGCACCGTGGAAGCATCTTCACCTCCAAGTTAGGAGAGTTTCCAAAAGCTTTGGAAACAAAGTTGAACTTCAACCTTGCTTACCACCCTCGATCGCAAGGACAAGTGGAGAGGATCAATCAGATTCGGAGGATATGCTTAGAGCTTGCGTCATCTCTTTTGGCATGAAGTGGGAGGAATGCCTTCCATATGCTGAATTCTCCTACAACAACAGCTTCGGAAGAGTCGAAGATGGCACCATTCGAGGCTCTCTATGGTCGCAAGTGCGAACTCCAATTGGTTGGTCGGTCTGGAGAAAGAATCTGGTTTGGCCGACATTGTAACTCGAGCGAGGAGAAGGTGCATATCATTCGGAGAACTCAAGATTGCTCAAAGTCGTCGGAAGAGCAACTATGACAGAAGCACACGGATATGGTATATGCACTGGTGATCTCGTCTACCTTCGTGTCACTCCCATGAGAGGAACACACCGCGGTATCAAAGGAAAGTTGGCTCCTAGATACATCGGTCCTTTCAAGATACGTGGTAGAAGAGGAGAAGTTGCTTATGCACGAGCTTAGGAAAACTCAAAGTCCATGATGTTTTCCACATCTCTCTCAGCTCAAGAAGTGCTTCAAAGATCCGGCAGACCGTGGACCATGAGCTAATCGACCTCAAAGAAGATCTCTTATCAAGAACACCCACCAAAATCCTTGAGACCCATGAGCGAAGGACTCGCAACAAGTCCATCATGTTTTGCAAGGTGCAGTGGTCACACCATTCTGTTGATGAAGCCACATGGGAGCGTGAAGATGAACTCCGTGCCAACCATCCTTCTCTTTTTGTATCTTCTTCTTCTTCCTAGAATCTCGGGGCGAGATTCCTGTTTAGTGGGGGAGAGTTGTAGCATCCCAGTTGTCTAACCCCTGTAATGCTACATGTTATAATAATAAAAAGGGCCACTTCCAACATATAATTGTTGCATCATCATCATATCATGCTCATACCATCATACCACCTTGCATTTGAGCATCATATAAAACCCTTTCTTGTTTGGTTCTTATCTCATGTGCATGATTAATTGTATTTGCCTCTTGATATTGTATTTGGCTCTTGATATATTGTTATATGCCCAAGTTGAGTTGAGGGCATCTCTCTTATTGACTCCACCACCTTTTCTTTCACCACCTTATATTTCCACCATCCAATTAATATGAGCTTGGCATTTTAATTTGGGTTATCTCTAGCTCATGTTGGTTGGTTGGTTTCCACCCATAATCTTGGCTTGGCCTTGCCCACCTTTTGGGAATGCATATGAATAATGCCTTGTTAATGTTATTGTTTTCACAAGGATTAGTTTGGCATTAATTATTTTGCATGGGCCATGCAAGTGCCACCTTTTCTAGTATTTGGGTTTACTTGAATTCTAGTTGGATCATCTTCCTTTGTTTAAATCTTTTGTTGGCTTGTAGTGTTCTTCATCATATCATCTACCTCTCTTCTTCCCTTTAGCTAAATCCCTACCCCCATGCCCCATGCACACACATGTGCTTATGTGGCATGCACAATACAAACCACCCCTTTCTTGGATCTTGCTTGGTCATTGTTGGATCATGCATGGACCAAAGAAACCACCCCATCATCATGATCATCTCTCCCTATCTTCCCTCTTTTCTCTTTTTCTTGATCTTGTGTGTTTTGTGAGGCATGATCAAGTTACCCCACCTCCATCTATCTTCCCCTCCCCATCTACCCTTATCCTCTCTTACACCTAAACCCTAAGCCACCCTTTTCCCTACTCTACATCTCCCCTTAGCAAAAACCCTAAGTACCCCTTTCCCTTTCTAGCTTCTAGCTTGATCACCATGTCCTACTCCATCTCTCCCCTCTCTCTTCCATGCACGCCCCACCCCAAAGACCCTACCAGCTACCCTTCCCCCCACGACCCGGGGACCCTAGCCCTAGCCAGGCGGCCCTCCCTCTCCTCTTTTCCTCTCCCTCTAGCCTCACCTACCCCACCTGTAAGCCTCCCACCTGCCCTGCCTTGCCCTGGCCTGACCGAGCCGAGCACGTGAAGGGGAAGGGTGACACCGACGCCACCCTACCATCTACCCCTCCCCCACGCCACCTCCTCGCCCTCGTTCTTATCCTCCCCCTTCCCCCTCCTAGCCTCTCCCAGATCCACCCCAGAGGCCTGCCTCGCTCCCCTCCTCTGGCCTCCTTCTCCACCGCTCAGCTCCTTCTCGCCGGCCACGTCGTCCACCTCGCCAGAGCACACACATCCAGGAGGCGGGCGCGGAGTAGAGGGTGTCGAGGAAGCCTCGGAGGCTCGTCACGCGCCTGGACCCGAGCCGGAGGAGACGCGCCCCAAGAGCCCGCCGTCGCCGCTTCACGGAAACCTAGCTTCGCCGGCGTCGCCGTTGATCGCTGCACCCCGAGCCTCGCCACCGTCGCCAGCACACGCGGTGAGCCTGAACCCCTAGACATGCTCTGTTCCGCCTTGCTTCCTGCCACGACGAACGTTTGGCGAAAGCACACCGCGTGCACGGCGCGCACTGCCAGACCGCATCTGCAGCGAGGCGTCTTCTAGCCGCCTCCTCCTTCATCATCATCAGTTTAGCCTAGCCCGGTGGTAGCCGCCGGCTGCGTCCATGATCGCGAGATCGAGCCCGCGCCTTTTTTCGCCATGCGGATTCAGTTCGTCGGGCGAGAAGATCCACAGTGCCAGCTATGCGCTGCGAAAACCCCTGCCCCTTTTGCAACGCAGTCCCCTGGCCCTGTTGTCGGCAACAGTAGTTTTCTAAAAGACTCTGGCTTTTCCTAATCAACCGCGGTCCTTCCCTCCTAGCCGCTGGCATGTGGGTCCAGGTGCCTGTCCCCACTGTCGGACCAGGCTGGAATCGGCTGGTGTAAAAAGTTTTGGCTGGTTCATTTAATTATTCAAATCTTTTTCTGAATATTCAAATTCAAACTTAATTCAAATTTCAAACAACTTTTCCATAGTAAATCCAAATCTGACAAGTAATATATGTTTGGATATCAGAAAAATGAGAGGATTCCAAATATGCCATCCATATTGCCTTTTGCACAATTAAAATTCCAAGTTTATCTAAATTACCACAATTGCCACTAGAATTTAATAATTTAATAACTTTTGATTTAAAACTCCGAATTCAACAAATGATATGTCTAAAATGATCAGCTCGACGAGACCTTTCTGTATATGATATCCATGACTTCAATTGCAGCATGCATCATATAAAAATATAGGGTACAGCAATGTTATGACAACAAAATGTGAACCAAAACACCACTAAAATGTTGCTACTTGTTTTCCACACCTCACCATGCCATGCTACCTTACTTGCCATGTAAATTGTGCATCATTCATCATGGCATAATTGTTTGCTTGACGCATCTTATTCATATGCTTGTGCTCTATATTCATGTTGGCCTTGTTTGTTTGGTTTTTCTCGGATAGACCGGCGGGGTTGTATCAAGAGAACCAGGAGCACTACCCAGATCCGTCCCTTGCTACAACTGAGTTGACAGGCAAGCACTTCCACATGCTTGCATACATACAGTACCTATTGCCTCTATCTTATTCTTGCATCATTGAGTCGCGATTGCATTAAAATGAATCCCAAGTATGCATAGCCTTTACTTTCAAACCCCACCAAGCTTGTTCCTCCATCCCATGAGCCATTACTATAGGAGTTGTTTGAGCCATGCGAGTCGTAGAACAGCATGTGTAGGGTATGTGAGTGTCTGTTGGATAACGAGGTACCTAAACAACTTAACCTGAGTAGTTCTGGGATAACTAAAGAAAGTGGCACCGGTGAGCAACATCTGCTATTTGGTTTTTCCTGCTCACTTGTGTCCCGTAAGACCCCGAGTACTTGATTCCAGTTCCTTGATTTATCGCGCTATCCACATCCGGGAGGTATATGGGACCCCCGAGCGAGCTTGATTCCGTCTTATTTCTTGGGGCCACAAACTAGTTTGAGGTTTTATCTACTATCCTGTACTTATGCCATGCTACTCGTATTTAAATTGTGCGAGGAGCACCTTTACTTTATTTAGGTAAGCGGATTGATTACGCGGTATCGACAAGCCAGCCACACTTTCGGTTCCCGATCGCTTCTGACCATTGTCGCAAACCTTGAGTCCGTCTGGCTTGCTTACTCCGCTATGGGATCTACTCAATGGGGTGGCCCCCTGAAATATTTCTGAATCTTGTGATTGTTCAGTCGTGAAAGCCTCGTTGGGTTTTGATTTGGTTTTTCCGAGGTTGATCGAGCGTGTGTTGCTATTGGTGCACCCCGGCCGGGTAAAACTTTCTGAAAGCCGTGTCCGCGGATATGGACGACTTGGAGCACAGTTTCTTGATCATAGACAAGCATACTAAAGTACCGCCTTAATCTGACTAAGTAATTTGACTAGTAAATAGTGCAACACTCATGGAATGGTTAATGAAAATTGCCAACGGAAGGGGGGTTGTTCGTCCGCTTCCTTGTTGGTAAGCAGGGAGGAGGATGGATCGGATGAGATTACCATTATAACTGTTGTACTTAGTTCACGGACATCCGTCTATCATTGGTTAGGCGGATGGTTAGCGTATATCTGTAGAACTGCTAGGGTTTATCTTTCGCTGCAATTGCGTCACCCCAGGTTGTGTCCCCTTTAGAGGCATAAAGTCTTGCTGAGTACCCTTAGGGTCTCACACGATAAATTATTGGTTCAGATGGACAGGTACCTTCACGGGCGGATCTTGGGTGGAAGAAGCCAAGATGTGGGCAACGATCGTTCGTGTAGAGATTCGAGCACGGGATCCGTGAGACCTGTAGTTGGGATGTGCTTATTTCTATGGCATCTTATGCCGATTTGCTTCTTATCCGTACTCGGATTCTGCTTGCCGCTTCGCATGATACTCGATGTGTGTTGTATGAGGAGTTATCCTAAAATATAGATCTATCTAGGACATTTGAATCTTGCCGTATGCGTTGCTATATTTCCTTTCTTTCTAGATGGTATGGCTCGATGTACTCTTGTATGGTGGCTTGCGTACATACCCACTTGTGTCGTAGTTGATCCCTTCGCCGACTACGCCTGTCAGGTCCCGTTGAGAGGGTAGTGGTTGGGACGTCTGAAAGGACTACCAGTGAGTGGCTTTTGGGGCCCCACCGTACTATTTCAACCACTACCACTCATCCAGGCTTGTATCTAGGAGCGTAGTTCACCGAGGTAGTTACAACCTGCGAGGTTCGATAGTACTCTCTTTCGGAGTTTCATGATCATTATCATTAGTTCCCTCTTCAATAGGTGGAGCCAACTCCGGAACAACTTCCGGCGCTGTGCTACTCGCCATACTTTGAAGAGAAGGTTCAATAACCTCTTCGAGTTCTACCTTCCGACTACTCACAACTTTCGCGAGAAACTCTTTCTCTAGAAAGGATCCATTCTTGGCAACAAAAACCTTGCCCTCGGATCTGTGATAGAAGGAATACCCAATAGTTTCCTTAGGGTATCCTATGAAGACGCATTTTTCCGCTTTGGGTTCGAGTTTATCCGGTTGAAGTTTCTTCACATAAACATCGCATCCCCAAATTTTAAGAAATGACAGCTTAAGTTTGTTTCCAAACCACAATTCATACGGTGTCTTCTCAACGGATTTAGATGGTGCCCGATTTAAAGTGAATGCAGCAGTTTCTAGTGCATAACCCCAAAATGACAACGGCAAGTCCGTCAGAGACATCATAGATCGAACCATATCTAATAAAGTACGATTACGACGTTCCGACACACCATTTCGCTATGGTGTTCCAGCAGGCGTGAGTTGTGAAACAATTCCACACTCTTTCATGTGAGTGCTAAACTCATAACTTAGATACTCACCTCCACGGTCGGACCGTAGAAATTTGATCTTTCTATTACGATGATTTTCCACTTCATTCTAAAATTCCTTGAACTTTTCAAAGGTTTCAGACTTGTGTTTCATCAAGTAGATATAATCGTACCTACTCAAATCATCCGTGAAAGTAACAAAATAACGATATCCACCTCGCGCCGACACACTCATTGGACCACATACATCAGAATGTATGATTTCCAATAAATTTGTCGCCCGTTCCATTGAACCGGAAAACGGCGTTCTAGTCATCTTGCCCATAAGGCATGGCTCACATGTATCAAATGACTCAAAATCAAGTGATTCCAAAAGACCATCTGAATGGAGCTTCTTCATGCGTTTAACGCCAATATGACCTAGACGGCAGTGCCACATATATGCGGATATATCATCATTAAGTTTAATCCTTTTAGCATCAACATTATGAATATGTGTAACATTATCATCGAGATCTAATAGAAATAAACCATTCATCATCGGTGCATGACCATAAAAGATTTCATTCATATAAATAGAACAACCATTGTTCTTGGATTTAAATGAATAACCACTTCGCATCAAACACGATCCAGATACAATGTTCATGCTCAGTGCAGGCACCAGATAACAATTATTTAAGTTTATAACTAATCCCGACGGCAAATGGAGAGGCAGCGTTCCGACGGTGATCACATCAACGCTTGATCCATTGCCGACACGCATCTTGACCTCACCCCTTGCTAGCGGTCGCTTGTTCCGCAGCCCCTGATTCGAGTTACAACTATTAGCAACTGAACCGGTATCAAATACCCAGGTGCTACTGCGAGCACTATTCAAGTACACATCAATAACATGTATATCATATATACCTTTGTTTGCCTTGCCGTCCTTCTTTTCTGCCAAATACTTGGGGCAGTTGCGCTTCTAGTGGCCAGTCCCCTTACAATAGTAGCATTCGATATCAGACTTAGGTCCAACTCGGGGTTTCTTTTCAGGCACGGCAACCGGCTTGCCGCCCTTACTTCCCTTCCGTTTTCCCTTCTTGTCTTTCTTGAAACCAGTGTTCCTATTGATCATCAACACTTGATGTTCCTTTTTGATCTCCACTTCTGCAGTTTTAAGCATTGACAGAAGCTCGGGGAGAGACTTCTTCATGCCTTGCATATTATAGTTCATCACAAATCTCTTATAGCTAGGTGGCAGAGACTGCAGAACACGATGGATGCCTAAGTCAGTGGGAATCGTTATTCCCAAGGACACAAGCTTATCGGCGTAACCCGACATCTTGAGTACATGCTCACTAACGGAGTTGTGCTCTTCCATCATGCAGCTAAAGAACTTTTCTGAAGTGTTGTAGCTCTCTACAGCAGCATGTGTGTCAAAAATCATTTTTAACTCATCCGTTGTATCAAATGCATTTCCGTTTTCGAAACGCTTTCGAAGTTCCGGCTCTAGCCCATACAATATGCCGCAATGAACTAAGTTGTGGTCCTCCTAACGAGTCTGATAGACATTCTTCTCCTCGTCAGGGGCATCCTCAAAAGGTGGGGGGCCTAGTGGCGCTTCTAGCACGTATTGCTTTTGTGCAGCAGAGAGGAGAATCCTCAAATTCATGGCCCATTCGGTAAAGTTTCTACCTTTCGTTGCTAGTTTCTCTTTATCCATAAACCATTGAAATTAAAATCAGGTGGTGCCATCTACAACGGAATTGTAAAGTTTAGACTAAGTGTATGATAGATTGAGTTCAACTAATCCATATTACGAATCAACTCCCACTCAAAAACGACATCCCTCGTGCCTTTTTGGTGATTACATGAACCAAATCCACTATACCAAGTCCGATCATCACGTGAGTCGGTATAGCTTCAAAGGCGAGCATCAAATGGGCATCATATCTACTATATGACTCATGCTTAACCTTTTGGTCCGTGTTCCGAGGCCATGTCTGTACATGCTAGGCTTGCCACGTTAGAACCTTAGTATTCGCGTGTGTAACTGTTTTACACCCGAAATATGGTCGTGGATCCAAGAACACCCGATCATCACGTGATGTCTTGGAGCGACGAAACATAATCGGTGTATACTAAAGGAAAAAACGCATTCTTATCTTGATATTTAAATGAGGGATCATCTTATTATGCTAACAAAGCGCTAAACAAGCAATATAAGATGCTATCAAACATCACATGTTTATTAGTGAAATGATATGGTTCCCGCATATGATCTATATCATTTGCATCGTGGTATGATCACTATCATACCTATATGTGTAAATCCAAGGTCTATGGAGTTTACACGCTATGTGTGTTGTAAGAGTATCATCTCATACTTCTACTTACAACATCACCATATCATAACACTAGCCCAGCAACAATCTAAACTAGACGCCTCTAATTTATCCATTGCAAGTTTTATGTGGTTTAGGGCGTTCGAGATAGAACCTACCTACGAACATGAACCACAACGAGGATAACCAAATTGTTGACAACTCGTTGCAAAATAGATATTGACTATAGTAGGAGAGACAGACACCCGCTAGCCACTTATGCAAACTAGTTGCATGTCAAGCGTGGAACAGGTCTCATGTGCGAGGACATGTAAAGTTTGTCCGGGCCGCTTCATCCCACTACGCCACCAATATCCAAAATTACAACTAAGGAGCAACAACATGATCATCATCGCCCACATACTTATATGTGTACTACCCGTGTAAAGCATCTACGCATAGATCCGGCTCTGATACCACTGTAGGGTTCGCAGCATAGAAAACAAAAAATTTCCTACGATGTGAACTATGTACCAAGATCTATCTATTAGATACAAACAATGGGTGGATGTATATCCGTAGAGAACATACCCTTGAAGACCGACAAAGCTTAACGAGTTCAACTCGTGGTTGATATAGACGATCTCTTGCCGATCTCAAGATCGAGAGGAAGTCCTAGCGCCGCAAATCAGCAGCGCATCCGTGCTCGTACACACGTTCGAGGCACCGAGCAACCTCCGCCTCCTCTCTCCAGCGATGCAGCGGAAGCACAACTCTTTCTTGCCGAGTATCCATCGGGAACATGTATCTCGCTAGTCCGAGACCATGGGGGATAAATTCTAGAGGCGGAGAGAGATCCTTCACGAGGAGGTGTGAGTGAGAAGTGAGAGGAGGGGCTCCTTTTATAGGAGGAGGGGGCACCCAAGGGGGTGGACGCCGGCCATGGGGGCTGCCCCCTCCCCTCCTTCATTCATGTGGGTGGACACTCCACTCACAAAATGGCCCTTCAATTTTCTCCACTCAAAACCCACTCAAATTCCCATTAAATTTCCACCAAATTTAATGCAAACTCTCATTAAATAAAAATCTTTTATTTTATTCAGAATTTTGTCAATTACTTTAATGACAAACATTCACAAATAACCCCTTGCTAGAATTCTATTTCACATGCATAACCACTTTATGCAATTTCACCCGAAAACCTGTTTCGGTATCTAGTGAAATAAATTCATGTGCTTGTTCATTCTTTCGGCATAAAACTTTTGCTCCAATTGGATGTCGGTGTCCCTTAAGTGTGTCACCCTACAGTTCGTGAATAATGCGGACATGATCGAGACCCCTCTCGGATCAATAATCGAAGCGGATCTGAGACCCATATCGACTCCACACATTCAACGATGACTTTCTTGTGATCGTCGGAACCTTTTTACGCTAGTATCTTAATCCCTTTGTTTCACGATATATTTCATGTCCGAGATTCGATCATCAGTATCTCCATACCTAGTTTGATCTCACATCGACATGCACTCTTTTCTCGTTCCTGTGATATAACATTCTAGTGATCAAATCACTTGCTTGCAAGCTAATCAATGTGATATCACCAAGAGGGCCCAGAGTATATCTATCCGTCATCGGGATGAACAAATTCCACTCTCGATCCATGAGCCTCAACATAACACTTTATTAGTTCTGAATCCATCTTTATAATCACCCTGTTACGGTGTGACGTTTGATGTTATCAAGAAACTCTTCCGGTGTTAGTGATTGACATGATCTCATGGTATAAGGATTAGGATCACTTCGTAAGTTGTTATAGCAATATAAACTCAATGACTTTGATCGTAATGCTATACTTCGGATGAATGTTCATCACACCATTACACTAATGTTGTGATCCCGTTATTAACAACATCCAATGTCCATGATCAGGAAACCTTGATCATCTTGTTAATCAACGAGCTAGTTTATGAGAGAGGCATAACTAGGAACTTTCTGTTTGTTTATTAAACACACATGTATTAATGTTTTCGTATTAATACAATTATAGCATGCAAAATAAACATCTATCATATACTTGGAATACATATAATAAACACTTTATTATTGCCTCTCAGGGCATATTCCCTTCAGTAAGTACCATAATCTTTTGGAAGCTCTTTATGACTTGTAATCCCTGCTTCCCTCTAAGAAGGGATCTTTCTCCCACTTCCAAGTTGAGTCAGTAAACCTACTTCCTCTCTATCTCAAGCAAGCTTTGAGTTGTTGTGTTTCAAGCATTCATATGGTGATTTATTCAATCATGTTCTTTATCTTCCTTGTTTGCACAAAACTCCTATCTATTGAGTATTACTTTGAAAGCCTTCACTTGTGAAAAACCTTTTTGAGCAAAGAGTGCTCCTGTTTTGAAACTTCTACAAAAAGATTTTTGTGAAACTGTTTGCCAGGTGTTCTCTGACCAAGAACAAAGTTTGCCAATTCCAATTATGATTTATCTTTATGCATCTCTATTGTGACTGTTGTACTTGGTTTCAAGCTAAGTTATATAATGGTTAGTTGCTTTCTTCTATGAGTTGTGCAATGGTGAGTGTGATGCTTCTTGTTCGTATTTTTTATCGACACTTCACTCCATAAACCTGTGGACATTTTACTGAGCTCACTTTTCACTTGGGGACAAGCAAAGGTCTAAGCTTGGGGGAGTTGATACGCCCAATTTGCATCACCTTTTTATACCATAATTTACCTCTATTCATTGATATATGTCTTATTATGAGGTACTACTTATGGCTTTTCATCTATTTACGCATGCTGGATGATTCTTGGAGGATGAACTGCCGGAGTCTAGATTCTGATGGAAAAGAAGGCGTTTAGGTGCAATTTTGCGAAGATCAGAAAAATACCATAAAAATATGGGAAAGTATTATTTTTCCAGAAGATTGAGGAAGCGAAGAGGGGCCGCGGGGGGGGGGGGGGGGGGGGGTGTAGCCCACCTGCCCGGCTCCCAACTCCGCCCCTTTGCCTATATCTTCCCTACGAAACCGTAAGGCTAGGGAAGCGACCACAAATAGATTTTCGTCGCCTCTGGGAGGCGGAAAACACCGAGAGAGAAAGATCTCTCTGGCAGACAGATTTCTGCCGGGGGAATTCCTTCCTGGAGAGGGGATACCATCGCCATCAACACCATCATCAAGCTAGGCTTCATCAGGATCATCATCATCATCCACACCATCATCTCCACCAGCACCATCATCACCACTCCATCCCGCTGTAACAATTGTGTTGGATATTGCTTTAGTTCATTAGGGGAAACCTTCCCGGTGTTAATTACTATTGTAGTTGATGCTTGTGAGTGGAACTATTGGATTATTGTTTTTGTTCAGATTGTTATCCATTACCATATCATTTTTGATCTTTATCCATTTGATGTCTTGTGAGTAGTTCATTGTGTTCTTGAGGACATGGGAGAAGTCATGTTGTTAGTAGTGAATCTGTGTTGAGTTATTATTCAATGGTTTAGTATTTAAGTTGTGGTGCTATTCTTCTAGTGATGTCATGTGAACGTCAACTACATGATACTTCACCATTTATGTGCCTAGGGGAGTGCATTGTGTATTTGGCTACTAATTGTGGGGTTGCCGGAGTGACAGAAACCTGAACCCCCGTTAGGACACTTTTGCGCAAGGGAGTGTAGGATCTCAGAGTTTAAGGTTGTGGTTAGATTTATATCTTAATTACTTTCCTGTAGTTACGGATGTTTACAGGGGGTTTAATCACAAGTATGTATTAGTCCAAGTAAGGACGGTATGTTAGCACAGGTTCACCCACACAATACTTACAACACCAGAGAAGAGTACTCGGCTATTTGAAGCGAAAGCACTTGACAGAATTCCCATGTGTCCTCGAGAACGTTTGGTTCTTATAAGTATTTCCACCGGCTTGTCCTTTGCTAAGAAAGGATTGAGCCACTTGCTCCGTTTGTTCTATACCTTTGTTACTTGCTCTTTGTTTTGTTGCCTTATCAGAAAAGCACTAAAAATCCGTTTGCTAAGTACTCATAGGGATTTCCTGCTCCATACCACTGTTCAGCACCTTATGCTCCTCGTTGGGATCGACACTCCTATTTATCGAAAGTACTGCGATACACCCCCTATACTTGTGGGTCATCAGGGGCACTTCCTCCACCACCGGAAGGCGGTAGCCGACCGAATGCAGGCAGGGACAAACCTGCCCCTCCTAGCTCGGCCGAGCCCCATTGGGCCCGTGAAGCCCTGCCGCCGCACTGCAGCAAGGGTGTTGCCGTCCACGCCAACCCTAACACTAGTCCCTAACCAAAGTATCACTTTGAATTATTTCAAAATTTAGTGAGAGTTCAAATTATAAAAACGAACAGAGGCCTTCTACACATATATTAGAGGCTCCACCTACTTATGATTTTCGAAGTTTTAAGTGATTTCCATAGAATTGAACTTAGAGAGAAAATAGGGAATTTTAGAGTTTCTCTTCTTTCTTTTTAAATTTAATAAATTTCTCGAGATCAAGTTAGATGCATGCAATGCTTATGAAAATGGATTTATTTATATACTACACAAAAGTTTGGATGTTACACATGCTCGACTAAATTTTATCTCCACCAGTGCAGCAGTGCATGAATGGGTTGAATGGTTCTTTGGGATTTTTAAGCAGGGATTATTGGGTTGTTATTATACGAGCCGGCCCAATAAAAACTTACATCACTTCTTATGGTTCTTTAAGTACCGCGGGTCGCTTGAGATCGCCCACGCGTTCACAACAATCCTCAACTTCGCCGGCACAGCGCCTACCCGCTGATATGTGTCGTCTCGATGCTTTCTCTAGGGACGAGGAGAGAGGCACCACAGGGGGCTGCCGGATCGCCTCCTTCATCTTGTGCCTCATGCTATTGCTGCTCAGCTTCGTCTCGCTGATGGTATGTTTGCCGTGGAATTCGCAGCTACTTAATCAGTTACTACGCGTGGGGTGTGCATGATCTCGGACATGGAACTCCTCGACGAGCCGGACATCCCTGCTGTGTGCAGCCCGCGACATGCATGCCATGCATGGGTACTAATTTCCAACTGAAATCTTACGCGCAATGTAAAGTTTAACTAGTAGTACTTTAATGTTGTTGACCATGACAGGGACCACCGGGTGTTGCCGCCTGCTTAAGGTTGGCATTTGACCATGGCAAATAGCAAAGAATCATGCCAGCGTTTTAATTTTCACTCTAGATGTTTCTGAAAATATGCTAACCTAATCATACACAGCAATTTAAGATATTTGTGAGATGATAGATCTCAAGCTTTATAAAATTCTACCGCAAATATGAACAAACAATATAGATTATGCAATTGTGAAAAATGATTTGAACGTAATTTGTTAAATGTATAGTTTAAATTTAGCACATTCATAATTGTATTATATAATAATACACATTATAATTGTACAAAAAAATAACACTACAATGAACATGCTACCTTCTGTTAAGTATGCCAAATGATATTAGTATAAAACTATGATTGTTAAGATTATATACCGCTAAAATGAAGTTTTAAAAAGGTATAAAAGTGTAGTATAAACCATTCGAAACCTTTCAATGCGAGGAGGTAAAGTTTGCATGTTTCTTGGTCGAGTCGGTAGAAACTTCCTCTAACAGCCTCCTTGGCAACATCAGTATCCACGTTGAGGTTGAACTCTGGTATCCCGGATAGCTGGGCGAGTGACGCCGGGACGAATCCAATGATCTGGTTGTGGTCGACGTAGAGATCAGCCCTTTGAACTTGGTGAAGTGTGGCATATATAGGGCCGGTGAAGCAGTACTGGCTCGGGATGAGGTATACAACCGAATGCGGCAGATCACCGATGAAGTTGATCGATCCAGTAAGCTGATTATTGTTGAGGTCCAATGTTGTGATCACATTGCCTTTGATCTCCGTCATTGTTCCACTCAGCTGATTGGCGGCTAGAGAAACAAGAGCAGGGTGCGGGAACATGAAATAGTTGTGGTGTTTTTTAATAGCCCATTAAATCCGGCGTCGTTATCCTAGAACAACTGGAGCAACTAGAGCGAACTTAGCTCATCAGAAAAAGTCCATCCAACAAGCGTCGTGTCATTGCTGATATTGAATTCTTGTAGGCCGATCACTCTGATAAAAAGGAACTTTCGCATGCTTGTATGATGTACATAGAGAGACTATCAATGACAAGTATCTTTGTATGTCGTCTGATGTGGGTAGATCCAAGAGTGGAGCTTTCAAATATCTAAAAGACAGAGTTTGGAAGAAAGTTTTGGGCTAGATGGAGCACATGCTATCAGTTGGAGGCAGAAGAGGTCTTGATTACATTTGTGGCATAGGCAGTTCCGATTTTCTCCAGGTTGTGTTTCAAATTACCGCGAGGTTTGTGTGATCACATCAATGCCATGGTGCGGAACTTTTGGTGGGGCAGCAAAGAGGGCAAGATGTGTAATTGTTGGGTCTAATGGGAGAAGGTGACACAACCAAAATATGCATGAGACCTAGGCTTTCCAGATATAGATCAGTTCAATATTGCCTTGCTAGCAAGACAGGTCTGGCGCACCTGAAAAAACCATCGTCTTTGAGTTCTAGGGTACTCAAGGCGGTGTATTTCCCGAACTCGGACATGTTGGAAGCGGAGCTGTGTTCTCACCCCTCGCAGGTTTGGCGGGCGATTCTGGAGGGTCGTGATGCTCTGAAACTTGGACTTAGAGGATCGGTGACTGCAATACTACGGATGCGTGGCAACATAATTGGCTTCCATGTGATGAACGCCACTAATACCAGTTGCTCCTATAAAGGACAACGCACCTAAGGATGCAGGTGACTACATCGACAGTACCTTGGTGTCATGAAATCTGAACAAGCTCTAGGAGTTCTTCCTTCCCATGGATATTGAGGTAATCACTAGTATTCCTCTTTGTACAAGATACCAACAGGATTTTTGGGCTTGGAATTTTGAGAATTCTGGACTTCTCTCCGAGCCATCAGCCTATAGAAGGCTTGTGTCGGTGAAGAAAACTACAGAGGCTTGGATCGAGTGATGAATGGCGTCGTCGAGTGAAGTGGAGGAAGGGAAGTTTTGGAAATGTGATGTCCCTTAGAAGACTTGTATCTTCCTATGGAGAATAGCTTAGGGCATCTCTAACCGATCCCCTAAAATCGGTTAGAGGAGTAAAAAAACTAGAGGTGCGACACCTAACCGATCCCTAAAACAGTTAGAGGAGTATATTTTTACTCATCGAAGGAGTAGGCCGAGCGGCGGACTCCTAAATTTACTCCTTGGCCACCACTTCTGAGAAAAACTCCCGCCTCCCGACCGGCCGCACCCATTCTCATCGGCGTCACTGTCGGTGACCGCCATACCCCGTCGCCCTCATCCCGGTCCCTGCTCCACCCTCCGGCCAACCTCTCCCTTGCCCACGCCGCCTCTAACTTGCTTTCGCCATGGGGTGAGCTTGTTTTCGCCGGCCGCCGCCCCGATTTGGAGCAAATCGGGCCCCGCCAGCCCCGACCACGGCAACCCGCCGCCGGCTCCCCAAAGGCCGACCACCACCAATGCTGCATCAAAGAATGCCCCCTTCTCCTCTCTCACCGTAGATCCCGTGTGGCCCGGGGTTTGCACCGCCAGTATCATCGCCCACAACAGGTTGGGTCTGTGCACGGGATCTCTGGCCGGAGTTGGGGGATGCAAGGCCGGTCTCTATGGAAGCTCCGGCTAGAGATGGATCACTAGCGCCGCCAGCCGCAACCAACACAAGAGGAAAAAGGTGATTTTCCTATTTTTCTTAATCTGAAATCAGAGTAGAAGTTGTGGCTTACATGCTTTTTGTTACAAATGTATTACAAAAAATTCTACATGGACCGAGGACGAAGACAACTAGTTGTATTTTGCATGGCACCATCAAACTCTTGCTGATGATGCATTGTACAAAGAGAGTGGTGTTCGTTCACCACTTCAACAATTTTGGGAAAAGATTCATGAGAATTTTAATGAAAGACAAGAGGAGGTAGATCGAGTTAATCGATTTTTAATAGATGGCACATTTTGTTATGCATTTGAATGCATAACTCAAATACTTTAGTTTGTGTCGGTTTGTATCGGGTTAGAGAAGTTTGTATTCTCTATATATCGATTGTATTAGGTGTATCGGTGTGTATTAGGTGTATCGGTATTTATTGACTACTAATCTATGATAATATATACATTTGTATGGACCTACTGTATTGTAAATAAGAAAAAAACAGTTTTACTCATCTAAATATAGGGGTTTCATTAGAAACCGCCAAGCATTAGAGGAGTATTTTACTCCTGTAAGTTTTACTCCTCCGTTTACTCCTCTAAACTTTAAAGTATCGGTTAGAGATGCCCTTAGTGCTCACTTTGCGGCCAAGAGGATTCATGGCGACAGTCGCTGATTGAGTGCACCATGGAACGGTGTGTGTGTGTGTGTGTGTGGGCACTAACGGATCCTGTCATTGTAGAACACATCATCAGCATCTCGATGGAGCCGTCGTGTCGGCATTGGCTCTTCGCTACGATGCAGTCCATGGAACATGAGGAGTTTACGAGGATGGTGGTTACATTGTGATCAATCTGGCACGCTCGGCGGAAGGCTATCTATAAGGATATGTGTTCCAGAGCCCTGCCCGTTGCCAATGCACCAGTTTGTTGAAAGTTACCTGCATGATCTGGGCACTGTCAAAGTCTCGGAGAAGGAAGGAGGCAAGCAAAGTAACAGGGCGTCATCCCCATGGTGGATCCCCTCTCCGACCAACTCATGCAAGTTGAACGTGGATGGAGCTATAGCTAAAACAGCGAATCGCGGCACAATGGGAGTGATCCGTCCCTCGCACAATGGCGCTTACCTGAGCCCGTCATCGGTCGCCTTTGAGGGGATCATGAACCTGAGTTGCTTGGAGGCGATGGCCTAGAGAGAGGCGTTAGCCCTAGCGGCTGATCTGCATCATGGGGATATTATGGTGGCATCGGACTGCTTGGAGGTGGTGTGGAGTCTCCATGATGGAATCATGGGCTTTTTCAGCCAAGTCACTCGCGAGATTCACTAGTGGAAACAGCCCCATGTGTCCCGGTTGGTAAGGGGCTTTAGTCCCGGTTCCCCAACCAGGACGGGGCAATCTAGACTAAAGCCCCAACCTTTAGTCCCGGTTGCCCCACCAACCGGGACCAAAGGGCGTACACGTGGCTGCAGCAGAGGGCGAGGGGGAGGAGCATCCGTCCTGGTTCGTAACACGAACCGAGACAAATAACCCTCTGCCGTGGCAGAGATTTGACACATTTCTCTGCTGCGGCAGAGAATTTATTTTGGCAACTTTTGTTACCGCGGCAGCATTTTGGCCACTTTTTGTGCCGCGGCAGAGAATTCATTTATGTTATTTTATTGTTTATTTAGTGTTTTGCACTCATCAATGAAGGAACCATTATATTACACAAGATCATCATGACAATATAGATCCAAGTGTCGAACCTATTACATTCGATACACGGATCGAGTTCATGCACTACATACAAAATAAGCTCTTTGTATAATCCCTATTGTTTATATACACCCGAATAGTATTCTCTTTTTGGGTTTAGGACTTCTGCATCCAAGAATCCCGTCAATTCCTCCTGAATTGCTCGTACGCGATCATTTGGCAGAAGACCATCCTGTAGACGTTCGATCTAATTTAAAAAAGGAGTCAACCTATATGAATGAAACATCACACAATTTCATGGTAATTAAAAACTATAGAAATTGTTTACATCCCTGGAGTTGCTCTAAATTTCTTCCCTTCTCACAGCACGTATGACGGATGAACTCGCAAACATAATATCCACATAAATTGTTCCCTGGTCCCTGTGTCAGGCACTTTACGAGAACAGAGTTCAATCAAAAAAATAATCAAGCATGATAATAACGGTATCAAAACTAGAATCAAAGAGATGCGCGGATATAGCTAGTGGTGCTTACATCTAGTGGTTGAAATATAAGCTCTTCTTTCCAAACACCCCTAGCATTGTTGGTGAACCGTTTTCAAATGCTGCCTGGCGAAGAAAACGAATAAAAGAAGTTATTAATTACTTGATATCATAAAATTCATGAACGTTACCGATATAGTGTCGTAATGATTAGAATTACCGCTAGAGAAGCATCTGCATGTCCTTCCACTGCTCAAGGGGTTTATGTTTCGAGTCCATGACTAGTACACGCCCTTTGTCAAGTTGAATGATTAACAGAATATAGTGGAAGCTGCGCATGCATAACTAATCAATTATATACTTAACATAGAGTAAGCGAAATATAAAGTGTATACAAGACAATAACACTCACTCGAAGTTGTAAGGAAATAGTATTTCCCTTCTGGTTTCTTGAAACCTTAACGCGTGTAGGATATTATCCTCCATATCCTAGGGGTTTGTTTTGAGATTAGCTTGATGAACCCAATATGGGTCAATGAACCCAATGTCATAGATTTGTCCTCTGCTGCATTCGAGAATCTTCATTCTGCATATTATAGTTTGATTATATACATGCAATAAACGAGGTGATATAGCTAGAGACTAAATTAATTACAGAATTAGTACTTACAGACAATAGGCACTGATGATCGATTTGTCCAAGGCATCTTGATTGAATAATTGAAATAGTTCATCAAATTCAATGGATATCATGTCATCTATTTCTTTCCCATAATGCTTTTTGTAACCCTCAGCACTATCCAGTTAGCCCCGGCCTTTGTGGCATGCATGTACCAGTTATGCAATCTTCACATTTTGTTGGAAGATTATTTACCTCCTCAGGTTTGACGAGAAGTTTGCCGTACTGGTATTTGTATGCTACTTCACTAACGGGGAAGTACTCTAGCTGGAATAAGTACTGGGCAATACTCATACCTTGAGCAGCGGCAGCTTCTCCATATTGTGCAACTACCTCTGGATCATACTGCTCTTCGGCCGCATATTTGCTCGACCCCACATTGGTATGGGAAATCACCTTGAGAGGGGCTTTTTCTTCTTTGGTGCTGGGGAACTCTGGCTCTTTCGGCCGCCTCAGCTTAGCAAAAAACGCTATCGTTTCCGCATCAACGATAGTTGTAGTCTCCTCTTCAGTACAGTCATAAGCTCTCTTGGGAGGAACCTTTGGTACTTTTGGAAGAGGCTCTTGTTTACGTTTCCGCGATCGCTTACCACGACGCAGAGTAGCGGTGGTACGCTTATGCTTTTTATCCTGAGGCGTCGGCGATGGCTGCACCGGAGATTGGTGAGGCGACGGGTGATACGGAGCGGGTGAGGCGACAGATTGCGGCAGCATTGACGACCAAATGAGGCAGCGGCGAAGATGGCCTTGGCGTGTGATTTCGAAGAACGATACATTCCTTTGGCCATAGAATGGTGACATTTATTGCTTCTCTCAGTTCAGTCACATCCCCTTCACCTGCAGGGTAGTCAAGCTTCAAAACTTCAAAGGTGGGCATGATTTCATCCACCCCGACAACAGCGTAGCCCTATGGAATCGGACGACAGTGGTAAGTTGGTGTGGGTCCAATTGGTAAGGCATAGCCGACCGCCACCTTCATTGATATGTTCACAACTTTGACATGTAGCTCGCAGTGTGTCATCTGTGTGATATCATCCACTGGGTAGCCAACAGGAGCCATCGTCGATGCACCATCGCCATCGTCATTGTCATCACCCGGGACCTCGGTGGAAGCCACACTGCTTTTTTGATTATTCGATAGGCCGGTAGCATCGAATGCAGGTTCTACCACCATGTGCTGCTGAGATGGGCCGGTAGTACTTTGCTCTTTAAGTGCGTTAATTTCATCTTGTTGTTGCTTTATTCGTTCTTAAATTATACGCATTTTCTCTTTTTGAATATCTGCTTCAACTTCTGCCTTGTCCTTTCTCCTCTGACGGCTTCTATCAGGATATTTCTTTCTCTCTTCAGGAAACCCAGTCCTCCATGGTTTGGAGCCGCTTGTGCCTCGTGTTCATCCATCATGTTCCTTATTTCCAAGGGCGAGTGTGAGATCATCATTCTCTCTATCGGGAATGAAGTCCCCATCTTTAACATCCTTTACTGCTTTTCTCATCTTCTCGATTGGCAAGGGGTCTTCTTTATGTCGTATGTTATATATACACATCTCTTCTGAGTCCAACGTGCCCCCATGCCCGTAAAACCAATTCCTTGCACGTTCGATCCAATCATCTGTCTCTGGGATGATCTTTTTAGCACGCAGTTCATCCTCAAGTTTCTCCCACTTAGGAATGCCATCCATGTAGCCACCTTGCCCCATAGTATGGTGATACTTCTTGTTAGCAGCATCTAGCTTATTTGTTGCTGACATTTTCTTAGCTTTTTCTGATGTCTTGTAATTCACAAACTCAGCCCAGAATGGTTTTATCTTCTCAAACTGAATCTTCTTGAAATCCGGAGTCTTATCTTTCACGACATAGTCAAGGTGCAATCTTTTCTTCCAGTTGGTGAAACACTGGGCCATCTTCTTCATAGCCCACTCCCTGACCTTAGCCTCCATGGCTCGCGCATGTTCTAAGGCGTCCTCAACTGGATCCTCCGCATTTGGATCCAGCTCTATCTTTGGTAGTTTGAAATTAACCATGAGCCTCTTCCATAGTAAATCTTTGGCCACGTTAGGGAGAAATAAAGGCGTTCCCTCTTCTTCCACATCAGCAGGCCTATTCCAATTTCGAATGGTGATCGGGATGAAGTCCCTAACGATTACTCCGCATTGTGCCACATATTTGTTTGCGAAAACTTCGGGAGCAATCAGTTTGCCGTCTTCACCGATATCTTCGATCCTGAACCTCTCATGGTCTTCCAACTTTTTGGTTGGGCCTCGTCCGCTCTTTTCAGTAGATTTCTTCGATCTGGAGGGCTAAAAGAAGAAATATCGTCGTTACTATTTCTATATAGATAGCAGATGATTAATTAATGAATTAATTATATTACATGCACCTCGCCGGAGCGGTCGTATTTTCGATCACACAAGGCATCGCCTTCTCCCTCGCGGAAGGCATCACCTTCAACCTCAAACAAGTCGTCTCTTTCGGCAAAAAGAGGATCACCCTCACCGGAGTTGTTCAGAAACGTCCATACATCTAAATTTTCTTCCCCGCGGATCACACCTTGGATCATCTCTTCCTTTTCTTTGTCTCTGTCGTGTGGGTCCATATTTTCTGCATAGGTGGAAAACGGATAAGTCAAAGCGGCTAAGGGAGAATGTTAGGTACGGTGTTGAGAGATATAAACCCTAATTCGGAGAAACCCTAATATATACATACACAATAATAAAAATGAATTTACAATATCAGAAAACCTAATTCAGAGAAACCCTCGGGCTCGGATCCTATCGCGAAGAACCAATACCGGAAAGAAAGGCGGCAATCAATCAACCCTCGGGTTTGGGATACCCTGGCGAGGACACACCGGCTAACCCTAGGTCCAACATCGATTCAACTGGGGTCTATGACAACTAATATCATGGCTAAGCATCTACAATACGATGGCTATCAAGAAATCTTCGATCTTCGATGGTGTTGACCTTGGTCTTTGATCTCGATCTCGCATTCTACCGCGAAGAACCGAACACTGGAAAAAGAGGGAAACAATCAACACATGACATCGATGCAATGATCAAACAAGGATGATGATATGACAAATTAATTTGTATTGAAAAGTAACCCTAAGACATGCTCGGCAATTTAAACGGGGTTCCGAGGGGTGAAAACCCTAACTCGGCGAAACTCCGAAGTATATGAGAGGGGTTGATTTTGTTCTCTAATTAAACTTGTCTTGAAAGTTGTTGAACAATGCATGATTATAGGTTAAATAGGTAGATCTCATTTTTCTGAACATTTTGATATATTATTTGTATTTTTCTGAGTTATAAATAATTAATTATTGAATTTACAATATTATATCAATTTCTGGATTTAATTTAACTATTTATGAATTTAAACAAAACAGAAAACATTTTTACACCGAGGCCACTGCTAGCCACAGTGGCTGACTCAGGGGCCCGTGGCCACCTCAGCCTCCACGCAGGCAGGTGGGACCTGGACCAGGCCACTGCTAACCCGCACTGCAGAGGCACCTAACCCACAGTGACTGATTAGTGGGGCCGAAGACACATCGGCATGCCACACCAGCGGGGTCCGTGGACACGTCAGGACGACGCCAGCGTGACATCATCACAACGGCCACCGTCGGATGGTCACCGGTGATGGCGAAGGAGGGCGCGTGGGGCGACGAGATATATCCTACTCGAACGAGGCGAGCAAGGCAAGCCTACTCGTGGCAGCACCGCTAGGTTTTGGTCGCCGGAGCAAGGAGAACAGCGGCGCATGGCGGCAGAACGTACGGTCGACGGCGAGCAACGACTACAGAGGGAGAGGGGGTCGAGGGTGAGGTCCTAGGGGATCAGAAGCTCACCGCGGATCGGACGAAGGGCTCGGGGAGGCCACGCGAGGTCTAGATCGAAGGCGATGTCGACGGCGGCGGTCGTCGGTGACGAGGAAGATGGCGTCGATGGCGACGATTGCAGATGCCCCTCTTCGATTCCTTTTGCGGGGAGATAGAGGGCAACGAGGCGGAGCTCTTGGCAGGGTCAGCAAGGCGGTGGAGCTCGGGCAGCCTGCCGGCGTCGGGGGCGGTTCCTGTGCGCGCGTCGGTGAGAGGTAGAGAATTGATATGGGTAAGAAGAAGAGGAGGCGAGCTAGTTATAAACGAAGTGCCTTTAGTCCCGGTTGGAGCCTCCAACCTGGACTAAAGGGTCATACGTCCTGGTTGGAGCCACCAACCGGGACGTATGCTCCACCTTTTTTTCATCAGGCCGAGGGGCGCGCGCAGGGGTCTTTACTCTCGGTTGGTGGCTCCAACCGGGACGTATGACCCTGTTTTCAAAAAAATTCAGGAATTTTCTCTCTCTTTCCGTCTTATTTTTTATTTTGGGGTTTAAATTTGTAATGTTTTTTAAATGATAATTACTTTGGAATTTAGAAAAACTTTAAACATAAAAAGTGTTTGAATTTGAATATATAATTCAAAACCATTTTCCGTTTTTAAAAATAATTAATGTAACCATTTAAACTATGAACCATTTAAAATTAAAAATGAATTAACTTATATTTTTTGAATATTAATTTGGAATTTAGAAAAACTTTAAACATAAAAAGTGTTTGGATTTGAATAACTAATTCAAAACCATTTTCTGTTTTTAAAAATAATTAATGTAACCATTAAAAATTAAAAATGAATTAACTTATATTTTTTGAATATTAATTTGGAATTTAGAAAAACTTTAAACATAAAAAGTGTTTGGATTTGAATAACTAATTCAAAACCATTTTCTATTTTTAAAAATAATTAATGTAACCATTTAAAATTAAAAATGAATTAACTTATATTTTTGAATATTAATTTGGAATTTAGAAAACTTTAAACATAAAAAGTGTTTGAATTTGAATAAATAATTCAAAACCATTTTCTCTTTTTAAAAATAATTAATGTAACCATCTAAACTATGAACCATTTAAAATTAAAAATGAATTAACTTATATTTTTGAATATTAATTTGGAATTTAGAAAAACTTTAAACATAAAAAGTGTTTGGATTTGAATAACTAATTCAAAACCATTTTATGTAATAAAAAATATTTAATGTAACCATTTAAAATTAAAAATGAATTAACTTATATTTTTTGAATATTAGTTTGGAATTTAGAAAAACTTTAAACATAAAAGTGTTTGGATTTGAATAACTAATTCAAAACCATTTTTTGTTTTTAATTTGGATTTGAATTAACTTATATTTTTTATATATTAATGGGCGGGAAAAAAGGACGGAAAATAATGGGCGGAAAGAAAATTTTATTAGGATAAAACTGGAATTAAAGTACATAACGCAACTAACACTAAGTTACATCGAAGAACTGAAAATTAAGATACATGGCCAGATTAAGCCACAATCGGCCGAACTTATTTTGCAATTTTGGAGTGATTCAGCCATGCTCCTGCCTACACCTGCAATACTAGCCACTATAGTCGTCGTACTCGCCGCGGCCGTCGTCGTTGTCGTCGTCGGGGTCACCGTAGTTGAACCTTGAAGGCTGAGTACGAGTGGGCTGGACTTGAGGGTAGCGCAGGCGGGGGTTAGAGTCGGCGGCCGTGTCGTAGGCCATGACGCTCTAGAGAGTCCGGCCATGGTCAGCGCCACCACGCCTAGGGGCTGGAGCCGAGCCGAGCCAACTCTCGACTCGCTAAAGCTCGCTCAACTAACGAGTTAGCTTGACTCGCTCGTTTATAGAACGAGCTCATATTTGAAACTTGGCTCGACTCGGTAAACTCACGAGTAGCTCATGAAAGCAAATCGCTTAGATTGTTATAAGTTATAAATATAAGCACATATAATTAAAACTAGTAATTATTCTACTAATTTGAAACTAGAACAACAATAGTACTTCCATAATAACACGAAGGAAGATCAATAAAAATTATACTAGCTCTACACCATTACAGGTTCAAGGAACATTCATAGTATGACACTTATATATGAAAATTTTCAAACTCTATATTTGAACGAGTTTAACGAGCTAAATGAGTAGCTCGCGAGTAACTCATTTAGCTTGGGGTGAACAAACAAGCTCAAATCAAAAACTTGGCTCGACTCGTTAGACACCGAGTTTGAGCCGAGTCGAGTTGTGTCACGAGTTACTCATTTAGCTCGCGAGTTTCGAGTTATAATTCCAACCCTAACCACAGCCGATGGCCGGCCTCGTTGAAGTTCGGAGGAGGTGGGCCGTCCTCCTCGTGCCTGGCGAGCGCCCTCTCACGCCGATCCACGAAGAAGGCTTTCCAAGTCGGGAAATAGTCGGGATGCCATCTGGGATTCCTCCGCTGCTCTGGCGTGAGCTCGAAGTAGTAGTGGTTCATGATGGCCATCTGGCGCGCCACACCTAGAGGGACAGGAGGAACCGGCACGCCTCCGGCGCTCAGCATCCAGCTAACAGGGACATAGTAGCCCGGCGGGCAGGGGTAGTTCGAGGCGCAAAGCGCCTCCGCCTCCCTGGGGGTTAGTGCTACGCTGGAAGCCATGGGAAAGAGTGATGAGGTTGAAGATATGAGTCTAGAGATGTGCAATGACAATGGAGTCCAACCCTACATATATAGGAAGATAATCAAGGGAAGAATCAAGGGAAAAAGCTGGCCAAGAAATGGCGGAAGAATCAAGCGGGGAAAATGGCGGGAAGAAATGTCGTAGGCATTCTGAAACAGCATTTTGATGGTTACTTCACAAAATGACCCATTTTTTGCGCTCGGAAAATAGAAAATGGCTTTTCCGTGGAACGAAAAGGAAAACTTCCTCCTGCAACATTGTTCTCCATACCAATTTCCACATGCATGCATAATATGGACATAGCATCACAAACTATGCCGTGATTCAGCACATAACATCGGTCATTTGGACCGAAAGCCATGAAACCTCGAACATGATAGGTTATTTTGTGAAGGTTTTTTCGAGACATGATCAATATACCAAGTCTGGTATTTTTCTTTTCAACTATGTCACATAATATGACACCACGCGAAGGATTTTCATTGTTCGGATTTTTTTTGAATTTCTTACGCCCGTTTTGAATTTTTTGAATTTCTAACTATGGTTGAACCGGCGTGCATGAAGATAGGGGACGAGCATCGTTCAAACTTGCATTGGATCCCTGAAGAAACCATATATTGCGAGTCTAAAAATGATTTTTTAAAAAAATCACGGGCGTTAGATCATGTACCTGTAGTACAAACCGGACCCACTTTCTACCGATTCGGCAGACATTTGTCCTTTTTACCCGGGATGGACGAAAAGGTTTGAGATGTCTCGGTTGGGAGATAGTCCATGTAAGGTGGACTAGTATTTTAGAAAAATGGGACGGAGGCATTCTAAAACAGCATTTTGGTGGTTACTTCACAAAACGACCCTTTTTGCGCTCGGAAAATGGAAAATGGCTTTTCCATGCGACAAAAAGGAAAACTTCCTCCTGCAACATTGTTCTCCATACCAATGTCCACATGCATGCATAATATGGGCACAACAACATTGATAGGTTCATCTTTAGTCCCGGTTGGAGGGATTTCGGCAGGCTGGGCCAGGCAGCACTAATGATAGGGGTGAGTGTCGACATTATGTCGTGCGGCGTGTACCTTGTCCCGGATGGTGTCACCAACCGGGACTAAAGATGAACCTTTAATCCCGGTTGGAGACACCAACCGGGACAAAACATGAGTCAGCACTAATAATAGGGGTGAGTGTCGACATTATGTCGTAAGTGTCGACACTATGCCGAGTTGCTTGTACTATAAATAGGCATCCTTGTGAGTCCAGTCCTCCAGCCAGATTGAGGCATCTCCAATATTGTTTTCGAGAGCAGGGACACCACTACGACCAGTTTCAGGGAGATGCCGCTGGATCCCAGTTCTCCGGCATATCCAAGAAACTGGTCATAGAGGCACTCCCTAATATGTGAAATTAGTTAGCTCCCAGGTGTATTGATCTAGTTAGAGAAGTTACAAGTTGCAAGATGGTGTGCGAGAGCAGGGACACCACTACGACCGGTTCGGGAGATGCCGGATCCGATCCTTCTAAGCATCTCCAAGAAACTGGTCATAGAGGCACTCCCTAATATGTGACCACGCGCGTTTGAAGATCAGATCTTAATGGTAAGTACGAATCGGGACAACTTCTTCATAGTTCGGGAAAGTCGTTCTACGAATCGGGACTAAAGGCCCCCTTTAGTCCCGGTCCAGCCACAAAACGGGACTAACACAAGACATTTATTAATATTAAAAACCGAGACTACAAAACCGGGACTAAAGGCCCCCCTATATATAGTCCCGGTCAAGCCACAAACCGGGACTAACACTCAATACATTTATTAAACTTGGAAAATTGCAAACATCATAAGATATCCCGGCCAGACATGAACTAGAGTTACACAATATGAGCATGAACTTCTTGGCATATGTCCTTCCTTATGATCGCTTCAGACGTAACCATGGAGCATCTTCTTTACTTAACGGAATGCGTGGGTCAGTTTTCACTGTGAAGGGCGGAATTTCATCAAACTTATTATAATCTTCTAACATGTCTGTCTTGTCCTCGATTCCTACGATGTTTCTTTTCCTTGAAAGAACTATGTGACGCTTTGGCTAATCATATGATGTATTCGTTTGCATATTTTTTCTTTTTTTGGTCTGGAGGACATGTCCTTTACATAGAAAACCTGAGACACATCATTGGCTAGTAAGAATGGTTCATCTCTATAACCAAGATTATAAACGAGAGTTAAAAGAGACTCCATAGTCTAGTTCCCATATCTCCTCTATGTAACCATAGTATATTTCCTTTTGTCCATTCTCGTTTGTTGCATCAAAGCGGACACCACTATTTTGGTTGGTGCTCTTTTTATCTTGGGCGATCGTGTAGAATGTATTCCCATTTATTTTGTACCCTTAGAAATTCAATATAGTAGAAGATGGTGACGCGGCCAACAAGTATAGCTGATCTCCAATAGTGGTGTCATTCAAGAGATGTGTCCACATCCAACCACTGAAAGACTTCATGTGTTCATCTGTAATCCATGATTCAGGCTTCCCCGGGTTATTGGAGCCTACAATATTCTTGTGTTCCTCGATATACGGAGCTGCCAAGGTGGAATTATGTAGAACTGTGTAGTGTGCTTTAGTGAAAGAATCCCCGTCCCTACATATCATTGCTTTCTTTCCCAGCGTGCCTTTTCCACTTAATCTTCCCTCATGCCGCGAGTCAGAAACACCAATCGGCTTAAGGTCAGGAATAAAGTCAACACAAAACTCAATGACCTCCTCTGTTCCATATCCTTTGGAGATGCTTCCTTCTGGTCTAGCACGATTATGAACATATTTCTTTAAGACTCCCATGAACCTCTCAAAGGGGAACATATTGTTTAGAAATACGGGACCGAGAATGGCAATCTCTTCCACTAGGTGAACCAGGAGATGCGTCATAATATTGAAAAAGGATGGTGGGAACACCAACTCAAAACTAACAAGACATTGTACCACATCCTTCTGTAACCTTGGCAGAATATCTGGATTGATTACCTTCTGAGATATTGCATTGAGGAATGCACACAACTTCACAATGGGTACTCAAACATTTTCCGGCAGAATCCCCCTCAATGCAATCGGAAGCAACTGCGTCATAATCACGTGACAGTCATGAGACTTCAGGTTTTGGAACTTTTTCTCTGCCATATTTATTATCCCCTTTATATTAGATGAGAAGCCAGATGGCACCTTGATACTGTAAAGGATTTCAAAAAAGATTTTCTTCTCTGCTTTGGTAAGAGCATAGCTGGCACGACTTAAGTGACGCCCTTTATCCGTCTTGTTCTGTGTATGCATGTTCTTTGGGTATTTCATAATTTGTTGGTCCTACCCGTGCTTCTGGTGTATCTTTTGTCTTCCCATACACGCCTAGGAATCCTAGCAGGTTCACGCAAAGATTCTTCATCACGTGCATCACGTCGATTGAAGAGCGAACACGTAGGACTTTCCAATATGGCAGCTCCCAAAATATAGATTTCTTCTTCCACATGGATGTGTGTCCTATAGCGACGTCGTTCAAAACTGATTGACCGTCGGGACCCTTTCCAAAGATTACTTCTATGTCCTTGACCATACCAAATACATCATCACCAGCAGGGAGTTCAGGCTTCTTCCGGTGATCTGCCTCACCTTTGAAATGCTTGCCTTTCTTTCTTACGGGATGATTGGTCGGAAGAAATCGTCGATTCGCCAGGTACACAACCTTCTTGTATTTATGTAAATATGTACCTTCAGTCTTATCTAAACAGTGTGTGCATGCCTTATATCCCTTGTTTGTCTGTCCCGAAAGGTTACTAAGAGCAGACCAATCATTGATGGTTACGAAAAGCAACCCTCGTAGATCAAATTGCTCCTGTTTGTTCTCATCCCACGCACATACACCTGGTGTGCCCCACAGCTGTAAGAGTTCTTCAACTAATGGCCTAAGATACACATCAATGTCGTTGCCCGGTTGCTTCAGGCCTTGGATGAGCACTGGCATCATAATGAACTTACGCTTCATGCACAACCAAGGAGGAAGGTTGTAGATACATAGAGTCACGGGCCAGGTGCTGTGACTGCAGCTCTTCTCCCCAAAAGGATTCGTGCCATCCGTACTTAGACCAAACCATAAGGTCCTTGCGTCACCTGCAAAGTATGGGAAGTCTCTCAATTTTTCTCCACTGTGACCCATCAGCAGGGTGTCTCAACTTTCTGTCTTCCTTACGGTCTTCTTTGTGCCATCGCAACAACCTGGCATGCTCTTTGTTTCTGAACATGTGTTTTAACCTTGGTATTATAGGAGCATACCACATAACCTTAGCAGGAACCCTCTTCCGGAGGGGCTCTCCCTCAACATCACCAGGGTCATCTCGTCTGATCTTATACCGCAATGCATTGTATGCCGGACATTTATCTAAATTCGCATACTCCTTACCGCGGTAGAGGATGCAGTCATTAATGCATGCATGTATCTTTTGCACATCTAATCCTAGAGGACAGAGAGTCTTCTTTGCTTCGTAGGTACTCTCGGGAAGTTAGTTATGTTTTGGAAACTTCGGCTTCATTATTTTCAGCATTTTTTCAAATGAGAAGTCAGTTAGAGCACACTCTGCCTTCCATCGCAGCAATTCCAGTGTGGTACCGAGCTTTGTGCTGCCATCTTCACAATTTGGGTACAACAATTTTTTATGATCTTCTAACATGTGTCCTCTAACTTTAACTTCTCATTTTCTGTTTCACAGTCTCGCTTTGCATCAGAAATGACCCTACCAAGTTTATCAGCCGGCTCATCTGATACCCGTTCTTCACCTACTTCCTCTTCATTGTCTTCCATTGCAGTATCACTGTATTCAGGAAAGATATGATGATAGTTGTTATCATCATCTTCTTCTTCACCGTCTTCCATCATAACCGCTCTTTCCCCGTGCTTGGTCCAGCAATTATAGTTGGGCATGAAACCTTTCATAATCAGGTGGTCGCGACTGATTTTCGAGGAAGAGTACTCCTTGTTGTTCCAACATTGAACACATGGACAACATATAAAACCATTCTCTTTGTTTGTCGTAGCCACATCGATAAATTTATCCACGCCTTTCATATACCCGGGTACACGCCGGTCACCGTACATCCATTCCCAACCGTTTATCTGCATCATATAAGTAAGTTATCAAAAACAGGACATCATAAATAGTGAAATGACCATTCACATCGACACATGCATTGTATCAACGACAGAGAAAAGATAAGATTGCTAACCTCGATCGAGGGAAATAAAGAGGAGAGAAAGCTCAAGTGCGTCTCGGACACCTTCTATATTTTTGTTCTATGAGAAATTGAACGGGATCATTCACTCAAACATTTCATCAAATACCTTGAATGCATGCATAGGAAAAAAAAACTAGCACACCCCTCATACCTTTCACCAAGAAAAAACAGAGTGAAGGCAGAGGACTGGGACGTTGCATTTATAGAGGGGGATCATAGGTTGCATTTATAGAGGACGGGATCATACGTTGCATTTATAGAGGACTGGGATGTTGCATTTATAGAGGACTAAAGGTTGGGTGTCAGCCACGTGGCGTGTCACACACCTTTAGTCCCGGTTTGTGTTACAAACCGGGACGTATGATCCCCTACCAACCCGGACGCATGCCTCCGGCCCCCGTGCTCGCTCGAAACGGGACGCGTGCCAGCATTAGTCCCGGTTCGTGACGGAACTAATGTTGTTAGGAGACATGAATGGATAGCCTGTTTTCTACTAGTGATTGTCGAGACGGCGGAGAAGCGGGCTGGTATACCTGTCTCCTTCCATCACGAAGGGCGTAGCTCTAACTCTAATGCTGAAGCGCATAGCCTGGCGAGGCTGGCAACCTCTCTGCCGGCATGCAGCTCCCGATGTGTGGTTAAATACCATGCCTGAGGGTTTGAATCGTTTTGAACAATCATGAATAAAGTGGATCGGATGTTCTAAAAAAAAGGTATCTCTTGATATCGGTGGCCAGACCAAGAACGGCCATGCATGCTAAAATCAACACCCATGGACTTGTTCATCCCGGCCGGGCATGGTGAACCTTGTGGAGGCGCACTTGGATCACAGTGGCTTTAGTGGATGCGTGCCCGCCGCCACCCAGCTTGTGCACCTGCGTGTCTTCTATGCGTCCTATAACGACCTATATGTGTGGAGTCCACTTATGCGCTACCGTGAGGTTGCAAAAGAATCAGATTAAACTCATAGAGGACGACGGCTTATCTGTCTCTTTTCAAGATGCCATGCATGTCATGCTTCACAATTTTTTTAAGGACCTGCACGTCTAAACCGATTTCTTTCTCCTTCGACCTGAACCATCTAATTTCATCCCCTAGTCTGTCGGTGTTTGACGCCGAAGCACTTATTGAAGAAATCAAAAAGGCTCTTTAGGACATGGATTGCAACTCAAGCCTGGATTCAGATGGGTTCAGACCAGCTTTCTATAAAGACAATTGGGACTTGGTTAAAAACGATACTTGATCCCTTGTTAATAGCATTTGCAACTCTAGGAAAGCTCTTCGGCGTCTAAATCATTCCGTCCTAATTCCTAAGCACTCTGGTGCAACTTGCCCTAGTTACTTTAGACCAATCTCTCTTCAAAATTGTTGCCTAAAATTAGGCTCTAAATGTATAAAGAACATACTTTAACCTTTGATTCCGCTCCTCATTAGCCAAGATCAAACTGGCTTCATAAAAGGCTGGTCGGCCGCCGAAAACTTCATTTACACGGCAGGCCTGGTCCAAATTTGCTACAAGTGTAAGGCTCCGGCAATTGTTCTGAAGTTGGACTTTCATAAAGCTTTTGATTCCATAAATTGGGACGCCCTCGAATCGATCCTTCTTGCAAAAGGATTCCAACCCTTATGGTGTCGTTGGATTAGGAACCTAAACTCCTCAAGACAATTTGATGTACTATTGAACGCAAGGCCAGGGAGGTGGATTCAATGTCGCAGGGGTCTTCGCCAAGGAGACCCCCTATCCCCTTACCTTTTCAACATCGTTGTAGATGTTCGTAGGTTGCTTTTGCACCATGCTTCTCTCGATGGCCTACTTTTGCACCCTTTAGTAGATCACCTACCTTGCCCTATCCTCCAATATGCCAATGACACCATCATCATCCTATGCGCTTCTAACGGTTGCATTACAAACCTTAAGGCAGTCTTGGATGCTTTCTTTGAGGCCACTAGCCTTCAGATAAATTCCGTAAAAGCACGTTCGCCCCTATCCATGTAAACCTGACGGATGCTTCTTCCCACGCTTTGCCTCTGGGTTGCCCTATTGCTTCTTTCCCTCAAACTTACCTTGGACTACCTTTGTACACTCACAAGCTTCGCTTGAGTGCCTTCCATCCTTACGTAGAAAAATTGAGGCACAGACTTCCAGGTTGGATTGGCAAGGCGCTCCCGATTAGTGCTAGAGCTATCTTAGTAAAAGCTTCCCTTCAAGCCATGGCCTCTCACCTTCTCTTGGCTGTTTTGGTTCCAATTGGAACCATTCAAGAATTTGACAAGCTTTGTAGAGCTTTCTTCTGTGAAGGGGAGGACCACGTCCATGGTGGATAGTGTCACATCACTTGGGAGGAGGTTTGCGCTCCGACGACAAAAGGGGGATTTGGTTTTCGCTGCCTACGATCACATAACAAGGCTCTCCTTATGAAGTTCCTCACTACGCTACACTCTGACATTGATACTCCCTAGGCACAACAGTTCAGGTACTCCTACGGTTGGTCCTCAAACCGTGACCTAGGGGATCCGCACCATTGTGATTCGATCATTTGGAAGGACCTGCTATCTTGCTTGTCCAAATTCCGTAGCATTACATCCGTGGTTGAGGGGGGGGGGGGGGCTTAACCTCGTTTTGGCACGACCTTTGGATTGAAGATTGCACCCTAGATCAATGGTTCCCTGCTTTGTATTCCCACATTATTAAAAAGAATTGTTCTGGATCTATCACTCTGCACACCCAGCCCCGTCTCTCTAATGCTGCCTCTTCGGAGCTGTTGGACTTGCGATCACTTCTAGACTCAGTTAGCTTGAACTCCTTGGTGTCATACATTGGACTTGATCGTTTCGGTAGCAGGCCTCCAACCACTAAGATTGCATATTCAGCAGCTTTTGAACATTTGCAGGTGGTACCCTTTGCAACTGCGACCTGGAAGAACTTCGCGGCGTCTCGTTGCCGTTTTTTCCTATGGCCGGCGGATTGTGGACGGCCTTTCACAAATGAGTGCCGGTTTAGGCACGGCATGGCCACTTCCAACGTATGCCCATTCTTCCACTGTGTTGAGACCTCGACGCACCTACTCCTGCACTGCCCGTGATTTCCCAATTCTGGTCGGCTCTCTCGGCAATTAATGATGATGTTCATGCCTGTATCTCGATTAGAGACGATTAGAGACTTATGGAGGGAGTCCCTATGTGCAAAGTACGATCAACGGTAATCGCGAGTACTCTTTGGAATGCCTGGAAACATAAAAACACAAGAATATTCATGCAGGAGGTGGAGCCGATAACTATCTTCTTCCGCAGGTGTGCATACGATTTGTTCCTCTGGTCCCATAAATGTGTATAGCCTGAAAAAAAACGCTAATGCGTGACTGGACAACCATGTTTGCTTACTTACATATTTCTGCTTTGTCTTCTGTACAGTACACGGCTAGCTTCTCTTTTCCTATTTTCTCTACCTTTCACTTAGATTATAGCTACATAAGTAGGTAATTTTATTTTTTCCTCAAGATTTATACCCTGGTTATCTTTTGGTTCTTTTAATGGAAATGGTTCAGGCCGGCTTTATGCCAGCCGTAGGTTACATAAATCCAAGAGAGTCGGCGGTCGATGCGCCAGTTATGTTTGATCATATGTACCCACACAGGTTATCAATAATCTCTACACAAACTTTCAAGACGCATGTTGTTCTTTCCAGGTCCCAAATCGAGTCGCTTCCTCATAATCTGATTTTCCACGACTGTTTAAGGTTTCACGGACCTTTTATACAAGGATTTCCCTTCTTATTTGACTAGTAAGAGGTGCATTGTCTGACTTCGTGTCATGTTCTTTTCCTAGCTACTAGAATGAGTTATGCAATCTCTTAGGTCGTTCTTTCCACCCACGCAAACGGTGCGGCTACATCGACATGAAATATATTGTCTTTTCACACATGCACCATCTCCACATGCCCACCTTGAAGCTGAAATAGCATGTCATCTGTCTATTGATCAGAACTCGTGTAACCTTGACTGCTTCACACAGTTTTCAGGATTTTCGACAGTTATGTTTTGCCGTAGGTAATAAATATGGAATGGGGGAACTTCATGTCATTCCATGTTCCTTTTACTGAATTTCATCAAGCATTGGATGCAAAAGGCCCTCTCCGCCCATATTTATTCTTTCTACCGGGACCTATTCTCGGCGGCCCAGCCTTCGGGTCTCTCGCTGGCCCCGGACTTCTGGGCGGATGCCGCGCTGGTCTCCCAGGGAGAGAATGAGGACCTCACCCGTCCTTTTCTCTCGGAGGAGGTGGCGGCGGCCCTGAAGTCCATGAAGGCTGCCTCGGCCCCGGGTCCTGATGGGTTTCCCGTGGGCTTCTTCCAGACCTTCTGGCCTCAGCTTCAGCCGGTGGTTCTCCAGATGTTCCAGGAATTCTATGTTGGGACCCTAGTGATGTCTCGCCTAAACCTCGGCGTTATTACCCTGATCCCCAAAGTAGTGGGGGCCACGGACATCCGCCAATTCCGCCCGATTACTGTGATTAACGTCATCCAACGCCTGTTCGCCAAGGTCTGTGCTCTCCGTCTCGCTCCGATGTTGGAGCGGTTTACCCACCCCCTTCAGTTCGCCTTCTTGAAGGGACGCCTCATTCATGACGACGTCCTGGCCTTCCATGAAATTATTCATGAAGTCAAGACTCAACGTCAGCAAGGGGTCTTTCTCAAGCTGGACTTCCAGAAGGCCTATGACCGCTTGGACTAGGCCTTCTTGAGGTTGGTGCTGGAGAGGCGGGGTTTTGATGACCGCGTGATCCGTTGGATCATGCAGTTCGTGATGAGTGGGCAGACGGCGATCAACATCAACGGGGAGATTGGCCCATACTTTCGCCCATCCTGCGGGGTTAGGCAGGGGGATCCTATTTCCCCCCTCCTGTTCAACGCGGCGGTGGACGCCCTGGCTGAGATTTTGGATAGGGCCAGAGTAGCTGGCCACATCTCGGGGGTGGTGGGCCATCTGATCCCGGGTGGTGGTATCTCCCACCTCCAGTACGCCGATGACACCATGATCATGGTTCAGGGCTCGGACCTTGACATTATTAACTTGAAGTTCCTGCTACTGTGTTTCGAGTCTTTGTCCGGGCTGACGATCAACTTCGACAAGAGCGAGGTGATGATTCTGGGTTACTCCGACGCGGATCGCCAGCGGATAGCTGATAACCTGAACTGTAAGCTGGCTGACTTCCCCATTACCTATATGGGGATCCCCATCCGGGAGACTAGAGTTTTGATCAGGGATTTGGCTCCTTTGGTCTCGAGGGTACGCTCGCGAGCGGAACCTTGGCGGGCTCGCCTTACGACCAAGGGGAGCAAGTCCATACTGATTAACTCATGTCTCTCGAGCCTGCCCATGTACCAGATGGGTATGTACCTTCTTCCTGAGGGGACCCATGCCGACTTTGCCAAGGAGTTGTCTAGGTTCTTTTGGGCCGCAAGGGATGGCCATCAGAAATACCATATGGTCAAATGGGCAGACGTGTGCGCCCCCAAATGTCTTGGGGGCTTAGGGATCCTTGACTATCGGCGCTTTAATGTGGCGCTGATGCTGAAGTGGGTGTGGCGCATCCTTAGGGATGATGGAGGGCTCTGGCTGCAGCTTATCAAGGCCAAGTACCTCCGAGGTCGACCCCTTTTGGCATGCGAGAGGCGGGAAGGCTCTCAGTTCTGGAGAGCCATCCAGGAAATCAAGCACTTCATTGGCTTGGGAGTGCCCTTTGGGGTGGGGAGTGGCCGTGGGGTGCGGTTCTGGCTTGATCCGTGGCTACTCCCAATCCCGTTGGGGGTCCAGTTCCCCGGGCTCTTCGCCATTTCCTCCTCCCTAGCGGCGCTGGTGGCGGAGGTCTTTGGCACTGGTTGCTAGAACATCCTGTTCTGGCGCTACCTCAGCGTGGACGAAGCCGCGGACCTGCTGCAGCTGCGGGGCTCCCTCCCGGCAACCTTAGCGACTTCCCCGGATTCGGCCACGTGGCAGCTGCAGCCGTCCGGGGAGTTCTCCGTGAGCTCGGCTTACCGGGCCCTGTTCCAGGGCCCGGAGCTGCCCTGGACCTCCCCCTTGTGGAAGGCCCCCCTTCCTCTTAGTATTAGGATCTTCGTCTGGCAGCTGCTTCGGGACAGGCTTCCCTCGGGAGTCGAGGTGGCCAAGCGTCACGGCCCGGGCTCTGGTTTATGTCCCCTATGTGGGACTCCGGAGTCCTGTTCCCATATTTTGTTCTCCTGCTCGGCGGCGCGAGCAATTTGGTCCTTTGTCCAGGAGGCGCTGGGGCCTGCTTGGCAGGCGCAGGAGCTCGGGGAGTTCCTACAAACCCAGACCAACAGGGCCGGAGGAGGGCGCCGCCTCTTCTGGCTCGTGTTTGCGGGCATCTCTTGGACCTTGTGGAATGTGCGTAACAAGATGGTGATTGAGAAGATCATCCCCTCCCGCGTGACTGACCCAGTTTTCTCCTTTCTTGGCTTCCTTCAGCAGGGGTCTCCCCTGGTGCGGCAGCGTGACCGTCGACCTTCGACGACACTCTTCGGGCCTTGAGGACAGCGGCGCTCCCCCTCTCGGCCCCTGCCTCGTCGACCTCTTCGGTGGCATGATCGCCCCTCCTGTCGCCTCGTCGTACCTTTTTGTTTTGTGTTTGGGCTTATCTGTGTTGTTGCCCCAGCGGACCGTCGTCCCCTTTTCTTTTATGTTTGGCTTCGGCCTGCTTGGATGATGTACGAACCTTGTTGGTGGATGTTGCTTTATTTATAAAGCGGGCCGAAAGCCTATTTCAAGAGAAAAGGCCTGAATCCTTGTGAAAAGGTCACAGACTCGTAGACTAAAAAGATATAATTTTTCATTTTCTCCTGCAGTTACAATTAATCATTGCATTTTTTATTTTAAAGATACGAAAAGTTGATCTTTGGTGTGTATTTGGGAATATTGTAATTGTAAAAGAAATGGACCTTCCAATCATCCACTCTTAGTCACTAAAACTTGTTAACCAGACCAGGATATTGGACTACAGACGCAGTAATTTTCCAGTCCCATGTTTATGTAGTGCAGCATCATTTTAGAAACTTATGTCGTGAATGAAAACCATAACCCTATGCAACAGCACACAATAATTACAAGACACAATTTGGTTAACTCGTAGATTGTGCAAATTATACACAGGCATTTATTCCCTCCGTTTCAAAATATAGGATATTTAGAGTGAATTTACGTATTAAAAAAAGTATAGATACATTTTATTCACAAACATAAAAGATCTTATATTTTAAAACGGGAAAGTAGACAAGATGAGATAGAGTGAGAAATATAAGAATTTAATTATAAGATAAACGCAAACCAATCGGGAGCAGCAAAACAAGATATAAACCCAAACCTAATTTGCTTTCCTACCAAGACCGTAGGAAAAAAAATCAGATTTTGTATCACATGAGCATCCATTTCAGACCTAGATGTACCTCATGCCCAGCTGCTCTACTCCAAAGGCACCGCCGTAGTGTGAAAGTCGGGGAACGTGTGCCAAGGTGTGCTCCTCAATTTCTTTTAGTACTGGTTATCAAAAAAAAAATCTTTTAGTACCGGTGAACCAAGACATTTCGGTTATCATACTAGAGTTGGCTTGCCTGTGTCCGTCGCGTGTGGCACTATGGCAGGTACACTATTTAGAGGCACTCTAAAGTGCACTAGTGCCTCTAAAAGTTTTTTCAGAAGTGGGCTCGTTTTTTCCTGATAATTAGTCCGGTGGCATCGGTCAAGTGTTGACGTGGCCAGGTCTCTCATAGGCCGGCCCCCGTCTTACAAAGAAGAGCAGCGCTGCTGAGGGGTGGTCCTTCCTCAGGAGGGCCCGCGCGGCACCACACAGTCTCGTTTCGCTCAAGTGATAGGTCAGATGGGTCGGCAGCCCATCCAATCAGCGGTCAAGCGTGTGAAGAATAGAAAACCAGAGACAAGTGAATCGAATGAATCAGTTCCTTTATTGATGATTGGATTCACATATTTATACACGGGAGGGTCGGTTCCGGGGAAGTCGGTTCCAGGAGACGGCGCTCCAGAAATTCCAACCGCCTGACGGTTCCGTAATCGCATGATTACAGGAGCGGGGATTAACCCCTTAATTAACTATGTTTAATTAATTCTAACACTCCCCCTAATCACCGCTTCATTGTAAGATCCATCATCTTGATTCAAATCTCCTACAAAAACCCTGTGGGAAAAATGTAAGGAGTGGTGTAGGATATGCTGGTAAAACTCCTTCAAAAACCCTATGGGAAAATAAGGAGAAAATGGCACAGCATATAATGATTATCGCCTCTATTAACTCAATATGAAATAAATCCATAGAATCTAGAGGTCAATAAATATGTCGTTTATACCATCTTAAAAACCCCGATGGGGAAAACGGATAGTATGACACATGATCTTATGTTGATATTACCTCATTAAAAACCTTAATGAGAACCTGTAAAGTAAACTCATTTAAGGGAAAAAGAGTGTAATATGATGCTTTGAACAGGAATAGTTCAGGAAGATACTCCCCCTGATTCTTGCAAATCTCGAAGCCGTCGCATACCGATTCCATGAATATATTTCTGGAATGTTGAAGTTGGTAGAGACTTCGTAAACAAGTCGGCGAGATTATCGCATGACTTGACTTGCAAGATGTTTATTTCCCCACTCTTTTGGAGTTCATGAGGATAAAACAACTTTGGAGCAATATGCTTAGTGATATTGCTCTTGATGTATCCTGTTTGCATCAGGTAACACAAGCCGCATTATCCTCATAGATAATGGTGGGTGATTCGATAGAACCAATTCCACATGACTGTTGTATGTGGTTTATCATTCTGCGAAGCCACACACATTCGCGTGATGCCTCATATAATGCAATTATTTCAGAATGATTGGTAGAAGTGGCAACCAGAGTCTGTTTCGAAGACTTCCATGATATAGCAGTTCCACCATGTAGGAACACAAAGCCGGTCTGCGATCTGGCATTATGGGGATCAGATAAGTAGCCAGCATCAGTGTATCCAATCATACCGGAGTCCAGATTTCTCTGAAACTGAAAGTATAGGCCAAGATCCTTTGTGCCTTGGAGATATCGAAAGACATTCTTGACTCCCGACCAATGGCGTTTGGTGGGAGCTGCGCTGTGTCTAGCAAGTAGATTCACTGCAAATGCGAGGTCAGGTCTCGTACAATTTGCAAGATACATAAGCGCTCCAATAGCACTGAGATATGGAACCTCGGGTCCCAATATCTCTTCTCCATCATCCCTTGGCCTGAACGGATCTTTCCCTACGTCTAGAGAACGAACCACCATGGGAGTTTTAGATGGATAGGATTTGTCCATATTGAATTTCTCCAATATTTTCTGGATATAGGCAGCTTGGTGTACCATTATTCCTGAGGGAAGGTGCTCGAGTTGAAGACCCAAGCAAAATTTGGTTTGACCCAAATCCTTCATCTCAAATTCTGTCTTTAGATGATTGCGTGCTTCATCAATATCTTGTGCATTACCAATGATGTTGAGATCATCAACATACACTGAAATGATGCAAAATCCTGAAGAGGACTTCTTGATGAAGACACATGGACAGTCATCATTGTTGGAGTAACCCTTCTGAAGAAGGAACTCGCTAAGTCGGTTGTACCACATCCGTCCCGACTGTTTCAAGCCGTATAAAGACTTGTTTAGTTTTACACAGTACATGTTGTGTTTAGCGCTTGCATTCGGGACAGAGACTCCATCAGGAACCTTCATGTATATGTCCGAATCTAGTGACCCGTAAAGATATGCGGTCACGACATCCATCAACTGCATAGATAGACAATTTTGCACTGCCAAAGATATAAGATATCGGAAAGTGATACCACTCATTACTGGAGAATATGTCTCATTGAAATCAATGCCGGGTCTCTGCGTGAAACCCTGTGCTACGAGCCTCGCTTTGTATCTCACCACCTCATTGTTCTCATTCCGTTTCCGGAGGAAAACCCATTTGAATCCCACAGGGAAAACATTGGGAGGTGTTGGTATTGCTTCTGTGAATACCTTCCTTTTATTAAGCGAAGCAAGTTCTGCTTGTATTGCTTCCTTCCATTTAGGCCAGTCGGAGCGTTTCTCACACTCAACGATAGTCCTTGGATCATGATCATTGAGAAGGGTATCAGCAATTGTAGCAGAAAAATAAGTGTCGACAATCGTAGACTTACGGTTGAATGATTCTCCAGAATCGATATAGTTGGTGGATATCTCATGCACCCTTGATGACTCTTCGTGATTTCCCAATACGCGTGAGTCTAGGTGTTCCGATGTCCCAGCCAGTGTGTGCAAGCTGGAGCTGGGTTGTGGAGGTTGCCCTTCCACTGGGTGTATACTACCCATAAGGTGTTCGTCAACGTTGAGCTGACTTGCATTTACCGATTTGGAGGATTTTCTCCTCTCTCTCCTTTGTTGCTTGCGAGAAGCAGGTTCCGGGTCAGTGGCCGTACTACTCCCCCTCTTTTTAGGATCAGGGAGTTGAGTGGTTTTTGTTGGTACCTCCACTCTTTCGGGCGCATTTCTGGCCGGTTTCCAGGATTTAGTAACACCTTTTAGATCGATAAATGAATCGCGATTATTTGCAAGATGTTGCAAATTGATAATTTTCCGAACTTGGAGTTCGGTCTCTTGGGTACGTGGATCAGAGGTTGAAATGGCGATAGCATTCCAATCAATTTCCGGGCATTCTTTCTGGTACTTGAAATCTCCCCCTAATGCCGGAAAATGTTCCTCATCGAATATGCAATCAGCGTGACGGGCTGTGAATAGATCCCGATGGGGTTCCGTGTACTTAATAATCGGCGATTTGTACCCCACATAGATCCCTAGTTTTCTGTGGGCCCATGGATGTCCGCTGTGGTGGTGAGATCGGGATGTATGTAGCACATCCGAACTTACGCAGATGGGAAATGCTGGGATTTCCACGTACCAATTGCGGAGGGAATCTTGTGATATGCGAGGTCGCAATTGGATTAGGTCAGCAGCGTGTAAAACCGCGTGACCCCAACACGAAGTTGGCAAGCTGCAATTCATTAACAAAGGTCTTGCAATGAGTTTGATCCTCTTTATTAAGGACTCAGCCAAACCATTTTGAGTGTGGACATATGGAACAGAGTGCTGAACTTCAATCCCCAAGGCCATGCAATAGTCATTGAAGGCGCGTGAAGAGAATTCTGCAGCATTGTCCATGCGAATTGATTTAATTCGACTTTCTGGATAATGGGCCTGTAACTTAATTACTTCCCTCATTATCTTGGCAAATGCATGGTTTCGTGTGGAAAGAAGACACACATGTGACCATCGTGTAGATGCGTCAATCAAAACCATGAAATACCTAAATGGTCCAGATAATGGTTGGATAGGACCACAAATATCACCTTGAATTCGTTCAAGGAACTGAAGTGGTTCAACTTGTATTTTGAGGTGCGAAGGTCTCAAAATTAGCTTCCCTGTGGCACATGATGTACACACAAAGTCTGATGACTGAGGGAATTTGGACTCATGCAAATTATGACCAATGGAATTGCTAGTAATCTTCCTCATCATTCCGATACCGGGATGTCCTAGGCGATCATGCCAAGTTTGAAATGCATCAACATTCTGGAAGATTACCTTGTAAGCAACATGTTCTACGGGCATGATGTACGTATAGTACAGTCCGCATTTACGAGAAGGAATTTTTTCAAGTACTTGCTTGCCATATCCGTTATCTTTTGTGAAGAGCAGATACTCTTCTTTGTTGTCTTCATGGGTTTCAATATGAAAACCATTCTTACGGATATCTCGATAACTGATTAAGGTACGTGACGAATCGGGATACAACAAGGCATCCTCAATTGTCACTTGTGTACCGTTTGGGAGGGTAAATATGGCACGTCCAGTGCCAACAATTACCGTATCGCGTCCAGCGATAGTCAAAATATCTCCATTCATCTTTTCGTAGTCTAAAATATTTCAACTCCCTCAGTATGGAGTTTGTGGTAGCACTGTCCACAAGGCATAATTCCTCTTCCATCGGATTGTCCCCGTAGAGAGCTATATATAAAAATGAAGAATTTTCAATAAGAAAACCTTATTTAGATACATAGAATACAATCTTTATTATATCAAAGTGCTGATACAATGTACATGACAACAACAATACTTATGTTCTTATTACAACATCACAAATGGACATAAAATAAAGTGATCACTAAGGAGATAGTGGGACTAGTCGAAGTCTCCAAACACGTCGTTTGAGGCGTACTCAATCATCATGTTCTCCGTGCTCATAGGGTCCTCGGGCTGCTGGAGAGTCATGGTGTTGCTAGGTCCAGGAGGAGCATCTTGCGAACAACCAGCTCCATTGGTGCCATCTGGATGAAAGTTGAAGTTGGCTTCAAACCTTTTCCCTTGAGGTGCCTTGCGTCCTTGGGATTGCTGGTAGAGTATTGCCAGATGCTTTGGGGTCTTGCACTTGTTAGTAGGATGCGTGTAGCATCCACACTTGTCACAAAGCCTAGTTTTGTCATACTTTTGCTTTGCGGTGCCTTTCCCACGGTCCGAGTTTTGAGGCTTCCTGTTCCGATTGCGCTTATGCTTACCCTTGAAGTTCGATTGGCTGCCGTTGAAGGCACCACCAAACTTTCTTCCGTTCGCGACATTCATATGAACTTCCGGCAAAGGTTGGGAACCAACCGGACGCTGAGAGCCATTCTTAGCAAGAAGCTCATCATGCTTTTCAGCCTGAAGTAGGATATGAATAAGGTCTGAATAGACCTGGTAGTGGAGCCTTTCAGATGGGAGCATAGTGGATAGAGTTTTTTCTATCTTTTCCGCATCTGTAGGTTCCTTCTCGCAAAAGCGCAACTTGGAACTTATCTTATGAACCTCATGATTGTAATCCCCGACGGACTTAAAGTCCTGGAATCGAAGATGAGTCCAATCATGAAGTGCTTCGGGCAGGACAACTGCCTTCTGCTTTTCATACCTCGTCTTGAGGGCCTGAAACAAAGTAAATGGGGATTCCTCCTCCAAATACTCGGACTTAAGATCCGGGTGAATATGATGCCTTATAATGTACAAGGCAGCATATTTCTGCTCTTCTCTCAGCGGTGCGGCTCCAGCCGGAAGGGGGTCGTCCGGGTTCTGGATGGCACGCACTATCCCACGGGACGCAAGAGCGATCTTGATGTCCATGGCCCATGTAGGGTAGTTGTGGCCATTAAGCTCGAGTGAATCGAACTCTTTTCCAGCCATCGGTTACCTACATGGTAAACCAGAGAATATTAATCTACGTTCGGTAAATTAAAATCCATCATGGTCATGTTGTAATGAACTATGCAAAATTAATGATGACTTCAAGAAGTGGACTCGAAATCATTAGTGTGAACTTCAAATTGTTAAGTATGACACATTGTAGATAATCTCCGAAGAATATTCGGAGTCCGTCTCGCAGCACTAGAGAGTATAATCTGATGAAATCAGTAGATACTCATACTTCTAATGCCTTATGTCATGACTTAATAAAATGTTTGGGAGAGCACATTGTTAAGCAATCATAGTGTCAAATATGACAAAATGTAGGCTTTAAACAATAGTGGTGATAATCTGCAGTGCAGTAGATCTGGCCACTACCTTGTGTTCCCAAAACATCAATTTAAAGAAATCACTTTGAATTTTGCATACCAATTCGTGCTCGTATCGAGTCAAAAATGACTCAATTAAGATGATGAATTTATCTATTGCAAGAAATTGTAAATCTCAATTGCAAACGGTGAATGTAATAAATCTCAACATGTGCACACACATGGAAATATATTACACCAAATATTTTTGGAATACACATAGTACTCGACAAATAAACAGTACTAAAAAAAAAAAACTTGTACTGAAATTTAGCAGAATCTATCATAGAACTTAATCTACTGCTAAAACTGTTATTAAAAGGTTAATATGCTAATATGCTGAACCAGAATAGCAAGCTAAAAAAATACTAGAAGCTACTGGTACGACCATGTGTAGGCCACTTTGGTCGATTTAGCAAGACACGGCATTTATTATTCTCGTCAGGATAAGGAGAGTGACTCAAGCGGTGGCCTCAATCACATCAATCCCCAACCACGCGACCTGCCCCAAGCAGCGGCCGAACGGCCGATTCACTGGCGATGCGCGGAGGTGCCACGCGCTCCGTCCATACCCTCTGGAGAGGATCCACCGGAGAGGCCAGGAGCCGACGCCATGCCGTTAGGGAGGCTGCTGGAGAGCCCGAGCGCGGCCGGGTTCCATCCACCGGAGCGACGTCCACGGCCACTCGACGGTGGGCTGCGCAGCGGAAGCCCAAGGTCGGCGAGGCGACGGCGCTGTCTTGTGATGAAGGAGGCGAATCGCGGCGTTGGTGACGGCGGTAGCGCGGCTTGAGATCGACAACCGCTGCGCTAGCGCGCGGAGTGACGACGACGGCGTTGGCGTGCGGCACGGCTTCGACCTCGACAACCGCTGTGCTTGCGCGCGGCGTGACGATGGCGGCGTTGGCGTGCGGCACGGCAGTTGTGGCGGCGCCCTCCATCTCGACAACCGCCGGGGTCGGAGACGGAAGGAGCGGTGCGACGGCATCGACGGCGGCAACGGATGTGCCGCCAAACTCGAAGACCGATGTAGGCGACCGCCCAGCGGCGTCCACGCCGGCGGCGGAGCCGTACCCGTGCATGGGGCAAATAATCCAGCCATGCCTCGAGCACCAGAACGCCGGTGGCGGCCCTGCCAACGCCGGGTCGGGGTTCTCGCCGGCTCGCGGTGCGACGGACGCGGAGGGCATCGGCAGGAGGGCGACGTCGGTCGCTGGACCGGTACCGCTCCGGTTGCGGACGCCCAGGCCGCGGAAACGACCCATGCTGTGGCGGCGCGACCGGTAACCACCGGCGCCGTGGCGTCGGCCGACGTAGAGGCGCCGGCCGTCGAAGCGGCGGTGCACTCCAAGACCATCCATGCGGCGACGAGCGCCGAAGCGGTGACGAAGGTACAGCGGAAGGCGAGGCATCTTCTAGTTCTCACCTTTTCTTGTAGTTCCGGCGATCGCCGGAGTTTGCCTGTTCTCCTTGATCTCGAAATCGCTCAGAGGAGAGCGTGCTGATAACGTGTGAAGAATAGAAAACCAGAGACAAGTGAATCGAATGAATCAGTTCCTTTATTGATGATTGGATTCACATATTTATACACGGGAGGGTCGGTTCCGGGAAAGTCGGTTCCAGGAGACGGCGCTCCAGAAATTCCAACCGCCTGACGGTTCCGTAATCGCTGATTACGGGAGCGGGAATTAACCCCTTAATTAACTATGTTTAATTAATTCTAACAAAGCGGTTGCTCTTTCAGTGGGCCTGCGCTACGCAGCCGTAGAGTCTGCGCAATTTGTGCCGATCCTACTGGAAGCCGGTATATAAGATGCTTTGGTTCTAACTAATTTATCGAGGTGGGACTAAAAGTTCCTTCGGTGCATCGCGCGTGGCCACTCAATGTTCTACGGGTCTGTGACTAAAACGCTGCGCTCGCTCCGTGGCACGGTTTGATATGTTATTTATTTGCACACAATAGTAGGTGTACAGATTCGACCGATCTAGCAAATGATCAGGTGAGCAAATTCGATTGAGCTAGAAAAAATGAACGTGCTGCCAAACTAGTAGCAGTAGTCAGGTGCGAATTTGGTTGAGCTCTTATGTGATATATAACATGAGGTAAAAATGTACTTTCTCTAACTTATATTAGTTGACTCAAATTTGTCTAGTGCCGAATATATCTAGCATTAAAACTTGGCTAGATATATTTATATTTGAATCTAAGTCAACTAGTATGGGTGACGGGAGTACGAAAATTTAGCCATGATAATAAAAAACAGCTCACATGGAACAAAACATTGCATGTTACAAAAAATAAAAATCTTTAACGAGATGGAAACAAATCGAACAAGGAACGAGCAACATATGCAAGTTGTAAGAAACGGAAATAAAACCGCGGATACAAACGGAAAAAAATTAGACCGGACAAAACAAACGAGAATGGATTTTATACTTGTACACATGGGTAGATGACCTATCATGGTGGTTGCGCTTTGAGATTTGTGCGGTAGTTTTTCAAATTTCCCCCTCTCACACATTATGTAAGATGTTCACTTAAATTTTTGCCCACATCATCCTGTATCACCTACAGAAAAAGGTACACAATAAAAAAACGTGGTAGCATGTACGGTTTATGATAACCCATGTTCGGCCACCTTTTCTAGTTTTCCTCTGCTCAGTCCACAATCGCCTCCTCCTAGCTAGCCCCCTGTTCCCAGGGCTGGTCCTCATATTTCGGGGGCCCGGGGAAAAATTAAAATATAGGGCCCCTTACTATAAATTTCTTTTTTTTAATATGCATGTATGCAATGATGAAAAATAAACTTCAAATATACCCAGATGCAATATCCACATAAAAATAACCATCTTTACATTTTACCTTAAATTTTTCTCCGTAAATTCATAGAAGCAAAGTCACTAGTGATGCAATCAATCAATCTTGTCTAATAACTTCTTCTCGATCAATAGAGTTGTCAAACCATTTAACCTCTTGAGACATTACTGATCTCAAATAGTTCTTCGGTAATTTCAACTTTGAAAAGCTTCTTTCAATTGATGCAATAGTCATGAACATAATAAGTAAGATATGATAGAAATAGAAATATTAGGATAGCAATCCACTTGTCTGACACTAAACGTTTACTCATCAATACTAGCAGATTCTATAGGAGATGAATTAAATATGTGCTCATGATCACTTACATTGTCATCATCCGCGTTGATGTCAATGTTGTCCTCTGTATCGGTATGATCTTGTAGATCAATATTACTCTGTTTCCCATAGAACTAGTGCCAACTTATCTGGATTTCTCGAAGTGTAAAAATTTATGAAGAGATCCTATATGTGATTCTATCAATTTTCGTTCTTGCTTCCTCTTTTTTTTTATTCTTAGCATCGGATTTAGGTGCCATAACCAGTTAACTACACTAAAAGTAGTAAGAAAAACTGGTACTAATCGGAACTAGAATTCTAGAATTAGGGCATACATCGATCAAGTCCGTATAGATTCAAAGAATTGGGTAGCGGGAATAGATGTTTTGATACCTTTGGCACAAACTGGGATCAGACCATCGGTGAATGGCCGTCCATGGAAATAACCGAGACGACTAGAGGCGATGTGCGACGGGCGATTGATTGTATGCCCGCGTTCCACTGCATCAACTGTGATTACCTGTTTACGATCGAGATGACGAGTTACGTGAACGGCCAAACGAGAGTCGCTAGACACTCGTTTATTTTTCTTTGGCGACTAGTTCTGCCACTAGATCTAATCGCATCCTTTGTTCCCTTTATTATCTTTTTAAATCTACACTATATAAAGCAATACCTGGAAAGGGCCCCCAATACTTTTGGGCCCGGAACGGCTGCCCCTCCAGACCCCCCCAAGGGCCGGCCCTGCCTGTTCCACTCCCTCTCATTTGTCTTCATCTTGCACAGTGGTGCTCTACTAGCTTCTACCGCGGAGTGCAGCGGAACCATGGTGCAGACGTGCGTTGTCAGCCTCCACGCTTCGGACTCAGTCGGGCGAGGGAGGCGAGGATCTGTATATGCTCTGCATCTTTGGCGAAAGCGGCGTTCTCCTCCTCCAGCAACACGACGAACATCTCCTCGTTGTCGGAGTCCATGGATCTGCAGCGAAGCCGAGCTACGACGAATTTTGGGCGGCAAAAGTGACGAAAAAAGGGGCGTCGACTGCAGCGAGCCTATCTAGAGGCATGGATACGACTCGGCGTGGTGGAGTTCGCCAGTGATGTCATGACGACAGAGGAAGCTGGAGAGCTCTTCACTGCAGTCTAGTCGAGTGAGTGTAGGGAAATGAAACTGTCTCATCGACAAGGTTGGCCCACGCCTGTTTTCGCTTTGTCCGGCATTTTCAGGGCGTTTCCAGCAACCAAGAATGGCCTGGAAAGCCTGGACCAAAGTTGGCCCAAATTCGGATTAAACCGGGGTCTTAGGAACATGATTAGGCCAATTTTCGACGTCCGGACCAAATATCGCCCTAAAATCAGTGTCATGTAACCCGAGTGGAGATGCTCTAAGCAATACAACAATTAATCGGCAAGCCTATCAATCAATCTTAATGGAGTAACATCATAATGTAAGTTAATCTTTGAAAGCATATTATTTATTGTTTCTTTACAATAAAAATTATACAATTATTTATTTACAATAAATATTATTTTATTAAATTTATCAGAAATTTTTTATTGGGCATACCGGTCGATAAAATCCTAGGCTCGCGACTGATTTTAGACGTATCAAAAGTGTCATGTTAGACTTAGATCGAAGGAGAACATACGCCCCAATAGCCTGCCTAGCGAATACCGATAATCCGATCGTGACAAAAAAAACACGTGCGGAAGAGTCCTAAACAGAATGAATTCAACCACAAGACCGAGTACGATTAGAAAAACCAAGTCGTGACACACATATATCATATATGTTATATACGTATACGATACACCGAGAAACAGGTGTACTAGAAGGACACTTTAACAACTAGGAAAGGCGGTTATAGAAAAAAAACTAGCGAAGGTTTAATCTAAAAAACTAGGAAATGATTTCCCTCCTAAAATCTAGAAAAGGAGATTTGCGTTCCAAAAACTGAGTCGTTATAGTGGCACTTTAACAAATAGTGCCTCTAAAAGAACTGTTCTTTTGAGGCATAAAAAAGACACAAATAGTTCAATATTGAGACATTAGACAGTGTCTCTATTTTTTAAAACATTAGAGACATTAACATGTGTGCCAAAAAAACTATCCATTTGAGGCACAACTAATGGTGCCAAAATCGGTCAACTATTAGAGGCACATTTGAGTGCCGCTAAAGGCAAACAATTTGTGGCACATTTATGTATGCCTTAAATGATATACTTTTAGTGGCATTTTGACAAATAGTGCCTCTAAACAATATATATTTTGAGGCACAATTAAAGTGCCATAAATAATTTAACGTAGAGGCACTAGAGTGTGCCTCTATTTTTTAAAATATTAGAGACACTATCAATAGTGCCTCAAAAGGCTAAACTATTAGTGGTATTTTGCCTCTAAAACCTTATATTTTGAGGCACTATTATTTAAAGTGCCACAAATAGCTATAATTAGAGGCAGTTATAAAACATGCCTCTAAGAAAAGTGCCTCTGATTCTTGAACGTGTCGTAGTGGGGGACGAACTCCATCGAGCGGTTCCCCTATTTTCTCCCTCCATGCCTTTTTTTCCTTTGCAAAACAAAAACGAAAATACAAGGGAAATTCGAAGTATGTCCTCAGCTATATATACCCACAGGGCAGAATCAATTTCCGAACTCGCTAGCTTGGTTCTGTCACCGGCGTCCATGCCTCGCCCCGCCGCTTCCGCGATCAATCGCCTCTACATGCTTTTTCAGATAGCATGTCAGTGACGACGGCTGCTCATGTCAGAGCATCTCCACTCGTCTACCCAGAAGGTTGACCCAAACGTTGAAATTATGCTCGAACGCCGAAAATCGGTCCAGTCGTGTGCTTAGGGACCTTTTTTCGGCCGGATTTGGACCAACTTTGGTCCGGACTATTCAGGCCGAACCCAGGATCCTGGGTATATGCCCTGGGGAGCCGGACGAAGCGAATTCGGCGAGTGGGCCAGCCTGTCAGCGACAGAAGCCGACTCGCTGCCATCCTTCCCACCATTTTCCTTTTCCCGCCCTCGCCGCTACACCCCTCCCGCCATTCTTCCGGCCTATAAAAGTCGTACATCTCGTCGTCTCTCTTCACAGTCCCTCACACCACCACAACTCCGGCGAACTTCAGACGTTCACACCTTTCTTCCTCCTCAGCTCCGGCGGACTATGGCCGTGGGCCGACGCACGTTGTCGGCGTGGGAAGCCCGGCTTCACAGCGAGGCGATCATACGGCCCCACCGGACACTCGTCTCCCCCTAGGCTGGAAACTCAGCGTCGGCGGGATCCTCGTTCCGCCGATGCCGGACGGAGAGGACCTCGCCGGAGAGATCCAGGCGGCTATCGCCGCCATGCAAGATCCAGAACTCGCCGGAGAGATTCAGGTCGCTATCGCCGCCATGCAAGACCCGGATCTCGCCGAGGATCAGGGCAACCTAGTCTTCTGGAGGCAGTTTTTCGCCGACAGGCGCCTTGAGCAACTCGCCCGACATGATGGACCTCCGGGCTCGTCGCCGCCTCCGCGTAACAACATGGCTTACCGCCGCCACTGGTGGAGCGTTCCAGGGCGGACTTTGGCCAGAGTCGTGGCGCACATCGAGGCCGGCAACAACCCTCGCCTCGGCCTGTAGTTGCGGCGTCTGGCGTCGACCACAGCGGCGGCGTTTTCTAGTTATAAATTCTGATGTACTTTGTGCCCCCTTGCCTACTTTAATAAAATTCCGCCTATATTCGGCCACATTTTGCCGAGTTTAAGTGAATTTAGCCGAACTTGGGAACTCGGCCTAGGTACGCGAGTGGGAAACTGGGCGTACCCAGGCCGAAAACACGATTCGTCCGGCCGAAAATTGGTCTGGTTTTTGGCCTGGGTACGCCCAACGAGTGGAGATGCTCTTATGCCAAGAAAATGTACTACTCCTCTGTCCATGAATATATGTCTTAAGTTTTTTAAATTTTAGATAAATCTATATACGAAATAGTGTCAGATTCATCCAAATTTTAATAAATTTAAGACATCTATTTTGAGACGGAGGGAGTACTAAGTATTGTCCGCGGGGCTGCCGCGAGGAGAAGTTGAGCAGCACGAACGAGGAGGATGAATGCGGGAAAAGACAAATAAAGCAGGGGATGGCGAGTATTACGGTCGGGATGGATTACAGCGAGGATTTACATTAGACCAGCCACACCGTGGTTGAGAAGCGATTCAAAGAAAACTATGAACCGGTTCCATACAGTGTGGAGGTCGAACCATACGAAAATATCCCTTGAATCGACTCAACTAGTTGGTTCGCTTCTAAATGAATTAAATAATGATAACAAAGCACACAGTCGCATAAGGAGTCTGAAAGCAGTGTAAATGTGCAGCGTTTCCATTTACTTTTGTTTTCTTTATGCATTCATGGGCCCACTAAGCGAACTCATACACTGCAGCTATTTCAGCGCCGATTCTTAGGGTGTGTTTGGTAGCCCGGCTGGGCTATTTTACCTGATACAAGCTGAGTCCAGCTATGTTAACCATATACAGGTGAGATTTTTATGTTGTGTTTGGTAGGTTGTATTAGCCTCGCTGAGTTCACTTCAGATCCTGTTTGGTGGGCTGTATGAATGGAGCTATGCCATACAAAAATAAAAAGCAATCGGGTCCCTGAAAACAAAAACAAAAAAGCAATCGGGTCCTTGGCCGGAGCTCCGCTGCTGCCACGCTCATCTTCCACGCGCCACCATCTCAGGCTGGCCGGAGCACCACCGCCCACAGGTCCACCTTCGTGCATCGCGGAAGAGCTTCACGTCGCACCGCAGCTCCATCGCCGTCGATCGGGCCGCGTCGGCCATGCAAGCTCGCGTCAAGCCCGTATGTTGAGGAAGATCTCCGCGTCAAGCCGCAGCAACGCCACCGCGTCGCGTCGGCCAGGCAAGCTCACATCGAGCCGTGCGTCGAGGAAGAGCTTCTGTCGCGCCGCAGCTCCACCACCATCGGCCGCCTCGGCCATGCAAGCTCTGCACCGCGCTGCAGCTCCACTGTCGTCGGCCGTCGAGCCCTGCGTCGAGTAGACGGGGGGCGGAGAGACTGCAGGAGAGCGAGGTAGCAGAGGAGAGACGAGGGCGAGGCAGAGGAAAGACCGAGCTGGGAGTGAGCGGAGTCGTGACCCCTAGCGGGCTGACTCGCACGCGCGGGATGGACCGGGCAGTGCTGGGTTGTGAAGCTCGATTTTAGCTTCGCGGGCGGGCAGGGCTGAGAGCCTCTTTTCGTATGAGGTGGGCATAGGCCAACACAACCGACCCGATCTAACAAACGGCTAAGTGTGGAATGGGTTAAGAATTTCTGAGTCCACCCAACCCACCAAACACACCCTTAGAATCTTTGAACCGGCGCACCAGTGTGGCTAGTCTTAGGGTTGTATTTCCGTTTTTGTTTTGCAAAGATAAAAAGGCTGTGGATGGAGAAAAAAAGAGTAACCGCGCTCGAGATGGATTCCGCCCACCCACGCCGCATGGATGGTCGCACGCGACGGGCACAGGCAAGCCGCTGAATTAGGCACATCGGCAACGCGGCGCTGCTATACATACGACACATTTGTTTAAGGTTTTCGTCAGATGCTACGTGAAGCAGTTTCGCATCGGCAAAAAGCACCGGTAGTGTTTAGCCTGCAGCTAGGCATTCAGATTTATACGTGACACGAGAACATAAAGTTCAAATAACACCAACATAATGTTGGTTTTTAGGCCTGGATCACACACACGCACGCAATCTCTTGAAAACCTAGTTCTATCCTTGCAAACGCACGCGAGAAAAAAATCATGAACAACGACATAATCACAGGGTTTGCTGACAGCTCAACTTGCGCCTTTTCTATTCGCAAAAAAAAAACTTGCGCCTTTACTCTCTCTTTTTCCTTTTAATTAGCATCCGGGGAATGACTCAACAAATGCCCCTACAAACCTGCCATGATCCATCCCACGTTCAAGTTCTAGGATCATGGGGCGTGTTGTACTATAACTTATGCCTAACTGAGACAACTACGTGATCACAACGTAAAATTAGCACGCTTCTCATCATTATAGAGAAGAGTGAACCTGAACATTCGACAGTTAGCCGACAAACACTAGAACAACTATAGTGGCCGACTAACCTGCCACCTGAAGAAAAAACAGAGTTGTGTAGCTGCTTTATTTCTACTAGAACAAGAGATGATTTCAACACATGGCACATACCACAGTAACCATCAGGGCGACCAAGTCACTAACTGTGTGTCGAGACGCAGAGAGGGAGCTTCCCAGGAGCTTCAAGCTTTCCTTCATTCCAGACAGCCACGTCGTCACGGAACTTCGGCATCGTGCAAGGACCAGCCCATAGGGTGGGACAAAGGGGATCTCTCCCTAGGCCCCATGATCTAGAGCCCTGGCCTAAGACTTGTTTATTACTTATCCATATTAATCTACAACATTTGACGTCCAACAGTATAGAATAATTCTAAAAATACCTCTAAGGAACGAAGGGAGTATATCTCTAAGGTATTTTCTACATTAGGGGGGGGCCATTGCCCCCCTTGACTCTAGGAAAGCTCTGCCTCTTTAAACAAAGAACACATGGTGTCTTCTTGCCCGTAGAAGTTGTTGTTGATAACATCGATTACAGGAGTGATGAAAGCTGCGCGAAGGATGTTGGAATCTCGCTGTCGGTATTGTTTCTTGAGAGGACGTTTCAAGTGATAGTAGTGAGTCGAATGCCAATTCCATAGTGACACTGAGGGTGAGGAGGGACGGGTTGATCCAGGTGACTTTATGGCGATCGTCAAAATGCACACCGATCCACCCGGCACATGCAACATTTCACATCCATTTTTCTTCCAAGTTATGTGGGTATCCAAGTGCCCAGCTATCAGCAGAAGGGACTCGACCTCTGAATCGCATGGTCCATGGTCGAGTCGGCAGACACTCCATGTACTATCCGCCTTGGCAACATCAGTATCCACGAAGAGGTCAACCACTGGTACTGGCCCCTGTAGTAGGTTTCCAAAGAGATGGACGACCATGAGCCTAGATAGCTGGGCGAGTGGCATCGGGACGACTCCAGTCGGCCAGGCCTTGGCCAGCCGGTGGGGGGAGGAGGTGGGGGAGGTGGGGTGTTCATCACGGTGATCTTCCAAGAGTAGGAACGCACAACGAGTTTTGATAGAGATGAGGTTTTTTAGGAGAGGTGGAGAGACAAGAACTTCATGCAGATGGATGGGTTTGGTGGTGGTGGGAAGAGTGTGGTGGACTGGCATGATGCACCCGTGGTCCATGCCCTGGCGCCCGCATGTTCCAGGCACCCGCATCCTTGGCGCTCGCCCCGGCGCCTCTGCTCCGTTCGCCCACACCGCCTCCCACTACGGTGCGCCTCCGGCCTACTACCACCATGCAGCCACCATACTCTTCCCACCGCCACCAAACCCATCCATCTGCATGACGTTCTTGTCTCTCCACCTCTCCTCAAAAACCTCATCTCCGTCAAAACTAGTGATATTTTTACGGTCGACGTAGAGATCATTCAGCGTGTGGAAGTAGGGGGACGAGCGGGGCCAAGGCCCCCCTTATGACAGCTTGCATCAGGCTAAATTTTCTGATTAAGAGGTGATTAGATGATCAAATAAGGCGAGATTAGCTTGACCGGCCCCCCTTTTAGTTGAATCGTGCCTTCGGACCTGGTTGGTGAAGTCTGGCATGGGACCTGTGAAGCTGTTGTAGCTGAGGATGAGGATTACAAGCGAAGGCGCTAGATCAGTGATGGAGTTGATTTACCTAGTAATTTGGTTGTTGTTGAGGTCTAGTGTCATGATCGCACTCCCTTTCATGATAGAGAAATCGGAGCAAGCTGTGGGAAAGGGAAGCCCACGGTGTTATTTGTGAAATGCGCGTGCAATGTACCATTGATTCCAGCATCGCTAGCATGGAACAAGCTAAGCAAGTCGAGCGAACAGATGTAGTCGGATAGATCCCATCCATCAATCGCCATGTTATTGCTGATGTTGTGTTCTTGAAGGCCGGGCACTGGGGAAAAAGAACTCAGGGCATGCTTGTAAATTGGTTGCTATCAACCCACAAGATCAAGAGCTGAGGCAGACCCATGAGCGGAACCACACCAGTGAAGGTGTTACCTCCGATAAACAGGCCCTCCATGCTAGACAATGTGTCTTTCTCGACTGCTAAAACTATGTATTGCGAGATGTGGTGTAGGACTCAGCTCACAGGAACTCTCTCGACGCTAGTTTTTTCTGTTTCCACTTTGTATTTCTTTTTTTGTTTCTTTTTCATTTTTTGCTTGTTGTTATGTTCTTCTCTTTATAATTTTTTCCCTTTACCATTTATTTATTTATGTCTCTTTTAATTTTATTTTTATTTTTGTTTTATTTACTCAGTGAACAAATTAAAATTTAAACCATTTTTCTAAAGTTGAAACAATTTCTAAATAGTGAATAATTTTAAAATCTAAACTTTTTTACTGGGTGATTAATTATTAGAACCTTTCTAGAATCAAAACAATCTTCAAAACTGGATATTTTTAAGTCATATTTTTTAATATACAGACCTTTTCAAAATCATAATCAATTTTTGTGAATTTTTAAAAATCTAACCTTTATCTAGTGAATAATTTTTAAAAAATGAACATTTTTTACTCATGAACTCTTATAAAATCTGAAACATTTTACCTGATGAATAATTTTAAAATCTAAACCTTCCTGAAATCACGAAGAAATTTCGAAATTAAATTATGAACATTTTTAAAATGTGAACCTTTATTAAAATCATGAACACACGTTTTTAAATAAGGTAAATATATATATATAATAACTTTTGAATATTCAAATCTTGCCTTTTCTAATGTTCTGTTTGAAATGTTACCTTTTTGAACATTCAGTTTTAAGAAAATATAACTTTTCGTGTACATTCACAACTCCAATTTAGAAGGCAAGCAAAAGAAAAAGAATACAGCCTAAAGAAATATGATTTGCCGTGTACTCGCTTGTAAGCTAGCTACCGTTATAGTTTTAAACGGGCTGCTGCTGCCTTGTGGGCTGCCGGGTTGGATGCTAATTGTGTAGGCCAGACGAGCCTAACACTCAATTCGACCGACCATAGGGGACCCTTCTCGGCAACATCCGCCACGATGCCGTGGAGCCCTTGGTCTTGAACTGGATCGGCCCATAGGATGAGCAAATGGTGGGAATTCTCTGTGCCATACCGTGCGGTGGTCCTGCCACATATTAGCAATGTGTATAAAAAAAATTTATTTAATATTTGAGTGTTATTAAAGGGCTTACTTATATGCATGAAAAGAAAAATCCAATTTCTAAGAGTAAGTCCACACTCCAAAAGTTTGAATCACACAAAAATAAATTAAGTGATCAGCTCAGCAGCGGTGTTGGATCACTTAGATGGCGAGACCCTCTCTCCAACATGCGTTACAATTTATACTAAAGAATATATTTCTTTAGAATGTCGTCAACAAATGAATGAACCCATTTTTATATGTAAGACATATTTGACCTAAAAATGACAATAACAATCCAATGATTTGGAAAACTATCCCCTTAAACAATAATATATTGTAGATTTTTCTTTTTGAGTATTCATAATTATAAACTAGAAAAATCTATCATGATATTCTTATGGAATACAATTTAGATATATCTACAAATAAAGCTAAGGATACACACATATAAACTAAATTCATACAACTGACACAAATTCATTAGAGGACACATATGGTTTTGTCTTTTCTTATTTTTCTCACATTTTACATATTTTTTTTAGATATTTTGAAGAAGCAATGTATTAAACACTAATATAACTTTTATTACGATGATCATAAATCGACAATAAATGTATTCTAAAATATATATAATTTAGTATAAATAAGTATATTTATTTTGCTTTGCCCGAGGACCAAATATATCCAATTGATCATTGAACTTGGAAATGGTGTCATAGACTGGCAATGTTGTTTCCCGAGAGGACTATGGCTTCAAGGGATCGCAACAAGCCGAAGGCCGAGTCCATGGTGCCACTGAGGTAGAGACATGACAGGTTGATCCCGATGACTTTGCGACGGTCGTCACAATGCACAACTATCCACCTGGCACATGCATCATTCCGCATCCAGCTTGCGGCTAAGTTCCGTGGGTATCCAAATGCCCTAGCTATTAGCATAAGGGACTGGACCTCTGGATTGCATGTTCCATGGCAGTGGCAGAGGAACAAAAAATTATAGCAAACTCGTATACATAAAGCATTGTTTAATTAGAAACATAGAGGAAGAGGAGGGGGCGAATGCCTCCCTCTCCTATATTTTTATTGCATAAAATATCAGTTTTTTCTGTTATTCAAGGATTCCAATCAACATATGATCACATAACATAAGGTAAATAATGGTTATTTAAATCATGTTCTATGTACAAATACTTTTTATTCTATTTTAAATAGAGCAATTTTACTTTGTAGGAAAGATAAAACAATAGCTAATTGTTTTCTTATTCACGTCATGTTATAGTTCTACGCATGATTATCTTGATTGTTCAGTTTATTTTCAAAACAAATACAGGACAAGCAAAGCTTTGTTTTCTCTCCTATCATACTCTTATGATTTGTATATATTGCATTCATTTGAATGTTCCATCAGGTATTATCCATCGGTTCTAAAATCGTGGTATCTAAAATACATATAAAATTTCTATGCGATAAACAAAGGAGCATCCTAGGATCAACTTGGAGTAGTTGACTTAAACATAATATCTTGGACATTTGCTTCCACTAGAATCATTTTGGAAATTTACCGGAAACATCCTTCTCATGCTAGTTCAAATTCAAATCAATACAGAAATTTCCAAGCCCTAATAATTTTTTGATAAATATTAACTTGTCACAATGCACATGAATAAGCCTCGCCCCCATTTTTTTATTGAGCCTTACGTCTGCCGGCTTTATTAGGCTAATAAATAATGTCAGCATTGTTGTGTGAAAGAATGGTATGCATCCCCTGTTGTAATCTTTGAACCTATTGGATTCCGAGCCTTAGAAATATATTGGTTTGAATTTTGTTTATCAAGTGTCATATTGGCGGTGTACTTGGGCTGGAATATGAGGTATTTGATTAAATGAATCGAGGTGCCACCAACATGGGCTAATCCTTCCCAACTTACTAACATACTTGTGATAGAAGTATAGAACTTGCATTTGAAATCAACGACAAGCACATTCAGGGTTGTTTAGTACTTTCTATCCCTGTAAGTTGTAGCATGTGACCTCAGAAGTCTAGCAGTCATATGTGTGCCATCGATTACCACAAGAGTCATGTCATGAAATGAAAGAACAGTGATGTTTCACAACAATATAATCATGTCATGGTGGCATGAACTAACATATAGAATTGCTCACAAAAAAATATAGATACCATATTGGGGTTTTTTGTATCTTCAATGGAGTTTAACCAATTGGTGCCTTGATCATCTCTTCTCTGAGCTCTCCAATCACATACAATACTTTCTTGAAATATCGGGATATTGTGTCACTAGATCTACTAAATATGTTTTGAGTCACTCTAAACCTATGGTTATGACCTGCAACATGGAGGAACATTACTACTTGCTCCCAGAGGTGTGGATGTTATCTTGTAACAACTACCTCCCTCTACGCGTCTTCACAAGATGACTAAAAGGGGCCATTATCATCCAAAGCATATTCCCAACCACTACATGTCGTAGTTATAGATGTTGTTCAGATTTCCTTGTCTCTCCCTATCTCGGGACAAGGTTGGAGCATAACTGACCACATCCATCGAATTGCGACAAACAACTCTCTTGTGGACCAAAACGATCCAAGCTTGAATCGCGGCTATGAGTGTTAATGCATGTATGAGAGGCTTCATTTGTGCCCTAATGAAATCAATTTTCATAAGTAGTGGTGAAATCAACCCTACACCTTACCTAATGACATAATGGGAGGGTGTGGTGCGGTGCTTGGCGAATAGGAGACAAGGTCCGGTGCCAGATACGAAGAGGTGATGGAGGGGAGGAACAAGTGTCGATACCATACGTCTTATATAGCAGCATTATTGTTGTCGGAGATCTTCGCCCAAGCTGTTTTTTTATATATAGAGAGAAAACCTCTACCTTATGAGGTTACAATGTGGATTTACATCCGGCAAAATACCAGTTGAGAACGAGGCAGAAAAAAGGAAACGAAAAAAGAAAAAAGAAAAGAAGGAGAAAAAAGGAGAAAGAAAGTCAAATTACAATACCTTATCAGCCCACAAAAGCGTCCCAACGGAATTTTTGTTGGACTTGCAAGTCCAAATCCTTAGATCTTGTGCAATTTGCTTGGCTAGATTGTTGTTTGTTGTCCTCTTGCCATTGATCACTATGTCATTTCTTGTTTTCCAAAGTTCCCATATACAAGCGGCAAAGCAGATTGTCCATGTGTTGTTCCTTGTCCCCTGCTGGACATGTTCGACAAATTCAGAGATAGTGTTGGCTATGATCGCATACTGGGCAAGACCCAACTTTCTCCACACCGAGGCCACGGGCCTGCAATGCAGGGCGATATGGTGGATGGATTCTAGCACAGGGCATTGGTCGCAACCTGCATCAGTGCACCAACATTTTGCAGTCATGTTGTCCTTAGTATTTAATCTCCCCTGAAAGCGAGCCAGAGGAAGATTTTTTGTTTGTGTGGGAAAGCCCTTTGCCAAATCCATTTATGTGGCTGCCAGGTTTGTCTACGGTCGCTAAACAGCTTATAGAAGTCAGCAGTGGTCGGCTCTTTCCCAGTCGTAACCATTTCTCTTTTGTCCCCTTCATCGCTTAGTTGGGTTTGCTGTAGATCTAGCATAAGGTGTTTGGAGTTGTTGTTCGATCGTCTGAGAGAGTGGAGACAGCAGTTTCGGTGCCCAGACGCCATTGTTCCGTTGTGATTCCACCGTGCAGTGTGGATCTTCTGCAAAGGAGTATAGGATTGCATAAAGAGTGTAGAAACGACCTCTAGCTGTCCATTTATCATGCCAAAAAGAAATTTTGCCGCCAACGGCCAGGCGACATGATGTTGCGTTTTGCACCGTGGGGATGAGGGACTTCAGTGATCTCCAGAATGGTGTGTCATGTGGTGTTGGAGTGTGTGGTATATTGTTTTGTAAGGACCATGTTGTCATCCATGTGAAGCAAGGACCTTCATTAGCTGATAATAATTTCGAGAGCAGTGAGGCCATCAGGGCTTTGTTATGCAGGGCAAGGTTTCTAATGCCAAGGCCTCCCTGCTCTTTTGGCATTGTGACCACATCCCAAGATACTAGTCATAGCCCCCCCCCCCCCCCCCCCAAAAAAAAACTTCCAGCTTGTTTTTTCAGAGAAAGGCTCTGCAGAGCTTGTTTATAGCTTCTATACTTCCTTTGTCCCATTCAATGTAGGCCATGAAAAAATTTGGAATGGAAGAGAGAACCGAATTGATCATTTGAACTCTGCCAGCAGATGACATGAGCCTGGGTATCCATCCAGGCAGTCTCTTGACAACTCTCTGTATAACATGTTGTAGCAGGCTCTGGGGGATCTTAACACTCTGACAGAGGCATCCCAAGGTAGGTGCATGGAAGTTGAGCTATAGGGCACCCTAGGATAGAGGCCACTTCCTGTGATTCTTCATGTGTCATGTGTATAGGGGCGAAATGTACTTTTCTGTTAGTTAATGTGCAGTCTAGTGAAACTTGCAAAGGCATCAAGTAGTCTCTTGACGAATGTAGCTTGCTCAGCAGACCCATGTAGTATCAGTAGTGTGTCATCAGCGTATTGGAGCGCAGGCAGCGGTGCACCCTATTGTAGGCAGGGGCGGACCCATGTAGAGTCGAGTGGGGGGCAGTGGCCCCCACTCATTTTTTTCAATTTTAGTGCAATTCATTCATATTTGAATAAAAATGGTTCTAAAATTTTGAAATTATACTAGGAATGTCCCCGCTTATCTAAATTTCCCCCACTGAAATTTTTGGTAGGGTCCGCCCCTGATTGCAGGGGGTGGATCAAGTAGCCAGATGCATATGCTTTTTAACCAATCGCTGGAAGATGTCAGCCACTAGTATGAATAGATATGGTGATAGTGTATCTTGAATTTCCTTCCCACTTTTCCATTAATCATAATTTGTGCATTGGATGTTTTCAGAAGCTCTCTAACCCAGCTGATCCATTTCTCTGGGAACCCTCTTGCCGCCATAGTATATAGAATATCCTCCCAGTGGATTGTGTCGAACTCCTTTTAGAAATCTAATTTGAGGAAAATCACTGCCTTTTTTGTTTTGTTGGCACACTATACCGTCTCAATGGCCGTAGCAAAGTTTTCAACAATGGACCTCTTCTTGATGAAACCCGATTGCATATGATCAACCATAGACTTTATTTTTGGCTGCAACTTGTTTGCCAATACTTTGGCAATCAACTTAGGTATGGAGTGTTGCAGCGATATAGGTCTGTAGTCCTTGATTTCCTGTGGTGAGTCACACTTTGGCAACAGTGTGATGAAAGCGAGGTTGACTCCAGTCAAGTCCACCTCCTCATTGTGCAAGGTTGTGAAGAGATGTAAGATATCCTCCTTTAGTTCATTAATGTAGAATTTAAAGAATTCATTGGTGAACCCATCTCGACCAGGGCTTTTGTTCGGAGGTGTCTTCATAATAGCACTTCTAATTTCCTCCCATGAGAAGGGGTCATCAAGATCAAGAAGATTTATGTTGTCCCCACTGTACAGGTGCTGTAGGTTGATGTTTGGAGTCCAAACTCTTGCTTCGGCAAACATTTTGGCAAAGAAACTCTTGCAATGTTGAGTTTATCATTATCCTCGAAGAATTCAGTTCCTTCTGGACTTAAGAATTTCATTTTATTTTCCATGTATCTATAGGTCGCCATAGTGTGGAAGAACCTGGTGTTATCGTCGTCCAGTCTGCACCATTTTATCTTTGCCCTCCTCTTCTGACGAGGTTTCGACTCGTCAATGCCCATTGTTATGGACTTGGGTTTTGGAGAAGATGGGGATGCTGGAGATCGTGGAACGGTTAACAGACAAGCAACCAGGGGACACGAGATTTACCCAGGTTCAGGCCCCCGGAGGTAAAACCCTACTCCTGCTTTTCTGCTCTTGATTACGGCGGAACCGAAGGTTACAGGGGTGCGCAGATTCGATCTGGCGTGGAGGTGCGTATGCGAAAGTATGAGTCGAGAGAGATCTGTAGATCTGTTGTGGTCTAGTCTATCGGGGGGTGTCTCCTCCTCGTTGGCCCCTCCTAGCCTTTATATATGGGGAGGCTAGGTCTCGGGTACCGATACGAGTAGGTTACAAGTTGTATTCAAACTCTAGCCTTGAGCTTTACTTGTCTTGTGCGCTTGAGAGTCCGTGTACATATGGGTTTCATAGCAGCCAAACCGTCATAGGCGTCATGGACCCTGGTAGGTCGTCGAGTGGGCCTTCCGTCGGGCTGGACCAGGTATGCTAACATCGGGTACCCGCAGGGTATAACCATGTCAGTAGCCCCCGAGTGTTCAGTCGATTCGTAGATTCGGTTGAGGACTCTTCAATCCTTCGGGTGCATCTATCTCTGTCTTTCAAGAGAATGTGTAGGGATTGTTGATGTGTGTGCCTGACTCTCCCGACGGATCAGGGTCAGTTAACTGTCTTAGGATAAAATAACACGATCTTCTTCAGATTCGAGTCCCTCGACTCGAACCCGGAACATTGGCTGGCGTAATTCGACTCAGGCCGCGGAGGACTTACAGGAGTGGAATTCCAGTGAATTTAAATGATGTACCCAAGCGTTAAATCAGATTTTTCATCGCTACGGCGCACGGATTTTTACTAGCGAGCGCGCATTGTGCATTACCAGGCCATCAGATGGTATCTGTAGGTCTTATCTTTGCGTCGTAGACGCAGCATCCGAATGTTTATCACCGTGGAGGTGTTTCGGGTGGCCAAGGAGGATGTTGCTCACTTAGCATTAATTGGGGCAGAGTTGCCGAAAAGCTTTTTCATGCTGATCCGAAGGATCGCAGTCGAAGAATTCATAGGGTGCGTGACCAGCGCTCCCTATGGGAGTAGCCCCCGAGTGTCTGCTCGAGTCGTAGACTCGAGCAGAGACTTTAGTTCAGCTGTTGCTTGCTTCAGGTCCGTAGGACACAATTTTTTCGGATGCTTGAATCAATCCTCCCTATGGGAGTAGCCCCCGAATCCATAGTGGAGTCGCAGACTCGGCGTAGGACTCGAAGAAAATAGGTCATTGGCGTAGTACGCTATTCATGCTTCGGGTGCGCGGCCAGCGCTCCTGATAGGAGTAGCCCTCGAGTGTCTGGAGGGGTCGTAGACTCGGGCAGAGACTCATGCGAGGAGAAACCACTGGCCCAAAAGTACTTCGAGTCAGCGTCTCACACATAAGGAGCAGGGAATCAACGATGAGGAGTTGTGCAGCGTTTAGCCGGAAGGACTCGACGTTGCGGATGAAGTCGACGCCGTTTCTTCTGTCGGGTGCGCGGCCAGCGCCGCTTTTGTCGATGATTGATATGATCATTCGAGGAATGCTTCGACTCGGGTCTTGGCGTCTGTTGACGTGACCGGCACTGGTCGACTCCGTTGGAGGACCCGATAGAATAGCTCAGCGCATTTGACATCCTTATAAGCTGCAAAAAACATAAAGAATTGTAAAGTACTTGTATCTTGTAAGGAATATTTGCCTTTCGGCTTGTATAGCAAGATTCTGGTGCCGGTCGGGTCGACACTTTTGCAATGTATGCTAGGCCTTTTCGTTAGCCTGATTACCCTTAGTCTCATTACCTTGCCGAGGCACTCGGAGTTCAAGGATTCGACTCGGGCAGAATCAGCTACTCAGGCTGTCGCGTATGAGATGCTCGAGTGCGTGGAGCCGATGGCACATTAGGTTACTCGAAGAGGGTGCAGCCCCGAGTGTTTCGAGTGCGAGTTTAAAAAAATCAGCTCTGGGTAGAGAGAAAACTTAGCTTTGTCGGTTGTCGTGGCGAAGTTGACGCGGTAGCGGGTCATACGGCGGATCGTAGTCATAGCAGCGACGGGTTCCTGGGATCGACGGCGGCAACGAGTTTCACATCCGAAGATTGTCGCAATCGAATACCACACCGGGTCGCCGCATCCACAAGACGCAGCGGGTCGTTGGAGCCGAAAGAGCTCCGAGTCACAGGAGCCTAAGGCCGTAGTGGGCCGCGTGGCGGAATCGGCACAGCCCTTGGGTCAATGGATCTGAAGACCGTAGTGGATTTTCGAAGTCAATTGCCGCAGAGAATTCCGCGTCCGAAGATTTCCGCAGTCAAAGATCACACTGGGTCACCGCAAACAAACATCGGGTCACCGCACACCGGGTGGTGGAATAATTGATGTGAAGCATGTCCACGTTCTTTGGTCTCCATGGATCGGATCACGCATAGCAGGCGAGACCATGGCCACGATGGTGTTAGTCAATTCTTTTCTTAATTTTCCTTTGGAAATAAATCTTGACCTTTTCTTGCTCCTAGTACGTACGTACAGTATTGATTTCCTGTAGAGCAGCCTTGAATTGCTACCTATCCGTCCGGTTATGCTTGTGTGCATACAAAAATCGGGTGGCCGTGCGGCCGTAGGACCCAGCGCAAATTAATCTGATGCATGGGATATGCAGTTGCTGAACTCGCTCCTTGCTTCTTTAGATTCAACAAATAATAATCTTGTATAGGGACTTGATCCATCGGACGACTAGCTTTGCCTTGATTTTCCTGACCGCGTGTGTTTGCGCTGATACGAGTCTCCACTAGCACACGCAGCACCACAATGATTTCGATTACAAGGATCGGAGGCTGCAGCCGGCCGAACTAATGGCCTCAGTTCAGCTGCACGTTTATTCTCATAGGTTTTCCGGTGAAAACGTCTTGCAGCTGGACGACGGGCGCTGATCTAGACGTGTGCCTCAGCATAGAATACGGTCATGGAGCCTCTACCGACTCATAGGGATCTGACCGTCATGGCGACACTGAAAACACCGGCCTGGTGGAGTTGATCGATGGCGATCTTGAAGTTGAGACGTCGAAACAGATCTGCTCCTTAGAAACCGATGAATCGTAGATCACAAGTGATTGGACCGTCACGATCGCAAATCAGCGCCCCCAGTTCCCACAGACGGCGCCAATTGACGAGGTTTCGACTCGTCAATGCCCATTGTTATGGACTTGGGTTTTGGAGAAGATGGGGATGCTGGAGATCGTGGAACGGTTAACAGACAAGCAATCAGGGGGCACGAGATTTACCTAGGTTCAGGCCCTCGGAGGGAAAACCCTACTCCTGCTTGTCTGCTCTTGATTACGGCGGAACCGAGCAACACCTCCAAGAAGGAAAGCGACGATGACGCCGCTGCTGCCCGGATCGTTCCAAGGGGACTCCCCGGAACCAATCCTGGGGTTTCCCCCGGTCCACAACGGGGGGTGGGGAAGAGGGATCTCCGCCTTCCTTGGAAGTGATGGGGATATGCCTCCGGGTATCCTCGGGGCGTTCCGACCGCCCAAGGGCTGGCGAGTGGGCTCGCTGCGGCGAGTGGATCAAAGCCCATCAAGGTACCAGGCGACTGGAGGTCGAAGGCCCAGGCGAGTAGATAGGCCCAGTCGGTCTGAGTTAAACGATTGACAAAGTTGTAACCGAATCGGTTGAGATATGTAAACCCTAGGGGAGGTAAGCCTATATAAACCTCCCTAAGAGGTGAGTAGAGACACGTTCCCTCATACACCCAAGCAACTCGCCGCCTAGTCGCCGAGTTCGCCCATTGTAAACACTTCCATAATACAATCTAGCAGGAGTAGGTCTTTACCCTCCGGGGGGCCGAACCTGGGTAAACCCCTGAGTCTTTGCCCTCATCTCGCACCGCAGATGGCAGGCCGCCCTTGCCCCTCGTTCTACTACTCGCTGCCGATTGCAGCATCTGCCGTGGTCATTCCCTCGACAGTGGCGCCCACCGTGGGGCCTGGCCGGTCTGGCCGGTGTTCTGCGGCGAGAGCCAATCTGCCCATCAACGAGACGGTCGCCACCGGCCGCATGATAGCGATCGGCGAGATGCTCCAGATCTTGCCGAGCAGCTACGTCCCGGCGGCGCGACCCGTCACACACAGCGTGATCCTGCCAGTCGGCACGATCAGCCTCTTCGTCGGCTTCACCGACGTCGTCACCTCGGAGGACTCGGCTCGCATCCGCGAGTCGCCACCACGCGATCGGCTCTCCGAGAGCCAGATCCGCACGATCCACCGCCTCGCCTCCGAGTACAACTCGGCCCACAGCAACGTGGCCGAGAACTCAGCGGCCGCGGAAGACGCGGCCCTCACCGACGACGCTGACTCGGCGACCCCGGCGTCACTCGCCGGATCCATCACCGCGGCCTCGTCCGCGGGCTCCATCGTCCAGGTCTCCAACGCGGGAGATTTCGAGGACCCCTCCATCCTCGGGATCTTCGAGTTCGACTCCGGGTCGGAAAATTCCGCCGACCTCCACGACGGTGCCAGTCGCCACGCCGCAACCTACATGGCCACCGGCACCGATCCGCCGGAGGACCTTTCTCCACCGATCCTCCTAACGCCACGGCGGCGGAGGTCGAGAACTCCGCTGAAGTTGGCGGAGGCGATGCAAAGAGCGAGGCGGCGAAAAATTTCGCCTCGGCAGGTGATGACGCAGAAGCATCACGCTACCACCAGCCGGATCAGGTCACGCTGAACCCCACCGTTCAGGCGTGCCACGAACCGACGATGAAAGCGACCGGCGTGCATAGCGGCCGCGCAATCTGCGAAAACGCGCCCAGAGGAAGCAACCGACCTCCGCCAGGATCGACGGCGATGGGTGCCCCACCACCCAACCGCACCCCTCCCAGGGACCAGCCTCGGATAGTCGTCTCCTCACGGGAGCGAGACGCTAACGGCCTCCCACTGTTCTCCACCCTGATGGATAACCTCGTGGCAGGGCGGCAGCCGATAGCATCACGGCCACCGGCAACGGCGCCTTACAAATCCAGTACGTCAGGGCCCTACTCGCGAAGGCCGTGGAACAGCAAAAAGCAGGCGCCGACTCGCAAGGGCGAGTGTACTCGCGCTCCTCGGGAAGCAGGGCGGCTTCAAGCGGCCAGCGGTGGCAAACACCCTCAATTGCCCGCCACCAGAGCCTGCAGCTCCAACGACGTCCCGCGAATGCGGCCTCTCCAACGATCCCAGGCGGCGACCAACCTCGTCGCCGCTAATGGAGAGCCCATCGACGCCGACTCACATCATCAACAACCAAAACTGGCGCCGCCAGCCGACGACTGCGGCACACCTAACTACTCGCGCGATGGCGAGCCTATGGGGTCGCCGATCGACTAGGGCCCAAGTGCCGGACCAATGATCCGAGGAAAAGTACCCACCAACTTCAAGGCGCCGAAGGAGATCGAAAATACGACTCCTCGTCACGACCCAGCGGTCGGCTCGACACATACCTCATGGCAATGGGGATCGCGGGTCACTGACCTACTACGCCCGTTACCTCCCACGATGATGGAGGGGCGTGCATGCAATGGATCAACACGCTCCCCGTGATGTCGACTCACGGGAGGAAATGCGAGACGCCGTCGAGCACTTCGAGTGCTCCTACACCCGCCACCACCATCGAGGACCTGGAACGATGCGTCCGGGGACCCGCGAGTCGACCAATCGGGTCCAACGGTGGCAAGAGCTCGCCTGGCGGTCGGCATCCACCCGGACACCGCGATCCATTGCTTCAAGACCTCGTGCGCTCAGCCTCTAGTCGCCAAGCTCAAGCGACACGCCCGCACACTCGACAACATCCCGACCTCCTCGAGATCGCCAAGCGTGCGCCGAGGAGGATCCCAACCAAGACGTCGACGACGAGACCGGAGAACAACGCCGCCGGGCGGCAACGACGGTGGCCCCGAACCGACCTCGCTACAGCGGCACTCGCCTCACGAGCAAGCGCCGCACGACGGGCGAATCGACTTCGTCGCCAACGCTGGCACGCATAACGCGACCCCAAGAGCTACCGCCGTGGCGGAGGCAACGACGCGGCGGGAACTACAAGAACAAGCCAAGGTTCGATCCGCGGCCCTCCTTAACCAACCATGTGCGTTTCACGGCAGGAAGGAAAGCCACGCACACCACCGCCGACGCCACACCCTCGGGGAGATCGAGAAGGCACGGCACGCGCTGGAAGACACCGACAACGACCGCGAATGGCGGAAAATTGACAAAGTAGCGGCTCGCTCCATACCTTCACAGGTTTCAACACGAAGCGAGAAGAAGGTCATCGCCGCCGCCGTCAATGCGGTGGCCCAAACAGACGTCCCCGGTTCCTCAACTGGTCGGAACAGCCATCACCGGAGCCGGCAAGACCACTCGCCACGCGCGCCAGTACCGGGACGAGTCGCCTTGGTGGTCAAGCCCAAGGTCGGCGACTCGGCTCCCCAAGACAGCGATGGCGGCAGCTCCATCAACATCCTCTACCTCGACACCTTCAGTGCTGCGGCTCCCGCGATCGATGATCGAACCACCCACACCACGTTCACGGCATCGTCCCGGTCGGAAGGCGTACCCGATCGGCAAGGTCACGCTACCGTCACCTTCGGTACTCAGCGAACTTCCGCACCGGCGGATCGTCTTGAGCTGGTGCCATTCGACAGCCCTTACCATCGTCCTAGGGCGCCGGGCGTTCGCCAAATTCATGGCGGCGCCCCATTACGCGTACAATGCGATGAAGCTCCCCGGGCCATGCGGAGTCATCACCATCAACGGCGACCCCGACATGGCCGCCCGAATCTGGCCAAAGGCGAACTTCGCCCGGCGCCATCATGCGGCGTAAACCAATCACGCCGAGCTCGCCAAATACGCGGCGGGTTAACAACGACGACCCCACTATACTCAATAAGCCAAACTCGGAGGGCGCAAACACCTCAACCTTCGAGGCTACGACGCCTTTTCGCCTTTGTTGAGCTGGTCCCAGGCGACTCCATCCAGACGGTGACGATCGGGACAGGCATGAGCCCGGCATAGGAAGGCGCGCTCATCGAGTTCCTCCGTGAGAACAGGTACATCTTCGCATGGAAACCCTCCGACATGCCTGGTGCCCCTAGGAGCTCGTGAGCACAAATTAACGCCGACCCCAAAGTGCGACCGGTCAAGCGGCTACGGCCCTTCAACGAAGAACGCCCGTCGCAATCGCCGAGGAAGTGCAGCGTCTACCGCTGCCGGCTTCATCCGCCAATTAAATACTCAAGTGGTGGCAAACCCAGTCTGGTCGAGAAGAAGAACGGGACACGGAGAATGTGTATCGACTACACACTGACAGCGGCCTGCCCAAAGGAGCAGTTCGTCCTCCGCGGATCGATCGGATAATCGACTCCACCGCGGGCTCGAGTCTGTGTTTCCTCGACGCCTACTCGGGTATAACCAGATCAAAATGGCTGTCGAGGGCGAGGAAAACGGCGTTCATCACGCCATTCGAGCCTTCGCTACACCGCCATGACCTTCGGCCTCAAGAACGCCGGAGCAACCTACCAGCGGTGCATGCAAGAATGCCTCGCGAGCCAAATTGGCGCAACATCCACGTCTACATCGACGGCGTGGTCGTAAAATCCGCCGCCAAGGCGACCTACTGCCGACCTCGCGAGAGACCTTCGCCAATCTGAAGGTACAAAATAAAGCTCAATCCAAGCAAGTGCACCTTGAGTACCCGCCGGGCAACTCTTTGGATACGTCGTCTCCAAGCGAGGGATCGGCGAACCCAACGAAGATCGACACGATCGCCCGGCTCGGCAAACCCGAGTGCTGCGGCGTCGAAGCTGGCGAGTAGCGGCTCTCGATCGTTTCATCCCCGCTTTGGCGGCGATGCCCTATACCGCCTAATGCGCAAGAACCCCACCTTCCGATTGGGACAAGGAGGCGAGGCGCTCGCGACCTCAAAAGGTGCTACTCGCCGCACCACTACTCGCAGGTGACAAAGAGCCCATGCTGGTTTACGTCGCGCGGCGTCCGAGCGTCGTCGTATGTAATGGTCGTCGAATGACCGGAGGAAGGAAAGGGCGCCTGGTCCAGGCCGGTGTACTACATCAGCGAGGTCCTCACCGAGTCGCGCCACGATACCCATACCAAAAACTGGTATCGCGGTCTTGAGGCTCGGTGGCGCTGCCGCTACTTCCAGAGCACCCGATCACGGTCTTCTCCTCACCACTACAAGATATCATCCGCAATCGCGGCGGCCGGCGGTCGCCAAGTGGGCGTCGAGATCGGCGTCCACAACATTAAATCTGAGCCAGGCGATTAAGTCGCGAGCATCGCCGACTTCCTCGCCGGGAGGAGGCCCAGCGGAGAAGCCGTCGTACCTCCATTCTGGAGCCTGCACTTGACGGGTCCAAGAACGCAGACGGCAGAGGGGATAGTGCCGACCTCACCAAAGGCGACAAGCTCCGCTACATCCTCCGCCTCGAATTCACGCCGCACCAACAACATGGCGAATCGAGGCCCTACTCCACGCATGCGAGCCGCAAAGGAGATGAGCGTCAATCGCCTTCGATGCTACGGAGACTCCGACCTCGTTCGGGTCAAGTCGCGGCACCGCAACGCCGTCTCCCCTACCATGGCGGCATCGCCAAGAGGTGGACAAAGTGGGCGGCCACTTCACGGCTACTCTGCCGAGTGGATCGGCAGAGGAAAACGAGGAGGCCGACGCCTCTCTCGCATCGGTCGGCTCGACTCGCACCACCCGGCGTGTTCCTCGACACCATCTTCACGCCATCGTCTCTCCCGAAGGAGATCGACATCGGAGTCCCGCTCCAACCAGAGGCAGCCTTGGTCGCACTCATAACCGAGCCTGACGATTGGACCAAGCCCTACGTCGCCTACCTGGAAACTGGCACCCTGCCAGCAGACGAAACAAATGCTCGAATGATCGCCGATGCAAGTCTTATACCATGATCGACGGCGAGCTACACAAGCGTCCTGAGTGTTCAACGCGTTGCGTCCAACCAGGTGAAGGACGCAAAATCCTCCGACATCCACTCGAGACCGCGGCCATCACGCCGCCGCTTCCTGGTCGCCAAGGCCATGCGACACGGCTTCTCTTGGCCGCGCCGATCTGTCAACATCGTCCGATGCGCCGGATGCCAATCGCCAATCGAGACGCATCGAAGCTCGGCGCTCAAAACAATCCCCATCACCCGCCATTCATTGTGGGGCATGGACATGGTCGGCCCCTTCAAGAAGGCCCCTCTGGTTACACCCACCTGCTGGTCGCCGTCGACAAGTTCACAAAGTGGATAGAGGCCAAGCCAGTCCGAAATGCGACGGGAAGACCGCCACCAAGTTCCTCGCGAGCTCATATACCGCTCGGGTTCCCCAACAGCATCATCACGGAAACGGCACAAACTTCGCCAAGGAGCAATGGCGAATTTTGCGAAGAGCACCACATCCGCTCGACCTCGCGCCGGTCGCACATCCGGAATCAATGGCCAGGCGAACGGGCCAACCAAAGCATCCTCCACGGCAAGCCGCGACTCCAAATACCACTCGAGCGCGCTGGATCTTTGGGTTGACGAGCTCCCTCCGTCATCCGGGAATCCGCACCTCGGTCAATGTCGTCGACGGATTCACTCCCTTCTTCATGGTCTGGCGCCGAAGCGATCATGCCCGACCTCGAACACGACTCGCGGGTCGCCCACTATCGGAGGCCGAAAGCAGGCTGGCCCGCCAAGACGGGCTCGACCAACTCGAAGAGGCACGCGACCTCGCCCGATCGCGACCGCCATCTATCGCCAAGGACTCGCCGCTACCACGGACGGGTGAAAACCCGCACCTTCCGGGAAGGCGACTGGTCCCACGCCTCATCCAGACAAGAAGGGCATGCACAAGCTCTCCCTCCGTGGGAAGGCCCGTTCACTATCGGTAGCGCCAGATGCAACGACGCCTACTACCTCGTCGACGTCCGCGGGGACGGCGAACTCGACGTCAAGCGGCCATGGAACGTAAATCTCCTCCGGAAGTTCTATTCCTAGAACCCCACATATGTACTCTACAGTCGCTATGAATAAAAGAAATGGTTACCACAAAATTCGTCTACTCTCCATGCCTTGTGCCACTCGCACTCGTAATTAACAGCGTCATGCTAAAATACAGAAGTCAACCCTTGGTGCAGCGACCGGCACGGCTAAGTAGTGCGATGTAAGAGCACTGAGTCATTTCAGGTCTTGCATCGTCACTAAAACGCCAATCCGAGCCCTATCGAGTCGCCTAGCCCGACTGGTTTCTGAACCAAGACATCATCCTCGCTTCTCAGCGACCTGGTCCTCCGCATCCTCGGCATAGCGACTCGAGCGGCTAAATACCACGCTCGGGACTGAATACCGGATTCGTCGATCGGACAGGAAAACGCCAAGTAAGAGGCGTGCGGGACTCGCCACGCGATCGACCCACGGGCGAGGCGGGCGGCGCTCACCAACGCTCGATCCTCAACCACCCTCGAGTCGCGCCTTGAACTACCAAGTACCACGCTCGGGGACTCGGCCACCCGGCCCGTTCGCGTCTGGGAAAGCGGTAAAGTCTGAGCACTCAAAGTCGCCTTGCGGCTCTCTCGAGCTTCAAGCGAGTCGACTCAACCAACACACACATGATAAACAACAAAACATCATATAAGGGAACCCCACAAAAGGCGGATGCTCGGGGACTCACCAAAATCAATCCAAAACACGCAAACAAATAGCAAAATGAACACAACGTTCCATTCAATCGCATATCGCATTGTCTTACATTACAAAATATGCCTACTCGGCGAACGCTGCTAACACATTTGGGCAAACTAAACTACTCTGCGAGGCGCCAGCATCCCGGCGCTTACGGATGAACGCGGTGTACGGGTTTGATGGATACATCGTCAGCTCGCCCGCCATCGCCGAGCGGAAAGGCTGCTCAACCTTGAAGTCGCGATGCGGCGGCTCGGGGTCGTTCGGCGCGACGACCGTTTCCTGGGAAGGAAGGAGGTCGCCCATCGACGCAGCGCTCCGAGTGCAGCGGCGCGTTCCTGCTTGAGAACCTCGGACAGATCCACGCGCCCGGTCGATGAAGGGTATCCAATCGTCACATCATCGAGATCGAAGTCCTCGGGGAAGTGGGCGATCCCAAGGCTCAAGGCCGTCGACGCTCCGCGACGAAACGCCGACCGCGTCATGAACTCTACGACCGCGGGCGCCTTCTCCAAGTACTCCCACACCTCAACGAGGTCACTGGGAATAACCTCCGTAGGCGACATCTCTTGGAGGTAGGCGTATGCGGTCGCCGAAGCGTCGCCGAGTCGACGAGCATGCTCACGCACTCCCTCGCGTCAAGAGTTCGCTTCTTCTTGGCAGCCAATAACACGACCTGCGAGAAGGAGACAAGTATGAGTACAATGGAAACCACAAACAGACAATCATAAGGCGGAAGACGCACTCACCAAGCAATGGTAGGCGAGCCCGTGATGAAACTTTGAAGCGATGTATGGTCGCCCGAAGCCCAACAATGAGGGCTTCAGACGCCTTCGATTGTCCTCCGCGCAATGGCGGCCTTCGCCGCCTGTCGCCGAGCTTGCTTCTTCTTTGCCTCCGCGATTCGCGCTCGGTCGGCGATCTTACGCTCGGCGGTGCCCAGACCGCACCGCCTCGATTCTCCAGCGAGGACAAGCTCTGGCGAGCCACCTCGCTGCGCAGCAACAACCTAAGCTCCTTGTTTGCTTTACGGAGAGCGGCGATTCCTTCTCAAGACGCTGCCCGCGCCAATCGCTCTGCCGACTCCAATTGCAGACCATGCATCTTCAAAGTCAGCACACATGAAAACTTTCGGTGCCCACCGCTAAAATTTAGCGGAGTGCGCGCTCGAGGGGCGATCACGAAAATCCTCGGTGCCCACCGCTAAAATTTAGCGAGTGCGCACTCGGGACTGGCGATCACGAAAAATCCTCGGTGCCCACCGGCTAAAATTTAGCGGTGCGCACTCGAGGGACCAGTGATCACGAAAAATCTCGATGCCACCGCTAAAATTTAGCGGGTGCGCTTTCGAGGGACCGCGATCACGAAAATTCCTCGGTGCCACCGCTAAAATTTAGCGAGTGCTTTTCGGGGACTGGATACCACGAAAATCACTCAGTGCCCACCCGCTACAATTTAGCGAGTGTGCACTCGGGGACTGGACTCGAACGTACAATGCAAGAAATTACAAGAATCAAGCCGCTGCTAAACACCGACCTGATCCTCGGGGACTGGAGGTACCTGGATGGCCGCGCCAAGCATGCCGTGTAGTTCCACCACGTCCACAGACGCAAGCAGTGCCGGTGTGTGCCCGCGACGTGGATCAATTTCAGCGTCGGCGGTCCACGGGCTCGGGCCGCAGCCTCATTCGCCGAGGCCTTGGTCATGAAGCGGGAAGGTAGCGATTGACGCGCCCCAAAGGAGCTCGCCTCCCGGTCTAAACAGCGAAATGCCCCTTCGTGGACGCGGTCGCTTCCACAGCGGGCCCAGCCGGCGCGGTCGCCGTGTCGTCAGAGACAGCGACGATGTCGTCGCCCTTGGCCTTCTTGCTGCCTTCCGTGGAGGCGGCGACCTCGTCCACCTTCCTCTTACGGGAAGGGTCCTCCTCGCTAGCGGCGGAGGGCACCTTGGCCACCGTCGGGTGGCCCATCTTCTTCACTCCGGTCCTACGTATCGAGACAACTCAGTCAAAACAGTCCAAATACTAAGAGAGAAAGGTGAAGGCCGAGTGCACTCACTTGGCGACTGGAATAAAACGCAGCCCCGTACGGAGGCCGGCCGGCTTCTCGGCTCGAGGCCCAATCGGCGACTAAGCCCCGTTCGGGCGTCGGGGCCCAGGATACGGAGGGCTTCTTTGGCGTTGAGGTAGTGGTTGGCACCTCGGGGCGCCTTGGAGGCCTCCTCGAGTGGAGCTGCAGCGGAGCCTCCTTGCGGCGAGACCGCGCTGGGACCTCCTTGCGAGGCGAAGTCGCCACGGCCGGAGCCTCCCCTAGCCCGGAGACTGGCGCGAAGGGCGGAGGTAGTGAAGCCAGCGGTGCTTCCATGGATGGCGCATCTAGCGCGGTTGTTGCCGGGGCCGCCCCGTCACCGGCCGAGCTGTGGGCATCGGAGCTGCTCGCTGAGCGCGGCGGTGAGGCCATCTTCGGCGGCTTCATCCTCCTCCTCAGGGGGGCCCTCGCCTCTTTCTCCTTCTTCTTCTTCGCGGGAGTGGCCTGACGGAGCGAGGTGGTCTCCGGGAGTTCCTCGTCATCGTCATGACGTTCGAGGCTCCTGCTCGCCTCGAGTTCGCGCTGACGTTGCCCGCGGGTCTTTCGGACCAGTGGGGCAATCTCCTCTTCGGATTCGTCCTCATCGTCCTCGTTACCCTTGGCGGGAGGCGACTCGCTTGCGTCCTGGGCGGATGGCCCGGAGCTCTCGTCATCGGCGGGTGGTAGCCACCCTTCCACCACTTGGAATAGCTGCGTTGAACACGAAATAAAGTTAGAATTACCGCGACTGCACATGCTGCGACTGCGAACAAGATAAAATGATTACCGTTGGAGCCGGACGCTTCGCGGTGTATGGAGGAACCCCGGCCTGCGCATCCGTGTATGCCGCCTGGGTGATCCTCTTCAGCGCCAGGAGGTAGTCCTCCAGCTTCCACTCGGCGAGGCAGGCCTTCGTCGAGTCTCCTCGGCCCGTGTATTGGTACATGTAATGCTCGCGTTGGGCGGCCGGGCAATCGCCGCCCAAGCCAACGGTTATGCAGGTTCACCGTCTGAGCCCTTCTTCTTCGGACCCGCGAATGGTGGAGCATCTCGTCGACGACCATCCGCTGGTCGTCGGGAGCTTGACGACTGGAGATTGCACGGCTCGGGCGGTCGGCCGAGTACCGTGGGATCGCCGCCTCGTCCTCGGTCGCCTCGGTCACATAAAACCAAGACTTTCGATCGCTCATTGCTTTGGCGGCGGCATCAAGTCGAAGAAGGAGGCTTTGGATTTCAGTTGGAAGGTTAAGCGCCCGCGGCTAGCATTGGGCCCGCCTCCTCGCGGCTGATCCGTCCATGGAACAGATCTTGCCACAAGGGAAAATAGGGCGGCAGCCAAGTAGCACTCATGAACGCCACAAAGATGGCGAGCTGCTCGATACTATGGGGACCGGATCCGAGGCTGGATCCGTGGTAAGCGCGAAGCCGAAAGAAGGTGGGAAACCCGAAACCTCGCTCGAGGTGACTAGTGAAGCAGATGAACTCTCTCTCGCGGGTTCGGAGTCGTTTCTCCGTGCGAGGATTCGCCAAAGGCCCTTAGATTCCGGCCTCCTCGAAGGAGGCCGATTCTCTGGTGCATTTGGATCTACCCAAGGTTCGATGGAAGGGCCATGGAGGATTTGCTTGGAGGTCGGAGGATTGCGGGTCGATCAGTTGCGGGATCAGCAGGCGAAAGATGTGCGTACTCGGAAGAAATGGTGGGCGGTTGGCTTTCCGATAGCCTACCATTCCTCTTATATAGCGGAAGCTGCCCGCCAAATTAGGGGCCGTTACCCGCGATGATTGCGCGAAAGTTACCGTTAACTTACCTTAACGGCTAGTTTGACCACGCGACGGTCCGCCTCCGCCACCGGCTCGCTAAGTTACTCGCCGAGGCGACCGTTGGTTCGATTCACCCAAGACGCCTTTCGGTTCGCGGATTTTTTCCTTCGTCAGGAGCCGACGATTATTTGGATGCCAACTTGAAGCTGTATACTCCGGCGGCAGCCACCGCGCCTAATCGGCGGCGGCCTCGGGGACTCTTGATGGGGATATGCCTCTTGGGGTATCCTCGGTGGGACGTTCGACTAGCCCAAGGGTGGCGAGTGGGCTGTGAGCGGCGAGTGGATCAAAGCCCATCAAGGTACCAGGCGACTGGAGGTCGAAGGCCCAGGCGAGTAGATAGGCCCAGTCGGTCTGAGTTAAATGATTGACAAAGTTGTAACCGAATCGGTTGAGATATGTAAACCCTAGGGGAGGTAAGCCTATATAAACCTCCCTAAGAGGTGAGTAGAGACACGTTCCCTCATACACCCAAGCAACTCGCCGCCTAGTCGCCGAGTTCGCCCATTGTAAACACTTCCATAATACAATCTAGCGGTAGGTCTTTACCCTCAGGCGAACAGGTAAACCCCGAGTCTTTGCCCTCATCTCGACTTTGATGGCAGCCGCCCTTGCCTCGTTCTACTACTGCTGCCGATTGCAGCATCTGCGTGGTCATTCCCTCGACAGAAGGAAGGTGACACCCTTGAGCGTCACCGCAGTCTTGAGGCAGGATTTCTCCCGACCCCCAAAAAAAACCACACCTCCGGGCCCTCCGGAACGTCCACCAACCTTGCCGTCCACCAGCGCGCGCCACCACGGTTTTGTAATCACCCCCGCCATCTCACCGAGGTCCACGTTGCGAGGCCGATAAATACGGTAAGCAAGGAGCACCGGGAAGGGTCAGTGGTACAGCGCCACTCGGGAGGGAACTACCTCCACCACCTCCGCCGTCAAGAACCGAGAGCCGGCCAGGGACTGGACGGCCCTCGTTCGGGAAGGTCTTCTTCGCTATAGACGCCACCAAGAACAAGAAAGGGGCGCTCCGCTCCTAGTCACGAGGCGGTAGCCGACCGGGTGTAGCAGCAGGAAACACCAAGCCCACCGGCCCGGCCGAGCCCGAGAGGGCCCGTGAAGTCCCGCCGCAACACTGCAGCAGGGGCACCGCCGCCGCCACCAACCCATGCCCAAGCTCCGCTACCTCATCCACCGGAGAAGCCGCAGCCGCGCCAGCATGGCCCGTCGAGCCGGATGGAGCCCTTTGGGCCCGGATCTGGCGACAGGCTGCCGTCCGGTGACCAGCCCGGCCACGCAGCCCCGCAGCCAACGGCGCGCGCCACATCGCCACCACCGGTCGCGGGTCTCACGCGCCGAGCGGACCTTCCACCGCCGAGAGCACCGGCGCCGTCGGAGGCCACGCCTCCGTTATCGTCGGGAAGGTGACCCGCCGCCAGCCCAGGAGAGGCCCGGCGACTTATGCCGGCGGCGGCGGCTGGAGAGAGGGAGAGGGAGGGGGCGGTGGGTGGGAGGCGGCAAGGGTTCGCCCGTCGCCCACAGGGGGGCGAGCGAGCGAACGGGTCCTGGGTCCCACGCGTTTGGTACTGGATCGTGAGCGTTCGAAAATGCTTATGGGCAGTCCGGGCCAAAACGATCCTCGTCTGCCTTATCATCATCACACGCACACCAGGATCTCGGTGGAATTCCATAGAGAGCGACATATATACACAGAAATCAACCCTGGCATGTACGTCGGCCGTGCCGACCGTCACTCACTGCATGCCTGATGCCTCTCCCAGCAGGCCGGCACCAACGTCCATGGCAACAAGCACGTACGCATCATCCATCATGTCGACGACACGAGCACGACGGGAGCAGCAGCAGAAGCAGCAGGGGGAGGCACGACATAGGGGGTGGCGCAGAGCATGAGAGGGTTCTTCCTGCGCACGCCGAGCCCCATGGCCTCCGCCATGTCCACCTCCTCCACGCCGGCGGGCAGCGTCCAGTCGAAGTGGTACATGAGCTGCAGCAGCGTCAGCTCCATGCCGGCGAGCCCGTAGTTGTAACCCGGGCACATCCTCCTGCCGGCCCCGAACGGCGTGAACTCGAAGTGGAGGCCGTGGAAGTCGACGGCGCCCTCCTCCTCGAACCGCTCGGGAACGAACTCCTCGGGGTCCTTCCAGTACCGCGGGTCCCTCGAGATCGCCCACGCGTTCACCACCATCCTCGACTTGGCCGGAACCACGTACCCGCCGAGCTCCGTCGTCTCGATGCTCTCTCTGGGCACCAGGAGCGGCGCCGCCGGGTGCAGCCGGATCGCCTCCTTCATCGTCAGCTTCAGGTACCTCACGCTGTTGCCTCGCAGCTCCGCCTCGCTGATGGTCTCCTTGCCGTGGAACGCGCGCCGGATCTCGCTTTGGAGCTTCTTCATCACGCGCGGGGTGCGCATGATCTCCGACATCGCCCACTCCGTCGACGACCCCGACGTCCCCGTGCCGCCCGCGAACATGTCCTACAATATGTCGACGTCAGCATGCATGGGATGCATGCTATGGAATCTGTACGTGGCAACGTGCAACTTATTACCAGCACGACTGCTTTGATTGTGTTGTCCGTGACAGGGAAGCCCCAGGGGTTGTCTCCCTTCTGCAGGGTGAGCATGACGTCCACGACGTTCTCGTCGACGACCTCCTTGCCGCCGGCGACCCTGTCGGCGCGCACCTTCCGTCTCCCCTCGATGATGTCCACGAGGATGTCGTCGAACGTCCGATGAATCTCCCGGAGCTTCCGCTTCATCCCTGTGGCCTCGCCGAGCAGCTCCCTGAGCCGCGGGAAGAGGTCCGGCACGTTGAACCCGCTCGACAGCCCGACGACCTTCTTGATGGCGTGCTGGAACACGGGCATGTCGGGGCGCACCTCCCCGAAGGCGGACCTGGAGATGGTCCGGCTGCTGATGTCGTACACCATCCTGGTCACGTCCACCGGCGTCCCCGGACCGGCGGCGCGGACGAGCTCCACCTGCCTCCTCACCTCCTCCTCCCGGATGAACCCGAACTGGAGCACCCGCTTGGGGCTGAGGATCTCGTGGATGCAGAGCTTGCGGATCTTGCGCCAGTAGTCGCTGGTGGGGGCGAAGATGATGTCGGTCCAGCCGTAGCCGCAGATGCCGCCGACGAGGAGCCGGGGCCGGTTCGCGAAGTTGGGGTCCTGCACCTTGAGCACCTCCCGCGCCAGCTCCCTGGACGTCACCACCACCAGCGGCATCGGCCCGATCTTCAGCATCATGATCGGCCCGTGCGCGCCGGCCAGGTCGCGGAGCCGCCGGTGCACCAGCGTGTTCACGAAGTGGTGCACGCTCCCGATGATCGGCAGCGTGCGCGGGCCAGGCGGACGGCGGGTTGACGTGGGCCGGAAGAAGTAGATCATGGACACCGCCAGGAGGGCCAGGAGGATGGCGTTGTACGTGGCGTCGTCCATGGCGATCGATCGATTACTAAGCTAGCTAGTGCCTAGTACTAGTAATAGTGATGAAGTGGTGACTGAGATGCCCTAGCTCGAAGGGTTGCACTGCATCTCACTGGTGGAGATGCGAGCTGTATTTATAGTGGATTCGAGCAGGTGCGTCCACGGGAACGTGCGCGGATTGACTCCGCTGATTCTTCGGTCTGAACGATTCCATCGAATCAAACGGAGGATTAGCACTTGCTACCTGTATATAGACCAGTTTAATACAGCAAGTAAATACTAGTATCACAAAGCTTAATTTCATAATATGAACATTTATCCACCATCTCTGTCTCGAGCAATATTGCTTAGCAACCTCGATCGGTCGTCGAGCAAGATAACTTGCGTACGTGGACGTCGTCGATCGAGAAGAACTAGGCACGGAAACTGGGACCATGTGTACAACATTGTACTGTACAATACTTCCTCAGACTTGACGATTCGAAGCGTGTACGTGGGCCTTAACGAAACGTGGATCCGATAAAACTACTACCATGAATCCATCGGTGTCGTGTCGCCGTCATTGCTCTCTGGATCGGGAATTACTATGCATGTCTCCACGGGAAGAAAAAGCTACCATGGAAAATTTACGATTGGGTAGGAAGATACAGCTAGTGGGGTGATGGCTACTCTGTCCACGTCAGAACATGCCATGGTGACATGATTCAGGACGTCAACATGCAAAACCTTATCCGAGCTACGTAACAGCTGATGTGTGAGTACTAGCGTACTAGCTATGTTGCTTGCTTTGGATCATCATTAGAACTGATGACCATCGAATGAGCTGATTGGATTAACCAACCAAAGTTAGCCTCCGTCATTATGTATTGAACCGAAGAAAAAGCCTCTATAACCGTTGTTTTTTTTTTTGAACGAGGATAGGCCCCGAAGGACCTAGATACTGCGATTAATCAAAGCGGTGGGTACAATTACAGAAAGGACCAGAAAAGAAAGAGACAATACAACAAGGTCCCTCAACTTTGCACAAAGCACCCTGCAGGAAAGCTCCCAAACGCGATCGAGTCCTGCACACCGCAACAGTCTCGCCTCCAGCCACGGCCGCCGTCGTTGGAACCGGGGACGAACCACTTGGGCCGACGTCGACGCATGATGCCGCGAGGAGGGAGAGAAAAGCCTCTATAACCGTTGTTAGGCAGTAGTTGGAGCTACGGCTGTTGTGGGATCCATTGGAGAGGAGGTGAAAAACAAGAGGAAGACAAAAGTTTGCCGTTCCTAAACAGGTTAATAGGAAGATTGAAGGGAAAATCCTTTCACTTGAAGAGTATTTCTACATCTAAACCGATTATCGAGTAAACAAAGGTTTTCCACTAATTAGTAATTAACCATATCTTGAGTGCTTCATGGGTCCTGTTTTCCTTATGAACTTTTCTTTTGCGGGAAAGATTTCGATCTATTTCATGAGTTCACAAAAAGTACAAGGCAACTCAAACATAATAAAAATTACATAAAGGTCTTTGGACCACCTAACGACCACTACTACTGCAAGAGCGAGCCGTCGACGCGTCGTTGTCGCCGCTCCCTTACCGAAGCCGGTCTGACATTGTTGATGACAGTCGGAAAGTCTTCGTGCACGTGCCCCTAAGAACCAGCGCCCTAGAGCTGAAGCCGTCGCAATTGAACCCTTGAATTGATCTGAATCTTGTAACACCAAACCTAGAAAACACGTAGACTGGATGAGATCCATCACTCCATAGAAGCGGCGACCAGACGAATTCCCGTCCCCTCAACGCCAGTGGCAAGATCGTCGCCGGAGAGCTGGAAGAGGAGACGGGTATAGCTTATTCTTATCCCGCACAACACCACCATAGCCACCATAACGTCGATGGCGGTAGACCAAACTCTAACTTTAGGGACCCTTCAACAACGCTGAGCGCAGGTCCGAGGTCCCCACCCCTCCCGCCATCGGAACGACAAGCAGAGGAAGCGGGGACCCGTCGATTCCGGTCGTAGATAGCGAGGAGCAGGCAGATGGCAGCGGCGGCTAGGGTGGAACCCTAGATCGCCGCCTCTGTTTCTTTTGCGGGAGATTTTTCTTATAAACTTGATCAATTATATTATTCTTTATGTAGTCGCAGGGGCTTGACATCCGGGGGTCGCCCCGGAGCTAGCTCCATCCCTGTTTATGTACCATCCTCTGACAAGGTTCTATCAAAAAAGGAATCTAAGTCGACTCTGTCTAAGTCGGTTCTAAGGTGCAACTTTAGATTAGTGAAATATGCAAACCCTCTTTCCCTAAAAGTGTAAACTATATTTATCTACCCATTTGAAGTTGATTTTGTTATTGGAAGATAACAAATCGGCAAGAAAATGAGCTCGTCCACAAGGTTGCGAGTTTATCAATCATCTTGTTTCATTCAAGTTACAAACTTACTATCTTCAATGAGTTAATTTATATCAATATCAAAACCTTACTTTCCAAAATACTTGTATCTTTATGGCCAGCAATTTATTCACATTAAAATACCATTACAAAGTATCTACCCGGCACAATCGGATTAGGCAACATCACATACGAAAAGAAAAAATGGTACAAAGCTAGCCATAGTGGACAGTATTAAATAATAGTATCATGCATATGATACCAGCGTATGATATTATCTCTATAATGCTTATCATGTATTAGTGTCATAGTATCATCGTATCTTTTGATTTGTAGAATCTAAATATAAAATTATGTATACGATCTATTTGGCATTGGTTTTTTTAGTTGTACGTGCTATGATAATGTATGTACCTATGATACCACTACCTTATCATTAATCATTAATTGCAGTGACATTGGTTTTCTACATACATGATACTAACTTTGTTATGGCCATTATGGCTAACCTAAAAGAATGTGATGCCACATCTACACGTAGGTTAATATCACTAGTAGAAAACGGGTCTTTCGTCCAGGCCATTAGTCTCAGCTGTGGCTAGGGCCAAGACTAAGAGCATTTCTAGCAGACACCGTAAAAGGGCAAAACCATAAAAATAACCACCACTTTTCGGTTTCACGTGATAAAAGTGGCCAGAACAAACGCCACAAAATCGACCGAACCCAAAAAAAAATTTGGGCCCTCGAGAAAACACCCCCGTGAAATCAGAAAAACTCAGGTTTCGAGCCCGACCTAGACGTGAAGCATATCCTCCATTTCCGTTGGCAGGAGGGACCTTTCAGCTCATTCCCCTACCTTACGCCCGCACAGCCGCCGTCGACCGCCGCCGTAGATATTTAGGTCGCTCCCGCTTGATCCCTCACGCGCAGAAGGCCGCCGAAGCCCGCCGACCCCGTTCTGTGGGTCAGAAAACTCCTCCCGACGCAGATCCGGTCGCGCCCCCACCTCCGTCGTCCTCCCGTCGCCTGTCAAAGGTAAAATCCGTCGTCGCTCAAGGTCAAGCTCGTAGATCTCCTGATGGGAATGTGCCTACCGGGGTATACCTAGCAGGACGTTTCCGACTGGCCCAAGAACTGGCGAGTGGGCCTGCAAGACGGCGACTGGATCAAACCCGGCGTGGATCCAAGCGACTGAAATCAAGGCCCGAGTAGTAGATAGGCCCGGTCGGATTAGGTTAAACAAGTACCAAGCCTTAAGCGATTCGGTTGAGATATGTAAACCCTAGGGAGGTGAGCCTATATAAACCTCACTGCAGGCGTGTAGAGATCGTTCCATCATATACCCAGCGACTCGCCGCCTAGCCGAGCTCGCCCATTGTACCACCTCCATAATACAATCTAGCGAGTAGGTCTTTACCTCCGGGGCGAACACAGGTAAAACCACATGTCTCGCCCTCATATCGCCGTAGATGGTGGCGCCCTTGACCTCGTTCTACTACTTTGCCGATTGCGGCATCTGCCGTGACCATTCCCACGGCAGTGGCGCCCGTGGGGCTGGCGGTCTGGCGGTGTTCTGGCGAGATCCAATCTGCCCATCAGCGGGACGGTGCGCCACCGGCGCATGATAGCGATTGGCGAGATGCTCCAAATCTTGCCAAGCAGCTCGTCGTGGCGTGACCCGTCACACAGCGTGATCACGCTGCCGTCGGTACGACCTCTTCGTCGGCCTCACGGCGTCGCCGTCTCGGAGGACTTGACTCGCATCCGCGAGTCTCCGCCCTGTGATCGGCTCTCGAGAGCCAGATCGCCACGATCCATCGCCTCCGAGTACAACTCGGCCACGACAACGTGGCCAAAAACTCGGCCGCGAAGACGCGACCCTCAGCGGCAGACTCGGCGACCGGCGTCACTCGCGGATCCATCACCGCGGCTTCACCGTGGCTCCATCACCCAGTCCAACGTGGAGACTTGAGACCCTCCATCCTCGGGATCTTCGACTCGACTCGGGTCGGAAAACTCGGCGACCTCGCGGCGGAACGGTCACGCCGCGACCTACATGGCGGCACCGAGCCGGAGGACCCTTCTCCTTAATCCTCCTAACGCCACGGCGGAGGTCGAGAACTCCTTTGGCTGGCGGAGGCGGTCGCGAGGCAAGCGGCGCGAAAAATTTCGCCTCGGCGGTGGCGGCGCAGAGCTATCAGCTACCACCGGCCGGATCGGTCGCGCTGAACCCCGCGTTCGGTGGCGAACTTCGACAGCAACGACCCGGCCCGCGTGGCCGAGCGCGCGATCTACGAGAACACGCCACCAGGAGGAAGCGCCCGGCCCCCGCCAGGGTCGACGGCGATGGGCGCCCAACCTCCACCCAACCGCACACCTCAAACCTTTCCGTTCACCTCTCGTGAAAAAGACAAATTCCTGCTGAATCGGCAGGAAATGAGTTAGATTTGAACTACAGGTACATGATATATTGCTCATGATTTTTTGTAAAAATCATTTTTAGGTTCACAATATGCTATTTCATCAGAGATCTAATGCAAGTTTAGTGAGACTCGTCCTCGAGCTAAGAATCATCATGCCCCTCGATTTAGAAAGTTTGACGATAGTTTGAAACGGGCATAAAAAATTAAAAAATGATCGAAACAATGCAAAACCTTCGCGTGGTGTCATATTATATGACATAGTTCCATGAAAAAATATAAAACTTGATATATTCATTGAGTATTAAAAAAACCTTCACAAAATGGCATATCTCAATCGAGGTTTTCTGGATTTCAAGTCAAATGACCAATATTATTGCTATAATCGCGGTATAGTTTGCGATAATGTGTCCATATTGTGCACACATGTGTATCATGGGATGGTGAACAATGTTGCAGGAGGAAATTTTCCTTTTTGTCGCACCGAAAAGCCATTTTTCATTTTCCGAGTGCAAAAAAGGGGTGTTTTTGTGAAGCAACCACCAAATGAAAGTTTCAAAATGATAATACCACATTTTTTAAAAATACTAGACCATATTGAATGGAAAATTTTCCAACCGGGATATCTCAAACCTTTTCGTTCACCTCTCGTGAAAAAGACAAATTCCTGCTGAATCAGTAGGAAATGAGTTAGATTTGAACTACATGTACATGATATGATGCTCATGATTTTTTGCAAAAATCATTTTTAGGTTCAAAATATGCTATTTCATCAGATATATAATGCAAGTTTAGTGAGGCTCAGCCCCGAGCTAAGAATTTTCATGCCCCTCGATTTAGAAAGTTTGACGATAGTTTGAAACGGGCATACAAAATTCAAAAACGATCGAAACAATGCAAAACCTTCACGTGGTGTCATATTATGTGACATAGTTGCATGAAAAAATATAAAACTTGATATATTGATCGTGTCTCAAAAAACCCTTCACAAAATGACCTTTCTCAATCGAGGTTTTCTGGATTTCAGGTCAAATGACCAATATTATTGCTAGAATCGCGATATAGTTTGCGCTAATGTGCCCATATTATGCACTCGTGTATATCATGGGATGTAGAACAATGTTGCAGGAGGAAGTTTTCCTTTTTGTCGCACTAAAAAGCCATTTTTTATTTTTTAAGTGCCAAAAACGGGGTGTTTCATGAATCTTGACATAGTTTCAGTTGGTCTAATATTTAAAATTTATGATATATAATTAAATAGATGATAGGGATGTAATATTTGGATTCCTCTCATTTTTCTGATCTATTTGGATATATTATTTGTCGAATTATGATTTACGGATTTGTAGATATGAATTATTCAAATTTAAATAAAAAAGCAAAATAAATAAAATTTATTTTATTTTTATTTGAATTCAAGATTATTATTACTTATTTATTGTTGTTTACTCAAAAAATTGTATGGAATACAAATATGTCTAACATTATAGTGTAATGGTTAATATGTTTGATTTTATAATATTCACAACAAGTTTTAGTTTATTTTTCGGAAGCTTATGTGGAAGGAACAAAGAAGTTAAGCGTGCTGGGGCTGGAGTAGTATTAGGATGGGTGACCGATTGAGAAGTTTGACTAATTGTGCAATTTGACTTGAGACTAAGTATACTTAGAATTAAAAATGTCCATGAGAGATTAACAAGTTAAACAATACAAAAATGTTAAAAAAAATTGGAAAAAAAATTGGAAAAAAAATTGAAAATTTTTTTTTGAAAAAAAAAAGTTAAAAAAATCTAGACCGACGGTAAAGCCGTCGGCGTAGCCAAACGGCCGTTAGTCATCTAGGTGGGCCCCATATGTTCTACGCCGACGGGCCGTCGGCGTAGCTATATAAGCCGACGACTTTTCTACGCCGACGGAAGAAGACGCTACGCCTACGGGGCTGTACACCGACGGCCATACGCCGACAGCAGCCTACGCCGACGGCATTTAGGGCCTACGCCGACGGGACCCGGCCGTCGGCGTATCCAGCTTCTCCTGTAGTGTTGGTTGTGCTGGTGTGTCCAATGTGGTCGTGCTCTATGACGGAATTGGTGCATTTATACGGGTTTTTAGCCGATTTCCTGTAAATACGTTATCTTCGCCTTTTTATAATAAATAAGACAAAATTGCCCGTTTTGTTTAAAATATATACTTCTTACAACCTATATAAATTTTGAGTATGCTTCCACTAGAAACCACCACCCACCGTTCCTGTTGTAAAAATATTGCCCTTTTGGTTCCTTGGTCTCGTTGAATAAGTGTTCTCCGTCTTCGTTTTTAAGCGATGAGAGATAAAAAAGATATTGAGGTAGATGTAAGTTATGATTTATGGCTTTATATGTCCAAATGCCCGGTTCCTGCCCGTTGGATTAGATTTGTATGGCGTGTTGAGTAAGTCTATACAGTGAAATATGTTTAGATACATGTGTCTTAGAAAGAAAAAAAGTTAAACGTCTTATAATTGTGTGAAGTAATGCAGTGCTTGATTTCTTATTAATAAAAAAATCGACGGCGGTTTCATGTTTTAAAACTTGGATGCATCTTCGATGTAGAAATAGGGACACACAACCACAATGAGAACAAGGTTATTCGTCCCCACTCACCCTCAAGGTTGATCGTGTCGCGAGTACTGTATGGTGTACTGTGTACGTCGGTAACATGGTGTGTGCCATGTCCATGTTTAACTTAGATGGTTGGAGGATGGGGGACCTCGGATGGTTGAAGGTTATTCGTCGCCGCCGTTGATTCCCCTGCCCGCTGCCGGCCGCTGCGGCGGCTGGAGGGTAGGGACCTCCGATGGGATGACCGGTCCCCGTAGGGTCTTTTAGTTCTTCCCTTCTGGTGTAGGGGCATCGGCGGCGACGAGAATAAAGGTCATGTAGCCTGCTCCAAATCGTTGTTCTTTCTTGAAGGAGCATCGACAGGCTGGAGTTTGGAGTCGATCGTTGCGCATTAGGTGTGATGTGTTAAAGGTTTGTCTACGGCAGCGAAGTTCAGTGGACACGATGACGTCGCAGCATATTGGTGTCCTCAAGTTTCGCCTCCGCCAGATGAAGCTCATCCAGGTACGACTTCGTTAGGAAACTTGCGAGTCTGGTGCCCTCCTTCTCTGTTTGGTCGGAGTGGGAATTATTTCCTGGCCCTTCTCGATACTAGCTTTTTCGGGACGGCGATCTCTCGAGATCGTGGTCACCTGGTCTACTTCAATGACTTCCCAGACGCTGCTTATACAAGTGCATGGGTTTTTCCAAGATTTCTGCGACACGAGCTTTGCTACGCCGGAGGCCTAGAGGCAGCATCGAGCTTTGCTCACGGCGCGTCGTCAAGGGATGCAGAAGGAAGATGGTGCTGAACTTTGTAAGAAATTCTTTTTGTAAAGATGTTTTTGTAAGGGTTGATTTTAGATAATATATGGCTTTATGTCTTTTTCGCAAAAAAAAAAAAGAACTTAGATGGTTGGTGGTCCGGTGCCATGAGCCCATGAGCATGGCGTAGGCGAGGCGAGCTGAGTAGAACGTGGCCGTGTCTCCCTTGTGCTCCGGGAAATGAAAAACGAACGGGGCCATCCTACGTGGAGTAGTCGATCCAGACTGTGGGTCCCCACGCCACGTCCTCCTCCTCCCGTGCTCCTCTCCTCCTGCCGCGGAAGAAGACAAGGCAGAAGCTCCGCCGCCGGTCATCCTCTTGCGCCGCGCGCCCAGCCTCACATCCCGATCGTCCTCCTGTCCCCACACACTTCTCGGAACAAAATATCGCCCCTCTCCCCCCACACCACCACCTCCAACGGCCGCTCCACCTCCGCCCCCTCGGCGTCACACGGCACCCGCCGCCGCCGCCGCCGCCATGGCCGCAGCAGTCTCTCTCCTCGAACCCACCCGCTTCCTCTCTCTGCCCCTCCCGCGCTCGCTCCCGCCCCGCCGCGGCCTCCTCCACCTCCCCATCCCCTCTCCCCCCTTCCGCGCCCCGCGCCTCCGCGCCCAGGCAACCACCCCCCGCCTCCCGCCCTCCTCCTCCTCCTCCTCCTCACCATCACGCCCACCCCACGCCCTCCTCGACGCGCTCAAGCAGTCCCTCCTCGACTCCCTCTCCGCCCTAAAGAAGCCCGCGCTGGCCATCCTCCTCGCAGGCGCGCTGCTCGCGGCCGCCGCGGGGGCGGGGCCCCACCACGACGCGGCGCTGGCCGCCTCCGGCGGCCGCGTCGGAGGGTCCGCCTTCTCCTCCTCGCGGTCTTCCTCCTCCTCGCGGTCCTCCTACGGCTACACCGCGCCATCTCCCAGGGGAGGAGGAGGGTACTCCTCCGCGCCCTTCTACTCGCCCTCACCATTCGTCTCCGTCGGTCCAGCCTTCGGCATCGGCTTCGGCGGGTCCGGGTTCCTCCTGACCCTCGTGGGCTTCGCCGCGTTCCTCTACCTCGGCGGGTTCCTCACCGACTCGTCCGGGGGCGGCAGCGTGCTCACCGACACGCAGAAGACCACCGTCCTCAAGCTGCAGGTCTCTTCTACCCGTCTCCTTCTTGTTCATGTCCTCTGCTGTCATCAGTTGACAGACGCAGCATTTCATATGTTTGTAGCAAAAATATGCGAATGAATAGATTGGTTACTGTAAGTTCTGAACCACTTCTGCAGATGAGCTGTTGATGGATTGGTTATTGTTAAATCTAAACTACTTCCTCGATTCAAACGTACCATTTCTAGGTGTTGGCATAAACCATTGCTTGAACCACTTCTAGATTGGTACTACACTAGAAGCCTAGCCTAATATAGATATTCGATGCTATTTGGTTGTAAATTGTTCTGATTATTCTGCGATGCTAACTTCTTGGATTTAGCATCCATCGAATGTAAAGTGGCGTAGAAGCTGTTTGAAAAATAAAGCTTAGCTTTTAGTACATATATCTTCAAAATGTTAGAAACTTTTTGAGCTCCTGATCTATATGCTGGCAGCTGTACTGAGGATATAAGTATGCAAATGAGACATTGTCAAGTTATTTCCCTCATATAATTCAACCTTTATTTTGGCTAATATTCTTAGAGATACACAAGTCTTCCTTCAAAGTAAGCAGACTTTATGTGATACATTGTGCAGTTGCCGTTGATCTATTTATCTTCCCAAACTTAACTATGTAGTATTGCTTTCCAAACTGTTATGAACATTGTTTATATATTCAGATGTACATTACTTGGTAGAATTAAATAATCGTGCCGATGTAACTCATAATGTACAACAACTGCACAAATACTTGATCCATATAGATAGTCAATTATTATGTGTGGGAGGAATCCATTTTAATTTCCTAATCTATATGTTGACATGTGTTCCTAGGTTGGCTTGCTAGGCTTGGCCCGATCATTTCAAAAGGAGCTTGACCAAATAGCCGAGAAGGCAGATACATCAACCCCAGCTGGGTTGAGCTATGTACTAACAGGTAAAATCAAATGATGTACTATGTTACTTCATTATACTACTTCACAGTTATCGTGGTATGTGGTATAAATATTTGGTAACGGCTAAATTATCATAAGCGTGATTTAGTCACGGCATTATTTTACTGGTTAGGACACATGACTCCTGATATAAAATGCACTTAGTTTAGTGATGATCACCCGCAATAAATTATGCATTGGAACTCCTTACTGAAGCATCTGAACTACAAGCTAGGTTCTGAAATAGTCAATCTAAGTATCTAACTATATGGTTATTGATATGATATTTTCAGAGACAACATTGTCACTACTTCGGCATCCAGATTGCTGTATCTCAGCTTACTCAACAGTAAGCGCACTTTGTCCTTGAATTTATCATTCATTTTTTCGAGCATAATTGCAGTTATTAGCTTTATTATTCCCTCGACAGAAGTAAAATCTCTGTTTTAGTATTTATTTTTCCAATGCACCAGTAGGCTATAGAACTTAAAATAGTAAGGTCCAGTCAGCAGGCTATAGAACTTAAAATAGTATATTTATGCTTAGTTGGACGAGAGAGAAGAGAAGTGGTCTCTTAGTTAAGAGCCAGCTGCAGCACGTGCTCCTAGGCAATATGTGAGTGTAAAGTGGGTCATACATTAATAAAGTAGTATATTTTTATCTCTAGCTACTGTACATGTTGGCTATTTGATTGACTCTAGATGACATGGACATGGCTTATAGCCAGCAGTTGGCTATACTATTGCCCTTGCTCTAAGCTTGCAAGGTTTCATCGCCAAAAAAAGATATCGACAAATTCTAAATCATAAACTGCCCTTCAGTTTGTAGGTTATTGAACATTGCATACATGAGCACTATATCATGTAAACCAAGGAGACCTTATAGATTTGAAATTCGGTAATATTTCTTGTTTCAATATTTTTTTTTTAATCTCTTTGTGGTTTACTTTTTCTGAAGGTGGATGTGAAACGAAGTATAGATGATGGGGAGAAACGCTTCAATCAATTGTCAATTGAGGAACGAGGCAAGTTTGATGAAGAGACACTCGTGAATGTGAACAGTATCAAGAGGCAAAAAGCAGGCAGTCAAAGATCAAGTGGTTTTAGCAACGAGTACATTGTGGTATGCTTTCTAAAAGACTCTCAAATTAAATGGCAAAATTATTTTGATGCAATATATCTGATAGGCGTGTTCTAATATTTGGCACCTTTATTATTATGTGTAAAAGTTAATATTCAGTATTCACTTATTTTTAGTTATTTCTCCCTAGTAAAATAAACATAATTGACTGTGCAAAGACGCTCGCCCATGTTGCATAATTTTTATGAATCATACTCTCTTTTTACTGGAAACAGTTCCTGATTGCCTGTGCTACTGGTGGTAATGGTCATATGATATCTACGCTTTTTATTTCTTGTAGATTACCATATTGGTTGCTGCCGAGGGAGTACACAAGATACCCACTATAAATAGCAGCTCGGACTTGAAGACAGCTCTACAAACTCTTGGTGGTCTACCGTCAAGCAAAATATTGGTATTCCCTGCTAGTTTCTCTTCTGTCTTAGAGCGTGTACAGCGTTGGTTGTGTGTAAGAAAAATCTTAGGCACAGGCACACTGGTAGGCCCCATTGTTGGAATAAAAAACCTATTTGTGAAGGCTCTTTTCTTATACTTTCCTTCTTGCCAAAGCTCTTTCCCTCTTAGCTACCTGTGTCTAGTACTAGACCCGAGTCTAGAAAAAATCTTCTTAGTTACCCGTGCTCCAACGTTTAGACATATGCCTAAGGGTTCTTAGACACCTCTTTTTCTATACGCTGTGCATGCCCTTATTCTACTGTCAAGTGTACTATACTGGAGTCAAATAATGTATGCCAGCAGCAACCCGGTTACAGCAACCGAAACCAACAGTTCTTTGAAATAGAGCTGGTTAATTATTTCATTCTACTTAGATCTCTACTCTACTAGTATTAAAGAATCTGACAGATATCTACTCAGAAAATGATAACTGTTGCGAATTATTAATCATTAGTACATCTTGTACACTCAGTGAGCAACATCTTTCTAGACTATTTTCTAAATAGAAGGCTGGCTGTTAATATGTTTAGGCCATAAGAATGATCTTTGGCATTGTCTTGACTTTTTTCTTATAGGCGGTCGAGGTCTTGTGGACTCCACAAAACGAGAACGACACATTGTCTGAGAGGGAACTCCTGGAAGATTATCCACTTTTGAGGCCCCTATAGAAGGATTAAGATGTATACTGCCCCCTATAAAACGGATCAAGTCGTGGATTCATTTTTGACAGTCCAGTCTGTTAACTATAGCCCAGATTTTGTGTTTGTAAAAATATGATTGTAAATGAAGTCGTTCTTAGCAGCTACTGTACATGAAAGTTTGCTCGATGCAACCGTGCTGCGTTAATGAATCTGACATAGCATGTTAGTCCTGTCAAGTTTTCCTGACACAGCTCAAGTTTGTAAATAAATTTCATCTGCAAGAACACATTACTCCCACTCATATACCAAGTTCTACGGCGTGCATCCTAGGAGTATGGATCATGTTAAGATACACACAGGTAAAGAAACAAATTGACAAAACTACTGGTAAAATGCAAGGACTGTTGTCCCTGGAAATAGTCTCACCAAGATATCAGGACCGGGCAAAGGCCTTGTGGAGCGAATTTCTAGAATTGTCACTAAGGAGGCAGCAGTGGAGCGAGTTTCTAGAATTGTCATCTATATACAAAAAAAATGCCAGTGCTAGCGCTTGGGTTGGCCTCGATTCTTTTTTAGGATTACGACCCTGGACATAAACAGTGTATGCGCATCAGTGATAAGCTGCAGTGTCATATGATATTAGTACATCACAGGTCAATGATTGACCGTGCAACATGTATTAAACGGCAAGCTTTCAACATCAAGGACAGTGCAAATAACAGTACTAAGAAGCAACAATCCATGACCAGAAATATAAGGGCATAAACGAAGTATAGAACAACCGGTTGCAAAGCATTTGGGAGCAAGAAACTGAGACATATAAGGTGTAGGGCATAAACAGACTAGTCAATGTCTGGGAGAAATTGCAACACAGTTCTCAAATCCAAATGTTTTGCGATTACATTGCGACAGTACTCGGAAACAATTAACACAGCTCCATCCAAATGACCGCCAACAGGGCCACCTCAGGCAGTAGTTGGAGCAGTTGCAGCTTCAACTGGACTGTCGCCTACGATCTCACGCCTCGCATGGAATCTGGCACCATTCTTGTCAACGATCTTGATTGCGAAATTCTGGGGCGCAACCACCAACCGGAGTCTGATCTCCTTGATGCACTTGTCAACAAGGTCCACCGCCTCGTCAACAGTCATGTCAGGATGGTACAGCTTGTCCATCAGCGACAGGCAGAAGTACGAACCATACCCGAATGCACCCTTGTCAATTTTGTGTAGTGTTGCAATGTAGTCGATGTAATACAATGATGCACCAACATCTTCATCAAACCCTGCAAGTAGGATGTTTACAGAGTAGGGATTCTGCAAAAATGAAAGATACAAAGTCAGGGAATAAAAACTAACATATAGGTCGCACAGACTAAATTATCAGAGAAAATGAAAAGTTGAATATGTTGCTACCAAATTTAGCCAATGCTGATGCTAATTTCAACTACAGTATTATATTAAACAGAAATTAAGGCCAGGGAAGGCGCAGCATGGTATTTGGTGCTCCCTAAGTCCGGAAATAAGTGACTTGGATTTGTCTAGATTCGTATGTATCTAGACGCATTTTAGTGTGTAGATACATGCGAATCTAGACAAATCCAAGTCACTTATTTCCAGACGGAGTGAGTGCTTAGCAGCCAAAAAAAGGAATTTTAAGATAGAAATATAATTAGGTAGTGCTTTACAGACAAGATTATTCCTTTCAAACAGATCCTCATAATGCTTTTCCTTATATAGTAAATGTGGCAATTTGAGAAGTTTCAAGTTAAAATAGCACAATTCTCTCCCTATATTGTGGCTGAGTTCGTATGCAGAAATCTAAAAGATGAAATCAACTACTCTGGCCAATGAATTTATAGCTGGCAGAGACACGTTGCCCAGGGTCTATCAGAAACCAACTTTAGTTTCATGTAGACATGTTGCGAAATAACTCAGTTTAATCTTTCTTATACAGTGAGAAGAAGCATTAAGATTGTAAGAATCGGTTACTGTGCTTTGCAATATCCAATATCGAAAATGAGTTCCATGTCATCACCATACACAAGATGACCAAATAGACAATAAGAAAAGAGAAATTCACTAGCTGTATTTCAGGTAATGGTTATACAAGTGCACATTGTTATGTAAAAATATGAACATAATGCTGTAAAACCCGAAGCATGCAATTACATTATTTAGGGGGAAAATCGTTCCAAGCAGTTAAAGCCCATATGCGGTAGTCTAGACATCCCATCTGATACTCAAGATCGGTTCTGCTCTGTATTAGCTTAAACTAGCGTAGATTCATATAATCTACTATGAGTAGGACAGACAAATAGGTGTCTAGAAATGACAGAGCAGGATAGTAAGCCATAAGCACCCCTGTTTGAGTCAGAGGCAATCCTGAATCACAAGTGCAGAACCACACTGGCTTTACAAAATCTGAGTCAAACCCAGCAATCCAACAGCAGGTCTACACAAAACCTAGCGACCTGTTACATAACAGGTAGGTATCTAGAAGTTTCTGCCAAATCGAAACCCTAAGACGATCAAACCGGCCACCAAACCTAGTCAATCCCTGCGACGTCCATAGTAGAAGACGGGGTCCATAGTAGAAGACGGGGAAGAGGAGAAATTAGGTCGTGTGGGTACCTTCCGCAGGGCGGTGGCGAGCTCGCCGCGGGTGAAGTTGGCTGTGGCGGCGGTGCTGAGCGGCATGTTGTTGCGGAACTGGTAGAGGTGGAGGTTCTTCTGGATGAACTCGGTGAACTGCACGCTGTTTTCCCCCAAAACAAAGCCAGATCGGGTCAGATCGAGAGCGCAAACCCACCATCCAACAAAAGCGGGCTCGAAATCAACCAGCGGGGGGCTAGAGGGCGGGGCGCGGGGAGGGTATTACCGGTCGCCGGGCTCCCCGGAGGCGCCCATGAGCTTGTGGGAGTCGAGGACCATGATCTTGTCCTCGTCCGTCTTATGCACGAGGATGCTCTGCACCGCGGAGGTGTCCGCCGCCACCACCGCGAAGTCGCGGCCGACCACGCCGAGGACGCACTCCATCGCCTCCGCCTACGCTGGTTCGACTGGGGTTCGTGGGGGAGGGAAGAGAGAAAGAGAGATTTGGGGGAGCAGACGGCGAGAGAGGTATTTGGGGACTGGGCAGGACGGGGAGGTGAGTTCGGCTTCGGTTCCAAGAAAGAACGAAGTGAGGGGGTCAGACTCAGAGTCAGAGAGACGAGAACTTTGGGCCTTGGTGGGCTGCCTTGCAGGCTTAGGCCTTTGTGCTGGGCCTGATGCAGTTTCTGCCTTTATATTTCTGCTTTTATGTTTTTTTCCCTGCTGCGTTTGTGCGCGTGTTTTTTGTTTTTTTTGCCCTGCCCCCGTTAACGAAAATTGTTGCAAGTTTCGAACAGGCTTTACATTTACCGGCAATACAAGTCTGAGCGATGCACACTCCTGCTGGCTGCCATATTGCAGAACCATAACGTGCATGCAGGAACAAACAAAATACTCCCTCCGACCCATATTAATTGACTTGGATTTTTTAAAATTTGGATAAACCTATATCCTAAATAGTGTTAGTTTCATCCAAATCTAGACAAATCCAAGTCAACTAATATGGGTCGGAGGGAGTACAAAAATATTCTTGCCAGTGCAGTCCACTGTTCACACTTCACAGCCATTTTAACAGACCCTAGACGAGATTTCTCGCAGAAAGCAATGCAAGGGCAATTCTCTCAGAATGAAATTCTCATGGTCGTGGTATACATTGATGGATATGACCATATGAGTGTGCGAGTCTGTAAACATTTCTACGAGCAACAAACTTACAATCACCTAATTAGTCACCAACACATGGGGCGGGGCGATCCTCCTGTTGCGTCCGTCAACCTTGGAGAATCCAGCCTATGCGCAGTTCATCCCTTCGTTGTTGCTTGGTTTGTGTACCTCGCCGAGGGTCTGAAGATGCCCCAACATGCAGTGGAAGGTTAACTGCTTGCTATCAAAATTTATCTTGAGACGTGTTCTGCTATGTATTTACTCCTCGATCATCAGACTGTCTAGTAGAGGACGCTGTAGATGTGTGTTTCCCCTGAGCGTTTTACCGTTCAGGTGAGCTCTGCAGGACAAAATAGTTTCCGGTCAATCCAGAATGGCATCAACAAACTGTGGTACTGCATCCGAATTAGTCATCAACCTATTCGGTACCATAATGCTTCTCTAAACAAGTAGTACTAGTGAATCCAGTGTGGCATCGCAATATGCACTGTGATTTACTGAATCTGATAAATGGGACATAAGCTGAACACTTATATGCTCAAGCATGGCATGCCACCTCCATATGCACTGTGATTTACTGAATCCGATAAGTGGGACGTAAGCTGAACACTTATATGCTCAAGCATGGCAAGAGCATTGCAGTAGAATCTACAGGAGGGCTATTTACTGTTTCCTGTGCAATAGCCACAGCAGCGAGTAATGAAAAGCAAAAACTTAAATGAAAACATGATTAAACTTATTGCCACAGACCAGCTTGCAAGATGTAGATAATATAGACCTTACACTAGTCGACTGGAGCTCTCTTGTCACAGTATCGCCATCCTCCTGTTATCAAAAGAATAGCACGGAGAAGTCAGAAGGGTGTCCAGCCAAATTTTATGTACAACACAACAGCAACAATTGTCAATCACGGCTTCTCACCTCAAGTAACAGATCTTTTCTTGTTATCATTCCTACGACACGAGAAGGCCGAGGAACAACAAATATATGCCGCAATCCTAGTTGGCGGAAGAGATTGTACACCTGAGAAACATTACAAAGATTAGCCCATACTCAACTCGCTGAAATGGGTGTATATAGGCCAAAGAAAGCAAGCTTTACCTTTGCCAAAGACATGTCCTCCGGCACTATATAAGGAGAAGGATTTAGAAATGGGGCAAGATCCAAATACAACCCAAGTTCATCGTCCGTCACGTGGATATCATCAATTGACTTTCCTTTACTTGATGCTGGTTTAACAAAGTCGCTAAAATTGTGCCTGTGAAACAGCACAATAAGCCATTATTAGTAATGAATACTATTACTGAACCCATTTGTTCCTACTTAGAGAGAAAGTACAAACCTGTTCAGTACGCCTGGCCCGCAAGGGAATGGTGTATTCTGGAAATCTACTTTAGATTGCAAAAGCACCAACAAGTGACTGCAAGAAGAGGATGAATGGGTCAGTGAACAAGGTAAACCAAGATAGCAAGAGTGCATGGTATTGCACCTTACCTACGAAGTATGAGACCTATGACAAGTGACTCTCCATTCTGCGCACGTTCAACAATCTGGACAACAAAAAAAAATCTATTACTAAAACCTCACAGAAGCAGCTGTTTTCCAGAAACTGTCATGTACTTACAGGGAAACCGTTATGATTGTTGCTTCGCAAAACAGAGACAATGTCGACAACTCTTGAAACACGAGGAAGGCACACGACCTAACACAAGCCACAGAAGATTGGATGTGTTAGATTTTGGAACTATACTGACACAAGATATAGTTCTTGCTTCCACCTAAATGGCATAGACGTCTTCAGAACCTTTTGATTCTTGCAGGCATCCCTTGCACTCATGTTTCTCATTACTTGTTTAGGCCTAGAATCAAGTAAGGGGATTCCCTTTAATCGGGCTTGCTCTTCATATAGCCCTTCATTAAAGAAGTCACCAACAGCCTACATAAAGAGAAGTCAGAAGGAACACCCTAACATCGTGTTCAACAAGGAATCAACATATACAGAGTTTGTACCTTTGAGATTAGAAGAACAAGCATGATTAGTGGCAAGAGTTGCAAGTTGTTTGTAATCTCAACCATAATAACACATAAAGACACAGTCATTCTCATCGAACCACCAAGAAACGAAGCAGCACCAAGTAGAGCATACCTATACCAACATTGATAATAAGTACGATTTACGCCTTGCTACCCAGGGGAGAAAGAAAAAACATAATTCAAGGGGCTATTAATGCAAAACTAAGAAGCCTAATAGAGGGATATTAATAATGCATGAAACATAGGCTGATTGAAAAGATTGTGAGAACTCACGTGCCCTCGTCAACATTTAGTTTCTTATAGAACTTAACAACGGACATTCCAACAAGCCGGCCATATGTAGATCCGATCATTATTCCTGGAACAAACTGACCAGCTGGAACAGCAGTTCCAAATGTTACAACAGCTAAGGAGTAAAACATGACCTGAGCGAAGCAAGAAAAAGAGGGACAGGTAAGTATATGAAAAACAAAGATATTTTATAGAGTATCTCAAAACTCATCCAAAAGATGGTAAATGGAATGATGAGAAATAGAATTTGCTACAGCACAGTAATATATATGTATATAGTAGCTGACAATACTATCTTCTATCATACCAATAGCATGTGCTACTAAGACAGGAAACATAATCGAACTTCGACAAGACTATAATGATTGTTTGAACCCTAAAGATTATGATTATATGGACTTGATAGGTAATTCTTCATATTCTTCTAACTTGATATTATTAAAGGTGCGTTAATTTAATAGCTCAGGATGAAATCCTGATGGAGCTAGGAAGATGACGTGAGGTACAATATTCCATAAATCAAACAGACAGAGAAGGGTACCAGGAAAGTGATAAGGCTTTGTGCACTGTACTCGTGGAATGTTTTTGCACTGAACAGATTACGTATTGCATCATCCTGCAAGAGAATGTTTTTGAGTATTGTCACATGGAATACGGAATGTCGAATGAAAATCTCTCAAATATATGCTAACCTGAGAATTGAAGAAAATGGTTGCTAGATCATTGTACTCATTACCCTTTGAGCAGTAAAACTGCAAAATACAAAGAGCAGATTAAGAGAAAAATACAACCAATATAACTGTAGCTGCATGACATGTAATTTGAGTTGAAAATTCCTAAAATAGACTCACATTAACAAAATTCCCATCTGTTCCAGGTGGATGAGGGCATTGGATACCAGAATTAACTTCTAATTCAGGACAAGGGCTGCATTTCCTCAGTAGTGGCAACACAAAGGAAACGGTGGATGTTATCAAAGATATGAGGCAAGCTTCAAAGATCTGCAAATTTCAACCCACATGTTAGGTATGGAACCACAAGAGGAATTCTACATTTATAACCACCAAGACATACGGTATCTTCAGCATACCTGGACTCGTTTCCCTTTCTTATGAAGATATGTTCGACGCCATTTAGTTATATACAGGGTGAGTTGATTAAATAGAGCTCCTGAAGAAACACAAAATGGATTGATTGAAAAATTATCAAACATAGGCATATGGCATACATACCAGGACTGCTTATTTGTTTTTTACCTATGGTTAGTTTGTGGCCAAAATTGTTTACTATTATGGTAAATCGGGAAGCTAACACTATGATCTCCATGGAACTTGATCCAACTCTAACTAGACTGAGGGAATAACCTCCATCCCTCCCAGCTAACTTAAAGCTGGGTGAGGACAAGAATCCAGGCTCTACCTATGTGCAACTTTGCTTTTCAAGCAGGTTGACATCCAGAGGAGATTGTGAAGTAGACTGACCATGGCATTTCAAGATATACTGGAAAAACTTTGCATGCTATTACTTACCAAGAAGTCCACCAATAACACCAATAATTGCAACAGGTAGAAGTTCCTGATAAGAGTAATCTTCTTGACCTCTTCAAGAAAAAGTGAATAACCGAGATCATGAAAGGTCATTTTCGATTCAGCTCTAACACAGAAAAGGTAATCTTACCCAGATATGTCCCAGATTATGAAACCTCCGGCACCAAAATGACCACATTTTCCGCTGTTGCACCAATTCATCGCTGAGCGCACCACAACAGCCACAACAGCAGATGTAAAAAATACTCTCCACATAAGATGACTTCTCCACCTTTACAAGATAACATAATCAATCATATCATATTACATTAGAGTGCAAGGCACAATTGAACAGGATATTTCACATCATTGGGCTACCCAGCATGAATAGATGTACATAAAAAGAAATGTCACGAGAGGTTCCAATGCATAACTCCCAAACATGCTAGAGAAATGTATATCGATGCTACATGATGAAATAGTTGACTGTAGCACACACCACAAGCATACTCAGGTGTAAGAAGAAATCAAGCAACAACTGGCTACAATCAAACCACACAGTAAAAGCACCAAAACTATCTAGACATATATCACTATGACATCTAAAGTAGGTACATGCGGAGGAAGAGTTCCAATTTTCATGCAACATTACTGGTGCTGCAAAAAGATTTTCTATGGACTAACCTTCTTGACCCAACTAAATACACACGTAGCATTATAAAACGTATAGTAACAGCGCAATGGCGGTGAACTCACAACCCTAAAATATGATATTACAAATACAATGATACTTAGGTTTCATGCCGGCATGTCCTGCTTCTCTAGAAAAACGAAATAATAAAGAAAGAACATTCTTACCAGGATGTTACTTCCTCCAGGGCAAATAGTACCCCACCAACCGGAGCTCTGAAAGCGGCAGCAACTCCAGCTGCACATCCACATGTCACCTTTTGAAACATTAATATAGCTTTGAGATCTTTAATATGAAAACTGACCCATTCCATCCTAAATACAGGCTTATTGCCATGGAGCATAATAATAATAGAAAAGAATGTACAACATGAAAAACAAAACAACATAGTAAGTCCCTCAATTACTATATCTTCCTGGTACTCTACCTCTTCAAAATCATTTTTAGTGCTAGAAATTGGGACCTGTGCTATCAGAAGTTCAAGAAAAAACAGAAATGGAGAGCCCATCCCACTGGTTGAAGTAGCTTATAGACATCAGGCATAGAGAACCAATATGATAGCAATAAGAGGTTATAGACTTCCCTCGAGAAAAAAAGGTTCTGGATAAGGCGGTGGCACCAGCCAGGAAGTCTGGGTCCGGTGCTGTCATGTGGGACATGACAAGGGCCACAGATGTACTCGGCCAGGGGAGGGGGGGGGGGGGATGTTTGTCCTTCCAAAAGATAAAAACTACATGTTATGATTTGGTTAGATATGTCCCTGTTTCTCAAGTTAATTTCTGTCCCACATTGGTTTTGGTTTAGCCCTAAAGTTGATCTCCTAGGCATGTAGGCTGTATCGCAGGCCATATGATGCCTTGCAGTCAGTCAATAAAGCAAGCACGAATTGTCAACCTCCCTATATGCCAACCAGCGCCTCACGCCGGACTCTCACTGCATGAATGGGGTGAGGTCCCAGGACCTCGCCCTCCTGTTGATCACCCCTGCAGCCCAAGGTCCAAACAAGGTCCCCTTAGCTCTCTAGGACGTGACAGGTGCTTCCGCTCAAATACCTCATTTCAAACAGAGAAGAGGCTGGCGCCTGGCGGCCATCAAGTGTTAGCCTAAAGCGAGAGTCATCAAGTTTTAAACTAGAAAGATGATGCTGGTTTCTGAAGTCTGAACCATTTCAATCTCAATGGAACAATCTTAGTTAATAATATTCACATATAGCATCACAACCCAACGAGAATCTCAATACAGCATTCTATACTCAACCCAAATATTATGCAACGAGCATATGCTCTCCTTTTTCTGTTGACTAGCTGCCAACAGGAAGTGACACTAGTCACAATAAAGGTTGTTCAATTTAGTAAAATGGTTCAGTTGGGATGTTAATAAGAAAACTCAAAGCAAGAGATCAAACTAATCTAAACATGGAAACATAAAACATGATAAGTAAATAAGCAGCTATTGCATGGTAAACAAAATGACTTACAAGGTCTCGCCGATCTCTGTCACTTTCAAAAATCTGCACCCACCTAGAACTCAAGTGGTACTTCGCGGATCCACCCTATGTACATGCATAGAGTAAGTAATTGACACTATTTACATGCCCGGAATAATCATTACTTGCAGAGTAGAAATGAAGTAGAATGGGTAAAACAAAAGCTGATGGCAAGTCGTTATGTACTTGGTTTTGGGACAAACATTGTTGGACTATACAATAGGGATGCAAGTTTAGATGGATTGCCAATCCGCTCAATTTGTAAAGATCACTAGTGCTGACAGCTAAAATATTGTTGAAATGACGCATGCTTTCTGAACTTGATGAGGTGGTTAATCATTGTATCAGACTATCAGTCTACATAACAATGCCAATGGTCACATGCCTTATGTTACATGTAGCACCAACCATTTTTGTCATCATATACTACATCTTATCATGATGAACACTACAAATCCTTAAGAGGGTTTCCATGGGTTTTTCTAAATTGATGATGGTGACAAACTGATGTCCCTTTGGCACGAAAACTAGAGGCTTGATGATTGATCCATAGACCTATGAGTGAGTCTACTGCCTATTTTGCATTATATTCATACTGATAAAAGACAATGTTAAACATGATAGGAAAAATCATATATCTGTTTTTCTAACTGAGATAAATGCTGAATAGAACATTATATCGCCAACATAACCTACTTGTCCAAGAAGAGAAGCAATACAGGCTCCAGTGTGAACAAGAGGGCCTTCTTTTCCTAGAGCCAATCCACCTCCAACCGATCCAATGCTCCCAAAAATCTATTACTTAAAGCAGCAGTATTTGAGCATGACATGACATACCATGATAGCTGAAGAAAGCAATGTAAAATTGTAAACTCACCTTCCCAACTAATGTCCTAAAAAGGAGGATTCCATGTGTGTCAACCCCTACATAAATATTTCAAATTATCTCTCATACTGTTCAGAATGCCAATATCAGGAATTCAAGTTGTTAATAAACCTTACCATTTAAGTAACCTTTGATCTCCGGGATACCAGATCCAGCAGCTGCTGGTGCAAAGTGTGTGATTATGTATACAGAAGAGAAGACGAGGGCTAGATTGAGAAGTATGTACACCAAGAACCCCACAAAATATGAGTGTTGTATTATTTTAAAAGTCAAAGTGAATTTCCATCCAGAAAAGTTCTCAACAGCCAAATTTATGAATATAGCAGCCAGTCCAGTACCTGAAAATAGCAAGATTTACATCATATATACCAAAACAAAAATCCACTAGCTGCAAAGAAGTGTGAATCATAGGAACAAAGGGGGGCAGGGCGCAAAAATATGAGTGCATAAAACAGTTTCCATTGACAGGTATATGGTCTTGTATGCTTGGACTTCGTATATTTCCTATCAACTAGTATTATATTTGTATGGAATAGCCAATTTGGAGTGATATAGAACAGACGACATTGCTAAAATCATCATAGAACCCAACAAAATAAAAGAATGAATTTAAATCAAAACTACGTATAAATTTCTGAAGTTCCAAGTTGTAAACAAATATGAATTTGACATTATGTCCAAATGAACAACCAGGGAATTTCAGGGATTGGGTTCTATCTACATCATACTGCTTCCAATATGGACTGCGTACGGCAATTATTATATCGATTGTCCTAGAAAAAATACAATTGTCACGATTCCTTGCCCTTAGCTTCCCCCGGCGATTAAAATGTTTTTTGCGTTTACATGATACAACAAAACTCAACGGCTAACTCTTACTAAACAATGCATATCTTACTTCCACACCTCAGCACTTGCCTTACTAGATTATTAAGCTTTCAGTCTCTACGGATGACAAATTCCGCTCAAACCACGGGACACACAAGGTGTAAGAAGGCAAGGCACTCACCGACTCCGATCAGCAGAGCGAAGAACCACTTGAGCATGATGTAGTAGGGCACCCAGAACTTGCTCCGCTGCGCCTGCAAGCACCCAACCAACACGCACCAGAAACTCATCTAACCGCACATGGACAGTCCGAAACCACGAGCAGGGCAGTAGGGCAAAAGGCAGTAGCAAAATGGGGGTGGGTGCGTACCTGCTCCTCCCGGTAGGCGTAGTTCTCGATGACCTCGTAGTCGAGGCTCTCGACGGCGCCGACGAAGAGCTCGTCCTGGGCGGCGGAGGTGGAGGCGGCGGCGGCGAGCCCATCCGGTAGCGGCGGCGCCGCGCCCTCGGCGGTGGGGAGGCGCGTCCACGCCAGGCGCGCCATCCCGATGCCGTCCGGGAGGTCCTGGTCGCCGGAGAGCATCGGATCGTGGCCGGGGGCCGCGCCGGATCCCGCCCTGGGCGAGCGATTCGAACGGCTCGACGGGGAGGTGTGGGGGAAGTTTTTACTGGACAGAAGCTCTTGAGCTGTTGTTGGACTTGGCTGGAATCGGGCTCGTCAAATTCTGTGGTTTGTTTTGGTGCGTAGTACGGGGTTTCGTTTGGTGCTGCTCTCGCGCGTGTGTCCTTGGCGCGGTCGGTTGTCTGGCTGGCCACGGTGTCGCGGTCCTCGCGGCGGGCGGCCTGGCGTGGCGTTGGGATCTGTGAATCGATGGCGCCGGGCCCGGGGCAGATGACTGGGACTCTGGGACTGGGAGGAGCGGCCGGAGCACGTGGTGGGAGACCGGGAGGAGTGGCCGTTCTTCCGAGAGATCGTATCCTGTGCACTCGTGCTCGCGGTGGAACCGTGGAACCCAAACTTGAAAACCCACACCTCTTCAAAATGACAAATAGCAGAGTGCGCACAATCTTACATCTATGCGGAGTTTTGCTTAACAAAATCATGAAATCTTATTCTTGGAAAGGCCAAGAATAACTCTATTTTGCCTTCAACATATGTCTTTTATTTAGACCATATATGAAAAGATCGATGCATATTTAGTTGTACATACTAGAGATGCATATGTGCTTGTGTATTTATTTTCAGATGTTTTTTAGACATAAAACTAAAGTTTTTTTTAAGTTTTAATAAAAGACGAGCTCCTATAGAGCCAAAACCGCTTTTCTCATATAGCATGTCTACACAAACTCGAAATTGATATATGTACGATATTTTTTTATGCGGTATTCATACGGTGCTACTTATGCGCTATCAGATGGGCAAACGGTCCAAGTGCATAGGTTTGGCAAACTCCTTTCGCCTCTGACCTAGCCGCCAGGCTCCAGGGAGTCGACGTCTCTACCGCCCGATCTCCACCGACGGTCTTGCTGGTCCCCTCTCCCAAGTGCATAGTAGATATGATGAACATGTTGATTGTTCGTCATTGAAGCTATATTAACTCTCGTGATGATCGGTTTTGATGTGGTGGATTTGGTTCGTGTGATCACTAAAACAATGTGAGAGATATTGTTTTGAGTGGAAGTTCACCTAGATTAATTTAACTATTAATTAGAACTCAATTTGTCATAAACTTAGTCTAAACTATTGCAAATATGTTGTAGATCAATGGCGGCCCCTACCATCAATTTTAATGCGTTCCTAGAGAAAGAAAAGTTGAAAAAACAATGGAAGCAACTTCGCGGATTGGTTCCGTAATTTAAGGATTGTCCTCAATGCTGGTAATTTGACATATGTGCTGGATGCACTGATGGCTGACCCACCTACAGTTGATGCTACCGATGAGGTAAAGAATGTTTTCCTCGCTCGAAAGAATCAGTACTCCATAGTTCAGTGTGTTATCTTGTATGGTTTGGAATCGGAGCTTCAGAAAAGGTTTGAGAACCATGACACACATGATATTATCCGTGAACTCAAAATGATATTTGAGGCTCACGCGGCAGTTGAGAGTTATGAGGCTTCTGAAAAGTTCTTTAACTGCGAGATGGAAGAGGGCAGCTCCGTCAGTGAGCACGTGCTTAAGATGTCTCGGCACGCAAGCAAGCTTTAAAGCTTAGGTATAGTGATTCCTAATGCTTTGGGGATTCACCGTGTCCTCCATTCACTACCACCAAGTTACAAGAACTTTGTGATGAACTACAATATGCAAAACATGGACAAGTCGTTGCATGAACTCTTCTTCATGTTAAAGTTTACGAAAGTGAAGATCAAGAAAGATCACCAAGTGTTGTTGGTCAATAATACCACCAAATTCAAGAAGCAAGGAAAGTCTAAGAAAAGGGGAAACTTCAAGAAGGGCGGTAAGAAAGTCACCGCGCCGGCGAAGAAGACCAAGGCTGGGCCTAAGCCTGATACTGAGTGTTTTTACTACAAGGGAGAAGGTCACTGGGAGCGGAATTGCTCTAAGTACTTGGCGGATTTGAAGAATGACAACATCAAGAAGAAAGGTATATCCGATATACATGTTATTGATGTGTATCTCACTAGTACTCGTAGTAGTGTCTGGGTATTTGATACTGGTTCGGTTGCTCACATTTATAACTCGAAACAGGTGCTGCAGAATAGACGGAAACTAGCGAAGAACGAGGTGACGATGCGCGTTGGAAATGGATCAAAGGTTGATGTGATCGCGATCGACACGCTACCTCTTCATCTACCATCGGGATTAGTTTTATACTTAAATAATTGTTATTTGGTGCCTGCATTGAGCATGAACATTATATCCGGATCATGTTTATTGCGATACGGTTACTTGTTTAAGTCCGAGAATAATGGTTGTTCGATTTATATGAGTAATATGTTTTATGCACATGCACCTTTGATAGATGCTCTATTCTTATTGAATCTTGATTGTGGAAATACACACATTAATAACATTGAAGCTAAACGTTTGAAATTGAGCGATAACTCGACATATATATGTGGCATTGTCGTCTTGGCCATATTGGATTGAAGCGTATGAAGAAACTTCATTCCGATGGACTTCTTTAATCACTTGATTTCGAATCACTTGAAAGATGCGAAGCATGTCTGATGGGTAAAATGACTAAGACTCCATTTTCTAGTATGATGGAGCGAGCTACGGACTTATTAGAAATCATACATACCGATGTGTGTGGCCCAATGAGTGTAACATCGTGTGGTGGTTATCGTTATGTTCTTACCTTCACGGATGATTTGAGTAGATATGTGTATATCTATTTCATGAAACATAAGTCCGTAACTTTCGAGAAGTTTAAGGAATTTCAAAGTGAGGTAGAGAATCAACGTAACAAGAAGATTAAATTTCTACGATCTGATCATGGAGGTGAATATCTAAGTTACGAGTTTGGCGAGCATTTGAAGAAATACGGAATACTTTCACAATTGACACCGACGGGAACACCACAATGTAATAGTGTGTCCGAACGTCGTAATCGAACTCTCTTAGATATGGTTCGTTCTATGATGTCACTTACAGATTTACCGCTATCATTTTTGGGTTATGCATTAGAAACAGCCGCATTCACTTTAAATAGGGCACCATCTAAATATGTTGAAACAACACCGTATGAATTATGGTTTGGGAAGAAACCTAAGTTATTGTTTCTAAAAGTTTGGGGTTGCGAAGCTTATGCAAAGAAGTTACAGCCAGACAAGCTTGAACCCAAAGCGGAAAAATGCGTCTTCATAGGACACCCGAAGGAAACTATTGGGTATATCTTCTATCATAGATCCGAGGGCAAAATCTTCGTTGCCAAGAATGGATCCTTTCTATAGAAGGAGCTTCTCTCGAAAGAAGTGACTGGAAGGAAAGTAGAACTCGACGAGGTTGTTGAACCTTCTCTCGAACTTGAGAGTAGCGCAATACCGGAAGTAGTTCATGTGGCGCCTACACCAATAAGAGAGGAAGCTAATGATGTTGATCATGAAACTTCGGTTGAAGTTACTACGGAACCTCGCAGGTCAACGAGAACTCGTACAACTCCTGATTGGTATGGTCCCATTATGAGTGTCATGTTGGTGGACAACACCAATGACCCTGCGACATATGAGGAAGCGATGATGAGCCCAGATTCTAATAAATGGCAAGAAGCCATGAAATCCGAGATTGGATCCATGTACGAAAACCAAGTATGGACTTTGGTGGACTTACCGAATGGCCGAAAGGTTGTCGAGAACAAATGGATTTTCAAGAAGAAAACAAATGTTGATGGTAATGTTACTATTTATAAAGCTCGACTTGTCGCAAAAGGGTTTCGAAAAATTCAAGGAGTTGACTACGATAATACTTTCTCGCCGGTAGCGAAGCTAAAGTCTGTGAGGATTTTGTTAGCAATCATTGCATATTATGATTATGAGATATAGCAGATGGATGTCAAAACAGCATTCCTCAATGGAGACATTGATGAAGAGTTGTATATGATGCAACCCAAAAGTTTTTGTCGATCCTAAAGATGCTAACAAGGTATGCAAACTTCAACGGTCCATCTATGGATTGAAGCAAGCATCCCGAAGTTGGAATCAACGTTTTGATAAGGTAATCAAAAGCTTTGTTTTTATACAAACTTATGGAGAAGCTTGTATTTACAAGAAAGTGAGTGGGAGCTCTGTAGCATTCTTAATACTATATGTAGATGACATATTGTTGATTGGGAATGACGTAGACCTTCTTAATAGTGTCAAGGATTATTTAAATAATAGTTTTTCAATGAAAGATCATGGCGAAACAGCTTACATATTAGGCATAAAGATTTATAGAGATAGATCGAGATGCCTAATATCATTGTCACAAAGTACATATTTGGACAAAGTTCTAAAGAGGTTTGGAATGGAAGATAGCAAGAAAGGGTTCTTGCCCATGTTGCCCAATACGACCTTGAGTAAAACTCAAAGTCCTACAACGGCAGAAGATAGAGAAAGGATGAGTAAGACTCCCTATGCCTCAGCCATAGGATCTCTTATGTATGCCATGCTATGTACTAGACCCGGCATTGCATATGCTGTTAGTTTGACTAGCAGATATCAAAGTGATCCAGGAGTGGATCATTGGACAGCAGTCAAAAACATCCTTAAGTACTTGCAAAGAACTAAGGATATGGTTCTTTCTTATGGAGGTGATGAACAGCTCGTTGTTAATAGTTACACCGATGCTAGTTGGAACACCGATCGAGATGATTCTAAATCTCAATCTGGATACGTATTTACTTTGAATGGTGCAGCAGTTAGCTGGAGGAGTGCAAAGCAAAGCGTTGTGGCGATATCTTCAACTGAAACGGAATACATAGCTGCTTCGAAGGCTTCACAAGAGGCGATATGGATGAAGGAGTTCATTATAGAGCTCGGTGTGGTTCCAAGTGAGCTGGACCCAATGATTATCTACTGTGATAACATGGGCGCCATAGCCAATGCGCAAGAACCAAGGTCACACAAGAAGCTGAAGAACATCAAGTTACGTTTCCACGCTATTCGAGAGCACGCCCAAGATGGTGACATAAAGATTTGCAAAGTACATACAGATCTAAATGTGGCGGATCCGTTGACTAAACCTCTCCCGAGGGCAAAACATGACCAGCACCAAACCGCCATGGGTGTTCGGTATATTACCATGTAATCTAGATTAGTTGACTCTAGTGCAAGTGGGAGACTGTTGGAGATATGCCCTAGAGGCAATAATAAAAGTGGTTATTATTATATCTTTGTGTTTATGATAAATGTTTACATTCATGCTATAATAGTATTAACCAGAAACATTAATACTTGTGTGATTTGTAAACTAAATTAGTGTCCCTGGTAAAGCCTCTTTATAATAATAGATGATCGTGGTTTCTCGATCATGAACATTGAGATGTTATTAACAACAAGATCATATCATTAGGAGAATGGTATGATGGACATAATCCTATAGATAAGCGTAGCATTAAGATCAAGTCATTTCAATAGTTCGTTTGCTATAAGCTTTCTGATACATAGTAACCTAACTCCTTCGACCATGAGATCATGCTAATCACCATCACCGGAAGGATGCTTTGATGACATCAAACACCACACCGTAACTGGGTGGCTATAAAGGTGGCATTGAGTGTTCGGAAAGTATGTGTTGAGGCACATGGATCAAGAGTGGGATTTGTCCATCCATATGACGGATAGATATACTTTGGGCCCTCTCGGTGGAATGTCATCCAATTGGCTTGCAAGCATGTGACTGGCTCACAAGGGATCACATATCACGGGAACGAGAAAAGAGTACTTATCGGTAACGAGGTTTAACTAGGTATGCAGATATACCGACGATCAAACCTCGGATAAGTAAACTATCGTGAGACAAAGGGAAATTGGTATCATATGTTGAAAGGACTATATCTTCCCATGCCGTTTTTTGTGATAATGACAATCCCATTTGTGATCTAATTGTGCGCTTGAGTTTCAGGAAAAATGTTGTTGATGTTTCCTTATAACTGTGTGGATGCTCTCTTGGGATCTCATGAAGACGGTGGCATGTAGTTTTCTCCTAGTTTCTCTCCTTTTGTTGTTTTAGGTCGCCGTACTATTAAGAGGGGGTCCATCCCGGAAGGCTGTGGGAAATCACTTGTTCTTGCACAAACCAATATGCACCGCCACAGCCATCATACTATTCCGTGAGAGAGAGTGTTTCTGATCTGTTGAAGCCTTCTTTGTCTCACCGGAACTTCCGGCCTGGCGCCGGAAGTTCCGCTCATGCTTTTTCTGCGGGATGATCTGAGCTTTGTTCCGATCTTAGTTCGGCTGGAACTTCCGGTGAGCTCCCAGAACTCTCTGTTTTGGTATGCTCTATTTGCCGGAAGTTCCACCGGAAGTTGCATCGGAACTTGTCCTACCAGAAAGTTCCTGAGCGGAACTTTCGCCCAGCCACCGGAACTTCCGGTCAGACTTGGTTCACGACCCAGAAATTCCGCCCCTAGTTCTGCTCCAAGTTCTGTTGAAGGATCAGTAACCTTCTGTTTGAAGTGTTCTATTTGCCGGAACTTGGGTCGGAACTTTCATCGGAAGTTCGTCGGAACTTTCATAGGAAGTTCGTCGGAACTTCCGGTATGTTTTGACCGGAACTTCCGGTCGAGCTTTTGGAGCGGGCGTCAACGGTCTGATAACCATTGGAGCCGTGATGGGCGGAACTTCCGGCCTCTCACCGTAAGTTCCGGTGAGGTCATGGCGAAAATAACGGTCTCGGAGGAGCCTATTTAAGTCGCCCCTCTTCTTCCTCCCACCTACTTCGAAAATTTTCTCTCTCCTCCATTAATGCTTGAGCTTCACCTTACTAGATCTCTCTCTATAGCCACTCAAATGACTTGATCTTTTGAGAGGTGAGGGAGGTGACCTAGATCTACACTTCCACCAAAGAAGATTTGATTTCCCCCACCCATCCTTTGTGGATCTTGTTGCTCTTGGGTTTCTTGAAACCCTAGACGGCGTAGGGCATCCTCAGAGCTAAGGCTTGTGTTGTGAAGCTTCGAGGTGTCGTTGAGGGCCTCCAATTGAGTTATGGAGCTTCCCCCTCAACCTTGGTGTAAAGATTTCGGTTGGCGCCTTCAAGGTCACCGGTTAGTGGATTGTGAGGCCTCCTTTGTGGGGGAGCTCACCGGAGAAGAAGGTGAGGCCTTTGTGGCGCTCAGGTGACCTTGTGTGGCCCCGACACCTCTCCAACGTAGACGTAGATCCTTGGGAGTGAACTACGGGAATTATATCTCCGTGTCCCCGCTCTAGTTACTTCGTTCCCTTCCTTTACTTCTTGCTTTTTACCGTTCTTGTGGTTGTTGTAAGTTATCTTGCATTTAGGTTGTTCACTTAGTTGCACATCTAGATAACTTTCCTTCTCGTTGAGCCTAAAAGTGAGAAACAATTTAAAATTGGGTAGACGCCTATTCACCCCCCCTCTAGTCATATCAAGTCGCTACTTTCAATTGGTATTAGAGCCAAGGCTCTTATTTCGGGCTTTACCGCCTAAGAGACTATGGCCGACGAAGGGGGTAGTGAAACCGAAAACCCCAAGAACTTGGCCACTATGGATGACCTCAAGCAATTGGAGTCATCCATGATGTCCAAGTTCGAGAAAATGATGACTATCTTGCAGTCTCTCAAGCCAAACCACATGATTGCTCTTGACACACCCCAAACCACCGATCTTCCTCCCACCGTTACGGTGACCGCCCCCGGGGTGACTCCCGCGGCCGTCACCACTCGCTTGGGACTTGGTTTTGTTGCTCAAACTTCTACCAAGGTTCCAAGTGAGAACACCGAGGAGCCCGAGAACCCAACTTCTAGAGAGGAAAATGGAGGAAAGGACTACTCGGCGGTGCCCCCACCGCCTAAGTACACTCCGGATCCACCCATTCCCATGCCACACATCATTCCTCAAGGAGCACCACCTATGCTAGATACTTCAAATTTTGCCAATTGGCAATATCTAATGCGCTCACATATTTCCAGCTCTTCTATTGAGTTAATGAGGATTGTGGAGGATGGATTCTCTCCATATGTCCCAAAGAAGTTGACACGAGGTGAAGTGGTGGACAAGCAACTCAATGCCACAGCTTTGGGGATGATCCAAAAGGCTTTGACTCCAAAGGACTTTGCTCACATTCGCCAATTCGACACCGCCAAGGGAGCTTGGGATCAACTCACCGAGCTGTTTGTTGGGAATGCAAGCATCCAAAGCTCCAAGTTTGATGAAATTAACAACGAGTGCGATGGTTTCGCAATGCAAGATGATGAGACCCCATAAGACATGTATAAGCGCCTCAAAGTCCTTTGTTCCACTATGAGGGACCTTGGGGCCACCTATGTTGACGACAAGTTCATGAAGAGGAAGTTCATTCAACCTCTCCTTCCGTTTGAAGAACAAAAGCTCAACTCTATCAAGGGAAGAACCAACTTTCACCTAATGACCTTCCAAGAAGTCTTGAGCAAAGTAATTGCCATGACTATTGTCAATAAGAATGCGGAGTCCGCTCGTGCTAGGGCCATTGGGTCAACCAAAGTGAATCTTGCTTTGAAGACCAAGGCTATTGAAGTTGATGATGATGATACATCAAGTGAGTGGTCTCAAGAGGATCTCAAGTGTGCCTTCAAGGAACATCTTGCTCTCGCTTCAAGGGCCTTTGTAACAAGTCCGGGTTCAAGTCAAGGTCAAGGGACAACTCAATATTCAACTCACCCAACAAATCTCCCAACTCAAGGTCGTGCTACAATTGCAATGACAAGAGTCACTTCGTGGCCAAGTGTCCCTTTGAGAACCGTGAAGACAATGGTGGTCGTCTCATTCGCAATATAAAGTCAAGACCTCCTCATCCCTTGAACAAGAACTACGCCATCAAGAACGTCACCAACAAGGAACGAGCAATTGTGGTCCATGAAGAATACCTTTCGGGTACGGACGAAGCTGATGATGATGAAGTCCATGGTGGAGAGATTGTGGGAGTTGTTGCTATTGCCACTACCTCTACTCCACGTCTATCCCTCTTCGACTCGCCAAATGAAAATGACATCTCCTCCAACCAAAAGTGTTTCATGGCCAAGGCCACCGAGGTAACATCAAAACCCACTCCTCAACCTATCTCTAGTGAGCCTTCCTCTCTTGATCTTGTTGGTCTAGAGGTGAAGAAAGAGATGATTGACATGTGTGAATTTGTTGCTACCTTGGATGAAGAAACTAAAACTTGCTTTGAGTCCTTGCTTGCACAACTTGACAATGTTAGGGATGCTTTAGATGAAAAGGAAGAACTTCTTGACTTGCTAAGTAAAAATGAAAGAGATGCCGTTGATGAAATTGCTTCTCTCACTCAAAGTCTTGAGGATGAACAAAATATGAGAATTAATCTTGAAGAAAGTGTGTCTAAGCTTGTAGATGATCATAACAACACCATGTGCTCTTTAATTAAAGAACATGATCATGCTCTTGCTTTGGTTAAGGTGCTTAAGAAATAAAAGGTTGAGTTTGTGGTTGGTCATGATAGGACTCAAGAAGATCTTGAGAAACTCAAAGAGGAACATAAGCCTTGGAGAGCAAATTCTCAAATATTTTCGAAGCCCATGAACAGCTTCAAATTCAATTAACTTGTGAACATGCTAAGTCTTCTATTGTGCAAATTATAGACTTGTCTAGCACTCCTAACCCTTGTTGCAAGCATGAGCATCTCATTGAGGAAGTCAAGGTGTTAAAGGATCAACTTGCCAAGACTAAGAAGAAGAAGAGGAAGAACAAGAAGAAGAAAAAGAACAAGGACATGGCTCAAGGGCCTTCCAATGGCCTAACCATCTTGCAAAGTGACAACTTTGCCAGAAAGAACAATCCCTCTTATATTATATTCTTTGCAAATCATATGATGGTCATGTATATGCTAGATATGTGGGAACTTCTTACACGCATGGTTATCATTGGGCCATTTGGGTGCCAAAGGCTCTTGTTACTAACAAAAGGGGACCCATTGCAAAATGGGTACCTAAAACTAAAGCTTGATTTTCTTGTATGCTTCTGGTGGATCAAAATGGGTGCTTGATAGTGGTGCCACGAGTCATATGACCGAAAGCAAGTCTATCATGTCGGAGATGAGGCCAAATATTGCCAACACCATGGTCTCCTATGGTGATAAAACAAGATCTCAGGTTTTGGGTTTTGGCAAAGTGGTGGTAACCCCGGATGTATCTTTGGTTGACGTCATGCTTGTCAAAACTCTTGGTTACAATTTACTCTCAGTTCGTGCTCTTGCTCTTATGGGTCTTTCTTCGTTCTTTAATGCTCATACCATGGTCCTCATGTGGAGCAAGTCTCTCAAGGTGGCTTTTGTAGGGTATGTAGAGCATGACTTATATGTGGTGGACTTTTCAAGGACCACTACTCCTCATGATTTATGTCTCTATGCTAAAGACGACAATGGCTGGTTGTGGCATCGCCGCCTAGCCCATGTTAACATGAGAACTCTGCAAAGACTTCACTCCGAGGGCCACATCCTTGGACTTAACGATGTTTCTTTTGCCAAAGATCGTGTTTGCAGGGCTTGTATTGAAGGGAAGATGCATGAAACACCTCACAAAGCACTCAATCAAATCACCACGGAGAGGTGTTTTGATCTCTTGCATATGGACCTTTTTGGTCCACCCTCTCATGATAGTCTTGGAGGCAAGAAGTATTGCTTGGTTATTGTGGATGATTTCTCAAGATACACTTGGGGTGTTCTTTTTCAAGTACAAGAGTGAGACTCAACAAACCGTCATCGATTTTTCTAATGAGGCTCAACGTAAGCACAATGCAACCATTCTCTCAATTCGAAGTGACAATGGCACCGAGTTCAAAAACTATACCTTGGATGAGTTTCTTAGTGATGAAGGAATCAAGCATCAATACTCCACTCCCTATACCCCTCAACAAAATGGAGTTGCTGAAAGGAAGAATCGCACTTTGATGGATGCGGCTCGATCTATGCTAGCTGAGTTCAAGTCTCCAAACAACTTTTGGGCCGAGGCCATCTCCACCGCTTGCCATGCAACCAACCGACTCTATCTCCGCAAGAAAAAGAACAAGACCCCATATGAACTCCTCACCGGGAAAAAAGCCAAATTTTAGCTACTTTTGGGTGTTTGGTTGCAAGTGCTACATTCTCAAGAAAGGATTTCGTTTCTCCAAGTTTGAATCCAAGGCTCAAGAAGGAATTTGCGTTGGCTACTCAAATCAGTCCCATTCTTATAGAGTCTATAACAAAGCCAATGGAAGAGTTGAAGAGACGAGCAATGTGAAGTTTGATGAGAATCATGAGTCTCTTGATAGGCAAGATGGTGTTTGTGATTCAAGTGATGAAATTACTCCTAAGGCCATAAGAAGAATGGGTGTGGGTTTCCACCTCCCTATTGAGGATCCCCTTGTGGACAAAGGAGAAGGACCAAGCTCTACTCAAGCGGAGCCCTCACTTTCACAAGATCATCTTGCCTCTCAAGGACCTACTATTTTGGCTCAGCTTCCTCAAGCTCTTCCGAAGCCTCCCATGCTCATGACTCTCCAAGCTCCAAATACCAAGCTCTTCATAAACAACATCAACCTCCCCACAATGTGGCTCCTCCTCAAGGCACCTCCCACGGTCAAGCTCTTCATCAACTACATCAACCTCCCCAAGATGGGGCTTATCCTCAAGGTCACGGCTCTCCTCAAGGTCAAGCTCATCAAGATCCATAGCAAGTCCATGATTCTCAAGGATCCACTCCAAATGATGACTCCCCTGAAGTGGATATTGACGAAGATGATCCTCGTGTTCGTGCTTATAGTCAAGGCGGCGGCTCAATTGGTGGCAATGACCAAGTGGTAGCTCAAGAATCTCGTGTGGAAGCACAAGCCCGCCGTCAAGCCTATCATATATCCAAGCTTGTTCGAGATGGCCATATCCTTGATAATGTTTATGGAGATTTCAATAAAGGTTCCACTACTAGGAGGCAACTAGCTTCCTTTAGCTCTCACCATGCTTTTATCTCTCTTGTGGAACCACAAAAAGTTTTCGAGGCTCTTGAAGATGATGATTGGCTTGATGTTATGAACGAAGAACTTCACAACTTCAAGAGAAACAATGTTTGGGCATTGGTTGAGCGGCCCAAAGATTGTCAAAACGTCATTGGAACCAAGTGGGTTTTCAAGAACAAGTGTGATGCGAATGGAATTGTCGTGCGCAACAAGGCAAGGTTAGTTGCCCAAGGATACTCACAAGTTGAGGGCATCGACTACGGTGATACTTATGCCCCCGTTGCTCGCCTTGAATCCATTCGTATTCTTCTTGCTTTTGCTACTCATCATAACTTCAAGCTGCATCAAATGGATATTAAGAGTGCTTTTCTTAAAGGTCCTTTGAAAGAGTTGGTATACGTCAAGCAACCTCCGGGCTTTGAGGATCCACTTTTCCCGAACCATGTCTACAAGCTCAATAAGGCACTCTATGGTCTCAAACAAGCCCCACGTGCGTTGTATGATTGCCTTAGGGAGCTCTTGTTAGACTGTGGCTTCGAAGTGGGCCTCATTGATCCCACTCTTTTTACTAAGAAAGTTGGAGGCCACTTGTTCGTATGCCAAATCTATGTTGATGATATTATCTTTGGGTCTATTAACAAAACTTTTAATGAGGATTTTGCCAAGCTCATGACCGATCGCTTCGAGATGTCCATGATGGGGGAGTTGAAGTTTTTTCCTTGGGTTTGAAGTCAAGAAATTAAGGAAAGGGACTTTCATTAACCAAGCCATATACATCCAAGACATGCTCAGGAAGTTCAAGTTTGATCAAGTCAAAGGTGCCAAGACTCCCATGCCAACTAAGGTTAATCTTGATCTCAATCCCAAGGGTAAGCAGGTGGATCAAAAACTCTATCGTTCTATGATTGGTTCTTTGCTCTATCTTTGTGCATCCCGACCGGATATTATGTTGAGTGTGGGTATGTGTGCAAGATTTCAAGCCGCACCAAAGGAAAGCCACATGGTGGCGGTCAAGAGAATCTTTCGATATTTAGTTCATACCCCAAACTTTGGGTTGTGGTACCCCAAGGGAGCCAGCTTTGATCTTATTGGTGACACGGACTCGGGTTGGGCTGGTGACAAAGTGGGAAGAAAGTCAACCTCCGAAGCTTGTCAGTTTCCCGGACGATCATTGGTTTGTTGGTCCTCAAAGAAGCAAAACTGTGTGTCTATGTCCACTGTCGAAGTTGAGTACATCTCCGCCGCAAGCTGTTGTGCTCAATTGCTATGGATGAAGCAAACTTTGAAGGATCTTGGAGTATATTTTGACAAGGTGCCTCTTCTTTGTGACAATGAGAGTGCCATTGCCATTGCTCACAACCCCGTGCAACACAATCGGACTAAGCACATTGAGATTCGTCATCATTTCATTCGGGACCATGTTGCTAGAGGAGACATTTCTTTGGAGTATGTTCCCACCAAGGCAAATCTTGCGGATCTTTTCACGAAGCCTCTTGATGAAGCAAGGTTCCGAGAGTTAAGGCATGAGCTAAATATCATTGATTCGAGCAATGTTGCTTGAGTATCTTACACACCTACCCATGTCTCAATGTGTATATTGTTTGGATGTAGGCATGGATTTAGGGGGAGTGTAGTTCCTCTTATGAACAAACACTATCCCTATTATGCGCACATTAAAGTTTTCATACTCTATAGTCTCTAAAGGAGACCATTTGAGCTTCATGATGAGTGTTGGTAATGAACCCAAGATATATCTTCGCGGTGTCAAGCCATTTACTCTTATATAAGGTGGCCTTGGCCACCGACCCGTTTTTATTTGTGTTTTTGACCTTTTTGTGGTTTTCTTGGTTTTTGTTGGCTTTGGTTCTTCACAGTTTGAGATCTCTATCCTAAGCCTTTCCTTTCCTCAAGCCCTCTCTATTCCCTGCACAAGTTCTTCCTTGTTTTCTTCCAAACCTGAGAAGGTCTTTTTGGCGTCATCGGAACTTTCGATTCAGACTTTCCACCGACTTGTTCGTCTGAACCACCTGCTGACCTGGAATTTTTTTAGCCTGACCCGGAACTTCCGGTCCCTGACCGGAACTTCTAGTGGTGTTCTATGTCCTATATAAGGCGGGCCCTGGGGGAAAACGGGATCTTCTTCCTTTTCCCCCAAGACCCCTCTTCTATTTGGAGCAGACGCCGACAAGGTCTCCTACGCGAAGGTGCTCCGGCCCCTTCGCCTCCGGCCAACCCTCCGCAGATCTGCTCCGTGGGAACCTTCCCCACCTTGATCTCCCGCCATGGACTCCGGTATTTGCCCTCAACTCCCTCCATTCATGGAGATCTAGCTCTCTCACCATTGCTTGAGTTAGGGCTCACCATGTCTAGGCTAGTTCTTTGGCTAGAACTTGTTGGGAGATCTTGGTAGGCCTAGGGAATCATGCTAGAGTAGATTGGTCTAATACATTCTTGGATTTTTTTGTACTTGTGGCTTGTAGATCTAGATCTAGTGAACTACTGCTTTGAACCTCCAGTTCGTGGTCTCACCGGAAATTCCGGTGAGCCACGACTGAAACTTCCGGTGGACTGTTTTCACCGGAAGTTCCAGTGCTTCAGCGGAAGTTCCGGTGACAATACAATTTCTTCCCGACTGTATTTTTCCAATCTATTTCTTTTGTTTCTGCTTCCAAACTTGTGCACTTACCCCACCTTCCCTCCCTATTCTGGTGCTTTATTCTCAGGGCAAGGTGGTTCTCGCAAAGGCAAGCATGTCCGTCGACCATCCTCTGATATTCCTCCTGAGATCGATGAAGAAGATGTTGAGGTAGTGCGTCCGACCACTCAGACTAGTCGTCAGAAGGCTGCTGCTGCTCGTCGTGCTGCTGCTGCTGAAGGGAAGAGGCCTGTTCTTTCCTCTTAGAAGGCCACTGCTGCTGGGCCTAACAAATCCAAGGCCAAAATCTCCAAATGGACTCAGAAGGCCTACTCTGAATTCAGGCGTACGGATCCCTACCTCAATCCTCGTGACCGTCTCTGCTTGGACCCACTCTTCCACAACTGTCGTCAGGAACAAATCTTTGCTGAGATCTATGCAACAAAGACTAAGTTTGTGGTTGCTCCTCAAAAGTACATCAATGTGACTCACATGGAAGAGAAACATGCATATTTTGGCGAGGCTCTCGATATTTGCCACAGGTTTGGGCTGATTCCTCTCATGGAGCACCGTCAGAACTTTGATGAGGCTGCTATTGCTCAATTTTATACTACTCTGTATTTGCACATGAGCTCCTCTACTGAAGGTGTGGCATCCCGCAAAACCACTACTAGAAAATCGCGTTGTTTTGTGCATTGCATCGCCATCATCATGCATTGTTTGTCTAAACTATTTCGAAAAACCCTAGTTTTGCTTTGTACAAATACCCTCTTTATTCCAAATGCAAAACCCCGAGCGTATCGGATATTTTATTTCCCTAAAAACTATTTGCAAAGTGGTCTTGTTTTAAAATAGACAAGTCAAAACAAACACACATCCTAAACCAGCCCCCTCTAAATCCTATCCCCATCCAAATCTATCCTACCCACCAACCGCAGGCCGCCACCTGACCCTCTCACCCTTTTCCTACCCACATGCCACCTCATCTATCCATACCTTTTCCGCCTCTCCTTTTCTCACCCACAGCCTCTCTACCCTCCCTCTCTGCAGCCGGGCCCCACCCTCTCTGGTCCCACCCACCGACACACACACACCCCGCGGGCCCCATCCCACCTGTCCCCACCTGGCAGACCCACCCTCGACCCCAGTCCCCACGCGCCTCCTCCCTCCTCTGGCATCTTCTCCCTCCCTCTCTCCTTCCTTCCCCGACGCCTCTACCTCCTCCTCCTCATGGCCCCGCGTCCATACCGGACCCTGCCTCCCGTCGCATCTCCTCCCGCCTCCTCCCGAGGCCCGTCGAGCTCGCCTCACCCCGCGTCTCCCCCTGCCCGTCGTCCCTCGCCCGCGTCCTCCCTGGCTGCCGAACCGCCCGCTTGCAGCCTCCCTCTCCGACCTCGGCCGCGCCCCCAGTGACTCGGCCGCCAGAGCACCGCCGCCCGCAGCGTCATCGCCGCTGGGCCGCCCTCGGACCGCCACCTCTTCTCGACGCCTTGCCACGGGCCACCACCGCGCCTCCGTCGACCCGCGCCGCGGCGCCGCCCTCGCCCTCCTCCGTCGTCGCGTTCGCCGTCTGCGGCCCGTCGCCGCTCCCGCTCGAACTTCGCCTCCGTGACGGCCTCCACCGCATCGCCGCGTCCTCCTCTCTGAGCCGCGGTCGTGCACCACCAGGGCGCCTTCACGCTATCGACGTGGTTACGCTTTGGAGTGGCGCGTTGTTTGGTTCCCTCGATGTAGAGTATGCTTGAGCTGTGAAGAGGACATGCGACAAGATCGACAAATGGGCACAAGAAGGACCATCGACGAGTTTATACACGATCTTCACGGAACCTAGACGCCGAGACCCTGACCCGTCGGTCATGGAACATGGGTTGCGTTCCAAGTTCTTCGAGGACCTCGCCAAGGTCTCTTCAAGAGTTGTGCACCAAGCCGCCAAGACACATGCGCCTATTCAAGATCACATCGACCACCGGAAGCCGGAACATCAAGTTCTTCCTCCTGAACCCGAGGTCCCTCGATCCATGGATCCGATGGCGCGAGGCTCTTCTTCCAGGCACATCGAGTTCGCCACCTCAGATCCGAAGACCCCGAGACCCCCGTACTCGAAGACCCCAGTTGCGACAAGCACTTCTTCCCGGATCTGATGCCGAGCACCCGGACGCCCAAGTCGTCGACACGGATACGCCAAGTTCGTCCTCGAGAACGCCAAGTTCTTCATCCGGCGCCAAGACCGATGCGTGGGCGACAAGATCGGCACCGACCGAGCGAGCCGATCGCCCGGCGCGAACCAAGTCTGCTTCCGGATGCCGAGGTCACGACAGAACAACAAGATCTACTTCATGACACCGTGCGACAAGATCTACCAGAATCCGAGCGAACCACGGACCTGAGACCGACCCGAACCGGAACCTCAAGTTCGAGCCCCCTAATGTGTGACCCTTATCCGAACCCCTATTTTTATAAATGCTAAACATAAAACCTGCATATTAAATTGTCATACTCGCATGCATATTTGTGTGGTTTGGGGGCCTTATGCCGATTCACCTTATAATTAAATATGGGGCCCATATGCGGGCAAATGTAGCCTTATATTGGCCTCATTTAAATTTGTGCATCGAACCGGTAACTCATCTTGCCTTGTTAATACAACATTTAATTTGTGGGGTAGATAAACAACTAGAACCATATAATTAATTGTCGGGACCCCGGTTCCGCTTAATATGACCTAATTGCATCGCACCTTTGCCATGACATACATCATACATGCATCATGCCCGATCTTTTGCCGTAGTATTAAATATTGCATCGGGTGTTTCTTCTAGTGTTTTGGTTCTTCGCGGATAAGGTCGTTGAGTTGATGTGAGCTTCGCCCCGATCTTCGGATGAACCTTCGACAATGTTTTCAGGCGAGCATCTCCCCCTTTCTACCTATCTTACTTTTATAGTATTTATTCCCTCCTGTTTATCTATTGCTATCTGTGTTGCGATGCTCTAGTTTCCGTACCCGTGATATCCCTTGCAGCCCTATATTGCCTTGGACACATCCTATTACTTGTTGTGTGGTAGTTAGTTGGACCTGCGCGTCGTAGTCGCTTGCTCAAGTGCTGTTGAGTGTTGTCAAGTGTCACAGTTGTTGGAGCCTTGCCGTATGTTGAATGCTGGAGATGATCATGGTTTTACTTATCGTTCACTTTAATTCATGTTTAACAACTAAAATTGAAGTAAGTAAGCAGAGGCATCGGTGGGTGATAGATAATATTTGGTTTCCGACCGCCCACTTGTGTCCGTGGGACCCGAGTACTTGATACTGTTCCTTGATTTATCGCGCTATCCACATCCGGGAGGATTATGGGACCCCGAGCGAGCTTGATTCGGTCTTATTTCTTGGGGCCACAAACTAGTTTGAGGTTTTATTTACTATCCTGTACTTATGCCATGCTCTTGTTTATTTACGATTGTGCGAGGAGCACCTTTGTCTTGTTAGGTAAGCGGAGTGTTTTCGCGGTATCGACAAGCCTAGTCACACTTTCGGGTTCCCGGTTGTTTATAGCCATTGTCGCAAACCTTGAGTCCGTCTCGGAGTCAGCTAAATTCGTTGCGGGTCTACTCAATGGGGTGGCCCCCTGAAATATTTCTGAATCCTGTGATTGCTTTGTCGTGAAAGCCTCGTTGGGTTTTGATTTGGTTTTTCCGAGGTTGATCGAGTGTGTGTTGCTATTTGTGCACCCCGGCCGGGTTAAAACTTTCTGAAAGCCGTGTCCGCGGTTATGGACGACTTGGAGCACAGTATCTCGATCATAGACAAGCATAACTAAATTAGTGCTATAAATTTGACTTTATAATGACTAGTAATCAGCTTCACTATAATGGAATGGCTAAATAATACTGCCCACAATTGCTTGTTTGGTTTGTCGCTTGCGACAATTGTACCTGACTAGTAAATATTGCAACTACAACGGAATGGCTAAATAAAAGTACCAACAACTGCTGGGTTTTGGGTTATCTCACGCTATTTGTATCTGACTAGTAAGTGTTGCCACTATAACGGAATGGTTAACTAAAAGTGCCCACTGCTTATTTTATCAGGTTGATTATCTATACTTGACTAGTAATTGCTGCAACGATAACCGAATAACTAAAACTGCCAACTGTGTGAGTTCCTCGGTTGACTTCCTCGTTTGGTCTCGAGGGGGGAAACACCAGGATGGGTTTGTTTGATGGTAGCATCAGGTTGGTTCCGAATAGGTCTTTCTTACCCCTCTTTAATAGCCGCTAGTTGTATCGAGTCTCTATAGGTTGTTTAGTGCATGCCGCGCTGCCGCTCAGCCCACCATACCTGTGTAGGCGAGGACCGCCGAATTCTAGCCTCGCCGTGTACTGGCCTCAGTACTGACGCTCCTTCTTTTTCCTTTGCCCTTTGTCGGCACCCCTTTTGTTTAAGCAGGTTTTGAGATCGACGTCGTTAGCAGAGTTACCCTTCCGGCTTGGCCTGGGCAGGGTTATGGACGCCATTGGTTATTCTTCAGGGCTCTTAGCCCCATTTGCATCTTGTCCATAGTCAGACGCTCTATCATTTTCAAGGTGATTTGGATCTTTGTATATTATATCTGTATTCTTGACTCTTTGAGCCGCTGTTGTATATATATCTGTTCTGTGGGTCCCATCGAGGACTGTTGTGTAATGTTATTACTTCGTTTTCCACCCGCACGAAAGTGCCTGGTGGGCACCTTTGAATCGTTTCTATGCAGGTTTGGCGGGTTTCGCTATAACTTGCATAGGCCCGATTCTGAGGGTGTTACAGAAGGTGTGATGAAGTGGATGACTAAGGGAGTGTTCCTTACCGCCACTTGGTTTGAGTTTGCTGAGCTCCTTGGCTATCCCCTTCAGCCTGGAAAAGGGGCAAATGGTTGGCGTGTTCATACCGCCCAAGCTGCTGATCCTGAGGTCCTGGAGCCTCTCTATATTGAAGGGTGGGGCACTGTTGGTTATGTGAATCATCTGCTGCCAGTTTATGACATCATGCGCAGGGTGTAATTGAACACCATCTCTCCCAAGGCTGGCAACTTTGATCGGTTTCATGCCTATCAGGTTGACCTCATGCATCAGACTTATCTCCGCCGTGACACTGACATGCCAATGGATGTTATGCACTTTATCTACACTGAGATGTGGCAGGCTATTATTGACAAGCGCTCTTTCCCCCTATGCTACCTATATTCAGACTCTCATCAATCACAAGTGGCTTGAGTTGACTGGTTCTCGCTATCCTGAAGACAACACCACCATTCATGAGGAGAATAAGTTGCGTGTGAGTAAACACCAAAAGCCTCGTTCTCAAGAAGAAAGGGAAGAAGCACTCCAGAAGACTCGAGATGAAGCTGGTGGTTCCTCCTCTGCTCCTGGTGGCTCTAGTGCTGGTGGCCCTTCTCTCCAGAGGCAGCCGTCTTGGGCAAAGAAGCTGCTTGGGAAGGTGAAGAAGACTTTCTGCTTTCTCCAGGACCGCGAGTATTAGGCATATGTTGATCACCGTCACAGTGTTCATCGCCAGAAGGCCATCATGGCTGCTCTCAACATTCCTAGCTCTCCGGTCACTAGCTTTGTTACTGCTCCCAGGGATGATTGGATTCGCGACAACTGCCATTGGTCTGAGGATGAATCTGAGGAGGAGGTCACTGGTCCGCCGCCTGAGTGGGATTTTTGGGTCCCTGAGTCCGCTCCTCCTCCCTTTCATGGCTAGGGCGATTAGTGTGATCTTCTCTTCCTTTTTGGTGTCTTGATGCCAAAGGGGGAGAAAGATGTCTATTAGGTTGTCTACGAGATTTTCATGGGTTGAGTCGCGAGCCTGTTCTTGCCTTTGATCTTCTCTAGCTCGCGAACTCTCTAGTTTATTTGTGTGCTTGTGGACCTTTTTATGTCTGTGAACTTATGTGTGCTTGTGGACCATATTATGTTTGAGACTATGTGGTATCTTATGCAATGCCGTGTATGTGGTATTCTTGTTGTCATCTTATGGGCATATGCATATGGTGGTAGATCCTTGTAGCTCTTACTGTTATTATTACTCTTTTGTCTCCACCACAGTTGGTTGGTGCCTGGTATGATTTCTATCCTTTCTTGTACCTTGCACTTGTGTTATCTTTGCATTGGAAGGGGGAGCCTCCTTGTATGTGTGTCAGTCTTGTCCTTAGAGCTGTCTCTTAACCTTGCACACATATAGGGGGAGCTTGTCCCATCCATTGCAAATATTGCTTCTATATCATGCAAATCTTTGGGATTATCATCTAACACCAAAAAGGGGGAGGTTGAGAGGACTATATCTTCCCATGTCGTTTTTGGTGACAATGACAATCCCATTTGTGATCTAATTGTGCACTTGAGTTTCAAGAAAAATGCTGTTGATGTTTCCTTATAATTGTGTGGATGCTCTCTTGGGATCTCATGAAGACGGTGGCCTGTAGTTTTCTCCTAGTTTCTCTCCTTTTGTTGTTTTAGGTCGCCGTACTATCAAGAGGGGGTCCATCTTGGAAGGCTGTGGGAAATCACTTGTTCTTACACAAACCAATATGCACCGCCACAACCATCCTACTATTCCGTGAGAGAGTGTGTTTCTGATCTGTTGAAGCCTTCTTTGTCTCACCGGAACCTCCGGCCTGGCGCCGGAAGTTCCGCTCAGGATTTTTCTGCGGGATGATCTGAGCTTTGTTTCGATCTTAGTTTAGCTGGAACTTCCGGTGAGCTCCCAGAACTCTCTGTTTTGGTATGCTCTATTTGCCGGAAGTTCCACCAGAAGTGGCATCGAAACTTGTCCTGCGAGAAAGTTCCTGAGCGGAACCCTAGCCACCGGAACTTCCGGTCAGACTTGGTTCGCGACCTAGAAATTCGCCCTAGTTCCGCTCCAAGTTCCGCTGAAGGATCAATAACCTTCTGTTTGAAGTGTTCTATTTGCCGGAACTGTAGGGTTTCGTAGCATGGAAAACAAAAAATTTCTATCGCATACAACCAAACAAGCCAAGATCTATCTACTATATTGTAGCAACGAGTCGATGGAATAACTTACCCTCGAAGATTCCAAAGCGTTTAACGAGAGCGATTTCTCGTGGGTGATGTAGTCGTACTCTTCCCGATCTCAAGATCGTGTAGACGATCCTTCCCACTGCGTTAAGCGGCGCTTCGTAATCGGTCACACGTTACTTTTCGACGAAGACCTTCCTCTCCTTGTTCCAAAGGTGATGGAGGTTGTAGCACTCTCCTCGCGATTCCGTGACAACGACGTACCTGGAAGTAGAGGGAGATCCATGAGGCTTCTTGACTTAAGCGAGTATGGTGGAGTATGAGAGAGGGCTATTAGTGGTCTAGGGATTAGACACACCAATTAGAAGGCTCTAAACCGAAGGCTAGGGCAATTAGAAGCTCTAAACCAAAACGGCTCTAAACCAGAGATTAGAGGATAGGAACTTGTGTGTTCAGGAGGAGGCCCCGCCTCCTTTTATAGGTGGAGGGCGGCCAAGGGAGGAGTCCTCCCAAGTCAGCCTTGGTGGCGCCAAGCTTGGAGAGGAGACTCCTCCCAAGTCGGTTTCAACCACCTCTTGCTTGTTTCCCACAGTTTCTGTTTAGCCGTTTGACTTTGAAACTGCCATTTGACTTTCTGTTTTAGGATTCAATTTAATCCTTTATTTGGAACAGCAAGAACACTTAGTACATGATGCAATCATTCCAATATGTAATGACACATTCATGTACCCCTTCCTCCCAGGAGTGCCGGACATTCCGGAACCTTCTAGAACATTCCCGATGAAAACACCGAATCATTCCCGAACTCAAACGGACTTTCCTTATATGAATCTTATTCTCCGGACCATTCCGGATCACCTCGTGATATCCCGGATCCCATCCGAGACTCGAACAACATTCGGTCTCTTTCTCATAATACCATAACTACTCAAACAACGTCAATCCTTAAGTGTGTCTCCACGGTTCGTGAATTATGCGGACATGATCGAGACACTTCTCCGAACAATAACCAATAGAGGAATCGAAATTCATATGGCTCCCACATATTTCTACGATTACTTTGCGATCGAATGAACCACTTACATACGATACCAATTTCCCTTTGTCTCACGATAGTTTACTTATCCGAGGTTATGATCGTCGGTATCTCTGCATACCTAGTTCAACCTCGTTCTGGATAAGTACTCTTTCTCTCCCGTGATATGTGATCCCTGTGACCCAGTCACATGCTTGCAAGCTAATTGTATGACATTCCACCGAGAGGGCCCAGAGTATATCTATCCGTCATATGGATGGACAAATCCCACTCTTGATCCATGTGTTTCAACCAATACTTTCCGAACACTCAATGCCACCTTTATAGCCACCCGATTCACGGTGTGGTGTTTGATGTCATCAAAGCATCCATCCGTAAAGGTGATATGCATGATCTCATGGTCGAAGGAATTAGGTTACTATGTATCGTAAAGCATATAGCAATTGAACTATTGAAATGACTTGATCTTTATGCTACGCTTATCTATAGGAGTATGTCCACCATATCATTCTCCTAACGATATGATCTTGTTGTTGATAACATCTCAATGTTCATGATAGGGAAACCACAATCATTAATCAACCAACAAGCTAGTGAAGTATAGAGGCTATACTAGGGACTTCAAATTAAGTTTACAAATCACACAAGTATTAATGTTTCCTTGTTAATACTATTATAGCATGAATGTAAACATTTATCATAAACACAAAGATATAATAATAACTACATTTATTATTGTCTCTAGGGCATATCTCCAACATTCTCCCACTTGCACTAGAGTCATCTAATCTAGATTACATGGTAATATACCGAACACCCATGGCAGTTTGGTGTTGGTCATGTTTTGCCCTCGGGAGAGGTTTAGTCAATGGATCCGCCACATTCAGATCTGTGTGTACTTTGCAAATCTTTATATCCCCATCCTGGATATGTTCTCGAATAACGTGAAAACGCAGCTTGATGTGCTTCAGCTTCTTGTGTGACCTTGGTTCTTGCGCATTGGCTATGGCGCCAATGTTATCACAGTAGATAGACATTGGGTCCAAAGACTAGGAACCACACCACCAGTAATGAACTCTTTCATCCATATCGCTTGTGAAGCCTCCGGCAGCCATGTATTCCGATTCATTGAAGATCTCGCCACAACGCTTTGCTTTGCACTCCTCCATTAATCACTGCACCATTCAAAATAAATACGTATCCAGTTGTGATTTAGAATCATCCGGATCGGTGTTCCAACTAGCATCGGTGTAACTGCTAACAACGAGCTGTTCATCACCTCCATAAGAAAGAACCATATCCTTAGTTCTTCTCAAGTACTTAAGGATGTTTTTGATCACGTCCAATGATCCACTCTGGATCACTTTGATATCTGCTAGTTAAACTAACAAGATATGCAATGTCGTGTCTAGTAAATAGCATGGCATACATTAGAGATCCTATGGTCGAGGCATAGGAGTCTTACTCATCCTTTCTCTATCTTACGCTGTGATGTCGGACTTTGAGTTTTACTCAAGGTCGTATTGGGCAACATGGGCAAGAACCCTTTCTTGCTTTCTTCCATTCCAAACCTCTTTAGAACTTTGTCCAAATATGTACTCTGTGATAATGATATTTGGCGTTTCGATCTATCTCTATAAATCTTTATGCCTAATAAGTAAGCTGCTTCGCCAAGATCCTTCATTGAAAAACTATTATTCAAATATTCCTTGACACTATTAAGAAGGTCTTCATCATTCCCAATCAGCAATATGTCATCCACATATAGTATTAAGAATGCTACAGAGCTCCCACTCACTTTCTTGTAAATGCAAGCTTCTCCATAAGTTTGTATAAAACCAAAACTTTTGATCACCTTATCAAAACGTTGATTCCAACTTCGGGATGCTTGCTTCAATCCATAGATGGACCGTTGAAGTTTGCATACCTTGTTAGCATCTTTAGGATCGACAAAACCTTTGGGTTGCATCATATACAACTCTTCATCAATATCTCCATTGAGGAATGCTGTTTTGACATCCATCTGCCATATCTCATAATCATAATATGCAGCGATTGCTAACATAATCCTCACAGACTTTAGCTTCTCATCGGTGAGAAAGTCTCATCGTAGTCAACTCCTTGAATTTGTCGAAACCCTTTTGCGACAAGTCTAGCTTTATAGATGATAACATTACCATCAGATCTGCTTTCTTCTTGAAAATCCATTTGTTCTCGACAGCCTTCCTACCATCCGGTAAGTCCACCAAAGTCCATACTTGGTTTTCGTACATGGATCCAATCTCGATTTCATGGCTTCTTGCCATTTATTGGAATCTGGCTCATCATCGCTTCCTCATATGTCTCGGGGTCATTGTTGTCCACCAACATGACACTCATAACGGATCATACCAATGGAGTGGTACGAGTTCTCGTTGACCTCCGAGGTTCAGAGTAACTTCAACCAAGTTTCATGATCACCATCATTAGCTTCCTCTTATTGGTGCAGCACCACAGAACTTCTTCCGGTGTTGCGCTACTCGCAATTTCGAGAGAAGGTTCGACAACCTCGTCGAGTTCTACTTTCCTTCCAGTCACTTCTTTCGAGAGAAATTCCTTCTCTAGAAAGGATCCATTCTTGGCAACGAAGATTTTGCCTTCGGATCTATGATAGAAGGTATACCCAATAGTTTCCTTCGTATCCTATGAAGACTCATTTTTACGCTTTGGGTTCAAGCTTGTCAGTAACTTCTTTACATAGGCTTCGCACCCCCAAACTTTAAGGAACGACAATCTAGGTTTCTTCCCAAACCATAATTCATACGGTGTCGTTTCAACGGATTTAGACGGTGCCCTATTTAAAGTGAATGCGGTTGTTTCTAATGCATAACCCCAAAATGATAGCGGTAAATCTGTAAGTGACATCATAGAACGAACCATATCTAAGAGAGTTCGATTCATACGTTCGGACACACCATTACTGTTGTGGTGTTCCCGGTGTCAATCGTGAAAGTATTCCATTTCTTCAAATGCTCGCCAAACTCGTAACTTAGATATTCACCTCCACGATCAGAACGTAGAAATTTAATCTTCTTGTTACGTTGATTCTCTACCTCACTTTGAAACTCCTTAAACTTCTCGAAAGTTTCGGACTTATGTTTCATGAAATAGATATACCCATATCTACTCAAGTCATCCGTGAAGGTAAGAACATAACGATAACCACTGCGATGCTACACTCATTGGACCACACACATCGGTATGTATGATTTCCAATAAGTCCGTAGCTCGCTCCATCATACCGTAAAATGGAGTCTTAGTCATTTTTCCCATCGACATGCTTCGCATCTTTCAAGTGATTCAAAATCAAGTGATTCAAGAAGTCCATCGAATGGAGTTTCTTCATACGCTTCACTCAATGTGACCAAGACGACAGTGCCACATATAGGTCGAATTATCGCTTGATTTCAAACGTTTAGCCTCAATGTTGTTGATATGTGTATTTCCACTATCGAGATTCAATAAGAATAGACCATCTATCAAAGGTGCATGTGCATAAAACATATTACTCATATAAATCGAACAACCATTATTCTCTGATTTAAACAAGTAACCGCCTCGCAATAAACAAGATCCCGATATAATGTTCATGCTCAACACAGGCACTAAATAACAATTATTTAAGTATAAAACTAATCCCGATGGTAGATGAAGGGTAGCGTCGACCGCGATCACATCAACCTTTGATCCGCTTCCCACGCCGCATCGTCACCTCGTTCTTCGCTAGCTTCCGCTTATTCTGAAAGCACCTGCTTCGAGTTACAAATATGAGCAACCAACCAAGATCAAATACCCAGGCACTACTACGAGTACTAGTGAGATACACATCAATAACATGTATATCAGATATACCTTTCTTCTTGATGTTGCCGTTCTTCAGATCCGCCAAGTACTTTGGGAAATTCCGCTTCCAGTGACCTTCTCCCTTGCAGTAAAAGCACTCAGTATCAGGCTTGGGTCCAACTTTGGTCTTCTTTGCTGGCGTGGTAACTTTATTACCATCCTTCTTGAAGTGTCCCTTTTGCTTAGACTTGCCTTTCTTGAATTTGGTGGTCTTATTGACCAACAACACTTGGTGCTCTTTCTTGATCTCCACTTCTGCAGATATCAACATGACAAAGAGTTCTGGTAACGTCTTGTTCATGTTCTGCATGTTGTAGTTCATCACAAAGTTCTTGTAACTTGGTGGTAGTGATTGGAGGACACGGTAAATCCCCAAAGCATTAGGAATCACTATACACAAGCTTTGAAGTTTGTTTGCGTGCCCAGACATATTAAGCACATGCTCACTGACGGAGCTGCCTTCTTCCATCTTGCAGTTAAAGAACTTTTCAGAAGCCTCATAGCTTTCAATTGCCGCATGAGTCTCAAAAATCAATCTGAGATCCTCGACAATATCATATGGGTCTGACTCTTCAAACCTTTTCTGAAGCTCCGATTCCAAACCATACAAGATAGCACACTGAACTATGGAGTACTGATTCTTCCGAGCGAGGTAAACATTCTTTACTTCATCGGGAGCATCACCGCAGTGGGTCACCCAATGTGCATCCAAAGACATAGGTCAAATTACCATGTGAGGACAATCCTCAAATTGCGGAACCAATCCGCCAAGTTGCTTCCATTGTTTTCAACTTTTCTTTCTAGGAACGCATTAAAATTGATGGTAGGCTGCCATTGATCTACAACATATTTGCAATAGTTTAGACTAAGTTTATGACAAATTGAGTTCAAATTAATTAATGAAATTAAACTAGGTGAACTCCCACTCAAAACAACATCCTCACATTGTTTTAGTGATCACACGAACCAAATCCACTACATCAACACCGATCATCACGGAGTTGATATAGTTTCAATGGCAAACAATCGTCATGTTCATCATATCTACTATATGATTCATGCTTTACCTTCGGTGATCCGTGTTCGAGACCATGTCATACATGCTAGGCTCGTCAAGATCAAACCTTAGTTTCTGCATGAGCAAATCTGGCTTGCTCGCGTTGTATACACTTGCAGAATCTAACACACCCGATCATCACGTGGTGCTTCGAAACAACAAGCTTTAGCAACGGTGCTAACTAAGGGTGAACACTTTATGATTTGAAATTCATGTGCATGAGGGATCATCTTATAATGCTACCGTTGTCTACTAAGCAATACAAGATGCATAAAGGATTAACATCACATGCAATTCAATAATATGTGATATGATATGGCCTTTCTTCTTTGTGCTTCCGATCTCCATCTTCTAGCACGAACATGATCTCCATCATCACCGGCATTGCATCAAGGTCAATGACGCTTCTCCATGGTTGTCGTCCACTGACTTCAACTATTACAACTACTTTGAATAGACACGCGGGTCTTAACATAAATTAAAGACAACCATTTGGCTCCAGCCGGTTGCCAACTTACAATAAGGAACATTGCATACATCAAATATAATCACAATCATGGCCATATCACATCATCAAGACACCCCTGCAAAACAAAGTTAGACGCCTCTACTTTCTTTGCATATTTTACGTGGTTTGGGGCTTTCAATAAGTGTCGTTCTAACTTACGAACAAGAACCACAACATTGATACTAGCATTGTTGATCACCCTTGTAAATTGGATCTTAACTATGCTAGGAGAAACAGGCACCCGCAAAGCCACTTATGCAATACAAGTTGCATGTAAAGCTTGGAGCAAGTCTCATGAACGATGTCATGTAAGGTTAGCCCGGGCCGCTTCATCCCAACATACCGCAAGATGCAAAGTACACAAGAAGCAATCGACAATAAAAGCATCAACGCCCACAATGACCATTGTGTTCTACTCGTGCAACAGATCTACATATAGACACGGCTCTGATACCACTGTATGGTTTTGTAGCATGGAAAACAAAAATTTTCTATTGCATACAACCAAACAAGCCAAGATCTATCTACTATATTGTAGCAACGAGTCGATGGAATAACTTACCCTCGAAGATTCCAAAGCGTTTAACGAGTGCGGATTCTCGTGGGTGATGTAGTCGTACTCTTCCCGATCTCAAGATCGTGTAGACGATCCTTCCGGCCAAGGCTCCGTTAGCGCTTCCGTAATCGGTCACACGTTCGATTGACGAAGACCTTCCTCTCCTTGTTCCAAAGAAAATGGAGGTTGTAGCACTCTCCTCGCGATTCCCAAAGACAACGGTGGTACCTAAGTAGAGGGGAGATCCCACAGGGCTTCGCCTTAAGCCGGAGCGAGTATGGTGGAGTATGAGAGAGGGCTATTAGTGGTCTAGGGATTAGACACACCAATTAGAAGGCTCTAAACCGAAGGCTAGGGCAATTAGAAGCTTTAAACCAAAACGGCTCTAAACCGGAGATTAGAGGATAGGAACTTGTGTGTCTAGAGGAGGAGGCCCTGCCCCTCCTTTTATAGGTGGGAGGGGCGGCCAAGGGGAGGGAGTCCCTCCCCAAGTCGGCCTTGGGTGGCGTGCCGGCTTGGAGAGGAGACTCCTCCCCCAAGTCGGTTTCAACCACCTCTTGCTTGTTTCCCACAGTTTCCTGTTTTAGCCGTTTGACTTTCAAACTGGCCATTTGACTTTTATGTTTTAGGATTCAATTTAATCCTTTATTTGGAACAGCAAGAACACTTAGTACATGATGCAATCATTCCAATATGTAATGGCACATTCATGTACCCCTTCCTCCCCGGAGTGCCGGACATTCCGGAACCTTCTAGAACATTCCCGATGAAAACACCGGAATCATTCCCGAACTCCGACACGGGACTTTACTAAAATAAATCTTATTCTCCCGACCATTCCGGATCACCTCGTGAGATCCCGGATCCCATCCGATACTCCGAACAACATTCGGTCTCTTTCTCATAATACCATAACTACTCAAACAACGTCAATCCTTAAGTGTGTCTCCTACGGTTCGTGAATTATGCGGACATGATCGAGACACTTCTCCGAACAATAACCAATAGAGGAATGGACATTCATATGGCTCTACATATTTCTACGATTACTTTGCGATCGAATGAACCACTTACATACGATACCAATTTCCTTTGTCTCACGATAGTTTACTTATCCGAGGTTATGATCGCTTCGATCTCTGCATACCCAGTTCAACCTCGTTACCGATAAGTACTCTTTTCTCGTTCCCGTGATATGTGATCCCTTGTGACCCAGTCACATGCTTGCAAGCTAATTCGATGACATTCCACCGAGAGGGCCCAGAGTATATCTATCCGTCATATGGATGGACAAATCCCACTCTTGATCCATGTGTTTCAACCAATACTTTCCGAACACTCAATGCCACCTTTATAGCCACCCAGTTACGGTGTGGTGTTTGATGTCATCAAAGCATCCATCCGGTAAAGGTGATATGCATGATCTCATGGTCGAAGGAATTAGGTTATGTAACACCCTCAGAATCGGACCTATGCAAGTTTGAGCAAAATTCGCCAAACCCGCATAGAAACGATTCAAGGTGCCCACCAGGCACTTTCGTGCGGGTGGAAAACGAAGTAATAGCATTACACAACAGTCCTCGATGGGACCCACAGAACAGATATATATAACAGCGACTCAAAGAGTCAAGAATACAGATATAATATACAAAGATCCAAATCACCTTGAAAATGATAGAGCGTCCGACTACGGACAAGATGCAAATGGGGCTAAGAGCCCTGAAGAATAACCAATGGCGTCCATAACCTGCCCGTGCCAAGCGGAAGGGTAACCTAACGGCGTCGATCTCAAAACACCTTAAACAAAAGGGGTGCCGACAAGGGCAAAGGAAAAAGAAGGAGCGTCGATCGAGGCCGATTACAGCGAGGCTAGAATTGCCGGTCCTCGCCTACATAGGTATGGTGGATCGAGCGTGACGATGCACTAAACAACCTATAGAGACTCGATACAATCAGGCGTCAATCGAGAGGGGTAAGAAAGACCTATTCGGATCCAACTGAAGCTAACACCAAACAAACCCATCTGGTGTTTCCCTCGAGACCAAACGAGGAAGTCAACCGAGGAACTCACACCGCTGGCGTTTTATTTATTCGATTATCGTTGTAGCAATTACTAGTCGTTTAGGTAATCATTACGATAAAGTAAGCGTTGCAATTTTAGTTATCCATTCCGTTGGAGTTGCAAGACTTACTAATCGATACATTTAGCATGAGATAACCCAAAACCCAAAGCTTGTTGGTACTTTTATTCACCATTCCGTTGTAGTTACAATACTTACTAGCCAGGTACAATGGTCGCAAGCGACACTCCAAACAAGCAATTGTGGGCAGTATTAATTAGCCATTCCATTATAGTGAAGCTAATTACTAGTCATTATAAAGTCAAAATTTATAGCAATAAACTTTAGTTATGCTTGTCTATGATCGAGATACTGTGCTCCAAGTCATCCATATCCATGACACGGCTTTCGAAAGTTTTACCCGGGGGTGCACCAATAGCAACACACGCTAGATCAACCTCGGAAAAACCAAAACACAACCCAACGAGGCTTTCACGACTGAACAATCACAGGATTCAGAGATATTTCAGGGGGCCAACCCTTAAGTAGATCCATAGCAACGGTGACTCGAGACAGGCTCAAGGTTTGGGTATACTGTTTGTGAACGATGGGAACCCGAAAGTGTGGCTGGGCTTGTCGACACCGCGGAATCGTGTCCCGATCCTAACGATCAAAGGTGCTCCTCGCAATTTAAATACGAAAGTAGCATGGCATAAATGCAGGATCGTAAATAAAACCTCAAACTAGTTTGTGGCCCCAAGAAATAAGACCAATCAAGCTCGGCTCGGGGGTCCCATATACCTCCGAATGTGGATAGCGCGATAAAACAAACAGTATCAAGTACTCGGGGTCCCACGGGACACAAGTGTTCGGAAACCAAATATTATCTATCACCACCGATGCCTCGCTTATTTCAATGTTAGTTGTTAAACAGGAATTAAAGTGCGATAAGTAAAACTATGAACATCTCCAACAACATGCGGCAATACATCAACAAGCTGGCATCGACGAACGCAACAACACTTGAGCAAGCGACTCTACGGCATAAGTCCAACTATCTACCAAACAACAGGTAATAGGATGTGTCCAAGGCAATATAGGGCTGCACGGTATATCACAGTTACGGAAACTAAAGCATCGCAACACAGATAGCAATAGATCAACAGGAGGGAATAAAGACTATAAAAGTAAGATAGGTAGAAAGAGGGGGATACTCGCCTGAAAACATTGCCGAAGGTTCAACCGAAGATCGGGTCGACACTCGCATCAACTCAACGGCCTTATCCGCGAAGAAGCAAAACACTAGAAGAAACACCGGATGCAATATTTAATACAACGGCAAAAGATCGGCATGCTTATGATATGATGCATGATGCAATTGAAGTCATGGATAGCATAAACAGAAAGGTCTCGTCGAGCTGATCATCTTAGACATATCATTTGTTAAATTTGGAATTATAAATCAAAAGTTATTAATTATTTAAGTTCCAGTGGCATTTGGTTGTAATTTAACTCAACTTGGAATTTTAAAGGTTCAAAAGGTAACTTGAATAGCATATTTGAAATCCTCTCATTTTCCTGATTCAAAAACATATAACATTTGCATTATTTGGATTTATAGTTTTAAAGTTATTTGAAAACAGAAATAAGTTTGGATTTGAATTAATTTGATACAAATTTGAATTAACCCAGAAAAACAGAAAAACTTTTCTACACAGGATTAGCCAGCCACAGTCTAAGACAGGTGGGTCAATGACTCAATGCCTGTGAGAAAAGATCCCAGACCATGCTGCCATCCCCAGAGAGTGACAGGTGGGGCCAGAGCCCAAGTGGACCCACACGCCAGCGGCAGAGTGCGGGGCCGCCACGCGGCTCGGCGGGGACTGCGGGATGATGGGTGCGAATCCCCGGGAGCCTTTTTGCAAAAACGCCACGCAGGCTGACCGGTAGGCCCAGGGGAGCGCGGGTTGAGAACAAAAGAAGTCAGGGGGGTTTCGGGGAGATGGTCACGGTGGCTGCCTGGTGGGCCTAGAGGGGCGCGGGTTGCAGAGAAAAAGAACAGGGAGGGGGGTGTGTGCAAAACGGCCAAGGCCGTACTGTTCCTCTTCTCCTCTGCGCCGCGAGTGACAGAGAGGCGAGGTGGGGATCGAACCCACGACCTCTGGCGCGCTAGCGGAGGCGGCTACCGCTGCGGCGGCTGCGGTTTGCTGTTAGGGGATAGGTCGCGTGCTAGATAGGGCTAAACAGGCTGCGTCACCGCAGCTCGCGAACTCGGCGCGGAGGGCCTCGGCAAACGATCACCGCGTCCGAAGCGACTACGAACGGAGGTTGTGCAGGAGGTCTGGGCTCACCGGGCTCGGTGGCGTGCTTGGATCGGGTTGAAGCGGTCGTGAGCAATGGGCCGACGCGTAGCTAGGGTTTTCGACGAGGCGTCGGCCTGGCGCTCGGTTCCTCTCCTCTCCTGGCCGTCTTGATCTGCTGCGGAGGACTCGCCCTCTTCGATCACTCCCACGACGATCTTGGCGGCGAGCGTGGATGGCGAAGTCGGGCGGCCGGTGTTGGCTGATGGCGGACGGAGAGGAAGAAGGAGGGGTAGATGGCGCGGCCAGATCTGGGCGAGGCTAGAGGAGGCGTGGAGAAGGGGATATGGCAGAGAGGGAGGAAGGGGTGGCGTGGAGGAGGCGGTGTAGATAAGGGTGGCCTCGACCACCTTTATCCCTCCCTTCACGTGCTCGGTTCGGCCAGGGCAGGGCAAGGCAGGGCAGGTGGGGTGGCTTCCAGGTGGGTCCAGGGCGAGGCCAAGGGTGAGCACTGGTGGGGCTTCTAGGCAGAGAGAGAACAGAGGGAAAAGGGGGTGCTCGAGCTAGCTGGTTAGGGGCTGGCTCGGGCCAGGGTTAGCCTTAGGGCTGGCTGGGGGGTAGCTAGGTGGGTCCAGCAGGTAGAGAGAGGTGGGTGGCGAGCTGGGGCAGGGTTTGGTGTGACCAAGCTAGGAAGTGGAAAAGAGGAGGGGTAGATTAGGGTTTGGTTTAGCTAGGATGGGGAGGTGGCATGGGGTAGATTTTAGGGTTTAGCTAAGAGGGGGGGGGGTAAGAAAGAGGTGGTACTTAACTTGATCATGCATGCTCCAAACAAGCCCTAACAAGATCAAGGCAAGAAAAAGAGGAAGAGGGAGAGAAAGATGATCATGTGATGATGGGGTGTTTTATTATGCTCACACATGATCACATGTGTAAGCATGGAGATGGGGATGGAGGTTTAGATGATTTGGTGGAGAATACTACAAGGCCCAAAACAAGATATAAACAAAGAGAAGATGATCCATGCAAACAAAGCCAAAAACAAACCAAAACCAAGAAAAAGGTGACACTTGCATGGCCCATGCAACAATATTTGCCATGTAGTTATATTGTGAAAACAACATTAGTTTATGTGGCATTATTACTTGCATTCCCAAAAGGTGGGCAAAGGCCAAGCAAAAGATTATGGGTGGAATCCAACCAACAACATGAGCTAGAGATAACTCAAATAAAATGCCAAGCCCATATTAATTGGATGGTGGAATTATAAGGTGGTGAAAGAAAAGGTGGTGGAGTCAATAAGAGAGATGCCCTCAACTCAACTTGGGCATTTAACAATATATTAAGAACCAAATACAATATCAAGAGGCAACTACAATTAATCATGCACCTGAGATAAGAACCAAACAAGAAGGGGTTTTATATGATGCTCAAATGCAAGGTGGCATGATGACATGAACATGATATGATGATGCAATGCACGAAAAACAACGCGATTTTCTAGTAGTGGTTTTGCGGGATGCCACAGGTTACTATGTATCAGAAAGCATATAGCAATTGAACTATTGAAATGACTTGATCTTTATGCTACGCTTATCTATAGGAGTATGTCCACCATATCATTCTCCTAACGATATGATCTTGTTGTTGATAACATCTCAATGTTCATGATAGGGAAACCACAATCATTAATCAACCAATAAGCTAGTGAAGTATAGAGGCTATACTAGGGACTTCAAATTAAGTTTACAAATCACACAAGTATTAATGTTTCCTTGTTAATACTATTATAGCATGAATGTAAACATTTATCATAAACACAAAGATATAATAATAACTACATTTATTATTGTCTCTAGGGCATATCTCCAACAGGAACTTGGGCCAAAACTTGCATCGGAAGTGTTGGAATTATGCCCTAGAGGCAATAATAAAGATGTTATTATTATAATTCTTGTTCATGATAAAGTTTATATTCCATGCTAGAATTGTATTAAGCGGAAACATTAATACTTGTGTGGTTTGTGAACAACACCATGTCCCTGGTACGCCTCTAAGTACTAGCTCATTGATCAATGATGGTTAAGGTTTCCTAACCATAGACATGAGTTGTCAATTGATAATGAGATCATATCACTGGGAGAATGATATGATGGACAGACCCAAACTAAGCGAAGCAATTAGATCGTTTCATCGTGTTCATATTTGCGAAGATTTTCCTATGTCAAATATTGTATTCCTTAGACCATGAGATAATGCAACTCCCTGGTACCGGAAGAAAGCTTTGAGGTCATCAAACGTCATCCTATGAGAGGGTGATCATAAAGGTGTCTCTCAGGTGATCGGAAAGTATCTGTTGGGTTGTATGTATCGAGATGGAATTTGTCCCTCCCAAGTCGGAGATATACTTGGGCCCACTCGGTGTCGATATCAACACCGCTTGCAAGCATGTGGTTAAGGAGTTAATCACAAAGTGATATCGGATTACGGAACGAGTAAAGTACTTGCGTGAGCGAGATTGAACTAGGTATGACGGTACCCACGATCGAATCTCGGGCAAGTAAAATATCGCGAGACGAAGGGAATATATATATGGGATTGATTGAATCCTGGCATCGTGGTTCATCCGATATGATCATCGATGAATGTGTGGGAGTCAATATGGGTGCCTGCACTTCCGCTGATTATTAATAGAAGATCATGTCGCATATTCTCGAACCCGCAGGTCACACACTTAACGTATCTCGACGCTAAGATAGATTGGATAATTGGTTTATGAATTTTTGTTGAGTCTCGGATGGGATCCGGGACATCACGAGAGGTTAGGAATGGTCCGGAGAATAAGATTCATATAAGGCGATGCAGTTTTGGAGTTCGAATTGTTAGGGTTAATCGGTATTGTACCGAAGCTTCTAGAACCTTCCGAAGGGGACCAACGTGGCCCCACCTTCCGGGAGGGGCATGGGCCTATGAGGGAGTGTCCTGGCCACATTGGTCCAGGGCACAAGGCCCCATAGGGCCCAGCCGATCCTAGAGAGTTTAAATCGTTTAAACTAGAGATAGGGTTTCTAGAGGGAGAGTCCATGCCCCCCTCCTTATCCTTTGGGCTTGGGGAGGGGCTGGGCTGCGCCTCTATATAAAGAGGGTGGGCGCACAACCCCCACACCTCCCTCCAAACCCTAGCCGCCTTGCTAGCTTTCCTCTCCTCCCTCCGCTTGTAGGCGAAGCCTGCAGAAATTCTCCACCATATACACTGCCCGTCGTGTTGTAGATCCAATCTATCTCTCCCCATACTTGCTGGTCCGAGGAAGGAGGAGGCGTCGAGGTGCTGCGTGTGCATCTCACGGAGGCACCGCCACTTGTGGTGCTAGATCGGATCGGATCGCGAGGAGAAGCGAATACGACTACATCACCCACGTTAAACCGAGCGTTCATTGTCTGAATCTTCAAGGGTATGAAGATCTAATCCAATCTCTCTCGTTTATTTCATCTCCTAGATTAGATCTTGGCTTTCCCTCTCGCATCCGTAGAAAATTTTGATTTACTATGCCGCGAAACCCTTCGATGGTATCGAGCTAGATCTATGCGTAGATGTGTTTCACGAGTAGAACGCAACATGGTTGTTCTTGGCGTTGATGTTTCTGTTGCAAGCCTCTTGTTTGTGTTCTTCTTTTGGCGGGATAGTGAGATTGAAGCGGTCCAGCCAACCTTACGCGACGTCGTCATGAGACCGCTCCGCACTTCACGTGTGGCTTGTTCCACATGCGGCTGGTGGATGTCAGTTTCTCTCACTATAGTTGTCATGGGATTAACACCGGAGTTTGGCAACCATAATATCACCGTTGTGGCTTTCTGTAGGTAAGAATCGTTCTTAGCATCTACTCCCATAAGCCACGTAAAACATGCAACAACAAAGTAGAGGCGTCTAACTTGTTTTTGCAGGGAGTGTTTTCTGTGATATGGTATGGCCCAAGATGTGATGTGTATATTGTATGCGATGATCATGTTTTGTAATGTTTCACGACTTGCATGTCGATGAGTACACAACCGGCAAGAGCCATATGGTTGTCTTTATAATTGTGTATGACCTACGAGTCAACTTCTTATACGCCATGTAATAGCTTTACTTTATCGCTAAGTAGTTACCAATAGTTGTAGTTGCTATTCGTGGTGGAGGCAATCATGGTGGAGTGATGGAGATCATGCCGGAACGCACAAGATGGAGATCATTGCGAGGATTGGCTATACCATGTCACATAAAGATATATGCATGTGATGTTTATCCCTTTATGTATCTTATTATGCTTAGATCGCGGTAGCATTATAAGATGATTCCTCACTTAAAGATCAAGATAAAAACTGTGTTCTCCCCAAGTATGCACCGTTCGAAGTTAATCGTGTCCAAGCATCACGTGATGATCGGGTGCTATAGACTCTCGCTCACATACAACGGGTGCAAGCCAGTTACACTTGAAATACTTGGGTCTAGCTTGGCGAGCCTAGCATGTCAGACATGGCCTCGGAACACAAGAACCGAAAGGTTAAGCATGAGTCATATGAGTGATATGATCGACACTTTGTTGTCCACCATTGAAACCACATCTCTTCTCGTGATGATCGGATTAGGTGTGGTGAATTTGGATCGTGTTCACTAAACAACTTGGGGATGTTGAATTTAGTGGGAGTTCATCTAGTAATTTGATTAAATTGAACTATTTATCATGAACATTGTCTAAATTGTACTTGCAAATATGTAGATCACATGGCCAAGTCCAACTTCAACTTCAACGTTTTCTTTGAGAAGGAAAAGCTTAGAAACAATGGGTATAACTTCACCAATTGGTTCGCAATCTAAGAATCATTCTGCGGCGGACAAAAGGACTATGTCCTTGGGAAAGCGTTAGGTGACCCCTAACAAGCTACTTGCCGGCTATGAGAAAGTTGTCTATCGACAAGCAAAGATGATTATGGTGTGATTAAGAGCACCATGTTGTTTGCTATGGAACCGAGCTTCAAAATCGTTTTGAAGAGTATCCGGGCCCTTGAGATTCTCGAGGAGCCGAAAACCATGTTTGGACTCAGCCCGTTCGAGAGATATGAGATCTCAGAAGTTCTTTAAGCGCAATATGGAGGAAGGAGTTCCGTTAGTGAGCACGCCATAAAGATGTCGGGCTACACTCAACGCCTTGAGCAACCGGAATGCACGATTCGGAGGAGCTCAAGATTGACAGGTTCGCAATCACTCCCTCCCGGCTACAAAAGTTTTGTAGTGACTCATAATCAGATTGGTTCCATACGATCACCGAGCTCTTCGCAGTCAAGGCTGCAGAGGTGGACATCAAGAAGGATAATCATGTGTTGATGGTCAACAAGCCCTCCTTTAAGAAAGGTAAGGGAGCAAAGAAACCCTTCAAGAAGGGCGGCAGAGCTTAATGCCCTGCGAGAAGAAGCTCAAGTCGGTCCTAAGCCCGACCTCGAGTGCTTCTATTGCAAGGACAAGGGTCCTTTGGGCATCGTCTCAAGTACTTAGCGGACAAGAAGGCTGGCACCATCAAAGGTATATTTGATATACATGTTATTGATGTTTTCCTTACTAGCCCTCGTTGTAGTGCCTGGGTATTTGATACCGGTTCAGTTGCTAATATTTGTAACTCGAAACAGGAGCTATGGAATAGACAGCGGCTTGCGAGGGATGAGGTGACGATGCGCGTTGGCAACGGATCAAGAGTTGATGTGATGGTCGTCGGCATGCTCTCCTTAGTTTTACCTTCAGGATTAGTTTTAAACCTTAATAAATGTTATTATGTGCCTGCGTTGAGCATGAACATCATTTCCGGATTGTGTTTATTGCAAGACGGTTATTCATTTAAATCGGAGAATAATGGTTGTTCTATTTATATGAGTAACATCTTTTATGGTCATGCACCTCTTGTGAATGGTTTATTTCTTCTAAATCTCGAAAGGGATGAAACACACATCCATAACATTGAGGCTAAGAGATGCAAAGTAGATAGTGATAATACTACTTATTTGTGGTAACTGCGTCTAGGTCATATTGGTGTAAAGCGCATGAAGAAACTCCATTCGATGGACTTTTGGAGTCTATTGATTTTGAATCATTTGACACATGCAAACCATGCCTCATGGGAAAGATGATCAAAACCCTGCTCTCCCAGATGATGGAGCGAACAGACTTGTTGGAAATCATACATACCGATGTATGCGACCGATGAGTGTTTCGACGCGGTGGATATCACTATTTCCTCACTTTTACCGATGACTTAAGTAGATATGGGTATATCTATTTAATGAAACATAAATCAAACATTTGAAAAGTTCAAGGAATTTCAGAATGAAGTGGAGAACCATCGTAACAGAAAAATTAAGTTTCTACGATCCGATCGTGGAGGTGAATATTTGAGTTATGATTTTCTCACGCATCTTAAAGCAAGTGGAATCGTATCACAACTCACGCCACCCGGAACACCACACAAGAATGGTGTGTCTGAGCAAATCGAACCCTATTAGATATGGTCCGATCAATGAGGTCTCTTCTTGATTTGCTATCATTTTGGGGTTATGCATTAGAAACCGCTGCATTCACTTTAAATAGGGCTCCATCTAAATCCGTTGAGACGACACCGTATGAACTGTGGTTTGGTGCTAAACCTAAGTTATCGTTTCTTAAAGTTTGGGGATGCGAAGCTTACGTCAAGAAGTTGATGCCGGACAAGCTCGAACCCAAAGCGGAGAAATGCGTCTTCATAGGATACCCTAAGGAAACTATTGGGTATACCTTCTATCACGTAACCAAGGCAAAGTGTTTTTGTCGAAGAATGGTTCCTTTCTTGAGAAGGAGTTTCTCGAAAGAAGTGAGTGGGAGGAAAGTAGAGCTAGACGAGGTTATTGAACCTTCTCTTGAATTGAGAGTAGCGCAGACCTGAAATTGTTCCGGTCACCGCACCAACAATAGAGGAAGCTAATGACAAGGATCATGAAGCTTGACGATGTTACATCGAACGTCGCAGTCGACAAGGTCGCGTGCCCTCCCGAGTGGTACGGCAACCTGTCTTGACCGTCTTGTTGGTAGACAAGTGAACCTACGAACTATGAGGAAGCGATGATGATCCCGCACTCGAGAAATGGATGGAAGCCATGAAATCCAAATTGGGATCCATGAGCGAAAACCAAGTATGGACTTTGGTGGATCCTCCTAGCGAAAGGCCGTTGAGTGCAAATGGATATTCAAGAAGAAAACGGACGCGGATGGTAATGTTACCGTCTATAAAGCACGCTTGTCGCAAAAGGTTTTCGACAAGTTCAAGGTGTGACTACGATGAGACTTTCTCTCCGTGGCGATGTTTAAGTCCATTCGGATTTTATTACCAATTGTTGCGTTTCATGATTATGAAATATGGCGATGGATGTCAAGATCGCTTTCCTCAATGGGAACATTGATGAAGAGTTGTATATGATGCAACCCGAAGGTTTTGTCGATCCTAAGGATGCTAGTAAAGTATGCAAACTTCATTGCTCCATTTATGGATGAAGCAAGCATCTCGGAGTTGGAACCTTCGCTTTGATCAAGTGATCAAGAGCTTTGGATTTGTTCCAAATTGCTACGAAGCTTGTATCTACAAGAAAGTGAGTGGGAGCTCGGTGACGCTTACGTGCATATGTGGATGACATATTGATTATCGGAAATTACATCAACATGCTTAACGATGTGAAGAGTTATTTAAACAAGTGTTTTTCAATGAAAGACCTAGGTGAAGCTGCTTATATATTGGGCATCAAAATCTATAGAGATAGACAAAGACGCCTGATAGCTTTAAGCCAGAGTACATACCTAGACAAAGTTCTGAAAAGGTTCAGAATGGATAAGGCAAAGAAAGGTTCAGTGCCTATGTTGTCAGGTAAGATATTGAGCAAGGCTCAGTGTCCAGCTATGGTAAATGATAAGGAAGCTATGAGCAAAGTGCCTTATGCCTCGCCATAGGTTCCATCATGTATGCCATGCTGTGTACTAGACCGGATGTGTCCAATGCTATTAGTTTGACGAGCAGATATCAAAGTGATCCAGGAGTGGAACACTGGACAGCCGTGAAGAACATCCTAAAGTACCTAAATAGAACTAAAGAAATGTTCTTAGTCTATGGGGGTGATGAACAACTTGTCGTAAAAGGTTACGTCGATGCTAGTTTCGACACCGACAAGGATGATTCTAAATCTCGACGTGATACGTTTATATTTTGAATGGAGGAGCTGTGAGTCGAGAAGCTGCAAGCAAAGCGTGATCGGGATCTACAAAGAAGCGGAATACATGGGTGCCGCAGAAGGCCAAGTGAAGGAGTTTGAATCGAAACTTCATCATCGAGCTTGGCGTGGTTCCAAGTGCATTGGACCCATGGAGATATTGTGTGACAACACCGCGCCATAGCACTCGCTAAGGAACCAAGATATCATCCAAAGACCAAGCATATCAACTGCAAGTTTCATATAATCCGAGATTATATAGCGATGGAGATCAAGATTAGCAAAGTACATACGGATCTGAATGTCGCAGATCCATTGACTAAACCTCTTCCACGTGTAAAACATGATCAACACCTCAGTGCCATGGGTGTGAGATTGTTGCCAAATGTAAACTAGATTATTGACTCTAGTGCAAGTGGGAGACTGTTGGAATTATGCCCTAGAGGCAATAATAAAGATGTTATTATTATAATTCTTGTTCATGATAAAGTTTATATTCCATGCTAGAATTGTATTAAGCGGAATCTTTAATACTTGTGTGGTTTGTGAACAACACCGTGTCCCTAGTACGCCTCTATGGACTAGCTCATTGATCAATGATGGTTAAGGTTTCCTAACCATAGACATGAGTTGTCAATTGATAATGAGATCATATCATTGGGAGAATGATATGGTGGACAGACCCAAACTAAGCGAAGCAATTAGATCGTTTCATCGTGTTCATCTTTGCGAAGCTTTTCCTATGTCAAATATTGTATTCCTTAGACCATGAGATAATGCAAATCCCTGGTACCGGAAGAAAGCTTTGAGGTCATCAAACGTCATCCTATGAGAGGGTGATCACAAAGGTGTCTCTCAGGTGATAGGAAAGTATCTGTTGGGTTGTATGTATCGAGATGGAATTTGTCCCTCCCAAGTCGGAGAGATATACTTCGGGCCCACTCGGTAATCGATATCAACACCGCTTGCAAGCATGTGGTTAAGGAGTGTGGCATCCCGCAAAACCACTACTAGAAAATCACGTTGAATTTGTGCATTGCATCGCCATCATCATATGTTGTTTGTCAAAACTATTTTCGCAAAGCCCGTTTTGTTTTCTAAAACGCCCCATCTTTATTCAAAGGCAAATCCCGGTTCTCCGGATTAATCATTTTGGCCGCTATCGGTTTGCACACGGCCCGTTTAAAACAAATGAAAAGTTTAATTGTTTTAGCGGGGGCAGTCGAACGGGCCGAATCGACCCGAACGACCACCTCCATTTTTCAAATCGGTCCACCCCAAACCAGCCCTCTAAATCCTACATCTACCAAACTATCTACCCCAACCCAGCCTCCACCTCACCCCGGCCAACCCCGTCGCGCCACCTCACCCTCTCACTTCCTCAACCCAATCCCACCCAGCCATCTCAGCAGCCACCTCCCCACCTGGCCTCACACCGCCACCTGTCCCACCCCACGCGCCCTACCCGCGCGCAGCACACGGCACACACGCACGCACACTCCCGCGTGGTCCCCACCCCTGGCCTCCCTGTCCCCGCGCTTCCTCTCTCCTTCCTCTGGCCGTCCCCACGCTGCCTCCCCCAGCCTTCCTCCTCTCGCCTCAGCCCACCTCCTCTGCACCACCTCCTCCCGGCTGGGTCCTCGCCGGGCGACCCTCCTACCCTCTACTTGCTCCCTCCTCTCCACTGCCGCTGCCGCCTTCTCCGGCCAAGGCAGCGCCTCAGCCCCACCACCTCACGCCTCCCTCCTCCGCTCAGGCCCAGGCCTCCCGCCTCATTGCTCCCAAGACTCCCAGACGGCCTCGACCCGCTGCCCTTTGCTGAAGCCCCCGCCCATGAAGCCCGCCTCCAGCTCCCGCCCGCCAGACCCATGGCCTCGCCCGTCGCCTCGCTTGCCGCTCATTCGCCTGGTCTGCGGCCGCCTCGCCCTCCTCATGAGCAGCCGCCTGTCGCGGCTTCCTCCTCGTGTCGCGCCCGTCTGACCGTGCTTTCGGGCCAAGTCCGCCCGCAGCGCTGCCGTCGTCCTCATGGTCCTCCGCCGCTGCTCTGCTCATTGCCGCCTGTGCGCTAACATCCGCCGCCGCTTGCCGCTCAAGTGGTCGCCGCCTCCCTTCGAGCCAGCTCCGGCCCCACTCACAGGAGCAACCCCGGACCTCTCCCGGCAGTCGCATGCCCCAAAGGAAGGCGTTGCCCTCTCTCTATGTGCGTTGGTCTCCGGGTCCTCGGCGAGTGTGCCTCCTCACGGGTACAGGACATTTGGTCTCGGCCATGTGGGCATGCTACCGACAAGTGCCCGAACACCCGAAGTCGTTCAAGTTCGCCACCGATCTGGGAGTCGTTACCTCAAGTACGTCGTCTCGGAAAAACCCCAAGAACACCGACAAGAAACCCCAGGCGCGAAGGTCTGCTTCATGGATCCGAGACCGATCCGGAACGTCAAGATTTACTTCCCGGATGTGACGCCCCGAGACCACCACGAGGAGGCGAAACGCCAAGGCCTTCGACACGGAACACTGAACCCCGACGACCCCCCCGGACGCCAAGAACGACTCGACGGCGCAGACCCGACAAGAGCTTCACCCCGACAAGAGCGGCAAAGAACTGCAGTCAAGCCCCGACGCTGCACCAAGTACTTCCTCGCGGAACCACAAGAGCTTCTCCTAGATAACCGCCAAGGTCGTCATCGGAACCACAAGGCCGTTGCAGTGAACTCGACAAGATCTACCCCAGTAACCCGAGAACGACCCCGGAGTCCGAGAACGCATCCGTCGAACCCCGAGCCCTGAGACCGACCCCGAACCCCGGAACTTCCGCAAACCCTATTTTATAAATGTAATATAATAAACCTGTTGCATATTAAATTGTCATCCTTGCATGCATAATTGTGTGGTTTGGGGGCCTTATGCCGATTCACCTCTAATTAAATATGGGGCCCATATGCGGGCAAATCTAGTCTCATATCGGCCTCATTTAAATTTGTGTAGCGAACCCGGTGCTATCTCTTGGCCATGTTAATACAACATTTAAATTGCGGGGTAGCTATATAACATGAACCATCTAATTAATTGTCAGAACCCCGGTTCCACTTAACATTGACCTAATTGCACCACACCTTTGCCATGTCATGCATCATACATGCATCATGCCGATCTTCTGCCGTTGAATTAAATAGTGCATCCGGTGTTTTTCTAGTGTTTTGCTTCTTCGCGGATAAGGCCGTTGAGTTGATGTGAGCTTCGCCCCGATCTTCTGTCGACCCTTCGGCAATGTTTTCAGGCGAGCATCTCCCCCTTTCTACCTATCTTACTTTTATAGTATTTATTCCCTCCTGTTGATCTATTGCTATCTGTGTTGCGATGCTCTAGTGTTTCGTACCCGTGATATCCCTTGCAGCCTTATATTGCCTTGGACACATCCTATTACCTGTTGTTTGGTAGATAGTGGACTTGCGCGTCGTAGTCGCTGACTCAAGTGCTGTTGCGTGTCGTCAAATGCCACAATTGTTGATGTATTGCCGCATGTTGATGATGGAGATGATCATAGTTTTACTTATCGTTCACTTTAATTTCTGTTTAACAACTAAAATTGAAATAAGCAGAGGCATCGGTGGGTGATAGAGAATATTTGGTTTCCGAACGCCCACTTGTGTCCCGTAAGACCCCGAGTACTTGATACCTGTTCCTTGATTTATCGCGCTATCCACATCCGGGAGGTATATGGGACCCCGAGCGAGCTTGATTCAAGATTATTTCTTGGGGCCACAACTAGTTTGAGGTTTTATTTACGATCCTGTACTTATGCCATGCTACTTACGTATTTAAATTGTGCGACGGATAGCACACTTCGCATTTAGGTAAGCGGAGTGATTACGTATCGACACCCCAGTTTTCGGGTTCCTAGTCGCCATGACCATTGGCGCTAACCTTGAGTCCGTCTCAAGCTTGCTTACTTCTTGGGTCTACTCAATGGGGTGGCCTCAAACATTTCAATCCTGTGATTGTTCACCGTGAAAGCCTCGTTGGGTTTTGATTTGGTTTTTCCGAGGTTGATCGGCGTGTGTTGCTATTGGTGCACCCCGGTAAAACTTCAAAGCCGTGTCCGCGGATATGGACGACTTGGAGCAAGATATCGATCATAGACAAGCATAACTAAAGTTTATTGCTATAAATTTGACTTTATAATGACTAGTAATCAGCTTCACTATAATGGAATGGCTAATAATGCTGCCCACAATTGCTTGTTTGAATTGTCGCCATACCATTGTACTGACTATTAAGCATTGCAACTACAACGGAATGGTGAATAAAAGTACCAACAAGCCGGGTTTTGGGTTTATCTCATGCTATCTCAGATTCGATTAGTAATTGTTGCAACTTCAACGGAATGGTTAACTAAAAGTGCCCATCGCTTATTTTATCGTGACGATTAACTAAACTCGACTAGTAATTGCAACGATAATCGAATAAGTAAAGCGCCAACCGTGTGGGTTCTCGGTTGACTTCTCGTTTGGTTTCGAGGGAAACACCAGATGGGTTTGTTTGATGGTAGTATCGTTGGATCCGGATAGGTCATTCTTACCCTCTCTCGATAATCGCCATTGTATCGAGTCTCTATAGGTTGTTTAGTGCATGTCGCCGCCGCCACCCACCATACCTATGTAGGCGAGGACCGCGAATTCTAGTCTCGCTGCCGTGTCTTGGCCTCAAGATCGACGCCTCTTTTTCCTTTGCCCTTTGTCGGCACCCTTTGTTTAAGGTGTTTTGAGATCGATGTCGTTAGCGAGTTACCCTTCCGCTTGGCCTCGGTGGTTATGGACGCCATGGTTATTCTTCGTGGCTCTTAGCCCCATTTGCATCTTGTCCGTAGCTGACGCTCTATCGCTTTTCAAGGTGATTTGGATCTTTGTATCTTATATCGTATTCTTGACTCATTGAGTCATTTATATATATATCTGTTCTGTGGGTCCCATCGAGGACTGTTGTGTAATGTTATTACTTCGTTTTCCACCCGCACGAAAGTGCCTGGTGGGCACCTTTGAATCGTTTCTATGCGGGTTTGGCGAATTTTGCTCAAACTTGCATAGGTTCGATTCTGAGGGTGTTACAAGGAGTTAATCACAAAGTGATATCGGATTACGGAACGAGTAAAGTACTTGCTGTGAACGAGATTGAACTAGATATGACGGTACCGACGATCGAATCTCGGGCAAGTAAAATATCGCGAGACGAAGGGAATATATATATGGATTGATTGAATCCTGGCATCGTGGTTCATCCGATATGATCATCGATGAATGTGTGGGAGTCAATATGGGTGCCTGCACCCAGCTGATTATTTATAGAAAATCATGTCGCATATTCTCGAACCCGCAGGTCACACACTTAACGTATCTCGACGCTAGGATAGATTGGATAATTGGTTTATGAATTTTTGTTGAGTCTCGGATGGGATCCGAACATCACGAGAGGTTCGAATGGTCCGAGAATAAGATTCATATAAGGCGATGCTTTTGGAGTTGAATTGTTCCGGGTTAATCGGTATTGCAGGAAGCTTCTAGAACCTTCCGGAAGGGACCAACGTGGCCCCACCTTCCGGAGGGGCATGGGCCTATGAGGGAGTGTCCTGGCGCATTGGGCCATGGGCACAAGGCCCCATAGGGCCCAGCCGATCCTAGAGAGTTTAAATCGTTTAAACTAGATATAGGGTTTCTAGAGAGGAGAGTCCATGCCCCCACTCCTTATCCTTTGGGCTTGGGGAGGGGCTAGCGCCCTCTATATAAATAGGGGTGGCGCACCAACCCCACACACCTCTCCTCCAAACCCTAGCCGCCTTGCTAGCTTTCCTCTCTCCTCCGACTGTTTGTGGGAAGCCCTGCAGAAATTCTCCACCATATACACCACGCCGTCGTGTTGTAGATCCAATCTATCTCCACCATACTTGCTGGTCCGAGGAAGGAGGAGACGCCGAGGTGTCGAGTCTTGCAGTGTGCATCTCACGAGGCACCGCCACTTGTGGTGCTAGATCGGATCGGATCGCGAGGAGGAGAAGCGAGTGCGACTACATCACCCACGCGTTTAACGCTCATGTGCGAATCTTCAAGGGTATGAAGATCTAATCCAATCTTTCTCGTTTATTGCATCTCCTAGATTAGATCTTGGCTTTCCCTCTGTTCGCATCCGTAGAAAATTTTGATTTACTATGCCGCGAAACCCTTCAGGAAGTTCGCCGGAACTTCCGGTATGTTTTGACCGGAACTTCCGGTCGAGCTTTTGGAGCGGGCGTCAACGGTCTGATGACCGTTGGAGCCGTGCTGGGCGGAACTTCCGGCCTCTCACCGAAGGTTCCGGTGAGGTCGCGGGGGCTGTAACGGTTCGGTGCGGAGGGAGCCTATTTAAGGCGCCCCTCTTCTTCGTCCCACCTACTTCAAAAAATTTCTCTCTCCTCCATTAATGCTTGAGCTTCACCTTACTAGATCTCTCTCTCTCTCTCTAGCCACTCAAATGACTTGATCTTTTGAGAGGTGAGGGAGGTGACCTAGATCTACACTTCCACCAAAGAAGATTTGATTTCCCCCACCCATCCTTTGTGGATCTTGTTGCTCTTGGGTTTCTTGAAACCCTAGACGGTGTAGGGCATCCTCGGAGCTAAGGCTTGTGTTGTGAAGCTTCGAGGTGTCGTTGAGGGCCTCCAATTGAGTTGTGGAGCTTCCCCCTCAACCTTGGTGTAAAGGTTTCGGTTGGAGCCTTCTAGGTCACCGGTTAGTGGATTGTGAGGCCTCCTTTGTGGGGGCTTTGTGTCGCCTTCAAGGTCACCGGAGAAGAAGGTGAGGCCTTTGTGGCGCTCGGGTGACCTTTTGTGGCCCCGACACCTATCCAACGTAGACGTAGCTCCTTGGGAGTGAACTACGGGAATTATATCTCCATGTCCCCGCTTCGGTTACTTCGTTCCCTTCCTCTACTTCTTGCTCTTTACCGTTCTTGTGGTTGTTGTAAGTTATCTTGCATTTAGGTTGTTCACTTAGTTGCACATCTAGATAACTTTCCTTCTCGTTGAGCCTAAAAGTGAGAAACAATTTAAAATTGGGTAGACGCCTATTCACCCCCTCTAGTCGTATCAAGTCGGTACTTTCATATGTAAGTGGTTCATTCGATCGCAAAGTAATTGTGGAAATATGTGGGAGCCATATGAATTTCCAGATTCCTCTATTGGTTATTGATCGGAGAAGTGTCTCGGTCATGTCCGCATAAATCACGAACCGTAGGAAGACACACTTAAGGATTCAACGTTGTTTAGTAGATATGGAATGTTAGTGGGGATACCGAATGTTGTTCGGAGTCTCGGATGGGATCCGGGATATCACGAGGAGATCCGTAATGGTCCGGAGAATAAGATTCATATAAGGAAAGTCCGATTCTGGAGTTCGGGAATGATTTCGATGTTTTCATCGGAGAGGTTCTAGAAGGTTCTAGAAGTTTCACCAGACCGGAAGGGGAATGGTCCATGAATGTGTCATGGGTAATTGGAATGATTGGATCATATCCTAGGTCACTTGGTTTGGGCATTTGCGAGAGAGAATTAAAGCTCTAAGTTGAAAGTCAAACGGGAGGTTTGAAAAGTCAAACTGAAACAATGGTTTCCTAGTGGAAGAAGGAAAGAGTCCTTCCTTCAATCCAACTTGGGTTTGGGTTTGGATTCAAACTCTCCCCTCTCAAGGTTGCCCCCTCTCATAAATAGAGGGGGAGGGCTGCCCCAAACAACACAAGAGCCAGCCCTCCCCACCCCGTGCGCCGTCGTCGCCATCGCTTAGCTGCCGCCGCCGCCTCGTCGCTGTCGCCCTAGCCGCCGCCGACACCTCCTCCTCCTCCCAGCCTTCTAAACTTAGATCGCCGGAAAAACCCTAGATCCACCATAACTCGCACCGGCTTAGGCAAAGCCCTGCGAGATCTTTCCTCTACTTCCGACACCACGTCGTCGTGCTGCCGGAATCGCGAGGGGAGAACTACAACCTCCGCTGCCTGTTGGAACAAGGGAGAGGAAGGTCTTCATCGAGTATCGAACGTGTGACCGACTGTGGAAGCGCTGCCGGAACGCAGCGCCGGAAGGACCGTCTACGCGATCTTGAGATCGACAAGTGTACGACTACATCATCCACGAGAATCTGCTCTCATTAACCGCTTTGGAATCTTGGAGGATGAGTACTCTAATCAACTCGTTGCTACAATCTAGTACATAGATCTTGGCTTGTTTGTGTGCATACGGTAGATTTTTTTTGTTTTCCATGCTACGAACCCCTACAAGAGCATAGATTTCCAGCCAGGAAACACTAGATAAACATGTCTGAATTTATAGGTCAATCAGTTTTCAGTTATCCACCTCTTAAACATGATGTTCCAGGATGTATGTGTGGCAAAGATTCACCTGAGCTTGATCTAATACATGTACAACCAAAGTTTAGCTCCGAACATGCTGCTATCGTTGTTGTCGAGCTATTTGAGTGCTATGTTGCAAAACATCATGTTGCACATGTTATTAGTGTTTCTAAATAGGAGCATTGGTGCCTGCTTGAGTAACAAAAATTCCTAGAATATTAATAAGTCTCTGCTATTGTAATGTTGGCCTGGTGGAAATTTTGAAATATATGCATTTTATAGCTAACGCCTGGACTAAGATGCAATGGAAGTGCTATTGGAAAAAGTGCATTTAACTCTCAAGACATGGCGGCTACGGTAGGTTCTGCTACACAGGTGGTGGATCAATTGATGTTGAGCCTGAAAGAAAAAAGATGGAGCGGCCAGGGATGGAGTGGACAATAAATGAAGGGAGTCGAGTTATAACATGCTGATTTTTGGATTGGTTTTGTATGCTCATCAATGTCACTTAGTTTGCATTATAATTGTGTATACTTCATGTCCTGAAAGGTTAGTATATTGGGCCATCATGTTGTGGGATTATAATCGGTCTATCTTACAGTCAACCTTCATTGTCCCAACTTCTCATTCCACATTCATGGTGACCAACTATTCATGCCAAAAAGTTACCACGCGGGTGCAGCGTGTCGCCGCACCTATGTTTCCTAGTTTTGTCTAAAGTGTTGTTGTAGTTATATAGAAAATGTGTTGTCATTGTGATAAGAGGGAATTTCACTGTTTACTTTCTAGTTTTGCATTTGTGACACTAACTACCCAGTCGAGTGAAAAAATGTTTAGATTACCCCTCTAGAAGTTTTGGACCATAGTTTTCTGATGCGTGTTTATTGGGCAAGGTGTTGACAAGAGCTTGAAAATATCATAACAATGATGCAAAATTGAACATATGGATAAGAAAAGCCTAAACATGATTGTTGATCACATCACCAGATCTTTACACATTATACCATGCCACTCCGGCGTAACATGTCAGTCTTATCTAACAGAAACAAGCAAAATGCTAAACTGGGAAAAAATTGTGTTCAAAGTCTCTTAAATTAGATACTTGGGTAGAAGTTCCACTAAATATGGTAATATGTGCCACAAATGCAGAACTTTAGAGTAAAAAAGCGGAATTCACTCGAGTGACAAATATGAGAATTTAAACCATCCTTTTTTATGCCCCTACCTGGCCATCTTATTTTGGCGGATTGTGTTTATGGTGTCCAGTCTTTCTCCTCCCCCTTGATTTATAATATCTTTGGTATTTGTAAGTAGTAAAAGAAAGTGAATACGCATGCCTCAAATCTGGGTTGGGATATGTGTTTTATGTTTGTCTATGTAGAATCCCAAAATAACACTATATTTTTTGTGAGAAGAATTTGTATCTAATACGAAATGACATTGTTGTCAATAAGAAAAACTCATTTGCATGCACATCATTTTAAGGGTTAAGGTAACTCGTGAGGCCCAAGATTCTCTGATTTTAGAATACGGGCTTTTAGAGATGACATCTTGGATTTTGTTCAACGGCTTAGTAGTAGGATTTAATCGCAAGAGTTGTAAGCTGTTGTTTTGTCTATGTATGAACATGTGCGGGGCCACGTATACACATAGGTGTACAGGTGTACACCCATCATTTTGAAAAAAATATTTATTTATCTATAATACTTGTGTTCACGATAATACACCTCACATATTCCTTTGTGTTTCGCAATTGCTTGTTGCACTTGCACACCCTTTTTTTTTTCAGACGGAGCTCTGCCAATGTGTATGAACCTTTGTACTACCTCCGTGGACAATTATACTACTTCTTCCGTTTCAGGCTTTAAGGCGTCCTCGTTTTGCGTGTTTTTTTTGACCAAGAATTACTCTAAATACGTAAATTTTGATATAAAACTAGTATCACTGAAAAGTATTTTTCAATACGAATCCAACGGTATTAATTATATACAATATAAGCAAGATTTTGTTGCTCAATTCTTTCGGTCAAACTTTACTTTAAAAAACGTGTGCGTCTTAAGTCTGAAACGGAGGTAGTAGCACACTAAGAGAGAGAGAGAGCAGTAGATTGCGTGCCTGGATCGACAAATATCCGCTTCATCAGCCGCCACTAACACCACTACTAAAGTGTCCCGCAAAAAAACACCACTACTAAAGTGAGAGGTACATGAAGAAGAGAGCGAAATAGAATGAGCAACCGATGGGTATCTGAGCTCGTATCTCCGTTGCTACCCGGCTAATCCAGGGGAGATGGGAGACGAACATCTTATTTTTATTTTTTTTTGTGTATCGGAAACCTTGTTGATTCATCCACGGGATTATAATTTTATCATATTGTCTTTCTATGAGACGATGGTTGTAGGTCTTTAGTAGGTTCGTTTGTTTTGTTCTGGTTCTGTAATCAGTTCGTACTTCTGGTCTTCTTTGCTTAATCTATTAAGCGACGGGATTACAATTACAATGAATAGGAAGTGCCTAGATCTCAGGCGTCTGAGAATATTTTATGTCTAAATCACTGATGTTATCATAATATTTCTGCTAAAATCTCAGTTGCAACCTAGTTGCAACTCATTAAATTCTCAGTTACACCCTAGTTACAACTCATATGTAACTTTTACTTTCCACGAATCATGAGGTAAATCGAACGGTGAAAAGGACGACCGAGACTAAGAAATTTTCAGACGCCTCAAAACTAACAAAATCGTTTAAAATATTAGCCACAAAAATGGGTTATACAGAAGAATCCTTGTTACTACTACTACATAGCTGCTTTCACTTGGGCCTTGGCTGATTAGATTTGGACACGTAGCGCTCGGATACGCCGTGCGTCACCGTTCGCAAAAGTACTGCAGACAAATCGCTTTCACAAATCGTCAACCGCAATCCGCAAGCAAAGATCCAAACAATGGCCAAAACCAAACCAATCGGAGCACACACACACACGCCCTTCCCGAGCTCTCGCCGGTTCTCACCGTAACTTCCAATCAACGGAATAACCGATCTCCTCTCCTCCTCCTCCTTGCAAGCTACTACGCGTAAAGCCCCACCCGGCAGCAGAGCAGCAGCAGCCCCACCACCAACCACCACCCCCAATGGCGAAGACGCAACCCCGCGGGCCCTCGGGGGAGCCGCTGCTCCCCTCCGCCTGCCCGCCGCCGTACCTCGCCCACCACTCGCCCGCCGCCGTCGACGCGGACTCCTACGTCCTCCTCGTCCCCGTCCGACAGCTCCGCCACCGCCTGCGCCGCGGCGGCTGCCGCTGCAGCTGCCTGGCGCCCCTCCTCGCCTCCCTAGTCCTCCTCGCCCTCGGCTTCCTCCTCTGGCCCGCCGACCCGGACGTCAGCGTCGCGCGCCTCCGCCTCGCGCACATCTCCGTCGTCGCGCGCCCCGCCGTCGCCGTCAACATCTCCGCCGCGCTCAAGGTCCGCGTCCGCAATCCGGACCTCTTCGCGCTCGACTACAGCCGCCTCGACATCGACATCGGCTACCGGGGCAAGCCGCTCGGCCGCGTCACCTCGGGGGGCGGCCGCGTCCGCGCTCGGGCCGTCTCATACATCGACGCAGACCTCCACCTCAACGGCATACGCGTCGTCGAGGACGCGATCTACCTGCTCGAGGACCTCGCGCGGGGATCCATACCCTTCGACACCGTCGTACAGGTCGAGGGCCGCCTACACTTCTTCTTCTTCACCATCCCGGTCCAGGTCCGTGCCGCCGGAACCCTAATTGCCCATTGATTATGTAGTGGAATGCGTGCATTGTGAATTACTAGATTATTACAACCTGCATCTGTAGTTGCGTGTCATTTGTTCAATGTGCTTTCTCCTTCACACTGGAAGCCACATAGGCATATCTATCGTATACATTAATTACAAGTATAGTGCTGAAGCAAGTTAGAATCCTCTTGTGCCAGGCAACGTTTGGGGACCGTGTATTGTCAATCTGATTCAGTTTTTTATGCATCTTATATCGAAAAATGCACCTTCTAAACAAACAGATCCGAAGCTAGTGCTAAAAGATCCATGGAAAATAGCTTTGCAACACCTTGCAGCTCGGGGTTGCGTTAACTTTCACCAACCAAACTTTTTTGGTTACCGCTTTTGTTTGAGATTAGGGCTATGATAATGTCAAGAGAAATATGCTCTAACTTCCATAGTCAGGATTCAGTAAACATTCACAGCCTATCATCATTCTAGTTATGATCTTTGACCTGTTGTCTCTTGCATCTTGTTCATCTTTCCATAACCATTTTTAGCGGTGTATATTGACTATTGAGAGATGATATAGCAATCATTTTTCACTTATCCCCTTGTATGATCTGCTAACTCAAGAGGCTGCAGAAATTATCATTCTGTTCATGAAGGAACCTGAATAAAGTAAAAGGAACAATAGGTTATCAATAATGTATGAAGAAGGCCAACAAAATATTTGATGGCCTAATATGTTATGTTTCTAACTGGTTAACATATTCAATAGCCCATAAATGATGTGTACACAGCTTCAGAAATATTTGTAGATGAATATGCCATTGTACCAATGTATATAGGTTTATGTGCCCCTTCCTGCATTCATGTTGTATTGATCTTGCTCTCGAATTACTACTGAAACTGGATTGCTAAATTGATGTTTTTTTCTCTTCTGATTTGCATGTTTGGACGAAAGGGTCTGTGTCAAATGAGTGAAAAAACTGAAGTTACTACTTGGGCCTTAGTCGTTTTCACCTCCTACATGATAACATGATAGTTTGGAAAATAGTCAAATTGCCTAGAAACACATCAAATGGTACAGCTTCCATATTTTTAAAGTTATGGTGTCTTGCTACACCGGAGAAGTTCATAAACCCAAATACTTGTTAAAGGAAGTTATAGAGAAGATCCCAAGTATGCTTCTGGGTGTGATTGGTACGATTCTACCAAGTGGACATGGGGAACTACAAAACAAATATGTCAAAACATTTACTGTTACCATGCTCGAACAATTCTACCACTCTGCTGACATGGAGTTCCCACTGCAGAGCCTTGACCTTGCAGCAGGCATGCTTATCTTAAATGAAATCTAACTAGCATACAGGATCAAATACATCATCATCACTCCGATACCACGAGTCAGACGTACCTATGGGCAAATATACCCAACTCATTCCCTTTTCAGGGTAATTCTCAAGGCCACCGAATCATTGGGTTCATTGCAGCCAGCAAAGGCTATCTTTTGCCGTGCAATATTGAGTGCTTTCTAGTTGCTTGGCTACCGACAGAAAAAAATCTCAATTTGAAATTATTGGCACCTGGACGGATAAGTTAAATAATTCGTTTTTTCTGAAAGAGATAGGCAATATAGTGGAGATGAACTGGACAATGGAGTGTACTAGATGAAATACACCAGGTAGTAAGTAAAAAATAAATATGGGCCCTGCTCCTGAAATTAACCAGCTTTGGACTTTTAGAGCTCTCAGCACTTGTTACTTGGCAGCAACTGACCAAGCTACGAACAAGAAAGTTTTCGCTGGCTTCTACAACCTTACATTGTTACTTTTACTACTCCCTCCGTCCTGAAAAGGGTGTCTCAGATTTTTCAAAATTTGGATGTATCTATACACTAAAACACGTCTAGAGTCATTCGAATGTAGACAAATCTGCGACATCCTTTTCAGGACGGAAGGAGTATTACATTGTCATATTATTGGAGACGAAGATGCATCAGTCCAGCATCTCCCCATCCTTTGCTTTTGTACTGTTGATTGTCCGCTTCTTGCAAGCATTTGCAGTCATATTCCTTGTTGATGCACATAAAGAGTAGTTTGCGGCTTGTGAAAGAAATCTGTTACATATGTTAGTTGCATTGGTTAGGAGCAGCCAGGCCCTAGTTATCCAAATTAAGAGTATAGTACCTGCATTCTCTTTCCTTTGAATTATTCTCAAGCAACATCGGTGGATCAAACGCAGCCTGAATCTCTGTTTTGCCTTTGTGTGTGTCTCGTAGTTACGATGAGCTGTGACTGGATGAGTTGTGTTGATACTAAATCGCCACTTCCTATCTTTTCCCCTCAAAACCTGGTGTAGGTTTGGGGTTAACGTTTTCGAGGCCATATAAAATCCTGTACAATGGACCGTTGATTTGCAGACGAGATGGTGACCATCTCAAACAATGCAAAGTTCTGCTGTGAAAACCTCCATGGCAGCCAAGCCGGTTCCACAATTCTAAGCTTATGGCTTTCGCAATAATCTTTGAAACAATAATTCATGACGCGACAAGTTGATTTACGTTCTTAATTTCTCATGTTCTGGGCAAAGGGCATGATATTTATATTTTTATTGTTGTAAAGCATGACTCTTAATGATATGGGTAGATCGATAGTGCTAAGGAACTTTTTGAAATGATACTCAGTGATTTCATTATATGGTTGTAATCTGTTACTGTTTAGGATTTTTTTCGGAGTTATTCTTTCCAAATGAAGTGTCTTATGCATTAGTTATGTTGGGTCTGTGGCTTGATTTGATCTTTGTTGACATATTCTCCTATGAGTCATCCCAATCTTTTTAAACTTTGGTTCCTTGCTGGAATCTCCCTCCGTTCCAAAATATCAGATGTTTTAGCCTTTTCTTTAAAACACATGTATCTAGACACCTTTTGGTGTGTAGGTTCGGAATAAAATGAGTGAACTTACACACTAAAAGGTGTCTAGATACATGTGCTTAAAAAAGGGTAAAACATCATATATTTTGGAACGGAGGGAGTACATAACAAGAGCCATGGTGTCTCAGGCCCCTACTGTTCCATGCTTCAAGATTCTTTCGCCATTAATCAAAGATGGCATACTGATATGCCTGCATGGTGTTTCATTTCAGAATGAATAGTACTTCATATAATATTTTCCCTCATGCATGGCAGGACTATGCAAATAGTCGTTTTTGGATTTATATACCAGAAAGACTTTGCTAGAAGAAGAAAATATGAACACAATTTTTTTTTGGCACATCAGTTTAATACTCCGTACCAGTTTGCTCATATGTACTGAACCCCTTGTATGGTTGTTGCAGGGGAAAATAGCTTGTGTTGTTCATGTGAATCCACACGATCAGACCATAGTTCACCAGGATTGCTATCCAAAGGTAAAGAACTGTGAAGTCATTTTACCCTCTGGAAGTTGACTGCAACGTTTTCAGAATCTTACCAGCTCGTATTTTCTATCAGTGAGTGGCTGGCGGCCTCAAGGTATCTGTGAGTTGATTATTTCAAACATCACTGGGAGTGCTGTTAGTTGTTGTAAACGTAATCCACTGGTTATGGATGTGCACGTTATGACATTTGTCTTGTACTATACACTATACCTACCGATAGATGGGCCGTTTGTAAATTTGTTGGCATGCCTGAATACTGTAGTTTCAATCCATGTTAATATCAATCAGTTCCATTACGATAAGAGTTAACAGTGTCAGTGTTTAACATTGGTGTTTTCGATGATGGTTCGCCGGGTTAAGTTCATGGGAACTGGGATCACCTGGCATCGATAGGCCATCTGGTAGTAGCTGTCAGTGGACTTCTCCGAACAGGGATGGCCAGTTGTCTGTTCTTTTTACATCGTTTACAGTTAGTATGCTAACCACATCAGTCATCACCTTAACGTGGTGGATGAAAGCACGCATTGGATGGGAAACATTGGGCTAAAACGCTTCCAAACCAATTTCTCGTAAAATATGCATACGGAAGATTCCATCACATGATCGAAAATGACTAGTGTAATGTATACAAGGAGGTCATTTGCTTATTAGTACTCCATCCGATCCATATTAGTTGACTTAGATTCATCTAGATATATTATACGAATGTATCTTGACAAATCTGAGTCAAATAATATGGATTAAAGTGATCGTCACTATCAGTGCCTAACTGTCACAGTAAGCAGTTCAGGGCCATCAGGGGACCCTAATCTCAACCTGGTACTCTAGGTGGAGCACAGCGCAGCTCGTTATCCAGATGTCCAGTTATTACAAGGCGGTAGCACTAATACTGGCTAATAGTCTATGCTATTGCTACTTACTGCTAGCTTACCACGTCAGGAGGAGAATCAGAAAACACGGTGCGGTGTTGCCTGTGCTGACAGTGCAGATTGCAGATGCACTATTTGGCCTGGCTCGGGTTGGACGATGTTCCGGGCGGCGGCGGCAGTCCGCCGTCGAGGCAGCTGCGGCACCTGAGCTCCACGCACCCTTCAACGTCGTGGTCCGCGCTGGGCGCCACGTGCCTGCCCCCGCACGCCCGCGCGAGGACGCCCGCGAGCGCCGCAGCGAGCACGATGGCCGCCACGATCACCACCAGCGTCTCCACCGACCTCCCCGTGGACGACCGCGCAACCGGGGCCTGGCGGTGCGCGTACGAGGCGGCGGCGGCCTCCTGCAGCGACCTTCTCACCCACGGCACGGCCTCGTCCATCGCCAGCTCGTCTGGTCACCACCCTGCCGCTCACTCAGCTCACAGCCGCGCCGCGCCAGCTGCTAGCTAGCCCGATCCCCTCGCGGCGCCGCTACTTTATAATAAGCTCGGCGCAGGCAGGCAGCCCATGCACGCGGCGGACAAAAGAGCGGTCAAAGAGGTCATGGGCGCGCGCGCTCTCTCTCTCTCTCTCTCTGGGTAGTGCACACGATAGTGACACTTGCTGAAGCTGCTACTGCTACTGCTGCTACGGTGACCGTTGCTCGCACATATACGTAGTACATCGTACGGTGGATTTTGAAACGATGTGGCGTCTCTTTCTCCCTCTCCCTCTCGCGCCTGGGAAATTGTTAGGATTTTGGTCTGGCTGAATTGCTCGCGTTTTGAAACTGAGACGGAGGGAGAGGCGATGTGCAGGCAGGGCCAGGGACCGGAGCCAGGATTCCGACTATGGCTCCGTCCCTGTCTCGTCGTCGACGTCAGGGGGGCAGCTTTGCGCAGAGCAGAGCAAGGTGCAGCGACGGTGGGCTCTGCGCCCGCGCGCGCCTAATCCGGCTGCAGCCCGCACCGTAGGTTCTTGGTTGTTGGGTTGTTAGGCCCGTGGGCTCTCTCGCGTTACTCCGTCATCCGACTAGGCAGGCAGCATTTACAGTTAGCACCATGCACGGGCGTCTTTTAGGCCTTGTTTACTTACGAGGGGATTATTTCGTATCCCAAATTTTTTCTGATAGGTCGGGTTTAAAAGAGATAATCTCGAAATATTTCCACAAATTCCCTCTACACTAGTGTATTTTTAGTTAGATTAAAAACTCTCCATCATGTAAAGTATTTTGGGAAGGATATTTGAGTGGATTGAAAATTATTCGGTGGACACAAAATCCCCGCATATTCCCACATTTTTTATGAATAAAAATACCAAGGAAGTAAACAAGGCCTTCACGGGGTAGGCCCATTTCATCCGCTCCTTCCTTTTCCTTTTTCTCCAGACAGACAACATAGCCCCCTTGTAAATTGGCTGATAAAATGTCATACTACTTCCTTCTATTCAAAGGGGCTTGCTTCGGTGCCCCCCCCCTCCACACACACACACACACAAGGGAAAAGATCCATACTACCTCCGTATGTTGTATTTGTATATGATTTGGAGGCGGTCTACTAATTTCATGTCATGATCGGTTCTGTTCGACATGATGAGCTGATCTCTCATACACATTATCTTCGTATTATACTCCAGTCATGTATGCGTACGACCTCATGCGTATGGATCAAAACGACCAGATCGGGTTTAGATCAAACCTGAAAACCACTCAAAAAACTGGTATCCAAAAATGCTATCCAAATTAATAGCCTCCATTTTTTTACATCTAACCTAAATATTTAACTAGACACATACGAATTTGTGAATCCATTAACCTGGATCAGAGGGAGTAGTAGCATTATCTCATACTCCTAGCACGTTACATGTCCTCTGTAAAATAGTACTCCCTTTGATTTACTTATGCAGGTTTAATGAATGCGGACAAACTTCAGGCGATATTTTTTTGCTAAAACCGTGACAAATATTTTGGATCTAGGGATGAGATATATGTTTTGGATTGATCTATCGCTTAAAGTTGTCTCTAAAAATAAACCTTTGCTTCTCTCATATTACGGAATTAATAAAATTATGCCCTCTTTGGATTGTAGAGATTTTTTTTGGTTGGATCCTCATGAGTTTTTCTCCATGGACGGCATTTTCATATTTTGAATGAAGAAATTAATATGGATTGGATCCATATACATCAAATTCATAAGAATTTGAATAGCCATTCGAACCTCTTTTTAAGACTCTTTTTATATTTTTTTTGTGTGTTTCATCCAAACGACCATCCATGCAATTTTCATATATTTTGTGCTCGCCATCTATGTGTTGGCAAACTAGTCTGAATCCCGTGTTTTTCCAACCACGCTTCACAACCCTATGATCTGAAAAGGTACTTAATCCAAAAAAAAAAAATGTGACTAAGAGAAGGCCTCAATAATAGAGAGAATGCTGCATCTTTCTAGAGATCATATCTTATCTATGAGAAGGCAAAACCTCTTTTCTTAATTCCCTCCTCTAACTTAGCAATCATCACATGTGCCGTTGCTAAGATAATATCATCGTACATAATCTCGACACTTTCTTCTACAACTATCCCGATTTTGTTTTCTAGTTACATGATGTTTTTTCTATTTTCCTATTTTTTTCTTATAATCTTTTCTCTTTGTTACTTTACTTTTATTTTTGTTTCATTTGTTATTCTCTGTTTTGAAAAGTACTAGAATATATATATGACAATAATTATTGTCAGGTATATTAATTCTTTTCCATATACATGTTTTAAAGTTGTTGTTTTTGTATAAAGTAACATTATTAGTTTTACTAATTAGAATCTTTCGCATCGTGGGTTGTCTCTATTAGGCGAATTTCTAGAAATGCAACAAAAGCTTGAATATGTTATCTCTCAAAAGACATTTTGAGAAGCATGCCACATTTCATCCACTAAGTGGACATGATAGCTCTCAAGCCCATGTGTGCATATACAGATGTATTTCCTTTTATCAATAGTCATGATTTTTATTTGATGCAAAAACACTTTCAAATTAATAAATAGCAACGGGCAAAACATAAAAATATTACTACACAAAATTCTATTTCATGTTATATTTACGATTTATGGGCAAATTCTTTCTTTGTCCATCTAAAAAAACTTCATCGGAAAAAAATATTGATTCATTGTACATGTCTTAGTTAAAAGAACGGGGACGGACAGTATAAAAGGTGTTGGGATACACACTACGCAAGCCAAAAAAAATTAGCCGCATAACGGGAGCTTCTGCGAGAAAAGAGGCAACGGATTATTACCCTCATAGATCGAACTAGCGAAAGTTTGATGACGAAGTTGATCTATACACGAGTTAATCTCTGCAACTAGACTTGTCCAGTTACGAGGAGATGTACTCCCGCAATTATCGATTCCTACAACTAGTCGATTAGCCGCGAGTAGATTCTCCTTGTAAAAATCCGCACAATGAAATGTTGAAGTAGACGACGCCTCCAAGATATTCGCACGTATGGGCCGCAGCGGCGTGCGATCAAGTGCACCGTCAAAGCGGGGAATCAAGTCGATGAAGACCCGGTGCTCCAAGATCGCCATCTAGACTAGATCCTAGTTAAATGTACCTTTGGAGTGAACTTCCAAATTCCAATTCACATCACATGAACACTATAATTCCTTTTTTTTTGCGAAATTTCACCGATATATTGATAATCATCAATAACAGTCCAAAGAGTCTTAAAAGTAATAGAAATTACAATAGATCACTAGACCACCTAGCGATAACTACAGACACTAACACGAGCCAAAGACGCGCCGCCGTCATCGTGGCTCCATCATTGTTGTGGGGATTGCTGCAGTGATCTTGGGATTTAATTTGCAAGGCTAGGAGTTTGGCATGTTTTGAAAACAAATGGCCAGATGAGTCGGTCGCTGAGATACTTTGAATTTGCCTTTGGATTCAGTGGCGGAGTTCGTTGCCGGTGAGACCGCGCACGCAAAGGATGATCAGCTCGTGATTGCGCTACAAGTTTGCTAGAGCTGGACTCTAGAAGTTCCCAATGCTAGGAAGAGCTGTGCGTCGTCGATACCAAGAATAGGGTGTGAGACACTGGTGTGTTTGGTTGACAAAATCTTCTACTAGTGAGATTTCATTAGCGAAATCGGGGAAACCTTCCTTCAAAAAAAAAAAATCGGAGAAACATTTTATCTAAAATAAAACGGTTTTGCTATTTCTCAGGCGCTTGAGAAATATTTATTTCTCAGTCATATTGTTCACCGTTGGATTTTGGTTTCAAGATTCGATTGAGCCATCTAGTTACAGTTTTTTGTCAGAACCACGTGTTCCATTCGATTGAGTAGCGTCGCCACCGAAATAGTTATTTCTCGGTCGCTTAGGCATTCCCCCCAAAAAAAGGTGTGTGCACCGAGTTGCTTAGCAGCTGAACCACTCGAGGAGACGTGGCCCGGCCTCATAATCGCCCGCCCACTCATATTCCGCGGCTAAAACTGACGAAGCGCATGTGTTGTAACTTGTAATAAGCTTGCTAATTATCTGATTCTCTACACGGGGTCTGATCGATCCCCCAAAGACCAAAACCACTGATCCTGAATGGGCTGCGAAGATTGTGCCAGTAATGATCGGGGTAGTATGAAGCTGCATTTTGCAGCCTACGTGTCAGCATCTGATCTCCAGGCTCTATCTGTTTGACTATTATTTTATTACTAGCACGGGCGCTAGTGTCTCCAAAGCGTTGTTTCGATTTGGATCTACTAGTACTCCCTCCGTTCCTTAGCTTACGGCGCAAATTTCTCAGCGCGGCGATTAAGGAGAATCCCGCAGCTAAATCTTTTCCGGTCCTACCCCTATTTCCTCGCCCTGACTCTTCGTTCCAAGCCAACGACTGGGTGTGGCCGCCTCGCTCCAATCCCCGCACCACGGCCGCCTTGGCCCAAGCCCCTCTCCAGCCCCAGCTCCCTGTGCTGCCGCCTCGCTCCAAGCCCCTCTTTCGCCCCAGCTCCCGGCCGTGCTTGTCGGTGGAGGTCAGCAGGAGGAAACGGCGGATGGGTTCCTCGCCGGCTCGACGGCGCCGCTGCACGGGTCAGTGCGCTAGAGAGAGAGAGGAACTCAACGCAGCGCTCGCCTTCCCTTCCTTCCATGGCGGCCGACGACATCTCCCACTCCCTTACCAACTCCGGCCACACCTCAATCACTCGCCGGAGCTCACACGACGGCTAGGAGCGGGGACCGCGGCGGAGACCCCCTATGTCTCCCCAACAACGGTGGTGAGGACGTCCAGGAGCGGGGACGGCGGCGGAGATATCCTCTGTCTTCCCAACAGCGGCGACGAGGACGGCCAGGAGCGGGGTTGCTAGTCGCCTGAAGGGGTACTGCGGGTGGCGACGACGCTTGGGAAGCTCGCGTCGGAGGCCAGGATTTCTTTCGATAGTTTGGGAAGGAAGAGGATGGGACGTGGTGGAGGGGCAGTTTAGGAAGTTTGGCAATGTTTTCCTACCTGGTGCCGTTCGCGCCTTAAGCTGTGAGGAAAAGTTGAAAAAAATTTAACGCCTTAAGCTATGGGATGGAGGGAGTAGTATATATACGTGCAGTGCACTGCTCGATCGGAGACGTCACGGGACGGGAGAGGAGCACGCTGCACGCACTGCTCCGGGAGCCCCGGGTGTCCCCCGAGACCCCGAGCTGCCACCTCGCCACGAGACAGCGCCGCACCACGCCAAAACCCCGCACCTCGTCTCGCCTCAGCCGCAAGGGCAGGGCCCCCGCGCGAGGCTGCTGACGCTGGCATCGCTCGCGTCACCGCGCGCCCGCGCGAGGCTGCCGAGGGCCCGTCGTCATTGCCCGCTCCACCTACCGTGGCGAGCCGAGCCACGTACGCGCGGTCCCCGCCGCCTCCGTCGACGCGTGGTCGATCTGGCCGGGCTGCGCGCGATCCGCTGGGGCGTCCCTGTCGCGCGAGGGCCCCGCGCCCTGCGTGTCTTGCCACGGCACGCGCAATGACGACGCCGCCCGCTTCCCCCATGAAAAGGGGAGGGGACAAACCAAGGTGGTGGCCGCTGCAGGTTCGGTTCGACCGGCGTAGATCCGGCAGAGGACATCGCATCGTCGAGTGAGCGATGAGTGATGTTTACGCTCTCTCTCGCCCGTCCCCTGCCTTGCCTCTTTCGGAGGTCTAGCCTTTAACCGTAAACGGAGCCCTCCACTGTTCCAAGCGCTAGGACCGAGATCAAGATGACAAACGTCGAATGATGATCGCCACATGGGAACGCGGTGTGCGTGTGTCAGTCCTGGAGCGCCCAATTTTTTTTCTTAAAACAGAGCGCCCAATTCTTTAACAGCTTGAGGATCACGAGTGAGATTACGCGGCTCGAGGTCACGAGTGAGGTTGCTCTCTCGCCCTACCTCTTTCGGCACTTTGCCCTTCAACCAGAAACGGGGCGGTTTACTGTTCAAAGCGATAGGATCGAACCAACCGGGGGACAAAAGGTCTACTAGTAGAATGGCAGAACCGCCCTTTTTTTTTCACCCTGGCACGATAGTGGACCAGTACGTACTGTTCTTGTTGTAGAGGAGATTAGGGCATCTTCGCTGGGTCAATCCATTCGGTCGATCCAAATTGTTCGTTTTTGTCCGCTTGGATCGGGCTCTGATCGATTTGGAAAGGGGATCCGGCCTATCTGGTCAGCCGCGCTCAGTGGCGCGACCCATTAATTTACATTTAAAATACATAACACAGAATTTAAACTACTACTAGCCCTAGGTACCGTCGGCGGCGCCTCGTCCATCTACAAGTCAAGGTCGATGTACTTCGGCGGGGTCCAGAGGTTGGACGGCGGCAGGGCCGGAGCGAAGGCAGGCGGGTTGACCACCTGCCCAGGCTACGACTCCCAACCGTGCTGGAGGTGCGCCAGCTCCATCCCCACCCGCGGCGCGATCATAGGCGCCCAACCTGGCAGCGGCGACGGTGGAGGCAGTTGGGTGTTCGTCTCCACCACCATGCGGGTGAGCTGGAGGGCCTCCTCATTGCCGCGCCACTTGGCGTCCTCCTCACGCGCGCTGGCTGCAATGGCCTGCTCGGTGAAGACGTCCTCGTCGTAGCCCCGAGCCAGCACCTCGCGGTACTCCGGAGGCAGGTTTTCACGGCGACACCGTCCGCCGCCTCCTGTTTGACGATGATGTCGTTGTCGTCCTCGCTACCGAGGTCGGTGTCAGAGTGGTTGTGGGCGCCCTCGTCGTCCGAGTCGATGTCGGGGATCTGGTAGACCTCCCCGGACTACAAATCGCGGCGAATGATGGTGGCACGCCGCCCCTTGTGCTCCTACTCGAGGAACTTGATCCAGTATGCCTCGGAGTGGTAGCCCCTGTCCCACCGTTGGGTGCGGGGGAGGTTGCTGATCCGGCGACGGATCTCCTCCGCCATCCCTCTGCCCTCCTTGGACGGTGGTGGCACCGGGACACGGTCCCGGTTGAGGTGCCATCCAGTAGGGAGGGAGACATCCCTGTGTTGGATGCAACGACCCTCCCTCCCTACACAGGCGCTCGCACTCCCCGACGCGGTAGTACCGACGGGTACGGCGTTTCCGTGGTGGCGGGTAGTCCCCCACGGGCTGGCTCCAGAACTCCTCTAGCCGTGACGGAGGCGACAATGACGTGCCGCGGAGGAAGGATGGCAGCCGAGCACGCTGGCTGCCAGACACTTTGTGGTCGTTCTTGCTCTGCTGCAGCCACGATGGGATCTTCATCGTGATGGTGATGGTGGCGGCGGTGGCTAGGTTTTGCGATGGTGGGAGGTGAGGATGACAACACCGACGGACGCAAGGTTAAATATTCTAGCCGCCCTTGAACGCGCGCAGCTTCCCGCTTCTTTGCCATCAATGTCGGTGCGGGAACACAGGCGGCGTCAGCGTGCCGTCTCGTCGCCATTGATGCGCGTAGGCTGTCGCCGGTCAGCCGTCCGCGCAACGCCTCTGAATCGGTGTCGTGGTTGCGTCTGAGTCAGTGTCGCTGATCATGTGAATCAATGCCCCCGGTAAGCGGTGGTTGACGGGTGGGCCACTGGATGAGTCCCTGCGCTGTCCGCGCACGTCCGGCCCGACGCAACCGAGCCCAAATTAGATGCATGGATGAGTCTAGTCAGACACGTTTGTCTGGATGGGTCGCTCCGCTAAAACGCCGCGCACACCCACAATGTCCGCGAGGACGTTTCGGAGACGCTCGAACCGTATGGCTTGCAGGCAGCAGGTTCGTAGATCCGGCCGAGGACATCGCATTATGGATCGGTCGATCACGAGTGAGCGATGAGTGATGTTTACGCGCTCTCTCTCTCTCTCGCCCTTCCCTGCCTTGCCTCTTTCGGAGGTTCAGCCTTTAACCATAAACGGATCGTAGCCCTCCGCTGTTCAAAGCGCTATTAGGACCGATCGTCGAGCCGGCCGATGACAAAAGGTAGAATGATGGTCACCACATGGGAACGTCGGCGTCGGCGGCAGTAGTTTAGGTAGGTGTAGTGGCTATATGACGGTAGTTTGGAGTAGGGCGTCGGTGCTTCTTGGCCGGGACCGGCGCATCCGGGAGGTTGTCTGCGGCGTTGTCTTGCTGCGATGGTTGGAGGAGACGGCGATCTTGGCCATGACCGGGATCTCCGCAATAAGTGCCATGGTGTGTCTTTCCTCTCTGCTATGCATCCTTCTTCCTCTCTTCTCCCCCGTTCTGGTCGGCCGTGGTGGCGAGGGGTGAGGAGAGGAGTGATGCGGGTTGCAGGGATTGAGGTCTTCGCCGGGCGTGGCGGGCGCCGAGCGTAGTGGAGGATTTTGTTGGGCGTCGAGGAGGGCGGAGAATTTTCCTCTCAGCGCCTCCTTCCAAATAAATCCCAGCGCCGTCATCCATCTGTTGGCTCTGGTATGTCCTTCTCCTCTTGGCCGCCAAGGAGGCGAGGAAGAGGGTGGATTCACATGCGGTGATAGTCTTGGATGGTGGCTCACCGCGAGTTGGCATTGGCGACCTCGTTTTCTTCTGCCGCGATGACCTCCGTTCTTTGGAGCTCTGAAGATTCCATCGACCCTCCGGTTTGCTTGTCGGGTGTTTCTTGGCTTCTATGGTTTCATGGCTGGTTAGCCTTTCCGCCATCTTCAACCTCCGGCGGGAGGCCCTTCTTCCTTGCCTATCAATGGCGAGGACGCGGCTGGCGATGGTGGCAATAGCATCGCCGACGAGGTCGGAGTTTGTACAAGGACTCGATGGCTTTTGAAGAATCTTTCTAGGGTCCCTTGTATAAATTGAAAGGACATGGTTGTTATTTGTTTCTTTCAGGTCCTTTTCGCAGTATTGTATCAATTTTGATTTATTAATGCCAGCTCTGGGACCTTCCGGTCCCTTCTCGTTCAAAAAAAAAAACATGGGAACGCGGCGTGCGTGTGTCAGTCAGGGAGCTCCCAATTTTCTTCTTAAAACAGAGCGCCCAATTCTTTAACAGCTTGAGGATCAGGAGTGAGATTACTCTCTCGCCTCTCGCCTACCTCTTTCGGCACTTCGCCTTGCAACCAGAAACGGGACGGTTCACTGTTCAAAGCGATAGGATCGAAACAAAACCGGGGGGCAAAGCAAACTGTCTTGTAGTAGTAGATCCGTAGAACCTTTTTTTTCCCACCTTGGTACGATAGTGGACCAGTACGCACTGTCCTTGTTGACTTGTTGTAGAAGAGATTATACTACAAGGATCGTAGATTCCGTGCGTCACGTGAGATTCCGTGCGTCACGTGAGATGCAGGGGAGGTAACTTTCTGCCCAACTCGCCAAGTATCCATTTTTATTATTCGACCTTGTGGACGCTCCTTACTGGAGTATGTGGATTTTTTTTTTGTACTAGTACGTAATTTGTTTAACTCTCTACGCACCGAACGTGTGTATTAAAATCTTGTTCAGTGGACGTGGCTAGTTCGTTCGGTAGAAAGTACTACAATTGCTACGTAACCTAGTAGAGGGCATCTTGATAAGCGACTTGTTTCTCCACGTAAGTAGTACAATGGAATATCACACTTTACCTATTCCTGATTTTCACAACGCGATGCCAAAGAGGCAAGGACTAGAGTAAAAATCAGCAACTAAGAGCAACCCTAGCCGATCCCCTCAAAACCGGTTATCGGAGCAAAAAAAATTCTACTTTACTCCTCTAACGCGCACCTAACCTAAGCCACGATGGCTTTAGAGGAGTAAAAAATTAGGAGTCGGCCTCCGCGGCTCCAAAATAGAGTCGACCGCAACCGCGGTGAGCAAAAGCAGCCACCCTTCTCCCGCCCGACCACCTCGTCGCGCAGGAAGGAATCTTCATCGCCGTTGCCACGGCCGACCACCAGAGGCCTCCGCCGGAAGCCCTCTCCTTCCTCTCACATTCCTCCCCACACCGAACCTCTTGTCGGTGAAAACCGTCGCCGGAATCAGCCGCTACACCCGTCGCTGCTGCCGGGATCCCACCGCCGATCTGAGGTTGTTCCGGCCACGGCGAGCTCGATTTGAACGACAACGGCAAGTGAGAAGTATGGTAACCACGTAGGACGGCCACCTGGAGCTAAGCGTCGCCGAAACCAAGGTCCCGAGCCGTTTTCCCGACGAGGGGTGGCCGGTGGCGGCGACGTTGCTTACGCGACCGGCAACCAGCGAAACGGCTACCGGGCGACCTCTACGTCCGCATCAGATAGTGCCCCAGCCCCGACGACCATCTGACCCCGCGATGCCGATGTTCTGAGCTCTGGCCTTCGACGAAATAGCAAGGTGAGCTTTGCACCTGTTTTTTTCAATTTCCCAACAAAATAGGGGGGTTCGGCTTGGCCGGCGTTTTCTTTAGAGAAGCAAATATGGGAAGTTAAGGTTTAGGAGGCCGTTTGATTTTCTAAAGTAGTTATGCTTTTGGCTAGAGTTGCTATAACAAACAGGACACAAGGAGAATCGCCCTAAGAGCATCTTCACTCGTTGGCCAAACCCAGGACGAAATTTGGTCCGTTTTTCGGCTAGACTGAACTTGTTTTCGGCCTGGGTACGCCCATTCTTTCACCCGTGTATCCAGACCGAGTCCCCAAGTTTGGCTAAAATTCATCAAATTTAGGCGATTTTCATTAAGTCGGGCGAAATATAGGCGGATTACATCAAATTTAAACGAAACTAGTACATAAATAAACTTAAAAAGGCCGCCGCCGGTGCCTTCGCCGTCCTACATGTCGAAGTGGTCGTAGAACGACATGTAGTCTGGGTCGGCCCGACCATCATCCTTGCCACCGCTGCCGCCGCCGTCGCTGCCGGTTCTGGCGAGCTGCTCGCCGTGGTCGCCGCACTCGTCGTCAGACGGGCTGCGTCCTCGTCCTCGTCGTCCAGGACGTAGCCGACGCGGGTAGGCGAAGCTCACGCCGAACGCCGCGCGGCTCGCCTCCTTGTCCTGCTGCTGTAGGCCGAGGATGCGCTGATGCTCCGCCTTCTCCCAGTCCCTCCTGGACCATTCCAGGATGTCCGGCGAGGAGGGTCGACGAGCGGCAGCGTCGGCGCTTCGCGGAGCAACTGCTCCAGCGCCATCTTCAAGGCGGCGTCCTTGGACGGCGCCGAGCCTTCTGTCTTGGGGCGGCGTACGCGCAGGTGGCCTGTTGGCGGCGTGGGCGCAGACGGCTCGCAGATGATGATACCGCGCGCGCATGTCCGCGTCGGTGAACGCGCCGGCGAGACAACTCGCTGACGTCGGCGTCGCAAGCGCCTTTCCGTAAGAGTGGGATGCCGAAGCGGAAGAGGACGAGCTCATGCTCGCCATCCTTGGCGCCAGTTACCGGTGCACGCCGACTGGCCCGGCCGCGTCGGGTTGCGCGGGAAGCCGAGCCGCGGAGTGTTCCCACAATTGATGTGCTCCAGCACGGTGGCGAGCGTCCGCCCCGGTGTGCTCCACCAACGCCGGCGCCCCGCCGATTTTTTGCGCGCCGGCGGGGACTCATTCGACGGCCCCTCATGGCGGACGAGCTCCTGTTGGAGCTGCTCCTCGAAGAAGTTCGCCCAGTAGACGAGGTCGTCGGCGCTCACCGCTTCGGCGGGGTTGTCCATGCCGGCGATGTACTCTTGTACATCGTGCGACAGCTCCTCCAGCGTCGGCCCCGGCGGGATTGGGATGCCGCCGGCGCTCAGCGTCCACCCCGGAGGCATCCGCGTGTTCGGTGACGCCATGTACCCCGCCTCGTGTTGGAATTATGCCCTAGAGGCAATAATAAAGATGTTATTATTATAATTCTTGTTCATGATAAAGTTTATATTCCATGCTAGAATTGTATTAAGCGGAAACTTTAATACTTGTGTGGTTTGTGAACAACACCGTGTCCCTAGTACGCCTCTATGGACTAGCTCATTGATCAATGATGGTCAAGGTTTCCTAACCATAGACATGAGTTGTCAGTTGATAATGAGATCGTATCATTGGGAGAATGATATTGTGGATAGACCCAAACAAAGCAAAGCAATTAGATCGTGTCATCGTGTTCGTCTTTGCGAAGCTTTTCCTATGTCAAATATTGTATTCCTTAGACCATGAGATAATGCAACTCCCTGGTATCGGAAGAAAGCTTTGAGGTCATCAAACGTCATACTATGAGAGGGTGATCATAAAGGTGTCTCTCAGGTGATCGGAAAGTATCTGTTGGGTTGTATGTATCGAGATGGAATTCGTCCCTCCCAAGTCGGAGAGATATACTTCGGGCCCACTCGTGTCGATATCAACACCGCTTGCAAGCATGTGGTTAAGGAGTTAATCACAAAGTGATATCGGATTACGAGAGTAAAGTACTTGTGAACGAGATTGAACTAGGTATGACGATACCGACGATCGAATCTCGCAAGTAAAATATCGCGCGACGAAGGGAATATATATATGGGATTGATTGAATCCTGGCATCGTGGTTCATCCGATATGATCATCGATGAATGTGTGGGAGTCAATATGGGTTTCAGACCCGCTGTTGATTATTGATAGAAGATCATGTATGCATATTCTCGAACCCGCAGGGTCACACACTTAACGTATCTCGACGCTAGGATAGATTGGATAATTGGTTTATGAATTTTTTTTCGGAGTCTCGGATGGGATCCGGGATATCACGAGAGGTTCCGGAATGGTCCGGAGAATAAGATTCATATAAGGCAATGCAGTTTTTGGACTTCGGAATTGATTCGGGTTAATCAGTATTGTACCGGAAGCTTCTAGAACCTTCCGGAAGGGGACCAACGTGGACCCACCTTCCAGGAGGGGGCATGGGCCTATGAGGGAGTGTCCTGGCCGCATTGGGCCAGGGGCACAAGGCCCCATAGGGCCCAACCGATCCTAGATAAGTTTAAACTCGTTTAAACTAGAGATAGGATTTCTAGATAAGGGAGAGTTTAAATCGTTTAAACTAGAGATAGGATTTCTAGATAAGGGAGAGTTTAAATTGTTTAAACTAGAGATAGGCTTGGAGGAGGGGCAAGGCTGGCCGCCCCCCCTCTATATATAGAGGGGTGGTGCGCCCCCTCCCCCCTACTACTACTCCACACCTTCCTCCAAGCCCTAGCTGCCTTGCTACCTTCCTCTCTCCCTTCCGACTGTTTGTAGGCGAAGCCCTGCAGCAGAAATTCTCCACCATATACATCACGCCGTCGTGTTGTAGATCCAATCTATCTCTCCACCATACTCGCTGGTCCGAGGAAGGAGGAGACGTCGAGGTGCTGCACGTGTGCATCTCACGGAGGCACCGCCACTTGTGGTGCTAGATCGGATCGGATCGCGAGGAGGAGAAGCGAGTACGACTACATCACCCACGTTCGATTTAACGTTCATGCGAATCTTCAAGGGTATGAAGATCCAATCCAATCTCTCTCGTTGATTAAATCTCCTAGATTAGATCTTGGCTTTCCCTCTGTTCGCATCCGTAGAAAATTTTGATTTACTATGCCGCGAAACCCTTCACAGTGTGCTATCTTGTATGGTTTAGAATCGGAGCTTCAGAAAAGGTTTGAAGAGTCAGACCCATATGATATTGTCGAGGATCTCAAATTGATTTTTGAGACTCATGCGGCAATTGAAAGCTATGAGGCTTCTGAAAAGTTCTTTAACTGCAAGATGGAAGAGGACAGCTCTGTCAGTGAGCATGTGCTTAAGATGTCTGGGCACGCAAACAAACTTCAAAGCTTGGGTATAGTGATTCCTAATGCTTTGGGGATTTACCGTGTCCTCCAGTCACTACCACCAAGTTACAGGAACTTTGTGATGAACTACAACATGCAGAACATGAACAAAGAGTTGCCAGAACTGTTTGCTATGTTAAAGTCTACAGAAGTGGAGATCAAGAAAGAGCACCAAGTGTTGATGGTCAATAAGACCACCAAATTCAAGAAAGGCAAGTCTAAGCAAAAGGGACACTTCAAGAAGGGTGGTAAGAAAGTTACCACGCCGGCGAAGAAAAACAAGACTGGACCCAAGCCTGAAACTGAGTGCTTTTACTGCAAGGGAGAAGGTCACTGGAAGCGGAATTGCCCAAAGTACTTGGCGGATCTGAAGAACGGCAACATCAAGAAGAAAGGTATATATGATATACATGTTATTGATGTGTATCTCACTAGTACTCGTAGTAGTGCCTGGGTATTTGATACTGGCTCGGTTGCTCATATTTGTAACTCGAAACAGGTGCTGCAGAATAAACGGAAGCTAGCGAAAAACGAGGTGACGATGCGCGTGGGAAACGGATCAAAGGTTGATGTGATCGCGGTCGGCACGCTACCCCTTCATCTACCATCGGGATTAGTTTTATACTTAAATAATTTTTATTTAGTGCCTGTGTTGAGCATGAAAATTATATCGGGATCTTGTTTATTGCGAGACAGTTACTTGTTTAAATCAAGGAATAATGGTTGTTCGATTTATATGAGTAATATGTTTTATGCACATGCACCTTTGATAGATGGTCTATTCTTATTGAATCTCGATAGTGGAAATACACATATCAACAACATTGCGGCTAAACGTTTGAAATCAAGCGATAATTCGACCTATATGTGGCAATCGCTGCCTTGGTCACATTGGAGTGAAGCGTATGAAGAAACTCCATTCGATGGACTTCTTGAATCACTTGATTTTGAATCACTTGAAAGATGCGAAGCATGTCGGCTGGGAAAAATGAGTAAGACTCCATTTTGGGGGATGATGGAGCGAGCTACGGACTTATTGGAAATCATACATACCGATGTGTGTGGACCAATGAGTGTAGCATCGCGCGGTGGTTATCGTTATGTTCTTACCTTCACGGATGACTTGAGTAGATATGGGTATATCTATTTCATGAAACATAAGTCCGAAACTTTCGAGAAGTTTAAGGAGTTTCAAAGTGAGGTAGAGAATGAACGTAACAAGAAGATTAAATTTCCGCGTTCTGATCGTGGAGGTGAATATCTAAGTTACGAGTTTGGCGAGCATTTGAAGAAATGCGGAATACTTTCCTGATTGACACATGGGAACACCACAGTGTAATGGTGTGTCCGAACGTCGTAATCGAACTCTTTTAGATATGGTTCGTTCTATGATGTCACTTACAGATTTACCGCTATAATTTTGGGGTTATGCATTAGAAATATCCGCATTCACTTTAAATAGGGCACCGTCTAAATCCGTTGAAACGACACCGTATGAATTATGGTTTGGGAAGAAACCTAAATTGTCGTTCCTTAAAGTTTGGGGATGCGAAGCCTATGTAAAGAAGTTACAGCCGGACAAGCTTGAACCCAAAGCGGAAAAATGCGTCTTCATAGGATACCCGAAGGAAACTATTGGGTATACCTTCTATCATAGATCCGAAGGCAAAATCTTCGTTGCCAAGAATGGATCCTTTCTAGAGAAGGAATTTCTCTCGAAAGAAGTGACTAGAAGGAAAGTAGAACTCGACGAGGTTGTCGAACCTTCTCTCGAATTGCGAGTAGCGCAGACCGGAAGAAGTTCTGTGGTGCCTGCACCAATTAGAGAGGAAGCTAATGATGATGATCATGAAACTTCGGTTGAAGTTACTCTGAGATCCTGAGGTCAACGAGAACTCGTACACACGCATTGGTATGATCCCGTTATGAGTGTCATGTTGGTGGACAACACCGATGAACCCGAGACATATGAGGAAGCGATGATGAGCCCAGATTCCAATAAATGGCAAGAAGCCATGAAATCCGAGATTGGATCCATGTACGAAAACCAAGTATGGACTTTGGTGGACTTCTTTGGATGGCGGAAGGTCGTCGAGAACAAATGGATTTTCAAGAAGAAAACAAATGCGATGGTAATGTTACATCTATAAAGCTCGACTTGTCGCAAAAGGGTTTCGAAAAATTCAAGGAGTTGACTACGATGAGACTTTCTCACCAGTAGCGAAGCTAAAGTCTGTGAGGATTATGTTAGCAATCGCTGCATATTATGATTATGAGATATGGCAGATGGATGTCAAAACAGCATTCCTCAATGGAGATATTGATGAAGAGTTGTATATGATGCAACCCAAAGGTTTTGTCGATCCTAAAGATGCTAACAAGGTATGCAAACTTCAACGGTCCATCTATGGATTAAAGCAAGCATCCCGAAGTCGGAATCAACGTTTTGATAAGGTGATCAAAAGTTTTGGTTTTATACAAACTTATGGAGAAGCTTGTATTTACAAGAAAGTGAGTGGGAGCTCTATAGCATTCTTAATACTATATGTGGATGACATATTGTTGATTGGGAATGATGTAGACCTTCTTAATAGTGTCAAGGAATATTTGAATAATAGTTTTTCAATGAAGGATCTTGGCGAAGCAGCTTACATATTAGGCATAAAGATTTATAGAGATAGATCGAAACGCCAAATATCATTGTCACAGAGTACATATTTGGACAAAGTTCTAAAGAGGTTTGGAATGGAAGAAAGCAAGAAAGGGTTCTTGCCCATGTTGCCCAATACGACCTTGAGTAAAACTCAAAGTCCGACATCGGCATAAGATAGAGAAAGGATGAGTAAGACTCCATATGACTCAGCCATAGGATCTCTAATGTATGCCATGCTATGTACTAGACCTGACATTGCATATGCTGTTAGTTTAACTAGCAGATATCAAAGTGATCCAGGAGTGGATCATTGGACAACGGTCAAAAACATCCTTAAGTACTTGAGAAGAACTAAGGATATGGTTCTTTCTTATGGAGGTGATGAACAACTCGTTGTTAATGGTTACACCGATGCTAGTTGGAACACCGATCCGGATGATTCTAAATCGCAATCTGGATACGTATTTATTTTGAATGGTGCAGCAGTTAGCTGGAGGAGTGCAAAGCAAAGCGTTGTGGCGAGATCTTCAACTGAATCGGAATACATGGCTGCCGGAGGCTTCACAAGCGATATGGATGAAAGAGTTCATTACAAAGCTGGGTGTGGTTCCTAGTCTGTTGGACCAAATGTCTATCTTTGTGATAACATGGGCGCCATAGCCAATGCGAAGAACCAAGGTCACACAAGAAGTCAAGCATATCAAGCTGCGTTTTCACGCTATTCGAGAACATATCCGGGATGGGGATATAAAGATTTGCAAAGTACACACAGATCAATGTGGCGGATCCGTTGACTAAACCTCTCCAGGGCAAAACATGACCAACACCAAACTGTCATGGGTGTTCGGTATATTACCATGTAATCTAGATTAGATGACTCTAGTGCAAGTGGGAGACTGTTGGAGATATGCCCTAGAGGCAATAATAAATATAGTTATTATTATATCTTCGTGTTTATGATAAATGTTTACATTCATGCTATAATAGTATTAACAAGGAAACATTAATACTTGTGTGATTTGTAAACTTAATTTGAAGTCCCTAGTATAGCCTCTATACTTCACTAGCTTGTTGGTTGATTAATGATTGTGGTTTCCCTATCATGAACATTGAGATGTTATCGACAACAAGATCATATCGTTAGGAGAATGATATGGTGGACATACTCCTATAGATAAGCATAGCATAAAGATCAAGTCATTTCAGTAGTTCAATTGCTATATGCTTTCTGATACATAGTAACCTAAATCCTTCGACCATGAGATCATGCATATCACCTTTACCGGATGGATGCTTTGATGACATCAAACACCACACCATAACTGGGTGGCTATAAAGGTGGCATTGAGTGTTCGGAAAGTATTGGTTGAAACACATGGATCAAGAGTGGGATTTGTCCATCCATATGACGGATAGATATACTCTGGGCCCTCTCGGTGGAATGTCATCCAATTAGCTTGCAAGCATGTGACTGGGTCACAAGGGATCACATATCACGGGAACGAGAAAATAGTACTTATCGGTAACAAGGTTGAACTAGGTATGCAAAGATACCGACGATCATAACCTCGGATAAGTAAACTATCGTGAGACAAAGGGAAATTGGTATCGTATGTAAGTGGTTCATTCGATCACAAAGTAATCGTAGAAATATGTGGGAGACATATGAATTTCTAGATTCCTCTATTGGTTATTGTTCGGAGAAGTGTCTCGATCATGTCCGCATAATTCACGAACCGTAGGGAGACACACTTAAGGATTCGACGTTGTTTTGAGTAGTTATGGTATTATGAGAAAGAGACCGAATGTTGTTCGGAGTCTCGGATGGGATCTGGGATATCACGAGGTGATCCGGAGAATAATATTCATATAAGGAAAGTCCCGTTTCGGAGTTCGGGAATGATTCCGGTGTTTTCATCGGGAATGTTCTAGAAGGTTCCGGAATGTCCGACACTCCGAAGGGGAAGGGTACATGAATGTGTCATATCAAGTTGGAATGATTGCATCATGTACTAGGTGTCATCGCTGAACAAAATAAAGGGTTTAATCAAATCCTAGTTTGAAAAGTCAAACTGCCAGTTTGAAAGTCAAACGGCTAAAACAGGAAACTGTGGAAAACATGAAACTGTGGGAAACAGGAAACTGTGGGAAACAAGCAAGAGGAGGTTGAAACCAACTTGGAGGAGGAGTCCCTCTCCTCCAAGCCGGCGGCCAAGCCTAGGCCGAGTTGGGGAGTGACTCCCCTCCCTCGCCTGGCGCGCCAGCCCCTCCACCTATGAAAGGAGGGGCAGGGCCTCCTCCTCCAGACACAAGTTCCTATCCTCTAATCTCCGGTTTAGAGCCGTTTTGGTTTAGAGCTTCTAATTGCTTTAGCCTGCGGTTTAGAGCCTTCTAATTGGTGTGTCTAATCTCTAGACCACTAATATCCCTCTCTCATACTCCACCATACTCGCTCAAGGCGAAGCCTGCGGGATTTCCCTCTACTTAGGTACCACGCCGTTGTGATGCCGGAATCACGAGAGTGCTACAACCTCCGTCATTTTCTTGGAACAAGGGAGAGGAAGGTCTTCCGAGTACCGAACATGTGACCGATCATGGAAGCGGCTAACGCAAGCCTTGGAAGGATCGTCCACACGATCTTGAGATCGGAAAGAGTACGACTACATCACCCACGAGAATCCGCTCTCGTTAAACACTTTGGAATCTTCGAGGGTAAGTTATTCCATCGACTCGTTGCTATAATCTAGTAGATAGATCTTGGCTTGTTTGTTTGTATGCGATAGAAATTTTTTGTTTTCCATGCTACGAACCCCTACAAGTACACAACCGGCAGGAGCCATATGGTTGTCTTTATTATTATGTATGACCTGTGTGTCAACTTCTTATACGCCATGTAATAGTTTCACTTTATCGCTAAGTAGTTAGCAATAGTTGTAGTTGCTATTCGTGGTGGAGGCAATCATGGTGGAGTGATGGAGATCATGCCGGAACGCACAAGATGGAGATCATTGCGCGAAGATTGGCTATACCATGTCACATAAAGTTATATGCATGTGATGTTTATCCCTTTTATGTATCTTATTATGCTTAGATCGCGACGGTAGCATTATAAGCTGATTCCTCACTTAAAGATCAAGATAAAAACTGTGTTCTCCCCAAGCATCACGTGTTGATCGGGTGCTATAGACTCTACGCTCACATACAACGGGTGCAAGCCAGTTTTGCACACGCGGAAATACTTGGGTCTAACTTGACGAGCCTAGCATGTACAAACATGGCCTCGGAACACAAGAACCGAAAGGTTAAGCATGAGTCATATGAATGATATGATCGACACTTCGTTGTCCACCATTGAAACCACATCTCTTCTCGTGATGATCGGATTAGGTGTGGTGAATTTGGATCGTGTTCGCTAAACAACTTGAGGGATGTTGAATTTAGTGGGAGTTCATCTAGTAATTTGATTAAGTTGAACTATTTATCATGAACATAGTCTAAATTGTACTTGCAAATACTATAGATCACATGGCCAAGTCCAACTTCAACTTCAACGTTTTTGCTGAGATAGAAAAGCTTAGAAACAATGGATCTAACTTCACCAAATGGTTCCGAATTCTGAGAATCATTCTCGCTGGCGGACAAATGGACTATGTCCTTGAGAAAGCGCTAGGTGACACCCTGCTATAGATGCGCCGGCTCATAAAAAAGCTGTTTATCAGTCGCGCAAGGATGATTATGATTTGATTAAGATTGCCATGTTGTATGCTATGGAATCGGATCTTCAAAATCGTTTTGAGGAGTTCGCTGGGCCCTTTGAGATTCTCGAGGAGCTGAAAAACATGTTTCAGACTCAAGCCCGTTCTGAGAGATATGAGATCTCTAAGAAATTCTTTAACTACAAAATGGAGGAAGGGAGTTCCGTTAGTGAGCACGCCATTAAGATGACGGGCTACACTCAACGCCTTGAGCAACTGGACTGCAAGATTCCAGAGGAGCTCAAGATTGACACTCCTAGCTACAAAAGTTTTGTAGTTGATCACAATCAGATTGGTTCCACTGATATGATCACTGAGCTCTTTGCTAAGATGAAAGTAGCGGAGGTGAACATCAAAAAGAATAATCATGTGTTGATGGTCAACAAGCCCCCCACCTTCAAGAAAGGTAAGGGTGCAAGGAAGCCCTTCAAGAAAGGCGGCAAGCGCGTTGCCCTGGCGAGAAGAAGCTCAAGTCTGGTCCTAAACCGGACACTGAGTGCTTCTATTGCAAGGACAAGGGTCACTGGAAGCGCAATTGTCCGAAGTACTTAGAGGACAAGAAGGCTGGCACCATCAAAGGTATTTTGATATACATGTTATTGATGTTTTCCTTACTAGCCCTCGTTGTAGTGCAGGTATTTGATACCGTTCGGTTGCTAATATTTGTAACTCGAAGCAGAGCTACGGAATGAGACGGCTGCGAGGATGAGGTGACGATGTGCGTTGGCAACGGATCAAGAGTTGATGTGATGGCCGTCGACACGCTCTCCTTAGTTTTACCTTTGGGATTAGTTTTAAACCTTAATAAATGTTATTATGTGCCTGCGTTGAGCATGAACATCATTTCTGGATCGTGTTTATTGCAAGACGTTTATTCATTTAAATCGGAGAATATTGGTTGTTCTATTTATATGAGTAACATCTTTTATGGTCATGCACCTCTTGTGAATGGTTTATTTCTTCTAAATCTCGAAAAGGATGAAACACACATCCATAACATTGAGGCTAAGAGATGCAAAGTAGATAGTGATAATACTACTTATTTGTGGCACTGTCGTCTAGGTCATATTGGTGTAAAGCGCATGAAGAAACTCCATTCTGATGGACTTTTGTAGTCTCTTGTTTTTGAATCATTTGACACATGCGAACCATGCCTCATGGGCAAGATGATCAAAACCCCGTTCTCCGGTATGATGGAGCGAGCAACGGACTTGTTGGAAATCATACATACCGATGTATGCGGACCGATGAGTGTTTCGCGGTGGATATCGCTATTTTCTCACTTTTACCGATGACTTAAGTAGATATGGGTATATCTATTTAATGAAACATAAATCAAACGTTTGAAAAGTTCAAAGAATTTCGAATGAAGTGGAGAACCATCGTAATGAAAGATTAAGTTTCTACGATCCGATCGTGGAGGTGAATATTTGAGTTATGATTTTCTCACGCACCTTAAAACAAGTGGAATCGTTTCACAACTCACGCCACCCGGAACACCACAGCGCAATGGTGTGTTTGAACGCCGGAATCGAACCCTATTAGATATGGTCCGATCAATGATGTCCCTTACTGATTTGCCGTTATCATTTTGGGTTATGCATTAAAAACCGCTGCATTCACTTTAAATAGGGCTCCATCTAAATCCGTTGAGACAACACCGTATGAACTGTGGTTTGGTGCTAAACCTAAGTTGTCGTTTCTTAAAGTTTGGGGATGCGAAGCTTACGTCAAGAAGTTGATGCCGGACAAGCTCGAACCCAAAGCGGAGAAATGCGTCTTCATAGGATACCCTAAGGAAACTATTGGGTATACCTTCTATCACAGAACCGAAGGCAAAGTGTTTGTCGCAAAGAACGGTTCCTTTCTCGAGAAGGAGTTTCTCTCGAAAGAAGTGAGTGGGAGGAAAGTAGAGCTAGACGAGGTTATTGAACCTTCTCTTGAGTTGGAGAGTAGCGCAGCACCTGAAATTGTTCCAGTGCCGCCTCTTCCGCGTGCAAAACATGATCCATTGACTAAACCTCTTCCGCGTGCAAAACATGATCAGCACCTCAATGCCATGGGTGTGAGATTGTTGCCAAATGTAAACTAGATTATTGACTCTAGTGCAAGTGGGAGACTGTTGGAATTATGCCCTAGAGGCAATAATAAAGATGTTATTATTATAATTCTTGTTCATGATAATGTTTATATTCCATGCTAGAATTGTATTAAGCGGAAACTTTAATACTTGTGTGGTTTGTGAACAACACCGTGTCCCTAGTACGCCTCTATGGACTAGCTCATTGATCAATGATGGTTAAGGTTTCCTAACCATAGACATGAGTTGTCAATTGATAATGAGATCATATCATTGGGAGAATGATATGGTGGGCAGACCCAAACTAAGCGAAGCAATTAGATCATGTCATCGTGTTCGTCTTTGCGAAGCTTTTCTTATGTCAAATATTGTATTCCTTAGACCATGAGATAATACAACTCCCTGGTATCGGAAGAAAGATTTGAGGTGATCAAACGTCATCCTATGAGAGGGTGATCATAAAGGTGTCTCTCAGGTGATCGGAAAGTATCTGTTGGGTTGTATGTATCGAGATGGGATTTGTCCCTCCCAAGTCGGAGAGATATACTTGCCCACTCGGTAATCGATATCAACACGCTTGCAAGCATGTGGTTAAGGAGTTAATCACAAAGTGATATCGGATTACGAACGAGTAAAGTACTTCTGTGAGCGAGATTGAACTAGGTATGACGGCAAGACGATCGAATCTCGGGCAAGTAAAATATCGCGAGAAGGGAATATATATATGGGATTGATTGAATCCGACATCGTGGTTCATCCGATATGATCATCGATGCATGTGTGGAGTCAATATGGGTTTCCAGACCTGCTGTTGATTATTGATAGAAGATCATGTACGCATATTCTCGAACCCAGGGTGACACATAACGTGTCTCGGCCTAGGATAGATTGGATAATTGGTTTATGAGTTTTTGTTCGGAGTCTCGGATGGGATCCGGGACATCACGAGAGGTTCCGGAGTGGTCCGGAGAATAAGATTCATATAAGGCAGTGCAGTTTTTGGAGTTCGGAATTGTTCCGGGTTAATCGGTATTATACTGGAAGCTTCTAGAACCTTCCGGAAGGGGACCAACGTGGCCCCACCTTCCGGGAGGGGGCATGAGCCTATGAGGGAGTGCCCTGGACGCATTGGGCCAGGGGCACAAGGCCCCATAGGGCCCAGCCGGCCTAGAGAGGTTTAAATTCGAGATAGACCTTCTAGAAGGTGGGGTTTCCTTGCCCCCCACTCCTTATCCTTTGGGGCCGCCGGTTTGGGCTTGGGGGAGGGTCTAGGGCTGCGCCCCCCTCTATATAAAGAGGGGTGGGGGCGCACCAACCCCATACACCTTCCCCTCCAACCCTAGCCGCCCTGCTGCCCTCTTCTCTCCCTCCCGACTGCTTGTAGGCGAAGCCCTCCTGCAGAAATTCTCCACCAATTGGACCGCGCCGTCGCGTTGTAGATCCAACCCATCTCTCCACCATAATTGCTGGACCAAGGAAGGAGGAGACGTCGAGGTGCCGCACGTGTGCATCTCACGGAGGCATCGCCACTTGTGGTGCTAGATCGGATCGGATCGCGAGGAGGAGAAGCGAGTACGACTACATCACCCACATTCCGACGAACGTTCCGCTGTGCGAATCTTCAAGGGTATGAAAATCTAATCCAATATCTCTCGTTGTTTGCATCTCCTAGATTAGATCTTGGCTTTCCCTCTGTTCGCATCCGTAGAAATTTTGATTTACTATGCCGCGAAACCCTTCACCTCGTACAGCATGCGCGCCTCCCAAGTTTGGAGGGTGCGCCGGCCGAAGCCGTTCGCCGCAGCGCCGTCGCTGGGGTAGCGTTCGCCCATGGTGAGAGAAGGGGGAAAGGTAAGAGCTCGCCGGAGTTGGGCTTGTGGGTGGGCGAAGCTGTGAGAGAGTGCGAAGATCTCCGGCGAGGAGTACGGCTTATAAAGGCCGAGGTGCGCGACGAGGGCGTGAGGGGTGTAGCGGCGAGGGCGGAAAAAGTGGTAATGGCGAGAAGTTAGTGACCGCCGGTCCATCGCGGGAGCCGAGGCGGCGACGGTGGCGCCATAAATCGGCGACGCGTGGACGACGCGACGGGCAGTTATTGCCCGGCGGTCGCCGCGTGGTTTTGAGGATGCCGACGACTCGGCTTCCGTCACTGACTCGGCGGGTCCACGCGCCGCTTTGTTTTTTTCGCCGATATTGCTGAGTTCGGCGTTACTAGGACGTACCCGGAAACCTGGGTTCGGTCCGGGTAGTATGGACCAAAGATGATCGAAATTCGGCTAAAAACAGATCCTTGGTACGCGACTGTACCAGTTTTCGGCGTTCGGACTGAAATTCGGCGTCCGGATCGGCCTCGTGGGTAGGAGGGTGGAGATGCTCTAAGACTATTCTCCGCCATCTGGCCACTTATTTAACCAAACCACACGAGCCCAGCACCAGCTTACCATTAATCAACCGCAGCTTAGCGCTAATAATAATCCCGGGAGACCCGGCCGGGGGTGATTAACGCCGCCCCCTACCTCGTTTAGTCTAGCATTATCTCCGTCGCGTCGTGTCCTCTGCTGTCCCGCCCGTCGTCACCCACCCGTCTGTCACTCACTATGGCACGTCCAAGAATCAGAGGCACTTTTCTTAGAGGCACTTTTTCAAACTGCCTCTAATTGTATCTATTGAGGCACTTTGAAAAATAGTGCCTCCAAATATGAATTTTTAGTGGCAGTTTTAAAAGTGCCACTAATAGTTTATCCTTTTGAGGCACTATTGATAGTGCCTAATGTTTTGAAAAATAGAGGCACAGTCCAGTGCCTCTATGCTAAACTATCAGTGGCACTTTGACTTGTGCCTCAAAAAAACATAACTTTTAGAGGCATTTTCTGTGATAATGCCACTAAAAGTATATCAACTGAGGCACAATTAGAAGTGCCACAATTGGTTACCATTTAGAGGCACTAAATTATGCCTCTAAATAGTGACCAACTGTGGCACTATTTGGTGTGCCTCCAATGAATAATTTTTTGAGGCATATATGATAATGCCTCTAATAGTTGGCCATTCGGAGCATTTTAAATATGAGTTTGTTTTTTAAAGTAAAATAATAAGTTATTAGATGATTATTTATTTTGCTTCCTATTATTTTTATTTGTGCTTTGTTATTTTTATTTGATTTTTTGGGTTAACTCTATTTGAATACTTAATCTATACCTACTAATTACTAATAAAAGCGAGCGGTTTCTGCGTACGTAAAAGACCTTTTTATTTCTTACAAGCAGTGCCATCGATGAGTAATCCTTAACCTGGACAGTTGGTTCGCTCACTGTGCCGCATGGGGAGAGAGAGGAGGGCTGTCTTCCCAATCTTATCACCTTGCTCAGCTCTTCCGATTGTGGCACTCCGCGTACATCTGGTTCCTCCCGCCGGAAACCGCCTACCTGCACCACCGCTGCCGCTAGGAACCCACCCCTTGAACGTCCCGACCTGGAGCTGGGATAGCCTTGCTACTAGCGTCGTTTTCGCCAGAGATAAGAAGTAGAAAGCGGTACCCATGACCGTGCTCCGCTCTGGACCTACCGGTCTCATGCCGCCCGTCGCCCAGATCATACGCAGTGTGCCGCCGCCTGAATCCTTCCCCGGCCTCCCCTGCTCCTCCTCCGTTGAGTTCCTCCTGCAACGCGCGGGAGGTATTCGATCGAATGCATGCTTTCCATGGCGCTATCTACAGCTTCGAGCGAGGCCGGAGCGCGGCCGCGTCCGGTGGGAGGACGCCCTGCCAGCGACCAAGAAGGCTCGGCTCAGCCTCTGCCTCCACCGAGGATTCATCTGTGCCGTATGTGCTTGCTTTGATGCAGATTCGTTATTCTTTTGTTTTTATGAAGATTGTGATTATCTACGAATTAGTTAATGTGTGGATGTGTGGCTTGTGAACTTCGTTATGTATGAATTAGTAGACGTATCGATGGTCCGTGCTTTTGCTTTGATTTTTTTTCTTCTAAATTCTGATAAGCTGAACTGGAACCAAAATTGTGCTTGCAATATTGTCTCTCTGAAGCTTACCAAGGTAGCTTTATCAGTTGCTCTGTTTCTAGACGATCTGATGCTGATTGTATTGGGCTGGTCTGATTGAATATCTTAGTTGACTGTGCTTATGCCCAAACGTATACGCACTCTATAACTTGATGGCCGACCGCAAGTACCGGCATGCATTCGGCTTGGTCCACACCTTCCCTGATGCCTCTTCCTCTTCCCGGTCTGTCTCTGTCGCCAGCCCGCTCATCCCAGCGCCACACGCCCGAGCAATCTCCTTATCTCCCAGGTTCCTTCCTCCTTGAGGCAATCCCATGTGTGCGCCGCCAAGTCCCCGAGCTCCTCACCCGACGCCGCCTCCTCCCTTTTCGTCGTCGGCCGCTTTCCCAAGTCGAGCCTCCGTCTGCCTCGTTTTTAGCGCCGCGCCCGAACTCGCCATCGTTTTTGAAAAACGCCTACTAAGTTTAAACCTTTAGGAGCATTTTTAAAAGTGCCTCTAAATTTCAACCGATTCGTCTCTGCCTCTCTTTGCTAGCTCAAGAATGGCATGGCACATGATCCTCATGATGTTTCGATTATACTATATTGGAACATAAGAAAGCTAGACAGGCTGGACGGATATTTCCTTACTTTTTTTAGTGGAACCGACCGATATTTTCTTACAATCACGTACTCTTATTTACTCTCTGTATTTTAATATTCAGATGTTTTAGATTTATAAAAAAAGTATATCTAAACATCTTTTATGTGTAGATTCACCCCTAAACCTACGTACTAAAAGTAGTCTAGATATATTTATTTTACAAAACTAAAACAATTTATATTTTAAAATGGAGAGTAGTGTATATATACAGGTTAATCCATCGATCGGTTTAGAGCCACTATCTCTGATTTGCTCCGGTGCGATAGAAAAAAAGAAGAGAAAGACTACAGGGTCGAGGCGTGAGAAACATAAGGAGAGGCGAGCAAGTTTTGGCCCGGCCTTATTAGAGGTGCATCCGGCCCATTAGCTGCGCCCCACGACTCGACTCTCTCCCTCTTTCCTCAGCGCCGCATCCATCGTTTCCCCTTTCTCTCACGCGGCAGCGCAACCACGCCGCCGGCCACCCAATCCCCCTCTTCCGCACCTCTCCTGCCCAGCCATGCCCCCACCGCTCTCCCTCGAAGCTCCGTGTCTTCCCCATCGATTATCCAGACGACACAGCCACCCCGCGCCTCCTATCACGCCGTCGTGCGAACCCTAGCGTCTCTGCTGCCGGCGATGCGACAGGTTTTCGGCACGGCGGCGGCGGAAAGGCAATGCAGCGTGGAGGGCGGATCTGGTCTCTGCAAGCTGAAGCCCTCGGCTACTTCGACGACTTACTTCCTCTGCGACCTGTTGCGAAACCCTAGCGGCGCGATGGAAGTGGGAGCCTGCTACGGTGGTACTAGTACTGTTCGTGTCGTGATCTCCCACACATGGAGGAAGGGGCGGTAACTGCAGCGTCGACTCTTCGTCCGCGTGGAGATAGCGTCCATCCCCGAGCTTCAGGTAGGCAACCCGATCCGTCCGCCTCTTCTCTTAGCCCTTTCTCCAGGTAGACTTCTTACCTCATTTGATTGAACTGAATGGTTGTTAGATTGGTTCTACACAGCATATTTGTGGTATTGCATAAATGCTCAATGTTAATTACACCAATCGAATCAACCGGCAGATGCCCCTCCGAGTACCTGATCATACCTTTATAATCACTATTTCATGGAGTGACGTTTGATGCTCTCTAAGCACTCTCAAATAACATTGATTAAATATGGTTTCACGGTCTGAGGAACAAGTCACTATGTTTCTGACAATTACAACTATAAACTTTGTGATATGTTCATGTTGCAACAATCATCTGCGAAACAGTGTCCACTATCTCATTCTCTAATAAGATAACGCCATTGTCAATTAGGTGCCGAATAACCAACATGGTCAGGAAACTTTTGACCATCCATCGACCAATGAACTAGTTAAAAAACTAAAAATAGACTACTGGGGACTTGGGTTTGTTTACATATCCCAACTATATCAATGTGTCCTATTGATATAGTTATAGCATGATATAAAATTATTATGAATTAATAGAATGTGTTTAATAATCCTCAAAAAAATGTATTTAATAATCTCCTTTTTTCATTTGCCTCTAGGGCACATCTTCTTCATTCGCCGTGCCGGATTCATCATCAATGAACTCGATCCGGCAATAACAATGCTTCAAAATACAAATAACCGATTTTTTTATTTTTAATGTTTCCTCTGTTCCAACATATTTTAAACCGTTTTCATACGAACGCACCAGCGCACTTGGAGGGATTCTAAGCATTTGCTACAAATGCTGCATTCATGTTGTATACGTGCGGTGACGTTTTCTCAAAGACTTGGTGTAGCAAGCAGAGATTTTTTTTAGGGGACAATGAGAGATTTTGATGAACCATAGTAGCCTTGCTACTTCATATTTTTATAATTTGTGGTATAAAAGATGTTCATGTAGACGAGAATTGTACAGAAGTGCAAAAGAAAAACGAGCAGAGATTCGCTGTATACACGCATTTTTCTTTACTATAATGGTGTTTTCGAATTCCTGCGACCTTTTTTTTGTACGGTTTTTGACTTTTGATACGCCAGAGATTAATGCTGAGGTAGGACGGGCCGAGTTTTCGTATTTTAGTAACCTGATGGTGGGCCGGGGCCCGATTTTCCTGATAGCTCTTCTACTTATATTCCTCACCTCCTTCCGTTCGCTTAACCCCATCTCTTCCACCTCGCGCCGCCACCACCACAAACCCTGAAACCCTAGCCCCCTCTCGCCCTATCCGCCGGAAGAGAGCAGCCATGGCGAAGTACGATCTGACGGCGCGCTTGATAGCGCAGATGGACTGCCATCTGGCGCTCCCGATGCTGGAGTACCTCCAAGAGCGCAAGGTCTACCCCGACGAGCAGATCCTGGAGGGCAAGATCTCCCTCCTCAGCGGCACCAACATGGTGGACTACGCCATGGACATCCACAAGTCGCTCCACGGCACCGAGGACGTCCCGGCCGACATGGTCGCCCGCCGCTCCGAGGTCGTCGAGAGGCTGAGGAGCCTGCAAGAGGCCGTCGGGCCGATCGTCGCGTTCCTCTCCAACCCGCAGCTCGTGCAGGAGCTCAGGGCCGACAAGCAGTACAACATCCACATACTCCAAGAGCGCCACCGGATCGGGCCGGAGCAGATCGAGGCCCTGTACCAGTACGCCAAGTTTCAGTTCGAGTGCGGCATGTACTCGGAGGCTGCTGATTTCCTGTCCCAGTACCGTGCTCTGTGCACGGACAGCGAGAGAAGCTTGAGCGCTCTGTGGGGAAAGCTGGCAGCAGAGATACTGATGCAGAATTGGGATGTCGCGCAGGAGGAGCTTAATCGGTTGAAGGAGATTATCGACTCAAACAAGTTATCCTCGCCGATCAGTCAGCTCCACAGCAGGATATGGCTGATGCACTGGAGCCTCTTCATCTTCTTCAACCATGAGAATGGGAAGAATGGTATCATCGATCTCTTCTTCCAGGAAAGGTACCTGAATGCTATCCAGACAAACGCCCCACATCTCCTGAGGTACCTTGCTGCAGCAGTTGTTGTGAACAAGAGGAGAAGGAACATGCTTAAAGAGTTGATCAAAGTCATCCAGCAGGAGCAGCAGAGCTACAAGGATCCCATAATTGAATTGCTGGAATGCCTGTATGTGAAGTATGATTTTGATGGTGCGCAACAGAAACTCATCGAGTGTGAGCAGGTTATTCTGAATGATCCTTTCCTGGGAAAGCGCATTGAGGAGGGTAATTTCATCCGTGTTCCTCTGAGAGATGAGTTCCTTGAAAATGCTCGCCTGTTCATCTTTGAGAACTACTGCCGTATACATCGGTGCATTGACATTGGCATGCTTGCGGAGAAGATGAACATGACCTACGATGAAGCTGAACCTTGGATAATGAACTTGATCAAGAGTTCGCAACTGGATGCCAAGATCGATTCGGTGACGGGGACTCTCGTCATGGCGACCAACCATGTTAATGTCCATGAGAAGATCATCGAGAGCATGAAGAACCTTAACGCGAGGACTTACATGCTAGCAAAGAGCCTCGTGGATCCAGGTCACGCAGCAGCAGCTTAGTAGGCTGCTAGGTGAGAGAAACTGCAAGAATAACTTCAGAGATTAGTTGTTTCGCAGTGGCTTCCTTCGTACCTGAATCATATGCAGATGGTGATTTGCAGTTTGCTAAAGCTATTGCTTACGTTTTTAAGGTTTTATACTCGGATTTCTATTACTAAGTTAATCATTCTATATCTAGCTAGCACTGAACAGAAAATTAGTACATTTCCTTGTTGCTCAAACACTGAAAAAACCTTCATAATGCTCTGCAAAAAATATAGAAGTTGGTGACGATGTGAGAACTGACCATTTACACTGTTAGTTAAGTAAATGGAATGAAAAGAACCAGACTTGGAAGTACCTGTTTTGATGGCCAACTGATGGTTTTGTTCTATTACAGGGTGACACTAGCAGTACTGAGGTAAACACGCATGGGCTTTCCATCTAGGCAAACATTGCTAGGCTGGGTTGATCTTTGGAAGACTTCTCCCCAAGGTACTCGTGCATTTCTTACTATGTGCTTCCTTAAATTCTCTAGGAACTGTTATGTATACCGGCAGTCGAATTAGCATTCAGGATTGGTTGTCCCTGACCTGCACCATGTTGGTGTTTTTGGTTCTGCATTTTCGCTTTGGGGTTTGCTGGAGCAAGGGGGATCTGGAATTCTGGATGCAGTGGCGTCTCTTGGACATGGCTCGCTAGAATAGGCGGCGCTTGGGGCAGAGAAGTTACCTGGCGGCAGCCCAAAGATAGTGATTCTCCACCACTTAGATATAGGCATTTTTTCAATGCATAAGTCTGTGGTATTCACTGGTTCGTATATCTATAGAGTTGTGAGACCATTGTTCTATCTGAGCCGCTTTTTTTCTTCTGGCTTGTTGCAGTGCTTCCATGCAGGCCCAACCCTAGATCCCTTCTTTGACATAATTATCTTATCTCCGAGTATCAAAGCCAATTGTCTGTGCTATCTCTGATGGCACGGAAGTGCATATAGAAATTTCATCACGCAAATTAGTAATGAGTCGCTTGGTCATTTGATTTTTTCTAAATTGATTTGTTCAGATTCATGGTACCCAACCTTCACTTTTCGGATATATAATGCATGTTAACATTCTAATTTCATAGATTTGTTCCTTAAGTAGGATAGGTATATCTTTTGAGTGCTAACACGTTGCTCGATTTGGTTATGCATGAAAGAACAATTGGTTCTTTTAAGCGTGAAATGATTGCATATTATTGAAAACATCGGCTCTCACAATAGTGACAAGTATTTTTTTCTCCCAATAGTGACATATTCTGATTTGTTTTCTTGGTCTAGCAAATGATGCAAACGCTGAGGCACTATTGGGTAATAAGAATAGATATTTATTTTGGTGGCTTTCCTTTGCATAGCATCACTGGCATTTAACAACAATAGTTGCTGAAAGTAAATTACTGGCATATGTAAATGTGAATGTCCCCATTTATAAAAGCGAACATACATGCAGATAAATTCTCTTGTATACAGCTAAAGTGCAGAATCCAACATCTATTGGAATAAATAGGACAACCTTTTACTTCTGGATCATTACTTGACAATTTCTTATTCACCCAGAATGTTTGCAAAATAAAGTTTCGTGTACTATGTATAATATAAATAAAAATGAGTAGATCATACATTTATGTCAACCTTTTCTCATTCCCATTAGGAGTACTATAAAAATGAGTTCTGCTTTGTTGTCATTTCAGATACGTCTATATATATTATGGCAGTTATAAAATAAACACTGTGTGCATGAAGTGGACTTTGTCTCACACACGGTTGCCTAAAGAAATAAATCACTGTTTATAAAATAAGCACTGTTGTAGGTCCCAACACTTTTGCTGAAACTCTTTGAGAAGGAATGTTCAAGCCAACTTTGTGCACTGTCATATTTGAGAATTCAAAGTAGGTAATATCCTACCATTTTTATCAAATATATTCTTAAGCATTTGAAGAATTTAATTGCCATTGTTACATTTCTGCTCCGATGAGAGTCTTGTGTGTATGGTTGACGTATTTGACACTGTTCTTTTGTATCTTATCCATGAGTAGATACAGTACAAGTCTAGCTATACGAACCGATGGTACATATGTGCTACAGTGTAATAAGAACTCATTATTTTTGGAGATATGAACCAACACTTCTCCATGGCACATGACTATTATGATTCGATTGATTTTTCAGTGGCAATGATTATCTGTTATTTTTGGGTATTTTCAGATGGAACATGGAGAAGAAATCCACTCCAATACATTTCCATGGATTCTGAATTCTAAAACTATATCAGAGCTTGTCACTGTATGTTTTATTTCTTATTTTATTTTCATCTTATATTGATAGCCTGTAGTTTTCAATATCGTCCATACTTCCAAACTATTCTAGCTCTCTTAATTGCATTTACTGGAATATCTGCTAACCTTTTTTACTGTTCTACGGTAAATAGGTTAAGAATGTATAGCTTGAAACGTAGATTACTTTGGAGGATGTGGAATATACCATTATGTGTTTTGAGCTGTTATGCGACTAGATCGTAGATGCCATATGTTTAATGGCACTGCATTGCTGATTCTTGATAGAGATAGACATATATAGAGTTCTTTGCTTACCAGTGGTGATGATCAGTGATAACTGAATAATAACTTCTTTATTCCGTACTTAATTGGTTTTAGCTAGTGGCATGTTTGTAATAACTGAACCTCTACCTCTACCTTTTATCTCTCTCTCTCGCCTCACTTCCCACCCCTCTCTATCTATATCTCAGGCACCGAGGACAACAAAGGCAGTGATGGGAGGACACAAGGATCTCGACCCACCGTTGTTGTCTCCCGGGATAATTTGGGGCCAAGTCACGCCGTTGGTCACCGGGAGGTTAGCCCAGCAAGCTCTCGCTTGCTAGATTTTTCTATGTGGCTACATAGCCTGCTCTCAAATTGAGGTACATGAGTCCTGTAATAGTAGATTAGATGATTGTTTATGCTCCTTCAGTTCTCTATTTCTTAGTGTTATCCATCCATGTCTTATTTTTATGCACCAGTTGATAAGTCCGTCCACCTATTCCAAAAACTGATGTAGCATTTCTTCTACCGTTATGTTCATGATCGAGAACTTCTACCGTGTGAAATGTTCGTTCTAAGGTAAGTACAAAGTTTGGTAGATAATTTAAAGATTTCAGAGATGTTGGCTCTGATTTTTTCTCATGTTTGAGGTGCACTACGTTTCGGTACATCGATTCATGGTTGTTTTCAGTTCAGTCGTGGACATGTTGGATGAAGTGTCCAATTTATTCTATTTTTAGTTCAGATTCTAATATTGATATTGCTATTGCTAGGGCCCGCTTGTGTTTGCTATCAGTGGTGCTACTGATATATCATCAATATTTAATTTCTATAGCCCTCTTTGCACCTCCTACGTAACAATTGACTTCATTTTGAACAAAGGTTACAGAGAATAATTAAATAGAGACATTGAATTGAAAAAATGGCTGCTTATAATCTTTCCATTTGCATTCAGTTTTTCTATTTTGTTTGTCACTGTTAACTGACAGAGAAAGAGAGAAAAAGACATGAGAAAAGACATGAGAAAAAATGGCTGCTTATAATCTTCCCATTTCTATTAAATTGCATCCTGAATAGCTTCCTCTGTTGAGTAGGAGCGAGCAGGGGCGAGGAAGGAGCTCCAGTGGTGAGGCGACTTGCCTCTTGATCCCAACCAGGGAGCAGCTTCAGCGGCTGCGGCCAGCAAGGAGGAGCTCTGGCCACAGCTCCGGCGAGCAGCAATGGTTGTGGACAAATGGTTGTGGGCGAATGGTTGTGAACAATGGTTGTGGACGAATGGTTGTGAACAATGACTGTAAGATATGACTGTGAACAAATGTAAGATATGACTGTAAGATATGTCATTGTAAGATATGACTATAATGTGGTTTGTAATATATTTCATGGTAATATTTCACTGTAATGTGGTTTGTAATATATGTCGCTATGATTCAATTAATGTGAGCCATTTTGTAATATATGTCACTGTAGTACACATTTGCTTTTGGCTAGGTTTTAGAGGCACTATTGATAGTGCCTCAAAAAGTTGGGTTTTAGAGGCACTAGTCATAGTGCCTCAAAAAGTTGGGTTTTAGAGGCACTATTGATAGTGCCTCAAAAAGTTGGGTTTTAGAGGCACTAGTCATAGTGCCTCAAAAAGTTGGGTTTAGAGGCACTATTGATAGTGCCTCAAAAAGTTGGGTTTTAGAGGCACTAGTCATAGTGCCTCAAATGTCTAGGATTTAGAGGCACTCTAATTTGTGCCTTAAGTTGGTTTCTGAGGCACTATCCATAGTGCCTCAATTGGCTAGGATTTAGAGGCATTAGTCATAGTGCCTCAATTAACTATGATTAGAGGCACTTTTTAAAACTGCCTCAAAAAACTTTTACCTACACGACCGTCCCTAAGACTTTTTTAGTCTTCAAAACTTAATTGTGGCACTAATTTAACTATTGGAGGCACTTTAGAGTGCCTCTGAATACTGTACCTGCCATAGTGACTCTCGCTTCCCCTGCTCGCACCGGCCGCGTGGCCACCACCACCCTCGCTTTCCCTCCCTCCCCCCGCTACACGTCTCCACCCATCTCTCTCCTCCTCTAACAGCCATGTTAACCACCGCGATAATCGCTCGCCCAATCCCGTCTTAGCAGAGCAGAGGCGTGTGTCCGCAGGCAGCGAGTGTGTGTGTGAGCCCGGCGCCCGATAGCTTCCGTGGCCACGGATTGGCCGCCTTCTTTCTTGGAGCCCCAGACCCAACGAGGAAGACGCGCTATTGGCCGGGAGCACGCCGCCATCCCCCCTCCGCGCGCGCCCAGTGGTCAGCATCCTCTCGCTTCCTTCCTTTTTATTCTCCCTCCGTCGGCTTCTTTGATTGGGCGCTCGCCTGCCTGCTTGCCCTTTTTCTGCGCCGCCTCGGTTTTGATGCGTGGAAACCAGGGTGTTTCCATTTCTGGGGCGCCTGCCGCACGCCCGGTTTTTTCCCTCTGCGGATAAGGAAATCTCGCGGCTTATCCGAATTCCGCGGGGTTTTTCTGGAGGAGAGTGAGCGGGTGGTTCGGGGATCTTGGCGGCGCGTTGTTCTTACAGTACTAGTTAGCTACGGGTCCGTGATCCAAGCCAAGCGGCGGGGTTCAATCGGATCGTCCAGGAGAATCGCAGCTGCTGCCGAGGCCCGAGAGTAGCTAGTTGTATAAGTACAAGTTTTCGGGCGTGATTTCTCCAGGATTTTGGGCTCCAGCTTCGGCGGAGAATTTCGTGGCTTTTCCCCCGGGGCCTCGGTTGCACCCGTCCAACTGTATCCAGAATTCTATGCTACTCCAGCTACAGTATCTTTTGTTTCTTTACTCTTCTTAGTATCTGCCTTCGGCTTAAGCTTCAGTCCGGGCATCAAATGATTGTAATTACACTACTGTACCGCGAGAAATAACTTCCGGGAAAAGTCGTTGGTTCTTCTTCGTCCCGAGCTTTCCTGTTCACCACTAATTGCTTGTCTGTGGTACAATACGATCCCACTCGTCTCTTAATGATCCCCGCGTACGGCCATCTGATCTTCCGAGGATTCAGAGTTCAATTCTTGATGAGTAGTATCTTCTTTCATCCCGAGACTTGATTGATTGATTCAACTGCTCGTGAAGCATCTTGGTTGACCTCTGCTTTCCCGTGTATGTGTTTCTTGCTGCTATCTGCAACAGCGAGGGCCTGAATTCGCCGCGGAGCGAGAGCTATGAGCGGCATGGGGTCACGGCCGGGGGAGACGAACCTGGTTCAGCCTAGAGGACAGGGCGCGCTGCCGTCCGGCATGGCGATGCAGCCCTGGTGGACGGGCTCCGGGCTCGGCGCCGTGTCTCCGGCCGTCGTGGCGCCGGGGAGCGGAGCCGGGATCAGCCTGTCGAGCAACCTGCTTGGTGGCGGTGACGCGACCAAGGGCGCGCAGGGGAAGGCGGTCGAGGACGCGCGGGAGGAGAGCAGCGAGGATTCGCGGAGATCAGGGGAACCAAGAGGTTTGTTCTGCTTGCTAGTAGTACTGTTTGTTACAAGTCTTTATTATGTCTCTGTTCACGCTTGTTTTGGCTGTAAATTTGTTTGAGTTGGAAACCTCCTAGTAGTTCAGATATATTTCCATGTATGATGTGGAGTGCAACTGTTTCCTTTGACACATGTCATTTATAGAAGGGAGATAGTAGTATGGATTGAAACCAGGCCTCCTGGGGTTTTTAGTTTCTGTTTCTGTCTTTCAGGTTCAGAAAACCATGCATAGTTCTGAAATCTTGTCAGAGCCACTCTTTTATTTTCTTGTTTATCAGCTTCTTTAGTGAAGTTGGGGCATATAGCCCTTAAGTCGAACTTTTTCTGAAATCTTTTCAAGCACTACAATACTGAAACATGGCAACTCATCGCTGTCATGTAGCAGGATCGCATTAGCCGTAGAGCTGCGGTGATGGAGAACTGAAATTTCATGATGTCGTGTTCAGTTTAGCTTTGCTTGTCATGCTCTTTCGTGAAAGAAAGCGATCTTAGTCAAACAGTCAAACGACCATAATAAGCAATCAAATCTCTAGTAATCAGTGAATCGTTTGTTCATAAGGTCTTCGAACAAGAAAATAACTACTATATAGATTAGTGGTGAGTAATTACCTTCAGTAATTTATACACCTCAGACTAAAGCCTGAATAACTCTTCCCAGTGGAAATGAGCATTCAGTAATTTCTCTACCTGATATCACGTCTTTGGATGCCAGATGGAAGCTTTGATGAAGAAAAGCAGCATGCTACATCGCAGATGCCAGCTTTGGCGTCAGACTATTTAACACCATACTCACAGCTGGAATTAAACCAACCAATTGTGTGCACTCTTCACCTTCGCCAACTCTTTCGTCTCTGTTGAAGTTTGCATAATATGAAACATGTTCATATCTCAAGGTCATATTGGCATTGTGCAGGCTTCAGCACCATATCACTACCCTGAAGCTTACTATACGGGCATGGTTGGTGCCTATGGACCTCAAGCTGTGGTACATTCTATGTCAATTTAAATATCAGAAATCATCTCCCCTATATATGCACTTTTTCATGGTATTCGTCTAAATTACCGTGTTACCGAGTACATATAGTTCAAGTAAGGACAGTATAAGATATGGTTGTCAAAATCCAAGATGCATAAAGAATGGAAGTGCTATTGTCAGAATATTTTTCAATCTCACAGCGATACAAAATAAATTCATAATATTTGAATCATTGATTTCCACAAGTTGGTTGAAAGGATGCTGAAATCATGGCGGATTAGTATGTTTTTCTGATATAATGTAAACAAAATAATGACTTGTGATTCAGATAGTTTTCGTGTTGGTTGCTCATGTCATTAACGAACATCATAATTCCCGCGTATTTGGGTTGAGCCCAACAGTTTTGCTAGATTAATGTGATTTCACATAAAAAAGATTGCATGATTCCACTGTCCTTTTCCTGAACTGTCTGCAATTTTTTTTGTGGCCCATGCAGACTCATTTCCAGCTTCCTGGATTAACTCAGGCTCGCATGCCATTGCCTCTCGAAGTATCGGAGGAGCCTGTCTATGTAAACGCTAAGCAGTATCATGGAATTTTAAGACGGAGACAGTCACGCGCAAAGGCTGAACTTGAGAGAAAGGCGATTAAAGATAGGAAGGTCTGTGAAAATTTGGTTCTTGGTTCTGGTCCTGGCTAGACCACTCACCACTTTCCTGGAGAAGGAGCTTGATATAGTAGTTTGCTAAGCACTGACATTCGATATTGCAGCCTTATCTTCACGAGTCCCGTCACCAGCATGCGATGCGAAGGGCAAGGGGAACCGGGGGGCGCTTCCTGAACACAAAGAAGAACGAAGACGGCGCTCCCAACGGCGAGAGGACTGAACCAAGCAAAGGTAATAGTATGATCGCTTCCCTACCTTCCGGTTCCTTCGCTTAGTAGAAGAAACGACTGTCAGCAGATGCATTCCTGATTCTGACAAACTGGTTTGGGTTTCATCAGGCGAGCAGAACTCCGAGTATCTGCGCATGCCTCCTGACCTGCATCTCCGTCAGGCATGAAGCAGCGGTCTGGCAACCTAGAACAGCGGCTTCTGTCCACCGGCGTACACAGGACCCCGAGGGTGGATTTCTCGCGACACGTCATCTCTGCGCAAAGCGCTTATATTCTTCTGAATCCATTGCGGCGTCCGATGCCATGGGTTCAGGTCTGCTGGTTCCAGGCAATTCATTCTTGGCTTTCACATTGTGTTCTCCTGTTTGTGTGTAATGGTCGCAAGTGAAACCGGCCCGTGCTGCGTTCCCGCTGGGGTGCCGCGGGGACGCATGTGTAAGATTAACTTGGGATAGTGTTTGTTTGTGCTGTGGTGGATTTATAAATTTGGTTTGCTTTTGATTGGAAGTGTAACAAAGGGCTAGTACAGAGTTGAACTCGATATGGCATGCTGAGAGAGAGGACAAGTGGTGTTTCAGTATCATTTGGTGCGCGTTGCACTTCTTTCGGTCTTCTCTTGCTTATTAGTATTCCAGTTTTGGAGAATTGCTGTGAAGCGCTGCTTCTCTGTGTTTTTATTTTTGCAATGTGCTCAGAGTTTCATCCTTCTCTCAGCTGGGCCTTTCTATCTATCCACATGGGAGCCGGGCCGGCGACGCGGCGTCGCGAGAACCTGGGCCGTGTGCGCCTCTGCGACTGTAGGGAGATAGCAGCACCGTACGCAGCCTCACTTACTCTCATTCCCCCCGTTTTGTTCGTATGATCGTATCCATCGCCCTCTCGTCTCGCGCGCCAGATCCCACGCCCGAGATGTTCGCGACGGCGGCGCGGTGGGCGGCGAAGAAGGGGAAGCCCAAGATGGCGCCGATCGAGCTCACGGCGCCGCCGGAGCAGGCGCAGTCCATCACTCGCGCCATCTTCGACGTCGTCAGGGAGCACGGCCCGCTCACCATCTCTGACGTCTGGGAGCACGTCAAGGTACACGCTACTGAAACTTCTTGTTTCGGCTCCACGCACTACATGATCGACGGAATGTCTATGTGGGATTTAGCTGCAGACTCGCATGGAGTCATCTACAACCTGCCTGTTCTGACTTCTGACAGGTAAAAGCCATGTTGCTAATGAGTTTCAGGACGGCAGTATGGACAAAAATAACCTAAAATCAAAAGGATTTTACAAAATGACCCATCTAGAAAACTATTTCACTGGCACTAACCCTTTGGATAACTCCTAACAGCTAGGCGCTACACTGGCGCTATGCCCCTGCCAGCGTGGCATCGCTTGGCCCCTCCCTGGCCTCACCCGGCCGTGTGACGCCCAGATGCTGGCGGGGAAAAACTCTAAGTCAGAGTGTAGCGCCTGACTGATAGGCCTACACCTCAGAGCATAGCGCCTATCAGACAGGCGCTACACTCCTGAACTACACTAGTTTCAGCTGATTGGCAGCACAAGTGCACATATACTCAAACTTAGTGCACATATACTCAAACAACATCAACATAGTCTCAAACAACGATTGAAAACCCGGGCACTTTGTATGTGAAAAGGCTAGACAGAAAGACTATCGAAATCTCTCAATCATATTCATTTATGCTGAAAGAAACCAGTGAGCTTATTAATTAGATAAAACATTTTTACAATCATTTGTGATCCTTGTCGACACATATAGACCAACACCAAATCATGTAAAACACACTGGACTCATGCTTACTTAATTGGCTTGACATATGCACGATACCATTGCCCACCTTATCCACTTTTGGCATGACTTTTGTCATCAAAATTTTGCATGCAACGTTTTTCGATAATGAAGAACTTTTGGATCCAAAGCTAGTCCATGAGACCATGAGAGGGTTGTCTTCTTATGAACCTCAGCTCGCTTATCCTGGTTAGTCCATGAGGGATTCACACTTGGTTGAGCTTACATCTAAATTCACCTTGAAAGCTAATATGCTTATTAGACTTTGAAATTCAAACATGAGCCTATTTTGGTTAAAATTTACAAAAAAAGGTGTCCATCATCGAAGGATTTATTTATGTGTGCCAACATTCTTGCCTCCAAATCACTCTAGGAGAAGGAGCTTACCGGAGCGGCTTCTTCTAAATACCCACTTTTAGCCCAGTCTAGCATGCAAACACCATGATTCAACACCCACCCTCCAGCAATTGTATAACATTGACCACGGATACACGATAGTCAACGAATCTCTAAGGATGTCTACTATAGTTTCTTGGTTTCCAAGAGTGGCACTCAAGAACGCCAAGTTGCAGGTAACCAAACTTTATTGATTCATTCTTTCAGTTTGCCGCAAGATACAATTTAACAACGACACAACTAACAACAAGATTCCACATAAAGAAGGATTGCATCATGAATGCTAACGCAAGGTCCATATACTATGACCCGACCATCTACGACGGTCCAACGGTGTTTGACCCTTCCACGTTCAATGTATGCATTGCAACCCTAGAAAAATTAGTACCACGTATATAACTTTGTACATAGACTCATGGTATTTGTGGTTTTACAGCTGCAGTGTCCGAGAACAATAATCCAAGAAAAAGAAGAGGTGAGCATCGTTTCATCAGCAACTCACCAAATTTTATAGTACCCCATTGGTCATGTGACTAATTTAGTTCTATGATCATCACAGTATCATAACCGCCATGTGCTTTGCAAAACATAAGTATGAAGAGCCCTTTTGACAACATGCTCAGTGGCCTCATCCGTACCACATGTATTTACTTGTTTTTCTTAGTTGCTAACCTATCATATGAGCTCCTAACTTCAAAACATCGATCATGGGAATTAAAAGAACTTGAATGCAAATCAAGACAAAGATCATAGACGTTCAGGAAGCTTTAGGTGTTATGGTATTTTCTACTGGTTGGATCCATGTTTCAAAGGGTTTTGATTTCCTTTTTGTTGGCCATCTTTATGAACTAGACTGCACTATTGTGTTTTAACGATGTTATATTGCCTTTCCATTGGACAACATTTTTATCCTTATAGTATTTGTGCCCGAGTACTATGATTAACCAAAAAAAAACATGTACATGTGTTCTCTTTAAGTCCCTTCCTATCTGTTTACATCTTGAAAAACTGGTATATTTATCCTGCGACCTTACTGACATCGTGTATCATAATAGAAGATATCCGATCTCCTACAAAACATCAATACTGATTGACGTAAGATCCGCTTGAGTATTATGTCTCATACTACTTTTGTCGTTTGTCGCTCAAGAAACGACGGTGCCCTACAAGGAAAAATAGAACCAGAGGAAGAGCACACTTCTAGATAGTTGTGTTTAGCATGTGGTTTCGTTTTTGCACCTCCAATATTGTTTCATTCTCAACCTTGATTAGTACTAGATTAGTTTACCAAATCATACTACACTATGAAACATAGGGAGTAGTAAATGAAAAAAAAGACTCATTGACCCAAGGCTTTTAAAGCAGGAACGACGGCCCGGCCTTGGCACGGTGGTAGAGCATCTCCACTTGTGTCCTAATGGTCGTAGGTTTAAAATGTAAACCACTCTTTGCATGAGAAGCGAGGAAAGGACTGATTAGAAATTTTCTTCCATAAATCCCGCAATGTATGCGAGCTTTTAGCCCTGGTAGGTTGACCCTAGGTTTACAACACATAATCTTAGCATCGTGGCTATACAAAACTACATGGCACAAACAAAATACCCAATGCACTATCCATCAGACAAAGAAAAACACAGAAGTCATTATATATTACACACGAATAATAAGAGTATGATATTTAAACTTATGCTTCAGCCGTCCATGTGGATGTGCTTTATATAACATACATGCGTCAATCATGGGTAGCAGCCCTAAAGTGGGTAAATCTGATCATTGGATGGGAGGGGGTGGAGGTATTCCCCGCCAATCCGGTCTTCTTCAGATCCTGCCGCACATGACAGGCCAGGTGATGAATTTTACGAGTAGCGTGTGGACAACTCAGTTAGTCAGTGATGATCACATACACCGACATATTTGGACAACAAAACAAGATAGATCTTATGTCTTGACTCTTGTCTCGATTCCGCATAGTCTACATGTTAATGCCTTATAAGATCAATCAGTTATGCTAATGGACATCGAAATGAATAAAACTTATGGATTACGGTGTCTTGCTTTTGCCATTCCCGCTAGCGGTACCCCGGGTCATTTACTCTTCTAATACTCCCTTTGACTCGTATTAGTTGACTTGAATTTGTTAAAATTTAGATAAACCTATATATGATTTATCTAAATTTAGACAATTTGAGTCAACTAGTATGGGTCGAAGAGAATATAATTTTTTTTGTTTTGAAAAATGGACTCTTCTACAAATATAGATGAGCCCTCGACGCCCATGGAACTCAAATTCTTTGCAGAGCAATGATATGCACACTAAAAGTATTTACAGAAATCCCGATTTACGTGCCGACATAGGCTCCAGCGTAGCATAGCACCGGTGACGCGAACGTTTCAGTAGCAGTACAGCGCGTACGTACTCTGCCCAGTACGCCCCCGTACCAGCAGCAGCAGCAGCAGCAGCAGCACGGACGCTCTTGTCCTCTTGTCGAGTTCCCGGCGCAAATAATCGGACGCCGGTGCGCGCAAGAAGACAAGGCGCGTGCCTGCCTGCAGCCTGCAGCCTGCAGGCCGCAGCCTCACCAATCGCGTCGCGTGGATTTGGATTTGCGCAAGGGCATCTCCGCTCCGCCGAGTGGAGGCGTGGTACGGGGGGGGGGGGGCGGCCGGCCGGCGCGTGGTGCACGGGGGCACATGCGGCGTGCGTCCGGACGTCCGGTCGCGGCAGGAAAAGGGTGGGCGTCTCAGCCAGTCAGCCATCCAGTGGAGGCGCAGGGCAGGTACGGCGGCCGGCGCGTGCGCAGCGCGGCAGACCGTAGCGACGCGGGCGCGCGCACCCGGCACGGCCAGGGCGTCCGCTGCGCCGGCCCCGATAATTGATCGAGCTTTACGTGACACCGGCCGGCCGGCCGATCGATGGATGGAGCGGCCCGGGCGCCCGGCCGGCCCGACCTTTTTGGGTGCTGTCTGTGTGTCTGTCTGTCTCGGTGCGCGCTGCCGGAAGGCAGGCGGGAGGGCCAGCCGGGTGCGCGCCAGTCAGGCGGCCGGCCCCGGCGCGGGGCGCAGGCAGGCGGCCAACCAGGGAGACACACACGCAGACGCCGGGGCGGGGCGGGCCGGGGGGGACGGCAGCACGTAAACGGCAGCCAGGGGGCGTGGTTAATTTGTGGCAACAGAGGAGAACCCCACCAGCTGCTCGCTGCCTGCTGCCTGCAGGGCGCGGCATGGCAGGGCAGGGCAGGCAGTGCGCCCAGCTGGGGGTGTCCCGGTCCCGCGCGTCGGAAGATCCAAGGGGGCGCTGACGTGGGCCTATGGCTTTTCGTCGGCCCTACCCCCGTTCTGCTCACCTCCTGTTTATGGGAAACGTTTCAAGCTGCTGCGCATGACTGGCTGTGGCAGGTAGCGCGGCTGGTAGATCTGTAACACTTGGCACTTGTTCAAAATGTGGTAGAGTTCAGAACTCCAGATATATTGCTGTAGACAGTAGCGTAAATGCAATAGAGAGAGAGAGAGAGAAAAAAAAAGCCTCATCAAAACACATATTGACTACAATATGCATGCCATCGAAAGCTAATAAGAAGCAAAACAAAAAATTGATTTGAAATTCTCTCTTTGAGAGCATGCAGTGACTGTTCGAAGTTTCGAAGTCAGGACTTGAAAACTTCAAGGAGCAATTGCTCTCAAAATGATTGGGTTCGAGCGTGTTTAATTGGGCCATCTAGGCTAAGCTTTGCTCCAACTCGTGTTACAAAAGGAGCAAGCTCACATTGACTCAAGCTAAAGTTTGATTGTAGGATTGGCTAACATTCGGCTGACAGCTGATCTCGAGTCACTTTCGAGCCCAAAGGCTTGTCGTTTTTGTTCACATTTCCTCGTTAGCAAGAAGGCTTGTCGTTTTTGTTCAAACTCCAAATTTAACATGAATACAAAGTAGTGGTTGTGTGGCCGTCCGAGTGTGTGGATCGCGCCCCTGTGGCGGCGTGGCCAAACAACTTACTGTGGTAGCCAGAGTACTAGAAATATATTCGCACGACCAAGACCATTTTATCTCTTCCTGCAAGTTGCAGCATGCACGCGGCATGTACACTGCTTGAAAGAAACAACGCTTTGTGTGCTGCTAACCTGACGTGTGCCATACTCAGACGGCCGTAGCTAATACCAGAGGGCGAAAGTACACGTACGTTTCCTTAGTAGTACGGCTGCTAGCTGCTTAATTGGTACACTGCAATCAAGCTAGCTTTAAGTCCGGCACCCGTACAATTTAATTGTACGCTTGTGCTGCTTACGGATCATTTTTTTGTTGTTGCGAATTTGTGCTCACGGAGCATAAAAGCGTTCTCTTCGTGCTAGCTGCTTGGCCACAACATTATTATGGTCAAAGGAACGGTCGATATTACATGCATGCATAAAAATAACAAGACAAGATTAAGAATGGAACACGGACGTACTTAGTACTTAGTGAACAATAAGCTATAGCTAGAGGAGGGGAGAAAATATATAAGCGGATTAATTAGGCTAGACGACGATATGCATGTTGCCGGTGAAGCAAGCTAGCTAGCCTCTTTTCCTCTTGGCGCCGGCGACCGCCTCGCCCTTGTGGCCGTCGACTTCCTCGTCAATAACAGGGGCAGCGGTGAGCTTGGTGAGCAGGTCGGCGGCGGTTTCGGCGAGGACGAAGATGTTGCGCGCGGCGTCGTCGATGAAGCCCTCCTCGACGCCCTTGTCGAACAGCGAAAGCAGGCTGTTGTAGTAGCCGTCCACGTTGAGCAATCCCACCTAATAATGCAAATCAAAGATCACAAACATACCAACCGTACGTTGCCATTAGTTACAAATGCGTCGTCGCTTTCGTAAGTTGGGAAAATCGTCAGAGCTATCGGATTAGGGCATGATTAGGGCATGCATGATGAGGCAGGGCGCCCTACAATGCATGCGGATGCCAACCAATATCTACACACATTGAGATCGACCACGTACTGGCTGGCCCCGGCGGGCGGCAATACTCCTACTCCATGAGATCGATCGATGGGAATAATGCATGCAAGAGAGAGATGTGGCGGTTAAATACGACAAGCTTACTGGTTTGTTATGGATCCCCAGCTGCGCCCACGTTATGATCTCCAACAGCTCCTCGATCGTCCCATAACCGCCTGCACGCATGCATGTACGTTTTAGCTAGTTGCTCCAGAAATGAGTCGCATCGACGCAAGAACAGGCATGTTTCTTCAAAGTAATTAGCACATGTCGATCGAATCTTGAACTTTTGTTGTTTAACTTCACACACAAGTACTAGTACTATGCACGAGTTGGGTCGCATATAGTGTAGGTAATTAAGAGTGGCAGTACTGCGTGACGTAGCGTACCTGGCAGGGCGATGAAGGCGTCCGAGTGTTTGGCCATTTCTGACTTTCGCTCATGCATGTCCCTGACCACTTTCACCTCTCCCAACGTCTCCCCTGACACCTAGCAAGAGGGCCGGCCGTACGTACGTACAGATAGCAGCAGTACATATGCACATTCAAAAAACACGTTTCATATACTGTGTACTATGTGTAGTGTAGTAGTAGTAGGCTTTAATCAGATGGAGCGCGCATGCATTTGGTTCAGAGACTGGCCAGGGATTACACATGTCTACCAGCTGGAGAGATTCGCGCACTACATACGTACGTACGTACCTCTTCGGGAAGGAGAGCGCTCGGGATGACCCTGCACAGCACAGGCATGAGGCTAGATCGGATTAACAACCAAGAAGCTAGCTACATGCACTGAGTAGTGCTGGATTTACGTACCCGAGGACGTGGCGGCCGCCGTCGTGGACGGCCTTGGACACGAGGCCCATAAGGCCGCCGCTGCCGCCGCCGTAGACGAGATCGAGCTTCCTCTCCACCTGCAAAGGAGAGAGGCCGGCCGAGATGGGGGGTCAGAAACGGTGGAGATCGATCGAGTGGAAGCCTGCAGCTAGCGCTAGAGAGACGTGTAGTACTACTCTGGGTCCGAGGTGGCTGCGCGCGCGGCTACTAGCTCACCACTCACCAGTTGCTTTCCAAGGTCCAGAGCGGCGGCGCTGAAGGACGGCCGGTTCCCCGGCTTGCTGCCGCAGAAGACGCAGACCGCTCGCACAGGCCCCCGGCCACTGCCGCCGCCCTCAGCAGCCTTCTCCTGTTCCTGGTTCGCCTCCTCCATCTGTTGGCCAGGTAGAAGGAGGGGGCAGAGGGCAGAGGGAGGATAGATGAGACTATGAGAGTGGGTGCTACTGCTATGGTGGCCGGCTCTCTTCCTTGTGAGGTCCCCCCGGTGCCTATTTATGCACAACCCGTTGTGCATGCTACTCGTATAATTGAGCTCCTACAGAACCATTACTACTTGCCTAATGAAAATCACCCCGGCCTTTTCCAAATTTTCTCCCACATCCCAACCAGCTCTCTTTGGGACCACCAGCTCCGGCCGGTATCTCTTGCTGCTCTCCCTTTATGGAAAGTCTAAGGGCATGTTTGATTTAAAGAATTTTCAAAGGAATTTTATAGAATTCCTATCTATTCATAGGATTTTTTCTAATATGGTGTGTTTGTTTCAAAGGAATAAATCCTTTAAAAATTTTATGCATGGCTTTTCTACACTACAATCCTATAGGATTTCTAACAAGAGGTGAGACCTCTTGGAAAATTTCCTTTGTGTCTATGACAACAATGACATGTGCCTAAACCCTATAAAATTTCCTGCGTTTTTCCTACGGTGCAATCAAACAGCTTATCTTACCGATTCCTGCATTTTTCATTCCTATAGGATTCTAAGTGTCATGCCATTCTATTCCTACACTTTTCCTATTCCCGTGTCTTACAAATCCTTTGAATCAAACAAGCCCTAAATTTTAAAACTTGATCGTGTTTACAAAACAAGGCACCAATATTCATGCCACCAAATTAGTATCCTCATATTCATGATTAAATATATTTTCATCATATGGCTATTTGAGTTCTTAAATATTATTATATTTTTGTGTAAAAATAGTTTGACTTTCTAAGAAAAGTGGGAGTACACTCTTTCATGAATGGAGGGACTAACTTTTAACACGACCATGATAATACTCGAACACTGATGTAAGACAACAAGTCAAAAAACATCAACAAACAGAGTACGTAGAATATATATAATTGGAAAACCATGAAAATATAGGAAATAAACACCTAGCGATTAGGATTTCTTCTTCAAGAAGGGAGAACACACTCGCACCCATGTGGTCATTTGTGCCAGGAATATGATTTTCATCCTGGATGCAGAGTCCAAGCAACCACGTCTAGAACCCAAGAATGGTCTTCAACACGATTACTTTGCAAATTTGTCGCTGCTAGGTCCAACAAAGGCTAGAGAGTGGATTTTGCCCATTTTGTGATGTGGTGTTCCACTTTACCATCCTGACAACAGATCTCCCTAAAGCTATGTGACCCACAGAGCTATTGCGGTGTGATGAGTGAATTTTATATTGTGTTTTAAGTACAATTTATGTTTATAAAACCACTCATCGCATGCTCTATCTAATTATTATGCCTATTATATATATATGATTACTTGTTTCCATTCATTTTCATGTGAGTGATCATAACTATCAGTTTATTAGGATTCTATTAGTTTTGTTGGCCTTGGTTTATGTTTGGGTGCAATGGAGAATTTTGAACAAAGCACGGCGAAAAGAGCCAAGAGGATGCAATACGAAGGACTCACATGCACCAGACTTAACCATACAGAGTGTGGAAGAAGTATTATTTTGTCTTCAACACAAAATAAAGATCCAAATCCATGACGTTGTAACCATCATCCATAAGAATCCAATGAACCCAAGAACACCTCATATGAGTCTGTATGAAGAAATGGCATGCACAACACGAAAATCATCTACAAGAATAAAGGGCACCGGTACGATCACAATGACTGTATCAGATGACTATACCACCCTCAGATAGGTCTGGAATGTCAAACCAAACCTCATTTATGAAGGGTCAGGAGGCATATTCGAAGGGACACTCCAGATACACCAAACTGGCCTCTAGGAGCCTATTTAAGGTGGTGAAAACCCAGTTGCCACATCCAATCCATCTGCACACTTCATCTCCATTAAGCCTCCTCCATCTCTATCACCGACAAGGCGTAGCGACCATGCCACCTCAAGATCCATCTACATCCACCTCAACCTTGAAGGAAGGCTGGGGAGGAAGATACCAAGGAGCCACCACCAAGGCGCCGCCTATGCACCGCCACCCACATCGTTGACGCCATCACCATCATTATCGTCGTTTCTCCTTCTTCCTTCCCCATCATGGTCTCTGTGATGGGTTGTAAGATGACTTGAACCCCTAATGTTATGATTACTTGAGTATCTGTGGATGTTATGTCAATATAGTATCTATGGTTATGTTTATTCAATGTGTTGCTCTAATCATGTTATTATCTTAGTGATTGGAGATGTCTGGTCCATTGGTTTAGTTGGAGATATCCAACTCCATAGGCCACACATGAATTAGATGTTTATTTTGTGTGAATCATTTGACCTCTAAGTGAGACGGCTGATATCTCTTGAGATACAGATACTTAAGGGGTTCCCAACATAAAACAATAATTTTTCTAACTAGTGTACACCAATTGCTAAGATCTACAAGTTAATGATGCAACAAAGAGAGGTTTCGATGACATACCCTTGTATACCGAAAGCGTTAACGTTCACAATGAACGTGGATGATGTCATCGAACTCGTAGCTGACCTCAAGGTCGCGTTGATCCTCGTTTAACGACCAGGTGCCACAACTGGCAGCACCCCTGTGGATTTGCACACGTTTGATGCTCAACAACGACTCTTAATCTCTCTGATCCAGTCAAGATTGCAGAAGTAGATCTTTCAGATCATAGATCTAGCAGAGCGACGACGTGCCGAGGATGAATTCATCTCCCACATGCACATTTCCTTTTGGAACCGCGAGCACGAGAGCTAAAGAGTGAGAAAACCCAAGAGGAAAATTCCTTGGGATTTGTGTTGTACCTCCTCTCCCCCACATGTCCCCTCCTTATATAGGGGGAGGAGAAGAGGCTTGGAGGAGGGGCGGCGGCCATAGGGGCCCAACTCCCCTCGCGCCCAAACCCTAGGGACTACTATCCCCATCCTCCTTGGGACGGCCGATCCTCCACATCGGCCCTTACCTCCGGAAGTGGCCCAATAAGGAGGAAAACCCAAAATTAAATTTTAAAAAATAGATTTTATTCATTAATTCCAAAAATTAATATTAAAATCACATTAAATTAATTCCCTATGATCCAAAACTCCTTTTTGATCACTCCGAACTACCTTCGGATTCTCCTAGAACATTTCTGATTCTCTCTTCTTTTTTCTTCCGATGATCCTGATGATTCCAAAACAATCTCTAAGCATCATGGAACCCTTAAGTGTGTTGCCCTATGGTCCAGGAACATGGAAGACATAATCGAGACACATCTCGGATCAATGATCATCAGCGGGATCTGGATACCCATAATGACCCATGCGCTTTCCATGATATAAACATCATTTGAATCATAAATGTTGAGTCCAATTCCCTTTGTTACTTCTATACATGACTTGTCCGAGATATTGTAACATCCTCAGAATCGACCCTATGCAAGTTGCAGCGATTCCCGCCAAACCCTCATAGAAACGATTCAAAGGTGCCCACCAGGCACTTTCGTGCGGGTGGAAAACGAAGTAATAACATTACACAACAGTCCTCGATGGGACCCACAGAACAGATATATATATACAACAGCGACTCAATGAGTCAAGAATACAGATATAATATACAAAGATCCAAATCACCTTGAAAATGATAGAGCGTCCGACTACGGACAAGATGCAAATGGGGCTAAGAGCCCTGAAGAATAACCAATGGCGTCCATAACCCTGCCCAGGCCAAGCCGGAAGGGTAACCCTGCTAACGACGTCGATCTCAAAACCTGTTTAAACAAAAGGGGTGCCAACAAAGGGCAAAGGAAAAAGAGAGAGAGCAGCCAGTACTGAGGCCAGTACACGGCGAGGCTAGAATTCGGCGGTCCTCGCCTACAAAGATATGGTGGACTGAAGCGGCAGCGGCAGCATGCACTAAACCACCTATAGAGACTCGATACAACTGGCGGCTATCAGAGAGGGATAAGAAAGACCTATTCGGAACCAACCTGATTCTACCATCAGACAAACCCATCCTGGTGTTTCCCCCTCGAGACCAAACGAGGAAGTCAACAGAGGAACTCACACTGTTGGCAGTTTTATTTATTCAGTTATCGTTGCAACAATTACTAGTCAAATATAAATAGCATGAGTCATCCTGATATAATAAGCAGTGGGCACTTTTAGTTAACCATTCCGTTATAGTTGCAACACTTACTAATCAGATACAAATAGCATGAGATAACCCCAAAACCCAGCAGTTGTTGGTACTTTTATTAAGCCATTCCGTTATAGTTGCGATACTTACTAGTCAGATACAATGGTCGCAAGCGACAACCAAAACAAGCAATTGTTGGCAGTTTTATTTAGCCATTCCATTATAGTGAAGCTGATTACTAGTCATTATAAAGTCAAATTTATAGCACTACTTTAGTTATAGTTGTCTATGATCGAGATACTGTGCTCCAAGTCGTCCATAACATGGACACGGCTTCAGAAAGTTTTACCTGCAGGGTGCACAAATAGCAACACACACTGATCAACCTCGGAAAAACCAAATCAAAACCCAACGAGGCTTTCACGACAAAGCAATCACAGGATTCAGAAATATTTGGGGCCACCCCATTAAGTATACCAACGGTTAGCGACTTCGAGACGGACTCAAGGTTTGTGGGGCCGGAAACGATCGGGAACCCGAAAGTGTGGATCTTGTCGATACCGCAAAACGGTCACGATCCTAACAGGTGCTCCTCGCACAATCGTAAATAAAGCAGTAAAGCATGGCATAAGTACAGGATAGTAAATAAAACCTCAAACTAGTTTGTGGCCCCAAGAAATAAGAATGAATCAAGCTCTGGCTCAGAGGGGTCCCATAATCCTCCCGGATGTGGATAGCGCGAATATTCAAGGAACAGGTATCAAGTACTCGGGGTCCTACGGGACACAAGTGGACGGTTAACAACAAAATAACATCTATTGCCCACCTATGCCTCTACATTTACCTAGTTCAATTTTAGTTATTAAACGATAATTGAATTAAATGATAATTAAAGCCATGATCACCTCCAACATTAAACATGCGGCAATACTCCAACAACTATGGTATCGATTTACACGCATAAAGACTTGAGCAAGCGACTACGACGCGCAAGTCCAACTATCTACCAATCAACAGGTAATAGGATGTGTCCAAGGCAATATAAGGCTGCAAGGGATATCACGGGTGCGAAAACTAGAGCATCGCAACACAGATAGCAATAGATCAACAGGAGGGAATAAATACTATAAAAGTAAGATAGGTAGAAAGAGGGGAGGTGCTCGCCTGAAAACATTGCCGAAGGTTCAACCGAAGATCGGGTCGACACTCGCATCAACTCAACAGCCTTATCCGCGAAGAACCAAAACACTAGAAGAAACACCGGATGCACTATTTAATACTACGGCAAAAGATCGGGCATGATGCATGTATGAGGTATGGCATGGCAAAGGTGAAATGCAATTAGGCAGTATTAAACGGAACCGGGGGTCCCGACATTTAAATATATGGTTCAAGTTATTTAGATACCCGCCAATTAAAATGTTGTCTTAACAAGGCAAGGTTATATCATCGGTTCGCTACACAAATTTAAATGAGGCCAATATAAGGCTAGATTTGCCCGCATATGGGCCCCATATTTAATTAGATTAATCGGCATAAGGCCCCCAAACCACACAAATATGCATGCATAACAATTTAATGCAACAAGTATATATTACATTTATAAAAATAGGGCTCGAGAAAGGGGTCACACATTAGGGTTCGGCGAACTTGGGGTTCCGGGTTCGGTCTCAGGGTCCGGATCTGGGGTTCGGCCTCGGCGGGATCGTTCTCGGATAACGGAGGTAGATCTTGGCATTCCGTGAAGAAGGACTTGGTTCGGTGTCGGGGCGCATCGGATTCGTCCTGGTCAGTGTCGATCTTGTCGTTGCGAAGATCTTGTCGGGTCCGCGCCATCAAGTCGGTCTTGGCATTCGGGGTGAAGAACTTGGCATCCTCGAGGAAGTACTTGTCGTATCCGTGAAGAAGATCATGTCGGTCCACGGGGTTCGGTCTCGGGGTTCGACGGGTGTCTTGGCGTCCCATGGAGGAGAGCTTGGCGTTAGGCGGTAGATCTTGTCGGTTCTACCCCGAAGGCCTTGTTGTTCCGTGGCGTAGATCTTGGGGGTTTCGGGGTTCCACGGGTTCGGGCTCGACCATCGGACTCCGGAAACGGGTCTTGGTGTTCCATGCGGAAGATCTTGTAGTTTCGGTGCCGATGGTTCATCGACGGTGACACACTTCGATCGGCATCGGTGGTCTTCGGTTCCGGGAAGGCGATCCGTGAGGTAGAACTTGTCGGTGCAACGACAGAGTTTGACATCTGATTTTGGTCGAGAACAACATAAGGGTGTCTGCCTTAGCTGTTGCATAGGACTCGTATCTTGCCGTGCGGTGCTCGTTTGAGAACAGAAGGAGGTGGGGGAATGTCAGGGAAGGGCCGGAGCGCTGGGAACATAGGGGATCAATGGGGCGAGGACCTGCAGGTCGAGGAGGCGAAGTGAGGCCTCTCACAGGCAGACAACGCACGACTGGGCGGGAGACGGCTCGGCGACAGCCGGCCGGTGCTGGGGGTCCGGGACGAGGAAGACGGCTGCAGGGGCACTAGCGGTGCCGGCCGACAGAGGAAACGACAGGAAGGGGCCCACGAGGTAGAGTGACGCTCGACGGTGGTAGGGTCGGCGGTCGCTGGCGGCGGGGTGCAGAGGGAGAGGACACGGTGAGGCCGGCGTGAGGCGGGGGCCGCAACGATGGCACGAGATGGTGACGGAGGGCGACACGGCCTCGGGGAGAGGCGAGGCGCCGACGAGCGGGCGCGGGACAAGGAAGGGAGGAAGCAGGGGCACGGGACGACGGAGCCTGGTGGCGAGCGGAGGAAGTCCGACGAGGGCGGAGGTTGAGATGGCGGTTGCCGGGCGATGGAGGAGGCGCGGGCCGGCGAGGTGGAGGTGAGGCAGGGGCGGCCGGCAGAGAGGGGCGAGCTCGAGGGAGAGGCCGGAGTCGAGGCGGAAGGAGGGAGTTGCGGGGAGGGGGTCGCGCGGCGGCGAGGGCGGCTCCGGCGACGCCTGGCGAGGGGAGAGGAGGGAGAGGAGGGCGATGCGGTTGCGGTGGGCTCGTCCGCGAGGTTGAGCGGAGGGGGGCGGGCGACGGCTGGACGGAGGGGAGCCCGCGGCGAGGTGGAGAGCGGCTGCTGGACGGAGGGCGAAGGTGCTGGCGGCAGGGTGAGAGACGAGGGTGGGGGTGGCCTCGCGAGAGAGAGGTGGAGGAGTCTGCAGGTGGGCCGGGGAGAGAGAGGGCGGGGTCGGGGTGGGGATCGGCAGGCGGGGGGGGGTGGAGCAGAGGGCGGCGGCCGGAGGGGAGGAAGAAGGGGCGGGGTCGCCGGGCTAGGGAGAGGGAAGGAGAGAGAGGAGCGGGGCGCGTGGGTGGGGATCCCGATCGGGAGTGGTGGGGCCGTGGGACCCGGGAGGCAGGGAGAGAAGGAGGTGGGGGAGTGGGCCAGGATCAGGTTGGTGGCGTGTGTGTGCTAGTTGGTTTGACCAGGGGAGTGGGGCCAACGGGTGAGGTGGCGCGCTAGGATTTGAGGGGGGATAGGCCAGGGTGACGTGTCATGCCGCGAGTGGCTGTGGTGAGGTGGAGGGGGCTGGGTAGAATAGAATAGGGTAGGAAAAGGTCTGGGTGGCCCGATTTGTACTGGGGGTGGCCGACTGGGTCGGATCGGCCCGGTTCGGCTGCCCCCTAAAAAATAATTAAACAAATTATTTATTCCAGACGGGGCTTTTTGCAAATCGTTGGCCGACAAAACAAAATAATCCGGAGACCCGGGTTTTGTGTTTGACAAAGACGGGGCGTTTAGAAAACAAAAATAGGTTTTTCCGAAAATAGTTTTATGCAAGCAAATGCAAGATGATGACGATGCTCAAATGCAATGTGGCATGATGACATGAGCATGCGGTCATGATGATGCAATGCACAAAAACAACGCGATTTTCTAGTAGTGGTTTTTGCGGGATGCCACAGATATGATCCTCGGTATCATCATACCTAGTTCAATCTCGTTATTAACAAATGCTACTTAACTTGTTCCTATGATATTCCATACTCATGATATAGTCATCCGCTGCAGCTTCTTAGATGTAATCTCACCAAGTGGGTCCAGTGTATATTCCTGTCACGATGTGTAATCATTGTGATTGTTCAAATGTATGGATGCAGTTAATACCAACAAGAATTTGACCACAATTGTGGTATGCAATTAAATAGGAGTTTCTTGGAATTAACTCCTTGTTAAAGCTTGAATACGTTTAGATAAGGATGTGGACGCAATAATATAGGAGCGTTTAAATGATGGTAAATAAGGATGTGAATACATATGTATTAATAAATACATTAATTGGTAGTAAAAAAGGTGTGAATGTAACCACATAGGATAATTGGCTAATAATTAAATATGTATAAACTAGCATGTTTATAAATTATGTGTTAATATGTACCAACATTTATAGGATATGTGTCTACTTGAATAGTAATGGTAGCATATAATTCTCTAATCAAATTTTACCTATGATATTTTTATTGATAATAAATTTTCTTGTATATAAGGGGAGGGGATATTTCTCCATATATCTCACACTACTATGTTATTAGCCAAATATAGGCATAAATCGCTACCATTTTCTAGATCATTGTTCTACCTACTTGTCGTGATAAGTTTCTTTCAAGTTACCCTAGTTAGTATGCCTAGGATGGAGAGGCGGGTGTGCATCACTCACATCAATAACCGAAAAGAGCGTGACATCACTTCCCACAAGCGACGTGTCGGTTTTTTCAAACGTGTCGCTGACCTCTCTGCCCTCACAGGCGCTAGGGTTGGCATCATCCTACATGCGGAAAATGAAAATCTGCACCCATTCGGTACACCATCAGCCAAGCCAATTGTCGATGTTGTCTTATTAGGAACAACTACATATGTTGACAAGGAGAAAGAAACCAATATTGCACAGATACAAAGTGCGTTCGCTCGGGGGGACATGGATAACATGACAAAGGAAAACAAAAGTCAAATCTCCTTCTAGCATATGAAGAAGATCCAAGATGAAAACCCAGGTAAGACGACAAATCTTGTCTTCTCGAAGGAATAAGATCTTAGTATGAAAGATCTCTACAAAATCTCCAATGACCTCTCGCAGGTCAAGGAGGACAGTCAAATTCGATTACCTCAATTGCATCATGGCCAGGAAGCGAACATTGGCAGAAAACGCATGACAAGAAACATGTTGCCACCTGAAAGCCTATCATATGATCACCTTCAAACTAATCCTTTGTGGCAACATTCGTCGTGGTCTCACCATCTTCTGCAATAGTAGTTGCTTTCGGTTCCACTACCATCACCACCGCAACAAACTTTGGAACCAGTTCATATCGATGGCATGTTCATCTTTGATCCTTGTGGCTCTCTTATCTTAGATAAGGCATACCACAATGGATTCCTAGGGATGGATGCTTACTTGGGATACAATAGTACCAATGTGGGGAAATGTTCCATCCAAACAGATGGATGGTTCTATGCAACACCAGAGTACCCTTCTACCTAACAAGATGGGGATATTAATGCAAAAATATGGAGCACTTTGCTAGATGCTAGCTTATGTGCGCTTCCATTAAGTGTTATATAAAATGAAAGGGTAGTTATATTTCCATTAAGTAATTTAGCCTTTTTAAGGTAACAATAATTCATGTTTGATGTTTTAGGTCTTGTTCCATGTTTTTTTCCATATGTATGACCATCACATCTTTGTATTGATGTGTTTCTATTATACAAAATAGTCAAAAAAGCATTGTTGAAACGTTACATGGCGAGTATAAAGCTGTAGGGGAATGGATTTTAATAACCTCTTGCGATATTGAGAGTCATCCATTATTAACTATAATAAAGACATGAGTTGTAGTTGTTAAAATAACGGAAAGGCATAGTCCAACCTTCGATTCATATATGAGCATTAATTACTTATTTCGATGACACAATACTACTCCCTCCATCACGGTTTGGAGGGCGTCTTACAAAAACCATGCGTTTTTAAAACTCCTCTCCTCCTAGGCGCGTTAGACTTAATCACAGAATTAATGCCCCCTTTTTTCCTTCCCACTTCCTACTCCATGCAGTCAAGGAATTAATTCTTGCATGCAACTCCACCAATGCATGCGCCTAAACTCCTCGTTTCCATTTAGTAATTATGTTTATTAGGGCGTCGAATAATTAATGGGCCTATTTTCTCCCAACCAATTTGCATGTTTTTGGCACAAATATGACCCCAATCAGCGTTCACCTAGGTCACAACAATCTCTCTAAAACGCCCTCCAAACCGTGACGGAGGAAGTACCAAAAAAATACCAATCCATTAATACATTCATAGAAATAAATTGTTTTTTTCACAAAAAAATACCAATATGTCTTGACATTAACCGAGAGAAACATAAAGGAATCTAAAAGCATGAAGTCCACCTAAATGTTCATTAATATCATCATTGCAGTGTTACCAACATAGAAATTCTGAATATAGCTCTCCATCAATATATTTTGACGTGACTTTTGTTTTAGCTCATTGCGTTAGTTTCACTTGTTAGTGAAAATTACTACAAACTTAAATGATGTAACAACCATCACATATGCACACATAATTTTATTGATTAATACAATTACATCAATTTTTTGAACTAGGGAGACCCCTGTGGTGTAAATTTTATATTATTGAAAACTAGATGAATACCCATGAGTTGCAACGACACAAAAAACTTAAAAATAATTAGGACACCCTCCCGGGCCGACAGCCCGACACATGTCCCTATGCCTGAGCAACGAAGCGTGAGTCTGTGACCCCCACAACATCTATTCATCGATCACGATAAATTCAGAAAATTGTAAATCCTTAATGCTTCATGTCTGCAACATTGCTGAGTATCAAGAAACAATCACGCTTATTGATGCATAAGCAAAGTAAAGGAGCAACAACCATAAACGATTGAAAATGAGACTGGATACATATCATGCAACTCCACTAATAACAAAACAAGAACGTTTATGTCCCAATCGAGTCGGAGGGCGTCCGTTAGTGAAAGTCCAACAACGCGAGATGGGCGGCTGGAACGAGCTCGGAGGGAGTAATTCGGGCAACATCTCCATGGTGGTCTCATCAGGTGACAAAGGAGTACCATCAGTAGAGGATAGCCTGTCAGAAGAGACCATCGGTGTGGACACATGACTACACTTAGGAGACCAGCACGTTGTAACAATACCATGAGAAACGTAGTGTAGTGTAGGAATCGTAATTGGTAGGGAACGCATGGACCTAATACAGCCGGCCTCATGTGATTAGGACAACGCTAGGCGTCCGTCGAGGGACCGACCCCCTCCCGGGTCGATAGCCCGACACATGTCCCTATGCCTGAGCAACGAAGCGTGAGTCCGTGACCCCCGCGTGCATGTCTCCTCTCTTACATTACATCTATTCATCGATCACGATAAATTCAGAAAATTTAAATCCTTAATACTTCATGTCTTCAACATCGCTGAGTATCAAGAAACAATCGCGCTTATTGATGCATAAGCAAAGTAAAGCAACAACAGCCATAAACGATTAAAAATAAGACTGGATACATATCATGCAACTCCACTAATAACAAAACAAGAACGTTTATGTCCCAGTCGAGTCGGCGGGCGTCCGTCAGTGAAAGTCCAGCAACGCGAGATGGGCGGCTGGAACGAGCTCGGAGGGAGTAATTCGGGCAACATCTCCATCGTGGTCTCATCAGGTGACAAAGGAGTACCATCAGTAGAGGATAGCCTGTCAGAAGAGATCATCGGTGTGGACACATGACTACACTTAGGAGACCAGCACGTTGTAACAATACCATGAGGAACATAATGTAGTGTAGGAATCGTAATTGGTAGGGAACGCACGGACCTAATACGGCCGGCCTCATGTATTTATAGTAGGGTATACAAGGAGTGAATTACAAAAGGGTATACAACTTTGGTACAATACATATACAAACTAGCTACGTAGTTTATCATGCAGGCTTGAATGTACAATGAAGGTAGTTGTCCCTGTCTCTTTGCCGTCTGAAGCCACAGTTGCATGAGTCTCCGAAGACCAAACTTATTAGGATACGGTCCGGCCAAAAGGAAATTCCACAAGACCTTCTCCAGCATTGGAGCAAAGATGGAAATGCTGACATCCTGGTAGGCGTGCAACGATATGGTTAATTAGCGTTAGCATGGGGGCAACAATGTTGAGATGATTTATCCATGTCGTATGGGCCAAATACTATAAATTCTTGTTTGGGGCACCACTAAAAAATTTCTTTTTGTTGGATGAGTCCCGGACGGAGGATATTCCTCATGTTTCTATTAAGGAAAACAACTTTCTGACTGCCCCTTATACTGAGGAGGTTAAGAAGGTTGTCTTCCAAATGGAACATAACAAAGCGCCAGGACCTGATGGCTTTCCAGCAGAGTTTTATCAAAAATTCTAGTAAGTTATCAAGATGGATTTGATGCGTTTGTTTGAGTTTTTGCAAGTTGGTCAGCTGGACCTCTTCATGTTAAATTTTAACAACATAATTTTATTACCTAAGGTTAATAACGCAGAACATATACAGCAGTATCATCCAATCTGTGTAAGGTTCCCAACCTTTGATAAGGTAGAGATCCCTATGTTTACAATGCTAGTCCCTGGATCAATAGCTAGCATCCACAGTTAAGATGTAATATCAAGAAGCAAAGGTCATAATACAACTTTATAACCAGGAATAAAATAATTCATTACATCTTACATAGCTCATTTGACTATCACATTACAATGCAGCAGAATATCTATAAAGCATGGAGTCCTTCATCTTCAAAGTGCCACAGGCAATCATGTTGGTTGTAGACTTGCAATCCTATTCAACACACTTCACTAACATCAAACAAACCTACAACATAATAAGTTGCAGCCACATGAATTGTATTGGCAAGTTTCACTACTATATAGAAATAAGTGGATCCTATCATTACATGCATATTTGGCTAAGTAGGGTTTAGGCTCATTTGCAGAAAGCAATATAGTTTTGTCCTATCTTTTCAAAATAGTTTTGCTCTTTTTGAAAATCTTTCTGAACTCCTTGGAAAACTCCAAGTGCTTCAAATCCCTTGTTGTCACCATCAAGTTTTAACTTTGAGAAATTGGAATGTCGAGATCTTCCATAGCTTCAGGCCTTAGTTGCTCAGTATTGTCCATAACCGGGGACACGGCTAAGTATTTAGAATTTGATCTTCTGCAGAAGTTGTACACTTTACCCACATGACACAATCTCATCTTTATGCCACCAGTGGCTGCTGGATAAGTATTCACCAAAATGGAGTACTGGTAGATTAAGAATGTGACAAAGTCTTTCCATAGAAGTCCTCCCAATACACAATGCTAGCTTGTCATCCAGGCACCAATGTAGGGTTTCAAGTTCCCTTACACAATTCTAGTTAACCTGAAGATGCCAATGCATGGGTCTTCCACTATGTAGTTGACTAAGCCAGAGCCCATTTAGCATGTGGCTGTACACGGAAGCCACTATACGAGAAACATGTTCAATCTCTAAGTTCCTGGGTGGTTTTCTTCTAGTGCACATACAAAAAAAGATAGCCATATAAACATGGTTCCTTTTGTTGCCACCTTGTCCAATATTGAGTATCCTTGTCCACCCAGGTGGTTCATTGAGTACTTGTTTTATTATATAAAACATGTCTTTTCAACTCTTCATATAATCATATCATGTATCCCATCCTAATATATAGCAGGGTTAAGCATACTACAACTACATTGTTTCCACTAAGGAATATATAAGGGTACCCTATTAGGATTTAGCATAGCATAAAATATAGTAGTCCTTATCATGCATGTTACAAAATCCACTAAGTGTAATGAAAATAGTAGGACTTGGATGATAGTGTCACTTGCATTTTTTTAGTAGGAATGATGGTTCACTTCTTGATCTTGCAAATATCACACTCTTCTAATTCCACTACAAATCAATCAAGCAAACACAAATTCAACTAGCATTCCAACCAATTTATCACACATAAAATAATAGAAACAAGGTCATGCATGTAAGCATGCAAAATATAGTTTTATTTGAAAAAGTGGTTTCTACTAGGCTCTAAACATTATAAAGTGCAAAAGTGGTCATTTACTAAAGTGGTAAAACCATTTGCAAAAGTTTTTATCTATAAACCATTTCTAAATCAAATCAATATTTTATGTGGTTGAAAATGCTTTTAGCAAAGCAATATTCTTTAAAGGGTTCACCAAATATATTTTAATTCTCAAAACTTGGTGTTTAGGGTCAGAAGGTTTGAATCAAATCATTTCCCAAAGGTTTTACTCAAAAATCATTTCTAAATCATAATCAATATTTTTATTTGACTAGAAATGGGCTAATTCAAATATTTATTTCTTATCTTCACAAAATACATTTTTAAATCCATAAGTTGGTTCCTAGGGTCAGTAGGTTCAAAACAAACCATTTTGCAAAGATTTCGCATTAAGAACAATTTTTATATTCAAAATAAGCCTACACAAGTTTTTGCAAATTCAACCAATTTTCCAGAAGCAAAACATTAAACGAAGTGCATGGTTGCAAATTACTTGTTCTGCTGATTCCATTGATATAAAATTTGCAAAATTTGAACATGTAGAATTAAAGTTATGAATTTTACAAGTTTGCAATTCAATCATATTCTATTTTCTGTTTTTAGCAAAACCTTGTCCACGTGGCTCATTTTTATTGGCCGGTACCACTTCATGCGGATCAGCCTCTGCGAAACGTTAGATTTAACTTAAAACGAATGGCTCATATGGGCTCATACCCCTTCAGTTAGATCTATTCCTAGCCAGACGATTTGCATCGCACGGCTCACATCAGCTCGACCAGTAACTGGTGGCGCTGGCGGCGACGACTGGCGGCGCACGCTCGGGATACGGCAGATCCGGTGATTCAGGAAGCAAGGGGGGTAACGGAGATGCTCACCGTGCTCGCAGGGTCCTGGTGAAGCTCGAGGTGGCGTTGGCTTGGCGAGGGGCGCTCGGAGATGCTGGCAATTCCTCGCCGGAGTCGGTGGCGGCGTCAGGCGGTTCTGTTTGACGTCGGGGATGGAGCTGCAGGTCACGCCGAGGCAAATCAAAGACATGGTCATACACGGGCGCGTGTGGCGTTCACGTGAGCATGATCTAGAGGGCTCGGGGCGGTCTGGCTTACCAGGGAGACTTCACCGGAGACGAGACAGACGGCGGTGTCGCTCTGGTGATGTCGAAGCCGAGCTTCTAGAGCGCGCGGGAGAGAGCTGGGGCTATGGGAAGACGCGCAAGGGACTGGAGAGCAAGATTGCGTGATCGGGGAGTGGAGAAGCGGCTGCGGTTCGCCGGAATTCGCTGGAGAAGCTCGCCGGAGCAGCGGCGGTGCAAAGCCGATTCGAGGCAGCCTGGTGGCTCCCGTGCAGTGGTTTATGGGGAGAAATGGCGAGGAGGGAGAGGTGCTTAAACGGGCGAGGTCGCAGACGAGATTAACTCAGCCATCAACGCGTATTGACGCCGACAATTAATCGGCAGCAATGGCTGGCGGAGGTGGTCGCGGGGTTGAAGACGACTGCGTGGCAGTGGGGTCCGTCTCACAGTGAGGGAGAGAGAGGGCGTGGAGTCTGCCTGTCTGTGACTCTGCGGGTAAGATGTTGGGTAAGAAAAAGATTCGCTGAGGGGGAGAAAGATGGGCTGCGAGTTGGGCTTGCTGGGCCTGCTTAGTGGGTTGAGTCTGTTTCATTTTTTTATTCTGAAAGCTTTTTCTTTTTCTATTTGAATTTCTGTTTTTGATTTTCAAACAAATAATTCAAACACTAATCCAAATCAAACCACCACCAGACTTTGTATTTATTTTTGTTCTGTTTAACAACATAATCCAAAGTCCAAAATAAAACAATACTTTTATTCTTTTAGGGTCTATTAATAATTAAATAAATAGACCTTAGTCTTTATTTTCAAATAGGGTTTAATTTATTTTAAATCTCTATTTGAAATCTATAACAATACCAAAATCAAATTAGTAGGTTTTATTTGAAAATACAAAACACTTGTAAATCTTATTTAAAATAAATTAACAAGTTTTAGTGTTTATTTAAAATGGAAAAGCCTTTACTTTAATAAAATTGGATAATAATAAAACCTCATTATTTTATTTAAATAATCCTTTACTCTTTTTATCAAAAGAAATATTTTATTTTAAAAGCTTGGCCAAGATTTAATTTGGCTCTATAAAATAATCCTTATTTATAATTCTGCCTTTGCTTTTGAAAATCAAATCTTTTTATTAAAATATCCAAAAATAGTAATTCCAACTATTTTAACTTTATTTATTATTTGTTTATCTTTTTAAATCCCTTTAGGATTATATTTGATCAAAAATAGGTTTTGATATTTTTAATTGGAATCAAAAGTTTCTTCTCACCCTAAATTTCAACAATTGTTTATTTTGTTTATTTTTTTTCACATTTCAAAATTTGGAAAATTTTGGGATGTGACAGGCTACCACCCTTAAATAAATCTCGTCCCGAGATTTGGAAAGGCTAGGGTTACAAGTTGGCTTCAAGGCAACTAGGGTACTACCACCCTTAAAAGAAATCTCATAGGGTTAAATTGATGGTTCACTTGACTATGGGTTCAACACTTGATATCCAGACAAGGAATCCTTATTTGTCTCTTCCGAGTTAACTAGTTTCTGACATCCACTTCTTCTATCTCTTCAAAGTTTCCATCCATGTCAATGTGGTTCACATGTCCTTTCTGGGTCACATTGGAGTCATTTCCATTGGCTTTTCTAGCATCCTTTTTCTTTTTCTTCTCAGGACAGTCTGATGCATAGTGTCCAAGCTCCTTGCAATTATAGCACTGCAACTGGCTAATATCTTTCTTCCTGAAAGTGTTGTCATGTTGGTTCTGACCAAGGTCATCTCCATTGTTAGTATCATTTCCATTATTATCACTTCCATTGTTCTTGTGGTGATGCTGATGTGGTTCAGAATCTTCATTGATCTTTTTGAATGAATGCTTATTTTTTGATGATCCTGAGTGATTCTTGAGTTCATGTTTCCTCTTTCTATTCTCAACTTGATTCATTTTGTTTTCCAAAATGGTGGCTTTGTCACAGAGTGATTGATAAGTTGGGACATAGGCAACAGCTAGCTGTAGGTTCAACTCATCATTAAGTCCTTCAAGAAATTTTTCTTTTCTCTTAGCATCTGTATCAACTTCATCCGGTGCATAGCGTGCCAGATTGTTGAATTCTTCAATATACTCAGCCACACTGAGGTGACGCTGTTTCAGATTGTGGAATTCCTTTTTCTTCAAGTACATCACTCCAGGTGAGATGTGAGTTGTACTGAATCCATCCTCAAAAATAGCCCAGGTTACATCTTCAAGGGGAGTGGTGATCTGAAAGTTGTCCCACCATGTTGCCGCTGGTCCTTCAAGCAGAAATGCTGCAAACCTAACGTTTTCTTCATCGGTGCAGCCAACAGTTACTAAGTCTTTGTTCACTGAACGTAACCAGTCATTGGCTTCCATTGGATCAGTTGTTCCAGAGAACCTTGCAGGCCTAAGTTTCAGAAACTTGGTGAGCATGTCAAGTGCTGGAGGATTATTCTGATTGTTGTTGTTGTTGTTGTTGTTGTTGTTGTTGTTGTTGTTGTTGTTGTTGTTGTTGTTGTTGTTGTTGTTGTTGTTGTTGTTGTTCTGATTCTGTATGAATGTGGTCATCTCTTGCATCAGTTGTGTCTGAGCTGCTATCACCTGCTGCATCTCAGGGGTGATGTTGTTGTTTTGGTTGGGGTTGGCACGACGGGGAGGCATCTATTGGTTTGATAGGGATAAGTAATGATGGATAGGTTTTAAGAAGTCCTAACACACAACTCAAAACAACCAAGTTAAATCAAACAATCAAACAATCAATAAGCAATTTATCCACTTAACAACTTATGAGCTTAACTCATGAGTTGAAGGAAACAACAAGTTTTCTTGAAATAATTAACTTCGTATGGTCATACCTCATAGGTCAATATGATCCATACACTAACATGATATCAATGTTTTTGGTAGGCAATCTATTGTCTCTTGGTTTTTCACTTGTAGTCCTTAGTGATGTCTAAGTTGAAGTCCTTGGTGAAACTAAAGTTGAAGTCATTTGAAGATGTTGAAGTCATTAGAGTTGATGAAATCCTTTGTACATGGTGAAGTCTTTGGCCATGGGGTAGGCTTTGTCCATCAAGTTTGAAAAGGAAGAGATGTAGAATCAAAACCAAAATGGTTGAGGAAAGAGTTTACAAGATTGTTTGTAAATAAGTTTTGGGAACAAATACAACTCCTATTTTTCTAAGGGGTTTTGTCCAATCCTAGGATTACAATCCTACAGGCAACACGGTGCTCTGATACCATTTGTAAGGTTCCCAACCTTTGATAAGGTAGAGATCCATGTGTTTACAATGCTAGTCCCTGGATCAATAGCTAGCATCCACAGTTAAGATGTAATATCAAGAAACAAAGGTCATAATACAACTTTATAACCAGGAATAAAATAATTCATTACATCTTACATAGCTCATTTGGCTATCACATTACAATGCAGCAGAATATCTATAAAGCATGGAGTCCTTCATCTTCAAAGTGCCACAGGCAATCATGTTGGTTGTAGACTTGTAATCCTATTCAACACACTTCACTAACATCAAACAAACCTGCAACATAATAAGTTGCAGCCACAAGGGTCAATACATTTGAATTGTATTGGCAATTTTCACTACTATGTAGAAATAAGTGGATCCTATCATTACATGCATATTTGGCTAAGTAGGGTTTAGGCTCATTTGCAGAAAGCAATATAGATTTGTCCTATCTTTTCAAAATAGTTTTGCTCTTTTTGAAAATCTTTCTGAACTCCTTGGAAAACTCCAACTGCTTCAAATCCCTTGTTGTCACCATCAAGTTTTAACTTTGAGAAATTGGAATGTCGAGATCTTCCATAGCTTCAGGCCTTAGTTGCTCAGTATTTTCCATAACCGGGGACACGTCTAAGTACTTAGAATTTGATCTTCTGCAGAAGTTGTACACTTTACCCACATGACACAATCTCATCTTGATGCCACCAGTGGCCGCTGGATAAGTATTCACCAAAATGGAGTACTGGAAGATTGATAATGTGACAAAGTCTTTCCATAGAAGTCCTCCCAATACACAATGCTAGCTTGTCATCCAGGCACCAATGTAGGGTTTCAAGTTCCCTTAAGCAATTCTAGTTAACCTGAAGATGCCAATGCATGGGTCTTCCACTATGTAGTTGACTAAGCCAGAGCCCAATTAGCATGTGTCTGTACACGGAAGCCACTATACGAGAAACATGTTCAATCTCTAAGTCCCTAGGTGGTTTTATTCTAGTGCACATACAAAAAGAGATAGCCATATAAACATGGTTCCTTTTGTTGCCACCTTGTCCAATCTTGAGTATCCTTGTCCACCCAGGTGGTTCATTGAGTACTTGTTTTATTATATAAAACATATGTCTTTTCAACTCTTCATATAATCATATCATGTATCCCATCGCAATATACAGCAGGGCTAAGCATACTACAACTACATTGTTTCCACTAAGCAATATATAAGGGTATCCTATTAGGATTTAGCATAGCATAAAATATAGTAGTCCTTATCATGCATGTTACAAAATCCACTAAGTGTAATGAAAATAGTAGGACTTGGATGATAGTGTCACTTGCCTTTTTTTAGTAGGAATGATGGTTCACTTCTTGATCTTGCAAATATCACACTCTTCTAATTCCACTACAAATCAATCAAGCAAACACAAATTCAACTAGCATTCCAACCAATTTATCACACATAAAATAATAGAAACAAGGTCATGCATGTAAGCATGCAAAAGATAGTTTTATTTGCAAAAGTGGTTTCTACTAGGCTCTAAACATTATAAAGTTCAAAAGTGGTCATTTACTAAAGTGGTAAAACCATTTGCAAAAGGTTTTATCTATAAACCATTTCTAAATCAAATCAATATTTTATGTGGTTGAAAATGCTTTTAGCAAAGCAATATTCTTTAAAGGGTTCACCAAATATATTTTAATTCTCAAAACTTGGTGTTTATGGTCAGAAGGTTTGAATCAAATCATTTCCCAAAGGTTTTACTCAAAAATCATTTCTAAATCATAATCAATATTTTTATTTGACTAGAAATGGGCTAATTCAAATATTTATTTCTTATCTTCACAAAATACATTTTTAAATCCATAAGTTGGTTCCTAGGGTCAGTAGGTTCAAAACAAACTATTTTGCAAAGATTTCATATTAAAATTGTATCTAGAACAATTTTTATATTCAAAATAAGCCTACACAAGTTCTGCAAATTCAACCAATTTTTGCAGAAGCAACACATGAAAAAAGTGCATGGTTGCAAAGTAATTGTTCCGATGATTCCATTGATATAAAATTTGCAAAATTTGGACGTGTAGAATTAAAGTTATGAATTTTACAAGTTTGCAATTCAATCAGATTCTATTTTCTGTTTTTAGATTCTATTTTCTGTTTTTAGCAAAACCTTGTCCACGTGGCTCATTTTTATTGGCCGGTACCTCTTCGTGCGGATCAGCCTTTGCGAACCATTAGATTTAACTTAAAACGAATGGCTCAGATGGGCTCATACCCCTTCAGTTAGATCTATTCCTAGCCAGACGATTTGCATCGCACGGCTCACAGCAGCTCGACCAGTAACTGGCGGCGACGACTGGCGGCGCATGCTCGGGCTACGGCGGATCCGATGATTCAGGAAGCAAGGGGGGTAATGGAGATGTTCACCGTGCTCACAGGGTCATGGTGAAGCTCGAGGTGGCGTTGGCTTGGCGAGGGGCGCTCGGAGCTGCTGGCAATTCCTCGCCGGAGTCGGTGGCGGCGTCAGGCGGTTCTGTTTGACGTCAGGGATGGAGCTGCAGGTCGCGCCGAGGCAAAACAAAGACATGGCCAGACGCGGGCGAGTGTGGCGTTCACGTGAGCATGATCGAGTGGGCTCGGGGCGGTCTGGCTTACCAGGGAGACTTCACCGGAGACGAGACAGACGGCGGTGGCGCTCTGGTGATGTCGAAGCCGAGCTTCTAGAGCGCGCGGGAGCGAGATAGGGCTATGGGAAGACGCGCAAGGGACTGGAGAGCAAGCTTGCGTGCTCGGGGAGTGGAGAGGCGGCTGCGGTTCGCCGGAATTCGCTGGAGAAGCTCGCCGGAGCAGCGGTGGTGCAAAGCCGATTCAAGGTAGCCTGCAGTGGTTTCTGGGGGGAAATGGCGAGGAGGGAGAGGTGCTTAAACGGGCGAGGTCACAGGCGAGATTAACTCAGCCATCAACGCGTATTGACGCCGACAATTAATCGGCAGCGACGGCTGGCGGACGTGGTCGCGGGGTTAAAGACGACTGCGTGGCAGTGGGGTCCGTCTGACAGTGAGGGAGAGAGAGAGGGCGTGGGGTCTGCCTGTCTATGACTCTGCGGGTAAGATGCTGGGTAAGAAAATGATTCACTGAGGGGGAGAAAGATGGGCTGCGATTTGGGCTTGCTGGGCCTGTTTAGTGGGTTGAGTCTGTTTTCATTTTTTTTATTCTGAAAGCTTTTTCTTTTTCTATTTGAATTTCTGTTTTGATTTTCAAACAAATAATTCAAAAACTAATTCAAATCAAACCACCACCAAACTTTGTATTTATTTTAGTTCTGTTTAACAACATAATCCAAAGTCCAAAATAAAATAATACTTTTATTCTTTTAGGGTCTATTAATAATTAAATAAATAGACCTTAGTATTTATTTTCAAATAGGGTTTAATTTATTTTAAATCTCTATTTGAAATCTATAACAATACCAAAATCAAATCAGTAGGTTTTATTTGAAAATATAAAACACTTGGAAATCTTATATAAATAAATTAACAAGTTTTAGTGTTTATTTAAAATGGAAAAGCCTTTACTTTAATAAAATTGGATAATAATAAAACCTCATTATTTTATTTAAATAATCCTTTACTCTTTTATCAAAAGAAATATTTTATTTCAAAAGCTTGGCCAAGATTTAATTTGGCTCTAAAAAATAATCCTTATTTATAATTCAGCCTTTGCTTTTGAAAATCATATCTTTTTTATTAAAAGATCCAAAAATAGTAATTCCAACTATTTTAACTTTATTTATTATTTGTTTATATTTTTAAATCCCTTTAGGATTTTATTTGATCAAAAATAGGTTTTGATATTTTCAATTGGAATCAAAAGTTTCTTCTCACCCTAAAATTCAACAATTGTTTATTTATTTTTCACATTTCAAAATTTGGAAAATTTTGGGATGTGACAATCTGCCTCCTTAATGTTAGTTTTAAATTTTTTACAAAGGTTGCTACGATTAGACTGAATTCACTGGCTGATCATGTTGTTCGTCCTTCTCAAACTGCTTTCATGCAAGGGAGAAATATCTTAGATGGAGTTGTAATCCTGCATGAAACACATGAACTTCACTCAAAAAAACTAAATGGTGTATTATTCAAGATTGATTTTGAGAAGGCATATGATAAAGTTAATTAGGCCTAGTTTGGTAACAAAGTTTTTTCAAAACTGAAGTATGTCAATACCATAGTATTTTAGTGCCTAGCAAACCAATACTTTAGTTTTTCTCTTTTCTCAGTTTTAGAAAAAAAAGGGTCTAACCTCTTTCTCAAATACTTAAAAAACTCATAGTTTTAGGGAATACTTCAGTTTTAAAATCATAATATTTGTTGGATCCAAACACCTCAAAGTATTTAATACTTCAATTTATTCAGAAACTAAAGTATTTTCTAAATACTTTAAAAATACTTTGATAACAAACGGGGCATTAGTCTTTCCTACAGCAAACACTCTGTATGAAAGGTTTTTCAGAAGAGTGGTGCACTCTCATACAGTCTTTTGTGTCTGGTGGAAGTGTTGCCATAAATATCAACGATGACACAGGTAATTACTTCCAAACCAAAAAAGGGTTGCGATAAGGGGATCCACTATCACTTATACTATTTAATATAGTGACAAATATGCTGGCTATCTTTATTGAGAGAGCAAAGGCTGGTGGCCAAATTGAAGGATTGGTTCCACATCTTGTTGATGGTGGACTATCTATTCTTCAATACGCCGATGATACAATACTATTTATGAAACATGATCTCGAGAAAGCCAAGAATCTGAAATTAATACTATCAGCATTTGAGCAGCTCTCTGGATTGAAAATAAACTTCCATAAGAGTGACTTGTATTGTTTTGGCGAGGCTAAAGACGAGGCCCACCTGTATGCCGATCTCTTTGGCTGTGGTCAGGGGCAATTTCCAATCAATTATCTGGGAATACCGATACATTATCGGCGTCTCACGATTGCTGAACGGAAACTCGTCGAGGAAAGACTCCAAAAACGTCTTAATAGTTGGAAAGGTAAATTGCTATCCCTCGGTCGAAGACCGGTACTCATTAATTTAGTACTAACCAACATGCTACTGTATATGATCTCATTCTTCCAGATACCAAAAGGTGTCTTGTCAAAAATGGACTATTTCCGCTCAAGATTCTTTTGGTAGGGGGATAGTGAGAAAAAGAAATATCGACTGACCAAATGGAATATCGTTTCCCGACCCAAAGAATATGGTGGATTGGGCATACATGATTTAAAAGTCAAAAACACTGCATTACTGGGTAAATGTTTATGCAAACTTCTTACCGAAGAAGGGGTATGGCAAACCATTCTATGGAGGAAATATGTTGGCTCAAAAGCGGTATCTAAACTGGTTTGGAAACCAGGTGACTCACACTTTTGGGTTGGGCTAATGGCTTCCAAAAAGCATTTCTTCCATTTTGGAAATTTTAATATTAAGGATGGTTCACAGATTAGAATCTAGGAAGATAAATGGCTTGGACAAAATTCTCTTCGTGAACAATATCCAGCTCTATACTCGATCGTTAGGCACAAAGGGGATACTCTCGCTGAGGTAATGGAAACCAATCCTCCTAATGTGTCTTTCAGAAGAAGTCTCTTAGGTCCTAGACTGGTGTCTTGGAATAATCTTTTAGTGAGATTATCCAGGATACAGCTATCTGAGGGAATGGACGAATTCAAATGGAAATTACTACATAGTAGTAAATTTTCTGTTGATTCATTTTATAGAGATTTAATCCAACCTAATATTTCAGTCGATGATAATAGTAAAAATTGGAAGATGAGGATACCCCTTGAAACGAAGATATTCGCTTGGTATCTCCGTAAAGGGGTGATTCTCACAAAAGATAATCTTGTTAGGAGGAATTGGCATGGTAGCACTGAATGCGTATTTTGTCACCATAATGAGACAATACGCCATTTATTTTTCCATTGTAAATTTGCTCGTGCTATATGGTCAATCATCCAAATAGCCTCTGGTTTAAATATGGGACTTTATTTAGGGTGGGAGCGCTTGACATTATTTGGTCGCTTTGGCTATGTAGAAATGACAAGATTTTTAATAATGTTGTATCTTCTCTCTTGTAGGTTATCTATCGAGCTACGGCTGTCCTCCGATCATGGACTTCTCTATAATGAATGGAGTTCCGCGACTTGTTTGCTGAGGGCTGTAGGCGGTTGGAGGATACGGCGCGGATATCTTCTCCCGGCATGGATGGCAGTAAGCGCTGCGGATAGATCTTCCTTAGCTAGTTTGGAGAACTGTGTTTTCATTTACATTATTTTGTAATCCTGATTTTATTGCCTTGGTTCGAGACTGTGTGGTTGATTAGTTGTGTGCATCCTAGCTATGCAGAGGCCGGGTGTAAACTTATTGTTAAGTAATAAAGCGCCCATTTCCAAAAAAAATGTCGCATGGTCCACAACAAGCTCCTGACATTGGCGAGTCGGAGCGTGCACAATCGGGGGCAGCGTGAGAGCAATGCGTCGAGATCAGTGGTGCAGTGGGAAAGGGATGCAAGTAACTCAATGCCAGCTGGCACAGAGCCGATGGTGGAACTCAAACAGAGATCCAACATGATGGAGGTGGCGCGGTGAAAGCAAGGCAATTCGAGGAGGGAACCGCCAACAAAGCTCGAGGGAGCTCCTCTGGGTCGAGTCGTGTAGCAGCACAAAAGAGTGAGTTGACGTGGGCGGTGTCGGCTCGATGCTCCTTGGTGACGTGCCCACGTGGCTTGGGGAAGAGTATTTGGAGGAGGAAAGCCTCGAGCAAGGGAAGAGGGGAGCGCCGCTTCGAGCGAGGGGAGCATGATGTCGCTGAAGACAATCCGGCGAAGATGTGCCCAAAGGCCGCACCATCGGTGGGACAGGACGCCGGCCGGTACACGTGGAGGATAGGAGGCACACAAGGACGATGAGGTCTGGCCCACTGTCTAGGTCTAGTATTCTAGGAGGACATCGGCTAGGTCCCCTCTCAGCCGCATCGAATATCTAGAAAAAACTACCATTGTCCTCTATGCAAACCCGATTACCCAACTAATGAATAATTCTCCTCCTTGTCTTATCAAATTCTTTTTCCTTTTCTATCTCCGCCGGTCCACCACATGTATAAACGAAGTTTTTAAAATATTTCCCAAGTTAACATTTGAGAAACCTAATCATTAAAAATAAAATACGACTATGATTATGACGCCACTAACAAAGTTCTAATTTTCGGGCTCGCCACATGGACATATATGTGGAGAGATTTTAATAGATGGATAGAGATCTAGATACTTTTCGGTCCGTAGTTGTTCCTCATCTTCAAATTTATCCTATGTTTGTAATGGATAGATATCACTTGGTTATAATTTGAGCCATAGTTTGTATAATTATACCTCTAATAGGCAACACAATATCGTAGACATGCAAGATTGTTTTTTTAGACCAACGTTTTAACTTGTTCTCATTTTATTAGATGTTGATATCTTCTTACGTAAATCTATTTCTCTGGGTTCTGTCCAAGAACGAAAATCCTTCAATAAGATACATAATGTAATGTAATTCCTAGGACTAGCACAATCATATAGTTATAATCGTACAATACATATTATGTCGGCTCTCATGTTCATATCGTAACATAAAAAGTGTACCATAATTTATTAGATATAGTGTTTTGTAGTCTATATATGATCTTTAATTGGTAGACCATTTTTCTATTATATAAGCACAAAAGCCCAACGCAAGTACCATCCTGTGGTACTTTCAGTATCGTATTATGAATAGAACGACCACTTGTAGATGACAAGGCTCTTAGTAGAGGATCTCTGTGTGTAATCATTGTGATTGTTCAAATGTATGGATACATTTAATACCAAAAAGAATTTGATCACAATTGTGGTATGCAATTAAATACTAGTTTTTTGGAATTAACTCCCTGTTAAAGCTTGAATGCGTCTAGATAAGGATGTGGACGCAATAATATAGTAGTGTTTAAATGATTCTAAATAAGGATGTGAATACATATAGTATATATATTAGCAAATATAATAATTGGTGGTTTAAAGAAGACGTGAAATGTAACCACATGGGATAATTGGCTAATAATTAAAATATGTATAAACTAGCATGTTTATAAATTATGTGTTAATACGTACCAAACATTTATAGGCTATGTATCTACTTGAATAGTAATGGCAGCATATAATTCTCTAATCAAATTTTACCTATGATAATTCTATTGACAATAAATTTTCTTCTATATAAGGGGAGGGGATATTTCTCCACATATCTCACACTACTATGTCATTAGCCAACTATACTCATAAATCTCTACCTTTTTCCAGATCATTGTTCTACCTACTTGTTGTGATAAGTTTCTTTCAAGTTAACTTAGTTAGTATGCCTAGGAGGGAGAGGCGGCTGGGCATAGCTCACATCAATAACCGAAAAGAGCGTGACATCACTTTCCACAAGCGACGCGTCGGCTTGTTCAAAGGTGTTGCTGACCTCTCTGCCTTCACAGGCGCTAGGGTTGGCATCATCCTACAGGAGGAAAATGAAAACTTGCACTCATTCGGTACGCCATCAACCAAGCCAATTGTTGATGCTGTCTTATCAGGAAGAACACCATCTGTTGACAAGGAGAAAGCAACCAAGATTGCACAGCTACAAAGTGAATTGGCTCGGGTGGACATGGACAACATGACGAAGGAAAAGAAAAGTCAAATCTCCTTCCAGCATATGAAGAAGATCCAAGATGAGAACCCAGGTATGACAACAAACCTTGTCTTCTCGAAGGAAGAAGATCTCGGTCTGGAAGATCTATACAAACTCTTCAATGACCTCTCGCGGGTCAAGAAGGACAATCAAATTCAGTTGCCTCAATTGCATCATGGCCAGGAAGTGAACATTGGCAGGCAATGCATGACAAGAAACATGCTACCACCTAGAAGCCTATCATATGATCACCTACAAACTAATCCTTTGTGGCAAAATTCGCCGTGGTCTCACCATCCTCCGCAACAGCAGTTGCTTTCGGTTCCATTACCATCACCACCACAACAAACTTTGGCACCACTTCATACCGATGGACTTTTTGGCTATGATCCATGGGGCTCTCATATCTCAGATAATGTATACCACAACGGATTCCTAGGTATGGATGCTTACTTGGGCTACAATGGTACTAATGAAGGGCAATCTTCCATCCAAACGGATGGATGCTTATATGCAACTCCAGAGTACCCTTCTACCTGACAAGATGGGGATATTGATGAAAAAATGGAGCACTTTGCTAGATGCTAGCTTGTTTGTGCTTCCATTAAGTGATATATCAAATGAAAGGATAATTATATTTCCATTAAGTAATTTAGTCTTCTTTAAGGCAATAATAATTCATGTTTGATGTTCTAAGTCTTGTTCTAAGATTTTTTTATATGTATGACCATTACATATTTGTATCGATGTGTTTCTATTATACAAATAGTCAAAACAAATTATTGTTGAAACGTTGCATGGCGAGTATAAAGCAAGAGGGGAATGGATTTTAATACCCTCTTGCAATATTGTGAGCGAGCCATTATTAACTATAATAAAGACATGAGTTGTACTTTTTAGAATAATGGAAAGGCATAGTCCAACCACCGATTTATATATGAGCATTAATTACTTATTTCGATTACACAAGAATGCCAACAACAATACCAATCCATTAATACATTCATAGAAATAAATTGTTTTTTCTCAAATAATATATACCAACATGCATAGCCATTAAACAAGAGAAACATAATAGGAATCTGAAAGCATGTTTTCCCTCCTCACCTAATCAAATTATTTTTCCTTTTTTATCTCCCCAGTCCACCACATGTATAAACAATCTTTTTCAAATACTCTCCCAGTTGACTTTTGAGGAACCTAATCATTAAACATAAAGTACAACTATGATTTTTTTCGGGTAAAATACAACTCTGATTATGATGCCACTAAGTTGTAATTTTGGGGTATGACAATAATCTCGCGGCATGGACATAGATATGGAGGGGTTTTAATAGACGGATAGATATCTAGATACTTTTCGGCCATAGTTGTTTCTCAGCTTCAAATTTATCCTATGTTTGTAAAAGGTAGATATCACCTCGTTATAATTTGAGCCGTGGATTGTATAATTCTACCGCTAATAGGAAACACAATATCATAGACATGCAAGATTGTTTTTTTAGAATAGCCTCTAACTTGTTCTTATTTATTAGATGTTGCTATCTTCTTATGTAAACATATTTCTCTGGCTCTGTCCAAGAACGAAAATCCTCCAACAAGATACATAATGTAATGTAATTCCTAGGGCTAGCACAAGCCTATCGTAACAATCATACAATACATATTATGTGGGCTCTCATGTTCATGTCGTAACATAAAAAGTGTATCATAATTGATCAGATGTAGTGTTTTGTAGCCTATATATGATCTCTAGTTGGTAGACCATTTTTATATTATAAGCACAAAAGGCCTAACACATGTACCATACTTTCGGTATCGTATTATGAATAGAATGATCACTTGTAGATGACAAGGTAAGTAGTATAGGATCTCTTTGTGCAATCATTGTGATTGTTCAAATGTATGGATGTTGTTAATATCAAAAAGAATTTGACCACAATTATGGTATGCAATTAAATATCAGTTTCTTGGAATTAACTCCCTATTAAACCTCGAATGCATCTAGATAAGGATGTGGACGTAGTAATATAGCAGTTTTTAAATGATTCTAAATATGGATGTGAATATATATATATTAATAGTAAATACATTAATTGGCGGTTAAAAAGGTGGGAATGTAACCACATATAATAATTGGCTAATAATTAAAATATGTATAAACTAGCATGTTTATAAAGTATGTGTTAATATGTACCAAATATTTATAGGCTATGTGTCTAATTGAATTGTAATGGCAGCATATAATTCTCTAATCAGACTTTACTTATGATATTTCTATTGACAATAAATTTTGGAGGTGGTGTTTTGGCTCCCAGGTGCAAATGAACCTATTATGAAAAATACATAAAAAATAAAATTTAAATTTTCAAAAAATATGAACAAAAAATTCGCATATACATCCGGAGATTCTAGGTATGTACACAATTTTTTAGAAAGAATGAAAATTTTATGTGTCTTGTGTAAAAAAGATAAAAACATGTCCACGAATAGACACGTTCGAACAATGAAATATATCTTTTTTACATGAGACATCTAAAATGTTATTTTCACCCGCAAACTTCTGTATGAACATTTAGTGTCCGGATGTACATGCAATTTTTTTCTAATTTTTTTGAAATTTCAAAATATGTTTTCACACAATAGGTTCATTTGCACCCATGAGCTGAATTGGATTTTCGATAAATTTTCTTCTATATAAGGGGAAGGGGATATTTCTCCACATATCTCACACTACTATGTCGTTAGCCAACTATACTCATAAATATCTAACTTTTTCTAGATCATTGTTCTACCTACTTGTCGTGCTAAGTTTCTTTCAAGTTAACCTAGTTAGTATGCCTAGGAGGGAGAGGCGGGTGGGCATCACTCACATCAATAACCGAAAAGAGCGTGGTATCACTTTCCACAAGCGCCAGGTCGGCTTGTTCAAAGGTTTCGCCAACCTCTCTGCCCTCACAAACGCTAGGGTTGACATCATCCTACAGGCGGAAAATGAAAACTTGCACTCATTCGGTACGCCATCATCCAAGCCAATTGTTGATGTTGTCTTATCAGGAACAAATCCATCTGTCGACAAGGAGAAAGCAATCAAGATTGCACAGATACAAAGTGAATTGGCTCGGGTGGACATGGACAACATGGCAAAGGAAAAGAAATTCAAATCTCCTTCCAGCATATGAAGAAGATCCAAGATGTGAACCCAGGTATGACAGCCAACCTTGTCTTCTCGAAGGATGATCTCAGTCTGGAATATGTCTACAAACTCTTCAATGAACTCTCACGGGTCAAGGAGGACAATCAAATCTGGTTGCCTCAATTTCATCATGGCCAGGAAGCGAACATTGGAAGGCAATGCATGACAAGAAACATGCTACCACCTAGAATCCTATCATATGATGATGCAGCCCAACATATGGAAAACATCATTGGTCCACATCATGCTACACCAACCATACCCACAAAGGTGAATGTGTTCCATATATCTCCCTCCTTTGGTTATCATGTGAATGGGATCCTACTTGAGACAAGTGCCAATGTTATGACCAGGCCCATGGCCAGGACACCAAGAGGAGAAGGCAAGGATACCACATGAGCCAAGATGCCCGAGTAGGAAGCATGGAAGAGAAGATGGAAGAAGGGAGAATTCGGAGCCAGCTCCGGCCCCACCGGCCCCACCACCAAACCAAACGGGTGGCCGCCGAACCAAACGGATGGCCGCTGAAACCAAATCTGACACCAGGCGCTAAGGCGAAACCATCCGCCCATGAAACGAAAACGGCGCTGCTGTTCGCCAAACCTGCCGCCGAGTCAATCCTGCGCCCTATCTGGCCCCGCCAAAGTTGTCGCCCAAAATTCTAGTATGTGCAATGTTTAGTGTTTGATGCCCAGAACATTGCCCCTACCTACCCCTTCGCCTCTAGTATTATAAATAGCCCCTTGTGGATCAGATTGGATTGGAGTTGAAGATGAATGAAGGTTTATGCCTAACCCAAGATGGTAACCCCTCTCTATAGTTAATCTATGAGTTGTACAAGGCCTTGGAGTTCGGTGTTCGTATCCAAGTCGTCAAGACCCTCCTCAAGTGATTGATATCTCCCTGTCATGGATTCTAGTAGTGATAGGTCTCTTTCCTTTGGGTTTCTACTTGGTGGCTACTCTCTCCTTTGATTGGGATTCTATCATCCACTTGTTGGTCTCTCCTACGTTGATTCTACCTCACGGTCTCTCGCCCAGGATTCTATTGGATTAGTTGTTTGAACCAATGGGAGAAAATCGAATCGGGTGTGTTTGCGCATTTGTATCTTTACCTTGCATTTGTGTTGCATCCATCGTGTTCATCGTGTTTTCCCTCACTCCCCATCTCAAATCCGTGAAGATCGGGCCACCCTAGGGTCAATCCTACAAGGGGTCCCATATCAACTGGTATCAACAGCTTTTGGTTACCACGAATTTGACTTTGCTCATTGATTTCCACCATAAATTTGAAAATACCAAAAATATTGCCCAAATCTCTTTTGGATCGATCTCTCGTTTGGTGAGTTTTTAGTGGATTTGGTCCATTGATCTGGTGCTCTAGGTGATGATCATTGTTTTTCTGCGTCCCTTAACCTCAATTTGACCAATTTTCTTTTGAATCGTTAGATCGAAATTTTGGAGTTCGTCGTGGACTCAAACCGGCAGGCACACCGGCGAGCCAACTCTGCCGCCAAAATTTTCTGGCCTAGAACTCGGTTCCGCCGGAACCACCGCTGAAATTTTTTGGCCCCAGAACTAATGTTGCCGACTTACCCGCCAAAATTAACATTTTTTCCCAAATTTTGATAGATTTCCTCTTTTGTGTGTTTTGTTTCGTGTGCATGTCGCAAACCGATAACAAGCTTCCGCAAAGACTCTTCACACTCATCGACACCGATGGTGACTCCTTAATGGCGAGTCTGTTGGGAACCCCAAGAGAAAGGTGTGAAGAAGCACAACAGCAAGTTTTCCATCAGTAAGAAACCGAGGTTATCGAACCCGTAGGAGGAAGGAAACTTCTCAAAGGTGTTGCAAGCAACGTGGAAACCTGCACAACACAAAATCAAGACTTTGCCCCAACTAACAGTGAGGTTGTCAATCTCACCGGTTACTGTAACAAAGGATTAATTGTATGGTGTGGAAGGTGATGATGGTTTGCAGCAAGTAAACAGTAAAAGTGGAAGATGTATCAATGGTAAAGATTGGACCGGGGTCCATATTTCACTAGAGGTGTTCTTCTTAGATAAACAAACATGGCATGCTGGGTAAACAAATTACAGCAGGGCAATTGACAGGGCTAAGAAAAGCATAACAATACAATACTAGACATAAAGATCCTATGAGATTCGATTGGGCAATACAACAAGATACATAGACCGCCATCCAACTGCATATATGACTAGAAGTCCACCTTCAGGTTATCATCCAAACCCCCTCCAGTATTAAGTTGCAAGCAATGCATAACCGCTTAAGCAAAGTGTGTAAGGTAACAATCCACTTGTTCCATGAACAAGAGGAGTTTTTCTCCCTAGTAGCAACAGCACATCTACAACCGAAGAGATTTCTGTCACTTCCCTTGGAAACTAGAGGCATGAACCCACTATTGAGCATAAATACCCCCTCTTGGAGTCACTAGCAACTACTTGGCCAAGATAGCTACTAACAACAGAGAGCATGCAAGATCACAAACAACACAGACATGATATAATCATAAAGACAAAACCATTAATCAATCTGACATAATAATCTCAATATCCATCGGATCCCCGCAAACACAACATGCATGATTACAAATAGATTAGGTCTTGATCATGAATGGAGATCACAAACAACACAGACATGATATAATCATAAATACAAAACCATTAATCAATCTGACATAATAATCTCAATATCCATCGGATCCCCGCAAACACAACATGCATGATTACAAATAGATTAGGTCTTGATCATGAATGGAGCTCACAAGATCTATACATGAAAGCACAAAGGAGGAGATACAACCATCTAGCTACTACGTGGACCCATAGTCCAAGGTGGAACTACTCACGCATCATATCGGAGAGAAGTCCTCCAGGATGATCTTGTAGGGTTTCGTAGCATGGAAAACAAAAAATTTATACCGCATAGAAACAAACAAGCCAAGATCTATCTACTAGATTGTAGCAATGAGTCGATGGAATAACTCACCCTCGAAGATTCCAAAGTGTTTAACGAGAGCGGATTCTCGTGGGTGATGTAGTCGTACTCTTCCCGATCTCAAGATCGTGTAGACGATCCTTCCGGCGCTGCGTTCCGGCAGCGCTCCCGTAAACGGTCACATGTTCGGTACTCGACGAAGACCTTCCTCTCCCTTGTTCCAGCAGGCAGCGGAGGTTATAGCACTCTCCTCGCGATTCCGGCAGCACAACGGCGTGGTATCGGAAGTAGAGGGGAGATCTCGCAGGGCTTCTCCTTAAGCCGGAGCGAGTATGGTGGACTATGAGAGAGCCCTCGGTGTTCTAGGGTTTAGAAACACCAAGGAGGGGGCTAGGCCGGCGGCTAGGGTTTGACCTAGGCGGCAGCGGCGAGATGCCCTAGGCCAGCGGCGGCTATGGAGGGCGGCGACGGCTAGGGTTAGGGTTTAGAGGTAGGGAACTTGTGTGCTAGGAGGGGGAGCCCTGCCCCTCCTCTTATAGGAGGGAGGCGCCGGCCAAGGGTAGGGGAGTCCCTCCCCAACTCGGCTTCAAGGTGGGCCGGTGGTGGAGGGGAGGAACTCCTCCCCCAACTCGGTTTCCACCTCCCTCTCCACTTCCCAAAATAGCCGTTTGACTTTCAAATTGGCGTTTGACTTTTTCAAAGTAGGATTTGATTAAACCCTTTATTTTGTTCAGCGATGACACCTAGTACATGATGCAATCATACCAACTTGATATAACACATTCATGTACCCTTCCCCTTAGGAGTGCCGAACATTCCGGAACCTTCTAGAACATTCCCGATGAAAACACCGGAACCATTCCCCAACTCCGAAATAGGACTTTCCTTATATGAATCTTATTCTCCGGACCATTTAGGATCTCCTAGTGATATCCCGGATCCCATCCGAGACTCCGAACAACATTCGGTCTCTTTCTCATCATTCCATAACTACTCAAACAACGTCGAATCCTTAAGTGTGTCTCCCTACGGTTCGTGAATTATGCGGACATGATTGAGACACTTCTCCGAACAATAACCAATAGAGGAATCTGGAAATTCATATGGCTCCCACATATTTCTACGATTACTTTGCGATCGAATGAACCACTTACATACGATACCAATTTCCCTTTGTCAAACGATAGTTTACTTATCCGAGGTTATGATCGTCGGTATCTCTGCATACCTAGTTCAACCTCGTTACCGATAAGTACTCTTTTCTCGTTCCCGTGATATGTGATCCCTTGTGAGCCAGTCACATGCTTGCAAGCTAATTGGATGACATTCCACCGAGAGGTCCCAGAGTATATCTATCCGTCATATGGATGGACAAATCCCACTCTTGATTCATGTGTCTCAACCAATACTTTCCGAATACTCAATGCCACCTTTATAGCCACCCAGTTACGGTGTGGTGTTTGATGTCATCAAAGCATCCTTCCGGTGAAGGTGATATGCATGATCTCATGGTCGAAGGAATTAGGTTACTATGTATCAGAAAGCATATAGCAATTGAACTATTAAAATGACTTGATCTTTCTGCTACGCTTATCTATAGGAGTATGTCCACCATATCATTCTCCTAACGATATGATCTTGTTGTTAATAACATCTCAATGTTCATGATAGGGAAACCACAATCATTTATTAACCAACAAGCTAGTATTATGAAGACGCTTTACTAGGAACTTCAATTTAAGTTTACAAATCACACAAGTATTAACGTTTCCTTGTTAATACCATTATAGCATGAATGTAAACATTTATCATAAACACAAAGATATAATAATAACTATATTTATTATTGCCTCTAGGGCATATCTCCAACAGATCTCCCCTCCAGCAGGGTGCCGGAAAGAACTTCAGATCTCCTCGATCTAGGGACGACGGTGGCGGCGGCTACAGAAGGTTTCATGGAATATTGATTGGGTCCTTAGGGTTTCTGCATCGGGGGCTTCTTATAGGCGAAGAGGCGAGGCTAGGAGGCGGCCAGGGGCCCCACACCCTACCCAGGCGCGGGGCAGGGCCCACCCGCGCCTAGGGGGTCTGGCCTCCCTAGCTTGCGTCTTCGTCTCGTCTTCTGGATTCGTGTCCCCCACGGTAAAATATTAACTTTGTCTTTTGTCCCATCCAATTCCGAGAATATTGATTTTCTGCTTTTCTGGAACCAGAAACAGAAGAAAACAGGCAACTCACACTATGGCAACTTGTTAATATGTTAGTTCCAGAAAAGATATAAAAACACCTCAAAGTGTAGACAAAGCAAAGAAAAATAGATACTAAACAAGCATGGAGCATCAAAAATTATGGATGCATTTCTGACGTATCAAGCATCCCCAAGCTTAACTCCTGCTCGTCCTCGAGGAGGTAAGTGATAAATAGAATAATTTTTGAGGTGACATGCACCATCAAAATCAAGATCAAACCATTTGCAAGCATTTAAAACTGGGATCAAAGAACTCTAAACATGTGCATGAAAGATGGAGTTCTAATAGTAAGACATAGTAACTATGCATGCAACATGGCAAGCTACAAACAAAGATCATGAATATCATGCATTGAAAAACGTTTGTTTGTTTCACATACAGAAAACATAGAATAGTGGCAATCAGCTTGTCCCTCATAGAGTAGCAAAAAGATGCATAAGACACCTTCAAAGTTCACAAGGGTGACTAGAAACAAATAGCACAAGAACAAGTAATATCACAATATGCACCAATTAATAAGCTTTGGAACACTGCACACAGAATGACAACTATGCTCTCTTAATGGTGCCTAAAGGTAGAAGGTGGAGACTCAATAATGGTGGAAGAAAGGCCTTTTTATAAAGGAAGCAGGGATTACAAGTTTCAAAAGGAGCTTCCAAAAATTATGGTACTTGTTAGCTTTCAGCCCTCATTGCCCCTATCATAAGCATCTTGAAGTGGTTAAGGTTAAAGTGGCAAAGATGGAGTATATGCTTGACGAAGTATAAGTTGGCAATCTCAAGTCTCTTGAATACGAGGGCCACACCTCATGCATACTCAACTTTGGTTCCAGGTAAGTTCTTGTCATTGTAAGTATTTGCATATCATTGAGAACCGCCAACGGGGTACCCCAAGAGCAAGGTGTGAAGCAGCACAACAGCAAGTTTTCCCTCAGTAAGAAACTGAGGTTATCGAACCATTAGGAGGAAGGAAACATCACACAGGTATTGCAAGCAACGCGGAGACCTGCACAACACAAACTCAAGACTTTTCCCCAACGAATCAGTGAGGTTGTCAAGCTCACCGATTTGCAGTAACAAAGGATTAAACGTATAGTGTGGAAGGTAATGGTGGTTTGCAGCGAGTAAACAAGAAACAGAGAAAGATGTATCAATGGTAAAGATTGGACCGAGGTCCATAGTTCACTAGAGGTGTTCTCCTTAGATAAACAACATGGCATGAAGGGTAAACAAATTACAGCAGGGCAATTGACAGGAACTGAGCAAGGCATAACAATGCAATTACCAGTCAGAAAGATCCTATGAGATTCATTTGTGCAATACAACAATATACATAGACTGCCATCCAACTGCATCTATGACTAGAAGACCACCTTCAGGTTATCATCCGAACCCCCTCTAGTATTAAGTTGCAAGCAACAAACAACTACTTTAAGCAAAGTGTGTAAGTTAAACAGTCCACATGTTCCATGAACAAGAGACCGTTGTTTTATCCCTAGTAGCAACAACACATCTACAACCGAAGAGATTATTGTCACTTCCCTTGGAAACTAGAGGCATGAACCCACAATCGAGCATAAATACCCCCTCTTGGAGTCACTAGCAACTACTTGGCCAAGATAGCTACTAACAACGGAGATCATGCAAGATCACAAACAACACAAACATGATAGAATCATAAAGACAAAACCATTAATCAAACCAACATAATAATCTCAATATCCATCGGATCCCCACAAACACAACATGCATGATTACAAATAGATTGGATCTTGATCATGAACGAAGCTCACAAGATCTATACATGAAAGCACAATGGAGGAGATACAACCATCTAGCTATTACATGGACCCATAGTCCAAGGTGGAACTACTCACGCATCATACTGGAGAGAAGGCCTCCGGGATGATCTCCCCTTCGGCAGGGTGCCGGGAAGAACTTCATATCCTCCCAATCTAGGGACGATGGTGGCGGTGGCTACAGAAGGTTTCGTGGAGATTTGATCGGGTGCTTAGGTTTTCTGCATCAGGGGCTTCTTATAGGCGAAGGGGGAGACCGAAGAGGCGACCAGGGGGCCAAACCCTAGCCAGGCGCGGGTCAGGGCCCACCCGTGTCTGGGGAGGGGGGTCTGGCTGCCCTAGCCCGCTTCCTCGTCTCCCCTCTGGAATTCTTGTTCCCCACGGAAAGTAATTGACTTTGACGTTTGTCCCTTCCAATTCCGAGAATATTTCTTTACTAACTTTTCTGAAACAAAAAACAGCAGAAAACAGGCATCTGGCACTGTTGCGACTTGTTAGTAGGTTAGTACCAGAAAACATGGAAAAGGCACTGCAAAGTGTAGACAAGTAAAGCAAAGTAGATACTAAACAAGCATGGAGCATCAAAAATTGTAGATATGTTTCCAACGTTTAAACATCCCCAAGCTTAACTCCTGCTCGTCCTCGAGTAGGTAAGTGATAAAAGAATAATTCTTGAGGTGACATGCACCCTCACAATAAAGATCTAACCATTTGAAAGCATTGAAAGCTAGGATCAAAGAACTCTAAACATGTGCATGAAAGATGGAGTTCTAACAATAGGACATAGTAACTATGCATGCAACATGGCAAGCTACAAACAAAGATCATGAATAACATGCATTGAAAAACGTTTATTTGTTTCACATACAGAAAAAATGGCATAGTGGCAATCAGCTTGTCCCTCATAGAGTAGCAAATAGATGCATAGGACACCTTCAAAGTTCACAAGGGTTACTAGAAACAAGTAGCACAAGAACAAATAATATCACCATATGCATCACTCAATAAACTTTGGAACACTGAACACATAATGACAACTATGCTCTCTTAAAGGTGCCTAAAGGTAGAAGGTAGAGACTCAAATAATGATGGAAGAAAGGCCTTTCATAAAGGAAGCAGGGATTTTAAGTTTCAAAAAGTGCTTCCAAAAATTATGGTACTTGTTAGCATTCAACCCTCATTGCCCCTATCATAAGCATCTTGAAGTGATTAGCATTAAAGTGAACAAAGATGGAGTATATGCTTGACGAAGTATAAGTTGGCAATCTCAAGTCCCTTGAATACGAGAGCCACACCTCATGCTACTCAACTTCAGTCACCTGTAAGTTATTGTCATTGTAAGTACATGTGTATCATAGAGAACCGCCAACGGGGTACCCCTTGCACATGGTACAGGAGCTATCCCATAACCAAAATGACAAGGCAAGCAGACAATGAGCATCTCAGCGATCTTTTTATTTACCATATGCATAGCTTTTTATTGAGGATGTTTCATAGATAGCTCATTATGGTGATGCTGCAAGTTTCCACCATGATTGTGCATGGCTTAGGCTAGCGGCCCAGGCGTTTCTCTAACACAAAATACAAACTCCATGGAAACAAGTTCCCTCTTTATTTCACACCGGTGATATCCACAGACAAAAGAGCATGATATCAACTGAGTACAGAGTACAAGTGCAATGTTGAAAACTTTCCCCGTGACAGCACGGTTCTGCTAATTCCAACGTATAAGTGCAAGCATATACAACATAGAAGACACAATGGTTCAAGTTTATTAGGGGCAAAGAATATGAAGTGTGACATCAAGTTTGTGAGGGCTGTAATCACTAAGTTTTCACATCACAAAATTGTTTTTAATTGGAAGATAAGTGAAAACAATAATATACTTGGAATGGTGTAACACACCATGCATAGGAATTTATAGTGGACACTTTGGAGAAACTTGGTTTCTTGGGAGCTGGAAGCATGAGTAGAGCTTACTCATACAAGTGGAGGCTAGCAAAAGACTAGGAGCAACCAACTAAGAGAGCATAATGGCCATAATCATGCAGTGCAACAAAGCATACTAATCAAAGCAAATTGTGGTACTACAAGTAAAGGACTAAATGATCGTAGAGGCTAATGGTGACTTGTCATAGTCATAACATGGTGTGAGCATGTGCCAAGTCAACCCAAGCAAAACATCAAAGGAGAATACCCCAATACTATGCTTTTGCATGCTAAAACAACGCATAATTTCTTCAAGGCACACTAAGCAATTCCAATTTTTTGGAACAAGACATGCTACAGCAATAATCACTAAGCATAAGGTCAAAAAAACACATAGTATGTCATGCTGAATTCTAAGTCACATTCAATGCAAGCTCCTCTTGCACTTCAAGCAAAAACTTACTACTCCTTTCCATCACCAAGCAACTTATTTGCAAAACAACACAGCGAGAATGGGGGTCCAAACTAAGCAAGGAAACTAAACAAACTAAGCAAAGAAAATGAAAACTAAGACGCTCCAAGAACAACACAATTGTGCATGAAACAATAAAAAAGAAGTGTCTAGACAGACCTGAGCTTTTTATTGATGAAGAAGGGGATGCCTTGGGCATCCCCAAACTTTGACACTTGTACCTCTTGTATAATCCTTGGGGTGACACCATGGTGGATCCCCAAGCTTTAGCTTTTGTCCATTCTTCATCTAATTGCATCATTCTCTCTTTACACCTGAATTTTTTCCTTCATACAAAACTTCACACAATCTTCATTAGCAACATTAGCTTATTCAAAAGATATTAGACCCCTGGCAAAGTTTTGAAACAGCAAGGATTTTCACTAAAAACACAAGCTACTGTAGTAACTCCTTCAAAAAGCTAAATTCACCTAAAGATAACTCAAAAGGAATCAATAAGAAGCAAATGCAAATAATGGCAGAAATCTGTCAAAACAGACCAGCAGGTAGAAACCGATTTTTTAGAAAATTCTTATGTTGCTCAAATCAAAAAGTGTTGAACTAAAGAAAGTTAGCTAACATACTGGGGGATTTATTCGTAAATTTTCAGATCAATCCGAGTTACAGAGACTCCTCAAGAATTTTTTTGGTGGAGGATAGAAATCTGTTTCGCGAGAGCAACTCCCCAAATCTTACTTCCCTCTCATTAGAGGTCATTTTTGGCACAAAAAGCATTCAAAAAAGGATAAGGAAAGGTCATTACTGAAGTAATAACTTTCAAGACTCAAGGAAACTCTTGGGTTATCTCCCAACAAGTACTTTTCTTTAACACCTTTAAGTTAGGCACAAGAAGCAAGAAGAATCAAGTATTTTCAAATGAAGAAGCATTAACATCAAATCTTGTTTTCAAAGGAGGAGCAAAAAGCAACTTCTCTCTCCTCATAGGGAAGTTTTCAATACCTTTCTTGAATGGAAAATGATATTTAATGGTGCCTTCTTTCATATCAATGATAGCACCAACTGTTCTAAGAAAATATCTTCCCAAAGTAATAGGACAAGAAGCATTGTATTCAACATCCAAAACATAGAAATACACAAGGACATAAGCATTATTAACCATAATGAGAACATCATTAATAATCCCCATGAGTTTCTTCTTAGCATTATCATTGAGTGGGACATCTAAATAACAATCTTCTAATGGTGGCAAATCAAGCATTTCATAAATCTTCCTAGGCATAATAGAGACACTAGAACCAAGATCACATGAAGCTTTGAGATCAAAGTCATTCACTTGCATATTAATAATGGGTTCCCAACTATCTTCTACTTTCCTATGAATAGAAGCTTTGTGTTTTAGCTTCTCTTCCTTAATCTTAACAAGAGCATCTGTAATGTGTTTGGTGAAAGCAACATGCATATCACCAGCATCAGGACTTCTAGCAAGCTTTTGCAAGAACATAATCACTTCAGAAATATTGTAACCATCAACACCAAAGAAAAACTTAGCATCACTAGTAGTAGGCTCAATAGGCTTAGGCATATTAGGAGTAGGAATAGGGACTACTTGTGGTTTAGTGGTGATGGTGCACACACTATTGTTTCTATCAATTTCAGCTCCCCTTTCCCACTTAGCATGAAATTGAGCTAACAACCTAACATTTTCATCAATAGTAACTTGTATGGCATGAACAGTAGCAAAGGTGTTTTCCTTAGTTTCAGGTTTAGCAGCCATTTTATGAACCAAGGAAGTTTGAGCTTTAGAAAAAGAGGATATATTTTTCTCAACAGTTAAAAGCTTTTCCTCTATAGTCTTATTGAAAGTGGTTTGTTTACTAATAAAGTCCTTGAGCATGACTTAAAGTTTAGAAGGGGCACTTCTAGCATTATTGTAAGAGCCTCCATAGGAATTGCCATTATTAGGAGGATAAGGACTATAATTGTTGTTGCTACCAAAATTATTCCTATAGGCATTGTTGTTGAAATTGTTGTTTCTAATGAAGTTCACATCAACTTGCTCTTCTTGAGCAACCAAAGAGGCTAAGGGAACACTATTAGGATCTAGAGGAGCTTTCCCATTAACAAGCATAGTCATAATAACATCAATCTTTTCACTCAAATAGGAAGTTTCCTCAATAGAATTTACCTTCTTACCATGTGGATCTCTCTCAACATGCCATTCAGAGTAGTTAACCATCATATTATCAAGGAGCCTTGTTGCAGCACCCAAAGTGAGGCCCATAAAGGTACCTCCAGCAGCTGAATCTAACAGATTTCTTGAGGAGAAGTTCAAACCTGCATAAAAAGTCTGGATAATCATCCAAGCAGTGAGTCCATGAGTAGGGCAATTTTTAACCAAAGATTTCATTCTTTCCCAAGCTGGAGCAACATGTTCACTATCAAGTTGTTTAAATTTCATAATGTCACTTCTCATAGATATAATCTTAGCAGGAGGATAGTACTTTCCAATAAAAGCATCTTTGCACTTAGTCCAAGAATCAATACTATTTTTAGGCAAAGAAAGCAACCATTCTTTAGCTTTTCCCCTCAAGGAGAAAGGAAAAAGCTTGAGCTTAATAATATCTCCATCTACATCTTTATACTTTTGCATCTCACAAAGTTCAACAAAGCTATTGAGATGGGCAGCAGGATCAACAGAACCAGCACCAGAAAATTGCTCTCTCATCACAAGATTCAATAAAGCAGGCCTAATTTCATAAAAGGTAGCATCAGGAGCAGGTGGAGCAATATGAGTGCTTAGGAAATCATTGTTCTTAGTGCTAGTGAAGTCACACAACTTGGTGTTATTAGCAGAATTCATTTTGGCAAAGGTGGGCAAGCCAAAAACAGCAGCGGCTAGAGCAGGAACTAATTTTTGTGTGTTTTTGAATAAAGCAAGCAAACCACACTAGACTAAAATTTTGTGGTTTTTTTTTAAAAGAGGCAAACAAAACCAAGCAAAATAAACAAAGCAAACTAAAAACAAAGTAAAGAGAAAGGAAATGAAGGACTCCCCTTGTGAAGAAGTCCTTAGCCTCCCCGGCAACGGCGCCAGAAAAGCTTGATGCAGCGTTGAGTTGATGTAGGAGCGCTTCATTGGGAACCCCAAGATCAAGGTGTGAAGCAGCACAGCAGCAAGTTTTCCCTCAGTAAGAAACCGAGGTTATCGAACCAGTTGGAGGAAGAAAACGTCACACAGGTGTTGCAAGCAATGCGGAGACCTGCACAACACAAACTCAAGACTTTGCCCCTAACGAATCAGTGAGGTTGTCAAGCTCACCAGTTTGCTGTAACAAAGGATTAAACATATGGTGTGGAAGGTAAAGGTGGTTTGCAGCAAGTAAAAAAGTAACAAAGTAGGATGTATCAATGGTAAAAATTGGACCGGGGTCCATAGTTCACTAGAGGTGCTCTCCTTAGATAAACAACATGTCATGGAGGGTAAACAAATTACAGCAGGGCAATTGACAGGAACTAAGCAAGACATAACAATGCAATTACCAGTCAGAAAGATCCTATGAGATTCGTTTAGGCAATACAACAAGATACATAGACCGCTATCCAACTGCATCTATGACTAGAGGTCCACCTTCAGGTTATCATCCGAACCCCCTCCAGTATTAAGTTGCAAGCAACAGACAACTGCTTTAAGCAAAGTGTGTAAGGTAAACAGTCCACATGTTCCATGAACAAGAGACCATTGTTTTCTCCTTAGTAGCAACAACACATTTACAACCGAAGAGATTATTGTCACTTCCCTTGGAAACTATAGGCATGAACCCACTATCGAGCATAAATACCCCCTCTTGGAGTCACTAGCAACTACTTGGCAAAGATAGCTACTAACAACGGAGAGCATGCAAGATCACAAACAACACGGACATGATAGAATCATAAAGACAAAACCATTAATCAAACCAACATAATAATCTCAATATCCATCGGATCCCCACAAACACAACATGCATGATTAAAAATAGATTAGATCTTGATCATGAATGGAGTTGACAAGATCTATACATGAAAGCACAAAGGAGGAGATACAACCATCTAGCTACTACATGGACCCATAGTCCAAGGTGGAACTACTCACGCATCATACCAGAGAGAAGGCCTCCGAGATGATCTCCCCTCTGGGTAGGGTTCCAGGAAGAAATTCAGATCCCCCTCGATCTAGGGACGATGCTGGCGGAGGCTACAAAAGGTTTCGTGGAGATTTGATCGGGTGCTTAGGGTTTATGCATTGGGGGCTTCTTATAGGCGAAGGGGGAGGCCGAGGAGGCGACCAGGAGGGCCAAACCCTAGCCAGGCGCGAGGCAGGTCCCACCCGCGCCTGGGGGGTCTGGCTGCCCTGGCCCGCTTCCTCATCTCCCCTCTGGACTTCTTGTTCACCACGGAAACAAATTGACTTTGACATTTGTCCCGTCCAATTCCGAGAATATTTCTTTACTAACTTTTCTGAAACCAAAAACAACAGAAAACATGCATCTGGCACTGTTGCAACTTGTTAGTAGGTTAGTACCAGAAAACACGGAAAAAGCACCGCAAAGTGTATACAAGTAAAGCAAAGTAGATACTAAACAAGCATGTAGCATCAAAAATTATAGATTTGTTTCCAACATATCAGTTGACTGTAAAGCCTGTTGGGAGACCCCAAGAGCAAGGTGTGATGAGCACAACAACAAGTTTTTCCCTCAGTTATGAAACCAAGGTTATCAAACCAGTACGAGTAAGGAAACAACTTCCAAGGTGTTGCTAACAACTTGGAACCTACACAACACAACCACATAACTTTGCCCCAACTTACAATGAGGTTTTCAATCTCACCGGTTTGCTAAAAACAAATGATTAAACATATAGTGTGTAAGATAGTGATTTGCTGAAAGCAAACAGTAAACAATAGATGGAATATCAATGATAAAGATTGGACCGGGGTCCACAGTTCACTAGAGGTGTTCTCCTTAAGATAGATAACATGCTGGGTGAACAAATTACAGTGGGGCAATTGACTCCTACGAGATTTGATTGGGCATTACATAATAATACATACACCATAATCCAATTGCATCTATGACTAATAATACACCTTCAGGTGATCATCCAAACCCCTTCCAGTATTAAGTTGAATGAAATAGATAATTGCATTAAGCATTGTGTGTAAAGTAAACAATACAATTGCCCCATGGACAAAGGATTGCTATTTTCTCCCTAGTAGTGACAACACATCTACAGCCTTAGAGATTTCTGTCAATTCCCCAGATTACTAGAGGCATGAACCTACTATCAATCATAAACACTCCCTCTTGGAGTTGCAAGCATCTACTTGTCCAAGATAGCTACTAACAACGGAGAGCATGCAAGATCACAAATAACATAGACATGGAATAATCAATCTGACATTGTATCTCAATATCCATCGGATCCCCATAAACACATGCATGATTACAAATAGATGATCTTGATCATGAATGGAGCTCACAAGATCTAAACATGATAGCACAAAGGAGGAGAAACAACCATCTAGCTACTGTATGGACCCATAGTCCAAGGTGGAACTACTCACACATCATACTGGAGGCTGGCATGGTGATGAAGAAGTCCTCCGGGATGATCTCTCCCTTCTGGCAGGGTGCTGGGAAGAGCTTCGGACCCCCATATAGGGATGGAGATGGCGGCTATGGACTGTTTCGTGCATATCTGATTGGGTGCTTAGGGTTTCTGCATCAGGGTGCTTTTATAGGCGAAGGGGCAAGGTCCGTGGGTGCCCGAGGGGACCACACCTAGGGCTGGTGCTCCCTAGGCCGTGCCGCCACCAGGTGTGGCTGCCTTGTGGTTCCCCTTCGTCTACCCTCCGAACTTCGTGTTCCTTCTGGTGAAATATCAACTTGGTATTTTGTCATGTTGATACGTCGTAAACATATCTATATTTTTTTATGTTCCATGCTTGTTTAGTATCCACTTTACTTTGCTTTGTCTACACTTTGAGGTATTTTTATACGTTTTCTGGGACTAACCTATTAACAAGATGCCTCAGTGCCACTTGCCTGTCTGTTGTTTTTGGTTCCAGAAAATCCAGAAAATGAATATTCTCGGAATTGGACGGGACAAAAGCCAAAGTCAATATTTCACCGAGGAGAACACGGAGCCAGAAGACGAGACGAAGGAGGGCCATGAGGGGCCCACACCCCCTGGCCGCGCGGAGAGGCCTGGCCCGTGCCTGGGGGGTCGGCCGCCTCGGGAACCCCCTCGGTCTCCCCCCTTCGCCTATAAGAAGCCCCTGATACCTATACCCTAAGTACCCGATAATATATCCACGAAATAGTTCGTAGCCGTCGCCACCATCATCCCTAGATCGGGGGGATCTGAAGCTCTTCCCGGCACCCTGCCGGAGGGGAGAGATCATCCCGGAGGCCTTCTTCATCACCATGCCAGCCTCCGGTATGATGTGTGTAGGGGTTCGTAGCATGGAAAACAAAATTTTTCTATCGCATACAAACAAACAAGCCAAGATCTATCTACTAGATTGTAGCAACGAGTAGATAGAGGAACTCACCCTCTAAGATTCCAAAGCGGTTAACGAGAGCAGATTCTCGTGGGTGATGTAGTCGTACACTTGCCGATCTCAAGATCGCGTAGACGATCCTTCCGGCGCTGCGTTCCGCAGCTTCATGATCGTTCACACGTTCGGTATTTTCGACGAAGACCTTCCTCTCCCTTGTTCCAAAGAAAATGAGGTTGTAGCACTCTCCTCGCGATTCCGCAGACAACTGGCGTGGTACCGGAAGTAGAGGGAGATCCGCAGGCTTCGCCTGGAGCGAGTATGGTGGAGTATGAGAGAGCTATTAGTGGTCTAGGGTTTAGACACACCAATTAGAAGGCTCTAAACCGAAGGCTAGGGCAATTAGAAGCTCTAAACCAAAACTGCTCTAAACCGGAGGCTTTGGCTAGGGTTTAGATTAGAGGATAGGAACTTGTGTGTCTAGAGGAGGAGGCCCTGCCCCTCCTCTTATAGGTGGAGGAGGGCCGGCGGCCAAGGGGAGGGAGGGGAGTCCCTTCCCAACTCGGCCTAGGTGGTGCGCCGGCTTGGAGAGGAGGGACTGCTCCCCAAGTCGGTTTCAACCTCCTCTTTCCTCTTTCCCTCACTTTCCTGTTTTAGCGTTTGACTTTCAAACCGCCGTTTGACTTTTCAGTTTGGGATTCAATTTAATCCTTTATTTGGAACAGCGAGAACACTTATTACATGATGCAATCATTCCAATATGTAATGACACATTCATGTACCCTTCCTCCGAGTGCCGGACATTCCGAAACCTTCTAGAACATTCCCGATGAAAACACCGGAATCATTCCCGAACTCCGAAACGGGACTTTCCTTATATGAATCTTATTCTCCGGACCATTCCGGATCACCTCGTGATATCCCGGATCCCATCCGAGACTCCGAACAACATTCGGTCTCTTTCTCATAATACCATAACTACTCAAACAACGTCGAATCCTTAAGTGTGTCTCCCTATGGTTCGTGAATTATGCGGACATGATCGAGACACTTCTCCGAACAATAACCAATAGAGGAATCTGGAAATTCATATGGCTCCCACATATTTCTACGATTACTTTGCGATCGAATGAACCACTTACATACGATACCAATTTCCCTTTGTCTCACGATAGTTTACTTATCCGAGGTTATGATCGTCGGTATCTCTGCATACCTAGTTCAACCTCGTTACCGATAAGTACTCTTTTCTCGTTCATGTGGTATGTGATCCCTTGTGAGCCAGTCACATGCTTGCAAGCTAATTGGATGACATTCCACCGAGAGGGCCCAGAGTATATCTATCCGTCATATGGATGGACAAATCCCACTCTTGATCCATGTGTTTCAAGCAATACTTTCCGAACACTCAATGCCACCTTTATAGCCACCCAGTTACGGTGTGGTGTTTGATGTCATCAAAGCATCCATCCGGTAAAGGTGATATGCATGATCTCATGGTCGAAGGAATCATGTTACTATGTATCAGAAAGCATATAGCAATTGAACTATTGAAATGACTTGATATTTATGCTACGCTTATCTATAGGAGTATGTCCATCACATCTTCTCCTAATGATATGATCCTGTTATTAATAACATCTCTATGTTCATGATCAGGAAACCATGATCATATATTAACCAACAAGCTAGTTTAACAAGAGGCTTTACTAGGGACTCTTATTTTTAGTTTACAAATCACACAAGTATTAATGTTTCCGGTTAATACAATTATAGCACGGTATGTAAACATTTATCATAAGTGTGAAGATATGATAATAACCACTTTATTATTGCCTCTTGGGCATATCTCCAACAGTCTCCCACTTGCACTAGAGTCAATAATCTAGTTTCAAACCTTTGTGTATTCAACACCTATGGCTTTCCGGTGTTGTATGTACACGATTGCTAGTGGTCAACTGATCTCCGGATCTGACACTTCCAGGTCGGTGTGTAATTGCATGTCTTTGCATCTCTACGCATCACTCATTCTCTAATGAGATGGCTTTGTATAAATTTGGTCCTTTGGTGAGACCTTTAGTTCTTTGGGGTTAAAACATGTTGATAATATTGTCGAACAATATATCTTCATAGTATTATCCCGCTATGAACTACACCTAGTTTGATAACAAACTACTTGACCCAAATGCCCTCTTTAGCTTCTATTATAGCAGTCATATACTTAGCCTTTTGTTGTAGTATCTGTCACAATGTATTAACTTTGGAACTCATCCAAATCCATTATGGAACTCACTTTCCATTATATTGTGCCACCTCTAGTTTAGATTGAGATAAACTTAATTTGTACTTTGCGACAAAGCTAGTATCAATGTAGTACTTTTACAATGAACTAACCATCTATTTGTCACTTCTACAAATATTATACTCTTAGTTCTTCCAAAAGATCATAAGAATATCCTTACTATTGTCCAATGATCATCTTACGAATCATTCTGGTATATGCTCACAACATTTAGAGCATAGGACATATCTGGATTTGTACATATCACAGTATGATTGATATAAATACTCTTTGTGATTTCATACATCAAGTATCAATCTATACTTGATTATTTGTTTCACTTTACCAAATGTCAATACACTTGAATATATCATCAACATTGAACTCATTCAATCCTTTCTGTGCGACAAGAACCTCTCTTGTAGTTTCTATATTGAACTCATTCAATATCTTGTCTATGTACTTCTGGCACAACCATATTAGCGTCTATTGATGCCAAATGTTTGGGTTTTGCCTAAGTCTTTCATCGGGATGAAATTCTTAATATGTGTTAATAAAATATACATCATTTCCAATCAACAATATGTCTTCCACATAACGTATTAGAAATATGTCTTAGCACTCCCACTTAATTTCTTGCAAATGCAAGCATCTTCATTGTCTCTGATGAATTTAAACTCTTTTAACAATTTCATCATTGTGAAGATTCCAACTCCGCGATGCTTACTTCAACCATTGAAGTTTGCATGTGCTTTTAGCATCCTTTGAATTAACAAAACCCTATGGACCATGTTATTCACATGTCCTAGGTAACAATTCTATCAGAAGAACTTGTTTTGTTTATTCAACTACCATATAACAAAATTATATGTAGTGGTTGCTACATTAATCCGTCTAGACTAAATATCACTATGAAAGATCAAATCTTGTCATAGTCAATCCTTGAACATTTGTTGTGAACTCTTTCCCAACATGTCGACCATTTCATAGATGCAAAACATCCATGTCTATTTCTTTATAGATCCAAACACAACTGTAAGGTCTTACACCTTTTTCGAGGGTCCTTCAAGTTCAAAACTTGATTTCTCGTGTATGGAACTATCACGGATTTTATGGCTTCAAGCCATTTGAAGGAGTCAGGGCTCATCATCGCTTCTTTGCATGTGGTCGGATCATTATTGTCAAATAATGATTTAACTCTCAAATCTTGGTATTCGATTGTTCATCCGACCTACTTGTTTCAATAGGAACTTGGATCTCCGTGACCACAACCTTTGAGGTACGTGAGCCATGAGCATTGTTGCTACCTCCGGAACACTTTTCGGTGCTGCGCAACTTTGCACATATAGCTAAGGTTCTTTTAACCTTATCAAAGTTCTATTGTCCTCCCACTTAACTTTTCACGAAAAATTCCTTCTCAAAGAAACTTGACGTTCCAAGCGACAAACACTTTTGTCTCTGGTGTTTGTGGAGGAATACTTAACAGTTATTCAAAATATCATACAAAGACAGGTTCATCCGACTTTGGTTGCAAACATCTTTCTTATGCATAGCATACCAATGTTTAAGAAAGGACAACTTGGGTTTTATCCCAAACCATAACTTTATATGGTGTCATTTCAACGGATTATGATGGAGCTCTTTTCAGTGGAAAAACGGTAATCTCTAAAGCTTTTAATCTTTAAAATACAATGGCATTTTTATGAATTACACCTTCGATCTTACCATGTCAAACAAGGTTTAATTACATATCTCGAACGCTCCATACTCTTATGGTGTTTCGGGAAATGCAAATCCACGGAACGATTCCTTAAATCTTAGGTATTATGCTAAACTTGTAACTCAAATATCTTCCTTATTCTTGTTACAATGATTTTGCACTTCATCTTGAAAATCTTTGAACTTTTCAAATATTTCACACTTCATCCTTATTAAGTAAATATTCATATATTCACTCAAATTTTTGGAGAAAGCATATGAAGTTGAAATCCATCGCTCTTGACTACACATAATGGATTTCGTACAACAATATGTACAAGTTCCAATAAGCTAGTCATTCGTTCCCTTTTGGCCTATGAACGAAGTTTTAATTATCTCTAGGAAAGTTTCACAAGCGTCATTTGATCAAAATAAAATAGACTCCAAAATTCCATCCATATGGATTTTCTTCATGTTTTCTTTCCAATATAATTTAAACGGCGATGTCACTTCCTAAGTGATCTTTTAATCAATTTGTCTTTCGACATTTTTAGCACTAGTTTTATGGATGTGATTTCTCCAACGAGATTTGTGAATCATCCATATTTTATGGATTACGGCAATTATTTGAACAACCCTTTTGTTCTCATAATACCTGATAAAACAAATCTTGAAGGCAAGCTTCGATGTTTAACGAGCAACACAATAACCCTTTATTTGTTCTCGATAAATATCATCACATATTCTTTTGCTAGTTACTTAGGCCATTGTAGTTCATGAATTGTGTTGTTTCGTATGACGATTCACACCAACAAATTCAGTATCAAATACTTAAGAACCACATTGTTTAATAAGCAAAGAATATAGCCATAACATGTATATCATATATATACTTAAACTGAACAATTCTAGTCTTTTCTTTTCTGCCATATATTTATGAGATTCTCTTTCAGTATTTCCTTTTCTGTTTGAAAGAATCTATCAACATCAATAGTGGAGTCATACATATGACACATAATCCAAAGCATGTATAATTAAATACCAATGTCTTTGGACTTGCACTTTGAAGTAGATCACCATCATCAAATGTTTGGTGTTCTTCCAAATTCCTTTCTTTAGTAATCTCTTGGTGTAGTAAATATTTTACCTACATCAAATATTCACCCTTATCATGGAATTATCCATGATCAAGCTACTTTTAGCTTATAACGGTGAATCATGAGTATAATGTTGCTCTCCAAATCCTTTTGGACGATTAGGACAACTAGTGTCTCCAACCTTTTGCAAATTCTCATCAAACATGAGAACATCACTTTTGCCATATTATACTCTATCATGTTGCAACCAAAACTTCGTTTCAGATATCACAATATCTTCCACACATCATGGTTTCTGAAACAACTCTTTCAGATCCTAGATAACCTTGATATTAAGACAATCCTTTGAATATCAAGAATCATGGAGACAAACATGATACTCTAACACTTGGAATTGTCACTCTCATTTTAATACTAATTATTAAACTTCATGGAGTGACCATAACTTACTGAAAGTTTGCAATAGGACTTTTAAACTTTAGATTAACACTTCAAAACAATACGATACCAGTTCGTAAAGTAACTAACCAGAATTCTATAGTTTTATCATCTCAATTGTAACTAAGCACAAGGTGGTAAACGGATGCCAATGACTACAACAACTATGCAAATTCACTTTGATTTAGTTTATGATAAATTGAGTTCTAATTAATAATTAAATTAATCTAGGTGAACTCCCACTCAAAACAATATACCTCACATTGTTTTAGTGATCACACGAACCAAATCCACCACATCAAAACCGATCATCACGAGAGTTGATATAGCTTCAATGGCGAACAATCAACATGTTCATCATATCTACTATATGACTCATGCTCTACCTTTCGGTAATCCGTGTTCCTGAGGCCATGTCTATACATGCTAGGCTCGTCAAGATCAAACCTTAGTTTCCGCATGAGCAAATCTGGCTTGCTCACGTTGTATACACTTATAGAATCTAACACACCCGATCATCACGTGGTGCTTCGAAACAACAAGCTTTAGCAACGGTGCTAACTAAGGGTGAACACTTTATGACTTGAAATTCATGTGCATGAGGGATCATCTTATAATGCTACCGTTGTCTACTAAGCAATACAAGATGGATAAAGGATTAACATCACATGCAATTCATAATATGTGATATGATATGGCCTTTCTTCTTTGTGCTTCCGATCTCCATCTTCTAGCACGAACATGATCTCCATCATCACCGACAATGCATCAAGGTCAATGATGCTTCTCCATGGTTGTCGTCCACCGGCTTCAACTATTACAACTACTTTGAATAGACACGCGGGTCTTAACAGAAATTAAAGACAACCATATGGCTCCTGCCGGTTGCCGACTTACAATAAGGAACATTGCATACATCATATATAATCACAATCTTGGCCATATCACATCACTGCACACCCCTGCAAAACAAAGTTAGACGCCTCTAATTTTCTTTGCATGTTTTACGTGGTTTGGGGCTTTCAATAAGTGTCTTTCTAACTTACGAACAAGAACCACAACATTGATACTAGTATTGTCAATCACCCATTGTAAATTGGATCTTAAGTATGCTAGGAGAAACAGGCACCCGCAAAGCCACTTATGCAATACAAGTTGCATGTCAAGCGTGGAGCAAGTCTCATGAACGATGTCATGTAAGGTTAGCCCGGGCCGCTTCATCCCAACATACCGCAAGATGCAAAGTACACAAGAATCAATTGATAATAAAAGCATCAACGCCCACAATGACCATTGTGTTCTACTCGTGCAAACAGATCTACATATAGACACGGCTCTGATACCACTGTAGGGGTTCGTAGCATGGAAAACAAAAATTTTCTATCGCATACAAACAAACAAGCCAAGTTCTATCTACTAGATTGTAGCAACGAGTAGATAGAGGAACTCACCCTCGAAGATTCCAAAGCGGTTAACGAGAGCAGATTCTCGTGGGTGATGTAGTCGTACACTTGCCGATCTCAAGATCGCGTAGACGATCCTTCCGGCGCTGCATTCCGGCAGCGCTTCCGCAGTCGGTCACACGTTCGGTACTCGACGAAGACCTTCCTCTCCCTTGTTCCAAAGAAAATGGAGGTTGTAGCACTCTCCTCGCGATTCCTAGAAGACAACGTGGTACCTAAGTAGAGGGAGATCCCGAGGCTTCGCCTAAGCCGGAGCGAGTATGGTGGAGTATGAGAGCTATTAGTGGTCTAGGGTTTAGACACACCAATTAGAAGGCTCTAAACCGAAGGCTAGGGCAATTAGAAGCTCTAAACCAAAACTGCTCTAAACCGGAGGCTTTGGCTAGGGTTTAGATTAGAGGATAGGAACTTGTGTGTCTAGAGGAGGAGGCCCTGCCCCTCCTCTTATAGGTGGAGGAGGGCCGGCGGCCAAGGGGAGGGAGGGGAGTCCCTTCCCAACTCGGCCTAGGTGGTGCGCCGGCTTGGAGAGGAGGGACTGCTCCCCAAGTCGGTTTCAACCTCCTCTTTCCTCTTTCCCTCACTTTCCTGTTTTAGCCGTTTGACTTTCAAACTGGCCGTTTGACTTTTCAGTTTGGGATTCAATTTAATCCTTTATTTGGAACAGCGAGAACACTTAGTACATGATGCAATCATTCCAATATGTAATGACACATTCATGTACCCCTTCCTCCGAGTGCCGGACATTCCGAACCTTCTAGAACATTCCGATGAAAACACGGAATCATTCCCGAACTCAAACGGGACTTTCCTTATATGAATCTTATTCTCCGGACCATTCCGGATCACCTCGTGATATCCCGGATCCCATCCGAGACTCCGAACAACATTCGGTCTCTTTCTCATAATACCATAACTACTCAAACAATGTCGAATCCTTAAGTGTGTCTCCCTATGGTTCGTGAATTATGCGGACATGATCGAGACACTTCTCCGAACAATAACCAATAGAGGAATCTGGAAATTCATATGGCTCCCACATATTTCTACGATTACTTTGCGATCGAATGAACCACTTACATACGATACCAATTTCCCTTTGTCTCACGATAGTTTACTTATCCGAGGTTATGATCGTCGGTATCTCTGCATACCTAGTTCAACCTCGTTACCGATAAGTACTCTTTTCTCGTTCATGTGGTATGTGATCCCTTGTGAGCCAGTCACATGCTTGCAAGCTAATTGGATGACATTCCACCGAGAGGGCCCAGAGTATATCTATCCGTCATATGGATGGACAAATCCCACTCTTGATCCATGTGTTTCAAGCAATACTTTCCGAACACTCAATGCCACCTTTATAGCCACCCAGTTACGGTGTGGTGTTTGATGTCATCAAAGCATCCATCCGGTAAAGGTGATATGCATGATCTCATGGTCGAAGGAATCATGTTACTATGTATCAGAAAGCATATAGAAATTGAACTATTGAAATGACTTGATCTTTATGCTACGCTTATATATAGGAGTATGTCCATCACATCATTATCCTAATGATATGATCCTTTTGTTAATAACATCTCTATGTTCATGATCAGGAAACCATGATCATATATTAACCAACAAGCTAGTTTAACAAGAGGCTTTACTAGGGACTCTTATTTTTAGTTTACAAATCACACAAGTATTAATGTTTCCGGTTAATACAATTATAGCATGGTATGTAAACATTTATCATAAGTGTGAAGATATGATAATAACCACTTTATTATTGCCTCTTGGGCATATCTCCAACAATGTGTGAGTAGTTCCACCTTGGAATATGGGTCCATACAGTAGCTAGATGGTTGTTTTTCCTCCTTTGTGCTACCATGTTTAGATCTTGTGAGCTCTATTCATGATCAAGATCATCTATTTGTAATCATGCATGTTGTGTTTGCGAGGATCCGGTGGATATTGAGATTACTATGTCAGATTGATTACTGATTCTATCTTATTGATTCTATCATGTCTGTGTTGTTTGAGATCTTGCATGCTCTCCTTTTCTAGTAGCTATCTTGGCCAAGTAGATGCTAGTGACTCCAAGAGGGAGTATTTATGCTCGATAGTGGGTTCATGCCTCTATTGAATCTGGGGAAGTGACAGAAATCTCTAAGGTTGTAGATGTGTTGTTGCTACTAGGGAGAAAACAACAATATCTTGTTCATGGAACAATTAAATTGTTTACTTTACACACATTGCTTAAATCAGTTATCTGTTGCTTGCAACTTAATACTGGAGGGGGTTCGGATGATAACCTGAAGGTGGATTACTAGTCATAGATGCATTTGGATGGCAGTCTATGTATATTGTTGTAATGCCTAATCGAATCTCATAGGATCATGAATGTCTAGTATTGCATTGTTATGCCTTGCTCTGTCCTGTCAATTGCCCCACTGTAATTTCTTTACCCAGCATGTCTTGTTGTTTATCTTAAGGAGAACACCTTTAGTGAACCGTGGACCCCGGTCCAATCTTTACCATTGATACATCTTCCATTGTTACTGTTTACTTTCTGCAAGCAATCATTACCTTCCACACCATATGTTTAATCCTTTGTTTTCAGCAAACCAGTGAGATTGACAACCCCACTGTTCGTTGGGGCAAAGTCTTGAGTTTGTGTTGTGTAGATTTCCAAGTTGTTAGCAACACCTTGGAGTCATTTCCTTCCTCCTACTGGTTCGATAACCTTGGTTTCTTACTGAGGGAAAACTTATTGCTGTACTCATCATACCTTCCTCTTGGGGTTTCCCAACGAAGATCTACAGTGATATGAGCCGCATCACCCGTCCAATTCCGAGAATATTTCCATACTAGCTTTTCTGAAACCAAAAACAGCAAAAAACAGGTAATTGGCACTGCGGCATCTTGTTAATATATTAGTCCCAGAAAATGTATAAAAATACCTCAAAGTGTAGACAAAAGATAAGAAATCGATACAAAACAAGCATGGAGCATCAAAAATTATATATATGTTTACAACGTATCAAGCATCCCCAAGCTTAACTCATGCTTGTCCTCGAGTAGGTAAGTGATAAAAAGAATAATTTTTGAGGTTACATGCACCAACACAATCTTGATCAAAATATTTGTAAAGAATCGATAGCTGGGATCAAAGTACTCTAAACATGAGTATGAAAGATGTAGTTCTAACAATAAGACATAGCAACTACTCCCTCCGTTTGGAAATATAAGATGTTTTAGGTTTGTGAATGAGATGTATCTAGACACCTTTTAGTGTATAGGTTCAATGAACCTATACACTAAAAGGTGTCTAGATACATCTCCTTCACAAACCTTAAACATCTTATATTTCTAAACGGAGGGAGTATGTTGTAACATGAAAATGTACAAACAAAGATCATGAATAACAATGCATTGAAATACGTTCGTTTATTTCACATATAGAAAACATATCAAGAGTGGTATTCAGCTTGTCCTTCATGGAATAGTAAAACATAAATGCATAGGACACCTTCAAAGTTCATAAGGGTGACTAGATACAAATAGTTTAAAAACAAGGAATATCAACATTATGAATCAATCGATAAGTTTGGGGACAATGCACATTAAACTAAGAATAACAACTTTGCTCTCCTAGTTGGTGCATAAAGATGGAAGATGGAGACTCAACATAAAAATAAAAGAAAGACCCTTCATAGAGGAAGTAGGTATTTAAATTTTCATAAAGAGCTTCCAAAAATTATGGTACTTATTATATTTTAGCTCTCATTACCTCTATCATACGCATCTTGAAGTGATTAAGGTTAAACTGAAACAAATATGAAGTATATGCTTGACAAATCATAAGTTGCCAATCTCATATCCCTTGAGTACGAGGGTCGTTCCTCATGCTACTCAACTTTAGTCACAAGCAAGTTCTTGTCATTGTAAGTATATGTGTATCATAGAGAACCACCAACGGGGTAACCCTTGCCCCATGACACAAGAGCTATCTCATATCAAAATGACAAGGCAACAAACAGTGAGCATCTCAACGATCTTTTTATTTACCATGAGCATGGTGCTTCTTTTTATATATATATATTTTTCTATATTTTTTTTCTGAAGATGCTTCATAGATTGATCACTATGGTGATGTTGCAAGTTTCCACCATGATTAGGCATGGCTTAGGCTAGTCGCCCGGGCGTTTCTCTAACACATATATAATACTCCATGAACTTAGAAGCTCCCCTTTTATTTCACACCACCGACATCCATAAACAAAAGATCATGATATCAACTGGATAATATTTACAAGTGTTGAAAGCGTTCCCTATGACAACATGGTTCTATTAATTCCCAACTTATAAGTGCAAGCATATAACAACATAGATGACACAATGGTTCAAGTATATTTGGTGCAAGAAATAAAGTGTGCCATCAAGTTTGTAAGAGCTTTAATCGCTAATTTTCACATAACAAGTTTAATTTGGAAGATAGATAAAAAATGAATATACTTGGAATGGTGTAACACACCATACATAGGAATTTATAGTGGACTCTTTGGAATAACTTGGTTTTGGGGAGTTGGATGCATGAGTAGAGTTTACTCAGTACAAGTGGAGGCTAGCAAAAGACTGGGAGCGACCAACTAAGAGAGCAATAATGGCCATAATCATGCAAAGCGACAAAACATTATTAATTAAAGCATAAAGTGGTATCACAAGTTAAAAACTGAATGATAATAGAGGATAAGGTGACTGGTTCATAGTCTTAACATGGTGTAATCATGTGCCAAGTCTACCCAAATAAAGCATCAAAGGAGAATACCACAATATTATGCTTTTGTATGCTAAAACAACGCATGATTCTTTCAAGGCCATTAAGAAATATCAATTGTTTGGAACAATTTATGCTACAACAATAATCACTAAGCATAAGGTAAAAGCAACATCTAGCATGAAATGATAAAGTCTAATCCATAGTCAAAACAAGCTCCTTTTTGTACCACTTAAGCATAAAGCTTTCTACTCTTCTCCAACACCAATCAACTTATTTGAAACAAAGAATGAATGCAGGGGTCCAACTAATTTATTCAAGCAAACCAAACAAAATAAAACCAAAAACAAAAACAAAGACGCTCCAAGAACAACACAAAAGTGCATGAAGCGATAAAAATAAAGTGTTTTGAAAGAAAACTTGAGATAAAAAGAAACCGATAAGAGGCAAATGCAAATAATGGCAGAAATCTGTCAAAACAGACCAACAGGTATACCCTAATTTTTTCGAAGACCTTCTGTTGCTCAAATCGAAAAGTGTTAAACTAATGAAAGTTATATAATAACCTGGGGCATATGCTCAAAAATTACAGCTCAATCCGACATACAGTGATTTTTCACTAATTTTATAGTGAAGCACAGAAATCTGTTTCGGGACACCAACTTCCCCAAATCTTACTTCTCTCTCATTAGAGGTTATTCTTGGCACAAAAACCACACAAAAAGGATAAGGATAGGTTATTACAGAATTAATAACTTCCAAGACTCAATAAAAGAAAAACTTACTGAAATTTGGGTTATCTCCCAATTAGTACTTTTCTTTAACGCCTTTAAGTTAGGCATAGGAAGCAGGAATCAAGTATTTTCGAATGAACAAGCATTAAGATCAATTCCAGAAATTTCTTAAACAAGGCATGGTATCTTATCCAAATAATTTCTAGAGGATACTCTCTCAATACTCTTGGGGTTCACTATTTTCATCAAACGGGTTTTCAGGAACAATCCAATCAAAATTCTTTTCCAAAACTTCATGCATTACTACAAATTTAAAAGGTATTGGTATTTTAATTTCCTCTCCCTTTTTGGGTTTGGTTTTGTCCAACTTTTCTAGTGTACCCATAACATCTACACATGAGCCTAGCATATTAAAACAATCAAAGACCTTTCTAGCTTCTTTAGCAACATCATTGAATTCCTTAAGCAAAGTTTCTAGAATAAAATCTCTCTTTTTAGTATCCTAAATATCTTTAAGTTTAAGAAACATTACTTGTATCATGGGGTTAAGGTTAACAAACCTAGCCTCCAACATGTGAAGTAAAGAAGCCTCAGCAATTTCATAGTTTGGAGCAAGTTCTGCTAAGGATCTAACCTCAATATCCGCAAGCTTACTAACATGATTAAAGAATTATTCAATATTATATTTCCCAATTATAGAGCCACTTCCTATTGAAAGGTCTTTCAGGGTGAACTTGGGCATCAACATGGTGAGCTAATAACAAGGTAACAATTAAAGGAAGAACTATTTTTTTGTGTGTTTTTGATAAGAAAAAGCAAACCAAATAAAAATATTTTTTGTATTTTTGATAAAAAGAAACAAGAAAAAGAAACTAAGCAAAACAAAAAAAAGTAAAGAGATTGGTTGTGAGAGACTCCCCTTGCAATAATCTTCTTTCTCCCTAAAAGGTGACTAACGAGGAGGAAGAGATTTAAGCTGTCCTTAACACCCCGACAATGGCGCCAGAAAATCTTGATGTGGCTCGGTTGACTGTAGAGCCTGTTGGGAGACCCCGAGAGCAAGGTGTGATGAGCACAACAACAAGTTTTCCCTCAGTTATGAAACCAAGGTTATAGAACCAGTAGGAGTAAGGAAATAACTTCCAACGTGTTGCTAACAACTTGGAACCTGCACAACACAACCACCGAACTTTGCCCCAACTTACAGTGAGGTTGTCAATCTCACCGGTTTGCTGAAAACAAAGGATTAAATGTATAGTGTGGAAGATAGTGATTTGCTGAAAGTAAACAGTAACAGTAGATGGAATATCAATGATAAAGATTGGACCGGGGTCCACAGTTCACTAGAGGTGTTCTCCTTAAGATAGATAACATGTTGGGTGAACAAATTACAACAGGGCAATTGACAGATTGAGAAAGCATAACAATGCATATAGTAGACATCTTGACTCCTACGAGATTTGATTGGGCATTACAACATAATACATAGACCGTAATCCAACTGCATCTATGACTAATAATCCACCTTCAGGTTATCATCCGAACCTCTTCCAGTATTAAGTTGCAAGCAACAGATAATTGCATTAAGAAATGTGTGTAAAGTAAACAATATAATTGCGCAATGGACAAAGGATTGTTGTTTTCTCTCTAGTAGTGACAACACATCTACAACCTTAGAGATTTCTGTCACTTCCCTAGATTACTAGAGGCATGAACCTACTATCGAGCATAAATACTCCCTCTTGGAGTTGCAAGCATCTACTTGGCCAAGATAGCTACTAACAACGGAGAGCATACAAGATCACAAATAACATATACATGATAGAATCAATAATCAATCTGACATAGTATCTCAATATTCATCGGATCCCCATAAACACAACATGTATGATTACAAATAGATGATCTTGATCATGAACAGAGCTCACAAGATCTAAACATGATAGCAAAAAGGAGGAGAAACAACCATCTAGCTACTGTATGGACCCATAGTCCAAGGGTGAACTACTCACGCATCACTCCGGAGGCTAGCATGGTGATGAAGGCCTCCGGGATGATCTCTCCCCTCCGGCAAGGTGCTGGGAAGAGCTTTGGATCCCCTGATCTAGGGATGGAGATGGCGACGACTACAAACTATTTCATGGAGATCTGATCGGGTGCTTAGGGTTTCTGCATCGGAGTGCTTTTATAGGCGAAGGGGCAAGGTCGGTGGGCGCCCGAGGGGCCCACACCTAGGGCTGCCCCCTAGGACGCGCTGCCACCAGGTGTGGCTGCCTCGTAGCTCCCCTTCGGCTACCCTTCGGACTCCGTGTTACTTCTGGTATAATATCAACTTGGGCTTTTGTCCCATCCAATTCCGAGAATATTTCCCTACTAGATTTTCTGAAACCAAAAACAACAGAAAACAGGCAACTGGCACTGCGGCATCTTGTTAATAGGTAAGTCCCAGGAAATGTATAAAAATACCTCAAAGTGTATACAAAACATAAGAAAGTCGATACAAAACAAGCATGGAGAATCAAAAATTATAGATAGGTTTACAACGTATCAACAAGCTCAAGGCCATGGGTACATCACTCTCCTTTCATGATGATGGAACTTCATAGAGGATGACTCGTTTTCAAGTGGGGGGAGATGATGCATCCCAACATATGGCAAACATAATTGGTCCACATCATGCTACACTAACCATTCCCACAAAGGTGAATGTGTTCCATATCTCGCCCTCCTTTGGTTATCATGTGAATGGGATCCTACTTGAGACAAGTGCCAATGATATGACCAGGACACCAAGAGGAGAAGGAAATGATAGCACATGATACAAAATGCCCGAGTAGGAAGCATGGAAGAGAAGACGAAAGAAGGGAGAATACGACGCTAGCTCCGACACCATCGGCCCCACCGCCAAACCAAACCGGCGACCGTCGAAACCAGCACCAGCACCCCAAACTGGCTAAGGCTGAAACCATCCTGGCCCCCGCCAAAACAAGAACCGACACCCATTTTGGCCCGTCGAACCTATCGCCGAGTCAATCCGGCCCCGCCGAACTTGTCGCCAAAAACGCTAGTATGTGCACTTTTAGGGTTTGATGCCTAGAATATTCCCCCTACCTACCCCCTTCGCTCCTAATACTATAAATTGCCCCCTTGTGGCTCAGATCTGATTGGAATTGAAGATGAATGAAGGCTTGTGCCTAACCCCAGATGGGAACCCCTCTCTATAGTTAATCTATGAGTTGTATAAGGCCTTGGAGTTCGGTGTTCGTCTCCAAGTCATCAAGACCATCCTCAAGTGTTTGGTTTCTCCCATCATGTATTCTAGTAGTGCTAGGTGATCTCTCCCCTTTGGGATTCTACTTGGTTGCTACTCTCTCCTTTGATTGGGATTCTATCATATCTCCTATGGTGATTCTACCTCACAGTCTCTCGCCCAGGATTCTATTGGATTGGTTGTTCGAACCAACGAGAGCAAATCTAATTGGGTGTGTTTGCGTGCATTTGTATCTTTAACTTGCATTTGTGTTGGGTTATCGTGTTTTCCCTCACTCCCCGCCTCAAATCTGTGAAGATCGGGCCACCCTAGGGTCAATCCTAAAAGGGATCCCGTATCATATGATTACTTGCAAACTAATCCTTTGTGGCAACGTTCGTCGTGGTATCACCATCCTCCGCAACAGCAGTTGCTTTCGGTTCCACTACCATCACCACCACAACAAACTTTGGCACCACTTCATACCGATGGCCTTTTCGTCTATGATCCGTGTGGCTCTCCTATCTCAGATAATGTATACCACAACGGATTCCTAGGGATGGATGCTTACTTGGGTTACAATGGTACTAGTGTAGGGCAATCTTCCATCCAAACGGATGGATGGTTCTATGCAACTCCAGAGTACCCTTATAGCTGACAAGATGGGGATATTGATGCAAAATATGGAGAAATTCGCTAGATGCTAGCTTGTTTGCGCTTCCATTAAGTGCTATATCAAAGTAAAGGCTAGATATATTTCCATTAAGTAATTTATCCTTTTTAAGGCAACAATAATTCATGTTTGATGTTTTAGGTCTTATTCCAAGATTTTTTCATATGTATTACCATTACATCTCTGTATTGATGTGTTTATATTATACAAAATAGTCAAAAAAAACTATTTTTGAAATGTTTCATGGCGAGTATAATGTTATAGGGAATGGATTTTAATACCCTCTTGCGATATTGTGAGTGAAACATTATTAATTATAAAAAAGACATGAGTTGTACTTATTAGAATGACCGAAAGACACAGTCCAACCTTCGAATCAGATATGAGCATTAATTACTTATTTTTGTTACACAAGACTACCAAAAACAATACCAATCCATTAATATATTCACATAAATAAATTGTTTTCTATGCAGAAACAATCGCGCTTATTGATGTATAAGAAAATTAAAGCAACAACAACCATAAACGATTGAAAATAAGACCGAATACATATCTTGGAACTCCACTAATAACAAAAGAAGAACGTTTATGTACCAATCGAGTCGGAGGCCAAGATTCCATCAAAAGGTCGTGTCGAGAGATGCTTTATGCATGATGCTAGTTATTTGTGTTAGTCTCTTGTTAGAGAATCTCCACTCGTCTGCCATACGGCGTCCGATGTGGCCATTTTTTGGCATGTATGGGGGTGCCAGATAGATCATAGGAATGAAAGGCTTCGGTTCCCAGTCATGGCCCTCATAACACAAGTAAATTTTTATTTTTGTAATACATAAATTCGAATAACATGCAAAATACATTAAAATAACTAGTCATATTCCTGCCTAGGCCTATAGTAGGCGTCTTTATAGTCATCCTCGTTGTCGCTCGGCGCACACCACAATGGGAGCCTACCAAGTACTCTGGGAGGCACGTGTGCCTATGATCACGCACGCGTCGGTGATCGCTGGTTGCATCCCTGGTCATCGTCTCCATGATGCGCTAGGTAGGCCTGCTCGTCCTTCTCCCACCAGGCATGGGCAGAGTCCAGCTCAGGTATGGGCATGTGTTCCAAGGAGGCTTGAATGGCAACGCGCTGGCCTAGATAGTCCTCTGGCTCGCCGGCGAGCCTGAGCTGGTGCACGACTAGGGTGTATTCTGAAGGCACCTGCCAATTGCCCGGCCTCGGCTGCTCAAGGCAAAGATGAAAATGAGAGGCAAGGGCTCTCGAATGGTGACGACATCGCGGCTGCTCTCGCCCTTCTTCGACGGCAATCGATGAAAGTGCGGGTAGCGCGGGCGTGTGTAACCTCCCGTCATGATGTGGGCCATCACGTCCTGGAGGGTCCTGGCACCCCATCTTAGCCGCTGGCCGGCATCATTGTTATTCACAGGAGGCGGGTCATCCCCTTATTAGCTTGCGAGATCCATATCCTATCGATTAACAAAGAAGACATCCCAATTGGCATCGTTGTTGGTATCCCATTGGGGGTCCATCTGCTGCATTAGCGTGAGCTCGTTGTAGTATTGGTTTGTGATGGAGGTCTGGTGAGCCGCCCCAACCGGCACAGGAGCGAAAGGAACGCCGCCGATGCTTAGACTCTAATCGGGGGTGACATGGGCATGACCTGTCGGGTCTCTATTATCAGTATACCTGGTACAGATAAGGACAAGGCGCATAAGGAGCCAAAGGTCTTGGGAGCATCCAAAACCCAGGAACCAGACATGGGAAACAAGGCAAAGTCCAAGATGTACCCGACATAGTCATAGACTTATCCTTTATTTAGTAACCGAGCCGGATTGGACTCTGAGACCTAGCCTCTCATATAAAGGCTAGGAGGAGCCAACGAGGAGGGCACCTTAACCTTTGATTCATACAAAACCATTGTAAACTAGAGCGCATCTAGCAATCCGGGGACTTTTTACTCTCCATCAATAAAATCAAACAACAGGAAGTAGGGTTTCCTCTACGAGGGCCTGAACCTGGGTAAATATCGCCTCCCTTGTTTGTCTGATAAGCCGATGAAATCACCATCGCAACCCTTTTCCTTGAAACCCAAGTCCATAACATTGGACATTGCCAATTTTACCCCTCGTTAATTGGCATCGTGTGTGGAAATATAGGCGTCAGAGTCATGAATTCGGTGGCTCCCTCTTCATCAAGCATTCATCCCATCGAATCGATGAAGACGACCTTTATGACAGCCAACCTTGGTATCGCATATGAAAGTGCGCTTGTCGAGTTCCTCCGTGAGCACTAGGAAATCTTCGCCTGGTGTTCAGCGGACATGCTAGGTATTCCCAGGGAACTCACCGATCATGCACTAAACATATACCTCGACACCAAGCCAGTCAAATAGTCACTTAACCGTTTCACGGAGCCAAAGCACAAAGCCATAGGTAGAGAGCTGCATCAGCTCCTCGAAGCCAAGTTCATACGAGAGATCAAGAGGGCAACCTAGGTAGCCAATCCTGAGACTTCACCGCACTAAATAAGCACTGTCCAAAGGATAACTTCCTTTCCCGTGAATCTATCAAATCATTGACTCAACCGCGGGGTGCGAGCTTCTTTCCTTTTTGGATGCTTATTCTATTTACAACAAGATCAGGATGATGACTGAAGATCAAGATAAAACAACATTTATCACACCTTATGGTGTATTTTTCTATGAGACGATGCCCCTCGGGATGAAAACACATGTGCTATGTACGAGCGAATGATGCAGAACTGCCTTGGGAGCAAATTGGCAAGAATGTCCAGGTCTATATCGATAATGTCGTGATCATGACAAAGCAAGCGTCGACTTTCATTAACAATCTCCGCGATACTTTCGACAACCTCGACCGATACTGCATCAAGCTTAATCCAACAAAGTGCTCCTTTGGAGTCCCTGCGGGGCAACTAATCGGGTACCTAGGGTCAGCAAGGGGAATTGAGGGTAACCCCGAAAGAACTCAAGCGATCCTGAAGATGAAAAATCCCACAAACTTAAGAGGTGTCGAACAACTAGCTGGGCGTGTTGCAGCACTAAGCCGATTCATAGCTCGGTTGGGCGAAGAAGCGTTACCTTTCTATGCACTTCTGAAAAGTCTGATACTTTCGAGTGGACCGATGAATCACAGAGAGCCTTTGAAGATCTCAAGTAAACATTATCAACGTCACCTGTGCCGTTTACACCCAAAGAAACAGAACCACTACTGTTGTATATCGCCGCCACCAACCAACAACACAATGCTGGACGTCGAGCTACCGAGGAAGGAAAAACCCCACGGAGTCCAGCGACCGGTCTACTCCATCAGTGAAGTGCTCTCTCTGTCCAAACAACGTTACCCACACTACCATAAGCTAACATATGACATCTTCATGACAGCGCGTAAACTGCGCCACTACTTCCAGGAGCACCCGATAGTAGTGGTCAATGAGGCCCCTCTATCCAACATGTTCAACAACCCTGAGGCAACAGGGCGTGTCTCCCTTTGGGGAATCGAGCTTCCCCTCGGGACATCACATACGATAAGCGCAAAACTATAAATTCGCAGGTACTACCTAACTTCATAATAGAGTGGATGGGACTCCAAAGCGTGGGTACTCCAGATTTATCTCGTCGCACAACAAGAGATGAACAAGCATGACAACATCAATGATAACATGATCGCGTACCGCATCATCTACGACGTCATGGATTGAAATTTTGACGGATGCAAGGTCTCCCACATTAGGAGAGGGCAACGAGGAAGCTGGCAATTTGGCTAACATGGGGTCCCTCTGTTTTCCTACGCCACCTGGATAAATTTGGGCGGAAATTAGTGAGTGCTCCATCAAATTCAAAAATATCCACTAATGCTACGAAGCCAAAGACATGCAAGGAGGATAAGCCACAAGCTGACTTAGGGGCTGCACCAGCTCTAACCCTGAGCCACAAGCACCAGCAGACGAGGAAAAACCCGAGGATGTCAGGATGATTGAGATCACATAGATGCAACTATACCTAGAGTACCTAATAAATCGAGAACTCCTAGATGACACAGTCAAAGCACAGTGGATCTCTCGCTACTCCAAACCCTTCACGGTAATAAAGGGAGAACTCTACAAATGCAGCATCTCAGGGCGTGCTCCAGTGGTTCGTGACACCCAAATAAGGAAAATTTATCCTCAAGGACATACATGAAGGCATATGCGGGCACCACGCCAGCAGCCAAGCGATAGCATCTAAGGCCTTCTGGGCGGGTTTCTAGTGGCTCACCATGGTCCAAGACATAAAGGACATAGTACGCATATGCGAAGCTTGCCAGAGGTTTGTCACAAAGCCTCACGCACCCGCGGCGGAATTGGCTCCCATCACTTTGGCTTGGACTTTCGCGCAATGGGGACTCAACATGGTGGAAAACTCCATAGATCATCACCGAGCGGACACTTCTATCTGCTAGTCGTAGTCGACAAATTCACCAAGTGGATTGAGACAATGCCTGTTACCAACCAAGATGCCACATCAGCCCTAAACTTCATCAAGTCGATGATGAGTCCATTTTTGAAGCATATTTATCTTATGTTTTTGCATAAGTAGAGTTATGATTTTGGTATATTACGACGCTCACGCGCACATTTTACCCTTGTTTCAACATGATTTCGAATTATTAAGTCTTTTGTGAATATATCAATTGGGACTGTTATGTTATGTAATAATATGATATTTCTAAGTGATAGATGTCATCGAAATGATTTTCCACGCGCCTGGAAGAAGCGAGGATGCGAGGAGAAGTTCAAGGAAGTTTAACAACCCGTGGTACATTTGTAGCTCGCCTGTACCATTCGCCCATAATGCCCGCCAGGACGTCCGCCTCGTCAAATACTTTCACCACGCAAAGACAGATCTGATATCTGATATTCACAGACACCTCCAGCATGCCAGGAAGGGATCTGGAGGAGGAACTTGGATACGGGAAAATCCTTGCTGCTACACGAGTCATCAAAGGATAACACATCATCCCCTTCATCATCAACTACTGCATCTCCATCAACACCATAATTCCCTCTCTCATTCATTAGATCTTGTTATAATTCCAAATACAATTGTGGGTTTGCACTTGATTCTACCTTTACACTTTCCATCAATCCATATGAATATAATGATGTTGTTGATTGCCTCCATATGTGAGTAGTTCCGTTTGTTCTTCGGGAGATGGAGAAACCCTAGCATTATTATGAAATGAAATAAAGATGATTTATAACTTTGTTCTTTGATCTTTACTTGATCTATGATATTGTGTTAGATATCTCTCTAGATGGTATGTGAAGTCGATCACATAACATTTGCCTTCGGGACTAAAGAGAGGGAACTATCCTTTGGATGTGTATGGGAGTATGTCTGGTGCTACTTTGTGACTACAAGCATTGACTTATAACCTACATGATCAAAGGGGGATAAAGAGAGATTAACTAAGCTCATAACGATATCCATGGGGAAACCCTTAATTGTGGTGGTCCGTAGAAGTGACTTGCTTGTAGGCATCACAGTGTTTATTAGAGATGGCCTCATCACATGACTCGTAAAAGTGGCTTGCTCAAGAGACTTATTGGTGAATATCTTAGGGCATGTTTGATTCAAAGGATTTCTAAAGGAATTCTATAGGATTCCTATCCATAGGAATTTTTCCAATAAGGTGTGTTTGTTTCAAAGGAATAAATCCTTCAAAATTCCTACGCATGACTTTCCTACACTATAATCCTATAGGATTTCTAACAAGAGGTGAGACCTCTTGAAAAAATTCCTTTGTGTCTATGGCAACTATGACATGTACCTAAACCCTACAAAATTTCCTACGGTTTTCTTGCGGTGCAATCAAACATCTTATCTTACCGATTCCTGCATTTTTCAATCCTATAGGATTTTAAGTGTCATACCATTCTATTCCTACGCTTTTCATATTCCTATGTATTACAAATCCTTTGAATCAAACAGGCCCTTATTATGGAATTCTCCCCACACATATCATGACGAAAGATATAGGTTATCATAATCATAAGTAATTCTCACATGCTAGCGGTGTATCCTATATTACCAAGAACATTTAAGCTTTATTGAGTTCCAACACCAATTCGAACACACTTGTTACTTTGTTCACTTGCTTTCATTACTTTCTTGCATACAAACATAACACTCTTTACTTGAGATCAAAGGCAAATTACGAGTATCCTTTGATAGATAGTGACGAGGGGTATTAATACCTTAACAAAATATCTCTCTGTGGGTTCGATACTCTTATTTAGAAACTAGCTACAATTGATCTGTGCACTTGTAGTCATCGGTCGATAGTTTTTTGCTTCGGGGGTTCCATATCATCATCACCGACAACAAATCCGACTTCACCTCGAGGGAGTACCAGGATTACTGCAAAGATATGGGCATACAACTGAACTGCGCATCGGTTACCCACCCGCAAGCCAACGGCCAGGTGGAAAAAAGGCAATGGACTTGTTTGCAGCGGCATCAAGAAAAGGCTCCTGGTACCACTCGAAAGAGCAAACGGTTCTTGGGTAGATGAGTTACCCTCTGTCCTATGGAGCCTACGTATAACTCTAAATACTACTGAAAGAACATGTGGGCCCCCATGTGTGGTTTTGGTAATTAATGACAATCTTTATGGACTAATTTGTGTATTAAGTTGCACTTGTAGGATTTGCCCATTGGCATCGCTTGGAGCATGTGTTGGCTTCAAGGTCGATGAAATGCGAAGAAGATATGTTATGCAAGCTCAAAATGCGCCATCTATAGAAGATCTCATGTTTGATGCTTGCCATCCTCGGTGATCATGGATCGATGATGGGGAATCAAGAAAAGCGTTCCATCTTGAGTAGGGAAAGATTGTCTACATCAAGCTCAAGTGGAATGCTTAAGTTAAAGTTATAATCTTGATATGTTTTCCCTTTTGCCGGTCTCATATTGTTAGTGAGAGACCGGGTTTAGGATATATAACCGTACTATCAAGAGGGGATATCGAATGAATAACTCGGTCACATCGTTTTGAGAGAGCTCAAACATTTGCATACTTGCATCATCGTATTTGGTTGTTATTTGGTCTTATCCATGTGGAGATAAAGAGCTTGTGGTAATCTCCATAACAAGCTCTTGTTCATCAAAATCGGATCTCCCGTATATATCTTGTTGCGATTTTGATCTTGGCGGTTTTCTGGTGTCTCACCAAGTGAGGTATCTCACATTATTGGGAAGCTCTTGTCGTCCTCTATCCAACGCAATTGGAATCGGGTCAATCGGAGTCACTAATCAAAAGTTATGACCGTTTGAATATTTGTCGATTTGATTCTAAAAAGAAAAAGGAAAATAGCTTTTACTGGGCCGAGCGGTAGTACCGCTTGGTACTACCGGACGCCTCTGCACGGCGCGCTGTGCGCGGCCCAGCTCTCAGCCTTCCCGGCCCCTGCAGCCGGCACTACCGGACCGGCCCGATAGTACCGCCCGGGTGGGCCGGCCCATCCCGGCCTGCCCTGCGCACTGCCTTGCTCAGCGCCCCGCCAGCCTGCTAGCTCCTGCGTGTTAACACGCACGCCGCTCTACAGTTACGCCAGACGCCTACATCGCTGGGCGTCCGCCTCACCGCTCCCTCGTTGACCCTCGTTCGCTGCCGTTGCTTTCGCTGCTTGGCGCGTGCCATGCGCCCGCATTGCCAATCCAGCTGCATCGCCGCGTGTCTTTGCTGCCTCGCCGCATGCATGCAGAGCATTGACCAGCAAGCCGCACTCGCCCCGTCTGCTTGCTCGCTCGTTGTTTGTTTCAGCCGAGCGGTAGTACCGGTCAAAACCGGTACTATCGGCCCTTATCGAAAATGTGCCCCAACGGGCAGATTTTCTGGGGCAACTATTTATACCTCTTGCCCGTTTTCAGTTTAGGTTGCCCTTATCCATACTTGCTCTCATTCTCTAGCTTGATTAATCTCCTCCGATGATTCTTGCCCATATTTGAGTGGAAGAGAGAGGAGATCTATACCCACGTTTTGACCTAACCGATTCATCTCTTTGTGAGTGTATCTTTGAGGATCTAGATTTTGGGGGATTTTATGTCTCTCTTTGATTCCTCCTCTCTTGTTCCCCCAATAGTTTTAGTAGCTTTGTTGGAACTTGAGAGTGAGGGATTGGAGCATTTTGTGGTGTTCTTGCCATTTGCATTCAGTGCATCGGTTTGAGTTCTCCTCGGAGGATTTGGTTCATGATATTCATTGAAGCTTGTCCCTCTTGGGTTCTTGGAACCCTAGACGGTTTTGTGGCCTTGGTGGCGTTGTGGCCTTGGTGGCGTTTGTTGGGAGCCTCCAATTAAGTTGTGGAGAAGTGCCCCAACCTTGTGAGAGGTTCTAGTTGCCATCGACAAGTGTACCGATAGTGTAAGTGTGGATCGATCCCGTTGGGGTGAGATTCACCGGAGAATAAGGGAGGCCTTTTGTGGCGTAGGTGGTTAGATACCACCCCTCTCCAAACGAGACGTACTCCATGTTGGGAGGAACTCGGTAAAATATCGCCGTCCCCGCGTGCCTCTGTTATCTCTATATCCGAGATCTTTACTTATGCACTTTACATTGTGATAGCCTTCGTGCTTGAAGTAATCTATATCTTGCTATCACATTGTTGCTTGTATTGCTTAGCTTAAGTTGTTGGTGCACATAGGTGAACCCTAGTTGTTCTAGGTTGTGCTTGACAAAGTAAACACTAGTTTAATTCCGCCTTTGTCGAGCCACTCTCGGAAAAGTTTTAATCTCCTATTCACCCCTCATCTAGGCTGACATCTGTATCCTTTCAACTACTATGCAGGAAATACCTTTCTTCCTGGTCCACGGCGTCGAAGCCATGCTTCCTGTGGAGATAACTCATGAGGCTCCGCGAGTCATCGCCCACGACGAAGCCACCTCTGTAGAGGCAGTCAAAGACAACGTCGACGCACTCGACGAAGCGAGAGAGAATGCACTCGCTAGATTAACGGCATACCAGCAGAACCTGCACAACTACCATAGCCGTCGGCTACATTCTAGGTCCTTCAATGTGGGGGACCTAGTCCTTCGCCTAAAGCAAGATGGCCACTGCAAGATGGAGTCTCCATGAGAAGGACCCTACATCGTCAGAGAGGTGATCCATGGAGAAGCGTATCGTCTCCAAGACGAGAAGACCGGAGTCAAGCACTCCAACCCGTGGAACGTCGCACAGCTGCGTCGTTTATACGCTTAGGATTTTTATTTTTCCAGCATTTACATTTAATAAGGCCTACGACTAGGATACTTAGTCGAACTTCGTACCTGCTTCCAATAGGGCCTACGACCAGGCTCTTAATCCAAAACATGTACCTCCGTACCAGATATTAATAAAGCTAAGTTCTCTCAACTAATTCTTGATTTCAATTTCCCTTACTTTCATCACACGTGATACAAGGGGGCTATGCTAACTAGCCAAATACTTAACTCCCAATAATTTTATCTCTCCTCTCCCAATAAGTGCCTTTTGGGAGAAAATTATTCTCCTTGTGTTGGAGACGGTTGCACCTCCAACTTCGTGGGCAGAGGGGAAAATGAGAATTGGAGTTCGTCATGTGCAGCTTGCCGCTATCGTCAGTGCCGCTGCTGGAGATGAAGGGGGTGCCACTGTGGAGAGGGAAGGGATCGCCGCAAATGGGAGGAAATGGACCTATGCCGCTACGGCGAAGTGGGAGGCGAACCACACCAGTAGGTAGGACAGAGAACCAGCCGATGCCTGAAGGGAGAATGACCACCCAACTAGAGAGGGTAGGGAGGATGCCCAGTGATAGTCGAAGATAGAAAGAGAGCGCCTGCACCGTTCCCATGACCTCCGGCACCGGTCAATTCCACACGGCACGGAGGAAACAAGTGTTATACAATTCAATTCTCGGTTCATGTGCTCTAAAATTGAGTGATGTATGCTCTCCAATTTGACAAAATTGTGATATGTAATTGAGTGATTAAAATTGGTATATAGGATTGTGCTCCAAGAATATGTGCGTAGTCAAGGATTCAGTCTTAAATTGTCGGAATTTGTGTTGTGCAATATGTGTGTAGTCAAGGTTCCTTATACATAATTGTGCTCCTACAAAATGCAGAGAGCGAGCTTGATTTTTGTAGAGTGTTGTTCAATTAATGTGATGTTTGTGCACATGTGTGTAGTCAAGGTTCATTACACATATAAAATTTATGCACTTGTTATTCTGAACTTAATATTTATGTTATACATACCTTTTTCTGATTTTGGAGATGTGTTGTGCAATGTATGTGATGTGTGTACCGACCATTTTTCTTTGTGACATGGTTTGATTATTTTGGGTGATGTGCATTTGCAAGTGCTGTGCAATTGGAGAAATTGTCAAGCGGATGTCTCAAATTGGTATGAGGTTTAGAAATTGAGATGAAGCTTGGTTGTTTTGGGTTACATATCGGGATCGTGCAGAGTTTGATGCGAGGAAGAGAAACAAACATGCAAGCAAGTCGGATAGTCAAGTGACTTCATGCACATTTATTTGTTCCAATGGTAAACTCAGTGCAACAACCAATGCCCACAAACAAGCCATGCGATGACCAAAAAAATGTTGACCAAAATGTGTCACTAACAAGTGAGTCTCTTAGTGTCGCGAAGCAGAAGAACGAAGAGGCTCAATCAAAAAAATTGAGGAGAAAGAAATCTTGGCTTGATAAGTTTCTCAAAGGGAAGCGCAAGCCAACTAAAGTTGTTGCATCCAAAAACAAACGAGCAAAAGTATGTTGTAAGCTATACGTGATATGTTGTTTCCATTCAGTCCTAAACTACTTGGTTGAACTTTATTGCAGCAACAAAAGAAACAGGATGGTGTAGAGGGTAAGAGTGGAGAAGGACGACGGCAATGAACGCCGCGTTACAAGAGTGCAACGCAGCCATGAGTTACTAGCAGCTCTGGTTTTGTTGGTATAGACATGTCAATGATGTCATTCTAATCTTGTACCTTAACTTTTCAGCCGGTAGTTTTGCCTAGTGAACGGCAAGTCTGCAATACGGGTAACTGAATCCATGTTTTGCCTAGTGAAATGAAGAAATTCTCTTGCATTGCTGCTGTCCGTCGGAGGGGAACGGAGGGTCCCGTTGCATTACCTGCGGCAGCAAGCTGCGTAGAGGACGACGAGGAAGGTCGCATGGCGCGGAGGGAGCCGGTGGGATAAATCGGACGGACGGGTCGTCGCCGTTTCTTCAGGTGCGGCCGCCCCCTTTCCCAAGGCGGTGCCGGCGGCAGCGGCAGAGCTCCGCCCGATGTCCGTGAAGCTGATTTGTTTTCCCTGTTCTGTCTACAGGTTGAGGAGGGAGCCGCTTTGCTGTGAACTTCTGGCGGCCGTAGGATCGATTTGGACGGTTGATAATAGGGGGCAAGGCGCACGGTGCCTTGGCACTGGAACTCGGTCCTCCCCTCTCCAGTCTCCATCCCAGGGACGCAGCCTCGACAGTCGACACCCCCGGCCGGCTTCCTCCTCCTCTCGCCCCTCTTCTTGCTCGAGTCTCCAGTGGAAACTAAATCGGATACGGGATACTGCCAATCGGGAATACCTCGACATACAGCGACCGAGCGACAACCCCCTTTCTCATACCTCGTCCTTCACCCGCGCGTCGCGCGCCGCCACACTGCAGCAGATCGCCGTCCGCCGGCGAGCAGAGCCGTCCGCCGTTCGCCGTTCGCCGCTGCACTGTGCAGTGTGGACGTGCAGGTGAGTTTCCCCTCTTCCCATCGCAATTTTTCTAGATCTTCTTGGTACTTGGGTCTGCGGCGGGCGTGGCCAGGCCGCCGGGGATCCTACGCTGGGCGTCGGAGTAGGAGGTTCATGGTGTCGGTGGAGACTAAGGGGAAGTCTGGGTATGGAGGAAGACCATGCACCCCATTCTGAAATCTAGTTAATTGTAGATTAAACATGGCAAATAGCCAAATAGTGAAATAGAAGCGTATACCTATAAAACACCTCGATTGAATTAGATACATCCTAGTTGCTATCCACTGGATTGACTAGCTGATATAATGTTCTGTTACAGTGTTACTTCCTCTTCTTGCAGTCCACCAACTCTAACTCGAATGCGGGTTTCTGTGATCTAACTGTTCTTTGACCTCGCTGGTGTTTGGGACATGTAAAAATTGAGGAAATGAGTGAGATTGGAAATAGTTGCAAACTAGCTGATAATGCAAAATCAGTTATTTGTATATATTATTAATTCTATATTATATATATACAAATGTATCCCCGTATCCATGTTTTTGGAAAATCGCCGTATCAGCATATCGCGGTATCCGTATCCGCATCGCCGTATCCGGGCAACGTAGGTCTCCACTCCCGTATCTCCTCTCTGGAGTCTCGTCCTAGCGCCCCTGAGCCACGACAGAGCCACGCCACCTCCTATCTCTTTCTCCTATCCTCCTCTGGGTTGGACAGAGAGATCCGTTCCTTCGAAGAGTGTATTTTTTTCCGCAGTGGGTAATGAAATTCATATCCTGCTCTAGCCCGTGCAATTCGTTCCGGAATATTGAATCGATTGTTCTAACAGCAGCCTCTTCTCCCCTTTGTGCACACAGTTCATCTGCTTGATTTCGTAGATGGAGATGCGGATGGGTTCTGCGCAGACAGGTGGTCGCTTCCCTGTACCGCACAAATCCTTCTCCTTGGATATCAAGGTTCGTTGATTTTCACTCGCTCTAGTCACATACCGATCTATTTTGTTCATGTCTTTTGTTGCGAACCTGGACCTATATTGAAGCATGCTTTACTTCGGTGGCGAATGCAAGCATTTTTTTTTAATTTCTCCGAGAGAACAGGACAGCCTAGAGAAACTGAACAGCTTTTTAATTACTCGCGACGGTTACCTTTGTGAACCAATGGTTGGGTTATAGCGATCTCAGCAACATTGACCCTGTTTGCTAGCAATCTGTATCGACCCATGAGCCACACAACTCTGAGCTCTCTTAGTTTGATAAATGGATCTAGAACAGAGGGTCAATCCCTCCTTTGTAGTATCCTGGAGAATGAACTTCGTCAATGAACAATCAGGAGAAATTGTGTATACTCTGTTGATTTTAACTGTCTTGGTCATGTTCTAAAACAATCTTTGCATAGTGGGGGTGTTATCTGAATGACCTGGTTCTGTTTGGGCTGTCCAGGGCAACAAGACTGACATTGTTATCAGCAAATATGAAGATAAATTTCTGGTGAGTAGCATCTCTTAGATGGTATTTGACTGAATGCTATTTTTCCCATGTTAGAGATGCTCATATATCATCATACCGGCAGGTGATTGTGACACAAATTGGATGCATGGGGACCATATTAACTGCTAAGTAAGTCTTTATTCTTGTGCAGAGGCACTCTCATTATCATGTAAAGTTTGGTGCATGTTTTTGCATTCTCTGCATATGTTGTGCTGGTCTGAACTTATTCATATTTGAAAATTCTAAGTCTAGCTGAGCTTTTGTCGAGAGCTAGGACAGAAATATTTGTTCATGTCGGTAATCATCTAGTAGCACAGAAAGCTGCAAAATTATCGAGCAGACTGCATAGTCTAGCAGTACATTACATGTCATAACTTTAAAATATACATTGATGATATACATATTTCCTCAACATGATAGATGGTTGGTTCTTGCATATAACACCTTGTTAAATAACGTGTCTACTAAGAGGTGACAAAGAAGCAGTTTATGTTTTATAGTTTGACCGAATTACCCTGATAACATTATGTTGAATCAAGGCACTGCCATTGTAATTTATTTTCTCGAAACTTTTGTCCAGCAGTTTTACTAAGCCTTCTCCCTCAATAGGAAAGATGAAAGTGTTTTCTCTGATCCAACCTACAATGTATCTGTTCTTTTTGGAAAGAGAGATGAGGTAATCTCATTAGAACATCTATATTGTAAGGCCTTATTGTGGACACCGCTAATGCCTGCGCAAAATTTGCAGCCGCTCCTGCTAGCTTGTGCACGTCAACTTATCGAACATATAAGGTTTGCTTTCTTCATCATGTAATCATTAGCTCTGCTATTTCCCATGTATTTGAATGACTTTTCAGTTTATTATCTGTTTACCTGTCAAGGCACTGGTATTTCGACTGCATGTGATTTATATTTATAAGGAGGTGCATATGGGACAATGCTTATACCTATGTCCTAATCCTTTGTTCTCTTTGGTTGTTTAGTTTAGTACTGGTAACAAATTGAAATCAATCACCATTAATAAGCTCCTCTTTTTAAATCATGTTCTCGTATTTCCATGCAAATGTTCTCCAGCAACGGTCCTTTCACTATGGCCAGCATTTAATTATTCTCTCTGCAATTTTTGTGCCAATTTTATACTGAAGTTAGTACCCAATCTATCCAAGTTATAAGTCACTCATTCAGCGGATAGACCACATGACATTTGCTTACATATGCATGCACAAAGGACTATTATGTATGGAGGTTCAGTAAATTTGTGTTACCATTTTGCATTTACAATGTTCTTATATACTTATTTTTCAGTCTTAGTGGCTCAGCTCGACCGTTGGTGGTCTCTCTTGGTTTGAAGGATCATTCCCAGGTAAGAGTTGAAATTTTTTCTGTAGTTGGACAGTATTACTGTCTTGCCACAATATTTAGACTACAATTGATCTGTGCTTTTCTAGCACCTGGAAATTCTCTGCCATAACTGGGCATATCACTGTTGACTTTGCCATTTTTATGTTGAAACCAACCAATAATACCGTGAAACTATGTCTGATTTTGCAGGGAACGCTGAAAGATGTAATTTCTGCCATCATTGACAACCGCCTATGGTGATAACTTGGCGAAGGCTGAGAGGCACATACATGTTCAGTTAATCTACAAAGATGTCAGAAATACTCTATCAGAGCAAAATCAGCTCTCCCTTGTCTTGTATGGACCTCTAAAAATAATTTGTTAGAATTTATTCCCACTTCAATTATCACAAGGTGATCTCGTCACTAAGTTGCTCAATGATATTGTTCCCCTAACTCAAAAAAAGGTTGCATGTTTCTGATTTGATATTTTTCTTCATAGAAGCATTTCATACATATTAAACTGACTTGTCACCGTTTATAGCCAAGTCAGTTTATGCGGATTGCTGTATAGGTCATCGGTTTTATTGCGACATACTATTAGTTCAAGCTGATGCAGAGTCGTTGTTCGCAATACAATTTATTCAAATGTTGTATTCCACCAAACATTGTGCATTTGCACTCTATAGGCATACTGCTACACGGTCGAAGAAACATCATTAAGTTTTTCTCAGTTTTTGAAACCATACACCTTCACCGAAGATAATGTATCTAAACTTGTTTTAATATGTAGGTTCACTTATGTTTAAAGTGAATCTAGACATTAAAACAAGTCTAGATACATTTGCTTCGCAAAGCTAAAACATTTTATATTTTGAAACGGAGGGAGTACTCTCTTACAACATTCACTTGAAATTACCTACTTCCTCTGTTCTAAAATAATTTACTTGGATTTGTCTAGATTCTTGCGGAGGAAGTAGAATTTGTCTAGATTCCTGCGGAGGAAGTAGACGACACAGAAAACCAGCCATCAATTCAGCTGGTCCATTGTAACCAAATTTAATGGGATATAGACGCTACATGAATAAGTTACCTGCATGGGGAACCAGCAGGTGCTCGCGGCCGGCTTCCCCTGCTGCATCTCGCACAACACCTTGAACTCGTAATCCGGTTCTGGCAGGGGTGGAGGCTGGAACATACTATTCAGCAGCTGCTCGTTCGAGTCTCCGGTCTTAGTATCGTCCTTTGGCCTTCTGCATTTTGCCTCACACACGTACTTCCTCCGTTTCAAAATATAAGATGTTTTAGTTTGTGAAGAGAATATATCTAGACTTGTTTTAGTGTGTAGATTTATTCTAAGTATGAATGAACCTACATACTAAAAATAATCTAGATACATTTACTTCACAAAGCTAAAACGTCTTATATTTTAAAACGGAGGGAGTACATGTATATACGAGACCCTTTTGCCACCGAGTAATACAAGTTGTCTGCATAACATGGTATCATGAGCTAGGATTTTCTTTTCACGGACGCGCGACTCGTCCGGTTTCGCACGCTGCCGCCGCTCTCTTTTTGGTCGGCCGTTGCTGTTCCTCGCGCCTTTGCAGATTTTGGGTGGCTGCTGCTGCGGTTCCCCGCGGTCTCTGCGCGTGCTGCTTCCGCTGTTTTTTCTCCTTCAATTGATCTCGACCGTGAGTGCACTGCTGCAGTTCCTTTCTCGGCCGCATCTCAGGTCTGTTTGGCTGGCCCCCTTCGCGCGCTTGTGGTTTGTTGGCCGCCGCCGCTCCACCTCCAGCCGCGTCCTTCGTCTTCCGTTGTCTACTGCCAACTGGTGCTATTGAACCACCTGTAACTTTTTTTTTAAGAGGAGAACCACATGTAACTCTGTAAGTGAGTTTGGCTGACGAGGGTAGCGGGCTGTGGGCAGTACGTGTTCAGAGTTGGGTCGAGGCCTAGTGACCGGGACTGTTGATATAACGGTCACCAGCTGTAACGTGTCGATCATCAATGAAATAAATGAACTCCGTCCTAAACTTCTTCCTCTTCTCTGATCCCTTCCACCTCACCGGAACCCTAGCCGCGGCAATTAATACCGCCGGTGATGGGACGTAACACTTTGGTATCAAGCGCTCGGTTCGAACCAGGCGCGCTTCATTACTTGATGCCACCCTAGCAACATCGACCAATCAGTTGCAATTTTTTTTGGAAAGTTTGCTGTAAATCCGAGATTGGCGTTTGGTATCAAGTGTCTCTACTCCGTCGACCCATAGTTGATTTGTTCTAGAAGCCATGGAAGAGTTTCAGAAGAAGATTCTAGCGCGATTTGACGCGCTTGATGTGAAGTTCAGGGGCGCCGGAGAAGGTACAATCCCACCTGGGTGAGATCGAAGGGAAGATGAATAGGCAGGCGGAATCTCTTGAGCAGATGCATGTGAAGGTCAATCTGTCAATGGAGACCCTCAGGAAGGTTCAGGCAGAGCAGAATCATTCAAGCAGTATATTGCGGGGATCTGGTGTGTAGCCTCTGTCGATTCTAGATCGCGACATGTCCACCATACTAGGAACATAGCCGGAGTGCCATAGAGATTACCGGCCTCCTCTGCCGCTCGTCAACAACACGGCTCCAAAGGTAACGATGCCCCCTACTCCCACATCTATGTATGAGGATACTGGAGGAGCGGTATCTATTCATGGTGATCGTGAGGAGGTTAGGCGTAGTTGGATGCCGAAAATAGATTTTCCGCGGTTCAATGGCACATATGTGTGGATTTGGGTGGATACATGCAATACATTTTTCCTGTTATACAATATTGCAGAGGGATTCAAAGTGTCAACAACAACTATGTACATGAGAGATAGTGCGACACATTGGTATCAAGCTTACAAGTTAGAGAATCCCTGGCACAACTGGTCCACCTTCTCAGTGTATGTGGTACAGGAGTTTGAGGGAAATGCTCAACGTATAAGATTAGTGAACTGCTCACACTGAAACAGACTAGCTTAGTGGAGGAGTACAAGACATAGTTCGACAAATTGGTGTATCATGTTAGATTGTATGATCCAAATATGGGGGACCCATGTTAGTCCAACAATTCATCCTAGGCCTGAAAGAGGAACTCAAGGCGGATGTGGAAGCGCAGTTACCAAATACTGTAGCATAGGCAACATCTTTTGCTCTTGTTCAGGAGTCTGTGCTAGAGTGAAGGGAAATCATAAGATAGATAGTAATAGTCTTACAATGTCGCCAATTGGAGATGAGATCTACTATTACAAGTGGTGGACTATGGCTATGGAGGTGGAGATGGGGTGTGAGATTGGATCTAGATCTATTCCTCCGGCAGCTCTTCGGTGTTGTCTCTGGTTCTATTTGACTCTGGGGGGGGGGGGGTCCTATCGCGAGAGGTTTCTTTATATAGGGATCCCTTCATGAAAGTTGTTCTGTTTGACCTAGCGGTGTCAGTGGAAACTATACGGCCGGAATTTTATTCTCGTCGTATAGTTGGTCGTTAAAGTTACCAGATCCTCTCCACAACTCCTGGTTTCTTTGAGTTGTTGGAAATCTTGTATCTTTGACTTTAATGTTGTGATTCCCATCATCAAACATCATTTTCTGCGCAGGAAAAAATAGAAAGACAGGATTGCATACCCCTTTGATCATTAGGCATTAGTGGAAGAATTTAGAGAGAAATTTCATAAAAAGTATGAATAATATCTAGTTTAAATATGGATGTGGATGGATATATTTCATAGCCATCACCCCACCTGGTTTATGAGGCATCATGACTCATCTGCTATGGCATCCTTGTTTTTAACAAAGTTTGCCATCACTCCTAGATCACCTCAAATGCAACCAAGCCCAACCCTTGCTGCCATTATCATCTATATAACTTGGTATAAATATCCATCTATCACTTGTATCAAGTTGAGCTGTGAGCTCACTAATCCAACCTTGTTTAGGTTGTATAAAAATATCAATGCCCTAAATCCTCTAATCCTTGTTCTCTTCTAAAATCCATCTTGTTTTGCAAAACCCAAGGTTGCCAATAATGGACACTTCAAGTTGACATCATCCACCTTGGATATAATCATTTTCCAAATAATTTCTATAATTATTTGGAACCTAAAACTATTTAAATTCCATACTTGGCAAAATCCTAGAAACCTTATCTATAAAGGCAAGTTTGTTTTTCTCCAAACCACTTTGCCAAATCAATGCACATTTGAGTACTATACATCATACCCTACCTTCCAATCTCAAAAATAAATATTTTTGATATTCTTTATTATTTATTTTTGCCCTTTTTCTTAAATGGCAGAAACAAGAAATAATAGGTTACAAATACTTTTCCTTCCAAATAAATCCCAATAAAATTCTCCATTGTGTGATATGGTATTTAGGACCATCTCACATCAAAAACCAACCTTGTCCAATGAAAAATTATCAAATGATATTCTATAAACCATTTCTGCCCTAATTGAATAAATGCTTATTAGTAGTCTTTAAATCCTTTGAAAATCCCGAAAAATTCCTATGGTTATGTTTTGACCATACCCATCTACCAGTACCACCTTCCCACCTTGCCACATGCAATTTCTCAAACTTCCTTCATAGCTATCTATTTGATCAAACTTGGCAAACTAACAAAACCATTGAGTTAAACCAACACAAACCCTTATCAAAACTTCTCTAACACTCCTCTCCAGCACCATGACCCCCTCTGGTAGAAATATACTATAGCAGCAACCCTTCCCTTGTCCTTTAGCTCTCGGAGCATGTGAGAGAGATGTGAATATCTTGCAAAATATTGGAAATAAATTACCACAGAAACAGCCACCCCCTCTCCTCCTCTGGTCGTGTACCAGGTCCCGCCTCACCCCCTCCACCTCCTCACTCGACCAATACCTGAGCAGCACCCCCTCTTTCCCCTCAAATGGACATAGTCCATCAAGCACCACTTACTTCGGTTTATAAGGCCATGAGCCACCCAGAGCCCCATCTTCGGTTCATTTACCCCCAACCACTCCCACTCACTTCCCCCGAGCACCCCATACTCTCCCCTACTCAGCCTCGCCCAAGAAAAGGATGGAGGAAAAGCTTCGGCCACCCCCATGGCCTTTCTTGCATGTCCCCTTCCTCTGCTCCTGCCTATCTACATGCTACGGTACTGAGACCCCTGGACCTACTCTATATAACCATGTTTCCCTCTCTTACAGGGATGGCCAGAATCCGTGCCGCCGTTGACGTCCCGAACGTGCTCCACCGGTGCTCGTGCGCAAGCAAGCTTCCGTTGTGGAACGCCCTGTTGTCGCCCATCGTTGGGCTCGGCGTGGAGCACCACATCTCCCTGGACCATTCCCACCGCCTCTCCCGCACCCCAGTGGGCTCCCTGGACTCCCCCAAGCCGCCTCAAGGGTTCCGCCCGGACGTAGTAGCCGCGAGGTGGAAGATGACCGGGAGCCGTCCATCTCGATTCAATCGAGCGGCTCCCACCGCTCGATACCACTTCACTCCCCGCGGAGGCCGACAAGCGGGCCCCATCCTAGCCTTTGAATCCTTTGTCCCGCATGCCCCATTTGGACAGTGGGCCGAATCCCCTCAAGACGGCCCAGATCTCCCCCGGAACTAGCCTAGTAAATCAGTGCCTCCTCCTCTTTTAAATTAGGAAATTCTAGATCTGCAAGTTGTAGTTTGGTTTAAATCATTTTGAAATTGTAAAATCTTATGAAATGACTTGACCTAAATTTTCTAGGATTTTTGGATGTTTCCTCAAACATGCAGTACCCCTAGCTAGTCGAAAGGTTGTGCAGATTAATTATATTAAATCAAACTCTTAGATGTGTCCTTTTTAAAAGATAATTTTTTCTGTAAGTTCTATAACTCCATTTGACGTGAATCCTTTTTATGATGAAAGGTATGATTAGTACCTTGCATTACTCACTGGCCAAACCCAAAATTGCTTCCTAGTTTGCCCTGGTAAAAATAACAGAAACATCCCATTTCTGTAATTAGGAATTTCTCTAGGTCAAATAAAAATAAAGAGTGACCTCATTCCAACACTCATAGCTCAAAAATTATAATACCTACAAAAATCCAGGAGCTCATGATTTATTGAGCTTTTGAGTATTTTTAATGATTTAAACACTTCTTTATGTGGTATTAGTATTAGATAAATCCTAACAGAAGCTATACAACTCAAAAAATTATTACTCTAATTCCTAATAGAAGGTATCCGTAATACCTATCAAAATCCCTTGAGTTCATACCATTTATACATGTAGAATAAATCTGGTTAAAAAACAAATTACATGTAGAACTGAATTTGGGATTTTCCCAAGGGCATTCTAGTAAATATTTTAAGGTGATTCCAACTCCTAGTGAACCAGTCCATCAAACTATACTGAATCATCCAAGGAAATAATTTTTGAAGCTCCAGAACTTTTTTGGTGAATTATTTCCTAAAACTAGAGTTTTAATCACTATAAAATACATAATAAATCAATGTAAATTGATAAAATAGTGAAACCACGTTTGTTGGTTTCATTTTATCAATACCTATCTACTGGTATCATTTTTATATAATGATATCATACAAAATATACCCTTGGTCTAAAACCCCTATGTTAGGTAGTTTCTAGACTATAAATCCTAAAGGATCTTCTTCCATGCTTCCAAGACAATGCCAATCTTCCTAAATCCATTCTTCCTAAAAACTATTGAATTGTAAATAGGAAATATTCATTGTTTGCTATATGGTATTCATGCTTGTATGCTTTGTATTGATTGAAGTATTGCTTGTTTGCATGTATGCTCGATAACGATGATTGTTGCGATTGTGTGACGTCGAGAAGAAGGAAGCATCAGATTATTATTATTATCGGTATTCTAGTATTCTAAGGAAGTCAAGGGATATATCATTGGTCACACGCAATACACCTTCTTGCTCATAATCCATTGTCCTACTTATGTAGTTATGCATGTTTTATCTACTTTTATACAAAGTGAATTGGTTCACTGTTTACTGTTTTATACATGGTAGTTGAAGGGAATATGCCCGAGAGGCAATAATAAAGTGGTTATTATCGTATTCCTTGTTTATGATAAATGTTTATTTTACATGCTATAATTGTATTAATATGGAAACGTTAATACATGTGTGTTTAATAAACAAAAAGAAAGTTCCTAGTTATGCCTCTCTCATAAACTAGCTCGTTGATTAACAAGATGATCAAAGTTTCCTGATCATGGACATTGGATGTTGTTAATAATGGGATCATAACATTAGTGTAATGGTGTGATGAACATTCATCTGAAGTATAGCATTACGATCAAAGTCATTGAGTTTATATTGCTATAACAACTTACGAAGTGATCCTAATCCTTAGACCATGAGATCATGTCAATCACTAACACCGGAAGAGTTTCTTGATAACATCAAACGTCACACCGTAACAGGGTGATTATAAAGATGGATTCAGAACTAATAAAGTGTTATGTTGAGGCCCATGGATCGAGAGTGGAATTTGTTCATCCCGATGACGGATAGATATACTCTGGTCCCTCTTGGTGATATCACATTGGTTAGCTTGCAAGCAAGTGATTTGATCACTAGAATGTTATATCACGGGAACGAGAAAAGAGTGCATGTCAGTAACGAGATCAAACTAGGTATGGAGATACCGATGATCGAATCTCGGACATGTAATATATCGCTAAACAAAAGGATTAAGATACTAGCGTAAAAGGTTCCGACGATCACAAGAAAGTCATCGTTGAATGTGTGGGAGTCAGTATGGGTCTCCAGATCCCGCTTCTGATTATTGAACCGAGAGGGGTCTCGATCATGTACGCATTATTCACGAACCGTAGGGTGACACACTTAAGAGACACCGACATCCAATTGGAGCAAAAGTTTCATGCCGAAAAGAAAAGGAAAGCCCAGGAATTTATTTCACTAGACACCGAAACTGTTTCGGTTGAAATTGCTAAAACTGGTTCTGCATGTGAAATGGAATACTAGCAAGGGGTTTTATGTGAAGTTTTGTTAATTAAAGTAATTAAAAAAATTCTGAATAAATAAATAAAAGAGTTTTATTTAAATGAGAGGTTGCATTAAATTTGGTGGAAATTTAATGCATGTGAGTGGATTTTTGAGTGGAGGCTTTTTAATGGGAGTGGAGGCTTTTCATTTTGAGTGGGAGCTCCACCCACATGAATGTGGAAGAGGTGGGGGCAGCCCCCATGGCTGGGCGCCATGCCCCTTGGGTGCCCCTCTCCCTATAAAAGGCCCCCTCCTCCTCTCACAACACACCTCCTCGTGAAGGATCTCTCTCCCCCTCTAGAATTTATCCCCCATGGTCTCGGACTAGCGAGATACATGTTCCCGGTGGCTATTCGGCAAGAAAGAGTTGTGCTTCCGCTGCATCGCTGGAGCGAGGAGGCGGAGGTTGCTCGGTGCCTCGAACGTGTGTGCGAGCACGGATGCACTGCTGTTTTGCGGCGCTAGGACTTCCTCTCGATCTTGAGATCGGCAAGAGATCGTCTACATCAACCATGAGTTTGGACTCTTTAAGCTTTGTCGGTCTTCAAGGGTATGTTCTCTACGGATATACATCCGCCCGTTGTTTGTATCTAGTAGATAAATCTTGGTACATAGTTGTTCCCATCGTAGGAATTTTTTTTTGTTTTCTATGACGCGAACCCTACAGTGGTATCAGAGCTGGATCTATGCGTAGATACTTTGCACGGGAAATACACATATGAGTATGTGGGCGATGATGATCATTTTATTGCTTCTTAGTTGTACTTTGGATATTGGTGGCATAGTGGGATGAAGCGGCCCGGACAAACTTTACATATCCTCGCACATGAGACCTGTTCCACGCTTGACATGCAACTAGTTTTGCATAAGTGGCTAGCGGGTGTCTGTCTCTCCTACTATAGTCAATATCTAATTTGCAACGAGTTGTCAACAATTTGGTTATCTTCGTTGTGGTTCATGTTCGTAGGTAAGAACGGTTCTATCTTCGAAAGCCCTAAGCCACGTAAAATTTGCAATGGATAAATTAGAGGCGTCTAGTTTAGATTGTTCTTGGCTAGTGTTATGATATGGTGATGTTGTAAGTAGAAGTATGAGATGATACTCTTACAACACACATAATGTGTAATATCCATAGACCTTGGACTTACACATATAGGTATGATAGTGATCATACCACGATGCACATGATAGAGATCATATGCGGGAACCATATCATTCCACTAATAAACATGTGATGTTTGATTGCATCTTATATTGCTTGTTTGGAGTTTTATTAGCATAATAAGATGATCCCTCATTTAGATATCAAGATAAAAATGTGTTCTTCCTTAAGTATGCACCGACAATGTTTCGTCGCTTCAAGACATCACGTGATGATCGGGTGTACTTGAATCCACGAGCATATCTCGGTGTAAGACATTACACGCGAATACTAAGGTTCTTACTTGGCGAGCCTAGAATGTACAGACATGGCCTCGGAACACGGACCGAAAGGTTAAGCATGAGTCATATGTTTTGATATGATGACCATATGGATGCTCGCCTTTGAAGCTACGCCGACTCACGTGATGATCGAACTTGCTGTAGTGGATTTGGTTCATGTAATCACCAAAAGGACACAAGGGATGTCGTTTTTGAGTGGGAGTTCATTTCTAATTTGGATTAGTAGAACTCAATTTATCATAAATTAAATCAAAGTGAATTTGCATAATTTGTTGTAGTCATTGGCATTCGTTCACCACCTTATGCATAGTTGTAATTGAGATAATAGAACTATAGAATTCTGGATATTTACTTTACGAACTGGTATCGTATTGTGTTGAGTGTCAATCAAAGTTTAAAGTCCTATTGCAAACTTTCAGCAAACTCTATTTACTCCGTGAAATTTAATATTTGGTATTAAATCGAGAGTAACAATTCCAATGTTAGTATCTTAAGTATCATGTTTGCCTCCATGATTCTTGATTGTTTTAATATCAAGTTTATCTAGGAGCTGAAAGAATTGTTTCAGAAACCATCATGTGTGGCAGATATAACGATATCTGAAACAATTTTTTGGTTGCAATATGATAGAGTATAATATATGTTCTCATATTGGACGAGAATTTACGAAGGTTGGAGATGCTAGACATCCTAATCATCCAAAAGGGTTTTGGAAAGTAATGTTATACTCACGATTCTCCTTTATAAGCTAAATTGGCTTGATCATGAAAGTCGTCATGATAAGGATGAATAGAAGATGTATGTAAAGTGTTTACTATACTAAAAGATTACTAAAGAATGGATTTTGAAAGAATTTCGATCATTTTGATGATGGTGATCTACTTCAAAGTGCAAGTCCAAAGGTATTATTATTTTAATATACACGCTTTGGACTATGTGTCATGTATATGGTGCCACTTTTGATGTTGATAGATTCTTTTAAAAGGAAAAGGAAATGCTGAAAGAGAATCTATAAAATATATTTGGCAGAAAAGAAAAGATTGGAAATATCCAATTTAGGTATATAGATTATATACATGTTATGGTTGTATTCTTTGCTTGTTAAACAATGTGGTTTTTGGGTATTGGATACCGAATTGGTTCGTATGAAATTTCATACGGAATGACGCAATTCATGAACCACAATGGCCTAAGTAACTAGCAACAGAATATGTGATGATGTTCATCGAAAACAAACAAACCGTTGTTTGTATTTCTCGTTGACATCAAGGCTTGACTTCAAGATTTGTTTTAATAATTGTTATTTGAATCAGGTATTATGAGAACAAAGGTTGTTCAAATAATTACCGTATTCCATATAAGATGGATGATTTACAAATCTAGTTGGAGAAATCACATCCATAAAACCTAATGCTAAAATGTCGCAAGACAAATGATTGGAAGATCACTTACGAAGTGACATCGCCGTTTAAATTATATTGGAAAGAAAACATGAAGAATCTCCATATTCATGGATTTTTGGAGTCTTTGATTTGATCAACTGACGCTTGTGAGACTTTCCACATGATAATTAAAACTTCGTTCAAAGGCCAAAGAAGAACGAACGACTAAATTATTGGAATTTATACATATCGATGTATGTAGTCCATTATGTATAGTCGTAGTTTATGGATTTCAACTCCATATGCTTTCTCCAGAAATTTGAGTGAATGTTCACTTAATGAGAAAGAAGTATGAAATATTTTGAAAACGTTTCAAAGACTTTCAAGATGAAGTGCAAAATCATTGTAACAAGAAAATAAATGGTTTATGATTTTATCATAAGGGATTTGTTTGAGTTACAAGTGTAACAAGAAAATAAATGAATTATGATTTTATCATAAAGGGATTTATTTGAGTTGCAAGTTTAGCAAAACACCTAGATTTACATCTCCCGAAACACCATAGGAGTATGGAGTGTTTGAGATTTGTAATGAAACCTTGTTTGACATGGTTGGATCAAAGGTGTTATTTATAAAACTGCCATTATGTTTTAAAATATTAAAGCTTTAGAGACTACCGCTTTTACACTGAAAAGAGCTCCATCTTGATCCGTTGAAATGACACCATGGAAGTTATGGTTTGGGGTAAAACCCAAGTTGTCATTTCTTAAATTTTGGTATGATAAACATAAGTAAGATGTTTACAACCGAAGTCGGATGAGCATGTATTTGTAGGTTATTTCGAATAACAATTGGTTATTCCTTCATAACATCAAGGACAAAAGGGTTTGTCGCTTGAAACGTGAAGTTTCTTGGAGAAGGAATTTTTCGTAAAAGTTAAGTGGGAGGACAATAGAACTTTGATAAGGTTAACGAACCTTAGCTATACGTGCTGAGTTGTGCAGCGCCGGAAATCGTTCTGAAGGCTACCATAATGCTCATAGCTTATGTGCCTCAAAGGTTGTGGTCACGGAGATATAAGTTCCTATTGAACCAAGTAGGTCGGTTAAACAATCAAATGCTAAGATTTGAGAGTAAATCATTATTTTTTGACAATGATGAACCGAATACATACAAAGAAGCGATGATGGGCCCTGACTCCGTCAAATGGCTTGAAGCCATAAAATCCGTGATAGTTCCATACACGAGAAGTCAAGTTTTGAACTTGGAAGACCCTCCGGAAAGGTGTAAAAACCTATCAGTCGTATTTGGATCTATAAAGAAACAGACATGGATGTTTCACATCTATGAAATAGTCGACATGTCGTAAAGTATTTTATGACAATGTTCAAGGAGTTGACTATGACAAGATTTGATCTTTCATAGCGATATTTAGTCTGGACGGATTAAAGTAGCAACCACTACATATAATTTGGTATATGGTAGATGAATAAACAAAACAAAGTTCTTTTAATAGAATGGTTACCTAGGACGTGTACATGACACGATCCAAAGGGTTTTGTTAATTCAAAGGATGCTAAAAAGGGGCATGCAAACTTCAATTGTTGAAGTAAGCATCGCGGAGTTGGAATCTTCACCATGATGAAAAAGGAGTTTTTCATCAGGAGACGATGAAGATGCTTGCATTTGCAAGAAATTAAGTGGGAGCGCTAAGACATATTTCTAATACATAATGTGGAGGACATCTTGTTGATTAGAAATGATGTATCTTTTATTGACAGAGGTTAAGAATTTAATTTTGATGAAAGACTTAGGCAAAACCCGAATAATTAGCATGAAAGTCTATAGTGGATAGACCGTGACGCTAATATGGTTATGCCAAACATACATATATGAGATATTGAAGGAGTTCAATATAGAAACGACAAGAAACAGTTCTTGTCGCATGGAAAGGAATTGAATCAAGATTCAAGTGTATCGACACTTGATAAGTGAAACAAGATTCAAGTGCTTTGACACTTGATGAGTGAAATCACGAGAATATTTTGATCAATCATACCATGATATGTACACATCTAGATATGTCCTATGCTCTAAGTGTTATGAGCAAATACCAGAATGAATCATAAAATGATCATTGGACGATAGTAAGGATATTCTTATGATCTTTTGGAAGAACTAAGAATATATTTGTGTAGAGGTGACAAACAATTATAAATAGTTCATTGTAAAGCGTTACATTGATACTAGTTTTGTCACAAGATACAAATTAAGTTTATCTCAATTTAAACTATGAGTGGCACAATGAAATGGAAAGAAAGTTTTCATGATGGATTTGGAAGAGTTCCAAAGTTAAGACATTGTGATGGATACTACAACAAAAGGCTAAGTATATGACTGCTATAGTAGCAGCAAAGGAGGGAATTTGTGTCAAATAGTTTGTTATCAAACTAAGGTGTGGTTCATAACGGGCTAACACTAAAGATATATTGTATGACAATAGTATCGACATGATTTAACCCCAAGGAACTAAAGGTCTCACCGAAAGACCAAATTTATACAATCCCATCTCATTGGAGAATGAGTGATGAGTGAAGACGCAAAGACATGCAAATACACACGGACCTGAAGCGTCAGATCCGTAGATTATGTTAACCACTTGCAATTGCGTATATGGAACACCAGAAAGCCATAGGTGTTCAATACGCAAAGTTTTTAAACTAGATTATTGTCTCTAGTGCAAGTGGGAGACTGAAGGGAATATGCCCGAGAGGCAATAATAAAGTGGTTATTATCGTATTTCTTATTTATGATAAATGTTTATTTTACATGCTATAATTGTATTAATACGGAAACGTTAATACATGTGTGTTTAATAAACAAAAAGGAAGTTCCTAGTTATGCCTCTCTCATAAACTAGCTCGTTGATTAACAAGATGATCAAAGTTTCCTGATCATGGACATTGGATGTTGTTAATAACGGGATCACAACATTAGTGTAATGGTGTGATGAACATTCATTCGAAGTATAGCATTACGATCAAAGTCATTGAGTTTATATTGCTATAACAACTTACGAAGTGATCCTAATCCTTAGACCATGAGATCATGTCAATCACTAACACCAGAAGAGTTTCTTGATAACATCAAACGTCACACCGTAACAGGGTGATTATAAAGATGGATTCAGAACTAATAAAGTGTTATGTTGAGGCCCATGGATCCAGAGTGAAATTTGTTCATCCCGATGACGGATAGATATACTCTGGGCCCTCTCGGTGATATCACATTGGTTAGCTTGCAAGCAAGTGATTTGATCACTAGAATGTTATATCACGGGAACGAGAAAAGAGTGCATGTCAGTAACGAGATCAAACTAGGTATGGAGATACCGATGATCGAAACTCGGACATGTAATATATCACGAAACAAAAGGATTAAGATACTAGCGTAAAAGGTTCCGACGATCACAAGAAAGTCATCGTTGAATGTGTGGGAGTCAGTATGGGTCTCCAGATCCCGCTTCTGATTATTGATCCGAGAGGGGTCTCGATCATGTCCGCATTATTCACGAACCATAGGGTGACACACTTAAGAGGCACTGACATCCAATTGGAGCAAAAGTTTCATGCCGAAAAGAAAAGGAAAGCGCAGGAATTTATTTCACTAGACACCGAAACTGTTTCGGTTGAAATTGCTGAAACTCGTTCTGCATGTGAAATGGAATACTAGCAAGGGGTTTTATGTGAATGTTTGTTAATTAAAGTAATTAACAAAATTCTGAATAAATAAATAAAAGAGTTTTATTTAAATGAGAGCTTGCATTAAATTTGGTGGAAATTTAATGCATGTGAGTGGATTTTTGAGTGGAGGCTTTTTAATGGGAGTGGAGGCTTTTCATTTTGAGTGGGAGCTCCACCCACATGAATGTGGAAGAGGTGGGGGCAGCCCCATGGCTGGGCGCCATGCCCCTTGGGTGCCCCCTCTCCCCTATAAAAGGCCCCCCTCTCCTCCTCTCACAACACACCTCCTCGTGAAGGATCTCTCTCCCCCTCTAGAATTTATCCCCCATGGTCTCGGACTAGCGAGATACATGTTCCCGGTGGCTATTCGGCAAGAAAGAGTTGTGCTTCCGTTGCATCGCTGGAGCGAGGAGACGGAGGTTGCTCGGTGCCTCGAACGTGTGTGCGAGCACGGATGCGCTGCTGTTTTGCGGCGCTAGGACTTCCTCTCGATCTTGAGATCGGCAAGAGATCGTCTACATCAACCACGAGTTTGGACTCGTTAAGCTTTATCGGTCTTCAAGGGTATGTTCTCTACGAATATACATCCGCCCGTTGTTTGTATCTAGTAGATAAATCTTGGTACATAGTTGTTCCCATCGTAGGAAATTTTTTTGTTTTCTATGCTGCGAACCCTACAGTAGTGGCTTGGCTCCTCCATCTAATACCATTTTTACTAATAAGTACAATCCCTTTGATGACACCTATTTACCCCTAGTATGGTAGGTGGTGTCAACACCATACCCCTTTGGATACCCCGTTTTAGCCGAGGCAAAACTATAGGATGGGAAGAACCCCTCAAAAATCTTACAAAAATGTTTTATGAGAAAACCTTGGTGATGTTTGGACTGCCAAGAGAGTTTGAGAAAGAAAAAGGTTTTGGTTTTGCAAATGATGTTGAAGTGGAGAAGGAGGAAAAATGTTTGCGAAAGAGCACCCGGTTCTTTGCAGCTTTAGCTATAACAACTTAACCCGTGCAGCCACATTACTCCGATATGGGAAGGGGCTAGACTAGAAATTTGTTTATTCTGGTATAGGTGCCTCATAACTACTACAAGAGGATATCGTTCCCTGGAGGATGGGTCTTCTCCATCCAACGGTCCATGCCATGCATCGTTCGGGAGAAGAAACGAACGACCCCCGGGTTGCCATGCGTTACTATGAGCCCCTCATTGAAAGCGCACAGTCGGTGTAGTGGAAAAGGCGCTCCGGTTGGCTTTGGAACTGTACAGGGCATCCCAGTTTTGAGGGGAACAACACTCATAGGGTAGGAATTTATACTATAGTGGGCATTCCGAAGCTCTTGTTTGATTATAGGAGACCCGCATACTTTAATATAACGAACCAGGGGTGATCCCGACGGATGTATCAAATCTTGTGGGAAAAGTGTACAACCTCTACAGAGTATAATTCTATTCGAATAGCCGAGTCTACGGTTATGGACGGTTGGACAAACTACTGTAGAGAGGTGCTGGTTTTGATTTCAAAAAGGATTTCGGAAAATCAATGGCTATGGAAATGTTTGACCATGGCATGATCGGAAAGGAAGGAAAGGAGTTTGGTCATGGGATGACCGGAAGGAAGAAACAAATGGGTGACCCAATCTTGGTGTTTTCTAAAACTTTTCAAAAAGAATTTCCAAATGTTTTACAAAAGTTCTCAACAAAGATATAGACATGTTATATCTACAAGAGAAACTAGTTTATAAAAGAACCTCTTATGGAGCCCTCCTACTACCACATCCATATTCCATATCCTTTATTATTATTCTTTTAAGGTGGTTTGCGAGTATATTCCAAGTACTCACCCGTATTGTCCCTGGCTATTTACTTGGCCAGACTTTCAGAAGTACGGGAAATGAAGGATATGATGACGTTTCTGCGAACTAGGCCATCTTTACAGTCAGTTGTCTATAAGTTAAGGCTTGACATGGGCTCTGCGAATGAAGACTTCCACTATTAATGATTGTAATCACCATAATGGCAATGTTGTAAGTGGTGTACTTGTTACTTTGTGGATGTTGTAATGATACTTGTCGGTTATGCTCGCGACTCACTGATCATGAGAACGTGAATTGCAGGCATAACGGAGATTCTTGGATCGTAATTCCGGGGTCTCACAGAAAACATGTCGATGAACCGATTGTCGCTGCTTAGCCTTCTCCATCGCCGATAGGCACAGCGTGTGAGGCGGTCGTGCTCTTATCTTTGATGCTTTTTTGGTCCATGCAAAATCGCATACGCATACGCCAAGAAATAAAATAGTCACATAATACATATGAAACATAAGAGGAAAGAAATTGGGAAACATAAGAACAGAATTAAATAGTAATACGGTAAAACTAAAGTAATATTATGCAGGCTTACCGTTTGTGTTGGAAACCGTCGACCGCGTATCCGTCGAACGGTGTCGTCCACTCGCATGAATCTTGACGATCACTGCGACCTTTCCCAAATCAACCTACAAAACAAAAACAGAACAACAATAAAATTGAACATCAGATAAAAAACTAAGAAACATAAGAAATAAGGATAATCATAGAAGAAACTCATCGCACAGTTTGAGACCTCGCGTGGATCCGAAAGAGACGGCGTTTCAGGATGAAATGTTCACGCCGTGAAGTAGACAACAAAGCCTGCAAGACAAGCATGAAATAAATTAGTAGAAAAAGTGAAAACAGTAAGAAAAAAACAGAGGGTAAGAAGCATAACGCACTTACAATATCTCCGGGGAGAGACTTCCACCTTCTCGTCATAGGCGTCGACATCTTGTAAGCAGGACGCCGGAGGGAGGAGCGTTGAACCACATCGTTGTGGAAGCTTGGTACGCAGCCTAACGCCAAAGACGCATAAAATACCGGGTTGGGCGATGGCATCAGGGCATCTAAAGCTGAAGAGATAAAGAGCGGCTGCCGAGGTGAGATCCATTGGATGATCGAATTGCAAGACCATGCTCCGCTCAGAGCTCAACCAGAACGACCGGCGAGCTCTACGAAAGTAGCAGGGTGCAAGAAGCCGATCAGGCCTTTAGCAACACACTATGGAAAATATATATCTGACAGAGTAACAATGAAGATACGCAACAACACATTTATATAGAAGAGGGAAGCTTAAGGTTTAAGCCATAGGGCCATCGTAGACCGTAACGGATTTTCGTGGCACAGATTCTATGCTACCAGCTATGCTATCGGCCATGATAAACCGTTGAAGCATACACTCTACACTGACTACTCGGTCCTCTGTCGCGAGGAACCGCATCCGACTAGGTCCTACGATGCCACACCGGATATCCACGGTCCCCTTCATCGCGATGAACCGCGACCGGCTATAGCCTATGACGCCATGTTGTCTTTGGACGGGCCCCACATACGTGATAAACCGCGTCCAGCATTGGCTTACGGCGCCACGTCGTCTCACGGGCCCTGCTTACGCGAGAAACCGCGGACGGCATGGGCTTACGACGCCAAGTCGGCTCTCGATGACCCCATTATCTTGAGAGTCCGCAAACGGCATGGGCTCACGACGCCACGTCGTCTTTGGGAGGGACCCACCACCTGGCAGGTGCGGACACCTGTTGCGGAAAGAACGCCTCTCACAGAGCACGGTACTGCCTGCGTACGCTGACACGGGACCATGTGCGCACACAGGGTCTACCGTTCGGGGGAGCGGGGTACGACGACACGCACGACACCCTCCTATAGTCTGGAATCTTTCGGCCTGGCCAGCAGCAGGGCCCACCTCACGGTATAGCAGGGCTCTGTTGCAAGGATGTCGCTTGTCCTTTCCAGCGTCCATCCCACAATCAGAAAGAATCGGGGCAACATGGATAGCAGTTTCGACCAAAATAATCTAGCATTATTATTTACTCTCATGTGTAATGTGTCTTCAAATGTTTCTCACGCTCATAAATGCTGTAGTTGATAACAACTTAGTTGAGTTGAAATAAGGATGATATCTTATAATAACTGACTTTGATAACAAATCGTATAAATGTATGATCTCAAGATTTTGCTAGAGTTTTGAATAAAGTAGCATAATAAATTCTATTTTCTTAAAAAAATAACTTAGGGTTTTAAGAATTGGATGAATTTCCTTTATATAGATACTTTGTTTAAATCATGAAAGATTTATTTATAATTACTTTATAAGAAAATAGGTAGTTGCTTCAAATTCAATTTTTTTATTATTTCAATAATAATGTTTATTATTATTTTCCATCTATGTAGGATATAAAGAAAGGTTTTACTTAGATTTTTTAGTTTAAAATTTAAAGATTTGTATTTCATGTAATGTTAAATTTAATATTCTTATAAAATACTAGAATATTAATAAGTTCAGAATATGATTTTTATTTAAATTTTTAGACATTTTCTTTGGTTTATAAAAATTATAAAGAGTTTTCAGGCATTTTAATAAAATAATTTCAATTTGACTCAAAACTTGTATTTAGCATTTCATTAAAATACTACAATATATTTTGTACACAAAAGTGATTTTTGTTTTTTAGGGTTTTTCCTGTTTTTCTAGTGCTTATTTGAATTGGAGAATTATTGTTTTACTAGATCATGACAGCGGCGCGTCGCCCGTCCATTATGACTATAAAATGTTAGAAATGATCGAAATATTTTTTTTGGATGGATTAAGCTAAATATGTAGAGAGGTGGTGGGGGTTGTGGAGAGGGAGTTTGACTATTTTCATTCTTCAAACATTACCGACCTATGTAGGAAAATTTCATACAAATGCTTGGAGTGGTAAAAATATATGTTAAAAGTAATTTAAAGTGATCAAATTCCAATGCCTTTATATGACAGATTGGGCGTGTCTGTTTTACAAAATTGAACACTGTCACACGGGAAATCGGAACAAGGAAACACCACAATTACAACAGAATAAGTAATTACAATTAAGAATATTAATACTGCAGTTTCAAAAAAAATCCCTTCACCAATTTCCGATCCATCTGAATGGTTCCTCCTTAAACATGATACATACAGGCTGAATGAGCATTGTCACTGCCAATTTTAATCAACTCTATTGTAGCTCAAATATGAACCAACGGAACCTAAATCAAAGCAACAGAGGCAAGACCATTAACAAAAAAAAACCTACTCCTACCTCATGTACACAACTTCCATGGGCACCCAGTGATGATAATATAGACAACACAAAGTAATACATATTTCTGTTGTGTAACTAAGTTTTAGTCGAACACAAAATATAACCTCTGATGTCAACTGTTTATCTTTATACTAAAGAATGTAATACATATATGCATCATGACCACAACGTATAGTGTCACAACCTTGATCAACACAATACATGATTGGGAAATGGAGGCACATACTTCCTTTTATTTCAAGTTTATTATTATAAGAAAACATCTGCAACTTAGATCATAATTTATTTTGTGAATTCCATTCAACAAAAGAATATAGAAGGCTTATTAGGTATGTTCGATGTGCACCACTCTCGAGTTGATTCCGAAAGGAAGCTAGTGCCTTGATTCTTCTTGTGCATTGAATTGAAAAAATGAAACACATTGTCAACAAAGTCAAAGCCAGGATACTTTAAGGAAAAACAACATGAAAACATAACGGGGAAGAACGTTTGCCATTATGAATGCTCCCTCTTCTGCTGGCCCCCAGTTTTCTTCGGCACATGGAGCACCAACGAAAGCTTCTACATGTAAAGAGTTGTGCTCCAAACTCTCCTGTGAACCCAAACAAATCATAATCAACAATCTGTGAAATATTCCATGAAATACGAATCCATGAAATATTCATGAAATACGAATAAGGAGGGAGATTGAACCTCAAAATACGAATCCATGAAATATTCTTAGTACATAACCTCTTACGGATAACCTTGGTGTGGCTGCACCGCGGCCTCACGGTGGTCAGATATACTTCTCTTACTCTCCCTTGCTATCCCCTCTATGCCGCCAGTAAAGATATAAAAAACAGACATCAAGGACAAAATAATGGAAGCTTAATACCAACATTCAACATTCAAGTTTTCATATAATTACCTCTCCATGAGCAGTCGTAGTAAAATCCTGTCGTGTTCAAGTACACAAATACACTATAATCTGAATATACCACCTCCATCAAGAGCTAAGAAGACAGCTTTTATACATAACAAAACTTCAAAATAAATTCTACTCCCTCCGTCCTAAAATAGATGTCTTAAATTTGTTAAAATTTGAATAAATCTAGACACTATTTAGTATATAAATTCATCCAAATTTTGAAAAATCCAAGACATCTATTCTTGGACGGAGGGAGTATCTCTTTTGGTGAATAATTATGCCAGGACAATGAACCACATAGATAATACATCTGCTACCAAAAAATCCAAAATAATTAGGAAACAAAAATGAGCTATCATGTGCCACGACATTACAAGAGGACATTACTGGACGAAACAAACATAAGAGAATATGTTTACTGAGGCAATCAACTTTCGGACCTTGTCGAACTGAAATAATGAAGCCTGTAGTATGGGGTACACCAATCAAAAGCAGGCAGCCAGGTGGTGCGGGAGGACAGTCACGCGCTAAAGCAAGAGGGTTGTGGTCGTACTTGATTTTCTGCTTCCCCTGGTCCGCAGTGAATTTCGGCCCTCTCCAACGGAGACTACAGGGGAGGCATCATCGTTGGCGGCACGAGCGTGCTTATTGCCTATTGGGGATGAAGGGCATGGCCTGGCAAGAACGCTTGAACGCTTTCGCCTGACCAGGCATCACCACTCACCACCGCAACCTGGGTTCCGCTACATGCGTCGCAAGAGAAAGGAGATCGGGGGTCATGTTCGGACTTCGGAGGTAGGCATGGCCCCAGGGTCACCACTCGCCACCGCCGCTTAGGTCTGTAGGGATTTCATTTTCATGCGAGCAAATAATCGTGGACACACAGTGGTATGAACCAACAGGGCCTTTAGTTGGGCTCTTGGGTCCCAGTTATTAACGATAAAGTGCCGATTTGACGTGTAGGGGAGCTTTCCCTAGGGACACGTGGCCCAATGCGGAAATGAGTGAATCAAACGACCATGAACAAGAAAAAGCAATTCGACGGTCAAAAATACTGAGGGCGTGAGAGGACTCCCTCTAGTCCTCATTATAATATTTCTAAATTTTTTTGTTTATTTTTTTTAGAAAATACCCCTGGTCCACCTGTCAGTCCCAGCCCACTAGGTTGGGCTAGACCAACTGGCTCGGTCAAACTAACTCGACCCTCTTTCTCATTTGACCTAGGGTCTCCCCTTTCTTTCTCACAATGATGTTAACTCCGGTGCTGATTGATCCCGACGAACTCCAGCCACCTCGTTTTCCACCGTCGGTGGCACTCGATGCGCCATGAATTCTCCATCCTCTAGTACAATCGATTCGACTGCACCTCTTCTCCTGGCTGCACCCCCTCTATGAGGCTAGGGTTTTGCCGCCTCTGTGGCGCCATGCGCCAATGATGCCCCTTTCTCCCCCTGGTGTTGCTGGTGACTCTATGATGTGTCGTCCGAGTTGGTGCGGTGTGGTGCGGGTAGCAGCGCTGCGGCTCTCCCATGTTGTCGTGCCTCCGTGACTCGTCGTCGATGCTTCCTCGGTCGCTTCCACTACTTCCTATTCGTAAGGTTTAAGCAATGGACAATGGGTGACTGTTCTTCCCTCTCTCCTCTTGCTCTACCCTCCCAGCTTCCTTCTCTACTTTCACAGTAGCTTTCCCAGGCTACCATGTCAAGGATGCATTGCTCAAGTGTCTTAGGTTTCTAGGGTTTCTAGCTATCCATGATGCTACTAATGTATTCATGGTACTGTTAGTGATGTTAATTTAGGATTCAATACAATTCTTTTGGTATGCCTCTCAGTTACCTTTTGTTGGTCAAGTTTTAGTCATCTTTACTGGCATGGTTTGTTGCTAGATTTTCCTGATACTAGCCAGTATGGAACTGGTTCCAATTGTTATATTTCCTTTGTTGATTCACTATCTATGCTTATACTTGATATTATAAACATTCAATTGATTCACCTTCTGACAGTTTGTAACTGTCTAAGTTCACTAAACTGCTTACAATTTTTTGTACTATTTATACTGAACCCTTTGGTTCAGTAGATGCTCTATTGTGAGTTGTTTAAATTCAAACTGTTGGTTTGAATATGGTTGCCTTAGTATGTTGTATTGAATCCTTGGTCTGTTAGCTTAACTGAACCTTGTTCAGTGATAGTGGTTGAGCTATCCTAATAGACTGTATAAACTATTTGAGAATGATTCCTATATTTTTTTCTAGAATGATTTAATTCTAAGAAAGATTTATTGTGGGCTTGCCAAGGATCTATAGACCCTGTACTTCGGTAATTTTACTAAGTAAATAGTGGCTTCTGCGGCCTTTAGGGTTGCTATTGTGGTTCCTCCTTTTTGGGAGGGTGCACAGTAGCATACCCTATGGTGGCATGATCTGCTAATGTCTTAGTTAGATGAAAATGATTGAAATCATCAGCTAGATGTTATAGTTCTTTTACTATGCTAAATATTTCCTTCTGACCATGATGCAAAGTCTGAGGCTCCCATCTTCCTAAGAATAGATACTTAAAATGTGTTTTTTCTCTATGATGAACCTACTGTAGCACTTCTACACTAACCCGAGTGTTTTATTTTACTCTTTCATATTCGGGATTTCTGCTATTCATGTGAAGCTAGAACTAATAAGAACAAATGATCTTAACAGTACTAGGAAAATAGTTATAGGTAAATCGCATACCCGTGGCGTATCGCCCAAGCGGTGCCACATGGGTAAATAGTCGTGGTGTATCCGCTAGAGGTTCCCCACGGGTAGATCATTTACCCATGGCGCATGCCCTACCTGGTGCGCCACGGGTAAGTTTTGCCCGGGCTGAGTAGGGTGGCCCCCCTTACCCATGGCGCACCACTATGACATGCGCCACAACTAAGGGTGCTGCCATTTTCAACTCCACGCCCCGAGTGGATCGATTTTTTAGTTTTGCAAAAAATAAAAAACACTTCAAAAAATAAAATTCTTTGACATGTAGGTAGGTAAAGTGGTCTAGTTTGTAGAAAAATTAACAAACATCAATTTCAACTTTTTTTGCAAAATACTTTTATGTCCTGGTAAAGTGGCCATAACTTTTGCATACGACCTCAGATGAAAAAGTTTTCCATATGAACCACTTACTCGTGATGCACCACATGGTGGTGCACCACGGGTAAGTGTGGGCGGGATTCGAATTTGAACCGGCCACCTACCTCTCTTCTCCTTCTACCCCCTTATCCTTCTCTTCTACTCCACTTCTCTACTTCTCCTTCTCCTTCCCTTATGCTCCTCCTCCCCTTCTCCTTCCTTCTCCTTTTCCTCCTCTTCCCGTTATCCTCCCTTCTCCTACCCCCTCCTCTTCTCTTCCTCCTCCCCTTCTCATCCCTTCTCATCCTCCTCATCTACTTCTCCTCCCCTTATCATTCTCATTATCCTTATCCTTCTCCTCTTCTCCTTCTTCTCTTCTCCTCTCATCTCTCCTCCTCCTCTTTCCTGATCCACTCACCTCCGACTCTGACCTCCTCCACCAACCTCCAGCTGTGCCTACCTATGCGGTAGGTTGTGGACATAGCCTCCCACATCTCCTTCCGGAGGTAGGCTATGAACATAGCCTCCCGCACCTCGGATGAGGCAACAACGATGACGACAATGATGGCGGTGTGATCCAGCTCCCGCTTTTTTGTGAAATTTGAAATTCATACCCATGGCGCACCGTGAACCCCTACCCATGGTGCTCCTCCTACTCGTCACCTGGAGGCCTTGTCCTAGCTCCTGACTTTTCTTGTTGGCCTTCTTCTTGTAAGCACGCTCCTCCTCTTGAGCAAGCTTTACTTTTTTCCTAATCTCCAATAATTATTCATGGTGGTTGTGGTGGTTTTGGGTGCATGAAATGTAAATGAAATTGTGGTGTTCTTGGTGGTGTGGACAAGAAGCAATGAACTAGTAGCTATGTTATGGTTGTTGCCTTCTTCTTATCCCTTCCCAATGTAGTTGTTGTGTTAACACATAACAATGTGCTTGTTTGTGTGCTCTTTCAAGTGGCCCTCTCTGGTTCAAGTTTTAGTGCATGGAGATATTCCTCCATATGGATGAGTTCAGTAAAAAGAGGATTTCCTGAATCTGGATATTTGTTTTTTACTGCCAACTATAATTTCATGCCTATCCTATTATGCCAAGTTTGAGGTAAACTTGATAGGAATGGATTACATACTTGGCCCCTTTTTGAAATACCGAGTGATGAGTTTAGCAATGCAACACATTGCCTAGACTGAGAGTAAAACTAACCCTCTTAACCCCTCTTATGTTTGTCTTCTTTATCATTTGGTCTGTAGGAAACAAGAACAAGAAAGAAGGATTAAGAAGAATAAAGTAATGGTTCAGGATTTAGTTTTTTATTTCTATTTTATATTATTTTGTAATTTATTTTATTTTAAAAATGTAAAGACGTTGTAATATTATTGCATTTAATAATATTCATTTTCTTTTTTACTATTACTTGTATTTTATTTATATTATTGTAATATGTTTTTTTTAAGTCTGTAACATAATGATTTCATCCTTTTATAACAAACAATATTATTTTAATCAATATTATTTACTTTATATTTTAATTTTAAAAATTTATTAGTTTGAATTCAAATATTTTACTTTAAATTTTCAAATTTAAATTGTTTCACCCAAAAAACAAAGAAAACCACAAAGGACATGTCAAAACTTATATGACTCTAATTTGATCATCTAAACCCTAAATTGTCAAATAGAGAGAAACTCTAATCCCTTTGGGTTTTAAACTTAAGTGCGAAAATTTTCCCCACTTTTCAGATGCATGCATATGCACAAACTCACTTTTACACTTCGATTGGTCCTAAATGATGGGGTGTTACAAATATGTTTTTATAAAAAAATAATTTTTCATATTTCTAGTGCCCAAATCATTTTTTGTGAAGCAACTACCACAAATAAGAGGACAAATGGAACAAATGAAATTTTGACACAAGGTAGATCATGTTGTAGTGCTAATTGACGTATATGATGATTTTTCTCTCTTTCTAACTACCTTTTCCATTTTAAAAAATTTCAGGTGATTTTCCAAAAGAAATTCAATTTAGCACTACAATTGTGCTCTAGTTTAGTCTCAAAATTTGGGAAAATCATTTTAAGGTACCCAAATAGATTTCTATGCATTATCCACAAAGAAAGTTAAGGTACCCAAAGAGGTTTACTCGGCGGAAGCACTATGTGTGGGTATTCACGGGAATGGTATAGAGCGAGAAGTGAAAAAAGTGTGGGATGTTTCAACTGAGTAACATAAGCCTTAGTGAACACAGAAATAGTTATCCCAAATTCCTATTATAGGCTCAAAAGGCCCAAAGCAATCCCCACTTGTAGATAAGAAGGCTCTTAGAAGAGGGTCTGTATGCATTCATTTGATTATTCAATTGTTTGGATGTAATTAATACCAAAAGAATTTGACAACAATTGTGTTATGCAACTAAATGGCAGATTCTTTGATTTAACTCCTCTTTAAAGCTTGAATGCGTCTAGATAAGGATGTGGATGCAATAACATGGAAGTGTTTAATTTATATGAATAGGGAAATACATATATACAAATAAATAAATAAATACATTAATTGGTATTTCCAAAAAAAATGATCGGAGCATATTTACACATGATATTTGGCTAATACTTAAATATCTATAAACTAGAATGCTTATAAATATTTATGTTAATACATACCAAATATTTATAGGATATGTGTCTACTCTAATAGTAATAACCGGATATAAATTTTCTAATCAAAATTTACAAGTGGCATTCTGTTCACATCTTCTATATAAGGGGGATGCGGAGGGGGTAGACCTCCTCGTATCTTACACTGCTATGTCATTAGCCAATGGTGCTCATAAATCGCTATCTTTTTATAGATCCTTGTTCTACCTACTTGTTGTAATAAGTTTCTTTAAAGTTACCCTGGTGAGTATGCCTAGGAGGGAGAGGTGGTCGGGTATAGTTCACATCAATAACGACAAAGAGCGTGAGATCACTTTCTACAAGCGACATGGTGGCTTACACAAAGGTGTCGCTGACCTCTATATCCTCACCGGAGCCAGGGTTGTTGTCGTCCCAATGGAGGGAAATGGAAATATACACTCATTCGGTACGCCATCATCAAAGCCCATCATTGATGATCTCTTATCGGGAACAACTCCATCTGTCAACAAGGCAAAAGCAGCCAAGATTGCAAGGCTACAAAGGGAACTTGCTCAATTGGACATGGAGAAAACAATAGAGGATACGAGAAGTCAAATATCCATCCAACATATGAAGAAGATCCAAGATGAGAACCCAGGTATGGCATCAAACCTTGTCTTCTTGAAATAAGAAGATCTTGGTATGGAAGATCTTTACAAACTCTTCAATGACCTTTCACAGGTCCAAGAGGACATTCAAAGTTGGTTGCCTCCATTGCATCATGGCCAGGAAGACAAGATTGGTGACCAAAGCATGAAAACAAACATGCTACCACTAGCATGCCTATCATATGGTACCATGCAAACTACTCCCTTGTGGCAAAAATCAGTGTGGTCTCACCATCCTCCACTATTATGGTACCACCAATTCTCCATAATGCACCATCATCTTTGGCGCTACCACTAACTTCCCTGTTCCAACCAATTCCAGATCTAATACATGAGCAACCTCCACCACAAGATCTACACCTTCAACAATACCCAAGTCCTTGCAATGCGGTGCACCCACGACAGAACTACGCGGGTCCTAACATAACGTTCAAGCACAATTTAGAGGACTCTATTGTTGGACAACTCTACTATCAATTAATTTTGCCATATATGGCATTTTTGGCTATCATACATGGGGTTATCTTCTATCAGATAATGTATATCACAGTGGAAGTATGGATGCTTACTTGGGCTATAATGGTACAAATGTATCCCAATCTTCAACCAAAATTGATGGATGGTTTAGTGAAAAGCTAGATGCTAGCTAGTTTGTTGTTCCATTAAGTGTTATATCAAGTGGAAAGCTAGCTATTTCCATTAAGTAATTCAGCCTTTTTGAGGCAACAATAATTCATATTTCATTATTTAGGTCTTGTTCCAGGAAGATTTTTCCATATGTATGACCATTACATGTGTATTGATGTGTTTCCATTATAAAAAAAGTCAAAAATAAAGTATTGCTGAAACATTGCATTACGAGGATGAAGCTATATGAGCATGGATTTAATGCCCCATTTATAATATTGTGAGCCAAGAATTATTAAGTATACATAATACATGAGTTGTGCTTGACAGAATAATGGAAAAATAGTCCAAACTTTCTCTCCAGGGATGAGATTTAATTACTTCTTTCAATGGCACAAGAAGTTCATCGAACTAAAACAGTTTTCCCGAGAAGATGCCAACATGTATTTCCATTAAACTAGAAAGACAATATAAATTTGAAAGCATGAACTCACCTAAATGCATTAACATAATGCATGCTTATCAACATAGAAAAGCACCGACTAATCTTGATCTTGATGAATATATTGTGAAGTAACTTATGTTTTAGCGCATGTCAGTTTCATATGAGCGTGTGCTTGATGTGGTAGACGATTGATACGTCAGAAACGTATCTATAATTTTTTATGCTCCATGCTTGTTTACTATCTACTTTGATTTGCTTTGTCCACACTTATGAGGTGTTTTTATATGTTTTATGGTACTAACCTATTAACAAGTTGCCACAGTGCCAGTTGCCTGTTTTCTTCTGTTTTTGGTTCCAGAAAGGCAGAAAATCAATATTCTCGGAATTGGACAGGACAAAAGCCAAAGTAAATATTTTACCGTGGGGAACACGAAGCCGGAGTACGAGATGGAGGAGGCCCACCAGGGGCCACACCCCTTGGCTGTGCGGGTGGTCCCACCCCGCGCCTGGGGGGTGCAGTCGCCCTGGTGGCCCCTTGCCTCGCCTCTTCGCCTATAAGAAGCCCCCGATGCAGAAACCCTAGGCACCCAATCAATATTCCATGAAACCGTCTGTAGCCGCCGCCACCATTGTCCCTAGATCGGGGGGATCTGAAGCTCTTCCCAACACCATGACGTGGGGGAGATAATCCCGGAGTCCTTCTTCATCATCATGCCAGCCTCCGGTATGAAGCGTGAGTAGTTCCACCTTGGACTACGGGTCCATGTAGTAGCTAGATGGTTGTATATCCTCCTTATGATTTCATGTCTAGATCTTGTGAGCTCCGTTCATAATCGAGATCTAATCTATTTGTAATCATGCATGTTGTGTTTGCGGGTATCCGATGAATATTGAGATTACTATGTCAGATTGATTAATGGTTTTGTCTTATTGATTCTATCATGTTTGTGTTGTTTGTGATCTTACATGCTCTCCGTTGTTAGTAGCTATCTTGGCCAAGTAGTTGTGAGTGACTCCAAGAGGGGGTATTTATGCTCGATAGTGGGTTCATGCCTCTACTTAATCAAGTGAAGTGACAGAAATCTCTACGGTTGTAGATGTGTTGTTGCCACTAGGGAGAAAACAACGGTCCCTTGTTCATGGAACATGTGGATTGTTTACCTTACACACTTTGCTTAAAGAAGTTGTCTGTTGCTTGCAACTTAATACTGGAGGGGGTTCGGATGATAACCCAAAGGTGGACTTCTAGTCATAGATGCAGTTGGATGGCGGTCTATGTATATTTTTGTATTTCCCAATCGAATCTCATAGGGTCTTTTTGTCTAGTATTGCATTGTTATGCCTTGCTCAGTCCTGTCAATTTCCCTGCTGTAATTTGTTTACCTAGCATGCCATGTTTGTTTATTTTAGGAGAACACCTCTAGTAAACTATGGACCCTGGTCCAATCTTTACCATTGATACATCTTCCACTGTTTCTGCTTACTTGCTGCAAACCATCATCACCTTCCACACCATATAGCTAATCCTTTGTTACAGCACCGGTGAGATTGACAACCTCACTGTTCGTTGGGGCAAAGTCTTGAGTTTGTGTTGTGTAGGTTTCCACGTTACTTGCAACACCTTTGAGACGTTTCCTTCCTCCTACTGGTTCGATAACCTTGGTTTCTTACCGAGAGAAGACTTGCTGTTGTGTTGAATCACACCTTGCTCTTAGGGTTTCCCGACAAAGTGCTCCATGTCAACAAGGAGTCATCAATAAGTTTTCTAGTGTCGTTGCCAGGGAGGCTAAGGACGTCTTCACAAGGGGAGTCCTCCTCAACCCTTCTCTTTACTTTGTTTTTAGTTTGCTTAGTTTCTTTTGCTTGGTTTTGTTTGCCTTTTTTTTATCAAAAACTCCAAAAAAATAGTCTAGTTTGGTTTGCTTTCTCTTATCAAAAACACATAAAAATTAGTTCCTGCTCTAGCTGTTGCTGCTATTTTGGCTTGCCCCACTTTTGCCAAAATGAACTCTACCGAGAACACCAAGTTGTGTGACTTTACTAGCACAAACAACAATGATTTACTTAGCACTCCTATTAGTCCACCTGCTCCGGATGCTACCTTTTATGAAATTAAGCCTGCTTTGTTGAATCTCGTGATGAGAGAGCAATTTTATGGTGCTAGTTCTGATGATGCTGCTGCCCATCTCAATAGCTTTGTTGATCTTTGTGAGATGCAAAAGTATAAGGATGTAGATGGAGATATTATTAAGCTCAATATGTTTCCTTTCTCCTTTAGAGGAAAAGCTAAAGAATGGTTGCTATCCTTGCCTAGAAATAGTATTGATTCTTGGATTAAGTGCAAGGATGCTTTTATTGGAAAGTACTACCCTCCTGCTAACATTATATCTATGAGAAGTGATATTATGAAATTTAAACAACTTGATAATGAACATGTTGCTCAAGCTTGGGAAAGAATGAAATCTTTGGTTAAGAATTGTCCCACTCATAGACTTACTGCTTGGATGATTATCCAGAATTTTTATGCAGGTTTGAACTTCTCTTCAAGAAACCTGTTGGATTCAGCTGCTAGAGGTACCTTTATGGGCATCACTTTGGGTGCTGCAACAAAACTCCTTGATAATATGATAGTTAATTACTCTGAATAGGACACTAAGAGAGCTCCACATGGTAATAAGGTAAATTCTGTTGAAGAAACCTTCTCTTTGAGTGATAAGATTGATGTTATTATGGCTATGATTGTTAATGGGAAAGCTCCTTTAGATCCAAACAATGTTCCCTTAGCCTCTTTGGTTGCTCAAGAAGAACAAGTTGATGTGAACTTCATTAGAAACAACAATTTCAACAAAAATGCCGATATGAATAATTTTGGTAGCAACAACAATTATAGGCCTTATCCTCCTAATAATGGAAAATCCTATGGAAACTCCTAAAACAATGCTAGAAGTGCCCCCTCTGAATTTGAAGTTATGCTCAAAGACTTTATTAGTAAACAAACCACTTTCAACAAGACTATGGAGGAAAAACTTTTAACTATTGAGAAAAATATTGCCTCTTTGTATAAAGCACAGTCCTCCTTGATTAATAAAATGGCTGCTAAACCTGAAACCTTGGAAAGTACCTTTGCTGCTACTCATGCCATACAAGTTACTATTGATGAAAATGGTAGACTGTTAGCTCAACTTCATGCTAAGTGGGAAAGGGAAGCTAAAATTGATAGAAACAATAGTGTGTGCACCATCACTAAAATGGATACCACTAAACCACACGAAGTACCTATTCCTCCTCCTACAATGCCTAAGCCTAATGAGTCTACTACTAGTGATGCTAAGTTTGATTTTGATCTTGATGGTTGCAATATTTCTGAAGTGATTTTGTTCCTGCAAAATCTTGCTATAAGTCTTGATGCTAGTGATATGCATGTTGCTTTGACCAAACACATTACAGATTCTCTTGTTAAGATTAAGGAAGAGAAGTTAAAACACAAAGCTTCTATTCCTAGGAAAGTAGAAGATAGTTGGGAACCCATTATTAATATGCAAGTGAATGACTTTGATCTCAAAGCTTCATGTGATCTTGGTTCTAGTATCCTTATTATGCGTAGGAAGATTTATGAAATGCTTGATTTGCCACCTTTAGAAGATTGTTATTTGGATGTACCACTTAATGATAATGCTAAGAAGAAACTCATGGGGAGTATTAATGATGTTCTCATTATGGTTAACAATGCTCATGTCCCTGTTGATTTCTATATTTTGGATGTTGAATACAATGCTTCTTATTCTATTACTTTGGGAAGACCTTTTCTTAGAACTGTTGGTGCCATCATTGATATGAAAAAAGGCACCATTAAATATCAATTTATATTCAAGAAATGTATTAAACACTTCCCTATGAGAAGAGAAAAGTTGTGTTTTTCTCCTCCTTTGAAAGCAAGGTTTGATGTTAATGCTTCCTCATTTGAAAATACTTAATTTCTTGCTTCTTGTGCCTAATTTAAAGGCGTTAAAGAAAAGTATTTGTTGGGACATAACCCAAGAGTTTCCTTGAGTCTTGGAAGTTATTACTTCAGTAATGACCTCTAATTATCCTTTTGTTTGCTTTTTGTGCCAAGAATGACCTCTAATGAGAGGGAAGTAAGATTTAGGGAGTTGTTGTCCCGAAACAGATTTCTATCCTCCACCATAAAACTTCGTGAGGAGTCTCCATAAGTTGGATTGAGCAGAAAATTTACGAATAAATCTCCAAGTATGTTAGATAACTTTCATTAGTTCAACACTTTTTTATTTGAGCAACATAAGATTTCCGAAAAAATCGGTTTCTACCTACTGGTCTGTTTTGACAGATTTCTGCCATTATTTGCATTTGCTTCTTATTGATTCCTTTTTGGGTTCATTTTAGGGAATTTGAGGTTTTTGAAGGAGTTGATACAGTAGCTTATGTTTTTAGTGAAAAGTTTTGTTGTTCTAAAACTAAACCCAAAGGTCTATTATCTTTTGAATACACTAATGTTGCTAATGAAGATTGTGTGAAGTTTTGTATGAAGGAAAAATTTCAGGTGTAGAGAGTGAATGATGAATGAGATGAAGAATGGACAAAAAATCAAGCTTGGGGATGCCACCCCGGTGTCACCCCAAGAAATATCCAAGAGGTATAAGCGTCAAAGCTTGGGGATGCCCAAGGCATCCCCTTCTTCATCAATAAAAAGCTCAGGTCTTTCTAGACACTTCATTTTTATTGTTTCATGCACTGTTGTGTTGTTATTGGAGCGTCTTAGTTTTGTTTGCTTTTCTTAGTTTGTTTATTTTGATTGAATAAAGTAGTTTGGACCCCCATTCTTGCTGTGTTGTTTCTAATAAGATGATTGGTGTTGGACAGGAGTAGAAAGTTCTTGCTTGAAAGTGCAAGAGGAGCTTGCATTGACTGTGACTTAGACTTTAACATGACATGCTAGGTGTTGTTTTGACCTTATGCTTAGTGATTATTGCTATATCATGACCTGTTCCAAACAATTGGGATTGCTTAGTGTGCCTTAAAAGAATCATGTGTTGTTTTATCATACAAAGCATAGTATTGTGGTATTCTCCTTTGATGCTTTGTTTGGGTTGACTTGGCACATGCTCACACCATGTATGACTATGAACAAGTCACCATAGCCTCTATGATCATTTAGTTCTTGACTTGTAGTACCACTCTATGCTTTGATTAGTAATGTTTTGTCGCTCTGCATGATTATGGCCATTATTGCTCTCTTAGTTGGTTGCTCCCAGTCTTTTGCTAGCCTCCACTTGTATGATTAAGCTCTACTAATGCTTCCAACTCCCAACAAACCAATTTATTCCAAAGTGTTCACTATAAATTCCTATGCATGGTGTGTTACACCATTCCAAGTACATTCTTGTTTTCAGCTATCTTCTAATTAAAAAGTATTTTGTTATGTGAAAACTTAGTGATTAAATATATCACGAACTTGATGGCACACTTTATATTCCTTGCCCCTAATAAACTTGAACCATTGTGTCATCTATGTTGTATATGCTTGCAATTATATGTTGGAATTAGCAGAACCATGCTGTCATGGGGAACGTTTTCAACATTGCACTTGTACTTTGTACACAGTTGATATCATGCTCTTTTTTCTATGGATGTCGCCAGTGTGAAATAAAGAGGGAGCTTGTAAGTCCATGGAGTTATGTATTTTGTGTTAGAGAAACGCCTGGGCCGCTAGCCTAAGCCATGCCTGATCATGGTGTAAACTTGCATCATCACCATAATGAGAAATCTGTGAAGCATCCTCAATAAAAATCTATGCAAATAGTAAATAGAAAGATCGCTGAGATGCTCATTGTCTGCTTGCCTTGTCATTTTGGTTATGCGATAGCTCATGTACCATGTGCAAGGGGTACCCCATTGGCGGTTCTCTATGATACACAAGTACTTACTATGACAAGAACTTACAAGTGACCAAAGTTGAGTAGCATGCGATGCGGCCCTCGTATTCTAGGGACATGAGATTGCCAACTCATACTTTGTCAAGCATATACTCCATATTTGTTCACTTTAACCTTAATCACTTCAAGATGCTTATGATAGGGGCAATGAGGGATAAAAGCTAACAAGTACCATAATTTTTGGAAGCTCTTTTTGAAACTTGAAATCCCTGCTTCCCTTTATGAAGGGCCTTTCTTCCACTATTATATTGAGTCTCCACATTCTATCCTTTAGGCACCAGTTAAGAGAGCATATTTGTAATTCTCAGTTTTATGTGCAATGTCCAAAAACTTATTGATTGATGCATATTGTTGATATTGCTTGTTCTTGTGCTATTTGCATCTAGTCACTCTTATGAACTTTTAAGGTGTCCTATGCATCTATTTGCTACTCCATGAGGGACAAGCTGAATGCCACTATGCTATGTTTTCTGTATGTGAAACAAACAAATGTTTTTCAATGCATGTTATTCATGATCCTTGTTTGTAGCCTTTCATGTTGCATGCATAGATACTTTGTCTTATTCTTAGAACTCCCTCTTTCATGCACATGTTTAGAGTTCTTTGATCCCAGCTTTCAATGCTTGCAAATGGTTTGATCTTGGTTTTGATGGTGCATGTCATCTCAAAAATTATTCTTTTATCACTTACCTACTCGAGGACGAGCAGGAGTTAAGCTTGGGGATGCTTGATACGTCGGAAATGTATCTATAAATTTTGATGCTCCATGCTTGTTTACTATCTACTTTGCTTTGCTTTGTACACACTTTGAGGTGTTTTTATATGTTTTCTGGTACTAACCTATTAACAAGTTGCCACAGTGCTAGTTGCATGTTTTCTTCTATTTTTGGTTCCAGAAAGGCAGAAAATCAATATTCTTGGAATTGGACAGGACAAAATCCAAAGTCAATATTTTACCGTGGGGAACACGAAGCCGGAGTACGAGACGGAGGAGACCCACCAGGGGGCCACACCCCTGGCCACGTGGGTGGGCCCATCCCACGCCTGGGGGTGCAGCCGCCCTGGTGGCCCCATGTATGGCATCTTCGCTTATAAGAAGCCCTCGATGCAGAAACCCTAGGCACCTGATCAATATTCCACGAAACTGTCTATAGCCGCCGCCACCATCGTCCCTAGATCGGGGGATCTGAAACTCTTCCCGGCACCCTGCCGGAGGGGCGATCATCCCGGAGGCCTTCTTCTTCATCATGCCAGCCTCCGGTATAAAGCATGAGTAGTTCCACCTTGGACTATGGGTCCATATAGTAGCTAGATGGTTGTATCTCCTCCTTGTGCTTTCATGTCTAGATCTTGTGAGCTCCATTCATGGTCAAGATCGAATCTATTTGTAATCATGGATGTTGTGTTTGCGGGGATCCGATGGATATTCAGATTACCATGTCAGATTGATTAATGGTTTTGTCTTATTGATTCTATCATGTCTGTGTTGTTTGTGATCTTGCATGCTCTCCATTGTTAGTAGCTATCTTGGCCAAGTAGTTGCTAGTGACTCCAAGAAGGGGTATTTATGCTCGATAGTGGTTCATGCCTCTACTTAATCAAGGGAAGTGACAGAAATCTCTACCGTTGTAGACGTGTTGTTGCCACTAGGGAGAAAACAACGGTCCCTTGTTCATGGAATAAGTGGATTGTTTACCTTACACACTTTCCTTAAAGTAGTTGTTTGTTGCTTGCAACTTAATACTGGAGGGGGTTTGGATGATAACCCAAAGATGGACTTCTAGTCATAGATGCAGTTGGATGGCGGTCTATGTATATTGTTGTATTGTCCAATCGAATCTCATAGGGTCTTTTTGTCTAGTATTGCATTGTTATATCTTGCTCAGTCCTCTCAATTGCCCTGTTGTAATTTGTTTACTCAGCATGCCATGTTTGTTTATCTAAGGAGAACACCTCTAGTGAACTATGGACCCCAGTCCAATGTTTACCATTGATACATCTTCCACTGTTACTGTTTACTTGCTGCAAACCATCATCACCTTCCACACCATACAACAATATACTCCCTCCTATCCATATTACTTGTCACTGAAATGGATGTATCTAGACATGTTTTAGTGCTAGATACATTCATTTTAACGACAAGTAATATGGATAGGAGGGAGTAGAAGGGTTAGGTATGTTCGATGTGCACCACTCTGGAGTTGATTCCGAAAGGAAGCCAGTGCCTTGGTTCTTCTTCTGCATTGAATTGAAAAAATGAAACACATTGTCAACAAAGTCAAAGCCAGGATACTTTAAGGAAAAACAACATGAAAACATAACGGGGAAGAACGTTTGCCATTATGAATGCTCCCTCTTCTGCTGGCCCCCAGTGTTCTTCGGCACATGGAGCACCAACGAAAGCTTCTACATGTAAAGAGTTGTGCTCCAAACTCTTTTCCTGTGAACCCAAACAAATCATAATCAACAAGTTGTAGAAATCTTTAAAGAGCTACCATAGAATAAGGAGGGTGATCGAACCTCAAAATACGAATCCATGAAATATTCCTAGTACATAACCTCTTACGGATATCCTTGGTGTGGCTGCACTGCGGCCTCACGGTGGTCGTCAGATATACTTCTCTTACTCTCCCTTGCTATACCCTCTATGCCGCCAGTAAAGATATAAAAAACAGACATCAAGGAACAAAATAATGGAATCTTAATACAAACATTCATCAACATTCAAGTTTTCATATAATTACCTCTTCATGAGCAGTCGTAGTAAAATCCTATCGTGTTCAAGTACACAAATACACTACAGTCTGAATATACCACCTCCATCAAGAGCTAAGAAGACGATTTTATACATAACAAAACTTCAAAATAAATTATATCTCTTTTGGTGAATAATTATGCCAGGACAATGAACCACATAGATAATACATCTGCTACCAAAAAAACAAAATAATTAGGAAACAAAAATGAGCTATCATGTGCCACGACAATACTGGATGAAACAAACAAAAGAGAATATGTTTACTGATGCAATCAACTTTCGGACCTTGTGGAACTGAAATAATGAAGCCTGTAGTATGGGGTACACCAATCAAAAGAAGGCAGAGGCGGCCAGGTGGTGCGGGAGGACAATCACGCGGTAAAGCAAGAAGGTTGTGGTCGTACTTGATTTTCTGCCTACCCTGGTCCGCAGTGAATTTTGGCCCTCTCCAATGGAGACTACGGGGGGGAGGGGGGCATCATCGTTGGCAGCACGAGCGTGCTTATTGGGGATGAAGGGCATGGCCTGGCAAGAACGCTTGAACGCTTTCGCCTGACCAGGCGTCACCACTCACCACCGCAACCTGGGTTCCGCTACATGCGTCGCAAGAGAAAGGAGATCGGGGGTCATGTTCGGACTTCGGAGGTAGGCATGGCCCAGGGTCGCCACTCGCCACCGCCGATTAGGTCTGTAGGGATTTCATTTTCAGGCGAGCAAATAGTCGTGGACACACAGGGGTATGAACCAGCTGGGCCTTTAGTTGGGCTCTCGGGTTAACGATAAAGTGCCGATTTGACGTGTAGGGGAACTTTCCCTAGGGACACGTGGCCCAATGTGGAAATGAGTGAATCAAACGACCATGAATAAGAAAAAGCAATTCGAGGATCAAAAATACTGAGGACGTGAGAGGACTCCCTCTAGTCCTGGTTATAATATTCCTAATTTTTTTGTTTATTGTTTTTTAGAAAATACCCCCGGTCCACCTGTCAGCCCCAACCCACTAGGTTGGGCTAGACCAACTGGCTCGGTCGACTCGGTCGGTCAAACTAACTCGACCCTCTTTCTCATTTGACCCAGGGTCTCCCCTTTTTCTCTCACCATGATGTTAACTCCGGTGCTGATTGATCCCGACGAACTCCAGCCACCTCATTTTCCACCGTCGGTCGCAGTCGATGCGCCATGAATTTTCCATCCTCTAGTACAATCGATTCGACCGCACCTCTTCTCCTGGTCGCGCTCCCTCTATGAGGCTAGGGTTTTGCCGCCTCTGTGGCGCCATGCGCCAATGATGCCCCTTTCTCCCCCTGGCGTTGCTGGTGACTCTATGATGTGTCGTCCGAGTTGGTGCGGGTAGCAGCGCTGCGGCTCTCCCATGTTGTCGTGCCTCCGTGACTCGTCGTCAATGCTTCCTCGGTCGCTTCCACTGCTTCCTCTTTGTAAGGTTTAAGCAAGGACAATGGGTGACTGTTCTTCCCTCTCCCCTCTTGCTCTACCCTCTTAGCTTCCTTCTCTAGTTCACAGTAGCTTTCCCAGGCTACCATGTCAAGGATGCATTGCTCAAGTGTCTTAGGTTTCTAGGATTTCTAGCTATTCATGTTGATACTAATGTATTCATGGTACTATTAGTGATGTTAATTTAGGATTCAATAAACCAATTCTTTTGGTAGGCCTCTCTGTTACCTTTTGTTGGTCAAGCTTTAGTCATATGTACTGGCATGGTTTGTTGCTAGATTTTCATGATACTAGCCAGTATGGAACCGATTCCATTTGTTATATTTCCTTTGTTGATTCACTATCTATGCTTGTGCTTGATATTGTAAACATTCAATTGATTCACCTTCTGACAGTTTGTAACTGCCTAAGTTCACTAAACTGCTTACTATTTTTTGTACTATTTATACTAAACCCTTTGATTCAGTAGATGCTCTATTGTGAGTTGTTTAAATTCAAACCATTGGTTTGAATATGGTTGCCTTAGTATGTTGTATTGAGTCCTTGGTATGTTAGCTTAACCGAACCTTGTTCAATGATAGTGGTTGAGCTATCCTAATAGACTATATAAACTATTTGAGAATGATTCCTATATTTTTTCTAGGAAAATGATTTAATTCTAAGAAAGATTTATTGTGGGCTTGCCAAGGATCTATAGACCCTGTACTTTGGTAATTTTACTAAGTAAATAGTGGCTTCTGCAGCCTTTAGGGTTGCTATTATGGTGCCTCCTTTTTGGGAGGGTGCACAGTAGCATACCCTATGGTGGCATGATCTGCTAATGTCTTAGTTAGATGAAAATGATTGAAATCATCCGCTGGATGGTATAGTTTTTTACTATGCTAAATATTTCCTTATGACCATGATGCAAAGTCTGAGGCTCCCATCTTCCTAAGAATAGATACTAAAAATGTGTTTTTTCTCTATGATGAACCTACTATAGCACTTCTACACTAACCCGAGTGTTTTATTTTACTCTTTCATATTCGAGATTACGGCTATTCATGTGAAGCTAGAACTAATAAGAACAAATGTTCTTAACAGTACTAGGAAAATGGTTATAGGTAAATCGCATACCCGTGGCCACATGGGTAAATAGTCGTGGTGTATCCGCTAGAGGTTCACCACGGGTAGATCACTTACCCATGGTGCATGCCCTACCTGGTGCGCCACGGGTAAGTTTTGCCCTGGCTGAGCGGGGTGGCCCTCCTTACCCATGGCGCACCACTATGGCATGCGCCACAGCTAAGGGTGCTGCCCATTTTCAACTCCACACCCCGAGTGGATCGATTTTTTAGTTTTGCAAAAAATAATAAAAAAACACTTCAAAAAATAAAATTCTTTGACATGTAGGTAGGTAAAGTGGTCTAGTTTGTAGGAAAATTAACAAACATCAATTTTGACTTTTTTTTTGCAAAATACTTTTATGTCATGGTAAAGTGGCCATAACTTTTGCATACGACCTCAGATGAAAAAGTTTTCCATATGAACCACTTACTCGTGATGCACCGCATGGTGGTGCACCACATGTAAGTGTGGGCGGGATTCGAGTTCGAACCGGCCACCTACCTCTCTTCTCCTTCTACCCACTTATCCTTCTCCTCTACTCCACTTCTCTACTTCTCCTTCTCCTTCTCTTATGCTCCTCCTCCCCTTCTCCTTCCTTCTCCTTTTCCTCCTCTTCTCCTCCTCCTCCCGTTATCCTCCCTTCTCCTCCTCCCCCTCCTCTTCTCTTCCTCCTCCCCTTCTCATCCCTTCTCATCCTCCTCATCTACTTCTCCTCCCCTTATCATTCTCATTATCCTTATACTTCTCCTCTTCTCCTTCTCCTCTCATCTCTCCTCCTCCTCTTTCCTGATCCACCCACCTCTGACTGTGACCTCCTCCACCCACCTCCAGCTGTGCCTACCTATGCGGTAGGTTGTGGACATAACCTCCCACATCTCCTTCCGGAGGTAGGCTATGAACACAGCCTCCCGCACCTCGGATGAGGCAACAATGATGACGACAATGATGGCGGTGTGATCCAGCTCCCGCTTTTTTGTGAAATTTGAAATTCATACCCATGGCGCGCCGTGAACCCCTACCCATGGTGCTCCTCCTACTCGTCACCTGGAGGCCTTGTCCTAGCTCCTGACTTTTCTTGTTGGCCTTCTTCTTGTAAGCACGCTCCTCCTCTTGAGCAAGATTTACTTGTTTCCTAATCTCCAATAATTATTCATGGTGGTTGTGGTGGTTTTGGGTGCATGAAATGTAAATGAAATTGTGGTGTTCTTGGTGGTGCGGAGAAGAAGCAATGAACTAGTACCTATGTTATGGTTGTTTCCTTCTTCTTATCCCTTCCCAATGTAGTTGTTGTGTTAACACATAACAATGTGCTTGTTTGTGTGCTCTTTCAAGTGGCCCTCTCTGGTTCAAGTTTTAGTGCATGGAGATATTCCTCCATATGGATGAGTTCAGTAAAAAGTGGATTTCCTGGATCTGGCTATTTGTTTTTTACTGCCAACTATAATTTCGTGCCTATCCTATTATGCCAAGTTTGAGGTAAACTTGATAGGAATATATTACATACTTGGCCCCAGTTATGAGTTTAGCAATGAAACACATTGCTTAGACTGAGAGTAAAACTAACCCTCTTAACCCCTCTTATGTTTGTCTTCTTTATCATTTGGTTTGTAGGAAACAAGAACAAGAAAGAAGGATTAAGAAGAATAAAGTAATGGTTTAGGATTTAGTTTTTTTTATTTCTATTTTATATTATTTTGTAATTTTATTTTATTTGAACAATGTAAAGACGTTGTAATATTATTGCATTTAATAATATTCATTTTCTTTTTACTATTACTTGTATTTTATTTATATTATTGTAATATGTTTTTTGTTTAAAGTCTATAACATAAGGATTTCATCCTTTTATAATAAACAATATTATTTACTTAATATTTTAATTTTAAAAATTTATTAGTTTGAACCCAAATTTATTAGATTTACTCGTCAAATTTAAATTGTTTCACCCAAAAAACAAAGAAAACCACAAAGGTCATGTCAAAACTTATATGACTCTAATTTGATCATCTAAACCCTAAATTGTCAAATAGAGAGAAACTCTAATCCCTTTGGGTTTTAAACTTAAGTGCCAAAATTTTCCCCACTTTTCAGATGCATGCATATGCACAAACTCACTTTTCCACTTCGATTGGTCCTAAATGATGGGGTGTTACAAATATGTTTTTATAAAAAAATAATTTTTCATATATCTAGTGCCCAAATCATTTTGTGTGAAGCAACTACCACAAATAAGAGGACAAATGGAACAAATGAAATTTTGACACAAGATAGATCATGTTGTAGGGATAATTGACGTATATGATGATTTTTATCGCTTTCTAACTACTTTTTCACATTTAAATAAATTTCAGGTGATTTTCCAAAACAAATTCAATTTAGCACTACAATTGTGCTCTAGTTTAGTCTCAAAATTTGGGAAAATCATTTTAAGGTACCCAAATAGATTTCTATGCATTATCCACAAAGAAAGTTAAGGTACCCAAAGAGGTTTACTCGACAGAAGCACTATGTGTGGGTATTCACGAGAATGGTATAGAGCGAGAAGTGAAAAAAGTGTGGGATGTTTCAACTGAGTAATATAAGCCTTAGTGAACATAGAAATAGCTATCCCAAATTCCTATTATAGGCTCAAAAGGCCCAAAGCAATCCATAATTTGACTACTGTATTATGAATAGAATGACCACTTGTAGATAAGAAGGCTCCTAGAAGAGGATCTGTATGCATTCATTTGATTATTCAATTGTTTGGATGTAATTAATATCAAAAGAATTTGACAACAATTGTGTTATGCAACTAAATGGCAGATTCTTTGATTTAACTCCACTTTAAAGCTTGAATGCGTCTAGATAAGGATGTGGATGCAATAACATGGAAGTGTTTAATGTATATGAATAGGGAAATACATATATACAAATAAATAAATAAATACATTAATTGGTATTTCCAAAAAAAATGATGGGAGCATATTTACACATGATATTTGGGTAATAATTAAATATCTATAAACTAGAATGCTTATAAATATTTATGTTAATACATACCAAATATTTATAGGATATGTGCCTACTCTAATATTAATAACCGGATATAATTTTCTAATCAAAATTTACAAGTGGTATTCTGTTCACATCTTCTATATAAGGGGGATGCGGAGGGGGTAGACCTCCTCGTATCTTACACTGTTATGTCATTAGCCAATGGTTCTCATAAATCGCTATCTTTTTATAGATCCTTGTTCTACCTACTTGTTGTAATAAGTTTCTTTAAAGTTACCCTGGTGAGTATGCCTAGGAGGGAGAGGTGGTCGGGTATAGTTCACATCAATAACGACAAAGAGCGTGAGATCACTTTCTACAAGCGACATGGTGGCTTATACAAAGGTGTCGCTGACCTCTCTATCCTCACCGGAGCCAGGGTTGTTGTCGTCCCACATGAGGAAAATGGAAATATACACTCATTCGGTACGCCATCAGCAAAGCCCATCATTGATGATCCCTTATCGGGAACAACTCCATCTGTCAACAAGGCACAAGCAGCCAAGATTGCACGGCTACAAAGGGAACTTGCTCAATTGGACATGGAGAAAACAATAGAGGATACGAGAAGTCAAATATCCATCCAACATATGAAGAAGATCCAAGATGAGAACCCAGGTATGGCATCAAACCTTGTCTTCTTGAAAGAAGAATATCTTGGTATGGAAGATCTTTACAAACTCTTCAATGACCTTTCACAGGTCCAAGAGGACATTCAAAGTTGGTTGCCTCCATTGCATCATGGCCAGGAAGACAAGATTGGTGGCCAAAGCATGAAAACAAACATGCTACCACTAGCATGCTTATCATATGGTACCATGCAAACTACTCCCTTGTGGCAAAAATCAGTGTGGTCTCACCATCCTCCACTATTATGGTACCACCAATTCTCCATAATGCACCATCATCTTCGGCGCTACCACTAACTTCCTTGTTCCAACCAATTCTAGATCTAATACATGAGCAAACTCCACCACAAGATCTACACCTTCAAAAATACCCAAGTCCTTGCAACGCGGTGCAACCACCGCAGAACTATGCGGGTCCGAACATAACGTTCAAGCACAATTTAGAGGACTCTATTGTTGGACAACTCATTTTAATTTTGCCATATATGGCATTTTTGGCTATCATACATGGGGATATCTTCTATCAGATAATGTATATCACAGTGAAAGTATGGATGCTTACTTGGGATACAATGGTACCAATGTATCCCAATCTTCAACTAAAATTGATGGATGGTTTAGTGAAAAGCTAGATGCTAGCTAGTTTGTTGTTCCATTAAGTGTTATATCAAGTGGAAAGCTAGCTATTTCCATTAAGTAATTCAGCCTTTTTGAGGCAACAATAATTCATGTTTCATGATTTAGGTCTTGTTCCAGGAATATTTTTCCATACGTATGACCATTACATATGTATTGATGTGTTTCCATTATAAAAAAGTCAAAAATAAAGTATTGCTGAAACATTGCATTACGAGGATGAAGCTAGATGAGCATGAATTTAATGCCCCCTTTATGATATTGTGAGCCAAGAATTATTAAGTATACATAATACATGAGTTGTGCTTGATAGAATAATAGAAAAAATAGTCCAAACTTTCTCTCCAGGGATGAGATTTAATTACTTCTTTCGATGACACAAGACTACCAACAATATTCACTATCCTTTAAGACGTTCATCGAACTAAAACAGTTTTCCCGAGCAGATGCCAACACGTATTTCCATTGAACTAGAAAGACAATATAAATCTAAAAGCATGAACTCACCTAAATACATTAACATAATGCATGCTTATCAACATAGAAAAGCACCGACGAATCTTGATCTTGATGAATATATTGTGAAGTGACTTATGTTTTAGTGCATGTCAGTTTCATATGAGCGTGTTCTTGACGTGGTAGACGATTCACCCTGGCGCAAGCTCGTCGTCACAGATGACTCAGCCTGACGTAACCTTTCTTAAGGCCATCTCCTAGTTTGAGTTTAGTTTAATGTACTAGTTCAAGCCAAAATTTAATGACACACCAAAACAAACTCTTGGAATGGAGTTTATTTTAAGAGAAAATAGAGTAATCTTGTTTCAATTCACGATGGACGCATAAAAAGAAAAGAAATTTTTATTATGTTTGAGTTTATTTTAGCATGTAGCAAATGAAGTATGAAACTGAGTTTATTTAAGTTAAAATGGAGTTTAGTTAAGTGTAATGGTGATGGAAACATAAAAAGGGAATACAAGAACAAAAGGTTTCCAGGGCCTACATGGAGTTGATTATCACATGATTTAATCATCAAATTAGATCTATAAAAAAATCTAGAGCTTACACACCATCTATCAAGATAGATAGATGGTGTTTCATGTCTTGGTTGAATGTCTTCTTCATTTTCAGGTTTATAAACTGCTAAAATGCTCCGTACATTGCCGAGGTGGGACTAAACATCGATAGAGAACATGTAGGTTTACAGCTAGAGAGAAGATATTTTGTTTTCGGCTTGCCCATCAAGGATATCACTCTCAGGGTCCCACTTGTCAACGGCGTAACATGCAAAGAGATTTACTCGACGAAAGTGCCATGTGTGGGTATTCACGGGAATGGTATAGAGCGAGAAGTGAAAAAAGTGTGGGATGTTTCAACTGAGTAATATAAGCCTTAGTGAACATAGAAATAGTTATCCCAAATTTCTATTATAGGCTCAAAAGGGCCAAAGCAATCCATATTTTGACTAGTGTATTATGAATAAAATGACCACTTGTAGATAATAAGGCTCCTAGAAGAGGATCTGTATGCATTTATTTGATTATTCAATTGTTTGGATGTAATTAATACCAAAAGAATTTGACAACAATTGTGTTATGCAACTAAATGGCAGATTCTTTGATTTAACTCCTCTTTAAAGCTTGAATGTGTCTAGATAAGGATGTGGATGCAATAACATGGAAGTGTTTAATGTATATGAATAGGGAAATACATATATACAAATAAATAAATACATTAATTGGTATTTCCAAAAAATGATCGGGGCGTATTCACACATGATATTTGGCTAATACTTAAATATCTATAAACTAGAATGCTTATAAATATTTATGTTAATACATACCAAATATTTATAGGATATGTGTCTCCTCTAATAGTAATAAACGAATATAATTTTCTAATCAAAATTTACATGTGGTATTCTATTCACATCTTCTATATAAGGGGGATGCGGAGGGGGTAGATATCCTCGTAACTTACACTGCTATGTCATTAGCCAATGGTGCTCATAAATCTCTATCTTTTTTATAGATCCTTGTTCTACCTACTTGCTGTAATAAGTTTCTTTCAAGTTACCCTAGTGAGTATGCCTAGGAGGGAGAGGTGTTCGGGTATAGTTCACATCAATAACGACAAAGAGTGTGACATTACTTTCTACAAGCGACGTGGTGGCTTATACAAAGGTGTTGCTGACCTCTCTATCCTCACCGGAGCCAGGGTTGTTGTCGTCCCTCGGGAGGAAAATGGAAATATACACTCATTCGGTACGCCATCATCCAAGCCCATCGTTGATGCTCTCTTATCGGGAACAACTCCATCTGTCAACAAGGCAAAAGCAGCCAAGATTGCACGGCTACAAAGGGAAGTTGCTTAGTTGCACATGGAGAAAATAATAGAGGATAAGAGAAGTCAAATATCCATCCAACATATGAAGAAGATGAAGGGAATATGCCCTGAGAGGCAATAATAAAGTGTTTATTATGTGTATTCCAAGTATATGATAGATGTTTATTTTGCATGCTATAATTGTATTAATACGGAAACGTTAATACATGTGTGTTTAATAAACAAACAGAAAGTTCCTAGTTATGCCTCTCTCATAAACTAGCTCGTTGATTAACAAGATGATCAAGGTTTCCTGATCATGGACATTGGATGTTGTTAATAACGGGATCACAACATTAGTGTAATGGTGTGATGAACATTCATCCGAAGTATAGCATTACGATCAAAGTCATTGAGTTTATATTGCTATAACAACTTACGAAGTGATCCTAATCCTTAGACCATGAGATCATGTCAATCACTAACACCGGAAGAGTTTCATGATAACATCAAACGTCACACCGTAACGTGGTGATTATAAAGATGGATTCGAACTAATAAAGCGTTATGTTGAGGCTCATGGATCGAGAGTGGAATTTGTTCATCCCGATGACGGATAGATATACTGGGCCCTCTCGGTGATATCACATTGATTAGCTTGCAAGCAAGTGATTTGATCACTAGAATGTTATATCACAGAACGAGAAAGAGTGCATGTCGTAACGAGATCAAACTAGGTATGGAGATACCGATGATCGAATCTCGGACATGTAATATATCGTGAAACAAAGGGATTAAGATACTAGCGTAAAAGGTTCCGACGATCACAAGAAAGTCATCATTGAATGTGTGGGAGTCAGTATGGGTCTCCAGATCCCGCTTCTGATTATTGATCCGAGAGGGGTCTCGATCATGTCCGCATTATTCACGAACCGTAAGGTGACACACTTAAGAGACACCGACATCCAATTGGAGCAAATGTTTCATGCCAAAAGAATGAACAAGCGCAGGAATTTATTTCACTAGATATCGAAACGGGTTTTTGGGTGAAATTGCATAAAGTGGTTATGCATGTGAAATAGAATTCTAGCAAGGGGTTATTTGTGAATGTTTGTCATTAAAGTAATTGACAAAATTCTGAATAAAATAAAAGAGTTTTATTTAATGAGAGTTTGCATTAAATTTGGTGGAAATTTAATGGGAATTTGAGTGGACTTTTGAGTGGAGGGAATTTAAAGGAGATTTGTGAGTGGAGTGTCCACCCACATGAAGAGGGAGGGCAAGGGCAGCCCCCATGCGGACACCCCTTGGGGTTCCCCCTTCCTCCTATAAAAGGAGCCCCCCTCCTCACTTGTCTCTCACACCTCCTCGTGAAGGATCTCTCTCCCCCTCTAGAATTTATCCCCCATGGTCTCGGACTAGCGAGATACATGTTCCCGGTGGCTATTCGGCAAGAAAAAGTTGTGCTTCCGCTGCATCGCTGGAGCGAGGAGGCGGAGGTTGCTCGGTACCTCGAACGTGTGTGCGATCACGGATGCGCTGCGGATTTGCGGCGCTAGGACTTCCTCTCGATCTTGAGATCGGCAAGAGATCGTCTACATCAATCACGAGTTGAACTCGTTAAGATTTGTCGGTCTTAAAGGGTATGTTCTCTACGGATATATATCCGCACGTTGTTTGTATCTAGTAGATAGATCTTGGTATATAGTTCACATCGTAGAAATTTTTTTGTTTTCTATGCTGCGAACCCTACAATGGTATCAGAGCCGGATCTATGTGTAGATACTTTACACGGGTAGTACACATATGAGTATGTGGGCGATGATGATCATGTTGTTGCTCCTTTGTTGTAATTTTGGATATTGGTGGCATAGTGGGATGAAGCGTCCCGGACAAACTTTACATGTCCTCGCACATGAGACCTGTTCCATGCTTGACATGCAACTAGTTTGCATAAGTGGCTAGGTGTCTCTCTCCTACTATAGTCAATATCTATTTTGCAAGCGAGTTGTCAACAATTTGATTATCCTCGTTGTGGTTCATGTTCGTAGGTAAGAACGGTTTTATCTCGAAAGCCCTAAGCCACGCAAAACTTGCAATGGATAAATTAGAGGCGTCTAGTTTAGATTGTTCTTTGGGCTAGTGTTATGATATGGTAGTGTTGTAAGTAGAAGTATGAGATGATACTCTTACAACACACATAGCGTGTAAAATCCATAGACCTTGGATTTACACATATAGGTATGATAGTGATCATACCACGATGCACATGATAGAGATCATCTGCGGGAACCATATAATTTCACTAATAAACATATGATGTTTGATAGCATCTTATATTGCTTGTTTAGCGCTTTGTTAGCATAATAAGATGATCCCTCATTTAAATATCAAGATAATAATGTGTTCTTCCTTTAGTATGCACCGATTATGTTTTCGTCGCTCCAAGACATCACGTGATGATCGGGTGTTCTTGGATCCACGACCATATTTCGGATGTAAAATAGTTACACACGTGAATACTAAGGTTCTAACTTGGCGAGCCTAGCATGTACAAACATGGCCTCGGAACACGGACCGAAAGGTTAAGCATGAGTCATATAGTTGATATGATGCCCATTTGATGCTCGCCTTTGAAGCTATACCGACTCACGTGATGATCGGACTTGGTGTAGTGGATTTGGTTCATGTAATCACCAAAATGGCACGAGGGATGTCGTTTTTGAGTGGGAGTTCATTCGTAATATAGATTAGTTGAACTCAATCTATCATACACTTAGTCTAAACTTTACAAATTCTGTTGTAGATGGCACCACCTGCTTTTAATTTCAATGTGTTCATGGAGAAAGAGAAACTAGAAACGAACGGTAGCAACTTTACCGAATGGGCCATGAATTTGAGGATTCTCCTCTCTGCTGCACAAAAGCAATATGTGCTAGAAGCGCCGTTAGGCCCCCCATCTTTTGATGATGCCCCTGACAAGGAGAAGAATGTCTATCAGACTCGTCAGGAGGACCACAACTTAGTTCATTGCGGCATATTGTATGGGCTAGAGCTGGAACTTCGAAAGCGTTTCGAAAACGGCAATGCATTTGATACAATGGGTGAGTTGAAAATGATTTTCGACACATCTTTGCTGTAGAGAGCTACAACGCTCGTAAAAGTTCTTTAGCTGCATGATGGAAGAGCACAGCTCAGTTAGTGAGCATGTACTCAAGATGTCGGTTCTGCCGATAAGCTTGTGTCCTTGGGAATATCGATTCCCATTGACTTAGGCATCCATCGTGTTCTGCAGTCTCTGCCACCTAGCTATAAGATCTTCGTGATGAACTATAATATGCAAGGCATGAAGAAGTCTCTTCCCGAGCTTCTGTCAATGCTTAAAACTGCAGAAGTGGAGATAAAAAAGGAACATCAAGTGTTGATGATCAATAGGAACACTGGTTTCAAGAAAGACAAGAAGGGAAAACGGAAGGGAAGTAAGGGCGGCAAGCCTGTTGCCGCGCCTGAAAAGAAACCCCGAGTTGGACCTAAGTCTGATTCCGAGTGCTACTATTGTAAGGGGACTGGCCACTGGAAGTGCAACTGCCCCAAGTATCTGGCAGACAAGAAGGCCGGCAAGGCAAACAAAGGTATATATGATATACATGTTATTGATGTGTACTTGACTAGTGCTCGCAGTAGCACCTGGGTATTTGATACCGGTTCAGTTGCTAATATTTGTAACTCGAATAAGGGGATGCGGAACAAGCGACCGCTAGCAAGGGGTGAGGTCAAGATGCGTGTCGGCAATGGATCAAGAGTTGATGTGATCGCCGTCGGAATGCTGCCTCTCCACTTGCCGTCGGGATTAGTTATAAACTTGAATAAATGTTATCTGGTGCCTTCACTGAGCATGAACATTGTATCTGGATCGTGTTTGATGCGAAGTGGTTATTCATTTAAATCCGAGAACAATGGTTGTTCCATTTATATGAATGAAATCTTTTATGGTCATGCACCGATGATGAATGGTTTATTTCTATTAGATCTCGATGATAATGTTACGCATATTCATAATGTTGATGCTAAAAGGATTAAACTTAATGATGATATATCCGCATATATGGCAATCGCCGTCTAGGTCATATTGGCGTTAAACGCATGAAGAAGCTCCATTCGGATGGACTTTTGGAATCACTTGATTATGAATCATTTGATACATGTGAGCCATGCCTTATGGGCAAGATGACTAGAACGCCGTTTTCCGGTTCAATGGAGCAGGCGGATTTATTGGAAATCATACATTCGATGTATGTGGTCCAATGAGTGTGTCGTGTGAGGTGGATATCGTTATTTTGTTACTTTCACGGATGATTTGAGTAGATACGGTTATATATACTTGATGAAACACAAGTCTAAAACCTTTGAAAAGTTCAAGGAATTTCAGAATGAAGTGGAAAATCATCGTAATAGAAAGATCAAATTTCTACGGTCCGACCGTGGAGGTGAGTATCTAAGTTACGAGTTTAGCACTCACATGAAAGAGTGTGGAATTGTTTCACAACTCACACCTGCCGGAACACCACAGCAAAATGGTGTGTCGGAACATCGTAATCGTACTTTATTAGATATGGTTCGATCTATGATGTCTCTGACGGACTTGCCGTTGTCATTTTGGGGTTATGTACTAGAAACTGCTGCATTCACTTTAAATCGGGCACCATCTAAATCCGTTGAAAAGACACCATATGAATTGTGGTTTGGAAACAAACCTAAGCTGTCATTTCTTAAAGTTTGGGGATGCGATGTTTATGTGAAGAAACTTCAACCGGATAAACTCGAACCCAAAGCGGAAAAATGCGTCTTCATAGGATACCCTAAAGAAACTATTGGGTATTCCTTCTATCACAGATCCGAGGTCAAGGTTTTTGTTGCCAAGAATGGATCCTTTCTAGAGAAAGAGTTTCTCGCGAAAGGTGTGAGTAGTCGGAAGGTAGAACTCGAAGAGGTTGTGGAACCTTCTCTTCAAAGTATGGCGAGTAGCGGAAGTTGTTCCGGAGTTGGCTCCACCTGTTGAAGAGGAACTAATGATAATGATCATGAAACTCGAAGAGAGTACTCTAAACCTCGCAGTCAAGCAGACGTGTAATCCGAGCTGTACGGAAATCTGTCATGAATTTCATGGTTGGTGAAAATGATGACCTGCGACGTATGAAGAAGCGATGATGAGCCCGGATTCCAACAAATGGTTAGAAGCCATGAAATCCGAGATGGAATCCATGTATGAAAATCAAGTTTGGAACTTGGTGGAATTACCTCACGAAAGGCCGTGGAGAACAAATGGATTTTCACAAGGAAAAGCGTCTTGATGGTAATGTGACCGTCTATAAAGCTCGACTTGTCGCAAAGGGGTTTCGACAAATTCAAGGAGTTGAATACGATGATACTTTCTCTCCCGTAGTGATGCTAAAGTCAGTTAGGATTATGTTAGCAATTGCTGCATATTTCGATTATGAGATATGGCAGATGGATGTCAAAACCGCGTTTCTCAATGGTAATATTGAAGAAGAGTTGTATATGATACAACCAAAGGGTTTTGTCGATCCTAAGGATGCTAACAAGGTGTGCAAGCTTCAGCGATCCATCTATGGATTGAAGCAAGCATCACAAAGTTGGAATCTCCGCTTTGATGAGGTGATCAAAGAGTTTGGATTTGTCCAAACTTATGGAGAAGCTTGTATTTACAAGAAAGTGAGTGGGAGCAATATGGCATTTCTGATATTATATGTGGAAGACATATTATTGATCGGAAATGATATAGATCTTTTTAACAATGTTAAAAGTTATCTAAATAGAAAATTTTCAATGAAGGACCTAGGTGAAGCGTCATACATATTAGGCATAAAGATCTATAGAGATAATCTAGGCGCCTAATAGGGCTATCACAAAGTACATACCTTGATAAGATTTTAAAGAAGTTTAAAATGGACGGAAGTAAGAAGGGGTTCTTACCTATGTTTCAAGGCAAGACATTGAGTAAGACTCAAAGTCCGGCTTCGGCGGAAGAAAGAGAGATAATGGACAAAGTCCCCTATGCTTCAGCCATAGGCTCTATAATGTACGCCATGCTATGTACAAGACCGGATGTGGCACATGCTATTAGTTTGACTAGTAGGTACCAATCGGATCCAGGTTCGGAACACTGGATAGCGGTCAAGAATATCCTTAAGTACTTACGAAGAACGAAGGATATGTTTCTTGTATACGGAGGTGAAGAAGAGCTCGTCGCTAAGTGTTATGTTGACGCTAGCTTTGACACCGATCCGGATGACTCTAAGTCTCAATCCAGATACGTATTTCTCATGAATGGCGGAGCGGTTAGTTGGAGGAGCTCCAAACAATCTGTGGTAGCGGGATCAACAACGGAGGTCGAATATGTTGCTGCTTCAGAAGCGGCCCAGGAAGAAGTTTGGATGAAGGAGTTCATATCCGAAATAGGAGTGGTGGCAAACGCGTTGGACCCAATGGTGATCTGTTGTGACAACAATGGTGCCATTGCCAATGCCAAAGAGCCAAGGTCTCACAAGCATTCCAAGCATATTAAGCGCCGGTTTCACTCCATCCGCGAGCATGTCAAGGATGGAGATATAAAGATTTGTAAAGTACATACGGATCTCAATGTAGCAGATCCGTTGACTAAAACTCTCCCTAGAGCAAAACATGATCAACACCAGAACTCAATGGGTGTTAGATTTATCACTATGTAACTAGATTATTGTCTCTAGTGCAAGTGGGAGGCAAGGAATATGCCGAGAGGCAATAATAAAGTGTTTATTATGTGTATTCCAAGTATATGATAGATGTTTATTTTGCATGCTATAATTGTATTAATACGGAAACGTTAATACATGTGTGTTTAATAAACAAACAGAAAGTTCCTAGTTATGCCTCTCTCATAAACTAGCTCGTTGATTAACAAGATGATCAAGGTTTCCTGATCATGGACATTGGATGTTGTTAATAATGGGATCACAACATTAGTGTAATGGTGTGATGAACATTCATCCGAAGTATAGCATTACGATCAAAGTCATTGAGTTTATATTTCTATAACAACTTACGAAGTGATCCTAATCCTTAGACCATGAGATCATGTCAATCACTAACACCGAAAGAGTTTCTTGATAACATCAAAGCGTCACCGTAATGTAGGTGATTATAAATATGGATTCAGAACTAATAAAGCGTTATGTTGAGGCTCATCGATCGAGAGTGGAATTTGTTCATCCCGATGACGGATAGATATACTCTGGGCCCTCTCGGTGATATCACATTGATTAGCTTGCAAGCAAGTGATTTGATCACTAGAATGTTATATCATAGGAACGAGAAAAGAGTGCATGTCGGTAACGAGATCAAACTAGGTATGGAGATATCGATGATCGAATCTCGGACATGTAATATATCGTGAAACAAAGGGATTAAGATACTAGCGTAAAAGGTTCCAACGATCACAAGAAAGTCATCGTTGAATGTGTGGGAGTCAGTATGGGTCTCGGATCCGCTTCTGATTATTGATCCGAGAGGGGTCTCGATCATGTCCGCATTATTCACGAACCGTAGGGTGACACACTTAAGAGACACCGACATCCAATTGGAGCAAATGTTTCATGCCAAAAGAATGAACAAGCACAGGAATTTATTTCACTAGATACCGAAACAGGTTTTCGGGTGAAATTGCATAAAGTGGTTATGCATGTGAAATAGAATTCTAGCAAGGGGTTATCTGTGAATGTTTTTCATTAAAGTAATTGACAAAATTCTGACTAAAATAAAAGAGTTTTATTTAATGAGAGTTTGCATTAAATTTGGTGGGAATTTAATGGGAATTTGAGTGCACTTTTGAGTGGAGGGAATTTAAAGGAGATTTGTGAGTGGAGTGTCCACCCACATGAAGAGGGGAGGGCAAGGGCAGCCCCATGCGCCACCCCTTGGGGTTCCCCTTCCTCCTATAAAGGATCCCCCTCCTCACTTGTCTCTCACACCTCCTCGTGAAGGATCTCTCTCCCTCTAGAATTTATCCCCATGGTCTCGGACTAGCGAGATACATGTTCCGGTGGCTATTCGGCAAGAAAAGTTGTGCTTCTGCATCGCTAGAGCGAGGAGGCGGAGGTTGCTCGGTGCCTCGAACGTGTGTGCGAGCACGGATGCGCTGCTGATTTGCGGCGCTAGGACGTCCTCTCGATCTTGAGATCGGCAAGAGATCGTCTACATCAACCACGAGTTGAACTCGTTAAGCTTTGTCGGTCTTCAAGGGTATGTTCTCTACGGATATACATCCGCCCGTTGTTTGTATCTAGTAGATAGATCTTGGTATATAGTTCACATCGTAGGAAATTTTTTGTTTTCTATGCTGCGAACCCTACAGAAGATACAAGATGAGAACCCATGTATGGCACCGAACCTTGTATTCTTGAAAGAAGAAGATCTTGGTATGGAAGATCTTTACAAACTCTTCAATGACCTTTCATAGGTCCAAGAGGACATTCAAAGTTGGTTGCCTCCATTGCATCATGGCCAGGAAGACAAGATTGGTGGCCAAAGCATGAAAACAAACATGCTACCACTAGCAGGCCTATCATATGGTACCATGCAAACTACTCCCTCGTGGCAAAAATCGGTGTGGTTTCACCATCCTCCACAAAAACAATTGATTTTGGTTCCACTACCATCACCACCGAATCAATCTTTGGAACCACTTAATACTATTATGGTACTACAAATTCTTCATAATGCACCGTCATATTCAGCTCCACCATTGACTTCCCTGTTCCTACCGATTCCAGATCTAATACATGAGCAACCTCCACCACAATATCTACACCTTCAAAAATACCCAAGTCCTTGCAACACAGGGCAACCGCCGCAGAACTATGCGGGTCCTAACATACCATTCAAGCACAATTTAGAGGACTCTACATTGTTGGCAAACTCTAGTGTCAATTATTTTTTCATCAATGGCATTTTTGGCTATGATACATAGGGATATCTTATATCAGATAATTTATATCTATGGTGACCCAGCATACCACTGCATTATGTAGTACACTATAGTCGTTGACATAACACCAATGAAATACTATTCACTAGTATTACATCCCTAAGAGTGGTACAACAGAAACACAGCAGGTCCAAGACATGACTATAGGTTACAACTCAACTCTTTACACAAGATCCAGGGAACAATCTAGGTTAAAGAGAGAGAAAGAAACTTCTTACAAAGAAGAATCAGAAATAAACAACTCAAAAACTATGATACTAATAAGACTAGTGTTTAAACTATTGGTTTGGCATTTATGCTATTGCAATACACTACAGAAATAGGTTCTATCGCTAGGGATTATATTCCTATCTAATTAGTAACTTCGTCTTCACTTGAGTTGATGTATAGGTTGACTTTCTTGACTTTTTTAAAGAGCTTTAGCTTTTGATGATGATTCCTGGAGCATAACTTGATGTAGACGTCGTCTTAATGGCTTCAGAATCTAGCAAGGGTTAAGAAGATACGTTGAGTACGAGCGTACTCAGCAAGTTCACTAGAAAAGGAGTTTTTGATGCACTATATCTACAGCCTCAGACCATAGGTCATAGGCAATGCAAGTTTTCGTAAACATTTCTTCAAAGGTTGATTTTATTCTGAAAGACTATGTCCGTCAGCCTTCACGGGTTTACCAGAACTTTCATGGAGTTCCTTTCCCGCCGCGTTCGCAGCTCCTTCCCGGAACAGGGAGTAACAAGTTAAAGTTCTTACACTTTGCAGAGGTGCTTCACTTTATCCATGAGATACCTTAGGTTTTTTTGCACGGCCGGGAGTATGTCCCCGTTCAAACTTCCTTGGTTTTAGGCCCAACCTAAGATCCAAGCCAATCACTGCCTTCTCTGCGACCCCGCATGTCTCCTTGGTGTACGCCAGCCCACCTATTGAATTACGGCTCTTGGCAGTATAGACCGTTCAGATGCCGGAACTATCGTGGAACGTTGAGGGCTCCCACCCATATGCTGCATATCCTCTACGAATTACCAATTAATATGCATGCTATGAGTGATAATAGCCACGACCCGCATATCTGGCTCCATGCGAGAGGGAAAAGATACAGCTGACTTCTCCGTCCCATTCCAAATCTCATGGTCAACGCGTAATATACGGCGCAAGAATCACTAGCGACATTGGTTGTTAAGTCCTAGATAATATGTTCCTTTACCACTGGAACTCTTATAGTAGGTTATTACCTCATGGTAAATAACCTATAATCACATTATTATGAAAATAGTGTTTTCTGTCCTTTTTCAAATGCAGGAGATGACAATACTGGATTTTCAAAATACTTTACTAAAAATAATCAAAGTACATGAGCAAGTGTGAACTTGCCTTTTGTGATTGCAAGATTATGCACTCACGGTCTTCGAGACAATATAAAATATCCAATATCTGAAATCAGCATCATTGGTCCGGTAAGGACTAATGTTTAAAGAAGCAAGATGCTATTATGCATAAGTAATGTAATGCAAGTTGATAAACTCGAATCCCGAGGTAACATTGTTCTAGGGTTTGGATACTGGAAAGGGTTTCCTTGGAATGTGTTTCCCTTTTAGATTAAGTTTCACACATGTGCTTCTTATTAAGGCTTGTGAGTGTGTGTGTGAAACAACATGTAAGTATAATAAAGCACACATAATGATGGAATACTCAAGTGGGAAAGGTATCTGTAGAATATGTATATAAGGTTTGTTCATCATTTAGAGCTTTCATAAAAATGCTTATGTCTTGCTTTATAATGTTCCTTAAAAGAATAACTTTTGAAGAAAACCTTATTAGGTGTTCTTTCAAGTTATAGTCTTTAAGTAAGAAATAATTGCTTTATTTGAATAATGATATTAGTAGTATTTGAGATGCTTTATAACTTAATTATAACAGACCAAAGTTAATTATAAAATACATAATAAAGCTTGTATCTTATACTTAAAGCTTTGTAGACTAAAGTTAACTTTAAAGACATAGATGAACTTAGGGTGTAATGCATATGATATTTGTATTTTGTTCTCTTCAGAAGGTTTCCCTAAGGATACTTTAAGAATGGTTATACTTTTATTTGGTGTAGTGGTTTCTTGATTCTTAAATGGAATGGAATCATTTATATTTTTATAAAGGTGTGGTTATGATTTGTAATCAAGAAAGTAACATTACTTAACTATTTATGGACTCACTATAGTGTTTTAATTCGTTTACAAACTTGTGGTTAAAGTAAAGGAATAAGTTTTATTTCACTACAAATTATTCTTGAAGATGTTATATTTGATAAGGATTCTTTTTAGAAAATATTCTACACTTATGGTGGAATGATAATACAACAAAATTGTATTCAAAATGTGTTGAAGCATTTTGACTTCATATTATCAATATTTAAGACTAATACTATTTATTGGACTCAATTGGCTATTTTTTCGAATTATTAGCAAATTTTGTTTACCCTTATATTAATTATAATTTAAGGAAATAAGTTTAAATTCAAGTTAATAAAGTGTTTAAATTTTTATTTAATTCAAAAGTCGAATATTATATTTTTCACATGTAAGTATTATTTTGTGATCATTTTGGTATATTACATTTATTTTTGTGATTTAAAAATAATAAGATATGAATTTTATAAGATTTATTATTTTATAAATACTTAATAAATAACAAATGTTTATTTAAGTGAAATAATAATGTATGATTATAGTTTTAAAGTATTGTTTTTATTTTTCCAAGATTTTTGGTATTTTATTTATATTTTTAACATTTACCATTATTAAAATATGAATCATTAAAGTTTTATTACTTTTAAAATCTTTATTAAATAATAATTATTTAAATTGTTAACATAATAATGTTTGATAATGGTTTTAAATTATAGATTTTATTTTTCTAAAAAAATTCATATATTACATGTATTTTTCTGAATTATAAAACAAAAGTTATTATTTAAACAAGATTTAATCGTTTTGTTGTATTTCAGGAAATATTTATATTTGATTCTATAATGTTTTATCTAATTCCTAAACATAAAATACTTTTGGTACCGAAGCTAAACCTAACCTATTCACTAACCAGTGGGCCAGTTGCAGTAATTGCAGTAATATTGGAATGTGTTTAGTATTTGTAAGGTCTTTTGATATGAATATAATGTATCTAGTACTCATAAACTTATTAAATATTGCATTATTATTAATCCATGAGTTTTGATTCTTATTGATTTATAATATTAAAGAATCTTTTATATATAGTGCTCCTTCATTATTATTTTATACATAAAGTTTTGAGTAATTAATATGGTTAATATTATTCTCATAATTTTAGGAAATAGCAATATATATATTTTATTACAACTACATATGAGTTAGAATTGAATTGAAAATGCTTACCATAAGTTCTTAGAAGATTTAATATTCTCATATTTCTCTTATGGATGTGAATAAGGGTTAATGGCTAAACATATTGTCTTTATGTTTATGATCTTTATTAATACTACCTTTTAAAATAGAAAGTTATTATTTGAAATGAATTATGAGAGAGAATTGATAACTATAATTTCTAGGCATATTTGATTGAAATAAAAGTTAGGGTTTTAAATTGTAATTGTTTACCATGGGTTTTAGGAGTTTTAATATTCTTGTTCATCCTTTTATTCATATGAATAAAGATTATTGGTTAAGACAGATTGTCCTTATGTTGGTGTTCAAGAATGCCTTCACCTTTTATAAATGAAAGTTATTTCCTAGAAGGTCTTATGGAAAAGAATTGATAAAGATAACTCCTAAGCACATATGGTTATGATAATTGGAAATGATAGAGATGTGCTTAAGTGATTTGCTATAGGAAAATATTCCTATGAAGTTGTGGCATCCCGCTAAAACCACTACTAGAAAATCGCGTTGTATTTGTGTATTGCATCATCATGACCGCATGCTCATGTCATCATGCCACATTACATTTGAGCATCGTCATCATCATGCATATTAATTTGCCTAAAAACTATTTGCGAAAGACAATCGTTTTCTAAAATTTACCCTCCTTCTATTTCAAATTAAACCCCCGGACGCTTCTGGATATTTTTGTTTGTCTAAAAACTATTTACAAAAATGTATTGCAAATTAAATAAAAGTTTATATTATTTTAGTGGGGCAGTCGAACGGGCCGGATAGACCCGAACGACCACCCCAGTTCCAAAACGGTCCACCTAATTCCTAAACCTACCAATCTATCTACCCACACCCCCCTCCACATCACCCCACCCAATCCCCACCTGACACCTCACCTCTCCCCTCTCTCTACCCAATCCCGCGCCGCCACTTGGCTCACCTCCTCTCTCCCTCTATCCTTCCTCTCTCCACCTGCCCTGGGCCACACACACACAAGCACATACGCACACCACACCAGATCCCCACCAACCCCACCTGGCCCACCATGACCGGCCCTCCCCCACGCGTCCACGGCCCAGCCCCGCCTCCTCAGTGCTCCTCCCAGCCTTGCAACCTCCTTCTTCCTCCCGTCACGGCCATGCCGCCTCCCTCCTCTAGCTCGCCAGATCACCTCCCCGACCCTCTCCCCTTCCTCTCCCCCGTCCTTCCCCTACCTCTCGCCGCGCCGCCCGCTCCCCTGTTCCTGCCCCTCCGCCGGCCCGCCTCGCTCCCTCACCTCTTCCTCTCATGGCCCAGCTCATGGGAGCCCTCCTCCGTGCTCATGGCAGCCCATGTGCTCCTCCTCCATGGCTCACGCCTGCCGCCGCCACCCTCCCAGCCTCGGCCGACGCGCTCCTCCGCTTCTCCTCCAGCCTCGGCTCGTCCCAGCGTCGCCTCCCCGACGGACGCCCCAGGCTCGCCCTCCTCATTGCTCCGGCTCCACCGCAACCTCCGCCCCAGCGCTGGCCCCCCGGCCCGCATCTCCCAAGGCTTCTCTCTGCAGCGGGCCGCCGCTGCCTCTCTCCACCCTCCCCTTGGCGCCGGTCCCGTCGTCCTCGGCCGCCCGCCGCCCGAGCTCCCTCTCCACCGCCTCTGCCCGTCCCGTCCTCGGCGTCCTGCGCCACCCTGCTAGCCTCGCCGGACCGCCCGTGCCGCCGCCCATGATGGCCCGCGCCCGGCCTCAAGCTCGCCTCCGCCCTCTCCTCCTCGCCCGCGTGCTCGGGCGCCCGGCGCCGCCCTCGGTGCCCGACCTGCGCGACCTATCCGTTTCCCTCGGCCGCAGGCGCCGCTCTCAGTGACCACCTGTTGCCTTCCCGGTGCGTGCCCCTGGTGCTACCGATGGTATGTGTGGTGATGGTTTCTGTAACGGGAAGGTGCCTTGTGTTGATACTGTTGCGGCTCGGGTACGACAAGGTCGCCAAGATCCTCGAGGCGGAGACCCCCGTACCGGTACCGACGTAAGAGATGGAACCGAAGACCCCGATCGCAAGGATCCGAAGCGCCAAGGTCACCGACAAGATCGTCGTCACGACACCCCGAGTACTACCACCCAGGATCCGATGGTCGTACCTCCGAGAACTCCGTCACATAGCACCAAGTACTTCTTCATGGAACATCGAGACCCCGAACCCGAAGAATCGCCGACAAGACCGACCCGTAACAAGTTCTCCATTTTCGTCGCCAAGATCTCCGCACGAACAAGACCAACCCGATGCCGGCCACAGATGATCGAGATGACATACTAAGATCTTCGATAGGGAACGACGAGAACTTCTGCCGGAGTCCAAAACCCCGAAGGACAAACCCGATGGCTCGACATGATCTTCCTCAGGGGATGCCAAGACACCGTCGAACCCCGCAGACCGAACCTCGACGCGTCAAGATCTCCTTCCCGGAACCAGGGACGCCAAGTACTTCCCCGAACGTCAAGTCCGACCCGAACCACGGACCCGACAAGGTTTTCACGACGACAAGAACGACAGCAACCAGGGCGAGTCCGATGCCCCGACGCCAGACCAAGTACTTCCTTCCCGGACGCCGAGCTCGCCGAGAACCCGAATGCGACAAGATCTGCCTCGTTGTTCGAGAATGTTCCCATCGATACCGATCCGCCGAACCCTGGACCCTGAGACCGACCCCGAACCCCGGAACCCCAAGATCGTCGAACCCTAAATGTGTGAACCCCTTCCCGAAACCCTATTTTTTAATATAATAATAACTTGTCGCATATTGAATTGTCATACTCGCATGCATATTGTGTGGTTTGGGGGTCTTATGCCGATTCACCTAATAATTAAATATGGGGCTCATATGCGGGCAAATCTAGTCTCATATTGGCCTCATTCAAATCTGTGCATCGAACCGGTGTTCACTTTTGCCATGTTAATACAACATTTAAATTGCGGGGGTTCTAAACAACTTGAACCACCTAACTAATTGTCGGGACCCCGGTTCCGCTTAATATGACCTAATTGCATTGCACCTTTGCCATGCCATGCATCATACATGCATCATGCCGATCTTCTGCCGTTGTATTAAATATTGCATCCGGTGTTTATTCTAGTGTTTTGGTTCTTCGCGGATAAGGCCGTTGAGTTGATGTGAGCTTCGCCCGATCTTCGGTTGAACCTTCGACGATGTTTTCAGGCGAGCATCTCCCCCTTTCTACCTATCTTACTTTTATAGTATTTATTCCCTCCTGTTGATCTATTGCTATCTGTGTTGCGATGCTCTAGTTTTCGTACCCGTGATATCCCTTGCAGCCCTATATTGCCTTGGACACACCTTATTACCTGTTGTTTGGTAGATAGTTGGACCTGCGTGTCTTAGTCGCTTGCTCAAGTGCTGTTGCTTGTCGTCAAATGCCACAGTTGTTGGAGCCTTGCCGCATGTTTGATGTTGGAGATGATCATAGTTTTACTTATCGTTCACTTTAATTCCTGTTTAACAACTAAAATTGAAGTAAGCAGAGGCATCGGTGGGTGATAGATAATATTTGGTTTCCGAACGCCCACTTGTGTCCCGTAGGACCTCGAGTACTTGATACTTGTTCCTTGATTTATCGCGCTATCCACATCCGGGAGGTATATGGGACCCCCCTGAGCCAGAGCTTGATTCAGTCTTATTTCTTGGGGCCACAAACTAGTTTGAAGTTTTATTTACTATCCTGTACTTATGCCATGCTACTTCTGTATTTAAATTGTGCGACAGATAGCACACTATACTGTTTAGGTAAGCGGAGTGTTTTCGCGGTATCGACACCCCAAGTTTTCGGGTTCCCAGTCGCTTACAGCCATTGACGCAAACCTTGAGTCCGTCTCGGAGCTAGCTTACTTCGTTGCGGGTCTACTCAATGGGGTGGCTCCCTGAAATATTTTTGAATCCTGTGATTGCTTAGTCGTGAAAGCCTCGTTGGGTTTTGATTTGGTTTTTCCGAGGTTGATCGAGCGTGTGTTGCTATTGGTGCACCCCGGCCGGGTAAAACTTTCTGAAAGCCGTGTCCGCGGTTATGGACGACTTGGAGCACAGTATCTCGACCATAGACAAGCATAACTAAAGTTTATTGCTATAAATTTGACTTTATAATGACTAGTAATCAGCTTCACTATAATGGAATGGCTAAATAATACTGCCCACAATTGCTTGTTTGGGTGTCGCTTGCGACCATTGTACCTGACTAGTAAGTATTGCAACTACAACGGAATGGCTAAATAAAAGTACCGACAACTGCTGGGTTTTGGGTTATCTCATGCTAATTGTATCTGATTAGTAAGTGTTGCAACTACAACAGAATGGATAACTAAAATGACCCACTGCTTACTTTATCAGGATGATTATCTAAACCTGACTAGTAAAGTGCCGCAACTATAACTGAATAAGTAAAACTGCCAATTGTGTGAGTTCCTCGGTTGACTTCCTCGTTTGGTCTCGAGGGGGAAACACCAGGATGGGTTCGTTTGATGGTAGTATCAGGTTGGATCCGAATAGGTCTTTCTTACCCCTCTCTGATAGCCGTCAGTTGTATCGAGTCTCTATAGGTTGTTTAGTGCATGCTGCCGCTGCCGCTTCAGTCCACCATACCTATGTAGGCGAGGACCGCCGAATTCTAGCCTCGCCGTGTACTGGCCTCAGTACTAACGCTCCTCTTTTTCCTTTGCCCTTTGTCGGCACCCCTTTTGTTTAAGCAGGTTTTGAGATCGACGTCGTTAGCAGGGTTACCCTTCCGGCTTGGCCTGGGCAGGGTTATGGACGCCATTGGTTATTCTTCAGGGCTCTTAGCCCCATTTGCATCTTGTCCGTAGCTGGACGCTATATCGTTCTCAAGGTGATTTGGATCTTTGTACTGTATATCTGTATTCTTGACTCATGGAGTCGCTGTTATATATATATATACGTGGGTCCCATCGAGGACTGTTGTGTAATGTTATTACTTCGTTTTCCACCCGCACGAAAGTGCCTGGTGGGCACCTTTGAATCGTTTCTATGCGGGTTTGGCGGGTTTCGCTAAAACTTGCATAGGTCCAATTCTGAGGGTGTTACAGAAGTATTGGGGAAATCAGATGATAGATCAATTATTTGATATGGATATTAGGTTTGGTTATAGAATTAGGGTTTCGTGTTTACCCAAGAATTCCTATCTTCCATAATTCACAATCTTGGACTTCTAATTAAGGAATTCCTTTCCTAGATATACTACTTCTTCATATCCATCATCATGTGCTAACATGATGAGCTTTGCTTCATAAGGATATTCTTATCCACCTTTTATTCTTCTAAGTCCATTTATAATTCTAATGAGTTTGACACAGAAGCTTTCATAATCTTCCTTCATCATCCATTACCAACATTACTCCAGTAGTTGTATATATCAAACTTTACTTCACCTCAAGTGTTAGTATTTCCCAAGAGGAAACTACTACTTCTATAATCCAATGTTAGTCTGGCATCATCTTGATCATACTATCTTGTCTCTACTTGACTCCAGTATCTCATACTCCAACTTCACATTATATTAATGTGACTTGTCATGGCTAACCTAGGATAATATATCTAGACTAGGGTTTAATCATGTTGTACCCACCAATGTCACTTATACAGGATATAAGCATGTTCAATCTTGGTGACAAAAGCATGATCATTAGAATCCTTTGATCATTTATGGCTTAGGTTTCCAGTTGGCTAATCAAGGCTTCATCAATACAACATTACAGTTGTATTGAAATTATCTTCTTAGTATCTCTATTGGATTAAGGGATGTTATTCATGGACTATGCTTACTTAATCCAATAGGATTACTCCTTGGTATCTATCTTCAGGATTCATCCTTATAATCTTCCTTATCACCATACAATTATAGGTTCCATATAACTCTTCTATCATTTCAGGAGTGAGTTAACTCCATCAATTATCATATTGATTTGATTCTCTTCAATCACTCCCATCCTATAGATGATATCTAAATCTAGCATTACTATTTACCCCTTTCTTAGTTGTTTCTTTATAGGAACTTTAGTGAATGCTATGATATGGTCAAGAGTTGATAGATTAAGAATTGGTTAATCAATAGTTGATTACTCAACATTGATGAACAACAGATATTGAGATAGGATTCCATAAGGATTGATATGGAAAGAAAGATATATGGTGAATGATTTGTACTTGGTTTCTTTCCTACTCAATCTCACTAAAGAAGTAGGGTTAGGTATTACCATGATACTCATGGTATAAGCAGATGAGATTAAGATATAGTTGTTACATTCTTATTATTTGTGTTATATCCTTAACTTGGTACTCATGAGTGATTATAATGAATACTATGATATGATCACCTAAGGATCAAATATAAATCAATAAGTAATGTATTAGGGTTTAATTTTATTACATTTGATCTACCCTTAGATCAAATCATGTTTACCCAAAATAAGGTTTTAGCAAAGGTCATATTGAAACTTATCACAGTTAACTTGATGATCTACTTCAATTCCATCAAGTTGAGAGAAGCTTCAATCCCTTTTACAAGTTTTGTTCAAAAGTGCAAAAATTATTTGGATTTTCTATGCATGAATGCAATGCACACATCTGGGTTCGGCTTATTTCTAAGCTCTAACGCTGGGATGTTACAGACTCTCCCCCTTAAAATAAACTTCGTCCTCGAAGTTTGTACACTCTCACATTTCGGAATAAGGAATTGTCTTGCATTGATTATGATAGTTCACAACTCCATGGTAACCTCAATGGGAATAATTGTAATATCCCATATCCAGATCCTTTCCTTGAATTCCTACCATACTTGGCAATTTTAATCCTGATGTCTCCAATACTCCAAAGTTCCTTTTACTTTACTTCCTTAGGGATTTTTTCTTATTATGAACTCCTTAAATAGTGGTCTTTTCTTTAGTTCATTTTTATAATTAGGTATCCTAATCCAATTCCCTTACTTGATCATCGAACTTCCTTACTGTATTATGCGAAGTCTAGGAAGTCTCACTAAAACAGGGTTCTAAATTTTATTAAATAATAACTATTGTCAAAATACTAACTTTTGATTTATTATTGCATGGTTCATACTGGTGATCCTTACCAAGATTGGAGTTGAACTCATTTAGTCCATACCCATCAGAATTTCTTATTTCTCTACACATATCCAATTGGATATGTTTTATTCCCTCTTAAGGGTCACTTAAGAGTTGTTTCTTTTAGAATTAGTCTGTTAGGACTATTCTATTTTATTACTTCAAGCTTTTATTTTTCGCAGGCTTTGAATAATATTTTATTATTATCTTTAGTACTTTTATAATAATGATTTTCTTTTAACCTTATGAAAATAAGGCTTGCTATTGTTATAGGTTAGTCCTCTTTCTCCAACCTTGTTAGGGTCCCAACCTGATAAGGTAGAGTCCTCCTGTGTTTTACAATGCTAGTCCCTGGATCAATAGCTAGCATCCACAGTAAGATGTAATATCAAGAAACAAAGGTCATAATATAACTTTATAACCAGGTATAACATAATTTTATTACATCAAACATAGCTCATTAGGCTATTACATTACGTTGCAGCGGAATAAATATAGTCATGGGTCCTTCATCTTCAAAGTGCCACAGGCAGATGTTGGTTGTAGACTTTGTAATCCTAAACAATCAATCTTCACTTAAAACAATCAATCCTGCAACATACAAGTTACAGCCACAAAGGGTCAATACATTTGAATTGTATTGGCAAGTGATACTCTTAGTAGTATGGTGGAGTCTATCATCTATATGCATTTGGCTAAGTGGAGTTGAGGCTTGCATTGCTCAAAATAGATTTTTCTTATCATTTTGTAAATACTAAGTTTTTGTTTGGCAAAAACTTTCCAAGACATCTACTAATCAAAGACGGTGATCCACTCGGGCATCTACCAATCGAGAGACTGAAGATTTGCTTGCAAAACAATTTTCTTCAATCTAAGATTTCAAGATCCTTGTCTCAAGCCATCTTTCCATCAAAGATTGAAGAATACACACAAACCCTTGTTCACCCACAAGTTTTTATTTAGAAATTGGAATGATGAGATTCTTGATTGTTTCCATGTCTTGATGCTCAAATTGTCCTTTACCAGGGACATGGCTAAGTACTTAGATTTTACACTCTGCAGAGGTGGTGCACTTTACCCACAAGACTTGGTTTCCCAAGACAAAATCTTTCAGAAGCTTTCCCTTAGACCAAAATGGACGCGTTCCCACCTATCAAACACTACCACCCACTGTCCATTTGGCTAAGTTCTTGCAACCTATATGATCATGGCAGAGCCCATATTGCCAAGTGGTTGCACTTGAAGCTTCTCAACATTTGACATCTCAAATCCTTTGTTTCTGGTGGCATTCCACAAGTGAGATACACAAGGTTTCCTGGCCTTGTGTAACCACTCAACATAACCCAATCCTTCCATTCCACCCAGGTGATTTATTAACTTAGTTGTTTTATTAAACAAAAACATAAGTCTTCAGACTTAGAATATTTTTCCATAGTGTGAATATATTTTCCACCCATGTTTTCTATTAGCTAGGCTAAGCTTGGTAGTAGTAGGAATCTCTAACTTAGGAAAATCCTACTAAGGATTCATTACTATGTTTTCTTATAGCAAGATCTATACTTAGCAAAATCCATGCAAGTTTTACTTAACAAAATCACTAATGCATAGTGAAAGTAATAGGATAAAAGTATGAAGCATCACTTGCCTTTTTGGTAGAGTTTAGGTTCACCTCTTGATCTTTGCAATAATCACACTCTTCAAGTCACTACAAATCAATCAAGCAAGGCACAAACTCAATCTACCAATCAAGCATAACAACACACATAAATAACAAAGTCAAAGAAATGCATGTAAGCATGCCAAGCTTTGTTTTGTTTGAAAAAGTGGTTTCTAGTGGGTCATAGTCATTTGGGTACATCTAATGGTCATTCTCTAAAGTGGCCAAGTCATTTGCAAAAGGTTTCACCTTAAAACCATTTTCAAAACAAAGTGTTATTTTATGTGGTGTAGAAATATTTTTACTAAGGCATTAGCCCATAGGGTTCACCAAATGAGTTGCTATTGCAAAACTTGGTGTTTTGGGTCAGTGGGTTTGATCAAATCATTTTCTTAAAGTTTTCTTTCCATACACATTTTCATAAATAAAACTATTCTTTTTATTTGGCTAGAAAATGGCTAAGTTAAATAATTCAACTTAAATTTCACAAAAATCATTTTTAATACTATGGGTTGGTTCCTAGGGTCAGTAGGGTCACAATAAACCAATTGGCAAAAGTTTGATCTCAAAATTCATTTTAAATGATTTTTATAATGTTAGCAAGTACACAAAAGAATCTGCAAATTCAAACAAGCTACCAGTTACTATTTGCTAAACTAAGGCTAGGGCTGGCTAGGTCTTGTTCTCCTGAATCTTTTGATATAAAGTTTGTCAAATTTGGACGTGTGGATCAAAAGATATAAAGGTTTGAAGTTTGCAACAATTTCTGTTTTCAAATTTTGTTTTAAATGAATAATGATACGCGTGCACGTTGCTATTAGCTGGTACCGGTTCGGCCGGATCGTGGCTGTGGGGCGTTGGATCTAGTTTGATCGTACGGCACAGGGCGCGTACCTCTTCGCTATTTAAGTGATTCTTTCGTGTCGCTTAGATCTTCATCCAACGGCTCATATCGAATCAGTCAGAAACTGGCGGTGCGATAACGACGGCGAGCGGCGGAGCTGTCAGTTGGCGGCGGCGCTAGCGAAACTGGAAACGAGGAAGGAGGAGAGGGGGCTCACTGGGTTCGTCGTGGCATGGGGATGCTCAACCTGCCACTGGTTGAAGAAGGGGCGCACGGGGACGAGCAGAATCCCTCGCCGGAGTTGTGCTTCACCTCGGGCGCGGACAGATGTCGTCGGAGTTGAGCGTCTGGGGCGCAAGCGAGAGATACAACGCATCAGTAGGATACACATGTGTTCAAGGTTCGCGAAAAAATCTCACCAGTGATCAAGAGGCGCACGAAATCGTCGGCTAAGGCTCACCGGAGTTGAGCTTATCGTCGGTGGCGCTCAGACGTGGACAGAGTCGAGGTTGTAGGTCATGTGCGGGAAAACTGGTGCTATGGGGAGGTTCGCCTGGAGGTGGGGAGAAGGTTTGGGTGTGCCAGAGAGCAAGGGTGGGCGGTCTTGCCGAATTGCGTGGTCGTCGGAGACAGAGGGAGTGAAGGGTAAATTCCTCACCGTGCTTGAGAGAGGGTCGAGGGAATGAGAGAGGAGGAATGGGCGATTTATCACGCGTGCTTACTGCGGCTTTTACTCGGGGCATTAAAGTGAATTAAGCCTGAGGAATTACGTCTGCAACGGCTAAGGGAGGAGGAAGAACAGTCATGAGGTGGGAAGAAGAGGTGGTGGGGTCCTTTGATCAGTGGGGAAAAGGAATGAAGGGGGGGTCCACTTGTCAGAGGCTTGCGGGTTGCTTCAGTCGGTGAGGAAAACGGTTCGGGGAGGGGAGATGGGCTGGTGGGCTTCTTGGGCCAGGGTAGTTGGTCTGGTCTGCTTTTCTTATTTTTTCTTCGATTCCTTTTTCTTTTTCTAATTCTATTTTCCTGTTTTGAAATTCAAACAACCAAACACATTTAAAATGATTCAAACAATCAACAAGCCTTTCAAATATGAATTTGGTTCTGCTTAACATCATAATTCACATTCTAAAATAAAATATTATTTTAAATCTTTTTAGGCTCCATTTATTAATTAAATAAATGAACCATTAGTTATTTAATAAAATAGGGTTTGATTTTTATTAATAAAATTTCCATTTGAAATCTAATTATTTTCATAATCAAACCAGTAGGTTTTATTTGAAAATAAGGATGCTTGGAAATCTTGTTTTAAAATAAAATAACCTTTTATTTTAGGTTCCATTTATAATTAAATAAATGGTCCTTAGATAATAATCCATTTAGGATTTGTTTATTTGGTTCAAATAATTCATATTGAATTATTTGGAAGGTATAATTGTTTTAATTCCAAATATCATTTTCTCATGTATTTTTATTTAGAGATTTGTCCTTATTTAAAATAGAGATAGAATGGTTATTTCCATTTTATTTTATTTGGAATATTCTTTATTTCATATTTTTATTTGAATTGGGATTAATCATCACTCCATTTACTTCATGGATTAGGCCAAGATTTGATTTGGTCTGTAAATATTCCTTATTAATATTTTCATTCTTGTCTTATGAAATTCATATCTTTTTATTTAGAGATCCAAACTTGGTGATTCCAATTTATGAAAACTTATTTAAAATAATTTAACGAGCTTTGATGTTTAAATTAATTTGGTAAAACTTCTCATTTAAATAAAATTGGATATTAAATCCTTATTAATTTATTTTAAATAAACCATTGCTAAATTTATTTAGAATACAATGTTTTAATTTCAAAAGTTTGGTCAAGGTTTAATTTTCCTTTATTTAACAATCTTTATTTATAAATCTTCTATTTCATTTGAAAAACAAATCTTTTCATTTAATTGTTTCAAAATAGTATTTCCCAAAATGTTTTTATTTTCCTTTTATTAAATGTTTATCTTTTTAAATCTCTTGAGGTTTATTTTAATTCAAATGGGTTTGAAGTTCCAATTGTATTCAAAAAGTTTCTTCTGGCTCTGAAAATTAATAAAGTTTTATTTTATTAATTTATTTTCACATTACAAGATTTGGAAAATCTTGGGATGTGACATTACTACCACTTAAAATAAATCTCGTCCGAGATTTGGGAAGATTAGGGTTACAAGCATGTTCAAACAACTAGGGTACTACCACCCTTAAAATTTTCAAACAAAATTACACATTGTCCTTCTTGGGATCCTGGAAAACTTCCTCCGGAAAACTTTTGCATAGTGTCCATTGTTTCCATAATTGACTTATGGTCCAAGGTTGAGTTTCTCCATAGGCTTGATCAACTTGTTCTTCATCTTTTTCGGAGTTGCTTGCATAGTGTCCTGGTTCTTGCAATTGTAACATATCACTTGGTGATATCTCTCAAAGGCTGGTTTATCTTATGTTTTATATTTTCTGGAGTAGTTTGCATAATGTCCAAACTCTTGCAATATTTGCACATCACTTGGCTAAAATTCTTCCTTATCTTGGGTTTCACTAGCTTTTGTTTGTCTTCTTGTCTCTTCTTCTTTTCTGGGCATTCATTGGCATAGTGTCCCATCTCTTTGCAAGTGTAACATTGCTCTTGAGTAATATCCTTCTTGCTAGTGTTGGGAAATTTCTTTTTCTTCTTGGGTCTCTCCAAAGCTAGGAGTTCTTCTAGTTCATGTTCTTCATGAGTGGGAGATCTTTCTCTCTTCTTGAGGCATTGATCTTCATGTTCCTTGGATGCATGATCCTTGTCTCTAAAAACATTGCTAGCTTGGGTTCCTTCTGGATTAACATCTTTGTCATCCTTGTTGACTTTAGCTCTTTGGGAAAAGTTTTCTCCCATGTTGATCACTTGAGTAACCAATCCTTGCAACAATTGGGATTGAAGTTTCAAAATCCTTTGTATGGCTGGATCTAGTCCATTGTTGTTGGCTAAAAGCTGAGTTGTCTCTTGGCTCAATTGGTTTTGGGTTGCTATAAGTTCTCTCATGTTGATCACTTGGTTGTTGTTGGTGTCTCTTGGAGTAGTCATCTGTTTTGGGTTGAAGGGAGATTAGAGTAGGCAAGATATTTCTAAGGAAATCAATTCTAATCACACACATCACAATTCACACAAGCAATATGCATGCCATCACAAACCAAACATTCACAAACAACTTTGCACTCAAACAACAGGGTTCAAGCACATACTTAGGCAACAAAATATTTTTGTTACACCACATAAGTTGGTGGTTTTGACTTAACTAGTATATGGTGGTCCATCTATATGGTTCACTTGTGATCCTTCTTTCCTTCATGATTCTTCTTGTATGAGATCTTGGTTTCCTTGAGAAAAGCTCTTGGTTACTATACATCAAAGTTGTTAATGGCTTCTCCTTATTTTGCATTCCCTCAGTCTCTATTCTTAAGTAAGAATTCTTCGTCTAACTTGTGGTCCTTAGTAGTTTCCAAGTTAAAAGTCCTTGGCGAGAATGCTGAAGATGTTGAAGTCATTAGAGTTGAAGAAGTCTTTTGCACATGGGGTAGTCTTTGGTCATGGGGTAGTCTTTTCCATCAAGTTGAAGTAGAAGAGAAGTAGAGTTGAAACCAAAATGGTTGAGGAAAGAGTTTACAAGTGTTTTTGTAAATAAGTTTTTGGAACAAAATATCACTCCTATTTTTCTAAGGGTTTTTTGTCCAATCCTAGGTTTACAAATCCTACAGGCAACACAATGCTCTGATACCATCTGTTAGGGTCCCAACCTGATAAGGTAGAGTCCTCCTGTGTTTTACAATGCTAGTCCCTGGATCAATAGCTAGCATCCACAGTAAGATGTAATATCAAGAAACAAAGGTCATAATATAACTTTATAACCAGGTATAACATAATTTTATTACATCAAACATAGCTCATTAGGCTATTACATTACGTTGCAGCGGAATAAATATAGTCATGGGTCCTTCATCTTCAAAGTGCCACAGGCAGATGTTGGTTGTAGACTTTGTAATCCTAAACAATCAATCTTCACTTAAAACAATCAATCCTGCAACATACAAGTTACAGCCACAAAGGGTCAATACATTTGAATTGTATTGGCAAGTGATACTCTTAGTAGTATGGTGGAGTCTATCATCTATATGCATTTGGCTAAGTGGAGTTGAGGCTTGCATTGCTCAAAATAGATTTTTCTTATCATTTTGAAAATACTAAGTTTTTGTTTGGCAAAAACTTTCCAAGACATCTACTAATCAAAGACTGGTGATCCACTCAGGGCATCTACCAATCAGAGACTGAAGATTTGCTTGGCAAAACAATTTTCTTCAATCTAAGATTTCAAGATCCTTGTCTCAAGCCATCTTTCCATCAAAGATTGAAGAATACACACAAACCCTTGTTCACCCACAAGTTTTTATTTAGAAATTGGAATGATGAGATTCTTGATTGTTTCCATGTCTTGATGCTCAAATTGTCCTTTACCAGGGACATGGCTAAGTACTTAGATTTTACACTCTGCAGAGGTGGTGCACTTTACCCACAAGACTTGGTTTCCCAAGACAAAATCTTTCAGAAGCTTTCCCTTAGACCAAAATGGACGCGTTCCCACCTATCAAACACTACCACCCACTGTCCATTTGGCTAAGTTCTTGCAACCTATATGATCATGGCAGAGCCCATATTGCCAAGTGGTTGCACTTGAAGCTTCTCAACATTTGACATCTCAAATCCTTTGTTTCTGGGTGGCATTCCACAAGTGAGATACACAAGGTTTCTGGCCTTGTGTAACCACTCAACATAACCCAATCCTTCCATTCCACCCAGGTGATTTATTAACTTAGTTGTTTTATTAAACAAAACATAAGTCTTGAGACTTAGAATATTTTTCCATAGTGTGAATATATTTTCCACCCATGTTTTCTATTAGCTAGGCTAAGCTTGGTAGTAGTAGGAATCTCTAACTTAGGAAAATCCTACTAAGGATTCATTACTATGTTTTCTTATAGCAAGATCTATACTTAGCAAAATCCATGCAAGTTTTACTTAACAAAATCACTAATGCATAGTGAAAGTAATAGGATAAAAGTATGAAGCATCACTTGCCTTTTTGGTAGAGTTTAGGTTCACCTCTTGATCTTTGCAATAATCACACTCTTCAAGTCACTACAAATCAATCAAGCAAGGCACAAACTCAATCTACCAATCAAGCATAACAACACACATAAATAACAAAGTCAAAGAAATGCATGTAAGCATGCCAAGCTTTGTTTTGTTTGAAAAAGTGGTTTCTAGTGGGTCATAGTCATTTGGGTACATCTAATGGTCATTCTCTAAAGTGGCCAAGTCATTTGCAAAAGGTTTCACCTTAAAACCATTTTCAAAACAAAGTGTTATTTTATGTGGTGTAGAAATATTTTTACTAAGGCATTAGCCCATAGGGTTCACCAAATGAGTTGCTATTGCAAAACTTGGTGTTTTTGGGTCAGTAGGTTTGGTCCAAATTATTTTCTCAAAGTTTTCTTTCCATACACATTTTCATAAATAAAACTATTCTTTTTATTTGGCTAGAAAATGGCTAAGTTAAATAATTCAACTTAAATTTCACAAAAATCATTTTTAATACTATGGGTTGGTTCCTAGGGTCAGTAGGGTCACAATAAACCAATTGGCAAAAGTTTGATCTCAAAATTCATTTTTAAATGATTTTTATAATGTTAGCAAGTACACAAAAGAATCTGCAAATTCAAACAAGCTACCAGTTACTATTTGCTAAACTAAGGCTAGGGCTGGCTAGGTCTTGTTCTCCTGAATCTTTTGATATAAAGTTTGTCAAATTTGGACGTGTGGATCAAAAGATATAAAGGTTTGAAGTTTGCAACAATTTCTGTTTTCAAATTTTGTTTTAAACAGAATAACAGACACGTGGCACGTTGCTATTAGCTGGTACCGGTTCGGCCGGATCGTGGCTGTGGGGCGTTGGATCTAGTTTGATCGTACGCGGTAGCGTACCTCTTCGCTATTTAAGTGATTCTTTCGTGTCGCTTAGATCTTCATCCAACGGCTCATATCGAATCAGTCAGAAACTGGCGGTGCGATAACGACGGCGGCGGCTGTCGGTTAAGCGGCGCTTCAAACTGGGAAACGAGGAAGGAGGAGAGGGGGCTCACTGGGTTCGTCGTGGCATGGGGATGCTCAACCTGCCACCTGGTTGAAGAAGGGCGACGGGACGAGAATCCCTCACGGGAGTTGTGCTTCACCTCGGGCGCGACAGATGTCGCCGAGTTGAGCGTCTGGGCGCAAGCGAGATACAACGATCAAGAGGGATACACATGTGTTCAAGGTTCGCGAAAAAATCTCACGTGATCAAGAGGCGCGAAATCGTCGGCTAAGGCTCACCGAGTTGAGCTTATCGGTGGCGCTCGCGGGACAGAGTCGAGGTTGTAGGTCATGTCTTGGAAACTGGTGCTATGGGAGGTTCGCTGGAGGGGGAGAAGGTTTGGGTGTGCCGGAGAGCAAGGGGCGTGTCTCGCCAGAATTGCGGGTCGCGTGGGTCGGAGATGAGGAGTGAAGGGTAAATTCTCACTGGGGCCGTGCTTGAGAGGGTCGAGGGAATGAGAGAGGAGGAATGGGCGATTTATCACGCTGCTATCAAGGCTTTTACTCGGGGCATTAAAGTGAATTAAGCTGAGGAATTACGTCTGAACGGCTAAGGAGGAGGAAGAAACGATTCGAGGGGTGGGAAGAAGAGGTGGTGGGGTCCTTTGATCAGTGGGAAAAAGGAATGAAGGGGGGGTCCACTTGTCAGAGGCTTGCGGGTTGCTTCAGTCGGTGAGGAAAACGGTTCGGGGAGGGGAGATGGGCTGGTGGGCTTCTTGGGCCAGGGTAGTTGGGTCTGGTCTGTTTTCTTATTTTTTTCTGTCTGATTCCTTTTTTTCTTTTTCTAATTCTATTTTCCTGTTTTGAAATTCAAACAACCAAACACATTTAAAATGATTCAAACAATCAACAAGCCTTTCAAATATGAATTTGGTTCTGCTTAACATCATAATTCACATTCTAAAATAAAATATTATTTTAAATCTTTTTAGGCTCCATTTATTAATTAAATAAATGAACCATTAGTTATTTAATAAAATAGGGTTTGATTTTTATTAATAAAATTTCCATTTGAAATCTAATTATTTTCATAATCAAACCAGTAGGTTTTATTTGAAAATAAGGATGCTTGGAAATCTTGTTTTAAAATAAAATAACCTTTTATTTTAGGTTCCATTTATAATTAAATAAATGGTCCTTAGATAATAATCCATTTAGGATTTGTTTATTTGGTTCAAATAATTCATATTGAATTATTTGGAAAGTATTCCAAAGTGATTTATTAATCATATAAGATTGGGTAATTGTTTTAATTCCAAATATCATTTTCTCATGTATTTTTATTTAGAGATTTGTCCTTATTTAAAATAGAGATAGAATGGTTATTTCCATTTTATTTTATTTGGAATATTCTTTATTTCATATTTTTATTTGAATTGGGATTAATCATCACTCCATTTACTTCATGGATTAGGCCAAGATTTGATTTGGTCTGTAAATATTCCTTATTAATATTTTCATTCTTGTCTTATGAAATTCATATCTTTTTATTTAGAGATCCAAACTTGGTGATTCCAATTTATGAAAACTTATTTAAAATAATTTAACGAGCTTTGATGTTTAAATTAATTTGGTAAAACTTCTCATTTAAATAAAATTGGATATTAAATCCTTATTAATTTATTTTAAATAAACCATTGCTAAATTTATTTAGAATACAATGTTTTAATTCCAAAAGTTTGGTCAAGGTTTAATTTTCCTTTATTTAACAATCTTTATTTATAAATCTTCTATTTCATTTGAAAACAAATCTTTTCATTTAATTGTTTCAAAATAGTATTTCCCAAAATGTTTTTATTTTCCTTTTATTAAATGTTTATCTTTTTAAATCTCTTGAGGTTTATTTTAATTCAAATGGGTTTGAAGTTCCAATTGTATTCAAAAAGTTTCTTCTGGCTCTGAAAATTAATAAAGTTTTATTTTATTAATTTATTTTCACATTACAAGATTTGGAAAATCTTGGGATGTGACAAACCTTTATTCAGAAAGTCAGATATTAATACTTCAATTTCTATTGTTTACTCTCCCACTTAGGGTTTACTAATGGTCTTCATACTGTCTACATAGTATTTATTGGCTTTATAATTATAATATTGGTCTCTATCCAGCTTATACTCTACCTAGTTAGGGTCTTATGAAAGATTGTATGGTGTATCCACACAATTGTGGATCTCCGAAGTGAATCTTTCAGCATTATTTGTCTTACTTACTATTTGGACATTCTCGCTTTGATAGGTCAATTTTCGCGAAGAGTCTCGAAAGACGATCACATAAAATTTTATACTCCTTTAGATCTTACTTAGCTTAAGCCAAGTTTTATGCTCTTTATGCAACTTTTAAAATGATCTGGCTAACTATGTCAACCAACATCGGCTATGGACAAGATACCAACTGTGGATAAAATATCAGTTGTGGATCATCCTAGGTTGTAGGTATTACCCTACGGATTCCAACATCCTTATGGCATTCTCTCTGAATTGTCAGAGCTTGAATACCATTTTTCTCCAAAACTTTGTATTTGCATTTTTTTCATGATGCTTCCATGAACTTGGTACTACTACTCCATTACTTCTTAGCAACATTACCTACTTTGGGTGAATTTAAATTCATCACTTCTTGTAGCTCCATGTATTTTCTACACTAGACTTTCTTCTTATTACTAGCTAAGAATAACCTGATCTTGATCCATCCTCCAAATTGAGTTGATACTCCTTACACTTGGCTTCATTCTTCAAGTAAGTCTTCATCTTGGTCTTCGGAACTCGTCACTCTCTTACACGAATTCCCATTTCTATCTAGGTCTATAACATCAAGTATTAATTGGATGTTGCAACATGCATTTTCACAACAAGTTAAACTTCATGTACAGATCTAGTCAATCAAGAAGATCCAAGGAAAAACAAATAAATCCAAATGTGGTACATATAACACACAATTTTCTAAGACCAGAATATAGTAGTTGAGTATAATATCTCTAGAATTCAGGCTTAGTTATGTAGTATATGACACCTCCTCATATAGGTTTACGTTGTGATACTTAGCACTTAGGGTCAAACTATACTTTGTCTCAATATTTACCCTAATTGCTCAATTGCAACAGGATAATCTTAAGCAAAGTGGTCTCAACTTGGTTTTAACTCAACTTTTGTCTCATCTATGGAATGACTAGCTATAACCATCCTTCCTTTATTAATAAACTATCCTCACATGATCTCTCTAAATGACTAATAAGATTCTATCTGCTAACTTAAACCAAAGATTATTAGAAATTTTCAGCACCTAAAAACTTCTATCATAGCTCTACGATGGTATTTTCATACTTCTACTTCAGGATAATTTACTAATTTCTTGTCATATTTACACTCTTATCATGGTTTCGGAGCTAATCTCACCATGATCTCGTTATGTTTTACCAATACATCATGATTTAGGAGTTAATCCCACCATGATGACTTTGTTTCTCATTGTACTACCATTGATTATTAGCATGGTTTCACTTCATCACATAGAATTCTCAAGTGAATCCCACATGATTACTACTCATTACATCAACATTAAGACTACTTCCTTATGATGCATTACACTTTCCTGCAGTATCTTGGTGGTTTATGTCTCACTCGGGAGACACTAAAGAGCACTATACTAGAGAAAAGATAAAATAATTACTTCCTAAGAAAGAATGACTTAAACATCTGACTTATGTGTGACAAGGTTATCCTCAAGTGGATACTCATCACAAGTCATAAGAACATTTGGTTTAGACAAGATGGGTCCTATAGTCACTATATAACCTACAGATCTTCCTAAAAGGGTTTCAATCCTAAGGTTAAAGCATATGCTCTGATACCAACTGCGGTGACCCAGCATACCACTGCATGATGTAGTACACTATAGTCGTTGACATAACACCAATAAAACACCGTTCACTAGTATTACATCCCTCAGAGTGGTACAACAAAAACACATCAGGTCCAAGACATGACTATAGGTTATAACTCAACTCTTTACACAAGATCTAGAGAATACTCTAGGTTAAAGAGAGAGAAAGAAACTTCTTACAAAGAAGAATCAGAAATAAACAACTCAAAAACTATCATACTAATAAGACTAGTGTTTGAACTATTGGTTTGGCATTGCTGCTATTGCAATACACTACAGAAATATGTTCTATGGCTAGGGATTATATTCCTATCTAATCAGTAACTTCGTCTTCACTTGAGTTGATATATAGATTGACTTTCTTGACTTCATTGAAGAGCTTTAGCTTTTGATGATGATTCCTGGAGCATAACTTGATGTAGACGTCGTCTTAATGGCTTCAGAATCTAGAAAGGGTTAAGAAGATACGTTGAGTACGAGCATACTCAGCAAGTTCACTAGAAAAGGAGTGTTTGATGCACTATATCTACAGCCTCAGACCATAGGTCGTAGGCAATGCAAGTTTTCGTAAACATTTCTTCAAAGGTTGCTTTTATTCTGAAAAGACTATGTCCATCAGCCTTCACGGGTTTACCAGAACTTTCATGGAGTTCCTTTCCCGCTGCATTCGCAGCTCCTTCCTGGAACAGGGAGTAACAAGTTACAGTTCTTACACTCTGCAGAGGTGCGTCACTTTACCCATGAGAGACCTTAGGTTTTGTTGCACGGCCGGGAGTATGTCCCCGTTCAAACTTCCTTGGTTTGAGGCCCAACCAAAGATCCAAGCCAATCATGGCCTTCTCCGCGACCTCGCATGTCTCCTTGGTGTACGCCATCCCACCTGTTGAATTACGGCTATTGGCAGTACAGACCGTTCAGATGCCGGAACTATCATGGGACGTTAAGGGCTCCCACCCATATGCTGCATATCCTCTACGAATTACCAATTAATATGCATGATATGAGTGATAACAGCCACGACCCGCACATCCGGCTCCATGCGAGAGGGAAAAGATACAGCTAACTTCTCCGTCCCATTCCAAATCTCATGGTCAACGCGTAATATACGGCGCAAGAATCGCTGGCGACATTGGTTTTAAGTGCTAGATAATATGTTCCTTTACCACCGGAACTCTTATAGTAGGTTATTACCTCATGGTAAATAACCTATAATCACATTATTATGAAAATAGTGTTTTCTGTCCTTTTTCAAATGCAGGTGATGACAACACTAGATTTACAAAATACTTTACTGAAAATAATCAAAGGACATGAGAAAGTGTGAACTTGCCTTTTGTGATTGCAAGATTATGCACTCATGGTCTTCAAGACAATGTAAAAGATCCAATATCTGAAATCAGCTTCATTGGTCCGGTAAGGACTAATGTTTAAAGAAGCAAGATGCTATTATGCATAAGTAATGTAATGCAAGTTGATAAACTCGAATCCTGGGGTAACGTTGTTCTAGGGTTTGGATACTGGAAAGGGTTTCCTTGGAATGTGATTCCCTTTTAGATTAAGTTTCACACATGTGCTTCTTATTAAGGCTTGTGAGTGTGTGTGAAACAACATGTACGTATAATAAAGCACACACAATGATGGAATACTCAAGTGGGAAAGGTATCCATAGACTATGTATATAAGGTTTGTTCCTCATTTAGAGCTTTCATAAAAATGCTTATGTCTTGCTTTATAATGTTCCTTAACAGAATAACTTTTGAAGAAAATCTTACTTAGCTAAGGAAAAGTATTTAAATTTGAAGTTAACCTTATTAGGTGTTCTTTCAAGTTATAGTCTTTAAGTAAGAAAGAATTGCTTTATTTGAATAATGATATTAGTAGTATTTGAGATGCTTTATAACTTAATTATAACAGACCAAACTTAACTATAAAATACATAATAAAGTTTTTATCTTATACTTAAAGCTTTGTAGACTAAAGTTAACTTTAAAGACATAGATGAACTTAGGGTGTAATGCATATGATATTTGTATTTTGTTCACTTCAGAAGGTTTCCCTAAGGATACTTTAAGAATGGTTATACTTTTATTTGGTGTAGTGGTTTCTTGATTCTTAAATGGGATGTAATCATTTATATTTTTATAAAGGTGTAGTTATGATTTGTAATCAAGAAAGTAACATTACTTAACTATTTATGGACTCACTATAGTGTTTTAATTCGTTTACAAACTTGTGGTTGAAGTAAAGGAATAAGTTTTATTTCACTACAAATTATTCTTGAAGATGTTATATTTGATAAAGATTCTTTTTAGAAAATATTCTACACTTATGGTGGAATGATAATACAACAAAATTGTATTCAAAATGTGTTGAAGCATTTTGACTTCATATTATCAATATTTAAGACTAATACTATTTATTGGACTCAATTGGCTAATTTTTTAGAATTATTAGCAAATTTTATTTACCCTTATATTAATTATCAATTAAGGGAATAAGTTTAAATTCAATTTATTAAAGTGTTTAACTTTTTATTTAATTTAAAAGTAGAATATTATATTTTTCACATGTAAGTACTATTTTTGTGATCATTTTGGTATATTACATTTATTTTTTTGATTTAAAAATAATAAGATATGATTTTTATAAGATTTATTATTTTATAAATACTTAATAAATAACAAATGTTTATTTAAGTGAAATAATAATGTATGATTATAGTTTTAAAGTATTGTTTTTATTTTTCCAAGATTTTTGGTATTTTATTTATATTTTTAACATTTACCATTATTAAAATATGAATCATTAAAGTTTTATTACTTTTAAAATCTTTATTAAATAATAATTATTTAAATTGTTAACATAATAATGTTTGATAATGGTTTTAAATTATAGATTTTATTTTTCTAAAAAAAATCATATATTACATGTATTTTTCTGAATTATAAAACAAAAGTTATTAATTAAACAAGATTTAATCATTTTGTTGTATTTCAGGAAATATTTATATTTGATTCTATAATGTTTTATCTAATTCCTAAACATAAAATACTTTTGGTACTGAAGCTAAACCTACCCTATTCACTTACCAGTGGGCCAGTTGCCACATGGCATACCCCATTTGATTAATATTTTTGTTACTTGAGTTATCCCTACTCACAGAGAATGACAGATGGGCCATAGGCCACGTCACACTCCACCTCAGCGAGGACCAGTCAAATAAGTTGAATGGGTCAAAGATTACGTGGCCTGGTGTCACAGTGACATCATCTAAAGATGATCTTGAGATCATGGATTTGCTGGGCGATTGGGAGCATGCGAGATGTTGTGATTAGTTTTGTTAGAATGAGGGGACGAAGGCGAGTCGAGGGGTGGTTGAGCCGCTCGTTTTTTATCATTGGAAGGCAGGGCACAACTGCGACTGGTGGCGGTGCACATCAACATACCGTGGGGGCTGGGTATAAGAAGCAATTGAACCAACGAAAGGCAGTAGCATGCTCAGTGGCTCACCAGGAAGCTCGTGGAAGGCTCGGTGAAGGAAATTGTGGGCTGACTCAAGGTGCACGACGGCGGTAGGACTTCGGGAAGACATGGTCGATGCGGAGGATTAAGGGCTTCCTGGCTCGATTCCTTCACCTGGCAGATGCACCACACCATGGTGAAGCTCGTAGCACACGTGTCTGGTCCTGGGGCATCCTCTAGCAGTGACGACTAATGACACCGGCGAGCTAGGTTTTCAGACAGAGGAAGAAGTGGGGAAAACGGTGAGGATAAGGGTCTCCGGCACGTCGGTGGTCTTCTTATAGGCAACGATCAGCGGTGGCTCGGATCTTGGCGACAGCGGGCCTCGTGGCGATGGCGAACGGCCGACGATGTGCCAGGCAGCAGCTTAGCCGGCGCTGCATTCTGGCAAGAGGAAGAAGAAAGGAAAAGAAACGTTGAACCGGTATGGGTTGTGGAATTGGGCCAAGTGGGCCACGGTGTAACGTGCGTGTGCGACAGAAAGTGAAGAGGAAAGATGGGTTATGGGCCAGATTTGATTCTTCTTCTGTTTTTCCTCGTTCTTTCCTTTTTCTAAATTCTGTTTTATTTTCAGGTTTGAATATTACACATTAGATTGAAATTTCTTTATAGAATTTATTTTCTGTATAATTGCAGTAATATTGGAATGTGTTTAGTATTTGTAAGGTCTTTTGATATGAATTTAATGTATCTAGTATTCATAAACTTATTAAAGATTGCATTATTATTAAACCATGAGTTTTGATTCTTATTGATTTATAATATTAAAGAATCTTTTATATATAGTGCTCCTTCATTATTATTTTATACATAAAGTTTTGAGTAATTAATATGGTTAATATTATTCTCATAATTTTAGTAAATAACAATATATATATTTTATTACAACTGCATATGAGTTAGGTTTGAATTGAAAATGCTTACCATAAGTTCTTAGAAGATTTAATATTCTCATATTTCTCTTATGGATGTGAATAAGGGTTAATGGCTAAACATATTGTCTTTATGTTTATGATCTTTATTAATATTACCTTTTTAAATATAAAGTTATTATTTGAAATGAATTATGAGAGAGAATTTATAACTATAATTTCTAGGCATATATGATTGAAATAAAAGTTAGGGTTTTAAATTCTAATTGTTTACCATGGGTTTTAGGAGTTTTAATATTCTTGTTCATCCTTTTATTCATATGAATAAAGATTATTGGTTAAGACTGATTGTTCTTATGTTGGTGTTCAAGAATGACTTCACCTTTTATAAAAGAAAGTTATTTCCTAGAAGGTCTTATGGAAAAGAATTGATAAAGATAACTCCTAAGCACATATGGTTATGATAATTGGAAATGACACAGATGTGCTTAAGTGATTTGCTATAGGAAAATATTCCTATGAAGTATAGGGGAAATCAGATGATAGATCAATTATTTGATATGGATATTAGGTTTGGTTATAGAATTAGGGTTCAGTGCTTACCCAAGAATTCCTATCTTCCATAATTCACAATCCTGGACTTCTAATTAAGGAATTCCTTTCCTAGATATACTACTTCTTCATATCCATCATCATGTGCTAACATGATGAGCTTTGCTTCATAAGGATATTCTTATCCACCTTTTATTCTTCTAAGTCCATTTATAATTCTAATGAGTTTGACATAGAAGCTTTCATAATCTTCCTTCATCATCCATTACCAACATTACTCCAGTAGTTGTATATATCAAACTTTACTTCACCTCAAGTGTTAGTATTTCCCAAGAGGAAACTACTACTTCTATAATCCAATGTTACTCTAGCATCATCTTGATCATACTATATTGTCTCTACTTGACTCCAGTATCTCATACTCCAACTTCACATTATATTAATGTGACTTGTCATGGCTAACCTAGGATAATATATCTAGACTAGGGTTTAATCATGTTCTACCCACCAATGTCACTTATACAGGATATAAGCATGTTCAATCTTGGTTACAAAAGCATGATCATTAGAATCCTTTGATCATTTATGGCTTAGGTTTCCAGTTGGCTAATCAAGGCTTCATCAATACAACATTACAGTTGTATTGAAATTATCTTCTTAGTATATCTATTGGATTAAGGGATGTTATTCATGGACTATGCTTACTTAATCCAATAGGATTACTCCTTGGTATCTATCTTCAGGATTCATCCTTATAATCTTCCTTATCACCATACAACTATAGGTTCCATATAACTATTCTATCATTTCAGGAGTGAGTTAACTCCATCAATTATCATATTGATTTGATTCTCTTCAATCACTCCCATCCTATAGATGATATCTAAATCTAGCATTACTATTTACCCCTTTCTTAGTTGTTTCTTTATAGGAACTTTAGTGAATGCTATGATATGGTCAAGGGTTGATAGATTAAGAATTGGTGAATCAATAGTTGATTACTCAACATTGATGAACAACAGATATTGAGATAGGATTCCATAAGGATTGATATGGAAAGAAAGATATATGGTGAATGATCTGGACTTGGTTTCTTTCCTACTCAATCTCACTAAAGAATTAGGGTTAGGTATTACCATGATACTCATGGTATAAGCAGATGAGATTAAGATATAGTTGTTACATTCTTATTATTTGTGTTATATCCTTAACTTGGTACTCATGAGTGATTATAATGAATACTATGATATGATCACCTAAGGATCAAATATAAATCAATAAGTAATGTATTAGGGTTTAATTTTATTACATTTGATCTACCCTTAGATCAAATCATGTTTACCCAAAATAAGGTTTTAGCAAAGGTCATATTGGAACTTATCACAGTCAACTTGATGATCTACTTCAATTCCATCAAGTTGAGATAAGCTTCAATCCCTTTGACAAGTTTTGTTCAAAAGCGCAAAAATTATTCGGATTTTCTATGCATGAATGCAATGCACACATCTGGGTTCAGCTTATTTCTAAGCTCTAATGCTGGGATGTTACAATATCATAGTGGATTACTAGATATGGATGCTTACTTGGTATATAATGGTACCAATGTATGCCAATCTTCAACCAAACATGATGGATGGTTTAGTGAAAATCTATTTGCTAGCTTTCCCTTCCATTAAGTGCTATATCGAGTGGAAAGCTAACTTTTTTCCATTAGGTGATTCAGCCTTTTTGAGGCAACAATAATTCATGCTTGATGATTTAGGTATTTTTCCATGAAGATTTTTTATATGTATGACCATTACATATGTATTTATGTGTTTCCATTATGAAAAATAGTAAAAAATAAAGTATTGTTTAAATATGTCATTGCAAGGATGAAGCTAGATGAGCATCGATTTAATACCCCCTTATGATATTGTGAGCCAAGAATCTGCGTGGTCTCACCATCCTCTTCAACAACAATTGATTTTGGTTCCACTACCATCGCCGCCGGATCCATCTTTGGAACCACTTAATACTATTATGGTACCACCAATTCTCCATAATGCACCATCATCTTTGGCGCCACCACTGACTTCCCTGTTCCAACCAATTTGTCACATCCCAAAAATTTCCTAATTTTGGAATGTGGAATAAATAAAATAAGCTTGATTGATTGTTTGAATTTGTTGAAAATTCTCAAAGAAAAGAAACTTTTTAAATTGATAATCCTCTCAACCTTGATTTCAAAATCTTATATTCTTTTGTTATGACCTAAGTAGCCATATAGGCAAAAGGGCATGGATTGATTCTAGATTGTAGAATTGGTGTGCAAGATTTCAAAAATTTAAAACCATGTTGCCTGCATGAGCATCATTGCATATAAATCCTAAGAAGGAAATAATGATGCCGACAATAAATTCAAAACCCTAAATGGGATTTCCCCATTCTAAGTACAACCCTTGAGTTATGGCTTTGTCCATAGTAACAATTAAGAAATGGAATTCATGAAGGGTGTATATTTACAGATATCACTTTTAGAAAACCATAGAAATTGGTTTGGTGGATTTTGGATCTCAAAATCAAAAGATATGAATTATATAAAAAGGAATAAAAGAAATGAAGTAAAAGCCCTATAAAGCAAACTCAACTTTTAATAGTTGAAGTATTTGAAATATATGAAAATAGGTTAATTATTGTCCTAAAATAAACCTTGTCAAATTGCAAATTTTTAGAAATTTGTTTGACCTAAATTGGATGCCTAAAACAAAACCTAGAAAATAAAACAGAAAAAGAAAATGGAAAAGGGAAAAAAACTAAACCCTACCCAACCGAACTAGGCCCAGCCCACCTAACCCTACTGCCTAGCTACCGTGTCGCGTGCGCACAGCCGCTGCTTGCCATCCCAACAGCAGCCCGCACACTCCCTCTCCTCTCTCTCTCTCTGACCACCGGGGCCCACCTAGCCTCCTTCTTCCTCGCGCTAGAGAACGACGCCGCGTGAGCCCCTCCGATCCGTCTCCGATTCCGCGAAATCCGTCAGATTCGTTTGGCCCCTTACCCCTCTCTCATGCGAGCGCCCCATATAAAATCCCCCTCCCTCTCCTTCGTTCGATTTTTCACCAAATTCGAACCCTAGCACTGGCCGCAGATGAGATTCCGATCTCGCCGGAATTCTTGCCACCGCAAAAGCTTCAGGATGTTAAGGACCTCGTCGATCCGGAGCACCCCGCCGCCTCTACTCGCTCCTATCCTCCCCCTCTCTCTTCTACGCTTCCTCTCACCTCTTTTCCCCTCTCGCAGGAGCACCCGAGCGCCCGCGATTTCTCAACGGAGTCTCGCCGGAGCTACGCCTCGTCGTTCCACTCCAGCCATCCTCCACCGCTTCTCCGTGAAGCATAGCTAGGAGACAAGGCAACCAGTGAGCTCACCGAAGTCTCCCTCACCTCGTACACCTCACAGACACCGACAAAGATCACCGAAGAACCGCCGAAGGCCGTCGCCTGAGCCGCCACCGCCGTGTGTCGCCGTCGCCGACGTCATCCCTAGGTGAGACCAGGTCCGGCTCACCACAGCCATTGGATCTTCTTAAGATCCAATGGCTCACATCTGTCTCTGTACCAAAAGGGTACCAGAAAATCATGCACCGCCACGTCGCGCGGAATATATCCTGGGAATATTCCCTTATATTGGCAACCGAATAAAATTTGCAGAAAAAGTGTTTAACTTCAAATATTCATATAAAAATATACACTCCTCATAAAAATGCAAATAATATACCATTGGAAAGATAATTTTATGTATATTATTAATATGCAATTATATCAAAAGTTTACTATAAGGTTTTGTCGTAATTATTTAAATTATTTAATGGTCTAATTGGAGTAAATAAATCATAGTAAATTACTTATAGATCATAAAAATATAAATAAGATGTCCTTGGAATCCTTGTTTCATGTCGAACACTAATCTGGCCTTAGATATAATTTATGTCGAAGAAAATAAAATAAATTATTTAAACCCTTTAACTAGTATTTAAATCATAGAAAACTAACTAAAACTCCAAAATTAGTGAAACCAATTGCTAAGGTTTTGTATTTACATATCTATCTAGAGAAATTGCGTGCCAAATTATTTGGTACTGTTAAAATATAAATACATGCAAAAAAACTATAAACTCATTGTAATAGTGTTTTAATCATAAAAAATATCTATAACTCCTTTTAGGTGATTCAAATTGCTACTGGTTATAAATTACATTACCTATCAAGTAGCATTTAGTTCACAATTTAATATAATAGAAACATCAGTAGTTGAATTAAAGTGAGATAAACCATATTAAATCCATATATCTTTAATAATAAATGCTTTATTGCATTAAATGGCTTTCCACATGCATCATGTGATATAATAATGTTTAGAACACTAAATACAACAAGAGTGACCTATTAAATAATCATGCATGCATTTGTTCCTCATTTTTTATTGTATTTTTGCATGGTTGCAATGTTTTGAATGATGTGTTGTTGTGCTTGCTTCAAACGTTAGATTGCGAGGAGTGCAACTACTGTTATTACAACTACTATGATTGCAAGTATTGTGGTTATTATGAATGGAGCCATTATAATTGTGAGGATTGTGAGGATTATCTAATCGACTACATCTACAACAAAAGGCAAGTGGTGCTATCTTGGTCATAAATATCCTACTCTTTTCCTATGCATTGTAGATGTTTTGTAGAATTGCATCTATAGGAATTAATATGTATATGCTATGCTATGTCCCATATTATTCCCTAGTATTTCTTGTTTATAAGCCATTGTATTGGTAGATTGCTTAGCTATGTTATTTAGACGAGGAAGGGAATCACATCATGAAAAGTTATATGTTTTGAAAGGCTTATGTTTTGCTAAATGACAATCCAATATGTTTTAATGAACCACCTGGGCGGAATGGCATTGATTGGGTCATTGTGTGTGGATTTATGGTGGGGAATGCCGCCCAGGGTACTGAGAAAGGAGTGACTTCTTTATTTGGTAGCTTACGTGTACAACCATGTGCCAATAATAAAATGGGCGGTTGGCTGGACTTAGTAGGTTGTGGCGACTCGAACCCTACGTAGCCAGAGATGTAGAATAGTGTAGGTTGGTACGATGCGTGGATGGGTTTGGAAAGCTCTTCCTGAATGGTCTCGTCTTGGACTTCTCTCTATCATCACACAATATGAGTGTGGTGGTCCGAGCTGGGTTGGCCAGGTCACATGGGTAAAATGTATAAACCCCTGCAGGGTGTCTAAACTAAGTACTTAGCCGTGTCCCCAGTTATGAACAATTTGAGCGACCTGATATTGATGCTATGACATATTTCTCACTCATCCTTATTTCTCAATTACTTAAAACTTGTTGGGTGAACATAATTGGGTAGGAGCACCTGAGAGTGAACCAAGTGTCCTATTTATTGTATTGGAAAACTACTTTGTTACAAATGATAGGATAAAACTATTGCTTTATGCAAATGAGACTGAGCTCCACCTAGCCAAATAAGCATGTAGTTGATAGATCTGTTGTTAACCACTTTAGCCTACTTGCCATACATTCCATGTATTGAACCTTCGGGGCTGCTACATTTTATGTTGCAGGTTATATCATATCTGAGTGATCGTTCATAGGTTGCGAGACTCCACTCAACAATTGTTCGCATGTGGCACATTTGAAGGATGGAGATCTACCTTATATTTGTTTTCTGTTGTGTATTTGAATAAATAATGTAAATTCTGGATCATATTCGTTGTATTTATGATGCACAGTTATATTTGGTATCATTTTGTACTGTGTGTGCCAATGAACCGATCCAGGGATTGGCACTACACACATGAACTCAGCCTTATCAGGCGAGGGTGTTACACAATTCCAGATCTAATACATGAGCAACCTCCACCACAAGATCTACACCTTCAAAAATACCCAAGTCCTTGCAACACGGTGCAACCACCACAGAACTACGCGGGTCCTAACATAACGTTCAAGCACAATTTAGAGGACTCTATTGTTGGTAAACTCTACTATCAATAATTTTTGCCATATATGGCATTTTTGGCTATCATAAATGGGGATATCTTCTATCAGATAATGTATATCACAGTGGAAGTATGGATGCTTACTTGGGATATAATGGTACCAATGTATCCCAATCTTCAACCAAAATTGATGGATGGTTTAGGGAAAATCTAGATGCTAGCTAGTTTGCTGTTCCATTAAGTGTTATATCGAGTGGAAAGCTAGCTATTTCCATTAAGTAATTCAGCCTTTTTGAGGCAACAATAATTCATGTTTCGTGATTTAGGTCTTGTTCCATGAAGATTTTGCCATATGTATGACCATTACATAAGTATTAATGTGTTTCCATTATAAAAAAATCAAAATAAAGTATTGTTGAAACATTGCATTACGAGGATGAAGCTAGATGAGCATGGATTTAATGCCTCATTTATGATATTGTGAGCCAAGAATTATTAAGTATACATAATACATGAGTTGTGCTTGATAGAATAATGGAAAAAATAGTCCAAACTTTCTCTCCAGGGATGAGATTTAATTACTTCTTTCGATGACACAAGACTACCAACAATATTCACTATCCATTAAGACGTTCATCAAACTAAAACAGTTTTCCCGAGCAGATGCCAACATGTATTTCCATTAAACTAGAAAGACAATATAAATCTAAAAGCATGAACTCACCTAAATGCATTAACATAATGCATGCTTATCAACATAGAAAAGCACCGACGAATCTTGCTCTTGATGAATATATTGTGAAGTGACTTATGTTTTAGCGCATGGAATTAACTCTAATTGTTAATGACAATTATATAATACAAACATATAATTCATAATTTAAAGATCATGATAAATTGGGTCAACTTTGTTGTTCGTTTCCAAAACCGATCTTACATAGTGGTTGTGTTATCTAAATACAACGTCTTTGCAATTTTATCAAAACCATCATTCCTAGTAGCCATTGTGTCAACACCCGGATTTTTAATCCCAGATGCCTGTTATGCCATACATCACAATCCCAGGATTACCATTTTTGCGAGACATAATAGATTTGGATATCACAGTACATAGTCCATTACAAACCATACATAAGGTCTTACACAAATAAGGATCTCGTGATACAGTTCTTAATACAACTCAAACTGCGGAATAACTTAATAGTAACGATAGCATAGGCGAAGCTCCATCTTCAGGGTCACAGACAATGCTGACGATGGGAGATGATCCTAGTTGTCGTAACCTTCCTGTGGTCCATCCTCCTGGTACTCCTCTTCATAGTTTGGCCACGGGAATAGCCAGTGACAAAGCCATGAGTACTCTTTAAGTACTCGGAAACTAATACTAACAAGTTAAGAGTTTCTTTTGTAGTATGATACTAAGTTCCAGTGGCGGAGCCAGGATTTTTACATTGGGTATTCGAAGTAAAAAACATAGCAACAACGGAACTACAGATTGTTCATAGTAGCTCTATGATCTCCCTTTTTAAAGCAAGTAATGATGTCATGATCCTTTACTTGCAAAAAGAATCGACGCTTAAGAAAAGTAACCAATCAATCATTCAAAAAAAAGTGAACTAGTGAAACACTTCTTATCATGAATGAACCAATTCCGATTGACAGAATTAGCACTATGATAATGATTCTGAATTCGACATAATAGGTTGTAACTTTTGATTCTGAGTTCAAGGTAAACAACAAAAAAATTATAACTTAGGCAGAGAACCTTTTCTTACGCTAGGCGACAGGGGCCTAGATTGCAATATTAACTGAAGTCTGAACAATATTGTGGACAGTCGCACAGGGGCAAAGCAGGGACATTGGAGACGGCGGAAATTGCTTACCTCGTTGATGTGACTGCACGGAGCGCCGGCGAGATGGAGGGAGCCAAGAGAGGGGCGGGGGCGCGGGGAGGCACAATACGCTGGCAGGCGGCGGCGGACAGCAGGTCGCGATCGTATCGATGGAGTTGAGTCATAGCAGTTCGTGAAGCCTCACGTTGTTAGCTCTAAATACGGAAATACCCAATGTGGGTCGGTGACAAGGTGGGAGCCCAACTAAAGCCTAAACTGGGTTTCGGGCCCAAGTTAGAATGTCCGAACTGGGAATGGCTTGAGACAGGAATGTTTTCAATTTTAACGAGCTAGACACGGACAGAAGAAAGCTAATATGTATACCTATGCATATAGGAGCTTATATGCTGAAAAAATTGGCAAAAATTATTGGGTATTCATTGCATACCCACGAATAGATCTAGCTCCGCCCCTGCTAAGCTCTAGGGTTGTTTTGCAAAAATCCAGATTTACCTCTACTAAGTTCAGAAGCAAAGAGCACTAATTGAAAGTTTTATAACACATAAGTGGAAATTTGAATTTCATATCACCACTCTGTTGTGGTCAAGTCAAAGTCACAATTTATTTCATAAGTCATTTTGAAAACATCTGACGGGTGAACAGTATGGCCACTAATCGTCCATAATCATGACGCTATTCGAATAGTTTGACACTCTGCAGAGATTGTACACTTTCACCACAACATTCGATACATCCGTTAGGAACAAATCCTGAATTCACCATACTCAGTATGCGGATAATCAATGCTAACCTTTCAATTACACACCCTAGTATAGGCACCTCTCCTGTGAGTTTGGACTCCCAACCATGACCAATTGCCATCTTGGGTACTGCACAGGTGGACAATCTTCACAAGGTAGTCTCAGCTCAGACCTTGGCCGTGAGGGAACCCATACTAAGGTATATAAATTTCCAGTCAAGCCCTACCCAATTTTTGGGTATTGTGGTTGTACGGTAAAATTGGAATGGTATCGCATCCAGACAACCATCAGTTTTAATAAAGGGTTAAGGCTCATGCCTCAACATTTTCATTATAAAAATCATCTGGGGTTGAGAAACACATGTAAAAACATTTCAGTAGAATGACTCATCATTCTAAGGTTTTCATAACCATTTTCACCAAGTATTCCCATCTAAATTTGATCAAGTTTTATGCTTAGCACTAGCATCTACAAGTGGTGGTAACTACTAATGAGGGTGGTAAACAAGTGGAGATTTGCTAGGTTCAATCTCATGCCTTAGGATGACATCAAGATTATCTAACTTAGGCCAAATTTTATGCTCTTTATGCTACCTTCCAATATCTTTGTAGTATCTACAATTCACTATGTAAACTTTAAGAGAAAGCTTTATAAAGCAATAAAGTATAAAGCTTGTAAGTAAAACTAGGATTGGGTATCATCAAATGTGTCTAACCAAGCATGCTTAATGCATTGCATAGGTGATCTAACTTTCATAGTTGCAAGTGTTAGCTTGCCTTGTGTAGATCAGTGGTTGAAGTTCTCCTCGGCTTCTTCCTCGTAATATCCTCCTTCCTCCTCGTATCCTTGGTCGGTACTAGCGTCTATAAATAAATACGAGGTACACAATCACCAAACAATACTTAACTATTTTCAATCATCACACAAAGGTGCACTATAGATGATCTAGCATCATCACTTAACATTACAAGATTAAAGCATTTGTCTTATTTATTTTAATTTGAGAAAATTAATTTCTACTCATTGAAAAACTACTTAAGATTTAATATTCTCCAAGTCAAACATGGGATCATGTTGACACATGTCATCACCACATATTTAAGTACATGGGAATGTGATTTAAAGTGGTGTCACAATTTAATATGGTTTAACCTTTTATTTTAAATAAATAAAGTGACTAGAAATGCCTATGTGGCATTCTTTTATTACTTGAACATTATTTCTATAAGTAAACCCATATGTTTTTATATATTCTGAAAGGTATGCTCAAATGTGATTTTTGAGAGTTGGAATCAACTAAAAATCTTTTATGGTTGAATTTTGAAAAATGTTTGAATGCAGAAAAGCTTCTGCCTTGTTATTTTTACCATGGTTGATCTATAACTCAAAAGGGTTTGAATCCAACGGGCTTGGATTAAGCATTTCAGTACCTTTCTAACAAAATTAGTTTCATGAATTTTGGTTCAGTGAGTCGAGCTGGTTTGATTTTTGAATCTATGTACAAAACTATGTTTGAAATTAAATGAAAAATCTAAATTTAAACCGTTGGGTCGCGCGGGAGACGCTAACGGGCCGGCCCAGTGTTACTCCGCGGCGCGGGGTTCAGCTGACAGGGGGATACACCAGTCGGTGGCTCATAACACGCGAAGCGGTACGGGGCGGTGTGGGACGTTGGATTAGAGTGGGGATCAACGGCTGTGGATCGCCGTTGATGACGGACCTGTCGCCGGCGAGCTCTAACCCTAGCGGATCGGTGGGGGTGCATAGGGGGCGTACCAGGGCTCCAGCGACGACGGCGAGGCGGGCAAACAGACTGGTGGTCGACGGCGAGCTCAGGGACGGTCGAGGCAGCTCCGGGGGTGGTCGCAATCAGCGGCGCCCTTCTCCTCTAGAGGCGGCCTTCTCTGGTACAATTCCAGCGAGCTGCTGCTCCCCGTGCTCCGGCTATAGGTGTGGGACGATCAGTGAGGTGAGGGGAGTGGAGTGGTGTGCTGCAAACGGCTGGGAGTGCCCTCCTTTTATAGGCTCGACGGCGAGACTGAGAGGGATGGGCAGGCGATGGAGGCGACATGGCTATGGGCTGCTAGCAGCATGGCTAAGGGTGGCGATCGACGCGTGGTCTCCTTGCGGTGCTCTAGGATTTTAATGCGGGCTTAGGGGCGGTGGTAAGCGGTCGGGCGGAGCTGGTGCTCTGAGCGGCAGAGATGGCGGCTTCGATGGTGAGCGGTGGCTGTGAGGCGTTGGACGGCAAATGGGGTGTCTGGCATGCTCCCTGGGTCGTGGCGATGTGGTGGGCACGGGAGGCTGTCGAGGGGCGGCTTGTGCACACGTGCCGGGTGCGGCGCGTGCTCGGCATGGCGCAGTGGCACTAGGCGTGGGGATTTTTCGGTGGTCCACGGCTGGGCCTGGATCGGGGAGGGGACAGTGGGCGGTGGTGAGGTGCTGGCTATCTCCTAGACATGGCGAGAGAGGGGGAGGCGGTCTGCTGCGGCGGCGACCAAGTTGGCCGGTGAGGTGGGGCTCGGCTTGGCATGGCCATGCTGCTAGGAGGTAGGGGATGGGGTAGTTATGCCCTGGTTTGATCCAGAGGGAACAATGTGAGCAAATGGGGGTCAAATGGGAGACAAGTTTGGCCAGAACACTATTCAAAATAGTGAATTTGGTTTTGTTTGAGTTCTGCCTGCCAAGTGTTTGATGAAATGGCCGCAAGAAAATTCTTTTTGAATTTTGAAAATATTTTTGGTGGGTGTTCTAGGCATAAGCTTGAGACTCTGTGGTTGCTTGGGTTTTGAAAATTGAGATTTTTTGAGTGGTTTTTGAAATAGTGGGATCTTCCCATATGAAATAGATTCAATATTAACTGTCATTTAAACTTAGCATTTGAATGTTTTTGGCAGGTCACAAAGTGGGCCTTAGTATCTCATTATGTGTACTAGCAAGGGGTGCAAAGATCCACAATTGTTTCTGTTAAGTTTTGAGTACCAGGAATAGCCAAAGTAGGCATGATAGTTAATTTGGCAAAAATGACCATTCACTTCATTTATTTATTTTGAGTTGTTTTTCTTTGGGAAAAGTTTGGGAATGATTTAGATGATGTTTATTTCACCTAAGAATCATTTTACAAGCAATGAATCACAGAACCATGGCAATTCAAATGAACTCCTATTTTAAATGCACATACACATGAATGCTTTCATATTTTGAGGTGGAAATGTTTTTGTTAACCCTAACTTTGATGATTTGGATCTTGATCAACTTGGATTAAATTTTTGGGATGTTACACACTGTAGTTGAGGAGGGGACAAGGAATATTGCATTCCATAGAACCTTTGGTATAGAGGAGACCGTGGCATGGAGTGATATTAGGAATAGTCTCCTCCTCTCCCTCTTAGACTCGGTGGATAGTGTATCTAGGCACTTGACCTCTTTAGGGGCATTATCGGTTGGTTTTGTACAAGAACCATAGGAAAGTGCCACTGCCCCTGAAGGCTAAGACCTTTGTGTGGAAGATGCTACATCATCACCCACCTTTCGTGTTAGAAGTGGCGAAGAGACATGGAATGGGAATGGATTGTGCCCACTATGTGGGATCCTGAGTCACGAACCAACATATTGTTCACATATCCTATGGTCCCAATTTCTTTGGAACTCTCTACGAGAAGCCTTGGGTCCTGATTGGTAGGTCCAAGAACTCAGTGAGGTGTCACTTCTGGTTGGTATTTATATAGTTTGAAGAGTTACCTTAATAGCCTTGTGTTCTGATATAGTTTGAAGACTATAAACTAAAAGGCTTGTTCTTTCTAGTGGATCAAGCTGAGCCACTACCACTGAATAATCACAGAGAGAATAATTGAGTGTTGCAATAGTGAAAGGACCATTGCTAGAAAACTTTAGCATGAAAATATAATAACATGATTTTAAAAACATACTAGTGCTTACTAATATCCAATTAAAATGTTACAAGTACGTGATATGACATTGGTATACACATTATTACATATGAATCGCCTTATGAAAAATTGCATGCAGTCCAATTACTAGTGCCATGACAGGTAAACAAATAATAACCTAAAAATTATTCAAACTAGACTTCTCTCTGTGTCCCGCGGTGCGCGGCTATAAGGCAATTCATTTTTAGATGAAATTTACTTCAAAAAAGTGTACCGATTGTATCATGGGTTCCTTATGCGCCCACAATCTATTCACACACCATTACATCGTACGTGTATCTTGGGAAGCACGTCAGTTACAATGCAAGTTGGCGTGGATGTCATGTCGATAGCTTTTTGACTGGTAATGCAATTTGCATGTCGATACGAGTCGATATATTCTTCATCTCTTGGTTGGTTTTCATACTTACATCGCGCGAATAAATACTAGGATTGACACATAACGCGAGAAATCCCGAGCTTGACACCTAGCACCTCGCTGGACACTCTCAGGCCTATAGCCATCAAAGATCAGATTCGAACGTCGTAGCATATGGACATCAAGACCCTTTAATTGCACACGTTTTATCAAGAAAAACTGTCTAAAGTGTATTAATTACAATTTACATATTTGATTGTTGCTTTTCCTGAGTGCCATCTCAGATGGTTTTTGATATTTTGGTTGTATGTATTGTTTTCTGGTATTTTTTACTTAATATATCCCACAATTGTATGATTTCATTCAGAATTTCACCCTCGCCTATGTAATATTGATAAACGCCAAGTGTCACTCGAAATGCTAACGCTCATAATGGTTGTGTCGGTTAGCCTCTCCTATAAAATATTGATAACTCACAAGTGCATGGGATAATTGGAGAACCTCTCAATGTGAAGTAATGGGTATCGAATTGAAGGAGCAAGAAGGTAAAAACATATATTCTCTCCAACTGAAGTGTCATAATTCCAGTTTTCTATGCACTAAATAAATTAAGAAAATAACAGGAGTTGATTAATGATTGAGAGTAAAATGAAACAAAATAGAAAATGTAAGAAAACTCGCGAATGGAACAATCCTATATATGCAAGTGGACAAGTAATTTATATGGTAACATGTCCTACAACATGCAGTTGATGTCTACGCACGCTTCTATTCTTATAGACAGTGTTGGGCCTCCAAGTGCAGAGGTTTGTAGAACAACAACAAGTTTCCCTTAAGTGGATTATCCAAGGTTTATCGAATTCAGGGAGGAAGTAGTCAAAGGTATCTCTCTCAAGCAACCCTGCAATCAAGATACAAGAAGTCTCTTGTGTCCTCAACACACCCAATGCACTTGTCAGGTATATAGGTGCACTAGTTTGGTGATGAGATAGTGAAATACAATTAATATGGATGATTATAAAACAACGGTGCCAGAAAAGAGCTTGACAGGGAGGAAGAGACTAAAGGCAATCTGAAATAAAGATGGAAGCAAGCAAACATGTAGCAGGACTAGTTGTAAACAGTGTTTCAATGCTTAGCAACAAGGCCTAGGGATCATGCTTTCACTAGTGGACACTCTCATATAAATATATTCTCTTGATTACTCTACTCTGAACTACTCTCCTGTTGGAAAACTCTAATCCACGGTAGGGCTACAAAAGCACTCCTTAAAGTTCGCATTCCCCATCTAGATAACCCCACAGTGTCACCTTGAGCGCTAGATGGTTCCAACAAACATCACAATTTTATAAAGACGGCGAACTCAAAATATAACTCATGATAAGTATTTATGTAATCTTTAGCCTAAGTGTCACACGATGTGCACACTGTCACCTTCACATATGTGGGGATAGCCGGAGATTAATTAAAACACTTGAGTAGCAAAGTAGATCTACTTGATTACAAAGCTCATGATAACAATAAGATCACGCATAGAAAGCGATGAACACATAGATACTGGTAGAGCCCTTAGCCTCGAGGGTGAACTACTCCCTCCTCATCATGGGAGTCAGCAACGACGATGGAGATGTCGGTGGAGATCGATGGAGATGGCTCCGGGGGCAATTCCCCGTCTCGGCAGGGTACCGGAACAGAGACTTATGTCTCCCGAATCTCCTCTTCGGTGGCGGCAGCGATGTGGACCTTTTCATGGATTTCTGCACCCGTTAGGGTTTACGTCTCGTGGAGACGTATACGTAGGAGAAAGGGCAAGGTCGGTCGAGGGACAGGGGGCCCACACCATGTGGCCGCCCTAGTGCCCTCCTTCGTCTCTCCATCGTGCTCCGTGTCGTGTCGGGTAAAATATCGACTTTGGCTTTTGTCCTGTCCAATTCCGAGAATATTTCTTTCCTGGCTTTTCTGAAACCAAAAACAGCAAAAAACAGGCAATTGGCACTACGACATCTTGTCAATAGGTTAGTTCCAGAAAATGTATAAAAATATCTCAAAGTGTAGACAAAACATAACAAAGTTAATACAAAACAAGCATGAAGCATCAAAAATTATAGATAGTTTACGAGGTATCAGCAGTTGATAAAGGAAGTACCATATGTGTGCTATGTAAAATAACATGCCATTACTGTCACATTTTCCACAATTACTTGTTCTCCTTGTACACCTAGATATGTGTATACAAAAATATGTTGGTGCTATTTCGGACACTTAGCGGTAATGTTTCAATCACTCGGCTAAACCCTCCAATACCATACACATCTATATACATCATACTCCTTTATCTAAAAAACACACACTCAACACTTAAGCATAGGTTCATTCTTGTGCGTACCCCGCTCATCTATTTACATTCGGCGCGATCAAACACCTCGTGACATGAGCAAACAACGAATTACCATGATAACCTCATGATGTATAATATTCAAACCATTGTATTACACATAATAAATCTGTTTCTAGAGCATAAAAAGCTATAAATTTCAAACACAATGGTAAATGAGTAATATGAACCATCTCATACCACAATATCCACCATGGAATTATATCTATAAAGTTGTATTACAATAATTTGAAATGTGTCTTCAAATGTTTCTCACGCTCATAAGTGTTGTAGTCTATAACAACTTAGTTGAGTTAAAATAATGATGATGTCTTATAATAACTTACTTTGATAACAAATGGTATGAATGTATGATCTCAGAGTTTGCTGGAGTTTTGAATAAAATAGATTTATAATAAATTCTATTTTCTTAAACAAATTTAACTTAGAGAATGTACTTTATATAGATACTTTTTAAAATCATTAAATATTTATTTGTAATTACTTTATAAGAAAATAGGTAGTTGCTTAAAATTCATTTTTTAGATTTTTTATTATTCCCCCAGGGCATGACTAGCACGGAATCCGCATGATGAGAAAATTTTCTGATGTCAAAACATCGTAAAAGCATCTCCACCAAACGCGCTATACTAGAGTTGTCCTAAAAACACACACATAAATATCGTGCGCGCTCGTGCGCTACCCAGCAGGCGTGGGAAACTTTGCGCACTCTGTATAGTTTGCTACACGTGCCCTTCTGCACTATCCTGCGCACCAATTATGTTGCGCGCGTTGCAACACGCGCTATAAAGCCAAGCGCGTTCTCACACTCCACCGACAACCCACTTTCGCCGCCCCGAGCATACTGTCACCGCCCCTTTTCCTCCCTCTCCTCCTCCTTCTGTCCCTATGCCGTAGTCCGCCGTCGGCATGCCGACTCGCCGCCACGGTTCATCCGGGTTCTAGGGCATGCTCGCGCAAGAGAATGGCGTGTTCTACTGATGGTGCCTTGAAGCTCTTCGTCGGGAAACCCCAAGAGCAAGGTATGATGCAGCACATCAGCAAGTATTCCCTCAGTAAGAAACCGAGGTTATCGAACCAGTAGGAGAAAGGAAACGTCTCAAAGGTGTTGCAAGCAACATGGAAACCTGCACAACACAAACTCAAGACTTTGTCCCAACTAACAGTGAGGTTGTCAAGCTCACCGGTTGATGTAACAAAGGATTAATTGTATGGTGTGGAAGGTGATGATGGTTTGCAGTAAGTAACAATAATAGTGGAAGATGTATCAATGGTAAAGATTGGACCGGGGTCCATAGTTCACTAGAGGTGTTCTCCTTAGATAAACAAACATGGCATGCTGGGTAAACAAATTACAGCAGGGCAATTGACAGGACTGAGAAAAGCATAACAATGCAATACTAGACATAAAGATCCTATGAGATTCTATTATCCAATACAACAAGATACATAGACCGCCATCCAAATGCATCTATGACTAGAAGTCCACCTTTGGGTTATCATCCGAACCCTCTCCAATATTAAGTTGCAAGCAACAGACAACTGCTTTAAGCAAAGTGTGTAAGATAAATAATCCATGTGTTCCATGAACAAGAGAACGTTGTTTCCCCTAGTGGCAACAGCACATCTAAAACCTTAGAGATTTCTGTCACTTCCCTTGATTAAATAGACGCATGAACCCACTATCGAGCATAAATACCCCCTCTTGGAGTCACTAACAACTACTTGTCCAAGATAGCTACTAACAACGGAGAGCATGCAAGATCACAAACAACACATACATGATAGAATTAATAAGACAAAACCATTAATTAATCTGACATAGTAATCTCAATACCCATCGGATCCCCGCAAACACAATCTGCATGATTACAAATAGATAAGATCTTGATCATGAACGGAGCTCACAAAATCTAGACATTAAAACACAAGGAGGAGATACAACCATCTAGCTACTACACAGACCCGTAGTCCAAGGTGGAACTACTCACGCTTCATACCGGAGGCTGGCATGATGAAGAAGAAGAAGGCCTCCAGGAAGAGCTTCAGATCCCCCCTCCCCCCGATCTAGGGACGATGGTGGCGGCGGCTACAGACGGTTTCGTGGGATATTGATCGGGTGCTTAGGGTTTAGGCATCGGGGCCTTCTTATAGGAGAAGAGGCGAGGCAGGGGGCGGCCAGGGGGCCACACCCTGCCCAGGCGCGGCCCACCCTAGGACGCGCCTAGGGGGTGCAGCCGCCCTGTGGTGCCCCTCCGTCTCTCCTCTAGACTCCGTGTTCTCCTCGATTTGGCTTTTGTCCCGTCCAATTCCAAGAATATTTCCTTACTAGATTTTCTGGAACTAAAAACAACAGAAAATAGGCAACTGGCACTGTGGCAACTTGTTAATAGGTTAGTACCAGAAAACATATGAAAAGCACCTTAAAGTGTGGACAAAGCAAAGCAAAGCAAAGTAGATACTAAACAAGCATGGAACATCAAAAATTATAGATACGTTTCCGACGTATCATCTACGCCGAATAGCGCGTCGCCGGGTTTCGCCTCACGCTCGGTACGTACGATACCGCACACGAGGCCGCACGCGCCTACGACATTGCTGCGTGGCGTCTCGGTCGCCCGCGGGCCTCGATGAACTTCGACGACGTCAACTTTCTTGAGGAGGCAGGGTTTGTCGCACCCGCGCCACGCCTTGTGACCGAGGAGGACTGTCGTCGTCACCGCCAGGCACAGCGGCGGCACGCCATTGACGAGATTCACGAGCGCACCATATCCGTGTGTAAGTACGAGTTCCTGCAGGACGTCCACGCGGAAGAGGAGTTCTATATCGCGAAGAGGGCCGAGAGGAGGACGAAGAGGGCAGAACATCGTCAGAAGAAGGCCTTCATCAAAGCCCAGCTGGAGGGCCCGTCGATGATCGACGACAACGATTAGAGGTGGGATGACCTCTGGACTAAGTCCGACGATTATCATAAGTTGATTTCCCCACTGAGTTGATCAATGGTCAATATCTTTTTTGAAAAAAAATTACATGTTTCTAATTTGATTTTTTTTCCGTGAAAGCATTTCATACATATTAATTTGACTTGTCACCGTTTATAGCCAAGTAAGTTTTCATAGATTGTGGTATAGGTCATCGGTTTTAATTATCCATATTAGCTCAAGTAATACCTTTTCTTCCAACCATGTAATCAACCGAACATTGTACCAAATTAAATGTGTATTTTTTTTCATCATGATATGACAATTAAACATCTTTTTCAATGTAATTTCGCAAGATCTATTTGGTCAGTTACCAAATAGCTTCAGGCTTGTATTCATCGCGTAGCATTGCCAATATTTTTGAAAATTGGTTACATATGATAGATCACAAGTACAAAACACTTATTAGTGTCAGAGTGATTGCCATTATATGCTTACTACGACCATACAGAAATGATAAAGTGTTTAGCGATAAAAAATTATTCTCTCTTGCAGGTTACCGGTGTATCAGTACCCTACGGTCATGGTCGTCCCTATATCGCGAGGAGTTTTACGAACTATTTACAAAGGTGTGTACACAACTAGAGGATACAGCGCAGGACTTATTTACCAGTCATGAATGACAACATAATCTTCAGATCGTCCCTTCATCCTAGGCGTTTTTATAATTTCTCAATATGATATGTAATTCGTATGTTTTATTTTTATGATACACTAGACTTTTATTGGTTGTGTGAATCTTGCAATGCAGAGACTGGGTGTAAAACTTTAAAAAAAATAGTAATAAAAGCATCCTTTATCGAAAACCCGAAAATCATACTGTATAGGCATACTGAGAAACAAATACCAGCGTAATTTCATTACGGTTTGTATTGCATAATTTTTTAACCAAACACCTTCATCAAAATTTCACCCTCCAAGTTGAGGGGTTGCCAACTAGTCAACTACTCTCTTGCAAACGTTCACTTGAGACTATTGGAAAAAGGATCTTCGGTTCGATGTGAACAACGCCAGCAGTCCCGGCCTGTCACAGCCCGCGACTAGTGCTAGCACTAGTCCCGGGCCGTGAGGCCTCTAACGTTTAGAAACGACCGTAGTCATTAGTCCCGGGCCGGATCAGATCTCTAGTCCTGGTCGTAATACGGCCCAAGACGAATAACCTGGAGTAGGCCAGCTGGTCTTTTTGTGGACTATTAGTCCCGGATCGTATCACGGCCCGGGACTAGTTGTCCACTACTATATATTCTGCTTCCGCTCCTGCTGCCCTAAAGCATATGGTGGCCATTTTTCTCAAAGAAGCAAGCGAGTTCATGCCATTTTTTCCTCAAGATTTGTCAAGATTTAGTTTGCAACCTCTAAATCCAAAGCTTTAAAAGGTTAGAACTTCATTCTTTCATCTCTTATTGCTACTTCAGCTCTATAATGCTCTAGAAGTATATATAGAGATATGAATCAATGCATGCATGCTCTAGAAGTAGAAGGATTTTGGTATATATGTGTAACAAATTTTGATTAGGCACATAGTTACTGAAAATTGAAATATGTAATTTTAGAGTTTCAGAGCTTAGAATTAAATGAGATTTTCACTAATAGAACAATAATAAAAAACTCCACATTTATCATATTGATTGTTTTCTCCCTGTCACAAATTGGTGCATGTAAATTTTTCAAAATTCAAAATTAATGCTCTAGAAGCTCTTAATATAACTTGTAATAATTTTATCATGTTGTATAATGGTTTTTGATATACTTTTACTATAATGCAGATGGTCCGAGAATGGATGTACGGTACTAACCGACGCTCTGGCGAGTTCATTAATGGCGTGCATGAATTCATCCGTGTTGCTGATGCAAACAAGCGCAATGGTTTTGTATTCTGTCCATGTAGTGGATGTAGGAATCAGAAGGATTACTCTGAGTCAAAAACCCTTCACATCCACCTGTTGAAGTCCGGCTTCATGCCCAGTTATAATTGTTGGACCAAGTACTGAGAGAGGGGTAATAATGGAAGATAATAAAGAAGAGGAGGAGGATGACAACTATCATGATTTCCCTGAGTACAGAGATACTTCCATGGGGGATGCTGAAGGGGAGGATGAAGAAGAGACACATGATGAACCCGCTGATGATCTTGTTCGGACCATTGCCGATGCACGAAGAGACTGTGAAACTGAAAAGGAGAGGGAGAAGTTCAATCACATGTTAGAGGATCACAAAAAGTTGTTGTACCCAAATTGCGAAGATGGTCTGAAAAAGCTGGACAGCACACTGGAATTGCTGCGATGGAAGGCTGAGTGTGCTATACCTGACTCCTCATTTGAAAAGTTGCTGAAAATGATGAAGAATATGCTTACAAAATGGAAGAAGAAGTACATCAAAATGAGTGTGCTATACCTGACTCCTGACATCGCTACGCCTGAAGGCCTTACGAAACTAGGAGATGTCAAGCGCAACATCATTCTATGGAAGAATAAGTACATCAAGTTTCCAGGCTCGGCGCCAAGGCCACCGACTCCGAGGAATCCAAGTCCACCCCGCATTGAATATCGTCAACCTCCAAGTCCACCCCAACCCGATTATCGTCAACCTCCAAGTTCACCCCGCCCCGCTGACGATCACCGCAGTAGGAGTACATCAACTCGATATCCGCCTCCGCGCAATACTCGATCTCCGCCTCCGCCTCCGCCTCCGTGCAGTATTACTACCTCGTCGAAGAAACGAAAGGTAGACGCTCCCCCGCGCCCCACATCGAAGAAAGGTCAAACGGCGAAGATAGTCGACATTCCGCCGGCCCTTCCAAAGAGACCTTATGACAAGACCGATGAGGAAACTAACACGGATGTGGCTGACCAAGTTAAGGCGCATTTTTCACCTAAAAAGCCTGAGCCAAAGACAGTATATGATGAAAAAACCAAAAGGTGGGCTAAGTCCTTTCTTGAGCAACCATCCCAGATATCGATGAATCTGGAATCAGACTATGACCGGGAGATTATTAAGCAAGCACAGAAGAAAAAAATCACAAGTTCAAAAAGCGGGAAGCTAGTTGCCCAGCTCGGAGCACAGAAGAATCAATCGGTCGCCCCGCTCAAAGTCATTTCAGACCTCGACAAGGCCTTCAGAGCTGAAATGGATATGGACATGCAAATAATAGACCCCAGAGCCCGTAATAATGCTGCACTAATGGGCATCACTGTATCGTAGGCCAAAGCACTTGCTACCTAAGCAAATATGTCTCTTGGTCAATATTTAGGCTATGAAGATACGCCAGTGGGTCAGATAGTACGGAAGTATGTCCAAGGGGAGCCTCTAGTCAGTAATGAGGAGCTCGCGCGTCTATCCACACATATGTGAAATCTGCACGAATGGTACATGTCGCAAGCAGAAAAAAGCATCAGAAAGATGAAGGGTTTCGCGGCATAGTAAATCAAAATTTCTACGGATGCGAACAGAGGGAAAGCCAAGATCTAATCTAGGAGATGCAATCAACGAGAGAGATTGGATTAGATCTTCATACCCTTGAAGATTCACACGGAACGCGTTAACGTGGGTGATGTAGTCGCACTCGCTTCTCCTCCTCGCGATCCGATCCGATCTAGCACCACAAGTGGCGGTGCCTCCGTGAAATGCACACGCAAAGACTGACGTCTCCTCCTTCCTCGGACCAGCAAGTATGGTGGAGAGATAGATTGGATCTACAACACGACGGCGTGGTGTATATGGTGGAGAATTTCTGCTGCAGGGCTTCGCCTACAAACAGTCGGGAGGGGAAGAGGAAGGTAGCAAGGCAGCTAGGGCTTGGAGGAAGGTGTGTGTGGGGGGGGAGGGGGCGCACCACCCCTCTATATATAGAGGGGGGGCGGCCAGCCCTTGCCCCTCCTCCAAGCCTATCTCTAGTTTAAACGATTTAAACTCTCCCTTATCTAGAAATCCTATCTCTAGTTTAAACGATTTAAACTCTCCCTCTTCTAGAAATTCTATCCCGAGATTTAAACGAGTCAAATCTCTCTAGAATCGGCTGGGCCCTATGGGGCCTTGTGCCCCTGTCCCAATGCGGCCAGGACACTCCCTCATAGGCCCATGCCCCCTCCCGGAAGGTGGGGCCACGTCGGTCCCCTTCCGGAAGGTTCTAGAAGCTTCCGGTACAATACCGATTAACCCGAACAATTCAACTCCAAAACTGCACGCCTTATATGAATCTTATTCTCGGACCATTCCGAACCTATCGTGATATCCCGGATCCCATCCGAGACTCAACAAAATTTCATAAACCAATTATCCAATCTATCCTAGCCGAGACACGTTATGTGTGACCTGCGGGTTCGAGAATATGCAGACATGATCTTCTATCAATAATCAACAGCGGGGTCTGGGCACCCATATTTACTCCCACACATTCATCGATGATCATATCGGATGAACCACGATGCCAGGATTCAATCAATCCCATATATATATTCCCTTTCGTCTCGCGATATTTTACTTGCCCGAGATTCGATCGTCGGTATCGTCATACCTAGTTCAATCTCGTTCACAGCAAGTACTTTACTTGTTCCGTAATCCGATATCACTTTGTGATTAACACCTTAAACACATGCTTGCAAGCGGTGTTGATATCAATTACCGAGTGGGCCCGAAGTATATCTCTCCGACTTGGGAGGGACAAATCCCATCTCGATACATACAACCCAACAGATACTTTCCGATCACCTGAGAGACACCTTTATGATCACCCTCTCATAGGATGACGTTTGATGACCTCAAAGCTTTCTTCCGGTACCAGGGAGTTGCATTATCTCATGGTCTAAGGAATACAATATTTGACATAGGAAAAGCTTCGCCCAGACGACCACGATGACACGATCTAATTGCTCGCTTTGTTTGGGTCTATCCACCATATCTGTCTCCCTATGATATGATCTCATTATCAATTGACAACTCATGTCTATGGTTAGGAAACCTTAACCATCATTGATCAATGAGCTAGTCCATAGAGGCGCATTAGGGACACGGTGTTGTTCACAAACCACACAAGTATTAAAGTTTCGCTTAATACAATTCTAGCATGGAATATAAACTTTATCATGAACAAGAATTATAATAATAACATCTTTATTATTGCCTCTAGGGCATAATTCCAATCTCCCACTTGCACTAGAGTCAATAATCTAGTTTACGTGGCAACAATCTCACACCCATGGCAATCGAGGTGTTGATCATGTTTTACACGTGGAAGAGGTTTATTCAATGGATCTGCGACATTCAGATCCGTATGTACTTTGCTAATCTTCGATCTCCATCCGCTATATAATCTCGGATTATATGAAACTTGCGGTTGATATGCTTGGTCTTTGGATGATATCTTGGTTCCTTAGCGAGTGCTATGGCGCCAGTGTTGTCACACAATATCTCCAAAGGGTCCAATGCACTTGGAACCACGCCAAGCTCGGATGAAGTTTCGATCCAAACTCCTTCACTTGACGCTTCTACAAGAGCCATGTATTCCGCTTCCATCGTAGATCCCGCGATCACGCTTTGCTTGCAGCTTCTCCACTCAGCCTCCTCCATTCAAAATATACACGTATCCGTCGAGATTTAGAATCATCCTTGTTTGTCGAAACTAGCATCGACGTAACCTTTACGATAAGTCGTTCATCACCCCCATAGACTAAGAACATTTCTTTAGTCCTATTTAGGTACTTTAGGATGTTCTTCACGGCTGTCCAGTGTTCCACTCCTGGATCACTTTGATACCTGCTCGTCAAACTAAGAGCATTGGACACATCTGGTCTAGTACACATCATGGCATACATGATGGAACCTATGGCCGAGGCATAAGGCACTTTGCTCAGAGCTTCCCTATCATTTACCGTAGCTGGACACTGAGCCTTGCTCAATATCTTACCTGACAACATAGGCACCGAACCTTTCTTTGCCTTATCCATTCTGAACCTTTTCAGAACTTTGTCTAGGTATGTACTCTGGCTTAAAGCTATCAGGCGTTTTTGTCTATCTCTATAGATCTTGATGCCCAATATATAAGCAGCTTCACCTAGGTCTTTCATTGAAAAACACTTGTTCAAATAACTCCTCACATCGTTAAGCATGTTGATGTCATTTCCGATAATCAATATGTCATCCACATACAAGACGTAAACGTCACCGAGCTCCCACTCACTTTCTTGTAGATGCAAGCTTCGTAGAAATTTGGAACAAATCCAAAGCTCTTGATCACTTGATCAAAACGAAGGTTCCAACTCCGAGATGCTTGCTTTAGTCCATAAATTGAACGCTGAAGTTTGCATACTTTACTAGCATCCTTAGGATCGACAAAACCTTCGGGTTGCATCATATACAACTCTTCATCAATGTTGCCATTGAGGAAAGCAGTCTTGACATCCATCTGCCATATTTCATAATCATGAAACGCAGCAATTCCTAATAAAATCCGAATGGACTTAAACATTGCTACGGGAGAGAAAGTCTCATCGTAGTCAACACCTTGAACTTGTCGAAAACCTTTTGCGACAAGACGTGCTTTATAGACGGTAACATTACCATTCGCGTCCGTTTTCTTCTTGAAAATCCATTTGCACTCAACGGCCTTTCGGTCGCTAGGAGGATCCACCAAAGTCCATACTTGGTTTTCGCTCATGGATCCCAATTCGGATTTCATGGCTTCCAGCCATTTCTCGTAGTCCGGCTCATCATCGCTTCCTCATAGTTCGTAGGTTCACTGCCTTCTACCAACAAGACAGTCAAGACAGGGTTGCCGTACCACTCAGGAGGGGCACGCGACCTTGTCGACCTGCGACGTTCAGTAGCAGCATCGTCCGAAGCTTCATGATCCTTGTCATTAGCTTCCTCTATTGTTGGTGCAGGCGGCACTGGAACAATTTCAGGTGTTGCGCTACTCTCCAATTCAAGAGAAGGTTCAATAACCTCGTCTAGCTCTACTTTCCTCCCACTCACTTCTTTCGAGAGAAACTCCTTCTCAAGAAAGGAACCGTTCTTTGCGACAAACACTTTGCCTTCGGTTCTGTGATAGAAGGTATACCCAATGGTTTCCTTAGGGTATCCTATGAAGACGCATTTCTCCGCTTTGGGTTCGAGCTTGTCCGGCATCAACTTCTTGACGTAAGCTTCGCATCCCCAAACTTTAAGAAACGACAACTTAGGTTTAGCACCAAACCACGCTTCATACGGTGTCGCCTCAACGGATTTAGATGGAGCCCTATTTAAAGTGAATGCAGCGGTTTCTAATGCATAACCCCAAAATGATAACGGCAAATCAAGAAGAGACATCATTGATCGGACCATATCTAATAGGGTTCGATTCCGTTCGCTCGTACACACCATTGCGTTGTGGTGTTCCGGTGGCGTGAGTTGTGAAACGATTCCACTTGCTTTAAGATGCGTGAGAAAATCATAACTCAAATATTCACCTCCACGATCGATCGTAGAAACTTAATCTTTACATTACGATGGTTCTCCACTTCATTCTGAAATTCCTTGAACTTTTCAAATGTTTCAGATTTATGTTTCATTAAATAGATATACCCATATCTACTTAAGTCATCGGTAAAAGTGAGGAAATAGCGATATCCACCGTCGAAACACTCATCGTCCGCATACATCGGTATGTATGATTTCCAACAAGTCCGTTGCTCGCTCCATCATACCGGAGAACGGGGTTTTGATCATCTTGCCCATGAGGCATGGTTCGCATGTGTCAAATGATTCAAAATCAAGAGACTCCAAAAGTCCATCAGAATGGAGTTTCTTCATGCGCTTTACTCCAATATGACCTAGACGACAGTTCCACAAATAAGTAGTATTATCACTATCTACTTTGCATCTCTTAGCCTCAATGTTATGGATGTGTGTTTCATACCTTTCGAGATTTAGAAGAAATAAACCATTCACAAGAGGTGCATGACCATAAAAGATGTTACTCATATAAATAGAACAACCATTATTCTCCGATTTAAATGAATAACCGTCTTGCAATAAACACGATTCGGAAATGATGTTCATGCTCAACGCAGGCACATAATAACATTTATTAAGGTTTAAAACTAATCCTGAAGGTAAAACTAAGGAGAGCGTGCCGACGGCCATCACATCAACTCTTGATCCGCTACAACGCATCGTCACCTCATCCTCGCAAGCCGCCATCTATTCCGTAGCTCTGCTTCGAGTTACAAATATTAGCAACGAACCGTATCAAATACCCGTGCACTACAACGAGGGCTAGTAAGGAAAACATCAATAACATGTATATCAAATATACCTTTGATGGTGCCAGCCTTCTTGTCCGCTAAGTACTTGACAACATGCGCTTCGTGACCCTTGTCCTTGCAATAGAAGCACCGAGGTCCGGCTTGGGACCGACCGAGCTTCTTCTCAGGGCATTGCGCTTGCCGCCGCCTTCTTGAAGGGCTTATTTGCTCCTTACCTTTCTTAAAGGAGGGCTTGTTGACCATCAACACATGATTATCCTTCTTGATGTCCACTTCGCAGCCTTCACTTTGCGAAGAGCTCGGTGATCGATGGAACCAATCTGATTATGAGTCACTACAAAACTTTTGTAGCCGGGAGGAGTGATTGCAGAACCTGTCAATCTTGAGCTCCTCTGGAATCGTGCATTCCAGCTTTCTCAAGCGTTGAGTGTAGCCCGACATCTTTATGGCGTGCTCACTAACGGAACTCCCTTCCTCCATCTTGCGGTTAAAGAACTTCTCAGAGATCTCATATCTCTCGAGCGGGCTTGAGTCGAAACATGGTTTTCAGCTCCTCGAGAATCTCAAAGGGCCCGGATAGGTTTCAAAACGATTTTGAAGCTCGTTCCATACCAAACAACATGGTGCTCTTAATCACACCATAATCATCTTTGCGCCGATCGACAGACTTTCTCATCACCGGGCGCATTGCAGGGGGTCACCTAACGCTTTCCCAAGGACATAGTCCTTTTTCCGCCGCATGTAATGATTCTTAGATTGCGGAACCAATTGGTGAAGTTAGACCCATTGTTTCTAAGATTTTCCTTCTCAGCAAAAACGTTGAAGTTGAAGTTGGATTTGGCCATGTGATCTACAGTATTTGCAAGTACAATTTTGACTATGTTCATGATAAATAGTTCAACTTAATCAAATTACTAGATGAACTCCCACTAAATTCAACATCCCTCAAGTTGTTTAGTGAACACGATCCAAATTCACCACACCTAATCCGATCATCACGAGAAGAGATGTGGTTTCAATGGTGGACAACGAAGTGTCGATCATATCATTCATATGACTCATGCTTAACCTTTCGGTTCTTGTGTTCCGAGGCCATGTCTGTACATGCTAGGCTCGTTAAGTTAGACCCAAGTATTTCCGCGTGTGCAAAACTGGCTTGCACCCGTTGTATGTGAGCGTAGAGTCTATAGCACCCGATCATCACGTGATGCTTGGACACGACGAACTTTCGCAACGGTGCATACTTGGGGAGAACACAGTTTTTATCTTGATCTTTAAGTGAGGAATCATCTTATAATGCTACCGTCGCGATCTAAGCATAATAAGATACATAAAGGGATAAACATCACATGCATATAACTTTATGTGACATGGTATAGCCAATCCTCGCGCAATGATCTCCATCTTGTGCGTTCCGGCATGATCTCCATAACTCCACCATGATTGCCTCCATCACTCGTATAAGAAGTTGACTCGCAGGTCATACACAATTATAAAGACAACCATATGGCTCCTGCCGGTTGTGTACTCATCGACATGCAAGTCGTGAAACATTACAAAACATGATCATCGCATACATTATACACATCACATCTTGGGCCATACCATATCACAGAAAACACTCCCTGCAAAACCAAGTTAGACGCCTCTACTTTGTTGTTGCATGTTTTACGTGGCTTATGGGAGTAGATGCTAAGAACGATTCTTACCTACGGAAAGCCACAACGGTGATATTATGGTTGCCAAACTCCGGTGTTAATCCCATGACAACTATAGTGAGAGAAATCGACATCCACCACCGCATGTGTGGAACAAGCCACACGTCAAGTGCGGAGCCGGTCTCATGACGACGTCGCGTAAGGTTGGCCTAGACCGCTTCAATCTCACTATCCCGCCATAAGAAGAACACAAACAAGAGGCTTGCAACAGAAAACATCAACGCCTAACAACCATGTTGTTCTACTCAGAAACACATCTACGCATAGATCTAGCTCGATACCACCGAAGGGTTTTGCGGCATAGTAAATCAAAATTTTCTACGGATGCGACAGAGGGAAAGCCAAGATCTAATCTAGGAGATGCAATCAACGAGAGATTGGATTAGATCTTCATACCCTTGAAGATTCATACAGTGAACGCTCGTTAACGCGTGGGTGATGTAGTCGTACTCGCTTCTCCTCCTCGCGATCCGATCCGATCTAGCACCACAAGTGGCGGTGCCTCCGTGAGATGCACACATGCAGCACCTCGACGTCTCCTCCTTCCTCGGACCAGCAAGTATGGTGGAGAGATAGATTGGATCTACAACACGACGGCGTGGTGTATATGGTGGAGAATTTCTGCTGCAGGGCTTCGCCTACAAATAGTCGGGAGGGGAAGAGGAAGGTAGCAAGGCAGCTAGGGCTTGGAGGAAGGTGTGTGTGTGGGGGGAGGGGGCGCACCATCCCTCTATATATAGAGGGGGGGCGGCCAGCCCTTGACCCTCCTCCAAGCCTATCTCTAGTTTAAACGATTTAAACTCTCCCTTATCTAGAAATCCTATCTCTAGTTTAAACGATTTAAACTCTCCCTCTTCTAGAAATTCTATCCCGAGATTTAAACGAGTCAAATCTCTCTAGAATCGGCTGGGCCCTATGGGGCCTTGTGCCCCTGGCCCAATGCGGCCAGGACACTCCCTCATAGGCCCATGCCCCCTCCCGGAAGGTGGGGCCACGTTGGTCCCCTTCCGGAAGGTTCTAGAAGCTTCCGGTACAATACCGATTAACCCTAACAATTCAACTCCAAAGACTGCACTGCCTTATATGAATCTTATTCTCCGGACCATTCCGGAACCTCTCGTTATATCCCGGATCCCATCCGAGACTCCGAACAAAAATTCATAAACCAATTATCCAATCTATCCTAGCGTCGAGACACGTTAAGTGTGTGACCCGGGTTCGAGAATATGCGCATATGATCTTCTATCAATAATCAACAAATGGTGCAGGCACCCATATTGACTCCCACACATTCATCGATGATCATATCGGATGAACCACGATGTCGATTCAATCAATCCCATATATATATTCCCTTCGTCTCGCGATATTTTACTTGCCCGAGATTCGATCGTGTATCGTCATACCTAGTTCAATCTCGTTCACAGCAAGTACTTTACTCGCCTGTAATCCGATATCACTTTGTGATTAACTCCTTAACCACATGCTTGCAAGCGGTGTTGATATCGATCGACACGAGTGGGCCCAAGTATATCTCTCGACTTGGGAGGGACAAATCCCATCTCGATACATACAACCCAATGATACTTTCCGATCACCGAGAGACACCTTTATGATCACCCTCTCATAGGATGACGTTTGATGACCTCAAAGCTTTCTTCCGGTACCGTGGAGTTGCATTATCTCATGGTCTAAGGAATACAATATTTGACATAGGAAAAGCTTCGCAAAGACGAACACGATGACACGATCTAATTGCTCTGCTTTGTTTGGGTCTATCCACCATATCATTCTCCCAATGATATGATCTCATTATCAATTGACAACTCATGTCTATGGTTAGGAAACCTTAACCATCATTGATCAATGAGCTAGTCCATAGAGGCGTACTAGGGACACGGTGTTGTTCACAAACCACACAAGTATTAAAGTTTCCGCTTAATACAATTCTAGCATGGAATATAAACTTTATCATGAACAAGAATTATAATAATAACATCTTTATTATTGCCTCTAGGGCATAATTCCAACAAAAGATTGGTTTCCGGTGGACGTTAGAAAGGAGCATCAGTTCAAACCATACTCGATACAGGTTCAAATGACCGAACTGTTTCAGTTATACAACCAGCGCGCCCTCGACAAATCTATTATTGGTTGCTACTGTCTGTAAGTGATTTATTTCTATAATTAAGTTTGTAGATCGGCTCGTTCATTGCATTTAATATATTATCCTAACTATATATCCTTTGTATGATATTATATTCTATATAATGAAGATGCTTGAATGCAAAAGAGCTAGAAGATATGATGTTGGGTTTATTGAATATACGTTAAAGAATTACCCCAAGGACGTGGAGGCGGACCTGTGCAGGTTCTTAACTGAGAATAATTTTGTTAAGGAATTACTATTTCCTTACAACTTCAAATGAGTGTTTCTATCTTGTATATATTTTATTTTTGCTTACTCGATGAGCTATGCATGTATGCTTATGTAAACGTCCGCAGATTTTATTGGATCTTGCTAAACATTTAAGTTGACAAGTCCCTAGTTGAAGTCCATGACTCATTAAGTTGGGACCAAGAGTAGTGGAGCGACATGAAAGCAATGCTCCATAAGTAATTTCAATCATTATCGTATTATATTGGTCTCTTTCGTTCATTTCCTGATATCAAGTAACTATAACTTCTTTGTTCATTTTCTTTGCCGAGCAGGTGTTGGACACGGTTCAGACATAAAATACCAGGTCCATTCGAAGAGGAGCTAACTTATAAAATTGCGAAGAGTTTACAGCAGCCACCGGGAACTCATTTATGCGGATACTACGTCTGCGAGTACATCCACGAGTTGACCAGTGAGCGGAAAGTTGACTCACATTTTATTTATGGTTTACGGGTAAAACTAGAGCCAGACCAACGCATAAGAGCAATTTAAGAGGAGCTGGCGGGATTTATGATGAAGGAGGTACTTGATGTACATGGAGAGCATTATGTGGATGACGTGGAACTTGATTTACCTTAGTGATCTCCATGTAGTTGATATGATATATATATATATATTCATCAATAACCATGTAATTTCAAAACATTTCTTCCTTTTGATATATATATCATCAATGTATGCTTGCAAGGGATCGATTAATTATATAGATGCATCAACGTGTACTGTGTATGTACTAGCGTAGATTATGTGTACTTAAATATATGTTTGAAATAATAGTGAAACATAAAACAAAAAAGGAATGAAATGGCAAAAAAAGGAAATACACAATCTCTGCCGCGGCAGAGAAACACACAATTCTCTGCCGCGGCAGGAAACCTTATTGTCCCGCGTGGTGTTACGGCCCGGGACTAGAGGGTTTCCGCCCCCCGCGGCGCTGAAACAGCCACGTGGTTGTTATCAGTCACGGGCCGTAGCGAGCCGGGACTAGAGGGGAAGGGCCTCTAGTCCCGTTTTGGCAGTTCCGGACCCAAAACCGGGACTAGAGCCAGTTGCGGTCCGAAACTGGAGGCCCTTTTTCCACCGGTGTGAAAGTAGTTAGAAGATCAATTAATCATCATAATAAACACCGAAAGCATGTTTGCTAACAAAATTGCATATTACGATGTATGATAACATATTAATAACTAATGGTTTAATCAGCTGGCCATTGTAACCAACTAGTACTATGGAATTTACGAATGATATAACTCAATTAGCACCTACTGATTGCTCTTGCTACTCTTAACCTGACCTTTGGTATCTGGTTCCTCTATCGGGATATCCACATCGTCTTGCATATCTGCCAAGAGCTCTTCTATCGTGCACCTGAAGTTATCCCCGTTCATAAGCATCCGAATGTCGTCGTCGTCGGGTATGGGGAGCAGGCAGGGGCTCGCAGGCATCTGCTCCTGCTGCTGCTCGCACCACGCCTGGAACTCGTCATCCAGGTAGTCTCCAGCAGCCAGGGCTGGCAAGGGTGAAGGCGGGAACACCTTCAGTGGCTGCTCACTCGAGTCTGCAGGCTCTGATAGATGCTGCTGCGACGTTAGCAGGGCATCATGCGCAACGGCTGCTGGCTCTGACGCCGTTGACGGTGCCAGCGGAAGAGGCAGCGTGAGCGCATTGTCCCAATCTGCAAGATCCATGTGGTTGACGGCCTGCTGCTGTGGCGACATAGGGGTGGCGGTTGCCTGTAGAGAGAGCGCCTGCTTCTTCGGTGATGTCGGTGAGTAATTCACGGTGGTTGCCGGCAGCGAGGGCGACATCAGCAGTGACATCAAAGGCCCAGGCGGCGAACCTGCGTGCACCTGCCCCAGCGGGTTCGCAGCCATCGGCGTCTCCCAGCTGCTTGGCCCCGGTGCCGACGCCGCGGCACCGAACGCGTCCTGGTGGTAGTAGCCATGTGGTTGCCAGACTCTGGCTTGCGCCCATGCCTGCGATGTCGAGGCCGTGGACATCCCTCCGGACGTCAGATCCGGTGATGGCAGTTCCTCCCACTTCGGAGTACCGTTGGATAATGCATCAACGTCCTCGCCTGCCTCCTTGTTCTTCTTCTTGTAGAGGTGGTACAGGGCCAACTCCGCAACCTGCAAGACACAAGGCGGAAACACAACCCTACTATCACATATTTTTCAACGGGAAAAGACACGAGGGCATTCACATATTTTATAAATAAAAACGCAGTTTCAAGAACCAATAATCTACTGTAACACAATGTAAAGGTCTCTTTTTGGCTCAAACAAATCTAATAATAAGAATGTTCAGAGATTCTATTCAATATGAAATTTTTATTTATTTTAATACTACTAGTTTGTCTCGGTAGGATTGCAAACCAAATGAATTTTCCAGTAGTCTACTTAACATGCAATTCAAAAGTTATACGGTACTATATTATGTGTTACATGATGAATGAAATTGAGAGCTATGCTCCTCCTATACTCGAATAAACATCATAAAGATACCCATGCAATTTTGCATGGACAATCTAATTGGGTTGTCTAAAACTCAAAAGGATTTAAGTGTAAACAACATGGACAATCCATCAAGATTTTCAGACAATCGACATTTGTAGGACCTTCAATACTACCACACATATACGATTAAGAATCACACACACAATCTACACCTATCATACCAAAAAGATCTACGCTTAATTTGCATTTGCAGAAAAAAAATAGAGAAGTGTGAATAGTAACACTATGGGAAAAAAAAGGTCTTTGCCGCAAGGCAACATAGGAAATCGGCTATTACTACTCACAATACTTTTTTATTTCTTTATAAGTGTCAACCGATTTTGATGCATTAATGTTGCATTAATGTTGTATAAGATTGGAAAGTTTCACTTTTTGGTAATCTAATATAACAGTAATGGTAGCATCGCAGAATAAAAACGTGTTGCAGCACCACATACTCTTTCAAGTTTGAGTAGAAATATGTAGAAACAGTTAGATTGATAACGCAAAAATAACAATATTAGATTTCTCATGAAAAAATTATATGCCTATAGAAGTAATGCGGTCAATGTACATATGGTAGGATTTTCGCAAAAAAAATGTACATATGGTAGGAAATTCGTATCACATGCTTGTGATAAGCATGTATCTACACGCGAAAACACGTCCAGATACGTGTGTATCTAGAAAAAATCTGTGACAAGTATTCGGGATGAAGGGAATACATATTCATGAAAACAGATCAAGTCTGTGTTAATGCATGTGAGTTTTTAACGTACGCCCATCTTGATACATGTCTATCTCTGAACCCAATTGTGTCTTCTATATTTTCTTCTTCTTCTTTTTACCGTGCGGGCAAAAAAAGAACCAGACTCTGACCCTCGCAACGCTTTTATTTTCACCACATGTACAAAATCTCCCTCTATACTTTTCCTGATGAGAAAGTTCTAAATTTCAATTGCCACTTACAGAAGAAACATATATAGTATCTTTTAACTTGCTTGCCTTTTCTTCCAAAAGTAAGTAAACCGTGGGAACCATATTAATAGTTAGCCACTTGTGGTGACTTAGACTTCTCAACAAAGAAAAAAAAACTTGTGATGACTTATTTTGATATTGTGATTGTTGTGTACTTTTTGGTTTCTCAAAAGAAAAAACTCGCTGTTAAAATCAAAAGCGGAATCAGAATAATAGGTAATTTAACTAAGCATATTTTGTGTGATCCAGCGGCTCGTGTATTTCACTCGAAGCTCGATCAGCCACATGAACAAACGGGAACGAAATAACCCGTGGAACCATGGATGGATGTTTACCTTCTTGTGTGGTCCAGTGCTCAAGGTGAACTCGTGCATACCCCAGTCAGTCTTGCCGGTGTCCTCGGGTGACTTCCTCTTCTTCTCGTAGAAGACCATGGTGAGCTCATAGCCAACCTCGACGCCGCCATGCTTCATGCTGGTCACCAGCTTGCCGCCACCCGAGGCCTTCCAGTTGCCGCCGTCCTTGGTGACGCGCACCGGCCGCGCCCTGTCGCCGCTGCGTGGCGTCGGGAACTCCCTGCGGCTGAAGAAGTAGAGGCTCCCGGCCTCCTTGTACGCCTTGTACGTCTCTGCATGCTCCATCGATTCGATCAAATACGTGCATTGAGGGCGATGGCAACGGATCGATTTGATGATTAAAAGCGCTCGATCGTCACATTATCGGTGTTAGAGAAAGAAAAACGGGTGGAGGAGGTGGGGGTGGTGGTGGGTGCGTGAGAGTACCGTGGAGCTCGTCGGGGTGGAAGTCGAGGATCCTGACGTCGTGGAAGATGTTGAGAAGCGGGTACGGGAGAGGGCGGCCGGCGATCTTGTCCGCCAGGAGGCTGATGAGCTCGGGGGCCCGGGGAACGAAGCGGTACCCCTGCGGGTACCCATGCCGGTTCCTCCCGCCGCTGTCCGCGACCGCGACGACGTTTTTCTCCATCACGTGCGCCGTAGTCGATCGGGCAGGGTGACGGCGCCGAGTGGAACTCGGCGACGGACGGGCGTGTTCGACGGGGCGAGAGAGGAGGGAGGTATTCGACGGGGCGAGAGAGGAAAGAGAACGATGTGCCTGTGCGCGAGGGTCCTTGTGGCTCCCGGTGGGCTCTTTAGGCGCGTGCGCGCTTGATTTGATTTTTGAATCTGCTTCGGTCTGCCTTTGAGGTTTTGAGCTGCCGGAGTCGATGAGGACTCAGATCGAGTTGGGAAAAGGATGGGATCAGGACTGAATTTCGTTGAATTTGGAAAATTGTTGACCAAATTTAAATTTAAATATTTTTACCGTCAATCCCAGGTAAAAAGTATTCTCTCCTATCAAAAAAAGATGTACAAATTTAGCCAGATCAACATGTTCTAAGTGTGACCAACTATATAGAGAGAAAAATATAAACATCTATAGTACCAATCAATACCAATAGATTCATCATAAATATTACTTACTATATTTTTTCAATGTTGTAAATTTTGCAAACCAATTTGTGGTTGGGTGGCTAGCAGGATGGTTGTACCACCCTCACTCCACCAAAGTTCAAATTTTAGGGTTGACACCGTGTGTTGCAAAAAAATGGAATATTCTTTCAGTGGGAAACAATGTTTCCGTCGTCAGCGAGGCGTTCGTGGTGACTTTGTCAATCTTAAGACCCGATCCACCGGCTCAGTCTCTCGAAGGTGCTCATAGAGGTAAGGTGTGCGTGTGTCTGTTCATAGGGGTGGGTGCATGTACGTGTTGTGAGCATCTAACATTATACTGTGTTTCTCAAAAAAATGTAAATATTGATCAAATTTAGCAATCTTTGACTTTTAACTAAATTTATATGTTTTATTGGAGGGGCTATTTGTGTGGCCACCACAAACATTGAATTTATCACCATCATTGGGATTCTAAATCATCATGAGAAGTAGGAGACGATGATTTGTCTATTTCTGCGTGCGGATGCATACCTAGACGGTGACGTAGCTTGACAGAGATTGTTAAGGGGCCAAAAAACACCAATCATGTTTCAATTTCGAGTATCTTTACATATTTAATTAGTCAAACAATTATGGGTATGTTTAAGAAATTTTCTGGAGTATGGGGGCATGGCCCCGTTGGCTCTTCTAGCGGGGAGGTTGTGTGCGTGTTTAATTTGATTTTGAATCTACTTCGGTTTGCCTTTCAAGTTTTGAGAAATCCAATCGAGTTGGGAAAATGTTGGATCAGGACCAAATTTCACTATTTAGAAAATTATTGAACAAATTAAAACTATAATTATTGTAGTTTGAATTTGAGGTAAAAACTACTCCCTATGTTTCAAAAAATAGATGTATAAATTTAGCCACATGTCAGTTGTTTTAAGTATGGCCAATTTTATAAATCAAAATATAAACATATAATAAGTATCACTAGATCCAACATAAAACATATTTTTTTGGTGTATTTATAAAATATTGTAGATGGCATATTTTCTTCCATATATTTGGTCAAACTTAGTAAAATTGAATTTTGACTAAATTTATAATGCCTTATTGGAGGTATCATTTAGGTAGCCATCAAAATTACTGAATTCATTAATATCATTGCAATTTTAAACTAGAATCGATGGGAGCAGGAGATAGGAATCGGTTCGTGTGAATTTGTCTATTTCTTCATGCACATGCACACCTAGACACATATAGTTGGCTAGTGGTATTTTGTGAAGAAAGGTGTTTGGTGGTGGCGGGGTAAGAGGAGGAGGAGAGGAGTCTGCGTACTAGAGGCATTTCCAGGAGATCATGGTCGGCATGGATGGATCCACTATTGGTCAAGAGTGTACAGATGAACACCTAAAATATTATGCAAAAATTTTTATTTGTAGTGCACGGTGGACATATGTATCATATGTGATATTTCTTAGCATGTATATGTAACATTTTGCCATCTAAATCCAGATCAAACCTCAAATTAGCAAATAGCGGAGCTGGCACAGAGCCCATTTTACGTTTTTCACTTGATGTTTTCTGTTAGCTAGAATATGGACACCCAAAGTTAAATTTGTGGATATGCCCCTAATGGTCGAGGTATAGTCATCTCCAAGAAGACATGAGTTGACTTTACAACATCTCCAGAGCAAACTGGGGCACATACCTGCAGAGGAAATTTTTCCATGATCTTGCATAGGCAATTTTTCCATGATTTGTGGAGTGCGTGCTGACTGCCGGGGAGTTAGGGAGAGGCGAAGGGATGCACGTGAAGAACAAGTGTGAAAGAGGGGCTGCTTTAACCAAGTTTCTCAAAAGACATGTACAACATAAGATGTTTAAAGATATGCTTAGAATAATACAATCATGTTAGCTTAGACACTATGCTTCTATACATAAAACATATGTTTAACTAGACACATCTTCTATAGAGATAAACGTTGTTGCTTAAGAAAAAACTTGATTTATTTCTGCAAACACCTCTCTAACCACCTTGCATATTTTAGTAAGTTGAGGTTGACAAGGATGTTGCACGGGATATGCCACGTAGAGCAGCTGACAAGCTAACACCTGTGCCGCCTGAACCTATAGCATCCAATAGAAGACATAGCGGGTATCTAGTTACTTAGAATTTGGAGGATGGTTGGAAGCAATCCAAAGATTCTCGTTATTGTTTGATGTTTACTTATTTGTTTGTAATGCTCATAGGTATAATATGGGCATGATTGTTAGACCGCACAAGTCCTATCAGGCATGGGGGATAAATCTTGACTACTTGGATGTTTGCATCACATCTGTGTTGTGGCTCGCGCACTAATTAAAGCATATCTAGGCTAGGCCTGCTTAGAATCATCAATTCAGTCATTCCTACGAAGCTTCCCTCATTCTATGCTCTAGCAATGCAACATGGTACATGAGGTTGCTTTGGATCACTCTCTTTAATCTACTTCATCTCATCTCTTGTAGTCAATTCAGCAATGTTTCAATTCAAAATAAGCACTATACACACAAAAAAAGATGCACATTGGCGATGTGATTCTATTCCCGTGATCGGTTCCAACTTTTGTTAATGATGAAAATTTAATTATATGTTTATGTTTGGATTTTTTAGAACAATTCCCTCAAATTTATGGCACAAGGTTGACCGTTTGAAATTTCCTTTAACGAGTAGCTTCGCCTCACCAATCTGCACAACTCGTGTAGTATTTTAGTTTTAATGTTCTAGACAAATATATATTTATCTCTCTACTATACTATAGGTATTTACTTGTGCTTGATCATGTGGGTTTACTCTTACATATCCATGCAAAATAGATGTATAAATTTAGCCAGAAGTCAAGTTGTTTTAAGTATGGCCAATTTTATAAAGCAAAATATAAACATATAATAAGTATCACTAGATCCAACATAAAACATATTTTTTTGGTGTATTTATAAAATATTGTAGATGGCATATTTTCTTCCACATATTTGGTCAAACTTAGTAAAATTGAATTCTGACTAAATTTATAATGCCTTATTGGAGGTATCATTTAGGTAGCCATCAAAATTACTGAATTCATTAATATCATTGCAATTTTAAACTAGAATCGATGGGAGCAGGAGATAGGAATCGGTTCGTGTGAATTTGTCTATTTCTTCATGCACATGCACACCTAGGCACATATATTTGGCTAGTGGTATTTTGTGAAGAAAGGTGTTTGGTGGTGGCGGGGTAAGAGGAGGAGGAGGAGGAGAGGAGTCCGCGGACTAGAGGCATTTCCAGGAGATCATGGTCGGCATGGATGGATCCACTATTGGTCAAGGGTGTACAGATAAACACCTAAAATATTATGCAAAAAGTTTTATTTGTAGTGCACGGTGGACATATGTATCATATGTGATATTTCTTAGCATGTATATGTAACATTTTGCCATCTAAATCCAGATCAAACCTCAAATTAGCAAATAGCGGAGCTGGCACAGAGCCCATTTTATGTTTTTCACTTGATGTTTTCTGTTAGCTAGAATATGGACACCCAAAGTTAAATTTGTGGATATGCCCCTAATGGTCGAGGTATAGTCATCTCCAAGAAGACATGAGTTGACTTTACAACATCTCCAGAGCAAACTGGGGCACATACCTGCAGAGGAAATTTTTCCATGATCTTGCATAGGCAATTTTTTCATGATTTGTGGAGTGCGTGCTGACTGCCGGGGAGTTAGGGAGAGGCGAAGGGATGCACGTGAAGAACAAGTGTGAAAGAGGGGCTGCTTTAACCAAGTTTCTCAAAAGACATGTACAACATAAGATGTTTAAAGATATGCTTAGAATAATACAATCATGTTAGCTTAGACACTATGCTTCTATACATAAAACATATGTTTAACTAGACACATCTTCTATAGAGATAAACGTTGTTGCTTAAGAAAAAACTTGATTTATTTCTGCAAACACCTCTCTAACCACCTTGCATATTTTAGTAAGTTGAGGTTGACAAGGATGTTGCACGGGATATGCCACGTAGAGCAGCTGACAAGCTAACACCGTGTCACTTTGAACCTATAGCATCCAATAGAAGACATAGCGGGTATCTAGTTACTTAGAATTTGGAGGATGGTTGGAAGCAATCCAAAGATTCTCGTTATTGTTTGATGTTTACTTATTTGTTTGTAATGCTCATAGGTATAATATGGGCATGATTGTTAGACCGCACAAGTCCTATCAGGCATGGGGGATAAATCTTGACTACTTGGATGTTTGCATCACATCTGTGTTGTGGCTCGCGCACTAATTAAAGCATATCTAGGCTAGGCCTGCTTAGAATCATCAATTCAGTCATTCCTACGAAGCTTCCCTCATTCTATGCTCTAGCAATGCAACATGGTACATGAGGTTGCTTTGGATCACTCTCTTTAATCTACTTCATCTCATCTCTTGTAGTCAATTCAGCAATGTTTCAATTCAAAATAAGCACTATACACACAAAAAAAGATGCATATTGGCGATGTGATTCTATTCCCGTGATCGGTTCCAACTTTTGTTAATGATGAAAATTTAATTATATGTTTATGTTTGGATTTTTTAGAACAATTCCCTCAAATTTATGGCACAAGGTTGACCGTTTGAAATTTCCTTTAACGAGTAGCTTCGCCTCACCAATCTGCACAACTCGTGTAGTATTTTAGTTTTAATGTTCTAGACAAATATATATTTATCTCTCTACTATACTATAGGTATTTACTTGTGCTTGATCATGTGGGTTTACTCTTACATATCCATGCAAAATAGATGTATAAATTTAGCCAGAAGTCAAGTTGTTTTAAGTATGGCCAATTTTATAAAGCAAAATATAAACATATAATAAGTATCACTAGATCCAACATAAAACATATTTTTTTGGTGTATTTATAAAATATTGTAGATGGCATATTTTCTTCCACATATTTGGTCAAACTTAGTAAAATTGAATTCTGACTAAATTTATAATGCCTTATTGGAGGTATCATTTAGGTAGCCATCAAAATTACTGAATTCATTAATATCATTGCAATTTTAAACTAGAATCGATGGGAGCAGGAGATAGGAATCGGTTCGTGTGAATTTGTCTATTTCTTCATGCACATGCACACCTAGGCACATATATTTGGCTAGTGGTATTTTGTGAAGAAAGGTGTTTGGTGGTGGCGGGGTAAGAGGAGGAGGAGGAGGAGAGGAGTCCGCGGACTAGAGGCATTTCCAGGAGATCATGGTCGGCATGGATGGATCCACTATTGGTCAAGGGTGTACAGATAAACACCTAAAATATTATGCAAAAAGTTTTATTTGTAGTGTACAGTGGACATATGTATCATATGTGATATTTCTTAGCATGTATATGTAACATTTTGCCATCTAAATCCAGATCAAACTCAAATTAGCAAATAGCAGAGCTGGCACAGAGCCCATTTTATGTTTTTCACTTGATGTTTTCTGTTGGCTAGAATATGGACACCCAAAGTTAAATTTGTGGATACGCCCCTAATGGTCGAGGTATAGTCATCTCCAAGAAGACATGAGTTGACTTTACAACATCTCGAGAGCAAACTGGGGCACGTACCCGCAGAGGCAATTTTTCATGATCCCGCAGAGGCAATTTTCCATGATTTGTAGAGTGTGTGCTGACTGCCGCAGAGTTAGGGAGAGACGACAAGGTGCACGTGAAGAACAAGAAGTATGAAAGAGTGGCTGCTTTAACCAAATTTCTCTAAATACATGTACAACATAAGGTTTTTAAAGAGATGCTATAATACAACTATTTTAGCTTAGACAATGTGCTTCTTACATAAAACAGATATTTAACTAGACACATCTTCTATATAGATAAGCGTTGTTGTTTAAGAAAAAACTTGAATTATATCTGCAAACACCTTTCTAACCACCTTGCATATGTTAGTAATTAAGGTTCAGAAGGACGTTGCATGAGATATGCCACATAGAGCAGCTGACAAGCTAACGCATGTGCCGCCGAACATCTAAACGCAAGACAAAGAGGTTGGAGAATGGCTGGAAGCAATCCAAAGCTTCTCGTTATTGTTCGATGTTTACTTATTGGTTTGCAATGCTCATTGGTATAATATGGGCGTGATTGTTAGCCCGCACAAGTCCTTTTAGGCCTGTGGGATAGATATTGACTAATTGGATATGTGCATCACGTATGTGTTGTGGCCTGCATGCTCATTAAAGCATCTCTAGGCTATGCCTCCTTGAAACTGCCAATTCGGTCGTTCCCACCAAGCTATCTTATTTTGTGCTTCAGCCTGGGGCGGACTCAGAGAAAATAAACAGTGGGGGCACAAGTATTGAGTGGGGGCCTTTATATTGCTAATTCAAATATTCTTTGTATTTTCCTTTAAAATTTAAAAGGATTTGCCAAATTTGGGTGGGGGCCTAGGCCCCCACCAACGTCTTCTTGGGTCCGCCCCTGGCTTCAGGGGTGCAACATGGTACATGAGGTTGCTTCTTCTCACTCTTTAATCTACTTCATCTCATCTCTTATAGTCAATTCAGCAAAGCTTCGATTTAAAATAAGTGCTACACAAAAAAAGTTGCACATCGACGATATGATTCCATTCACGTGATCGGTTCTAGCTTCTGTTAATGCTGAACCTTTAATTTTATGTTTATGTTTTAGAAGAATTTCCTCAAATTAATGGCCCAAGGTCAACCGTTTGAAATTTCCTTTAAGGAGTAGCTTCGCCTCACCATTCCGCACAACATGTGTAGTATTTTAGTTTCATTAGTCATAGGCGAATATATTTATATCTCTCTACTATACTATAGGTGTTTACTTGTGCCTGATCATGTGGGTCTACTCTTACGTTTCCATGTGTGTAGCTCAACCTCTCACTTGTCTCTTGATCGATCCACCATCTCATGATGCGGTCTACATGAAAAAGTACGAGTCGATGTGATCTCATTCCGGAAATCGACTCTGAGGCTCGTTAATAGTAACTTACAATTTGGTATTTAAGTTTGGACTTATTTTATATGAATTAATTCATCAAATTCATCTTAATGATTAGCAATTTTGTCCTTTTATATAACTCTTGTGTTGTAAGTTTTTTGTTTCAAGGCTCATAAACGTAATTGTTAATGTATTGTGGTGTTACATAAGTATACCATATAGATAAGAGGTGAGAGTAGCGTCGATTTGGTGTGGCTGATTTGCATGCATGCAACCAAACTTGCTACACGACATGGTCCCAACAGACCGCAAAGATCGGCCCAAGCAACCAATCACGTCTATATAGTTGCCATGTTAGTCCAGTTCATTCAACATAATAACAGGATGTTGTTGCCATCATAGAGACAACATGCGAAGGTTAAAGTGGAGCTTGTCTTAACCAAGCAGTTGTATAAACATGTATGTATTCATCATCATCGTTAACTTTTTCTCTTCTATAAAAAAATCCATGTAACTATAATAGCATTTTGTTCTGAATTTATACAAATTTGTGTCTTTTCTGTTAGATTTAAAAATAAAAGTAGTTCTGATATGGATATGTCCTACGGATACCTGACATTGGCCTACCCGATCTATCCCAGTGAAGGACCATATGGATACTTGCTGCAAACGTAAAGCCCAAGGAGACTCCGGATGGCCCAAGCTCGGGGAAAGTTCGGATCCTTGGAGAACACGGCCAAACTGTAGATAGAATCTTAAAAGGAAAATCCTAATTTGTAACCGACTCGACCTACCCGAGACCTGACCTCCCCATATAAAGGCCAGGGCATGGCGAGGATCTCTCTCTCAACTCTCATACACACACCTCACGTCAGATTGTATATGCGCACCCTTGTAACCTTCGGTTCCGTCATCAATCAAGAACAAACAAGCAGCAGTAGGGTTTTCTCTCCGGAGGCCTAAACCTAGGTAAACAGCATGTCCCCTTGTTGTGTGTCTGCTAACCATTTCGCGATCTCCAGCATCCCCATCTTCTCCAAACTCAAGTCCATAACAATGGGCATTGACGAGTCGAACCCTCGTCAAGTTTCGGTAACTATTTTTCTGGTTAAGTATATACAAAACCTTGGAACTCCAAAGGAACAATCTAGGGCGCGTTTGATAGCCCGTCTCATTTTTTAGGCTCGTTGCATCTATCCCCTGGTGGGCATGTCCACGCGAAAATGGGCCTTGGGCCAAGTTGTCTATTTTGTTTGGTTACCTAGTTTTTTAATGGCTGCATGAGGTGGGAAACAATATCCAGTTTGTTTAGTAGGTTGTACGCAACTCTTTTTGGCTAAGCTGATGTAAAGCATTTGTGTTTGGTTTCCCACTTGATGATGCATATGATTATCATGATCCAAAGATGGTGAGCTTACCATGTCATTGCATATTACATCCAATCATAGAGAGGAATAAAAAATAGGATCATGAAGATCACCACAAGCTGTTGGAAATATGCCTTAGAAGCAATAATACAGTTTTATATTTCCTTGTTTATGATTCATGTTTATTGTCCATGATATAATTGTATGTATTGGAAACAAAATACACATGTGGATAAGTAAACAACGCAGTCCCAAGTAAGCATCTTCTGCTAGTTCGTTAGTCAAGCGATGGATAAGGTTTCCTAACCATGGACATGATTGTCACTTTATAATGGGATCACATAATTAGGAGAATGATATGATGGACAGACCCAAATAATAAGCATAGCTTCTAATCGCATCGTCTAGTTTGATAGTTATCGCTTACTGAATATGGCAAGTATAGTTTCCTTAGACCATATGGTCATGTTACTCCCGAGCATCGGAGGAATACCTTATAGGCATCAAACGTCACTTTGTAACTAAATGATTATAAAGTTAGCCTTCAGGTATCTCTGATGGTGTCTGTTAGGTTGCGTGAGTCAAGATTGGGATTCGTTCCTTCGTGTGACGTGGTGTAAGATATCTCTGGGCCCTCTCTGTAGTATAGCATCCAAGAGCTCCGTGACTAATGTGATTGGTCATAAGGATCCTATACCACGGTGCGAGTAAAGAGAAATTTCCGGTAACGATATTGAAATAGGTGATGCCCATGATCCAATCTTGGGCAAGTAATATATCATGATACAAAAGGAATCTTATACCAGATTGATTGAATCTTTGACATTATGGTTCAAACGAAAAGAACTTTGTTAAATGTGTAGGAACCACTATGGGCATACTGGTCCCACAAATTGTTATTGATCGAAGAGGTGTCTCGATCATGTCTGCATGTTCTCGAACCTATTGGGTCACACACACTTAGTGCTTCGGGGTCACTAGTCTTTGTTGAGAATATGTATGGTGTAAAAAAATTGTTGTTTTGGAGTCTATAGTGAGATCCTTGATATCACAAGGAGCTCCGAAATGGTCTGAGGATTAAGATTCATGTATGGAAAGTATTTTCTAAGGATTTATAAAAGTTTGGGATTTTTTCCAGTGTTGTACCGGAAGCTTATAAAAGGGTTTCAGTGGAGCACCAATGGGTCCCACCTATCCGGAGGAGCCACCTAGGACCAAGAGGGGCACCCTGGCCCTAGATGACCTAGGGCGCCATTGCCCCTATAGGCCCATGCGGCTAGGAGAAAGGGGAAACCCTAACTTGGGGGAGTTTCCCCCTTCTTGGAGGAGGGATAAGGGGGCGGTCGCTCCACCACCTATATAAGGAGGGACAGGTGCAGGGTGCGGTGCACTCCTTCCTCCCTCGCATTGCCTCCCCACTCCTTCTCTCCCATTCATGCTCATGTTCTTCTATTCCGGCTTAAGTGAAGCCCTGTAGATTTCTTCTTCCACCATAGTAGCGATGTCATTGTGATGTCGTATTCTTGCGGATATCTTCTGTCTCCCTTGCGGTATCAAGAAGGAGGTTACATCACCACAGCGGAATGTGTGGATACCGCGGAGGTGTCGTCCTTTCTATAAAGGATCTAAAAGGTCAATATCTACATCGGTTTGAACTAACGCAAGAGAACGACTACATCATTCACGATCTCTAGATCGTTAACCACTTGTATTCTTTGAGGGTAAGTAAATTATATGTATTCTACTTGTTAATTTCATATAGTAGATTAGATCTTGTAGGGTTCCCTCTTGCTATTCCGTAGAAAAAATGGTTTCCATGCAACGAACCCATCACAAGCAGGCATACGATGCAACGAACCCATCACAAGCCAATACCATAGCTTGAACAACCATAGCCTCAGGTGCCAGAGCTTGAGGTTCCATAGCTTGATTATCCATACTCTCTTGATCATCCAAGAAATGGTGGTACTCCTCCTATGCCTTCTCTCTAGCTTGGTATCCTCTATAGTTGTTGTTTGAGAAACCATTGACTTTATCTTGGAAGATCCTCCATGAATCATATGCACATGGGAGTCTCCCTCTGTAGACCACATACCACTAAGATGAAATAGGCGAGACAAGTTAGGTACATCATGACAAACATGAATTAAATCATAGGAGACCATGAGAACTTCACAGTGGGTCATAAAATAAGAGGAGAATGCATGGTCATTATCAAAATAGGATTACAATTTCATCCTATAGCTATGGTGTCAATCTACCACCACATCAAAAGAGGGTGGCATCCTACCACCGCATCAACAAGTTCACCATCACAGGAGGGGTTAGTATACACCACCTCATCATTATAGTCCGTAAGAAATTTGCAATACCTAGCCACCACGAAAATATACATCAACATCATCTTCATCACTAGCATGCATCCCCACCCCTAGCCCCACCCCCCCCCCCAAAAAAACCCAAGCTCTACAGCTTGTCGTAGTACTTGCCCAGGTAGGTCCTAATCCACGACACCCTTTGTGGCTCAACCATGCTCACGAAGGTTGTACATTGGGCATTGTTATCAACAAGGTGGTTGAGAGCCACCATGAGAGACTCCTTAGTGAATCCAACCATGTCCATGATGGCCCTATAGAGATCAGGGTGCATGTCAGTTGGCTTGTTCTCCTAGATGTCCTAGGCGACGTACTTGACGGTGGATGTCATGATGGTGAAGGTCATGAGCTTGTCATCAGAAAGGGCACCCCCGCTTCCTCTTCCCTACAGAAGTTGGCCTATCAGGAATGTTGACGGCTGTATTCTTAGGGCCATCAAGGATCATTGTGTCCGACTCCTGGGTGCCCTGATCATTAGGTCCAGGTGCTTCTGGAGGTGTCCTCAGTGCCTGCCTTGAGCCCATGGCGTACTTTCCAGTGGCTAGGCCGAACAAGAAGATGATATACATCTCAGATTAGTTGGGGATGGGCACGTTCAGGAATTAAGTGTCCTTGGGATGATCCAACGGTTGCAAGGGAGTGTTAGTTGTGCATGATCATGAATTTTCATGGTGTGGAATAAATGTGCAAGTGACATGCCCGAGATAGTGGTCACTCTCCAGGATGATAGTTTGGGTGTCTTCACACCATCGCTCAGATCCCTTAGCCTACTAATGGTGAGTGACCTGACCCTTCACTTCCTCGGGTGATTGTACACCTGAGCGTGGCTATAATCATCTCCACAATGCTCAAACACAGCCTTTTCAAAGGAAGTCAGATGGACTTCCTTGAAACCCTTGTCAGTTTGAATGCCACTTTTGATCATCTTGCACATTTTCTCAAGGACGAAGGTCGACATGAAGGGCAACCATTTCATGGTACTCTTCATTGCAGCAGCCTTCTCCACCATGTTGCACTTGTGCGCCTTCTAGGCCTTCTTGTCCTTCGCAATCTATGTGCAACCTGCGTAACAAAACCTTCGTCACTAGGGACTGCACTGGATTGTGGTAGTTTGTTGCAACGCGTTGCAAGACCTGCACTTCATTCTCAAGTTGTGGCTGATAATCATCCAAAAATGATAGGATATGTGATTCTCCAAAGGAGACCAAGGCCTAAGTAAAGTTAACACACAGGGAGTCCTACATTTAACACGGATGGCAACACAATGTAACATAGCACAACAAGCTCTTGATCTACAATGGCAGTATAGACCGATAATCTTAAACAAGCTCTCGATCTACAATGGCAGTAGCTACATATGATCTAACACAAGTTGTAGATCTAACAAGGCAGTAGCTACAGATGATCTAACACAAGCTTTAGATCTAACAAGGCAATAGTTATAGATCATCTAACACAAGCTCTATATTTACTTACAGTCACACATGAACTCTATGGCGTGAACGTGTGATTACTTATAGTCATCGTTTGAGATGGGGGAGAACTCGACTCAAAAGAGATAGTAGGCATGTCATCACCGTCACCGCCGCCACCGTCGAAACCGGAAATGAATGTGTCACGAACCTATTCTCTGACATGATAGTGGAGCTCGAAGGGAAGGGGAAATAGTGGATTTCGAAATGGAGGTGAGAGTTGGGGTATAAATAGAGAAAGGGTTTTGGCGGGACGTGACAGAATCCTTTTCGCCCCAATTTTCTCTTTCCACTGCACCGTAGGCGTGCTCGCACCATCTCTAGATGTGGCCGCTCTCGTGCAAGGAATTCCCCCTTTTGCATCTTGGGAGCGCATACAAGTGTGACTCGCTAGAAACGATTGAATCGATAGTTCCTAACAGACCTGGCATGGGGGTACTTTGAGGTTCGCGTGGGCCACAGCATGGAAACCTGGCAGGCAACCAATCAGTCTGATTTCGTCGTCAACGGTTTTCCCTGACCTCAAACGGGCAACCAAACGCGCCCCTAGCTGTTCTATCCTCATGTGGTTCGCCTGCTAGATGTTGCAATATTTTTTGCTCGGTTCTATAACCTTTTTTAGAAAAAGAACCACCGCACTCTTTAAAGGGTGGCTGCTTCTAGGCAAACCTGTGGTTGTCTTTGCATCCTCTACCTCCTTTATCGTTGAGCGAACATTTAGGGGCCTTAGCTGGTGATCCGAGGTGTTTCCCTCTTGATGATGAAGCTCGTCTCACTGGCCGACCCTGGCCCCGTTATTTTAGGGCCATATCTACTATTCAGTGTTTGCCTCGATTTGGTACCGCTCGCGCAGCCCGGACGTTGAGAACAAATAAATTCTTCGATCTATTAATAATAATCAGCAAGCAAAAAACATCAAATATAATAAAATTGTAAATAGGTCTTTACCATGGGCACGGGAGCAAGTTGAAACTTCAATTCTTTTAATTATGGATTTATATATTTTCTGCGGAATTTACCCATAACTTCCGTGGGTTCTGACTTTGTTTCTACTCACTCCGTTTGGAACTAACTTACTCACATTTTTCTAGATTGGCATTTGGAAACCCTAATTGTGTGGCCTGCTTGGTGGTGTGCCGATCGCCGTTGCCGTTCTTTTTCCAGTGATGTTCGAGAAGCAAAACGAACGGACACGATTCACCATATTCGCAATGCGCCGCCACGCAAAACCGTGGGAGGCGAATGCCGCCCGACTCGAGTCCGACCGGAACTCACATCCGTCAGCCGCGTCCGTCCAAGTTAAGAAGGGAGCACGGCCCAATCTGCAGCAGCATAGGCACAGCGTCCAAGCAAGTTGCCCGATCGGCACGATCCTGTCGCTAGCCTATATATCTTCTCACGCACACAAACTAGGGCAGTAGTAGAGGGGATTCAACCGCAAGAAAACCGCCGCCACAGTAGTCCAGACTCCAGACATGACCACCACCATCGGAGATCCGCTCGGGCACCCGGGGTTCGTCCGAGGAGAGCAGGAGGAGGAATCGGTCGGCGAGGAGCGCTGCGACTCGGACTCCGACGACGACGACGTCGACCGCTACGTGTTCCTCGCGCGCCAGCCCGTTGCGCCGGCGGAGGCCCGGGACGACGACGATGGTGCGATGCCCCGCGGTGGAGGACGAGGAGGCGGCGGCAACTGTGGGCGCAAGAGGCGTCCCTCGGGGATCTTGGCCCATGCCCCGCCAGCGGCCAAGAAGGCTCGGCTTGCCCTGGCAGCGCCGCGCGCCGCCTCCGCGGAGAAGGAGTCTGGGAGCGAGGAGGCGACGCGTTCCCCGGAACGGTTCCGGGGAGATCTTGATCAGGGAAAGAAGAACAAGAAGCGTCGCCGCTGCGGAGGAGAGCCGCAGGCGGCGCGTGGCAAGGACAGCAAGGCGAGCCAAGGGTCGCAACATCGGCACGTGATGGTGGGGCAGAAGACGTCTGCGGCGGCGGCCTCCGCAGAGGGAGCTCCGTGCAGGCGCTTCGTGTGCAGCATATGCGGGAGAGGCTTCGGAAGCTATCAGGCGCTCGGCGGGCACGTGCACCGCGGCCACACGAAGAAAGCAAAGGATGCGGCGAGTCGCGGGGACGTTACCGGCAACGGTTGCCGCAACGAGGAGGTGGCCATGGCCGATGGTAATGAGAAGGCCGCGGTGGCGGCGAGCCCTGGGGAATCGGATGTCTTTTGGAAGACGACCCTCCGCGCCGCCGCAGCTTGTCGTCAGGATGCTGATAGCAGCGGTGGCGACAGCAACAGCAACGAGGAGCAGATGTTCATGGAGGCAGCAAACCACCGCGGCCATGGGAATGTAGATGGCGAGAAGGGCACAGAGGGGAAGGCCGCCGTCGGAAGATGCCACGAGTTGGCCGCCATTGGCAATGGGAACAGCGTCGTACGCCAAACGCAGCACAGGTGCGGGGTGTGCGCAAAGGAGTTCCCATCAGGCAAGGCGCTCGGCGGGCACATGAAGAAGCACCGGAAGCTGTCACCGCACAACGATGGCGATGCTGGTCATGGCCAGGAGAATACCGCTGTGGCAGCGATCCCCGGGGAATCCGGTTGCGATGGGAAGACGACCCTCCGCGACGCAGCTTTTCGTCAGGATGTCGATAGCTGCAGTGGCGACAGCAACAGCAATGAGGAGATGTTCATCGATGCAGCAAGCCACCGCGGCGATTGCAATATCTTTGGCGAGAAGGTCACCTCTGCAACCAGCCACGATGATGACGATGGCAACGGCAAGTCAGCCGCCATTGGCAATGGGAACAGCGGTGTAGGCGAAACGCAGTACAGGTGCGGGGTGTGCGGACAGGAGTACCCATCACGCAAGGCTCTCGGCGGGCACATGAAGAAGCACCGGAAGCTGTCACCGCAAAACGGCAACAAAGAACGGAGATTGCCAGAGGTGGCCGGTGGCACCGGTCATGGCCAAGAGAAGACCCCTGGGGACGCCATAGCTTGTCAGCAGGATGTGGATGGCACGAGTGGCAACAGCAACGAGGAGATGTTTGGCAATGGGAACGGCGTTGTAAGCAAGACGCAGTACAGGTGCGGGGTGTGCGCAAAGGAGTTCCCATCAGGCAAGGCGCTCGGCGGGCACATGAGGATGCACCGGAAGAACGACGGCGGCAAAGAACAGAGATCACCGGAGGTGGACGTGATACCAGATCAGAGGGCTGCTGTGATCACAGGAAACAGGCAGTACACAAACACCCAATACGGCACCCCTTTTAGTGGAAGCTTGATCGGTTGGCTGTAGTCTAGTACTAGGGGAAAAAAATCTTCATAACTAAATCATCTCTGCTGCTTGTAAACTGTAATGAAAAATTCTGTGGCAAGATTTGTGTACATTTTATTGGTCATTTAGCTATCCGAAATCATCTTCTTATGTAAAAAATCATGGGGGAAAGCAAGTATTTTACGGGTCAAATAGACCATTTTCCGAACAGAGTACAGAGCGTAAGAATTAGCCATTGGTCGTGTTAACCATCAAGCTCAAGGATGCAGCAACGCGCCGTACCAAGAAACTCCAAAAACTGAAAAAGAAGGAAGATCCCTATTATCATAGCTGGCTGTTGCAATTTTCATCGGACGATTTGTGCACATGCCGATGTTCAAAGGCTAGAGAAAATTCTGACATTTAACAACATGCAGTCAACACATATCATGGAATTAGAGAGCTTGATCATTCACACTGTACAAGTGATGGCAATTTGTATGCTGTCTCCAGATGTCATCTCTCATCCATAGGGAGGTGTACAATCAAACAAGATCTAAGACCAATCATGGTGGAAACGATCCATCAAAAAATAATGCTTAAAACAAGGCAATGCTAAGCTAAATGCCATATTCCTCACTTCAAAAAGGACTACATGCTGATTTCCGTTTAAACTAGTCAAAAACTATTGATATGCCGAGGGTTTTTTACCGAGGCAATATCTTCTTCAGTTGGATAATAAATAATAATGGGGGGCTATCTTAAAAAAGATGAATAGTCGAAGTTCCATCAAAACTTCCTCCAGCCATGTTATAAATCTATGTAGAAAGAATGTCCTCTCCATCCTTTTAGCTTCAAACAAAGCTTCACAAGAAGTTCGTGCAATGGTCTCAAATGATTCCAAGGGAGAGCCTCCAACCTTCAGAGCAGTTCACTGTTAGTGAGGGCAAAATACCCAAATAATAAACAAACAGAATGGAGGAGTCTCCAAGATGCGACTTTGATCATTATCTTTTATATTAAATGCAAAAAAAGAATCTAGAAAGTACAGAATTGTGAAATGCTTGCATGACAAATCTGAAGATAATATTTTGAGTCACTAAATTTGACAATCTTCCTAAAATATACAGTCAGAGTGAAAAAAAAATTGTCTTCGAGCTTTCTAGGAACAGAGGTGGGTATTTGTTGGTGCTTCGAATGCTAACTAAATGAGTAATTAGACATGACCCATAATTTAATAAAACCATGATATGATGTCACATCGGCCTTTCGTAGAAAAGAAAAACAGATAAAGATGGATTTATGCAAGGGAGGCTATAGTAGAAAGAACACCGAGCAAAGACATTTTAACCAAAAAAAACGTAAAGACTGGAAATCTTATTACTCCTCAAGTTGTTAGTTCAAGCCCATGTAACAACTATGAAAAAATCCCACAGTTCGACTCCATGCTTCCTACGATATATATCAATTATTTTGCATTATAACTTTTAACTCTGATTCATAAAGCCGATAATAGAATCCAGTGGGGAAAAAGAAAGAAAGAAAACAGGATATAACAACCTATATATTTATGCTAGTAATTCAATTTCACTTACCAGCACATGATTGACTGCACGTAAACAGTCATTTGTCTTGAGCATCAGCAAGATTTTCCTTGGTAGTCTCCGGAGGAGCTCCGAGATTTGTGGTAAATATAAGGAAGCATACATCTGTGACCAAGAAACAAGAAGTTAACAACCACGTAAGAGTGGACCATCATCAAGGATCTCAGGTTCGAGGGGCTCTGAAAATAGGTTAATATGTAAAACTTGACTGACAAGAAGGCGCAATTGCCAATCCAATTGACAAGAATGACAACACAAGCACATCTTCAATAAAAAGAGGGAAGCCATGAATCAGTTCCTCGTTTAGCAATTTCAATTCGCCATTATACTACTGTAGGAAAGATAAAGAAGATTTGAGTCCTGGCACTAGTTGAAACAAATAGGACAATCACATCACAAGTAATAAGTAACTTCTTTCGAGTGAAGTGTGAGGACATGTTAATTCTCCAGTGCGTTCATGGGTTACTGAATGTTGTTAATTTGCACTGGTATATGTGGCACATAGGGTGGCCAGTAAAACAAAATAATGAAACACAAAAATCACCTGAACTTCAGAACGATCGGTATTATTCCCATCCAGGACAAGATGACCAACAGATGGGTCAATGACACTTTTCCATGGCTTCATTGTGAGAACACCAGCAAAAAGTGCGTAAAGATCATCCCCAGCACCTAGTCTGACACTGTACTCCTTAATTGCTTTCTCGTCGGCAAGAACAAGCGCCTACATTAAACAGACGTGGTAGAAAATATTGAAGTACTGAATCATGATCAGAAAAGAAGTTGGAATAGCAGTGTCACCTTCCAAAGAGAAGCATAGTTCATCCTCATAGAGTAATCAAGTTCTTTGTAAAGACCATGGTCAAGAAGGATCAGTTGTGGACGTTTCCATCCTACACTCCATAAAATAATTCAGTTAGTGCTGTTATACGGATGTACAACAACACAGAACAATGCAGTCAACTGACCTATCTGACAAATATCGGCAACGTAATCACTCATAAATTCACACATCTCACATAACAAGATGCATCTTGTTGTACTGATCATCATCAGTTAAAGAAGCTACCTACCACTGTTCTTCTCATCAAATGTAAAGGCCAATACTGGTATATGTGCTAATCATTTAATGTAGCATAATTACTAATGACAGAAGATAACTCTGATGCGTTTTAGAAAAAACTAGAATTGGAGAACTTGTTGGATTTATGATGCTAGTAAGCAAGATACTAACCAAACCATTTTTTGCTGTCTTGTGGCAAGGGTCTGATCATCATATTTGCAGCATGGGGATCACAATGAACGAAACCATGCTTGAAAATCATCTCAGCAAATGCTTTATTGACCTGCACAACTGTTAAGTAAGTATCCATAAAGAACTCATTACCACATTTGTTTTGAAACAACTGTACTGTGACAACTTACTAGGTTTGAAACATCAACCGGGCGAATCCCGGTGTCTTTAATGCCTTTAACATCAGTTACCTCCTTGGCATCCATATACTCCATAGTGAGAATTCTTGATGAGCTGAGGTTCCAATAAACCTTGGGGATGTATATGCTGTTCGCAATGTGAGGAGACAACTTTCTGAAGTTAACCAAACATCTTTCACTGTTTTGAGCTTCACACAGAAAATCTAATTCCTGAAAGCATGAAAGAAGTTAGTGCAGACTCCAGATTATGTAACCTGTTCCTTCGCTTTTCATTACAAAGAATAAAAATTAAAATAAAAATATCACCTAGGAAAGCATACTGATGAGCATAAAATTCAATACGAACAATAGGGAATCATGGACAAAAATTGACAAAATTAATTATGACATGATAAACCATACAAAAAGGATAATGCATTTTCCAGGGGAATAAAAAGAAATTATAATGGATATACTGAAATCCAGGAACCAATGGAAGGTACCTTAGGCGCACTTTCTCGAATTTCATCAACTAACCACCTGCATGGAGCAATTTTAGCGGTATTAATGTAAAATGCATGGCATGAAAAATCAGCATTATTAAAACCTACTTACAGTCAGATTAAAATTACGAAGAATACATACAAATCTTGGGTTGCTGGTGAATAGATAGAGTTTATTTCAACATACAAACAGATGACATGCATTAAGGACAAACATATAACTTTTTTCCTCACACAAAATGAGATCTTCATAACACATGTCCATGTGCATTTGAAGTTGCAATGTCATTGGTTGAAGCTTCTTTTGAATCCTTGTATAATTTGTTAATAAATGGTTAAAAAATATATGTCATCTTTAGTAATTGATGTTTCTTACAATCACGGTAGAAAGGTGACTCTAAATGAGTGGAATCTTTAGTACTCCCTCCGACCCATATTAGTTGACTTAGATTCATCAAGATACGAATGTATCTAGTCAAATTTTAGTGCTAGACAAATTTAAGTCAACTAATATTGGTCGGAGGGAGTAACTTTGTTTGCAGTGTCAATCACAAAAAAATGGAAGAATTAAAACATTATTCTCTAACGACAAGCATCAAACCTGTCCTTATTCATAGTGTCCGAACCATAATAAGGAGCTGGAAGATAAACTTAGGTATTTAAATTCCTCAAATAGAGCTGTTAGGCCAAGTATACACAGGAGACGTGTGCAATTAAACAAGATGGAAACATCAATATCGTGCTTGCCTAGCTAATGATTTGAGGGAAGGTGTCTCTATCATAACTAACTCTAAACATCAATATAAGACTATAAACTTTTGAGGTGGTATGTTAAAAAAGGAGAAAAAGAAGGAAGCAAGGTAATAAACAAAGAAAAGTTGCCCCCATTCACTGGTTATACCTGTAGTCAAATGTAGGGAAGACATAATGAAGAGCATTCACTACTAAATCCACAGTGGCGATATCTATTACAGATGTATCTGTCAAGTGGTCATGTTGAACCTGTAAGTCAAGACAGTGGTCAAGTAGGTGAAAGGGAGGCAGCAAACAGGTTACATCTGAACTCTGCTATCATAATGTAAAAGCTCAAACTATACATAAGTGAACTCTAGAGAACTTTTGGTTATATACCTTAACAGCAACTTTTTTACCATCATGTGTTGTGGCGGCGTGAACTTGCGCGAGAGAAGCACTTGCAATTGGGACAGGGTCGAATTCTGCAAAAACCTACACCAGCAGGATAAAGTGAAAGAGAAACGTTGTGTCAGAGTTTCTTCTAAATTAACAAACCAGCTGATCATAAATCCATCAAATGGTTCAAGTATGAATATTTCATTGGCCAACGACTGTAGCAAGTACGGTCATTCAGAATGTGGGCTTTCGTTAATTATTAATATACAATCACAGATTGTTATGCACTCTGTGCAGCAGCTAAAGTAGTTTTCCTACAGCAAGATGTAGGAAAAGATAGTAGTGCAGGGAAGAGTTATATGGAACTAACTTTTTCCGGCAATTCTCCAATATCCTTCTTAAACACTCCACGGACTTCCTCCAGTGACGAGACTGGGCATCTCTTCAGCATCGACGCCCGCATCGTCTGCACGTACTCCGCTGGCACCACATACTCCTAAAAAAACAAGTAGCTGATCCTCAGTGAAAATTTTAAGCAATCTTACAAACGCCAAGATCAATTCAGAGGATACAGGGTTGGAATTGCGTACCAGCTGCGCGATGTGCTGGCCGAGCTTGATGTAGATGCCGCCGTTGCGGAAGCAGAGCTCCTGGAGGCGGTTGGCGGAGCGGAGGTGGGTCTCGTGCTTGGCCTTGTGCCACGCTTCGGAGTCCGGCTCGAGGCCTAGGAGGGAGTACTGGTAGTCGAAGGCGATGGTGGCGGCGGCGACGGAGTCGCGGAAGAGGCGCGGGGGCAGGTGCGTGCAGATCTTCAGGGTCTTGGCGGGGTCGTCGGAGGTGGCGATGGCGGCCCCGCCGGCGCCGGTGCCCAGCGCGAGCGCCGTCACAGCTCGCCGCCACATGGCTGCCGACGCGTCGGTGTTTGCTTGCCGTGCTCGTGCGTGCCCCTCTTTTCCGCTGGTCTTTCTTTCTTCCGCTGCAAGATGTTCGGAGCGACGGGTCGGTCTCAGTCGGTTGGCCCTGGACCGGAGTCGGGCAGGTAGCCTTTGTCACGATGGAATTCGTGTGCTCGCGGGATCCGTTCGTTTATAGAGACGTCAGGGTCGGCTCGGCGTGCGTAATTGGTCCACTTACGTTTAAAAAATCTAGCACACGAATTTGAAAATTTTGGTCCACTTACGCTATACTCCTTCCGTCCTAATATAGGATGCGTATTAGCATCGACCCACATACCAATAAGAACGTAAACACTCTCACGCTCGATTGATTAGCATGCATCGCTGCCCACCCTCTCCATATTAATATGTACTAGACGGGTATGCGCGCTTCGCAGCGCCGTCTACAGTGCGTCGGACATTTTTTGATAGGCGTGATGGGATTGTATCTATTTTTTTTTTTGCCATATCACTAAGTTTAGTTTTTCAAGTTTCTTTTTAGGGTTAACCGGCGCTCCACCACATCATAAATATACTGCCTAACAATTGTTGCCATCCTAACAACATATAGGTCAGCTTACCCTTATCCTGCAAGACAGAAACCAATAATTTGGCATCAAAGGTTTGTAGGGAATCCTTAGTGGTAAATTTTATTCTGAAGACTGTATCGTTTATGAAATCATTTTGAGCGTGTTACACACCATAAACTCCTCAACCAAGGCATACCCAAAGGAATCAGAGGATCAGGGAGCGCATATACAATGTTTTTTAGGGAAGCATATACAATGTTGTTAATCTTAAATTTTGAGGCCGAAATGTGTAAGCTAAAAATTCATTGTAAAATTCAGCTGGTATTCCTAAACCAGTCTCTTAATTCAAATACTTGCACCTTAGAAGCGTTGCGTGTATCTTAACTCTTGAGGTTGATGCAATTCCAAACCACAATATACATTCTAGAATAAAACATGGCAGAAAACATTCAGGAATACCAATAGATCTTTTCTTTTCCGCTATGGTATATTTATACAAAAGGGGCAAGGAAGAAATGCAACGGGGAAACAACAAACCTAGAACTGAATTTGACCATCAGGGCCAACCATAGGTGGTCAGAAGATGAATTCCAATGAAAATAAACCCATATTCATCGGCAAGCTCCTATGCTTCACGTCCGTCGTGTTAGCTCACATCAGCACCCACGTCAGCTGCATCTATGATATTGCGCTTATCGTCTCAGAGCACCGACCACACGGTTCTAAATACACTGCATGTATGTACGCAGTAGTATTTCTGCCTCTATTCATATAGAAGAAGAAGCGGAGGAGGATACTCACCTTGATAGAGCGCATGAGATATTGCAGTAAACATCAGACAACAGTGGAGGTAAATATCTTGTATAAGTAATCCACATATTTGTGCTCGTTGTGTAGCGCCAACAATCAATCAGGGGGTACATTGATTGAATCCAATTCCCGGAAGAAGCTGAAACAAAAAAATAGATCCACACGTTAGCCTTATATCGTTTTTATGGATCGCAAATATTAGCCATAGAACTGACCCAAACAAATCCCCTAGCGCCAACCAAAATTTGAAGATCAGGGGGTTGGTGTGTCCTACCTTGAAGGAGACCGCATTCAGGAAACGGGGAGTGAGGGCAAACTGACCTTGCCGCCCATGGAGATATGGCCGACGCCGACAGACACGATCCTCGAGCTTTGGTACTGGGCTGATTGATTTCGACAGCACCAGCGGCCATGGGGGATGGGGGATTTAGTGGGGCACAACTGCACATGTGGGTGGCCATGAGATTGAGGACAAGGCCGGGCTTCCAGTTTCATCTATCGCAAGTATCTTCATGGCCACCAGTTGTAGAGATGGTCAACCACTTCTTGATATACTATGTTCCTTCTCTCTCGGTGCACCAATTTCATCAATGACTATTTTCATCCTTTCCTTGATGTTACTCTCTGAGACAGCAACATAGAACTACCCATGAGAAAATAGAGACTTTGTTAAGTAAACGCCAACTTTGTCAAACGTTTGCCTAGGATTTTGTTAGTAGCCACCACATGGCAAAGACGAATTAGATACTGCGAACTCTGAATGTGTATGCATAGATTCTCAACTTCATTATTTACAGTCATGACCTTGGCTTCCATGACCCATTCGCCTAGCTTCGTGGCCATGAGATTTATTGAATGAGTCATATATTGCATCAACAAAAGCAAAAATATGATCAGTGCAGGATAAAAATGCCATATCGGGCCGCAAAGAAATCCAAAAGGGGCTAGCCTCCTCTTCTCCCGTGCCTCCTTAAGATAAAGCACGTGAAATAAAGCTGATGTCTCATAAAACAAAAGAAGCCCAAAAACGATCAGCAACCGTAAGAGCAAAGGCATGAATAATCAAACAATAATGATATATCAATATTTCAAAAATCACACCAACTGTGGATGAAGGGAAATTGACAATTAGGAGCCATACTGCAAACAAACCAAAACCATAACAGTTCGGCAAGATGCTCCTCTAAAAAGTACAGCTTATTATTTTTAGATATCATCTGGATTTTACTTGTATTGAAGCATCACTTGAGCACCTCTACATGAAAATTATGTGGTAGCTCAACAAATCTTGCCAGTTGAGCACAAAACAAAGCACCGCTACGTGAGAATTATGTGATAGTTCAATGAAACTTGCCCAATGAGCAGAGAAGAAAGTAGTTAATATGTGCAACACCTGAAACGCATTGTCTGAATATTACAAATACATCCATATTGCTACTAAATATGGACTGTGAACTTTAGTTTCTATAACTGTACTTCATTAGTCCTGGGAGATAGCACAAAAATAAGAAATCAATCATGTACCATCGTAACTGATCTCATCTAGAGACTTCAAAATTTATATCCATAAGTTTGCCACGAAGAAATATAATGCAAGGTGTGAGCTTAGATCATATAGAATATATTCGTTAAAGTTATATGGTGACCTAATTGCTAACCGCTCCATGAAAATTAGCTAGCAACCTCCTACAATCTTTCATCATGACAAATAGCAAAGGAGCAATGAAATTAGGCATGAATTATCTATCAAAATCAAGCCTTCTTCTCACAATGTAAATGGTACTGACCTGGCCGCGAAGGTAGATCCATTCCTGTGATTTGCTCTTATGTGTCATATGTTTCGTAGAGAATAATAAGTTACCCAAACTCATATTCAAGCATGTTCCCTAGCAACTTGACAAAAGTATGCCTCTCAAAATATCTTGCTTTCTTGGCGGTAATATCTCATCGGTGTCACCAAAAATACCATAGAGCTCTTGCAATATTCATGACGATACACGTACGGGTTGTTGTAAAGGTTCTTCTTTAAGCAATATGTGCATATAACAATATGGTCTGATGCACTGATACAGAACCATGCAGCATCGAAGTTGTACTGATTATAACAACTGTGATGCAAGTACTATATATTAGTGAGGGAGACGATATTTCGTACCTGCTTCCAAAATCAACATAAAATTGAGCTATCCAATGTGTTGTAATATTGTATTTACTCACAATACTGTCAATAGGCATTTCGTCGAACACATATCATGACAGTACAGGAACAGACTGGACACACATAGTATCATGAACATAAATGGAGTTCTCTGAAATCAAAAGAAAGTATTAAGCATCAGTATATAGATTAAGTAATAGACACTCAAACACACAGAAAGGAGAGAGAGGCAGTCTACCGCGGGCATGTTACATGCGCCAAATTCAAGTTGAATATGTTTCCATGGGCAGTGCATGCTCCCACGAAGAAACACAGTGACCAAGCATGTGGAGGCGCCATATGTATACGTTTAGAGACACGTCCCCTCGCTGCAGGAACGTAACGGTGGTGGCAGCATCGTAGGAAAAGCACCACTCAATCCGCCAAAAATTGACTAAACGTGCATCGGCGACAGACCACCAGAGAAGGGAGGAGCGGAAGGCCGATGACCAGAAGCACCTACACCAGAAATAGATCAAATAACCATAGATAAAAGGCCTGACGCGGTCAAAGGAAGGCGAACCTTGCAAGGAAGTCATAACACAAAGTAGAGCAGATCCGACCGTGAGAAGTCAACTGTAACAGGGACAGAGAAGATGGCAACGGCGGCCACCTCCAGGAGGACCAGAGCGAAACGCCGGCGCTCACCTCCAGCTGATGTGAGATAAGGAAGATTCCAAGGGCAGCAACCAAGGGCGCGACCCTCCAGCGACCGGAGCTGACAAAACTCCAAAACGATGGAGAGATGCATTCGGGAGTTTGGGGGAGCGGGACTCCACGGCGCGTCGATTGCCACCTCCCTACTACTCCCCGGTGTCTTCGCCGGCTGTTAGGTGTGGTGGCGACCAGAAGCGGAGGTGGCGTCGGCGACGACCTTGTCGTCGGAGCTGCTGTGGGCAGAGCCGCCGCAGCCGGAGGAACGGGAGGACACGCTCTATGGCTGGCTCGTCTGCTCGTTTGTCTAGAGCAGGAGGCCCCACGCCGCCTCCTGCTGCCTGGCTTCCTCATGAACGGGGAAGAGTGCTTGGGGGCCTTGGCGGGCAAAACGCGAGAGGGGGCTCGACGGCGGAGTAAGAGGAAATTGGGGGAGCATACAGGGATAGGGTTTCAGCCAATTGAAGAATTATCTAGCTCTCAATTGCTTCGCATACGGATCCCCTATCCGGCCGCCACACATCTGCCGACGGAGATGGCACAACAGTGGCAGGAATATAGGGGGCGGAGGCCCTCCCTGCATACCCGCCTACCGCAATGAATCCACTGGGTCGCCCACCTCCTAAATCGATGTCCACACGCAGAAGAAGAGAGAGAGGATAAGATGGGTGAATGAAGGAGACACCGCGGGCGGAAACCTAGACCACGAGCTCGGGAGGAAGAAAAGAAAAGATGCAGGACTGGATTTGTGGGGACCCACGCGGCAGGGACAGCGGTCGGCCTTCGCGGCTGCAAATGGCCTGAAAATGCTTGCTTTTGCTCACGCTTAAACTATAGAGTAATTGGCCAGCTCCAACAGTACGCGCTTCGATTTGAACAATGTAATTTATTCTGTCCAATGCAAAGCTATGAAGTGGCTATTGTTCATCATCCAAAAGAATCAACAATGATCTAAAAAACTTTAATCATCTTAGAACAACAATAATATTCACGATGCTAATAAAACATGCTACTGTTCATCATTCGAAAATAACAACAATATTCATCATCTTAAAACAGCATTGGTTCATCATCCAAAACAACAACAATTTTCATGATCAATTCTCAATAATCATGAAGTCTCCAAAACATCCTCGGTAATCAAACACATGAAGGTCTTCGATAATCAAACATATATGATCATTTCTTCATTCTCTTGAAACCTTTAACCATTTTGATGGAAGGAATGAGGATTCCCCACATTCTGTTCCTTACCTCATCCATGCCTTGGCTCTCTGCCGGGAACAGCGGCAAGTCTGGCACAAACATGGGGTCGTCCCTGTTCTGATCGGCAGATGACATGACTGAGTAGCCGTGCCTATGCGTCGTGCTGAAAATGGTGTGGACACCATGTCCATGTTCTTGGCTCGACGAAGGTCGAAAGAAAGTGCACACGGGACGTCCACGCAGCTCGCCACGCTCACCATGCACGCCGCGCACGCCATACAGCAGCCTCAAGACCATGGCACGTACATCATCGGCCTCTCCATTTCGCTCGCGGCGGAGGTTGCTGTGGGTACGCACTCCTCGGCGTAGCTCCAGTCCGCTCGCGATGTGCTCGGCGCCGTGCAGCTCACCATGCATCTCGCCGGCCTCTCCATTCTGCTCAATACCATGGCATGTACCTCGTCGGCCTCTCCATCCGCTCGCGGTGAAGTTGGCTTGTCGTCCAGCTCGCCCACCATGCATCTCGCTGCCTCCATCTTCCTCCTCCTTCTGGCCGCGTCGGCCTCACAGCTCACCACACATCCTTTCTTCCTCGCCCACGAGGTCGCGAGCTCGACGGAGAACCTCTTCTTCTTGGACATCTTCTTCCTCTTGGCTATCTATGAACCACGACGGGTCTATTGCTGCCACCACCATCATCCGGTGAGTGAGAGAGAGAATAAGAGGAAGAGAAGGCAATGCGACAGGGAGAATATGAGGAAGACTAGAGAAGAAGCAGTACGCAACTCTTGGCCAGGAATTAATGCATGTCGTTGGCAGTGAGGGTAAAAGTGTTCATTTTGCACTGCTCGTCCTAGTACGCATCCTAATCTGAAAAAACTATAAAAAAATTATACGCATCCTATATTAGGATGGAGGGAGTATACTCTCTCAGTTTTCTTAAAAAACGATGATTTTTTTAGAAGTCATATGGTGTAAATTTGACCAAGATAAAAAAAAATCATCAACTATGTACTATAGTATAAATCTTAAATGAAGATATTCATGATATGTGTAATAATATTGATCTGATCTTGTAGATGTTAATTTTTCTCCAAAGATGGTCAAACTTTAATTTGTTTGATTTTTGAAAAAAAATATCATAAACAGAGGTAGTATTGTCAGTGACCACCCTTACTATATACGAGTTGCAGGCACGAATAATGGACCAATGACTAATCCTCTTGTTAAGTGTTTTCGGTTTTAGGTCAAATTGTCACTTTATTTGTTTATAGTGACCCTCAAAACGTGAAAATATGTTGTGTCTATCTTGTGTTGAAATTTGTATTTTCTTGGGTCAGATATCATAGTATCAGGAGGGGCACTTTGGCAAAGTAGAGGGAATTAACATGTTAAAAGATCTCAGAGATTTCTCCCGAATTTTCATGAGAACAATCAACAATCTATGTTTTTCTTTGGAACATCCGGACAAACTTGTCCTGGTACCTCCAAACCAGTAAGATTGAGAGGCTAGCGGGAAAACCATTTTACAATGTCTCTATTTCCGTCGGTACTATTGAATTTTATGTACACTCGGAACCACAAAGTTTTTGATTTTCCCTATCTTGGAAGTCTATTTATAAGTCCAGGACTTTCGAGTGAAGTTGGGTTGGAACATTTGTTGGAATTTGAGGCATATATGTTGGGATTTTGGCCCATAAGAAATACAAATTTTGAAATTCTCTTTGGTCCATTATTATGGCAGCTCATGTGTGTGCTAGTGGAGCTAAAGTTTAGTTCCACATTGCTAGTGGAAGGGGAGTTGGACCAGTTTATATAGTAGAGTGTTGCACCACTCACTAAGGTGTGAGAAGAAGAGAAGCCCTCGCGCACTCCTCCGACGCTGCCCGCCTCGCCTTGCCTCGTCACGATGCGACGCGACGCGCGGGGCGCCGAGGGTTGCGGGTTGTTTCCACATCGTGGGCTGGTGCCGACTCGGTCGTGAGTTGTTGCCCACGTTCTACCCGACCCGCACTATATAAGCAGGCAGACGCGAACCCTAGCCGTCGCAAGCAATCAGATTGCATCTGTCTACCAGCGCATCGCCGTTCCACCTCTCTGTGCTGCCCTATGTTACTCCATCCTGCAGGCTACGTGCATGGCCGTCCGGGAGAGCATGCCTCCGGAACTCCATCTCTCTGATCCTGCACTCGGAGAGAGGCGATAAGGTTTTTGGAGAGTGTCTAGACGCGACTGCTCAAGTCCCTCTACGTCTGGCTTCCTCGACTCCATCGCCATGTCTGACGAAGCTGCCAAGCTAGCTTCTGTTGTCGTCGGTGGCGGATCCACTTCTATTGCGTCGTTGGTCATACCATCGACGAACTCGTACGTGTTATTTGCCCTCCTGTTATTTCCTATGATGATTACTAGTATTGTAGTATGCGTAGTGAAGGGAATATGTCCTGGGAGGCAATAATAAAGTGGTTACTATGTATATTCCAAGTATATGATATATATTTATTCTATATGCTATAATTGTATTAATACTGAAACGTTAATACATGTGTGTTTAATAAACAAATAGAAAGTTCCTAGTTGTGCCTCTCTCATAAACTAGCTCGTTGATTAACAAGATGATCAAGGTTTCCTGATCATGGATATTGGATGTTGTTAATAACAAGGTCATAACATTAGTGTAATGGTGTGATGAACATTCATCCAAAGTATAGCATTATGATCAAAGTCATTGAGTTTATATTGCTACATACGAAGTAATCCTAATCCTTATACCATAAAATTATGTCAATCACTAACACTGGATGAGTATATTGATAGCATGAAACGTCACACCGTAACAGGGTGATTATAAAGATGGGTTCAGTACTACTAAAGTGTTATGTTGAGGCCCATGGATCGAGAGTGGAATTTGTTCATTCCAATGACGGATAGATATGCTCTGGACCCTCTCAGTGATATCACATTGATTAGCTTGCAAGCAAGTGATTTGATCAGTAGAATGTTATATCACGGGAACGAGAAAAGAGTACATGTCAGTAACGAGATAAAACTAGGTATGGAGATACCGATAATCGAATCTCGGACATGTAATATATCGCGAAACAAAAGGATTAAGATACTGGCGTAAAAGGTTCTCGCGATCACAAGAAAGTCATCACTGAATGTGTGGGAGTCAGTATGGATCTCTAGGTCCCGCTTATGATTATTGATTCGAGAGGAGTCTCAATCATGTCCGTATTATTCGCGAAGCGTAGGGTGACACACTTAAGAGACACTGACACCATTAGGAGCAAAGGTTTCATGTCGGAAAGAATAATAAGCGTAGGAATTTATTTCACTAGATACCGAAACGGGTTTTCGAGTGAAATTGCAGAAAGTGTTTTTTGCATGTAAAATGAAATACTAGCAAGGGATTATATGTGAATGTTTGTCATTAAAGTAATTGGAAAAATTCCGAATTAATAAAAGTAGTTTTATTTAATGAGAGTTTGCATTAAATTTGGTGGAAATTTGAGTGGGTTTTGAGTGGAGGGAATTGAAAGGTATTTTTGTGAGTGGAGTGTTCACCCACATCAATGGAGGGAGGGAAAGAGGGCAGCCCCCATGCGTCGGCCATCCCTTGGGGTGCCCCCTCCTCCTATAAAAGGAGCCCCGCTTCCTCTCTCTCACTCACACCTCCTTGTGAAGGATCTCTCTCCCCCTCTAGAATTTATCCCCCATGGTCTCGGACTAGCGAGATACATGTTCCCGGTGGATATTCGGAAAGAAAGAGTTGTTCTTCCGCTGCATCGCTGGAGTGAGGAGGCGGAGGTTGCTCGGTGCCTCGGACGTATATGCGAGCACGGATGCATCGCTGATTTGCGGCACTAGGACTTCCTCTCGATCTTGAGATCAGCAAGAGATCGTCTACATCAACCACGAGTTCAACCTCGTTAAACTTTGTCGGTCTTCAAGGGTATGTTCCTTATGGATGTGTATCCGCCCGTTGCTTGTATCTAATAGATAGATCTTGGTACATAGTTGTTCCCATTGTAGGATTTTTTTTATACCGCGAACCCTACACGTAGATGTGCTAGGTCTTTATTTGCATGTATGGTGCATGTCTACTATGCGTATGCTAGTTAATCTTGAAAATTGTTCTGTTATGATTTATACTTAGATTAAATTAATGCGAAAACTGTTAATTATTTTAACAACATCTAGGTAGGGACCTAGCAATTTTTTTATAACCTCTTTTCAAAGGCTTCTCTGTTAGGTTTGGAACCTCCAAGTTCATACTTTATCGAAACTACCAAGCACATATCTTTCTCGAGAACCCGCGAGTGCCCCTTCCTAATATTGTCGGGGTATGTCCATTTTTAGAGGTTCTTGGATCAAGCGGGTACCATTTCACCCGAAATTGATTTCCCACTGGCTATTCAAATTTTAGATCGGTTCAGTACTCTTGAGTTTTACCAGTCGGAAGTTCCAAGCATGTTATTTTGTGTTCGGTAACAAAGGGATTTTCTCTTTTGTCTCTATATCCCTCCACACTTCGTGGAGAAGTGATGGAAGAAGAGAAGAGAGGCGGCCCTTGATTGAGCCTAAAGCCTCACTCTCCCCCTATCATTGCACCTTCTCATACTTACCCAATCGAATTTTTGAGAACTATGCTGCTTTGAGAGATTATCTTTGTGATTCTATTGCAAGTTCTTCAAGATTTCAAGTGTTAGCCAAGTCCGCTTACTTCTTGGAGAGTGTGTGCATCCTAATCGGTGAGAGAATCACATGGAAACCTTTTGTGGCATGTTTTCAAGGAGCCAAGAAGCTTGTGGAGGTAGGGGTCACCGGTTAGGTGTGAAGATCTACCTCTTAGTGATTGGGCATGACATCAGTGTCCTAATTCAAGGGCATACGAATTTCACATGAAATCAGTAGGAACTCTTAGTTGGAGTTTCCTTCCTTTTGTATTTGAATAAACTTATAAAGTCTCTTAAACATTGAGAGAGAAATACAAATCAAACTCAAAACCGTGCGAAGCAGACAACTTGCGAGCCTCGCGCTGGCCCGATGCGGCAAAGTCGTAGGCCATCGACACTGCTCACGTGTCCGATTTCGGACGTAGCACACATGCGATTGGGCAGGACCTCAGTGTCCTAATTCAAGGCATACGAATTTCACATGAAATCAGTAGGAACTCTTCGCTGGAGTTTCCTTCATTTTGTATTTGAACAAACTTATAGATGGTAAAAAGTCTCTTAAACATTGAGAGAGAAATACTAAATCAAACTCAAAACCGTGCGAGGCAGACAACTTGCGAGCCTCGTGATGGCCCGATGCGAAAAAGCCGTAGGCCATCGGCACTGCTCACGTGTCCGGTTCCAGACGTAGCACGCATACGATTGGGCATGACCTCAGTGATTGGGCATGACCTCAGTGTCCTAATTCAAGGGCATACGAATTTCACATGAAATCAGTAGGAACTCTTAGTTAAAGTTTCCTTCCTTTTGTATTTGAACAAACTTATGATGGTAAAAAGTCTCTTAAAAATTGAGAGAGAAATACTAAATCAAACTCAAAACTGTGTGAAGCAGACAACTTGCGAGCCTCGAGCTGGTCCGATACGACAAAGTCGTAGGCCATCGACACTGCTCACGTGTCTGGTTTCGGACGTAGCACGCATGCGATTGGACATGACCTCAGTGATTGGGCATGACCTCAGTGTCCTAATTCAAGAGCATACGGATTTCACATAAAATCAGTAAGAACTCTTCGTTGGAGTTTCCTTCCTTTTGTATTTGAACAAATTTATAGATGGTAAAAAGTTTCTTAAATATTGAGAGAGAAATACTAAATAAAACTCAAAACCGTGCGAAGCAGACAACTTGCGAGCCTCACGCTGGCCCGATGTGGCAAAGCCGTAGTCCATCGACACTGCTCACGTGACCGGTTCCGGACGTAGAACGCATGCAATTGGGCATGACCTCAGTGATTGGGCATGACCTCAGTGCCCTAATTCAAGAGCATACAAAATTCACATGAAATCAGTAGGAACTCTTCGTTGGAGTTTTCTTCCTTTTGTATTTGAACAAACTTATAGATGGTAAAAAGTCTCTTAAACGTTAAGAGAGAAATACTAAATCAAATTTAAAATCATGCGAAGCAGACAACTTGCGAGCCTCGCGCTGGCCCGATGCGGCAAAGTCGTAGGCCATCAATACTGCTCACGTGTCCGGTTTCGGACGTAGCACGCATGCAATTGGGCATGACCTCAGTGATTGGGCATGACCTCAGTGCCCTAATTCAAGGGCATACGAATTCACATGAAATCAATAAGAACTCTTTGTTGGAGTTTCCTTTCTTTTGTATTTGAACAAACTTATACCAGATGATAAAAAGTCTCTTAAACATAGGAAGAGAAATACTAAACCAAACTTAAAACAGTGTGAAGCAGACAACTTGCAAACCTCGCGTTGGCCCGATGTGGTAAATCCGTAGGCCATCAGACACTGCTCACGTGTCCGATTCCGAACTTAGCACGCATGCGTGCCGTGTGCGTCGCACGCGTGACGCACCCACCACGCAAACGCTCCTCACTCTCACACTCCTCTCCACCTTCTCATCCCTTCCCGTCCATTCCCGATCCCCATCCCCATCTCGCTACCTGCTTCGCTCTGCCCCAAGCAAACTCCCAAAAGCGGGACAATCCTTCCTTCCTCCCGCTAATCTCGGGCTCGCGGCAGGGCCGCGGTCGGGGCTTGGGCTCGGACGCGCGCGCGCGCACACGATCGCGATTGCAGTTGCAGTGCCCCCCTCGTCTCCGATCCCGCGTGGGCTGGTGATTCGAGAGCGGTTGGAGCCGGAGCGGGGGCGGAGGCGATGGGGCGGCTCTTCCTGATGCACCTCGAGGGGAACGCGTACAGCTGCAAGTTCTGCCGCACCCACCTCGGCCTCGCCGCCGACATCATCTCCAAGGTCCCGCACCTCCTCTATTCCTCGCGAATCCCCTTTTTGTTGCTGTTGCTGTTCGTGCTCCATGGCGGGTGTGACAGCGACTTACGTACGTGTTTCCGTCTCTTGCAGTCCTTCCATTCCAAGCACGGGAAGGCGTACCTCTTCAACAGGGTGTAAGTGGCGCTTCTCTTCGCCTTGATTTGTTCGTCGGCTTGCCTGAATTTCAGTCCGCGCGCACACGCACGTAGCGGTTTGTAAAGTGGAATTTGGGGGAAATGCGGCTCCCGTCCTTTTCTTCTCCAGGGCCTTCAGCAAGGCAAGAAGGAGAACAAATCACTGCGGCATGTATTTTGCTTCTCGCGGCCTGAAAAAACGGATTCGGACGACGGGGCTTAATCCTGCTCCGTTCAACAACCGCGAAGAATAATGAGAATTAGGAACGTGTTGCAGTGTAGTAGTAGGTGACGTAGGGAAAAGCCACTCTTGGGACATGAGGGAGAAAAATCGAGTACTAGGGGGAAAAAAGAGACCTCTAAAACTGTGCTAGATTTTGGCCTAAACAGAACGTACAATTGCCAACTATGAAGTCGCAGTTCTGTCTTGAACAGGAAGGTTAAAGAATCCAAGAGACAGGGAACGGTGGTTTCAGCCTTTTCTCTCATACCTTTTCTGTTTATGTATTTCTATCCAAGGCACCATTCATAATCAGTATGCTGGACACCAAAACAAGGCTAGGCTGGCTCTGATGCTGGTTCTAAATTCTCCATCCTAGATTATGCCTACTTCTGTCGAAACTGACCTCCAACGCAGCCTTTAGCAGTCGGTGTTACTTGCATCAACACTGGTTCATATGTATGGTCTTGTATGCAATCCCAATCAGCTAAAGTTACTTCATACAACACCATTCAATATGTTTGAAGTTGGTCTCCGATGCAACTCCCAAAAGCTAAAGTTACCTGCATACAACAATGCAGTGACTAGATTCCATTGGATTTTCTAGACCTTCAATCCTGATTTGTTGATGTATGTCACAACTCCCGTAAACTTCTGGCTTCGTCCTCTAGTTTGCTGGATGAACAAGCTTTCTTTGTATCAAGTATCAGCTCTATTACCTAGTTATTGCTGAACACCAATGCCTGAGGCTCTCACTAGTGGAAAATGGAAGGTAGAGGCAAAATATGCAAGGTTTGTCCCCATTATTTGACCCTTGTTTTCTATTTACCTCTGCTGGCTGCTTCGGAAGAAGTGGAGTAGGGCGGTCTTCAAACAAGAAGCCATTGGGGTCAAAGAGGTGTCCACCTCAATCAGAAAGATACTGGCCATGGTAGATCTTCTTGTATAGGTCGAACAAACCCTTAGTTCGTCCTAGTAGGTTCGGTGCATTGTACCAGGTTGAATCTATTCTTAATCGATTGATCTATTGGAAAACACATCAAAAGTAGATAAATAGAACATATGCATGTTGATTGACAGTGCTCTTGTACCGTTAAAAACAGAGATTTGATTTGGGTCACCAAACTGCTAATGAAGATCTTCCATCGTATACACCAACTATCTTCTCAAATTGGATCTGATATAAGCCCATCTCTGACAAGGAGAAGAACAAGATAGCTTAATCATATAGGCAAAACACATATCTCCATTTGCTTTGCAAAGAAATACATATCTCCATATATTGAGAGTGTGAATACTCCAGACGTGTATTAGGATAGTAGACTAGTAGGAAATGAGTGGTTATTTCTCAAACTGGAGGTGCAGCGGGAAGTGTCTATTTCTGAGTCGACAATCTAGAACGTCGATTCGATTGCCAACCTAACTGTTAGCTAGGTTGTTACACATTTTAGAAATTGTGTGTGACTTAGCTTTGGAAATGTGCAACTAGGCAGTTGGGCGTTTGTAGGCTTAGAGTTGCAGCAACTTTTTGTGCAATTGTAGTCTTCTTGGTCAACTGAGAAATAAGTAGACGTGGAAATGAAAAATTAACATAAATATTCTATTACTGTGCTCTTGCTCTTCAGTATATCAGTGATGTTAACAGTTTTGTGTTTTACGAATTTTGTTACCGTCGCGAGGAAGAAAGTAAAGTATCCGGTACTCTGGTAGCAAGATTCTTTGGTGTATTCTTAGTTGCCAGTGTCCTCTGGTACGTTGTCCTCTTGCAGATTTGTCATTAACTCTTGTCTGTTGTGGCAGTGTCAATGTTACATCTGGAGTAAAAGAGGATCGGTTGATGATGACAGGAATGCACACTGTTTCAGATATCTTCTGTGTTGGTTGTGGATCCATTGTTGGATGGAAATATGTAAGGTTTTTGTGATGGTTATTTTGCAATATCTTGTGCATTGCCTGTCCTCCTCTAAGCTATGTGGTGCCGCTGCTCCAGGAGTCTGCACACGAGAAGAGCCAGAGGTACAAGGAAGGGAAATTTATTTTGGAGAGGTGACCACCTTAACATGTTTTGCGATGGTGTTCAAAAACAAATTCAAAGAGCTGAGTTGAATTCTCTTGGGGCATTGAGCAGGTTTAAGGTGTCCGGCCCTGATGGGAGTCACTACTGGGGGATCTCACATGATCACCATGTGGGCGGAAGCGACGCCGACGACCTATGAAGCACACAACTCAGACATGGCCTGAGCTTGCGGTTCATCTCTGTAAATAACCCGGGTGTTGGGTCTTAGTTACCTGGGGGCTCGCTTCCATTCAAAAGCGTCCCCGGCGTAAATTGTCGATTCTAGATTACCTATCATCGATCCCTGCAAGTTGCCGGGGGTCTACTTTATGTATATGCATGTGTGTCCTGTAGTAGCCCCTAAAAGATGTTGTATTCCTGGAATGACAGGCTCTAATGACTGAATAAGATGTGTTTCAGAAGTAATCTATCAGGCGTTTGAACTGAATTTGTTTCGTTGAAAAGGGAATTTTGCATTCTTTACCACTATCAGGTGTTTCAGAAGTAAATCTATCAGACGAAGGAAATAAATTTTGAATTTTTTTGGGCCCCGTGAGTCTCCTCCGGGCTCTTGTTAACAAACATGCCCTGATATTGCTGGACGCAAATACATTCTGAAAGGGCGGACACGATACCACTCTCCAAATGAACGTTGTGGAAGGTGAAAATACCCCCAAAAGATCGGTGTGGTGACTAGCGGAGCAATCTCTACCGACGGCAGATATGCTACAGCACCGGAACATGGCAACAACTAGCTCATGTTCATTGCGTGGACAAGTCAGATTCTTGGTGACATTCTTTGATCGAATGCTGGAGGGCGAGAATTCATCAAAGTTCTAAGTAACCACGTGGACGATCTGAAGGACCTCGTCATTTTCGACACAAAGGAATAGGCTAGACTGTGGATACTCAGTGGAGCTAAATGTCTACTACTCCGGGAGAGCAGTTAATTTTTCTTTTTTTTACTTTGCTCATGCTTGCATGAGGTGCTTTAGCGGAGTTGTTAGTTGTTTCTTCCCTTATAATCAATGAAATGGCAAAGCCTTTTGCCCGCCCCAAAAGTAATAATATTGTGGGCTGCATACATTCTGAGTCCATGGGCTGGAACTAGCCCAAAAGGGGTCAGTATGTATTGATACCACTCAATAAAAATCAAAAAACGTAACCCTCAAAAAAAAAATCAAAAAACGTACTACGTATGTAGCGTATGATACATCGCCATCGCGATCGCCATCAGAGACACAATAAACGCCCCGATGGGGCGCAGTACCGCCGTGTCCTTGCCGACCTCGACGCCGGACACGTCAACGCCACCCACCCCTGTGCTGTGTGTCCACGCCACGCCACGATCGCACCATCTCATCACCATCATCATCACCATCATCGTCCTGAAGTAGATCGCTCTTCCATTTTGGAGCCTACCGCGACGTCTCCCTCTACGTACGGTTGGCTGCCCGCCTGCTGGCCTCGTCTCCCTCGCTTGGCCCCGGGCGGGAGTAGCTAGCTAGGATTCGTGGGGCTCTTAAAAGTTCACGGCCGAAAGCTACGTGAAACAACGCGTCAATACGGGCAACAACATGGCGGGGTCCTGTGGTGGCTTGTGCGTTTTTAACCTGGAGTTTTTAACCTACAATACAAAACAAATGGTTAGGATTAGGTATCACGGCGACTGGCGAGCGCCACAGCACACGTGTGCGGCCTTAGAGGAGAAGCGAGTCGGCGTCGACTTGTCATCACGGGACGACGAGCTGGGTTTTGTGTCTTATCTTATCTAAACAAGGATCAGGGGATGGGCGAGACTGGTAGTGGTGGAACGGGAGTAGTACTAGTAGAATACACGCCGGCCGGCCGGCCGGCCGGCGTAGCTGGAGAAGGCTTAGCGCCGCCGTGTACGAGGGAGGCAGCGCGTGTGTCTCTATTATTATTATTGTATCGACACGTCGATCTCAGCGCGGTATGATTATTGCCGCGGCATGAGCACGATGACAACATATCCACTCGTTGGGCAAAACCAGACCGAAATCCGAACCAAATTTTGGCCGGACAATGCAAGTTTTCAGCCTGGTTAGAGTATTCAGCCCGTGTTTCCGATTCGGCTCAAATTCGGCTCAAGTTCGTCTAGATTTCGGCATAGTTCGGCATACAATGAATACAAAACATTTTACGACCAAAGTTCGCCAAAAATTTTAAACATAGTTCGGCCTGCAGTGAAAATACCACATATTTCGGCCAAGTTTGGCCTAGTTCGCCCAGTTTATGCTGGGCATCTACGACGTGTTGCCCCTGCGTATCCTAGGTGCTCAACAAGATCATCCTACAGCTGTTGATGCATCGCCGGATCTCGGATCTCCAGACGCATAGCGATGAATGCAGTCTAGGTTGGAGGTAGCTGATGATCAGGCTCAACAAGAGGACCTTGTCTGTAGTATGGCTCGTTCTTCTCGAGGAAACTCATTGGATCCTTCCTCTCATCCTAAATGATCATGTTATGCCATACAACAGTTCATCATTTTCCATATCTGATCTTTCGACCAGGTCATAGCAGGGAACCGGACAACTGCAAACATCTGCTGGAGCACACCGGATGCCCGCTCCACGTCCTTCCTGCAAGCTTCCTGTTCCTTGGCAAAGTGAGAATGCTTGGGGAGCATTGGGTTTGAGATAGTCCTCACAAATGTTGGCCATCTTGGATAGATGTCATCTGCTAGATAGTATCCCTTGTTGTAGTGGTGCACTCTGATCTCAAATTTCACAGGGGGGGCATGATCCTCAACAAGCTTGAAAAAGACAGTTGAGGAGTTGAGGACGTTGATGTCGTTGTTCGATCCTGCCATGCCAAAGGAGTGCCAGATCCAAAGATCATGTGTAGCAACTGCCTCAAGTATCACAGTGCAACCTCCTTTGTGGCCTTTGTACATTCCTTGTCATGCAAATGGACAGTTCTTCCACTCCCAACGCATGCAATCTATGCTTTCAAGCATACTAGGAAATTCTCTACTTTCATTGACTACGAGGATCCGAGCAATGTCTTCAGCAGTGAGTGATCTCAAGTACTCTTCCTCGAACACTGCAATGACTGTCCAACCTGTACAAGCAATCAATAACGGTGGACTCGGCGATGCGGAGATAGTCATCGGCACTGTCAGCCGGCGCTCCATATGCAAGCAACCTCATCGCTAGGTGCACTTCTGCAGTAAGGAAAACCCAACCAAACCGGTGTAGTCCTTCTTGCAAACGAAATAGGGGTCGAACTCCCGGATGGCATGCACGATCTTGAGGAAGAGCTTCCGTCTCATCCTGAAACGGCGGCGAAACACATCCTCTCCATGGAGTGGCTGGTCGGCAAAGTAGTCGGCGTACAAAAAGCAGTAGCCCTCTATCCTTTGCCTTGCCTTGCATTTCCGGCGAACCACGCGCTTAACCGCCATCTGCATGTACAACTGGTGGCGGCGAGAATCTCAAGTGCTCTTCCGCGACCATGGCGTTCTTCTCTCCAAGATGCGGCGAGGATCTCCTCGTCGTCGGAGTCCATGGAGAGTATCTCGTCATCGGAGTACATGGCCGAATCGGCCAAATGCCGAACACTTGGCGGGCATGATGGTTGGAGCATGCAGCGAGCAGAGCTACTGCGAAGGTCTGTCGGCGAAAGCGGCGGCGAGACGGATGGCGAAGTGGGCGGCAACTACGGCGAGCATATCTAGATGCGTGGGCATGTCTCGGCGTGGAGGAGCTCCGTCGGCGAAGTCATGACGACGGAGACGCTGGGAGCTGTTCGCCGCAGTCTGTGCGAGAGGAGTGGGTGAGAATGGGACTATCTCGCCGACAGAGCTGGCCCACGCCCATTTTTGTTGCGTCTGGTGTTTTCAGGACGTACCCGGCAACCTGAGTTTGACCAATTCTCGACGTGCGGACCAAATTTTGGCGTCCGAATCGGTTGTCGTGGGTAGTGGAGTGGAGATGGTGTGAGGTGACGGGAAGCAGCGCGCGCCCGCCCGCCTGGCCGCCACGCGCACGCACGGCAGCGTCTTTCTCCACTGGATAGCACATCCCTCGTGGCATGGTGTAGTACTAATTGGGAAATGCTAGTTCCAGTACCAGCAAGTGGGAGGAAATTAAGTAGTATACCGATAACAGTACTCCTAAAGAATTCCAGCGGAGCAGCCAGCGAGCCGGGCAGAGGCAGACGGATCAGGACTGCGTCGCCTCGTCACGGCCTCGCGCGTGCCGCGGCGAAACCTTTGCACTCCGCCCATCGTTGTCGACTTTTTTTTTTACAAGTGGGACGGGTGCACGGGAAATCCACCCCGAAGCGAGCGACCCAGCCTGGTGCCGTGCGTGCGGGGCGCCTGCTCCAGGTTACGGGAGCTGCCCGTGATCCCGCGTCGGCAGCGGCCAGCTTTGCCCCGCCCCGCGTGCCGCCCGCCACGCACCTGCGCACCAGAACCAACCGCTGGCCCGGCGGCGCGAGGAAAGAAAGAAAGAAAGAAAGAAAGAAAGAAAGAAAGAAAGGAAAGGTGGTGACGGGGCGGGGCGGGGCGTGCGGACAAGCGGGAAGTGGACGGGAGCGACGGAAATTTCGAGAAGCTACGACTGGGACGTAGCGCACTCTGGACTCGGCGCTGCCGTACGTGCGGGGCGGGGGGGAGTCGAGATGGTAGTGGTGGTGGGGCGCGCGCGAGCGAGTGGTGGGTGCAAAAGCAACAGCGGCTCGCAGCTCGCAGGTTCCGTTATCGCCGGGTGGACGTGGATCTGCCCGCGCACGGGACGGGAAACCCCGGTTATGGAAACCTGGGGGTTGCCTTGCCTCGCTCGTGCGCTGCGATCGATCGTGGCTATCCTGCCGCAGCTGCTTGCTACACACACGGCACGGCACGGTTGAGCTTCAACTGCCTGCATCGCCAGACTAGAGAAAACTCACAGGCAGGCGCTAATACGAGGGCCACGTACACAACCTCCGTCTAAATTTAGATGTCATCAGAACACTTATCTTATCCAGTATATATATATAGATCAAATTAAAAAAAAATGCGACATCATTTTTGCGACGGAGGGAGGACAAAACTTAATTAAAACCGATACTCTCCCGGTCCAAGATTAAGTCGAGTCGAGTGGTATTAGTTTGGTCCAACACCAGTTACATACGGCACAAATCTATATCCTACCATTGCATCCAACAAAACCAATTGTGGGCTGTGGATGTTTATATAATTAGTTAAGGCTAGGAAAGCTTCAATAAGTTTGATTTAGAACAAACAATAGAACTTCGATCGATATGGAATTGATGGAGTAGAAGTTCGGACATCACTAGCGGCTCGTGAATCGTGACCTTAGAGATGAAGCGTTCACTCTCGATAAGAACTTCTTGGTTCTTTAAAAGTGTATTATGATCGTTCATCCTTATCTTTTAAACCACATATAATTCTTTGTTCAATCCAATGTGGTTTAAATATAGCCGCCTATCGTCCACCTCGGTTTCATGGGCGACCGCCAGCAATGTCGTCGTCAAGCCTCCTAGCTAGCACATCTCTCTCTCTCTCTCTCTCTCTCTCTCTCTCTACCATGCATTGGCACTGATCCGCTATCTTGTGACATAACCACTAAACAATAGAGACACGTGCTTATTTGATCGAGACTATGGCGTTCGAGGTAGCAACATATGTGAAAGCACGTCTACAGATGGGCCAGAACTCACAATGTCGATGCACCCAACTTCTCAAAACCAAGTTGTTTATTCACTAACTTTGGTCATCGATATGTCAAATAACCTGTTCTATCGTAGCCATTCTCGTGTTAGGACTTGTTCTCCTACCGTCCTCCCCTCCATCGTTTTGGTGTAACAAATAATCAAACAAACCCAAGTACGCGATGAACAACTTGAGGACATAAATTCCCATAAAACCGTAGAAATTGTACTCGCGAGTTCCGCACCAACATTTATTGATGCACACAATTAACCACAACCAATTGTGGCACAACCAAATGTTGTCCAATAATATTGGGATTGTCTTGACTACCGGTTTTAAAATGAGCAGTTGCCTAACTTGTTTTCTTTTTGAAGATGAGCCTAATGATTAGTGATTCACAAATGAGAGTACAAGATCAACCTTCCAACTAAAGACACTATGTGTGCCTAACTTTAAATGTAGTCACTTTTAGCCTCTATAGTCTAATCGAGACATGAAGAAATACCAGAACCATAAATCAAATGCCCACCAACACCACTTAAACTCGCACATGCAAGAATGATATTGTTTATTTTGTAGCATGCCCAACTTCATTAGTGTTTTAACACCTTTAACAAATATATATAGTTTAATCTAAACAAACAAATATATATATATATATATATATATATATATATATAGGAGTACTTCATTTTGAAAAGAAATATAGCTACTTGGTTAAGTCAAGCAAATGATTTTATTCGGGCGGCGCACTACTAGCAAAAGCAGAACCATTTTATCCGTTTCCCTTCCGTTTGGTCTGGTCACATCACACCGTTTGTTGCATAGAGAGAGGCGAGGTGGAGTGAGCTTGTGTGTGTCGCCCCCGAGAACTCCGATAGTCAGTCACACCCCCACTTCCTTTCTCTCTCTCCTCACTTTCCCCTTTTTTTACTGCATCCATCCCCCCTCTCTCTCTCTCTCTTCCCCCATGCTTCCGCTTCTTCTTCCCCCCGTCAATCGCGAACCGGATAGAGGATAGATCGGCCCTATCTTTGCCTCCCCATCCCCCGCCGAGCACCGCGGCAGCCGCCGCCCGCACCAGCCGCCGCTCTTGTATGGTAATTTTTTTCCGCTCCATTTCCTGTGTGCTATTCTGGACTCCCTTGACTACTTTCTTGACTCTTGTTTCCTTTTCCCCCTCGCCCCCGCCTCAGTTCCTCCGATCCGGCAAGCCCAGATGAACGGCACGCCGATCTCCCCGTCCCCGGCGGTCACCGTCGACTGCCTGCCGGCCTCCACGCCCAAGAAGAATGCGGCGGCGGCGGCCGTCGCCGAGATGGCCAGGCACCTCACGGTCGACACGGACGACGCCTTCGCGGGCCTCCTCGAGCTCGCCGCCGACGACGACGCGGAGGGCCTGCTCCGCGCGCTGGACCGCGCGCCCCCCGCTGCCGCCGACGAGGCCGGCCTCTGGTACGGCCGCCGCAAGGCTCTCGAGCACCGCACCCCGCTCATGGTCGCCGCCACCTACGGCAGCCTCGCCGCGCTCCGCCTGCTGCTCTCCCTCCCCTCCGTCGACGTCAACCGCCGCTGCGGCCCCGACGGGACCACCGCCCTCCACTGCGCCGCCTCCGGTGGCTCCTCCTCCGCCGTCGAGGCCGTCCGGCTGCTCCTCGTGGCCGGCGCGGACGCCGACGCCACGGATGCGGCCGGGTGCCGTCCGGCCGACGTGATCTCCGTGCCGCCCAAGATGATTGACGCCAAGATCGCCCTCCAAGATCTGCTCGGCTTCCCCAAGGAACTAGGCGTGCTCCGGGTGGCAACGAGGGCCGCGGGCTTGATCTCCTCGCCCGTGTCCTCGCCCACCGCCGAAGACGCGCGGTCTCCGTCGGCAGCTGCCGTGATGCTGATGACAAAGTTCACCGACCTGCCCAGGGTCGCCACCTCAGAGAAGAAGGAATACCCGGTGGATCCGTCCCTTCCGGATATCAAGAACAGCATCTATGCTTCCGATGAGTTCCGCATGTACTCCTTCAAGATCAGGCCATGCTCCCGGGCGTACTCGCATGACTGGACCGAGTGCCCCTTCGTGCACCCTGGGGAGAACGCCCGGCGCCGGGATCCTCGCAAGTATCACTACAGCTGCGTGCCGTGCCCTGACTTCAGAAAAGGCGTGTGCCGGCGTGGCGACATGTGTGAGTATGCTCATGGGGTGTTTGAGTGCTGGCTCCACCCTGCGCAATACCGCACTCGCCTCTGCAAGGATGGAACCGGCTGCAATCGCCGCGTCTGCTTCTTTGCGCACACAACCGATGAGCTCCGCCCACTTTATGTTTCCACTGGATCGGCGGTACCATCTCCGAGAGCCTCAGCGACGGCTGCAATGGAGATGGCAGCAGCAATGGGCTTGATGCCTGGTTCTCCATCATCGGTCTCGGCAGTCATGTCCCCATTTACGCCACCAAGGTCTCCTTCTGGCAATGGGATGCCCCCTTCCTTGGGCTGGCAGCAGCCAAATGTTCCGACGCTACACCTTCCCGGCAGCAGTCTTCAGTCGAGCAGACTCCGGAGCTCACTTAATGCGCGGGATATGCCTCTGGATGACTACTCCCTGTTGCAGGATATTGATTCTCAGCTTATGAATGATCTGTGCTACTCACGCGGCCTTGGTTCGTCCGCAGGGAACCATGCTTCTCGGACCAAGAGTCTGAATCCTTCCAACCTGGATGATCTCTTCTCCGCTGAGATGATCTCGTCCCCGAGGTACAGTAATGCTGATCAAGGTGCTATGTTTTCACCTTCCCAGAAGGCTGCTATCCTTAATCAGTTCCAGCAACAGCAGCAAGCACTGCTTTCACCAATCAACACTGGGACCTTCTCGCCAAAGTCTGTGGACAACCAGCAGATACCTTCACGCTCGTCTCTACTGCAAGCATCACTTGGGATGTCCTCCCCTGGTAGGATGTCTCCCCGATGCGTTGAATCTGGGTCCCCAATGAACTCCCACATAGCTGCTGCACTTGCCCAGCGTGAGAAACAGCTGCAGCAACAGCACCAGCAGCAACAGCAACAGCAACACCAGCAGCAGACGATGAGGAGCCTTAGTTCTCGTGACCTTGGGCCTAGTGCGACGAGGAGCCTCAGTTCTCGTGATCTTGGTCCTAGTGCAGCAAGAGCGTCGGCTCTTGTTGGCTCTCCTCTGAGCTCATCATGGTCCAAGTGGGGATCTCCTTCTGGGGCACCTGATTGGGGTGTCGATGGTGAAGAACTGGGCAAGCTTCGCCGATCATCTTCCTTTGAACTGAGGTCAGGTGGCGATGATCCAGATCTCTCGTGGGTGCACACACTGGTTAAGGAGTCTCCACCAGAGAAACAAGTTACCTCAGCTGAATCCATGAACTCTGTTGGACCTAAGCCAACTATGCACCCAAGTGTTAGTAACGGTGAAGGTTCGAGATTGAACACACAGCTGGATGGACATGACCAAGCTGCAGTTATTGGAGCATTGCTTGAACAGATGCAGCTTGATCAGCAGATTGGTAGTCTAGCAACATAGACGAACAAAACAAGACTGGGAGGTGCAAGAAGTTACTATTCTTAGCTAAAGAATTCGAAGTATTATTTTTTTTTGCTTTTGTATTTCAGTTCATTGAGGTGGTCCGCAAGCAAGGATGGATAGCTGAAGGTGGTGATTCAGAGATTGGTTTTCTTTAAATTTTTGGAGGTATACTATTGAGGTTCCAGTAGGTTAAAGAGATGAAGGTACCTCGGTTGGGGCTGTTCCAAGGCCGACGCAGGTAGAATCGCACCCCGGCAGCTTCAGTTCATCAGTCAAAGAGTTGTCTATTTTGTTAATTAACCTTGTTAAAAAAGAAACGTATCTGCCCGTATCAGGATTCTTTCCCTTTACCTAGTGGTGTTCATTTTGTTTATTGTTACATGGATACTTGATGTACTGATGGTATAAATGGTTATACCGGGCATGCTATTGTACCAAGTCCCAACATATTTTTTTTCTTCTCTTCATCATTTGTCGAGGACTGTACCATGGCCTTGTTTTTGGTCAGATGTTGAGGCCTCTATAATTCTTGGATGATATTTTGTAATAATGTAAAATTGTTATTGAACTTGCATTGCTATTTTTTTACACCTGTTGGTCTTGTTCCTCAGAAATATTCCTATTTTTTGTCCATGCCTCTGTCCTGTGAAACCTTATAAGTTTCTGCAGAATGGCTTTTGGCAGCTGGTGAAATATTCACTTGTGACGATGCAAAGGGTATAGTTTGACTGGTACATTTCTGAATAAGTGGGCGCACGTGGTCAAGTAAGTGTTGGCACATTTTTATTGGCCAAGCGTTAGTGAGATAATGCGTTGTTCTGCTGTGAGATTTGTGGAATCTTATCCCAGTTCGACCCTAGATCTTGATTCGATTTCCTGGTGTGTATTCTGAGGACACGTATCCACGATACGTATCATATTCTCGTTTCTTTCTTTGCTAGATTCCCCAAATTCATGATTCGAATTCCTGGCAAGGGAGTGATAATTGTGTTACACCACCATGAAAACTTCATTGACAATAAGAGATTTCCTTATATTCCACTATATCGTGCTATAGCGAAGATACTGGCATTTCATTTCGCAAGACATTGCTCAAAACACCATGTGTGTGCTATTTGCAACACTATAGCACGCTATTTAAAACATCATTACAAATTCCTACAAGGTTGGCAGATAAAAAAATAAAACTATAATTCGTTGTAGGTAAATCGTATAGTTGAAAGGTTCACCAGATGAGCATTTCATTTTTCTTTAGTTCACCAGATGAGCTTCTGCCAACTCATCCATGCAACCGTTGGCTTAAGCAAATTCACAAAGTAATTAAGGAAAATAAATCACCTGCGCTACTTAACATTTAAACCTTTCATAATCAATAACCATTTTAAATCTTCGTAAGCAGCAGGTGGTTTCCCTGTTCTAAGCACAAGGATCGAAGCAGTACAATACAGCTTCGACATTGATATTCAGAATCAATAACATAAATAACAAAGAATTAATAGTTACCAGGAATATGAATCTATCACCATTTGAAGCAGTAAGTTAACTAATACAATTCAACCCCATTCAAGTCAAATCAAAAGAATAAATAAAAAGTCCTATTAGTTCTGAAAGACAAACTTCAGTGGACCAAGATCAGAAGAGATGAACACTCCAACTAATCTCTGATTGAAAGCATGTATGGTACAAAACAGGCGTCAGTTAACAGTTACCAAAATCCAGCAAGACATCACGACACTTAGTCCGTAATCACTTGGAAGCCCATATACAAAAATGCCACCGCTTGTTTGTTGTCGCGCATGGCGGACATTTGATTTCAGGTCCTGGAGAACACCACTGATCAACCAAAAGCTTACTCCCTCTTTCTGGATTTCTGAATCTTAACATAAGGCAATAACCCCCAGATGTGGATAATGCGTGGCTCCCACCCACGCTGCTGAGCTCGGCAAAACATCAGGAATGTGTTTGCAAAGTAAGAGTTCAAGCCCATCAGCACATGCCACAATGCGTGTCCCTGCGGGTTGATGTACCAGTGCGAAAGCTTCTTACAGAAGATGCGATCAACTAGCCAACAAACAGTCGCCAGGAATATGGTCAGAACCCACAGCTTCGCGAGCCGCTTGGCAGCCAAGTCTTTCGTCTGTATGTAGTACTTGTACATCCGTGGGATGCAGAGAAGGCAGAGGCCAATGTAATGCAGCTTGAATACTACTTGGAATCGCACGAAGAAGTGGACTACAGCAAATGCAGCACCGTATAGGACAAGGAAAGTAGGCATCGTGCTCCTGTAATGCCAATCTGGTGAATAAAGGACATACAGATATAGGAGGATTTCCCACACCATTGGAGTCTCATCACTCTGCTGTAGGCTGGAAAACAAAAAATGACAACACAAATTAATATGCTGCGTACAGCAAAGCAATACTTAAAATGACCAGAATTATAATGAAGACTTTGGCAGAAGCTAGAGATATGCTGAAACTGACAAGGAGACCAAGAACTGTCTGTGATGATCTATAATAAAGCTTTAAACGCACAATCCTTGACAGATTATGAAAACGAGAGGACGAATTTTAGCTTGCACATCCTAGTCTTAGTTACAGCAACTCTACATAGGAAGTATCAGTGACAGAGATAAACAAAGTTACCAATGTGTTTGATTTAATGTAATAAGTACATACTAGCAACCAAAGAACATGCAGGCTGCAGCACAGTTCAGTGTTAAAGACTAACTAATGGTGGCATCGTATGACAACCAAACCAAGCAAATTTGCTTTATTCCCACTGACACGGCTAGTTTACTACTACCTCCATTCCAAAAAAAAATATGACGTTTTGGTAGTCTACCAAAACATCTTATATTTTGGTACAGAACATCTTTAATTTACCAATCAAATGGCAACCCAGTTACCCTATGCATTTCCCAAGGAGCTTACTTATGATACTATTGAGCAACAGCAAAGCAAAATAGTGAGCGTCGCTGAATTTTTTTCACAAAAACAAACATAAGAAAAACATTCAAAGCAGGCAACATCTCAGCAATGACCATTAGAATAGATGCATCAATTGTGGATGGTCAGACAGTGCAACGGTACAACTATAATACCCAATCAAGAACTTAGGAATATTCCAAGTAAATCACTGGCTGTTGGGGCATGCACGTCGGTATGCAGTCATGAGTTCACGCATCAAATCAGCCAGAGAATTGTCAAAGCAAGAAAGAAACAGCACAGCACATGAGAAGCAAAGAAAAATAAAGATGGAAGGATAATAAAAGAATGTACAACTGAAAAAGATCAGTGATAAGTTCATGCCAATAACAAGTTAAAAAATCATATTAGCAAGGCATAGTGCATCATATTACTAATATAAACTGAACATAAATTCATGTTACTCCCTCCATCCTGAGAAGGATGTCGATGATCTCTTAAGATACATCCGAATTTAGATGAATCTAGACACTATTTAGTATATAGATACATCCAAATTTTGTCAAACTTGCGACATCCTTTTCAGGACATAGGGAGTAATAAAATAGTTTAGTGACAATACAAGTAGCAGTAATGTTAACAAAATAGCTTTGGTTCAATCGAGGGATATTTGTTTGCTAGTAAAAGAAACTCTCAATTAAATGCAAATGGCATGACTAAACACATGCAAATTCAATGTAATAATAACTATTCTGAGAATTGCATAACTACAGGTCATACCCTCCCAAGTATTATACTCCCTCCATTTCAAAATATAAGATGTTTTAGTTTTTGTGAAACAAATGTATCTAGATTCACAAAAACTAAAACATCTTATATCATGAAACGGAGGGAGTATTTATTAACTGAAAACTTACACAAGTTGCAAGGTTGCATGGAAGATGATACTCCCAATAGAAAGTATCATATTGGATATGTGCAGAACACTGAATCGTTTCTCGAAACGTTGGCGGAGGCAATTCACGAGCCCAATAAGCGCCAAAAGAATGCATGGAGCATTAGAGAGAGTATTGTAGAATTCTGCAATATACGACGAGCGCGCATAATTCTCCTCGCACAACTCCATTGTTGAGGTAACAGGCCCCCAGAAGCTCGCTACCATAGAATCCGTCATTGATTCGTCCATGCTAAGCTCCTGGTTTGTGAAGCTTTCAACAGGCTATGTCACGAGACAGAGTTGGAGGGCACCAAACCAAACACCTGCACAAATGATATATCAATTTGTTAGACCCCCTGCGTAGAAGATGTTAAAACAGCAGGTCGCCATTAAGAGATCATCGACTTTTCATCATATATACCTATCCATCCATAAAAGGCAACTATGTATTTTCCAATAATGCACTAACATAAAAAGCTGGCTTGTTCCAAACACCTCTTAGCGCAAAGAAATCTAAGTCAACATCATCAACTGCTCAGAAGAAAGCAGAATTACGCAACCAACTCCTCTAGTTAGCACGGTCTCGAAAGAAACCTAGGAATTGAACAGAAACCGCAACGACCTTCCTTGCAAGGCGCTCTTACAACAGAATCCACCGGCACCTGCAGATCCCATCAGAAGTAAAAATTCACCATGGAGAAATCCGGCCCCGAATCTCTCGACCAACCCTCACCGCGCACGCAACCTCGATCAGGCGAAGACCGAACCCCCGGCGCACGATTCCGGACAGATCTGCCGCGGAAGCCGAATCGGCGAGCACACGGAGCGCCTGGAGCGCGATCCCCCCTCTCTCGGCTCGGAAGGTAACCGCCAATCCAGAAATTCGGATCGCCGAGAAGCGAATGGGGCCGGATGGAGGCGGAGGAGGGGATCGAGGCGGCCGCGACGGGCAGATTCCTCGCGGTAGGGTTTTGATTGGAGCAGATCGAGGGAGGAAGGAGGAATCGGAGAGGGTGGTTACCTTGGGGCGGGCGCGCTCGCTCCGCTGGGTAGCCTGTGCCTGCCTTGCGTGCTAGGGCATGGAGGACGGCGAGGTTCGTGGGGGTGCTTCGCTTTTGTTCGCTTGGCCAACCTCTGGCTGGCTGGCTCGCTCGCCCGATCGACCGATCTGTTTGGTCTTCCCGTCGCTTTCCTTTTTTTTTCTCTTTGCGTGTACTTTATTTTCTTTTCCTTTTTTTAATTCCAGCCTTTTTCTTTGCGCGTTCAAATTCACCGTGGCCCAGTCTGTCGGCCTGGGGTAGGCACGAGTCCGCCTCTAGGGCGTGGGGCCCAACGGAGAGAAGGTGGTGGGGTCGTGCTTCGCGGTGGCCGGTGCTTACTCTGCTCACGTGTGCGTGTGCCGACTGCCGAGTACGACGAGGGGGCCGCTGCTTGTACGCGGTGAGGTCACACGCGTCTGTCTAGCACCTCCGAGAGAGAGATTGCTCTGCCTGCCTGTGCCTGGGCCCTGGTGGCCATGGGTTGTATTTTAACGGTCGCATGCAGATCTTTTGATTGACACGTGGTCCGTTGCCGGTTTTCTTGCTTTCACATTCGTTTCCATACTGTGCTTGGCGACGTCGGTTTTTTTAAATAGCCATGTTAGGGCATGTACAATGCAGTGATATCAGTATTTTTTTATAGTTGTCACGTCGGATTTTTCGCTTAATTGGAGGAGAGAGAATAAAGAAAGAGAAGGTTGTCTTTCTTAGCTAAGAGACGATTCCTTAAAAATAAGAGCTCTTCATTGTACTTTGTGTCTTCTCTTATCAACATAATTTCTTACTATAATTAGGCAATTCACATTAATTCTTAGAGATAACAATAAAAGACGATTCATTGTACAACTTATTTTTATTATCTTCTCTAGATTACGTGGAGGGCTAAGAGAAAATCCGCCTTCTCTAGCATTGTGCATGCCCTAGTTTTATTTAGTTGGAAGAGAGAATTAAGAAAGAGATCATTTAAAAATAAGAGAAGACTATTTTCAACATTGTACCTTCTGTCTTCCCTTATCAACACAATTTCTTAATTAGTCGACACATTAATTGTTAGTGATAACAATAAAAGATTATCCATTGTATAACTTATTCTTATTGCATTTTCTAGATTATGTGGAGGGCTAAGCGATGACCCGCCTTCTCTAACATTGTACATGTCCTTACTTATTTTACTCGCCCCCTTGACTTTGTCAACGACCTGACCCCGCATGGTGCCGACAAGGACGTCGACTTGGACGCCCAGCTGGAGGAGGAACCAAGGAGCAGGCCCAAAAGACGAACCAAGCCACCGAGCTGGCTTGCAGCCCACGTATGGACCAAGTAAGTCTTTGTAACCACCTAGAAGTACTTAAGTTTAGGCAGAGGAATAGGTTAATTTTGGCTAGGAAGTAAGAACTGGACGGCAGCGCAGTTGGCTTAGAGATAGGCTGAATCTGCAGAACAGATCGGCTTGATCTTGTATCGTATCCTGTAATTCAGACAAATCGTCACACAAATCGAGAGTAACCTTACATCTGGCATCAGAGACCTACCGATCTCCACTCTGGATATTCCCCACCACCCTCACGCCACCCGCTTCGCCGCTCGTCGTCGTCAAGCCGCCATGGAGGAGTTGTCGCGAGCTGTGTACGATCTTCTGCGGGTGGAGACGCAGGAGGAGTACAAATCGCGCTTCCTCGCCCACAAGAAGGATATTCTCGATGCAGTTCGCATTACGTCGCCGACACGAACAAGTAGCTCCGGGATTTGGGTGCAAATCTCGTTGCCGTCCAATCATCGGTGGGCGCCGAGATTGGAGATATCCGTTCCCATCTTGGTTCGAAGTTGGAAGCCCGCAAGGCCTCTCTTAGTGTCGAGATCGCGGGACTCACCGCTGTTGTTGACTCTGTTGTCCGCCCGCTGATGACCCACAAGTATAAGGGGTGTATTGCAATATTTTCGATAAATAGGAGTGTCGATCCCAACAAGGAGCAGAAGGTGTTGACTAGTGGCATGGAGAAGAAAATCTCTGTAAATACTTAGCAAACGGATTTTTAGGGGTTTTCTGATAAAGCAAAAAAATAAAGTGCAATTAATAATGACAACGAACAACTGTAGCAAGTGGCTCAATCCTTTCTTAGCAAAGGACAAGCCGATGGAAATACTTATAAGGACCAAACGTTCTCGAGGACACATGAGAATTCTGTCAAGTGCTTTCGCTTCAAATAGCCGAGTACTCTTCTTTGATGTTGTAAGTGTTGCGTGGGTGAACCTGTGCTAATGTATCGACCTTACTTGGACTAATACATACTTGTGATTAAACCCCCTGCAATCATCTGCAACTACAGGAAAGTAATTAAGATATAAACCTAACCATGGCCTTAAACTCTGAGATCCCACGCTCCCTTATTGATATGTCGGAAACGTATCTATATTTTTTGATGCTCCATGCTTGTTTAGTATCTACTTTGCTTTGCTTTGTCTACACTTTGAGGTGTTTTTATATCTTTTCTGGACCTAACCTATTAACAAGTTGCCACTGTGCCAATTGTCTGTTTTTTTCTGTTTTTGGTTCCAGAAAGGCAGAAAATCAATATTCTTGGAATTGGACGGAACAAAAGCCAAAGTCAATAACTTTCCGTGGGGACCAAGAAGTCCAGAGGGGAGACGGAGAAGCGGGCCAGGGTAGCCACACATCCCCTGGGCGCGGCCAGGGGTGGACCCGCGCCTAGGCAGGGTGTGGGCCCCCTGGTCGCCTCCTCGGCCTCCCCTTCGCCTATAAGAAGCCCCCGATGATAAAACCCTAAATCGTCAATCATACTTCCAGAAAAACCTCCGTAGCACCGCCGCCACTAAAAGGGAGATTCGGGGGACAGAAAATCTCTGTTTCGGCACCCTGTCGGGACGGGGAAGTGCCCCCGGAGCCATCTCCATCGATTTCCATCGCCATATTCATCACCGTTGTTGATTCCCATGATGAGGAGGGAGTAGTTCTTCCTCGAGGATAAGGGCTCTACCGGTAGCTATGTGCTCATATATCTCTCTCTATGCATGATCTTGTTGTCGTCATGAGCTTTGTAATCAAGTAGATCTACCTTCCTACTCAAGTGCTTCAATAGATCTCTGCTCTCCCCATGTGTGTGAAAGTGACAGCGTGCACGCCATGGTGGCACTTAAGCTTGAGTCTACATAAATACTCTTTGTGCTTTATTAGATCTATGCTTTTCCCCACGTGTGTGAAAGTGACAGCGGGCATACCGTGTGTGGCACTTTGGCTAGATTGAATATTTGTTATGAGTTATATTTGGAGTTGGATGTCTCTATAAAATTGTGGTGTTTGTTGGAACCATATAGCGCTCAAGGTGACAGTGTGGGGTTATCTAGATTGGGGAAGGCGGACTTTGAGGTGTGCTGTTATAGCCCTACCATGGATTAGAGTGTCCAACCGGAGAGTAGTTAAGAGTAGTATCATGAAGAGAGGATATTTATATGAGAGAGTGTTCACTAGTGAAAGTATGATCCCTAGGCCTTGTTTCTAAATATTAAAACACCGTTTGCATCTAGATTTGTTGCATGTTTGCTTGCTTCCAGTCTTTACCTCACCGTCAAGCTCCATCAAAGCTATTTTCTGGCACCTTGTATTTCACTATCTCTTTGCTGAACTAGTGCATCTATATTGGGCGTGTTGAGGACACAAGAGACTTCTTGTATCTTGATTGCAGGGTTGCTTGAGAGGGATACCTTTGACCACTTTCTTCCTGAGTTCGATAAACCTTGGGTGATCCACTTAAAGGAAACTTGTTGTTGTTCTACAAACCTTTGCACTTGGAGGCCCAACAACTGTCTACAAGAATAGAAGTGCGTAGACATTAAGCTCTTTTCTGGCGTTGTTGCCGGGGAGGTAAGGTAAAAGGTGTTGGAGATATGCCCAAGAGGCAATAATAAAGTGTTTATTATCATATCTTCATACTTATGATAAATGTTTACATACCATGCTATAATTGTATTAACAGGAAACATTAATACTTGTGTGATTTGTAAACATAAAAGAGTCCCTAGTAAAGCCTCTTGTTAAACTAGCTTGTTGGTTAATATATGATCATGGTTTCCTGATCATGAACATAGAGATGTTATTAACAACAGGGTCATATCATTAGGAGAATGATGTGATGGACATACTCCTATAGTTAAGCGTAGCATAAAGATCAAGTCATTGAATATAGTTCATTTGCTATAAGCTTTCTAATACATAGTAACCTAATTCCTTCGACCATGAGATCATGCTTATCACCATCACCGGAATGATGCTTTGATGACATCAAACACCACACCATAACTGGGTGGTTATAAAGGTGGCATTGAATGTTCGGAAAGTATGGGTTGAAACACATGGATCAAGAGTGGGATTTGTCCATCCATATGACGGATAGATATACTCTGGGCCCTCTCGGTGGAATGTCATCCAATTAGCTTGCAAGCATGTGACTGGCCCACAAGGGATCACATATCACGGGAACGAGAAAAGGGTACTTATCGGTAACGAGGTTGAACTAGGTATGCAGAGACACCGACGATCAAAACCTCGGATAAGTAAAATATCATGAGACAAAGGGAAATTGGTATCGTATGTAAGTGGTTCATTCGATCGCAAAGTAATCGTAGAAATATGTGGGAGCCATATGAATTTCCAGATTCCTCTATTGGTTATTGATCGTAGAAGTTTCTCGATCATGTCCGCATAATTCACGAACCGTAGGGAGACACACTTAAGGATTCGATGTTGTTGAGTAGTTATGGAATGATGAGTAAGAGACCGAATGTTGTTCGGAGTCTCGGATGGGATCCGGGATATCACGAGGAGATCCGGAATGGTCCGGAGAATGAGATTCATATAAGGAAAGTCCAGTTTTGGAGTTGGAGAATGATTCCGGTGTTTTCATCGGGAATGTTCTAGAAGGGTCCGAAAGGTCCGGCACTCCGGAGGGGAAGGGTGCATGAATGTGTCATAGAAGTTGGAATGGTTGCATCATGTACTAGGTGTCATCGCTGAGCAAAATAAAGGGATAAATCAAATCCTAGTTTGAAAAGTCAAACACCTATTTGAAAAGTCAAACGACAAGTTTGCTTGGTGGAGGGAGAGTAGGAAACCTACTTGGGGAGGAAGTACCACTCCCTCCACCCGCCGGCCAAGAAGGAGGAGTTGGAGGAGGAATCCCTACTCCTAGGAGCCTCCCTCCCACCTATAAAAGAAGGGGCAGGGGTGCCCCCTCTACCCTACACCTCTCTCCTCTAAACTCTAGCCCTAGCCGCCGGCTTCCACCAAGTCGTCGCCGCCCCTAGGGTTTGTCTAGCCGCCGAGTTGGGGCTATCCCCTTGCCCTAGCCGCCGGCCTAGCTCTCTCTCCATGGTGCCTCTAAACCCTAGATCGCCAAGGCCTCTCTCATAGTCCACCATACTCGCTCTGGCTTAAGGCGAAGCCATGCGAGATCTCCTCTACTTAGGTACCTGCAATGCGTCTTTGCGGAATTGCGAGGAGTGCTACAACCTCCATTTTCTTGGAACAAGGGAGAGGAAGGTCTTAATCAGTAGGAACGTGTGACCGATCGAAGCGCTAACGCAGCCGCCGGAAGGATCGCTCTGCGATCTTGAGATCGAAGTGTCGACTACATCATCCACGAGAATCTGCTCTCGTTAACCGCTTTGGATCTTCGAGGGTTAGTACTCTATTGACTCGTTGCTACAATCTAGTAGATAGATCTTGGCTTGATCATAGATTAGATCTTGATTGTGTGTTCATGCGGTAGAAATTTTTTGTTTTCCATGCTACGAACCCCTACAGTGATATCAGAGCCAGGTTTATATGTAGATCTGTTGCACGGGTAGAACACAATGGTCATTGTGGGCGTTGATGCTTTTTGTTGTCGATTGCTTCCTGTGTACTTTGCATCTTGCGGGATGGTGGGATGAAGCGGCCCGGGCTAACCTTACATGACATCGTTCATGAGACTTGCTCCACGCTTGACATGCAACTTGTATTGCATAAGTGGCTTTGCAGGTGCCTATTTCTCCCAACATAGTTAAGATTCAATTTACAACGGGTGATTGACAATACTAGTATCAATGTCGTGGTTCTTGTTCGTAAGTTAGAACGACACTTATTGAAAGCCCCAAACCACGTAAAACATGCAAAGAAAATTAGAGGCGTCTAACTTTGTTTTGCAGGGGTGTGCTGTGATGTGATATGGCCATGATTGTGATTATATATGATATATGCAATGTTCCTTATTGTAAGTTGGCAACCGGCAGGAGCCATATGGTTGTTTCCATTAAGTCCTTTGTGTCTATTATTCAAAGTAGTTGTAATAGTTGATGCTGGTGGAAGACAACCATGAAGCGGTGCCATTGACCTTGACGCCACACCGGTGATGATGGAGATCATGATCGTGCTTGAAGATGGAGATCGGAAGCACAAGAAGAAAGGCCATATCATATCACATATTATGAATTGCATGTGATGTTAATCCTTTTATGCATCTTGTATTGCTTAGTTCATGATGGTAGCATTATAAGATGATCCCTCAAGCACACAAATTTCAAGTTTTAAAGTGTTCATCCTTAGTAAGCACCGTTGCTAAAGCTCGTTGTTTCGAAGCACCACGTGATGATCGGGTGTGTTAGATTCTGCGAGTGTATACAACGTGAGCAAGCCATATTTGCTCATGCAGAAGCTAAGGTTTGATCTTGACGAGCCTAGCATGTACAGACATGGTCTCGGAACACGGATCACCGAAAGGTAAAGCATGAGTCATATAGTAGATATGATGAACATGATGATTGTTCGCCATTGAAGCTACATCAACTCTCGTGATGATCGGTTTTGATGTGGTGGATTTGGTTCATGTGATCACTAAAACAATGTGAGGGATATTGTTTTGAGTGGGAGTTCAACGGCAATATAATTAAAAGTTGAACACTATTTATCATAAATTAAATCAAGTGAATTTGCATAATTGTTGTAGTCATTGGCATCCGTCTACCACCTTGCGTTTAGTTATAATTGAGATGATAGAACTATAGAATTCTGGTTAGTTACTTTACGAACTGGTATCGTATTATTTTGAAGTGTTAATCTAAAGTTTAAAAGTCCTGTTGTAAACTTTCAGTAAGTTCCGGTTACTCCATGAAGTTTAATAATTGGTATTAAATCAAGAGTGTCAATTCCAAGTGTTAGTGTATGAGTATCATGTTTGTCTCCACGATTCTTGATATTCAAAGGATTGTCTTAATATCAAGGTTATCTAGGATCTGAAAGAGTTGTTTCAGAAACCATGATGTGTGGAAGATATTATGATATCTGAAACAAAGTTTTGGTTGCAACATGATAGAGTATAATATGGCAAAAGTCATGTTTTCATATTTGATGAGAATTTGCAAAAGGTTAGAGACGCTAGTTGTCCTAATCCTCCAAAAGGTTTTGGAAAGCAACATTATACTCACGATTCATCGTTATAAGCTAAAAGTAGCTTGATCATGGATAATTCCATGATAAGGGTGAATATTTGATGTAGGTAAAATGTTTACTACACCAAGAGATTACTAAAGAAAGGAATTTGAAAGAACACTAAACATTTTATGATGGTGATCTACTTCAAAGTGCAAGTCCAAAGACATTGGTATTTTACTATACATGCTTTGGACTATGTGTCATGTATATGGCTCCACTATTGATGTTGATAGATTCTTTCATACAGAAAAGGAAATACTGAAAGAGAATCTCATAAATATATGGCAGAAAAGAAAGGACTAGAATTGTTCAGCTTAAGTATATAGATGATATACATGTTATGGCTATATTCTTTGCTTATTAAACAATGTGGTTCTTAAGTATTTGATACTGAATTTGTTGGTGTGAATCGTCATACGTAACAACACAATTCATGAACTACAATGGACTAAGTAACTAGCAAAATAATATGTGATGATGTTCATCGAGAACAAATAAAGGGTTATTGTGCTGCTTGTTAAACATCAAACCTTGCCTTCAAGGTTTGTATTATCAGGAATTATGAGAAAAAAGGGTTGTTCAAATAATTGCCGTAATCCATAAAAGATGGATGATTCACAAATCTCGTTGGAGAAATCACATCCATAAAACTAGTGAAAGGGTTTCGCGGCATAGTAAATCAAAAATTTCTACGGATGCGAACAGAGGGAAAGCCAAGATCTAATCTAGGATATGCAAACAACGAGAGAGATTGGATTAGATCTTCATATCCTTGAATATTCGCACAGCGGAACGTTCGTCGGAACGTGGGTGATGTAGTCGTACTCGCTTCTCCTCCTCGCGATCCGATCCGATCTAGCACCACAAGTGGCGGTGCCTCCGTGAGATGCACACGTGCAGCACCTCGACGTCTCCTCCTTCCTTGGTCCAGTAAGTATGGTGGAGAGATGGGTTGGATCTACAACGCGACGGCGCGGTGTAATTGGTGTAGAATTTACTGCAGGCTTCGCCTACAAGCGATCGGGAGGGAGAGGAGGAGGCGAGGCGGCTAGGGTTGGAGGAAGGTGTGGGGGTTGGTGCGCCCCAGCCTCTATATAGAGGGGTGGCGCAGCCTAGCCCCTCCCAAGCCAAGGTCGGCCCCCAAGGAGGAAGAGTGGGGGCAAGGAAACCCCTTCTAGAAGCTCTATCTAGAGTTTAAACCTCTTGGTCGGCTAGGCCCTATGGGGCCTTGTGCCCCGGCCCAATGCGGCCGGGCACTCCCTCATAGGCCCATGCCCCTCCCGGAAGGTGGGACCATGTTGGTCCCCTTCCGAAGGTTCTAGAAGCTTCCGACAATACCGATTAACCCGGAACAATTCAACTCCAAAACTGCCGCCTTATATGAATCTTATTCTCCTGACCACTTGAACCTCTCGTGATGTCCGGATCCCATCCGAGACTCGAACAAAAATCATAAACCAATTATCCAATCTATCCTAGCGTCGAGACACGTTAAGTGTGTGACCTGAGTTCGAGAATATGCAGACATGATCTTCTATCAATAATCAACAGCGGGGTCTCGAAACCCATATTGACTCCCACACATTCATCGATGATCATATCGGATGAACCACGATGCCAGGATTCAATCAATCCCATATATATTCCCTTCGTCTCGCGATATTTTACTTGCCCGAGATTCGATCGTCGGTACCTTCATACCTAGTTCAATCTCGTTCACAGCAAGTACTTTACTCGTTCCGTAATCCGATATCACTTTGTGATTAACTCCTTAACCACATGCTTGCAAGCGGTGTTTATATCGATTACCGAGTAGGCCTGAAGTATATCTCTCCGACTTGGGAGGGACAAATCCCATCTCGATACATACAACCCAACAGATACTTTCCGATCACCTGAGAGACACCTTTATGATCACCCTCTCATAGGATGACGTTTGATGACCTCAAAGCTTTCTTCCGATACCAGGGAGTTGTATTATCTCATGGTCTAAGGAATACAATATTTGACATAAGAAAAGCTTCGCAAAGACGAACACGATGACACGATCTAATTGCTTCGCTTAGTTTGGGTCTGTCCATCATATCATTCTCCCAATGATATGATCTCATTATCAATTGACAACTCATGTCTATGGTTAGGAAACCTTAACCATCATTGATCAATGAGCTATTCCATAGAGGCGTACTAGGGACACGGTGTTGTTCACAAACCACACAAGTATTAAAGTTTCCGCTTAATACAATTCTAGCATGGAATATAAACATTATCATGAACAAGAATTATAATAATAACATCTTTATTATTGCCTCTAGGGCATAATTCCAATAGTCTCCCACTTGCACTAGAGTCAATAATCTAGTTTACATTTGGCAACAATCTCACACCCATGGCCGAGGTCTTGCCGATCATGTTTTGCACGCGAAGAGGTTTAGTCAATGGATCTGCGACATTCAGATCTGTATGTACTTTGCTAATCTTCGATCTCCATCGCTATATAATATCGGATTATATGAAACTTGCGGTTGATATGCTTGGTATTTGGATGATATCTTGGTTCCTTAGCGAGTGCTATGGCGCCGATGTTGTCACACAATATCTCCGATTGGGTCCAATGCACTTGGAACCACGCCAAGCTCGATGATGAAGTTCTGATCCAAACTCCTTCACTTGACGCTTCCAAGTACCATGTATTCCGCTTCTCATAGATCCCGCGATCACGCTTTGCTTGCAGCTTCTCCACTCACTCCTCCATTCAAAATATACGTATCACGTCGAGATTTAGAATCATCCTTGTCGATTGTCAAAACTAGCGTCGACGTAACCTTTTACGACGAGCTGTTCATCACCCCATAGACTAAGAACATTTCTTTAGTCCTATTTAGGTACTTTAGGATGTTCTTCACGGCATCCGATGTTCCACTCCTGGATCACTTTGATATCTGCTCGTCAAACTAAGAGCATTGGACACATCCGGTCTAGTACACATCATGGCATACATGATAGAACCTATGGCCGAGGCATAAGGCACTTTGCTCATAGCTTCCCTATCATTTACCGTAGCTGGACACTGAGCCTTGCTCAATATCTTACCTGACAACATAGGAACCGAACCTTTCTTTGCCTTATCCATTCTAAACCTTTTCAGAACTTTGTCTAGGTATGTACTCTGGCTTAAAGCTATCAGGCGTCTTTGTCTATCTCTATAGATTTTGATGCCCAATATATAAGCAGCTTCACCTAGGTATTTCATTGAAAAACACTTGTTCAAAAAACTTTTCACATCGTTAAGCATGTTGATGTCATTTCCGATAATCAATATGTCATCCACATATAGTACCAGAAACGTCACCGATCTCCCACTCACTTTCTTGTAGATGCAAGCTTCGTAGCAATTTGGAACAAATCCAAAGCTCTTGATTACTTGATCAAAACGAAGGTTCCAACTCCGAGATGCTTGCTTCAGTCCATAAATGGAACGCTGAAGTTTGCATACTTTATCAGCATCCTTAGGATCGACAAAACCTTCGGGTTGCATCATATACAACTCTTCATCAATGTTGCCATTGAGGAAAGCAGTCTTGAAATCCATCTGCCATATTTCATAATCATGAAACGCAGCAATTGCTAATAAAATCCGAATGGACTTAAACATCGCTACGGGAGAGAAAGTCTCATCGTAGTCAACACCTTGAACTTGTCGAAAACCTTTCGCGACAAGTCTTGCTTTATAGACGATAACATTACCATCTGCGTCCGTTTTCTTCTTGAAGATCCATTTGCACTCAACGGCCTTTCGGTCGCTAGGAGGGTCCACCAAAGTCCATACTTGGTTTTCGCTCATGGATCCCAATTCAGATTTCATGGCTTCCAGCCATTTCTCGGTCTGGGCTCATCATCGCTTCCTCATAGTTCGTGGGTTCACCGTCTTCTACTAACAAGACAGTCGACAGGTTGACGTACCACTCGGGAGGGGCACGCGACCTTGTCGACTGCGACGTTCAAGATGTGACATCGTCCAAGCTTCATGATCCTTGTCATTAGCTTCCTCTATTGTTGGTGCGGTGACTGGAACAATTTCTGGTCTTTGCGCTACTCTCCAATTCAAGAGAAGGTTCAATAACCTCGGCTAGCTCTACTTTCCTCCCACTCACTTCTTTCGAGAGAAACTCCTTCTCAAGAAAGGAACCATTCTTTGCGACAAACACTTTGCCTTCGGTTCTGTGATAGAAGGTATACCCAATAGTTTCCTCAGGGTATCCTATGAAGACGCATTTCTCCGCTTTGGGTTCGAGCTTGTCGGCCAGATCAACTTCTTGACGTAAGCTTCGCATCCCCAAACTTTAAGAAACGACAACTTAGGTTTAGCACCAAACCACAGTTCATACGGTGTCGTCTCAACGGATTTAGATGGTGCCCTATTTAAAGTGAATGCAGCGGTTTCTAATGCATAACCCCAAAATGATAACGGCAAATCAGTAAGAGATATCATTGATCGGACCATATCTAATAGGGTTCGATTCCGGCGTTTAGACACACCATTGCGCTGTGGTGTTCCGGGTGGCGTGAGTTGCGAAACGATTCCACTTGCTTTAAGATGCGTGAGAAAATCATAACTCAAATATTCACCTCCACGATCGGATCATAGAAACTTAATCTTTCTGTTACGATGGTTCTCCACTTCATTATGAAATTCTTTGAACTTTTCAAACGTTTTAGATTTATGTTTCATTAAATAGATATATCCATATCTACTTAAGTCATCGGTAAAAGTGAGAAAATAGCGATATCCACCGCGCGTCGAAACACCCATCGGTCCGCATACATCGGTATGTATAATTTCCAACAAGTCCGTTGCTCTCTCCATCATACCGGAGAACGGGGTTTTGATCATCTTGCCCACGAGGCATGGTTCGCATGTGTCAAATGATTCAAAATCAAGAGACTCCAAAAGTCCATCAGAATGGAGTTTCTTCATGCGCTTTACACCAATATGACCTAGACGACAGTGCCACAAATAAGTAGTATTATCACTATCTACTTTGCATCTCTTAGCCTCAATGTTATGGATGTGTGTTTCATCCCTTTCGAGATTTAGAAGAAATAAACCATTCACAATAGGTGCATGACCATAAAAGATGTTACTCATATAAATAGAACAACCATTATTCCACGATTTAAATGAATAACCGTCTTGCAATAAACAAGATCCAGAAATAATGTTCATGCTCAACGCAGGCACATAATAACACTTATTAAGGTTTAAAACTAATCCCGAAGGTAAAACTAAGGAGAGCGTACCGACGGCCATCACATCAAATATTGATCCGTTGCCAACGCGCATCGTCACCTCATCCCTCGCAAGTCGCCGTCTATTCCGTAGCTCCTGTTTCGAGTTACAAATATTAGTAACTGAACCGGTATCAAATACCCAGGCACTACAACGAGGGCTAGTAAGGAAAACATCAATAACATGTATATCAAATATACCTTTGATGGTGCCAGCCTTCTTGTCCGCTAAGTACTTCGCACAGTTGTGCTTCCAGTGACCCTTGTCCTTGCAATAGAAGCACTCGATTCCGGTTTAGGACCGGACTTGAGCTTCTTCTCAATAGGGCAACGCTTGCCGCCTTTCTTGAAGGGCTTCCTTGCACCCTTACCTTTCTTGAAGGTGGGGGCTTGTTGACCATCAACACATGATTATTCTTTTGATGTTCACCTCCGCTACTTTCATCTTAGCAAAGAGCTCGGTGATCATATCGGTGGAACCAATCGATTGTGATCAATTACAAAACTTTTGTAGCTAGGAGTGTAAATCTTGAGCTCCTCTCGAATCTTGCATCCGGTTGCTCAAGGCGTTGAGTGTAGCCGTCATCTTAATGGCGTGCTCACTAACGGAACTCCTTCCTCCATCTTGTAGTTAAAGAATTTCTTAGAGATCTCATATCTCTCGAGCGGGCTTGAGTCTCGAAACATGTTTTTCGGCTCCTCGAGAATCTCAAAGGGCCGTGAACTCCTCAAACGATTTTGAAGATCCGATTCCATAGCATACAACATGGCGATCTTAATCAAATCATAATCATCCTTGCGATCGATAACAGCTTTTTCATCGGTAACGCATCTATAAGGCGTCACCTAGCGCTTTCTCAAGGACATAGTACTTTTTTCCGCCAGCGAGAATGATTCTCAGAATGCGGAACCATTTGGTGAAGTTAGACCCATTGTTTCTAAGCTTTTCTATCTCAGCAAAAACGTTGAAGTTGAAGTTGGACTTGGCCATGTGATCTACAGTATTTGCAAGTATAATTTAGACTATGTTCATGATAAATAGTTCAACTTAATCAAATTACTAGATGAACTCCCACTAAATTCAACATCCCTCAAGTTGTTTAGTGAACACGATCCAAATTCACCACACCTAATCCGATCTTCACGGGAAGAGATGTGGTTTCAATGGTGGACAACGAAGTGTCGATCATATCATTCATATGACTCATGCTTAACCTTTCGGTTCATGTGTTCTGAGGCCATGTCTGTACATGCTAGGCTCGTCAAGTTAGACCCAAGTATTTCCGCGTGTGCAAAACTGGCTCGCACCCGTTGTATGTGAGTGTAGAGTCTATAACACCCGATCATCACGTGATGCTTGGACACGATGAACTTTCGTAACGGTGCATACTTGGGGAGAACACAGTTTTATATTGATCTTTAAGTGAGGAATCATCTTATAATGCTATCGTCGCGATATAAGCATGATAAGATACATAAAAGGATAAACATCACATGCATATAACTTTAATGTGACATGGTATAGCCAATCTTCGCGCAATGATCTCCATCTTGTGCGTGCCGGCATGATCTCCATCTCTCCACCATGATTGCCTCCACCACGAATAGCAACTACAACTATTGCTAACTACTTAGCGATAAAGTTAAACTATTACATGGCGTATAAGAAGTTGACACACATGTCATACACAATTATAAAGACAACCATATGGCTCCTGCCGGTTGTGTACTCATCGACATGCAAGTCGTGAAACATTACAAAACATGATCATCGCATACATTATACACATCACATCTTGGGCCATACCATATCACGAAAACACTCCTGCAAAAACAAGTTAGACGCCTCTACTTTGTTGTTGCATGTTTACGTGGCTTATGGGAGTAGATGCTAAGAACGATTCTTACCTACGGAAAGCCACAACGGTGATATTATGGTTGCCAAACTTGTGTTAATCCCATGACAACTATAGCGAGAAACGACATCCACCGCATGTGTGGAACAAGCCACAGGTCAAGTGCGGAGCCGGTCTCGCGAATGACGTCGCGTAAGGTTGGCCTGGACCGCTTCAATCTCACTATCCCGCGTCATAAGAAGAACACAAACAAGAGGCTTGCAACAGAAAACATCAACGCCCGCAACAACCATGTTGCGTTCTACTCGTGAAACACATCTACGCATAGATCTAGCTCTGATAACACTGAAAGGGTTTCGCGGCATAGTAAATCAAAATTTTCTACGGATGCGAACAGAGGGAAAGCTAAGATCTAATCTAGGAGATGCAAACAACGAAATAGATTGGATTATATATTCATACCCTTGAAGATTCGCACAGCGGAACGTTCGTCGGAACGTGGGTGATGTAGTCGTACTCGCTTCTCCTCCTCGCGATCCGATCCGATCTAGCACCACAAGTGGCGGTGCCTCCATGAGATGCACACGTGCAGCACCTCAACGTCTCCTCCTTCCTTGGTCCAGCAAGTATGGTCGAGAGATGGGTTGGATCTACAACGCGACGGCGCGGTGTAATTGGTGTAGAATTTCTGCAGCAGGGCTTCGCCTACAAGCAGTCGGGAGGGAGAGAGGAGGGCAGCAGGGCGGCTAGGGTTGGAGGGGAAGGTGTGGGGGGTTGGTGCGCCCCCAGCCCTCTATATATAGAGGGGTGGGAGAAGCCCTAGCCCCTCCCCCAAGCCAAGGCCGACGGCCCCAAGGAGGAAGAGTGGGGGGCAAGGACCCTCCCTTCTAGAAGCTCTATCTAGAGTTTAAACCTCTCTTGGCCGGCTGGGCCCTATGGGGCCTTGTTCCCCTGGTCCAATGCGGCCAGGGCACTCCCTCATAGGCCCATGCCCCCTCCCGGAAGGTGGGGCCACGTCGGTCCCCTTCCGGAAGGTTCTAGAAGCTTCCGGTACAATACCGATTAATTCGGAACAATTCCGAACTCCAAAAACTGCACTGCCTTATATGAATCTTATTCTCCGGACCACTCCGGAACCTCTCGTGATGTCCCGGATCCCATACGAGACTCCGAACAAAAACTCATAAACCAATTATCCAATCTATCCTAGCGTCGAGACACGTTAAGTGTGTGACCCTACGGGTTCGAGAATATGCAAACATGATCTTCTATCAATAATCAACAGCGGGGTCTGGAAACCCATATTGACTCCCACACATTCATCGATGATCATATCGGATGAACCACGATGCCAGGATTCAATCAATCCCATATATATATTCCCTTCGTCTCGCGATATTTTACTTGCCCGAGATTCGATCGTGCTTGCACCTTCATACCTAGTTCAATCTCGCTCACAAAGAAGTACTTTACTCGTTCCGTAATCCGATATCACTTTGTGATTAACTCCTTAACCACATGCTTGCAAGCGGTGTTTATATCGATTAAGTGGGCACAAGTATATCTCTCGACTTGGGAGGGACAAATCCCATCTCGATACATACAACCCAACAAATACTTTCCGATCACCGAGAGACACCTTTATGATCACCCTCTCATAGGATGACGCTTGATGACCTCTAAGCTTTCTTCCGATACCAGGGAGTTGTATTATCTCATGGTCTAAGGAATACAATATTTGACATAAGAAAAGCTTCGCAAAGACGAACACGATGACACGATCTAATTGCTTCGCTTAGTTTGGGTTTGTCCATCATATCATTCTCCCAATGATATGATCTCATTATCAATTGACAACTCATGTCTATGGTTATGAAACCTTAACCATCATTGATCAATGAGCTAGTCCATAGAGGCGTACTAGGGACACGGTGTTGTTCACAAACCACACAAGTATTAAAGTTTCCGCTTAATACAATTCTAGCATGGAATATAAACATTATCATGAACAAGAATTATAATAATAACATCTTTATTATTGCCTATAGGGCATAATTCCAACAACTAGTGCTAAAAATATCGAAAGACAAATTGATTGAAAGATCACTTAGGAAGTGACATCGCCGTTTAAATTATATTGGAAAGAAAACATGAAGAAACTCCATGTGGATGGAATTTTGGAGTCCTTTTGATTTTTGATCAAATGACGCTCTCCTAGAGATAATTAAACCTTAGTTCAAAGGCCAAAAAGGGAACGGATGACTATCTTATTGGAACTTGTATATATTGTTGTACAAAGTCCATTATGTGTAGTCAAGAGCGATGGATTTCAACTTCATATGCTTTCTCCGAAAATTTGAGTGAATATATGAATATTTACTTGATAAGAATGAAGTATGAAACATTTGAAAAGTTCAAAGACTTTCAAGATGAAGTGAAAAATCATTGTAACAAGAATATAAATAGTTTATGATAAGATCATAAAGGAAGATATTTGAGTTACAAGTTTAGCATAATACCTAAGATTTAAGGAATCGTTCCGTGGATTAGCATTTCCCGGAACACCATAAGAGTATGGAGCGTTCGAGATATGTAATTAAACCTTGTTTGACATGGTAAGATCAAAGGTGTAATTCATAAAACTGCCATTATATTTTAAAGATTAAAAGCTTTAGTGACTACCGTTTTTCCACTGAAAAGAGCTCCATCATAATCCGTTGAAATGACACCATATAAAGTTATGGTTTGGGATAAAACCCAAGTTGTCCTTTCTTAAACATTGGTATGCTATGCATAAGAAAGATGTTTGCAACCAAAGTCGGATGGACCTGTCTTTGTATGTTATTTCGAATAATTGTTAAGTATTCCTCCATAACACTGGAGACAAAAGTGTTTGTTGCTTAGAACGTCAAGTTTCTTTGAGAAGGAATTTTTCGTGAAAAGATAAGTGGGAGGACAATAGAACTTTGATAAGGTTAAAAGAACCTTAGCTATATGTGCAAAGTTGCGCAGCACCGAAAAGTGTTTCGAAGGCAGCAACAATGCTCATGGCTCACATGCCTCAAAGGTTGTGGTTACGAAGGTCGAAGTTTCTATTAAACCAAGTAGGTCGGGTAAACAATCAAATACCAAGATTTGAGGGTTGAATCATTATTTGAGAATAATGAACGGACTACATGCAAAGAAGCGATGATGGGCCCTGACTCCGTAAAATGGCTTGAAGCCATAAAATCCGTGATAGTTCCATACACAAGAAATCAAGCTTTGAACTTGAAGGACCCTCGAGAAAGGTGTAAGACCTTACAGTTGTGTTTGTATCTATAAAGAAATAGACATGGATGTTTTCACGTCTATGAAATGGTCGACATATTAGGAAAGAGTTCACAACAATGTTCAAAGGTTGATTATGACAAGATTTGATCTTTCATAGCAATATTTAGTCTAGACGGATTAATGTAGCAACCACTACATATAAATTTGTTATGTGGTAGTTGAATAAACAAAACAAGTTATTCTAATAGAATTGTTACCTAGGATGTGGCATCCCGCAAAACCACTACTAGAAAATCGCGTTGAATTTGTGCATTGCATCGTCATGACCGCATGCTCATGTCATCATGCCATATTGCATTTGAGCATCGTCATCATCATGCATATTAATTTGCCTAAAAACTATTTGCGAAAGACAATCGTTTTCTAAAATTAACCCTCCTTCTATTTCAAATTAAACCCCCGGATGCTTCCGGATATTTTGTTTGTCTAAAATATATTTATACAAGCTTATTGCAAAAATTGAATAAAAATTATATTATTTTAGTGGGGCAGTCGAACGGGCCGAACCGACCCGAACGACCACCCCAGAAATACAAACGGTCCACCTAAAATCCTAGAGCTACCAATCCTATTCTACCCACACCCCCTCCACATCACCCCACCCAATCCCCACCTGACACCTCACCCTCTCCCTCCCCTCTAACCTATCCCACACTGCCACCTCACTTTGACCCTCTCTCTCCACCTCTCACCCGCACCCACTCAACGCCTCACCCACCTCTTCCTGGACCCATGGTCCCACGCCTATCCCCACCCCCTGCCCAACCCTCTCTCTCTCCTCTCCCTCACCTCCTGCCTCACCCAGCCATGACCTCTCCCATCCCCAGCAACCGGCTCGCACCTCCTCTTCCCGGCGACCTCCTCCCGCCTGCCCTCCTCCGACCATCGCTGCGCTCTTCCCCACCACCCCTCATCCCCTCAGCCTCCTCGCCACCCTCGCCTCCGCGCCTCCCGGTTTCCTCGTCGTTCTCACCGCCGCAGGCGCCTCCCCACCTCGCCTCGGCCTTCCGCACCTCCTGTCCTCGGGTCCACCTGCCGCCACCGCTATCCACCCTCCGTCTCGGCCTCGGCCAGCTGACCCCGGCGGCTAATCCGCCTGGCCTCAGCCGCCTCCTCCTGGCCGGCCCGCCTTCCACCTCGAGCGCCGCCCAAGCTCCCGTCCTGGCCGCCTCGTTAAATCACCGACCGCCGTGGTCATCGCCCGTCTCCTCGTTCGCGCCGATGCCAAGACCCGCGACCTCCACGTTGTCCTCCGGCCGGGCTCGTCTGCCCGCGTCGTGTCGCCGGACCCGTCGGGCCCAAGCCGCGAGGCCGCCCTCGATCTCGCTTCCTCGCCGGCAGAGGCCTTCTCCCGACGCCGACCGCCACTCGCCTTACGCCTTGCGTTCCGACGCCTGCCTCGCATGTTCGTGCCCTGCCTCCTACCCGGCTGCAAGCCCACCTCGTCGGGGATCTCACGGCTGCCTCGCTCGCAGGTCCACGGAGGCCAGATCCCTTCGACGCCATCAAATCCCCGTACCCCGAAGGTGCTCGAAGAATCGCGGACAAGAACCCCCTCTCGGACCATCAAGCACTCCTACTTGGACATGAGACCCGATCGTCGGATTAGAAGGCGCCAAGTGTGCCGGCATGGATCCTCAGGATCTCCGTCGTGGAACCGAGACCGAACCCCGTCAAACACCAAGACCCGCGGAATTGCCAAGTCCTTCCTCTCGGAACCAAAGGACGCCAAGACCCGCAGTACCGGAAGGACGACACCAGACCGAAGCGTCAAGACCTCCTTCATGGAACGCCAAGATCTTCTCGCCTTCGATATGGTTCCAACAAGATCGCCACACGGACATCAAGTTATCCAACCCTAGAGCCGAAGACCGATCCCGGCGCCCGAAGCCGAGAACCCCGACAAGAACCACGACACGGATACACTGAGTTCTCCATCGAGGACACCAAGGCCGTCGACATGGAACCGAGGGACGACAAGCACTTCACCCCGGACGCCAAGTCCGACCCGACCCGAGGACCCGACAAGAGCTTCGCAACGACAAGATCGACACCGAACTGAATGGATCCGATGTTCCGAAGACCGATTCCGCCGAGACCGAACCCCAGATCTGAACCCCAGTTCCGGACCCTGAGACCGAGCCCCGAACCCCGGAACCCCAAGATCTGCCGAACCCTAATGTGTGACCCCTTTTCCGAGCCCTATTTTATAAATTCTAAACATAAAACCTGTTGCACATTAATTGCCATACTTGCATGCATAATCATGTGGTTTGGGGGCCTTATGCCGATTCACTGCATAATTAAATATGGGGCCCATATGCGGGCAAATCTAGTCTTATATTGGCCTCATTTAACTTGGTGTAGCGAACAGGTGATATATTCTGCCTTGTTAAACAACATTTAAATTGCGGGTTAGCTAAACAACATGAACCATCTAATTAATTGTCGGGACCCCGGTTCCGCTTAACATGACCTAATTGCATCGCACCTTTGCCATGCCTTGCATCATATCATAAGCATGCCGATCTTTTGCCGTAGTATTAAATCTTGCATCCGGTGTTTATTCTAGTGTTTTGCTTCTTCGCGGATAAGGCCGTTGAGTTGATGCGAGTGTCGACCCGATCTTCGGTTGAACCCTTCGACAATGTTTTCAGGCGAGCATCTCCCCCTTTCTACCTATCTTACTTTTATAGTATTTATTTCCCTCCTGTTGATCTATTGCTATCTGTGTTGCGATGCTCTATTTTTCGTACCCGAGATATCCCTTGCCGCCTTATATTGCCTTGGACACATCCTATTACCTGTTGTTGGGTAGATAGTTGGACTTGCGCGTCGTAGTCGCTTGCTCAAGTGCTGTTGCGTGTCGTCAAGTGTCTCAGTTGTTGGTGTATTGCCGCATGTTGATGTTGGAGATGATCATGGTTTTACTTATCGTTCACTTTAATTCCTGTTTAACAACTAAAATTGAAGTAAGCAGAGGCATCAGTGGGTGATAGATAATATTTGGTTTCCGACCGCCCACTTGTGTCCCGTAGGACCCCGAGTACTTGATACCTGTTCCTTGATTTATCGCGCTATCCACATCCGGGAGGATTATGGGACCCCCGAGCGAGCTTGATTCATTCTTATTTCTTGGGGCCACAAACTAGTTTGAGGTTTTATTACTATCCTGTACTTATGCCATGCTACTTCAGATTTACGTTTGTGCGAGGAGCACACTTTATCATTAGGATCGTGCACGATTCCGCTGTGTCGACAAGCCCAGCCACACTTTCGGGTTCCCATCGTTCGGTACCGTCCCACAACCTTAAGTCCGTCCTTGAGCCGGCGGCTTTGTTATGGTCTACTTTAAGGGGTGGCCCCCTGAAATATTTCTGAATCCTGTGATTGCTTTGTCGTGAAAGCCTCCTTGGGTTTTGATTTGGTTTTTCCGAGGTTGATCGAGTGTGTGTTGCTATTTGTGCACCCCGGCCGGGTTAAAACTTTCTGAAAGCCGTGTCCGCGGTTATGGACGACTTGGAGGACAGTATCTCGACCATAGACAAGCATAACTAAAGTAGTGCTATAAATTTGACTATATAATGACTAGTAACTAGCTTCACTATAATGGAATGGCTAAATAATACTGCCCACAATTGCTTGTTTGGAGTGTCGCTTGCGACCATTGTACCTGACTAGTAAGTATGGCAACTACAACGGAATGGCTAATAAAAGTACCAACAACTGCTGGGTTTTTGGGTTATCTCATGCTAATTGTATCTGATTAGTAAGTGTTGCAACTATAACGGAATGGTTAACTAAAACTGCCCACTTCTTATCTTATCAGGATGACTATCTAAACCTGACTAGTAATTGCTGCAACAATAACCGAATAAATAAAAATGCCAACGGTGTGAGTTCCTCGGTTGACTTCCTCGATTGGTCTCGAGGGGGACACGCCAGGATGGGTTTGCTTGGTGGTAGTATCAGGTTGGTTCCGAATAGGTCTTTCATCCCCCTCTCTGATTGCCGCCAGTTGTATCGAGTCTCTATAGGTTGTTTAGTGCATGCTGCCGCTGCCGCTTCAGTCCACCATACCTATGTAGGCGAGGACCGCCGAATTCTAGCCTCGCTGTCTTGGCCTCGATCGACGCCTCTTTTTCCTTTGCCCTTCGTCGGCACCCCTTTTGTTTAAGTAGGTTTTGAGATCGACGTCGTTAGCAGGGTTACCCTTCCGGCTTGGCCTGGGCAGGGTTATGCACGCCATTGTTTATTCTTTAGGGCTCTTAGCCGCATTTGCATCTTGTCCGTAGCCGGACGCCCTATCAATTTCAAGGTGATTTGGATCTTTGTATATTATATCTGTATTCTTGACTCATCGAGTCACTGTTGTATATATATATGTTCTGTGGGTCCCATCGAGGACTGTTGTGTAATGTTATTACTTCGTTTTCCACCCGCACGCAAGTGCCTGGTGGGCACCTTTGAATCGTTTCTATGCGGGTTTGGCGGGTTTCGCTAAAACTTGCATAGGTCCGATTCTGAGGGTGTTACATAGGACATGTGCATAACACGGTCCATAGGGTTTTGTTAATTCAAAGGATGCTAAAAGCATATGCAAACTTCAATGGTTGAAGTGAGCATCGCGAAGTTGGAATCTTCACTATGATGAAACTGTTAAAAGAGTTTAATTTCATCAGAGACAATGAAGATGCTTGCATTTGCAAGAAATTAAGTGGGAGCTCTAAGACATGTTTCTAATACATTATGTGGAAGACATATTATTGATTAGAAATGATGTATATTTTATTAACACATATTAAGAATTTCATCCCGATGAAAGACTTAGGCAAAAACCCAAATATTTGGCATCAATAGACGCTAATATGGTTGTGCTGAAAGTGCATAGATGATGTATTGAATGAGTTCAATATAGAAACTACAAGAAATATTCTTGTCGCACAGAAATGATTGAATGAGTTCAATATTGATGATATATTCAAGTGTATTGACACTTGGTAAGTGAAACAAAGATTCAAGTATAGATTGATACTTGATGTATGAAATCACAAAGAGTATTTATATCAATCATACTGTGATATATACAAATCCAGATATGTCCTATGCTCTAAATGTTATGAGCATATACCAGAATGATTCATAAGATGATCATTGGACGATAGTAAGGATATTCTTATGATATTTTGGAAGAACTAAGAGTATATTATTTTGTAGAAGTGGCAAATAGATGGTTAGTTCATTGTAAAAGTACTACATTGATACTAGTTTTGTCAAAAATACAAATTAAGTTTATCTCAATCTAAACTAAGTGTGACACAATATAATGGAAAGTAAGTTCCATAATGGATTTGGATGAGTTCCAAAGTTAAGACATTGTGACAGATACTACAACAAAAGGATAAGTATATGACTGCTATAATAGCAGCTAAAGAGGGCATTTGTGTCAAGTAGTTTGTTATCAAACTAGGTGTAGTTCACAGTGGGATAATACTATGAAGATATATTGTACGACAATATTATCAACATGTTTTAACCCCAAAGAACTAAAGGTCTCACCAAAGGACCAAAATTATACAAAGCCATCTCATTAGAGAATGAGTGATGCATAGAGACGCAAAGACATGCAATTACACACGGACCTGGAAGTGTCAGATCCGGAGATCAGTTGACCACTAGCAATCGTGTACATACGACACCAGAAAGCCATAGGTGTTGAATACACAAAGGTTTGAAACTAGATTATTGACTCTAGTGCAAGTGGGAGACTGTTGGAGATATGCCCAAGAGGCAATAATAAAGTGGTTATTACCATATCTTCATACTTATGATAAATGTTTACATACCATGCTATAATTGTATTAACAGGAAACATCAATACTTGTGTGATTTGTAAACATAAAAGAGTCCCTAGTAAAGCCTCTTGTTAAACTAGCTTGTTGGTTAATATATGATCATGGTTTCTTGATCATGAACATAGAGATGTTATTAACAACATGGTCATATCATTAGGAGAATGATGTGATGGACATACTCCTATAGTTAAGCGTAGCATACAGATCAAGTCATTTAATATAGTTCATTTGCTATAAGCTTTCTAATACATAGTAACCTAATTCCTTCGACCATGATATCATGCTTATCACCATCACCGGAAGGATGCTTTGATGACATCAAACACCACACCGTAACTGGGTGTTTATAAAGGTGGCATTGAGTGTTCGGAAAGTATGGGTTGAAACACATGGATCAAGAGTGGGATTTGTCCATCCATATGACGAATATATATACTCTAGGCCCTCTCGGTGGAATGTCATCCAATTAGCTTGCAAGCATGTGACTGGCTCACAAGGGATCACATATCACGGGAACGATAAAAGAGTACTTATCGGTAACGAGGTTGAACTAGGTATGCAGAGATACCGACGATCAAAACCTCGGATAAGTAAAATATCGTGAGACAAAGGGAAATTGGTATCGTATGTAAGTGGTTCATTCGATCGCAAAGTAATCGTAGAAATATTTGGGAGCCATATGAATTTCCAGATTCCTCTATTGGTTATTGATCGTAGAAGTGTCTCGATCATGTCCGCATAATTCACGAACCGTAGGGAGACACACTTAAGGATTCGATGTTGTTGAGTAGTTATGGAATGATGAGTAAGAGACCAAATGTTGTTCGGAGTCTCGGATGGGATTCAGGATATCACGAGGAGATCCGGAATGGTCCGGAGAATAAGATTCATATAAGGAAAGTTCTGTTTCGGAGTTGGAGAATGATTCCGGTGTTTTCATCGGGAATGTTCTAGAAGGGTCCGGAAGGTCCGGCACTCTGGAGGGGAAGGGTGCATGAATGTGTCATAACAAGTTGGAATGGTTGCATCATGTACTAGGTGTCATCGCTGAGAAAAATAAAGGGATAAATCAAATCCTAGTTTGAAAAGTCAAACGCCTATTTGAAAAGTCAAACGGAAAGTTTTCTTGGTGGAGGGAGAGTAGGAAACCTACTTGGGGAGGAAGTCCCACTCCCTCCACCCGCCGGCCAAGGAGGAGGAGTTGGAGGAGGACTCCCTCCTCCTAGGCGCCTCCCTCCCACCTATAAAAGAAGGGGCAGGGGTGCCCCCTCTACCCTACACCTCTCTCCTCTAAACTCTAGCCCTAGCCGCCGGCCTCCACCAAGTCCCCGCCGCCCCTAGGGTTTGTCTAGCCGCCGAGTTAGGGCTATCCCCTTGCCCTAGCCGCCGGCCTAGCTCTCTCTCCTTGGTGCCTCTAAACCCTAGATCGCCAAGGCCTCTCTCATAGTCCACCATACTCGCTCCGGCTTAAGGCGAAGCCATGCGAGATCTCCCCTCTACTTCCGGTACCACCATGTCATCTTCGGAATTGCAGGAGAGTGCTACAACCTCCGCTTTGGAACAAGGGAAAGGAAGGTCTTCATCGAATGCGAGCGATGTGACCATGAAGCGCTACGAACGCAAGACCTAAGGATCGTCTACGCGATCTTGAGATCGGAAGTATACGACTACATCGTCCACGAGAATCTTCTCTCGTTAACCACTTTGAATCTTCGAGGGTTAGTACTCTATTGACTCGTTGCTACAATCTAGTAGATAGATCTTGGCTTGATCATAGATTAGAACTTGATTGTGTGTTCATGCGGTAGAATTTTTTTGTTTTCCATGCTACGAACCCCTACAAAAGGTACTCACATCCACCGGTGTGAGTGCTCGAAGTTATTTCCTTTAGATTCTGCAGTTTTGTCTTTTTGTTTCTTGTTTTCACTAGTTAGGCTTAATGGAAAACAACAAAAAAATTAGAGATCTTTATAGTGTTTATCTTGAGTTAGGACATGAAGTGTTTGAAGAGAAAATTAAAAAACCCATGGAACTTTATTTGCATGCTAATAGCAATGTTATTAGTATGAATTCTTTGGACACCATTGTTGCTAATGCTATGGAAACGTCTAAGCTTGGGGAAGCTAGTTTTGATTAAAATGATCTTTTTAGTCCACCATCTTTGGAAGATAGCTATTGTATTGCTTATGATGATACCAAACCTCCAATATATGATGATTACAATGATGAATATGATATTTTCAGTCCACCTACTATTAAGGAGAAAGTTAATTGTGATTACAATCTGCCTCCTATATTTGATGATATGGTGATGAGAATAATAATGATAGCTATTTTGTTGAATTTGCTCCCACTATAATTAATAAGAATGACTATGCTTATGTGGAGAGTAATAATTATATGCATGTGGCTCATGATATGAATGTTTTATGTGATAGTTATATTGTTAATTTTGTTCATGTTGCTACTGAAAGTTATTATGAGAGAGGGAAACATGGTTTTATGCATCTCAAAAATATTAACTTTCCCCTTTTTATGTTAAATTTTTTGAAGTTGCACTTGTTTTACTTTCCTATGTTTGTTGCTTTGTGCTTTCATGTCTTATTTATTTACAAGATTCCTATGCATAGGAAGTGGGTTAGACTTAAATGTGTTTTGAATTTGCTTCTTGATGCTCTCTTTTACTTTAATTCATATTTCTTATGTGAGCATCTTCTCAAACTATCAAGCCTAACTTAAAGGCATTAAAGAAAAGTACTTGTTGGGAGATAACCCAAGAGTTTTCTTGAGCCTTGGAAGTTATTACTTCTGTAATGACCTCTCCTTATCCTTTTTGTTTGTTTTTTGTGCCAAGAATGACCTCTAATGAGAGGGAGGTAAGATTTGGGGAGTTACTTCCCCGAAACAGAGTTCTGTCCTCCACCATACAAATTCGTGAGGAGTCTCTGTAAGTCTGATTGAGCTGAAAATTTACAAATAAATCCCCCCGTATGTTAGATAACTTTCGTTAGTTTAACAATTTTTTATTTGAGCAACAAAAGGTCTTCGAAAAAATCGGTTTCTACCTGCTTGTCTGTTTTGACAGATTTCTGCCATTATTTGCATTTGCTTCTTATTGATTCCTTTTTGGGTTCTTTTTGCGAAACTGAGCTTTTTGAAGGAGTTGCTAAAGTAGATTGTGTCTTTAGTGAAAGTTTTGCTGTTTTTAAACTAAACCCAAAGGTCTATTATCTTTTGAATACACTAATGTTGCTAATAAAGATTGTGTGAAGTTTTGTATGAAGAAAAAATTGCAGGTGTAGAGAAAGAATGATGTAATGAGATGAAGAATAGACAAAAGCTCAAGCTTGGGGATGTCACCCCAGTGTCACCCCAAGAAATATCCAAGAGTTACAAGCGTCAAAGCTTGGGGATACCCATGGCATCCCCTACTTCATAAAAAAAATCTCAGGTCTTTCTAGACACTTCGTTTTTATTGTTTCATGCATTGTTGTGTTGTTCTTGGAGCGTCTTAGTTTTCGTTTTTGGATTTTGTTTGCTTAGTTTGCTTGAGTAAGTTGGTTGGTTATAGCACACTTCTTTTGGATAGAGAGACACCTTGTTTCCATTGCCTAGAACACTCTAGTTTTCACTCTTATTATTCTATGAGTGTTCTCTTTTGATAGCACTATGGTTAGCCTTAGTTTCTTGTGATTTTAGCTTAGAACTTTTAGTTCTTCTTTGTGGATTTGTGAGACAAGCTCACTGATCTTTGTTGATTATTATCTTTGTGAGTTGTTTCAAATAAGTTGTTTGGTATTGGAAAAGAGTAGAAAGTTTCATGCTTATAGTGGTACAAAGGGAGCTTGTTTTGATTGTGGCTTAGACTTTAACATGTCATGATAGATCTTGTTTTAACCTTATGTTTAGTGATTATTGCTGTAGCATGTCTTGTTCCAAACAATTAGGATTGCTTAATGTGCTTTGAAGAAATTATGCGTTGTTTTAGCATACAAAAGCATAGTATTGTGGTATTCTCCTTTGATGCTTTGTTTGGGTTGACTTGGCACATGCTCACACCATGTTATGACTATGAACAAGTCACCATAGCCTCTATGATAATTTGGTCCTTGACTTCTAGTACCACTCTATGCTTTGATTAGTAATGTTTTGTTGCTCTACATGATTATGGCCATTATTGCTCTCTTGGTTGGTTGCTCCCGGTCTTTTGGTAGCCTCCACTTGTATGAGTAAGCTATACTCATGCTTCCAACTCCCAAGAAACCAAGTTATTCCAAAGTGTCCACTATAAACTCCTATGCATGGTGTGTTACACCATTCCAAGTATATTCTTGCTTTCATCTATCTTCCAATTAAAAAGTATTTTTTATGTGAAAACTTAGTGATTAAAGCCCTCAAGAACTTGATGGCACACTTTATATTCTTTGCCCCTAATAAACTTGAACCATTGTGACATCTTTGTTGTATATGCTTGCACTTATACGTTGGAATTAGCAGATCCGTGCTGTCACGGAGAACGTTTTTAACATTGCACTTGTACTTTATACTCAGTTGATATTATGCTCTTTTGTCTATGGATGTCACCGTTGTGAAATAAAGAGGGAACTTGTAAGTCTATGGAGTTTGTATTTTGTGTTAGAGAAACGCCTGGGCCGCTAGCCTAAGCCATGCCTAATCATGGTGGAAACTTGCAGCATCACCATAGTGAGATATCTATGAAGCATCCTCAATAAAAAGCTATGCATATAATAAATAAAAAGATTGCTGAGATGCTCATTGTCTGATTGCCTTGTCATTCTGGTAGGGAAAGCTCCTGTACCATGTGCAAGGGGTACCCCGTTGGCGGTTCTCAATGATATGCAAATACTTACAATGACAAGAACTTATAGGTTACTAAATTTGAGTAGCATGAGGTGTGGCCCTCGTATTCAAGGGACTTGAGATTGCCAACTTATACTTCGTCAAGCATATACTCCATCTTTGTCACTTTAACCTTAATCACTTCAAGATTCTTATGATAGGGGCAATGAGGGCTGAAAGCTAACAAGTACCATAATTTTTGAAAGATCTTTTTGAAACTTGTAATCCCTGCTTCCTTTACAAAAAGGCCTTTCTTCCACTATTATTGAGTCTCCACATTCTACCTTTAGGCACCATTAAGAGAGCATAGTTGCCATTATGTGTGCAGTGTTCCAAAGCTTATTGATTGATGCATATTGTGATATTACTTGTTTTTGTGCTATTTGTTTCTAGTCATCCTTGTGAACTTTGAAGGTGTCCTATGCATCTATTTGCTACTCTATGAGGGACAAGCCGATTGCCACTATGCTATGTTTTCTGTATGTGAAACAAACAAACGTTTTTCAATGCATGTTATTCATGATGTTTGTTTGTATCCTTTCATGTTGCATGCATAGTTGCTTTGTCTTACCGTTAGAACTCCATCTTTCATGCACATGTTTAGAGTTCTTTGATCATAGCTTTCAATGCTTGCAAATGGTTGGATCTTTATTGTGAGGGTGCATGTCACCTCAAAAATTATTCTTTTACCACTTACCTACTCGAGGACGAGAAGGATTTAACTTGGGGATGCTTGATACGTCGGAAACGTATCTATAATTTTTGATGCTCCATGCTTATTTAGTATCTACTTTGCTTTGCTTGTCTACACTTTGAGGTGCTTTTTACATGTTTTCTGGTACTAACCTATTAACAAGTTTTCACAGTGCCAGTTGCTTGTTTACTGCTGTTTTTGGTTCCAGAAAAGCTAGTAAATAAATATTCTCGCAATTGGACGGGACAAACGTCAAAGTCAATTACTTATCACGGGGAACAAGAAATCTAGAGGGGAGCCGGAGAGGCGGGCCAGGGCGCCCAGACCCCCCTAAGCACGGGTGGGCCCTGCCGCGCCTGGGAGGGTGTGGGGCCTCTGGCCGCCGCCTCGGCCTTCCCCTTCGCCTATAAGAAGCCCCCGATGCAGAAACCCTAAGCACCCGATCAAATCTCCAGGAAACTGTCTATAGCCGCCTCCGCCATCGTCCCTAGATCAAGGGGATCTGAAGGTATTCCCGGCACCCTGCCAGAGGGGAGATCATCCCAGAGGCCTTCTCTCCGGTATGATGCGTGAGTAGTTCCACCTTGGACTACGGGTCCATGTAGTAGCTAGATGGTTGTATCTCTTCCTTTGTGCTTTCATGTATAGATCTTGTGAGCTCCGTTCATGGTCAAGATCTAATCTATTTGTAATCATGCATGTTGTGTTTGCGGGTATCCGATGGATATTAAGATTATTATGTTGGTTTGATTAATGGTTTTGTCTTTATGATTCTATCATGTCTGTGTTGTTTGTGATCTTGCATGCTCTCCGTTGTTAGTAGCTATCTTGGCCAAGTAGTTGCTAGTGACTCCAAGAGGGGGTATTTATGCTCGATAGTGGGTTCATGTCTCTAGTTTCCAAGGGAAGGGACAATAATCTCTTCGGTTGTAGATGTGTTGTTGCTACCAGGGAGAAAACAACGGTCTCTTGTTCATGGAACATGTGGACTATTTACCTTACACACTTTGCTTAAAGTAGTTATCTGTTGCTTGTAACTTAATACTGGAGGGGGTTCGGATGATAACCTGAAGGTGGACTTCTAGTCATATATGTAGTTGGATGGCGGTCTATGTATCTTGTTGTATTGCCCAATCAAATCTCATAGGATCTTTTTGACTAGTAATTGCATTGTTATGCCTTGCTCAGTTTCTGCCAATTGCCCTGCTGTAATTTGTTTACCCTTCATGCCATGTTGTTTATCTAAGGAGAGCACCTCTAGTGAACTATGGACCCCGGTCCAATCTTTACCATTAATACATCTTCCACTGTTACTTGTTTACTTGCTGCAAACCATTACCTTTCACACCATACGTTTAATACTTTGTTATAGCAAACCGGTGAGCTTGACAACCTCGCTGATTCGTTGGGGCAAAATTTTGAGTTTGTGTTGTGCAGGTCTCCGCATTGCTAGCAACACCTATGTGACGTTTCCTTCCTCCTACTGGTTCGATAACCTCGGTTTCTTACTGAGGGAAACTTGCTGCTGTGCTGCTTTATACCTTGCTCTTGGGGTTTACAACGAAGCGTCCCACGACAAGTGCTGGGCGTCATCAAGCTATTTTCTCGCGCTGTTGCCGGGGAGGCTAAGGACGTCTTCACTAGGGGATTCCTTCACTTCCTTTCTCTTTACTTTGTGTTTTAGTTTGCTTAGTTTATTTTGCTTGGTTTTGTTTGCCTCTTTTTTTTTTAAAAAAAATAGTTTAGTTTGGTTTGGTTGCTTTATTCAAAAACACAAAAAATTAGTTCCTGCTCTAGCTGCTGCTGCTGTTTTACCAAAAAATTAGTTCCTGCTCTAGCTCCGGCACTGTGGGAACTTGTTAATAGGTTAGTACCAGAAAACATGTAAAAAGCACCTCAAAGTGTAGACAAAGCAAAGTGAAGTAGATATTAAAGAAGCATGGAACATCAAAATTTATAGATACGTTTTCGACGTATCACCATGTTTGCTGGGATCCGATGAATATTGAGTATTATGTCAGATTGATTATTGTTCTATCATGTCTATGTTATTTATGATCTTGCATGCTCTTTGTTGCTAGTAGTTACTCTGGCCAAGTATTTGCTTGTGACTCCAATAGGGAGTATTTATACTCGATAGTAGGTTCATGCCTCTAGTAATCTGGGAGAGTGACAGAAATTTCTAAGATTGTAGATGTGCTATTGCTACTAGGGAGAAAACAACAATCCTTTGTCCAAGGGCAATTGCATTGTTTACATTACACACTTTGCTTAATGCGATTATCCGTTGCTTGCAACTTAATACCCGAGGGTTGTTCGGATGATATCCCGGAGGTGGATTATTAGTCATAGATGCAGTTGGATTACGGTCTATGTATCATGTTGTAATGCCCAAGTAAATCTCATAGTGATCATCATGTCATGTACATGCATTGTTATGCATTCTCTATTTTTCAATTATCCATTTGTAATTTGTTCACCCGACATGTTATTTATCTTATGGAGAAACACCTCTAGTGAACAGTGGACCCTGGTCCATTCCTTCCCACTGATATTCGATCTATTGTTTATTGTTTACTTTCTGCAATTACTATGAGCAATTACTTTCTTGCACATTATATGTTTAATTCTTTGTTTTTAGCAAAACCAGTGAGCTTGACAACCTCACTGATAAGTTGGGGCGAAGTATTTTGGTTGTGTTGTGTGCAGGTTCCACGTTGCTAGCAACACCTTCGGAAGTGGTTTCTTTCTCCTACTGGTTCGATAACCTTGGTTCCATAATTGAGGGAAAACTTGCGGTTGTGCTCATCATACTTTGCTCTTGGGGTTCCCAACAGGCTCCACATCAACTGAGCCATCACAAGCTTTTCTGACACCATTGCCGGGGAGAAAGAAGATTTCTGCAAGGGGAGTCTTTCACTACCAATCTCTTTACTTTGTTTTTGTCTTACTTAGTTTCTTTTGCTTTGTTTGGTTTGCTTCTTTTTATCAAAAACACAAAAAAATTAGTTCCTTCTTTAGTTTTTATTTTGTTACCTTTGTTCTTAGCTCATTATGTTGATCCCTAAGTTCACCCTGAAAGACCTATCAATAGTTAGTGGTTCTATAATTGGAAATATAATATTGAAGAATTCTTTAATCATGTTAGTAAGCATAAATATATTAAGGATAGATCCTTAGCATAACATGCTCCAAATTATGAAACCACCGCGACTTATTTAGTTCACATGTTGGAGGCTAAGTTTGTTAACCTTAACCCCATGATGCAGCTAATGTTTCTTAAACTTCATGATATTGAGGACACTGAAAAGAGAGATTTTATCCTGCAAACTTTGCTTAAAGAATTTAATGATGTTGCTATAGAAGCTAGAAAGGTCTTTGATCGTTTTAATATGCTAGGCTCATGTGTAGATGTTATTGGTACACTAGAAAAGTTGGACAAAGCTAAACCCAAAAATGCGGAGGAAATTAAAATACCAATACCTTTTAAACTTGTAGGAGTGCATGAAGCCTTGGAAAAGAATTTTGATTGGATTATTCCTAAAAATCCATTTGATGAAAGTAGTGAACCCAAGAGTATTGAGAGAGGATCCTCTAGAACTTATTTGGATAAGATACCTTTCCTTGTTGAAGATATTTCTCGTATTGATCTTAATGCTTCTTCATTCGAAAATACTTAATTTACCACTATGATGATATTATAGATATGACTTCATACAATTAGCTAGCCATATATTCTTTTCCATGTGCACTATAGAAAATCATCTACCGCGGAGGAACTGGTACCAGTTCTCTCACCAATTTTCAACTTACTTTCTGCACATATTGTATGCCCATGTGATTTTTTTAAGGAATAAATGCAATATTGTGGACCACAACCATTTCTGTTAACTACAAAAAGTAAGCTTCAGACTTTGCTTCTTGCTCGCACTGCAAAAGTACACAACTTACTTTCTGTAGTAAGTACTGTTACAAAAGAATGAGATGTTAAAAGGTTTATATCAAAATCGAGAAATGTCAGTTTTTATGTAAAGCTAGATCTTGTTGTTCAGTGTGGTTCCTAACACATGTTCTCTTCTTGATATTTGTTTATATGGAAATAAATGGTAGTTCGCCATGGTGTTCGCTAATAATTAATGGGCTCCGCTGCATTAAACGTCCTCTCTTAACAAATAACTTATTTTTCTCGCGACATTACAGGATCAGTGGCTAAAGCTTAATGTGTTAGTTTTGTAGTTGGGTTCTACTAAAAAACTTGTGGTACATAGGCTGCAGGACATTTTGGAACCTATCTACAAAAGTAGAGATAAATATATGCCCCAGGTTTGAAATTATTGAGACTGCTCCAAGGTTAATATCTGCTCCAAGATTAATATCCTACGCGACAGTATTCATTTGCATTTTAGTTTTCATTTTCCATACAATAAGGAAAAACTATTATTGACAAACAAGATTGAGTCACTTGCGGACAAAGCTTCTTAGTTGAGCTAATAACCAATTCACTAAATACAGATCATTGGTGCTTGAGTCAAGTAAGCCAACAAGCCAAGAGACCGAAGCAATAGAGCAACCAATTGAAACCGCACCTGTGACTGATAGGTCCTTCTCGAAAATATTTATTCTTCTTTGGCATGCAGTTCTTTTTGTTCTTCTTTGCATCGAGGTCTTCTTTTATACTATTCCAAAATTTGTAATGTGTATGGAGAACAAACACATAGGACTTCAATTGATTAATTTATGATATTTTGCCAAGGATGAGCCTAGGTGACTTTCTTTTATGAACTGTTCTTTCACGAGTTTCAGTTACCGTAGATGCACATGTCTGTTTTTCCATGTCATGCTTTCAATGTTTTACAGTAATGACATATCCACATCAATGAAGATTGTGATAAATTAATTAATTACCACAGGATTTTCAGAAAAATCAATGGCTGAACAATAAGTTAAATATTAGCAATAAGTCAAATATTAGCATGGTTCGGTTCCATATGAGAGTGGATGTTCTTTTTTTTCTCAGGAAAAAGAACGTGGTAACTTTTGGTAATATCTTCACAATAAGGAGGCCAGGACTAGGTGCAATTTTTTTTGAGTAGGTGCATCGTCGTCTTCTGTTACAGTCGACCTTCTGCTTATATTTTCAAGCGCTTAACAGTTAATGACAGCTCCTATATACATGTGGTTGTTTGGAAATTTCCTAATTACCAAATAGGTATATATAACAATTAAATATATTTTTATGCATGACATGCCTATAAGATCAGAACATTGCTTCAAAGACATTAATCACTATGTAGTGCTTTATGCTCATCTGTCTGATTCTAAAATACTGCTATCTTCTATAATAGCTGCTACTAATAAATACGCAATATTCAGAACTACCGCTACCATCGTATCTATGTTTAAGGACGAAAAGGATATTCATTGACATGCCTCCCTAAATAGAGCAAATGGACTTCAGAGATGATGCATAGGCATATTTTTACTTGAATAAATTCTTCTCGCCTACAACCATGTTTTAGTGAACTCTCCATAGAACAAGATGTACATGTTATATTGCAAGGTTCCTTGATTTCTAAATTAACTACTACTTTGATTAATACTACGTACCATTTTTATGAATAGGACATACATACGGTGATAGCTGAATTATTTTTAGATTAAGATTTCTAATAAGTGCATAGTTGCTTTCTCTATGGAAAGAGCACTTGCTCACAGGAAAGGTTTCCATGAGCATTTGATTATTACCTAGCTGAGCTGAGAAGAGCTTGGTGAACTACGGAGATGAGCAACAATGCAGAAATATGCAGGGCTCCATGCTGTCCTTCGGCGTACGTTTGGCAGTGACAAGCTGGAGCATGTCCAATCCTCTATGGGGCAAGACAACACACAATACTATGGACGCCCCATGCATATAATGGCTTTAGATGTCAGGTGCTGAAGCAGACCCAAGGTATTTCTATATATATATATATATATATATATATATATATATATATATATATATATATATATATATATTATACTACTATTTAACAAGCAAACTACTTCTGTTATTATTTTTACCTTATTTTGAATTTTACTTGGACCTGCTGATCATAATAATATCAGTACATGGCTTCAGCAGCACCGCTTCACTATAATGGCTGCTAAATCCGTAAATCCCTATCTCGGTTCTACAGACAACCTTCATGTGCCTATCAGATACCATGGCTATGGAGATCACAAGACAAACAATCTACTGAAGAATACGTTTCGTTAGAAGAACAAGCACATTACATCGATGCGCCCGCAAAACGTTTTTGCAGTAACATATATGGTTCCTGCAAATTGATGCTTACAGATATCTCCAGCTCTATTGGACTTCATTTTTTATGAGGAAAGCCGGATTTACTATATTGTTTTGAAAGTGTGCGATCAGGATCTATTGCCCATCACGGGCTGAGTCAGTATCACCGTGAGAGGACTAGGAAACATGCACACATTTGGTTCCACCTTATGTTGTTTTTCCTCCTCTGTGTATGTATTCATGTACACATAAAAAATAACCCAGATGTACCATGTGCATAAACTACTATGTTATGGTATACTACCTCCGTTTCAGGGTTTAAGACGCACACGTTTTTAAAACAAAGTTTGATCGAAAGAATTAAACAACAAAATCTTGATTATATTGTACATAATTAGTATCGTTGGATTCGTATTGAAAAATACTTTACAGTGATACTAGTTTTATACCAAAACTTTTTACATATTTAGAGTCATTCTTGATCAAAGAAAACACACACAAAACGATGACGACTTAAACCCTAAACCGGAGGAAGTATATAAGATGTCTGTTTGATGTGACTAAATTTGTGTTGACATATGGACTACGATTGACAAAAGAATTCATCTCACGGGCGTGGCGTGTCGCCCCGCTGCCAGTACGCTATGTGAGTCCAGTTCGCCAATTCTCACAGGCCCAACCCAGCAACCAGCCCAAAGCCGTGCGAGTCCAACCTCATCTCTTCGTCAGTCGTCGGTTCGCCACCGCACTCAGACACCTCCGGCCTCCACCTCCAGTGGCGCCCATGGCCATCTCCACCCCTCTCGCCGTCCGCACCTCTCCCTCCCGCCTGCTCCCGCACAGGTGAAATGGCGCTCTCCACCTCCCTCTCTCTCCCGCTTTTCTAACCATCGACTGCTCGTTTTCACCTTATTCTTTGCCCGTTCTCCTTTGTTTAGGCGGAGTGGAATCAGTGCCTGCCCGGGCCTCCGAGGTGAGCTTCTTCCTTTACGTTTTTTCGGCATCTGTAGATGTAGAAATTTTGTTTATCTTCTTATACGGACTGGGTGGAGCAACCAAATATTAAGTTGTGTAGGCGAGCACTGTTTGGAATCGAATCATTTGATTTGATCCGGGTTCAGTAAGATGTCGTAGATCGTGATAATTGAATAAATTGACTGTGCATTGCACAAATTGAGAATGTTTTTCTTTGATTCAGTTGTATACACGGTGTAATCAGTTAGCTTTGTTGTTTAATAGTTATGCAGATAACTTTTGAGTTGTTTTTTGCTCTGGTTATTAGAAAAATTGGGATTACGTGAGAGCCGGTAGCCCTGGAAATGCTGAATTTATTCCCAACATCAACTGTTTGCGGTCATTTGGTCAAATACTATTCAGGCCTAAATTTGGGAAGGCATCAACAAGGGTGCGTAGTGAAAGAATGTGTAGCAAAAAAAAAGATATCAGCAGTAGTGCGTATTTCTTCAATTAGGTCTGATTTCGAAGTTGGTTTATGGCCCCGTTACAGGTTGAACTGAAATGTGTAAGATTGCATCTGCATTAAGTACATATTAGACACAACAGTAAATTAGCACGAATCAACATGGTTTGAAGAGGAAGCTCGTCTTTAGCGTGATGACTAATAACATTGTAATATGGATGTTGTGGCTCATTCTGAGGCTGGAATTGCAGTCTTTGCATCAAAGCAGTATACACCAATAAGTTAACTGACTTGAATCACCTAAGTTGTGAAAGCTGAGTTTATCTGGTTGATGCTGACCTTCGTTCGGGTAAACAGGATCTATCTTTCTTATTTATAGGAGTCGTGTTAGGAAAGGTTTCCTTTGAAGTTGGGGTACCATATAAGCAAAATGCTTCTTCAAGTAATAATAGTTTCCAAAGCCAAAACTGCTGCTCTCTATATCATCTCCTGCCACTCCTCTCGCACTTTTGTGACCGAAGCCATAAGAACGAACTTTATTTTGTGTAAATGTACATTCTTTCGCTCTATTGTTCTGTAGGGTCCTTTTTTCTTCTTCACGGTATTATTGTCAATGTATCATGTTGCTGTCTCACACAAATTGTACATATAGGACCGCAAGTTGCAACACCTGGTGTTTCTGCTCAGTTGGATCAGAGAATACGCTGCCTATCGTATCTGAGGTGATATATTCGAAGTTACGACGGTTGATATTTTCTATTTTCAGTTTAGGTTGTGTATAAGAAGCTTGACTATTTCTTTCTCCACTCAGTGTATTGAAGTGCACATAACACTGTAAATTATTATCTATAGGCAAAATACAATCGTGGCATCAGCGAATGAAAATCCACCTTTAATGCCTGCTATCATGACTCCTGGTGGCCCTCTTGATCTGGCAACGGTATTGTTGGGAAATCGTATAATCTTCATTGGTCAATATATTAACTCACAAGTGGCACAGCGTGTAATATCACAGCTTGTCACACTTTCTGCCATTGACGAAGAGGGTGATATTCTGGTTAGTGTACATTTTGTTGTTGTTGGAGGTTCAACATTTTGCTTCATAACTTATCATTTGTCTTAATGTGTGTAGCAGGCCCCTCAATTTGTTGCTTTATATGTTTTTTTTGCCTTACTCAAAATATTTTCTGCTTTATCAGATCTATCTTAACTGTCCTGGTGGAAGTCTTTATTCCATCTTAGCAATTTATGATTGCATGTCCTGGGTATGTCAGCTATAACCATTGTATTCCCCCTCCTACAATTCGTGCTACATTCTTCATATTTCTAATTGCATTATATATTTTTAGTCTTTGTTCATGCATCACAAAGAATTTTCCATAAGATTAAGATTTGTGTTGTTGGCACTAGAATCATTGCACATACAACACAGAACATTTTTGCGTCGTCTGTTTACAGACCTTAGCTAGTGAGTAGGAGCTTACATATAAACTGCAGCTTAGTTTTAGTATTAACATGAAATCATTATGTAATGCAAAAGCTACTCTTATATCCGTGGTATTGTTTACAAGAGTTGCATTCTTATATTGGTACATAGACCTGAGCATTCCCGTGCTGGGATGGCTCCAAGCAGGTTTGGTACAGTCTGCTGGCCACATGCCTCATTTCCTAAATCCGCTCTAGCGTCAAAAACTGTCTTTTGGGATGGCCAAGGCAAAAAAAATGCTTATGTCTTGCACATACATCACACATGGAGTTTCACCATTATTTAGCCTCCTATTCGGGGATATATTGGGATTTTACTTTGTTGCATCTGAGGCCCTTAGTGCAGTGTCATGGCATATATCATGGGAAAGTAAAAAGGACAGTTTATAGATGTTGAAAATTGATGAACTTTGATCTTATGCCCATAACAAGAAAAAGGAAGTGTTTTCGAAAGAGGTCCTCACGCTGTGCTTGGTCAATGTGTAGTGTTAGACATTCCTATTTCCTACAACATAGTCAAACGCTACATGTTACAATTGGCTTTCCACTGTAAATGTAAAATTGTAATGATTTGCCAGGATAGCCTCCTATAACTGGGTTTAGATGCTCCATGACACTGCATATAACACTATAATATCGCATAACATTTTGATGCTCTGTGCCAGTGCCTGAAACATATGTTTGTGGGTTAACATAAACAGATCAAACCGAAAGTTGGGACAGTGTGCTTTGGTGTTGTTGCTAGCCAAGCAGCGATCATTCTCGCTGGCGGTGAGAAGGGAATGCGCTATGCAATGCCTAATGCTAGAGTAATGATCCATCAACCTCAAGGTGGATCGGAGGTACGGCTGTAGCAAGATGGATTTAAATCTTGTGTGACCTAGTTGGACGGTTACCATATCATTGAAGCTTTGTTGCGATGCTAACGATGGGGTCACCTGCAGGGTAATACGGAGGAGGTTCGGCGACAGGTTGGGGAAACTGTCTATGCTCGAGATGTAAGCAACGGCCAACAAAGCCTAAACCTTATTTTGGCATGCAGATTTTCGAGAAAGTACTAGTGTTAATTTCAGCTTTGATTAAATGAAAGCTTGTGAGAAAACCTTGTGTGCTTGCAGAAAGTTGACAAGATGTTTGCTTCTTTCACGGGGCAACCCTTGGATATGGTGCAACAGTGGACGGAGAGGGATCGCTTCATGTCTTCCTCCGAGGTAACCTCTCCTTCATGTAGCACAAGAAAGCAGGCAGGCGGCCGTGTGAAACGATGAACTTACCTTGTGGTTTTACTTACCTAGGCCATGGACTTCGGACTAGTGGACGCATTGCTGGAAACAAGATGCTAAGCAAACCCCACTGCAAATTGGAGGAGCTCAAGTTAGGCTACGTAGAAGGTCGCTGGTTTGGCGGGGATGGCAAGAAGATGGGGATGTCATTTGGCTCTTTGAATTTCCTTGGGGCTGTGAGTGAGTCGTCGTCACACCACTGGGCTCCATGGTGCCGGGATATGCTTGCTCCGGTAATGTCAGCAAGGAAGGAGACTGTTTAGCATAGACGTAGACAATACTCGAGGAGGCTTTTTCGCCACGTTGTGACACAGGCAACCAGACAACATGTGCCTTGCAGTACAATTTATATGGAAGTGCCTAAATCTCAGGCGCATGAGAATTAGTTATGTCTAAGTCGCTGATGTCATTCTAATATTTGTGCTAATTCTCAACCTACTTGCAACTCATAAGATTTGTATTAGTTCTCAGTTACAACCTAATTGTAACTCATTAAATTCTCAGTTACACCCAAGTCGCAACTCATGTGTAGCACGAATCACGAGGTAAATCAAATGTTAAAGAGACGACTGAGACTTAAGAAGTTCTCAGGCGTCTGAGAACTAGCAAATCCGAATTTTTATATAGGAGTATGTATGTTGGAGTATGATGCTCTATTGATTCCTGAGCTGCTCCTCTATGCCACATGCCACATATGTTGAACGTTTTATTTGTGCTGTTTTGTACCATGTAATCCTATCACGGTTGTAACGTCTACTAGTCCTAGTCCTATGCCACTTTCTGGCATATCGGATCACGTATGCCTTGAGGAGGCTTTATACATGAACTTTGTAGTTTATTGATACATAATCCCACATATTTGTAACATAAAATGTTATATCCATATTTTATATTGATTTTGTGGATTTACAATGATCCTCTCTGTTTTGGTTATAACTCTAAAGGAGAGGAAAACTCTGTTTTGTGTATTTTTATCTTTGAGGGACCTAAATAAAGTCAAACGAAGCTAAAATTCTAATAAACTCAATATTTCACGAAGAGGGATGATCTGGAGTGCTTGGACCTCATGAGAGGGGATCGGAGACCCAAAAGAGACCAGGTGGTGTGGCCTGCCCCACTACACGCGCCACCTGACATCTTTTGGTCCTCGGTCATCCAATTCGCTTCAATCTTTCGCCCACCGACTTAGTTTGACCTAAAACACCTATATAAAGGGTTCCCCGAGGCATCCTCGAAGAGAGCGCCACAGAAACTCCAAAACACCAAAACAGAGACAGAACCAGCGAAGATTGAAGGGGGAAACTCTGCCGGAGGGACCTCTACCTTCTCCAACATCTCCAATATCATCACCATGATAAAGAGGGAGTAGTCCACCTCTGGACTATGGGTTTGTGGCAATATCTTGATCTATTTCTCTCTTAAGCTATCAGAGATCTAGTTCCATATGAGCCACCAACATGATTATGGTCATATATGTAATTTCTATGTGGTGGATCTTTATTCTATGATTTGATATATGAACTGGAACCTATTTATCTTTACTATTAAAAGCAAAGAGGTGGTGTCACATAGTGTCACACTTCAACATAATTACTAGAAAAATGCCACCCGGCAACAAAACACCCCTACTTTTCAGCTCATACTCCTTATCTCCTTTTCAGTCCAACTTATCCGCATTCACCTTGTTGCAGTCACGCCAACAACCCACGACTCACGCCCCACCCAATCCCAATCGTGTGATCCTTTCTTTACTCAACGGAAAAGCAACAATAAATATTCTATCCCGAGCATGAGGTGAGTTTCTCCTCGTATTCCCGTGATGTGATGCTACATGCCACTGTTGTCCCTACATCTCCGCGTCCATGCACTGCTGACACGTTCCCGCAGGTCGTCATTCCAGAGGCAGAGGTGGTAGTGCTCCAGCAACTCAGCGACAGGGGAGGACGACTGGACGAGGGCCGAAGTTGGTTGGATTTTCGGCTTTGAGGACGAACAACGCTGGTAGCGAGAGAACACCATCACATACACAGAGAGAGAGCAAAGGAGAGAGATGGTGAATTACTTGGAGGGGATTGAGGCTGCTGAAAATGCAGAGATTTGAGGGGTTACAAAGTGAAAGAAATTGTGTTTGAGGATTTTTTTTCGTTTGTCTAGCGTGCGATCTACGGTGCGATTTTGACGGTGATCAGGTTCTTATCCCCTATCTGATTTATTTATGTTGCTTTGTTCCTGGATTAATATTGAAAGGGCATGTATGCCCCATGTGTGGTTTTGGTAATTAATGACAATCTCTATGGACTAATGTGTAAATTGAGTTTCACTTGTAGGTTTGTCCATTGGCATCGCTTGGGCCATGTGTTGGTATCAAGGTTGGAAGATGAAGAAATTTTCAAGGGCTTTGTGCCCATTGGAATCATGAAGAAAGAAGGAGCTTGAAGGTCAATCAAGGCATGTTCAAAGAGTTGCATCAAGATGGATCAACCTCAAGTAAGGATGAAGAAGGACGAGCTCAAGATGCGCCATCTCTAGAAGATCTCATGCTTGAAGCTTGCCATCCTTGTGCTCATGGGATGATGAAGACAAGTTCAAAGAAGAGGTTTCCCCATGGAGTATGGGGGAGCATTTTGCAAGTCTTCATCAAGCAAGAGCGAGCAAGAGCAAACAAGAAAGGTGTTCCCACTATAGAAGAACAGGACGATCTACATCAAGTTCAAGTGGGACGCTCAAGGCAAAGGTATGTTGATAGGGCTTCTCTTTTGCCGGTCTCGTGTTGTTAGTTGGGAGACCGGGTTTAGGAAAGATAGCCGTACTATCAAGAGGAGCTCTCAAGCGGGTGTCTCGTTTGCATCGTTCGGAGAGAGCTCAAACCTTTGCATTCATATCATCATCTTTCTTGGTTATTATTTGGTTCTTGTCCATGAGAGGATCTAGAGCTTGTTGTCACCATCATAACAAGCTCTAGCTCATCATCTAAGGATTTCACTTGCATATCTTATTGCGGTTTTTGATCTTGCGAGTTTTCCGGCTCCACACCTTGGGGGATTGTATTCGTCGTTATCTTTCCAACAAAATTGGTTTCATCCCGTTTGGAGTTCAGATGCAAAAGTTATTGCGTTTCTGGTTTTCTGGTTTCTGGAAATTTCCCTGACTCGAAGTTCCGGCTTCCCATCGGAAGTTCCGCTAGGGCATCTTTGCCGCCGAAAGTTCCGGTGGAAGTTCCGGGTCTTCTTCCGCTCACGCTCAGTAACCTTCTGTTTTCAAGCGTTCTATTTGCCGAAACTTTGTCGGAACTTGCATCGGAAGTTCACCGGAACTTCCGGTCTGTTTTGACCGGAACTTCCGGTTGCGCTTCTGGAGCGGGCGTCAACGGTCAGGCTGGGCGAAACTTCCGCCCAGAGCCGGAAGTTCCGGCCATGATTCATTTTTTCAGTTTCTCGCTCCGTAGTTTTCGGCCGATGGCTGGGTGCCACCGAAACTTCCGGCCTCCCACCGGAAGTTCCGGCCAGGTGTCGCGAATGCCCATAACGGGCAGATCTGGGAGCCCTTTAAAAGGGGCTCCTCTTCCCCTTCGTGGGCACTAGCTTTTCTTCTTGGTTCTTGGCTTTCTCTCTCTCCTCCATTGTCAACCTTGAAGAAGCTTTCCCTCTCCATTTCCCCTCCTATGATTCTTGCATCTTTTTGAGGGATTTGAGAGAGGAGATCTAGATCTACAATCCCCCAAGTCAAATCCCTTATTTGTCAAGGAATCATTGGGATCTAGATCTTGGAGAGTTTTGTGTTCTCCTCTTGTGTTCTTCCTCCCTTATTCCCCCAATAGCTTTTGTAGCTTTGTTGGAATTTGGGAGAGAAGGACTTGCCCTTGCATTTGGTGCATAGGTTTGAGTTCTACTCTTGTGTTCTTCCTCCCTTATTCCCCCAATAGCTTTTGTAGCTTTGTTGGAATTTGGGGGAGAAGGACTTGCCCTTGCATTTGGTGCATAGGTTTGAGTTCTCCTCGGAGATTCGACGAATTCAAGCTTGTGAGCTTGTTTCTCTTGGGTTCCTTGGAACCCTAGACGGTTGTGTGGTTGGATTGTTGACCTTTTGTGGTCTTGTTGACCTTTTGTGGTCTTGTAGCCTTTTGTGGCGTTGTTGGCCTTTTGTGGCATTGTTGGATTTGTTGTTGGGAGCCTCCAATTGAGTTGTGGAGTTAGCCCCAATCTTGTACGGGTTCGGTGACCGCCCTCAAGCGTCCCATAGTGGAGCAAGTGCCCGCCTTTTGTGGTGCGCACTTGGGAGAATAGGGTGAGCCTTTTGTGGCGTCGGTGAGTTGCGTGCTTCCGCATCCGGAGTGAGGCCTTGTGTGACGTTGGGTGTGCATCGAGCCACCACACCCCGAGGTGAGCCATTTGTGGCGTTCGGAGAGCATTGCGCCATCGCACCTCTCCAACGGAGACGTAACTTCTTTGCAAGTGAACTTCGGGAAACAAATCTTCGTCTCCGCGTCCATCGGTTATCTCTCAACCGAACCCTTTACTTATGCACTTACATTGTGATAGCCATCGTGCTTGAAGTATTTATACCTTGTTATCACCTTGTTGCTTGTATTGCTTAGCATAGGTTGTTGGTGCACCTAGGTGACCTTAGTGGCTAGGTTTTGTGCTCAATAAATTAAACGTTAGTTTTATTCTGCATTTACTTGAGCCTAAACCGTAATAATTTTAAAAGCCTATTCACCCTTCCCCCTCTAGGCGACTTTCTTTGTACTTTTAAATATGACATGATGTTTTTCTAAAAAAACAAATGAGGTTTTCTTTATGTTTTCAAACAGAAGAAGAGACCGAGAGTCTTGCCAGGTTTGGCCGCTCATGGGATGCAGGACGCGGTTGTGGGCATGGAGGAGGGCTGAATATTTTCGAGCATGTCCGAGTCTTGCACCGGAGTCCACGCCAACGTGTTCTTCTTACATGAAGGCACTAGCGGCAGTGGCGGAGGCTGCACCTCTTTGGCGAGGCCGCGCTTGGGAATTTTGGGGATGCCGGTTGTGGTCACGCTGGCTCGAGGCTGGGTCTCAAGACTGGACGGACACGCCAGCCAAATAGTTTAACAACGAGGGTCCGCTCGCCGGTACTGGTCGGGACCAAGCGAGGCTTGAAGTCGTCGGACGTGGCCAGCCAAGTTCGCTTAACACCCAGGCTCTAAACGTCAGTCGTATTCACAATCAAGCAAGGCTCAGACTCGTCGAACGTGACTAGGCAATCCATTCAATACCGAGGGTCAGCTGGTCAGCACGACAATGGTGGTCTTGTTGGTCGCGGACGCGGGCATGGCTGGCCACCGGACGAGGGTGCGATTCTTCTGGCGACGATGGTGCAAGCGAAGAGAACAATAATGACAAAAGTGCATGGAATAACGGCGTCAGGGCTAGAGGGAACGACGGAACAAGGTACATGAACTATAGGTTTTAAGAACAGCTAGAGTACCGTACATGCGATTGTTAGAGTGGTTAATCTACGTGTGCAGCTTGAAAAAAGTTGCTTCCAAGTTTGTAAGATTCGGAACAAGCCAATGTCCCTACAATATATGCAAAATTCCCGAGAACCTATTAAGAGCAATTCTGGAAGTTATTTTGTCTCCTTACGTCCAAAAATCACATAGAATCTGTTAGAGTAAATTTTTAAAAATTTATTTTTCGTAGATGCCAATATAACATCCAATTTGTTGAGTAATTTCAGATTTTTTTCTTTGTACACGCCAAAATTATATTGAACCTGTCAGAGTAATTTTCAGTATTGCTTTTTGTGTACATGAGTACATGACAGAATTATGTTCAGTCTATTAGAGTGACATAAGTTCTTCTACAAGTACACGACGCCATGGTGATGTTGGTCGTTGAGCACTTAACGTGGCATGGCCTTTACACAAGCTTGGTGCCAAGGACGGAGGTATATCTATCAGAGATTTCCTTGAGACTGAGATGAGGCTTCATCCTTGCGTCTATTTGTTTATATACGCTTTCAAGAATCAAGATGTATGAAGAATTCTTTGCATCTCAGGTCTATGAATATCTCGCCATATCCTCCCCTTTTACTTGTTCATGTGGTTATCTTCTAGATGATTGGCTGTAAAACATACTATTATGGAAACAGAACTATACTACTTTTTGTGTGCATATTTCATTTCAGAAGTATTAGTACAATGGTGATTTGAGTACTATACTCTCGATAGCACCTTCAAAGTTTGATAACATAAAGTGGTTAAGTTTTAGAATATATCCTCCTATGTCTCACCAAAATAAAGAATAAGTATTTTCTCAACCACATGTATACAATATATTTTCATCTTATTTTGTAGCTGTTGTATGGGTATTTAGTTGAAGCCATGTGTTAATTGATTCAGCCAATTTTCATACATGGAGTGTTGTATGTTCCATCTATTTTATGCATATAAAGTGCTGCCCTAGGATCTATGATGATCCTAATGGATTTGATCATCCAATCAGATTTTGCTGGGTCATTCCATGGGAAGTATTTATTGTCTCATCAAAATGGTGAGTGAGTGGAAGCCAGAGAAATTGGTAAAATTTTGATTCTAAGGGAAGCTACTCGATTCAATTGGAGGGTATAGCGCCGACACATCATAGGTGAGAGTGGTATAGTTAAAGCTTATCGGTGGCTATAGAAGGAGGAAAATGTTATGTATCTATCTTCTTCGGAAACCCCTTTTGGCTCACGGGTGCATTTGCACCCATTGTGAGAAAACATATTTTTAAATATTGAATAATTCAAAATAAATCAACATATACATTCAAACATTTTATGTTTATTCATAAGTTTTTGGGATAAAAAAAACTTGTGAACGAACATAAACGTAGACATGTTTTTTTATTATTTTTTGATATTTTAAAATATGTTTTCTCACAATGAGTGCAAATGCACCCGTGAACCGAATAGCCACCTCCTATCTTCTCAAGAGCTGTGGCAACGCACGGGCATTCAGCTAGTGTGTAATATGTATTGATAGATGTATTTCACGTACCCCGTTCTTAATTACTTGTTTTGATCCAACCTGTATGCAAAAGCATGTGTGGGGGAAGTGTGTATTATATGGAGTAACTTGGTGGTAGTGATTGAATAGTAACAAGAAATTCAAGATGTACTATGATTTTTACCTTTCTTTTGTTACCTCACTAGGGATTAAGTGAATTCGTGTGCTATACTTATCTTGTGACAACTAGATAATCTTTTTTTGGTTAAGGTAGCATATTCGTTATTCAAACATCATGTCAAAGTATTTAAGGGCTATGCTTTATTAATTCTTAATTCTATATCGTTTTGAGTTTTCCCTTTTTAGAGGAGTATAAGAGAGATGTGTTGCACCATCTTTATGTTAGGACGTGATGCCCATATGAATGCTTATAAAACGCATATTGAAGTTTCACCAATATTATGTTGATGATGAATTATTTTATGTCCACTACAACTTAAAAAGGGAATAGACAAGTGAACCCATTAACCTCGCAACTTTTATCATAAGAAACAACTTTCCAACACCATTGCTATCATTTACATTTTCTGTAATTTAATATTTTGAAAATACAAAAATACTTTATTTACTTGCAAACATAAACAAAACACAAAAAAACTCTTTCATATCATTGAATTTATTTTACTTGCATATTTTATTCATTATTATTGTTATTTTATATCATTAATACAAAACCTTGTGCTTGACAATCACACGGTGGAGTTGTGGACACGAGGCAAAAACTTTGTTTCGTAGATTACTTGAAGAGGAGGACAAAAACATCTCTTGATCAGCTAATTCCCCGTGAGTTTGATATAAACCCTCGAGTCACCCTTGTGGGGGGAAAGAAACTTGCTACAACACTCCGCACTTGGAGTCCCAATGAGTTGGTACACACGGAGTTGTTTCTATCGTCTGTGCATGGTCTTCGTCACGCGGTTGGGTTCTTCCTCGCCAACTTAGAGTACCGCCAGCACGGCAATCTAGACGTCCAACATGACCACTCCAAACCGATGTTGGTTCCGCCGCCTCTTACACCTTCGTCCCTGCCCTTGCGTGCTCGATATTGGCAACACCGGTTCGTTCCTTCATCCTCGACGCGTCCCTAAGCTTGGCAACCTCGGATCGATGCCTCGTCTTCATCGGCCTTGACAACATCTTCTTTGGCATCGACACCTTCCTCTAAGACTGCCTCGACAATGTCGCCAACAAGTTCTTCTTGGTGTACTAGGTTATAGAAAAACCGGAGTATGCCTTCATCCCCGACGTGCGCCCGGTTCTGCCAAAACCTAGGTCGGACCTCATATCCAATGGCTCAGACTGTATCAATTTCGCCATCGACATCCTCGACGACTGCCTCAACGCGTCTCCATCATTTTACTTGCGCACTATGCGCTGGCGGCTTTATGTGCGGCTACCTCGACACCAGCACCCGACCACGACATCGACCAGGTCGACCTCTCGCACGGTTACCTCGACCAAGGTTGCAGCGCCCAATGCCATCGGCTACCTCGACATCGACAGAAAGGGCTACCACCTCGCTTGCGCTTGAGCACCTCATCAGCTTCCTCTAGAGTCTAAGCATTCGCGTCGAGACACATAGTCTATGATACTCCCGATGCAACTGCGGGGATGCCATACTTCAGTTTCTCTCTAGTGTGACCGTCCGCAATGTTCATGTTGTTCACGACCATACTTCAGTTTCTCTCTCTAGTACGTTCATGTTATTTACATATTAACATATTATTCACGAAGCTACCGCTACAACTAAAGGGAGTGTTGGTTTTTCTCTAGTCTAGCCATCCACGGTATTTTTATTCTTGTTGTTTACAATGCTACCACTATTACGGGCTACCACGACAATGGTTATATGACTGCAATTCCGAGGAGAGGCATATACACTAATTATTATTATGATAGTTAAGATAGAGTTATCCCGAGGAGAGTCATATACACTTGATGTTATGATAGTTTAGATAGAATTAAGATAGTTTAGATAGATTTAGGGCATACATAAAAAAGAGGTGTCTAAAAACTTGTGGACTTAATGTTGGAGCACGAAAGCCAAAAAAGTCATATTATAACCTCGGGTGTATACTAGACACACAAAAAAAGGAAAATAACTTTGACGAGAAGAAAATAATAATAACAATAAAACCTTCACAAAGCGAGGCAGTGGGGGCCTACCGACGTGTCAAAATTATTCCAGCAGTGGGGCCTACCGATGTGCTAACTCGCCTACCGATTCTACCTCCACCGCTTTTGCGGACTGTTAGAAGTAGAAGCGAGAGACACAAGCAAAATGATTCAACCGTTCTTTCCATTGATGATTCTGAGTATTTATACAAGGGGAAGAGACATGAGCGAAGAGTCATGTCTGTACGAGGGGGTGCTAGATATGTCGGTTGCCACTTGCAAACCGACTTAGAGGATTACATGGGAGGATTATCCTTTTAATTAATCTAATCTATTAATTAAATCCTAACACTCCCCCTAATCCTTCCATGTCCTTGCGATTGATCATCTTTAGAATCATCTCCAAAAACCCTGTGGGAAAAATACGAGGAGTAGTGTGTACGATATGTTGCTAAAACTCCTTTAAACCCAGTGGAAAAATAAGGAGAAAATGGTGCAACATATAATGGTTAGATATGCTGTTAAAACTCCTTCAAAACCAGTGGGAAAATAAGGAGAAAATGATACAACATACAATGATTATTGCCTCCATGTTAACTCCATATGAGAAAAACCTTGTAAAAGGGAAAACTCCATAGAGTTTAGAGGACAATATATATGTCGTGTATACTTTCCTAAAAACCCCAGTGGGGAAAAAGAAAGTATGACATACAATCTTGTATTGATATTACCTCATTAAAAACCTTGATGAGAACCTGGATAGTAAACTCATAAAGGAAAAAAGAGTGTAATATGATGCTTTGAATAGGAGTAGTCCAGAGTGATACTCCCCCTGATTCTTGCAAACCCTGAATCCTTCAAATACCAATTCCATGAAAACATTTCTAGAATGTTAAAGTTGGTAGAGACTTCGTGAATAGATCAGCGATGTTATTGTCACATGATTTGTCTCTCAAGACGTTTATTTCCTAAATCTTCTGGAGTTCATGGAGATAAAACAATTTAGAGGCAATATGCTTAGTGATATTGCTCTCTATGTATCCTATCGGCATCTATGCAACACAAGCAACATTATCTGTGTAGATAATGGTCGATGATTCAAGAGAACCAATACCACATGACTCATGTATGTGGTTTATCATTCTGTAAAGCTACATATGTCAATGTGGCTTTGTATTTCAGAATGATCGGTAGGTGTAGTCACCGAAGTCTATATCAAAGACATCAATTGAGTGACACTTCGACCATGTAGGTACACATTATGGAGATCATTCAAGTACCCAACATCAGTGTATTCTGATGATATTGGAGTTCAGATTTCTCTGAAATTACAAGAACATGTCAAATAATGTGTGGTGCCTTGGAGATATCGAAAGATATTCTTGATTCCCAACCAATTATGTTGGTGGGTCCAATGGCACCGGGATATGGAACTTCAAGTCCCAACATCCCTTCTACATCATCCCGTGGTTTGAGTGAATCTTTCTCTATGTCTAGAGATCGAATAACCGACATGGGAGATGGATATGACTTGTGCATTTTAGGTTTCTCCAATATTTATAATATAGGAAACTTGGTGTACCATAAAACTTGAGTGAGGTAGATCGACTTGTAGTATCAAGCATTGTTTGGGTTTAACCAAATCCTTCATCTCAAATTCCGTCTTTTATATGATCACGTGCTTCGTCATTGCAGGAGTAATCCTGTATGACAAACACGGACGGGTAATAATCATTGTAGGAGTAATCCTTGTGTATAAGGAACTCACTATGTCGGTTGTACCAGAATATATCGACAACAATAAGCCATGTAATGACTTATTGATTTTACACAATGCATGTTGCATTTACATTTCGATTCGGATAGAGATTCCATCGGGAACCATACATGTCCAAATCTAGTGATCCACATGAAATGTCATCACTACATCTATCAACTGCATAGATAGATGATTTTGCACTGCCAATGATATAATTATCGGAAAATTTTGAGGATTCCAATCATGTTTGGAGAGTAGGTCTCGGATCTCTGCGAAAACCCGACCTTATGCTACAAGCCTTGCGTTCTCACCACCTTGTTGTTCTCATTCCGTTTTTGGAAGAGAACGTATGGAATCCCATGCATAGGGAATTCATTTGGAAGAGCGAGGCTAATTCTTCTTGGATTGCATCCTTTGTTTGTTTCAGTCCGAGCGAGTGGTTTACACTCTTGCATGGCCATGGTCTTTGGATCTGAATCATTTGAAGGATGTTTGCAATCATCCAAGAGAATGTTTGTCGACAATTGTAGTCTTGGTTATATGATTCTCCATATCTAATATTGTTGGAGGAAATCTCATGCACCCATGATGACTCTTCATGATTTCAAAATACGCATGAGTCCGGGTGTTCCGATGTCCCAGCAAGTGTGTGCAAGCTGAAGCTGGGGTTGTGGAGGTTTTCCTTCCACTGGGTGTATACTACCCATAAGGTGTTTATCAACGCAAGGTTGACTTGCATTTACTGATTTAGAGGATATCTCCTCGATTTCCTTTGTTGCTTGCAGGAAGCTAGATTCTGGTTAGAGGCCATACTACTCCCCCTCTTCTCGGGTACGGAGAGTTGAGTGGTTTTTATTGGTACCTCCACTCTTTCGGGCGCATTTCTAGCCGGACTAAAGGATTTTGTAACACCTTTGAGATCAGTAAATGAATCTGGCAGGTTATTTGCAATATGTTGCAAATATGTGAATTTCGGACGTAGTCCAAATTCTTGAATACATGGATATAAGGTGGAACATAGAGTCCCAATTGATTTCCTGGCATTCTGTGTGGTACATGAAGTCTCCCCCTAATGCCTGGAAATAATCCATCATTTAATATAAGCAATCAACATACTGGAATATGAATGTCCCTAATGAGGGGTTCAAGGTACATGTTGCTCGACGGAGATCTGTACCCCACATAGATCTCAAGTATGTGGGCCCAATGATGTATGTTGTGATGGTGAGATCGTACGCGTGAAGCGCTTCCAAACTTACGCAGATGGGAAATGCTCGGAGGATTTCCACGTATCAATTACAGAGGAGGAGTACTGCGATATGCAGTTAGTCATTGAGCAGTGTGTAAAGCTGCATGACTCCAACGTCAAGTTGGTAATTGCAATTCATTAACAAAGGACTTGCAATGAGTTTGATCCTCTTATTCAGGGATTCAACCAAACCATTATGAGTGTGGATGTATTAGATATAGTGCTGAACTTCAATCCGCATGACCATGCAATATTCATCGAAGGCACATGAGGAAAATTCTGCAACATTTTTTTTGCGAATTTGTCAAATTCTACTTTCTCGATAATGGGCCTGTAACTTGATTACTTCCCTCATTATCATGGTAAATGCATGGTTCCATGTGGACAGAAAACACATGTATGAGCATCGTATAGATGCATAATTGAGAACCATGAAAAATACCTTAAAAGATCCACACAATGGTTGGGGAATAACAAATGTCTCCCTCGATGTGTTCAAGGAACTGAAGTGGTCCAACTTGTATTTTGTGGTGCATATGCCTCAAAATTAGCTTCCTCATGTTGCACAATGTAAACACAAAGTCTGATAACCGAGGGAATTTGGACTCATACAACTTGTGACAAATGGAATTGCTTTATATGCAACATGTGCTACGGATAGGATGTACATGTAGTACGTCATAAACAATAGAGAGGGTATTTTTTCAAATACTTGTTCCTCATCCATCGGACTGCCCCCGTAGAAATCTATATATCGAGTTGAAGGATTTTCGCTATGGAAATCTTTTCTCAAATATATAGATTATATACAATCTTATTTATATCAGAGTGCTGATATATACTGTGACAACAGTAGTTATGCTCTATTACAACATCACCGATGGACATGATTAAGTTGATCGCTAAGGAGATAGTGGGACTAGTCAAAGTCTCCAAACATGTCGTTTGAGACATACTCAACAATCATGTTCTCCGTGCTCATAGGGTCCTCAGACTGCTAGAGAGTCATGGTGTTTCTAGGTTCAAGAGGAACATCTTGCGAACAACCAGCTCCATTGGTGCCATCAGGATGAAGGTTGAAGTTAGCTTCAAACCTTTTTCCTTGAGGTACTTTGCGTTTCTGGGATTGCTGGTAGAGAATTGCCAGATGCTTTGGGGTCTTGCACTTGTTAGTAGGGTGCGTGTAGCATTCACACTTGTCACAAAGCCTAGTTTTGTCATACTTTGGCTTTGTGGTGCCTTTCCCGCGGGCCGAGTTTCGAGGCCTTTTGTTCCAGTTGCGTTTACGCTTATCCTTAAAGTTTGATTGGTTGTCGTTGAAGGCATCACCAAACTTTCTTCCGTTCGTGACATTCGTAAACTTCGGGCAAAGGTTGGGAACCAACCGAGCGCTGAGAGCCATTCTTAGCAAGAAGATCATCATGCTTTTTAGCCTAAAGTAGGATATGAATAAGGTCTGAATAGACCTGGTAGTCACGAGTGCGGTATTACTGCTGGAGGAAACTTTCAGACGGGAGCATAGTGGATAGAGATTTTCTATCTTTTCTGCATCTGTAGGTTTCTTCTCGCAAAAGCGCAGCTTAGAACTTATCTTATGAACCTCATGATTGTAATCCCCGACGGACTTGAAGTTCTGGAATCGAAGATGAGTCCAATCATGAAGTGCTTAGGCAGGACAACTGCCTTCTGCTTTTCATACTCTTTTTGAGGGCCTGAAACAAAGTAAATGGGATTCCTCCACCAAATACTCGGACTTAAGATTCGGGTGGATATAGTGCCTTATAATATACAAGGCAGCATATTTCTGCTCTTCTCTCAGCGGTGTGACTCCAGCCGGAAGGGGGTCCTCCGGGTTCTGGATGGCACGCACTATCCCACGGGACGCAAGAGAGATCTTGATGTCCATGGCCCAGGTAGGGTGGTTGTGGCCATTGAGTTCGAGTACATCGAACTCTCTTCCAGCCATTAGTTACCTACTTGGGTAAACCAGAGGTTATTAATTTACGCTTTGGTAAACCACACACCATCATGGTTATGTTGTAACGAACTATGCAAAAATTAATGATAAGTTCAAGAAGTGGGCTTGAAAATCATTAGTGTGAACTTCAAATAGTTAAGTATGATACATTGTAGATAATCTCCAAAAGAATATTCGGAGTCCGTCTCGCAGCACTAGAGAGTATAATCTGATGAAATCAGTAGATACTCATACTTCTAATGCCTTATGTCATGACTTAATAAAATGTTTGGGAGAGCACATTGTTAAGCAATCATAATGTCAAATATGACAAAATGTAGGCTTTAAACAGTAGTGGTAATAATCTGTAGTGCAGTAGATCTATCCACTACCTTGTGTTCCCGAAACATCAATTTGAAGAAATCACTTTGAATTTTGCATACCAATTCGTGCTCGTATCGAGTCAAAATAACTCAATTAAGACGATGAATTGATCTATTTGCAAGAAATTGAAAATCTCAATTGCAATGGTGAATGTAATAAATCTCAACATGTGCACACACGAAAATATATTACAACACATATTTTTTGGAATACGGATAGTACTCGATAGATAAACAGTAAAAAAAATTATACTGAAATTTAACAGTCTAGAACTACTGTTAAACATATTAGATTATAAAACCTGAAAAGCAGAGGTCTTCGTATTTATTTGTTAGCGTACGGGCAGGCCAACATCCATGGCGGCCGGCCGCAGTCCTCCTCTCGGCGCCATGGCAGAAGTTCACTGGCCGACGGCGCTCCCGCCTCTCTTCTCGTCGAAGGATCCTCCAGGGAGACAGGTCCCTGGGGCGACGCCGTTGGAGGCGCCATTTTCGAGCCCGAGAGCGGCCAGTCTCCATGTGCCAGCTGCGCAGCGTCCACGGCTGCACGTCGACGGGCTGGGAAGCGGCAGACTTAAGGCCACGAGGTGGCGGCAAGCGTCGGAGCACGGTGAAGGCGGAGGTGCTGCGGGCGTTGGGGATGGCAAGCGCAGCGCGGCGGCTTCGACATCGCCGACCGTGCGTCGCGCCGCACGCCAGCGCCACGGCTGCTCGGTGGCGAGCTCTGTAGCGGGAGGCCGAGAGCCACGATGCGGCGACGCGCTTTCTGTGTGCGGTGAAGGCGGAAGGGTGGCGAGCCAGGGACGACAGGCGCGGCGGCGCTTCGTTGTTGACGGCTGAGGCGCGTGGGAATGTTGTCGAGCACGTCGACGGCGACCTCGACGACCGCGGGTTTGGAGAAGGCAAGGGTGCGACCTCATCTCCGTCGAGAGTTCTTCTCGTCGATAGTCTATGTGCTGATAACGTGTTAGAAGTAGAAGCGAGAGACACAAGCAAAATGATTCAACCGTTCTTTCCATTGATGATTCTGAGTATTAGGATCTGTTCTTTCCATTGATGATTCTGAGTATTTATAGAAGGGGAAGAGACATGAGCGAAACAAGGGGGTGCTAGTTGCAAACCGACATAGGATTATGTGGGAGGATTATCCTTTTAATTAATCTAATCTATTAATTAATCCTTTTAATTAATCTAATCTATTAATTAAATCCTAACACGGACGTCGAGTACCGATCGAGCAGTTCAATTTACATGTCAAACAAGCCCATGACCATGTGCTTTACCCGAGCCACAGTCCAGGTACGCCTATCCATTTTAGGTACTGTACAAAGTTCAGGAATATGGTGCAGAGGTTCGAATTCAAATTTTGTGCATTCAGCGACCTGTTTAGTGAAGGAACAATGCATGCAAAGCTGCGGCGAGAAAGGTAAACAGGACCATCAGGCTCCCAGCAAGTACAGCAACCAAGCGAATTGAACGAAGAAACTCATAGACAGGCCTCATCATTTCACCTTTACACAGGCAGAGGGTATTATACTGCTGCCGGCTCACCGCTCGCGCAACCCGCCCCGGCAGGCCTGCTTTCTTATTCACAACTCTGAACTTGAAACTGATCGAACATAAGAGACCAACACGTAACACCACACGACGCGCGTGGACACACGGCCACGCTCGACTCACTCTCGCCTGCAGGCACACGACACACGACAGAGACGACATGCACCTAGACACGTACTACTACGGAACTCCACCGCCACCACGCGCAGGTCGCGCGTGACAGACGACGACACGTCGATCTACTAGGAGCTTACGACGACGCCCTGGTGGTGCCTCCTCCGGCGGTGGTGGCGGCGCCCCCGCCGGCGCCGGCCTCCTGCGCGCGGCTCTGGATCGCCTGCCCCGCCTGCTGCGTCTTGTGGCCCGCGGCGGCCGCGGCCTCGGCCATCCTCCGCCGCGCCTGCTCCACGTAGTCGGGGGTCTTCTGGAACGCCTGCCGCGCCGTGTTCGCCAGCACGGTCAGCGACGAGAGGCCGCCGAGCCCGAGAGCGCCCGAGGTGAGGAACCCCGTCACGGCCATCCCGATGGTGAGCGCGGCCGGGACCAGGACCGGGCTGAAGAGCAGGAAGACGGGGGTGGCGAGGGCGAGCCCCACCACGGTGCCCGCCAGCAGCAGCCCCGACAGCACCAGCAGGAACCCGCCCAGCGGGAACAGCGTCGCCACCGTCAGCGCCTGCGACGCCGACGGGCCCTTGTCCGGCAGCATCCCCTTCACCTGCTCCGTCATCGGGCGCCCCGCGCCGCCGTACTGCCCGTAGCCACCGTAGCTCCCGCGGTCCGCCATTGCTCTCCTGCTGCTACGCCTTCCCTCCTCGCTCGCTGCGCGGGTCACACGAAGCTCGATCGAATTTTCCAGTGGGGTGTAAGAATGGTAGGGGACTGTGAAGTGAGGTGGGGAGGAGAGTCGAGGGTGACATATATAGGTGGAAGAAGCGGTGACACGTAGGGCGGAGGAGGGGGTACGTGGTGGCGCCGAGGCTTGCATGGGTTACACCAGGCGAGTAGGCTGACACGGCGCGGCGCTGGAGGCAGCCGCTGTCGAGGCTGAGCCTAGGATGCGCGCGGCGTATGCATGCGTGCGTGACAGCTCAGATATGGCTCGTCACACGGTGACAACAAACAGATTACTCCCGGTGGTGTGTTTGCTTCTCGGCCGCTCTGCGCGGCTTTAATTAGTTTTCAGAGCGCGATTATATCTCAGTCACAAATACAGTAGTTATTTTGCAGTCGAATATCTCATGAAAACAACACAAGATAACTAGCAAAATTCTGAAAAATTCATATCAATTAATATGGATCGGAGAAAGTAATAAAATTTTATTTGGTGGGACGAAAGTCTATTTCAAATAATAAATCTTGTTCATATTATACATCGTTGAGAAACACTTTCTAAAAATATAAATTATTTATGAAATAGTGCTAGTACACTTGAACTAAATTAGTTCTTGATCAAAACAAATCTTAAACGACATGCCTTACTCGTGAAAACAAAGAGTTTACATAGATGATAGACGATTCAAACTGGGCGAGCTCTCATCCCCTTCCCCTACCCCTTCTCTCTCCTCAACCACTTTTCTTGAGAGCTTCTCTACACCCCAGCTCATATCACCCTCTTATCCGATGGCCTAGCCGTCCTGATGTCTTGTAATTTGATCTCTCGGCTTCTTTTAATTCTAAGCCATATGAGGCTTTATTAATTTATTAAAATCAGGCATTCTCATTTTTTATCTATAAAAATTGGTGTGCCTTTTAACACCGCGAGAAGTTATGAGACGGTTAGACACGAATATCATTTCGGTTGTATTGCACCGCCTGTACACAATTCAATATTTTTCCGACGTAACGACCCTCGTATTTTCTAGATTGGTAGGACATGAACTTATGCTCACAAATTTCTGCCTGCTTAAGTATCAATAAACATAACTTCCATAGGTTGACATAACTATGGAATTTTGAGCCAACAAGATCTCGCGAGTAAACAATGAGTAATACTCTCTCCTTCATAAAATAGGATGCATATAGTTTTTGGTCAAAAAACAAAGTTTCTACAATTTAATCAACTACATAGAAAAATTATGAACATTTATAATCTCAAATCTATTTTGGTAGAACCATCATGAAATATCTTTTCATAGTGTACATTTAGTATTGCAGATATTCATATTTTTTCTGTATAGTTGATCAAATTTAAAAAGTTTGAGTTTGAACAAAACCTATATACATCCCATTGTGGAAAGGAGTGAGTCATAGACCTAATGTGTGTGACTTATAAGAATGGGATGATTTTTTAATTGCCTCTATAAATTAGCCTAGTTCCGTAGCCATCACAAATAAACTCACTGCGGATAAGTCGCTCAAAGTATGTATTGGCTCTAGATTTTCCCTCTAATATAAGAAGATGGGTTTGAGAAAAGGGGATGTTGTTAGTTCCAGAGTTCTAAACGGCCACGAGGGTGAAGCAAGTTCTGTACAATTAATTCAACCAATAAGGAAACACATCTATTAATTTGGTTATGCCAAAATACTCTCCATTATTGACCATGGTCTGCAGATCATTTCGTAAGCTGACCAATCTTGGTCAGCCCAAAAGGAAAAACAGTAGTATGCAATGGTATAGCATGAAAGATCATGGAAGCAGAAAGCCAAGAACTTGCATGATATAAGTGACAACTGTTAACATCATAATTTTTTTATACATAAATCTTTATTTACTAACAATACACTAGAAGAATCTCTGAAGAGCTACTTGATTTTGTTAGACTAATAACTAACAGGGTTTAGGTTTTGATTTTTTTTAGAGTGATGAGGAAAAGATACAAAGAGAAAAGGCATATGATTTTAACAATAATATCATGTACAACCACACTTCATCAGAACAATTTTTGAGCATATAACCACAGCAGCTCCAGTGCTCCACAGAGGGATTTTCCAAAAGTTACAGGTCTCTTGAACAGTTGGCCTGCACAGGAGAACAATAAAGCTGAGTTAGCATTGCACATCTGTCAAGTATGAGCATAGAAAATTCTTGCAGAAAACAATGTTCTCACCAGAAGTTAAGAAAGCTCCTCGGGGCAGCTAAGAATCACTGGTACTTTCTTTTGCCAAGTGTCAGACTCAAGATGTGCTACTGGCAAAGTAGTCCCGGATGGTTTTCCTTTTCAGCGAAGGCGGTGGACTTAGGACTGAAGCGGGACTGTTCGTTTGAGCTCCAGGGCTATTCCTGGTCTCCAAGGCCTCCTCCTGGAACAAAGAAAAGGCTCGCTTTTTCGCAGACTCGGGTGTGCCAAACTCCAGTACTCTAGGCCGGAGGGGGGAGTGTGAACTGGTTGGCAGTTCACTGCCTGCACTGTTGCAGGCTGCTACATCTCTTGAAGTAGTCGCTTGCTCATGGCTAGCCGATCTTGGGCATTCAATTCTTGGGGCGGTTACCCTCTTACGGATGACTGTCGGGGAGCTTATGTTGGTGCAGTCTATTTTCTTGGTAGTCCATACCCGAACCTGATGCACAGAACATGTCAGCAGCAGTTAAAAATTTCTAACTGAACTCTTTTGTTGTAGTGTTTGACATGGCAACACTAAGATGAAACTTGTAGAGTTTTGATGACTTACAGTGGTGTCATCAGATGATGATACTATCTTTCCGACCTCTAAAGCACACCTGCAAATGTGGAATTTGCATTGCAACATGAGCATCAGATTGACAGCAAGTTATGCAGAAAGAATTAGTCATTGTTCATAGATCATACCAGTCAACTGAAGTAGCTTCACCCTCATGGCCTTTTAGAACTATAGGGCCACTTTCAGGTTGATCCACCTGCATAAGTGAAAAGGTATTAGCACAAAAGTAGTGTATGAAATGCAAAAGGAAAAGGTTAACACGAAGGCAACAAATACCTGCCACAAGTATATGTTGCCATCACTCGAACCGCCTAGAATATGAGTCCCATCTGGACTAATGGCAGACTGCATTCAACACCAAAGCAGGTGTTAAATAAAAAATAGATCAAAGAATCTAAGAATATGCAGCTAGAAGAGAAATGGTTAAACCAGTGGGTTACTCACCTTGACAAAGAAAGACTCAATTTTGCTGCCAGTGTAAGACTTTATTGGACCCTTGTCCATATGGAGAGCACTATACAGATAGATCCTGCAAGTGGAAAGCTTATGAAATCAGAAACAGTCTTTGCCAAAGACATCAATTTTTTGCAGTTCTGCAGTGTGGTCAAATATTATTCTTACCTGTTATCCATGCATGAAGCAGCAATGTACGCACCATATGAGTCTTGAGATAAGCAAGAGATTCCATGTTTCACCCCCTCCTTCTGAAACAAAGGTTCAGTCAGACTTGAAACAGAATTACAAACACATTCTGTTGCAATTGCTAGCTGCTTACCAAAGGTTGTGCTGTTGATTGGGAGGCTTTGTTGGAGACAGGCACTTTAAGGTTCCGTGTATCCCAGAATTTCACGACACTGGAAGATATTTGTTGTAAGTACAAGATGCATACTTTTGAAGGTACCACTGGTATACATAATTACACGTATACACGACTAGGTAGTAAATGCAACATAAAATGGATGGGCCAATGTCTTACTTGTCTGCAGCACCAGAAGTAGCAATGGAGATATCATCTTTCAGATAAAGAACTGATGTGATGCTCGTCGAAGCTCCCTAAAGATGACCAATATTAGCTAAGTTTGTGTACAATCATCCCCAGGAAGAAAACACTCCTTGGTAGATTCAATACCTTTGCTCTAGACCTTGTCCGACTCTTTCGCACGGGACTGTGTGCTTCTTTGACAACAGCAGAGGACCTAACATGTGACACGTGCTGAATTCAGTGGAAGAAAGTATATTGCTACAGAAATTTGCTGACTGCCTTGAAGAGAAAGCATTTAGATTGCAGTAGTCATAAGTAAACATACGTGAGGCATGCTTCACCGTGCCCATTTGGAGTTTTGGGGTCACATCTCAGATCCCAAAGAGCAAAAGAACCATCCCTTGAACCAGAAACAATAAGCTCTGCACAGGAAATTAACTACATGAATTCAGGTTTCAAACAAACTGCTGCACACATGATTTAGAAATGAGCTGACAAAATCAGGCTATAGAACACTAACCAGGATTCGAAGAATGACATGACAGCGACTTCACACTTCCGGTGTGCCCTGACAGCACACCCAGGCATTTCTTATTTTCTATGCTCCATATTTTTACCTGATACAATCAATCAATCCCAGTGAGATCATGCAAAGATCAGTGGGTATTACAATGAAGTCAAGAAATTGGGCTGCATTACTCACAGTTTGGTCGCCTGATGCCGTCAGAAGTTGGGATCCATCCTAAATAAAAGACACAGATAGACTGGTGTGAGATTGCTGAAGAGACAGATATACTGATGAGAAACAGAGAAAACATGTGTGGCACATTGCAAGTAAATGTGGTTACCTTGATCCAGCACACATCAAAGATTGCATTGTTGTGAGCAACCCAATCGGACAGCCTCGTTTCAGCTACAAAAATTTCAAGATTCAGATCGGGAGAAGTGGCAGCTATCTAATTTGATCCTAAAATCTCAATCAGAAGCGGATGTACTACGTCAGGGAGATGGGGTCCAGGCTAACCTGACTTCTCTAGGGACGAGGATCTGGACGGGAGGCGCCGCCGGGTGTCGTAGAGACTAACATACCCGTCCTCGTCGGCGACGGCCAGGAGACGAGAGACTTGCGCCGCCTGGGGAAAGGAGGGGAGAGGTTAACGCGCGATCGGTCGCCCCAAATTTAACCCTTGGCGCAAAAAAACTTGAGAAATGGGGGGTTCGGGGTCCGTGGGACGGCAGGCTCACCTTGCAGAAGGAGACGGCGAAAGGGATGGCGGAGTCGCCGGAGTGCTCGACGGAGATGACCCCGCTGCCGCGGCCGCCGGGGTCGGAGGAGAGGTCGGAGAGGTAGTGGAGCCGCGCAGCGGAGGCGCGGGAGGAGGAGCCCCTGCCGCCGCTAAGCTCCCGGGCCCGGAGGCCGCCGAAGAAGGAATGGGAGGACGGCGGCCGCATCGCCATCGGAGGAGTGGGTGTGGCGAGAGGCGCGAATTGAGCTGGTGGGGAATGGGGGGAAGACCGGGAGATGGGTTGGCGGGTGAGGCGAGGTTTTGTGGTGAGCAGATTTGCTCCGCGCGCGGTGAGGCGCCGGCGGGAAGAGTTTTTTCGTAGTGGCGCCGCGGGAAAAAGGACGAAGCCGCGAAAGCTGATGGCGGCGCGGCGCTGGGCTCTCTGCTGGTTCGGGGGATCCCGCGGCTGGGATTTGGCGCGTGGAGCTCCTCTCTCGCTGGTATGTGGGCCAAGCAGGCGCTTTCGGGCACTGGATCTTCCCGGGCACGACCAAAGTTGGGCCGCGTCTGGGATGGGTTGACCTTGACTCGTGGACCCTTAAAATGAGAAAGAGAGGGGACACGATCGACCGGTACCGATCCAGTAAAAAAATCGATCATCACTCAAAAAAAATCGGTGAAAACTGAAAACCCTAAAAAAGATGGATCGAGTTGCTTAGAAAGGATCTCATACAATAAGAAAAAATTATAATTCAATCTTTCTAAATAAAAACAACCCGAAGACCAATGTCATTAGAAAAGACATGGCTAGGTTTATTAAAACCCTTCCACTAAAAAATCTATCGAAGCCCTAAAAGAGATTGATCGAATTGCTTAGAAAAGACTCCATACAAAAAAATTACAATTCAAGCTTTCCAAACAGAAACTAGCTGAAGCCCAATGTCGTCATAGCCGGGTAGCGAGGGAGCTAGAGGAATATTTATGAGCGGCCAGCACAAGGGAAATGATACATTTTTTTTGCTAAAAATAAACTATGAGTTTATAGTTAATGCAAGCCATGGCTGGTTTTTACCCCTATGTAGCTTCACCAGTGAGCCGCGGACGAACCACCTAGGGTGATGACTTCGACGCAACATCTCTACCGACTTGACACTGGTAGGGACCGTCACATATGCTTGACTGATGTTGGACTGCCTCCCTTTTGATCTTCAAAATAAAAGGAATGCAATCTGGTAACGAAATCATATCAACTAGAGTATAAGCCATATTTGAATTAAAAAATCTCAATGTGTAAAGTGATAAGGGTTTATTTTGGTTTACAACGACCAACTAACTGATAGGAGAGTTCAGTATTACAATTTTATTTTTAGAATAATCGGATGGCTAAAACTAGAGAAGTTTTAAGAACCAAGGCAAAAACAACTTTATACGGGGTTGAGTTCTGTTGTTCCTATACGAAACGTCTTAAACGTCTTTCCCATCCTGTAGCTCCCTGTCTCCCGTCGACGCCGCCAGCGATTGGCCTCGCCTTTGTGGCCTTCGGGCCATGGAGAAGGGGCGGATCTCGGCATCCTTCGTTCGGAGGGCTCTGTTTTCTACTGCTAGGGTTCAATTTTGTTGGGGCGGCGCTTAGATAGTGGTGGTGGCGCCTCTTTGAATAAAGTCTCCCTGACTTCAGCCTGATATCGGCGACGACGTCAAGAAGTTTGTGGGAGTGGTGTGCTTCTAGAAGGCTTCTTCTGGCTATGGAGATCTCCGGATCGACAAGGAGCTCGAACGGTGGGTTTTTTCTTCCTCTTCGACTCCGTAAAGGATGTTGCCTTATAGATCCGTTCGGTGACTTCATGTCCGCAACCAATAATGTCACGCCCGCTCAGGGAAGAGCGACAACGACGATGCACCATTGACACAGTCTGGGAGTTGAAGACAAAGGACATCTCAAGGTTTTTGATGTAATTTTCGTTTTTCTCAAGGTGCTCTGTATGGTTCGTTTGGTTCTTTAAATACTAGGGGCCCTTTCGCAAAAAGAAAAAACAACTTTATATAGAGTAGTACTCCCTCTGTTTAGAAATATAATAGGTTTGTGAAAGAGATATATCTAGACACCTTTTAATGTATAGGTTCAAATGAATATAGACACTAAAATGTGTCTAGATACATTCCAACCCTCAAATCCCATCCCAACTTGTAAAAGTGAGGGATGGAGAGGGGAAAGGACCCCAACCCCTACTCCTCCACTGTGACGCGCGGGAGGGAATTTTCCCCAACCTCCGTCCTCCTGCCGCCGGCCGCCGCGTGCCATGGAGATGCCTCCCGCCTTCTCCCTCGCCCCGTCCCTAATCCCCGCCTCCGCGACGCCCGCATCGGCCCAGCAGCCGGCTGTCCCGAGCCGTGCGCAGCTGGTCGCGGTGGTCGCCGATACCCACATCTGCGGCACGTCGTCTCTCCACAACCCCGGCCGCCGCCTCCTCGCCTCCTGGCCGCCACCACCGCGCCCTCGGAAGACGGTGGCGCTGGGCGGCGGTCATGCCGCCGGGCCTTGGGAGGACCCCGGCCGTGAAGAAGACCACCTCCCGGAAGAAGACCGCGCCCGTGCCCCCAATCGCCGACCCTCCACCCGTCGTGCATGAGGTGCTCGACGGAATGCCTGCAACGACGACGTCGTTCATGGGGCTTCTCCAAGATGCGGAGGTGGACATCGGGGCTCCTCCTCTCGAACCCTTTGGGTTTGGTGATGACTTGGAGGAAGAGGAGGATAAAGGGGAAGATGAGGAGGAGATGACCGAGATAGAGGAGGAGGCATTCGCCGTCGTTGCCCGCCGCGCCGTGCGCTCGACAAACTATAGTGATGCCAAAGATATTCTCTTGGTTCGTGCTTGGGCTGCTGTGGGGATGGATGCATGCACCGGTACCGATCAAACCGGTAAACGCTATTGGCAACGCATAGAGGACACCTATTTCAAGATCAAGCCGAAGACCGGTGGGTACATCTCTCGTACATACCGGTCGCTTCAAGGCCGATGGAAGTTGATGAATCCCCAATGTGCTCGTTGGAGTGCGGCAATGGAACAAGTGATTGATGCACCGCCTAGTGGAAGCGTGGAGAGTGACTATGTGAGTACATATGTGTGTTTTCACATCTATTTTGATTTTTTATGCCATTGTTAGGTTCTTATGTGTGTTTATTGTGCTATTGGTGGGTTTGTAGGAGGGCATGGCCGCCATGAGGTACAAGGAGATGACCGCTTCCAAGGGCAAAGCATTCGCATTTAAGCATGCTTGGGACAAGCTTAAAACTTTTGACAAATGTAAGTTGAGGAATCAAGAGACCGCACCCAAGAAGGCGACAATTCTTAGGATGTATGATAGTGATGAGAAGGAAATGAACTTGTGCAAGCCCGATGGAACCAATAAGGCAAATCTAAGGATGAAGATGGAAGGAGAGGCGTCAAGCATGAGGGAGAAGATGGAGCATATGATGAAGTCAAGGGAGACATTGACAATGAAAACATTGGAGACAGAGCTTCTTATCACCGAGAAGAAGAAAGAGGTAAAGCTTGCACAAGTTGAAGCAAGGCGTGAATAATCCAAGCGCAGGGCCGAAGAAAGAGGGCGGAAGGCCGACTTGGAGGAGAGGATGATCAAGGTCAAAGAAGCAAAGGCATGGAAAGAACTCATAGTGGAAGAGAAGGAGCACATGATGATGTCCAAGAAGGACATGGATGAAGACCAATTGATGTGGTGGAAGGAGTACAAGGAGGACATTGCAGAGAAGAAGAGTATATTCCGTGGTGCGTCCCCTACTCTTTGAGGTGACACTCCGATGAGTGGTGGTGGCGATGGCGGTGTGGAGGACTCCACCACCGACATCTAGGTGGAAGTGGTCTAGGAGATGGCGCCGTGGTGCAACTTTTTGGTCATGGTGCCGATGAGAGGGGGAAGATGATGATTTTGTGATGTAAACTATTAAACCATGCATCACTGATTTTCATTTTCTAGTTTGTTTCAAGGTTGATTGTATTTTTCTAGTGATAATTGTGATATGTCAAATGACAGTTTTAAGGGTCAGGGTTGCGTCAAAGACTAGAACTCTCAAACCCAACCCTTATAACGGATCCCTGTTTTTTAACCCTTGAAAGTGTTAAAAAATATCAATTCTTAACCTTTATACATTTTAGGGTTTGAGGTACTCTATATAAAACATAAACAAAGGAAGTGCTAGCGGAGCCAGCATTCTCTCCCGCGCACACGGCACCCGCACGATTCTAGACGCACCCCTTCGTTGAGAGTCTCCCACCCGTCCACGGCTCTTCTCCTTCTCCCTGGCTGCCACCGCTGGGGAGGGAGGCCATGCCCTCCCTCGTAGTTGTAGGTCTCCTTGTAGTGGCCTTGTGCCTGTAGTTTGGAGCCCGGGGAAAGATCCATGCGACTGGATCTAGATCCAGATAGGGTTCACCCTCCTCCTCTTGCTGTGCTCTCCGGCCGGCCTCGGTGGCGAGGGGAGATCAGAGCAGTTGGAGGTGTCGTGGACCACCGTCTCCGTTAATAATCTTGTCGTGTTTGTCCCCTCCTTCTGGTGGTGTGGTGTTGCTCTGCAGGATGCTCTGGCCGGCCGTGGCGACGAGCGGAGCGACCCCTGCAGGACACCTTCTGCTCCTCTTCAAAGGGGGGATGAGTCGGCCTCTTCATCGGCTCACCGTGGTTTCCTCGGTGGGAAAATGGAGGACATGGCCTATGGGCCGAAGTCCCGTAGAACTGACGTTGGTGGCTTCGTTATCTTCATCTACTGCGACGACCTCTGCTGCTGCTGGAGCTCTAACCCCAACGAATCTCCTCCAGTTTGCAGCTTGGGTGGCTCGGGTGATTCACTGGCTTCATCGGTTTCGCCGGCCAGTTTCCGACGCCCCCCACTTCAACCTACGGCGGGAGGCCCCTTAGCCTTGCCTGTTAATGGCGAGTTCGCTGCTGGCGATGGTGGCAATAGCATCGCCGACGAGGTCGGAATTTGCACAAGGACTCGATGGCTGTTGCAGATTTTTTCTAGGGTCCTTTATGCAAATTGAAAGGACATGGTTGTATTTTGTTTTCTTTCAGGTCCTTTCTGCAGTACCGTAACAATTTTGTTTATATAATGCCATTTATGGACCTTCGGGTCCCTTCCGGTTCAAAGAAAAAAAAGGAAGTGCTAGCGAAGAAAATATCTGCAAGCAGATGTCGCGAACCGACCGAAACCCCGAACCCATCCACCGTTCACGCACTCTGCTGTCTGCTCAAGCGGACCAGCCCAGGCCGCCCGCCGTCGTATAAACCCAAACCCTAAAACCCATATCCCTCTCTCTCGTTTCCCCCCACCCCTTCCCCGAAGGACGACCGTGCTGCCGCCGCCGCCGCCATGCCGAAGCACTATCGCCCCGCGGTAATCCTCCCATCTCTCTCCCTTCCTTCCGAGGACTCCCACCCCCTTGTCGTCGCAGAGTCTCTTAGCTGTTGCTTCTGCTGTGCTCTAGGGCAAGAAGAAGGAGGGGAACGCCGCCAAGTACATCACCAGGACCAAGGCGGTCAGCTACCTGCAGATTTCTCTCGCGGTCTTCAGGTCCCTTTCCGATCCCCCTGCTTCTAATCACCGCTGATGATAAATCTGGCCAAATTTTCTGTAGCGTTGATGTTAACCAGCTGCGTGGAAATTTGTTAACTGATGCATTTGTCAGCTAAAATACACTTCATCATTCATCTAATTAGTGCAATTTTCGGTTGAGCCGAGAGAAACCTAGGACGTTTATTTGCAAAGTTACTGAGAAGAGCCGTGCTAACTTATCTATTCACGATTCTGCTGCAGGAAACTATGCATACTCAAGGGTGTATTTCCCCGGGAGCCGAAGAAGAAGGTGGAAGGGAACCACAAGACCTACTACCACATGAAGGACATAGCCTTCCTGCTTCACGACCCTCTGATTGAGAAGTTCAGGTACTCAGCGCTGCATAGAGCTTCCTGGCAAATTTTCCTCTGCATGCTTTTCTATCTGTTTATAATTGCACAATGCTCTGTAGCATGTGGGGATAACTTGGTGTTTCAGGATTTTATCTGCAATTGTATGTTCTGTTTTAAAGAGATGCCATTTACCCTGTGTTTGCTGATCCCATGTTCCAAGGTCACGGCGATAGTTGATAATGTTATTATTAGTGCCACTGGCAGAGTAATCGGATATGTTTGAATAGATATCTGGTGGCTGGGTGTATATGATCTGTTTCTATTACGCTTTCTAAATGAATTTTTGCTCGTAGCTCATGGTCTGTAAATGAGCTCTTACGTGTAAAGCTGTATTTTCTCTAGAGGGATAGAGGCCTTCAGAAAAACAAATTAACATCGGAATGAACTTATGGTCTCAGAGGACACTGTTCATTATCACATGAACTAAGTACAGTATGAGTATATTAGACCATGCTATATTGCTATTCCCGAGTTACTCTTTTGTGATACAAGGAGTAATGGCCTGTTGACAACTTATGACTTTCTAATGCTATTTCCTTCATGGTTGTTTTCAGGGAAATGAAGGTTCACAGAAAGAAAGTTAAAAAGGCTTTTGCTAAGAAAAACAAGGATCTTGCAGACAGATTATTGAATCGTCCACCATCGTACAAACTCGACAGGCTGATAATTGAAAGGTACCAAGTGTGTTTTAAGATGATTCTTTTGGCATTCAAGCAAACTTTGTTATCTCTATATAACATGGTCCATTTTTCTTCTTCTTATTGTTGTTGTGCAGATATCCAACTTTTATTGATGCCCTTAGAGACCTGGATGATTGCCTAACGATGGTGCATTTGTTTGCGGCGTTACCTGCTGTTGAAGGTGAACGCGTGCAAGTACAACGCATTCATAACTGCCGGAGGTATGTTCAGTTCTGGAATGACGAATTTCTCTCCCTCAGCCTGAGATGTATAACTCCCAAATGGGATTTAGGTTCCCACTCCATCCCGTCATCATGTCTTGGCCTTCCCCTCCTTTAGAGCCACTATAGAATTATTATTGGGGTTTGTGAGCAAGAAATTAAGGTTGCAGAGGTATATATTTACCAGCAGCTAGGAAATACTTCGAAGAAATCCCTGTAAATGTTATGGAATTTGGCATTTTCCTTCTTCAATGGCCTTTTTGTTCTTCATATATACAGCATTCCTCTAGCATTTTTTTTTAATTTGGAGGAATCTTTGTAAATTGTAGATTAAGCCATGAGTGGCAGGCATATATTTCACGAACTAATTCCCTGCGGAAGACATTTATATCTGTCAAGGGTATATACTACCAGGTAATTTTTGTGAAGTTGTCATCTGCACACCCTCTGCATTCTTATTCAATTCACTGTGGAGTGTCTACAGTCAATATTTATGGTTGGCATACATTTTGTAGGCTGAAGTTCAAGGGCAAAAGATCACCTGGCTAACTCCACATGCTCTTCAGCAAGTTTTGACTGATGATGTTGACTTCAACGTGATGCTCACCTTCTTGGAATTCTATGAGGTAAGCATGTGAATACTCTTTAGTTGTTTACCATTCCTGCTTTACAAGCACATATATAATCAATTGTTCTAAATGGAAAATAGCAGCAAATCCATTTAGAGTAAATTATACTCAGGTGGTGGCAGGCAGATATATGATTATCATGTATGTGCTGAAATGAGGGCGCCACCTGTCTGTCCCTTATACTCTCTCTGCGTGATTGTGGTGGTGGCAAAAGCTTGCAGCACTTCTGTTAGAAAAATCCTAATTACCAAATTCTGTCACGAAATTGCTATGTTTATTATTCTTATTTCCCTATTTTCCTGAAAACACCACATTTTTCGAAGTTATCTTGCTTTTTTTTAGTTATACATAATTTGCATTAGTTTTTGCTGTTTTTCTTACTATGTTTGTTAGACTGCTGACAGTGCTTTGTCTCTGTTCTCCAAACATTACTACAGTTACCTTTAAATGTTATTCATAAACCACAAGCTTCTACTCCCTCTGTCCTAAAAAGAATGTTGCAGATTTATATAAATTCGAGTGTATAAAGAATGTTGCAGATTTATATAAATTCATCCAAATTTAGACAAATTTGTGACATCCTTTTTAGGACGGAGGGAAGTTCTTTGTAACTAAGTCAAACAGAACGAGTTGCCTTTGGGTACATGTATGCACATTTCTTGAACTATTGCGAATCAAACCACTTCCTACAGTTTCCAAATGTTTGATGGTATCTATGTAGTGGTCCTCCCATTTTCCTGATTATGATATCTTGCCTGCAGACTCTTCTAGCGTTTACAAACTTCAAGCTTTACCATTCAATAAACGTAAACTACCCTCCTATTCTGGATCCTCGTCTTGAAGCTTTATCTGCTGGTAAGTGATGGTGCTTATATCCGCCACGCCAGCTAACATCCCTTTTTGTATGCTCTTACTCATTTATCTTGTTTTCCTTTGTTTTATGATTCAGTCTGGCATTTTTTTGTTTGACATTTCCTGTTATGTTTATACCAGAGCTCTATGCGCTGTCCCGATATATGTCTACTGGAAGGCTGCCAGGAAATCCAAACTCGGTTGGGTCAATTGAGGACAAAGAGACTGAAAATAACAAAGAGAGCTCAAAAACTGATGAATCTGAACTCAGATTGGCACAGCTTCAACATCAACTCCCAGCTAATGAACCTGGTGCACTAATGCATCTTGTAGAAGAATCAACTGCTGATGATACAGAGGATAGTCCTGCTAAAGACTGTAGGAGTTTATTCAGAAACTTGAAATTTTACTTAAGTCGTGAGGTAGGTAACCAGGATTAGGCATACTGCAGACTACCATTTTTCAACTATCAGCCTCGGCATTGATATTTATCTTCCCTTTTCTTATCTTCCTCTCCACAGGTGCCTAGGGAGTCCCTCTTATTTATTATTCCAGCATTCGGAGGAACTGTTTCCTGGGAAGGAGAAGGAGCTCCATTTGATGAAACAGATGAAGACATCACCCATCAGGTAGATTTTGCTCGCCCGTCATCTTTTACCAGCAGTATCCAAATTGGCCTAGATTTTCTTTACCCAACATAACCCACTGCTGCCACCACTTTAGTTTATTTGCTGGTTATGAAGTATCGATCGATATCACATGTGCTATTTTGCAGATTGTTGACAGGCCGACCCAGAGCCATGTTTTCCTCTCTAGGGAGTATGTGCAACCACAATGGATTTTCGATTGTGTAAATGCTCGCCTAATACTGTCATCAACAGATTATACTGTCGGAAGGTATATCTCACTATGCTAATACATACCTCTCAGATATACACATATTCCGGTTCCTGACGTGTGCGCTACTATATATAACGTTGGGAATCAGCTTATTTTGTGTTCAGTAATCTCTTCTCTCCAAACTAAGTTTAAGAAAAAGCCTTTGCTAAGTGAACACGATTCTGTCTGAGATGCATATGCAGAGATAATCCCCCCTCCCCTCTGCTGATTCTAAACAGCGTAGCTGTACTCATGCTACTCCATAGTAACGATGCTAACATCTATTTTTTGTTCATCTTAGGGTCCCTCCACCACATTTATCTCCTTTTGTGGACAATGATGAAGAGGGTTATGTTCCTGAGTATGCAGAGACCATTAAGAGGCTGCAAGATGCTGCTAAAAACAAGGTGTTGCCTCTGCCTGGTCTAGGTGATGAAGCTCAGGAGAATTCGATGGTAGATGCAAGATCAGAGTATAATGAAGTGGCAGAAAAGAAGAGGAAGGTGAGCTCTTTTCTCATTTCAGCATACAAGTCTTGTACAGTTGTACTGCCGTCTTAAGTGTTTTTGCAAAGCATACACTTTTGCTTATGTGTAATGCCTTTCCCTTGTCTCTTTCAAAGTTGGAGATGCTAGAGAAGCAATACCACGAGGAGTTGAAGTTGGAAATTGAGGGAAAAACTTTCTCTAATGTTTCAAATAAGAAGGCGGATATTCCAGATGATGTGGACGAGAATAAATCTGAGGAAGTCGATGCGAGTGATTCTACTAAACAAGCTGCGGACGATGCTGCTGAAATTTCGAAGTCTCTCATGTCCAACAAGAAGAGAGGCCTTCTTGAAGCAATGGAGGTACATGTCATTATATTATATATGCATCCATCCAAAAATGCATTAGTCACAGCTAATACTCCCTTTCTGTTTGGTATTTCTTTCACTTCTGCATCATTGTAGCCTTTGTTGGATAAGTATCTAAAATACTTGGCCATACTTCCAATACTTTATATACAATACTCTATGTTTCATTTTTTTTATACAAATTCTAATGCTACAAAACCATGATATCATGCTTAGGTGGATCTATTAGATCGCCTTTCTCTGTCCACAAAATCATGTTGGTCTTCTGAGACGTAACTAATCCGTTACTCTTTGCAATTGCAGATTGGCAAGGAAAGGAAAAAGAGCAAGGTCGCGCTCCTGAAGGATAGGAAAAAGAAGGCCGAATCCAGTGCTTCTGCTAAGAAACGTAGCTGATGCACGAAATTCATATTTGCGGCATGTTGAATCTCTGTTTTGATACGCTTTTACCAGTCCTGGTGTCGTACTGCATTTGTAGAAGTTGCTGTGAAGATAAGCGCATCTACATGTGTGATAAGTAGCCACTTTCTTGTCACTATGTTGTTCTGTATCGACTTAATGTACTGAGATGCTTGAATGGAAGTTTTTGATCTATTTTATGCTACCTTAATTGCTCACCTAGTTTGATTAGTAGAAAATGTCAAATATTCTAATCGTGCACAACCCGAAGCGAGATCAGGGTGTGCTCAGTGTCTATGCTTAACTTAATTCAAATTCTGATTTTGCATGCCCACAGATACGTTAGCGAGCTCTAGTAAACAGATTCATCCTCTGGACGTGTCTACTGCTGGTGCGTGTTAGATTGTACTCCCTCTGTTTCAAAATATTTTAGGTTTGTGAAGAAAATGAACCTAGACTTATTTTAGTGTGTAGATTCATTCCAAAATTGAGTGAACCTATATACTAAAACAAGTCTAGATACATTTGCTTTATAAATCTAAAACATCTTATATTTTGAAACGGAGGGAGTACTCGGAAATGTGTGCTAGTTGAAGTATTTGAGTTTAGTAAAAAGTTGTCCATGTGATTTTTGGCATCCCAATCTTGCTTGAACAATAGACTTTGCTCGGATGGTAGTCTTTAACCAAAAGAAGAGAAACTTGCAAGATGAAAATATTTCATTGCACTCTCGATTTTTTTTTTTTGCAAGGAGTACAATGCATTTTCTACTTCCTCCATCCAATATTATGGAGCGCATAATATGGTATATATGCAAGTAAAACTTTACAAAGTTTGACCAAGAATATACAAAATAGTATAAATGTGTATAATATAAAATGTATATATATATTATAAAAATATATTTCAAGACAATTCTAATAATATTAATTTAACATCGTAAAAGTTTATAATTGTATAAAACTAGTTGGTCTAACATTATATAGTTTAACTCTGATAAATCTAAATTGGAACGGAGGGAGTATGTTAGACAATTCAAATTTTAGCTGCCAAATGGTCTGTCCTCTGGATTGAGCAGAAGGGGATAACGGCGCTTCCACAACCATCGCATTCAAGCAGGTCCACCAGTCATCACCCCGCCTGATCGCCTCGTCTTGCCCCGTCTTTTCCGTCCATCAGCGGCCATGCCTAATCGCCAAGATGGCCATGGCCGACAAGAAAATTGCAATCAACCAAGCTAGATGGGAGGCAATCCGGGAGGACGACAACCACAGGGCCGCCATGAAGGAGAGAAGACTCGCACTAGAGGAGAGGAAGGCAATGATGGAGCTCGTCGCCGACGAAAATAGGACGATGATGATGGACCCGAGCACCATGGATGTCTTCACTAGAGAGTGGTGGGATATGTGGAGAGAGGAGATCAAGGCAAGAGCGTCTTCAGCGTGAGGCGGTGGTGCCGGTCTTGGTGCCGATGGTGGTGGTGACGGCAACATTTTCTTTGCATGAACTTCGTGATTCGGCGGTGGTGGTCTCTTTTTGTGTCAAATATGACAACTATTTGCGAAACCACGCAACTATGTGGATTGTTGTTATTTGAATGATGTATGCCAAATACCGAAGGTTTATCTAATTTCACAGTTTTACGGGTTCAGTTCGGACCACGGCACCGATCAGTGACCGTAAATCCAGCCCTTGAAAATGAATATTCATCTTTACGGTTCCGAGTACGGTTACTGATCCGTGCCACGGATTTTGAAACCATAAAAAACAAGTACGGAGGCCTGTATTTGGGGTTTACGGGTCGGCATTTTAAGGGCTCCGCTAGAGATGCTCTTAAGAAGAGGTAAGACACCAAAAATTCGATCACGACGTGATTTGTAGTCTGGTCTGCCGGGTGTGTCACCTAGACCATTGGCCTACAGCCCAGCTCTCAAATATTGCTTGAACAATAGACCCTGCTCGTGCTCGGATGGAAGTCTCAGACCAAAAAAACAAAGAAGTTGCAAGATGAAAATATTGCATTGCTACAATTACAGTTTATATGTTAGACAATTCAGCCTTTCAAAAAACTTTAAAGTAACATTTGAAAAAAATGTTACGTAAGACAATTCAGACTTCAGCTGCCATGGACCGTCCTCTGGATTGATTGAGCAGAGGGGGATAACGGCGCTTCCACAGCCATCGCATTCAAGCAGGTCCACCAGTCATCACCCCGCCTGATCGCCTCGCCTTGCCCCGTCTTTTCCCTCCATCAGCAGCCATGCCGTTCTCAGTCTCCCTACTGTCCCTGGACCCCACAGCCTACCTCTTCCCCGCCGCCGGCCGCGCCGCGGGGTCCTGGAAGACGCCGTCTCCGCGCCGGCGCCGAGTGGTGCTGAGGGCTGCTTCCGTCTCCGCCGTCGCGGAGGAGTCCTCTGCGGCCGCGGCCGCGCGAGGGCGGCTGGAGGCGCTGAGCCAGGTGGCCGGGGTGCTTGGCACGCAGTGGGGCGACGAGGGCAAGGGAAAGCTCGTCGACATCCTCGCGCAGCGCTTCGACGTCGTCGCCCGCTGCCAGGTCTCCGCCGCTCTCTCGCGTGCGCTCCTTGTTGTCCGGATAGTGTTCGATGAATTGGCCCCTTCTCCCGGGGAAGATAGTTCAAGTTCATCCCACCCACGCATCGAAATGATTCTTACCATGAGTTGTGGGTTCTTCCTTTGTCTGCAATGAAACCATTCCATCCCATCAAGCATTCGATTCATCGTTGTCTTGCCCCAGTTCTCTTGCATTGTGCAAAACCCTTCTCAGAAATCACTCAGAGAAGTACATGGCCCCCAAAAAACACCATCATCGCTCAATGCAGCATCCTGCTTTCTCGTCCGTTGGTGTATCATTAGTTCTTTCTGTTGCCCGTGTCAAACAATGCAAGCCCGTTTGATTATCTTAATGCTTTCAACAAATGTCAGCTGATTTTGCTTGCCTTTCTAGTCCTTGAATAAATTTTGCGTTCATTGGTTTAGGTTCATGTCCCCCTCTCTGGATAAGAAATAAATATGGGTAGTTGGATTATTCTAAGAATATATTTAGTATCTGTGGAAGGCATAAATTTAATGGATTTCCTTGAGCCAAAAGGGATTTCCGTAAATTTAGTGTGCTTCTCAACTATTCTATCTTGATGTAGTTATCTTGCTAACATAAATGGACCATACGATTTGTTAAGAAGTTGTAACCTCTTGCTGCTCTCTGTTTAAGCACTATCAATAGCAAAAGTTCCCAATCGAAGTTTCTTTCTCTTACAACGGTCTTGTTTCTGACACTGCAACTTGTTGAAGGTTAAAATATGATCATACGTCTTTCAAAAAGTTGGTTTTATACACCATATGGTTCAGTTAACTGAATGTGCCTTCTGCATGATAGTATGAAGTCAGTTGGCTTAATTTGGTTATAGTGCCTGGACTTACTTTGTGCTATAAGATTTGATTATGCATGTTTTACCTTTTTAACTTGTAGGATGTTTTACATTACTTCTTAGGGTGGAGCTAATGCTGGACATACCATATATAATTCTGAGGGGAAGAAGTTTTCACTGCATCTTGTTCCATCGGGGATCCTTAATGAGAACACACAGTGTGTTATTGGTAATGGAGCAGTAGTTCACCTTCCTGGGTTCTTTAAAGAAATTGATGGACTGGAGTCCAACGGAGTTTCCTGCGAAGGAAGGATTCTGGTATCAGATCGTGCCCATCTTTTGTTTGATTTTCATCAAGTTGTTGATGGACTTAGGGAGGTGGAGCTTGGAAACTCCTTCATAGGAACAACAAAGAGGGGCATTGGCCCATGCTATTCGAACAAAGTTATCAGGAATGGACTCAGGGTTAGCGATTTGCGACATATGGACACCTTTGGTGCTAAGCTCAATACCCTGCTGAAAGATGCAGCAATGCGCTTCAAAGGATTTGAATACAGCAGCAAGACCCTCAAAGAGGAGGTCGAGAAGTACGAAAAGTTTGCTGAACGTCTGGGACCTTATATTACCGATACTGTGCATTTCCTGAACGAGTCGATCTTGCAAAAGAAGAAAATATTGGTTGAAGGTGGTCAAGCTACCATGCTAGACATTGACTTCGGTACATATCCATTTGTTACTTCATCAAGTCCCTCAGCCGGTGGAATTTGTACTGGGCTTGGTATTGCTCCAAGAAGCCTCGGCGATCTCATTGGAGTGGTGGGCTCAATTATCTTTGAACTGCTTTAACATTCTGTATAATCCTTCCCTCCATAACCTGACACTTGTATGTGCAGGTAAAAGCTTATACAACCAGGGTTGGATCTGGACCATTCCCAACAGAGCTGTTGGGCAAGACTGGTGATCTGCTCCGTGCCTCTGGAATGGAATTTGGGACTACAACAGGTCGGCCTAGACGTTGTGGCTGGCTTGATATAGTTGCACTCAAATACTGCTGCCAAATCAATGGTTTCTCATCTCTAAATCTCACGAAGCTCGATGTGCTGACTGGAGTGAAGGAAATTAAGCTGGGCACCTCATACTGTACTGAAGGTGGTGAAACACTCGAATCGTTCCCAGCAGACCTTGATCTATTGGAGCAAACAAAGGTAAAGAAAAACTGTTTGTAATGTTCCTTCGAGTCGTATTTTATTGGTGCTGTGGTTTCGATGCGGTTCTTCGTTTGGCTTGACGACAACTCTTGTGGCCTCTGGTGGTGCAGGTCAAGTACGAGGTCCTGCCTGGGTGGGAAGAAGACATAGCGTCGGTTCGAGACTACAACGATCTCCCAGAAACTGCTCGTCTATATGTGGAGAGGATAGAGGAGCTGGTCGGTATTCCAGTTCATTACATCGGTGTTGGACCTGGACGTGATGCTCTCATATACAAATAGGGGGTTTTATGAAGCATGTCTTTTTTTTTCTATAAAGATCCTCATTTAGACAATGGTTTGGTTTAATTGCACCGTCTACTGCTCATCATACAGACATTTGCTGACTGGATCGTGTAAAAAATGAAATGGAACTGGATGACTGGAGGGTATAGGCAATTTCGACATCCTTTATGGGGCTAATGAAGTATAGCTCCATCGATGTTTTGTTTTGTTTTGTCCGGAGTAGCATTTGATTTGATTTAGCCTTTTGTTTCGCATTTGCCATGATACCTGACCCATAATCCCTTAGTTTCTATATGTGCACTGGATAGAACTCCAGCACCAAGCAAAAGGATCTTTGGTGGTGAAGTAGTCTAATTTTGAACACTGAACCTTATTCAGTGCCTGCTTGTAAGATGGGATCATATGAAACCTTGTAGGAAAGAGAACAACATCAAGTAACTCCCCAGATTTGCAGAGAGGTCTTCTGTAGCAGCAACGTCAGAGGGCAGCATGTTCAACATCACCGTGTTCACAGATCACACTTCACTCGATTGACTAGCACCAATGCCAGGATCTTCATTCACCTGTCTTTCAGTTGCCATCGAGTTGAGACTTCTAACTGAAATATTGCACTACTCGATCAGACAGTAACACTTTCTAGTCCCAGCTGAAATGTTGGCAAGCAGGATTACTTGGATTTCAGTATTCAGAAGAAAAAGCTAAGATGTTGGGAAGCAGGTTCAAAAATTCAGATTAGATTTGATTGGGATGCGCCTGCCCAGGCAGTAGAGCAACGCACTGGGCGACACGCAAGGGCCCCAGTGGCAAGCCACTGTGGTGGACCCTTCCCCACAAAAAATAAATTTAATATCGTTGTGGGCACATGGCCCACATATCAGATATTAAACTGATAAGAACAGATACTACACTTGATCTTAGCCAAAAGGCCGAGAAAGGTATGAGTTGCAGTCAAGGCCACCCCCTCCTTCTTATAGCACAGCAACGCCCCCGTCTCCTCTCTCGCTTGGCGAGGTGGGACTAAAAACGAGTCGCAGGAACGGGAGGCTGGCCAGGCGTGATCGATCCCCTCGCTTGGGCCGCCAAGTTAGAATCCTAGAGCGGGCCTTTCTCTGCTTCAGACCCAAGTGGTCCTCCGTTCCCTTCGGAGACATTGACGGCTCGTGCTTGCTAAAAAAAACCCGGCTCGTGCGGTTGTACTGGGTCCCGGTGTCAGTGGGGTGTATCTCCTATTTTACCAGCTGAACTGAACCGAAAATAATGGGGAAAATTTGCCACCGAGTGGAGCGTGTGAGAATTGAAATGTGATTGGATGCGAATCATATACTCCAAGTATTGATTGAGAGAAAAAGACAGAATCTGAAGCCTAAATGTCCACAGTTCGCTACAAAAAAAAACATAGAACACCAAATGCCAGGACCTTAGTTCGCTGGTCTTTCGTCCATGCACCATAGTCCATAGACTTCAATAAACTCGAGGGAGTAATATTCAACCGGACAACCACACTTACATGGCTACAGCTTAGATTTGAGCTAGCCGATACCACAAATGCAACACCACAACATAGAAAATTGTATACGAAAAGAAAAGCGTTCCATTCCGAAATAACAGTGCTCACATTCGAAACTATGTTGAATCTTAACAGGAATGTGCTAAAGAAAACATTACAATTACCCGTTAAACGACACTACAGACAACAAGTAAAATAGCCACAGAAGCCATGGAGGTTAAAAGAGAGAACACGGCAGTGAGGTATTTGGAAATTCAGTATCAGTCATATTCAAGTTCATCGGGTGTAATTGGCCTCTTCAGTGGTATGATGGACTTCTTGTCGACATCTTGAGATAACGCCTTTCTCATATCTAAGAACAAAACCAATAAAAGAAGTAAGCAATAGCATCACAGCAAAAAAAAATAAGAGTATAATAGTGACACAAGTATGGCACTCCAACCGCTTACCAAGGCCATCTTCTTCGCCTGAGTAGTAGCGAAGCACCCTCCGATAGACCACATAGCCAAGCTATTGGGACAAAGAGCATAATTAGATAAATTAACCCAGGATAGTTTTCATCTTGTATTAAAACATATAAATCATATGCTGCAAGCTTCACACAAGGTTTCTTGGTTTTATGTACGTACTAACTTTCTTTAGGGGAAATAGAAGAAACGAGTGTTTCCAAAAACTGGTTATTCGGTATTGACATATACATGACACAGCAGCAGTAAGCTAGTGAACATGAAGTTTGTAGAAGGTGTACCTTTTCATACATCCTTATAGCCGGCATATTAGATGCTCTTACAAAGAGATCCACAAAGTACGCCTTATCCCTGAACAGGAAAAACACCTTTTAGCGGGCTATGTAGTAATGGAGTGAGATAATTTCTAATAGAGGAATACGATACACCATGATAATACAAGTTATGGAGCCAAAAAATCATATCAAATGACACATTAGTAGAGTGAAAAAAGAACCGCAGTACAGCATAACGAGGGTGGATATGTATAATTCAGTCCTCCAATTATATGATTTAAGAGAGCTGATGGTGCCTACTAGAGGAAATATACCAAGGAGATGGATACTCTAGCTAATCCAACTAACCAAAAGTGTTGCAGAAGAGAATACCCTACCCCATTAGCACTCTACAAGTCCTACTAATAGGTGCTTCTGCTCATACTCTCTTGATACTTCTTACTGTTCGCTTGGTCAGGCAACTTGCCCCACAGGACAGAAAAAGACCTTTCAAACTTATAGTAAGTGTGTAGGTCTTTGAAATCTCCCACTGGTTTGGGATTGAATACTGCTCGCGAATTCAGATGAAAAAGTAACATCAGGAGAGCATCATATGAACTATCATAGTTGCTACCATCTCAACATACAACAGAAAACATGTGCCATGATCTTGTTATATTAGTTTATTGATGGATGGATAGTAAGTAAAAGTAGTATGGTTGCACAAGAACGTTAGTTTCAATCGGCAAGCTAAGCAATATGTTCATCACGTCTCGGATCTCGCTTGTATCTTTGGTACGACCTAACTTGAATCAAGCGAAACATGTGCTCTATCCTCTGGTTTGTATATTCTGATATTGGTTTGTTTCATTGGATGGTGCATATATCGTGAAAAGAAATCCTTTTATTTTGAAATCCCCTGTTTGACACTTCGTCAAAGCTTTTGACTATCCGGGTAGCCAACTTAGCAGAAATATCAATAGAGGTAAAGGAATCAGAAGCACTAATATGACCAATAATACTATATAATACATCTATAGATGAATTAGATGCTTAAATCCAAAATGCAAGGATAAAAGCTAAAGAAATAGGGTAGGAGCTGATACTTGTCCTTTGAAGGAATCAATTCCCTTCATTATCCTACTTGTGCTAAAATGGAGTAAAACTGCTAGAGTGGTCAAGTAATGAATTTCACGATTCCAGCAACTTGATTTGAAGCTCACCCGCAACTACAACTGGATTAACTGGAACTACATTTGAGCTCTGACCTGGACACATGAGACCCCCTTATTTCTTGGCTAGAAGAATGAAGATCTCCTTGCATTCATGATTGGAAAAGATTGGATTAGACAAGCAGTGTAAGGAGGGAAAGTGTGTCTGGATAAGAATGGAGATTGACGGGAAAATTTATGTACTTTCAGAGGTTTGAGGCAAAAAAAAAAAGATTTGGGTGGCTATGGATGATATGAGGTATCTAAAAATTAATTAACAATGATTTCACTGTGATGTGCATTGGTAGCTTCAAGACGAAGGAATTTTCCATATATAAGCCAAAATTTAAGTAATCTTAATTCTTCTGAACCAGGAAGCGTTCTAGTAATGAGGATGAAAGAAGAGTACGAAAAAGGAAGTCAAACACAGTAGTCTTTAACAAGGCTTTCCTTCATCAGCGTAACTATCTAAAGTAGAAGCTTTGGTATAAACAGGAATGTTCCATCTATAGTGACCATGCAATGGCGGATATTTCACTCACAAGGAAACTAAGGTACTTACATCTTATCACTGATTTCTTCCAGCAAATTCATGAGCGTCTTGGCTAACTTCTGTCTCCGAAATTCTGGGGCAACAGAGACTGCTGTAACATGTCCATGCCACGATTCACCTTGTCCTTCAACCTTGCCCATGACTGCACCACATAACAAACTCCATAAATATGATCCTAAACTACCAGAAAGTGGGCAGGGAGGAAATGAAACAAGCATGTCCATTAAAAGATTGCACTCAGCGTCACAAAAAATGTACAATCTCTTTAACACCAAGATGTTCAATCCCTTCCCATTCCATTCAAGTTCCAATCCATCAACTAGCTCTAGTTATAATGCCATTTGGCATATGCACTTCAAATCTCACACCGACCAACGGTGCCACTTTACACCCTGACAGGTACAGAACAAGGCCTACATGGACAACAGATTTCATACGCTATTTTACCTGATTCTACTCGGACCTCCACAAATCATTATTCGTTTGTACACAACTCACAAGCAGATAGACCATAAAACTACGCCCCTGCAAATTCCTACTGTTTCAACTCTCAAGAGCAAATCCCAGGGTTCACAATCTACAATTTCAGCTAATCTTGCAAACAAAGAAGCAGAACCAAAATAAAGTAGCAAGCGACCAAGGGTAGCAGACATACTGTATCCCATGACGCGTTCTCCGGGGTTGACGGCGGTGTGGAAGTAGTCGGGCCAGCGAGCCATGTACGTCATGTAGAAGGACATGTTGAACTGCGGCGAGCAAATCGATAGATCAGACAGGGGAAGAGGACGGCCGGCCGGACGGACGCCGCATGCCATTCTCGAATCATGAAGTAATAGCAAGAGAGCGACATGGATTTGGGGGATGGCTTACGGTCTCGGTGAGGTGGTCGAGGTTGACGGGGGCGAAGCGGAGTAGGTCGTCGCAGCAGAACCGGCGGATGGTCGTCATCGTCTCTAGCTCTCGCCTCCTCGGCTTCTGGCGGCGGCGCCGGAAAAGGAACCTCGTTGCAGGCGGGGCGGGGCGGGGCGAGGCAGCGCTCTATCCGGATTTCCGATTCTTTTTTTTTTTTTTAGGGTTGGAGGAACCGGAAGCTTCCTGCGGTGTACGGCCAGGATGGTTCGGAACTGGGGCGACGGTGTGTGGAGAAAAGGGGCTAGCGCTGATCTGAGCCGTCCCTTTCTAAGATCAGACGAGGCGATATTGACATTTCGTGGTAGCAAAATGCAAAATTTTATTCACTTTCTCTCGATCTATGTCCCGTAGGAGTACAAAGCAAGCGATTTATATTGGTTGAAAAATGATTATGAAATTTCGCATGGTCTTGTGTTTCACGATTTTGAATTGTGGGTTCTTAGAGCACCTCTATCTGAACCCTATCTTTTAGACGATAAAAAGCCTCAAAATATTTAAGTGGAACAAATTTGATCATCTAAAAAAACTTTAACCGTTCCTAGACGAACTCCTAAAGTTAGATGGTAAAAATTGTTTTTGAGATAATTGTTGCATTTGAGAATATAAATACATAATATAACATTCATAATTCATATAGATCGATACATAGTCATAAGAATAGATAAAATATTATCATGAATACCCGACAAATTGGGTTTTTCTAGTGATAAATTGTTGTCAAAGTCACATACAGACCACCTAGTGTTTAGTTCTGCATATTAGAGCGCATCAATAGCAAATGCCACCTATTCATAACCGATGATAATGATCTAGGTTCCCACACTTGTTTTTTTATTAAAGTTTTCATGAATTTTTCCCAAAATTGCTGTAGTAGTTGGTTGGCACCATTTTCTTTGAATAATGCGCTATCAACGAGTGTTTGGTGATGCCACACGAAGTGTTGGGGGGATGACCCCAGGTAGGGTCAAGATAGCTGAGAGAGGGGAGGAACCTTTCTTACCCTGGGCCGGGTCTTGAGCTGATTCGGCCGGGTTATGCAAGGATCGGCCGAATAAGACATGGTTTACCCTGAATCGAGCAGGTGATACCTTAATCGGCCGACATATGGGTTAGGTCGACCAGATGGGGTTGATTAGCTTAAATACAGATGAAGGTCGAGCCGAGTTACGCGAGGCAGGGCCGAGTTATAGGAAGCTTGCAGAAGAAGGAGGTGGTTTCCAAAGTCAAACCCTAGCTACTCTCTAGGTGAAATCTGCACAGATCCAACCACTAGAGACAAGGAGCAGGGGCGTCACGGAAGTGACAGTGGGCAGGGTCGTAGAGGAGCAGAGGGGCGTCACGGAAGTGACGTTGGGCAGGCCCGAGGCTCACATATGGTGGGCTCTGGGTCTTTGCCGTCGATAGGGGGGACACGGAAAGAGGTCCGCCGAGTTACCACCACGTCAGCCCTAAGCATAACCAAGGGATTCCTTTATAAGGAGAGACAGGGCATCCTGGAGAGGGGATCGATTCATTTTTACTCTGGAGGGCTCATATTATAACCTTCTTCCTCTTCTCTCTGATACAGCTCAAGGAGCACTTTTAGCTCAGGTGAAATAAAGATCTGTGTTCTAACTTGTTGTGTGTAGAAATCACTGTATCTTCCCTCTCCAGATCCCACTACCACCCATTGGCCCCCAACTTAAGACTACCCATGACATCTATCGTGCCACCACCACGACACGAAGTATAAATCATTGTATTTGTCCTCCGAACATTTTGATTCTCTATTAACCTTCTTCGCCGAGCTACAAAGATGAATGCACACGCTTATTCACTCAAAAACTATGTGCTTTCACAATAAAAGGGGTAAAATTCACCTAGTTCCGACGTTGGGGTGAGAAGTTGAGGACGTGACCCGCACCGGTGCGGGTGCAGGTGCCGGAGCTGGTACCGGAGCTCCGAAAACCTTTGTGTGATGACCGTACACACCACTACATGCTATAGTGTGCAAGTTGACGGAATAACACTCACGAAACATCATTCCATGAATATTACACATATCAAAGTAGTACAGCATAAATATCGCAGGTCCAAGGTATAACTATATTATTCATGTCATAGATTTTTATAAAAGATTCCCGAAACTTCTATGACACAATGAGCTCGCCAGGTAAGTTCCTATTCAAACCAAATCCAGAAGAAGCAAATGATAGTCTAGCCTAGCGCTAGATCTACCTCTAGACCTATCTCGATATCTAAAGGTTGTCTATTTGCTCTAGTAGCAACTTCTATTGGTATGGATTCTATTCGTGGGAATTGGATCTTGTCTATGTTCATCTTGATCTCCACTTTCACTAAGTTGAAGTACTGTCTCATTTAATTTTGTTGAACTAATGTCGGCTTTCTGTAGATGTCTCCGAAGTCTTATAGTACCATGTTTGCAGCCCCTCATTGACTTCAATACCTAAGTAACGGATGAGGAGGATATATTGAGTACGTGAATCAGACATCCTAGACGGGTTGGGTAGTCGAAAGTAAGGCGAAAAGGTAACTTTATTAAAATTGAGGATTTTGTGTATTGTGTGCTTAAGTTCAATCCGGCCATCACCCCTCACAATCTATACGGTGTGCCTGGTATTTCCGTGCAAGCCTAAAAGACCATTACATGAGTATAATACTGACTCCTTAGTATGAATTTAACTCTAAACCAGGTAACTACTGCCGGCTTCGTATTGGATCTGGTCTCCAATCATCCAGTTGGCTTCATGCGAAGCCCCTTTCATTTCATGTTGGTGTAGTCATCATGGTCTTCGATTTTCCTTGTCGGCAAAGTCATAGTCATAGGCGTAAGTCGGTCTTACCACTAGCTTCCAAAAGATTCTCCTTAGCAGGCTTCACGAATGCTTTATTTTAAACCGGTTCTTTCAATAGTTCATATGACTATCTTTAATACTCCGTATTTGGCTTTAGGCTGGATCTGGTAATCGGTAAAATGCGTCAGGTTACCTTTTTCTGGCTTCCAATATCTATAATTTCTATCTTCCTAAGACGGGTGCTAACAACTGGAAGCACGAATAATCCCGGTTTAAAAAATTCCCGTCCTGCATAAAGATCTAGTCCGCATTGTCTCAATTTCTGGCGCTTAACATTTTAGACTCTTTATATACGAAGTTTCAAGTTTGACCGACTAAGATTTCCTACAATATACTCATTTTGTTCAAAAATAACTGACTTGGATTTGTCTAGGTTTAAATGTAGACAAATTTAAGTCTAGACAATTTAGACAAATTTAAGTCAGATATTTCTGGACGGAGGGAGTAATTGAACTGTTTTCTATGAAATTGTAGACATGTCAACCAACATTTGTGGAAGTATATACTCCATAGTAATCATTGGATAAGCTTTAGTGGGCGAATCATGGCGTTGTCTTCATGATCTAGGATCTGCGAGTAATCGAACAGGAGTAAAACGTTAAGTAAAATAGTACTACTCAGAAGTTCCGAACCCTCAGACGATTTTTGAAAAATGATTTTTGAAATTTTGCATGATCTCGTGCTTCACGATTTTGAATTGTGGGTTCTTAGAGCACCTCCATCTGAAGTTCCGAACCCTCAAACGATAAAAAGCCTCGAAATATTTAAGTGGAACAAATTTGATCATCTAAAAAAACTTCAACCGTTCCTAGCCAAGCTCCTAAAGTTAGATGATAAAAATTGTTTTTGACATAATTGTTGCATTTGAGAATATAAATACATAATATAACATTCATAATTCATATAGATCGATACGTAGTCATAAGAATAGATAAAACATTATCATAAATACCCGACAAATTGGGTTTTTCTAGTGATAAATAGTTGTCAAAGTGTGGCATCCCGCAAAACCACTACTAGAAAATCGTGTTGATTTTGTGCATTGCATCATCATGACCGCATGCTCATGTCATCATGCCACATTGCATTTGAGCATCGTCATCATCTTGCATTTGCTTGCATAAAATTATTTTCGGAAAAACCTATTTGGTTTTCTAAACGCCCTGTCCTTAATTCAAAACCCAAAACCCGGTCTCCGGATTATTTTGTTTGTCTGCTATCGGTTTGCAAAAGCCCGGTTTTAATTAAACAAAATATTTAATTATTTTTAGTGGGGCAGTCGAACGGGCCGATTCGACCCAGTCGACCACCCCCGGAATTAAAAACGGTCCACCTAAACCAGCCCTCTCTAATTCCTAAAACCACCCAAACCTATTCTACCCACCACTCACAGCTCGCCACCTCACCCTCTCCCCCAATTCCTACCCACCCCGCCACCTCATCAATCCTTGATCCAGCCCCCCCTCTCCTTCTCTCACCCCAATCCCATCTACCCCTCTCTCTCCTCTCTCCCTTACACCTGGGCCCCACCTGGCCCCCCCACCTCTCTCTCTCTCTTTCCCCTGGTCAAACCCACCCTCCTCACCCACACTCACACCACCCACCGGCCAACTCACTCCTCACTGGCTGGGCCCGCCCACCTCTCCCATGGGACCCACCTCAGCCCCACCTCCCCACGCTCATCTCCTCCCACCCTCTTCCTCCTCTAGCCCGCTTCCCACCTCGCCCACCCTCCCGCTCCTGTCCTCTCGGTCGGCCCGCCTCGCCCTCAGCGCCACCCCGAGCACCTCCACGTCGGTCGCCCTCTCGCCATGGACCTTCCCTCCCGCCAGTGCCACCGAGCTCCGCACCTCCTCCCACCTCGACCCCTGCTCTCCCGACCCGCTCTCGCCGCCAAGATGCCTCCCCAAGTTCGTCGGCCTCTACCTCGTCACATCTTGGCGCCTCCTCATCTGTGCCCGCCATCGCTCTCTCAGCACAGTCGCCCGGCCGCCTCGACCCGTCTTTCCAGCTCGAGCACTGCCAGTGCGCCACCGCAGGACCCGGCTTACGTTGCCCTCTCTGAGCTCGCCTCCTCTGCAGCGCCACCGCCCGGCCTCGACTCCTTGTCATCCTCCTCTCTTCAGTGCGCCCGCTGCTCACCTTGCCGGGCCTCGGCTCTTTGTTCTAAGGCATGTGTTTTCGTGCTATTGCTCTGTCCCTGTTGTGTGACTTCATCTGTTTTAGCTGCTGCACATGCCCGAGCTGACGGTGGGTTATGTGTGTTATGGTAATGTTGTCTGGAATTGGTGGAGCGCTGGGGATGTTGCATGAAGATGTGATAATGTTGTGGTGCTGTCCGAATTTGCACCGTGTTGGTGTTGCGAAGGGCCGGACGCCGCCCCCAAGTTGGTCGACGACAATCTTTTCAAGACCTTGGTTCGACGAAGTTCATTGGCACGGGGGCCAGGGAGCCGACAAGATCTTCCCAGAGTCCGAAGCCGATTCTGGTGTCCGAAGACCAAGCCTCGATCCTGAGGGTCCGAAGGCCCGGATCCCGGAGTCTGAAGACCGAACCCCGTGGACCGACATGATCTCCGACGCGGGTTCGCCAAGTACTTCCTCGCGGACGCCAAGATCTTCATCCCGAACGCCAAGACCGATCTGATGCGAGGACCCGACAAGATCTTCGTGACGACAAGATTCGCGCAGAACGACAAGAGCTGCTTAGCGGATACAGTGCGACAAGATCTACTCCACGGATTCCAAGACCCCCGGTACCCGATCCGTTCAAGTTCGTCGAGAGCGGCAAGATCGACCGCTGGGCACACAAGTTCTCCATCTTGTATCTGAACCTCGCCGTTCCCGTCGAACCCTGAGCCCCTGTCGACCCCGAACCCCGGAACCAAGACCGTCGAACCCTAATGTGCGAACCTTTTCCCAAGCCCCTATTTTATAAATGCTTTATATAAAACTTGTTGCATATTAATCATTCATCTTGCATGCATATTTGTGTGGTTTGGGGGCCTTATGCCGATTCACCATATAATTAAATATGGGGCCCATATGCGGGCAAATCTAGTCTTATATTGGCCTCATTTAAATTTGTGTAGCGAACCGGTAGCTTACCTTGCCTTGTTAATACAACATTTAATTTGCGGGGTAGATAAATAACATGAACCATCTAATTAGTTGTCGGGACCCTGGTTCCGCTTAATATGACCTAATTGCGTTGCACCCTTGCCATGTCATACATCATACATGCATCATGCCCGATCTTTTACCGTAGTATTAAATAGTGCATCCGGTGTTTATTCTAGTGTTTTGCTTCTTCGCGGATAAGGCCGTTGAGTTGATGCGAGTGTCGACCCGATCTTCGAATGAACCTTCGACAATGTTTTCAGGCGAGCATCTCCCCCTTTCTACCTATCTTACTTTTATAGTATTTATTCCCTCCTGTTGATCTATTGCTATTTGTGTTGCGATGCTCTAGTTTTCGTACCCGTGATATCCCTCGCAGCCTTATATTGCCTTGGACACATCCTATTACCTGTTGTTTGGTAGATAGTTGGACTTGCGCGTCGTAGTCGCTTGCTCAAGTGCTGTTGCGTGTCGTCAAGTGCCACAGTTGTTGGAGTTTTGCCGCCTGTTTGATGTTGGAGATGATCATGCCTTTACTTATCGTTCACTTTAATTCCTGTTTAACAACTAAAATTGAAGTAGGTAAGCAGAGGCACAGGTGGGAAATAGATGTTATTTGGTTGTTAACCGCCCACTTGTGTCCCATAGGACCCCGAGTGCTTGATACCTGTTCCTTGATTTATCGCGCTATCCACATCCGGGAGGATTATGGGACCCCCAGCGAGCTTGATTACATCTTATTTCTTGGGGCCACAAACTAGTTTGAGGTTTTATTTACTATCCTGTACTTATGCCATGCTACTCGCTTTATTTACGATTGTGCGAGCACCTTTATCTGTTAGGAATTGTGACCCGTTTACGCGGTATCGACAAGCCCAGCTTTGGGTTCCCGATCGCTATGACGCCCCACAAACCTCGGGTCCATCTCAAAGTCGCCTAACTTCTTGGTGTACTCAAGGGTGGCCTGAAATATTTCTGAATCCTGTGATTGCTTTGTCGTGAAGGCCTCGTTGGGTTTTGATTTGGTTTTTCCGAGGTTGATCGAGTGTGTGTTGCTATTGGTGCACCCCGGCCGGGTAAAACTTTCTGAAAGCCGTGTCCGCGGTTATGGACGACTTGGAGCACAGTATCTCGATCATAGACAACTATAACTAAAGTAGTGCTATAAATTTGACTTTATAATGACTAGTAATCGGCTTCCCTATAATGGAATGGCTAACTAAAACTGCCCACATTTGCTTGTTTGGTTGGTCGCTTGCGACAATTGTACCTGACTAGTAAGTATTGCAACTATAACGGAATGGCTAAATAAAAGTACCAACAACTGCTGGGTTTTGGGGTCATCTCATGCTAATTGTATCTGATTAGTAAGTGCTGCAACTACAACGGAATGATTAACTAAAACGGCCCACTGCTTACTTTATCAGGACGATTATCTATACCTGACTAGTAATTGCTGCAACGATAACCGAATAAATAAAACTGCCAACTGTGTGAGTTCCTCGGTTGACTTCCTCGTTTGGTCTCGAGGGGAAAATACCAGGGTGGGTTTGTCTGATGGTAGTATCAGGTTATCTCCGAATAGGTCTTTCTTACCCTCTCTGATAGCCGCCAGTCGTATCGAGTCTCTATAGGTTGTTGAGTGCAAGCTGCCGCTGCCACTTCAGTCCACCATACCTGTGTAGGCGAGGACCGCCGAATTCTAACCTCGTCGTGTACTGGCCTCAGTATTGACGCTCCTCTTTTTTCCTTTGCCCTTTGTCGGCACCCCTTTTGTTTAAGCAGGTTGTGAGATCGACGTCGTTAGCAGGGTTACCCTTCCGGCTTGGCCTGGGCAGGGTTATGGACGCCATTGGTTATTCTTCAGGGCTCTTAGCCCCATTTGCATCTTGTCCGTAGTCGGACGCTCTATCATTTTCAAGGTGATTTGGATCTTTGTATATTATATCTGTATTCTTGACTCATGGAGTCGCTGTTATATATGTTTGTTCTGTGGGTCCCATCGAGGACTGTTGTGTAATGTTATTACTTCGTTTTCCACCCGCACGAAAGTGCCTGGTGGGCACCTTTGAATCGTTTCTATGCGGGTTTGGCGGGTTTCGCTAAAACTTGCATAGGTCCGATTCTGAGGGTGTTACACAAAGTCACATATGGACCACCTAGTGTTTAGTTATGCATATTAGAGCGCATCAATAGCAAATGCCACCTATTCATAACCGATGATAATGATCTAGGTTTCCACACTTGTTTTTTTATTAAAGTTTTCATGGATTTTTTCTAAAAATTGTTGTAGCGGTTGGTTGGCTCCATTTTCTCCGAATAATGCGCTATCAACGTGTTGGAGATATGCCCAAGAGGCAATAATAAAGTGGTTATTATCATATCTTCACACTTATGATAAATGTTTACATACCATGCTATAATTGTATTAACCGGAAACATTAATACTTGTGTGATTTGTAAACTAAAATAAGAGTCCCTAGTAAAGCCTCTTGTTAAACTAGCTTGTTGGTTAATATATGATCATGGTTTCCTGATCATGAACATAGAGATGTTATTAACAACAGGATCATATCATTAGGAGAATGATGTGATGGACATACTCCTATAGATAAGCGTAGCATAAAGATCAAGTCATTTCAATAGTTCAATTGCTATATGCTTTCTGATACATAGTAACCTAATTCCTTCGACCATGAGATCATGCATATCACCTTTACGGATGGATGCTTTGATGACATCAAACACCACACCGTAATGGGTGGCTATAAAGGTGGCATTGAGTGTTCGAAAGTATTGGTTGAAACACATGGATCAAGAGTGGGATTTGTCCATCCATATGACGGATAGATATACTCGGGCCTCTCGGTGGAATGTCATCCAATTGGCTTGCAAGCATGTGACCGGCTCACAAGGGATCACATATCACGGAACGAGAAAAGAGTACTTATCGATGCGAGGTTGAACTAGGTATGCGAGATCAAGCGATCATAACCTCGGATAAGTAAACTATCGTGAGACAAAGGGAAATTGGTATCGTATATAAGTGGTTCATTCGATCGCAAAGTAATCATAGAAATATGTGGGAGCCATATGAATTTCCAGATTCCTCTATTGGTTATTGTTCGGAGAAGTGTCTCGATCATGTCCGCATAATTCACGAACCGTAGGGAGACACACTTAAGGATTCGACGTTGTTTGAGTAATTATGGTATTATGAGAAAGAGACCGAATGTTGTTGAGTCTCGAATGGGATCCGGATATCACGAGGTGATCCGGAATGGTCCGAATAAGATTCATATAAGGAAAGTCCGCTTTGAGTTCGGGAATGATTCCGGTGTTTTCATCGGGAATGTTCTAGAAGGTTCCGGAATGTCCGGCACTCCGGGGGGGAAGGGGTACATGAATGTGTCATTACATATTGGAATGATTGCATCATGTACTAAGTGTTCTTGCTTTTCCAAATAAAGGATTAAATTGAATCCTAAAACTGAAAAGTCAAATGGCCAGTTTGAAAGTCAAACGGCTAAAACAGGAAACTGTGGGAAACAAGCAAGAGGAGGTTGAAACCAACTTGGAGGAGGAGTCCCTCCTCTCCAAGCGCGCCACCAAGGCCGACTTGGGAGGGACTCCCTCCCTTGGCCGCCTCCCACCTATAAGAGGAGGGCAGGCCTCCTCCTCTAGACACACAAGTTCCTATCCTCTAATCTCCGGTTTAGAGCCGTTTAGGTTTAGAGCTTCTAATTGCTCTAGCCTTCGGTTTAGAGCCTTCTAATTGGTGTGTCTAAACCCTAGACCACTAATATATCTCTCTCATACTCCACCATACTCGGCTTAAGGCGAAGCCTGCAGGATCTCCCTCTACTCGGTACCACGATGTTGTCTTTGGGAATCGCGAGGAGAGTGCTACAACCTCCGATGCCTGGAACAAGGGAGAGGAAGGTCTTCGTCGAGTACCGAATGTGTGACCCGATTGCAAGCGCTAACGCAGGCTTGAGGAAGGATCGTCTACACGATCTTGAGATCGGGAAGAGTACGACTACATCACCCACGAGAATCGCTCTCGTTAAACACTTTGGAATCTTCGAGGGTAAGTTATTCCATCGACTCGTTGCTACAATCTAGTAGATAGATCTTGGCTTGTTTGTTTGTATGCGATAGAAAATTTTTGTTTTCCATGCTACGAACCCCTACAAAGGGTATCGAGCCGTGTCTATATGTAGATCTGTTGCAGAGTAGAACACAACGTCATTGTGGGCGTTGATGCTTTTATTGTCGATTGCTTCTTGTGTACTTTGCATCTTGCGGTATGTTGGGATGAAGCCGCCTTGCTAACCTTACATGACATCGTTCATGAGACTTGCTCCACGCTTGACATGCAACTTGTATTGCATAAGTGGCTTTATGGTGCCTGTTTCTCCTAGCATAGTTAAGATCCAATTTACAACGGTGATTAACAATACTAGTATCAATGTTGTGGTTCTTGTTCGTAAGTTAGAACGACACTTATTGTAAGCCCCAAACCACGTAAAATATGCAAAGAAAGTAGAGGCGTCTAACTTTGTTTTGCGAGGTGTCTTGATGTGATATGGCCATGATTGTGATTATATATGATGTATGCAATGTTCCTTATTGTAAGTTAAGCAACCGGCAGGAGCCATATGGTTGTCTTTAAATTCTGTTAAGTCCCGCGTGTCTATTCAAAGTAGTTGTAATAGTTGAAGCCGGTGGAAGACAACCATGGAGAAGCGTCATTGACCTTGATGCAATGCCGGTGATGATGGAGATCATGTTCGTGCTTGAAGATGGAGATCGGAAGCACAAAGAAGAAAGGCCATATCATATCACATATTATGAATTGCATGTGATGTTAATCCTTTATGCATCTTGTATTGCTTAGTAGACGACGGTAGCATTATAAGATGATCCCTCAAGCACACAATTTCAAGTTCTTAAGTGTTCACCCTTAGTCACCGTTGCTAAAGCTTGTTGTTTCGAAGCACCACGTGATGATCGGGTGTGTTAGATTCCGCAAGTGTATACAACGTAAGCAAGCGGTTGCTTGCGAAAGCTAAGGTTTGATCTTGACGAGCCTAGCATGTACAGACATGGCCTCTGGAACATGGATTACCGAAAGGTAGAGCATGAGTCATATAGTAGATATGATGAACATGTTGATTGTTCGCCATTGAAGCTATATCAACTCTCTTGATGATCGGTTTTGATGTGGTGGATTTGGTTCGTGTGATCACTAAAACAATGTGAGGGATATTGTTTTGAGTGGGAGTTCACCTAGATTAATTTAATTATTAATTAGAACTCAATTTATCATAAACTAAATCAAAGTGAATTTGCATAGTTGTTGTAGTCATTGGCATCCGTTTACCACCTTGCGCTTAGTTATAATTGAGATGATAGAACTATAGAATTCTGGTTAGTTACTTTATGAACTGGTATCGTATTGTTTTGAAGTGTTAATCTAAAGTTTAAAAGTCCTATTGCAAACTTTCAGTAAGTTCCGGTTACTCCATGAAGTGTAATAATTAGTATTAAATCAAGAGTAACAATTCCAAGTGTTAGTATATAAGTATCATGTTTGTCTCCATGATTCTTGATATTCAATGGATTCTCTTAATATCAAGGTTATCTAGGATCTGAAAGAGTTGTTTCAGAAACCATGATGTGTGGAAGATATTGTGATATCTGAAACAAAGTTTTGGTTACAACATGATAGAGTATAATATGGCAAAGTTCATGTTCTCATATTTTGATGAGAATTTGCAAAGGGTTGGAGACACTAGTTGTCCTAATCCACCAAAAGGTTTTGGATAGCAACATTATACTCACGATTCATCTTTATAAGCTAAAAGTAGCTTGATCATGGATAATTCCATGATAAAGGTGAATATTTGATGTAGGTGAAATATTTACTACACCAAGATATTACTAAAGAAAGGAATTTGGAAGAACACCAAACATTTGATGATGGTGATCTACTTCAAAGTACAAGTCCAAAGACATTGGTATTTAATTATACACGCTTTGGACTATGTGTCATATGTATGACTCCACTATTGATGTTGATAGATTCTTTCAAACATAAAAGGAAATATTGAAAGAAAATCTCATAAGTATATGGCAGAAAGGAAAAGACTAGAATTGTTCAGCTTAAGTATATAGATGATATACATGTTATGGCTATATTCTTTGCTTATTAAACAATGTGGTTCTCAAGTATTTGATACTGAATTTGTTGGTGTGAATCGTCATACGAAACAACACAATTCATGAACTATGATGGCCTAAGTAACTAGCAAAAGAATATGTGATGATGTTCATCGAGAACAAATAAAGGGTTATTGTGTTGCTCGTTAAACATCAAAGCTTGCCTTCAAAGATTTGTTTTATCAGGTATTATGAGAACAAAAGGGTTGTTCAAATAATTGCCGTAATCCATAAAAGATGGATTCGCAAATCTCGTTGGAGACATCACATCCATAAACTAGTGCTAAAGATGTCGAAAGACAAATTGATTGAAAGATCACTTAGGAAGTGACATCGCCGTTTAAATTATATTGGAAAGAAAACATGAAGAAACTCCATGTGAATGGAATTTTGGAGTCTTTTGATTTTTGATCAAATGACGCTTGTGAAACTTTCCTAGAGATAATTAAAACTTAGTTCATAGGCCAAAAGGGAACGAATGACTAGCTTATTGGAACTTGTACATATTGTTGTACGAAATCCATTATGTGTAGTCAAGAGCGATGGATTTCAACTTCATATGCTTTCTCCGAAAATTTGAGTGAATATATGAATATTTACTTAATAAGGATGAAGTGTGAAATATTTGAAAAGTTCAAAGACTTTCAAGATGAAGTGCAAAATCATTGTAACAAGAATATAAATAATTTATGATAAGATCATAAAGGAAGATATTTGAGTTACAAGTTTAGCATAATACCTAAGATTTAAGGAATCGTTCCGTGGATTTGCATTTTCCCGAAACACCATAAGAGTATGGAACGTTCGAGATATGTAATTAAACCTTGTTTGACATGGTAAGATCAAAGGTATAATTCATAAAACTGCCATTATATTTTAAAGATTAAAAGCTTTAGAGATTACCGTTTTTCCACTGAAAAGAGCTCCATCATAATCCGTTGAGATGACACCATATAAAGTTATGGTTTGGGATAAAACCCAAGTTGTCCTTCTTAAACATTGGTATGCTATGCATAAGAAAGATGTTTGCAACCAAAATCGGATGAACCTGTCTTTGTATATTATTTCGAATAACTGTTCCTCCATAACATCGGAGACAAAAATGTTTGTCGCTTAGAACGTCAAGTTTCTTAGAGAAGGATTTTTTTGTGAAAAGTTAAGTGGGAGGACAAAAGAACTTTGATAAGGTTAAAAGAACCTTAGCTATATGTGCAAAGTTGCGCAGCACCGAAAAGAGTTTCGAAGGCAGCAACAATGCTCATGGCTCACATGCCTCAAAGATTGTGGTTACGGAGATCTAAGTTCCTATTAAAACAAGTAGGTCGGGTATAGAATCAAATACCAAGATTTGAGAGTTAAATCATTATTTGACAATAATGATCCGACTACATGCAAAGAAGCGATGATGAGCCCTGACTCCGTCAAATGGCTTGAAGCCATAAAATCCGTGATAGTTCCATACACGAGAAATCAAGTTTTGAACTTGAAGGACCCTCGAGAAAGGTGTAAGACCTTACAATTGTGTTTGGATCTATAAAAGAAATAGACATGGATGTTGCACATCTATGAAATAGTCGACATGTTGGGAAAGAGTTCACAACAATGTTCAAAGGTTGACTATGATAAGATTTGATCTTTCATAACGATATTTAGTCTAGACGGATTAATGTAGCAACTACGACATATAATTTTGTTATGTGTTGAATAAACAAAACAAGTTCTTCTAATAGAATGGTTACCAAGGACGTGTGCATGACACGGTCCAAAGGGTTTTGTTAATTCAAGGATGCTAAAATCATATGCAAACTTCAATGGTTGAAGTAAGCATAGCGGAGTTGGAATCTTCACTATGATGAAACTGTTAAAAGAGTTTAAATTCATCGGAGACAATGAAGATGCTTGCATTTGCTTGAAATTAAGTGGGAGCACTAAGACATATTCTAATACATTTTGTGGAGGACATATTGTTGATTGGAAATGATGTATCTTTTATTAACACATATTAAGAATTTCATCCCGATGAAATACTTAGGCAAAACCCAAATATTTGGCATCAATAGACGCTAATATAGTTGTGCCAGAAGTACATAGACAAGATATTGAATGAGTTCAATATAGAAGATACAAGAGAGGTTCTTGTCGCACAGAAAGGATTGAATGAGTTCAATGTTGATGATATATTCAAGTGTATTGACATTTGGTAAAGTGAAACAAATAATCAAGTATAGATTGATACTTGATGTATGAAATCACAAAGAGTATTTATATCAATCATACTGTGATATGTACAAATCCAGATATGTCCTATGCTCTAAATGTTGTGAGCATATACCAGAATGATTCGTAAGACAATAGTAAGGATATTCTTATGATCTTTTGGAAGAACTAAGAGTATAACATTTGTAGAAGTGACAAATAGATGGTTAGTTCATTGTAAAAGTACTACATTGATACTAGCTTTGTCACATAGTACAAATTAAGTTTATCTCAATCTAAACTAAGGGTGGCACAATATAATGGAAAGTGAGTTCCATAATGGATTTGGATGAGTTCCAAAGTTAAGACACTGTGAAAGATACTACAACAAAAGGCTAAGTATATAACTGCTATTATAGCAGCTAAAGAGGGCATTTGTGTCAAGTAGTTTGTTATCAAACTAGGTGTAGTTCACAGTGGGATAATACTATGAAGATATATTGTGCGACAATATTATCAACATGTTTTAACCCCAAAGAGCTAAAGGTCACACCGAAAGACCAAATTTATACAAAGCCATCTCATTAGAGAATGAGTGATGCGTAGAGACACAAAGACATGCAATTACACACGGACTTGGAAGTGTTAGATCCGGAGATCAGTTGACCACTAGCAATCGTGTACATACAACACCGGAAAGCCATAGGTGTTGAATACACAAAGGTTTGAAACTAGATTATTGACTCTAGTGCAAGTGGGAGACTGTTGGAGATATGCCCAAGAGGCAATAATAAAGTGGTTATTATCATATCTTCACACTTATGATAAATGTTTACATACCATGCTATAATTGTATTAACCGGAAACATTAATACTTGTGTGATTTGTAAACTAAAATAAGAGTCCCTAGTAAAGCCTCTTGTTAAACTAGCTTGTTGGTTAATATATGATCATGGTTTCACGATCATGAACATAGATATGTTAGTAGCAACGGGATCATATCATTAGGAGAATGATATGATGGACATACTCCTATAGATAAGCGTAGCATAAAGATCAAGTCATTTCAATAGTTCAATTGCTATATGCTTTCTGATACATAGTAACCTAATTCCTTCGACCATGAGATCATGCATATCACCTTTACCGGATGGATGCTTTGATGACATCAAACACCACACCGTAACAGGGTGGTTATAAAGGTGGCATTGAGTGTTCAGAAAGTATTGGTTGAAACACATGGATCAAGAGTGGGATTTGTCCATCCATATGACGGATAGATATACTCTGGGCCCTCTCGGTGGAATGTCATCCAATTGGCTTGCAAGCATGTGACTGGCTCACAAGGGATCACATATCACGGGAACGAGAAAAGAGTACTTACCGGTAACGAGGTTGAACTAGGTATGCAGAGATACCGACGATCATAACCTCGGATAAGTAAACTATCGTGAGGCAAAGGGAAATTGGTATCGTATGTAAGTGGTTCATTCGATCGCAAAGTAATCGTAGAAATATGTGGGAGCCATATGAATTTCCAGATTCCTCTATTGGTTATTGTTCGGAGAAGTGTCTCGATCATGTCCACATAATTCACGAACCGTAGGGAGACACACTTAAGGATTCGACATTGTTTGAGTAGTTATGGTATTATGAGAAAGAGACCGAATGTTGTTCGGAGTCTCGGATGGGATCCGGGATATCACGAGGTGGTCCGGAATGGTCCGGAGAATAAGATTCATATAAGGAAAGTCCCGCTTTGAGTTCGGGAATGATTCCTGTTTTCATCGGGAATGTTCTAGAAGGTTCCGGAATGTCCCAAGACCGGGGAAGGGTACATGAATGTGTCATTACATATTGGAATGATTGCATCATGTACTAAGTGTTCTTTGTTCCAAATAAAGGATTAAATTGAATCCTAAACTGAAAAGTCAAATGGCCATTTGAAAGTCAAACGCTAAAACATGAAACTGGGAAACAAGCAAGAGGAGGTTGAAACCAACTTGGAGGAGGAGTCCTCCTCTCCAAGCCAGCGCCACCCAAGGCCGACTTGGGGAGGGACTCCCTCCCCTTGGCCGCCCCTCCCACCTATAAAAGGAGGGGCAGGGCCTCCTCCTCTAGACACACAAGTTCCTATCCTCTAATCTCCGGTTTAGAGCCGTTTAGGTTTAGAGCTTCTAATTGATCTAGCCTTCGGTTTAGAGCCTTCTAATTGGTGTGTCTAAACCCTAGACCACTAATAGCTCTCTCTCATACTCCACCATACTCGCTCCGGCTTAAGGCGAAGCCCTGCGGGATCTCCCCTCTACTTCTGGTACCACGCCGTTGTGCTGCCGGAATCGCGAGGAGAGTGCTACAACCTCCGCTGCCTGCTGGAACAAGGGAGAGGAAGGTCTTCGTCGAGTACCGAATGTGTGACCGACTGCGGAAGCGCTGCCGGAACGCAGCGCCGGAAGGATCGTCTACACGATCTTGAGATCGGGAAGAGTACGACTACATCACCCACGAGAATCCGCTCTCGTTAAACACTTTGGAATCTTCGAGGGTAAGTTATTCCATCGACTCGTTGCTACAATCTAGTAGATAGATCTTGGCTTTTTTGTTTGTATGCGATAGAAAATTTTTGTTTTCCATGCTACGAACCCCTACACAACGAGTGTTTGGTGATGCCACACGAAGCACAAATTGTTGTCTTTGTCCTTCGACCATTTTTATTCTCTATTAACATTCTTCACCGAGCTACCAAGATGAATGAACACGTTTATTCACTCGAAATCTATGCGCTTTCAATAAAAGGGGTAAAATTCACCTAGTTCTGACGTCGGGATGAGAAGTTGAGGACACGACCCGCGCCGGTGCAAAAGTGTGTGTTGTAGCTGGTACCGAGTCTCAAAACCTCGTATGACCGTAATACAAAGATCGCATGTTGGAGTGTGCAAGTTGACGGAATAACACCCACGGAACGTCGTTTCATGAGTATTACACATACCAGAGTAGTATAACAGAAACATCGCAGGTCCAAGGTATTTATTCATGTCACAGATTTTCATAGAAGATCTCGAAACTTCTATGACACAATGAGCTTGCCAGGTAAGTTCCTATTCAAACCAAATCCATAAGAAGCAAATGATAGACTAGTCTAGCGCTTGATCTACCTCTAGACCTATCTCGATGTCTAAACGTTGTCTATTTGCTCTAGTAGCAACTTTTATTGGTATGTATTCTATTCGTGGAAAATGGATCTTGTATATGTTCATCTTGATCTCCACTTTCACTAAGTTGAAGTACTTTCTCATTTAATTTTGTTGAACTAATGTTGGCTTTCTGTAGATATCTCCTAAGTCTTCTAGTACCACGTTTGCAGTCCCTTCATTGACTTCGAGATCTAAGCAAGGAATGAAGGGGATAGATTTAGTACGAGCATACTCAATAAGTACTAATCATGTGCTTGTTTGATGCACTATCTACAACCATAAATCAGACATCCTAGACGGGCTGTGTAGTCGAAAGTAAGGCGAAAAAGTAAATGGACTAAAATTGAGGATTTTGTGTATCGTGTGCTTAAGTTCAATCGGCCATCACCCCTCACAATCTATATAGCGTGTCTGATATTTCCGTGCAAGCCTAGAAGACTATTGCACGAGTATAATACAGACTCCTTAGTATGAATTTAACTTTGAACCAGGTAACTACCGCCGGCTCCTTACTGGATCCGTTGGTTGGCTTCATGTGAAGCCCCTTTTCTTTCGTGTTGATATAGTCATCATGGTCTTCGAGTTTCCTTGCCGGCGAAGTCATAGTCATGGGCATAAGTCGGTCTCACCACAGACTTCCAAAAGATTCTTCTTAGCAGGCTTCACAGATGCTTTATCTTGGGCCGGTTCTTTCAATAGTCCATATGACTATCTTTAATATTCGGCTTTAGACTGGATCTTGGTAATTGGCAAAATGCGTTTATTAGCAGGCTACCTTTTTTTTCTTCAAACCTCTATAATTTCTACCTTCCTAAAACGGCTGCTAACAAATGGAAGCAGGGATAGTCCCGGTTTAAAAAAATTCCGCATTGTCTAAATTTCTGGCGCTTAACATTTTAGACTCTTCATATACGAAGTTTCAAGTTTGACCGACTAAGATTCCTACAATATACTCATTTGATTTCTCAACGAACGAAGTAATTGAAATGTTTTCTATGAAATTGCAGACATGTTAACCAACATTTGTGAAAGTATATACTCCATAGTAATCATTGGATAAGCTTTAGTGGGCGAATCATGGCGTTGTCTTCATGATCCAGGATCTGCGAGTAATCGAACAGCAGTAAAACAGTTAAGTAAAATAGTATACTCAGAAGACGGAGTGATGAAAAAGTATACTAGTACTACTACGTACGTGGCAGTGGTAGACGTAGCCGGGCTCGGCCGTGGCGTCGAATGGGTAAGCCTTGCCGGTGTCCACCATGAAGAACTTGACGACGATCGTCGTCACGTACCCCGGCGCCATCTTCACCACGTTCTTCCACGTCCTCTCGTGCTCCGGCACGGCCACCTCGTCCCCCACGGCGTGCCCGCTCACGTTGCATCTGGCCGCGTCGTTGAGCCTGACCATGCAGTCCGTGAACTGGTCCAGCCCCACGAGCGCCCGGACGCGCACCGCCTGGAACGTGGCCAGGTGGAGGTGGAGCGGGTGGTTGTCCGGCGTGAGGTTGATCACCTCCCACACCTCCGTCGTGCCCAGGCGGGGCGTCTCCGTCGCCGGGTCCTCCAGCCGCTTCCCGTTGATGTACAGGTGCGTCGGGTTGCCCGTCGCGTCGTCGTCGTACTCGTACAGCACGATGTACCTCTTCCGCACCGCCTCTTCCTCGGCGACCTTGACGTATTCCAGCAGCCTCGCCGGCACCCTGGAGCCGTCCCTCGACTTCGCCGGCTCGACGACGAACTTCATCACCTTGCCGGAGAGGTCCCCCGGCGCGTCTCCGTCGGGGTACGGGTACGGCGCCGTGTTGAGAAGCTCCACCTCGGCAGCCACGGACCGGTCGGAGAAGTCGATGACGAAGTCGAACGTCTCGGACACGCCGATGAGGACGTGGGTGGCGGCGACCGGCCGGGGCAGGTAGCTGGTGTCGGAGCCGACGACGTGGAAGGGGAGGCCGTTGGTCAGCGAGAGGTTGAAGTAACGCGCGTTGCTGGTGTTGATGACGCGGAAGCGGTAGCGGCGGCGCGCGACGCAGAGGAACGGCCACGCCTTGCCGTTGACGGTGATGGCGTCCCCGAAGTACTCGGGCTGCCACTGTGGGTGGACGTCCGGGTTGTCGCCGGTGGAGTTCATGTAGAGGGAGCCGTCGGAGTAGAAGCTGCGGTCGGCGAGCAGGAGCACCCGGTCGAACTCGTCGCCGCAGGGGAGGCCGAGCGGCGCCTCCGCCGCCAGGTTGCGGATGACGTAGGCGCCTAGGAGGCCCGCGAGGAGGTTGGCGCGGGTGAGGCCGAGCGCGTGGTCGTGGTACCAGAGCACGCCGGGGGACTGGACGTTCGGGTACGCGTACGTCGGCGTCGTCCACTTGGGGCCCCTCTCGCGGAAGCCGGACGTGAACCAGGCGAAGGCGCTGCCGTCGGACTGCGGCGGGTGGACGCCGCCGTGGAGATGGACGACGGTCGGGACGCCGCCGTGCCTGGGGACGGCGACCGGTACGGTGGGGTTCCACGGGAGGATGTGGCGCTCGGGCAGGTGGTTCTCCCACGTCACCCAGAGCGGGACTCCCTGCAGGGCCTCGATGGTGGGCCCGGGGAAGGTGGCCGTCTCCGGTGAAGTGCCGAACACGAAGACGGTGGTGGCCGGCAGGTCACGGTGGAATTTCTGCACATGGACACAACGATGACGCCGGCCGGCGACGATGAAATTTAATCACGCATCATACGGCGCAGGCACAAAGAATAAGAACTACGGAAACTATATGTAACAGATGGAACGAACCCATTTTTTCTGGTACATGCCGATGGCGAGGTGCACCGGCGTGGGGCGGCCGTGTTGCACGGAGTAGCCGTGGAGGTTCGGCATCTGGGGGAGAATGTCAACGTACATTTCCAGCGAGCCGGCCACCTTCTCGAGCGTGTCCTCCGATACCGGCGACGCGGTCCCGGCCGCCAGGCCGAGGCCGGCGAGCAGGAGAAGGACGGCGAGCTCCGCTCCGCCGAGCATTTCGTACGGCCTGCACAGTAAACGTTGCTTGCTTCCTCTGCAGCAAGCCAACAAGGTACACAAGTGCACACTAGATAATATATATCGGTTTTGCTTTGCCAGTTGTAGCAATGCATTCGTTAAAAATACTTGCGCGTGCAAATGTGCAATACACATTAATTCACCTTTGAAGTGCTATCTATCCGTGTCAAGAAACAAATAATGTATGACGATGTGGAGCTTCCACTAGCGACCTAATTGTATCATGCATTCATGAGCATACAACAAAATCGTTGGCACTAGCTATAGCTAACACGATGGTGTGTTTTATTTTTTTTGGCTGATAGTTGACCTTAGAACTACTCCCTCAGTTTTAAAATATAAGATGTTTTAGATTTATAAGATAAATATATCTACGTACCTTTTAGTGTGTAAATTCATTTAAACTATATTAAAGATTGTCTAGATATATTAGCTTCATTAACCTAAAATATCTTATATTTCCAAACGGAGGGAGTACAATGGGCATGTGTGCTAAAGACATGTATGAAGAAAATTGATTGTGATACGAACCAGTGAGCAGAGTGGTGATCAGATGAAATGAGATGGTTGATGGAGAATTAATGTAGCTAAGTTGAATCCATGTTTATCTGGCATATGAAACAGAATATATAAGCAGCAAGCATAATAACATTTTGCAGCCAGGGTTAGCCATCAAATCAAGCCGGCCAAGATACACTTAGATCGACCGATGGCGTGACAAGGTAATTAAGCAAGCGAGGGCCAGCGGACGTGTGCTGCTTATTTACTTGTTTTACAAGTGCGAACGAGATAATGCTTGCTGCGCAATTGAGTAAAACCAAACAGACGGTTAAGCTAAGCAATACTACGGAACAAATAGTACTAATATATGCCCGCTCTTCGCCGTCTATGATCGGAATATGGTGACTATGATGATAATGTGCGGGACAAGAATAAGATATACATGCCTCCTCTTTATCTTGTCGGCGATGATCTTGCCGCTGACGTTGAGGAAGGTAGGAATTCGTCTGGTCGCCGCTTCCATAGAGTAGTGAATCTCGTTCAGTCTACGTGTTTTCTAGGTTTGATGTTACAAGATTCAGATCAATTCAAGGGTTTAATGGCGACGGCTTCAGTTCTGGGGCCGGCTCCGGTAAGGGAGCGGCGACAATGCCACGTCGGCGGCTCACTCTTGCAACAGTAGTGGTCGTTAGGTGGTCCAAGGACCTCGATGTATTATTATGTTTGGAATGACTTATACTTTTTATAAACTCATAAAATAGATCTGAATCTTTCATGCAAAAAAATCAGTAGAATATATACATGTGAGAAAGAACGCCCATGCTGATCCTAGCGTGTTGACATTTAGCTGGAGAAAATAGGCTTAGGCTGGGGTAGGCAAGGTCAACGATTTGGACTGGGTTTCATGCCGCTTAAGAATAATTCGATGTATTATTATGTTTAGGATGACTTGTACTTCTTGTAAACTCATAAAATAGATATGGATCTTTCCCACACAAAAAATCAGCAGAATATATACATGTGAGAAAGAAGGCCCATGCTGATCCTAGCGTGTGTTGACATTTAGCTGGAGAAAATAGGTTTGGGCTAGGGTAGGCCAGGTCAACGATTTGGACTGGGTTTCATGCCGTTTAAGAATAATCATTGGTTCGTGCATTGCTTGATGATGAAATGCTGCAGTTCTACACTCAACCAGTTGTTACCGGACCAGATAATATTTTCAATGGCACGATTACATTGGGAAAGATTCAAACAGGTAAGAATTTATTTTCCCCCGAGGGGTCTCATTTCTAAGGCTAGTCATAGTAGGAGTAACTTAGCTAGTAACATGCATGTACATGCAATGTCAACTAGGCAAATTGATGATATGACATGATAATTAATGAAAAAAGAGAGGGAGATAGTAACTTAGCTACGTAGTTACCATAACATCACACATATCAAGACTATATGAGTCTACAACCTAATTAATTAGGTCTTGCATCACACCATACACATGTTATCACTCACTATAAAGATAGTAACATCAACTAATAACATATGAAAGTTACTAGTCTTAGTTACTTAGCACTATGACCAGCCTAAAAGAAAGAATTGGGGAATGGAGTAGTTTACTTCCCCCTATACCCAATAGGGAGTAATACTTTCCCCTATAGGGATTGGTAGTGTATTTGGGTAGTTTATTTTTCCCTATACCCACTATCAGTACCTAGTGAATTGGGGAATGGAGTTTTAGGATGATTTTAACGGATTGGTTGATGGTATGGGTTTCACCCAATCCCTTTAAATACTCTCTCTCTGACATAAATTAATTGACTTAGATTTGTCTAAATACAAATTTATCTAGACAAGTTTTAGTGCTAGATACATTCATATCTGGAAAAATTTGAGTCAACTAATATGGGTTAGAGGGAGTATTATATTCCCTCTAATCCCCACAAAATATCCAGTACCAAACAAGCCTTGAGAGGTTTTTTTCATCAACAAATCTCATGCTAGTTCAAGATCTTCACACAAACACCTTAGATTGAAAAACTTTGACCAACGCTAAAAATAGGCAGCAACAACAAATATGTACTCTACTTCTCAGCCGCTCAATTTTTTTAAGGCACATACTGGTGAAAAGAAACATCGAGTACTATCCATATTTTAGCAAGATCTAGCTTAAGACTAAGACACCTTGCATATAACTAGCACGGTGGCCCTCTCAAATGCGAGGGAAACATCTAAAAATATCTAGAAAATATATCTTTTTTTCATATATTATCCAGTTAAGATTAATATGGTTCTATTCTTGAAACAAAATTTATAGTTAATAAATTTATCATGTGGAAATCTCTTTTTTTATTGGTATTATCTATGTTCACATCATTAAGTATTTTTGACAGAATAGTATCTACCATTTTACTGCCCTTATTTCACGTTAAAAATGATATACTTCAATTTATGGGATGAATGACACCATTTTCTCCATTACCCACATAAGATGATGTGTGCATATGTGGAAAAATATACCTCATATCTATTACATGGTATGAAAACTATTTTGTTTTCTCTTTATGAGAACCCACAATATTCCAAATTTCAACATATCTCTTTCAGAATACAAGAAACCATTCTTCATGAGTAATAAATTGTATTACTTGCTATGTTTGTTTGATAGAACTATGGATTGTATATTGATTTGGCTCGTTAGTATATATGATTAAGGATAGAAAGCATAAACAATATGATCTTTGACCCATCCATCGGGTTGTACATTGGATGATATTTAGTAGAAAATATTATAGGTCTAGGGAACACAATTAATTAAATTTACAAGATATTAGAAGTTTTTATGCATAATAATAGATTAATATGATCTTGAAGTGTATGGTTTAGATTAGGACATAAGCTGGATTATGAGTTTTTTATGAGTAAACTATGAAGCAACATAAGATGGATATAATATTTCTCAAGGTATATATGAATCAGAATCCATTTCGAAAAAAATACAAATCAAAATCCATCGCAAGTGAAAAATCTTAGAACCAATTGGAGCTGTAGGGAAGGACTGCAAATATGGCCACTACTGCCACGTAGCTGCAAATATGGCCTACTACTACCACGTAGCTGCATACACAGTGAAGTAGTGAGTTAACTTATTGCATCTTGTTGTCTAATGTTTACCGTGTCATATCAAGGCAAGAAGATACTATTCTCATGGGCACCAATACAAGTCATGTTAACACTAAGGGCCTGCTTGTTTTAGCGTTTTAGTTACCGGTCAGAACAGATTACGAAGTATACGAAGGATTTTACACGGAGGTCAATGGGTCCGTAATATTTACACCTGTTTTTGCCTAAAATCTAGGGAACCAAGCGGGGCCTAAGCTTAACACATAGCAGGAAGACGCAAGGTAACAATTTTCGGGAAAAAAAGGAAGCTAGAAGCCTAGTCGTGCAGCAAAAGAAATATATCCACCACTTGATGGCCTTTGCTCAATAAGAGGCCGCTGTACCGGTCGATGGCTGGAGGCAGCCAGCGGTCACAGGATCAGACGTCCGTAATTCTTTTCGATCGAAAGCAGCATGGGGTATTCAAGCGTCGGTAGCCGGTCATTGTTGCTGCGTAGGCGCATGACCTGTATCATGTGGAGAACCAATCTGATGCAGGCCGGAGAGCATGCTAGCTGGCTGCTAGATCGAAGCACCAGATCAGAAGATCAGGAAGCAGGCAGCGGTTGTTGTAGGCGAAGCAGGGAGGTGGAAGGAAAGAAAGCATGCCTCCTGGGATAGGGAGCACTCGTCTCTCCTAAATCCAACGTTGCAGATTGATGTAGGGTTAATCGGATGAACCTAGCCTCTTAATTACCAGGATTAACGTGAAGGCTTACAGGGAACACGTCCTTTTGAAGACATATTTGGTATGCACCGGTGTAGATGTTTAACAGACTTGTCACGTGTCAATAGTTTTGTGTAACTCTTACATCTATTAAATCCTAAGGTGCCTTAAAAAACATCATTATATTGCTTTTAGTATATAATAGATAATAGATATAACTTTATGATCGGGTAACTGACCCCCTCCCCTCCCACATAGGCATAAACGACGCGAAAGTCCAAATAAAGGGCAAAAACAACTACAGGTCTTACTATTCTCACTGAAGCCCCAGCTAAACTTGTCATCCTTTCACCATCACAACTCACGCGAGTGATGGAAAACTAGACAAATTTGACCACTAAGATATATGCAAAGACCTATAAAGGATCAAACCCTCGTTGAATATTGTTGTGAGAGATTGGTCACACTAGGCCGATGACCTTGCTCATAAAGGATCAAAAACGAGATTGTTGAAGAAGATAAAGCTATCATCGACAATGCTCACAAAAATCCATATCGAAAAACAACTATAAAACTTGGGAGCTCTACATTAGTACCCCTACTTCGTTAGTTGTACTTATTTTTCTCCAGGCTCTAAACTTTTCCTCGCTTTTTCCCAATTTCTTGTCTCAAACCCTCGCAAGCGCTTAAACGGGCGTTGCCATCGGGTCAATGGCATTGACCGTTACCTTCATCGTAACGTGTTGGCTGGCGAGTGGGGCCACGTTGGGCCAGGTCCCGTAGTGACACCACTGATCCTCTCTCTCTCTCTCTCTCTCTCTCTCTCTCTCCAAGCATTTGACCACACTGACTAGTGGGCCGCTTTATAAAGGACCGGTTGCGCCGCTATAGCCAATGACAGGTGGGGTCGGTGCATGGGGTGGACGAGTGGCCGACGATGATGCCAAGATGCGAGCGACTTCCACGAAGCACCATAGGAAGCGAGACCAGGTGCATTAAATAGATAGGAAAGGGACACGTTCGACGGTACCGAGAAGAGGAGAAGTAGTGGTGGACATCAACAACAACCTCCACTCTTCTGAGGTGGTGTCAGAGACGAATTGAGCAATGGAGAGAGAACTAGTCTCTCTCCGTTCTAGCATGGACATATGGGTTCTATGGGAGTATGGTGGCACATGGATAGAGCGCGAGGTGGTCTGTGTAGTCAAATAAAGCTCGATGGTGCTCCCCGAGGACGTGTCCATGGTGCTCCATGCGGGCATCGGCCAACTAGATGTTGGCCTCGAGGGAGAGGATTGGTAATGCATCGATAAAACTCATTTTGCATGGATAAACGACGTTTTGCATCGATAAAACTAATTGGGGGCACGATAAAACTCATTTGCATCGAGAAAACTAAATTTGCATGCATAAAAATTATTTTGCTCAAAACTAATTTTGCACGATAAAACTCATGTGCATCGAGAAAACTAATTTGCATGGATAAAAATCATTTTGCACCATGGATAAAACTAATTTTGCATCGATCATGCACAATAAAACTCGAGGGGGAGGGTATAATGAAGTTTATATTTTGTCCAAGAAAGACAAAGTGAGTTGGCATTTGATCATGTCATCATTTGATCTCATTTTACTCAAACCAAAGAATAGAAATTAAAAGTCTATGACGTATGAGAGTTATTGGATTTACTAGATGTATGTGAGAGATATTGGAGGGGCTCTTGATTATTAAAAATGGTTGATATAATAACTCTTGAGGACATGTTAATGTTGTCCTAAGAAAATCTTAATCTTATATATTCCACACTTAACTATACATTCAAATTCTAATTCCACACTCAACTTCAAGGGAAGCTGCAAGAGGAGGTGGCCACGATCGGAAGAGAGAGAAGTGGCGGGCCACTAGCCAAGAACAAAGAAGAGCATCAACAGTAAACCCTTAATCGAAAATATCCTGAAAATACAATCTACAACACAATGCCATTGAGAACCCTACATGTAAACACCTAGCTGCAGATCTACCATCAAAATGGCTCGGATAAGAAGGGAGGGCTTACCTCCATTGTTGATCCGATGAAGCAAGCAAATGCAGTAGATTGTTCAACACGAAGCAGTGTGTATGCCCGACGAGGACACCGACGTCAATGGTGAGCGAGCGATTCCTCGCCGACAATGGAACCGTTGAGAGGGGAGAGTGACAGAAGAGTGGAGAGGGAGAGGAGTGGGCGGTGAGGGATTTATGACGTGTGTTCTCGAAGGGACGCGGCGTCTCCATTTCGTTTCCAGGCGTATAACAGAGAGGGTGTTTTTGCTCCCTAAGTCAAGCTCTAAAAAAACCCCCGCTAATTCAAGCGTTGTCGCTGGGTCTAACTGTGGGCTGCTTAAGACTCGCGCCGGCCACCACACGAGATCTTGCAGGCATACAATCGAGTCGATTTCGTTCCAGGAAATGCAACCTACCAAACGGTCGTCCTGTTCGTTCGCTGCGGCAGGCTGTCGCAAGCAAAACCTCGACATGAATTGTTCGAATTTCGGTGGTCAAGAGCAGGACCTGGAATTATTTTGTCAGAAAAAAAAGAAAGCAGAGTGATAACGCTAGGCCGGGTGCAACGGGGCGGTGGTGCGGTCCGAGAGTTGTGCACGCACCAGTCTTCGGCACCACATCCCAAGTCCTCGACCACGCCGGCACAGCCGCACACGCCGCCTCGCCCTCTCCCCCGATCAACCCACGCGATCCCCTGCCACCTCCTCCAGTCACAACGCAACCGTCCTTCGCCCCTCCTCCCCGATCCCCATGAACCGCCCCGGCGGAGACGGCTCCGGCCACGGCCTCCCCACGCCCCTGTCCGCCTCCATCAACCCCCTACCACCGCCCGATCCGGTAACCGTATCTCCGATGAACGCGCAGCACCTCCCTGGCGACCTCCTGCGGGCGGTCCTGCACCGGCTCGCGCCCGCGGACGTCGCGCGGGCGGCCTGCGTCTGCCGCCAATGGCACGCGGTCGCCTCCGACCGCGCCGTGCTGGAGGCCGCCTTCCGCGCGCCATGGGGCGTCCGCCGCGTCGTCGGCGACCCGGCCAGCAGGGCCTTCTGGCGCGCCGCCTCTCTCGGCCGCTACGCGCTCTCGCACACCGTCCGACGCGGGGACACCGTCCCCGGCATCGCGGTCAAGTACTCTGTCCAGGTATCTTATCATCTCTGTCCTCTCCGTCTGAAGCTTGTTCTTCGCTGAATGAATCCTACCTATATTATCGTTCGACTACCCTGTCCAATACTGAAATTGACATGTTCCTTAATAGTGTCGACGTTCGATAATATTGAATTTCACATGATCTATGATGCGAGATTATATCTTCATATTCACAGGTAGAGCTAGTGGAACCTGAGATAGCTACAATTGTCATCATCATAGTGGTCATTGAGCAGATAGTGTAAAATGAAAAGAACAAAAGTCCCAAGTCACGACATTCAACAAGAAAATACGACCACTTTCCAGATTAAAAACCATTGTGACCCCGAAAGACAAAGTCCTCAAATCTATGCGGATGAACTCATCACCGTTGTCGTTTACATTGTTTATCATGTTTCAGTCGTGGCTATCTTATAATGTTCATGATACAACGTTTGACAATAGATATTTGCTACTTAGATAATGATTGTAACTACCCATTAGTCATTAACATCCGTATCAATTGAACTACTCACTAGCCATTACACAGTTGTATTGATTGAAATTAATGTTCTAATTGATGTGAGGCCGTGGTGGCTTACACTGTTAGGTCGCAACATAATCGAGTTATCTCCAAAGGTTTCTTACAATTTTTTCGAGGGGCTCTGCCCCAATTTTATTTCTGAAATTTATAATACAAGGTTCCGCAGTTTCACACCGTCTTTTTTATCCAAGCTGGATATCAAACACAGTTTAACCTTCCTTTTAATAGTTGTTTCGACTTTCGACAACACTACTATTCCCTCCGACCCATATTAGTTGACACAACTTTGCCTAGATACGGATGCATCTAGACTAGATACTTAACTAGATACATATGAATCTAGACAAACTTGAGTCAACTAATATGGGTCGGAGGGAGTACAAAAAGAATAAACACGCAACACCAGAACTATATTGCCAGACTGAAGAATCCTAAAGTTCCAGCCTCCTCTTCTTACTTCTTGTTGCCTCGGGGATTCCAACCCTACCATATCTCATCCAGCGATCCTGATCACCATTGGCGCCGACCCACGTGGGCGACTGAAGACTTCAATTGCAACCCGCAGCAGCAAGCTTGCCCCTCTGCGCTGCGTTTCTCTTAACCCCGGTCTCTGAATTCCAGCCCAAAAATTAAGCAAATAAGCCATCTTGGCGACCACATTGTTGGATCGTAAAGAAAATGTTACGAAAACAGGCTTCGTTTCGGGATTTCCATATAGACCAGCTCACTGACACCATCCCTACAGCAACTAGATTTCTTGTACCCCCTCTAAAGACTAAAACTAAGAACCCTATCTACACAGGCCAGTCATAGAAAAGGTTTTGTTTCCGTAATCTCGCCATAGTAACTTGTTCTGAATTTCGGGACTGAAATAGAACACCTTCTAATAATCTTTCCGATGTTCACTGTTGCTGATATAGAGTTAATCCTGAACTTCCGCCACGTGCATGTTCAAACTTGTTGGACTAGTATTTTTGGTGAAGCTGGTAATGAGATTTAAATTTTAAAATAATCGGTATCCTCAGCTACTTCATTTGTGAATGCTGCTAATTTGTATTATTCCACACAAATTTTTCCACTGCTTCAGAAAGGTTTACAGTTGTGAGCAAACCTTCTCTATTCTTCATCTAACTGTCATTTATATTCTGTGAATCGCAAGCAGGTGACTGATATCAAACGGTTCAACAACATGATGAGTGACCATGGTATCTACTCGAGGGAGAGGCTTCTGATCCCAATCAGTGATCCAGAAATTCTGCTGGGTAGCACATGCTACATTGAGATGGATCACAATGCGAAGAGAGAGGTCGCGGTCTTCTATCCCGAGGGTCACCCAACTGGAAACGCCGACTCCTTGGCGAACGCTGCAGCTGCAAAAAAAAGAAGCAAACAGATCCTTGAGTCAGTGAGGCGAAGCTTGCACGTTGATGATGGAACTGCTGAGTACTACCTATCTGTCACAGAAGGTGATCCCAGAGCTGCTATGATGCAGTTCTCTGAGGACCTTAGGTGGGAACAGCAACAAGCAGGCCATTAGGTGCAGATCAGAGGGAACTGAGAAGTATATACAAGGGTATTGGTGTCTGGGTGAGTACATCATTTTGATGGTTTGTACCTGCTTGGCTGCTTGAACCACTGATGGTTTGCCCTCGTCTTCGTGTGATATAATGTGAAATTATGAACCTCTGTAAGGTGAACTTAAAACACCCGAAATAATTGTAGCAAGTCGTACTACTGGGTTACGACTTAAAAGCCATGACTGGTCATGTATAGCATTATGTTGTTGCAGGACAAGGTCCATTTTCTCCCCTAATTTATTTGTTGTGCTCATTTTACATCCTAAACTAAATCTATACTCACTAGCTAGTCACTAATCTCTAAGGGCTTGGTTTTAAGTATGGGGACGCCATGGCTTGTGGTTACGGCTGTCGCCGTCGCCTCCTTGTCTGATTGTCTCGACACGCTACTTTGAAGCTCTAGGTCCAGCTGCATGAGGCGGCCTGCAATCGGCGCCCTGGAGCTTGATGACTTGCACCTAATAAACCTTTGAGTTTTATTAAGGAATTATTATATGGACCAAGTAGCACCACACAAGCAAAAAAACCTCTAAATACTCTCGGCTCTTTGATGCAGCAAATACAGCCAATCAAAATAGTCTCGCAGTTTCTCTATAATCTTTTTGATATTAAAATGGTGTATTTTTGTGCTAATTTTTTTATCGAGATCATATTGTTCGTACTCACTGGATCCATAATATTAAGAGCGCGTCCCCCAAACTATGTGCGGCCAAAGCGTCACATCGGCATGCACGGATCATGCATGGGGCAAGGGTGTACAAATGTACACCCAAATTTTCCAGAAAAAAATCTTATATAGTTTTTTTCCCAGAAAACTCTTATATAGTTATACGGTGGGTATATACAACACGAGTAGCACGTTTTTTCTAACATATATAGTATTTTTCTAACCACAAACTAAGTGAAAATCCTATCGTTTACTAGTCCCGTCGTTCGGAAATAAGTGTCATAGATTTGTCTAGATACTTATGTATTTAATATGTTTTAGTGTGTAGCTACATGTGTATCTAAATAAATTGGCGATCCTTATTTCTCAATGAAAAAAGTGCAGCCTAAGTTACAAGCGGCTCATTAGGCAATAGCTCTTGTACATCTTTTCTAAGAAATATTTCTACCATTAACAAATTTATGTGATGATCTTGTGATCTTCATCCCTTATCCGTTCAAAACAAAAATCCTTATAGGCTCAATCATCATATTTTTCCATTTGAGAAAAAAGATGGTCTAAGCATTGGACCAACAAAATCACACGGGATAGGGTGGCATATTAGTGGTGGAACCTATAGAACTCTATTTTTCTTTTTATTTTCTGTAATCTCTGTCATCTTTTAAGATATTTTCTTAAAAACCAATTGTAATATTGTCTTACAATACGTAAATTATATTTTTACCTATGTTACCACTTGACCTTTTTGTTTCGTGTTAGTTAAAATTTGTATACCTAAAGCTGAAATCCTGGATCCGTCCCTACACATCGGTCGCTTGTCGAGGTATGCTGCGTTTGGGCATGTCTATTTCCAGTCGCTGTGTCCTAGACCGGCTGCAAAACATTAAATTCTCGACGATTTTTAATAAAAATAAATCATAAAGTTCAAACAACACCAGTTCAAAGTTCCTGCCACATCTTCGCCTCCCACCACGTATTCGCCGTGATCGATCGCCGACCAAAATAATAGTACCGCCGCATGAATGAACTAAAAGAAAATATTGTCGATAGCTGTCGCATGCGGCTCCGCCTCCGGATCGACGGTATCCTGCTCGTGTGCGTCGTGGTCGCCCGTTGCCGCTGCCGAACCTGATCCCGATCCTAATGCCAATGTCGCTTGTGCCGCCACAAACGCCGTCGCCACCTCCGATGTCGCCTTCGTCGTGGCAATTTATTGTACGATCATGCCACAGTAGTACATGTGCGCGGCCAGCACCTAGGGTCCATCCTCGAGGGCGGTCAAGATGAGGAAGTCCTCCTTCCTTTTCTTCACAGCAACGCTCTCCTTCTCGATCTCGGCCCTCTCCCTCTTGAGCATGATCTTCTCGTCTTTCTTGAGCACCAACGACTTCCACCTTTCATTGCTCTTCTCGCCCCCGGATGAGAAATTTTGACAAGACATCGACGAGGCACTTGTCAATCGATGCTTGCACAAGAAGTGAGTCTAGCTAACTTGGTTAGGGAAGCAGATGTACGACCCAACCACTCATGTTCAAATCCTCGTGGATGAGAATTTGGGTTCTTATTATTTTAAAAATCAAAATCGTTCTGGGTTTTCCCACCGCTTTACTTTCCAAAAAACTTTACAAAAAAAATCAACGCTTGCACCCCGTCGAATGATGCCGCAGCTACCTTGGATTTCCTGTTGCCGATTGGGCGCCATGCCGAGGCGGGCCACACATCTAGATCAGTGATGTCATCAAGTTCCTTGGCCAAATGGATGCACGTTTGCCTCCATTTCTCGTATCCTTTTTTTTTGCGGGTAATGCAGTAAGGCGAACGGTTTGCCCTTGTTTTTTGCCTAGTAAATATCCAACGTGTTGTCCAGCTGACGATCGACAAAACACAATGATGATCAGCACGCTGATGCAAAACATGGACGATGCATAACAAAGATGATGATCACAATGTTGCAGAACAGGGACGCACTTACCATATTAGCCGTGTTCATGCCCCTTTCTGGCCGAGATTCGATGTTTGCATGAAAGCCATGAAACAAGTTCACCGAGACTTGTATCATACCCTAGCGGGTTAACATGGCCTTTTGGCCTCCTCTTCATTTGCATGACGGCGTACTCTTTATTGGGGAACTTGCACTCATCAAACTTCCTTTTGATCGCACCCTAGTAGGTGTCACTGGTTTGGTTGGCGTCGTTGATCGGATCCATGCTCACCATCTTACAAGAATCACACAAACATTGATCCTCCAACGACTTCCACCTTGGCCCATGTGTGCCTTCCCGCGGTTTAGCCCTGCCGCCCTCCTCCTTCCCTTCTTCTTCTTCCTCCTCCTCCCCTCCCTCCTCCTCCTCCACGTTGGTTTGTTATGTGCCATCTTCCTCGTCCCCTTCTTCTTCCTGCTCTTCCTCCTCCCAGGACGATTGATGCGGGTTGTCATGCTTGACGCTCCCTACCATTCCGTCGAACATGTTGTCGGTGCTATTTTCAAACACGAGTGGGCCTCTTCGAAGCGGAAAAAATGCCAAGCCTGTGTAGACACGCTTGAGTTTAACGTCAGGGAGTGATGCATGCATGAAATTTGTAGTTTATTGATACATATTTCCACATATTTGCATCATATTAGTATTTAGTAGTAATGTTCTTAACGATTTCGGTGATTTTATAAACAATTCACTCTCCTCTGGTTCTAACCACGTCTGGAATGATATACCTTTAGTTAGTATTTTGATATTACAGGAGCTATGGGACTCCAAAAAGGACAAGCTCAGAGGCCACTGGTTACAAATTTTGAGACGCATCCAGCAGGCCAAATAAGGACTAGAGGAGCTTAATGGGATGTAAATGAGGCACATGGCATGGCCTCATATGCTGAACGCGCTACTATATTGTTTTCCACCTTGGTCGTCTTATTCGTTTCAATCTTTCGCACATGGACTTGTTTTGACCTAAAAACATCTATATATATATATCCCCTGGCAGCATTCCTCGACACATACGGAGGGGGGGATCGAAAAATCCAATACAGAGAGTTTGCAGGCCATCGCCGGCGAAGATCGAAGGGGGAATCGCTGCCAGAATCGCCTTCGGAAGGCTCCACCTCCCTCTGGCATGTTCATCATCAACATCTACAACAAGATCCTCTCCATACCCCTACTATAATCTCTTGAAAAACATGATGTGTGATGCAATCTATTGTTTTCCCATGATCTATTGTATCTCTATATCTTTGTTTGAGTAGTGAATTATTTATGGAAATTATGATATAGTTCGTTGATGGTTGCATACAAATATATGTTATCTGATGATCTTATGTACTAATATATGAGTGCATACATATGTTGAGGGATGCATAAAATTGTCACTGTTGCATGATGATAGGATGAGGGATAGCTAAAGTTTGACAAAAACCGAAAGTCAAGTATTAGATATGCATGTTATATTAATTAATGGTTAATTAACGGGAGGTATGTACTATAGACTATGGAGGCCTTAAATCTAAATACGATGGTTGCACTTTATGTGTTAATAAGTCCCTTGTTTGCTCTTAATTGGCCTTGAGATCAATCACTAGGGGTGTATTTGCTCATGTATATGGCCACACCTATCTATGACTTCTCTCTTAAAAGAACAATAAAAGACCATCCTTGTGCTTCACCAATTGTAACAACCAAACATATAAAATAACAATTTTCCTAAACACTTGCTCCCTTGAGAAACTTACCCCTACTTCACTAGCTCCACTTTACTTGCACTAGTTCACCTATAGTATTTATTTCCAACACTTCACCATTATCTAGTTAGTAGTAAAAATAACTATACACACTCTAGTTCCTAGCTTTGCACGAAGAGCCATATAAGTGAGTTATGGGGATTTAGAGAATAGGTAGGTTACCTTGAGCTTCTTGTGGTCCGATAGTCAAATACTTATCGAATTGTACTACAGTGATTCTCTGCTCTTGGGGATTATCAGGGAGCTGGTGCCTACGGTCGTTGAACGGTAGGGAAAACGGGTTGGGGGCGTTAGGGTTGAATCTGCCTAGCGGGTCGCTATCGGCGTAGAGTGTGGCGATGCGCTTCCCATATGTGTCATCGAATGCAGTGTGCTCATCGCAGGGCTCTCGTGGAAGAAGCTCGGGTATGATGGCGATGTGCTCGCCATACGCGGGTTGCCGCTCCCTTGGCAGCCACCATGGTCGACGAAGGTGCTCGGCTGAGTGCAGCAATGCGCGCCCCATTCATGAACGTAGTTTTCTTTATGTCCGTTCTTTCTCGCCGCCACTGTGCTTCGCCTTTGCGAACTTGCGACAGACCTTGATTTCATCCCACTTCTCCTGTGTCATGCTATCCAACTTGAGCTTGGGCGGCAAAGCCTTGCGCGGCTTGCTGAAAGGCGCCTTCACGCCCTTCGCACTAACCGGCTTCGCCGCTGCCCTAGGTGGCTTTGGCGCCATGGCTGCAAGGAGGATGAAAACGGAGGCGCGTGTGTGGTGGCGGTGAGTTTGCGGCGGAAAAAGAAACGATGAGGGGGAGAAATGAAATAATTTGGGAGGGTTGGGATCATGTACCAGTTGTTGTGTGGATGACAGAGCTGGTCCGCCACTCGCCTCGGCGCCAAAGTGTTTGTCTGTTGTCTTTGAAGCATCCCCTATATAGCCAGGATGTTGTCTTTGAAGCATCCCCTATATAGCCAGGATGGCCTCGACGTGTCGGACAAAACGGTCTTTTATCACATGGCCGGGTGCATGACTCTATCCAGTGTGCCCCAAAACCTTTAGGGTGTGGTTTGGGAGACGAGATTAGAGATACTCGGATATGATATATGGTTGATTCTAAGAGCATCCCCACTAGTTGGACGAACCCATGCCGAAATCCGGACCTTTTTTTGGCCGGACGAAACGCATTTTCGACCTGGGAACACCGAGCTTCCCACTCGCGTTCCGAGGCCGAGTTCCCAGGTTCAGCGAAATTCAGTTAAACTCGGCGAAATTTGGGCGAATATAGACGGATTTCATTAACTAGGGCAAGGACGCACATATTACATCAAATTTAATAACTAGGAAAAGGCCGCCGCCATGGTCGACGCCGGATGCCGCATCTATAGGCCAAGGCGGGGGTGGTTGCCGGCTTGGATGTGCTCCATGACGCCGGCGAGAGTTCGCCCTAGAACGCTCCACCAGCGGCGGCGAAAATCCACACTGTGACGCGGCGGCGGCAAGCCTGGCGGTCTGTCGTGTCAGGTGAGTTCCTCGAGGCGCCTGTCGGCGAAGAACTGCCTCCAGAAGACCAGGTTGCCAGGATCCTGGGCGAGATCCGGGTCTTGCATGGCGGCGATAGCCGTCTGGATCTCTCCAGCGAGGTCCTCATCGGCCGGCACCAGCAGAATAGGGATCCCGCACAACGCTGAGTTGCCAGGCGAAGGGGAGACGAGTGTCCGGCGGCGCCGTATAGCCCGCCTCGTGGAGCAGCCGGGCTTCCCACGGCTGCATCGTGCGTCGGCCGGAAAATCTCTCGGTCATGGCTTTTCGGCGGAGTTGAGGAGAAAGAAAGGTGCGAGCGTCCGGAGTTCGCCGAAATTGGAAGTGGTGTGAGAGACTGTGAAGGGAGATGGCGAGATGTACGCCTTTTATAGGCCGAGTTCGGCGGCAAGGGCAGGAGGGGTGTAGCGGCGAGAGCGGGAAAAGGAAAACGATGGAAAGGATGACGACGACTCGGCTTCTATCGCTGACAGGCTGGTCCACTCGGCCAATTCGCTGCGTCCGGCGTCCCCAGGGCGTACCTGGGATCTGGGTATGACCTGGATAGTCCGGACCAAAGTTGGCTAAATCCGAACGGAAAAAGGTTTCTGGGTACACGACTAGACCGATTTTTGGTGTCCGGATCTAAATTCGGCGTCCGAATCGACGTCGTGTGTAGCCGAGTGGAGATGCCTTAATGCATGCACTTGAAGGACAGTTTTTTTTTCTAATGAAGTCCTTGAACGTACATACGGCTGGCCGGATCGGATGGCGAGCGTCGGGGGTACCGTGCATGCGATTCATTCATCTTCTGTCGAGACGAGATGGCAGACTCATGAAAACGTGAAACAGGCAAGTGGCGGAGGCGTAGGGCGAGGTCGAGCAGCCGCCTACCTTTTTTTTTCGAATACGAGCAGCCGCCTACCTTGATCATGAGAAAAATCATTTTTACACAATCGATCGGTAAAATAGGGCGATCTTTGCTTGCGATGCATTGAGTTCGTCCCTATCTGCGCGTGCGGGCGAAAAAGGCGCGGCAATCACCAGGGCTGGGGCTGGTTTCCCGTTCTTATTGTGGATGGAGCAGTATGTGCTCTCTCTTTTTTTTTTGGCATAGAGCAGCCACTTGATTTGCTCTTCAGTTGTACTTCTTCCTTTTGAAAATATAAGATGTTTTAGGTTTATAAATAAGATGTATCTAGACATATTTAGTGTATATGTTCAAATAAATCTAGACACTAAAAAGTGTCTAGATACATCTGATTCACAAACCTAAAACATCTTATATTTCTAAACGGAGGAAGTACTATTCACGTATCATTTCACCAATTGAACTTAAAAAACAAACAGCTTTAAAACGGAATACCAAAATCACACCGTCTTCTCGTGTTGATATCTTTGAAACAACACATTATAGTAGGTTTTGGTACCTCCTAAATTATTGCATGCGTACATCATGTATCAGGGGTGATGAAAAAAGAGAGATTGAAAAGAGGTCTAAAAAGACAAGTTTTTGTTTGTGGGATGTTGAGAAGAAAGGTGGAGGTGCGTAGAGCTTTGGCCCAAAAACAGAAAGATAGAGAGGCTTGAATTAGCAAGGTGCGTATGATGTCATAGATAGATTGAAAACAGCGTTCAATTTTGCCGTTTTGTTAAGATGTATATGGATGGAAAAACGAAAAAGAATGCCTTGAGAGAGAAAGAAGGATCGGTTTTTAGTGTTATCAAATTCACGGCTATTGTCACTTTCTAGAAAGCGAATGGAAAAACCAAAAGTGTGTGAGAAACATAGTGTCGAAAATTAAGAAAGAAAAATTGTGTGAACATCCGACTTGGTACGTAGAGGAGAAGTCCAAATATAATGAGAATAATCATCAAGAATAACTTGATAATACTTAAAATCGGAAACACTAGGAATTGGAGATGTCCATAGATCACAATACAATAATTCAAAAGGAAACAAGCTAGAGATGGAAGAAGTATCAAAGGGTAATCTAATATGTTTGCCGCATTTATAGGCATTACAAAGCGAGGAATTGTAAGAGAAACTAGAACTAGAAATACAAAATTCTTGAAGTAAATACGACAATACATGTTTATTAGGGTGTCCTAGTCGACGATGCCAGAGACCAACAGGGGCGATCATGGCTTAGGGTGTGGAAGTAGGCGCACCATAAAGTGGATAAAGATTGCCCGAGCTATTGTACCGAGCGAGAACCATCGCCGTTGTCAGATCCTTCACGGATAAACAAAAGGAGTCAAATACTAAGAAAACATTGTTATCAATTGTAAATTATCAAACAGAGATAAGATTTTTGATTAAAGAAGGAGCGAGAACAACATTGCATAGAAGAAAATTTGCATGAGGATGGGAAATAAAGGAGCGACCGGTGCAAGAGATAGGAATTGAATAGCCATAACCAATGGTTATGGATGAAAAGGTCAAAGGAGAACAAGATGACATAAAATTCACAATTGAAGACATGTGCTAGGATGCACTAGAATCAAAAATCCAATCCATACCTTCATTGTTATTGAGGATGAAGTTGTTCAAGGCGGCAACGCAGGGTGCTTGATCCCAACTTGGTGGAGAGGTTAATGTAGATGGCACAGTCATGTACGGGAGTGCGGGAGGAGCACTATACATGTAGGGCCATGTCGACGACAGGACCATGTAGCCAGGAAGTGGAGCCTGAGCAGTGTAGACCTGCACCGGTGGCCTAGGACCAAGGATGACAGGCAAGCCGGTTGACGGGCAGAGGCCGAGACGCCATGTCCTGGTGTACGCTTTGCGGAGCACTGTAAGGGGACGGCCCATACCACGGCATCGGCCAAGCTTGAATGAGGCTGGTCCATGGATCTTGTGGCGGGTGACAGGACGGTGTCGCCATGGGCGTCGGGGCCGTGGGTTGAGGCTATGGCCGCCGATACATAGTATTTTCCCCGCGGTAGTTAGGGCTTGGATGCTATCCGGGAGGAGGCTGCGGTGGTGCAGGTGCAGATCCGGCGGCAGGGGCCGAAGTGGGAGGCCGAGTAGCAGTGTGAAATACCTGAGGTGGTCGAGAGGCCTTGTGTGCTTAATTCATTGCTTCGAGTTGTAGGAGAGAGCGAACTTCATCGAAGGAGGGAGGAGGACAAATCAGGGTTATGAAGGCAACTTGCTTGTCAAATTGCTCCTCGAGGCCGACGAGGAGAGCGTCGATGAGGGTACGATCGCCAATGCGATCTCCAAGCTCCCGAAGCTCATTGCTGAGTGATTTAATCCTTTGACAGAAGACGCTACCCGAGGTATCTCCCTGGGAGGTGGTGCGGCGTGTTGATGTGAGTGTCGCTGTTGTCCTGAAAAAGCTGTTGAAGAGAGCCCTGATGACTCCTTGGTGGCTCCAGAGAACTTGGTGCTTGATGTGGAGTCTTGTTGGTAACCCCAAGAGCAAGGTGTGAAGCAGCACAACAGCAAGTTTTCCCTCAGTAGAGACCGAGGTTATCGAACCAGAAGGAGGAAGGAAACGTCACACAAGTGTTGCAAGCAACGCGGAGACCTGCACAACACAAACTCAAGACTTTGCCCCCAACGAATTAGTGAGGTTGTCAAGCTCACCAGTTTGCTGTAACAAAGGATTAAACATATGGTGTGGAAGGTAATGGTTTGCAGCAAGTAAACAAGTAACAGTGGAAGATGTATCAATGGTAAAGACTGGACTGGGGTCCATAGTTCACTAGAGGTGCTCTCCTTAGATAAACAACATGGCATGAAGGGTAAACAAATTACAGCAGGGCAATTGACATGAACTGAGCAAGGCATAACAATGCAATTACTAGTTAGAAAGATCCTATGAGATTTGATTGGGCAATACGACAAGATACATAGACCGCCATCCAACTGCATCTATTATTAGAAGTCCACCTTCAGGTTATCATCGAACCCCCTCCAGTATTAAGTTGCAAGCAACAGAAAGCTGCTTTAAGCAAAGTGTGTAAGGCAAACAGTCCACATGTTCCATGAACAAGAGACCGTTGTTTTCTCCCTAGTAGCAACAACACATCTACAACCGAAGATATTATTGTCACTTCCCTTGAAAACTAGAGGCATGAACCCACTATCGAGCATAGATACCCCCTCTTGGATTCACTAGCAACTACTTGGCCAAGATAGCTACTAAAAACAGAGAGCATGCAAGATCACAAACAACACAGACATGATAGAATCATAAAGACAAAACCATTAATCAAACCAACATAATAATTCCAATATCCATCGGATCCCCGCAAACACAACATGCATGATTACAAATAGCATAGATCTTGATTATGAATGGAGCTCATAAGATCTATACATGAAAGCACAAAGGAGGAGATACAACCATCTAGCTACTAGATGGACCCATAGTCCAAGGTGGAACTACTCACGCATCATACCGGAGAGAAGGCCTCCGGGATGATCTCCCCTCCGGCAGGGTGCCGGGAAGAACTTCAGATCCCCCCGATCTAGGGACGATGGTGGCGGCGGCTATAGACGGTTTCATGGAGATTTGATCGGGTGCTTAGGGTTTATGCATCAGAGGCTTCTTATAGGCGAAGGGGGAGACCGAGGAGGCGACCAGGGGGCCACACCCTATCCAGGCGCGGGCCCACCCCTGGCCGCACCTGGGGGGGGGTGTCTGGCTGCCTTGGCCCGCTTCCTCGTCTCCCCTCTAGACTTCTTGTTCCCCACGGAAAGTTATTGACTTTGACGTTTGTCCCGTCCAATTCCGAGAATATTTCTTAACTAACTTTTCTGAAACCAAAAATAGCAGAAAATAGACATCTGGCACTGTTGCAACTTGTTAATAGGTTAGTACCAGAAAACATGTAAAAAGCACCTCAGAGTGCAGACAAGTAAAACAAAGTAGTAGATACTAAACAAGCATGGAGCATAAAAAATTATAGATACGTTTCCAATGTATCAGCATCCCCAAGCTTAACTCCTGCTCGTCCTCGAGTAGGTAAGTGATAAAAGAACAATTTTTGAGGTGACATGCACCCTCACAATAAAGATCCAACCATATGCAAGCATTGAAAGCTGGGATCAAAGAACTCTAAACATGTGCATGAAAGATGGAGTTCTAACAATATGACATAGTAACTATGCTTGCAACATGAAAGGCTATAAACAAAGATCATGAATAACATGCATTGAAAAATGTTTGTTTGTTTCACATACAGAAAACATAGCTAATGGGTTTCGCAACATAGTAAATCAAAATTTTCTACGGATGCGAACGGGAAAGCCAAGATCTAATCTAGGAGATGCAAACAACGAGGGGGGAATAGATGAGATCTTCATACCCTTGAATATTCAAGATGGAACGTTCAACGAACGTGGTTGATGTAGTCGTACTCGCTTCTCCTCCTCGCGATCCGATCCGATCCAACACCGCAAGTGGCGATGCCTCCGAGAGATGCACACGTGCGGCACCTCGACGTATCCTCCTTACTCGGTCCAGCAAGTGGGGTGGAGAGATAGGTTGGATCTACAACATGACGGCGTGGTGCAAGCGGTGGAGAGTTTCTGCGGCAGGGCTTCGCCTACGCGCAGTCGGGAGGGAGAGAGAGAGGAGGGACAACAGGGCGGCTAGGGTTGAGGAGGAGGTGTGGGGAGGGTGTGACCCAGCCCTCTTTATATAGAGGGGTGGGCGGCTGGCCCTTTCCCCTCCCCCAAGCCCTAGGGCCGGCGGCCAAGGAGGGAGGAGTGGGGGGGCAAGTTCCCCCCTTTCTAGAAGCTCCCCAAGGGTTTCCCTAGGTGCTTGGCCGGCTGGGCCTATGGGTCCTTGTGCCCCTGGCCCAATGCGGCCAGGGCACTCTCTCGTAGGCCCACGCCCCCTCCCGACAAGTGGGGCCACGTTGGTCCCACTCCGGAAGGTTCTAGAAGCTTCCGGTACAATACCGAATAACTCGAAACAATTTCGAACTCCAAAAACTGCATTGCCTTATATGAATCTTATTCTACGGACCATTCCGGAACCTCTCGTGACGTCCTGGATCTCATCCGAGACTCCGAACAAGAACTCATAAACCAATTATCCAATCTATCCTAGCGTCGAGACACGTTAAGTGTGTGACCCTTCGGGTTCGAGAATATGCAGACATGATCTTCTATCAATAATCAATAGCGGGGGTCTGGAAACCCATATTGAATCCCACATACTCATCGATGATCATATCGGATGAACCACGATGCCATGATTCAATTAATCCCATATATATTCCCTTCGTCACATGATATTTTACTTGCCCGAGATTCGATCGTCGATATCGGCATACCTAGTTCAATCTCATTCACAACAAGTACTTTACTCGTTCTGTAATCCGATATCACTTTGTGATTAACTCCTTAACCACGTGCTTGCAAGCGGTGTTGATATCGATTACCGAGTGGGCTCGAAGTATATCTCTCCGACTTGGGAGGGACAAACCCATCTCGATACATACAACCCAACAGGTACTTTCTGATCACCTGAGAGACACCTTTATGATCACCCTCTCATAGGATGACGTTTGATGACCTCAAAGCTTTCTTCCGATACCAGGGAGTTGCATTATCTCATGGTCTAAGGAATACAATATTTGACATAATAAAAGCTTTGCAAAGATGAACACGATGACACGATCTAATTGCTCTGCTTAATTTGGGTTTTACCCTTTTATTTTAATTAATTAAAGTGGCTAGAAATGCCTATGTGGCATTCTTTTATTTACTTGAACATTATTTCTGTAAGTAAACCTATATATTTTTATATATTCTGAAAGGTATGGTTAGATGTGATTTTGAGAGTTGGAATCAACTCAAAAGCTATTGTGGTTTAAATTTGAAAAATGTTTGAATGTAGAAAAGCTTCTGCCTTGTTATTTTTGCCAAGGATGATCTATAGATCCAAATGACTTGAGTCCAACGGGCTTGGATTCAACATTTCTAGACCTTTCTAACAAAATTGGTTTCATTCAATTTGGTGCACTGAATCGACCTGGGTTGATTTTTGAAACTGGGTACAGAAGTGTGTTTGAATTAAATTGGAAAAGGTTTAATTCAAATAACTGGGCTGCGTGGGAAGCGATACTGGGCCGGCCTGCTAAGCGCAGCGCTTCCACTGGCTGTTTAAGTTGCTGTCCCCGCGCGTCAGTGACACAGGGGGGTGCGAAGCGGTATGGGGTGATATGGTGCGTTCCATCGGGTTCTAATCCAACGGCTGAGAGTCATAGTCGACGTTGGACAACGCCGGCGAGACAGAAACCTAGCGCGGCCAGTGGGGGTTGTTGGGGGCTCACCGGGGTGCAGGCGAAGGTCGGCGAGGCGGGCGAACGACGAAGTCAACGACGGTGAACTGAGGGGTGGTCGCGGCGGCTCCTGGGGTGGACGAAATCGATGGCGCCCTTCTTCTCTAGAGGCGGCCTGCTCCGGCGCAATTCCTGCGATGCGCTGCTTGCCTTGCTCCGGGACTGAGGTGGGGTGGTTCTGGGTGAGAGAGGAGTGGAATGGTGTGAAGAATTCGAGCGGGGGAGTCCTCCTTTTATAGGCTCGACGGTAAGACCGAACGACATGGGCGGGCGACGGTGGCGACATGGCTACGGGCTGCTAGAGGCATGGCCGGCGGTGGCGATCGCTTGGTGGTCTCCTGGCGATGCGCTATGGCTTTAATGCGCGTGTAGGGGCGGTGCGGTTTGGTCTGGAACGTGTGGTGCTCTGCAGGGTGCCGTCTTCGACGGCGGCGTGGCTGTCGCGGCATGGGCGCGAACGGGATGTCGCGTTTCCTGGGTCGGTGGTGATCGCGTATGCACGCGGCGAGGGCGGAGCGCGGTCTGTGGGCTTCGGTCGAGCATGGCTCTATGGCGCATGCTCGGCATGGTTGCTGGCGAGCTGGGCGCGGTCCGTGCGTGTGGTACAGGGGTTGGCAACGCTCGCGGCTGGGACAGGGAGTGGCGGTGGATGGTGGGCTACCTCCTAGACAAGGTTGGCACGGCTAAATCTTCTCCTAGCTTGTTGTCTCCACTGGGGTGGCATGGGTGTGCTCGGCTGTTCACCATTGATGGCAATGCCAAGCTTATAGTGAGGCTAGTGCTTGGTTTAACTTACTAGATGATCTACTGAGATGGTTGTGAGCTAAAGAGGGAGCAAGTTAGGCTTCAATCACTGCTCACTATAGTGTTTAGGATTTTGATGATTTGTGTCTGCAACCTTTTTGATGAAATGGCCACAAGAATTCAAGTTTTGAATTTTGAAAAGATTTTTGGTGGGTGTGCTAGGTTGATGCTAGGGATTCTGCAGATGCTTGGGGTTTGAAAGTTGATCTTGTTTGAGTGGTTTTTGAAAAAGTGGGATCTTCCCATATGAGAAAGATTCAATTTTGAATTGTCATTTAAACTATGCATTTTAAAGTTTCTAGATGATCACAAAGTGGGCCTTGATACTTTGTTATGAGTACATTCAAGGGGTGCAAAGATCCAGGAAAGTTTCTGTTAGGTTCTGAAAGTTTGAGATAGCCAAAGTAGGCATGGGAGTTAAATTGGTCAAAATGACCATTCCCTTATTTTATTTGTTTTGATTTACTTGTCTTTAGGAAAAGTGTGGGAAATGTTTAGATGATGTTTATTTCACCTAAGAATCCAATTACAAGCAAAGGAACACACAATCAAGGTGGTTCAAAAGTATTCAAAATGAAATGCATACTCACATGCATGCTTCCATAATTTTATTTAGAAAAGTTTTTGTTAGCCCTAATTTTGATGATTAGAAATTGATGATCCAAGTTTAGTATTTTTGGGATGTTACAAACCTTCCCCCCTTAAACAAAATCTCGTCCCGAGATTTGAAAAAGGACGAAATAGATTACCTAGGATTTGAAGAGATCGGGAAACTCTGTCCTGATGTGATCTTCGCGCTCCTAGGTAGCTTCCTCTTCTGTGTGGTTGCTCCACTGAATCTTGAGAAACTTGATGCTTCGGGTTCGGGTAGTTCCGAAGGCTTCTTCCGAAATACGGATGGGTACTTCGGGATAGGTCAGGTCATCGTTGATCTCTATGGTCCGGTGATCGATATTTTTGAACACTTCGGTCTTCTCGGGGACTTCGAGACACTTGCGAAGTAACGAGATATGGAACACGTTGTGCACGGCTGACATCTCTTCGGATAGTTCCAATTTATACGATATTTCTCCTCGACGGTTCAGAATCTTGAAAGGTCCGATATATCTGGGGGCTAACTTTCCTTTGAGTTGGAAACGCTGCATTCCCTTCAATGACGACACTTTCAGATACACAAAATCTCCTATGTTGAAGGCGAGGTCTCGACGTCTCTTGTCGGCGTAACTCTTTTGTCTGGATTAGGCTGTCTTGAGGTGCTCACGAATCTTGTGAACCTTCTCTTCTGCTTCTCGTAGGATGTCGGGTCCAAAAATCTGACCCTCTCCTACTTCTGACCAGTTCAAAGGGGTGCGACACTTCCTTCCGTACATGAATTGAAATGGGGCCATTTGCAAACTGGCTTGATAACTGTTATTGTATGAAAATTCTGCAAACGGCAGACAATCTTCCCACTTGGATCCATATTCTACACACATGCTTTCAGCATATCTTCGAGTATTTGATTTACTCGCTCTGTTTGTCCATTGGTCTGAGGGTGATACGCGGTGCTGAAATCTAGGCGGGTTCCTAAACCTTCTTGGACTTTCTTCTAGAATCTTGAGGTAAACTGAGTTCCTTGATCCGATACAATGTTCTTGGGGACTCCGTGCAAACTAACTATTTTAGCGATGTACAACTCCGCTAGCTTCGAACTCTGATAGGTGGTCTTGACGGGCAAGAAATGGGCGACTTTGGACAATCTGTCCACTATGACCCAGATAGAGTCATTTCCCCTACTAGAAGTAGGCAGTTCAGTGATAAAGTCCATTCCAACGGAATCCCATTTCCATTCCGAAATCTGCAAGGGTTGCAACAATCCAGCGGGTCTTTGATGTCCTGCTTTGACTCGCTGACATATATCACACTTGGCGATATAGCTTCCGATTTCTCTCTTCATCTTATGCCACCAAAATTGCTCTTTCAAATCTTGATACATCTTAGTTCCTCTGGGATGGATAGAATAAAGAGTATCATGAGCCTCCTTCAAAATAACTTCTTTCAACTCAGAATCTGCTGGTACACAAAGGCGTACTTTGTACCACAGCACTCCTTCTTCGTCTTCGGTGAATCCGGGTACTTTGCCTGTACCAATACGACGCTTGATTCCGTCGATACTAGCATTTCCCTTCTGTGCCTCTTTGATCTGGCTAATCAAAATGGGCTGAAGTTCTATACTAGCCAAAAATCCTTCACTCACTAATTCCATTCGAAAATCTTCCATCTCTTTGTGCAGGCTTGGTTGCTCCTTCAAGATCATGGAGTTCAAGCGGCACGACAATCTGCTAAGGGCATCTGCTACCACATGGGATTTACCAAGGTGATAGTGAATGTCCAGATCGTAATCCTTAATTAGCTCTATCCATATTCTCTGCCTCATATTCAACTCCTTCTGAGTGAATATATACTTCAGACTCTTGTGATCCGTATAAATCTCACAACGGTTTCCCATCAGGTAATGTCTCCATGTCTTCAGGGCTAGAACTACGGCTGCGAGTTCGAGGTCATGGGTGGGGTAGTTTTGCTCATGTTGCTTCAGTTGTCGACATAGATAAGATATAACTTTGCCTTCTTGCATTAGCACACATCCGAGACCGATCTTGGATGCGTCACAATACACATCGAAGGGCTTCGTGATATCCAGCATGATCAAGATTGGGGATGAGATCAATCTTCTCTTGAGTTCTTGAAAACTTGCTTCACATTTGTCGGTCCATTCAAACTTCTTGTCCTTCTTCAGCAATTGGGTCATGGGTCGGGCGATACTCGAGAATCCTTCTACGAACTTGCGGTAATATCCCGCCAATCCGAGAAATGCACGAACTTGGGTTTGAGTGGTTGGGCCTTGCCAATATTCTACATCTTTCACTTTGGCAGGGTCAACGGCAATTCCTCCGGCTGATACAATGTGACCGAGGAATCCTACCTCATGTAACCAGAATTCACATTTGCTAAACTTTGCATACAGCTGATGCTCTCTAAGGGTTCCAAGAATGGTCCTTAGGTGTAGCTCATGTTCTTCTTCTGATTTGGAATAAATCAGAATGTCATCGATGAAAACAACGACAAACTTATCCAGGAAGTCCATAAAAATCTTATTCATGAGATTCATGAAATAAGCGGGGGCATTGGTTAGTCCGAAAGAAATGACTGTATACTCATACAATCCATATCCGTGGTAAAGGCGTCTTTGGAATATCCTCTCGCAATTTTGAGTTGATGATAGCCAGTTCTAAGATCAATCTTAGAAAACACTTTGGCACCGGTCAACTAATCAAACAAATCTTCTATCTTGGGTAAGGGATACTTGTTCTTGATGGTGACATCATTCAATTTCCGATAATCCGTACACAAACGGTTACCTCCATCTTTATTGTCCACAAATAAGACAGGTGATCTCCATGGTGACACACTTGGTTGAATCAATCCAATTTCCAGCATGACATCCAGTTGCTTCTTAAGTTCTTCTAGCTCTGACGGGTTCATACTATATGGTCTCTGGGCTATGGGTCCGGTTCCAGGAATTAGTTCGATGATAAACTCGATATCCCGATCTAGGGGCATACCGGGCAAAACATCTGGAAATACATTGGGGTATTCACAGACTATCCAGACTTGGTCACTGGTAGGTTGGGCTATACTCTTGTTGCATTTGAATTGGCGAGGTAAGGTTTCAGATATATGCTCGACTGATATTCCGGCTGTACTGGTCATGGTGATGGCTTTCTTGGCACAGTCAATCAATCCTTTATGTTTGGACATCCAATCCATTCCTAGTACTACTTCCAAACCTTTAGTTCTGAGTACTATCAGATTAGCATAAAAATCTATGCCATGGATTCGGATAGGGACGACTTTGCAAATTTTCCTAGCCTTGGTGGTTGATCCGGGAATTTGAACAATCATTACATGCTTCAGTTTGGTTGGTTGAATTTTACTAGTGCATGCAAATTCTTCGGTGACAAATGAATGCGATGCACCAGAATCAAACAACACTCTTGCAAGTATTGCATTAACAGAAAACATACCCAGCACGACGTCTGGCGCTTCCTGAGCTTCTTCAGCATGCATGAGAAAAAGACGGCCATTGCGGTTGAGAGAATTCCCTGGGGCAAACCTTCTTCCGGGCTGAACACGACGCTGCTGCTGAGCTGGGACATTGGCATTGAGGGCTGTAGCATTCTTCTTGTTGGGGCACTCGTTGGAATAGTGGCCTTTATTTCCACAGTCATAACAAGTCACTTGCGACTTGTCCTTGGCTACGACAGGCACAACATTGCTTCCAGTCCTCGGGGCAGTGTTGGTGTTGGTGGCAGCATTGTTGTTGTTGAATTTGGGTGGGGCACGATTGAAATTGCTAGAGTTGTCGGGGTTGTTGTGATTTCCTCCGGGTCTAGGGTTTCCACGGTTGGGATAGGTGGGACGGTTCATCGGGGGTATGTTGGTTCTTGGGGCAAATCCTGGAGATGGGTTAGGGCGATACTTTGGGGTCTGATGGGGTCCTGGCTGATGCATCATGCGACGCTTGCGGTTCTCATTGGCTTGGTTGATCTTTCCTTCCATCTGGATAGCAGAGTCTACAAGGGCTTCAATATCGGCAAAGGGGATATTGACTAACACCGTCTGCATCTCGTCATGCAGACCATTCAGGAATCGTTCTTTCTTCTTGGCTTCGGTGTCGATCTCATTCGGGGCATACCTAGCTAATGATAAAAGTTTGTCACGGTATTCCACTACAGTCATCCTTCCTTGCTTCAGCTCTCTGAACTCGTCTCTCATCCTCTTGATCAAACCTGGTGGCACATGGGTTCTGTTGAACTTAACCTTGAATTCCTCCTAGGTCATCATCTGGCCTCCGGTCATTGCATGAACACTGTTCCACCATGCCCTGGCATCTCCGGCTAGATAGTGGGTGGCGAACAGAACTTTCTCGTTGGCTTCCACTCCGGCGACTTCTAGGCTATTTTCCATGGTTTGCAACCAATCATCGTCGTCTAGGGGCTCTTCTGACTTAGTGAAAATGGGTGGGTTGGTATTCTGGAAATTCTTGAGCTTAGATCCATGGTTGTCCTGATTTCCGTGGCCTTGGTTATTGTGGGCAAGCTGAGCGATCTGTTGCAGAGTGTCTAGGTTGGCTTGACGTTTCGCTCTTTCAGCTTCGCGGTCAGAAGTCAACATTTGCAGGATTTGCAACATCGGGTCCGGGGATGAACCACTTCCACCACGTGGAATCTGAAGATTGAGATAGATCATGAGAAAAGAGGGAAATTTCTAAAGTTTTTGGGTCTAAATTTTTTTTAAAGTTTGACTCAGATTTTCTAGCGACTTGCTTTTTCATTCATTCATTCATTGCACACGATACAACACACACCACAACAAGGAAAAAAGATGGGTTTAAGAACCGTTCTGGAAACTACGATACAGTGGGACCGAATACTACTCGCTACGCTAGTGCTCAAGTGCTACTACTCCTCGGAATCTGTGGCTTCATCATCTTCATCATCATCGATGAAGGCGAAATCATCCTCATCGGTGAAGAAGTCCATAGCCTGATCCTCCAGAAAATCATCATCATCGCTGAGATAGGAGTAGGGGTCTCCACGAAGATCCCCTCCAGCATTCTCCCTTTCCTCCAACTGCATGTAGGGGTTCGTAGCATGGAAAACAAAAATTTTCTACCGCATACAAACAAACAAGCCAAGATCTATCTACTAGATTGTAGCAACGAGTCGATGGAATAACTCACCCTCGAAGATTCCAAAGTGTTTAACGAGAGCGGATTCTCGTGGGTGATGTAGTTGTACTCTTGCCGATCTCAAGATCGCGTAGACGATCCTTCCGACGCCATTCGGCGGTGCTCCCTGATCGGTCACACGTTCGGTACTCGACGAAGACCTTCCTCTCCCTTGTTCCAGCAGGCAGCGGAGGTTGTAGCACTCTCCTCGCGATTCCTGCAGCACGACGGCGTGGTACCGGAAGTAGAGGGGAGATCTCACAGGGCTTCGCCTTAAGCTGGAGCGAGTATGGTTGACTATGAGAGAGGCCTCGGTGATCTAGGGTTTAGACACACCAAGGAGAGGGGGCTAGGGCGACGGCTAGGGCTTGGGGAAGCCCAAGTCGGCGGCTAGGGTTTGCCCTAGGCGGCGGTAGCAGCAGGTGGTGGTGGCGCCAGCGGCTTAGGGTTAGGGTTTGGAGAGGGCAAGGTGTAGTCTTGGAGGGTCAGCCCTGCCCCTCCTTATATAGGTGGGAGGGCGCGGCCAAGGGGAGGGGAGTCCCTCCCCAACTCGGCTTCCAAGGCCGGCGGTGGAGGGAGAGGGACTTCCTCCCCAAGTAGGTTTCCTACTCTCCCTCCACCAAGCAAACTTGTCGTTTGACTTTTCAAATTGGCGTTTGAATTTTCAAACTAGGATTTGATTTATCCCTTTATTTTGCTCAACAATGACACCTAGTACATGATGCAACCATTCCAACTTGTTATGACACATTCATGTACCCTTCCCCTCCAGAGTGTCGGACCTTCCATAACCTTCTAGAACATTCCCGATGAAAACACCGGAACCATTCTCCAACCCTGAAACAGGACTTTCCTTATATGAATCTTATTCTCCGGACCATTCCGGATCTCCTCGTGATATCCCGGATCCCATCCGAGACTCCGAACAACATTCGGTCTCTTACTCACCATTCCATAACTACTTAACAACATCGAATCCTTAAGTGTGTCTCCCTACGGTTCGTGAATTATGCGGACATGATCGAGACACTTCTCTGAACAATAACCAATAGAGGAATCTGGAAATTCATATGGCTCCCACATATTTCTACGATTACTTTGCGATCGAATGAACCACTTACATACGATACCAATTTCCCTTTGTCTCACAATAGTTTACTTATCCGAGGTTTTGATCGTCGGTATCTCTGCATACCTAGTTCAACCTCGTTACTGATAAGTACTCTTTTCTCGTTCCCGTGATATGTGATCCCTTGTGAGCTAGTCACATGCTTGCAAGACAATTGGATGACATTCCACTGAGAGGGACCAGAGTATATCTATCCGTCATATGGATGGACAAATCCCACTCTTGATCCATGTGTCTCAACCAATACTTTCTGAACACTCAATGCCACCTTTATAACCACACAGTTACGGTGTGGTGTTTGATGTCATCAAAGCATCCTTCCGGTGATGGTGATATGCATGATCTCATGGTCGAAGGAATTAGGTTACTATGTATCAGAAAGCATATAGCAATTGAACTATAAAAATGACTTGATCTTTATGCTACGCTTATCTATAGGAGTATGTCCATCATACCATTATCCTAACGATATGATCTTGTTGTTAATAACATCTCAATGTTCATGATAGGGAAACCACAATCATTTATTAACCAACAAGCTAGTATTATAAAGAGGCTTTACCAGGGACTCTTATTTAGTTTACAAATCACACAAGTATTAATGTTTCCTTGTTAATACTGTTATAGCATGAATGTAAACATTTATCATAAACACAAAGATATAATAATAACTACATTTATTATTGCCTCTAGGGCATATCTCCAACAGTCTCCCACTTGCACTAGAGTCAACTAATCTAGATTACATGGTAATATACCGAACACCCATGGCAGTTTGGTGTTGGTCATGTTTTGCCCGCGGGAGAGGTTTAGTCAACGGATCCGCCACATTCAGATCTATGTGTACTTTGCAAATCTTTATGTCACCATATTGGACATGTTCTCGAATAGCGTGAAAACGTAGCTTGATGTGCTTCAGCTTCTTGTGTGACCTTGGTTCTTGCGCATTGGCTATGGCGCCCATGTTATCACAGTAGATAGACATTGGGTCCAGCGCACTTGGAACCACACCGAGCTCTGTAATGAACTCCTTCATCCATATCGCTTCCTGTGAAGCCTCCGAAGCAGCTATGTATTCCGATTCAGTTGAAGATCTCGCCACAACGCTTTGCTTTGCACTCCTCCAGCTAACTGTTGCACCATTCAAAGTAAATACGTATCTAGATTGAGATTTAGAATCATCCGGATCGGTGTTCCAACTAGCATCGGTGTAACCATTAACAACGAGCTGTCATCACCTCCATAAGAAAGAACCATATCCTTAGTTCTTCTCAAGTACTTAAGGATGTTTTTTGACCGCTGTCCAATGATCCACTCCTGGATCACTTTGATATCTGCTAGTCAAACTAAAAGCGTATGCAATGTCGGGTCTAGTACATAGCATGGCATACATTAGAGATCCTATGGCTGAGGCATAGGGAGTCTTACTCATCCTTTATCTATCTTCTGCCGTTGCTGGACTTTGAGTTTTACTCAAGGTCGTATTGGGCAACATGGGCAAGAACCCTTTCTTGCTATCTTCCATTCCAAACCTCTTTAGAACTTTGTCCAAATATGTACTTTGTGACAATGATATTAGGTGTCTCGATCTATATCTATAAATCTTTATGCCTAATATGTAAGTTGCTTCGCCAAGATCTTTCATTGAAAAACTATTATTCAAATATTCCTTGACACTATTAAGAAGGTCTACATCATTCCCAATCGACAATATGTCATCTACATAAAGTATTAAGAATGCTATAGAGCTCCCACTCAATTTCTTGTAAATACAAGCTTCTCCATAAGTTTGTATAAAACCAAAAATTTTGAGTACCTTATCAAAATGTTGATTCCAACTTCGTGATGCTTGCTTCAATCCATATATGGACCGTTGAAGTTTGCATACCTTATTAGCATCTTTAGGATCGACAAAACCTTTGGGTTGCATCATATACAACTCTTCATCAATGTCTCCATTGAGGAACGCTGTTTTGACATCCATCTGCCATATCTCATAATCATAATATGTAGCGATTGCTAACAAAATCCTCACAGACTTTAGCTTCGCTACTGGTGAGAAAGTCTCATCATGGTCAACTCCTTGAATTTGTCGAAACCCTTTTGCAACAAGTCGAGCTTTATAGACAGTAACATTACCATCAACATCTGTTTTCTTCTTAAAAATCCATTTGTTCTCGACAGCCTTCCGGCCATCCGGTAAGTCCACCAAAGTCCATACTTGGTTTTCGTACATGGATCCAATCTCGAATTTCATGGCTTCTTGCCATTTATTGGAATCTAGGCTCATCATCGCTTCCTCATATGTCGCAGGGTCATCAGTGTTGTCCACCAACATGACACTCATAATGGGATCATACCAATCAGGGGTGGTACGAGTTCTCGTTGACCCGCGAGGCTCTATAGCAACTATAACCGAAGTTTCATGATCATCATCATTAGCTTCCTCTCTTATTGGTGCAGGCACCACAGGAACTTCTTCCGGTGCTGCGCTACTTGCAAGCTCGAGAGAAGGTTCGACAAGCTCGTCGAGTTCTACTTTCCTTCCAGTCCCTTCTTTCGAGAGAAATTCCTTCTCTAGAAAGGATCCATTCTTGGCAACGAAGATTTTGCCTTCGGATCTATGATAGAAGGTATACCCAATAGTTTCCTTCGGGTATCCTATGAAGACGCATTTTTCTGCTTTGGGTTCAAGCTTGTCCGGCTGTAACTTCTTTACATAGGCTTCGCAACCCCAAACTTTAAGGAACGACAATTTAGGTTTCTTCCCAAACCATAATTCATACAGTGTCGTTTCAACGGATTTAGATGGTGCCCTATTTAAAGTGAATGCGGCTGTTTCTAATGCATAACCCCAAAATGATAGCGGTAAATCTGTAAGTGACATCATAGAACGAACCATATCTAAGAGAGTTCGATTACGACGTTCGGAGAAACCATTACGCTGTGGTGTTTCCGGCGGTGTCAACTGTGAAAGTATTCCGCATTTCTTCAAATGCTCGCGAAACTCGTAACTTAGATATTCACCTCCACGATCAGAACGTAGAAATTTAATCTTCTTGTTACGTTGATTCTCCACCTCACTTTGAAATTCCTTAAACTTCTCAAAAGTTTCGGACTTATGTTTCATGAAATAGATATACCCATATCTACTCAAGTCATCCGTGAAGGTAAGAATGTTGGAGATATGCCCTAGAGGCAATAATAAATGTAGTTATTATTATACCTTTGTGTTTATGATAAATGTTTACATTCATGCTATAATAGTATTAACAAGGAAACATTGATACTTGTGTGATTTGTAAACTTAATTGAAGTCCCTAGTATAGCCTCTATACATCACTAGCTTGTTGGTTGATAAATGATTGTGGTTTCCCTATCATGAACATTGAGATGTTATCAACAACAAGATCATATCGTTAGGAGAATGATATGGTGGACATACTCCTATAGATAAGCGTAGCATAAAGATCAAGTCATTTTAATAGTTCAATTGCTATATGCTTTCTGATACATAGTAACCTAATTCCTTAGACCATGAGATCATGCATATCACCTTTACCGGATGGATGCTTTGATGACATCAAACACCACACCATAACTGGGTGGCTATAAAGGTGGCATTGAGTGTTCGGAAAGTATTGGTTGAGACACATGGATCAAGAGTGGGATTTGTCCATCCATATGACGGATAGATATACTGGGCCCTCTCGGTGGAATGTCATCCAATTAGCTTGCAAGCATGTGACTGGCTCACAAGGGATCACATATCACGGAACGAGAAAAGAGTACTTATCGAACGAGGTTGAACTAGGTATGCAGATACCGACGATCATAACCTCGGATAAGTAAACTATCGTGAGACAAAGGGAAATTGGTATCGTATGTAAGTGGTTCATTCGATCGCAAAGTAATCGTAGAAATATGTGGGAGCCATATGAATTTCCAGATTCCTCTATTGGTTATTGTTCGGAGAAGTGTCTCGATCATGTCCGCATAATTCACGAACCGTAGGGAGACACACTTAAGGATTCGACGTTGTTTGAGTAGTTATGGTATTATGAGAAAGAGACGAATGTTGTTCGGAGTCTCGGATGGGATCCGGGATATCACGAGGTGATCCGGAATGGTCCGGAGAATAAGATTCATATAAGGAAAGTCCCGTTTCGGAGTTGGGGAATGATTCTGGTGTTTTCATCGGGAATGTTCTAGAAGGTTCCGGAATGTCCGGCACACCGGAGGGGAAGGGGTACATGAATGTGTCATTGCAAGTTGGAATGATTGCATCATGTCCTAAGTGTCCTCGCTGTTCCAAATAAAGGATTAAATTGAATCCTAGTTTGAAAAAGTCAAATAGCTAAATTGAAAAGTCAAATAGCTAAAATTGGAAAGTGGAAAAGAGGAGGAGGGGGGAATCCGAGTTGGGGAGGAGTTCCCTCCTCCAACCGGCGGCAACCCTCCAAGCCGAGTTGGGGAGGGACTCCTCTCCCTCCCCTTGGCCGCCGGCCCCCCTCCACCTATATAAGGAGGGGCAGGGACCCCTCCTAGAGCACACAAGTCCCTCACCTCAAACCCTAGAAGCTGCAGCCCACCATAGCCGCCGCCGCCCCCTTAGGGTTTTGCCCTAGCCGCTGACTTGGGGGTCCCCAGAACCCTAGCCGCCGGTTCTAGCCTCTCCTCCTTGGTGTGTCTAAAACCTAGATCGCCGAGGAGCTCTCTCATACTCCACCATACTCGCTCCGGCTTAAGGTGAAGCCCTGCGAGATCTCCCCTCTACTTCCGGTACCACGCCGTTGTGCTGCCGGAATCGCGAGGAGAGTGCTACAACCTTCATTTCTGGAACAAGGGAGAGGAAGGTCTTCGTCGAGTACCGAACGGTGACCGATCATGCGGAGCGCCGAACGCAGCCTGGAAGGATCGCTCACGCGATCTTGAGATCGGAAAGAGTACGACTACATCACCCACGAGAATCCGCCTCGTTAAACACTTTGGAATCTTCGAGGGTAAGTTATTCCATCGACTGCTGCTACAATCTAGTAGATAGATCTTGGCTTGTTTGTTTGTATGCGATAGAAATTTTTGTTTTCCATGCTACGAACCCCTCAAAGGGTATCGAGCCGTGTCTATATGTAGATCACAGACGAGTAGAACACAATGGTCATTGTGGGCGTTGATGCTTTTATTGTCGATTGCTTCTTATGTACTTTGCATCTTGCGGTATGTTGGGATGAAGCGGCCCGGGCTAACCTTGCATGACATCGTTCATGAGACTTGCTCCACGCTTGACATGCAACTTGTATTGCATAAGTGGCTTTGCGGGTGCCTGTTTATCCTAGCATAGTTAAGATCCAATTTACAACGGGTGATTAACAATGCTAGTATCAATGTTGTGGTTCATGTTCGTAAGTTAGAACGACACTTATTGAAAGCCCTAAACCACGTAAAACATGCAAAGAAAGTAGAGGCGTCTAACTTTGTTTTGCAGGGGTGTGCAGTGATGTGATATGGCCATGATTGTGATAATATTTGATGTATGCAATGTTCCTTATTGTAAGTTGGCAACCGGCAGGAGCCATATGGTTGTCTTTAATTTATGTTAAGACCCGCGTGTCTATTCAAAGTAGTTGTAATAGTTGAAGCCGGTGGACGACAACCATGGAGAGGCGTCATTGACCTTGATGCAATGCCGGTGATGATGGAGATCATGTTCGTGCTTGAATATGGAGATCGGAAGCACAAAGAAGAAAGGCCATATCATATCACATATTATGAATTGCATGTGATGTTAATCCTTTATGCATCTTGTATTGCTTAGTAGACGATGGTAGCATTATAAGATGATCCCTCATGCACATGAATTTCAAGTCATAAAGTGTTCACCCTCAGTTAGCACCATTGCTAAAGCTTGTTGTTTAGAAGCACCACGTGATGATCGGGTGTGTTAGATTCTGCAACTGTATACAACGTGAGCAAGCCAGATTTGCTCATGCGGAAACTAAGGTTTGATCTTGACGAGCCTAGCATGTACAAACATGGTCTCGGAACACGGATCACCGAAAGGTAAAGCATGAATCATATAGTAGATATGATGAACATGACGATTGTTCGCCATTGAAACTATATCAACTCTCGTGATGATCGGTGTTGATGTAGTGGATTTGGTTCGTGTGATCACTAAAACAATGTGAGGGATGTTGTTTTGAGTGGGAGTTCACCTAGATTAACTTTATTATTAATTTGAACTCAATTTGTCATAAACTTAGTCTAAACTATTGCAAATATGTTGTAGATCAATGGCAGCCCCTACCATCAATTTTAATGCGTTCCTAGAGAAAGAAAAGTTGAAAACGATGGAAGCAACTTCGGATTGGTTCCGCAATTTGAGGATTGTCCTCACCGGTAATTTGACCTATGTGCTAGATGCACATTGGTGACCCACTGCGGTGATGCTTCCGATGAAGTAAAGAATGTTTACCTCGCCTAAGAATCAAGATCCATAGTTCAAAGGTGCTATCTTGTATGGTTTGGAATCGAGCTCGTAAAAGGTTTGAGAATTCAGACCCATATGATATTGTCGAGGATCTCAAATTGATCTTTGAGACTCATGCGGCAATTGAAAGCTATGAGGCTTCCGAAAAGTTCTTTAACCGCAAGATGGAAGAGGGCAGCTCACAAGTGAGCATGTGCTTAAGATGTCCAGGCACGCAAACAAACTTCAAAGCTTGGGTATAGTGATTCCTAATGCTTTGGGGATTTACCGTGTCCTCCAATCACTACCACCAAGTTACAAGAACTTTGTGATGAACTATAACATGCAGAACATGAACAAGCAGTTGCCAGAACTGTTTGCTATGTTAAAGTCTGCAGAAGTGGAGATCAAGAAAGAGCACCAAGTGTTGTTGGTCAATAAGACCACCAAATTCAAGAAAGGCAAGTCTAAGCAGAAGGGACACTTCAAGAAGGGTGGTAAGAAAGTTACCACGCTGGCGAAGAAGACCAAGGCTGGACCTAAGCCTGATACTGAGTGCTTTTACTGCAAGGGAGAAGGTCACTGGAAGCGGAATTGCCCAAAGTACTTGGCGGATTTGAAGAACGGCAAGATCAAGAAGAAAGGTATATCTGATATACATGTTATTGATGTGTATCGCACTAGTACTCGTAGTAGTGCCTGGGTATTTGATACTGGTTTGGTTGCTCATATTTGTAACTCGAAACAGGTGCTGCAGAATAAACGGAAGCTAGTGAAGAACGAGGTGACGATGCGCGTGGGAAACGGATCAAAGGTTGATGTGATCGCGGTCGGCACGCTACCCCTTCATCTACCATCGGGATTAGTTTTATACTTAAATAATTGTTATTTGGTGCCTGCTTTGAGCATGAACATTATATCGGGATCTTGTTTATTGCGAGACGGTTACTTGTTTAAGTCCGAGAATAATGGTTGTTCGATTTATATGAGTAATATGTTTTATGCACATGCACCTTTGATAGATGGTCTATTTTTATTGAATCTAGTGGAAATACACATATCAACAACATTGAGGCTAAACGTTTGAAATCAAGCGATAACTCGACCTATATGTGGCACTGTCGTCTTGGTCACATTGGAGTGAAGCGTATGAAGAAACTCCATTCCGATGGACTTCTTGAATCACTTGATTTCGAATCACTTGATAGATGCGAAGCATGTCTGATGGGTAAAATAACTAAGACTCCATTTTCTGGTATGATGGAGCGAGCTACGGACTTATTAGAAATCATACATACCGATGTGTGTGGTCCAATGAGTGTAGCATCGCGCGGTGGTTATCGTTATGTTCTTACCTTCACGGATGATTTGAGTAGATATGGGTATATCTATTTCATGAAACATAAGTACGAAACTTTCGAGAAGTTTAAGGAGTTTCAAAGTGAGGTAGAGAATCAACGTAACAAGAAGATTAAATTTCTACGTTCTGATCGTGGAGGTGAATATCTAAGTTACGAGTTTGGCGAGCATTTGAAGAAATGCGGAATACTTTCACAGTTGACACCGCCGGGAACATCACAACGTAATGGTGTGTCCGAACGTCGTAATCGAACTCTCTTAGATATGGTTCGTTCTATGATGTCACTTACAGATTTACCGCTATCATTTTGGGGTTATGCATTAGAAACAGCCGCATTCACTTTAAATAGGGCACCATCTAAATCCGTTGAAACGACACCATATGAATTATGGTTTGGGAAGAAACCCAAATTGTCGTTCCTAAAAGTTTGGGGTTGCGAAGCCTATGTAAAGAAGTTACAGCCGGACAAGCTTGAACCCAAAGCGGAAAAATGCGTCTTCATAGGATACCCGAAGGAAACTATTGGGTATACCTTCTATCATAGATCCGAAGGCAAAATCTTTGTTGCCAAGAATGGATCCTTTCTAGAGAAGGAATTTCTCTCGAAAGAAGTGACTGGAAGGAAAGTAGAACTCGACGAGGTTGTCGAACCTTCTCTCGAAATTGCGAGTAGCGCAGCACCGGAAGAAGTTCCTGTGGTGCCTGCACCAATTAGAGAGGAAGCTAATGATGATGATCATGAAACTTCGGTTGAAATTGCTACAGAGCCTCGGAGGTCAACGAGAACTCGTACCACTCCAGATTGGTATGATCCCGTTATGAGTGTCATGTTGGTGGACAACACCGATGACCCTGAGACATATGAGGAAGCAATGATAAGCCCAGATTCCAATAAATGGCAAGAAGCCATGAAATCCGAGATTGGATTCATGTATGAAAACCAAGTATGGACTTTGGTGGACTTACCAGATGGCCGGAAGGCTGTCGAGAACAAATGGATCTTCAAGAAGAAAACAGATGCTGATGGTAATGTTACTGTCTATAAAGCTCGACTTGTCGCAAAAGGGTTTCGACAAATTCAAGGAGTTGACTACGATGAGACTTTCTCACCAGTAGCGAAGCTAAAGTCTGTGAGGATTATGTTAGCAATCGCTGCATATTATGATTATGAGATATGGCAGATGGATGTCAAAACAGCATTCCTCAATGGAGATATTGATGAAGAGTTGTATATGATGCAACCCAAAGGTTTTGTCGATCCTAAAGATGCTAACAAGGTATGTAAACTTCAACGGTCCATCTATGGATTGAAGCAAGCATCCCGAAATTGGAATCAACGTTTTGATAAGGTGATCAAAAGTTTTGGTTTTATACAAACTTATGGAGAAGCTTGTATTTACAAGAAAGTGAGTCGGAGCTCTGTAGCATTCTTAATACTATATGTGGATGACATATTATTGATTGGGAATGATGTAGACCTTCTTAATAGTGTCAAGGAATATTTGAATAATAGTTTTTCAATGAATGATCTTGGCGAAGCAGCTTACATATTAGGCATAAAGATTTATAGAGATAGATCGAAACGCCAAATATCATTGTCATAGAGTACATATTTGGACAAAGTTCTAAAGAGATTTGGAATGGAAGATAGCAAGAAAGGGTTCTTGCCCATGTTGCCCAATACGACCTTGAGTAAAACTCAAAGTCCGACATTGGCAGAAGATAGAGAAAGGATGAGTAAGACTCCCTATGCCTCAGCCATAGGATCTCTAATGTATGCCATGCTATGTACTAGACCCGACATTGCATATGCTGTTAGTTTAACTAGCAGATATCAAAGTGATCCAGGAGTGGATCATTGGACAATGGTCAAAAACATCCTTAAGTACTTGAGAAGAACTAAGGATATGGTTCTTTCTTATGGAGGTGATGAACATTTCGTTGTTAATGGTTACACCGATGCTAGTTGGAACACCGATCCGATGATTCTAAGTCACAACTGGATAATGATTTATTTTGAATGGTGCAGCAGTTAGCTGGAGGAGTGCAAAGCAAAGCGTTGTGGCGAGATCTTCAACTGAATCGGAATACATGGCTGCTTCGGAGGCTTCACAAGAAGCGATATGGATGAAAGAGTTCATTACAGAGCTGGGTGTGGTTCCTAGTGCGCTGGACCCAATGTCTATCTACTGTGATAACATGGGCGCCATAGCCAATGCGCAAGAACCAAGGTCACACAAGAAGCTAAAGCACATCAAGCTGCATTTTCACGCTATTCGAGAACATATCTAGGATGGGGATATAAAGATTTGCAAAGTACACACAAATCTGAATGTGGCGGATCCGTTGACTAAACCTCTCCCGAGGGCAAAACATGACCAGCACCAAACTGCCATGGGTGTTCGGTATATTACCATGTAATCTAGATTAGATGACTCTAGTGCAAGTGGGAGACTGTTGGAGATATGCCCTAGAGGCAATAATAAATGTAGTTATTATTATATCTTTGTGTTTATGATAAATGTTTACATTCATGCTATAATAGTATTAACAAGGAAACATTGATACTTGTGTGATTTGTAAACTTAATTGAAGTCCCTAGTATAGCCTCTATACATCACTAGCTTGTTGGTTGATAAATGATTGTGGTTTCCCTATCATGAACATTGAGATGTTATCAACAACAAGATCATATCGTTAGGAGAATGATATGGTGGACATACTCCTATAGATAAGCGTAGCATAAAGATCAAGTCATTTTAATAGTTCAATTGCTATATGCTTTCTGATACAAAGAACCTAATTCCTTAGACCATGAGATCATGCATATCACCTTTACCGGATGGATGCTTTGATGACATCAAACACCACACCGTGAATCGGGTGGCTATAAAGGTGTCATTGAGTGTTCCGAAAGTATTGGTTGAGACACATGGATCAAGAGTGGGATTTGTCCATCCATATGACGGATAGATATACTCGGCGCCCTCTCGGAGGAATGTCATCCAATTAGCTTGCAAGCATGTGACTGGCTCAAAAGGGATCACATATCACGGGAACGAGAAAAGAGTACTTATCGGTAACGAGGTTGAACTAGGTATGCAGAGATACCGACGATCATAACCTCGGATAAGTAAACTATTGTGAGACAAAGGGAAATTGGTATCGTATGTAAGTGGTTCATTCGATCGCAAAGTAATCGTAGAAATATGTGGGAGCCATATGAATTTCCAGATTCCTCTATTGGTTATTGTTCGGAGAAGTGTCTCGATCATGTCCGCATAATTCACGAACCGTAGGGAGACACACTTAAGGATTCGACGTTGTTTGAGTAGTTATGGTATTATGAGAAAGAGACCGAATGTTGTTCGGAGTCTCGGATGGGATCCGGGATATCACGAGGTGATCCGGCATGGTCCGGAGAATAAGATTCATATAAGGAAAGTCCCGTTTCAGAGTTGGGGAATGATTCCGGTGTTTTCATCGGGAATGTTCTAGAAGGTTGCGAAATGTCCGGCACTCCGGAGGGGAAGGGGTACAAGAATGTGTCATTGCAAGTTGGAATGATTGCATCATGTCCTAAGTGTCCTCGCTGTTCCAAATAAAGGATTAAATTGAATCCTAGTTTGAAAAAGTCAAATAGCTAAATTGAAAAGTCAAATAGCTAAAATTGGAAAGTGGAAAAGAGGAGGAGGGGGGAATCCGAGTTGGGGAGGAGTTCCCTCCTCCAACCGGCGGCAACCCTCCAAGCCGAGTTGGGGAGGGACTCCTCTCCCTCCCCTTGGCCGCCGGCCCCCCTCCACCTATATAAGGAGGCGGCAGGGACCCCTCCTAGAGCACACAAGTCCCTCACCTCAAACCCTAGAAGCTGCAGCCCACCATAGCCGCCGCCGCTCCTTAGGGTTTTTCCCTAGCCGCCGACTTGGGGGTCCCCGGAACCCTAGCCGCCGGTTCTAGCCTCTCCACCTTGGTGTGTCTAAAACCTAGATCGCCGAGGTGCTCTCTCATACTCCACCATACTCGCTCCGGCTTAAGGTGAAGCCCTGCGAGATCTCCCCTCTACTTCCCAGACCACGCTACCGGAATCGCGAGGAGAGTGCTACAACCTCCGCTGCCTGCTGGAACAAGGGATAGGAAGGTCTTCGTCGAGTACCGAACGTGTGACCGACTGCGGGAGCGCTGCCGGAACGCAGCGCCGGAAGGATCGTCTACGCGATCTTGAGATCGGGAAGAGTACGACTACATCACCCACGAGAATCCGCTCTCGTTAAACACTTTGGAATCTTCGAGGGTAAGTTATTCCATCGACTCGTTGCTACAATCTAGTAGATAGATCTTGGCTTGTTTGTTTGTATGCGATAGAAAATTTTGTTTTCCATGCTACGAAACCCTACAAAGAACATAACGATAACCACCGCGCGATGCTACACTCATTGGACCACACACATCGGTATGTATGATTTCCAATAAGTCCGTAGCTCGCTCCATCATACCAGAAAATGGAGTCTTAGTCATTTTACCCATCAGACATGCTTCGCATCTTTCAAGTGATTCGAAATCAAGTGATTCAAGAAGTCCATCGGAATGGAGTTTCTTCATACGCTTCACTCCAATGTGACCAAGACGATAGTGCCACATATAGGTCGAGTTATCGCTCGATTTCAAATGTTTAGCTTCAATGTTATTAATATGTGTATTTCCAGTATCGAGATTCAATAAGAATATACCATCTATCAAAGGTGCATGTGCATAAAACATATTACTCATATAAATCGAACAACCATTATTCTCGGACTTAAACAAGTAACCGTCTCGCAATAAACAAGATCCCGATATAATGTTCATGCTTAAAAATACACCAAATAACAATTATTTAAGTATAAAACTTATCCCGATGGTAGATGAAGAGGTAGCGTGCCGACTGCGATCACATCAACCTTTGATCCATTTCCTACGCGCATCGTCACCTCGTTCTTCGCTAGCTTCCGTTTATTCGCAAAGACTGTTCGAGTTACAAATATGAGCAACCGAACCAGTATCAAATACCCAGGCACTACTACGAGTACTAGTGAGATACACATCAATAACATGTATATCAGATATACCTTTCTTCTTGATGTTGACGTTCTTCAAATCCGCCAAGTACTTTGGGAAATTCCGCTTCCAGTGACCTTCTCCCTTGCAGTAAAAACACTCAGTATCAGGCTTAGGTCCAGCCTTGGTATTCTTTGTCGGTGCGGTAACTTTCTTACCACCCTTCTTGAAGTGTCCCTTTTGCTTAGACTTGCCGTTCTTGAATTTGGTGGTCTTATTGACCATCAACACTTGGTGCTCTTTCTTGATCTCCACTTCTGCAGATTTTAACATGGAGAAGAGTTCTGGCAACAGCTTGTTCATGCTTTGCATATTGTTGTTCATCACAAAGTTCTTGTAACTTGGTGGTAGTGATTGGAGGACACGGTAAATCCCCAAAGCATTAGGAATCACTATACCCAAGCTTTGGAGTTTGTTTATGCGTCTGACATCTTAAGCACATGCTCACCGACGAGTGCCCTCTTCCATCTTGCGCTTAAAGAACTTTTCGAAGCCTCATAGCTCTCAACTCCGTGTGAGTCTCAAATATCGTTTGAGTTCACGGACAATATCATGTGGGTCTGAATTCTCAAACCTTTTCTCAAGCTCGATTGTAAACCATACAAGATAGCACCTGAACTGGAGTATCGAGTCTTCCGAGCGAGGTAAACATTCTTTACTTCATCGGTAGCAAGAGTCTGCAGCGGGTCACCTAGCGGTGCATCCAAAGACATAGGTCAAATTACCAGCATTGAGGACAATCCTCAAATTGCGGAACCAATCCGCGAAGTTGCTTCCATTGTTTTTCAACTTTTCTTTCTCTAGGAATGCATTAAAATTGATGGTAGGGGCCGCCATTGATCTACAACATATTTTCAATAGTTTAGACTAAGTTTATGACAAATTTAGTTCTAATTAATAGTTAAATTAATCTAGGTGAACTCCCACTCAAAACAATATCCCTCACATTGTTTTAGTGATCACACGAACCAAATCCACCACATCAAAACCGATCATCACGAGAGTTTATATAGCTTCAATGGCGAACAATCGACATGTTCATCATATCTTCTATACGATTCATGCTTTACCTTTCGGTGATCCGTGTTCCGAGACCATGTCTATACATGCCAGGCTCGTCAAGATCAAACCTTAGCTTCCGCATGAGCAAATCTGCCTTGCTCACGTTGTATACACTTGCAGAATCTAACACACCCGATCATCACGTGGTGCTTCGAAACAACAAGCTTTAGCAACGGTGCTTACTAAGGATGAACACTATAGAACTTGAAATTCATGTGCATGAGGGATCATCTTATAATGCTACCGTGATTGGAGGACACGGTAAATCCCCAAAGCATTAGGAATCACTATACCCAAGCTTTGAAGTTTGTTTGCGTGCCCAGACATCTTAAGCACATGCTCACTGACGGAGCTTCCCTCTTCCATCTTGCAGTTAAAGAAATTTTCAGAAGCCTCATAGCTTTCAATTGCCACATGAGTCTCAAAGATCAATTTGAGATCCTCGACAATATCATATGGGTCTGAATTCTCAAACCTTTTCTGAAGCTCCGATTCCAAACCATACAAGATAGCACACTGAACTATGGAGTACTGATTCTTCCGAGCGAGGTAAACATTCTTTACTTCATCGGAAGCATCACCGCAGTGGGTCACCCAAATGTGCATCTAGCACATAGGTCAAATTACCACCGTGAGGACAATCCTCAAATTGCGGAACCAATCCAAGTTGCTTCCATCGTTTTCAACTTTTCTTTCTCTAGGAACGCATTAAAATTGATGGTAGGCTGCCATTGATCTACAACATATTTGCAATAGTTTAGACTAAGTTTATGACAAATTGAGTTCAAATTAATAATAAAGTTAATCTAGGTGAACTCCCACTCAAAACAACATCCCTCACATTATTTTAGTGATCACGAACCAAATCCACTACATCAACACCGATCATCACGAGAGTTGATATAGTTTCAATGGCGAACAATCGTCATGTTCATCATATCTACTATATGATTCATGCTTTACCTTCGGTGATCCGTGTTCCGAGACCATGTTTGTACATGCTAGGCTCCAAGATCAAACCTTAGTTTCCGCATGAGCAAATCTGGCTTGCTCACGTTGTATACAGTTGCAGAATCTAACACACCCGATCATCACGTGGTGCTTCTAAACAACAAGCTTTAGCAATGGTGCTAACTGAGGGTGAACACTTTATGACTTGAAATTCATGTGCATGAGGGATCATCTTATAATGCTACCATCGTCTACTAAGCAATACAAGATGCATAAAGGATTAACATCACATGCAATTCATAATATGTGATATGATATGGCCTTTCTTCTTTGTGCTTCCGATCTCCATATTCAAGCACGAACATGATCTCCATCATCACCGGCATTGCATCAAGGTCAATGACGCCTCTCCATGGTTGTCGTCCACCGGCTTCAACTATTACAACTACTTTGAATAGACACACGGGTCTTAACATAAATTAAAGACAACCATATGGCTCCTGCATGGAAAACAAAAATTTTCTACCGCATACAAACAAACAAGCCAAGATCTATCTACTAGATTGTAGCAATGAGTCGATGGAATAACTCACCCTCGAAGATTCCAAAGTGTTTAACGAGAGCGGATTCTCATGGGTGATGTAGTCGTACTCTTGCCGATCTCAAGATCACGTAGACGGTCCTTCCGGCGCTGCGTTCCGGCAGCGCTCCCGCAGTCGGTCACACGTTCGGTACTCGACGAAGACCTTCCTCTCCCTTGTTCCAGAAAATGGAGGTTGTAGCACTCTCCTCGCGATTCCGGCAGCACGACGGCGTGGTACCGAAAGTAGAGGGGAGATCTCGCAGGGCTTCACCTTAAGCCGGAGCGAGTATGGTGGACTATGAGAGAGGCCTCGGTGATCTAGGGTTTAGACACACCAAGGAGAGGGGGCTAGGGCGACGGCTACGGCTTGGGGAAGCCCAAGTCGGCGGCTAGGGTTTGCCCTAGGCGGTGGTGGCAGCAGTAGGTGGTGGTGGCGCCGGCGGCTTAGGGTTAGGGTTTGGAGAGGGCAAGGTGTAGTCTTGGAGGGGCAGCCCTTCCCCTCCTTATATAGGTGGGAGGGCGCGCCAGGGAGGAGTCCCTCCCAACTCAAGGCAAGGTGGAGGAAGAGGGACTTCCTCCCCAAGTAGGTTTCCTACTCTCCCTCCACCAAGCAAACTTCCCGTTTGACTTTTCAAATTGGCGTTTGGATTTTCAAACTAGGATTTGATTTATCCCTTTATTTTGCTCAGCAATGACACCTAGTACATGATAGAACCATTCCAACTTGTTATGACACATTCATGTACCCTTCCCCTCCGGAGTGCCGGTGACGAGGTTTAATCTCATCAATGCCCATTGTTATGGACTTGGGTTTTGGAGAAGATGGGGATGCTGGAGATCGTGGCACGGTTAACAGACAAGCAACCAGGGGACACGAGATTTACCCAGGTTCAGGCCCCCGGAGGGAAAACCCTACTCCTGCTTGTCTGCTCTTGATTACGGCGGAACCGAAAGTTACAGGGTGCGCAGATTCGATCTAGCGTGGAGGTGCGTGCGAAAGTATGAGTCTAGGGATCTAGGACGTGCCCTCCTATCCTTTATATAGACTTAGGTAGGTCCCGGGCATAGTCCTAGTCGGTTACAAGTTCTAGGGTTTTACCCCTTTAAATTTCCTATCTGTGCTAGTCTTGCTCTCCAAGGATCCGAAAGCTTCATGGGCCTTGGTCACCCGAAAATCTTCATGGGCCAGCGTATATCCGCTGTGGGCCTTCCTTGGGCTGGACCAGGTATGCTGAAGTCACGTACCCGTAGGGTATAACCATGTCAGTAGCCCCCGAGTGATCAGTCGATTCGTAGATTCGGCTGAGGACTCTTCAATCCTTCGGGTGCAACTAGGTGTTAACAATATAGGTGTGTAGGGATTGTTGATACATGTGCCTGACTCACCTGACGGATCAGGGTCAGTTAACTGTCTTAGGACGAAACAACATGATCTTCATCAGGTTCGAGTCCCTTAACTTGAACCCGGAACATATGCTGGTGTAATTCGACTCAGGCCGCGGAGGACTTACAGGAGTGAAATTCCAGTGTTTTTAATTGATGTACCCAACGCGTCCGTCGGGATTTTTCATCACGCCTGTTGGCATGGATTTGTGCTAGCAGAGCGTAGTCATGTACGTTACCAGGCCATCAGATGATATCTGCAGGTCTTATCTTTGCGTCGCAGACGCAGCATCCGAACATTTTCACCACGGAGGTGCTTCGGGTGGCCAAGGAGATTGTCGCTCACTCAGCGTTTTGTTGGGGCAGAGTTGCCAAATTTTTTTTGCGTGCTGATCCAAAAGATCGCAGTCGAAGATTTCATAGGGTGCGCGACCAGCGCTCCCTATGGGAGTAGCCCCCGAGTGTCCGTTCGAGTCGTAGACTCGAGCAGAGACTTTAGTCCAAGCATTGTTTAGTTGTTAAGTCCGTAGGACTCAAAATTTTCGGATGAATAAATCCATCCTCCCTATGGGAGTAGCCCCCGAGTCCATAGTGGAGTCGCAAACTCGACGTAGGACTCGAAGAAATACTTTGTCGTTATTCATCTTCCGGGTGCGCGGCCAGCGCTCCTGATAGGAGTAGCCCCCGAGTATTTAGTTGAATCGAAGATTCGAGTGAGTACTCTTAACTCTTAGCTGTGGAGCCGAAGAATCGTAATTGGTGCTAGTTTAGCTTTTGATGACATCAGTGCTGACGATCGATGACCTCAAGCGTCTGCTACGCCAGAGATGACTTGACTGGACGAACATGGGTCCCACTTGCTGACTTTGAATTGACCGGTCACACGGGGCATGGAGATAATTAAGGCGTCTCCTCGATTTCCGCGCGTAGTGGACGGCGTGGTAACGACGGGTCGTTGTGGTGTTGACACGTGTACGGCCAGATCTGCCGTTGGCGTTAGGTCTTCTGGATGAACGGCTGCCATGCGTCGTTTTTGCTGTTATAATCATTGAGGGGAAACGTGGTTTGTTTTCACCGCACCAGTTCTTATGTTTCACTATCTCCTTGCGCTCGAGCGATTCTTGCCTCTCGTTGGGATTTCCTTCCACATTTACGTCGTCCATTGTACGTTTTCACCGCCGTCGCCGCCGTAGCGTGATGGGGAAACCAAAGAAGTCATCATCTGAAGTTGGGACCAGCGCCGCCGGAGGAAAGAAGGGCGCTGCCACTGCTCTCGTCACCGATGGTGGCTGGCGGCGATCAGAGACGCGGGAGAGCGATCTCCGCAAGCTGCACGAGCGGGGCTTGATCCCGGAGGACAGGGAGGCCGTTAAACTCCCCGGCAATGAGGTAATCCACCGTCCCCCATCTGGGTTCCGGGTTATGTTGCTCGCCTTCGTTTTGCGTGGGTTTTCGTATCCAGTCCATGACTTCCTTCGTGGACTGCTCTTCTTCTATGGGGTTCAGTTGCATCATCTGTCTCCCAATTCTCTTCTCCACATTGCTTGTTTTATCACTTTTTGCGAGTGCTGGCTTGGCATTGAGCCGCACTTTGGCCTCTTCCGGAAGCTCTATTCCGTGAAGAGGCAATCTGTCTTCGATGGTGTGTATCCCATTGGGGTTTCATCATCTCTTAGTCCCAATCTTCTCTTCTTTTCCTTTTCCATGTCCGAATATGTCCAAGATCAAGTGAGGCGATGGTTTTATATCCGCGACCAGAGTGCCGGGCAAGATTTTGGTCTTGTTCCCTTTGACCCCTCCCAAATGATTGAGAAGAAAAGGTCTTGGAAAAACCAAATCTTAGACGGTGAGGTGGCGGAGATAGATGCCTTGTACTGTCGGGTGGAGGATCTCCAATTGATTCCTGAGAAGGAGGTGAACGGTGTGGACATCATCCGAACGTTTCTTGAGCGTCGGGTACAGCCTCTCCAAGCGAGAGCGCACCCGATGTTTCTTTATTCTGGGCGCCGTGATCCGACGAGGGTTTCGAGTGAGAAAATCTCCAAGGGGGATCTTGACAAGGCTCTTCGCGCGCTGTTGAAGTTCAAGGCCGACGAATAAATCCCGGGGAAGTCGCTGACTCCTCCCTTTTCTTCGACGTTGGTCGTACCGAAGGTGTAGATTTGCGCACGTAGTGCTCCCGCCTTTTTTTTGTCGGCTTTGTTATTTGTTTCCTTTGTTTGCGAACAAAGTTCCTTCTGATTTTGTAGAACTTCAAGGTGCCGGGGATGGTACCACCATTTCCCGAAAGGTATCCGAATGCCCCGGATAATGAAGTGGTTGATTCCGTGTCCGAGCTACCGTCAGCGCGATCTCCAGCGGAGGATGCTAACGAGTCGAGTGAGGACCATTCGCGCAAGCGATCACGGAGCTCCAGCGAGTCTTCGGATGCTTCGACTCCTCCGACTCCCAGAAACCTTTGGGCCTTGAGCGTCATGATGATGTTCATGGAGATTCTTCCTCTCCCCTTCCTGCCATTCCTGTGCGGGCTGTCGCGCCGCACCCGCCAGCAAAGCGTAAGAAGGAAGAAAATAAGGAAGAGAAGAAGGAAGAGAAGAAAGAGGAGAAGAGGGCCCGAAGGGCTTGTCCTATCTTCAACCTAAGCGCATTGGGCTCGTAAGTTTTCTTGTTATACTGGTATCCTTGTTCCTTCGTGATATTTGCACTTGTGCTGAGTGGTTTGTATGCAGGCAATCCTCCCATGATTCCTCCAGTGATGGTGAACGGGAGATGATGGGGGAATCGAAAATTGCGTCTCCTCCACCTCAAACGGTGGCGACTTCAGGTGACGCGCCTCCGGATCCTCCATTGCAGGAGGTGCAGGTGGTTGCGCCTCAGAATTTTGCAGGCGGTCCTTCGGGGTCGTCATCAGAGCATGTAAGTTTTTCCGGCCTCATGGGGGGAGCCCCCGAGTGTCTTCGCGTGCGAATCTTGTTTTTATTCCTTTGTGTTGGGCGTAGCCCCCAAGCCCTTTTCTTACTGACATATTTTTCCTGCAGCCTTTTGTGCAAGAGGCCAAGCGGCTTGTGCAAGAGCGCCTGGTGCTGGAGGCGAACCTTCGGCAGCTTCAAGGTATCTATCTAACTTTTCTCTTATGTATCCTAGTTTAGTTCTTTGACACTTGTTTGTTTTGAATGCAGAGGAGCATAACAAGTCTCTCCGTGAGGTTGACGCTCTGAAGAAGAGCCTTGGCCAATCGGAGCAGAAGGCTGGAGCCGCCGTTGGTGCGAAAGAACGCCTTGAGCTAGAGCTGACTAAGGCAGCCGGAGCGAAAGAGCGTCTGCAGCAATAAGCCGCAGATCGTGAGGAGCAGCTGGCCACGGTTGCGGCTGTCCGTGAAAAAGAGGTGGCGACGAAGCTCATGGCTGCGGCCAAGGATATTTCGGGTGAGTACTAGTTTTGTACTTTTTCTTTTCCTTCGGGTCTTCTTTTATGTCGCTTTTCTTCATGTCTTTCTTCTTTTTGTCTCAGATGCCGCTGGCATCGAGTTTGACCGCGGTGCTCTGGAGCACGGTAGTGCTCTAGATGATGCCACTGCGGCGGTCGAAGACCGCTGCAGCACCGTCATCAACTCCCTTGCCAAGGCGAAAGAGGTCCTTGGTCGCTTCTACAAGGAGCTTGTCCCGAAGGGCGCAACCCTTGACGATGTGGATGCTCTGGCAGAGGCTCTGTCACCGGCGCTGCGCGCATAAGCGAAGCGTAGCATCGGCGTCCGTCGGGCTAGCGATGGCCATGGCGGCTGGAGCGGAGCTGGATCTGCCCCAGATCACTTCTCGGATGCCGACGGCTGCGGATGGATCCGAGGTAGCCTTTGCTGCCTATTCTGCTCGCTGCAGGCGATATGGGCCCAAGCTCATTGATTTACTGTCTGAGTATGCGCTGCGGCAGCAGGGTGGGGCCAAAGCTAGGCGATCACGGCGCGACTCCTGCATCTTAGGCGTAGTAAATGTAGGATAGTTTGTAGTTTGTTTTTGTTGTAAATATCTTGAAGAACACCATCCTTGTGCCACGTGGTGGCTTTATATATTCAATGAATTTCTCTGAGTTGTGCTCCATCCTTGGCTGAATGTTTGTGTTCCTTTCTTTTGCTGCCGCTCTAGGTTCCTTCGGGTGCTGACCCTGTTGACGCCCCATCCGCAACGCCGTTGCGTCCATCCCTGTATGATTCCTCGCAGCTTACTTTCCTTCGGGATTGTGTGCGCAGTCTGGAGAGGGAGTTGCTCGGGCTACGCGGTCATGCCGACGTTTGGAAGTCCAAGGCGGATCGTGGCGCAGCCAGAGAGGAGTACCTGATGGCGGAGTTGGTCCGTCTGTTCGAGCAACTGCAATGTAAGTTGTTCTATGGTCGAGATGTAGCTCTGGTCTTCGGGTGAGCCTGTTGGCCTTACACTTATTTTGTTCGATTGTTGCAGGTGCAAATCTTGCTCCAAGGGAAGAAAAAGAGCGTGCCGCTGTTCGGGTGAACTGCTTGACTCAACAGGACATGGAGGCCGGCGGCTTCTTCTGGATGGATCGTGATTGCGCCATGGCCCTGGCGACGGTGCAGGATCGTGTTCATCAAGTTTCGTGGGTGCTGCGCCAAGTACAGACATCGCTTTCCTCGGTGCTGCACGTCATGTTCCCTTTGGATGCCGCGCCAATGAACCTTGCGGGTCTTCTGTCGAAATTTCGGAACGTAAGCAATGTCAAGGAGTTGGTGTGGCAGCAGCTTGTCGCCGAAGTGAAGGCTGCATTGTCTCTTGTGAGGCTGCACCGCCCTGATGTTGATTTGGCTGCCGTGGCTGCTGGGCCACCTCTTCGCCCTGATGGTAGCGAGTGGGACATGCGTCCGCATTACGTGGCTGTGAGGCAGTATGCCGAACAGATTGTAGATTTGTTTGAGCAGCGTGCCCAAGTTATTCTTCAACATAGGTAGTACCTGTAGAAAGAGAGAGATGTAAAATTTGAATATTTCGGCTGGGCGTGTTGTGCCCTTTGTTGTAAAGGTTTATTTGTATGTGAGCACGCAGTGCTTTTGATTGGATACGTGTCCTTTTCGTTTGCCTGACGTTGTCAGCTACTCGGGTGCACACGTTTGGCCCTCAGTCGATGAGATCGTGAGGTGGGGGGAGCCCCCGAGTGCGTTTGTAGCATATAGTATAGTTGCAGAAAATTGTGAAACGGAGTTCTGGGGCGAGACACTTAGCTTTATTTATATCGTGATGGAGGAGATACATTGTTCGGCTGGGTAGCCTTGGTTGGAAGCCTTATTGAAAGTAAAAGAGGGGGGTAGGTTGCTACGGATAGAACCGTCGCAGGTGCGAGATATTCCATGGGTTGGAGTATGCGACTCCAGACTCCACGTGCTTGAGGCGATAGGCGCCACCTGGGATGACTTCGGTGATGACGTAGGGTCCTTCCCATGGCGACTCGAATTTATTCGGTCGCTTTTGCTTGAGTCGCAAGACAAGGTCTCCTTCGACGAAGGACCTTCGGCGCAGCCGGCGGCTGTGGTAGTTGCGGAGACTCTGCTGGTACACCGCTGATCGAGCTGCTGTTATATCCCGTGCTTCGTCGAGTGTATCGACAGCGTCTTCGAGTGCAGCCGTGGATTCAGCCTCACTATAGGCGACGACCCGTGGGGCCTGGTGGCGTACTTCGGCTGGTAGCACGGCTTCGGCTCCGTGTATCATGAAGAACGGCGTGTAGCCGGTGGAGCTGTTTGGCGTAGTTCGTAAACTCCACAGGACGGAGGGTAGCTCCTTCGTCCAATTTCCAGCTTTGTGTTCGAGTGAGCTCATGAGGCGCTTCTTGATGCCTGCTCCGATTAGGCCGTTGGCCTTTTCCACTTGTCCGTTCGTTTGCGGGTGTGCCACTAAGGCATATGTGATGTTGATCCCAAGGCCTTCGCAGAAGTCCTGGAATTCTTCGGAGATGAAGTTCGATCCGTTGTCGGTGATGATGCTGTGTGGTACGCCGAACCTGTAGACGGTGGACTCGAAGAACTTGACGGCAGTTTTGCCTTTTTGGTTGGTGACTGGCATAGCCTCGATCCACTTGGTGAATTTGTTGACAGCAACCAGGAGGAAGACGTGATCTCCTTTCGAGGATTTTGGCAGTTTTCCGATCATGTCGAGGCCCCATTGAGCGAAAGGCCAAGCTATAGGTATGAGCCTGAGTTTGGATCCGGGTGCGTGCGGTTTGTCGGCGAACCGTTGGCATCCGTTGCATCTTCGGACGATGTCCTTTGCGTCGCTTATGGCCGCCGAAGAGAATCTCGCCAGAGAGCTTTGGCGACAAGGGAGCGACTGCCTGCGTGGTGGCCGCAGATGCCTTCGTGGATGTCTTGGAGTATGGTCTTGCCGTTGTCGATGGTGATGCACTGTTGAAGTATACCCGTGATGCTTCGCTTGTACAACTCGCCGTTGATGACGGTGAAGGCTTTTGACCTGCGAGATATGCGCCGGGCGTCTGTTGGGCTGTCAGGCAATTCTCCGGTTATCATAAACTGGAGGTACGGTCGTGTCCAGGATTCTTCGACTGCCATGACCTGCATTAAGTTGACCATAGCGACCTCTGTGTCCAGTTTCTCGGGTCCTTCATGTCCTTCGGGTAGCGTAGCTCTCGAGTGTTCTGCTTCTTCGGGTGATCCCTTGGGGAATTTCTGTTTGATGGATGGCACGCAGATTTGTTCGAGGAACACACCTGGTGGCACCTTTGCGCAGGTGGAGCCGATGTTGGCGAGTCTATCGGCTTCCTCGTTGCTCTCTCTTCCAACGTGCCGAAGTTCACAGCCGTCGAATTCTCCTTCGAGTGCGTTGTAGAGCGCGCGGTACGCGATCATGTTTTCGGCGTGTGAGTCACACTCATTCATCGTCTGCTGGACGACGAGGTTGGATTCACCGTAGATGACCAGGCGCGTTGCGCCGCATATCTTTGCCATCCTCATGCCATGGATGAGGGCTTCGTATTCGGCTTCGTTGTTGGAGGCCCTGAATTTCATCCGAAGGACGTACTTCATCTTGTCACCCTGCGGGGAGGTCAGTATGACCCCTGCCCCTGCTCCGGCTTCGTGCTTGGATCCGTCGAAATGCATTGTCAGATCGCGACATGTCTGGGTGTCTGGCAGCCCATCCATCCGGCACCAGGAAGTCCGGAAGGACTTGAGATTTGATTGCGTGTCGCTTCTCATAGACGATGTCCAAGGGTGATAGCTCGATGCCCCACTCGTCCTGTGGCCTCTGGATTATTCAGGATGTTGTTCAGGGGTGCTTCGTTGACGACCATCACCTGGTGCTCCTGGAAGTAATGGCTCAACCGTCGAGCCGTCATGAACATGCCGTAGGCTAGCTTCTGGTAGTGGGGGTACCTCTGCTTTGTCGGTGTTAGTACCTCGCTGAGGTAGTAAATTGGGCGCTGGACCCCGTGGGTCTTGCCTTCTTCGGGTTGTTCGACCATGAGTACGGTGCTGATCACCTGATGTGTGGCTGCTATGTACAGCAGCAAGGGTTCGCGCTCCTTTGGCGTGACCAAAACGGCGAGGTGGAGAGGAGCCGCTTGAGGCTTTCGAATGCGTCGTTGGCTTCTGGTGTCCACTCGAACTTGTCTGCTTTACGCAGCAGCTGGTAGAATGGTAGGGCCTTCTCGCCCATATGGTTGATGAACCTGCTTAGTGCCGCTACTCGTCCTGCTAGCTACTGGACGCCCTTGAGGTTTTTCGGCTTCTCCATCGTCCTGATGGCTTTGATTTTCTTCGGGTTCGCCTCGATCCCTCGTTGAGAGATGAAGTATCCAAGAAGCTAACCTGATGGGACGCCGAAGGCGCACTTTTCGGGATTGAGCTTGATCCTATAGCGATCGAGGTTGTCGAACGTCTCGTGGAGATCGTCGATAAGTGTCCTTGCCTCTCTGGTTTTTATGACTATGTCGTCGACATAAACTTGGACGTTGCGACCAATCTGGTCCTTGAGGCAGGCCTGCATGCATCGCTGGTACGTGGCACCCGCGTTCTTTAGACCGAAGGGCATTGTGTTGTAACAGAATACTCCGAACGGTGTGATAAACGCCGTTTTCTCCTGATCTTCGACCTTGAGCCGAATCTGGTTATAGCTTGAGTAGGCGTCGAGGAAGGAGAGTTTCTCGCAACCTGCAGTCGAATCGATGATCTGGTCGATCCGTGGAAGAGGGAAGTGGTCCTTTGGAAAATGCTTATTTAGTGATGTGAAGTCCACACACATCCGCAGGATGTCCGTGTCCTTCTTCGGGACCATCACCGTGTTGGCAAGCCACTCGCTTTCTTTGATTTCCCTGATGAAGTCTGTAGCAAGCAGTCTATTGATTTCCTTGCCGATAGCTTCGGCTCGTGGCTCTGACAGTCTTTGGATGGACTGCTTGACTGGCTTGGTGTCTGGAAATACATTGAGTGCGTGCTCGGCGAATTCCCTGGGAACTCCTGGCATGTCCGCGGGACACCAGGCGAAGATTTCCCAGCGCTCACGGAGGAATTTTACGAGCGCGCCTTCCTATGCGGTTCTAAGGTCATTGGTGATCAGGGCCGTCTTGGAGGCATCCGTCAGATGGACCTGTACTTTCTTGGTGTTGACGGTGGAGTCGAAGGACATGTCAGGTGCGTTCTGCCTTGTGACTGGTGGTAGCCCATTGTCCGTCACCTCGCGGAGCCTTACAAGCTCGTCTTGCATGCCGAAAGACAGGGAGATTTTGTTGAAATCCCTGTCGCATTGGTCCGACCGGGTGAAGCTCCCATGGACTGTGATGACGCCCCTTGGTCCTGGCATCTTGAGTAGTAGGTATGCGTAGTGTGGGACGGCCAGGAACCTTGCGAATGCTACACGTCCCAGGATGGCGTGGTATTGTGACGGCCAGTCCACCACTTCGAATTCGAGTCGCTCCTGCTGAAATTTGTCCGGCTTCCCGAAGATGACGTCGAGCCCTATTTTGCCCAGGGGGAATATTCCCTTTCCTGGTACAATGTCGTGGAACGTTGTATCTGATTGTTCTAGGTTGCATTGCGGGATCCGCATAGCTGCCAGGGTGCTTGCGAACATTAGGTTGATGCCGCTACCACCGTCCATGAAGACGCGACTCATCTCAAAGCCTCCGATCTGCGCCTCAAGCACCAGGGCAGCATGACCTGGGCGAGGGATCTGGCAAGGGTGATCCGCGCGAGTGAATGTGATGCAGGACTCCGATCCGCTGAGGTACTCAGGGATTGCAGGTGGAGTTGCCACGGCCAAGTTGATTTGTCGGGTGATTTTCTTCTACACCCTGTTTGTTGGGCATCCCTTCTGGATCATGTTTAGTGCTCCCTTTGGTGGGGGATATGGGACCCCGGTGTTGTTTTGCGCTGGTGCGACTGGTTGGTTTGGGCCTCCAATAGGTGGCGGAGGAGGAGCTCCGTGTGCTATTTCTCCTTGCGCGGGTGCGTTTCCGAACGCGGGGATTGGAGCTTGTTGCCTCATCTGTGCCATGCTTTCGTTGAGTTTCTGGAACTCGCGGCAGTCCTTGAGCATGTGGCTGGCTTTCTTTTTGCCATCTTGCTTGTCGATGTAGAAGTGGATAGTGCATGGACCCAAAAGTTTTTCGAACGATGAGGGTCCGTTGTCGCGATCGCGGCGTTGCCACGATTGTGATGATCGTCCGCTGTCTCGGAGATTTCCTCCGCGGTAACCTCCGCTGTTGCGGCTGTTGTCGTTGCGACGGTCGGCGTAGCCAGCCGCGACCATGTCGGGTCCGTCGCGGTCTTCGTAGACACGCGATCTCCTCTTTGCGGCGTTCGCCTTGCCGTAGTCGTCCTCTTCATCTGATTCGCCATGGATGCAATCTTCGTCGTCTGCCCAACTGTTGGCAATTTCCATGAGGTGGTCGAGTGTCTTGGGATTGACACGCCCAAGTTATTCCTTGAAATCTTGGCGCTTGACGCCGTCTCTGATGGCGTCGATGGCCCTCTCCTCGGAGATATGCGCTGCGGAGTTCTTGGTGGTAGACCAGCGTAATATGTACGAGCGAATAGATTCCCCCGTTCTCTGAGTGCAAGCTCGCAACTCTTCGATTGAGGCGGGCCTCTTGCTGGTGCCCTTGAAATTTCGGATGAAGCTGTAAGCTAGCTCCTCCCAACTTCGGATGGATCCTGATGATAGGCTGCTGAGCCAGACCCGCGCCGCGCCTGTCAGCTGCAACTGGAGGCATTGCATGGAGGTTTCTTTGTTACCGCCGTGCAGCTTGACGAATGACAGATGATCGCTGAGCCAAGATTTTGGATCTTGCGTGCCATTGAACTTCGGAGTATCCGAAGGAAGCTTGAAATTGCGTGGCATCTGTGTTCGCTGAACAGATCTACTGAAGCATCGAGCTCCACGAGTTTTCCTTCATCTTCATCCATCTCGACTCGGACGAGCATGCGGCGTTGGCTCGCGCTTTGTCGATTTTGCGCTGTGTGCCGCCCCAGCGTCGTAGTCGCGTTTATGGCGGCGATGCGATCTCTTCTTCCTTCGAGGAAGGTCGTGCTCCTCTTCCTCTTCGGATGAAGGGTGGGGCTACGGCGCTGACCGGAGCTTTCTTCTTGGCCCGCAGAGCGTCTTCGTGGAGCCTTGGCTCAACGAGTCCGAGTCCGGTGAGTGCGGACTTATGCATGGCTCTTTTCGGGTCCCCCTCTGGAGGTTGGTGGGCCGCGAGATACGCGGTGGCTGCCAGGATCGCAACTTGTGGTGTCTTCGGGATGATGTTGCCGTCGGCATCCATATCCATGAACGACGTGTGGAGAGTTCGGGTCACATCACAGCGCTCCTTTGGATCCATGTTCTCCACCCGCGAGCGATGCTTGTTTCCTTGATTTCCGTTTGTGCTAGAGCCGGGTGCAATGGCGGAGAGCGCAGCTCGTCGCGCGCTGGACTCGGAGGCCGCCTGCTTGCGTTTATCGAGCGTCTCCTGCATCTTGACTTGCTTCTTGTGCTCCTCGATGAGGAGGTAGTGGTACGCCATCAGTAGGTCGCGTGGTGCATCCACAGGCAGGACTATGTCGCCTACGATGACACAACGTGCCTGCACCCATCCTTCTTTGCTAAGTTGGATGACGTGGCCGTTGTTCTCCCCTTCGGGTGGGGGGATTGGCTTCTTCTGTTCCTGCCGTTTCCGTCGTTTCCGTCTTGCGGGTTGGGGTTCGTGTTGGGCGGCGGGTTGGGCGTTTGTTGATCCTGGATGACCGCGGCGCATAGGTAGCGCTCGTAGATCGGTTCGCTGCTACCGCAGCTTTTAGATCCGGAACTGTAGGTCCCTTCATCCGAAGATGGATCACACAGATCGGAGTTGCAGCTGCTGCTGCTGTAGAACTCGTCTGTCGATGGTGACGCGCGTAGCACGGGGTGTGGAGCCCACGAGGCGGGCCTGATTGATGGCACGGGCACCCGCTCAGGAAGACGGAGGGTGCCAGTTTGTCCCACCTGGAAGCTGAAACTCCCGAACAAAATCTCGAGTCCGTCGCCTACGGGCTCGAAATCTTTCATGGTGGCCGGCGAATGGGCGGTGAAGTTGAAGGTTCCGAAGAGGAGGTGATTCTCCGTCGCTGCGGAGTTGTAGATCGATCGGGTTGGGACCGTCACGATCGCACAATCAGCAGCCCCGATTCCCACAGACGGCGCCAATTGACGAGGTTTAATCTCATCAATGCCCATTGTTATGGACCTGGGTTTTGGAGAAGATGGGGATGCTGGAGATCGTGGCACGGTTAACAGACAAGCAACCAGGGGACACGAGATTTACCCAGGTTCAGGCCCCCGGAGGGAAAACCCTACTCCTGCTTGTCTTCTCTTGATTACGGCGGAACCGAAAGTTACAGGGTGCGCAGATTCGATATGGCGTGGAGGTGCGTGCGAAAGTATGAGTCTAGGGATCTAGGACGTGCCCTCCTAGCCTTTATATAGACTTAGGCAGGTCCCGATCATAGTCCTAGTCGGTTACAAGTTCTAGGGTTTTACCCCTTTAAATTTCCTATCTGTGCTAGTCTTGCTCTCCAAGAATCCGAAAGCGTCATGGGCCTTTGTCACCCGAAAATCTTCATGGGCCAGCGTATATCCGCTGTGGGCCTTCCTTGGGCTGGACCAGGTATGCTGAAGTCACGTACCCGTAGGGTATAACCATGTCAGCCGGACCTTCCGTAACCTTCTAGAACATTCCCGATGAAAACACCGGAACCATTCTCCAACCCCGAAACAGGACTTTCCTTATATGAATCTTATTCTCCGGACCATTCCGGATCTCCTCGTGATATCCCGGATCCCATCCGAGACTCCGAACAATATTCGGTCTCTTACTCATCATTCCATAACTACTCAACAACATCGAATCCTTAAGTGTGTCTCCCTACGGTTCGTGAATTATGCGGACATGATCGAGACACTTCTCTGAACAATAACCAATAGAGGAATCTGTAAATTCATATGGCTCCCACATATTTCTACGATTACTTTGCGATCTAATGAACCACTTACATACGATACCAATTTCCCTTTGTCTCACGATAGTTTACTTATCCGAGGTTTTGATCGTCGGTATCTCTACATACCTAGTTCAACCTCGTTACTGATAAGTACTCTTTTCTCGTTCCCGTGATATGTGATCCCTTGTGAGCTAGTCACATGCTTGCAACCCAATTGGATGGCATTCCACCGAGAGGGACCAGAGTATATCTATCCGTCATATGGATGGACAAATCCCACTCTTGATCCATGTGTCTCAACCAATACTTTCTGAACACTCAATGCCACCTTTATAACCACCCAGTTACGGTGTGGTGTTTGATGTCATCAAAGCATCCTTCCGGTGATGGTGATATGCATGATCTCATGGTCGAAGGAATTAGGTTACTATGTATCAGAAAGCATATAGCAATTGAACTATAAAAATGACTTGATCTTTATGCTACGCTTATCTATAGGAGTATGTCCATCATACCATTATCCTAACGATATGATGTTGTTGTTAATAACATCTCAATGTTCATGATAGGGAAACCACAATCATTTATTAACCAACAAGCTAGTATTATAAAGAGGCTTTACCAGGGACTCTTATTTAGTTTACAAATCACACAAGTATTAATGTTTCCTTGTTAATACTGTTATAGCATGAATGTAAACATTTATCATAAACACAAAGATATAATAATAACTACATTTATTATTGCCTCTAGGGCATATCTCCAACACTGCATGTCCCTCTCGTGGATGGTCTCCTCCAAAGATGAGATGCGGTGGCGGAGACGGGCAATGATGCGCTCCTTCTTGTCGAGCTGACGGCGACGAGACTTGCGATCTTTCGCTAGCATGGCGATGGTCTGATCCTTCGTCTTGATGATGGAAGACTTGGGGTTAGAGTAGTCACGGCAGTTATCCAACTCCTGCTGGCGGTCGTACATCATGAAGCTAAGGTGGTCCAATTGAGTCTTCAGCTCGGGGTTGTATGGGGCTTCCAGGGGTTGTCCATTTGCATCACGCCTTGGTCAAAACTCAAAGCGAGTTACTTTGATCTGATTGATGCTCTGCCCACATAGACGGGAAAGAGCTTCCTGCATGGCCCTGTCCAGTCCATCGAGCCAGTTGTTCTCTCTCAAGGTAAACTGAATTCCCTCAGCAGTGGGAGGTTCAATCTTTCCTCGGAGACTTGCAACAATTAGCCACTGCAGATCTTCTCCTCCTTGATCATTGAGTTGAGCTCCGAAGAACTCGGGGTGCGGACGCTCCAGAAGTTCCGAAAGCTGGTCCAAATCCCTCTCAAAGATAAGGTCTCCTCCATTCCCCAACTGATAAAACTTGATGTACTTCACATCCATCTATAAGAATAGAGGATGAGTAGGTTAGTAGAGTGATCAAGTGTGTCAAAATTTTATGTATTTTCCAAGAGTTTTTGAGGAACATGAATTTTCATGAAAGAATCAAAGGGATAAGAGTGAGAATAATTTTTTGTAAATATTTGCTTCCTTTGGTTTTGAAACTAAGTTTTTGATTCAAACGTCCAGTCTAACTAGGGTATCCTATGGTCAGGATGGCTCTGATACCAACTTGTCAACACCCGGATTTTTAATCCCAGATGCCTGTTATGCCATACATCGCAATCCCAGTATTACGATTTTTGCGAGACATAACAGAATTGGATACCACAGTACATCATCCATTACAAACCATACATAAGTTCTTACACAAATAGGGATCTCATGATCCAGTTCTTAATACAACATCAGGCAACGGAATACGTAATAATAACGGTAGCGTGGGCGAAGCTCCATCTTCTGGGTCACAGGCAATGCTGACGATGGGAGATGATCCTAGTTGTCGTAACCTTCCTGGGTCCATCCTCCAGGTACTCCTCTTCATAGTCTGTCCATGCGAATAGCCAGGGACAAAGCCATGAGTACTCTTTAAGTACTCGCAAACTAATACTAAAAAGTGAAATGGGTTTTTGATAATAGGACACTAGGCTCTAGGGTTGTTTTGCAAAAGCCAGATTTATCTCTACTAAGTTTAGGAGCAACGAATGCTAGTTGAAGTTTATAACATCTAAGTGGGAACTTGTATTTCATATCACAACCCTGTTGTGGTCAAGTCAAAGTCTCAATTCATTTCACAAGTCATTTTGAAAAGTCTGACGGGGGAACAGTATGTACTCCAATCGTCCATAATCATGACGCTGCTATTCAATAGTTTGACACTCTGCAGAGATTGTACACTTTCACCACAACATTCGATACATTAAAGAACAAATCCTGAATTTACCATACTCGATGCGGATAATCAATCCTAACCTTTCAATTACACGCCTAGTATAAGCACCTCTCCTGTGAGTTTGGCCTCCCAACCATGACCAACTGTCATCTTGGTACATTGTGGACAATCTTCACAAGGTAGCCTCAGCTCAGACCTTGGCCGTGAGGGAACTAATACTAAGGTATATAAGTTTCCAGTCAAGCCCTACCCAATCTTTGGGTATTGTGGTTGTACGATAAAATTGGAATGGTATCGCATCCAGACAACCATCAGTTTTATAAAGGGCTAAGGCTCATGCCTCAACGTTTTCATCACCAAAATCATCCGGTGTTTTGGAAACACATGTCAAAACATTTCAATAGAATGATCCATCATTCCAAGGTTTTCATAACCATTTTCACCAAGTATTACCATCTAAGATTGATCAAGTTTTAGGCTTAGCACTAGAATCTACAAGTGGGGATAAGTACTAATGATGGGTGGTAGACTAGTGGAGTTTCAACTAAGTTCAACCGTATATCTTAGGATGACATCAAGGTTTCTAACTTAGGCCAAATTTTATGCTCTTTATGCAACCTTCAGCTACATCTTTCTAGAATCTACAAGTCACTTAAGTCAATCTCTAAGTTAAAGCTTTGATAAAGAAATAAAGTAGAAACTTGCAAATCAACTAGGATTGGGGTATCAAGTGGGTATGATCACATATGCTTAAGGCATATAGTAGGCATGGTAGCAAGTAAGGGTTTGCTTGCATCAGTAGAGTATCTTGCAAGTGTTAGCTTGCACATTCACTAGTAGTATTAGGCTTGCATTATTGTCAATATAAGATTGCTAAGTTAATAGCTTGCAGGTATTGGCTTGCCTTGTGCAGAGCAGTGGTTGAAGTTCTCCTCGGCTTCTTCTTCGTAGTATTCTCCTTCCTCCTCGTATCCTTGGTCGGTACTAGCATCTATAAATAAATACGATGTACACAATCACCAAACAATACTTAACTACTTGCAATCATCACACCAAAGGGTCCTATAGATGATCTAGCATCATCACTAACATTACAAGATTAAGGCTTGGTTTAATTCTTTTTATTTTTAGAAAAGTAATTTCTACTCATTGAAAAACTACTTAAGATTTAATATTCTCCAAACCAACATGGGATCATGTTGACACATGTCATCACCACATATTTTAGTCCATGGGAATGTTATTTAAAGTTGTGTCACAATTTAATAAGGTTTTACCCTTTTATTTTAATTAATTAAAGTGGCTATAAATGCCTATGTGGCATTCTTTTATTTACTTGAACATTATTTCTGTAAGTAAACCTATATATTTTTATATATTCTGAAAGGTATGGTTAAATGTGATTTTTGAGAGTTGTAATCAACTCAAAAGCTATTGTGGTTTAAATTTGAAAAATGTTTGAATGCAGAAAAGCTTCTGCCTTGTTATTTTTGCCAAGGATGATCTACAGATCTAAATGACTTGAATCCAACGGGCTTGGATTCAGCATTTCTAGACCTTTCTAACAAAATTGGTTTCATTCAATTTGGTGCACTAAATCGACCTGGGTTGATTTTTGAAACTGGGTACAGAAGTGTGTTTGAATTAAATTGGAAAAGATTTAATTCAAATAACTGGGGTGCGTGGGAAGCGATACTGGGCCGGCCTGCTAAGCGCAGCGCTTCCGCGGGCTTTTTAAGTTGTTGTCCCCGCGTGTCAGTGACACAGGGGGGTGTGAAGCGGTATGGGGTGATATGGTGCGTTCGATCGGGTTCTAATCCAACAGCTGAGAGTCATCGTCGACGTTGGACAACGATGGCGAGACAGAAACCTAGCGCGGCCAGTGGGGGTTGTTGGGGGCTCATCGGGGTGCAGGCGAAGGTCGGCGAGGCGGGAGAATGACGAAGACGACGACGGCGAACTCAGGGGTGGTCGTGGCGGCTCCTGGGGTGGACAAAATTGATGGCGCCCTTCTTCTCCAGAGGCGGCCTACTGCGGCGCAATTCCTGCGATGCGCTGCTCGCCTTGCTCCGGGACTGAGGTGGGGTGGTTCTGGGTGAGAGAGGAGTGGAATTGTGTGAAGAATTCGAGCGGGGGAGTCCTCCTTTTATAGGCTCGACGGTGAGACCGAACGGCATGGGCGGGCGACGGTGGCGACATGGCTACGGGCTGCTAGAGGCATGGCCGGCGGTGGCAATCGCTTGGTGGTCTCCTGGCGATGCGCTACGGCTTTAATGCGCGTGTAGGGGCGGTGCGGTTTGTTCTGGAACGTGCGGTGCTCTGCGCGGCAGAGGCGGCGTCTTCGACGGCGAGCGGTGGCTGTGCGGCATGGGGCGGCGAACGGGGATGTCTGGCGGTCTCCTGGGTCGGTGGTGATCGCGTATGCACGCGGCGAGGGCGGCGCGCGGTCTGTGGGCTTCGGTCGAGCGTGGCGCTCTGGCGCATGCTCGGCACGGTTGCTGGCGAGCTGGGCGCGGTCCGTGCGTGTGGTCCAGGGGTTGGCAACGCTCGCGGCTGGGACAGGGAGTGGCGGTGGACGGTGGGCTGCCTCCTAGACAAGGTTGGCACGGCTAAATCTTCTCCTAGCTTGCTGTCTCCACTAGGGTGGCATGGGTGTGCTCGGTTGTTCACCATTGATGGCAATGCCAAGCTTACAGTGAGGCTAGTGCTTGGTTTAACTTACTAGATGATCTAGTGAGATGGTTGTGAGCTAAAGAGGGAACAAGTTAGGCTTCAGTCACTGCTCACTATAGTGTTTAGGATTTTGATGATTTGTGTCTGCAACCTGTTTGATGAAATGGCCGCAAGAATTCAAGTTTTGAATTTTGAAAAGATTTTTGGTGGGTGTGCTAGGTTGATGCTAGGGATTCTGCAGATGCTTGGGGTTTGAAAGTTGAGCTTGTTTGAGTGGTTTTTGAAAAAGTGGGATCTTCCCGTATGAGAAAGATTCAATTTTGAATTGTCATTTAAACTATGCATTTGAAAGTTTCTAGATGATCACAAAGTGGGCCTTGATACTTTGTTATGAGTACATTCAAGGGGTGCAAAGATCCAGGAAAGTTTATGTTAGGTTCTGAAAGTTTGAGACAGCCAAAGTAGGCATGGGAGTTAAATTGGTCAAAATGACCATTCCCTTATTTTATTTGTTTTGATTTACTTGTCTTTAGGAAAAGTGTGGGAAATGTTTAGATGATGTTTATTTCACCTAAGAATCCAATTACAAGCAAAGGAACACACAATCAAGGTGGTTCAAAAGTATTCAAAATGAAATGCATACTCACATGCATGCTTCCATAATTTTATTTAGAAAAGTTTTTGTTAGCCCTAATTTTGATGATTAGAAATTGATGATCCAAGTTTAGTATTTTTGGTATGTTACACAGCTAGTCCATAGAGGCGTACTAGGGACACGGTGTTTGTTCACAAACCACACAAGTATTAAAGTTTCCGCTTAATACAATTCTAGCATGGAATATAAACTTTATCATGAACAAGAATTATAATAATAACATCTTTATTATTGCCTCTAGGGCATAATTCCAACATTCTCCCACTTGCACTAGAGTCAATAATCTAGTTTAAATCTGGCAACAATCTAACACCCATGGCACTAAGGTGCTGATCATGTTTTGCTCGTGGAAGAGGTTTAGTCAACGGGTCTGCGACATTCAGATCCGTATGTACCTTGCTAATCTTCAGATCTCCATCTGTTATATAATCTCGAATTATATGAAACTTGCGGTTGATATGCTTGGTCTTTGGATGATATCTTGGTTCCTTAGCCAGTGATATGGCGCCAGTGTTGTCACACAATATCTCCAGTGGGTCCAAGGCACTTGGAACCACACCAAGCTCAGTGATGAAGTTCCTGATCCAAACTCCTTCACTTGACGCTTCTGCAGCAGCCATGTATTCCGCTTCTACTGTAGATCCCGCGATTACGCTTTGCTTGCAGCTTCTCCAGCTCATAGCTCCTCCATTCAAAATATAAACGTATCCTGTCTGAGATTTAGAATCATCCTTGTCGGTGTCGAAACTAGAGTCGACGTAACCCTTTACGACGAGTTGTTCATCACCTCCATAGACCAAGAACATTTCTTTAGTCCTATTTAAGTACTTTAGGATGTTCTTCACGGTTGTCCAGTGTTCCACTCCTGGATCACTTTGGTATCTGCTTGTCAAACTAAGAGCATTGGACACATCCGGTCTAGTACACATCATGGCATACATGATAGAACCTATGGCCGAGGCATAAGGCACTTTGCTCAAAGCTTCTCTATCATTTACCGTAGCTGGACACTGAGCCCTGCTCAATATCTTACCTGACAACATAGGCACTGAATCTTTCTTTGCCTTATCCATTCTGAACCTTTTCAGAACTTTGTCTAGGTATGTACTTTGGATTAAAGCTATCAGGCGTCTTTGTCTATCTCTATAGATTTTGATGCCCAATATATAAGCAGCTTCCCCTAGGTCTTTCATTGAAAAACATTTGTTCAAATAACTCTTCACATCGTTAAGCATGTCAATGTCATTTCTAATAATCAATATGTCATCCACATATAGTACCAGAAATGTCACTGATCTCCCACTCACTTTCTTGTAGATACAAGCTTCGTAGCAATTTGGAACAAATCCAAAGCTCTTGATCACTTGATCAAAACGAAGGTTCCAACTCCGAGATGCTTGCTTCAGTCCATAAATGGAACGCTGAAGTTTGCACACTTTATCAGCATCCTTAGGATCGACAAAACCTTCGGGTTGCATCATATACAACTCTTCATCAATGTTGCCATTGAGGAACGCAGTCTTGACATCCATCTGCCATATTTCATAATCATGAAACGCAGCAATTGCTAATAAAATCCGAATGGACTTAAACATCGCTACAGGAGAGAAAGTCTCATCGTAGTCAACACCTTGAACTTGTCGAAAACGTTTCGCGACAAGTCGAACTTTATATACAGTAACATTACCATCCACGTCCGTTTTCTTCTTGAAGATCCATTTACACTCAACGGCCTTTCGGTCGCTAGGAGGGTCCACCAAAGTCCAAACTTGGTTTTCGCTCATGGATCCTAATTCGGATTTCATGGCCTCTAGCCATTTCTTAGAGTCTGGGCTCATCATCGCTTCCTCATAGTTTGCAGGTTCACTGTCGTCTACTAACAAGACAGTTAAGACAGGGTTGCCGTACCACTCAGGAGGGGCACGCGACCTTGTCGACCTGCGACTAGGGATGGCAATGGGTACCCGATACCCGACAACCCGACGGGGCCCCGCTCTAAATGGGGAGGGTCTGGTAAACAAACACCGTGTGGGTATGGGGGGCCTGGACCCGGACCCGGCGGGTGCCATCTCTACCTGCGATGTTCAGTAGAAGCATCGTCCGAAGCTTCATGATCCTTGTCATTAGCTTCCTCTATTGTCGGTGCAGACGACACTGGAACAATTTCAGGTGTTGCGCTACTCTCCAACTCAAGAGAAGGTTCAACAACCTCATCTAGCTCTACTTTCCTCCCACTCACTTCTTTTGAGAGAAACTCCTTCTCAAGAAAGGATTTGTTCTTTGCGACAAACACTTTGCCTTTGGATATGTGATAGAAGGTATACCCAATAGTTTCCTTAGGGTATCCTATGAAGACGCATTTCTCCGCTTTGGGTTCGAGCTTGTCTGGCATCAACTTCTTGACGTAGGCTTCGCATCCCCAAACTTTAAGAAACGACAACTTAGGTTTAGCACCAAACCACAGTTCATACGGTGTCGTCTCAATGGATTTAGATGGTGCCCTATTTAAAGTGAATGCAGCGGTTTCTAATGCATAACCCCAAAATGATAACGGCAAATCAGTAAGAGACATTATTGATCGCACCATATCTAATAGAGTTCGATTTCGACGTTCAGACACACCATTGCGATGTGGTGTTCCGGGTGGCGTGAGTTGCGAAACGATTCCGCTTGCTTTAAGATGCGTGAGGAAATCATAATTCAAATATTCACCTCCATGATCGGATCGTAGAAACTTAATTTTTCTATTACGATGGTTTTCCACTTCATTCTGAAATTCTTTGAACTTTTCAAATGTTTCAGATTTATGTTTCATTAAATAGATATACCCATATCTACTTAAGTCATCAGTGAAAGTGAGAAAGTAGCGATATCCACCGCGCGTCGAAACACTCATTGGTCTGCATACATCGGTATGTATGATTTCCAACAAGTCTGTTGCTCGCTCCATCATTCCGGAGAACGGGGTTTTGATCATCTTGCCCATGAGGCATGGCTCACATGTGTCAAATGATTCAAAATCAAGAGACTCCAAAATTCCATTAGAATGGAGTTTGTTCATGTGTTTTACACCAATATGACCTAAACGACAGTGCCACAAATAAGTAGTACTATCACTATCTACCTTGCATCTCTTAGACTCAATGTTATGGATGTGTGTTTCATCCCTTTCGAGATTCAGAAGAAATAAACCATTCACAACAGGTGCATGACCATAAAAGATGTTACTCATATAAATAGAACAACCATTATTCCTAGATTTAAATGAATAACCGTCTTGCAATAAACACGATCCAGATATGATGTTCATGCTCAATGCAGGCACATAATAACATTTATTGAGGTTTAAAACTAATCCCAATGGTAAAACTAAGGAGAGTGTGCCGACGGCCATTACATCAACTCTTGATCTGTTGCCAACGCGCATCGTCACCTCATCCCTCGCTAGCCGCCGTCTATTCCGTAGCTCCTGTTTCGAGTTACAAATATTAGCAACTGAACCAGTATCAAATACCCAGGCACTACAACGAGGGCTAGTAAGGAAAACATCAATAACATGTATATCAAATATACCTTTGATGGTGCCAGCCTTCTTGTCCGCTAACTGACAACATGCCCAAAGGACCCTTGTCCTTGCAATAGAAGCACTCGATTGTCCGCTTAGGTCCGCACTTGAGCTTCTTCTCGAGGGCAACGCCGCCTTTCTTGAAGGGCTTCTTTTCACCCTTACCTTTCTTAAAGCTGGGGGGGCTTGTTAACCATCAACACATGATTATCCTTCTTGATGTCCACCTCCGCAGCTTTAAGCTTAGCGAAGAGCTCGGTGATCGTATCAGTGGAACCAATCTGATTATGAGTAACTACAAAACCTTTGTAGCTAGGAGGGAGTGATTGCAGAACCCTGTCAATCTTGAGCTCCTCTGGAATCTTGCAGTCCAGTTGCTCAAGGCGTTGAGTGTAGCCCGACATCTTTATGGCGTGCTCACTAACGGAACTCCCTTCCTCCATCTTGCAGTTAAATAATTTCTCAGAGATCTCATATCTCTCAGAACGGGCCTGAGTCTGAAACATAGTTTTCAGTTCCTCAAGGATCTCAAAGGACCCGGGGAAATCTTCAAAATGACTTTGAAGGTCCGATTCCATAGCAAACAACATGGTGCTCTTAATCACACCATAATCATCTTTGCGCGACTGATAAACAGCTTTCTCATCAGCCGGCGCATCTACAGCAGGGGCGTCACCTAACGCTTTCTCAAGGACATAGTCCTTTTGTCCGCCAGAGAGAATGATTCTCAGATTGCGGAACCAGTTGGTGAAGTTAGACCCATTGTTCTTAAGCTTTTCTTTCTCAGCAAAAACGTTGAAGTTAAAGTTGGACTTAGCCATTTGATCTACAAAATTTGCAAGTACAATTTAGACTATGTTCATGATAACTAGTTCAACTTAATCAAATTACTAGATGAACTTCCACTAAATTCAACATCCCTCAAGTTGTTTAGTGAACATGATCCAAATTCACGACACCTAATCCAATCTTCACGAGAAGAGATGTGGTTTCAATGGTGGACAATGAAGTGTCGATCATATCATTCATATGACTCATGCTTAACCTTTCGGTTCATGTGTTCCGAGGCCATGTTTGTACATGCTAGGCTCGTCAAGTCAAACCCAAGTATTTCCGTGTGTGCAAAACTGGCTTGCACCTGTTGTATGTGAACGTAGAGTTTATAGCACCCGATCATCACGTGATGCTTGAACACGATGAACTTTCGCAACGGTGCATACATGGGGAGAACACAGTTTTATCTTGATCTTTAAGTGAGGAATCATCTTATAATGCTACCGTCGCGATCTAAGCATAATAAGATACATAAAAGGATAAACATCACATGCATATAACTTTATGTGACATGGTATAGCCAATCTTCGCACAATGATCTCCATCTTGTGCGTGCCAGCATGATCTCCATCACTCCACCATGATTGCCTCCACCACGAATAGCAACTACAACTATTGCTAACTACTTAGCGATAAAGTAAAGCTATTACATGGCGTATAAGAAGTTGACACACAGGTCATACACAATTATAAAGACAACCATATGGCTCCTGCCTGTTGTGTACTCATCGACATGCAAGTCGTGAAACATTACAAAACATGATCATTGCATACAACATACACATCACATCTTGGGCCATACCATATCACAGAAACCACTCCCCGCAAAAACAAGTTAGACGCCTCTACTTTGTTGTTGCATGTTTTACGTGGCTTATGGAAGTAACAAGTTAAGAACGATTCTTACCTACGGAAAGCCACAACGGTGATATTATGGTTGCCAAACTCCGGTGTAAGTCCCATGACAACTATAGTGAGAGAAACTGGCATCCATCAGCTGCATGTGTGGAACAAGCCACACGTCAAGTGCGGAGCCGGTCTCGCGAACGAGGTCACGTAAAGTTGGCCTGGACCGCTTCGATCTCACTATCCCGTGTCATAAGAAGTACACAAACAAGAGGCTTGCAATAGAAAACATCAACGCCCGCAACAAGCATGTTGCGTTCTACTCGTGAAACACATCTACGCATAGATCTAGCTCTGATACCACTGATGGGTTTCGCAGCATAGTAAATCAAAATTTTCTACGGATGCGAACAGGAAAGCCAAGATCTAATCTAGGAGATGCAAACAACGAGGGGGGAATAGATGAGATCTTCATACCCTTGAAGATTCGCACAGCGGAACATTCAACGAACGTGGTTGATGTAGTCGTACTCACTTCTCCTCCTCGCGATCCGATCCGATCCAACACCGCAAGTGGCGATGCCTCCGAGAGATGCACACGTGCGGCACCTCGACGTCTCCTACTTCCTCAATCCATAAAGTGGGGTGGAGAGATAGGTTGGATCTACAACACGACGGCGTGGTGCAAGCGGTGGAGAGTTTCTGCGGAAGGGCTTCGCCTACGCGCAGTCGGGAGGGAAAGAGAGAGAGGAGGGGCAGCAGGGCGGCTAGGGTTGAGGAGGAGGTGTGGGGAGGGTGCGTCCCCAGCCCTCTTTATATAGAGGGGTGGTCGGATGGCCCTTGCCCCTCCCCCAAGCCCTAGGGCCGGCGGCCAAGGAGGGAGGAGTGGGGGGCAAGTCTCCCCTCCTTTCTAGAAGCTCCCCTAGGGTTTCCCTAGGTGCTTGGCCGGCTGGGCCTATGGGGCCTTGTTCCCCTGGCCCAATGCGGCCATGGAACTCCCTCGTAGGCCCACGCCCCCTCCCTACAAGTGGGTCCATGTTGGTATCACTCTGGAAGGTTCTAGAAGCTTCCGGTACAATACCGAATAACTCGAAACAATTCCGAACTCCAAAAACTGCATTGCCTTATATGAATCTTATTCTCTGGACCATTCCGGAACCTCTCGTGATGTCTTGGATCTCATACGAGACTCCGAACAAAAACTCATAAACCAATTATCCAATCTATCCTAGCGTTGAGACACGTTAAGTGTGTGACCCTTCGGGTTCGAGAATATGCAGACATGATCTTCTATCAATAATCAACTGGGGGTCTGGAAACCCATAATGACTCCCACATACTCATTGATGATCATATCGGATGAACCACGATGCCAGGATTCAATTAATCCCATATATATATTCCCTACGTCACGCGATATTTTACTTGCCCGAGATTCGATCGTCGGTATCGGCATACCTAGTTCAATCTCGTTCACAGCAAGTACTTTACTCGTTCCGTAATCCGATATCACTTTGTGATTAACTCCTTAACCATGTGCTTGCAAGCGTGTTGATATCGATTACCGAGTGGGCCCGAAGTATATCTCTCCGACTTGGGAGGGACAAATCCCATCTCGATACATACAACCCAACAGGTACTTTCCAATCACCTGAGAGACACCTTTATGATCACCCTCTCATAGGATGACGTTTTATGACCTCAAAGCTTTCTTCCGATACCAGGGAGTTGCATTATCTCATGGTCTAAGGAATACAATATTTGACATAAGAAAAGATTCGCAAAGATGAACACGATGACACGATCTAATTGTTCTGCTTAATTTGGATTTGTCCATCATATCATTCTCCCAATGATATGATCTCATTATTAATCGAAAACTCATGTCTATGGTTAGGAAACCTAAACCATCATTAATCAATGAGCTAGTCCAGAGAGGCTTACTAGGGACACGGTATTTGTTCACAAACCACACAAGTATTAAAGTTTCCGCTTAATACAATTCTAGCATGGAATATAAACTTTATCATGAACAAGAATTATAATAATAACATCTTTATTATTGCCTCTAGGGCATAATTCCAACAATAGCATAGTGACAATCAGCTTGTCCCTCAGAGTAGTAATATAGATGCATAGGACACCTTCAAAGTTGTAACACCCTCAGAATCGGACCTATGCAAGTTTGAGCAAAATTCGCCAAACCCGCATAGAAACGATTCAAAGGTGCCCACCAAGCACTTTCGTGCGGGTGGAAAACGAAGTAATAACATTACACAACAGTCCTCGATGGGACCCACAGAGATATATAATGACTCAAAGAGTCAAGAATAGATATACGGTACAAAGATCCAAATCACCTTGAACGATAGAGTCCAGCTACGGACAAGATGCAAATGGGGCTAAGAGCCTCACGAAGAATAACCAATGGCGTCCATAACCCTGCCTGTGCCGGAAGGGTAACCTCGCTAACGGCGCCGATCTCAAAACCTGCTTAAACAAAAGGGTGCCGACAAAGGGCAAAGGAAAAAGAAGGAGCGTCGATCGATGCCAAGACAGCGAGACTAGAATTGCGGTCCTCGCCTACATAGGTATGGTGGATCAAGAAGCATGCACTAAACAACCTATAGAGACTCGAACAACTGGCGGTTATCAGAGAGGGGTGAGAAAGACCTATTCGGAGATAACATGATACTACCATCAAACAAACCCATCCTGGTGTTTCCCCCTCGAGACCAAACGAGGAAGTCAACCGAGGAACTCACACAGTTGGCAGTTTTATTTATTCCGTTCTAGTTGCGGCACTTTACTAGTCAGGTTTAGATAGTCGTCCTGATAAAGTAAACAGTGGGCACTTTTAATTGACCATTCCGTTATAGTTGCGGCAATTACTAATCAAATACAGATAGCATGATATAATCCCAAAACCCAGCAGTTTTTGGTACTTTTAATCAGCCAATTCCGTTGTAGTTGCAATACTTACTAGTCAGGTACAATGGTCGCAAGCGACTCACAAAACAAGCAATTGTGGGCAGTATTATTTAGCCATTCCGTTATAGTGGAGCTGATTACTAGTCATTATAAGTCAAATTTATAGCAAATAAACTTTAGTTATGCTTGTCTATGATCGAGATACTGTGCTCCAAGTCGTCCATATCCGCGGACACGGCTTTCAGAAAGTTTTACCCCGGGTGCACCAATAGCAACACACGCCGATCAGCCTCGGAAAAACCAAATCAAAACCCAACGAGGCTTTCACGATGAACAATCACAAGATTCAGAAATATTTGGGGCCACCTTTGAGTAGATCCCAACGGAGTAAGCAAGCTCGAGACGCCTCAAGGTTGCGACAATGGTCAGAAGCGATCGGGAACCAAAGTGTGGCTGGCTTGTCGATACCGTAAACATTCCGCCTAAATAAAAGGTGTGCTCCTCGCACAAATTAGATACGAAAGTAGCATGGCATAAGCAGGATAGTAAAACACCTCAAACTAGTTTGTGGCCCCAAGAAATAAGACGGAATCAAGCTCGGCCGGGGGCCCCATATACCTCGGATGTGGATAGCGCGATAAATCAAGGAACAGTATCAAGTACTCGGGTCTTACGGACACAAGTGGGCTCGAAACCAAATATTTTCTATCACCCACCGATGCCTCCGCTTATTTCAATTTTAGTTGTTAAACAGAAATTAAAGTGGCGATAAGTAAAACTAGAATCATCTCCAACATCAACATGCGGCAACACATCAGAATCGTGGCATATGACGACACACATCAAGACTTGAGCAAGCAACTACGACGCAAGTCCAACTATCTACCAAACAACAGGTAATAGGGTGTGTCCAAGGCAATATAGGGCTGCACGGTTGATCACGGGTACGGAAACTAAAGCATCGCAACACAGATAGCAATAGATCAACAGGAGGGAAGTAAATACTATAAAAGTAAGATAGGTAGAAAGAGGGAGATGCTCGCCTGAAAACATTGCCGAAGGTTTCAACCGAAGATCGGGGCGAAGCTCACATCAACTCAACGGCCTTATCCGCGAAGAAGCAAATCGCTAGAGGAAACACCGGATGCAATATTTAATACAACGGCAGAAGATCGGCATGATGCATGTATGATGAATGACATGGCACATATGCGATGCAACTAGGTCAATTTAAGCGGAACCGGGTCCCGACAATTAATTAGATGGTGCATGTTACTTAGATACCCCGCAATTTTAAATGTTGTTTTAGCAAGACAGAATATATCACCGATTCGCTACACAAGTTTAAATGAGGCCGATATGAGACTAGATTTGCCCGCATATGGGCCCCATATTTAATTATTAGGTGAAACGGCATAAGGCCCTCAAACCACAGATATGCATGCGAGATGAATGATTTGATATGCCACAAGTTGTTATTATGTTATAAAATAGGGTTGGCGGGAAGGGGTTCACACATTGAGGGGTCTCGACGAACTTGGGGTTCCGGGGTGTTCGGGGTTCGGGGTCGGTCTCGGGGTCCAGGGTTCGACGGATCGGTCTCACGGGAACGTTCTCGGAAAGGGGTAGATCTTGGTGCATCCGGGAGGAAGAACTTGAGTCGGTGTCGGGGCGCATCAGCTTCTTCCAGGCCGGTGCCGTTCTTGTCGTCGCGAGGTTCTTGTCGGGTCCCACGGGGTCGATCTTGCCGATGCAGCCAGAAGTACTTGTCGTCCTCGTGGTGATCTTGGCGTCCCTCGGGTTCGGTTCGGCGAACTTGGCGTCTGAGGGTTTTCTCCGAGTCCGTGGGGCGTCCGATAAGCAGGTCTAGACGGGTCGGAAAGGAGGTATTGCGGTTTCCGTGTCTTCGGTTCCATGAAGGCGCGCTTGTCCTTCGCGATGGCGAGCTCGATGTCCCGAGAAGATCTTGGCAGGGGGTCTTGTCGGCGGAACTTGTCGGATCCCCGATTGATGTTAGCTCCTCTTCGGAACCTTGGTGTTGGATGTACTCGCGACACGCTTACAAGACAAAGATGCACGCCGCCTGTGATGTGCAAACGGACACGGCAGGGAGGAACCGCGGCTGCTTGTGGCACACGGACGGAGGGTCTGCCGCCGACGAGCGGCGTCGACGCGATGGAGGCGCTGGTCGAGGTGCGGTGGCGCCGCGGCGGGCGGCGGCGGCGGCGGGCGCTGACGGGAGGACGTGGCGGGCGGAGGTGGCCCGACGGGCAGCTCGGACGTGAGGGGCGGCGACGGGCAGACCGTGGCGCTTGGCGGAGGAGTCCGGCGCCTCGGCGCCGAGGTCTTGAGGGGAAAAGGCGAGCCGGTGAGGGGAGGCGTCGGGCGCGGAGGTGGGGCACGGCGGGCGGAGAAGGAGATGCGGGTCAGGCGTTCGGCGATGGGCGGCGATCAGTGGCGGGAGGCTCGGACGGGCGCCAGGAGAAGCGGGGTTGGGGAGGTGCTGAAGGCGCAGGGCCACGCGAGCGAGGGACGGCATGAGCGAGGTTGCGCCAAGGTGTCAAGGGCGATGGGGAGGAGCGGGCATGGACGGTGGAGGGAAGGTGAGAGGGAGAGGCGGGGCTGGGGTGAGGCCGAGCAGGAGCGGTCAAGGCCAGCGGGGGTGGGAGGTTGAAGAGGAACAGGGAGGGAGGAGAGAACGTGGGTGGGGCGCGTCGGTGGGTCCAGGGGACAGGGCGGGGCCCAGGGTGCAGGCGGAGTGGACTGGGGGCGTGGGTGGTTGGCTCGGTGGGAGTGGGTGGGGCTGCGCGCGGGGACAGGTGGGAAGAGAGAGGAGGGAGGGTGAGAGGGCCACGTGGCGGTGTGGGATAGGATAGATGGAGGGGAGAGGTGACGTGGCGAACAGGGATTGGAGGGGGTGAGGTGGCCAGGGGGTGTGGGTAGACTAGTTGGTAGGAATAGGATTAGATGGGTGGGCAGGGTGGACCGATTTAGTTTTCTGGGGCGGTCGTTCGGTCGGTTCGGACCGTTCGACTGCCCCACCAAAAATAATAAATAATTTTATTCATTTCAAACAAAAACTTTGCAAACCGATATCGGGCAAAACAAATATTCCGGGGACCCGGTTTTTGCTGTTTGAATAAAGAGGGGCGTTCAGAAAACAACACGGGCTTTGCAAACATAGTTTTATGCAAACAACACTTGATGATGACGATGCAATGCACAAAAATCAACGCGATTTTCTAGTAGTGGTTTTGCGGGATGCCACAATTCGACACCACTAACAATGGATCTCGCCCTCGAGATCCGCCTCATGGTACCTGAAGGAAGGTCGGCGATCTGCGTCTTCCCGCTTCGTGTAGATCCTCGCGACACCACTAACAAGGGGTCGTTGTCCCGTTCGTCGAGAGAACACTCCGGAGAAACAAAGGACGAAGATAGAGGTATCAACAAATAAAGCCACCTCTAACTCCGGTGGGAAGGGGAACCGATGCATTCTCGTCCACTTCAATGTACGAAAGCGAATAGAAAGGGTAGTCGGCATGGGGGCCAATCCATCACGCACCCAAACTATTACTCCGCACAATCAAGAGAAAAGAGTGCAACCATTCTCGAATCGATCAAGATCTCGACAAGCGAGGTTCGAAACAAAGGAGTGATGCGGCTCAGATCGGACTGGCATAGAGGATGTCGTCGCGTCGTCGGAAAACACCGAAGGCACAAACAAGGAACAAAGAATGGTAACACCAGAGACGGATTCATCAAAGGCTTGAACACCGGATGGTAGAACACCGTTATCGAGGAGGAAGCGAAACTCAAGGTACGATTTTAAACCCAACCACGAGAATTCCGGACTCAAGAAAGAGAAAAGATCGGATTCAAAACACGAGAGGTAAGAGGAGAATAGCGAGGGGTAAGGAGTAAAATCATACCTAATCGTAACTATCCAACCGATTTTGAAAAATAGTTTTGACACTCTACTTGACCGTTAGCTAGGTTATCCTATAGGCTGGACTTGTGGGTATCGCAATCGCTGAGCTCGATACCACTCAGAACACCCTCGAGATCGGACCTATGCAAGTTTTAGCGAAACCCGCCAAACCCGCATAGAAACGATTCAAAGGTGCCCACCAGGCACTTTCGTGCGGGTGGAAAACGAAGTAATAACATTACACAACAGTCCTCGATGGGACCCACAGAACATACATATATAACAGCGATTCAAGAGTCAAGAATACGGATATACAGTACAAAGATCCAAATCACCTTGAAAACGATAGAGCGTCCAGCTACGGACAAGATGCAAATGGGCTAAGAGCCCTGAAGAATAACCAATGGCGTCCATAACCCTGCCAGCCAAGCGAAGGGTAACTCGCTAACGCCGATCTCAAACCTGCTTAAAAAAGGGTGCCGACAAAGGCAAAGGAAAAAGAAGGAGCGTCAAGATCGATGCCAAGACACGGCGAGACTAGAATTCGGTCCTCGCCACATAGGTATGGTGGATCAAGCGCAAGCAAAGATGCACTAAACAACCTATAGAGACTCGAACAATCAAGCGGTTATCGAGAGGTGAGAAAGACCTATTCGGAGATAACATGATACTACCATCAAACAAACCCATCCTGGTGTTTCCCCCTCGAGACCAAACGAGGAAGTCAACCGAGGAACTCACACAGTTGGCAGTTTTATTTATTCCGTTCCAGTTGCGGCACTTTACTAGTCAGGTTTAGATAGTCGTCCTGATAAAGTAACAAGGGCACTTTAATTGACCATTCCGTTATAGTTGCGGCAATTACTAATCAAATACGAGATAGCATGATATAATCCCAAAACCCAGCAGTTTTGGTACTTTTAATCAGCCAATTCGCTAGAAGTTGCAATACTTACTAGTCAGGTACAATGGTCGCAAGCGACTCACAAAACAAGCAATTGTGGGCAGTATTATTTAGCCATTCCGTTATAGTGGAGCTGATTACTAGTCATTATGAGTCAAATTTATAGCAAATAAACTTTAGTTATGCTTGTCTATGATCGAGATACTGTGCTCCAAGTCGTCCATATCCGCGGACACGGCTTTCAGAAAGTTTTACCCGGCCGGGGTGCACCAATAGCAACACACGCTCGATCAGCCTCGGAAAAACCAAATCAAAACCCAACGAGGCTTTCACGACTGAACAATCACAAGATTCAGAAATATTTCAGGGGGCCACCCCTTTGAGTAGATCCCGCAACGGAGTAAGCAAGCTCCGAGACGGCCTCAAGGTTGCGACAATGGTCAGAAGCGATCGGGAACCCGAAGTGTGGCTGGGCTTGTCGATACCGTAAACATTCCGCTTCCAAAAGACAAAGGTGCTCTCGCACAAATTAGATACGTAGTAGCATGGCATAAGTACAGATAGTAAAAACACCTCAAACTAGTTTGTGGCCCCAAGAAATAAGACGGAATCAAGCTCGCCTGGGGCCCCATATACCTCCGGATGTGGATAGCGCGATAAATCAAGGAACAGTATCAAGTACTCGGGTCTTCTACGACACAAGTGGCGTTCGAAACCAAATATTTTCTATCACCCACCGATGCCTCTCGCTTATTTCAATTTTAGTTGTTAACAGAAATTAAAGTGGCGATAAGTAAAACTAGAATCATCTCCAACATCAACATGCGGCAACACATCAAGAATCAGGCATATGACGACACACATCAGCACTTGAGCAAGCAACTACGACGCGCAAGTCCAACTATCTACCAAACAACAGGTAATAGGGTGTGTCCAAGGCAATATAGGGCTGCACGGTTGATCACGGGTACGGAAACTAAAGCATCGCAACACAGATAGCAATAGATCAACAGGAGGGAAGTAAATACTATAAAAGTAAGATAGGTAGAAAGAGGGAGATGCTCGCCTGAAAACATTGCCGAAGGTTTCAACCGAAGATCGGGGCGAAGCTCACATCAACTCAACGGCCTTATCCGCGAAGAAGCAAATCGCTAGAGGAAACACCGGATGCAATATTTAATACAACGGCAGAAGATCGGCATGATGCATGTATGATGAATGTGAAGGGTTCGCAGCATAGAAAACAAAAATTTTCCTACGATGTGAACTATATACCAAGATCTATTTATACTAGATACAAACAACGGGCGGATGTATATCCGTAGAGAACATACCCTTGAAGACCGACAAAGCTTAACGAGTCCAAACTCGTGGTTGATGTAGACGATCTCTTGCCGATCTCAAGATCGAGAGGAAGTCCTAGCGCCGCAAATCAGCAGCATCCGTGCTTTCACACGCTCGAGGCACTGAGCAACCTCCGCCTCCTCGCCTCCAGCGATGCAGCGGAAGCACAACTCTTTCTTGCCGAAAAGCCACTGGAACATGTATCTCGCTAGTCCGAGACCATGGGGATAAATTCTAGAGGGGAGAGAGATCCTTCACGAGGAGGTGTGAGTGAGAAGTGAGAGGAGGGGCTCCTTTATAGGAGGAGGGGGAACCCCAAGGGGTGGCCAGCATGGGGGCTGCCCCTTGCCCTCCCTCATCATGTGGGTGGACACTCCACTCACAAAATGACCCTTCAAAAGTCCACTCAAAATCCCACTCAAAATCCCATTAAATTTCCACCAAATTTAATGCAAACTCTCATTAAATAAAACTCTTTATTTTATTCAGAATTTTGTCAATTACTTTAATGACAAACATTCACAATAACCCCTTGCTAGAATTCTATTTCACATGCATAACCACTTTATGCAATTTCACCCAAAACCTGCTTTGGTATCTAGTGAAATAAATTCGCGCTTTGTTTATTCTTTCGGCATGAAACTTTTGCTCCAATTGGATGTCGGTGTCTCTTAAGTGTGTCACCCTACGGTTCGTGAATAATGCGGACATGATCGAGACCCTCTCGATCAATAATCGAGCGGGATCCGGAGACCCATATCGACTCCCACACATTCAACGATGACTTTCTTGTGATCGCGGAACCTTTACGCTAGTATCTTAATCCCTTTGTCTCACGATATATTACATGTCCGAGATTCGATCATCGGTATCTCCATACCTAGTTTGATCTCGCATCGACATGCACTCTTTTCTTGTTCCCGTGATATAACATTCTAGTGATCAAATAACTTGCTTGCAAGCTAATCAATGTGATATCACCGAGAGAGCCCAGAGTATATCTATCCGTCATCGGGATGAACAAATTCCACTCTTGACCCATGAGCCTCAACATCACACTTTATTAGTTCTCGAACCCATCTTTATAATCACCTGTTACGGTGTGACGCTTGATGTTATCAAGAAACTCTTCCGTGTTAGTGATTGACATGATCTCATGGTCTAAGGATTAGGATCACTTCGTAAGTTGTTATAGCAATATAAACTCAATGACTTTGATCGTAATGCTATACTTGGATGAATGTTCATCACATCATTACACTAATGTTGTGATCCCGTTATTAACAACATCCAATGTCCATGATCGTGAAACCTTGATCATCTTGTTAATCAACGAGCTAGTTTATGAGAGAGGCTTAACTAGGAACTTTCTGCTTGTTTATTAAACACACATGTATTAACGCTTCCGTATTAATACAATTATAGCATGCAAAATAAACATCTATCATATACTTGGAATACACATAATAAACAATTTATTATTGCCTCTCGGCATATTCCCTTCGCCTCCCACTTGCACTAGAGACAATAATCTAGTTACATAGTGATATATCTAACACCCATTGAGTTCGTGTTGATCATGTTTTGCTCTAGGAGAGTTTTAGTCAACGGATCTGCTACATTGAGATCCGTATGTACTTTACAATCTTTATATCTCCATCCTTGACATGCTCATGGATGGAGTGAAACCGCGCTAATATGCTTGGAATGCTTGTGAGACCTTGGCTCTTTGGCATTGGCAATGGCACCATTGTTGTCACAATAGATCACCATTGGGTCCAACGCTGCCACAACTCCTAGTTCGGATATGAACTCCTTCATCCAAATCGCTTCTGAGCCGCTCAAGCAAAGAACATATTCGCCTCCGTTGATCCCGCTACCACAGTTGTTTGGAGCTCCTCCAACTAACCGCTCCGCCATTCATGAGAAATACGATCCGGATTGAGACTTAGAGTCATCCGGATCGGTGTCAAAGCTAGCGCCGACATAACACTTAGCGACGAGCTCTTCTTCACCTCAGATACAAGAAACATATCCTTAGTTCTTCTCAAGTACTTAAGGATATTCTTGACCGCTATCCAAAGGTTCCTAACTGGATCCGATTGGTACCTACTAGTCAAACTAATAGCGTGCTACATCCGTCTTGTACATAGCATGGCGTACATTATAGAGCCTATGGTCAAGCATAGGGACTTTGTCCATTATCTCTCTTTCTTCCGCCGAAGCCGGACTTTGAGTCTTACTCAATGTCTTGCCTTGCAACATAGGTAAGAACCCTTCTTCCGTCCATTTTAAACTTCTTTAAAATCTTATCAAGGTATGTACTTTATGATAGCCCTATTAGGCGCCTAGATCTATCTCTATAGATCTTTATGCCTAATATGTAAGATGCTTCACCTAGGTCCTTCATTGAAAATTTGTCGTTTAGATAACTTTTAACACTGCTTAAAGTTCTATATCATTTCCGATCAATAATATGTCATCCACATATAGTATCGTAAATGCCACATTGCTCCCACTCACTTTCTTGTAAATACAAGCTTCTCCATAAGTTTGGACAAATCCAAACTCTTTGATCACCTCATCAAAGCGGAGATTCCAACTGTGATGCTTGCTTCAATCCATAGATGGATCGCTGAAGCTTGCACACCTTGTTAGCATCCTTAGGATCGACAAAACCCTTTGGTTGTATCATATACAACTCTTCTTCAATATTACCATTGAGAAACGCGGTTTTGACATCCATCCGCCATATTTCATAATCGAAATATGCAGCAATTGCTAACATAATCCTAATCGACTTTAGCATCGCTACGGAGAGAAAGTCTCATCGTAGTCAACTCCTTGAATTTGTCGAAACCCCTTTGCGACAAGTCGAGCTTTATAGATGGTCACATTACCATCGAGATCGCTTTTCCTTTGAAAATCCATTTGTTCTCCACGGCCTTTGGCCGTGAGGTAATTCCACCAAGTTCCAAACTTGATTTTCATACATGGATTCCATCTCGGATTTCATGGCTTCTAACCATTTGTTGGAACTGGCTCATCATCGCTTCTTCATACGTCGCAGGTCATTATTTTCATCAACCATGAAATTTATGACAGATTTCGTGATAGCTCGAGTCTGACGCCCTGCTTGACTGCGAGGTTCTAGAGTACTCTTTCGAGTTTCATGATCATTATCATTAGTTCCATCTTCAACAGTGGAGCCAACTCCGAACGATTCCGCCAAGGCTACTCGCCATACTTCAAGAGAAGGTTCCATAACCTCTTCGAGTTCTACCTTCCGACTACTCACACCTTTCGAGAAACTTTTCTAGAAAGGATCCATTCTTGGCAACAAAAACCTTGCCTCGGATCTGATAGAAGGAATACCCAATAGTTTCTTTAGGGTATCCTATGAAGACGCATTTTTCCGCTTTGGGTTCGAGTTTATCCGTTGAAGTTTCTTCACATAAACATCGCAACCCCAAACTTTAAGAATGATGCTTAGGTTTGTTTCAAACCACAATTCATACGGTGTCGTTTCAACGGATTTAGATGGTGCCCGATTTAAAGTGAATGCAGCAGCTTCTAGTGCATAACCCCAAAATGACAACGCAAGTCCGTCGAGACATCATAGATCGAACCATATCTAATAAAGTACGACACGACGTTCCGACACACCATTTCATTGTGGTGTTCCGGCAGTGTGAGTTGTGAAACAATTCCACACTCTTTCATGTGAGTGCTAAACTCGTAACTTAGATACTCACCTCCACGGTCGCATCAGAGAAATTTGATCTTTCTATTACGATGATTTTCCACTTCATTCAAATTCCTTGAACTTTTCAAAGGTTTCAGACTTGTGTTTCATCAAGTAGATATAACCGTATCTACTCAAATCATCCGTGAAAGTAACAAAATAACGATATCCACCTCGCCGACACACTCATTGGACCACATACATCGAATGTATGATTTCCAATAAATGCCGCCTGCTCCATTGAACCGAAAACGGCGTTCTAGTCATCTTGCCCATAAGGCATGGCTCACATGTATCAAATGATTCATAATCAAGTGATTCTAAAAGTCCATCCGAATGGAGCTTCTTCATGCTTAATGCCAATATGACCTAGACGGCAAGCACATATATGCGGATATATCATCACTAAGTTTAATCCTTTTAGCATCAATATTATGAATATGTGTAACATTATCATCGAGATCCAACAGAAATAAACCATTCAACATTGGTGCATGACCATAAAAGATTTCATTCATATAAATGGAACAACCATTGTTCTCGATTTGAATGAAAACCACTTTGCATCAAACATGATCCATACAATGTTCATGCTCAGCAGCACCAAATAACAGCTTATTTAAGTTTATAACTAATCCCGACCAGAAGTGGAGAGGTAGCGTTCGACGGCGATCACATCAACGCTTGATCCATTGCCGACACGCATCTTGACCTCACCCTTGCTAGCGGTCGCTGTTCAGCCCCGATTCGAGTTACAAATATTAGCAATCAACCGATCAAATACCCGGTGCTATCGCGAGCACTAGTCAAGTACACATCAATAACATGTATATCATATATACCTTTGTTTGCCTTGCCGCCTTCTTGTTCCAGATACTTGGGGCGCTTGCGCCAGGGTCCCCTTACAATAGTAGCACTTTCGATCGGACTTAGGTCCAACTCGGGTTTTTTTCAGGCTGCAAGGCTTGCCGCCTTACTTCCTTCCGCTTTCCTTCTTGTCTTTCTTGAAACCAGTGTTCCTATTGATCATCAACACTTGATGTTCCTTTTGATCTCCACTTGCAGCTTTAAGCATTGATAAGCTCGGGAGACTTCTTCATGCCTTGCATATTATAGTTCATCACGAAGCTCTTATAGCTAGGTGGCGAGACTGCAGAACACGATGGATGCCTAAGTCAATGGGAATCGTTATTCCCAAGGACACAAGCTTATCGGCAGAATTCGACATCTTGAGTACATGCTCACTAACTGAGCTGTTCTCTTCCATCATGCACTAAAGAACTTTTCTCAAGCATTGTAGCTCTCACAGCAGATGTGTGTCAAAATCATTTTCAACTCACCCATTGTATCAAAAGCATTGCCGTGCCAAACGCTTTCAAGTTCGGCTCTAGCCCATACAATATGCCGCAATGAACTAAGTTGTGGTCCTCCGACGAGTCGATAGACATTCTTCTCCTCGTCGGGGCATCACAAAGGGTGGGGGCCTAATGGCGCTTCTAGCACATATTGCTTTTGTGCAGCAGAGGAGAATCCTCAAATTCATGGCCCATTCAAGAAAGTTGCTACCGTTCGTTGCTAGTTTCTCTTTCTCCATGAACGCATTGAAATTAAAAGGTGGTGCCATCTACAACAGAATTTGTAAAGTTTAGACTAAGTGTATGATAGATTGAGTTCAACTAATCTATATTACGAATGAACTCCCACTCAAAAGCGACATCCTCGTGTCCTTTTGGTGATTACATGAACCAAATCCACTACACCAAGTCCGATCATCACGTGAGTCGGTATAGCTTCAAAGGCGAGCATCAAATGGGCATCATATCAACTATATGACTCATGCTTAACCTTTCGGTCAGGTTCCGAGGCCATGTCTGTACATGCTAGGCTCGCCAAGTTAGAACCTTAGTATTTTTGCGTGTAATCGTCTTACACCAAGTATGGTCGAGGATCCAAGTACACCCGATCATCACGTGATGTCTTGGGGCTTAGAAAACATAATCGGTGCATACTAAAGGAGAACACATTCTTATCTTGATATTTAAAATGAGGATCATCTTATTATGCTTAACAAAGCGCTAAACAAGCAATATAAGATGCAATCAAACATCATATGTTTTAATAGTGAAATTATATGGTTCCCGCAGATGATCTCTATCATGTGCATCGTGGTATGATCACTATCATACCTATATGTGTAAATCCACAATCTATGGGTTTTACACGCTATGTGTTTGAAGAGTATCATCTCATACTTCTACTTACAACACTACCATATCATAACACTAGCCCAAAGAACAATCTAAACTAGACGCTTCTAATTTATCCATTGCAAGTTTTACGTGGTGAGGGCTTTCGAGATAGAACCGTTTACCTACGAACATGAACCACAACGAGGATAATCAAATTGTTGACAACTCGCTTGCAAAATAGATATTGACTATAGTAGGAGAGACAGACACCGCTAGCCACTTATGCAAACTAGTTGCATGTCAAGCGTGGAACAGTCTCATGTGCGAGGACATGTAAAGTTTGTCCGCCGCTTCATCCCACTATGCCACCAATATCCAAAATCACAAGAAAGGAGCAACAACATGATCATCATCGCCCACATACTCATATGTGTACTACCCGTGTAAAGTATCTACGCATAGATCCGCTCGATACTAATCAAGGGTTCGCAGATAGAAAACAAAAATTTTCCTACGATGTGAACTATATACCAAGATCTATTTATACTAGATACAAACAACGGCGGATGTATATCCGTAGAGAACATACCCTTGAAGACCGACAGCTTAACGAGTCCAAACTCGTGGTTGATGTAGACGATCTCTTGCCGATCTCAAGATCGAGAGGAAGTCCTAGCCAAGCAAATCAGCAAGCATCCGCGCTCGCACACACGCTCGAGGCACCGAGCAACCTCCGCCTCGCCCAAGCGATGCAATGGAAGCACAACTCTTTCTTGCCGAAAAGCCACCGGAACATGTATCTCGCTAGTCCGAGACCATGGGGATAAATTCTAGAGGGGAGAGAGATCCTTCACGAGGAGGGAGTGAGAGGAGAAGGAGAGGGGCCTTTTATAGGAGGGGGAACCCAAGGGGTGGCCGGCGCATGGGGGCTGCCCCTGCCCTCCCCTCATCATGTGGGTGGACACTCCACTCACAAAATGACCCTTCAAAAGTCCACTCAAATCCCACTCAAAATCCCATTAAATTTCCACCAAATTTAATGCAAACTCTCATTAAATAAAACTCTTTATTTTATTCAGAATTTTGTCAATTACTTTAATGACAAACATTCACAATAACCCCTGCTAGAAAATTCTTTTCATGCATAACCACTTTATGCAATTTCACCCAAAACCTGTTTCGGTATCTAGTGAAATAAATTCCTGCGCTTGTTTATTCTTTCGGCATGAAACTTTTGCTCCAATTGGATGTCGGTGTCTCTTAAGTGTGTCACCCCTACGGTTCGTGAATAATGCGGACATGATCGACCCCTCTCGGATCAATAATCGGAAGCGGATCTGAGACCCATATCGACTCCACACATTCAACGATGACTTTCTGTGATGATCGGAACCTTTTACGCTAGTATCTTAATCCCTTTGTCTCACGATATATTACATGTCCGAGATTCGATCATCGGTATCTCCATACCTAGTTTGATCTCACATCGACATGCACTCTTTTCTCGCTCCGTGATATAACATTCTAGTGATCAAATCACTTGCTTGCAAGCTAATCAATGTGATATCACCGAGAGGGCCAGAGTATATCTATCCGTCATCGGGATGAACAAATTCCACTCTTGATCCATGAGCCTCAACATAACACTTTATTAGTTCTGAACCCATCTTTATAATCACCTGTTACGGTGTGACGCTTGATGTTATCAAGAAACTCTTCCGTGTTAGTGATTGACATGATCTCATGGTCTAAGGATTAGGATCACTTCGTAAGTTGTTATAGCAATATAAACTCAATGACTTTGATCGTAATGCTATACTTCGGATGAATGTTCATCACATCATTACACTAATGTTGTGATCCCGTTATTAACAACATCCAATGTCCATGATCAGGAAACCTTGATCATCTTGTTAATCAACGAGCTAGTTTATGAGAGAGGCTTAACTAGGAACTTTCTGTTTGTTTATTAAACACACATGTATTAACGTTTCCGTATTAATACAATTATAGCATGCAAAATAAACATCTATCATATACTTGGAATACACATAATAAACAATTTATTATTGCCTCTCAGGGCATATTCCCTTCAGAATGACATGGCACATATGCGATGCAACTAGGTCAATTTAAGCGGAACCGGGTCCCGACAATTAATTAGATGGTGCATGTTACTTAGATACCCCGCAATTTTAAATGTTGTTTTAGCAAGACAGAATATATCACCGATTCGCTACACAAGTTTAAATGAGGCCGATATGAGACTAGATTTGCCCGCATATGGGCCCCATATTTAATTATTAGGTGAAACGGCATAAGGCCCTCAAACCACAGATATGCATGCGAGATGAATGATTTGATATGCCACAAGTTGTTATTATGTTATAAAATAGGGTTGGCGGGAAGGGGTTCACACATTGAGGGGTCTCGACGAACTTGGGGTTCCGGGGTGTTCGGGGTTCGGGGTCGGTCTCGGGGTCCGTGGTTCGACGGATCGGTCTCACGGAACGTTCTCGAAGGGTAGATCTTGGTGCATCCGGAGGAAGAACTTGAGTCGGTGTCGGGCGCATCAGCTTCTTCCGTGCCGGTGCCGTTCTTGTCGTCGCGAGGTTCTTGTCGGGTCCCACGGGGTCGATCTTGCCGATGCGGCCAGAAGTACTTGTCGTCCTCGTGGTGATCTTGGCGTCCCTCGGGTTCGGTTCGGCGAACTTGGCGTCTGAGGGTTTTCTCCGAGTCCGTGGGGCGTCCGAGAAGCAGGTCTAGACGGGTCGGAAAGGAGGTATTGCGGTTTCCGTGTCTTCGGTTCCATGAAGGCGCGCTTGTCCTTCGCGATGGCGAGCTCGATGTCCCGAGAAGATCTTGGCAGGGGGTCTTGTCGGCGGAACTTGTCGGATCCCCGATTGATGTTAGCTCCTCTTCGGAACCTTGGTGTTGGATGTACTCGCGACACGCTTACAAAGACAAAGATGCACGCGTCTGTGATGTGCAAACGGACACGGGGAGGAACCGCAGCTGCTGCGTGGCACACGACGGAGGGTTCGCCACGGCGGACGGCGTCCGACGCGATGAGGGCGGCGCGAGGTGCGGCGTGGCCAAGCCGGGCGGCGGGAGCTGGCGGCGCGCAAGACGGGAGGACGTGGCCGCGGGAGGTGGCCCGACGAAGCTCGACGTGGAGGCGTGGCGGACGCACCGTGGCGTCGGCGGAGGGAGTCCGGCGGCCTCGGGCGCCAGGTGCGGGGAGGGAAAGGCAGAGCCGGTGAGGGGAGGCGTCGGGCGGTGCGGAGGTGGGCACGGCCGGAGAAGGAGATGCGGTCGGGCCGACGCTCCTCGATGCGGCGGCGATCGGTGGCGGGAGGCTCGGCACGGCGCGCCAGGAGAAGCGGGGGTTGGGGAGGTGCTGAGGCTGAGAGCCGAGGGACGGCATGAGCGAGGTTGGGGCAGCGGGGTGTCAAGCGATGGGGAGGAGAGGCCATGGACGGTGGAGGAAGGTGAGAGAGAGGCGGGGCTGGTGAGGCCGAGCAGGGAGCGGTGGGTCGCAGTGAAGCGGTGGGAGGTTGAAGAGGAACAGGAGGAGGAGGAGAGAACGTGGGGCGTCGGTGGTCCAGGGGACAGTGGCGGGCCCAGTGGTTCAAAGTGAGGGATCAAAGGGTGGTTGGCTCGGTGGGAGTGGGTGGGTCACAAGGACAGTGGGAAGAGAGAGGAGGAGGGTGAGAGGGCCACGTGGCGGTGTGGGATAGGATAGATGGAGGGAGAGGTGACGTGGCTGTGGATTGGAGGGGTGAGGTGGCGGGGTGTGGGTAGACTAGTTGGTAGGAATAGGATTAGATGGGGCTGGCGGGTGGACCGATGAGTTTTACGGTCGGTCGGTTCGGACCGTTCGACTGCCCCACCAAAAATAATAAATAATTTTATTCATTTCAAGCAAAAACTTTGCAAACCGATATCGGGCAAAACAAATATTCCGGGGACCCGGTTTTTGCTGTTTGAATAAAGAGGGGCGTTCAGAAAACAACACGGGCTTTGCAAACATAGTTTTATGCAAACAACACTTGATGATGACGATGCAATGCACAAAAATCAACGCGATTTTCTAGTAGTGGTTTTGCGGGATGCCACAAAAGTTCACAAGGGTGACTATAAACAAATAGCACAAGAACAAGTAATGTCACAATATGCATCAATTAATAAGCTTTGGAACACTGCACACATAATGACAACTATGCTCTCTTAATGGTTCCTAAAGGTAGAAGGTGGAGACTCAATAGTGGTGGAATAAAGGCTTTTTTTGTAAAGGAAGCAGGGATTACAAGTTTTAAAAAGAGCTTCCAAAAATTATGGTACTTGTTAGCTTTCAGCCCTCATTGCCCGTATCATAAGCATCTTGAAGTGGTTAAGGTTAAAGTGGCAAAAATGGAGTATATGCTTGACGAAGTATAAGTTGGCAATCTCAAGTCCCTTGAATACGAGGGTCACACCTCATGCATACTCAACTTTGGGTCCAGGTAAGTTCTTGTCATTGTAAGTATTTGCATATCATTGAGAACCGCCAACGGAGTACCCCTTGCACATGGTACAGGAGCTTTCCCATAACCAAAATGACAAGTCAAGCAGAAAATGAGCATCTCAGCAATCTTTTTATTTACCATATGCATAACTTTTTATTGAGGATGCTTCATAGATAGCTCATTATGGTGATGCTGCAAGTTTCCACCATGATTAGGCATGGCTTAGGCTAGCGGCTCAGACGTTTCTCTAACACAGGATACAAACTCCATGGACTTACAATTTTCCTCTTTATTTCACACATGACATCAACTGAGTACAAAGTACAAGCGTAATGTTGAAAACGTTCCCCGTGACAGCACGGTTCTGCTAATTCCAACTTATAAGTGCAAGCATATACAACAAAGTGGTCACAATGGTTCAAGTTTATTAGGGGCAAAGAATATAAAGTGTGCCATCAAGTTCGTGAGGGCTTTAATCACTAAGTTTTCACATAACAAAATAGTTTTTAATTGGAAGATAATTGAAAATAAGAATATACTTGGAATGGTGTAACACACCATGCATAGGAGTTTATAGTGGACACTTTGGAATAACTTGGTTTCTTGGGAGTTGGAAGCATGAGTATAACTTACTCATACAAGTGGAGGCTAGCAAAAGACTGGGAGCAACCAACTAAGAGAGCATAATGGCCATAAACATGCAGTGCAACAAAGCATACTAATCAAAGCAAAGAGTGGTACTACGAGTCAAGGACTAAATGATCATAGAGGCTAATTGTGACTTGTCATAGTCATAACATGGTGTGAGCATGTGCCAAGTCAACCCAAGCAAAGCATCAAAGGAGAATGCCACAATACTATGCTTTTGCATGCTAAAACAATGCATAATTTCTTCAAGGCACACTAAGAAATCCCAATTGTTTGGAACAAGACATGCTACATCAATAATCACTAATCATAAGGTCAAAACAACACCTAGAATGTCATGCTAAAGTCTAAGTCACAGTCAATGCAAGCTCATCTTGCACTTCAAGCAAAAACTTACTACTCCTTTCCAACACCAAGCAACTTATTTGCAAAACAACAAAGATAGAACGGGGGTCCAAACTTCTTTATTCAAGAAAACTAAACAACCTAAGCAAAGCAAACGACAAGACGCTCCAAGAATAACACAACTGTGAATGAAACAATAAAAACGAAGTGTCTAGACAGACTTGGGCTTTTTATTGATAAAGAAGGGGATGCCTTGGTCTTCCCCAAGCTTTGACGCTTGTAACTCTTGGATATTTCTTGGGGTGACACCATGGTGGCATCCCCAAGATTGATATTTTATCCATTATTCATCTCATTGCATCATTCTCTCTCCACACCTGAATTTTTTCGTTCATACAAAACTTCACACAATCTTCATTAGCAACATTAGTTTATTCAAAAGATATTAGACCTCTTGGCAAAGATTTTGAAAAGCAAGACTTTTCACTAAAAACTCAAGGTACTGTAGTAACTCCTTCAAAAATCTCAATTCACCTAAAGAGAACTCAAAAAGTAATCAATAAGAAGCAAATGCAAATAATGGCAGAAATCTGTCTAAATAGACCAGCAAGTAGAAACCGATTTTTTCGAACATCTTATGTTGCTCAAATAAAAAAGTGTTGAACTAACTAAAGTTAGATAACTTACTGGGGGATTTATTCGTAAATTTTAAACTCAATCCGAGTTACATAGACTCCTCACAAAATTGTTTGGTGGAGGACAGAAATCTGTTTCAGGACAGCAACTCCCCAAATCTTACTTCCCTCTCATTAGAGGTCATTATTGGCACAAAAAGCAAACAAAAAGGATAAGGACAGGTCATTACTAAAATAATAACTTTCAAGACTTAAAGAAACTCTTGGTTTATCTCCCAACAAGTACTTTTCTTTAACGCCTTTAAGTTAGACACAAGAAGCAAGAAGAATCAAGTATTTTCAAATGAAGAAGCATTAACATCCATACTTGCAAAATCTTCAACTATGAAAGGTATCTCAACCAAATGGGTTTTGGAGGATCCCTTATCATCTCTCTTTGTTCTACTACTTTCATCAAAAAGATTTTCAGGAGCAATCCAATCAAAATTCTTTTCAAAGGCTTCATGCATTCCAACAAGCTTAAAGGGTATGGGTATCTTAAATTCTTCTCTATGCTTAGTTTTATAAGAAATACCCACAACATCTACGCTTGAGCCTAGCATATTAAAACGCTCAAAGACCTTTTTGGCTTCCCTATCAACATCATGAAATTCTTTTGATAAAGTTTCAAGGATGAATTCCCTCTTTTCAGCATTCTTCTCTTCTTTTAGTTTTAGGAACAAAAATTGTATGAAGGGGTTAAGGATAACAAACCTAGCCTCCAACATATGAACTAAAGAAGCTGCAGCAATCTCATAATTAGGAGCAAGCTCTGCTATAGATTTTTTCTAAATATCCTCATGCTTGCTAACATAATTGAAGAATTCTTCAATATTATCTTTTTCAATTATGGAGCCACTACCTATTGCAAGATCTTTCAGGGCGAACTTGGGGAGCAACATGGTGAGCTAGAGCAAGGTGGCAACTAGGGTAGGAACTATTTTTTTGTGTTTTTTAATAAACCAAGCAAACCAAACAAGACTATTTTTTTTTTAAAAAAGAGGCAAACAAAACCAAGCAAAAGAAACTAAGCAAACTAAAAACAAAGCAAAGATAAAGGAAGTGAAGGACTCCCCTTGTGAAGACGTCCTTAGCCTCCCCGACAATGGTGCCAGGAAACTTGTTGATGACTCCTTGGTGGCGCCACAGAACTTGGTGCTTGATGTGGAGTCTTGTTGGGAACCCCAAGAGAAAGGTATGAAGCAGCACAGCAATAAGTTTTCCCTCAGTAGAGACCGAGGTTATCGAACCAGAAGGAGGAAGGAAACGTCACACAGATGTTGCAAGCAACGCGGCGACCTGTGATGTCTACGCACTTCTATTCTTGTAGACAGTTGTTGGGACTCCAAGTGCAGAGGTTTGTAGAACAGCAGAAAGTTTCCCTTAAGTGGATTACCCAAGGTTTATCGAACTCAAGGAGGAAGTGGTCAAAGGTATTCCCTCTCAAGCAACCCTGCAATCAAGATACAAGAAGTCTCTTGTGTCCCCAACACACCCAATATAGGTGCACTAGTTCAGCGAAGAGATAGTGAAATACAAGTGGTAACGGTGTCAGAAAAGAGCTTGACGGTGAGGTAAAGACTAAAGGCAACAAGAAGGAAGCAAGCAAACATGCAACAGATCTAGTAGCAAACGGTGTTTCAATGCTTAGAAACAAGGCCTAGGGATCATACTTTCACTAGTGAACACTCTCTCATATAAATATCCTCTCTTCATGATACTACTCTTAACTACTCTCTGGTTGGACACTCTAATCCATGGTAGGGCTATAACAGCACACCTCAAAGTCTGCCTTCCCCAATTTAGATAACCCCACATTGTCACCTTGAGCACTAGATGGTTCCAACAAACACCACAATTTCATAGATACATCCAACTCCAAATATAACTCATAACAAATATTCAATCTAGCCAAAGTGCCACAAACGGTTTGCACGCTGTCACTTTCACACACGTGGCGAAAAGCATAGATCTGTTAAAGCACAAAGAGTATTTATGTAGACTCAAGCCTAAGTGCCACCATGGCGTGCACGCTGTCACTTTCACACACATGGGGAGAGCAGAGATCTAATGAAGCACTTGAGCAGCAAGGTAGATCTACTTGATTACAAAGCTCATGACCACAAGATCATGCATAGAGATAGAGATGAACACATAGCTACCGGTAGAGCCCTTATCCTCGAGGAAGAACTACTCCCTCCTCATCATGGGATTCAGCAACGGTGATGAAGATGGCGATGGAGATCGATGGAGATGGCTCCGGGGGCACTTCCCCGTCCCGGCAGGGTGCCGGAACAGAGACTTTTTGTCCCCCGAATCTCCCCTTCGGTGGCGGCGGCGCTACAGAGGTTTTCGTGGATTTCTTCTGGATTCTTTAGGGGTTTCTCATCGGGGGCTCTTATAGGCGCAAGAATCAAGGTCGGTGGGGGTCCAGGGGCCCACACCCCCTATGGGCACCCCTAGGGCTTGCCCGCGCCTAGGGGGTGCGGCCACCCTGTGCCCCCCCTCTGGCTCTTCTTCGTGGTTCCGTGTTGCTCCGGGAAAAATTATGACTTTGGCTTTTGTCCCGTCCAATTTCGAGAATATTGATTTTCTGCCTTTCTGGAACCAAAATCAGAAGAAAACACACTGTGGCAACTTGTTAATAAGGTTAGTTCCAGAAAATATATAAAAACACCTCAAAGTGTAGACAAAGCAAAGCAAAGTAGATACAAAACAAGCATGGAGCATCAAAAATTATAGATACGTTTCCGACGTATCAAGCATCCCCAAGCTTAACTCCCGCTCGTCCTCGAGTAGGTAAGTGATAAAAATAATAATTTTTGAGGTGACATGCACCCTCACAATAAAGATCCAACCATTTACAAGCATTGAAAGCTAGGATCAAAGAACTCTAAACATGTGCATGAAAGATGGAGTTCTAACAATAGGACATAGTAACTATGCATGCAACATGACAAGCTACAAACAAAGATCATGAATAACATGCATTGAAAAACGTTTGTTTGTTTCACATACAGAAAACATAGCATAGTGGCAATCAGTTTGTCCCTCATAGAGTAGCAATATAGATGCAAAGGACACCTTCAAAGTTCACAAGGGTGACTAGAAACAAATAGCACAAGAACAAGTAATAACACAATATGCATCAATTAATAAGGTTTGGAACACTGCACACAGAATGACAACTATGCTCTCTTAATGGTGCCTAAAGGTAGAAGGTGGAGACTCACATAATGGTGGAAGAAAGGCCTTCTATAAAGGAAGCAGAGATTTCAAGTTTCAAAAAGAGCTTCCAAAAAATATGGTACTTGTTAGCTTTCATCCCTCATTGCACCTATCATAAGCATCTTCAAGTGATTAAGGTTAAAGTGAACAAAGATGGAGTATATGCTTGACGAAGTATAAGTTGGCAATCTTAATTCCCTTGAATATGAGGGCCACACCTCATGCTACTCAACTTCAGTCACCTGTAAGTTCTTGTCATTGTAAGTATTTGCATATCATAGAGAACCGCTAACGAGGTACCCCTTGCACATGGTATAGGATCTATCCCATAACAAAAATGACAAGGGAAGCAGACAATGAGCATCGATATTTTTATTTACTATATGCATAGATTTTTATTGAGGATGCTTCATAGATAGCTCACTATGGTGATGCTGCAAGTTTCCACTATGATTAGGCATGGCTTAGGCTAGCGGCCCAGGCGTTTCTCTAACACAAAATACAAACTCCATGGACTTACAAGCTCCCTCTTTATTTCACACCGGTGACATCCATAGACAAAATAGCATGATATCAACTGAGTACAAATTACAAGTGCAATGTTGAAAATGTTCCCCATGACAACATGGTTCTGCTAATTCCAATGTATAAGTGCAAGCATATACAACATAGACGTCACAATGGTTCAAGTTTATTAGGGGCAAAGAATATAAAGTGTGCCATAAAGTTTGTGAGGGCTTTAATCACTAAGTTTTCACATAACAAAATAGTTTTTAATTGGAAGATAGCTGAAAACAAGAATATACTTGGAATGGTGTAACACACCATGCATAAGAGTTTATAGTGGACACTTTGGAATAACTTTGTTTCTTGGGAGTTGGAAGCATGAGTAGAGCTTATTCATACAAGTGGAGGCTAGCAAAAGACTCGGAGCAACCAACTAAGAGAGCAATAATGGCCATAATCATGCAGAGCAACTAAACATTACTAATCAAAGCAGAGAGTGGTATTACAAGTCAAGGACTAAATGATCATAGAGTCTATGGTGACTTGTTCATAGTCATAACATGGTGTGAGCATGTGCCAAGTCAACCCAAACAAAGCATCAAAGGAGAATACCGCAATACTATGCTTTTGTATGCTAAAACAACGCATGATTCCTTCAAGGCACACTAAGAAATCCCAATTGTTTGGAACAAGTCATGCTACAACAATAATCACTAAGTATAAGGTCAAAACAACACCTAGAATGACATGCTAAAGTCTAAGTCACAGTCAAAGCAAGCTCCTCTTGTACCACTATAAGTATGAAACTTTCTACTCTTTTCCAACACCAATCAACTTATTTGAAATAACTCACAAAGATAATAATCAATAAAGATCAGTGAGATTGTCTCACAAATCCACAAAGAAGAACTAAAAAGTCTTAAGCTGAAACCACAAGAAAATTAAGGCTGAATGCAGTGCTAGCAAAAGTGAACACTCACAGAACAATAAGAATGAAAACTAGAGTGTTCTAGACAATGGAAACAGAGTGTGTCTCTCTCCAAAATAAGTGTGTTGTGATCAACCAACTTTGTTCAAGCAAATTAAAACTAAAAACAAAAACTAAGATGCTGCAAGAACAACACAACTGTGCATGAAGAAATAAAAATAAAGTGTCTAGAAAGACCAGAGATTTTTATTCATGAAGAAGGGGATGCCTTGGGCATCCCCAAGCTTTGACGCTTATACATCTTGAATATTTCCTTGGAGTGACACGGGGTGGCATCCCCAAGCTTGAGATTTTGTCCATTCTTCATCTTATTACATCATTCTCTCTCTACACCTCAAATTTTTGCTTCATACAAAACTTCACACAATCTTCATCAGCAACATTAGTGTATTCAAAAGATAATAGACCCTTGGGTTTAGTTTCAAAACAGCAAAACTTTCACTAAAGACACAAGATACTGTAGAAACTCCTTAAAAAAGCTCAATTTCCCAAAAAGAACCCAAAAAGGAATCAATAAGAAGCAAATGCAAATAATGGCAGAAATCTGTCAAAACAGACCGGTAGGTAGAAACCTATTTTTTCGAAGACCTTATGTTGCTCAAATAAAAAATTGTTGAACTAACTAAAGTTAGATAACATAATGGGGGATTTATTTGTAAATTTTCAGCTCAATAAAACTTACATAGACTCCTCACGAATTTTTATGGTAGAGGACAGAAATCTGTTTCGGGATAGCAACTCTCCAAATCTTACCTTCCTCTCATTAGAGGTCATTGTTGGCATAAAAAACAAACAAAAAGGATAAGGAGAGGTCATTACAGAAGTAATAACTTCCAAGACTCAAGAAAACTCTTGGGTTATCTCCCAACAAGTACTTTTCTTTAATGCCTTTAAGTTAGGCTTGATTTGAGAAGATGCTCACATAAGAAATATGAATTGATTTAAAAGAGAGCATCAAGAAGCAAATTCAAAACACATTTAAGTCTAACCCAGTTATATGCATAGGAATATTGTAAAGAAACAAGTCATTGAAGCACAAAGCAACAAGCATAGGAAAGCAAAACAAGTGCAACTTCAAGATTTTCAACATAAAGAGGTTAAAGTTAATATTTTTGAGATACATAAAACCATGTTTCCCTATCTCATAATAACTTTCAGTAGCATCATGAATAAAGTTAACAATATAACTATCACATAAAACATTCTTATCATGAGCCACATGCATACAATGATTATTACTCTCCACATAAGTAGTGGGAGCAAATTCAACAAAATAGCTATCATTATTATTCTCATCACCATAATCATTAAATATAGGAGGCATATTGTAATCACAATAAATTTTCTCCTCAATAGTAGGTGGACTGAAAATATCATAATCATCATTGTAATCATCATATATTGGAGTTTTGGTATCATCATAAGCAATAGAATAGCTATCTTTCAAAGCTGGGGGACTAAAAAGATCATTTTCCTCAAAACTAGCTTCCCCAAGCTTAGACTTTTCCATAGCATTAGCAACAATGGTGTTCAAAAATTCATACTAATAACATTGCTATTAGCATGCAAATAAATTTCCATAAGTTTTTTAATTTTCTCTTCAAACACTTCATGACCTAACTCAAGATAGACACTATAAAGCTCTCTAATTTTTATGTTGTTTTCCATTAAGCCTAACTAGTGAAAACAAGAAACAAAAAGACAAAATTGCAGAATCTAAAGGAAATAACTTCGAGCACTCACACCGGAGGATGTGAGTACCTTTTACCTTACCTCCCCAGCAACAGCGCCAGAAAAGAGCTTGATGTCTACGCACTTCTATTCTTGTAGAAAGTTTTTGGGCCTCCAAGTGCAGAGGTTTGTAGAACAGCAGCAAGTTTCCCTTAAGTGGATTACCCAAGGTTTATCAAACTCAGAGAGGAAGTGGTCAAAGGTATTCCCTCTCAAGCAACCCTGCAATCAAGATACAATAAGTCTCTTATGTCCCCAACACACCCAATATAGGTGCACTAGTTCGACGAATAGATAGTGAAATACAAGTGGTAACGATGCCAGAAAAGAGCTTGACGGTGAGGTAAAGACTAAAGGAAACAAGAAGGAAGGAAGCAAACATGCAACAGATCTAGTAGCAAACGGTGTTTCAATGCTTAGAAACAAGTCCTAGGGATCATACTTTCACTAGTGAACACTCTCTCATATAAATATCATCTCTTCATGATACTACTCTTAACTACTCTCTGGTTGGACACTCTCATCCATGGTAGGGCTATAACAGCACACCTCAAAGTCCGCCTTCTACAATCTAGATAACCCCACACTGTCACCTTGAGCACTAGATGGTTCCAACAAACACCACAATTTCATAGACACATCCAACTCCAAATATAACTCATAACAAATATTCATTCTAGCCAAAGTGCCACACACAGTATGCATGCTGTCACTTTCACACACCTAGGGAAAAGCATAGATCTATTAAAGCACAAAGAGTATTTATGTAGACTCGAGCCTAAGTGCCACCATGGTGTGCACGCTGTCACTTTCACACACATGGGGAGAGCAGAGATCTAATTAAGCACTTGAGTAGCGAGGTAGATCTACTTGATTACAAGCTCATGACCACAAGATTATGCATAGAGAGAGAGATGAACATATATCTATCGGTAGAGCCCTTAGCCTCGAGGAAGAACTACTCCCTCCTCATCATGGGAATCATCAACGGTGATGAAGATGGCGATGGATATGGCTCCGGGGGAACTTCCCCGTCCTGGCAGGGTGCCGGAACAGAGACTTTCTGTCCTCCGAATCTCCGCTTCGGTAGCGGCGGCGCTATAGAGGTTTTCGTGGATTTATTCTGGATTCTTTAGGGTTTTCTCATCGGGGGATCTTTTAGGCGCAGGAATCAAGGTCGGTGGGGGTCCAGGGGTCCCACACCCCCTGTGGGTGCCCCCAGGGCTTGCCCGTGCCTAGGGGGGTGCGACCACCCTATGGCCCCCCTCCGGCTCTGCTTCGTGGTTTCGTGTTGCTCCGGGAATAATAATGACTTTGGCTTTTGTCCCGTCCAATTCCGAAAATATTGATTTTCTGCCTTTCTAGAACCAAAAATAGAAGAAAACAGGCAACTGGCACTGTGGCAACTTGTTAATAGGTTAGTTTCAGAAAAGATATAAAAACATCTCAAAGTGTAGACAAAGCAAAGCAAAGTAGATACAAAACAAGCATGGAGTATCAAAAATTATAGATACGTTTCTGACGTATCAACCTGCACAACACAAACTCAAGACTTTGCTCCAACGAATCAGCAAGGTTGTCAAGCTCACCGATTTGCTGTAACAAAGGATTAAATTTATGGTGTGGAAGGTAATGGTTTGCAGCAAGTAAACAAGTAACAGTGGAAGAAGTATTGATGGTAAAGATTGGACCGGGATCCATAGTTCACTAGAGGTGCTCTCCTTAGATACACAACATGGCATGAAGGGTAAACAAATTACAACAGGGCAATTGACAGGAACTGGGCAAGGCATAACAATGCAATTACTAGTCAGAAAGATCCTATGAGATTTGATTGGGCAATACAACAAGATACATAGACCGCCATCCAACTGCATCTATGACTAGAAGTCCACCGTCAGGTTATCATCCAAACCCCCTCCCGTATTAAGTTGCAAGCAACAGACAACTACTTTAAGCAAAGTGTGTAAGGTAAACAGTCCACATGTTCCATGAACAGGATACCATTGTTTTCTCCCTAGCAGCAATAGCACATCTACAACCAAAGAGATTATTGCCACTTCCCTTGGAAACTAGAGGCATGAACCCACTATCGAGCATAAATACTGACGAGGTTTAATCTCGTCAATGCCCATTGTTATGGACTTGGGTTTTGGAGAAGATGGGGATGCTGGAGATCGTGGCACGGTTAACAGACAAGCAACCAGGGGACACGAGATTTACCCAGGTTCAGGCCCCCGGAGGGAAAACCCTACTCCTGCTTGTCTGCTCTTTGATTACGGTGGAACCGAAGGTTACAGGGTGCGCAGATTCGATCTGGCGTAGATGCGTGTGCAAAAGTATGAGTCGAGTTGCCCTAGGACGTGCCCTCCTGGCCTTTATATAGACTTAGGCAGGTCCTGGGCGTAGTCCTAGTCGGTTACAAGTTCTAGGGTTTTACCCCTTTGAATTTCCTATCTCCTCTAGTCTTGCTCTCCAAGGATCCGAAGACGTCATGGGCCTTGGCCACCCGAAAATCTTCATGGGCCAGCGTATGTATGTTGTGGGCCTTCCTTGGGATAGACTAGGTATGCTGAAGTTACATACCCGTAGGGTATAACCATGCCAGTAGCCCCCGAGTGATCAGTCGAATCGTAGATTCGGCTAAGGACTCTTCCATCCTTCGGGAGCAGCTATATGTTAATAGTATATGTGTGTAGGGATTGTTGATGCGTGCGTTCGACTCACCGTCGGATCGTGGTCGCTTAACTGTCTTAGGACGAAACAACACGATCTTCTTCAGGTTCGGGTCCCTTAACCCGGGCCTGGAACATATCCTGGCGTAATTCAACTCAGGCCGCGGAGGACTTATAGGAGTGGAATTCCAGTGATTTTAATTGGTGTACCCAACGCGTCCGTCGGGATTTTTCATCGTACCTGCTGGTACGGATTCATACTAGCAGAGCACAGTCAGGTGTGTTGCCAGGCCATCAGATGATATCTGTAGGTCTTATCTTTGCGTCGCAGACCCAGCATCCGAACATTTATCACCTCGGAGGTGCTTCGGGTGGCCAAGGAGATTGTTACTCACTTAGCGTTTTGTTGGGGCAGAGTTGCCAAAAAAGTTTTTGCATGCGAATCCGGAAGATCGTAGTCGAAGATTTCATAGGGTGCGCGACCAGCGCTCCCTATGGGAGTAGCCCCCAAGTGTCTGTTCGAGTCGTAGACTCGAACGGAGACTTTTAGTTCAAGCATTGTTTCAATAATTAGGTCCGCAGGACTCGAAAATTTTCGGATGCTTAAATCCATCCTCCCTATGGGAGTAGCCCTCGAGTCCGTAGTGGAGTCGTAGACTCGACGTAGGACTCAGAGAAGTAATTTTGTCCTCATTTGTCTGTCGGGTGCGCGGCCAGCGCTCCTGATAGGAGTAGCCCCCAAGTATTTAGTCGAATCGTAGATTCGAGTGAGTACTCTTAGTTGTGGAGCCGAAGTGGTGCTGGTATAGCTTTTGATGACGTCAGTGCTTACGATCGATGACCTCAAGCGTCTGCTACGCCAGAGATGACTTGACTGGACGAAGCGTGGGTCCCACTTGCTGACTTTGAATTGACCGGTCACGCGCGGCGTGGAGATGATTACGGCGTCTCCTCGATTTCCGCACGTAGTGGACGGCGTGGTAACGACGGTTCGTTTTGGTGTTGACACGTGTACGGCCAGATCTACCGTTGGTGTTAGGTCTTCTCGATGGACGGCCAGCATGCGTCGTCTTCGCTGTTATAATCCCTGGTGAAATCATGGTTTGTTTTTCACCGCAGCAGTTCATCTATTCACTGCCTCCTCGTTCTTGAGCTATTCTGGCTGCGCGCTGAGAGTTTCCTCCACATTTCCTTTGTCCTTCTTCGTTTCCAACGCCACCACCGCTGTAGCACCATGGGGAAGACAAAGAAATCCTCATCTGCGGTTGGGACCAGCGCCGCCGAAGGCAAGAAGAGCACCGCCGCTGCTCGCGTCACCGATGGTGGCTGGCGGCGATCAGAGACGCGGGAGAGCGATCTCCGCAAACTGCGCGAGCGGGGCCTGATCCCGCAGGATACGACGACCGTCAAACTCCTCGGCAATGAGGTAATCCCCCGTCCCCCATCTGGGTACCGGGTTATGTTTCTTGCCTTCGTCTTGCGTGGGTTTTCGTATCCAGTCCATGACTTCCTTCGTGGACTGCTCTTCTTCTATGGGGTTCAGTTGCATCATCTGTCTCCCAATTCTCTTCTCCACATTGCTTGTTTTATCACCCTTTGCGAGTGCTGGTTGGGCATTGAGCCGCACTTTGGCCTCTTCCGGAAGCTTTATTCCGTGAAGAGGCAGTCTGGTTCGGATGGTGTGTATCCCATTGGGGGTTTCATCATCTCCCTCAGTCCCAATATGCAATTATTTTCCTTTTCCATGTCCAAATCTGTCCAGTACTGGTGGAGGAAATGGTTTTACATCCGTGACTCCGTACTTCCTGGGCAAGATTTTGGTCTCGTTCCTTTTGACCCTCCCAATTGATTGAGAAGAAAAGATCCTGGAAAAACCAAATCTTAGACGGTGAGGTGGCGGAGATAGAGGCCCTGTACCGTCGGGTGGAGGATCTCCAACTGATTCCTGAGAAGGAGGTGAACGGTGTCGACGTCATCCGGACGTTTCTTGAGCGTCGGGTGCAGCCTCTCCAAGAGAGGGTGCACCCGATGTTTCTTTACTCTGGGCGCCGTGATCCGACGAGGGTTTCGAGTGAGAAAATCTCCGAGGTGGAACTTGACAAGGCTCTTCGCGTGCTGTTGAAGTTCAAGGCTGACGAAGAAATCCTGGGGAAGTCGCTGACTCCTCCCTTTTCTTCGACGTTGGTCGTACCGAAGGTGTAGATTTGCGCACGTAGTGCTCCCCTTTTGTTTTTGTCAGCTGTGTACTTTTTCCTTTGTTTGCTAACAAAGTTCCTTTTCCTTTTGCAGAGCTTCAAAGTGCCGGGCATGGCACCACCGTTCCCCGAAAGGTATCCGAATGCCCCGGATAATTAAGTGGTGGATTCCGTGTCCGAGCTAACGTCAGCGCGATCCCCAGCGGAGGATGCCGACGAATCGAGTGAGGACCATTCGCGCAAGCGATCACGAAGCTCTAGCGAGTCGTCAGATGCCTCAACTCCTCCGACTCCCAGAAATCCTCTGGGCCTTGAGCGTCATGATGATGTTCATGGGGGTTCTTCCTCTCCCCTTCCTGCCATTCCTGTGCAGGTTGTTGCTCCGCACCCGCCAGCAAAGCGGAAGAAGGAAGAAAAGAAGGAGGAGAAGAAGGAAGAGAAAAAGGAGGAGAAGAGGGCCCGAAGGGCTTCTCCTATCTTTGAACTGAGCGCGTTAGGCTCGTAAGTTTTCTTGTTGCCATTGTTGTCCTTTGTTCCCTTATTATTTTTGCATCTGCGTTGATTGGTTCGTATGCAGGCAATCCTCCGATGGCTCTAGTGATGGTGCGCGGGAGATGATGGGGGAGTCAAACATTGCGTCGCCTCCTCCTCAGACTGTGGCGACTTCGGGTGACGCTGCTCCAATTCCTCCTGTGCAGGAGAGGCTGGTGGTTGCGCCTCAGAATTTCGCAGGCGGACCTGCAGGTTCGCCTTCAGAGCACGTAAGTTTTTCTGCTTGATGTTACGGGGGGAGCCCCCGAGTGTCTTCGTATGCTGATGTTGTTTATGCTTCTTTGTGTTGGGCGTAGCCCCCAAGTCCTGTTCTTACTACTATTGCCTTTTGCTGCAGCCTTTTGTCCAAGAGGCCAAATGGCTGGTGGAGGAACGCCTAACGCTGGAGGCGAAACTGCAGCAGCTTCAAGGTATTCGTCTGCCTTGTAGTACTGCTCTTGCTTATCCTGGTCCTGTTCTTTGACACTTGCTTGTTGTAAATGCAGAGGAGCATAACGACTCTCTCCGTGAGGTCGACGCTCTGAAGAAGAGCCTTGGCCAATCGGAGCAGAAGGCCGAAGCTGCCGCTGGTGCGAGAGAGCGCCTTGAGCTGGAGCTGACGAAGGCAGCCGAAGCGAAAGAGCGTCTGCAGCAGGAGGCCGCAGATCGTGAGGAGCAGCTGGCCACCGTTATAGCTGCTCGTGAAAGAGGGGCGAGAAGCTCATGGCTGCCAAGGCTATTTCGGTGAGTACAAGCTTTTGTACTTGCTTCTTTTCTCTGATCTTCTTCTATGTTGCCTTTTTCATGTTTTCTTCTTTTTGTCTCGGATGCGCAGCATCGAGTTCTACCAGGTGCTCGGAGCACGGAGTGCTCTAGATGATTCCAATCAGAAGGTCGAAGACCGCAGCACCGTCGTCAACTCCCTTGCCAAGGCGAAAGAGGTCCTTGGTCGCTTCTACCAGGAGGGCGCATCCCTTGAAGATGTGGATGCCCTGGCGAGGCTTTGTCACCGGCGCTGCAGCATAAGCGCAGCGTAAGGGCATCGGCGTCTCCGGGCTGGCGATGGCCATGGCGGCTGGGGCGGAGCTGGACCTGCCCCAGATTACTTCTCGGATGCCGACGGCTGCGGATGGATCCGAGGTAGCCTTCGCCGCCTACTCCGCTCGCTGCAGACGATATGGGCCCAAGCTCATTGACTTGCTGTCTGAGTACGCATTGCGGCAGCAGGGCGAGGCCAAAGCTAGGCAGTCTGGTTCTGAGGCGACTCAGTGTCCTCCGCCTTAGGCATAGTAGACGTAGGGTAGTTTGTAGTCTACTTTTGTTGTAAATATCTTTTGTAGTACCATCCTTGTGCCACGTAGTGGCCTTATATATTTTAATGAATTCCTCCGAGTTGTGCTCTATCCTTGGCTGAATGTCTGTGTGCCTTCTTTTTTCTGCTGCTATAGGATCCTTCGGGTGCTGACCCAGTTGACACTTCATCCGGAAGGCCCTTGCGACCATCATTGGATGATTCCTCACACCGCTTTTCTTGAGATCGCGCAGCTTGGAGAGATATTTGCTTGGGTTACGCGCTACCGACGCTTTGGAAATCCAAGGCACTGGTGCAGCCAGAGAGGAGTATTTGATGGCGGAGCTGGGTCGGCTGTCCGAGCAGCTGCAATGTAAGTTGATCCTTCTTTCGGGCTGTAGCTCAGTTCTTCGGGTGAGCCTGCTGGCCTTATTCTTGTTTTGTGCGGTTGTCGCAGGTGCCAATCTTGCTCCGAGGGAAGAAAAGGAGTGTATCGCTGTTTGAGTCAATTGCTTGACTCAACGGGACATGGAGGCCGGCGGCTTCTTCTGGATGGATCGTGATCGCGCCATGGTTCTGGCGACGGTGAAGGATCGTGTCTACCAGGTTTCGCGGGTGCTCCGCTAGGTGCAGACATCACTTTCCTCGGTGCTGCACGTCATGTTTCCGTTGGATGCCGTGCCAACGACCCTTGCAGGTCTTCTGACGAAGTCAAGGAGCTGGTGCGGCAACAGCTCGTCGCAGGGGTGAAGGCTGCCTTGTCTCTTGTGAGGGTGCACCGCCCTGACGTAGATTTGGCTGTTGGCGATCGGGCCACCTCCCACCGACAGATGGTGGCGAGTGGAACATGCGTCCGCATTACGCCGGTCAGCAAAGATGCCAAACAAATTGTAGATTTGTTTGAGCAGCGTGCTCAGGTTATTCTTCAGAATAGGTAGGACCTGAAAATAAACAGATAGATGTAAAATTTGTATATTGCGGCTGGGTGTTTATGTGCCCTTTGTTGTAAAGGTTTGCTTGTTTGTGAGCACGCAGTGCTTTGATTGAGTACGTGCCCTTTTCGTTTGCCTGACGTAGTCAGCTACTCAGGTGTACACGTTTGGTCCTCAGTCGATGAAATCGTGAGGTGGGGGGAGCCCCCAAGTGCGTATGTAGCATGTAGTAAAGTTGCGGAAAATGGTCAACCGAAGGTTGGGGGCGAGACACTTATCTTTATTTATATCATCATGGAGGAGGTACATGGTTCGGCTGAGTAGCCTTGGCTGAAAGCCTTATTGAAAGTAAAAAAGGGGGTAGGTTGCTACGGGTAGAATCGTCGCAGGTGCGAGACGTTCCATGGGTTGGAGTATGCGACTCCAGACTCCACGTGCTTGAGGCGATAGGCGCCACCTGGGATGACTTCGGTGATGACATAGGGTCCTTCCCATGGTGAATCGAGTTTTTTCGGTCGCTTTTGCTTGAGTCGCAAGACGAGGTCTCCTTCGACGAAGGACCTTGGGCGCAGCCGGCGGCTGTGATAGTTGCGGAGACTCTGCTGGTACACCGCTGATCGAGCTGCTGCTATATCCCATGCTTTGTTGAGTGTGTCGACGGCTTCGAAAGGTAGTGGACTCGGCTTCCGGCGGCGACGACTGTGGAGCCTGGCGATTGCCGGTAGCACGGCCTCAGCCCGTGCACCATGAAGAAGCGTGTAGCCGGTGGAGCTGTTTGGCGTAGTCGTAAGCTCCACGAGACGGTAGCTCTTTCGCCCGCTTTTGTGCTCGAGTGAGCTCATGAGGCGCTTCTTGATGCCAGCGCCGATTAGGCCGTTGGCCTTTTCCACTTGCCCGTTTGTTTGCGGGTGTGCCACTGAGGCATACGTGATATTGATCCCGAGGCCTTCGCAGAAGTCCTAGAATTCTTCAGAGATGAAGTTTGATCCATTGTCGGTGATGATGCTGTGCGGTACGTCAAACCTGTAGACAATGGATTCGAAGAACTTGACGGCGGTTTTGCCCTTCTGGTTGGTGACTGGCATGGCCTCGATCCACTTGGTGAATTTGTCGACTGCGACCAGGAGGAAGACGTGTCCTCCTTTCGAGGATTTTGGCAGTTTGCCGATCATGTCGAGGCCCCATTGGGCAAAAGGCCAGGCTATGGGTATGGGTTGAAGTTCGGACCCAGGTGCGTGTGGTTTGTCGGCGAACCGTTGGCACCCGTTGCATCTTCGGACGATGTCCTTCGCGTCGCTCATGGCCGTTGGCCAGTAGAATCCTGCTCGTAGAGCTTTGGCGACAAGGGAGCGATTGCCTGCGTGGTGGCCACAGATGCCTTCATGGATATCTTGTAGTATGGCCTTGCCGTCGTTGATGGTGACGCACTGTTGCAGTACACCTGTAATGCTGCATTTGTACAGCTCGCCGTTGATGATGGTGAAGGCTTTCGATCGACGAGATATGCGTCGGGCATCTGTCGGGATATCAGGCAATTCTCCGTTTATCAGGAACTGGAGGTATGGACGTGTCCAAGTTTCTTCAACTGCCATGACCTGCATCAGGTTGACCATGGCAACTTCGGTATCCAACTTTTCGGGTCCTTCATGACCTTCGGGTAGCATAGCCCCCGAGTGTTCTGCTTCTTCGGGTGATCCCTTGGGGAATTTTCGCTTGATGGATGGCACGCAGATCTGTTCGAGGAACACACCTGGTGGCACCTTTGCACAAGTGGAGCCGATGTTGGCGAGTCTATCGGCCTCCTCGTTGCTCTTTATTCCAACGTGCCGAAGTTCGCAGCCATCGAATTCTCCTTCGAGTGCGTTGTATAGCGCGTGGTACGCGATCATGTTTTCGGCGTGTGCGTCGCACTCATTCAACGTCTGCTGTACGACAAGGTTGGAGTCACCAGATGACCAGCGGCGTGCGCCACATATTTTGCCATCTTCATGCCATGGATGAGGGCTTCAGATTCGCCTCGTTGTTGGAGGCTCAATTTCATCCAAGAACGATTCATTTTGTCACCTGCGGGAGGTCAAGATGACTCTCGCCCCGCTTCACGCTTGGAGCCGTCGAAATGCATTGTCCAGACTGACATATCCGGTGTCGCAACCGCAGCTCCATCCAAAGGTACCAGAAGTCCGGAAGGACTTGAGATTTGATTGCGTGTCGCTTCTCATAGACGATGTCCGGGGTGATAGTTCAATGCCCCATGTACCACGCGTCCGTGGCCTCCGGGTTATTCAGATGCTGTCAGGGTGCCTCGTTGACGACCATCACCTGATGCTCCTGGAAGTAGTGGCTCAGTCGTCGAGCCGTCATGAACACGCCATAGGCCAGCTTCTGGTAGTGCGGGTACCGCTGTTTTGTTGGAGTGAGAACCTCACTGAGGTAGTAAATTGGGAGTTGGACCCCGTGGGTCTTGCCTTCTTCAGGTCGTTCGACCACGAGTACTGTGCTGACCACCTGGTGTGTGGCTGCTATGTACAAGAATAGGGCTCGCGCTTTTGGCGTGACCAAAGCAGGCGAGGTGGAGAGGAGCCGCTGAGGCTTTCGAATGCGTTGTTGGCTTCTGGTGTCCACTCGAACTTGTCTGCCTTGCGCAGCAGCTGGTAAAATGGTAGGGCCTTCTCGCCCATGCGGCTGATGAACCTGCTTAGTGCCGCTACTCGCCCTGCGAGCTACTGAACGCCCTTGAGGTTTTTCGCTTCTCCATTGTCATGATAGCTTTGATTTTCTTCGGTTCGCCGATCCTCGTTGAGAGATGAAGTACCAGCAATGACCGAGGGACGCCAAGGCGCACTTTTCTGGATTGAGTTTGATCCTGTAGCGATCAAGGTTGTCGAACGCCTCGCGAGATCGCCGATAAGTGTTCTTGCCTCCTTGGTTTTATGACTATGTCGTCGACATAGACTTGGACGCTATGACCGATCCGTCCTTGAGGCAGGCCTGCATGCATCGCTGGTACGTGGCACCCGCGTTCTTTAGCCCGAAGGGCATTGTGTTGTAGAAGAATACTCCGAACGGTGTGATGAACGCCGTTTTCTCTTGATCTTCGACCTTGAGTCGAATCTGGTTATAGCCTGGGTAGGCGTCGAGGAAGGAGAGCTTCTCACAACCTGTAGTCGAATCGATGATCTGGTCGATCCGAGGAAGAGGGAAGTGGTCCTTTGGGCAGTGTTTATTTAGTGACGTGAAGTCCACGCACATCCGCAGGATGTCCGTGTGCTTCTTCGGGACCATCACCGTATTTGCCAGCCACTCGCTTTCCTTGATTTCCCGGATGAAGTCTGCTGCGAGTAATTTGTTGATCTCCTTGCCGATAGCTTTGGCTCGTGGCTCCGACAGTGTTCGGATAGACTGCTTGACTGGCTTGGTGTCTGGGAAGACATTGAGTGCGTGCTCGGCGAATTCCCTGGGAACTCCTGGCATGTCCGCAGGACACCAGGCGAAGATTTCCCAGCGCTCACGGAGGAATTCGACGAGCGCGCCTTCCTATGCGGTGCTGAGGTCGTTGGCGATCGCCGCCTTGAGGCGTCTGTCGGATGGACCTGCACTTTCTTGGTGTTGACGGTGGAGTCGAAGGACATGTCGGGTGCGTTCGCCCGTGACCGGGGTAGCCCATTGTCCGTCACCTCGCGGAGCCTTACGAGCTCAGACATGCGTCAAGGACCGGGAGATTTTGTTGAAATCCTCCGCATTGGTCCGATCGGGTGAAGCTCCGTGGACTATGATGACGCCTTGGTCCCGCATCTTGAGTAGTAGGTATGCGTGGTGTGGGACGGCCAGAACCTTGCGAATGCTACACGCCCCAGATGGCATGGTATTGCGACGGCCACCACTTCAATTCTAGGCGCCCCGCCGAAAGTTGTCCGGCTTCCAAGATGACGCCGAGCCCTATTTTGCCTGTGGGAAGATGCCTTCCTCAGGACAATGTCGGAACGTTGTGTCGATTGTTCTAGGCTGCATTGCGGGATCCGCATAGCTTCTAGAGTGCTTGCGAACATTAGGTTGATGCCGCCGTCCATGAAGACGCGACTCATCTCAAGCTCTCGATCCAGGCCTCCAAGACTGTGGCAGATGACCGGGCGAGGATCCGCAAGGTGATCCGCGCGAGTGAATGTGATGCAGACTCGATCCGCCGAGGTACTCGTGGATTGCAGCGGAGTTGCCACGCCAAGTTGATTTGTTGGGTGATTTTCTTCGCACCTGTTGGTGGGCGCCCTTCCGGATCATATTTAGTGCTCCCTTTGGTGAGGGGTATGCGACCCCGGCGTTGTTTTGCGATGGTGCGACTGGTTGATTTGGGCCTCCAATAGGCGGCGGTGGAGGAGCTCCGTGTGCTATTTCACTTGGCGCAGGTGCGTTTCCGAACGCAGGGATTGGAGCTTATTGCCTCATCTGCACCATGCCTTCGCTGAGTTTCTGGAACTCGCGGCAGTCCTTGAGCATGTGGCTAGCTTTCTTTTTGCCATCTTGTTTGTCGATGTAGAAGTGGATGGTGCATGGACCCGAAAGTTTGTCGAATGCTGAGGGTCCGTTGTCTCGGTCGCGGCGTTGCCACGACTGCGTTGGTCGTCCGTTGTCGCGGAAGTTTCCGCTGCGGTATCCTCCGCTGTTGCGGCTGTTGTCGTTACGACGATCGGCGTAGCCGGCTGCGACCATGTCGGGTCCGTCGCGGTCCTCGTAGACGTGCGATCTCTTCTTGCTGCGGTGTTCGCGTCTTCGGCCGTAGTCGTCCTCTTCATCTGATTGCGCCCGCTGGATGCAATCTTCGCCGTCTGCCCAACTGTTGGCGATTTCCATGAGCTGGTCGAGTGTCTTGGGCTTTACACGTCCAAGTTTCTCCTTGAAGTCTGGGCGTTTGACGCCGTCCCTGAAGGCGTCGATGGCCCGCTCTTCGGAGATGTGTGCTGCGGAGTTCTTGGTTTTAGACCAGCGTACTATGTACGAGCGAATAGATTCACCCGTTATCTGAGTGCAGGCTCGCAATTCTTCGATTGAGGCGGGCCTCTTGCTGGTGCCTTTGAAGTTTCGGATGAAGCTGTAAGCGATCTCCTCCCGCCGGATGGATCGATGATAGGTCGCTAAGCAAGCGTGCGCTGTTAGTGCGGTGAAGGCATTGCATGGCGGTTTCTTTGTTGCCTCCGTGAAGCTTGACGGATGCTTGGTCATCGAGCGGACTTTGGATCTTGCGTCCGCTGAACTTCGGAGTATCCGGAAGCTTGAAGTTGCGTGGCATCCGTGTTCGCCGGACGGATCTGAAGCATCGAGCCCCGCAGTTCTCCTTCGCTTTCATCCATCTTAGATTCACGAGCATGCGCGTTAGCGTGCTTTATCGATCTTGCGCTGTGTAAGCTTGTCTCTGGAGTCGTAGTCGCTTTTATGGCGGTGCGAGCTCTTCTTCCTTCGAGGAAGATCGTGCTCCTCTTCCTCTTCGGATGAGGGGGTGGGACTCGCTACCGGCCGGGCTTTCTTCGGTTCTGCAGAGCGTCTTCGTGGAGCGCAGCTCAATTAGTCCTAGTCCGTGAGTGCGGACCTATGCATGGCCCTTTTCGGGTCCCCCTCCGGAGGTGGGTGAGCCGCGAGATACGCAGTGGCTGCCATGATCGCAGCTTGTGGCGTCTTCGGGATGATGTTGCCGTCAGCGTCCATATCCATGAACGATGTATGGAGAGTTCAGGTCACGTCACGCCGCTCCTTGGGGTCCATGTTTTCCACCCGAGAGTGGTGCTTGTTTCCCTGATTTCCGTTTGTGCTAGAGCCGGGTCCCATGGCGGAGAGCGCAGCTCGTCGCGCACTGGACTCAGAGGCTGCTTGCTTGCGTTTGTCGAGCATCTCCTGCATCTTGACTTGCTTCTTGTACTCCTCGATGAGGAGGTAGTGGTATGCCCTCAGTAGATCACGTGGGGAGTCCAGAGGTAGGACTATTTCGCCTGCGACGGCGCGGCGTGCTTTGACCCATCCTTCTTTGCTAAGTTGGATGAGGTGGCCACTGTTTTCCCCGTTTTCTGCTTTCCACCGCTTTCGCTTCGCCCCGCGGGTTGGCGGCGGGTTAGGCGTTTCCTCGTCGGTTTGGATGACTGCGGCGCATAGATAGCGCCTGCAGATTGGTTGGCTGCTGCCGCAGCTTTCGGATCCGGAACCGTAGGTCCCTTCATTCGAAGGTGGATCGCACAGATCGGAGTTGCAGCTGCTGCTGCTGTAGAACTCATCTTTTGATGGTGACGTGCGTAGCACGGGGTGTGGAGCCCACGAAGCGGGCCTGATTGACGGCACGGGAACTCGCTCAGGGAGGCAGAGGGTGCAAGTTTGTCCCACCTGGAAGCAGAAGCTCCCGAACAAGATTTCGAGTCCGTCGCCTACGGGCTCGAAATCCTTCATGGTATCCGGCGAGTGGGCGGTGAAGTCAAAAGCGCCGAAGAGGAGGTGATTCTCCGTCGCCGCGGAGTTGTAGATCGATCGGGTCGGAACCGTCACGATCGCACAATCAGCAGCCCCAGTTCCCACAGACGGCGCCAATTGACGAGGTTTAATCTCGTCAATGCCCATTGTTATGGACTTGGGTTTTGGAGAAGATGGGGATGCTGGAGATCGTGGCACGGTTAACAGACAAGCAACCAGGGGACACGAGATTTACCCAGGTTCAGGCCCCCGGAGGGAAAACCCTACTCCTGCTTGTCTGCTCTTGATTACTAGGAACCGAAGGTTCTGAGGTGCGCAGATTCGATCTGGCGTGGATGCGTAAAAAGTATGAGTCGAGTTGCCCTAGGACGTGCCCTCCTGGCCTTTATATAGACTTAGGCAGGTCCCGGGCATAGTCCTAGTCGGTTACAAGTTCTAGGGTTTTACCCCTTTGAATTTCCTATCTCCTCTAGTCTTTCTCTCCAAGAATCCGAAGACGTCATGGGCCTTGGCCACCCGAAAATCTTCATGGGCCAGCGTATGTCTGCCGTGGCCTTCCTTGGGATGGACTAGGTATGCTGAAGTTACGTACCCGTAGGGTATAACCATGTCAAATACCCCCTCTTGTAGTCACTAGCAACTACTTGGCCAAGATAGCTACTAACAACGGAGAGCATGCGAGGTCACAAACAACACAGACATGATAGAATCATAAAGACAAAACTATTAATCAAACCAACATAATAATCTCAATATCCATCGGATCCCCGCAAACATAACATGCATGATTACAAATAAATTAGATCTTGATCATGAACGAAGCTCACAGATCTATACATAAAAGCACAAAGGAGGAGATACAACCATCTAGCTACTACATGGACCCATAGTCTAAGGTGGAACTACTCACGCATCATACCGGAGAGAAGGCCTTCGGAATGATATCCCCTCCGGCAGGGTGCCGGGAAGAACTTCAGACCCCCCCCCCCCCGATTTAGGGACGATGGTGGCGGCGGCTACAGACAGTTTCGTGGATATTTGATCGGGTGCTTAGGGTTTCTGCATCAGGGGCTTCTGATAGGCGAAGGAGGAGGCCAAGGAGGCGACCAGGGGGGACAAACCCTAGCCAGGCGCGGGCCCACCCCTGACCGCGCCTGGGGGGTCTGGATGCCCTGGCCCGCTTCCTCTTCTCCCCTCTGGACTTCTTGTTCCCCACGGAAAGTTATTGACTTTGACGTTTGTCCCGTCCAATTTCGAGAATATTTCTTTACCAACTTTTCTGAAACCAAAAACAACAGAAAACAGGCATCTAGCACTGTTGCAACTTGTTAATAGGTTAGTACCAGAAAACATGTAAAAAACACCTCAAAGTGTAGACAAGTAAAGCAAAGTAGATACTAAACAAGCATGGAGCATCAAAAATTATAGATACGGTTCCAACGTATCAAGCCCCATAGATCGACAGCGATGGCATCATCATTGGAGACGAGATTGAACAGCTCTGTGGAGATGCGGATGTAGATCTATTGGATGGCCACGAGGTCGTCCTTGACCCATTATGGATAGTCGGACGAGGCACCGAGGCCGGATTAACGGGGTGACAAGGGTCACATTGACCAAGGTGAATATTAAAGAGGTGGCGCCAGTGGTAATAATTGTGAAGGGCAAGATCTAAATATATTGGTATGAAAGGAGATACATCGGAAATTGTATCGGCTAGAGAGATTGGAGCTGGTTGGATGGGGTTTTGGTAGGTGACGGAGCAGGGGGTAGAGGTGAAGAGGGGCCGCCGCAGCGATATTGGAGGGTTTGGTTGCGAAGCCATGCCAAAGTGTGGAAAACCTAGACGTGTGATATCATGATATTTGAAGAGAATAATTGCTTGTATTAATTTGATCAATAGTACAGAGTTATATATTACATGAGCCATCCGGCCTAAGGTTTAGACAAACCGACTATATGAGTTCTAGTCCAACACGAATGCATATCTAATAGTGTTAATGTATTTGTACTTCTACTAAGTTAGCTTTGTGCTTCCGATTGTTTTACCGTGTGTCTATTTTACATGTCGTCTTACTTAGATTTATCATGATAATTTCTCTAACTAAGGAAGGTTTTCAAAAAAGGAGTTGGAATATTAATGTGTCTGGACCAATTTGGTTGTCGCTTCATTTTTTTATATGCTTTAGAGTTTTTTTCATCCTCTGACAGCCTGATCAAGTAAAGATCGTTTGATCTGGCCAGCTCATGTGTCGCTCACCGAACTTTTTCAGAGTAGTACCTATCCGACGCATTATCTCATCGCGCGTCCACGGTCCGCCACATGCATTGCCTTGGCCAGCGCTGAGATTTACACCCATGTCCATGCGTCATAAAAAACAAAAAAAAATCCATGGCACGGCACGAATTTTCCACACGTTTAAATCTGTTTAGGGCATGGCATGCACGCGCATGTTGTGATCTCACCTACCGGGGCTCTTCCGCATTGATTGGGCTGCAAGATTTGCAAGCGCACCGTGGGCATCCAGCAGCCCATGTGAGTACAGGACGGACGGCACGAGGCAGGCCCACGGATGCAAGCGACGGGACTCGCGGAAGGTACTCCCGTCCCGGCCGTCGCGTGCTCGCTTATCGCGGTTTAATTACCCCGCGATCCACCGCCTAGCACGGCGAGAGTCCGAGACAGCGTGATTGCTCCGCGTCAGTGTGTGGTTCTGTCGATAAGGACGTTCCATCAGTCCTCGAACATAAATTCTGATACATGTATCCGGCCATGGGTTTGGTGGCCATTATAAAGGTTATTATTAAGGTGAATCCAATGAGTGGACACCGAAAGGATTCACGCCGATTATAGATGTTCAGTGCCATATATATTACTCGAACAATGTTCTAACATAAATTGGCCATCCAGCGGTTTGAACAAATACTCTTGCAAGGAAAATTATTCTCTGTGGTTTAATTACTCTGCTATGAGTATTTGTTTGCAAAAATAAATATATCAAATTGATGTTTCATATAAATCTGTCTATTATATCATAGAGGGCATCGACTAAAAGAAACATAGCTTTGGATAAATAGTTTTTTCTATGTGAGGGCAGATATAGTTATTGCACTTAATTGATTTATCCCACGGCTGAGATTATAAATAGTACAAGTAGACTTGGTTGCCAAGCTAGCTAGAGATTACAATTTGAAAACTATACGGCCGGTAGACGTGTCCTATACGTACACGTTTAACACCCCCGCAGTCGGAGCGAGAGCAGGACGGACATTCAGACCCGAGCGAAACTCGGTGAAGACCGTCGATGGCAACCTTTTGGTGAAGATGTTGGGACATGGAGAACACGAACATCGCCAAAAGCAACTCTCTCGCGGACAAAATGAAGATCAATCTCCACATGCTTGGTACGTTGATGTTGAACCGGGTTCGTCGATAGGTAGACCGCAGATATGTTGTCACAGTAGACCACCGTAGCTCGATGAAGGGGGTGATGTAGCTCGGACAGGAGCTGACGTAACCTTCGCACTCGATCGGGACACAGTTTGCTGGCGTTTAGAGGACCAAGAGATCGGATTGTCGCCAAGGAATACTCCGTAGCCTGAGGTGGACTTGCGTGTGTCGGGGCAGCCAGCCTAGTCCGCATCAGTGTATGCAGTAAGCGATATCGGCGATGATCGATGTAGTTGTAGGCCATAGTCGATGGTGCCGCGAAGATACCGGAGAATCCGCTTAACCGCGTTGAGGTGCGTCTCATGGGGATCGTGCATGTATAAGCCCCTGCTGAACGGCATAGGCGACATCCGGTCTGCTGAATGACAAGTATTGGAGGGCTCCCACCATGCTCCGATAGGTGGATGGGTCAGCAACGGCATCGCCATCAGCGCCAAGCTTGGACTGTGTATCGACATGAGTGGAGCAAGGGTTGCACTCGCTCATACCTGCACGCTCGAGGACGTCGAGGATGTACTGTCGCTATGAGAGGAACATGCAATCAGAGGAGCGAGTAACATCAACTCCCAGAAAATAGTGTAGTGCACCAAGATCCTTGAGGGAGAACTCGCGCTCAAGAGCCATGATGATTTGCTGAAGTAGCTGCTCGGATGAAGCCGTGAGTACGATGTTGTCAACATATAAAAGCAGGTAGACAATCTCCGTGTGGCGGGTGTATATAAAGAGCGATGGATCCGCGCGGGAACCAACAAAATCGAGTCGAAGAAGATGATCAGCGAAACGGCTGTACCATGCACGCGGCGCCTGTTTAAGCCCATAGAGAGACTTATTTAGGCGGCACACGTGATCGGGCTTGGAGACGTCGATAAAACCTGACGGCTGCGCACAATATACTGTCTCGGCGAGAGTACCATGTAGAAAGGCATTGTTGATGTCGAGCTGATGAACAGGCCAGTCTTGAGAGATGGCAATGGAGAGTACGGTCCGAATAGTAGCCGGTTTGACAACCGGGCTGAAAGTCTCTCCGTACTCGACGCCGGCACGCTGAGTGAAGCCACGGAGGACCCAGCGTGCTTTATACCGATCCAAAGAACCATCCGGCTTGAGCTTATGACGAAATATCCACTTGCCAGAAACAACATTAGCTCTAGGAGGACGAGGGACAAGATCCCATGTCTGATTGTTTTTTAGGGCAGTAAATTCATCGACCATAGCAGAATGCCAGTGAGCATCTTTCAGAGCACCGCGGTAGCTCTTAGGAAGGGGACTAAGAACATCAGCAAGGAGAGTAAGGCGATCAGCAGGCTTTGGCACCATACCACGTTTTCCACGAGTATATATCGAATGAGTGTTATCGACCAGGGGAGGACCGACGGGCGCCAGGACCACAGGAGGTGTAGGAGGTGTAGGTGGAGGTGTAGGCGGTGTGTGTGGCTCGGGTTGAGGGGCGTGAGGCTGTGTAGGAGGTATAGGAGGGGTAATAGGCAGCGGAAGGATGGGTGGAAGATCATCCAGAAAGGATAGATCGGTGGCGGTAGGAGGGGGTGTTGAAGTTTTGGAGAAAGGGAACGAATTTTCGTCAAAGATGACATGACGAGATATGATAATTTTGTGAGTGGTAAGGTCAAGACATCGATAGCCATGGTGATTAGAGGAGTACCCTAGGAAGACGCAAGCGGTTGTGCGAGGAGCTAGTTTGTGAGGTGATGTGGCGGAGATGTTAGGATAACATAGACAACCAAAAACACGGAGCTGGTCTAATGGAAGTGGGAGACCTAGGACAACTTCGTGTGGTGTACGCTGCTGAAGGGTTTTGGTGGGGTGAAGGTTGAAAAGAAAGGTGGCAGTGTGAAGAGCTTCAACCCAATAGACCGGAGGCATGCTTGCTTGGAAAAGAAGTGAACGCACCATGTTGTTCGTGGAACGAATGACACGTTCGGCTTTGCCGTTCTGGGGGATGTGTATGGGCAAGATAGACGAAGCGTGGTGCCTAAGGAGGAGAGAAAAACACGAGCTGCATTATTGTCAAATTCACGGCCATTGTCGCATAGCAAGGACTGAATAGTTGTGTTAAATTGTGTAGAGACATAAGCAAAGAAATTTTTTAGGGTGGAGAAAGTATAGGATTTGACGCGCAAAGGAAAAGTCCAAAGATAGTGAGAGAAATCATCTAACACAACTAGATAATATTTGTAGCCAGACACACTAGAGAGAGGAGAAGTCCACAAATCACAATGAATTAGTTGAAAGAGGCGAGTGGTTTGAGTAGATGAATTATCAAAGGGTAGTCGAACATGTTTTCCTAATTGACAAGCATGCCATAAATGATCATCGGTGTTATTCTTATTACACGGAAAGGGAAATGCACTTGCTAGGTGCGACAAAGCTTGACTAATGAGATGTCCTAGACGACGATGCCATAATGTTGACGACGATGTAGTGGTGGAGAGGGCGTGCGCAAGAGAAGACGGCCACCAGAAGGGGTGGAGGTCGCCAACACTATTGCACCTGATGATCTCGTTTTTGGTGCGGAGGTCCTTCACAGAAAGACCAAACGGATCAAACTCAATGGAAACAAAATTATCAGTGGTGAACTTGCGGACATAGAGAATATTTTTGATGAGGTTGGGGGTAACTAAGACATTGTTAAGTTGAAAAGACTGATTAGGTGTAGAAATAGTTGTGTGACCGACGCTGGTGATTGGAAGGGTATGACCATTGACGACGATGACATGTGGATAAGGGGAGTGAGAGGGGAGGATGTGTGAGAGGTTACCCTGGTTGCCGATCATGTGAGCGGAAGTGCCTGAATCCATGAACCATGCATTCGATGACGGTGGCGTCAGGGACATGGTGTTGAAAGCCTGCATGAGGGAACCTTGGTCGAAGGACGGAGATGGAACCGTGTATGTCGGTGCAGGCGGTGGAGTGGTTGGCAACGGTCCTGGTGCTCCTTGCATCCATGGCATGTGAGGTAGAGGTGTCCCAGGTGGCCATGGAATAGTCGAGGAAGCAGCATAGGGCCACAAACTCGGAGGCGACACCACAGCGTGATGAGCCTGAGGCGAGCCAAGGAACGGTGGGCGCTGGGGCTACCCGGGCCACATCTGGATGGATCCTGCCCAGGGGTTCTGCATTGACGGCCAGGGAGCCTGGGGACCCTTCCCGGGTGTGTTGGGTTGGATTCCGCCTTGCTTCTGGGGAGGCGCCGAGTGGAGGTAGCGGCACCGCGCGCCGAAGCGGCAACTTCCTCGCTGGAAATTACGGCACGCATCAGGGCGGCGTGGTGGTGCATTATTGTCTGCTGGACCACGCGGTGGTGAAGGCATTGGAGCACCACGAGCGACGAAGGCGGATGGAGCCGAGGAGGATGACTCGTCGGACTGCTGTAGTGTGAGCTCCTCGAGCAGAAGCGATGAGCGCACGTCGAGGAACGACGGTAGGGGGCGCTGCTTGAGGGTCAGCGTGCGCATGTACGCAAGTTTAGACCCGAGCCCGCGGAGCGTGTTCTGGACAAGGCGCTTGTCGGTGATGGTCGTGTCCAACGCGTTGAGCTCATCGGCGAGGATCTTCTGCTTGCGGTAGTAATCCGCCACGGTCATGGGGCCCTGTTTGAGACCGTGGAATTCTTGCTCAAGGTAGGAGGACCGCGTCTCAGAGTTGTCGTGGTAGATGTTGGAGAGACGCGTCCATAAGGCATGGGCAGGCAGCGGCGTGGTGGTGTCGACAACCATGGCCAGAAGCTCGGGTGCAACGGCGCCATTGAGCCATGATCGAACGATGGCGTCGTTCCGAAGTCACTGTGGCGTGGGATTGGCGGGGTACTCTTCCTCGAGAAGATGATCCTCGAGGGCGTACTTCTCAGCTGCGTCGGTGAACATGCCACGCCATTGGAGGTAGTTTGACGTGGAGAGCTCGAGGGTGACCGGAACAGCGACGCGAATGCTTGGGAGCGCGGCGGCGAGCGCCCAGAGAGAGGCTTTGGCGGCGGCCTCGGCAGCAGCCGCCGCGAGATCGACGGCGGAGGGATCTTGCGGCGCCATGGCGGGAGAGGATCGTAAACCCTAATCTGATACCATGAGGGCAAATATAATTGTTGCACTTAATTGATTTGTCCCACGGCTGGGATTATAAATAGTACAAGGAGACTTGGTTGCCAAGCTAGCTAGATATTACAATTTGAAAACTATACGGCCGGTAGACGTGTCCTATACGTACACGTCTGACACTATGAATTTTAGAAAACAAGTTGTGCATAAATTGGAGCATTGAGTCCACCTATCAATTGTGTCGTCAATTGGCTCATTCTATGAATATTAGAAATCAAATTGGCATAAATTGGAGCATCGACATTCGGAGTCCACCTATCAACTTTGTTGTCAATTGGCTAAATTATGTGAATTTTACAAAAGAAGCTATGCATAAATTGGAGCATCGAAATTCGGAGTCCACCTATCAAATTTACAGTCAATTGGTAAATTGTTGATTACATGACCAACCGGAGAAAATTATTGTAGATTAGACCAATAACACGGTGCAATGTTCAAAAAAGACGTCCAGCCGGTAGCTTGTAAAAAACGGAGATGAAAACCGTATGTAATTTTTCCTAAGCTTCCTGAGGTCAGGTTCACAAGAACTGAAGACATTGGCGGTGCTCGGCTCGATCTTCGTCAGGGTGGTCGCTCTCGGGCTTTCCGAGCTCGGTGGAGTCGTGTAGGAGGTGCGAATATGCTCTATAATGCTCCTACGTTGGTCGGCTCGGCTTGCAACGACGTTGCTTCCTCCGTAGGCAATTTCTTGTCGGAGTGGCGCCAATGGCGGAGCTCGAAGGTCGATTTTGTAGCCATGCACCAAACGCCGGCTTTGTGGATGGATGGAGAGGCGACAAACATGGATGGTCGAAGCGGTCGACGCGCATGGGGATGCCGGCACCCGTGGCGAGGCATTTGACGTCCGTGTCACCACCGTCGACCTGCCGCCGAGACCCTTAAAACGGTGTCAAACCGTATTAAACGAAAAATCAGGGTTTTTTGAAACGGCCTGCCTCAAGACATGCGGGTGATTTGATAATAAAACGGTTTTTTAAAATGGTTCTCCGAATTGTCGCTGTTTTTCTTTATTTTTTTTATCATAAGTGTATATGCTTTTGAGCCAGCGCATAAGTAAATTCTATGGTGATTAAAAACGAGTAGTTGGGCAGTGTAAGCGTGTAGTAACCACTTACTTGACACTTGAATGGAGTAAATCAGAAGTTTAGGTCCCCGCCCCGCGCATCAAATTAAGTATGTACGTACGGTGCCGGTAATCAGAGTACTATGTGGGGATGGGGTCTTGGCCCAGTATGTTGAAGCGGAGTTGCGTTGCGTGTCACGACGGCATGCCCGGACGCGAGATTGGCACATGTTTGGTATGGGTACGGAATTTTGCTCTACAAACTACTGAAAAAGCTAAAACTTTTCTCCTTATAAAATTATTACTAAAGCTTTTGTTAAGGACTCGCGGTGTTTCATTTTCGTCTACGTACGATGTGGTAAATACTAGTACTGGCGAAGAAAACAAAGTAGAGTTGGCAAAATGACATGCGTGGCCATGCCAAAAGCAAGCAAAACTATCCTTCCTAACAAAAACAAACGTAAAAGATCAGACTTCATTTGATTCCGTTGATTAAATACAGTACTCCTTCCGGTCTATATTAATGAACTTAATTTTGTCTAGATTCATATGTATCTAGTTAAGTACTACTTAGGTAGATGAGACTATTAATATGGACCGGAGGGAGGATCACTCTAGTTGGTTATGGCCATGGGTCGAGTAGTACATGATCTCACACTCCTCAACTCAAAGCTTCCATTTAACCCCTAAATTTCACCCCTAAACTTTTCACTTGGCTCATATTTCATCTCCAAACTTTACTTGGCTCACTAAACCCTCACTAATAATGGTCCATTTAACCCCTTCTAGTTTTGAACCGGGATTTGACCCAATGTTTTGAACCGGGTCGTGGGGGATCAAATAGACCAATACTAGTGAAAGTTTAGAAGGGTTTAGATCGAGAGCCAAGTAAAATCTGATGGGAAAATATGCGAGCCATGCATGTGGAAAAACTTTGGAGGGGAAGAAAAGCGGACTTTGTTCCCCAGCTCTTTTTTGTTCCAGCTTAGAGAAGCGTCGCCGTGCAGGAAGCCCCAGACAATGACCGGTGAACTAATTTTAGGCAGAGAAAACAAATGTTCATTCAGCTGCATGCATGAATGCATGCGCCCGGTCAGCCGGCTATTCACACGGCCGACGGTCGATACGAACAAGGATAGAATAGGACGACGCGTCACCGGGCATTCTCGATCGGCACGGCTGCACGTATATATGGCGACCGCAGGGACGCGGCCACTTGAGAGCCCCCGATTTCTCATCTCGACTCGCGCGGGCCGGTCCGGTACGCACGACAAACACGAGCCGGGCACGTCGCCGTCCCTCCTCCGCCAGCGCGCCCGGTTGGTGCTCCGGATAGGCCGAAGAACCAGGCCAAACGATCGCAGTCACCCACGCCACTCACGCGTACGCGGCGTCCAGTAATCAAATCGACCGACTCGTCACGGTGGATCCACTGCCGTAGCTAGTAGGAGTAGAATCCAAAAGAGGGACCTACTACAGTAGTTCCACGCACGACTTCATGTACAGTAGTACGTAGCAAGGGTAAATCCCTGGCCACGCTCCCCGGTGGTCATCCTTACGCGCTCGCTCGCCGGCCTATAAGAAGCCCCGCTCGCCCTACGAAACTCCTCACAAGTCACACCAGACTCCACCACACAGCCAAGCGCAGACACTCACCCAAGGCAGCAGTAGCTAGCTCATAGCGATCGAGCGAGGCAGGATGCTGCTGGGCGGGCTGATCGACAACCTGACGGGGGCGAGCAAGCACGCGCGGCTCAAGGGGACGGTGGTGCTGATGCGCAAGAACGTGCTGGACCTCAACGACTTCGGCGCCACCATCATCGACGGCGTCAGCGAGTTCCTCGGAAAGGGGGTCACCTGCCAGCTCATCAGCTCCACCGTCGTCGACAACAGTAAGCTCCTCCTCCTCCTCCTCCTCCTCCTCCTCCTCCTCTGTTCAGCTAGTAGATCTTTCTCTTGATCGGTGTATTTGTGTTGGTGGGTGCCCATGCATGGATCTTTCTCTTGATCGGTGTGTGTGCCCATGGTCATCTTTATCCGAGCATGGAAAGAAGAGCTAGATCACGCTGCTGCACAAGATCAGAGAGCACCGGATGCTCGAGACAAAGTGAAAGAAAACAAGAGGACACGTCAAAAGTTTAACGACACAATCTGCTACCATTAAAGCGCAAAAGCTGTACAGTAATTAAACTCTGAAGGAACGAACGTATACCTGTGCAGACAACGGCAACCGCGGCAAGGTGGGCGCGGAGGCGGGGCTGGAGCAGTGGCTGACCAGCCTGCCGTCGCTCACCACGGGGGAGTCCAAGTTCGGCCTCACCTTCGACTGGGAGGTGGACAAGCTCGGAGTGCCCGGCGCCATCGTCGTCAACAACTACCACAGCGCCCAGTTCTTCCTCAAGACCATCACCCTCGACGACGTGCCCGGGCGCGCGGGGAAGCTCACATTCGTCGCCAACTCGTGGATCTACCCCGCAGACAAGTACCGCTACAACAGAGTCTTCTTCGCCAACGACGTACGTAAGCCGCCATTCTTTCTTTCTTTCTTCCTTGCAGTACGTAGCTTCTCTCAGTTTTCCACTAGATCATTACTAGTATTATTAATTTGCTGGTAGTACTATACCTCAAGTCCACGATTATTGGTGCATTATTTAATCCGTGCTGGTCGCAAAGGCGTACTATTAAGAAGATTGAATGAGACTCGCGACGTGGCACGCCGTGGTAGGTGAAACTTCACTTGGTTCATTCAATCGTGTGACCTGCACCTGCTGCATTCCTCTACAATGAAAACACAAGTAGTAGTTGCCTTGTTTGAATGCAGCGGTAGCAATCATCAGGGAGTATTATTTACAAACAGTGATTAACCAACCAGGCTTATTATAATTCATCGGCTTCCTAATACTGTCAACAACAAAAAAATGGTGCGCATGCATGCAGACGTACCTGCCGAGCCAGATGCCGGCGGCGCTGAAGCCGTACCGCGACGACGAGCTCCGCAACCTGAGGGGCGACGACCAGCAGGGCCCCTACGAGGAGCACGACCGCGTCTACCGCTACGACGTCTACAACGACCTCGGCGAGGACCGCCCCGTCCTCGGCGGCACCGCCGACCACCCTTACCCTCGCCGCGGCCGCACCGGACGCAAGCCCAACCCCAACGGTACCTACCTTTACCTTCCTGTTGCCTCGATCGATTATGATCATCAGACAGTTCGCTGCTGACGTGGCCGCCCCGGTTGGTTCGTGTGGCAGACCCGAGCCTGGAGAGCAGGCTGTCGCTGCTGGAGCAGATCTACGTGCCGCGGGACGAGAAGTTCGGGCACCTCAAGATGTCGGACTTCCTCGGGTACTCCATCAAGGCCATCACGCAGGGGATCCTGCCGGCGGTGCGCACCTACGTGGACTGCACCCCCGGCGAGTTCGACTCGTTTCAGGACATCATCAACCTCTACGAGGGCGGCATCAAGCTGCCCAAGATCGCCGCCCTCGAGGAGCTGCGCAAGAGCTTCCCGCTCCAGCTCCTCAAGGACCTCCTCCCCGTCGGCGGCGACTTCCTCCTCAAGCTCCCGCTCCCACACATCATCAAGGGTACGTGACAGGAAACTGCAGCGTTTTCTCTTCGTTCGGGCAATGTAACTCGATTGGCGTGGGAATTTTGGCTGACGAGCGATGCAATTGTGACTGTGCTGTATGCAGAGGACAAGCAAGCGTGGAGGACCGACGAGGAGTTCGCGCGGGAGGTGCTCGCCGGCGTCAACCCGGTCATGATCACGCGTCTCACGGTCAGTGAAGTGAATAAGTTCTGAATACGTACATACATGGTCTATATGTATCTGCCACTGGCATGTATCTGAACAATTCGATCTCAATTTGTGTTGGATCACATGCAGGAGTTCCCACCGAAAAGTAATCTTGATACCAGCAAGTATGGTGACCACACCAGCACCATCACGGCGGCGCACATCGAGAAGAACCTGGAGGGCCTCACCGTCCAGCAGGTGGTTTTTCTTTCAGCTAACAAATCGTCATCAGTTTGTGTGATTTGGTACCTGACAAGAAATCAATTTGTGAAGTACTGACAATCGAGTTGGCTGCTTGCGAATTGCACAGGCGCTTGAAGGGAACAAGCTCTACATCCTCGATCACCACGACCGGTTCATGCCGTTCCTGATCGACGTCAACAACCTGGACGGCAACTTCATCTACGCCACCAGGACCCTCTTCTTCCTGCGCGGCGACGGCAGGCTCACGCCGCTCGCCATCGAGCTCAGCGAGCCTTTCATCCAGGACGGCCTGACCACCGCCAAGAGCAAGGTCTACACGCCGGTGCCCAGCGGCAGCGTCGAAGGCTGGGTTTGGGAGCTGGCCAAGGCCTACGTCGCCGTCGGCGACTCCGGATGGCACCAGCTCGTCAGCCACTGGTAACACTGACGACGACACTGATACTGACACAGACGAAGTGGTCGATATTCGATGCACTGACGTCCGTTACTGATCAAAATTTGGTGTGTGTGCAGGCTGAACACGCACGCGGTGATGGAGCCGTTCGTGATCGCGACGAACCGGCAGCTGAGCGTGACGCACCCGGTGCACAAGCTGCTGAGCCCGCACTACCGCGACACCATGACCATCAACGCGCTGGCAAGGCAGACGCTCATCAACGCCGGCGGCATCTTCGAGATGACCGTCTTCCCGGGCAAGTTCGCGCTGGGGATGTCGTCCGTGGTGTACAAGGACTGGAACTTCGCCGAGCAGGGCCTCCCCGACGACCTCCTCAGGCGGGGCGTGGCCGTGCCGGACCCGTCCAGCCCCTACAAGGTGCGCCTCCTCATCGAGGACTACCCGTACGCGGCGGACGGGCTGGCCATCTGGCACGCCATCGAGCAGTACGTCACCGAGTACCTGGCCATCTACTACCCGGACGACGCCGTGCTTCAGGGCGACGTGGAGCTGCAGGCGTGGTGGAAGGAGGCCCGCGAGGTCGGCCACGGCGACCTCAAGGACGCGCCATGGTGGCCCGGCATGCAGACCGTGGCCGAGCTCGCCAAGTCGTGCACCACCATCATCTGGATCGCGTCGGCCCTGCACGCCGCCGTCAACTTCGGGCAGTACCCGTACGCGGGGTACCTCCCCAACAGGCCGACGGTGAGCCGGCGCCGCATGCCGGAGCCAGGCACCCAGGAGTACGCGGAGCTGGGGCGCGACCCGGAGAGGGCGTTCATCCACACCATCACCAGCCAGATCCAGACCATCATTGGGATATCGCTGCTCGAGGTGCTCTCCAAGCACTCCTCCGACGAGCTCTACCTCGGCCAGCGCGACACGCCCGAGTGGACCTCCGACCCCAAGGCGCTCGCGGTGTTCCAGCGGTTCAGCGACCGCCTCGTGGACATCGAGAGCAAGGTGGTGGGCATGAACCACGACCCGCAGCTCAAGAACCGCAACGGCCCCGCCAAGCTCCCCTACATGCTGCTCTACCCCAACACCTCCGACCGCAAGGGCGACGCCGCCGGACTCACCGCCAAGGGCATCCCCAACAGCATCTCCATCTGAGCATGCATCTCGCCGGTCGCCGCCGCTGCAAATAAGCCAGGGCCAGGTAGTATGAATAAAGATTGTTCCGATCACTGGTTCAGCACGTACGAGAGAATGTGCCGAGAGACTGGTGTTGTTGTGTGACACTGTGAGCTCGTGTCAGTAATCTCCACCCTTTGCCAATGAATAAAGAAGATTTGTTTCCTTGTCATAATGTATTAGCACTGTGAGCACAAAGCAGTACTGGTATTCTGATCGCGAGACTGTGGGAAGTCTTGAATTCTAATAATAATTATACTAGTGATTGGGTATGTTCATCGATCACAAGCACTGTAAGCCGAAAGCGGTACGTACTGCTACTATTCTAGTCGCGAGACTTTGAAGTCTTTGAGTTCTGCTAATAATTAGACCCAGTTCTTTTGGCGGCTGAAATGCTTTACCTCAGCTTCCCAGGAAGCCTGTTTAAAAATCATGGCGCCCAAATTTTGTTTGACACTATTTTGAAAGTCTCGCAATTTTTTAGAACCTCCAGAAAAGCTGAGGGCATTTCTCGGAGAAGCCCAAAAAAGAACTAGGCCTTACAGTGGTTGGACATGTTCATAAACCAGCCCTAGATCTGGGGCAGATTTCTTCGGAGGAGCAGGGTGTGCTAGTTAACTGATAGCACATGTGCTATTGGCAACTGTGACAGACATTATTGCCATTTGGAAACGGGAGGGAACTTATCAGCTAAATCAACACAAACGACAAGCAGTAAACTGCCGCGGAAGGACAGAGTCGGAAGAGTTCATATATAGGGCCATTTGGAAAAGCAAACTTAGCTGGAATGCTCCTTTTTTTTGTCAGTACAGATGCCATGCTGGCCAATGACAGGATGATGAGGACGAATCTGGATGGTAGAAAGGTGGTGTTAACTGTTAAGCCACGCGCGATCATGTGATCGATGCAGTTTGTTTAGCTGGATGCAGTGTACTAGTCAAGACTGTCCTCGAGCAAGCAACCCCACAAACCTGGAACTCCTCTTCAGAACAAAAGGACGCACTGGATCACGAACATGTCCATGAACTAAAAACAAGGTCCCTGTTGCGTTGTATTCTTGACAACCCTGTTCTGAATCCGATGGGTATAAGGAATAGGGCCTAAATAAACTAGGACAGTAACCCATGAAATCCCCACCTTGCTAGAGTTGCTATCATAATGCGTGAGAAGAATGACACGGCGACGGGAAGAGATGCCAGGCAAACAGTTTGGGAAGAAGTGTGCTCGGGGCCAGGGATCGCCATCGTAGGCCGGCCGGGGATGCTTCTAGGAAGAGTGAGAGGGGCGGGCGAGCTAGGTTGATGTATAGGAGATCAATTCCAATGATTAAGAACTGCAATAATTGCAAATTGCAATGATTGTCCCTTATTTTTATTATGGAATAGTACAATTTATGAACAAACAGTGATCCACCGCTCCAAAGTAAGTAGACTATTAGCTTTTTTTTTCCTTTTTTCTTTTGGAGTGTCACCACAGTAGACTAGCTTTTAGTAGACACTGACAGACAGAGCAATACTATAAAGAGGGAAGAATGGAGCGGGCCCATAGCAAATGTGCACATCAAGACGAGCTAGGCGGCCCACTCCCTCCGGGGCCGTTGCACGGAACAAACGCCATGGCCCGCAAAGGAGAAGATAAAACGAAACCTGTTTTCAGGGGGAGAGAAAAAAGACGGCTGTTTCTTGTTTCTCATCATGCATGTGTCGCTGTTGCTCGGCTGTCAGCTTCAGTACGTGTGAATAAGTAAGTAAATAAGTAATGAACACTAGACTGCAGACAACGAGCCATGCGCGTCACGATCGGAATTTCTTTTTTTCAAAAGAAAATGGATCACGATCCGAATATCATCATTATGCATATATTAGTAGTTTAGTGCGGATCAGCAAGTGTTTCATGTGGTAACGTGTGTGTGGGGGTGGGTAACTAATCATGACCCGCTGGACTTGTAAACCAAGTAGCGAGTGATCTCTGGTCTAGCTGCTGGCGTCTTGCTCCGAAGTACAGTATAAGTCCAAACGCATAGCCCAATCAGGTTACCACGATCGAGGTGCTCAATCGGAAGGGGACAAAATTACAAGTACTATAGTATAAGCCATTGCTCGTATGCTAGCTGGTCAGATCAGATGCCACATGACAGGGTATTTCCTCGGACCGAGACAGTCCAACTGAATACTACTCAGTACTACTCCAACAGTAGTTTAAGAGCATCTCTAGGCCGATTCCAGATATCGGGCCAAAACTAGATAACTTGGGCCATTATCTAGTCTTATGTCGAGTCCGTGACACCAAGAAGCTTCAAAAAATAGTTCTGGCCAGAATAATTGTGTCCAGGGGCAGATTATTATAGCACTGGTTAAAATTGTCCTGGCCGGACCATTTTTTGGAGGGCCAAATCCAGGTCACGCCTGCCTGCCAGCCACCTCGTCAAACGGCCAGGAATCACACAATCGGTATGCCATGATTGCACGAAGGAGGAAACACGGAGGCGAGAGCTTGAAGAAGACGGCCAATGGAGAGAAACGTGTTTTAAAATTAACTTTACAACTTTAGAATGTGTATAAAGTTAATTTTAAAATGGCTAAAATATCTTATTACATTATTGAACGAGAGAGAAACGACGGAGATAGTACAATGCAAAAACCGGCCGGCCGAATCACTCGGTCATGTTGAATGTCGAGGAACAGGCACGTCTCCTTTGTTCTATCACGTACGGTGCGTACGGCGCGCTAAATGAAAACATCAGGCGCGCATATCTGCCCACGAACCACGATTAGCACGCGGCCAGATTTAGTTTTGCCGGTCGCGATCGACCCCTGTTTTTCCTCGAACCACCGCGGATTACGATCACGATCGCCATCATATGCCCGCCTCGTCTAATTTTCCAAGCCCTCGATCGATCGTGTCCGGCCCCATCGTCGATTGCGCTAGGAACCACGGTAGCGTTCTCGGCCAGGTGGGGACAACAGGGCCGGGAACCGGTCCTTGCTTGATTGTGTACATTTTTGTACGACCCTGCTAGCTAGCTAGTCAACGCGCCCATGGATTGCATCCGATCTACGTATACAGTACTTGTCGCGGTACCTAGTCCTCGCGCACGGGCTCACGGCTGCTACGTGGGCCCGGAGGCACGATAAACCACTGATTCCGGTCCATGACACTGATAAACAGAAACGGCAGCACTTTCTCAGGTATTCAGAACCTGCGCTCATCAAGCTATTCGTGTCCAGCTGCCCCTGTCCTTGGGCGTCGCTCCAAAACCACTGCCTGAATCAACCAGACCAAATTATATAGTAGGTGTATGATAGTTTAATGAGCAGGGTATACAGATAGTACTGTACCAAATTATCCTCTCATAACTTGATTGCCGACAACAACGACAATAGTATGAAGAATTCTCGCAAAGGAACAGACACTATGAATGAAGATTCGCTTCTTTTCTTTTTTTTTTGGTCTCAAATGGTACATCACACCGAGCTGAAATTTACAAGATTGGTCAAAGGAAAAAATACGAGCTACTCTATGTTTTGTTTTCCTGCGAGATGGGGGAGACCACCCTGGTCTCTACATCTAAGAACAAGGACAATATCCCTAGCATTTCACAACTTACCACATCTAGCCTTGACAAGTCGTCCAATGGCGAGCAAGTGGCATAACCGGTCCGACAGATCCTTGGCGCGTATCATTATACACACTCCAGAAAGTCCTCACATTCACCGTCTTCCACATACCGATCTTCAGGGTCACCATGACGCCAAACATCACCTCCACCATGCACACGTCCATAACGCACGCGCGGTCGACATCGAGACCCCTCGGCACCATGTCAGTGAGTGCCACCATCCGACGCCGCTAGAAACCACCGGGAGATCCCACGTGCCTAGCACCTACCGAACCAGACATGACTGAGCGTAGCACCTTGCGGTTAGGCATGACTTGAAATCTCCACCGGCGTCTCCATTCTAGAAGAAGCTGTTGTGCCTCCTTCCTCTGTCGTCCAGCGCTCCTCCACAAACGATGCTCCCAATAGAGAGCGTGACACTACAGCGCCACCTTCGCCTGATCCGAAGGTCTTAGGATTTCCCCTGAAGTAGCGCGATTGAGGACGACACTAGTTGCACGACGATGTCTTCATCAAGGTAACGGCATAGTAACACCCCATTGCCCACCAACGGCTCGATTTTCACCGACACCTAGGTCACCCCACCTTGTTGTCGGGACTAGATGGCAGATCCCAACACCTGTCATACACCACAACTAAACCTAGGGCCTCTGCTCCGAACGTCCTCATGATGCGTGGTAGACCCCAGAGATCCTCCATGCAACGCCCCGACCAACGACGAAGAGGGCAGATGCAGTGACCCAGCATACCACTGCATGATATAGTACACTATAGTCGTGGACATAACACCAATGAAACACCGTTCACTAGTATTACATCCCTGAGAGTGGTACAACAAAAACACAGCAGGTCCAAGACATGACTATAGGTTACAACTCAACTCTTTACACAAGATCCAGAGAACACTCTAGGTTAAACAGAGAGAAAGAAACTTCTTACAAAGAAGAATCAGAAATAAATATCTCCAAAACTATCATACTATTAAGGCCAGTATCTTAATTAATGGTCTGGCATTGCTGCTATTGCAGTAAACTATAGAAATAGGTTATATGGCTAGAGATTATATTCCTATCTACTTAGTAACTTCGTCTTCACTTGAGTTGATTTATATGTTGACTTTTTTGACTTCATTGAAGAGCTTTAGCCTTTGATGATGATTCCTGGAGTATGACTTGATGTAGACGTCGTCTGTACTGGCTTTAGAACCTAGCAAGGGTTAAGAAGATATTTTGAGTACGAGCGTACTCAGCAAGTTCACTAGAAAAGGAGTGTTTGATGCACTATCTCTACAGCCACAGACCATAGGTCGTAGGCAATGCAGGTTTTTTGTAAACATTTCTTCAAAGTTTTCTTTTATTCTGAAAAACTATGTCCGTCAACCTTTACGGATTTAGCAGAACTTTGATGGAGTTCCTTTCCCGCCGCGTTCGCAGCTCCTTCCCGGAACAGGGAGTAACAAGTTACAGTTCTTACACTCTGCAGAGGTGCGTCACTTTACCCATGAGAGATCTTAAGCTTTGTTGCATGGACGGGAGTATGTTCCCGTTCAAAATTTCATGGTTTGAGGCCCAACCTAAGATCCAAGCCAATCACTGCCCTCTCCGCGACCTCATATGTCTGCACGATCCTTCGGGGCCGGCTCACCTCCGTTAAGCCCCCTTTCGGGCAGGCTAAAACCCTGATGAGTTCTCAAAGACTCTATGACCTGGTGTTGCCCTGACAAGTGCCATATTAAATGGTTCATCCACTAAACACCATCCATAGATAATCTAGACACCAAAAGTGTGGGGCGTAAGGGTGCCCACCCATATGTTGGATCCGCACAAGGAATCACAATGTCACATTAAGGTCGCTTGCCTCCATACGAGAGGAAAAGGATACAACTGACTTCTTCGTCTCATTCCAAATCTCATGGTCAACGCGTAATATACAGCGCAAGAATCACTGGCGACATTGGTTGTTAAGTCCTAGAGGATATATTCCTGAGCAGTGGTATTCCAACTGCCAGATTTAATAGATTAGCTGATCACCCTGGATCAGTAACCAATAGTTCACATTATTATCAAAAATAGTGTTTTCTGACCTTTTTGGAATGCAGGTGATCACGACACTTGATTTGCAAAATACTTTACAGAAAATAATCAAAAAGACATGAGAAAGTGTGAACTTGCCTTTTGTGATTGCAAGATTATGCACTCACGGTCTTCAAGACAATATAAGATCCAATATCTGAAATCAGCATCATTGGCCCGGTAAGGACTAATGTTTAAAGAAGCAAGATGCTTTTATGCATAAGTAATGTAATGCAAGTTGATAAACTCGAATCCCGGGGGTAACGTTGTTTTAGGGTTTGGATACTAGAAAGGGTTTCCCTGGAATGTGTTGCCGTTTTAGATTAAGTTTCACACATGTGCTTCTTATTAAGGCTTGTGAGTGTGTGTGAAACAACATGTAACTATAATAAAGCACACACAATAATGGAATACTCAAGTGGAAAATGTATCTTTAGACTATGTATATAAGGTTTGTTCATCATTTAGATATTTCATAAAAATGTTTATGTCTTGCTTTATAATGTTCCTTAAAAGAATAACTTTTGAAGAAAATCTTACTTAGCTAAGGGAAAGTATTTAAATTTTAAGTTAACCTTATTAGGTGTTCTTTCAAGTTATAGTCTTTAAGTAAGAAAGAATTGCTTTATTTGAGTAATGATATTAGTAGTATTTGAGACCTATCTATCTTGGTTTTGAACTTGGTTAGTTTGGTATTAAGATGCTTTATAACTTAATTATAACAGACGAACGTTAACTATAAAGCATATAACAATTTCTTTATCATTATATTTAAAGTCTTGTAGACTAAAGTTATCTTTAAAGACATAGATGGACTTAGAGTATATTGCTTATGTTATTTGTACCTTGTGTACTTTATAATGTTTCCTTATAGTCACTTAAGAATGGTAATACTTCTATTTGAATAGTGGTTTCCTAATTGTTTAGTGGAATAGAATCATTTTCATGTCTATAGATGAATGGTTATAGTGTGTAAACAAGGAAGTAATATTACTTAACTACTTATGGATTCAATATAGTGTTTTGGTTTGTTTATAACTTGTAGTTGAAATATTGGAGTAGGTTTTATTTCACTACAAGATTATTCTTAGAGATTTTATAATAGATAAGGATCCTTTTATAAAATAATCTACACTTATGGTTGAAGGAGAATTTAATAAAATTGTATTATAGTGTGTTAAACCATTTTGGCCTCACACTATCAATATTTAAGACTAATACTATTTATTAGACTCAAATGACTAATTTTTGAATTATTAGCAAATTTTATTTACCTTTATATGAATTATTAATTAAGGAAATAGCTTTAAATTCAAGTTATTAAAGTGTTTAAATTTTTATTTACCTCAAAAGTTGAATATTACATTTTTAACATGTAGATATTTTTTTTGATCGTTTTCATCTATTACATTTATTTTTGTGATTTATAAATAATAAGTTATGATTTTTATAAGGTTTATTACTTTATAAATAGTTAATAAATAATAAATATTTAATTAAGTGAAATAATAATGTATATTTATAGATTTGAATTATAGTCCTTAGTTTTCTAAGACTTTTCGTATTTTATTTATATTTTTAACATTTACCATTATTAAAATATGAATTATTAAAGTTTTATTACTTATAAATTCTTTATTAAATAACAATTATTTAATTTGTTAACATGATAATGTTTGATAATAGTTTTAAGTTATAATTTTATTTTTCTACAAATTTTCATATATTATACACATTTTTCTAAATTATAAATCAAAAGATATTAATTAAACAAGATTTAATCATTTTATTACATTTCAAGAAATATTTATATTTGATCTTATAATGTTTATCTATTTCCTTAAACATAAATACTATTTATACCGGAGCTACATCTACCCTAGTCAGTGACTAGTGGGCCACATGCCACATCACATATCCAGATTAGCAAATACAATTGTTTACTAAATCCATTTCTACTCTTAGTCGATGACAGGTGGGACCAGGGCCATGTCACATGCCATATGGGCAAGGACCGGTCAAACAGCTGACCATGTCAACCTTGACGCATGCATGATGTCATTGTGACATCAGCAAGGCCTCCACCACCAGAAAGTGGTCACCGACGGCGAACCGGGGCTTCCCAGTGACCGTGGATGGTTGGGTTAGAACTGTGAGGGCGAGGCGATCCTAGGGGTGGTGTCAACGCTACGATTTAGTCGCCGGAGTTTCTCCGGTGACGACCTACGGCGGCGGAGCCTATCGGCCCGACGGCGAACTCGAGCTACAAACGATGCTAGGAAGCGTAGTTAGGGTTGTTCGATGCGGATACTCACCCCCGACGTGATGGAATGGTCGGCGATGTAAATGGTGACTGGAGGCGAGTACAAGGTCGCCGATTCCGGCCGGCGGCTACGGAGGAAATTGATGAAATTTGCTTGACTCCGCACTCCCCTTAATTCCATCCTGCTCTCGGATGATCAACATGCAGTGGCGCTTCTCCTCGACCCCTCCACGCATGTCAAGGTGTACTACAACGACGGCTAGCCGAAGCTCGCCGGCGGCGGCATTTGTTCATTGGGGAAGACGGAGGGAGTTTGAGGGGGAATTGAGGAGAGAGGAAAGTAGTTGAGGCTCGGGCGATCCTTATCCAACCTTTTATATGACAAGGCGAGCTCGGACACGACGACACGGTGGCGACGACGGCCGAGATGCAGCGGTGCTACTGAAGCTTAAGGTGGGCGCGAATCGCTGCGCGAATCCACTTGGAGGACACTAAACAAGTTGGGGCGAGGTTCTGAGACGGTCAACCGCGTCCGGACAATACATAATTGTGGCGGCGACGTGGCTCGCCAGCGGCGTGTCGATCAGCTAGAGGAAGAAGAAGACAACGGTTCTCTCTCGTGTGGGACCCGCTTGCCAGTGAGAGAACGAAACGGTATGTGGGCTGGTTCTGGGCTGCGAAAAAAGGAGCAAGTCCGCTACTGTTGGTTACTCTGAGCGATGGATAGAAGATGGGCCTTGGCTTGGTTTCGTTTTTGTTATTTTTTCCTTTTCTTATCTTTTCTGTTTTCTTTTATAGCTTTTTATTTAAGCAATTGTTTTGACTTTTCTGAATGGAATTTCTTTGCTAAATACTTGCAACAATCATAAAGTTATTTAGATTCAATTTGTGGACTTTTATTATATAATGTTATATTTCTTTATATAGATCCTTTTAATATTTTGTAAGGGCTTTTGTTATTAATTTTATTTCCATAATAAGCCATGGATTTATTTTAGAATATTTTCTTATTTGCTCATAAAACTTAATTTTAGTTAGCTCTTAGTTTGGAGGGAAAATTTTATATAATGATCCTATATTTTTATTTGAGGCATCATATCCTAAGGATTTAATGTGGTTAATATCATTCTCATGAATCTAGTAAATACCAAGGTTTATATTTCTTTTTTGATAACTATCATAAGAGTTAGGGTGTGAATTACAATTACTTACCCTAGGGTTTAGGGTTCTTATTATACTTATATCTTGTATTAATATGAATAGAGATCAATGGGTAAAACATATTGTCTTTATGTTTGTAATCATTATTGTTATCACCTTTTTAAAATAATAAGGTTATTTTCTATAATGGTTTATGAGGAAGAATTAGTTAAGATAGTTCCTAAGCACATGTGAGCATGGTAGTTGGAAATGACAAAGATGTGCTTAAGTGATTTGCTATAGGGAAATATTCTTATAAACCATTGTGGAAACAAGATGATAGATCAATCACATGAAATGGATTTTTTGTTTGGTTAAAGATTTAGGGTTTAGTGTTTTATCCAAAATTCCTATCTTCCATACTTCACAATTTCGGACTTCTAATTAAGGAATTCCTTTCCTAGATATACTACTTCTTTAATCCAATGTTGCTCTAACATCATCTTAATCACACTGTCTTATTTCTACTTAACTCCAGTATCTCATACTCCAACCTCACATTATATTAATGTGACTAGTCATGGCTAACCTAGGATAACATATCTGTACTAGGTTTTCAATCATGTTTTATCCACCAATGCCACTTATACATGATATAAGCATTCAATCTTGGTGAATATGGCATGATCATTATAATCCTTTGTGGTTTAGGTTTCCAGTTGGCTAATCAAGGCTTCATCAATATAACATTACAGTTGTATTATAATTTCTTCTGTTTAGCTCTATTGGATTAAGAGATATAATTCATTAACTATACCTACTTGATCCAATAGGACTACTCATGGTAACTATCTTCAGTATTCATCCTGGGAATCCTCTTTGTTACCACATATATCTTTATTTCAAATAACCCTTCTGTCCATTCAGGAGTGAGTTAACTCCATCAAGTATCCTATAGATGATATCTAAGGCTAGCATTACTATTTACCTCTTCTTACTTACTTCTCCAAAGGATTTAAAGTGAATGTTATGATAAGAACATGAGTTTATAGATCAATAGTTAATAAGCTAAGAATTGGGGAATCAATAGTTTATTACTCAATATTGATGAACAACAGATATTGAGATAGGATTCCATAAGGATTGATATGGAAAGAAGGATATGTGGTGAATGGTCTTGAATTGCTTTCCTTCCTACTTAATCTCACTAAAGAAGTAGGGTTAGGTATTACCATGATGTTCATGGTATAAATAGTTGAGATTTAAGATTTAGTTGTTACATTCCTATTACTTAAGTTATATTTATAACTTGGTATTCATGAGTTGTGTAATGAATACTGGGATATGATTACTTAAGGATCAAATATAATTCATTAAGTAATAAATTAGGGTTTAACATTTATTACATTTGATCTATCCTTATATCAAATCTCCCTTACCCAAAATAAAGTTTTAGCAAAGGTCATATTGAAACTTATCGCAGTCAACTTGACGATCTACTTCAATTCCATCAAGTTAAGAGAAGCTTCAATCTCTTTGACAAGTTTTTATTTAAAAGCGCGAAAATTATTCGGATTTTCTATGCATGAATGCAATACACACATCTGTGTTCAGCTTATTTCTAAGCTCTAATGCTGGGATGTTACAGCAGAGGAGGAGGGCCGCCAAACCAGGAGGCCTAGATCGTCCAACACCACCTCCATCCGTCCCGCCGCCTTTAACTTCGCCGTCGGTGCTCCCTGGCCGCCGTTGCCACCACACCATCTGAAAGAACATTTCTTAATCCCTAGTGTTATGTGTGTTAGATAACAATACCACGGATCATTTAATGTGTGTTGAAGTGTTGCAGCTCTATTTGAGAATATAGGGAAAAGAACTTTGCCTTTGGGGGCGGATAATCCGCCCCTCCCTTTGCCCAAGTACGCGCAAGCCCCAGAAGGGGGGGCAGAGTTTTGGCCGGATTTTCTGGCCCCGCCGGATAATCCGCCCCCCTTCTCATCGCCAAGGCGCAAGCCCCAAAGAGGGGGCGGAGTTTCTGCCGGACTCTCCGGCGTGGCCGGATAATCCGCCCCAGGAGGGGGCCGGATTATCCGCCCCCAAGATTTCCACTAAGTTCCTCAAGCGCAAGCGCCAGATAGGCGGACTTTCCCGGAGAATCCGCCTTGGGGAGATTTTCTAGGGGCGGATAATCCGCCCCAAGTGGGGGGGCGGATAATCCGCCCCCAAAGTTGTGCAACGGCCAGATATGGGGAGGGGGTATTTAAGCCAGCCTTCCCCCTCCTGCCAGAACTCTTGATTCATCACGAAAAAGACCAGATCAGATCTGAAAGCTTCATCCAAGAGTGCTCCACCTAGACCCACTCAAAGGCCCATCCCTTTGGGAATCGAAGGAGGAGAACTCGATCTTCATCATCAGCAATCAAGCGCTTCATCTCCTCTCCATTCATTTGGAGAACCTCCGATCTAGTATTTCTTGCAAATATCTAGATCCTCGTTTTTGTTTATATTAATAAACCTTGTTCTTGTGGCAGCTTGTTTTCATCTCGGGAGCCCCCAATTCAGTTGTGGGTGTGTGCCCCTATAGTGTTGTAAAAGGCACCGATTCCCGCCTCGAAGGGATCCAATAGTGGAGAAGGTGGATCAGGCCTCTCGTGGCGAGATCCATCGGAGAATAGGGTGAGGCCTATTGTGGAGTGGTGGTCTTAGAACCACCCACCCCTCCAACACAGATGTACTTACCTTAACAAGTAAGGAACTGCGGTAAAACAAATCCCTGTGTCTCCGCGTGCTCCACTACGGTTCCCTCGCTCCTCTTTTACGTGCTTAGTAGTTAGGGTTACATATAGGGAAATTCTCGTAGTTGCATATCTAGAGAATTTACTTTGTGTCAAGCCTAAAATTGAAAAAGTATTAAAATTTGGTTAGCACCTATTCACTCCCCCCTCTAGGTGCCCATACGATCCATTTCAATTGGTATCAGAGCCTCGACTCTTATTTTGGGCTTAACCGCCTAAGAGAAGTATGGGTTCTAAGGTAGATGGGAGTGATGCTCCGGAGGTAGTCACCATGAACGATCTCAAGACGTTGGAAACAACCTTGGTGAGTTCAATGGAGGCTAAGATGGAAGAGATGCGTCAATTGATAATGCGTCTCTCCACATCCACAGCATCACCTCCATCTAACTCGGAGGATACCACTCCGCAATCCAAGGAAACGGGTAAAACTGTTTCCAAAGATAACGAAGTGTTTGGTGATGATACTAGCAAGAGCTCCTCCTCGAAAAAGGATAGCGATAAGGATGGATACAATGAGGTTTCTCACGTGTATTTCCCTGATCCGCCTATCCCTCACCCACATATACATAATAGGGGTGATCCACCCAAACTTTCAGCATCTACTTTTTCTCAATGGCAATTTTTCATGAAATCTCATGTGTGCAGTTCCTCCATAGAGTTGTGGAAGATCATCGAAAATGGTCTTCATGTTGGAAACCCCAACAATCTCACAAGAAGAGAAGTGGTCGATAGCCAACTCAACGCTACAACTCTACACATGATACAGCTTGGTGTAGGTGACAAAGACATGCCACACATTCAGCATCTTAGCACAGCTAAAGAAGCTTGGTATGCCCTCACCGAGCTCTTCATCAGAAATGAAAGTATGAGAAGGAATAGATATGATGCCTTAAGCAATGAAGCTGAAGGATTTTATATGCTGGATGGAGAAGACCACGAGGACATGTATAGGATGCTCAAGGCAATAGCCACAACCTTCAGAAACCACGGTGCAGCTCATGTTGATGATGCTTGGATCAAGCGCAAGTATGTCAGTGCTCTTATGCCATTTGACCCCACTGATTTGAAAAGTCTCCAAGGTAGGCACAACTATCACCTCATGTCATCCAATGAGGTAATGCAAGAAATGGCTGCCTTCAAAGTGGCTGCCAAGAATGCCGAAGATGCTCGTGCTTGAGCTATGGGGATGCAAAAGGGGGTCAACATGGCCTTGAAGACCAGTGTGATTGATCATGATGAATATGCGGTAGAAGGTCTGGACTGTCCCTAGGATATAAAAAGGATCCACGGACAATACTTGGCTCTTTATGCAAGAAACTTTTGGAAAGATCCAGCCAAGGCTAAAGCTGAATTAGATCACAAGAGTGGAGCCTATGGAAGAAAAGAAAATGGTCCCAAGCTGAGAACATGCTTCAATTGTGGTGACCGGCTACACTTCGTAGCTGAGTGTCCATATCAAAGTAGGGAGGATAATGGAGGAAGACTCATTTTCAAGGACAAAACAAAAGCTCCACATAAGAAATAGTTTGTAAAGAAGAATGCTCCTTTCAAGAAGCAACCAAAGATTGTTCTAGTTGATCAAGAAGAATATTCATCGGGGAGTGAAGATGAGGACGAGGATGATAGCTCTCAAGAGGTGGCTGCTATAGCCACTACATCTACATCAACATCTCTCTTCGACTCTCCGAACGAAAACATCATCAACAAGAATGCTACTTGCCTCATGGCAAGAAGCTCTTAGGTAACTTCTTCTAACTCTTCTTTTCCTAAGGCTATGATTGACTTGGATGATCCTACTAGTATTAAGGTTAAAGAAGAGATCATTGCTTTGGATTATTTCTACACTAACTTGCAAGGTGAGCACAAAGTTCGTTTTGAAGCTCTTATGGATCAGCTGGCCCAAAACGAAGCTCTCCTTGAGGAAAAGGGCAGAATTGAAAGGGAGGATGCAATGGAAATTGCATCCTTAAAAATTGCTCTTGAAGAGGAGGAAGAGGCTCGAGTCTCTTTTGAAGAGAGGCTTGAGTCTATTGAAGAGTCACATGATGAAATTGTGACTAAACTTGTTAAGGAACGTGACAATGCTGTCACCAAAGCAAAGAAGTTAAAGAAGGAAAGGATTGACTTTGGGGCTGCTCATGATAGACTCACCGAGGAATTGGAGAAACTTTACAATGCTCACAAGGCGTTGAAAAATGAGTTCTCTATTCTCAATGAGTCACATGATCAGCTTCAAAGTCGATTGGCCAAATATGATACTCCTGGCTCGTCCAACTCAACATATAGTAACAAAGAAAATATTAGTGTGGAAAAACAAGTGATCAAGGACATCACTACCAAGGACAAAGGTGTGCTTGATGAAGTCCTTGGCAAGAAAAGGTCAAATCATGGCAAAGAGGGACTTGGGTATGTCACCAAGTCCAAGAAGAAGAAAACCAAGAAGAACAAGACCAAGAACGTGAAATCAAAGATAAGCACTGCTGAGAAGATTGTCACAAAAGACAAGACTAATGATATTGGTTTTGCAGGGTCTCACAATCCGAATTATGAACTCTTTTGCGATGACTATGGCGATGTTTATGCTTATTATGTTGGTCCTTTTGATGAATATATTGCTTGGTCTATTTGGGTCCCAAAGACCCTTTTTACTAACATGAAAGGACCCATTGAAAAATGGGTACCTAAAACCAAGAAGTAATTCTCTTGCAGGGCTATGCTTCCGGTGGGTCAAAATGGGTGCTGGATAGTGGCTGCACTAGTCATATGACCGGGAGCAAGGAGATCATCACGGAGATGCGTCCAAATCATGATAATATCACAGTCTCCTATGGTGATAAGTCTAAATCTCAGGTATTGGGTCTTGGCAAGGTTGTGGTTGCCCACGATATCTCTCTCGTGGACGTCATGCTTGTTGAGACCCTTGGTTACAACCTTCTTTCTGTTCGTGCCCTTGGCAAGATGGGTTTTGCTGTTTTTATCGATGATGAATTGGTGGTACTCTTGTGGAGCAAGTCTCTAAAGGTCGCTTTCGTTGGATACGTCGAAAATGACCTGTATGTGGTGGACTTATCGGGGAAAACCACTTCGGGTCCGATGTGTCTATTCGGAAAGGCCGACGTGGGCTGGCTATGCCATCGCCGTTTAGCCCATGTCAACATGAGAACTTTGCAAAGTCTCCAAAAGGGTGGCCACATCCTTGGACTAAAAGACAATGTCTCTTTTGCCAAAGATCGTGTTTCCAGGGCTTGTGTTGAAGGAAAAATGCATGACTCTCCCCACAAGAGGAATACTATTGTGTCATCAAAGAGGATCTTGGAATTACTTCATGTGGATTTATTTGGTCCTCCTTCTCATGCAAGTCTTGGTGGGAAGAAATATTGCTTGGTCATTGTCGATGACTACTCAAGATATACATGGGTATATTTCTTCAAGCTGAAAAGTGAGACTCAACAAACTGTCATCGACTTTTCCAATGAAGTTCAACATCAACACAATGTGCCCATCTTGGCAATTAGAAGTGACAACGGCTCAGAATTCAAGAACTACACTTTAAACGAGTTTCTTAGCAAAGAGGGGATTAGACACCAATATTCCGCTGCGTACACCCCTCAACAAAATGGTGTAGCCGAGAGGAAGAACCGGACTTTGATGGATATGGCAAGATCTATGTTAGCTGAATTCAAGTCTCCTTATAATTTTTGGGCTGAAGCCATATCCACTGCTTGTCACTCATCAAACCGGCTCTACCTTCAGAAGATCTTGGGCAAGACCCCATATGAAATACTTACCGGTAACAAGCCCAACATCTCATACTTCAGGGTATTCGTGTGTAAGTGTTTCTTTCTTATTAAAGGTGTCCGTTTGTCAAAATTTGAGTCCAAAGCTTTAGAAGGTATTTTTGTTGGTTACGGTGCCGAATCCCACACTTATAGAGTCTAAAACAAGCTCACTGGGATTGTTGTAGAATCTTGTAGTGTGGAGTTCGATGAAAATAACGTCTCCTTTGTAGGGAAAGTTGATGTTTGTGATGCAGATGTTGAAATACCCCAAGATGCCATAAGAAGAATGGGCGTGGGATTTTTCCGCCCCATTGAGGATGCCCTTGTGGCGGATCGGGAAGGACAATGCTCCACACATGTGGATCCCTCATCTACACAAGATCAACAAGCTCCTACTGTTGGAGAAAATCCTGCATCAACACCGCAATCTGAAGGGTTTCGCGGCATAGTAAATCAAAATTTTCTACGGAGCGAACAGAGGGAAAGCCAAGATCTAATCTAGGAGATGCAAACAACGAGAGAGATTGGATTAGATCTTCATACCCTTGAAGATTCAAGCGGACGCTCGTCGAACGTTGGTGATGTAGTCGTACTCGCTTCTCCTCGCGATCCGATCCGATCTAGCACCACAAGTGGCGGTGCCTCCGTGAGATGCACACGCAGCACCTCGACGCCTCCTCCTTCCCTCGGATCAGCGAGTATGGTGGAGAGATAGATTGGATCTACAACACGACGGCGTGGTGTATATGGTAGAGAATTTCGCTCCAGGCTTCGCCTACAAACAGTGGGGGAGAGAGGAAGGTAGCAAGGCGCCTAGGGCTTGGAGGAAGGTGTGTGTTGTAGTGGGGAGGCGCACCACCCTCTATATATAGAGGGGGTGCCAGCCCTGCCCTGCCCTCCTCCAAGCCTATCTCTAGTTTAAACAATTTAAACTCTCCTTATCTAGAAATCCTATCTCTAGTTTAAACGATTTAAACTCTCCCTTATCTAGAAATCCTATCTCTAGTTTAAACGAGTTTAAACTTATCTAGGATCGGCTGGGCCCTATGGGGCCTTGTGCCTGGCCCAATGCGCCAGGACACTCCCTCATAGGCCCATGCCCCTCCCGGAAGGTGGGGCCACGTTGGTCCCTTCCTAAGGTTCTAGAAGCTTCCGATATAATATCGATTAACTTAACAATTCAACTCCAAAACTGCACCGCCTTATATGAATCTTATTCTCGGACCATTCCGAACCTCTCGTGATATCCGGATCCCATCCGAGACTCCGAACAAAAATTCATAAACCAATTATCCAATCTATCCTAGCGTCGAGATCGTTAAGTGTGTGACCTGCGGTTCGAGAATATGCGACATGATCTTCTATCAATAATCAACAGTCTGCAGGCACCCATATTGACTCCCACACATTCATCGATGATCATATCGGATGAACCACGATGCCAGGATTCAATCAATCCCATATATATATTCCCTTCGTCTCGCGATATTTTACTTGCCCGAGATTCGATCGTCGGTGCCGTCATACCTAGTTCAATCTCGTTCACAGCAAGTACTTTACTCGTTCCGTAATCCGATATCACTTTGTGATTAACTCCTTAACCACATGCTTGCAAGCGGTGTTGATATCGATTACCGAGTGGGCCCGAAGTATATCTCTCCGACTTGGGAGGGACAAATTCCATCTCGATACATACAACCCAACAGATACTTTCCGATCACCTGAGAGACACCTTTATGATCACCCTCTCATAGGATGACGTTTGATGACCTCAAAGCTTTCTTACGGTACCATGGAGTTGCATTATCTCATGGTCTAAGGAATACAATATTTGACATAAGAAAAGCTTCAAAGATGAACACGATGAACGATCTAATTGCTTCGCTTAGTTTGGTCTGCATCCATCATATCATTCTCCCAATGATATGATCTCATTATCAATTGACAACTCATGTCTATGGTTAGGAAACCTTAACCATCATTGATCAATGAGCTAGTCCTTAGAGGCGTACCAGGGACACGGTGTTGTTCACAAACCACACAAGTATTGATGTTTCCGCTTAATACAATTCTAGCATGGAATATAAACTTTATCATGAACAAGAATTATAATAATATCATCTTTATTATTGCCTCTAGGGCATAATTCCAACAGTCTCCCACTTGCACTAGAGTCAATAATCTAGTTTACATCTGGCAACAATCTCACACCCATGGCAATGAGGTGTTGATCATGTTTTACACGTGGAAGAGGTTTAGTCAATGGATCTGCGACATTTAGATCCGTATGTACTTTGCTAATCTTCAGATCTCCATCTGCTATATAATCTCGGATTATATGAAACTTATGTTGATATGCTTGGTCTTTGGATGATATCTTGGTTCCTTAGCGAGTGCTATGGCGCCGATGTTGTCACACAATATCTCCAAGGGTCCAATGCACTTGGAACCACGCCAAGCTCGATGATGAAGTTTCGATCCAAACTCCTTCACTTGACGCTGCAGCAGCCATGTATTCCGCTTCCATTGTAGATCCCGCGATCACGCTTTGCTTGCGCTTCTCCAACTCACCTCCTCCATTCAAAATATACGTATCCCGTCTCGAGATTTAGAATCATCCTTGTCGGTGTCGAAACTAGCGTCGACGTAACCTTTTACGACAAGTCGCTCATCACCCCATAGACTAAGAACATTTCTTTAGTTCTATTTAGGTACTTTAGGATGTTCTTCACGCTGTCCAAAGGTTCCACTCTGGATCACTTTGATATCTCGCCGTCAAACTAAGAGCATTGGACACATCCGGTCTAGTACACAAGATGGCATACATGATGGAACCTATGGCCGAGGCATAAGGCACTTTGCTCATAGCTTCCTATCATTTACCGTAGTGGACACCGAGCCTTGCTCAATATCTTACGACAACATAGGCATGAACCTTTCTTTGCCTTATCCATTCTCGAACCTTTTCGTAACTTTGTCTAGGTATGTACTTAAAGCTATCAGGCGTCTTTGTCTATCTCTATAGATTTTGATGCCCAATATATAAGCAGCTTCACCTAGGTCTTTCATTGAAAAACACTTGTTCAAATAACTCTTCACATCGTTAAGCATGTTGATGTCATTTCCAATAATCAATATGTCATCCACATATAGTACCAGAAACGTCACCGAGCTCCCACTCACTTTCTTGTAGATACAAGCTTCGTAGAAATTTGGAACAAATCCAAAGCTCTTGATCACTTGATCAAAACGAAGGTTCCAACTCCGAGATGCTTGCTTCAGTCCATAAATGGAACGCTGAAGTTTGCATACTTTACTAGCATCCTTAGGATCGACAAAACCTTCGGCTTGCATCATATACAACTCTTCATCAATGTTCCCATTGAGGAAAGCAGTCTTGACATCCATCTGCCATATTTCATAATCATGAAACGCAGCAATTGCTAATAAAATCCGAATGGACTTAAACATCGCTAAGGGAGAGAAAGTCTCATCGTAGTCAACACCTTGAACTTGTCGAAAACCTTTTGCGACAAGACGTGCTTTATAGACGGTAACATTACCATCCGCGTCCGTTTTCTTCTTGAATATCCATTTGCACTCAACGGCCTTTCGGTCGCTAGGAGGATCCACCAAAGTCCATACTTGGTTTTCGCTCATGGATCCCAATTCGGATTTCATGGCTTCCACCATTTCTCGAGTCTGGGCTCATCATCGCTTCCTCATAGTTCGTTGGTTCACCGTCTTCTACCAACAAGACAAATAGACAGGTTGCCGTACCACTCGGGAGGGGCACGCGACCTTGTCGACCGCGACGCTCAAGATGCGACATCGTCCAAGCTTCATGATCCTTGTCATTAGCTTCCTCTATTGTTGGTGCAAAGCGCATGAAACAATTTCAGTCTGCGCTACTCTCCAATTCAAGAGAAGGTTCAATAACCTCGTCTAGCTCTACTTTCCTCCCACTCACTTCTTTCGAGAGAAACTCCTTCTCAAGAAAGGAACCGTTCTTCATGACAAACACTTTGCCTTCGTTCTGTGATAGAAGGTATACCCAATAGTTTCCTTAGGGTATCCTATGAAGACGCATTTCTCCGCTTTGGGTTCGAGCTTGTCCGGCATCAAGTTCTTGACGTAAGCTTCAGATCCCCAAACTTTAAGAAACGACAACTTAGGTTTAGCACCAAACCACAGTTCATACGGTGTCGTCTCAACGGATTTAGATGGAGCCCTATTTAAATGTAATGCAGGTTTCTAATGCATAACCCCAAAATGATAACAAAGAATCAAGAAGAGACATCATTGATCGGACCATATCTAATAGGGTTCGATTCCTGCTCGTACACACCATTGCTTTGTGGTGTTCCGTATGGAGTTGTGAAATGATTCCACTTGCTTTAAGATGCGTGAGAAAATCATAACTCAAATATTCACCTCCACGATCGGATCGTAGAAACTTAATCTTTCATTACGATGGTTCTCCACTTCATTCTGAAATTCCTTGAACTTTTCAAATGTTTCAGATTTATGTTTCATTAAATAGATATACCCATATCTACTTAAGTCATCGGTAAAAGTGAGGAAATAGCGATATCCACCTCGCCGAAACACTCATCGGTCCGCATACATCGGTATGTATGATTTCCAACAAGTCCGTTACTCGCTCCATCATACCGAGAACGGGTTTTGATCATCTTGCCCATGAGGCATGGTTCGCATGTGTCAAATGATTCAAAATCAAGAGACTCCAAAAGTCCATCTAATGGAGTTTCTTCATGCGCTTTACACCAATATGACCTAGACGACGATTGCCACAAATAAGTAGTATTATCACTATCTACTTTGCATCTCTTAGACTCAATGTTATAGATGTGTGTTTCATCCCTTCGAGATTTAGAAGAAATAAACCATTCACAAGAGGTGCATGACCATAAAAGATGTTACTCATATAAATAGAACAACCATTATTCTCCGATTTAAATGAATAACCGTCTTGCAATAAACATGATCCGGAAATAATGTTCATGCTCAACGCAGCACATAATAACATTTATTAAGGTTTAAAACTAATCCCGAAGGTAAATCGAGGAGAGCGCGTCGACGGCCATCACATCAACTCTTGATCCGTTGCCAACGCGCATCGTCACCTCATCCTCGCAAGCCGCCGTCTATTCCGTAGCTCTGCTTCGAGTTACAAATATTAGCAATCGAACCGTATCAAATACCCGTGCACTACAACGAGGGCTAGTAAGGAAAACATCAATAACATGTATATCAAATATACCTTTGATGGTGCCACCTTCTTGTCCGCTAAGTACTTGACAGATTGCCCAAAGGACCCTTGTCCTTGCAATAGAAGCACTCAAAGGTCCGGCTTGGGACCGACCTAAGCTTCTTCTCGGCAGGGCATTAAGCTTGCCGCCCCTTCTTGAAGGGCTTCTTTTCTCCTTACCTTTCTTAAAGGAGGGCTTGTTGACCATCAACACATGATTATCCTTCTTGATGTCCACTTCCAGCCTTGACTTTGCGAAGAGCTCGGTGATCGATCTGGAACCAATCTGATTATGAGTCACTACAAAACTTTTGTAGCTGGGAGGAGTGATTGCGAACTGTCAATCTTGAGATCCTCCGAATCGTGCATTCCAGCTTGCTCAAGCGTTGAGTGTAGCCCGACATCTTTATGGCGTGCTCACTAACGGAACTCCCTTCCTCCATCTTGCGCTTAAAGAACTTCGGAGATCTCATATCTCTCGAACGGGCTTGAGTCTAAACATGGTTTTCAGCTCTCGAGAATCTCAAAGGGCCCGGATAGGTTTCAAAACGATTTTGAAGCTCGGTTCCATAGCAAACAACATGGTGCTCTTAATCACACCATAATCATCTTTGCGCCGATCGACAGATGCTTTCTCATCACCGCAGCTTGCAGCAGGGGGTCACCTAACGCTTTCCCAAGGACATAGTCCTTTTGTCCGCCGATGTAATGATTCTTAGATTGCGGAACCAATTGGTGAAGTTAGACCCATTGTTCCTAAGCTTTTCTTTCTCAGCAAAAATGTTGAAGTTGAAGTTGGACTTGGCCATTGGATCTACAGTATTTGCAAGTACAATTTAGACTATGTTCATGATAAATAGTTAAACTTAATCAAATTACTAGATGAACTCCCACTAAATTCAACATCCCTCAAGTTGTTTAGTGAACACGATCCAAATTCACCACACCTAATCCGATCATCACGAGAAGAGATGTGGTTTCAATGGTGGACAACAAAGTGTCGATCATATCATTCATATGACTCATGCTTAACCTTTCGGTTCTTGTGTTCCGAGGCCATGTCTGTACATGCTAGGATCGTCAAGTTAGACCCAAGTATTTCCGCGTGTGTAAATGGCTTGCACCCGTTGCATGTGAGCGAGAGTCTATAGCACCCGATCATCACGTGATGCTTGGACACGACAAACTTTCGCAACGGTGCATACTTGGGGAGAACACAGTTTTATCTTGATCTTTAAGTGAGGAATCATCTTATAATGCTACCGTCATGATCTAAGCATAATAAGATACATAAAGGGATAAACATCACATGCATATAACTTTATGTGACATGGTATAGCCAATCCTCGCAATGATCTCCATCTTGTGCGTTAAGCATGATCTCCATCACTCCACCATGATTGCCTCCACCACGAATAGTAACTACAACTATTGCTAACTACTTAGCGATAAAGTAAAGCTATTACATGGCGTATAAGAAGTTGACTCGCAGGTCATACACAATTATAAAGACAACCATATGGCTCACGGTTGTGTACTCATCGACATGCAAGTCGTGAAACATTACAAAACATGATCATCGCATACAATGTACACATCACATCTTGGGCCATACCATATCACAGAAAACACTCCCTGCAAAAACAAGTTAGACGCCTCTACTTTGTTGTTGCATGTTTTACGTGGCTTATGGGAGTAGATGCTAAGAACGATTCTTACCTACGGAAAGCCACAACGGTGATATTATGGTTGCCAAACTCCGGTGTTAATCCCATGACAACTATAGTGAGAGAAACTGACATCCACCAGCCACATGTGTGGAACAAGCCACACGTCATGTGCGGAGCCGGTCTCGCGAACGACGTCAGAAGGTTGGCCCGGACCGCTTCAATCTCACTATCCCGGCCATAAGAAAAACACAAACAAGAGGCTTGCAACAGAAAACATCAACGCCCAACAACCATGTTTGCGTTCTACTTGTGAAACACATCTACGCATAGATCTAGCTCGATACCAATCAAGGGTTTCACGGCATAGTAAATCAAAATTTTCTACGGAGCGACAGAGGAAAGCCAAGATCTAATCTAGGAGATGCAAACAACGAGAGAGATTGGATTAGATCTTCATACCCTTGAAGATTCGCAATGAACGCTTTGTCGGAACGTGGGTGATGTAGTCGTACTCGCTTCTCCTCCTCGCGATCCGATCCGATCTAGCACCACAAGTGGCGGTGCCTCCGTGAGATGCACACGCAAAGACTGACGTCTCCTCCTTCCTCGGACCAGCGAGTATGGTGGAGATATAGATTGGATCTACAACACGACGGCGTGGTGTATATGGTGGAGAATTTCTGCTGCAGGGCTTCGCCTACAAACAGTCGGGAGGGAGAGAGGAAGGTAGCAAGGCAGCTAGGGCTTGGAGGAAGGTGTGTGTTGTAGTGGGGGAGGGGGCGCACCACCCCTCTATATATAGAGGGGGGGCGGCCAGCCCTTGCCCTTGCCCCTCCTCCAAGCCTATCTCTAGTTTAAACAATTTAAACTCTCCCTTATCTAGAAATCCTATCTCTAGTTTAAACGATTTAAACTCTCCCTTATCTAGAAATCCTATCTCTAGTTTAAACGAGTTTAAACTTATCTAGGATCGGCTGGGCCCTATGGGCCTTGTGCCCTGGCCCAATGCGCCAGGACACTCCCTCATAGGCCCATGCCCCTCCCGGAAGGTGGGGCCACGTTGGTCCCTTCCGAAGGTTCTAGAAGCTTCCGTACAATACCGATTAACCTGAACAATTCAACTCCAAAACTGCATCGCCTTATATGAATCTTATTCTTGGACCATTCCGAACCTCTCGTGATATCCGGATCCCATCCGAGACTCAACAAAAATTCATAAACCAATTATCCAATCTATCCTAGCGTCGAGATACGTTAAGTGTGTGACCTGCGGGTTCGAGAATATGCGCATATGATCTTCTATCAATAATCAACAGGGTCTGGGCACCCATATTGACTCCCACACATTCATCGATGATCATATCGGATGAACCATGATGCCAGGATTCAATCAATCCCATATATATATTCCCTTCGTCTCGCGATATTTTACTTGCCCGAGATTCGATCGTCGTTGCATCATACCTAGTTCAATCTCGTTCACGGCAAGTACTTTACTCGATCCGTAATCGATATCACTTTGTGATTAACTCCTTAACCACATGCTTGCAAGCGGTGTTGATATCGATTACCGAGTGGGCCCAAGTATATCTCTCCGACTTGGGAGGGACAAATTCCATCTCGATACATACAACCCAATGATACTTTCCGATCACCGAGAGACACCTTTATGATGACCCTCTCATAGGATGACGTTTGATGACCTCAAAGCTTTCTTCCATTGTGGAGTTGCATTATCTCATGGTCTAAGGAATACAATATTTGACATAGGAAAAGCTTCAAAGATGAACACGATGAAACGATCTAATTGCTTCGCTTAGTTTGGTCATCCATCATATCATTCTCCCAATGATATGATCTCATTATCAATTGACAACTCATGTCTATGGTTAGGAAACCTTAACCATCATTGATCAATGAGCTAGTCCTTAGAGGCGTACCAGGGACACGGTGTTGTTCACAAACCACACAAGTATTAATGTTTCCGCTTAATACAATTCTAGCATGGAATATAAACTTTATCATGAACAAGAATTATAATAATATCATCTTTATTATTGCCTCTAGGGCATAATTCCAACACAATCTGCTGAAGATCAACTGTCCCCTGGACAAGTTGGTAGTCCCAGGCCAGACAATCCGCCCCCTCCAAGGGGCGGATAATCCGCCCCTGGCACTCCAACTCTTTCCAGAGGATCCGAAGGAGAAGTCAACAACTCTGAAGCTCCCAGGCCGGATTCTCCGGCCCCCGAGGGCGGATTATCCGGCACTGGGTCTCCAACTCTCATCAGGCATTCTCAAGAAGCTGGCTCGGGTTCTTCACCTCCCAGGCCGGATAGTCCGGCCCCTCCAAGGGGCGGATTATCCGGGCGTGAAGAAAATGTTTAGCAACAATCTTCTGGCAGTAACGGTGACCAAGATCAAGGGCAAGGCAGTAATCAAGACAAGGATACAAATATTGAATCAACTCCTTCTAGAAACAATAAGGACATTGAGGCTCGTCGCAAGGCTCGTGCTGATCGGAACCTTGAACTAAGAGGTCACACTCTTGACAAGGTTGTTGGTGATCTACGACGAAGGGTATCCACTACAAGAGAACTTGCAAGCTTCTGTGATCATCAAGCTCACATTTCCATGGTTGAACCGAAAAAGGTTTTTGATGCTCTTGAAGATCCCAATTGGGTTGTTGCAATGCATGAAGAATTAAATAACTTCGAACGCAACAAAGTTTGGAAGCTCGTAGAAAATCCAAAGGATTGCCGCAATGTTATCGGCACCAAGTGGATCTTCAAGAACAAACAGGATGAAAATGGCATTGTTGTGAGGAATAAAGAACGACTCGTGGCTCAAGGATTCTCTCAAGTGGAAGGAATTGATTTTGGCGAGACTTACGCTCCTATGGCTCGTCTTGAGTCCATCTGTATCCTTCTTGCATATGCAGCCCATCATAATTTTAAATTACAACAAATGGATGTTAAGAGTGCTTTCCTTAATGGTCCTCTACATGAGTTAGTATACGTCAAGCAGCCCCCGGGGTTTGAGGACCCCAAATTCCGAACCATGTCTACAAACTCGATAAGGCGCTTTATGGCCTGAAACAAGCCCCACGTGCGTGGTATGAGCACCTTAAAGAGCTTTTGCTAGACCGTGGCTTCGAAGTTGGGTAAATCGATCCCACTCTTTTTACTAAGAAGGTTAATGGGGAGCTTTTTGTGTGCCAACTTTATGTAGAGGACATTATTTTTGGCTCTACTAACCAAGCTTGTAACGATGAATTTTCGAAGCTTATGACTGACAGGTTTGAGATGTCCATGATGGGTGAGCTCAGGTTCTTTCTTGGATTTGAGATCAAACAACTTAGAGAGGGAACCTTTATTAATCAAGCTAAGTACATCCAAGACATGCTCAAAAGGTTCAAGATGACGTATCTCAATGGCGTTGCTACCCCAATGCAAACCAAGTGTCATCTAGAGCTCAATCCCAAGGGTAAAGACGTGGATCAAAAGGTATACCGATCCATGATCGGGTCTCTCCTTTAACTTTGCGCATCTAGGCCCGATATCGTGTTAAGTGTAGGAGTGTGTGCAAGGTACCAAGCCGCTCCTAAATAAAGCCACTTAGTGGCGGTCAAGCGAATCTTCCGATATTTGGTTCATTCCCCCAACTTTGGGTTATGGTATCCCAAGGGTTCAAGTTTCTCTCTATGTGGCTACACTGATTCAGATTGGGCTGGTGACAAAGATGATAGGAAATAAACCTCTAGTGCATGTCAATTCTTGGGCAGGTCTCTAGTGTGTTGGTCATCAAAGAAACAGAATTGTATTTCACTCTCAACCGCCGAAGCTGAATATGTTGCTGATGCAAGTGCTTGTACACAATTGTTATGGATGAGGCAAACTTTAAAGGAATATGGTGTCAATTGTGACAAAGTGCCTCTATTATGCGACAATGAAAGTGCTATCAAAATTGCGTACAATCCCGTGCAGCATACAAGAACAAAACATATAGAGATTTGCAACCACTTTATTCGGGATCATGTTGCTCGTGGAGATATTGCTCTATCCTTTGTAAGCACGAAGAACCAACTTGCTGATATTTTCACGAAGCCTCTTGATGAAGCAATATTCTGTTATTTGAGGAATGAGCTAAATATCATATATTCAAGGAGCTTGGCTTGACTACCCTTGCACACTCACTTGCTCTTATTCATGTATTTGGTTTAGATGCGGGCATAGACATAGGGGGAGTGTGGTCCTAATTGATTGGGCCAACCCTCCCCCCATAATGCCGAAAGCAAGTAAAATCATTTCCCTTAATATCATTTTGTGATATGTGGGTCATCGATGAGCATTGGTTTTGAACTCAAGATACATCCTCGCGGTGTCATGCCATGCGCTCCAACATGGTGGCTTCGGCCACCGCCCTCTTCCTTGAGAAGAGTTGGTTTTTCATGGGTCTCGTTGGTATTTCTTGCATATCTCATGTTCTTATGGAAAACACACTCAAATTTGGCTTTTGTTTGATTTGATTTTTGCAAACTTGGGTGTGTAGTACCATCTCAGTTTGATGCTCTCAACCCAAGCCTTTTTCTTCCCCCTTGAACCATCTATTCTTGCACACAAGTCCTCTAAAACACCATCGAGAGGTTTGCTAGGTTGCTCTGGCCTGATTTTGCATTTTCCAGAATTTCTGGGGGGGGGGGGCAGATTATCCGCCCTAAGTGGGGGGCGGATTATCCGCCCCACGCGAAATCGGCCCTATATAGGCTGGGTCGGGGAGGGCAGGCTCAAATAGAGCAGCCAGTCCTCCCCTAACCCTACCTCTGCCCCCAGCCGCCGCTAGAGCATCCGCCTCTCCTGGAGTCGATTCGACCACCGGATTCTCCGGGCTCTCCCCGGATCTTCTTCACCTCGTCTCCAGGTATCTTCTTCTCCGCGATTTTCCTCCAATGAGTGAGGGTAACTCCCTCATCTCTCTCCTTTTGTATGGGATGTATTTTATTTGGTGGAAATCTCGTTGTAGAAGGTTCTTGGTGTTGTTCCTTACATGTTAGAATCAGTAGACTTGCAACCCTAGTACCCGATCTGTTTTTCCATGGTAGATCTGAGCCAATTCAGAATTTTTTTTGCGGGTGGCAGATTATCCGCCCCTGCCAGGGCCGGATAATCCGGCCTGGAGAGTTAAATTCTGGTCTGTTTTGGTTCTGTTTTTTCTATTGCACATCATTGGTTATGGGGTTGCATTGCTACTCTTTCTCCGTGTTTTCTTTCTCCTGGACTTGTGTGTATTATCATCTCCATGCTACCTCTCTAAATGCTATTCACAGGTGGTTCCAAGCCGACCAAGACCTTCGCCCGTCTTCCTCATCCCCGTTATCTCAAGCCTACTGCAGAAGGGAAGTTTATTGACGAAACAGAGGTCAGCAGGGTAGCAAGAGAGGCTGCAAGGATGGCAGAGGCTAGTAAGAAATCTAAGCGGACCGCTTATCGCAAGGGCAAACAGTCTCGGCCCAATTACAAGTCTATGGACAGCATTCAGTATGCCACCATCCGCCAGACAGATTACTATGATGAAGCTGACATTGATGGCCAACCCGAGGACACTATGTTTTGGAATGCTCACTTTCGGGCTATACATGATGATGTCTATGCTACGCTCAATATTCGCCCCATGCGTCCCATCAACTTAACTGAGGCTCAATCCAAGGCTCGGCTCCTTGAGGCATTGGATGTGACCAACAAGATGGGGCTTCACCACCTCATGACCATTCAATGCAACTATGACTCTTCTGTGGTACGCCAGTTTTTCTCCACACTTGTGATCTGCGGTGATGAGCGCCGCACTATGAAGTGGATAACCGGGACTACAATGTTTCAGTCGGACTTTCGCACTTTTGGGCAGGTTCTTGGGTATGCTTTCCATGGCCGTGACACTCCCGCTGGTCACCGCATCATTACTCCATTGAAGCCATCCAAGGTTGTGCAACGGCCAGATCTGGGGAGGGGGTATTTAGGCCAGCCTTCCCCCTCCTGCCAGAACTCTTGATTCATCACGAAAAAGACCAGATCAGATCTGAAAGCTTCATCCAAGAGTGCTCCACCTAGATCCACTCAAAGGCCCATTCCCTTTTGTAACACCCTCATAATCGGCCCTATGCAAGTTTTAGCGAAACCCGCCAAACCCGCATAGAAACGATTCAAAGGTGCCCACCAGGCACTTTCGTGCGGGTGGAAAACGAAGTAATAACATTACACAACAGTCCTCGATGGGACCCACAGAACAGATATATATACAACACGACTCCATGAGTCAAGAATACGAATACGTAACAAAGATCCAAATCACCTTGAAAAGCGATAGAGCGTCCAACTACGGACAAGATGCAAATGGGGCTAAGAGCCACTCAAGAATAACCAATGGCGTCCATAACCCTGCCAGGCCAAGCCAGAAGGGTAACCCTGCTAACGACGTCGATCTCAAAACCTGCTTAAACAAAGGGGTGCCGACAAAGGGCAAAGGAAAAGAGGAGCGTCAGTACTGAGGCCAGTACACGGCGAGGCTAGAATTCGGCGGTCCTCGCCTACATAGGTATGGTGGACTGAAGCGGCGACGACAGCATGCACTAAACAACCTATAGAGACTCGATACAACTGGCGGCTGTCAGAGAGGGGTAAGAAAGACCTATTCAGAACCAACCTGATACTACCACCAAACAAACCCATCCTGGTGTTTCCCCCTCGAGACCAAACGAGGAAGTCAACCGAGGAACTCACACCGTTGGCAGTTTTATTTATTCAGTTATCGTTGCACCAATTACTAGTCAGGTATAGATAGTCATACTGATATAATAAGCAGTGGGCACTTTTAGTTAACCATTCTGTTGTAGTTGCGACACTTACTAGTCAGATACAATTAGCATGAGATATCCCAAAACCCAGCATTTGTTGGTACTTTTATTTATCCATTCCGTTATAGTTGCAATACTTACTAGTCAGATACAATGGTAGCAAGCGTCAACCCAAACAAGCAATTGTTGGCAATTTTATTTAGCCATTCCATTATAGTGAAGCTGATTACTAGTCATTATAAAGTCAAATTTATAGCACTACTTTAGTTATAGTTGTCTATGATCGAGATACTGTGCTCCAAGTCGTCCATAACCGCGGACACGGCTTTCAAAAAGTTTTACCCTGCAGGGGTGCACAAATAGCAACACACACTCAATCAACCTCGGAAAAACCAAGTCAAAACCCAACGAGGCCTTCACGACAAAGCAATCACCAGATTCAGAAATATTTCAGGGGGGCACCCCATTAAGCTACCCGCAACGAAGTTAGCTGACTCCGAAACGGACTCAAGGTTTGGGTGGACGGCTGTAAATGACTGGGAACCCGAAAGTGTGACTGGGCTTGTCGATACCGCGAAAACGTGTCCCGATCCTAAACAGTACAGGTGCAGTACATCGCACAATTTAAATAAAGCAGTAAAGCATGGCATAAGTACAGGATAGTAAATAAAACCTCAAACTAGTTTGTGGCCCCAAGAAATAAGAATGAATCAAGCTCTGGCTCAGGGGGGTCCCATAATCCTCCCGGATGTGGATAGCGCGAATATTCAAGGAACATGTATCAAGTACTCGGGGTCCTACGGGACACAAGTGGACGGTTAAAAACCAAATAACATCTATTGCCCACTTGTGCCTCTGCATTTACCTACTTCAATTTTTAGTTGTTAAACAGTAGTTCACGTATTGATCATCTCCAACAATAAACACGGCAATACTCCAACAACTGTGGTACTTGACGACACGCAACAACACTTGAGCAAGCGACTACGACGCGCAGGTCCAACTATCTACCAAACAACAGGTAATAGGAGATGTCCAAGGCAATATAAGGCTTCAAGGGATATCACGGGTACGAAAACTAGAGCATCGCAACACAGATAGCAATAGATCAACAGGAGGGAATAAATACTATAAAAGTAAGATAGGTAGAAAGGGGGAGATGCTCGCCTGAAAACATTGTTGAAGGTTCATCCGAAGATCGGGTCGACACTCACATCAACTCAACGGCCTTATCCGCGAAGAACCAAAACACTAGAATAAACACCGGATGCACTATTTAATACTATGACAAAAGATCGGGCATGATGCATGTATGATGTATGACATGGCGAAGGTGCAATGCAATTAGATCATATTAAGCGGAACCGGGGTCCCGACAATTAAGTATATGATTATAGTTGTTTTAGATAACCCGCAATTTAAATGTCGTCTTAACAAGGCAAAACATAGTATCGGTTCGCTACAAAAATTTAAATGGGACCAATATACGACTAGATTTGCCCGCATATGGGCCCCATATTTAATTATGAGGTGAATCGGCATAATGCCCCCAAACCACATGATATGTGTGCAAGCATGAATAATGTAAGATGCAAAGGTTTATATTACATTTTTATAAAATAGGGCTCGGGAAGGGGATCACACATAGGGGTCGACGAACTTGGGGTTCGATGTGGTTTGGGGTCCGGTCTCAGGGTTCGAGAGTGGAAACGATGAAGTTCGGACTCGCGATGGCGAACTTGAGTAGATCGGGTACCGGGGTCTTCGGATCTGGGAAGTAGATCTTGTCGCACGAGCGTCAATGCTTCCGGGAAGGAGAACTTGTCGTTCAGTGTGGCATCCCGCAAAACCACTACTAGAAAATCGCGTTGTTTTTGTGCATTGCATCATCATGACATCATCATGCATATTATTTATAGTTGAAACTATGTTGCGAAAGACTATTGTTTTCTGAAACTAGCCCTCCTTCTATTTTAAATTAAACCCCCAGATGTTTCCGGATATTTTGTTTGTCTAAAACTAGTTACAAAAGCTATTTTAAATTAAATAAAAACCTATATTATTTTTAGGGCGCAGCCGAACCGGGCCGATCCGACCCAGTCGGCCACCCCCAGTTCAAACGGTCCAACCTAGACCCTTTTTCTACCCCAACCTAATCTACCCAGCCACTCCCAGCCCTCCACCTCACCTCCCCAGTCCACCTCACCCCCTGGACCCCCAATCCCCACCCACCTTGCCACCTCATCAATCCTAACCCCAACTCCCTTCCCTCTCTCTCTCCTGGACACACACACACACACAACAAACACACGCACGCGCACAAGCCCACTCACCCTCTGCCACCGCGGGTCCCACCCGACCCCGCCTGGCCCACCACTCCTCCTGGCCCACCTCCTCTCTCACTCCCCACTCACCCCGGCCGCACCCACTCCACCCCCTCTCCCTTACACCCCGCCCCACCATCCCCTGGCCCCACCCGACATGCTCCCTCCCGCACCGTCCGCTCCCACCTCTCTCTCTCCCTCACGCGCCCGCCTCTCTCTCTCCTCATGGCCCCTCGTCTCGAGCCCGCACGCCAAGCTCCGCCTCCGTCCGTCCCATGGCTCCCGCCAGCGCCGCCCGTCCAAGCGAGCCCGCCAGCCTCTCCCGCCAAGCTCGCTTCGAGTCAGCCGCCTCGGCCCCGACCCTCTGCGCCGCGTCGACCTCCTCCGCCAGCGCCCGCGCTTGATCCGCCTCCTCTGCTCCAACCACGGGCCTCCGCCGCCCCGCCCTTCTCCTCCGCTCCTCCAGGCGCCGCCGCCCCGCCCTTCTTCCTCCCCTCCGGCGCCTGCCTCCCACCTCGCCCGCGGCCTCCTCCCTTCGCTCTTCCTCGCCCCTGCCTCACCTCCTCCTCGACCTCGCCCGCCTCCTCTGGCTCGCCCCGCCGCCGGCGCGCCCCCCCGTCGGCCTCCTCACCGCACGCGGACCACCCCACCCCCGCTCGTCCCCCTCGCCTCGACAACCCCGGGCCGCGCCCGCCTCCGGCCGTCCCGCCTCGTCGCGTCGCCTCCCGCGGTGCCCTGTTGCCCTCTCTCCTGCGCCGCGAGCCGCTCGACCTTGCGCCTGCCGGATGCTTCTCCTCTGCCGGGCTCGTTCCCCCCGCGAGCGTCCGCCGCCTCCCTGTCGTCCTCCACCGTCCACCCCGCCGCTGCCTTCCTCTGTGAGCGCCCCCGCCGCCGCGGGATCCGCCCCTTGCTGGCCCGCATGGCGCCGCCTCCGACCTCTCCTTTGCCTCCTCTATCTCCTAGCTCGCCTCCGTCCGCTACCTCCCTGGACGCGCCCCCTCTCTCGCTGCAACCCCATCATCGCCTCCGCAGCCAAGGGCCCGTCTCGTGAGATCCTGCGTCATCTTCCTCTGACATGCGTCCTCCCTGTCGCTTCCCCTGTGTCCCCTGTCGCTCATCTTGACAAGATCGTCCAAAGACCCAAGTACCACGAAAACCGATGCCAAGAGCAACTGAACATGGAGAACCTGGACAAAGCGACAAGATCTTCATCGATGACAAGACCGCCATGATATGCCAACTTCGGCTAACGACAATACCAAACACTCGACATGCCATGTTCTCCCTCACGGATGCCATGATCTTCATCACGGACGCCGAGACCCCCGAAACCCGAAGGCCGATCCCATAACCGGCGCCACGCCAAGTGCTCCTTCCCGGACACGAAGACCATCGGTCAAGTTCACCACCGACAAAGACGGACGACAAGTTCTACTTCACGGGCACCGAGCGTCAAGATCGCCTTCACGGGAAACCGCAAGACATCCTTCCCGGGGATTTGAAGACCGAACCCTCGGCACGCCAAGACCTCCTCCTCGGGACACCATGATATCCTTCACAGATCCGAAACCCCTAAATCCCGGAGTCCGAACCTCGTTCCCTGTCAAACCCTGTCGAACCCCGAACCCCCCGGAACCCCAAGATCGTCGAACCCTAATGTGTGACCCTTATCCGAGAACCCTATTTTATAAATTGTCATCTATATAAATTGATGCATATTAAATTGTCATAATCGCATGCATATTTGTGTGCTTTGGGGGCCTTATGCCGACTCACCTTATAATTAAATATGGGGCCCATATGCGGGCAAATCTAGCCTTATATTGGCCTCATTTAAATGGGTGTAGCGAACCGGTGCTATCTTTTGCCATGTTAAGACAGCATTTAAATTGCGGGGTATCTAAACAACTAGAACCATATATTTAATGTCGGGACCCCGGTTCCGCTTAATATGGCCTAATTGCATCGCACCTTTGCCATGTCATACATCATACATGCATCATGCCCGATCTTCTGCCGTAGTATTAAATATTGCATCCGGTGTTCATTCTAGTGTTTTGGTTCTTCGCGGATAAGGCCGTTGAGTTGATGCGAGTGTCGACCCGATCTCGGATGAACCTTCGGCAATGTTTTTCAGGCGAGCATCTTCCCCTTTCTACCTATCTTACTTTTATAGTATTTATTCCCTCCTGTTGATCTATTGCTATCTGTGTTGCGATGCTCTAGTTTTCGTACCCGTGATATCCCTTGCAGCCTTATATTGCCGTGGACACATCCTATTACCTGTTGTTTGGTAGATAGTTGGACTTGCGCGTCGTAGTCGCTTGCTCAAGTGTTGTTGCGTGTCGTCCAGTACCACAGTTGTTGGAGTATTGCCGCATGTTTATTGTTGGAGATGATCATAACTTTAATTACTGTTTAACAACTAAAATTGAAGTAAGTAAGCAGAGGAACAGGTGGGCAATAGATGTTATTTGGTTGTTAACCGTCCACTTGTGTCCCGTAGGACCCCGAGTACTTGATACCTGTTCCTTGATTATTCGCGCTATCCACATCCGGGAGGATTATGGGACCCCCCCTGAGCCAGAGCTTGATTCATTCTTATTTCTTGGGGCCACAAACTAGTTTGAGGTTTTATTTACTATCATGTACCTATGCCATGCTTTACTGCTTTATTTACGATTGTGCGAGGAGCACACTGTACTGTTTAGGATCGGGACACGATTTCGCGGTGTCGACAAGCCTAGTTTTGGGTTCCCAGTCGTTCACAGCTGTCCACCCAAACCTTGGGTCCGTCTCGGAGTCAGCTAACTTCGTTGCGGGTGTACTCAATGGGGTGGCCCCCTGAAATATTTCTGAATCCTGTGATTGCTTTGTCGTGAAGGCCTCGTTGGGTTTTGATTTGGTTTTTCCGAGGTTGATCGAGTGTGTGTTGCTATTTGTGCACCCTGCAGGTAAAACTTTCAAAGCCGTGTCGCGGTTATGGACGACTTGGAGCACGATTCTCGATCATAGACAAGCATAACTAAAGTAGTGCTATAAATTTGACTTTATAATGACTAGTAATCAGCTTCACTATAATGGAATGGCTAAATAAAACTGCCAACAATTGCTTGTTTGGGTTGTCGCTGGCGACCATTGTATCTGACTAGTAAGTATTGCAACTACAACGGAATGGCTAAATAAAAGTACCAACAACTGCTGGGTTTTTGGGTTATCTCATGCTATTTGTATCTGATTAGTAAGTGTTGCAATTATAACGGAATGGTTAACTAAAATTGCCCACTGCTTATTATATCAGGATGACTATCTATACCTAACTAGTAATTGGTGCCACGATAACCGAATAAATAAAACTGCCAACTGTGTGAGTTCCTCGGTTGACTTCCTCGGTTGGTATCGAGGGGGAATACCAGGATGGGTATGTTTGGTGGTAGTGTCAGGTTGGTTCCGATTAGGTATCTCTTACCCCTCTCCGATCGCCGCCAGTTGTATCGAGTCTCTATAGGTTGTTTAGTGCATGCTGCCGCTGCCGCTTCCGTCCACCATACCTATGTAGGCGAGGACCGCCGAATTCTAGCCTCGCCGTGTACTGGCCTCAGTACTGACCGCTCTCTCTTTTTCCTTTGCCCTTTGTCGGCACCTCTTTTGTTTGAACAGGTTTTGAGATCGACGTCGTTAGCAGGGTTACCCTTCCGGCTTGGCCTGGGCAGGGTTATGGACGCCGTTGGTTATTCTTCAGGGCTCTTAGCCCCATTTGCATCTTGTCTGTAGCTGGACGCTCTATCGTTTTCAAGGTGATTTGGATATTTGTACTGTATATCTGTATTCTTGACTCATGGAGTCGTGTTGTATATATATCTGTTCTGTGGGTCCCATCGAGGACTGTTGTGTAATGTTATTACTTCGTTTTCCACCCTCACGAAAGTTCCTGGTGGGCACCTTTGAATCGTTTCTATGCGGGTTTTGGCGGGAAGCGCTGAAACTTGCATAGGGCCGATCTTGAGGGTGTTACAGAGTGGTATCAGAGCTCAGCAGTTGCGATATCCCACAAGTCCAGCCTGTAGGATAACCTAGCTAACGGCCGAAGTAGAGTGTCAAAACTATTTTTGCAAAATCGGTTGGATAGTTCTGATTAGGTCCAATTTTACTCCTTACCCCTCTGCTGCTCTCCTGTTACCTCTACGCATTTTGAATCCGCTCTCTTCTCTCTCTTCGAGTCCAGGATTTCTCGTGGTTGGGTTCTGTCGTACCTTCAGGGTTTCGCTCGCTCCTCTGATAACGGTGTTTCTACATCCGGTCCTCCTGCTATCTGGGTGGTCCTTTATCTGTGGTACCATTCTTTGTTCCTTGTTCGTGCCTTCCAGTGTTTTCCGATGCGATGACATCATCTACGCCAGATCTGATGCAGAGTCTGCATCACTCCTTTGTTTCTGAACCTCGATTGTCGAGATCTTCAATCTAAATTCCGAGAGTTGGTTGCATAATCCGCCTATTCGTGTGCAGAGTAATGGTTTGGGTGTGCGATGGACTGATCACCACCCGACTACTCTTATCATTCGCTCTTGTACATCGAATCAGTGGATCCAGCAATTTTACTCCGTTCACGGAAGCTAGAGGTGGCTTTATTGGTTGATACCTCTACCTTCGACCTTTTGTTCACGGAGTGTTCTCTCGACGATCACGGACAACGACCTCTTGTTAGTGGTGTCGCGAGGATCTACACGATGCGAGAAGATTCAGATCGCCGCCCTTCTTCCCGGTACCATGAGGCGGATCTCGAGGGCGAGATCCATTGTTAGTGGTGTCGAATTGTGGCATCCCGCAAAACCACTACTAGAAAATCGCGTTGTTTTTGTGCATTGCATCATCATGACATCATCATGCATATTATTTTTACTTGAAACTATGTTGCGAAAGACTATTGTTTTCTGAAACTAGCCCTCCTTCTATTTCAAATTAAACCCCCGGATGTTTCCGGATATTTTGTTTGTCTAAAACTAATTACAAAAGCTATTTTAAATTAAATAAAAACCTATATTATTTTTAGGGGGCAGCCGAATCAGGCCGATCCGACCCAGTCGGCCACCCCCAGTTCAAACGGTCCAACCTAGACCCTTTTTCTACCCCAACCTAATCTACCCAGCCACTCCCAGCCCTCCACCTCACCTCCCCAATCCACCTCACCCCCTGGACCCCCAATCCCCACCCACCTTGCCACCTCATCAATCCTAACCCCAACTCCCTTCCCTCTCTCTCTCTCCTGGACACACACACACAGCAAACACACGCACGCGCACAAGCCCACTCACCCTCTGCACATGGTCCCACCGACCCCTCCTGCCCACCACCTCCTCTGGCCCACCTCCTCTCACTCCCCCACTCACCCCAGCCCACTCCACCCCCTCTCCCTTACACCCCGCCCCACCATCCCCTGGCCCCACCCGACATGCTCCCTCCCGCACCGTCCGCTCCCACCTCTCTCTCTCCCTCACGCGCCCGCCCCGCCTCTATCCTCTCTCCCCCTCGCGGCCCCTCGTCTCGAGCCCCGCATCGCCAAGCTCCGCCGCCTCCGTCCGTCCCTGGCTCCCCTCAGCCCGCCTCCGCCTGGTCAGAGCCCCGCCGCCTCTCCTCCCAAGCTTCGCCCGAGTCAGCCCGCCCCGGCCTCCTGCGCCCGCGTCAACCTCCTCCGCCCGGCCCTCCCCCGCTCGAGCCGCCGCTCCCCTATGCTCCAACCACGGGCCGCCGCCGCCCCGCCCTTCTCCTCCGCTCCTCCAGGCGCCGCCGCCCCGCCCTTCTTCCTCCCCTCCGGCGCCTGCCGCCCACCTCGCCCGCGGCCACCTCCCTCCGTTCTTCCTCGCCCCTGCCTCACCTCCTCCTCGACCTCGCCCGCCTCCTCGCTCGCCCAAGCGCCCGTAAACCTCCTCACTGCACGCGACCACCCCACCCCGCTCGTCCCCTCGCCTCGACAAAGAACCCGGGCGGGCCGCCCGCCTCGGTCGGTCCCTCGCCACCGCGCCTCTCCCGCCGGTGCCCTCTCCCTTTCTGCGTCATGAGCCGCTCGACATTGCGCCTGCCGGATGCTTCTCCTCTGTCGGGCTCGTTCCCCTCCCGCGAGCGTCCGCCGCCTCCCTGTCGTCCTCCACCGTCCACCCCGCCGCTGCCTTCCTCTGTGAGCGCCCCCGCCGCCGCGGGATCCCCCCCTTGCTGGCCCGCATGGCGCCGCCGCCGACCTCTCCTTTGCCTCCTCTATCTCCTAGCTCGCCTCCGTCCGCTACCTCCCTGGACGCGCCCCCTCTCTCGCTGCAACCCCATCATCGCCTCCGCAGCCAAGGGCCCGTCTCGTGACATCCTGCGTCATCTTCCTCCGACATGCGTCCTCCCTGTCGCTTCCCCTGTGTCCCCTGTCGCTCATCTGGACAAGATCGTCCAAAGACCCAAGTACCACAAAAACCGATGCCAAGAGCAACTGAACATGGAGAACCTGGACAAAGCGACAAGATCTTCATCGATGACAAGACCGCCGTGATATGCCAAGTTCGGCTAACGACAATACCAAACACTCGACATGCCATGTTCTCCCTCACGGATGCCATGATCTTCGTCACGGACGCCGAGACCCCCGAACCCGAAGGCCGATCCCGTAACCGGCGCCACGCCAAGTGCTCCTTCCCGGACCCGAAGACCATCGGTCAAGTTCACCACCGACAAAGACGGACGACAAGTTCTACTTCACGGGCACCGAGCGTCAAGATCGCCTTCACGGGAAACCGCAAGACATCCTTCCCGGGGTTTGAAGACCGAACCCTCGGCACGCCAAGACCTCCTCCTCGGGACACCATGATCTCCTTCACAGATCCGAAGCCCCTAAATCCCGGAGTCCGAACCTCGTTCCCCGTCAAACCCTGTCGAACCCCGAACCCCCTGGAACCCCAAGATCGTTGAACCCTAATGTGTGACCCTTATCCGAGAACCCTATTTTATAAATTGTCATCTATATAAATTGATGCATATTAAATTGTCATAATCGCATGCATATTTGTGTGGTTTGGGGGCCTTATGCCGACTCACCTTATAATTAAATATGGGGCCCATATGCGGGCAAATCTAGCCTTATATTGGCCTCATTTAAATGGGTGTAGCGAACCGGTGCTATCTTTTGCCATGTTAAGACAACATTTAAATTGCGGGGTATCTAAACAACTAGAACCATATATTTAATGTCGGGACCCCGGTTCCGCTTAATATGGCCTAATTGCATCGCACCTTTGCCATGTCATACATCATACATGCATCATGCCCGATCTTCTGCCGTAGTATTAAATATTGCATCCGGTGTTCATTCTAGTGTTTTGGTTCTTCGCGGATAAGGCCGTTGAGTTGATGCGAGTGTCGACCCGATCTCGGATGAACCTTCGGCAATGTTTTTCAGGCGAGCATCTTCCCCTTTCTACCTATCTTACTTTTATAGTATTTATTCCCTCCTGTTGATCTATTGCTATCTGTGTTGCGATGCTCTAGTTTTCGTACCCGTGATATCCCTTGCAGCCTTATATTGCCGTGGACACATCCTATTACATGTTGTTTGGTAGATAGTTGGACTTGCGCGTCGTAGTCGCTTGCTCAAGTGTTGTTGCGTGTCGTCCAGTACCACAGTTGTTGGAGTATTGCCGCATGTTTATTGTTGGAGATGATCATAACTTTAATTACTGTTTAATAACTAAAATTGAAGTAAGTAAGCAGAGGCACAGGTGGGCAATAGATGTTATTTGGTTGTTAACCGTCCACTTGTGTCCCGTAGGACCCCGAGTACTTGATACCTGTTCCTTGATTATTCGCGCTATCCACATCCGGGAGGATTATGGGACCCCCCCTGAGCCAGAGCTTGATTCATTCTTATTTCTTGGGGCCACAAACTAGTTTGAGGTTTTATTTACTATCCTGTACCTATGCCATGCTTTACTGCTTTATTTATGATTGTGCGAGGAGCACACTGCATCATTAGGATCGGGACACGATTTCGCGGTGTCGACAAGCCCAGTTTTGGGTTCCCAGTCGTTCACAGCCGTCCACCCAAACCTTGGGTCCGTCTCGGAGTCAGCTAACTTCGTTGCGGGTGTACTCAATGGGTTGGCCCCCTGAAATATTTCTGAATCCTGTGATTGCTTTGTCGTGAAGGCCTCGTTGGGTTTTGATTTGGTTTTTCCGAGGTTGATCGAGTGTGTGTTGCTATTTGTGCACCCTGCGGTAAAACTTTCTCAAGCCGTGTTCCGGCTATGGACGACTTGGAGCACAGTATCTCGATCATAGACAACTATAACTAAAGTAGTGCTATAAATTTGACTTTATAATGACCAGTAATCAGCTTCACTATAATGGAATGGCTAAATAAAACTGCCAACAATTGCTTGTTTGGGTTGTCGCTGGCGACCATTGTATCTGACTAGTAAGTATTGCAACTACAACGGAATGGCTAAATAAAAGTACCAACAACTGCTGGGTTTTTGGGTTATCTCATGCTATTTGTATCTGATTAGTAAGTGTTGCAATTATAACGGAATGGTTAACTAAAATTGCCCACTGCTTATTATATCAGGATGACTATCTATACCTGACTAGTAATTGGTGCCACGATAACCGAATAAATAAAACTGCCAACTGTGTGAGTTTCTCGGTTGACTTCCTCGGTTGGTATCGAGGGGGAATACCAGGATGGGTATGTTTGGTGGTAGTGTCAGGTTGGTTCCGATTAGGTCTCTCTTACCCCTCTCTGATCGCCGCCAGTTGTATCGAGTCTCTATAGGTTGTTTAGTGCATCTTCTGCCGCCTGGCCCACCATACCTATGTAGGCGAGGACCGCCAATTCTAGCCTCGCCTGTCTTGGCCTCGATCGACCGCTCTCTCTTTTTCCTTTGCCCTTTGTCAAGACCCTTTTTGTTTGAACAGGTTTTGAGATCGACGTCGTTAGCAGGTTACCCTTCCGCTTGGCAGGCGGGGTTATGGACCCGTTGGTTATTCTTCAGGGCTCTTAGCCCCATTTGCATCTTGTCCGTAGCTGGACGCTCTATCATTTTCAAGGTGATTTGGATCTTTGTACTGTATATCTGTATTCTTGACTCATGGAGTCGTGTTGTATATATATATCTGTTCTGTGGGTCCCATCGAGGACTGTTGTGTAATGTTATTACTTCGTTTTCCACCCGCACGAAAGTGCCTGATGGGCACCTTTGAATCGTTTCTATGCGGGTTTTGGCGGGAAGCGCTGAAACTTGCATAGGGCCGATCTTGAGGGTGTTACATTCAGGGTCTCGATGTCCGGGGTGAAGTACTTGGCGTCCTCGAGGAAGTACTTCACGCATCTATGGATCGGTCCTCGGGGTCGAAGAACTTGGCACGCCAGGGTTCGGTCTTCGGATCCTCGAGGGAGGAGGACGCCATGATCGGTCTTCAGAGTCTCCACCATCGAATCCTTGAAGGAGGTCATGGAGTTCCAGGAAGGCGATCTTGGCTTGGAACCGGTATGATTCTACCGATGGCACGAGTTTTGGAGTCGGCAATCTTGTGGTCTTGGATTAGCATCAACACCGGTCCATGGTGGAGAACACACGCAAGCACATAGAAATACACGCATGTCTGCAGAAGATCTGAGCAGGAATACAGGTACTGGCCCTCGCAGCAACCGAACGACGAGACCGCAGGAAGAAGGCGGGCGGTGCGTCGCTGGGTTCAGCGGAGGCAGGGTGGTTGCAGAGGAAGACGAGCTAGGGGCGACGCGGCAGGACGGAGGAGATGGTTGACGCGGTACCTGGCCGGGGACGCGCGGGAGGTGCGACGCTCTGGGCTCGGTGCAGAGGCGGGGGCCATGCCAGGGACGGATGAGGGTGGTGGGTGGACGTCGAGGAGGCGCCCAGGGTGCTCAGCTCGAGGAAGGAGGGACCGGGCCGCAGCTTGGTCGAAGGGAGGCAAAGGCGACGGGGTCGACTGGCCAAGACGGAGGATAAGCGCCGGAGGCGGCTAGAAGAGCTTGGGCGGGCGGCTGAGAAGAGGAAGCCGAGGCTCAGCGAGGCAGAGAGAAGGCCGGCGGCGGGAGGAGAGGTCGCCGGCCGAGGCGAGGCGGGCGAGGCGGAGGTGTGGCGGGGCGTCCGGCGACGACAGGAGGAGGCCGGCGGGCGAGGACGTGGCGGCGCTTGCCTGCAGCAGGAGGGAGGAGGAAGACGCGGGCGGGGAACAGGGTAGGTGGAGCGGGGTCGCGGGGCCCAGCCAGCTGGCTTGGAGGGAGGCGCCGGAGGTTGTGGAGGAGGCCGATGGCGGGGTTGGTGGTGATGGCGAGTCGGGGAGGAAGAAGAGCAGGGGAGGGGATCGTGAGCGAGGCGAGGGAACGGGGATCGGGTCGGGGCTCGGGAGCGTGCGAGGAGATGCGGGATGGTGGGGCCAAGGGGTGGGTCGGGGTTGACTGCGTTGGGGGCCCCGCCCAGGTGGGGCTGGGGTCGGGTGGTTGGTGGGGAGAGGAGGGAGTGGGGGAGGCGGCCAGGGGAGTGGGGCTGTGGGCCAGGAGGGCCAGCAGGTGGGGTGGCGTGTGTGCTGACGTGGGGTTTGACCAGGTGGGGAGGCTGAGGCGGCGGGCTGTGATAGGATAGGGGAAGGGAGTGGTGAGGTGTCGACAGGCTATTGGGTGGGGTGAGGTGGAGGCAGAGTGGGTAGAATAGGACTGGGTAGGAAAGGATTTTGGGTAGGCTGATTTTGTACTGGGGGTGGCCGACTGGGTCGGATCGGCCCGGTTCGGCTGCCCCCTAAAAATATTTAAACATTTTATTTATTTAAAACGAGACTTTTGAAAACCGGGGGTAGACAAAACGAAATAAACCGGAGACCCAGGTTTGAGTTGAATTAAAGACGAGGTATTTAGAAAACAAAGAATAGGGTTTTTCCGAAAATAGTTTTATGCGAACAAATGCAAGATGATGACGATGCTCAAATGCAATGTGGCATGATGACATGAGCATGCGGTCATGATGATGCAATGCACAAAAACAACGCGATTTTCTAGTAGTGGTTTTGCGGGGCGCCACACCTTTGGGAATCGAAGGAGGAGAACTCGATCTTCATCATCAGCAATCAAGCGCTTCATCTCCTCTCCATTCATTTGGAGAACCTCCGATCTAGTATTTCTTGCAAATATCTACATCCTCGTTTTTGTTTATATTGATAAACTTTGTTCTTGTGGCAGCTTGTTGTCGTCTCGGGAGCCCCCAATTCGGTTGTGGGTGTGTGCCCCGATAGTGTTGTAAAAGGCACCGGTTCCCGCCTCGAAGGGATCCAATAGTGGAGAAGGTGGATCAGGCCTCTCGTGGCGAGATCCATCGGAGAATAGGGTGAGGCCTATTGTGGCGTGGCGGTCTTAGAACCGTCCACCCCTCCAACACAGATGTACTTACCTTAACAAGGAAGGAACTGCGGTAAAACAAATCCCTGTGTCTCCGCGTGCTCCACTACGGTTCCCTTGCTCCTCTTTTACGTGCTTAGTAGTTAGGGTTACATATAGAGAAATTCTCGTAGTTGCATATCTAGAGAATTTACTTTGTGTCAATCCTAAAATTGAAAAAGTATTAAAAATTGGTTAGCACCTATTCACCCCCTCCTCTAGGTGCCCATACAATCCATTTCACCATCACCGTCGTCGATCGGGCTGCAGGCTTAGGCCGCCGCCCGAGGTCGACGCCACCACCACCATCTAGATTAGATCATGTATGCGAGGACGGAGTCCGCCGCTGGGACTTTTCCCAATGACGTTGTCGGCGGCGGCGGGGTCGGGGGTGTCGCGGGGAGGGAGGACTGGCCAGAGGCAGGGTGGCGGCCCGTCGGCAGCCGCACGGGGTCGGGGATGGGATGTTTCGTTCGTTCACTTTTTTTGTCTCAAATAGTACATCACCCCGAGCTGGAATTTACAAGACTAGTCAGGGAAATATTCCGATTTAGTGGTGTGTTTTTATCCTGTGAAGTTTCATTTTCAATATTTAATCCAAAATGTGAACTTTAAATCAAAACAAGTTTATTTCCTAGTAGAGCTTTGCCCGGCTCCGGTGATAGAGGAGCGAAGACGGCGGCGCGCCTTTGGCCCACGCTAATGTCTGTAGTCATCGCTAGGTGGATCAAAGATCTATTTGTAATTTTTACCGATTTTGGGGCTCTTTACAAAAGAAAAAACAAGTTTTTTGTCAATAAGTGTGTAAATTGGCTTAGCTGACAAGTTTGGGATTGTAGTGTAAATCGTAGACCAGATTCAATGACTATTGAAATTTAAGTATTTTAGTGTTGGCCTCTGGCCCATAACTAATACAAATTCAGAAACTCTCTTTGACGCGTTATGTGTGGCAACACATTATTGTGAAAACGACGACCCGGCTGATGAAAGATCAAGGAGAAACCTTATCCGCCACCCTTCGCATAGTCGACAACCTCTAGCCCTTGGCCATCGCGGAACCAACGAAGAGGAGCAGCACTGCCATTCAGGGCCGCCGCCCCGGCTTCCACGTGCCCACGAGCTGGCCATCGCCGCCCCGGCTTCCACGTGCCCACGAGCTGGCCATCGCTGCCCCAGCTGCTCCGACCGTCATCGGCGTCGCCTGAAAACGAGAAGAGACCCTTGCACCTTCGGTAGGAATGTCGTCGATGCCACAAGGGACGGTGGCAGGGACAATGAGGGAGCTCGGGTTAAGAGCGTCTCTAGAAGATCACGTAAATCCACAACGTGTAAAACGCGTATACAAGCTGCTAAAAACGTGTTTTACTGTCTCATTTTAGCGAAGGGGCTTAGGCTAATAGAATCTCTAGCAGATATTCTCGGTTTGACGGGTTTATTTTGCGGGATCTATTCCACGCGAGGCAAAATAAGACGGTAAAACACGTTTTCAGAATTCAGTAAATTTTTTCACACACGGTCTATATAACAACAATATAGATCAAATTAATAAATGTTTAAACATCACATAACACAATAACAAACGAATTTACAATAATTATTTAAATCAAATTACAACAGTTGCTTAGATGAAATAACTAAACAAATAATCCATGGTCTAAGGAAAAATAAATAATTCAATCGCACGTGAATTAATGGCAAATGAAGTGAACAAAGAGGGGACTAATCATCGTGCATGCCATTGCCAATGGCGCCCGATGAGGCCTTTTTGAAGCGGAAATTCGTGGAGGAGCTTTTAATCTCCCGATGCGTCTCAAGAAAAGCTTGCATGTAACAAGGATTGCGTTATGTACTTATTCTGCTACCAACATTGTCAAAAAATAACTTCAAGTTTATGTTCTTCTCTTCGATGGTCATACAACATATTATGAAGTTGTTGAGGGATCTCTTATAAAAAAACGAGCGAGGCATCGGACACAATAGCAAACCTAACTTGCAACGCCTCCAAAATCTCTCTCGATGCCCATGCGCGCGGGGACAAGATGAACCGAAGACACTTGAGGAATAGAAGTCAAACCTCATCCATGGATGGCAGCCGCGACCTTACCGTACCCGATGTGCAAAATTCCGTCCAATTAATATGGCAATAGCCCAAAGCAATCGAACTCTGGAAGCGATGCGCGTGCAGTACAGTTCAATTACTTGCCTTGTGCGAATAGTCGAAAACGGAAGGATGTCGCCTTCGAGATTTATGGGGATGATGAATTACTAGTCCCGTTGGACATTTGCCCTCTCGTGTTGACCCCTCTGCTCTGATCTGCCCTGTTCGTGTCATGAAGTTGCACTTCCACGTGTAAGTTTGCATGTTTTTTTAACCGCTGATGAAGAGACGGCGTGATATATTTTTTCACTGATGAAGAAACGAAGGTGTTCTGCCACTGTTCTCTCTACTAGTAGTACTCCCCTGTCTCTCTCTCTCTATATACCTGGATAATGGTACAGTAAGAAAATCCAGAGGGAAACATCGATTCCTTGGAACTCCCAACAACTCAGAACAGTGGTTGTGGTAGCAGTAGCACCCGTTTTTAGGCCAAACTCGATCGGAACGGACAGTGGTGTCTTTGTCAATGTCAAGGGAAGCGACCTGGACCTTTCCCCCCGCACCCATGGTGTTTCCTTTCGGCAGCGAGTCCAGAACTGGAAGTCAGCTCCTCCTTCCATGGCGATTGGCGCGTCATCACGTAACGCCCGCTGTTGGTGGACGGAATAATATTTAGCATGTCGCACATGCGGCACCGCGCGGGCCTCGTGTACCGCTCCCAGACACACTAAACAACATTTTATGAAGGAACGGCCATCTGTTGCGCCTGGCTCGGAGGAGTATAGAACATTCGCCTCGCCTAAAACCACCATCTGACTCCATCACAATAATCCACCTTTTCTCACCGCGGCAAGTCTGCCTGCCCTGCCGGGTTGGTGGCGGCGGTATTAACTCATCGACGTGGCCCGTAGGAAGCAGATGCGAAGCCCCTATAAATCCCCGCGGAGCACGGGAACAGACGGAGCACCAGTTCCGGCCGCGACGCGAACCAGTTCCCTCCCTCCCTCCCTCCCTCCTTTTTTCTTTTCGCCCAGGTGAGGAGAGCTGAGCTGGTGCGTGCCTGCGAGCGAGGAGGGACAGGGAAGAACAGGAAGGGAGCGGCGAGATGCTGCTGCACGGGTTCATCGACCGGCTGACGGGGAAGAACAAGGAGGCCTGGAAGGAGGGCCGGATCCGGGGCACGGCCGTCATGGTGAAGCCGGAAGTGCTCGACATCCGCGACTTCCACGCCTCCTTCCTCGACGGCGTCCACAACATCCTCGGCAAGAAGGACGGCGTCTCCTTCCGCCTCGTCAGCGCAACCGCGCCGGAACCCAGTAAGCCAACCGCTCCCTCAGTCCCCCTCCTGCATCGCGCTGTTGCTCGCTGCGCCTTCCTTCCCCCCATCTTCCTCCTGGGTCCCTCCTCCTGCATCGCTCGATGCTCGCCGTGGAACGTGCGCCGCCGTTCCCCGCGTAACGGCCGGTTTGCTCTCGTCTCGCACCGTCCTACGTGCGCGCGCGCGTGCGTGCGTTTCGGTTCCCTTCTTCTCGGCGTTTTCCCCTCGCACTATTATTGATTCGTTTCCCTTATTAATGGCGAAAGCAGAGCTGACGGTGCCGGATTCGAGCTCGCGATCCGCGAGAGCCAGCACTAGTCAGTACTGTAGATGCAGCGTACGATCAATTTTAATTAAACCAAGCATTTGCTGTCGTGGACCCGTTGCTCAACAGAGCGGGCTGCCGTGGCCGCCTGGGTTTAGCATCAATGCTCTGCTCAGTAAGTACTCAGTCAGTCAGTAGGTGCGGCCGGGGACAGCGTTAATTCTCTCGGTAGGCGACGCGCGCGGTCAATAGCCGCAGCCCGCGAGTCAAGCGCAAGAAACAAGCCACTGGCCACGTACGCCGCGGCGGGAGCCACCACCGGCCCAACAAATTATCTCGGCTCAAACGAAAAGGACAGCCAGATTAATTCTCTTTCTGAACCCCCCTCTCTCTCTCTCTCTCTCTCCCCTGTGAGTTTTTCTGACTGCCATGAATTACTGCTCGCTACAGCCAACAGGGAGCGGGGCAAGGTGGGCAGCGCGGCGCACCTGGAGGAGATGGTGGTGACCCTCAAGTCCAGGGCGGAGGGGCAGTCCATCTTCAAGCTCACCTTCGACTGGGACGCCTCGCAGGGCATCCCGGGCGCCGTCGTCGTCACCAACACCTACAAGTCCGAGTTCCTCCTCAAGACGCTCACCCTCCACGGCGTACCGGGGAAGGGCACCGTCGTCTTCGTCGCCAACTCCTGGATCTACCGCGGCGCCGACCGCGTCTTCTTCGCAAACGATGTGAGCAATACTACTCCCCCCTCCGTTTCAAAATATAAGATGTCTTAGCTTTACGAGGCAAATGTATTTAAACTTTTTTTTTAAGTAGATAGGTTTGCTCAGGTTTGAAATAAATCTAAAACATCTTATATTTTTAAACGAAGGGAGTACAACACAAATCCATTTTTCATTTTGCACGCGCTCGAGATAAACTAAAACCTTATTCTTCGTGTCTTCTTGGTCCACCCAACCGTGCTAAAATATTGGTCAGGGAATTTGGATCAGATCAACCTGGATCTTGGCTAACTTTTTTTTATAACTGTAAAATAATGCCACTATACGGATTAGGTACTACCATGTTAGTTGTACCTAGGAGTAGATTAGGTGCTAATGATAGGGGCTGAGTACCCCGCCGATTTCCAGCCAGCCCACCATATGGCAAACTGGAAATGGATACCGCAGTAGTGTTCCAGAACAACAGATGCCAAACTGGCAAGTTGAGTAGCTGCAGCCAAGCAACTGGAGTACTACATGTTATTTTGGTCAGATTTTCAACTTAGCTGTCATGCTGCTGTTGCTGGGTCTGGTCTTTCGGTCAAGTCAACGGCTGGCCTCTCGTGGTCTCAATTATGCCTTGTCAGGAAAATGCAGTGAAAACAAAATATCTGAGGCCACATATAATTCATATCAGACTAATGTCACATGGCTAAAAATAAGGCCTCATTAGTCCCCATTTTGAGCTTCCGTCCTTTGATTGCCTGCACATAGTAGGAGTATAACGTTTTGCTTGATTGGTTGATCCATTCAAAACGACCGAATCGAGTCCTGTGTCAGCTACTTGCCCTGGACACTGTTCTTTAAAGTTTTTTCTTACGATAATGAACTGCTCTTATAAGTTACAGGTAACTAGTAGTAAAATAACAAGTTGCAAGTGTCATCATTTTGCTATTTAGTACAGTATAACATTTTGCTTTGCTGATCCATTGAAAACGACCGAGCGAAGTCATATGCTAGCTACTTTGCCCGGATACTTGGATAGTATAACAGCAAGTTGCATTTCCATGCATGCATGCTCAACAACTCCCTTCTGACTAACTGTTATTTCAACTTTTTTCTTATGATAATGAACTGGTCTTACAAGTTACAAGTAACTAGTAGTAAAATAACAAGTTGCAAGTGTCAACATTTTGCTATTTAAATTAACTTCTGGAAAAGAATAACCATCCTCTGGCATATCCAAATCTCTTGATCCACAACTAGTTGTTTGATCCTAAAGCAAGATGGCGACCTTTTTTCTGTTAACAAAATGAACAGCTATATTTAACTGTAGCTCTGATGATCAGATGACTGGATTATTTATTTATCACTGGTTAATTAGTAGTATTCCTATTTTAAATCCGTGAGTACCTGCTAGAGTTTTGGGGACTGAGTAAAACCACTATATTGTTTTGTTTATCTGTCACCTCATTTTCTTGCTATTTTGCAGACCTACCTGCCCAGCAAAATGCCTGCACTTTTGGTGCAATACCGGCAAGAGGAACTCGACAATCTCCGAGGCGACAGTACAGTCGGAGAGTATCAGGAGCATGACCGTGTGTACCGCTATGAATACTACAATGACCTTGGTGAGCCAGACAGGGGCGAGAAATATGCACGGCCAATCCTTGGTGGCAGCCAAGAACTCCCCTACCCCCGCCGTGGCAGAACTGGCCGCCCCCCAACAAAAAATGGTGAGTTCAGTGCAGTATATCTTCATCTATTCGGAGCCATTTCACCTTGCAATTGCACTCATATTGGGGATTAATCTTTTCACCAGACCCAAAATCAGAGAGCAGGATTCCTGTGTATTTAGTGACGAAAGCCCTGGGAATATATGTCCCACGTGATGAGCGCTTTGGGCACCTCAAGTTGTCTGACTTCCTTGGGTACTCTCTCAAGGCCATCACTGAGGCTATTCTTCCGATGATAAGGACCTACATCGACACGACACCGACGGAATTCGATTCGTTTCAGGACATCTATAATCTCTATGATGGTCTTTTGCAAGTGCCCCATAGCCCCCAGCTAGCGGAGATGAAGAAGAAAATCCCCTTTGAATTTATTAAAAGTATTTTACCAGTTGCTGGTGATGACTTTCTAAACTTGCCCCTTCCACAAGTTATTAAATCAGGTAATAAGCTGAGTGCATCATGCATGACTCAGTACGGTCATACCTTGCTTATTTACATTTGTTATAACTTGTTTTCTTATATGCCAGATAAATTTGCGTGGAGAACAGATGAGGAGTTTACTCGGGAGATGCTTGCAGGCGTGAACCCTGTTTGCATCAGACGTGTGACGGTTAGCGCCTATGCCATTTAAAATTAAAATGATAAACCATTGCCTCATAATTGAGCCAAAATTCCTGATATTTTTTCTCTTTGATCACAGGAGTTCCCTATAAAAAGTACCCTAGATCACAGTATATATGGGAACCAGAATAGCACAATCACTGAAGATCAAATTCAGCCTTATCTGGAAGAAGGCCTCACCGTGGAACAGGTGTGTAAAGGCTCGATAACTATATGATCTATTTATGCTGCAAAATTCTTGTGTGCAAGAACTGAATATGCTAATGAGATAGATGTCTTAACAACCCTGTGCTGTGCAGGCACGGGAGAGCAACAGGCTCTTCATTCTAGACCACCACGATAACTTCATGCCATTCCTTGAGCGCATCAACAAGTTGGAGGGCAACTACATCTACGCTTCCAGAACCCTGCTGTTCCTAAAGTCTGATGGCACGCTGAAGCCCTTGGCCATCGAGCTGAGCGTGCCACACCCTGACGGGGTTCAGCACGGTGCGAAGAGCACAGTGTACCCTCCAGCATCAATGACTGATGGTGTTGATGGCCAGATCTGGCAGCTTGCCAAGGCTTACGCCTGCGTCAATGACTCTGCTTGGCATCAGCTGATCAGCCACTGGTACGCATAGCAACATCAATAAACCCCTGCTTTATGTTCCTGGCAGAAAAATGTGCCACCCTTGTTGATACCAAAGCGCTGAGCTTTTTGAATGTTTTTCTAGGCTGAACACACATGCCGTGATCGAGCCGTTCGTGATTGCGACGAACCGGCAACTGAGCGTGGTGCATCCAGTGCATAAACTGCTGAGCCCACACTACCGCGACACGATGAACATCAACGCCCTGGCACGGACGACGCTCATCAACGCTGGGGGTGTCTTTGAGCTGACTGTCTTCCCAGGGAAGTACGCGCTCGAGATGTCTTCAGTCGTGTACAAGGACTGGAAACTCACCGAGCAGGGCCTCCCCGACGATCTCGTTAAGAGGTAAAGAGAAGGTCAAAGCTCGATCAGACCACGGAAGAATTACAGAAATTTTTGACTGAAGATGGATTTTGCTTGTTTGTGTATGATGCAGGGGCATGGCTGTGCGAGACCCGTCGAGCCCATATGGCGTCCGTCTGCTGATCAAGGACTACCCGTACGCCGTGGACGGGCTGGTGATCTGGTGGGCGATCGAGCGGTGGGTGAAGGAGTACCTGGAAATCTACTACCCTAACGACGGCGTGCTCCGAGCCGACGAGGAGCTCAGGGAATGGTGGAAAGAGGTGCGTGAGGTCGGGCACGGTGACCTCAAGGACAAGGACTGGTGGCCCAAGATGGACACCGTGGAGGAGTTGGCCAAGACCTGCACCACCATCATCTGGGTGGCGTCGGCGCTGCACGCGGCGGTCAACTTCGGGCAGTACCCGTACGCGGGGTACCTCCCGAACCGGCCGACCGTGAGCCGGAAGCCAATGCCGGTGGAGGGCTCGGACGAGTACAAGGCGCTGGTGGAAGGCGGGGAGGCGGCCGACAAGGTGTTCATCCACACCATCACCAGCCAGTTCCAGACCATCCTGGGCATCACGCTCATCGAGATCCTGTCGAAGCACGCCTCCGACGAGGTGTACCTCGGGCAGCGCGACACGCCGGAGTGGACGTCGGACGCCAAGGCCCTGGATGCGTTCAAGAGGTTCGGCGACCGGCTGATGGACATCGAGAAGCGGATCCTGGCGATGAACGAGAACCCGGCGCTGAAGAACCGGAACGGGCCCGTGAGCATGCCGTACATGCTGCTCTACCCCAACACCTCGGACGTCAACGGCGAGAAAGGCCTCGGGCTCACCGGCATGGGCATCCCCAACAGCGTCTCCATCTGAGCCTCTAGTGAGTGCGTAATCGCATGTTGCAGACCTGCCGTCGCTCGATTTGTGTCCCCGCGCAGTGCATTGTGTTCCTTTCATTGGTTTTTGTGGTAGTCGTGATAATTGATTGTCAGGGATTAGTGGATGATGGAGTAGATGGTGCTGATAGGGAAACTACTGTGAGGCGTCAATTAGCAATCCGCTGTACATTTTGTATCTCGAGAAATAAAAGAGTTAATTGCAGTTTGCATCATTAGAGCATCTCTAGCGGAGCCCGTAAAAAGACCAAAACTAAAAAATAACCGCTAGTTTATGGTTTAGGCTGAAAAATGACGCCGATTAGTTACCGTAAACAAGGCAAAACCGGGTTTTTTTTTCCAGCCGAGACCGAGAATCCAAATCGGCCTGTATTTGTAGGGGTCGCTCAAGCGAACCGAACGCTGGATCCATATCTAGGACGCGCTGAAATTTCAGTTGACGCAATTACTCGCTCTCTCCCTCCCCGCGCCGCCACCACACTCTGTCGCCGCCGCATCGCCCGATTCGCCCGAGCCCGGCATCCCGCCCGCGGTTCCTCGCCTAACTCAGGGTGCCGCCCCGGTCGGCCGAATCGAGGATGAGCTCGGGCGATGAGTTCGTCGATGTCGATCTATCAGATTCGTCGAGCTCGGACGATTCCGACCTCGACGAGCTGCTCCAGGACGACGAGATGGAGGCCACCATCCTCCTCCTCTCCGTCAAGGAGCTGGAGGACCGCGCGAAGCTGCTGAATCGGAGGCGCGGGTTGGTGATGGGCCGGAACCACATCCAACGGAATCGCCTCCTCGGCCACGAGCAGCTGATGGAGGACTACTTCATCGAGGTACCTACCTATCCTCCACATCTATTTCGTAGGAGGTATCGCATGCGCCGTAGTTTGTTCGTCAAAATCGTCAAGGCCTGCGATCCTACAATTTCATTCATTTATGTGTGACATGTATCATTGTTGAGACACTTGTTCATTTGTCCAATTTTCTGAGAATCGTTGTAATTTGGTTGAGACATTTTTCATTTGTCCAATTTTTTCAAAACTGTTGTAATAATTTGGTCCAGACTATTGTTTATGTGTTGTAATAATTTGGATGATTATTTGATTAATTATGATCGATTGTTGTATGTCTTGCATATGAATTCTATGAAAATCACTGCCTTTACGGGTTCGGAAGCCGCTGGTGCAGAACAGAGCCCGTAAACCAAAATTGTTCTGCGTCAGCCATTTTTCGATCCGTAAACACGAGTTTGGTGAACTGAACTCCGGGTTTTCAAGTCGTGTTTTTAGGGGCTCTGCTAGATGTTCTTACGTTGCTGTACTCGAGTGTCAAGTCCAAGGAGCAGTGACTGATCAACACCTTGGCCAATACCATTACCAGGTGACACAAGACAGCTAGGAAACAAGCTATCGTTGATGGAGAGGTCAGGATACCTCTGTCCCAAAAAAACAAACTCGATGATGTCAGTTTTCATTTTGACGAGAAATGGCAAGACTCTACAGCATATTGTTATTGATGTTTGAGGGTTTACAAATGTACAAGAGATGTCGGAGTACGGACATAACACAAACTCGATGGTGTCTGTGATACAGTATTTAATTATGTTATATAGAGAAAATGATGAGTGTCTAACAAGTTGCGCAAATAAAAGAATGCAACATGTGCAGAGAATTTCACATATCATCACAAAATGTACATTTAGTGACTACTGAGGAAGTTATCTTTGGAAAAAACCTGGAACAACTGTACACCCAATAAAATTTTCATCTTCATTACATCTAAAACAGCTTTAGTAAACTTGGAGACGGTTAAGTTGAAATCTCCTTCTTAAGCCGTAACCCTAAGTTATTATCGTAGGGGGGCGCATGTTTAGTTAAAATATTGTCGCCTAAACAAATCATCAAACACCTTCCAAAATAGCATATGTAAGACTTTCTATATTATAATAAGATGAACTACTTTACTACTTCAAAATTTAATGTACCGTGTCAGTATAAGGCAGAGACAATGGCATTGAATGGTGTACTAAATTGTAAAAGTAACTTTTGTATCATTCACATCTAAATCTATATTTTTATTTCACAAATAAAATCATCATTGGAATTGAAATTTTACAAGGGTTCAAAACACGGCTGGGCAATGAATTTTTTTTAAGAGTTCTTTAAAGCTTGCAGTTGCTTTTTAGATGGTATTTTAAAAAAAGCATGGATTTCCACAGAAAAATGTTGTAAAAAATGTCTATCAATTGTAAAATTGTGAATTTATGACAAGCAGTCCTCAAATTTTATGCCCCCCAATGATCGATTGCCAATTTACTATTTTATTGGTGTGTACTCTTTTCTTTTGACCCAACAAATCTCCACTCGATGATTAAAAAATGATGCCACAACTTTATAAAATTACCAAGCAAGGCTAAAGAAAACTAAAGGTGTTACCTCAAATAAAACTAAAGGTTCCTAGTGTCATGAGCAACCTAAGATAGTCATTACAACCCCAAAAGATCAGAACAACTGAAACACCAATAGTTTCATGAAGATGCCGGGACCTAGAACAAAAGCAAATAGTTGCCATAGACTTTGCCTCATCGCCCCATCAATCCAATGGTAGTAGGTGTCGATCCATGATTCCTTAATTAAGCTTATCGGATTACCAACTTGATCTTCTCCATGCCTTCCTCAATATTTCTTTTGCATTATCTTTTTTGCAATATCACAATGAGTTAATCATGTTATAAAACCTATAAGCAACAGATAATAGATCATCAGAAAAACTGTGTTAAAAATGCTTAATTTTTTGTTTTCTAAATTATTCAGTAGACCATCGGTCCCATCAAAAGGCACTAGTCACCGAATTTTCCAAATTAACGTGCACGATTAATACATGCGGTAGCTTTGTTCATGCTATTGGGTAGCATGAGCCCTGTTTAGGAGTAACAAAAATAATTTAGGAATTTTGTTGTTGCTTTTTATGGTGCCATTAAAGAAAGAATTTTGTAGGACTACTACTAGTACCATTTTGGTATGCATTTTTATTAGATAAAATATAATACTATGATGATGTAAGACATGCTATGATAGATTAAATACAACATCATATTTTTAGCTGAATAGAAGGAGATAGAAGAAAGGAGAGAAACAGGCTATAGAAAGAGTCAGTTAGAGCATAAACTCAAAATAATAATAATAATAATATAGTAGAAGTATAACTTAGATCATATATTCACAAAACATTATATTTATAAAGCTAAGCTACCTTGAAGATGGAATAAATTCCTCCCGTCTAGTTCTCGTCTCTAATGGTGCGTCCAACATTGCCGAAGAACGTGCGGGTGTGTGTCTTGTGGTGACCCAGCATACCACTGCATGATGTAGTATACTATAGTCGTTGACATAACACCGATGAAACACCGTTCACTAGTATTACATCCCTCATAACGGCACAACAGAAACACAGCGGGTCCAATACATGGCTAAAGGTTACAACTCACTCTTTACACAATATCCAGAGATCACTCTAGGTTAAAGAGAGAGAAAGAACTTCTTACAAAGAAGAATTAAAGATAAACAACGCAAGAACTATTATACTATTAAAACTAGTATTTTAACTAAGGAATTGGCATTGCTGTTATTGCAATACACTACAAAATTAGGTTCTTTGGCTAGAGATTATATTCCTATCTAATCAGTAACTTCGTCTTCACTTGAGTTGATGTATATGTTGACTTCCTTCCCTAGTCTCACCTGTTAGTCACATAAGAGAATGATCTGGTATGGCTGTTGGGCTTTTGTGGGCTGCACATGGGCGCCATGTAAGCAAAGAGGAGTTGGTCCACGGCTAGGATTTGTTGTTGTTTTTTTATTTGTTTCCCCTTTTTTATTTTCTGTTTTACTTTTAGATTTGAATTTTCCTTATTTGATTTGAATTCTCCTTATAGAATTGATTTGTTGAGTGATTGCAACATTAATAAAGTATATTAAGGTTTTTTATGAGTTTGTCATATAATGGTATTATTTCTTTATTTGTTTTCTATCAAAACCCTTTTTATATTATGTAGAAGCCCTTATTATTCATTTTTCTTTCTACATTAAACCATGGCTTTAGTATATGATATATTCTTACTTGTTTATAAAACTTAACTCTAGTTGGCTCATAGTTTGAATAGAAATTTTTATATGTATAATGATCCTATATCATTATTTAATGCATGAAATGTTGGAATTATGCCCTAGAGGCAATAATAAAGATGTTATTATTATAATTCTTGTTCATGATAAAGTTTATTTTCCATGCTAGAATTGTATTAAGCGGAAACTTTGATACTTGTGTGGTTTATGAACAACACCGTGTCCCTAGTACGCCTCTATGGACTAGCTCATTGATTAATGATGGTTAAGTTTTTCTAACCATAAACATGAGTTGTCGATTAATAATGAGATCATCTCATTAGGAGAATGATATGATGGACAGACCCAGATTAAGAAGAGCAATTAGATCGTGTTCATCTTTGCGAATCTTTTTCCTATGTCAAGTATTGTATTCCTTAGACCATGAGATAATACAACTCCCTGGTATCGGAAGAAAGCTTTGAGGTCATCAAACGTCATCCTATGTGAGGGTGATCATAAAGGTGTCTCTCAGGTGATCGGAAAGTACTTGTTGGGTTATATGTATCGAGATGGAATTTGTCCCTCCCGAGTCGGAGAGATATACTTCGGGCCCACTCAGTAATCGATATCAATACCGCTTGCAAGCATGTGGTTAAGGAGTTAATCACAAAGTGATATCAGATTACGGAACGAGTAAAGTACTTGCTGTGAACGAGATTGAACTAGGTATGCCGATACCAACCATCGAATCTCGGACAAGTAAAATATCGCGTGCGAAGGGAATACATATATGGGATTAATTGAATCCTGGCATCGTGGTTCATCCGATGTGATCATCGATGAATATGTGGGAGTCAATATGGGTTTCTAGATCCCGCTGTTGATTATTGATAGAAGATCATGTCTGCATATTCTCGAACCCGTAGGGTCACACACTTAACGTGCATCGACGCTAGGATAGAATGGATAATTGGTTTATGAGTTTTTTGTTCTGAGTCTCGGATGAGACCCAGGACATCACGAGAGGTTCCGGAATGGTCCGGAGAAAAGGAAAGCAGTTTTTGGATTTCAAAATCGTTTTGGAGTTTATCGGTATTGTATCGGAAGGTTCTAGAAGGTTCCAGAGTGGGACCAACGTGGGCCCATTGTCGGAGGCCTGCGTGGGCCTAAGGGGAAGTGCCCTGGCTACTTTGGGCCAGGGGCACAAGGCCCCTAAGGCCTAGCCGGCCAGCCCTTAGGGGAAACCCTAAGGGAACCTTCCAGAAGAGGGGGGGATGACTTGCCCCCCACTCCACTCCTTGGGCCGCCGCCATAGGGCTTGGAGCAGGGGTCAAGGGGCCGGTCAGTCCCCTATATAAGGAGGGCAGGGGCACAGCCTCCCCCCACTCCAACCCTAGCCGCCGTCTAACTGCTGCCCCTCCACCTCTCTCTCTCTCTCTCCCGACCGCGTGTAGGCGCAGCCCTGCCGTAGAAACTCTCCACCATAAGAACCACGCCGTCGTGCTGCAGATCCAGTCTATCTCTCCACCATACTTGCTGGACCAAGGAAAGGAGGAGACTTCGCTGCTCTGTATGTGTGCATCTCTCGGAGGCGCCGCCACTTGCGGCGTAGGATCGGATCGGATCGCGAGGAGGAGACGGCGAGTACGACTACGTCAACCACGTTCTGTTAAACGTTTTCGCTGTGCGATTTCTTCAAGGATATAAAGATCTCATCAATCTCTCTCGTTGATTACATCTCCTAGATTAGATCTTGGCTTTCTTGTTCGCATCCGTAGGAATTTTTTGATTTACTATGTTGCAAAACCCATCAGTGGTATCAGAGCTAGATCTATGCGTAGATGTGTTTCACGAGTAGAACGCAATATGCTTGTTGCGGGCGTTGATGTTTTATGCTGCAAACCTCTTGTTGTGTATTTCTTATGGCGCGGCTGACGAGGTTTAATCTCGTCAATGCCCATTGTTAAGGACTAGGGTTTTGGAGAAGATGGGGATGCTGGAGATCGTGGCACGGTTAACAGACAAGCAACCAGGGGACATGAGATTTACCCAGGTTCAGGCCCCCGGAGGGAAAACCCTACTCCTGCTTGTCTGCTCTTTGATTACGGCGGAACCGAAGGTTACAGGATGCGCAGATTTCGATCTGGCGTGGATGCGTGTGCGAAAGTATGAGTCGAGTTCTAGATCTATAGATCTATCATGGAGGTGGAGATCGTAGATCTATCTATTGGGGGGTTATGGTGTCTGTAGGTCGTGCCCTCCTCGTTGGACCCTCCTAGCCTTTATATATGGGGAGACTAGGTCTCGGGTGCCAATACGAGTAGGTTACAAGTTGTATTCAAACTCTAGTCTTGAGGTTTCCTTGTCTTGTGCGGTTGGGAGTCCGTGTCCATATGGCTTCGTAGCAGCCGAAACGTCATAGGCGTCATGGACCCTGGCAGGTCGTCGAGTGGGCCTTCCGTCGGGCTGGACCAGGTATACTAACATCGGGTACCCGTAGGGCATATCCATGTCAAGATCTCGAGTCTCCATCCAAACGTGATTCGTGGAGACTTAGTTGTCTTGAACCTTGTATTTGGATGTCGGAGTCGAAAGTTGTGTCGAGTGCGAAGCACTTCACCCGGAAGTTCATCGGGTCAGCTGAATTTGTTCGGCTATTGTAAAGGAATCGACATCGTGGACGTAGTCAACACAATGGACTATAGGGTGCGCGACCAGCGCTCCCTATGGGAGTAGCCCCCGAGTGTCTGTTCGAGTCGTAGACTCGAGCAGAGACTTTAATTCAGCAATTGTTTGCTTCAGGTCCGTAGGACACAATTTTTTCGGATGCTTGAATCAATCCTCCCTATGGGAGTAGCCACCGAGTCCGTAGTGGAGTCGTAGACTCGGCGTAGGACTCGAAGATCTTGTGTGTGCGTGACCAGCGCTCCAGTTTGGAGTAGCCCCTGAGTGTCTGGCGGAGTCGTAGACTCGGGCAGAGACTCGAGTCTTGTATCATGCAGTTGTAGCCAAAAATCTCGTGGGCGTACCGCTGACCCGGAAGTACATCGGGTACGCGACCAACTCTCCTGATAGGAGTAGCCCCCGAGTGTCTAGTCGAGTCGCAGACTCGAGTGGATACTCATGCGAGGAGAAATCACTGATCCGGAAGTGCATCGAGTCAGCGTCTCACGCATAAGGAGCCAGGAGTCAACGTAGCAGAGTGATGTGGCATTTTAGCCGGAAGGACTCGACATTTAGGATGAAGTTGACACCGTTGCTTCTGTCGGGTGCGCGACCAGTGTCACATCAGTCGGGTGCGTGGCCAGCATCACGTCTTCGTAGCAGCAAGACATGCAACCATCCGGGGAGTGATTCGACTCGGGTCTTGAGCTTATGGTGTAGCCAGTTGTTTTGTCGACTCCTGTTGGAGGACCCGATGGAATAGCGAGATGTAATTCGACGTTTCTGTAGGCTGCAGAAAACATAAAAAAATTGTGAAGTACTTGTATCTTGTAAAGAAATATTTGTCTTTCAGCTTGTACAGTAAGATTCTGGTGCCGATCGAGTCGACACTGTTGCACTGTATGCTAGGCCTTTTAGTTAGCCTGATTACCCTTAGTCTCAGTACCTTGCCGAGGCACTCGGAGTTCAAGGATTCGACGGTCAGGCGGAATCAGCTACTCGGGCGGTCGCGTTCGAGGTGCTCGAGTGCGTGGAGCCGATGGCACATTAGGTTACTCGAAGAGGGCGCGCCCCCCGAGTGTTTCGAGTGCGAGTTAAAAAAGAAATCAGCTCTAAGTAGAGGGAAACTTAGCTTTATTGGTAGTTGTCGTGGACGAAGTTGATGCGGTAGCGGGTCACGCGTGGACGTGGTCGACGCGGCGGACCACGGTCATAGCGGCGACGGGTTTCCGGAGTTGATGGTGATAGCGAGCTCCGCATCCAAAGATTGTCGCAGTCGAAAACCGCACCGGGTCGCCACATCCGAAGGTTGTATCGGGTTATCGTAGCCGAAAGCCGCATCGGGTGACTAATGTCGAGGGAGCCCTGAGTCGAAGACCACACCGGGTCACCGCAGCCGAAAGCCGCGGCTGGTCGCCGAGGCGGAGGGAGCCCCCAAGTCGTCGGAGCCGAAGGACATAGAGGATGACCAGAGTCGAAGGAGCCCCTGATTCGAGGTTGCTGAAGCCGATGCGACAGGTTGCCGCAATCAAAGATCGCGTCGGGTCGTCGCAGTCCATAAACACAACATGTCGATGGTCGCGAGTCATGTGGACAAGTGGGCGCAGCCCCCGAGCGTGGATTCAGTGTGGTCGATATGATCGAGGCGGCGTTTAAGAGCCAATGCGGCGAACCGAAGTCGACATGGCGGCGGGTCTCCGAAGCCTATCCGACTGGTCGGTCGGACGGAGTCGACACGGCAGATCGGGAATCGACATGACGGTCAAGGCTGTGAGCCTATCTCATGAAGCTGCATCCAAGAAGATTTAACGCGGAACCTCGCAATGAATCCAGTTTTTAATAAAATCACAACTATGATCGATTATGAATTATGGCCTCTGGACGAGCAATCTGTGCGCAGTGTCCTTGGTCCTCCACGTGAGCCTTGAATAACTTTTGCTAATTGACTTCTTAGAAATTGAGCCATGTATACATAAAGCAGCCAAATCGATCACGCACTGCTGTAGCACCTTGTGAGGTTATTCTTCTTTCCTTAATTGGATTTGTGTGGTGCCCCGGATCCAGCCAGACAACGCCATCTTGGGAGTCGTGCGGGTATACACACTAGTATTTAATTTGGAGTCCGCAAGTTGCACGGATGGTATCGATCTGGATTTTCCAAAGGCAGTTGACGTACTCGTCAGGCCGTCCGCGTCGTCGGCCGGTTGCATGCGGCGACTTGATTGTGTCCGGCAGATTGGTCATCAGCTAGTTTGGTCGATTTCGTATCGCTTCTTTTTCACTCCGTGTTGCTTGCAAAGGCAAAATCAGCCATCGCCGTAGAGTTTGTTGAAGACGAACGTGATGAAGCAGATGCCTGTGATCTGGCCGCAGTTGACATCGAGGGATCCAGTCTTGATGATGACGCATGGGAACCGAAGTAGATCTGTTTCCTGGAGACTGGCGAGTCGTAGACTGCTGGTGATGGAACCGTCACGATCGCACAATCAGCAGCCCCGATTCTCACGGACGGCTGTAACGCCCCCGAATCGGGTCTATGCAGATCTCAGCATTTCCCGCCAAAATCCGCATAGAAGCGATTCAAAGACGCCCACCAGACACTTTCGTATGGGTGGGATTTAAATACAAGTAGTTACATCACAACAGTTTACAACAGAGTCCACAAGAACTTATATATACAACAACGACTCAACGAGTCAAGAATACAAAAGATACAATTCAAATAGGAAGCAAATTAGTATCCGAGTACGGACAAGATCCAAATGGGACTAAGAGTCCTGAAGAATATAACCAAGCGGTGTCCAACCCTGCCCAGGCCAAGACGGAAGGGTAACCTTGCTATCGTCGTCAATCACATACCTGTCAAGCCAAAAGGGTGCCGACAAAGGGCAAAGGAAAAACAGAAAGAGAGCGGTCAGTACTGAGGCCAGTACACGGCGAGGCTAGAATTCGGCGGTCCTCGCCTACATAGGTATGGTGGGCTTAGCGGCAGCAAAGCTTGCACTATCTAACTTATAGAGACCCGCTAGAACTTCGGCTATTAGAGCGAGATAAGAGAGCACTATTCGATAGCATAATGTAACACCAAACATAACCCATCTGAAGAATTCCCCCTCGAAGACCATTCGAGGAAGTCCCCTTGCGGAACACACACAGTGACAATTTTAGTTAAGCAGGTGTATAGTTGATAAGGCTAATTACTAGTCATATTATTAAAGAGCAAAACATTAGTGGCGTTGTCTATGATCATGACACTGTACTCCTGAGGCGTCCATAACCGTGGACACACGGCTTCTCGAAAAGATTTACCCTGCAGGGGTGCACTACTGTACCCAAACGCATGCTCAACCCATCAGGCAACATATCACGAGTGCCATCCGAATCTCACAACAAGAACTGTCCCATAACTATGCGCATATCCAGAGGCATCACCTACTGTGGGGAACCAACCAAGAGGTATGACGATTCTCAATGAAGGCACGACGTTTGCGCCTACTGGTGGATCGGGCCCTGCGGGGTAACTTGTACACATCGTGGGTGCCGCCACCGTGTACCGCGATTTATGTATGCAAGCCATGGCAGTCCACCAAAATATCAATTCCGAAGACATATCAACTCACCCATGTCCGAAGACATATTATGCATATGCACCAAATGGAAAACCAATTTTGTAACCCTCTGGATATACGAATAGCGCCGGTAGTTGAGGGGGGATCCCAGAGGCCCCACGTTTGGTTAGCGCGATCAACTCAGAACTGGTATCGTAGAACGAACGGGTCCTATGTCGGCTCAAGCAGTTCCCAAAGGTGGTCCCTGCCGGGGCCTTATCATTAGGTGAAACCATAACCACAACCAACATCACCAATTTAATTATCTTAGGACCATCAACATCCAAGTATCATGTTCCACCTGTATGAGAGCGATACTAAGCATGCCTACGACTCGCAAGGACAAAGCTAGATAGTCAAACAAGGCAATAGGATAACCAAGGCAATATAGTGGAGCAGGTAATTAAAGGGGACAATACTAAAGCATCGGCAATAAGGATAGCAATAGATCAATTGGAGGAAGTAAAGACTATAAATGCAAAATAGGTAGAAGAGGGAGAATGCTCGCCTGAAAACATTGTCGAAGGTTCACCCGAGGATCGGGTCGACACTCGCATCAACTCATCGGCCTAGTCCGCGAAGAAGCAAAACACTAGAAGAGGCAACGTATGCAATGTTTAATACTAGGCGGAAGATCCGGCATGTTTATGATATGATGCATGGCATGGTAATATGCGGTCCTACTTAGCAATATTAAGCGGAATCGGGATCCCGACATTTATTATTAGGTTCAAGTTATTTAACTACCCCGCATATTAATTGTTGAATTAACAAGGCAAAGCATGGCATCGGTTCGCTACACAAATTTAAATGAAGCCAATTTTAGACTAGATTCATCCGCATATGGTCTTCATATTTAATTATGAGATGAATCGGCATAATGCCCCCAAACCACACAAATATGTATGCAACCATGAACAATTTATATGCATCATATATATATATTATACATTATAAAAATATGGGTCTTGAGAAAGGGGTCGCACGTTGGGGTTCGGAACGGAGGGTCTTGGGGTTCGGTCTTCGGACTCCCTGAGGGGATGTCTTCGGGGTCTCGGCCATCAGGTTCCGGGAAGGATAAGTTGGTGTTCCATGTTCGGAGACCTTGGTTTTCAGAACGGGTGTAACATCAGGTACGGAGATCTTCTTGTCTTGGAAGATAGCGGCAAGGGCGTGCACACCAAACCAAAACCAGATAGAAATCAGCAGAGGTCGGCCTCGTCAGCCGGCCAAAATAACAATCCTGTTTAGGAAGCAAGCAAGCACAACATATACACACACGTAAGGTTATAGAAGAGGTGTCGAAGGAAACCAGACTGGGCGGCGACCGAAAGAGAAGAGGCACACAGAGGCAGGGCGACGACGCGCAGGTCCTCCTGGTCGCGGACGGCAAGGTACAAGCACAGCTGAAACAGACGACGATGGGCACTCACGTGCAAGAGAGATGGCGACAGGGGCTCGCCCTCACGCGCAGGACGGCGATGGATTCGAGCGGGGCGAGGCGACATGATGGGGACGCGCGGCTGGGCGTGGTCGTGGCAGAGACGCAGACGACATTGAAGGAAGGGCACGCCGGCGGTCGGGCTCGCTGACAGCGACGCATGGCAAGCAGATGTGCTCTGGGCCGCAGGGCTCGAGCAGGCGGCCACGGTCGGTGAAGCTCAAGGTGGAGAACACCGGAGATGGGATGGCGACGTACTGGGGCTGGACCTCGTAGCAGGAGGACAGACGAGACAAGGGGCGGTCATGGCGGTGCCGATCAAGGTGGAGGCTGACCGCGCGTGGCCGGAGGAGGAGCGATGCGATGCAGATGACGAGGGAGGCGGAGGAGGCAGCGCCATGGCGCTGGGGATAGGGCGACGACGCTCACAGGGATCGAGGAGATGGAGGAGACGAGGTTTCGCTGGGTAGGTGGTGATAGGATTTCTCCTGACCGGGGCCACACGTGTGTCCTGTGTGCGTGCGTAGCGTGTTGTTTGTGTTTGCGTCGCGTGAGTTGTGTGCTAGTGTGTGTGCGTGTTGGGTCAGGAACGTGAGTGTGTGTGTGGTGTGGTGTGGCCGCGTGAGTGCAGCGGCGGCGGGGTGTGTGGCTGCGGGGCTGGGTAGGATTAGGGTTAGCTTGTCTAGGGTTTGGGTAGTAGGTGGCTAGCTGGGCCATTTGGGCCTGGCTGGCTGCCTCCCCTAAAACTCTTTTATTTTTATTTGTTTTAGTTTTAAAAGACTTTTGTAAATAGTTTTTAGACAAATAAAAGATCCGGAAAAGACCAGGATTTTGACTTGAAATTAAAGGAGGGACTAATTAGAAAGCAAAATAGGCTTTGGTGAAAATATTTTAGGGAAAACGTATGCATGATGTCATGATGATGCAAAATAGAAAATAACACGCGATTTTATTTCGGAATATTTTCCAGGGCATTACAACGGCGCCAATTGAAGAGGTTTAATCTCGTCAATGCCCATTGTTATGGACTTGGGTTTTGGAGAAGATGGGGATGCTGGAGATCGTGGCACGGTTAACAGACAAGCAACCAGGGGACACGAGATTTACCCAGGTTCAGCCCCCCGGAGGGAAAACCCTACTCCTGCTTGTCTGCTCTTTGATTACGGCGGAACCGAAGGTTACATGATGCGCAGATTTCGATCTGGCGTGGATGCGTGTGCGAAAGTATGAGTCGAGTTCTAGATCTATAGATCTATCATGGAGGTGGAGATCGTAGATCTATCTATTGGAGGGTTATGGTGTCTGTAGGTCGTGCCCTCCTCGTTGGACCCTCCTAGCCTTTATATATGGGGAGACTAGGTCTCGGGTGCCAATACGAGTAGGTTACAAGTTGTATTCAAACTCTAGTCTTGAGGTTTCCTCGTCTTGTGCGGTTTGGAGTCCGTGTCCATATGGATTCGTAGCAGCCGAAACTTTACGCGACCTCGTTCGCGAGACCGGCTCCGCACTTGACGTGTGGCTTGTTCCACACATGCGGCTGGTGGATGCCAGTTTTTCTCACTATAGTAGTCATGGGATTTATAACGGATGTTAGCAACCATAATATCACCGTTGTGGCTTTCCGTAGGTAAGAATTGTTCTTAGCTTGTTACTCCCATAAGCCACGTAAAACATGCAACAACAAAGTAGAGGCGTCTAACTTGTTTTTGCAGGGAGTGTTTTGTGATATGGTATGGCCCAAGACATGATGTGTATGAATTCAGATGTATGCAATGATTATGTTTTGTAATATTTCACGACTTGCATGTCGATGAGTTCACAACCGACAGGAGCCGTATGGTTGTCTTTATAATTGTATATGACCTGCGTGTCAACTTCTTATACACCATGTAATAGCTTTACTTTATCGCTAAGTAGTTAGCAATAGTTGTAGTTGCTATTCGTGGTGAAGGCAATCATGGTGGAGTGATGGAGATCATGTTGGCGTGCACAAGATGGAGATCATTGTGTGGAGATTGGCTATACCATGTCACATAAAACTATATGCATGTGATGTTTATCCTTTTATGTATCTTATTATGCTTAGATCGCGACGGTAGCATTATAAGATGATTCCTCACTTAAAGATCAAGATAAAATTATGTTCTCCCCATGTATGCAATGTTGCGAAAGTTCGTCATGTTCAAGCACCTCGTGATGATCGGGTGCTATAAACTCTACGTTCACATACAACGGGTGCAAGCCAGTTTTGCACACGCGGAAATACTTGGATTTGACTTGACGATCCTAGCATGTACAGACATGGCCTCGGAACACACGAACCGAAAGGTTAAGCATGAGTCATATGAATGATATGATCGAATTAGGTGTGGTCCACCATTGAAACCACATCTCTTCTCGTGAAGATCGGATTAGGTATGGTGAATTTGGATCGTGTTCACTAAACAACTTGAGGGATGTTGAATTTAGTGGGAGTTCATCTAGTAATTTGATTAAGTTGAACTAGTTATCATGAACATAGTCTAAATTGTATTTGCAAATTTTGTAGATCAAATGGCTAAGTCCAAATTCAACTTCAATATTTTTGCTGAGAAAGAAAAGCTTAAGAACAATGGGTCTAACTTCACCAACTGGTTCCGCAATCTGAGAATCATTATCGCTAGCGTACAAAAAGCTTATGTACTTGAGAAAGTGCTAGGTGACGCCCCTGCTACTGATGCGCCAGCTAATGAAAAAGCTGTTTATCAGTCACGCAAAGATGATTATGGATTGATTAAGAGTACCATGTTTTTTGCTATGGAACCGGAACTTCAAAATCGTTTTGAGGAGTTCGAAGGGCCCTTTGAGATACTTGAGAAACTGAAAACCATGTTTCAGACTCAGGCCTGTTCTGAGAGATATGAGATCTCTGAGAAGTTCTTTAACTGCAAGATGGAGGAAGGGAGTTCCGTTAGTGAGCACGCCATTAAGATGTCGGGCTACACTCAACGTCTTGAGCAACTGGACTGCAAGATTCCAGAAGAGCTCAAGATTGACAGAGTTCTGCAATCACTCCCTCCTAGCTACAAAGGTTTTGTAGTTACTCACAATCAAATTGGTTCCACTGATACGATCACTGAGCTCTTCGCTAAGCTGAAAGCTGCGGAGGTGGATATCAAGAAAGATAATCATGTGTTGATGGTCAACAAGACCACTAGCTTTAAGAAAGCTAAGGGTGCAAAGAAATCCTTCAAGAAAGGCAGCGGCAAGCGCGTTGCCCCTGCTGAGAAGAAGCTCAAGTCTGGACCTAAGCCGGACACCGAGTGCTTCCATTGCAAGGACAAGGGTCACTGGAAGCGCAACAGTCTGAAGTACTTAGCGGACAAGAAGGCTGGCACCATTTAAGGTATATTTGATATACATGTTATTGATGTTTACCTTACTAGCGCTCGTTGTAGTGCCTGGGTATATGATACTGGTTCAGTTGCTAATATTTGTAACTCGAAACAGGACCTACGGAATAGACGACGGCTAGCAAGGGATGAGGTGACAATGCGCGTTGGCAATGGATCAAAAGTTTATGTGATGGCCGTCGACACGCTCTCCTTAGTTTTACCTTCGAGATTAGTTTTAAACCTTAATAAGTGTTATTATGTGCCTGTGTTGAGCATGAACATTATATCTGGATCGTGTTTATTGCAAGACGGTTATTCATTTAAATCAGAGAATAATGGTTGTTCTATTTATATGAATAACATCTTTTATGGTCATGCATCTGTTGTGAATGGTTTATTTCTTCTGAATCTCTAAAGCAATGAAACGCACATCCATAACATTGAGGCTAAGAGATGCAAAGTTGATAGTGATAATCCAACTTATTTGTGGCACTGCCGTCTAGGTCATATTGGTGTAAAACGCATGAAGAAACTCCATTCTGATGGAATTTTGGAGTCTCTTGATTTTGAATCATTTGACACGTGCGAACCATGCCTCATGGGCAAGCTGATCAAAACCCCGTTCTCCGGAATAATGGAGCGAGCAACGGGCTTATTGGAAATCATACATACCGATGTATGCGGACCAATGAGTGTTTCGACGCGCGGTGGATATCGCTATTTTCTCACTTTTCCTGATGACTTAAGTAGATATGGGTATATCTATTTAATGAAACATAAATTTGAAACGTTTGAAAAGTTCAAAGAATTTCAGAACAAAGTGGAAAACCATCATAACAGGAAAATTAAATTTCTACGATCCGATCGTGGAGGTGAATATTTGAGTTATGACTTTCTCACGCATCTTAAAGCAAGCGGAATCGTTTCGTAACTCACGCCACCCGTAACACCAGTAGCAATGGTTTGTGCGAGCAGGAATCGAACCTTATTAGATATGGTCCGATCAATGATGTCTCTTACTGATTTGCCGTTATCATTTTGGGGTTATGCATTAGAAATCGCTGCATTCACTTTAAATAGGGCACCATCTAAATCCGTTGAGACGACACCGTATGAACTATGGTTTGGTGCTAAACCCAAGTTGTCGTTTCTCAAAGTTTGGGGATGTGAAGCTTACATCAAGAAGTTGATGCCGGACAAGCTCGAACCCAAAGCGGAGAAATGCGTCTTCATAGGATACCCTAAGGAACCTATTGGGTATACCTTCTATCACAGAACCGAAGGCAAAGTGTTTGTCGCAAAGAACGGTTCCTTTCTTGAGAAGGAGTTTCTCTCGAAAGAAGTGATTGGAAGGAAAGTAGAGCTAGACGAGGTTATTAAACCTTCTCTTGAATTGGAGAGTAGCGCGCACACAAATTGTTCCAAGCGCTGCCGCACTAACGATAGAGGAAGCTAATGACAAGGATCATGAAGCTTGGACGATCTGCTCATCGAGCGTCAGCAGTCGACAAGGTCGCGTGCCCCTCCTGAGTGGTACGGCAACCCTGTCTTGACTGTCTTGTTGGTAGAAGATAGTGAACATACGAACTATGAGGAAGCGATGATGAGCCCAGACTCTGAGAAATGGCTAGAAGCCGTGAAATCCGAATTGGGATCCATGAGCGAAAACCAAGTATGGACTTTGGTGGACCCTCCTAGCGACCGAAAGGCCATTGAGTGCAAATGGATTTTCAAGAAGAAAATGGACGCGGATGGTAATGTTACCGTCTATAAAGCACGACTTGTCTCAAAAGGTTTTCGACAAGTTTAAGGAGTTGACTACGATGAGACTTTCTCTCCTGTAGCGATGTTTAAGTCCATTCAGATTTTATTAGCAATTGCTGCATTTCATGATTATGAAATATGGCAGATGGATGTCAAGACTGCGTTCCTCAATGGCAACATTGATGAAGAGTTGTATATGATACAACCCGAAGGTTTTGTCGATCCTAAGGATGCTGATAAAGTATGCAAACTTCAGCGTTCCATTTATGGACTGAAGCAAGAATCTCGGAGTTGGAACCTTCGTTTTGATCAAGTGATCAAGAGCTTTGGATTTGTTCCAAATTGCTACGAAGCTTGCATCTACAAGAAAGTGAGTGGGAGCTCGGTGACATTTCTAGTACTATATGTGGATGACATATTGATTATTGGAAATGACATTAACATGCTTAACGATGTGAAGAGTTATTTGAACAAGAGTTTTTCAATGAAAGACCTTGGTGAAGCTGCTTATATATTGGGCATCAAAATCTATAGAGATAGACAAATACGTATGATAGCTTTAAGCCAGAGTACATACCTAGACAAAGTTCTGAAAAGGTTCAGAATGGATAAGGCAAAGAAAGGTTCAGTGCCTATGTTGTCAGGTAAGATATTGAGCAAGGCTCAGTGTCCAGCTACGGTAAATGATAGAGAAGCTATGAGCAAAGTGCCTTATGCCTCGGCCATAGGTTCTATCATGTATGCCATGCTGTGTACTAGACCAGATGTGTCCAATGCTCTTAGTTTGACGAGCAGGTATCAAAGTGATCCAGGAGTGGAACACTAGACAGCCGTGAAGAACATCCTAAAGTACCTAAATAGGACTAAAGAAATGTTCTTAGTCTATGGGGGTGATGAATAGCTCGTCGTAAAAGGTTACGTCGACGCTAGTTTCGACACCGACAAGGATGATTCTAAATCTCAGACAGGATACGTGTATATTTTCAATGGAGGAGCTGTGAGCTGGAGAAGCTGCAAGCAAAGCGTGATCGCGGGATCTCTGATGAAAGCAGAATACATGGCTGCTGCAGAAGCGTCAAGTGAAGGAGTTTGGATCAGGAACTTCATCACTGAGCTTGGCGTGGTTCCAAGTGCATTGGACCCACTGGAGATATTGTGTGACAACACTAGCACCATAGCACTCGCTAAGGAACCAAGATATCATCCAAAGACCAAGCACATCAACAGCCGTTTTCATATAATCCGAGATTATATAGCAGATGGAGATCTGAAGATCAGCAAAGTACATACGGATCTGAATGTCGTAGATCCATTGACTAAACCTCTTCCACGTGTAAAACATGATCATCACCTCAGTGCCATGGGTGTGAGATTGTTGCCAAATGTAAACTAGATTATTGACTCTAGTGCAAGTGGGAGACTGTTGGAATTATGCCCTAGAGGCAATAATAAAGATTTTATTATTATAATTCTTGTTCATGATAATGTTTATATTCCATGCTAGAATTGTATTAAGCAGAAACTTTAATACTTGTGTGGTTTGTGAACAACACCGTGTCCCTAGTACGCCTCTATGGACTAGCTCATTGATTAATGATGGTTAAGGTTTCCTAACCATGGACATGAGTTGTCGATTAATAATGAGATCACATCATTGGGAGAATGATATGATGGACAGACCCAAGCTAAGCGAAGCAATTAGATCGTGTCATCGTGTTCATCTTTTCGAAGCTTTTCTTATGTCAAATATTGTATTCCTTAGACCATGAGATAATACAACTCCCTGGTATCGGAAGAAAGCTTTGAGGTCATCAAACGTCATCCTATGAGAGGGTGATCATAAAGGTGTCTCTCATGTGATCAGAAAGTACCTGTTGGGTTGTATGTATCGAGATGGGATTTGTACCTCCCAAGTCGGAGAGATATACTTCGGGCCCACTCGGTAATCGATATCAACACCGCTTGCAAGCATGTGGTTAAGGAGTTAATCACAAAGTGATATCGGATTACAGAATGAGTAAAGTACTTGCTGTGAACAAGATTGAACTAGGTATGACGGTACCGACGATCAAATCTCGGGCAAGTAAAATATCGCGAGACGAAGGGAATATATATGGGATTGATTGAATCCTGGCATCGTGGTTCATCCGATATGATCATCGATGAATGTATGGGAGTCAATATGGGTTTCCAGACCCCGCTGTTGATTATTGATAAAAGATCATGTCCGCATATTCTCGAACCCGAAGGGTCACACACTTAACGTGTCTCGACGCTAGGATATATTGGATAATTGGTTTATGAGTTTTTTTTCGGAGTCTCGGATGGGATCCGGGACATCACGAGAGGTTCCGGAATGGTCCGAAGAATAAGATTCATATAAGGCAGTGCAGTTTTTGGAGTTCGGAATTATTCCGGGTTAATCGGTATTGTACCGGAAGCTTCTAGAACCTTCCGGAAGGGGACCAACGTGGCCCCACCTTCCAGGAGGGGGCATGAGCCTATGAGGGAGTTCCCTGGCCGCATTGGGACAGGGGCACAAGGCCCCATAGGGCCCAGCCGACCAAGCAAGGGATAAACCCTAATTGGACCTTCTAGAAGGGGGGGTTCCTTGCCCCCCACTCCTCCCTCCTTTGGCCGCCGGCCTAGGTATTGGGGGAGGGGTTAGGGCAGGCTCCCACCCCTCTATATATAGAGGGCTAGGGCGCACCCCCCCCCACACCTTCCCCTCAAGCCTAGTCGCCCTGCTGCCCTCCTCTCTCTCTCTCCCTCCCGACTGCGTGTAGGCGAAGCCCTGCTGCAGAAACTCTCCACCAATTGCACCGCGCCGTCGCATTGTAGATACAATCCATCTCTCCACCATACTTGCTGGACCAAGGAAGGAGGATACGTCGAGGTGCTGCACGTGTGCATCTCACGGAGGCATCGCCACTTGTGGTGCTAGATCGGATCGGATCGCGAGGAGGATAAGCGAGTACGACTACATCACCCACGTTCCGACGAACGTTCCGCTATGCGAATCTTCAAGGGTATGAATATCTAATCCAATATCTCTCGTTGTTTGCATCTCCTAGATTAGATCTTGGCTTCCCTCTGTTCGCATCCGTAGAAAACTTTGATTTACTATGCCAGAATCGAACTCTATTAGATATGGTGCGATCAATGATGTCTCTTACAGATTTGCCATTATCATTTTGGGGTTATGCATTAGAAACCGCTGCGTTCACTTTAAATAGGGCACCATCTAAATCCATTGAGACGACACCGTATGAACTATGGTTTGGTGCTAAACCTAAGTTGTCGTTTCTTAAAGTTTGGGGATGCGAAGATTACGTCAAGAAGTTGATGCCGGACAAGCTCGAACCCAAAGCGGAGAAATGCGTCTTCATAGGATACCCTAAGGAAACGATTGGGTATACCTTCTACCACAGATCCGAAGGCAAAGTGTTTGTTGCAAAGAACGGATCCTTTCTTGAGAAGGAGTTTCTCTCGAAAGAAGTGAGTGGGAGGAAGGTAGAGCTAGACGAGGTTATTGAACCTTCTCTCGAGTTGGAGAGTAGCGCAACACCTGAAATTGTTCCAGTGCCGTCTGCACCAACAAGAGAGGAAGCTAATGACGAGGATCGTGGAACTTCGAACGATGCTACTGCTAAACTCCGCAGGTCGACAAGGTCACGTGCCCCTCCTGAATGGTACGGCAACCCTATCTTAACCGTCTTGTTGTTAGACAACAGTGAACCTGCGAACTATGAGGAAGCAATGATGAGCCCAGACTATGAGAAATGGCTAGAGGCCATGAAATCCGAATTGGGATCCATGAGCGAAAACCAATTATGGACTTTGGTGGACCCTCCTAGCGACCGTAAGGCCGTTGAGTGAAAATGGATTTTCAAGAAGAAAACGGACGCGGATGGTAATGTTACCATCTATAAAGCTCGGCTTGTCGCAAAAGGGTTTCGGCAAGTTCAAGGTGTTGACTACGATGAGACCTTCTCTCCCGTAGCGATGTTTAAGTCCATTCGTATTTTATTAGCAATTGCTGCATTTCATGATTATGAAATATGGCAGATGGATGTCAAGACTGCGTTCCTCAATGGCAACATTGATGAAGAGTTGTATATGATGCAGCCCGAAGGTTTTGTCGATCCTAAGGATGCTAATAAGGTGTGTAAACTTCAGCGTTCCATTTATGGACTGAAGCAAGCATCTCGGAGTTGGAACCTTCGTTTTGATCAAGTGACAAAGAGTTTTGGATTTGTTCCAAATTGCTACGAAGCTTGTATCTACAAGAAAGTGAGTGGGAGCTCGGTGACATTTTTAGTACTATATGTGGATGACATATTGATTATTGGAAATGACATTGGTATGCTTAACGACGTGAAGAGTTATTTGAATAAATGTTTTTCAATGAAACACCTAGGAGAAGCTGCTTATATATTAGGCATCAAAATCTATAGAGATAGACAAATACGCCTAATAGCTTTAAGCCAAAGTACATATCTAGACAAAGTTCTGAAAAGGTTCAGAATGGATAAAGCAAAGAAAGGTTCATTGCCCATGTTGTCAGGTAAGATATTGAGCAAGGCTCAGTGTCCAGCTATGGTAAAAGATAGAGATACTATGAGCAAAGTGCCATATGCCTTGGCCATAGGTTCTATCATGTATGCCATGCTATGTACTAGACCGGATGTGTCTGATGCTCTTAGTTTGACGAGCAGATACCAAAGTGATCCAAGAGTGGAACACTGGACAGCCGTAAAGAACATCCTAAAGTATTTAAATAGGACTAAAGAAATGTTCTTGGTCTATGGAGGTGATGAGCAGCTCGTCGTAAAAGGTTACATCGACGCTAGTTTCGACACCGACCCGGATGATTCTAAATCTCAGACACGATACATTTATATTTTGAATGGTGGAGCTGTGAGCTGGAGAAGCTGCAAGCAAAGCGTGATCGCGGGATCTACAACAGAAGTGGAATACATGGCTGCTTCAGAAGCGTCAAGTGAAGGAGTTTGGATCAGGAACTTCATCACTGAGCTTGGTGTGGTTCCAAGTGCCTTGGACCCACTAGAGATATTGTGCGACAACACTGGCGCCATAGCACTGGCTAAGGAACCAAGATATCATCCAAAGACCAAGCACATCAACCGTCGTTTTCATATAATTCGAGATTATATAGCAGATGGAGATCTGAAGATTAGCAAAGTACATACGGATCTGAATGTCGTAGATCCATTGACTAAACCTCTTCCACGAGCAAAACATGATCAAGACCTTAATGCCATGGGTGTTAGATTGTTGCCAGATGTAAACTAGATTATTGACTCTAGTGCAAGTGGGAGACTGTTGGAATTATGCCCTAGAGGCAATAATAAAGATGTTATTATTATAATTCTTGTTCATGATAAAGTTTATATTCCATGCTAGAATTGTATTAAGCGGAAACTTTGATACTTGTGTGGTTTATGAACAACACCGTGTCCCTAGTACGCCTCTATGGACTAGCTCATTGATTAATGATGGTTAAGTTTTTCTAACCATAGACATGAGTTGTCGATTAATAATGAGATCATGTCATTAGGAGAATGATATGATGGACAGACCCAGATTAAGAAGAGCAATTAGATCGTGTTCATCTTTGCGAATATTTTTCCTATGTCAAGTATTGTATTCCTTAGACCATGAGATAATACAACTCCCTGGTATCGAAAGAATGCTTTGATGTCATCAAACGTCATCCTATGTGAGGGTGATCATAAAGGTGTCTCTCAGGTGATCGGAAAGTACTTGTTGGGTTATATGTATCGAGATGGAATTTGTCCCTCCCGAGTCGGAGAGATATACTTCGGGCCCACTAAGTAATCGATATCAATACCGCTTGCAAGCATGTGGTTAAGGAGTTAATCACAAAGTGATATCGGATTACGGAACGAGTAAAGTACTTGCTGTGAACGAGATTGAACTAGGTATGCCGATACCAACGATCGAATCTCGGACAAGTAAAATATCGCGTGCGAAGGGAATACATATATGGGATTAATTGAATCCTGGCATCGTGGTTCATCCGATGTGATCATCGATGAATATGTGGGAGTCAATATGGGTTTCTAGATCCCGCTGTTGATTATTGATAGAAGATCATGTCTGCATATTCTCGAACCCGTAGGGTCACACACTTAACGTGCATCGACGCTAGGATAGAATGGATAATTGGTTTATGAGTTTTTTGTTCGGAGTCTCGGATGATACCCAGGACATCACGAGAGGTTCCGAAATGGTCCGGAGAATAAGATTCATATAAAGGAAAGCAATTTTTGGATTTCGGAATCGTATAGGAGTTTATCGGTATTGTACCGGAATGTTCTAGAAGGTTCCAGAGGGGGGATGACTTGCCCCCCATTCCACCCCTTGGGCCGCCGCCCTAGGGCTTGGAGGAGTGGTCACGGGTCCGGCCAGCCCCTATATAAGGAGGGCAGGGGCGCAGCCTCCCCCCACTCCAACCCTAGCCGCCGTCTAACTGCTGCCCCTCCACCTCTCTCTCTCTCCCGACCGCGCGTAGGCGAAGCCCTGCCGCAGAAACTCTCCACCATAAGCACCATGCCATCGTGCTGCAGATCCAATCTATCTCTCCACCATACTTGCTGGACCAAGGAAAGGAGGAGACGTCGCTGCACCATACGTGTGCATCTCTCGGAGGCGCCGCCACTTGCGGCGTATGATCGGATCGGTTCGCGAGGAGGAGACGGGGAGTACGACTACGTCAACCATGTTCTATTGAACGTTTCCGCTGTGCGATTTCTTCAAGGGTATGAAGATCTCATCAATCTCTCTCGTTGATTACATCTCCTAGATTAGATCTTGGCTTTGTTGTTCGCATCCGTAGGAAATTTTTGATTTACTATGTTGCGAAACCCATCATGAAATACAAAACAAATTAATATGGTTATTACTACTTCCATTATCTTATAAAATGTAAATGTATATAATCTATTATGATAAACATAGAGGTTTAGGGTTCTTAATTTACTTATAATTCTTTGTTGATGTGAGAAAAGATTTAATAAGTAAGCATATTGTCTTCTGTTCGTGATATTTGATGACATCACCTTTTAAAATAGAAAGTTACATCTAAAATATTTTATGGAGAAGAATTGATAAAGATACTCTTACTTTCCTCTAATAACTCACACTCCAACCTCACATTATATTAATGTGGCTTGTAATGACTACTCTAGGATAACTTATCTATACTAGGTTTTAATCATGTTCTACACACCAATATCACTTATACTTGATATAAGTATCCAATCTTGGTGAGCAAGTATGATCATTATAATCCTTTAATCATTTGTAGCTTAGGTTTCCAATTGGCTGATCAAGACTTCATCAATACAACCTTACTATTGTATTGGAATTATCTTCTTAGTATCTTTAATTGGATTTAAGGCTGTTATTCATGGACTATGCCCACTTGATCCAATAGAATTACTACTAGTAACTATTTTCAGGATTCATCCTTGTAATCTTCTTTACTACCATAGTTAGATAATATAAATAATAATTATATTTATTTAGGAGTGATTTAACTCCATCAATTATCCTATTGATTTGATTCTCTTCAATCATTCCCATCTAGAGATGATATCTGAAACTAGCATTACTATTTACCTCTTCTTAGTTGTTTCTTTATAGACACTTAAATGTAAGCAATGTTCTGGTCAAGAGTTGATAGATTGAGAATTGGTGAATCAATAGTTGATTTCTCAACATTGATGAACAACAGAAGTTGGAATATAACTCAATAGAGATGACAAAGATTGATATGGAAAGAAAGATATATGGTGAATGATCTAAACTTAGTTTCTTTCCTACTCAATCTTACTTAAGAAGTAGGGTTAGGTATTACCATGATACTCAGGGTATAAGCAGATGAGATTAAGATATATTTGTTACATTCTTATTATTTGTGTTATATCCTTAACTTGGTACTCATGAGTGATTATAATGAATACTATGATATGATCACCTAAGGATCAAATATAATTCATAATGTATTAGGGTTTAACTTTTATTACATTTGATCTACCCTTAGATCAAATCTCCCTTACCCAAAATAAGGTTTTAGCAAAGGTCATATTGAAACTTATCGTAGTCAACTTGATGATCTATTTCAATTCCATCAAGTCAAGAGAAGCTTCAATCATGTTGATAAGTTTTGTTCAAAAGCGCGAAAATTATTCAGATTTTCTATGAATGAATGCAATGCAGACATCTGGGTTCAACTTATTTCTAGGCTCTAATGCTGGGATGTTACAGACTCTCCCCCTTAAAATAAACTTCGTCCTCGAAGTTCGCAAACTCTCACGTTTTGGAGTAAGGAATTGACTTGTAGTGGTTGCTACATTTCTCCACTCTACGGTGACCTTAAATGAAAATAATTTTAGTATTCTATAACCTGATTAGGTATCCTAATCCAACTCTTTTTATTTAATTATTGATTTTTCTTACTATATTATATAAGGTCTAGGAATTCTCACTAAACAGGGTTCTAGATTTTATTAGACAATACTTTTGATCAAAAGACTAATTTTTTATGTGTCCTTATATGAGTTGTACTCGCACTCCTTCCAAGATTGGTTTTGAACTCATTTAGTCCATACCCATTCGAATTTATTATTCTCTACACATGCCCAATTGGGTGTTCTCTATTACTTCTTAAGGGTTACTTAAGAGTTGTTTCTTCTAGAATTAGTCGGTTAGGATTAACCTTTATCACCTTCAAGCTTTTATTTTATTAAGTTTTTAGATAATCTTTCATTATTACCTAAGTACTTCTTCAACTTTCATTCATAATGTCTACTCTCCCCCTTAGGGTTTACTAATATTCTTTAAATCGTCTATATAGTATTTATTGGCTTTATAACTAGAATGTTGGTCTCTTTTCAGTTTATACTTTACCTAATTATAGTCCGATGAAAGATTGTACGGTGTATCCACATAGTGGTGGATCTCCGAAGCAGATCTTTCAGCATTACATGACGTACTTACTATTGGACATTTTTTGCTTGGATAAGTCTGACTTTGTGAAGCATCTCGAAAGATGACCGCCTTTAAATTTTATACTACTTTGGGTCTTACTTAGCTTAGGCCAAATTTTATGCTCTTTATGCAACTTTTAAGAATATCGGATTAACTAAGTTAACCAAATACCAGCTACGGACAAAATACCAACTGTGGATTGGAATGCCGACTATGGATTAAGTACCAACGGCGGATCATTCTAGGTGATAGGTATTACCTTACACTTTCCGACCTAGTACTGGCATTCTCTCTGAATTGTCAGAGCTTACATATCATTTTGCTCCACAACTTCATATTTGTACAAATTTAGGATACTCCCATGAACTTGGTGTAACTACTTTATTAACTTCTTAGCATCTTACCTACTTTGAATGAGCTTTAAGTTTATTACTTCTTGTTGCTCCATACATATTTTACACTAAACTTCCTTCTTGAATCTGACTAAGAATAGTCTATGTTTTATCTATCCTCCAAATGGTGTTAATACTCCTTATATCTTGCTTCATCCTTCAAGTAAGTCTTCATGTTATATTTGAAACTCGTCACTCCCTTACACGAATTCCCGTTCCTATCTAGGTCTATAACATCAAGTCATAACTGGGTGTTACATCATGCATTTGCACACCTAATTAACTTCATGTATAGATCTAGACAATCAAGAAGATTCAAGAAGATCCAAAAGTCAATAAACAACAAAACATATACCATGTATTATACATAGGTTTTAAATAATTTACAAATGTACTAGATGTCCCAACGGTTTGCTCCACACCTATTTACACAACTCTCTTACAAGAACTTCCGGTTCTTGTGAGTACATCCTTACTTATTTTGGCAAACCTTTCAAATTACAATATGTATTACCCTCTATGTACATTATTCAAGCACTCATCCCTTGGGATGTCGTTCCTTTCTTACATTCATCTTCCTCTAGTGATTCCTGGAGTTCCGTCCATGATGACGTGAAGTCCTAGGACTGCCTTCTGGAGCATAAGAGCATCCAGGAGATGCGTATTCTTGATAAGAAGTACCGAGACTGAGATTAGTCATTGAAAAATGACTAGAGTTGGTGTAATCTTCCACCGAATATTCTTGGTTTTCCGGCAACGCTTCCTCAAAGTAAGTTGGATCCTTAGCCTTCTCTTGGATCCAGTCATACATGTTGTTATAGTAGCTATCTGAATACTCTTCTAAGTCGATTGGGTTGGTATTACCTCCATATGGTCCATACGGCTCTCTATGGTTATAGTTGGTCTCTTCTCCGATACCTACATCACCAGGTATAGGATTGCCTATGGTTCCACCTTGAGATGCTACTTACCATCCATACTTGTTTGGCTCAGGGTTATTTGGAATAACTCTATTCCATTCCTGTTGTTCGGAGTTATACTTGGTCCATAGGTCTTCAGGTGGCTTGAATTCATTTTGGTAGTAGGCATAATTTTCCGAGTTTGGATAATCAAACTCGGTTTCCTCATACACTTCTCCTGAAGGTATGTATTTGGGATGCCTAGATTCTTTAACTAACTTCTTCCTACGTGCCATTGCTTTATCAGGATCAGTAAAATCCTCAATGACTGTATCCAGTTTCTGAACTAAGACTTGGTGAGTGTTATGATAAGTGTTTAGCAAAGACCGATAACGATCCATATACTCTACCGCTAGAGTGGGTTCAGTTTGGACTAGAGTAGAGTGATCTAACTCATGCTCTAGGTTTGAGGTTTCATGGGATATAATGGTGTGAGTAATACCTTCTAAAGCTTGGGATTTTTGTTCTCGGATCATGGCTATGGCTGCTGCTACGGCAATCTGATATGCAGATCCCATGCACCTTGCTTCTCGTGATGGAATTTCTCCCTTAAGTCCTAACTTCTTGGGTAACATGATCATGACACGGTATTTAGCTAATACCTGCCCATCATAATAACTGTAAATCTTGACCAAAAGTCTTGATTCACAATCCAAACTCCATAGAAGTTGTCAGAGATTATCTGTCCAATCCCCTCCGTAGTCATTCAGTGTCATGTTCATCACTTGAACATTCCGGGGTGGATATCGAGGTGCCATGTGGAACTATAGATAAGAAATTATCATCAGACACATAGGGTTAAAACTCTTGGGTAATGATCGCATTTGCAATCATACTAAAGAATTATCGCACTAGCAACATGACAGGATTATTCTCAAGTGAACATCCCTCATATCACTATAGAACTCTTTATTCTTGCAAGTATAAGTCCTACAGGTTCTACCCATTTACTAGGTTTCCAACCTAAGGTCAAATCATATGCTCTGATACCAACTGCGGTGACGCAGCATACCACTACATGATGTAGTATACTATAGTCGTTGACATAAAACAAATGAAACACCGTTCACTACTATTACATCCCTCAGAATGGCACAACGGAAACACAGCGGGTCCAATACATGGCTAAAGGTTACAACTCACTCTTTACACAAGATCCAGAGATCACTCTAGGTTAAAGAGAGAGAAAGAACTTCTTACAAAGAAGAATCAAAGATAAACAACGCAGGAACTATTATACTATTAAAACTAGTACTTTAAATAAGGAATTGGCATTGCTGTTATTTCAATACACTACAGAATTAGGTTCTTTGGCTAGATATTATATTCCTATCTAAACAGTAACTTCGTCTTCACTTGAGTTGATGTATATTTTGACTTCCTTGACTTTATTGAAGAGCTTTAGCTTTGGATGATGAGTCCTGGAGCATAACTTGATGTGGATGTTGTCTATCCCGGCTTCAGAATTTAGGAAAGGTTAATAAGATACTTTGAGTACGAGCGTACTCAACAAATTCACTAGAAAAGGAGTGTTTGATGCACTATAACGACAACCACAGACCGTAGGTCGTAGGCAATGCAAGTTTTCATAAACATTTCTTCAATGGTTGCTTTTATTCTGAAAAGCTATGTCCGCCAGCCTTCACGGGTTTACCAGAACTTTCATCGAGTTCATTTCTCGTCGCGTTCGCAGCTCCTTCCCGGAACAGGGAGTAACAAGTTACAGTTCTTACACTCTGCAGAGGTGCGTTACTTTACCCATGAGAGATCATATCTTTGTTGCACAACCGGGCAGCTTATTCCCGTCCATAATTCCATGATGTGGAGCCCAGAAGATGATCCAAGGCAATCACTGCCCCCTTCGCGACCTCGCATGCCTCCTTCATGTACACCATGCCCACATATTAGATTACGACAGTGGTTTGTACAAACCATTAGATGCCAGAACTATCGTGGGACGTTGAGGGTTCCCACCCATATGTTGTAGATCCTCTACGAATTACCAATTAATATGCACGCTACGAGGATAACAGTCACGACCTGCACATCCGGCTTCATGCGAGAGGAAGAAGATACAGCTGACTTCTCTGTCCCATTCCAAATCTCATGGTTAACGCGTAATATACGGCGTAAGAATCACTGGTGACATTGGTTGTTAAGTCCTAGATAATATGTTCCTTTACCATTTGAACTTTTATAATAAGTTATTACCTCATGGTAATAACCTATGATCACATTATTATGAAAATAGTGTTTTCAGACCTTTTTCAAATGCAGGTGATGTCCACATTGGATTTGTAAAATACTTTACAGAAAATAACCAAACGACATGAGCAAGTGTGAACTTGCCTTTTGTGATTGCAAGATTATGTACTCACGGTCTCCAAGATGATATACGATCCAATATCTGAAATCAGCATCATTGGTCCGGTAAGGACTAATGTTTAAAGAAGCAATATGTTCTTATGCATAAGTAATGTGGTGCATTTTATAAATGCGAATCTCGGGAATAACGTTGTTTTAGTGTTTGGGTACTAGAAATGATGTATTTGAGATGTGTTGTACTTTTGGATGAGTCTTATACTCGTGCTTCTTATTAGGCTTGTGAGTGTGTGTGAAACAATCTTATAATTACAATATCCTAAAACTATAGGACACACACAAATGTGAGATGTTACTCAAAATTGCTTATATAAGAGTTCTTGTTTGAAGTGGCAAAAAGAATAACATTTGAAGAAAAGATTTCTTTTCTAAGGTCTAAACAACCTTTGTGGTTAGTTGAGTCTGGTCGATGTTATTTGTGCTTGCTTGAATAGTTAGAGCTTGAGATGCTTTATGACTTAATTATATCAGACCAAAGTTAACTATAAAACATCTAACAATGTTTATAGTATTATATTTGGAGTCTTGTAGACTAAAGTTAACTTTAAAACATAGATAGTTTAAAAGTATAAAGCTTATAACATTTGTATTTTGTGGACTTGGTAATGTTTCCTTAAGGTTACTTAAGAATGGTTATATTTTTCTTTGATGTGGTGGTTTTCTTGATTTTATAATGGAACAGTATCACTTACCCCTTTTATGGACGAGTGGTCATGGTTTGTAAATCATGGAGTAATATTACTTGATTGCTTTTGAGTTCTTACAATGTTTTAGTATATTGATAAACTTGTGGTTAAAGTAAAGGAAATAATTTTTATTTAACTACAAATTATTCTTGAGGATTTTATATTTGATAAGAATTCTCTTTAGAAAATATTACACACCTATGGTTGAGGAGAACTCAATAAAATTGTAATTAAAATGTGTTAAACTATTTGGACTTCATATTATTAATGTTGAAGACTAATACTATTTATAAGACTCAATTGGTTAATTTAGACATATTAGCTATTTTTATTTACCTTTATATGAATTATCAATTAGACAAATAAGTTTAAATTTGAGTTATTAAACTATTTGAATTTTTATATAACTTAAAAGTGGAATATTATATTTTTAACATATAGATATTATTTTTGTGATCATTTTGGTATATTACATTTATTTTTGTGATTTATAAATAATAAGATATGATTTTGACAATTCTTATTACTTTATAATTACTTAATAAATAATAAATATTTAGTTAAGTGAAATATTAATACATGATTATAGTTCATAAAATATTGTTTTTATTTTTCCAATATTTTTGGTATTTATTTATATTCTTAACATTTACCATTATTAAAATATGAATTATCAAAGTGTTATTACTTATAAAAGATTTATTAAATAATATTTCTTTAAATAATCACATAATAATATTTTATAATAATTTTAAGTTGTAGATTTTATTTTTCTCCAAATTTTCATATATATACACATTTTTATGAATTATAAATCAAAAGTTATTAATTAAACAAGATTTATTCATTTATTTGATTTCTGGAATAATAATAATTGAGCTTATAACATTTTATTTATTTCTTAAATAAGAATTAACTTTTTACACCGCAATTGAGTTTAGGGCTAGGTGTGGGTGCGGTGTAAAAAGTTAATTCCTATTTAAGAAATAAATAAAATGTTAGAAGCTCAATTATTAATATTCCACAAATCAAATAAATGATTAAATCTTGTTTAATTAATAACTTTTGATTTATAATTTAGAAAAATATATATAATATATGAAAAATTGGAGAAAAATAAAATCTACAACTTAAAATTATTATCAAATATTATTATGATGATTATTTAAATAATTATTATTTAATAAAGGTTTTATAAGTAATAAGACTTTGATAATTCATATTTTAATAATGGTAAATGTTAAGAATATAAATAAATACCTAAAATATTGGAAAAATAAAAATAATATTTTAAGAACTATAAACATGTATTATTATTTCACTTAATTAAATATTTATTATTTATTAAGTATTTATAAAGTAATAAATATTGTCAAAATCATATCTTATTATTTATAAATTACTAAAATAAATGTAATATACTAGATTGATCACAAAAATAATATCTATATGTTAAGAATATAATATTCCACTTTTGAGTTATTTAAAAATTCAAATACTTTGATACCTCAAATTTAGACTTATTTACTAAATTGATAATACATATAAGGGTAAATAAAAATTGCTAATATGTCTAAAATTAACCAATTGAGTCTAATAAATAGTATTAGTCTTCAACATTAATAATAGGAAGTCCAAATAGTTTAACACGTTTTAATTACAATTTTATTGAATTCTCCTCAACCATAGGTGTGTAATATTTTCTAAAGAGAATTCTTATCAAATATAAAATCCTCAAGAATAATTTGTAGTCAAATAAAACTTATTTCCTTTAATTTAATCACAAGTTTATCAACATACTAAAACACTATAATGAAATCATAAGCAATCAAGTAATATTACTCCATGATTTACAAACCATGACCACTCATCCATAAAAGGGGCAAGTGATACTATTCCATTATAAAATCAAGAAAACCACCACATCAAAGAAAAATATAACCATTCTTAAATAACCTTAAGGAAACATTACCAAGTCCACAAAATACAAATGTTATAAGTGTTATACTTTTAAACTATCTATGTTTTAAAGTTAACTTTAGTCTACAAGACTCCAAATATAATACTATAAACATTGTTAGACGTTTTATAGTTAACTTTGGTCTGATATAATTAAGTCATAAAGCATCTCAAGCTATAACTATTCAAGCAAGCACAAATAACATCGACCAGACTCAACTAACCACAAAGGTTGTTTAGACCTTATAAAAGAAATCTTTTCTTCAAATGTTATTCTTTTTGCCATTTCAAACAAGAACTCTTATATAAGCAATTTTGAGTAGCATCTCACACTTGTGTGTCCTATAGTTTTAAGAAATTGTAATTATAAGATTGTTTCACACACACTCACAAGCCTAATAAGAAGCACGAGTATAAGACTCATCCAAAAGTACAACACATCTCAAATACATCATTTCTAGTACCCAAACACTAAAACAACGTTATTACCGAGATTCGCATTTATAAAATGTATCACATTACTTATGCATAAGAATATATTGCTTATTTAAACATTAGTCCTTACCGGACCAATGATGTTGATTTCAGATATTGGATCTTATATCATCTTGAAGACCGTGAGTGCATAATCTTGCAATCACAAAAGTCAAGTTCACACTTGCTCATGTCCTTTGGTTATTTTTTGTAAAGTATTTTACAAATCCAATGTGGACATCACATGCATTTGAAAAATGTTCGAAAACACTATTTTCATAATAATGTGATCATAGGTTATTACCATGAGGTAATAACTTACTATAAAAGTTAAAGTGGTAAAGGAACATATTATCTAGGACTTAACAACCAATGTCGCCAGTGATTCTTGCGCCGTATATTACGCGTTAACCATGAGATTTGGAATGGGACAGAGAAGTCAGCTGTATCATCTTCCTCTCGCATGAAGCTGGATGTGCAGGTCGTGGCTGTTATCCTCGTAGCGTGCATATTAATGGTAATTCATAGAGGATATGCAGCATATAGGTGGGAACCCTCAATGTCCCACGATAGTTCTGGCATCTAACGATTTGTACAAACCACTATCGTAATCCAATATGTGGGCATGGTGTACACCAAGGAGGCATGCGAGGTCGCGAAGGGGGGCAGTGATTGGCTTGGATCATCTTCTAGGCCCCACATCATGGAATTGTGGACGGGAATAAGCTGCCCGGTTGTGCAACAAAGATATGATCTCTCATGGGTAAAGTAACACACCTCTGCAGAGTATAAGAACTGTAACTTGTTCTCCCTATTCCGGGAAGGAGTTGCGAACGCGGCGGGAAAGGAACTCCATGAAAGTTCTGGTAAACCCGTGAAGGCCGACGGACATAGCTTTTCAGAATAAAAGCAACCTTTGAAGAAATGTTTATGAAAATTTGCATTGCCTACGACCTACGGTCTGTGGTTGTAGTTATAGTGCATCAAACACTCCTTTTCTAGTGAATTTGCTGAGTATGCTCGTACTCAAAGTATCTTCTTAACCCTTGCTAGATTATGAAGCCGGGATAGACAACATCCACATCAAGTTATGCTCCAGGACTCATCATACAAAGTTATAGCTCTTCAATGAAGTCAAGAAAGTCAACATATACATCAACTAAAGTGAAGACGAAGTTATTGATTAGATAGGAATATAATCTCTAGCCAAAGAACCTAATTCTATAGTGTATTGCAATAACAACAATGCCAATTCCTTAGTTAAAATACTAGTTTTAATAGTATAATAGTTCTTGCGTTGTTTATCTTTGATTCTTCTTTGTAAGAAGTTCTTTCTCTCTCTTTAACCTAGAGTGATCTCTGGATCTTGTGTAAAGAGTGAGTTGTAACCTTTAGCCATGTATTGAACCCGTTGTGTTTCTGTTGTGCCATTCTGAGGGATGTAATACTAGTGAATGGTGTTTCATTGGTGTTATGTCAACGACTATAGTATACTACATCATTCAGTGGTATGTTGGGTCACCGCAGTTGGTATCAGAGCATATGCTTTGACCTTAGGTTGGAAACCTAGTAAATGGGTAGAACTTGTAGGACTTATACTTGCAAGAATAAAGAGTTCTCTAGTGATATGAGTGATATTCACTTGAGAATAATCCTGTCATGTTGCTCGTGCGATAATTCTTTAGTATGAATGCAAATCCGATCATTACCCAAGAGTTTTAACCCTATGTGATTGATGATAATTTCTTATCTACAGTTCCACGTGGCACCTCGATATCCACCCCGGAATGTTCAAGTGATGAACAGGACACTGAATGACTACGGAGGGGATTGGACAGATAATCTCTGACAACTTCTATGGAGTTTGGATTGTGAATCAAGACTTTTGGTTAAGATTTACATTTATTATGATGGGCAGGTATTAGCTAAATACCGTGTCATGATCATGTTACCCAAGAAGTTAGGACTTAAGGGAGAAATGCCATTAGGAGAGGCAAGGTGCATGGCATCTGCATATCAGATTTCCGTAGCAGCAGCCATAACCATGATCGGAGAACAAAAATCCCAAGCTCTAGAAGGTAGTACTCGTACCATTATACCTCATGAAACCTCAAACCCAGAGCATGAGTTATATCACTCTACTCTAGTTCAAGCAGAACCTACTCTAGCTGTAGATTATATGGATCATTATCGGTCTTTGCTAAACACTTATCATAACACTCACCAAGTCTTAGTTCAGGAACTGGATACGGTCACTAAGGATTTTACTGATCCTGATAAAGCAATGGCACGTAGGAAGAAGTTAGATAAAGAAGCTAGGCATCCCAAATACATAATGTTGGGGGGTTGACCTCGGGTAGGTCAGAGACGGGGAAAGACAGAGGTACAATCCCCGTCTAGTTTCCGAGTTACGGTCTAGGTTGGCCGAATCATGAATATGTCGGCCCGTGTATATGTATCAAGCAGCTACCCGGCCGAGTTACTACGAGGGTCGGCCGGGTTAGCCCAAGTGATCTCGATGCAGGTAAAAGACAAGCCGAGTTACGCAAGGTAATGTAAGGCCGGGTGATACGAAGCTTGCAGGAGAAGGAGAAACCCAAGGTCAAACTATAGCTGCAGGCTAGAAGGAATCAGAGGCGAGCCAAGCACAAGAGACAAAGGTGCAGGCGTCGGAGGCGAAGGAGGTCACGGAGGTGACAGTCCAGGAGCCCGAGGCGCGCAGGAGGGGTCCTCTGGAGCCTTGCCGTCGTTAGAAGGGCGACAGGGAAAGGAGGCCGCCGAACTACTATTTTGGGACAAGCATATTCCTCTAATATGCTTGCCTCGTCAGCCCTAAGGGCACCCAAGGCACTCCTTTAAAAGGGGAAGCTTGGACCCTGAGGAGGGCATCGACTCTTTGAGCACCGTTAGGCTGGTGAGATTCATCTTTTCTCCCTGTATACAGCTCGAGGAGCACTTGTAACCCAAAGAAAAGAGAAATAAAGATCTGAGCCTTAACCACTTGAGCGTGGAATCGGTTGCATCTTCCCTCCCCAGATCCCACTAGCATCCATTGGCCCCATACTTTAGCCTACCCATGGCATCTGCCGTGCCACCACCACGACAGTTGGCGCCCACCGTGGGGCCAGCAGCGGTGCTAGCTGGAGTTATGATCCGGACGGGAAACTTCATCAGCACGGGCGAACGCGTTGTTTCTGGCTTGGTCCAGAGATTTGGTCTCTGCGACTATGTAAGCGACAATGCAGAAGCTTCAGGAAAACTCCCCGCAATGGGGTCTTCATCACTGGCGAGCACAAGGTCTACGTCGGCGTCGACATCACGGCATTTATCCCCACCAAAGTTGTTATTGCAGAGAGCCACCTCTTAACGCAGCAGCCGTCCGTCAAGAGAACATCCTGCAGCAGCGTCGAGGTGATGGTCGCCAGAGCCCAAGTGGAGCAGCGATGGCGGGTCAAGCGGAGAACCACAGCAGCGCACAAGGCGCACCAAGCAAACCACGCCACAACCCACCGAGGTAATCCCGCCAAAGGACAAACCCGAGCTACATGACACCACCCCAAAGGCACCAAGAGTGAGAGGGCCACCTCTGGAAAGACCAGAGAACATTCTTCAGGCGACCATAGAAAACTTAACTACACCAGTAGCGCCGATACTTGATCCGGCAAATGCTCAGGCAGAGTTAGAAGAAACCAGGCAAAAGGTGCTGGTAGAGGCCAAAAAAGTATCAGCCCTGCGGGAGTCCTTGAACAGGACCCTGAGAGAATATGCGAAAGCTATTAAGCTTGATATCGCACCCGAGCGGGTGGACGAATTAAGATTAAGAGGAAAGAACCTCATGGATGACATTAACAAAGAGCATGAAGCTCACAGAGAAGAATCAGGTGATTTGGGTTTGCCGAGGTACAGTATCCCGGTGAAGAACCTGAGAGCGGCAAATGCCGCAGCATTGGAGTTAGAGGGGTTGACCGGGGAAGCTCGGCAGAAACAACAAGAAAGAGTGAATGAGCTGGTGCGCATCGCAAACCAGCAAAATGAGGAAATACTCAGAACTAACCCGGCAAGGCCAGGGGCCTCGCGGATGGTTCATTCATCTTCACCCGGAAACAACGCTCGAAGAGACAAAGCAGTAACCTCAGCGAAGAGGAACAAGCAAATTGTTCCATATGACCCGGCAATGGCTGGAAAGGCAAATGAGAACAGAGGCAATGCAAGCCGAGGTAACAGTGGGGAGAGAAACCACGGCCGTCTGGAAAAGGACGGCGGGGGCCGAGGCAATGGGGAACTCGGCAGAAGAGAACCCGCGAGAGGTAATCATGAAAACCAGACCCCGGACGAAGTAAGGAGAGAGATGCCGCCCAACCCGCAACCAAGACATGAGCCTCGGCAGGAAAGAGAAGTGAGGCCAGCTCGCCATAATCAGATGAATGAAAGGTACAATGATGGTTATTCCGAGGTGGAATACGCAATCCAGGGTGGAAACAACCACTATGGGATGCAGGACAGAATCCTGTACAGAGATTTGCCAGCAAGTGATGCAAGAGTAAAGTTGGATCGGCTATACCGGTCCGAATTGTTGGAAGAACAAGGTCCACCAGGTCCGACATGTTTTGGACCACGGATCATGGGCGAACCACCAGTGCCGAATTTTCAGTTAGCAAGAGGCACAAAAACATACAATGGAAGTACCAAGCCACAAGACTGGTTGATTGATTATGCCACTGCTGTGAAGATAGCGGGTGGGAACTTAAGATGGGCAGTGCGGTATGTCCCACAGATGTTGGAAGGACCAGCCAGGGTATGGCTGAATAATCTACCAGCCGGCAGTATCAACTGTTGGTTAGATTTCGAAGAAATGTTCGTCAGCAACTTTACCAGCACATACAAGAGGCCAAACAGGCCACAACCGTTAGCCATGTGCAAGCAGAGGCCGAATGAAACAGATAGAGAGTTTTTAACTCGATGGTGCAACCTGAGAAACTCATGTGAAGGAGTTATCGAATCGCAAGCAATCGCTTGGTTCGCTCAAGGCTGCCGTTACGCCAGCGTGTTGTGGCAGCGCCTGCAAAGAGATATGCCAACCACACTGGCAGAGACTATCAGAATAGCAGACTCCTATGCATTCGGCGACCAAACCCAACCGGAATTAATGTCGGCAGATCATCGCGAGCAACAAGACCATTATGCAAGAGAATTGGCCGGGTCATCCAGGCGTGACTTCAGAGGAAGAAGAAGAGAGGAGAGGCCGGATTATAGATACAATTCGGCTCAAGTGGCGGCAGTAGCGCAAGATCAGCCGAATCATGGAGCGATTCAACGGCAAAAGAATGGACCTCAGCAGTGGACATCAAGAAATGAGGGAAAAAGGCAGTGGACCCCAGAGCAAAAGAAGCAATGGCAAGAGATGCCGAAATACACGTTCGAATCCATGTTGGATCAGCCGTGCAAATTTCACACATCAAACCCATCTAGACCAGCCAATCATACGACCCGCCAGTGTGCATGGATGAAAAATGCGATGGGGAACCCCGCAGGAGTTCAGGCGTCCCATCAAGTGCAACAGCGATGTACCGCAATTAATCGAGCAAATACACGAATCGATCTTTGAAGGGTTTTGTGGCATAGTAAATCAAAATTTTCTACGGAGAGCAGAGGAAAGCCAAGATCTAATCTAGGAGATGCAAACAACGAGAGATTGGATTAGATCTTCATACCCTTGAAGATTCGCCTGCGGAACGTTAAATCGAACGTGGGTGATGTAGTCGTACTCGCTTCTCTTCCTCGCGATCCGATCCGATCTAGCACCACAAGTGGCGGTGCCTCCGTGAGATGCACGTGCAGCACCTCGGCGTCTCCTCCTTCCTCGGACCAGCGAGTATGGTGGAGAGATAGATTGGATCTACAACACGGCGTGGTGTATATGGTGGAGAATTTCTGCAGGCTTCGCCTACAAGCGATCGGGAGGAGAGAGGAAGGTAGCAAGGCAGCTAGGGCTTGGAGGAAGGTGTGGAGTAGTAGTAGGGGGGCGCACCACCTCTATATATAGAGGCGGACAGCCCTGCCCTCCTCCAAGCCTATCTCTAGTTTAAACAATTTAAACTCTCCCTTATCTAGAAATCCTATCTCTAGTTTAAGCGATTTAAACTCTCCCTTATCTAGAAATTCTATCCAGATTTAAGCAGTCAAATCTCTCTAGAATCGGCTGGGCCCTATGGGGCCTTGTGCCCCGCCCAATGCGCCAGGACACTCCCTCATAGCCCCATGCCCCTCCCGGAAGGTGGGGCCACGTTGGTCCCCCGGAAGGTTCTAGAAGCTTCGTACAATCTTGATTAACGGAACAATTCCGAACTCCAAAAACTGCACCGCCTTATATGAATCTTATTCTCGGACCATTCCGGAACCTCTCGTGATATCCGGATCCCATCCGAGACTCGAACAAAAATTCATAAACCAATTATCCAATTTATCCTAGCGTCGAGATACGTTAAGTGTGACCTCGGGTTCGAGAATATGCGTACATGATCTTCTATCAATAATCAGCGGGTGCAGGAACCCATATTGACTCCACACATTCATCGATGATCATATCGGATGAACCACGATGCAGATTCAATCAATCCCATATATATATTCCTTCGTCTCGCGATATTTTACTTGCCGAGATTCGATCGTCGATGCGTCATACCTAGTTCAATCTCGTTCACGGCAAGTACTTTACTGCGTTCGTAATCCGATATCACTTTGTGATTAACTCCTTAACCACATGCTTGCAAGCGGTGTTGATATCGATTACCGAGTGGGCCAAGTATATCTCTCCGACTTGGGAGGGACAAATTCCATCTCGATACATACAACCCACAGATACTTTCCGATCACCTGAGAGACACCTTTATGATCACCCTCTCATAGGATGACGTTTGATGACCTCAAAGCTTTCTTTCGGTACCAGGGAGTTGCATTATCTCATGGTCTAAGGAATACAATATTTGACATAGGAAAAGCTTCGCAAAGATGAACACGATGAAACGATCTAATTGCTTCGCTTAGTTTGGGTCTATCCATCATATCATTCTCCCAATGATATGATCTCATTATCAATTGACAACTCATGTCTATGGTTAGGAAACCTTAACCATCATTGATCAATGAGCTAGTCCATAGAGGCGTACTAGGGACACGGTGTTGTTTACAAACCACACAAGTATTAAAGTTTCCGCTTAATACAATTCTAGCATGGAACATAAACTTTATCATGAACAAGAATTATAATAATAACATCTTTATTATTGCCTCTAGGGCATAATTCCAACAGTCTCCCACTTGCACTAGAGTCAATAATCTAGTTTACATCTGGCAACAATCTCACACCCATGGCATTGAGGTGTTGATCATGTTTTACACGTGGAAGAGGTTTAGTCAGTGGATCTGCGACATTCAGATCCGTATGTACTTTGCTAATCTTCAGATCTCCATCTGCTATATAATCTCGGATTATATGAAACTTGCGGTTGATATGCTTGGTCTTTGGATGATATCTTGGTTCCTTAGCGAGTGCTATGGCGCCAGTGTTGTCACACAATATCTCCAGTGGGTCCAATGCACTTGGAACCACGCCAAGCTCAGTGATGAAGTTTTGTGGCATCCCGCAAAACCACTACTAGAAAATCGCGTTGAATTTGTGCATTGCATCGTCATCATCATGCATTGGTTGCCAAAACTATGTCAGCAAAGCCGTTTTGTTTTCCCAACGCCCCATCTTAATTCAAATGCAAAACCCGGGCTTGTCCGGATTTAGTTTATTTTGTCTTGCATTGGTTTGCAAAGGCCATGTTTCAATCAAATAAAAATATTAAATTATTTTAGCGGGGGCAGTCGAACGGGCCGTAGCGACCCGAACGACCACCCCATATTTAAGATCGGCCCGCCTAAAATCCTAAAGCTACCCGGAGATCTACCCATACCCTGCCTGCCACCTCACCCGGACCAATCCTGCACGCCTCACCTCCCCTCTCCCCTCTACCAATCCCCACTTGCCACCTATCCTACCCCACTCTCTCTCCTCTCTCTCCCCACCCCACCCCTGCTCACACCGGATCCACCCCTGCCAGCCGACCCACCTCCCATCTACTCCCTGTCCCATGGACCCTTGAGACCCCCTCACACAGCGCCACTGGCCCCACCCACCACCGCACCGCCAACCTCCCTTCCCCACCTACCGTGCCACGCCTGCCCCACCAAGCGTCCCCACCTGCCCCCTCGCGTCCTCCCTTCTCCCGCGCCGACGCCTTCCCGCCCTCCCACACGCCCGCCCTTCTCCCTCTAGCTCAGCCGCCTCCTCTCGCCTCGGCGGCCGCTCATGGCCTCGCCTCCCTCCGCGGCACGATACTCCAGCCCGATCACGACCCGTTCGGCCACCACCACATGTGAGCTTCTCCCTCTAGCTCCGTCGCGGTGCTGCCCGCCGCCTCCCTCGCCCGGCCTTGCAGCCCAGCGCCTCCGCCCTCCTGGCGTCGAGCTCCCGCGCCCGTCGTCCGTCGAGCCTCCTCCGCTCGCGTTCCCCCTCGCTCCGGCCTCGCCTCCTCCTCCCTTGAGCCAGCGCGCCGACCGGTCCCGCTTCTCCCAGCTGCCGAGCCCTCGCCGAGCCGTCCATCGCCCGGCCGAGCCTGCCCGCGACCACCCCTCGCTCGAGCTCCTCTCGACCCGCGCGTGCCTCGCCTTCCCTCCGTCCTGCGCGGATGCCAGCATGGCCGCCGCCGGCAACCGCCTCTCCCCCGAGCATCCTCCTCCCCGTCCGTCTCTCCTCGCCTCCGCCCCGTTCGCAGTCGAGCGCCGCCTCGCCCGAGACCGAGCCGGCCGTCGCCCTCGCCGCCTCGCCCGCGTCTGCTCGTCGCCATCGTCTCCCGAGCCCGCCGCCAGCCGCGCCTCCGCTGCCATGCCGCGCCCTACCCGTCCGAGCCTCGCCCGCCGGGCCGACCTCCGCTGCCGTCGCGAGTCTACCTCCGTGCGTGTTTCCAGGAAGTACCGGTTGGTGCTAAGATGTTGAGTGTGGGGACAGCAAGACCGCGAGGCCTTCGCACGAGAGGATATCGCAAGATGAGCATGGTGACGCGTTGGACCTTCGACAAGTAAGTCGGCATGGAACCCGAAGAGGCGGTACCCCAAGATCTACCACCGACGCATCCGGACTCGGAGAAAACCCTCGACACGCCAAGTTCGCAGAACCCACGGTACCGAAGGCGAACCGGCGCCCAAGATCCCTTCCGGAGTTGATGACCCGATGGCGCCAAGATCTACATCACGGATCAGCGGGCGAGACCGAAGGCCATCGACAGCGTGAAGATGTAACCTCGGAATTCCGAGGAGGTCGGCAAGAACTTCTACGGACCCTCGGGATGACAAGTTCTTCACCCGAGGCGACAAGGCCTCATCACGGATTTCAAGACCCGACATCGAAGCGACAAGATCGGCGTCATAACACCGAAGACCACAGGTGTGACAAGTACCGCTTCGGACGCCAAGACCGATCGCCCGGCCCGACAAGACCTTCAGATCGACAAGATCGACCCGACACAGGTGGAGTCGAAGACCGTCAAGTACTTCTTCCGACGCAAGATCTACCCGTTACCGAGAACGTTCCCGCGAGACCGCTTCCGTCGAACCCCGAACCCCAGATCCGTCGAACCCTGGACCCTGAGACCGACCCCGAACCCCGGAACCCAAGATCGTCGAGCCCCCTCTAATGTGTGAACCCCTACTCGAAACCCTATTTTATAACATCATAACAACTTGATTGCATATTGAATTGTCATACTCGCATGCATATCTGTGGTTTGGGGGCCTTATGCCGATCCACCTAATAATTAAATATGGGGCCCATATGCGGGCAAATCTAGTCTTATATTGGCCTCATTTAAACATGTGTAGCTGACGCTCCATCTTGACTTGCTAAACAACATTTAATATGCGGGGGTTTAAACAACTTGAACCATCTAATTAAATGTCGGAACCCCGGTTCCGCTTAATATGACCTAGTTTCATTGCACCTTGGCCATGTCATTCATCATACATGCATCATGCCGATCTTCTGCCGTGTATTAAATATTGCATCCGGTGTTTATTCTAGTGTTTTGCTTCTTCGCGGATAAGGCCGTTGAGTCGATGTGAGCTTCGCCCCGATCTTCGGATGAACCCTTCGGCAATGTTTTCTGAGCATCTCCCCTTTCTACCTATCTTACTTTTATAGTATTTACTTCCCTCTGTTGATCTATTGCTATCGTGTTGCGTTGCTCTAGATTCGTGCGTGATATCCTCGCATCCATATATAGCCTTGGACACATCCTATTACCGTTGTTTGGTAGATAGTCGGACCTGCGTGTCGTAGTCGCTTGCTCAAGTGTTTTGCTTGTCGTCAAGTACCACCTTTGTTGGAGGAATTGCCGCATGTTGACGTTGGAGATGATCAGGGCTTTAATTATTGTTCACTTTAATTCCTGTTTAACAACTAAAATTGAATTAAGCAGAGGCATCGGTGGGTGATAGGTAAGATTTGGTTTCCGACCACCACTTGTGTCCGTGGGACCCGAGTTCTTGACACTGTTAGAGATCGAGCGCTAACCACGGTGGGGAGATATGGGCCCCCATTGATAATTACCGATTTCAAAGTATTGTCTTGAGGGGCCACAACTAGTTTGAGGTTTTATTTACTATCCTGTACTTATGCCATGCTACTTTCTGTATTTAAATTGCGAGGTACTGCACAATCGCATCGTTAGGAAGCGGAGTGATTACGCGGTATCGCGGTCCCGATTGGGGATCTGCTGCCATAAACTTCGACCATTGGCGCACCCTAAGTCCGTCTCGAGACCGCCGACTGCTATGGTGTACTTAGTGGGTGGCCCCGATTGCTTGCTTTGGTGCAGGAACGTCGTGACTTAGGCCCCGCCGACATACCGATGGGTGTATGTTAACTGATCTGGCAAAAAGGGTCGAAGTGCCTGTGGATACTTTGGTGCACCCCTGCAGGGTTTAATCTTTTCGAGAAGCCGTGTCCGCGGTTATGGACGACTTGGAGCATAGTGTCTGATCATAGACAACTATAACTAAAGTTTACTATTTTGAATTGACTTGTTTCCGATATGATTAGTAATCAGCTCCACTACAACGGAATGGCTAAGTAAAAGTACCAACAACTGCTGGGTTTTGGGGTTTATCTCATGCTATCTGTATGCACGATTAGTAACTGTGCAACTATAACGGAATGGTTAACTAAAAGTGCCCATCGCTTACTTTATCGTGATGATTATCTAAACGACTAGTAAAATGCCGCAACTATAATCGAATAAGTAAACTGCCAATCGTGAGTTCCTCGGTTGACTTCCTCGTTTGGTCTCAAGGGGGAAACCCCAGGATGGGTTTGATTGGTGATAGCTTCAGGTTGGATCCGGTTAGGTCCTTCTTATCCCTCTCTGATATCCGCCAGTTGTATCGAGTCTCTATAGGTTGTTAGTGCATGCTGCCGCTGCCGCTTCAGTCCACCATACCTATGTAGGCGAGGACCGCCGAATTCTAGCCTCGCCGTGTACTGGCCTCAGTACTGACGCTCCTTCTTTTTCCTTTGCCCTTTGTCGGCACCCCTTTGTTTAAGCAGGTTTTGAGATCGACGCCATAGCGTGGTTACCCTTCCGCTTGGCTGGGCAGGGTTATGGACGCCATTGATTATTCTTGAGGCTCTTAGCCCCATTTGCATCTTGTCCGTAATGGACGCTCTATCGTTTTCAAGGTGATTTGGATCTTTGTATATTATATCCGTATTCTTGACTCTTGAGTCATTTGTATATATCTGCTCATGGGTCCCATCGAGGACTGTTGTGTAATGTTATTACTTTGCTTTCCACCCGCACGAAAGTGCTGGTGGCACCTTGAATCGCTTCTATGCGGGTTTGGCGGTTTTGCTAAAACTTGCATAGGATCGATTCTCGAGGGTGTTACTGAGTGGTATCGAGCTCGGCAGTTGCGATACCCCACAAGTCCAAATTGAGGATAACCTAGCTAACGGCAAGTAGAGTGTCAACACTATTTTGCAAAAACCGTTGGATAGTTCGTTAGGTCTGATTTACTCCTTACCCTCTGCTGTTCTCCTCTTACCCCTCGTGTTTTGAATCCGCCTCTCGTTCTTGAGTCCGAGAATTCGTGGTTGGGTTTCCGTGCACCTTTAGGGTTTCGCTTCCTCCTTTGGTAACGGTGTTCTACCATCCGGTGTTCAAGCTGCCTGATGAATCCGTCTACGGTGTTACCATTCTTTGATCTTTGTTTGTGCCTTCCGGTGTTTTCCGACGCGACGATATCCTCTACGTCAGATCCGATGCAGAGTCTGCATCACTCCTTTGTTTCCGAACCTCGCTTGTCGAGATCTTCAGTCTGAATCCTGTGAGTTGGTTGCATAATATGTCTATTCGTGTACATAGTAATGCTTTGAGTGCGGGATGGAGTCGCGACCATACCACTACTCTTATCATTCGCTTCTGTACATTGAATGGTGGATCGATGCAATTTTACTCCTTCCATGGAAGTTAGAGGTGTCCTTACCTTTACCTTCGTCCGTTGTTTATCCGGAGTGTTCTCTTGACGATCAGGAACAACGACCCTTTGTTGGTGGTGTCGCCGATTTCAAGATGGAGGATGAACCCTCGTTAGTGGTGTCGCGAGGATCTACACAAAGTGAGAAGACACAGATCGCCGACCTTCCTTCCGGTACCATGAGGCGGATCTCGAGGGCGAGATCCATTGTTAGTGGTGTCGAATTGTGGCATCCCGCAAAACCACTACTAGAAAATCGCGTTGAATTTGTGCATTGCATCGTCATCATCATGCATTGGTTGCCAAAACTATGTCAGCAAAGCCGTTTTGTTTTCCCAACGCCCCATCTTAATTCAAATGCAAAACCCGGGCTTGTCCGGATTTAGTTTATTTTGTCTTGCATTGGTTTGCAAAGGCCATGTTTCAATCAAATAAAAATATTAAATTATTTTAGCGGGGGCAGTCGAACGGGCCGTAGCGACCCGAACGACCACCCCATATTTAAGATCGGCCCGCCTAAAATCCTAAAGCTACCCGGAGATCTACCCATACCCTGCCTGCCACCTCACCCGGACCAATCCTGGTACGCCACCTCACCTCCCCTCTCCCCTCTACCAATCCCCACTTGCCACCTATCCTACCCCACTCTCTCTCCTCTCTCTTCCCACCCCACCCCTGCTCACACCGGATCCACCCCTGCCAGCCGACCCACCTCCCATCTAATCCCTGTCCCGCGGGACCCGCCCGGACCCCACTCACACCGCGCCCTGGGCCCCCACCCAGTCACCACCGCCTGCCAACCTCCCTTCCCCACCTACGTGCCACACGCCCCCCCCCACCACGCCACCTGCCCCCACCTCGCGTCCTCTCCCTTCTCCCACCGCCCCGCGCACGCCTTCCCCACCACGCTCCTCCCCGACGCCCCGCCCTTCTCCCCTCTAGCTCGCAGCCGCCTCCTCTCGCCTCGGCAGCCGCTCGCCGGGCCTCGCCTCCCTCCCGCCGGCGACGATACTCCAGCCCCGACCGCCACCACCGCTGCCACCTGAAGCTTCTCCCTCTAGCTCCGGTCTTGCCCTGCCTCGCCTCCGCCGCTGCTGCCGCCGCCCGTCCTCCTCGAGCTCCTCAGGCGCCCGTCCGTCCGGAGCCTCCTCCCGCTGTTGCCCCTCCGCCTGCCTGCCTGCTCCGCCACGGAGCGCGCACCGGTCCCGCTTCTCCCAGGCTGCCGAGCCGCCGAGCCTGCCGTCCATCGCCATGAGCCGCCTGCCTCGACCACCCTCCACCGCTGAGCTCCTCCCCACCTCGCCACCCTCGCCTTCCCTCCGTCCTCGCCATGGATGCCATGGAGCCGCCACGGCAACCACCTCTCCCGAGCATCCTCCTCCCTGCCTCTCTCGCCTCCGCCAGTTCGCGAAGGCCTCGCCGAGACCGAGCCGTCGCCCTCGCCGCCTCGCCTGCGCGTCGCCATCGTCTCTCCCGACCCGCCGCCCGGCTGGCCAGCGACCTCCGCTGCCGACCGCCGCACCGCTTACTGCCCCGAGCTCACGGGGCCGACCTCCGTCTGGCCGAGTCTACCTCCGCCCGTGCGTGTTTCCTGGGAAGTACCAGTTGGTGCTAAGATGTTGAGTGTGGGGACAGCAAGACCGCAGGGCCTTCGCATCGAGAGGATATCGCAAGATGAGCATGGTGACGCCCGTTGGACCTTCGACAAGTAAGTCGGCATGGAACCCGAAGAGGCCGGTACCCCCAAGATCTACCACACTGACGCATCCCGGACTCGGAGAAAACCCCTCGACACGCCAAGTTCGCCGAGAACCCACGGTACCCGAAGGCCGAACCCGGCGCCGCTCCAAGATCCCCTTCCCGGAGTTGATGACCCGATGACGCCAAGATCTACATCACGGATCAGCCGGGCGAGACCCCGAAGGCCATCGACGCGTGAAGATGTAACCTCGGAATTCCGAGGAGGTCGGCAAGAACTTCTACACGGACCCTCGGGATGACAAGTTCTTCACCCCAGGGCGACAAGGCCTCATCACGGATTTCAAGACCCCGACATCGAAACGACAAGATCGGCGTCATAACACCCGAAGACCACAGGTGTGACAAGTACCGCTTCCCGGACGCCAAGACCGACCCGATACGCCGGCCCGACAAGACCTTCGCATCGACAAGATCGACCCCGACCTGGGTGGAGTCGAAGACCGTCAAGTACTTCTTCCCGGAACGCAAGATCTACCCCGTTACCGAGAACGTTCCCGCGAGACCGCTTCCGTCGAACCCCGAACCCCAGATCCGTCGAACCCTGGACCCTGAGACCGACCCCGAACCCCGGAACCCAAGATCGTCGAGCCCCCTCTAATGTGTGAACCCCTACTCGAAACCCTATTTTATAACATCATAACAACTTGATTGCATATTGAATTGTCATACTCGCATGCATATCTGTGGTTTGGGGGCCTTATGCCGATCCACCTAATAATTAAATATGGGGCCCATATGCGGGAAAATCTAGTCTTATATTGGCCTCATTTAAACATGTGTAGCGAACCGGCTCCATCTGTTGACTTGCTAAACAACATTTAATATGCGGGGGTTTAAACAACTTGAACCATCTAATTAAATGTCGGAACCCTGCCCGCTTAATATGACCTAGTTTCATTGCACCTTGGCCATGTCATTCATCATACATGCATCATGCCGATCTTCCGCCGTGTATTAAATATTGCATCCGGTGTTTATTCTAGTGTTTTGCTTCTTCATGGATAAGGCCGTTGAGTCGATGTGAGCTCACCCGATCTTCGGATGAACCTTCGGCAATGTTTTCAGCGAGCATCTCCCTTTCTACCTATCTTACTTTTATAGTATTTACTTCCCTCCGTTGATCTATTGCTATCCGTTGCGTTGCTCTAGATTTCGTACCCGTGATATCCCTCGCATCCATATATAGCCTTGGACACATCCTATTACCTGTTGTTTGGTAGATAGTCGGACCTGCGTGTCGTAGTCGCTTGCTCAAGTGTTTTGCTTGTCGTCAAGTACCACCTTTGTTGGAGGAATTGCATGTTGACGTTGGAGATGATCAGGCTTTAATTATTGTTCACTTTAATTCTGTTTAACAACTAAAATTGAATTAAGGAGGCATCGGTGGGTGATAGGTAAGATTTGGTTTCGATCACCACTTGTGTCCGTGGGACCCGAGTTCTTGACACTGTTAGAGATCGAGCGCTAACCACGTGGGGAGATATGGGCCCCATTGATAATTACCGATTTCAAAGTATTGTCTTTGGGGGCCACAACTAGTTTGAGGTTTTATTTACTATCCTGTACTTATGCCATGCTACTTTACGTATTTAAATTGTGCGGTAACGCTTTGTCTTGCTTAGGAAGCGGAGTGATTACGCTGTATCGGCAGTCCCGATTGGGGATCTGCCGTCACATACCATTGGCGCAACCCTAAGTCCGTCTCAAGACCGCCGACTTCGCGGGTGTACTTAGTGGGGTGGCCCCCCAGTGCTTGCTTTGGGTCTGGGAACGTCGTGACTTAGGCCCCGCCGACATACCGATGGGTGTATGTTAACTGATCTGGCAAAAAGGGTCGAAGTGCCTGTGGATACTTTGGTGCACCCCTGCAGGGTTTAATCTTTTCGAGAAGCCGTGTCATGTTATGGACGACTTGGAGCACAAAGGTTCGATCATAGACAACTATAACTAAAGTTTACTATTTTGAATTGACTTGTTTCCGATATGATTAGTAATCAGCTCCACTACAACGGAATGGCTAAGTAAAAGTACCAACAACTGCTGGGTTTTGGGGTTTATCTCATGCTATCTGTTCCTGATTAGTAACTGTTGCAACTATAACGGAATGGTTAACTAAAAGTGCCCACTGCTTACTTTATCAGGATGATTATCTAAACCTCACTAGTAAAATGCCGCAACTATAACTGAATAAGTAAAACTGCCAACTGTGTGAGTTCCTCGGTTGACTTCCTCGTTTGGTCTCGAGGGGGAAACCCCAGGATGGGTTTGATTGGTGATAGCTTCAGGTTGGATCCGGTTAGGTCCTTCTTATCCCTCTCTGATATCCGCCAGTTGTATCGAGTCTCTATAGGTTGTTAGTGCATGCTGCCGCCGCTTGATCCACCATACCTATGTAGGCGAGGACCGAATTCTAGCCTCGCTGTCTTGGCCTCAAGATCTTGACGCTCCTTCTTTTCCTTTGCCCTTTGTCGGCACCCTTTGTTTAAGCAGGTTTTGAGATCGACGCCATAGGGTTACCCTTCCGCTTGGCCTGCAGGGTTATGGACGCCATTGATTATTCTTCAGGCTCTTAGCCCCATTTGCATCTTGTCCGTAGTGGACGCCTATCGCTTTCAAGGTGATTTGGATCTTTGTATATTATATCGTATTCTTGACTCTTGAGTCATTGTTGTATATATCTGCTCGTGGGTCCCATCGAGGACTGTTGTGTAATGTTATTACTTTGCTTTCCACCCGCATCAAAGTGCTGGGCACCTTCAATCGCTTTCTATGCGGGTTTGGCGAGTTTTGCTAAAACTTGCATAGGATCGATTCCGAGGGTGTTACAAGTTCGATCCAAACTCCTTCACTTGACACTTCAGCAGCCATGTATTCCGCTTCCATCGTAGATCCCGCGATCACGCTTTGCTTGCGCCTTCTCCGACTCACAGCTCCTCCATTCAAAATATACACGTATCACGTCGAGATTTAGAATCATCCTTGTCGGTGTCGAAACTAGCGTCGACGTAACCTTTACGACAAGTCGCTCATCATCCCCATAGACTAAGAACATTTCTTTATTTCTATTTAGGTACTTTAGGATGTTCTTCACGGCTGTCCGTTCCACCGGATCACTTTGATATCTGCTCGTCAAACTAAGAGCATTGGACACATCCGGTCTAGTACACAAGATGGCATACATGATGGAACCTATGGCGAGGCATAAGGAACTTTGCTCATAGATTCCTATCATTTACCGAAGCCGGACAGAGCCTTGCTCAATAACTTACCGACAACATAGGCCTTTGAACCTTTCTTTGCCTTATCCATTCTGAACCTTTTCAGAACTTTGTCTAGGTATGTACTCTGGCTTAAAGCTATCAGGCGTCTTTGTCTATCTCTATAGATTTTGATGCCCAATATATAAGCAGCTTCACCTAGGTCTTTCATTGAAAAACACTTGTTCAAATTGTTGGAATTATGCCCTTGAGGAAATAATAAAGATGTTATTATTATAATTCTTGTTCATGATAAAGTTTATATTCCATGCTAGAATTGTATTAAGCGGAAACTTTAATACTTGTGTGGTTTGTGAACAACACCGTGTCCCTAGTACGCCTCTATGGACTAGCTCATTGATCAATGATGGTTAAGGTTTCCTAACCATAGACATGAGTTGTCAATTGATAATGAGATCATATCATTGGGAGAATGATATGGTGGATAGACCCAAACAAAGCAGAGCAATTAGATCGTGTCATCGTGTTCGTCTTTGCGAAGCTTTTCCTATGTCAAATATTGTATTCCTTAGACCATGAGATAATGCAACTCCCTGGGACCGGAAGAAATCTTTGAGGTCATCAAACGTCATCCTATGAGAGGGTGATCATAAAGGTGTCTCTCAGGTGATCGGAAAGTATCTGTTGGGTTGTCTGTATCGAGATGGAATTTGTCCCTCCCAAGTAGGAGAGATATACTTCGGGCCCACTCGGTAATCGATATCAACACCGCTTGCAATATGTGGTTAAGGAGTTAATCACAAAGTGATATCGGATTACAGAACGAGTAAAGTACTTGCTGTGAACGAGATTGAACTAGGTATCCTCTGGAATCGGTATTGCACCGGAAGCTTCTAGAACCTTCCGGAAGGGGACCAACGTGGCCCCACCTTCCGGGAGGGGGCATGGGCCTATGAGGGAGTGTCCTGACCGCATTGGGCCAGGGGCACAAGGCCCCATAGGGCCCAGCCGATTCTAGAGAGATTTGACTCGTTTAAATCTCGGGATAGAATTTCTAGATAAGGGAGAGTTTAAATTGTTTAAACTAGAGATAGGATTTCTAGATAAGGGAGGGTTTAAATTGTTTAAACTAGATATAGGATTGGAGGAGGGGCAAGGGCTGGCCGCCCCCCTCTATATATAGAGGGGTGGTGCGCCCCCTCCCCCCTACACACCTTCCTCCAAGCCCTAGCAGCCTTGCTACCTTCCTCTCTCCCGATCGCTTGTAGGCGGCCTGCAGTGAAATTCTCCACCATATACACCACGCCGTCGTGTTGTAGATCCAATCTATCTCTCCACCATACTCGCTGGTTCGAGGAAGGAGGAGACGTCGAGGTGCTCCACGTGTGCATCTCACGGAGGCACCGCCACTTGTGGTGCTAGATCGGATCGGATCGCGAGGAGGAGAAGCGAGTACGACTACATCACCCACGCTCATTTAACGCTCATTGCATCGTAATCTTCAAGGGTATGAAGATCTAATCCAATCTCTCTCGTCGATTGCATCTCCTAGATTAGATCTTGGCTTTCCCTCTGTTCGCATCCGTAGAAAATTTTGATTTACTATGCCGCGAAACCCTTCACAAATAACTCTTCACATCGTTAAGCATGTTGATGTCATTTCCGATAATCAATATGTCATCCAAATACAGTACCAAAAACGTCACCGATCACCCACTCACTTTCTTGTAGATACAAGCTTCGTAGCAATTTGGAACACATCCAAAACTCTTGATCACTTGATCAAAACGAAGGTTCCAACTCCGAGATGCTTGCTTCAATCCATAAATGGAACGCTGAAGTTTGCATACTTTACTAGCATCCTTAGGATCGACAAAACCTTCGGGTTGCATCATATACAACTCTTCATCAATGTTGCCATTGAGGAACACAGTCTTGACATCCATCTGCCATATTTCATAATCATGAAACGCAGCAATTGCTAATAAAATCCGAATGGACTTAAACATCGCTACGGGAGAGAAAGTCTCATCGTAGTCAACACCTTGAACTTGTCGAAAACCTTTTGCGACAAGCCGTGCTTTATAGACGGTAACATTACCATCCGCGTCCGTTTTCTTCTTGAATATCCATTTGCACTCAACGGCCTTTCGGTCGCTAGGAGGATCCACCAAAGTCCATACTTGGTTTTCGCTCATGGATCACAATTCGGATTTCATGGCTTCCAGCCATTTCTCAGAGTCTGGGCTCATCATCGCTTCCTCATAGTTCGTAGGTTCACTGTCTTCTACCAACAAGACAACAAGACAGGTTGCCGTACCACTCGGGAGGGCACGCGACCTTGTCGACTGCGACGTTCAAGAAAGATCGTCCAAGCTTCATGATCCTTATCATTAGCTTCCTCTATTGTTGGTGCAAAGTGCACTGGAACAATTTCAGGTGTTGCGCTACTCTCCAATTCAAGAGAAGGTTCAATAACCTCGTCTAGCTCTACTTTCCTCCCACTCACTTCTTTCGAGAGAAACTCCTTCTCAAGAAGGGAACCGCTTCTTCACAAACACTTTGCCTTCGGTTATGTGATAGAAGGTATACCCAATAGTTTCCTTAGGGTATCCTATGAAGACGCATTTCGCTTTGGGTTCGAGCTTGTCCGCATCAACTTATTGACGAAGCTTCAGATCCCCAAACTTTAAGAAACGACAACTTAGGTTTAGCACCAAACCACGCTCATACGGTGTCGTCTCAACGGATTTAGATGGAGCCCTATTTAAAGTGAATGCAGCGGTTTCTAATGCATAACCCCAAAATGATAACGGCAAATCGGTAAGAGACATCATTGATCGACCATATCTAATAGGGTTCGATTCGCTGCTCGGACACACCATTGCCCTGGTGTTCCGGTGGCGTGAGTTGTGAAACGATTCCACTTGCTTTAAGATGCGTGAGAAAATCATAACTCAAATATTCACCTCCACGATCGGATCGTAGAAACTTAATCTTTCATACGATGGTTCTCCACTTCATTCTGAAATTCCTTGAACTTTTCAAATGTTTCAGATTTATGTTTCATTAAATAGATATACCCATATCTACTTAAGTCATCGGTAAAAGTGAGGAAATAGCGATATCCACCGTGTGTGTCAAACACTCATCGGTCCGCATACATCGGTATGTATGATTTCCAACAAGTCCGTTGCTCGCCCATCATACCGGAGAACGGGTTTTGATCATCTTGCCCATGAGGCATGGTTCGCATGTGTCAAATGATTCAAAATCAAGAGACTCCAAAGTCCATCGAATGGAGTTTCTTCATGCGCTTTACTCCAATATGACCTAGACGATTATTGCCACAAATAAGTAGTATTATCACTATCTACTTTGCATCTCTTAGCCTCAATGTTATGGATGTGTGTTTCATCCCTTTCGAGATTTAGAAGAAATAAACCATTCACAAGAGGTGCATGACCATAAAAGATGTTACTCATATAAATAGAACAACCATTATTCTCCGATTTAAATGAATAACCGCCTTGCAATAAACATGATCCGGAAATAATGTTCATGCTCAACGCAGCACATAATAACATTTATTAAGGTTTAAAACTAATCCCAAGGTAAAACTAAGGAGAGCGTCGGCTTGCCATCACATCAACTCTTGATCCGCTGCCAACGCCAATCGTCACCTCATCCTCGCAAGTCCGCCTATTCCGTAGCTCTGCTTCGAGTTACAAATATTAGCAACCGAACCGGTATCAAATACCCAGCACTACAACGAGGGCTAGTAAGGAAAACATCAATAACATGTATATCAAATATACCTTTGATGGTGCCACCTTCTTGTCCGCTAAGTATTTCGGACGATGCCCAAAGGACCCTTGTCCTTGCAATAGAAGCACTCAAAGGTCCGCTTAGGACCGCACTGAGCTTCTTCTCGGCAGGGCATTAAGCCGCCGCCTTCTTGAAGGGCTTCTTTGCTCCTTACCTTTCTTAAAGGAGGGCTTGTTGACCATCAACACATGATTATCCTTTTGATGTCCACTTCCCAGCCTTCAGCGAAGAGCTCGGATCGTATCGATGGAACCAATCTGATTATGAGTCACTACAAAACTTTTGTAGCGGGAGGAGTGATTGCAGAACCTGTCAATCTTGAGCTCCTCCGAATTGTGCATTCCAGTTGCTCAAGGCGCTGAGTGTAGCCCGACATCTTTATGGCGTGCTCACTAACGGAACTCCCTTCCTCCATCTTGCGCTTAAAGAACTTCTCGAGATCTCATATCTCTCGAACGGGCTTGAGTCTAAACATGGTTTTCAGCCTCGAGAATCTCAAAGGGCCCGGATAGGTTTCAAAACGATTTTGAAGCTCCGTTCCATAGCAAACAACATGGTGCTCTTAATCACACCATAATCATCTTTGCGATCGACAGATGCTTTCTCATCACCGCAAGCTTGCAGTGGGGTCACCTAACGCTTACCAAGGACATAGTCCTTTGTCCCGCATGTAATGATTCTTAGATTGCGGAACCAGTTGGTGAAGTTAGACCCATTGTCTCTAAGATTTTCTTTCTCGTAAAAACGTTGAAGTTGAAGTTGGACTTGGCCATTGGATCTACGATTTGCAAGTACAATTTAGACTATGTTCATGATAAATAGTTCAACTTAATCAAATTACTAGATGAACTCCCACTAAATTCAACATCCCTCAAGTTGTTTAGTGAACACGATCCAAATTCACCACACCTAATCCGATCATCACGAGAAGAGATGTGGTTTCAATGGTGGACAACAAAGTGTCGATCATATCATTCATATGACTCATGCTTAACCTTTCGGTTCTTGTGTTCCGAGGCCATGTCCGTACATGCTAGGCTCGCAAGTTAGACCCAAGTATTTCCGCGTGTGCAAACTGGCTTGCACCCGTTGTATGTGAGCGAGAGTCTATAGCACCCGATCATCACGTGATGCTTGGACACGAACTTCGCAACGGTGCATACTTGGGGAGAACACAGTTTTATCTTGATCTTTATGAGGAATCATCTTATAATGCTACCGTCGTGATCTAAGCATAATAAGATACATAAAGGGATAAACATCACATGCATATAACTTTATGTGACATGGTATAGCCAATCCTCGCGAATGATCTCCATCTTGTGCGTTCCGCATGATCTCCATCACTCCACCATGATTGACTCCACCACGAATAGCAACTAAAACTATTGCTAACTACTTAGCGATAAAGTAAAGCTATTACATGGTATAAGAAGTTGACTCGCAGGTCATACACAATTATAAAGACAACCATATGGCTTCTGCCGGTTGTGTACTCATCGACATGCAAGTCGTGAAACATTACAAAACATGATCATCGATACAATATACACATCACATCTTGGGCCATACCATATCATAGAAAACACTCGCAAAAACAAGTTAGACGCCTCTACTTTGTTGTTGCATGTTTTACGTGGCTTATGGGAGTAGATGCTAAGAACGATTCTTACCTACGGAAAGCCACAACGGTGATATTATGGTTGCCAAACTCCGTGTTAATCCCATGACAACTATAGTGAGAGAAACCGACCACCACCGCATGTGTGGTACAAGCCACACGTCAAGTGTGGAGCCGGTCTCGAACGACGTCGCGTAAGGTTGGCCGGACCGCTTCAATCTCACTATCCCGCCATAAGAAGAACACAAACAAGAGGCTTGCAACAGAAAACATCAACGCCCGCAACAACCATGTTGCGTTCTACTCGTGAAACACATCTACGCATAGATCTAGCTCGATACCATCAAGGGTTTCAAGGCATAGTAAATCAAAATTTTCTACGAGCGAACAGAGGGAAAGCCAAGATCTAATCTAGGAGATGCAAACAACGAGAGAGATTGGATTAGATCTTCATACCCTTGAAGATTCGACAAATGAACGCTCGTCCGAACGTGGGTGATGTAGTCGCTTCTCCTCCTCGCGATCCGATCCGATCTAGCACCACAAGTGGCGGTGCCTCCGTGAGATGCACACGGCAAAGACTCGACGCCTCCTCCTTCCTCGGACCAGCGAGTATGGTGGAGAGATAGATTGGATCTACAACACGATGGCGTGGTGTATATGGTAGAGAATTTCACTGCAGGCTTCGCCTACAAACAAATGGGAGGGAGAGAGAAGATAGCAAGGCCTAGGGCTTGGAGGAAGGTGTGGAGTAGTAGTAGGGAGGGGCGACCACCCTCTATATATAGAGGGGCGGCCAGCCCTTGCCCTCCTCCAAGCCTATCTCTAGTTTAAACAATTTAAACTCTCCTTATCTAGAAATCCTATCTCTATTTTAAACGATTTAAACTCTCCCTTATCTAGAAATCCTATCTCTAGTTTAAACGAGTTTAAACTTATCTAGGATCGGCTGGGCCCTATGGGGCCTTGTGCCCCTGGCCCAATGCGCCAGGACACTCCCTCATAGGCCCATGCCCCTCCCGGAAGGTGGGGCCACGTTGGTCCCCTTCCGAAGGTTCTAGAAGCTTCCGTACAATACCGATTAACCCGAACAATTCAACTCCAAAACTGCACCGCCTTTATATGAATCTTATTCTCCGGACCATTCCGAACCTCTCGTGATATCCCGGATCCCATCCGAGATTCCAACAAAAATTCATAAACCAATTATCCAATCTATCCTAGCCGAGATACGTTATGTGTGACCTGCGGGTTCGAGAATATGCGCACATGATCTTCTATCAATAATCAACAATGGGTATGGGCACCCATCTTGACTCCCACACATTCATCGATGATCATATCGGATGAACCACGATGCCAGGATTCAATCAATCCCATATATATATTCCCTTCTCTCGCGATATTTTACTTGCCCGAGATTCGATCGCTTGCATGGCCATACCTAGTTCAATCTCGCTCACGAAGTACTTTACTGCTTTGTAATCCGATATCACTTTGTTATTAACTCCTTAACCACATGCTTGCAAGCGGTGTTGATATCGATTACCGAGGGGCCCGAAGTATATCTCTCTGACTTGGGAGGGACAAATCCCATCTCGATACATACAACCCAACAGATACTTTCCGATCACCTGAGAGACACCTTTATGATCACCCTCGATAGGATGACGTTTGATGACCTCAAAGCTTTCTTCCGTACCGTGGAGTTGCATTATCTCATGGTCTAAGGAATACAATATTTAACATAGGAAAAGCTTCACAAAGATGAACACGATGAAACGATCTAATTGCTTCGCTTAGTTTGGTCTCCATCATATCATTCTCCCAATGATATGATCTCATTATCAATTGACAACTCATGTCTATGGTTAGGAAACCTTAACCATCATTGATCAATGAGCTAGTCCATAGAGGCGCATTAGGGACACAAAGTGTTGTTTACAAACCACACAAGTATTAAAGTTTCCGCTTAATACAATTCTAGCATGGAACATAAACTTTATCATGAACAAGAATTATAATAATAACATCTTTATTATTGCCTCTAGGGCATAATTCCAACAGATGCTACCGCCCCCTCCCCCGAGGTATGATAACTCGGATCGGAGAGACGCGGTGCATCAAGTAATGAACCAGGTCCAGGACGGAAGGTTGAATCCGGCAAATACCGGACGTAATGATTACAGAGAACATCACCAGTCTTATTGTGTGTTCACAAGCAATGAGGACAAGCAGTGTGCGCAAGATATGGAAGTGAATGCAGTTATGCCGGCAGTACCAAGATACGTGCCATGGTCTGATAAGGAGGTGACCTGGAGCATGAAGGACCACCCCAAAATAATGCCAAGTCCAGGATCATATGCACTTGTGTTGGATCCGACATTTGTTGGACCAAGCATCAACGTGAAATTTTCAAAAGTACTCATTGACAATGGAAGCAGATCAACATCATGTACAAAGATACCATGCATAAACTCGAATATCACGTAACATGCGCAATCCACGAGGACCACTTTCCATGGGATAGTGCGGCTTTCATGTGAGCCCATCGGTAAAGTCCGAGTGGACGTGTTATTCGGCATAAGAGATAATCGCAGAGCGTAAAATTTAGAATTTGAAGTGGTGGATCCGGAAAGTTGCTATCATGCTCTACTCGGACGACCCAAGATGGCCAAATTCATGAGCAGCTGTCATATAACTTATCCAAGATGAAGCTACCCGACCACGTGGGTGATAATGATGTGGGATTACAAGAAGTCAATGGAGTGTGCTTCACCGGTCAAGCTTGGCCGAGTCATTGGTTATAGCAAGAGAAAGAGAAGGATTCAAGAAGTAGCATCCTCGCTCGCACAATCGAACATGCCGCTGGCCAACCTCATGGCAAGGTCTCTTTTCACCGACTAAAGAGACGAAGAAATTTCAGATTGATGAGCAATTCCCAGAGCGTACTGTCACTATTGGTGCAGGCCTGGATGCTAAATAGGAAGGCGAGCTCACCAACTTCCTCCGTGAGAATCGGGACATATTTGCATGGTCAACTCAAGATCTGCAAGGTGTTCCGAGGAGTTAGTGAGCACTCTTTGAACGCCGTGCCAGAGCAAGGCCGGTGAAGCAACCTCCGCCGCTACCAAGACAGGAGAAAAGTAATAGGAGATGAAATAGCTCGGCTCCTCGCAGCCGGGTTCATCATGGAGGTGCTATATCCGGATTGGCTATCAAATCTGGTGCTAGTAGAAAAGAAGAAAGATGACCCCAATGTAGCCATTGTATGGCGAATGTGTATCGATTACACCAACCTGAACAAGGCATGTCCGAAAGATCCTTTTCCGTTGCCTAGAATAGACCAAGTCATTGACTCGACCGCTGGTTGTGAGTCGTTATCGCTTGTAGACGAGTATTCGTTTCCACCATACCGCAATTACCGATTAAATAAAGACTACATTTATTACCCGCACGGGCTTATTGTTATCGCACAATGCCATTTGCTCGCGAACGCAGAGCGACATATCGTAGATGCATGCAAAATGCCTCATGATCGGATAGGAAAACGACAAGTGTATGTGGATGACGTGGTCATCAAAACTAAAGAGAGCAAAACATTATTAGAAGATATACGACAGACTTTTGCGAACCCGAGAAGGTTCCAATGAAGCTTAATCCAGAAGTGCACATTTGGCGTCGACAGAAAATTACTCGGTTTCCTTGTATCCACCGAGGTATCGAGGCTAATCCAACAAAGATAAGAGCAGAGAAAGAATGGAATTGCCAAAATGTTTGAATGATGTACAAAAATTCACGGGCTGGCCTCGCTTAGTCGATTTGTATGTCGGCTAGAGAGAAGGCACCGCCGCCTATCACCGATGAGAAAGTCGGATAAATTCATTTGGACTCCACAGCGGACCTTGCATTTCGTGAGTTGAAAAAGATGTTGGTTACGGCACCCATTTTGGCTTCTCCATTATCAAAGAGCCTATGTTACTCTATGTAGCGGCTACCAATAGAGTAGTTAATCAGTAGTCGTAGTGGAACGACTTGAAGATGGTAAGTCGATTCGAGAGGCGGTCTATTATCTAAGTGAGGTGTTATCCACTTCAAAGCGAATTACCGCATTATCGTAAGATGGCTTATGGAGTATATATGTCGTGAAAAAGCTTAAACATTACTTCAAGAGCATCCCATCAAAGTAACTGTGAGGCACCCATAGCCGACATATTGAGCAACAAAGACAAGTGGCTGAATAGCAAAATGGGCGATCGAGTTATCACCATATGCTCCACAGTTTGATAGAAGAGATGCAATCAAATCTCAGTCGCCGACTTTCTCGTAGATCGGGCCGAGGTGCGAGATGAGCCACCATTGCCAGATCCAAATTACTGGACAATGCATTTCGATGGTTCCAAACTAAGGAATGGTTTGGGAGCAGGAATAGTGTTAACCTCGCCTAAAAAAGACCAATTGAAATATGTATTGCAAATACATTTTGCTGCGTCCAACAATGTAGCTGAATATGAAGCGCTAGTCCATGGATTGAAAGTAGCAAAAGAAATTGGTATACGCCGAATCCTATGCTATGGTGACTCGGATCTAGTAGTACAGCAAGTATTAGGCAGTTGGGACGCGTTAGATGCTAATATGGCTTTATATAGATTCCATGTGCAAAAAATCAGTGGATACTTTGAAGGATGTGAATTCCACCACATACCTCGGGCAGAAAATGACGCCACCGACACATTGTCAAAATTAGGATCAACCCGGCAATCAATTCCTCCAGGTATTTCCCTGGAGCACCTCAGGAAACCATCAATAATCCCATCACTAGAATCCGAATCTATCTTTATCCCAGCAAATTCTGCAGAAGATCACACGCCAATGGAGGTAGATCCGCAGAATGACTCGGAACCCCTAAAGAGGGGGATAGCCGAGGTAAGCGCAATCATGGAGAGAGTCGAGGTACATACGTCGGCAGAGAACATGGAGATAGACAGTGAGATCACATCAGAAAAAGTAACACCGATATGGGCGCAACCCATATTTTCTTACCTAAAAGACGCGATGTTGCCGAGTAATGAGGTATTAGCTAGACAAACCGTAAGAAGAGCAAAAGCCTATACAATCATAAACAATGAGCTGTATAAAAGAAGCGTCACAATCGTATTGCAGAAGTGCGTGAGTTCCACAGAAGGTCAGGAAATCCTTCTAGACATACACCAAGGAGAATGTGGGCACCATGCCTCATCTCGCGCTTTAGTAGCCAAGGCATTCAGGCATGGATTTTATTGGCCAACGGCATTGAAAGAAGCAAAAGAATTAGTTAAGAAATGCAATGGATGTCAGAGATACGCAACCAGAATACATATACCGTCGGCCGAGTTAAAAACAATACCCATCACTTGGCCATTTTCTGTATGGGGTTTAGATATGGTGGGACCATTCAAGACGGCGCGAGGAGGAATGAACCACATATTGGTTATGGTAGACAAGTTCACAAAATGGATTGAAGTAAAACCAATTAAAAAGTGTGATGGGCACACAGCAGTGAAATTTCTCAAGGATATCATCTTAAGATACGGGTACCCGCACAGTATTATTACGGACAATGGCACAAACTTTGCAGAAGGAGCTTTCGCTAGATTTTGCCGAGAGAAGCACATAAGACTAGATATTGCCTCTGTGGCTCACCCAGCATCCAATGGGCAAGTGGAAAGGTCTAATGGACTGGTGCTGTCAGGAATAAAACCACGACTTGTTGAACCTTTGCAAAGGTCGGCAGGATGTTGGATCGAAGAAATCCCAGCCGTACTATGGAGCCTCCGGACTACTCCGAATAGATCAACAGGCTACACTCCATTCTTTCTGGTGTACGGGGCAGAGGTCGTACTTCCAGCCGACATAATATATGACTCGCCAAGAGTTGCTCAGTACACAACCTCAGAGACAAATGAGATAGCTCGGCAAGATGCCGTAGACCTGCTGGAAGAAGCCAGAGAGTTGACATTATCACGATCGGCTATTTATCAACAGAACTTGCGACGGTATCACAGCAAGAAAATGAATCCAAGAGTATTCAAAGAAGGAGATTTGGTCCTCCGACTCGTGCAACGCACGGCCGACATGCACAAGTTGTCATCCCCATGGGAAGGGCCGTTTATTGTGAGCAAAGCATTGCACAACGATGCCTATTATCTAATCGACGCCTCGGTCCCGGAGGAACAAGGCGCATAAAGTCGGCGAAACGAAGCGTCCACGAACGTGGCTTTACTTCGCCATTCTACTCGTAGCATTATATCTCAAAGTCAAGATCCAATGATGTATTGAACCTCGCCAGCAGCGTTGACTGGGACTGCCATATTTTATATCAATTTCATATTATGTATTTGAACCTCGGCGCGAGCGGTGACTGGGACTGCCATATGTTATATCTATTTCATATTATGTATTTGAACCTCGGCGCAGCGAGGACTCGGGGACCGCCATATGCTATATCTATTTCGTGTTATGTATTTGAACCTCGCCGGAGCGGTGGCTCGGGACCGCCATATGTTATATCTATTTCGTGTTATGTATTTGAACCTCGGCCGGAGCGAACTCGGGACCGGTATCTTATATCAACTTCATGTTATGTATCTGAACCTCATCGCCTGCAAAGAACTCGGGGACGCCATATGATATATCAATCTCATATTAATAACTAAACCTCGGCATCTAAAAGCAACGCTGGGACTATCAGATGCTACCTCAAACTTATGCCGAGCGCACCCGTATAAGTCTTATACTACCTCTGAAACTTGATTTACAAATCGAAGTTTCGCGCAATAAACAATGATCCAACGATGGCTATATATTCTTTCACAACGAAGCAGTCAATCTCTGTTCAGAACAGATCAATATTATATGATATCCAGAGCTCACGCCTGGATAAAACCATAAAAATAGAGGCAAAGATAAATCCTAAAAGGTCAGGAAGTTAAGGGCCAACAAAGCAAGAATTTGGACGAACACCCACTTAAACGAGTATCACAGCAGTACACAGCAAAAGAAATTCGAATCATACAGAGAATTGCCAAATATTTCGCCTACATCATACGCCCGGCGTGCCAGGGATCGGGAATAACTTAGGCGTTGTTCGTTGGGGAGGCAGCAGCTTGCTCAGGTGCGGTGTAACACCCTCAGAATCGGACCTATGCAAGTTTGAACAAAATTCGTCAAACCCGCATAGAAACGATTCAAAGGTGCCCACCAGGCACTTTCGTGCGGGTGGAAAACGAAGTAATAACATTACACAACAGTCCTCGATGGGACCCACAGAACAGATATATATAACAGCGACTCAAAGAGTCAAGAATACAGATATAATATACAAAGATCCAAATCACCTTGAAAACGATAGAGCGTCCAGCTACGGACAAGATGCAAATGGGGCTAAGAGCCCTGAAGAATAACCAATGGCGCCCATAACCCCACTGTGCCAAGCCGGAAGGGTAACCGCTAACGACGTCGATCTCAAACCTGCTTAAACAAAAGGGTGCCGACAAAGGCAAAGGAAAAAGAAGGAGCGTCAATCGAGGCCAAGATGCAGCGAGGCTAGAATTCGGCGGTCCTCGCCTACATAGGTATGGTGGACTGGAGCGGCAGCGGCAGCATGCATTGAACAACCTATAGAGACTCGATACAACTGGCGGTTATCAGAGAGGGGTGAGAGAGACCTATCCGGATCCAACCTGAAACTAACACCAAGCAAACCCATCCTGGTGTTTCCCCCTCGAGACCAAACGAGGAAGTCAACCGAGGAACTCACACAGTTGGTAGTTTTATTCATCCAGTTATAGTTGCGGCACTTTACTAGTCAGGTTTAGATAATCGTCCTGATAAAGTAAGCAGTGGGCACTTTTAGTTGACCATTCCGTTATAGTGGCAGCACTTACTAGTCAGATGCAGTTAGCATGAGATAACCCATAAACCCAGCAGTTGTTGGGACTTTTATTCAGCCATTTCGTTGTAGTTGCAATACTTACTAGTCAGGTACAATGGTCGCAAGCGACAACTTAAACAAGCAATTGTGGGCAGTATTATTTAGCCATTCCATTATAGTGAAGCTGATTACTAGTCATTAGAAGTCAAATTTATAACAATAAACTTTAGTTATGCTTGTCTATGATCGAGAATCATGCTCCAAGTCGTCCATATCCGCGGACACGGCTTTGAAAGTTTTACCCGCCGGGTGCACCAATAGCAACACACGCCGATCAACCTCGGAAAAACCAAATCAAAACCCAACGAGGCTTTCACGGTGAACAATCACAGATCCAGAAATATTTGTGGGCCACCCCTTAAGTAGAATCCATAGCGGAGTAAGCAAGCTCGAGACGGCCTCAAGGTTATGGGGACGGTGAACGATCGGGAACCCGAAGTGTGGCTGGGCTTGTCGACCGCGAATCGTGCCATAATCCTAACAGATGCAGTGTGCTCCTCGCACAATCGTAAATAAATAAGCAGAAACATGGCATAAGTACAGATCGTAAATAAAACCTCAAACTAGTTTGTGGCCCAAGAAATATGACGGAATCAAGCTCGCTCGGGGTCCCATATACCTCCCGGATGTGGATAGCGCGCAAAATCAAGGAACAGGTATCAAGTACTCGGGGTCTTACGGGACACAAGTGGGCGTTCGGAAACCAAATATTTTCTATCACCCACCGATGCCTCTGCTTATTTCAATTTTAGTTGTTAAACAGAAATTAAAGTGACGATAAGTAAAACTAGAATCATCTCCAACATCAACATGCGGCAATACATCAGCAACTGTGGCATATGACGACACACATCAGCACTTGAGTAAGCGACTACGACACGCGGGCCCAACTAACTACCACACAACAGGTAATAGGATGTGTCCAAGGCAATATAGGGCTGCAAGGGATATCACAGGTACGGAAACTAAAGCATCGCAACACAGATAGCAATAGATCAACAGGAGGGAAGTAAATACTATAAAAGTAAGATGGGTAGAAAGGGGGAGATGCTCGCCTGAAAACATTGTCGATGGTTTAACCGAAGATCGGGGCGAAGCTCACATCAACTCAACGGCCTTATCCGCGAAGAAGCAAAACACTAGAATAAACACCGGATGCAATATTTAATACACGGCAGAAGATCGGCATGATGCATGTATGATGCGTGGCATGGCAAGGTGCGATGCAATTAGGTCATATTAAGTGGAACCGGGGTTCCGACAATTAATTAGGTGGTTCATGTTGTTTAGCTACCCCGCATTTTAAATGTTGTTTAGCAAGGCAAGATAAGATACCGGTTCGCTACACAAGTTTAAATGAGGCCAATATGAGACTAGATTTGCCCGCATATAGGCCCCATATTTAATTATTAGGTGAATCGGCGTAAGGCCCCAAACCACGTATATGCATGCGAGTATGACAATTCAATATGCAACAAGTTGTTATTATGTTATAAAATAGGGTTTCGGGAAGGGTTCACACATTAGAGGGGGCTCGACGATCTTGGGTTCCGGGGTTCGGGGTTGGGGTCCAGGGTTCGACGGGTCTGGGGTTCGGGGTCCGACGGATGCGTTCTCGGCTCCGGGGTTAGGGTCTTGGCGCATCCGGTGGAAGCACTTGGCCGCGGGCGCATCGGGTTCCTCCGGTCGGTGCCGTTCTTGTCGTCGTGCCGATCTTGTCGTGCCCGCGCTTCGGATTCCATGAGGCGACCTTGGCACTCTGTGCCCATGAAGCAGAACTTGTCGATTCCATTCCAACGGCCTTGTTGTCAGAGGCGAAGATCATAGGGTCTCCAGGGCCTTGACGGCTTCGGGACCGAGAGGGAGATCTTGGCGTCGGGGTTTCCATGACGAAGATCTTGTCGCGCGGCGTCAATGCTTCCGGGAAGGAGATCATGAGGTTCCGGCTATGGTGGTTCATCGGGTTCGATCGAGTCGGCGTCGATCTCGGGATCTGCCCCTACACGGTCTTCGGGAAACTTGGAGTCCGGGGTTCGTCCCTCGGGGTGGTACTTGTCGCGTTCGAGGGGGTACTTGAAGTCCGGGATGGAGATCTTGGCGAGGCACCGGTACGGGTTCGGGGGTCTCGGCGATGCGTGGTAGCTTGGCGGAACCGAGCCGTGGTCAGCTCACGAGGAGAACCGGACCGACAGCGGCAGCGGCGTCTAGCTTGCGATGCGAAACGGCGAGCTCGTGCGGCCGGGGCCGGGCGGCGACGAGAGGCCGAGGTGGCGACGAGCTTGGCGGCGGCGCTCGGGGTCGGGGCAGCGAGGACGGGGACACGCGGCGGCGCTTCAAGCAGGGTCGGTGGCGGGCGAAGCCGCCCGCTGGTGGAGATGGCGGCGGCCGGGCGAGGTCGCGGAGGAGCGGGCCGCCTGCAGAGATGGCGCGGGAGGCGGGCCAGAGCGAAGGCGGCGGGCGAGGCGAGGCCGGAACGCAGCGGGCCGGTCTCGAGGCTCGAGGAGGGCGGCTCATGGGTCGCTCGGCGGCGAAGTTGGGCCAGCGGGCGGGCGACGGAGGAGGCGCTGGGCGAGGCCACGCGGAGGAAGCGCAGGGGCGAGCTGGCGGGGAGCGGATGCCGGAGGCGAGGCTCAAGGCTGGCGGGCGGGGGCCGGGCGACGCTGGATGCGCGGCGGGCCAGGGCAGCGCCTGGAGGAGAGGTGGCAGGCCAGGGGCGCTGGGGAGGTGGGAGTGGCGCTGGGAGCTTGAGGTGCGGGCGGCCATGCGGAGGAGGTGGGCGTCGGGGTCGCGTGAGCTTGGCGGCCGGGCGAAGCGGAGGCGCAGGAACGGAGGAGGAGCCAGGGAGGGAGCTTGAGGGCGGCAGGCTGCCAGGCGGTGAGGAAGAAGAAGAGGCCATGGGGAGAAGGAGGTTGCGTGGGGAGGCCGGAGTGGTGGGCTGGGGACAGGCGGGTCCAGCGTGGGGCCGGCGGAACTGTGCGTGAGTGCGTGTGTGCGCTAATGCAGGTGTGCTCTGCGTGCGTGTAGTGCGTGCCAGCGTGTGTGGGGTGGGTGAGTGTGAGTGGCGTGGGTTGGGTTTAGACTAGGTGAGGTGGCTTAGTGTGATAGGCTGAGGGGGAGGGGAGAGACGACGTGGCGAGATCTGATTGGAGGGAGTGAGGTGGAGGCTGGGTTGGGTAGATTAGGTTGGGTGAGTTAGGGTTTAGAGGGCGAGTCTGATTGGACCGGTTAAATTTCTGGGCGATCGTTGGTCAAACGGCCTGCCGATTCGCCTAAAATAATTATAATTTTTATTTAATTTAATTGGTCCGTTTGCAACCCGATAGCAACAACAAAATAACTCCGGAGACCCGGGTTTTTGCGTTTGAATAAAGATGAGGCGTTTGGAAAATAAAACGGGGTTTGCAAAATAGTTTTATGCAAACTATGCACAATGATGACGATGCAATGCACAAATTCAACGCGATTTTCTAGTAGTGGTTTTGCGGGATGCCACAATTCGACACCACTAACAAAGGATCTCGCCCTCGAGATCCGCCTCATGGTACCGGAAGGAAGGTCGGCGGACTGCGTCCTCTCGCTTCGTGTAGATCCTCGCGACACCACTAACAAGAGTTCACTCGCCATTGAAATCGGCGACACCACCAACAAAGGGTCGTTGTCTCTGATCGTTGAGAGAACACTCCGGAGAAACAAAGGACGAAGATAGAGGTATCAAACGATAAGGCCACCTCTAACTTCCATTAGAAGAGGGTAAATCACATTGATCCACCAGTTCGATGTAACAAAGAAGAGTCGGGTAGGGTGATCATCCATCCGGAACCAACTATCAACTCTATACACGGGTAGGAGAATCAGGCAACTCAACTCTCGAGATTTAGACTGAAGATCTTCATAGGTGGTATCCGGAACAAAGGAATGTTGCCAGCAGAAATCGTATGAAAGACACAATGATTAGGTTTAGCGATGGTTCCATTGGCCTGAACAACACATGCTCAAGGTCGACTCCAACTTCACCAAAGCCCGTCCTTCTCATATGTTTTTCAACGACACTGATATCCAGCAAGGAACACAGATGGACAAAGAGTTCAGAACAAAAGATTGGAGGAAGGGTACAACAGACAAGTTGCAGATTGATGATCGTAGCACCTCCGTTACAAAAGGGGAGAAAGCGAAACCCTGAAGGTACGACGGAAACCCAACCACGAGAATTCCTGGACTCGAAGAGAGAGAAGAGAGCAGATTCAAAACACGTCGAGGTAAGAGGAGAATAGCAGAGGGGTAAGGAGTAAAATCAGACCTAGTCAGAACTATCCAACCGATTTTACAAAATAGTTTTGACACTCTACTTCGGCCGTTATCTAAGGTCATCCTACAGGCTGGACTTGTGGGGTATCGCAACTGCTGAGCTCTGATACCACTCTGTAACACCCTCAGAATCGGACCTATGCAAGTTTGAACAAAATTCGTCAAACCCGCATAGAAACGATTCAAAGGTGCCCACCAGGCACTTTCGTGTAGGTGGAAAACGAAGTAATAACATTACACAATAGTCCTCGATGGGACCCACAGAACAGATATATATAACAGCGACTCAAAGAGTCAAGAATACAGATATAATATACAAAGATCCAAATCACCTTGAAAACGATAGAGCGTCCAGCTACGGACAAGATGCAAATGGGGCTAAGAGCCCTGAAGAATAACCAATGGCGTCCATAACCCCTGTGCCAAGCCGGAAGGGTAACCCTACTAACGACGCCGATCTCAAACCTGCTTAAACAAAAGGGGTGCCGACAAGGGCAAAGGAAAAGAAGGAGCGTCGATCGAGGCCAAGACACGCGAGGCTAGAATTCGGCGGTCCTCGCCACATAGGTATGGTGGATCGGAGCGGCAAAGATGCATTGAACAACCTATAGAGACTCGATACAACTGGCGGTTATCAGAGAGGGGTGAGAGAGACCTATCCGGATCCAACCTGACACTAACACCAAGCAAACCCATCCTGGTGTTTCCCCCTCGAGACCAAATGAGGAAGTCAACCGAGGAACTCACACGGTTGGTAGTTTTATTCATTCGCTTATAGTTATGCGGACTTTACTAGTCGTGTTTAGATAATCGTCCGATAAAGTAAGCAAGGGCACTTTTAGTTGACCATTCCGTTATAGTGGCAAGACTTACTAGTCGATGCGCTAGCATGAGATAACCCATAAACCCAAGCTTGTTGGGACTTTTATTCAGCCATTTCGCTAGAAGTTGCAATACTTACTAGTCAGTACAATGGTCGCATAAGCGACAACTTAAACAAGCAATTGTGGGCGTATTATTTAGCCATTCCATTATAGTGAAGCTGATTACTAGTCATTAGAAGTCAAATTTATAACAATAAACTTTAGTTATGCTTGTCTATGATCGAGATATCGTGCTCCAAGTCGCCCATATCCGCATGACACGGCTTTTAAAGTTTTACCGGGTGCACCAATAGCAACACACGCCGATCAACCCTGAAAACCAAATCAAAACCCAACGAGGCTTTCACGACCGAACAATCACAGGATTCAGAAATATTTCAGGGGCCACCCTTAAGTAGAATCCGCAACGGAGTAAGCAAGCTCAGACGGCCTCAAGGTTATGGGGACTACCGTGAACGATCGGGAACCCGAAGTGTGGCTGGGCTTGTCGACACCGCGAATCGTGCCATAATCCTAAACAGTAAGGTGCTCCTCGCACAATCGTAATAAAGCAAAGAAACATGGCATAAGTACAGATCGTAAATAAAACCTCAAACTAGTTTGTGGCCCCAAGAAATATGACGGAATCAAGCTCGCTCTGGGGTCCCATATACCTCCGGATGTGGATAGCGCGAAAATCAAGGAACAGTATCAAGTACTCGGGGTCTTACGGGACACAAGTGGGCTCGAAACCAAATATTTTCTATCACCCACCGATGCCTCGCTTATTTCAATTTTAGTTGTTAAACAGAAATTAAAGTGACGATAAGTAAAACTAGAATCATCTCCAACATCAACATGCGGCAATACATCAAGAATCGCGGGCATATGACGACACACATCAAGACTTGAGTAAGCGATCACGACACGCCGCCCAACTAACTACCACACAACAGGTAATAGGATGTGTCCAAGGCAATATAGGGCTGCAAGGGATATCACAGGTACGGAAACTAAAGCATCGCAACACAGATAGCAATAGATCAACAGGAGGGAAGTAAATACTATAAAAGTAAGATGGGTAGAAAGGGGGAGATGCTCGCCTGAAAACATTGTCGATGGTTTAACCGAAGATCGGGGCGAAGCTCACATCAACTCAACGGCCTTATCCGCGAAGAAGCAAAACACTAGAATATACACCGGATGCAATATTTAATACACGGCAGAAGATCAGCATGATGCATGTATGATGCGTGGCATGGCAAGGTGCGATGCAATTAGGTCATATTAAGTGGAACCGGGGTTCCGACAATTAATTAGGTGGTTCATGTTGTTTAGCTACCCCGCATTTTAAATGTTGTTTAGCAAGGCAAGATAAGATACCGGTTCGCTACACAAGTTTAAATGAGGCCAATATGAGACTAGATTTGCCCACATATAGGCCCCATATTTAATTATTAGGTGAATCGGCGTAAGGCCCCCAAACCACAGATATGCATGCGAGTATGACAATTCAATATGCAACAAGTTGTTATTATGTTATAAAATAGGGTTTCGGGAAGGGTTCACACATTAGAGGGGGCTCGACGATCTTGGGTTCCGGGGTTCGGGGTTGGGGTCCAGGGTTCGACGGGTCTGGGGTTCGGGGTCCGACGGATGCGTTCTCGGCTCCGGGGTTAGGGTCTTGGCGCATCCGGGTGGAAGCACTTGGCCTGGCGGCGGGGGCGCATCGGGTTCCTCCGGTCGGTGCCGTTCTTGTCGTCGTGCCGATCTTGTCGTGCCCGCGCTTCGGATTCCATGAGGCGACCTTGGCACTCTGTGCCCATGAAGCAGAACTTGTCGATTCCATTCCATCGGCCTTGTTGTCAGAGGCGAAGATCATAGGGTCTCCAGGGCCTTGACGGCTTCGGGACCGAGAGGGAGATCTTGGCGTCGGGGTTTCCGTGACGAAGATCTTGTCGCTACGCGCCAATGCTTCCGGGAAGGAGATCATGAGGTTCCGCCATGGTGGTTCATCGGGTTCGATCGATCGGCGCCGATCTCGGATCTGCCCTCTACACGGTCTTCGGAAACTTGAGTCCGGGTTCGTCCCTCGGGTGGTACTTGTCGCGCTCGAGGGGTACTTGAAGTCCGGGATGGAGATCTTGGCGAGGCACCGACGGGTTCGGGGTCTCGGCGCGTAGCTTGGAACCGAGCCGTGGTCACCACGAGGAGAACCGGACCGACAATGCCGCGGCTCAGCTTATGGCGCGAACGGCGAGCTGCGGCGGCCGGGCGGCAACGAGAGGCCGAGGTGGCGACGAAGCTCGGGCGGCGCGCTGCCTGGGCAGCGAGGACGGGACACGCGGCGGCGCCGAAAGGTGGGTCGGTGGCGGGCGAGCCGCCACAGGAGATGATGGCGGCGGCGCCGCGGAGGTCGCGAGGGAGCGGGGCCGCCTGCAGAGATGGCGGCGGAGGCGGCGACGCCGAGGAGCACGGCCGGGCGGGCGAGGCGAGGCCAGCCGAACGCTGGACGCGCCGGTCTGCGAGGCTCGAGGAGGGGCGCGCGGCTGGGTCGTCGCTGGCGGCGAAGTTGGGCTGGGCGGGCCGGACGCGACGGGAGGAGGGCGCTGGCCGCGCATGAGGGAAGAGCGCAGGGGCGAGCGGAAGCCGCGGCGGGACGGATGCGGAGGCGAGGCTCGCTGCTCAAGGAGCGGCCGGGCGACGCGGGATGCGCGGCGGTGCGGGCGCCAAGGGGAGGGACGGCGACGGGAGGTGGCTGTGGCGCCACAAGGACGCCTGGGAGGTGAGGCGGTGGCGCGGGAGCTTGAGGTGCGGGCACGCGCTGAGGAGGAGGTGGGCGCCGGGGTCGCGAATGAGCTTGGCGGCCAGGCCAAGTCGCGGAGGCGCAGGGAACGGCGGAGGGAGGAGCCGGGGGAGGGAGCTTAAGGGCCGGCAGCGGGGCGCGCGGGCGGTGCCGGTGAGGAAGAAGAAGAGAGGCCGCGGGGGGGAGAAGGGAGGTTGCGTGCGTGGGGGAGGCCGGGAGTGGTGGGCCAGGGGGACAGGCGGGTCCCGCGTGGGGCCGGGGCGGAACTGTGTGCGTGAGAGTGCGTGCGTTGTGTCTGCAGGTGTGCTCAAGGCGTGTAGTGCGTGCAGGTGTGGGGGGGGTGAGTGTGGGTGGCGTGGGTTGGGTTTAGACTAGGTGAGGGGGCTTAGTGTGATAGGCTGAGGGGGAGGGGAGAGACGACGTGGCGAGATCTGATTGGAGGGAGTGAGGTGGAGGCTGGGTTGGGTAGATTAGGTTGGGTGAGTTAGGATTTAGAGGGCGAGTCTGATTGGACCGATTAAATTTACGGGCGGTCGGGTCAAACGCCCGCTCGATTCGCCGCTAAAATAATTATAATTTTTATTTAATTTAATTGGTCCGTTTGCAACCCGATAGCAACAACAAAATAACTCCGGAGACCCGGATTTTTGCGTTTGAATAAAGATGAGGCGTTTGGAAAATAAAACGGGGTTTGCAAAATAGTTTTATGCAAACTATGCACAATGATGACGATGCAATGCACAAATTCAACGCGATTTTCTAGTAGTGGTTTTGCGGGATGCCACATGCGGGGTACTCCGAGGTAGGAGGAACTTCGACGGAAGTTGCCTCGCCCTCCGCCGACCCAGGTGCAACCTCAGCGGAAGTCTGAGGTTGCTCAGGAGCATCAGTCCGTGCGGTAGAATGTCCGGTACCTTTGGAAGAGGACCGCGCGTCGCCATTGCTGTCCGAGCTTGAGCTGGAGCTATCAGATGCGGCCGAATCATTTTCACCCTCCCCATGCTCAGCCGAATTATCATCCGAAGCATCCTCAGCTACAACCTCCTCATCCAGGTCTGCAAGAAAACTCGGCCCTTCATTCCAAGTGTGCACGTCGGCGTACTCGACGAGTTGGAAGGCCCGAGCTTGCCGAAGAGCAACAAAAGTGGGATCCTCAACCCAGCGGGAACCAGTGCGCAAATTTCTCAGGATGTCAAGAGAGATGTCCTCATACCATGACATGATAACAGTAAGAGCCATATCAGCACCAGCACGCCCAGCAGATTCCCTCCAAAGACTCAATTGCCTCTCAGATGCCATTAGTCTTTTCACCAATAACTTGACTTCGTTGATATCAGGAGTCCCCGAGGTATTCGGCCAGAGCACATGGTAAGCTCGGATAGCGGCTTGCACCAAGTCCCGGCCCATAATTTTCATCGGACTAACTGTGGCACCAACGGCAACCAAGTAATCCTCCATTGAATATTCTGAATCAACGGTAACAGGTTCACCTCGGCGCACGCGAGCTGCAAGAACCGCTTTAGAACTCACGGGCTTGGCCTCGGGGAAATGATCTGCGCAAAGCATGAACGTGTCAGATGATAACGGGAACAAAAAAGAAAGATATAATTCGGCCATGCCAAGTAGCTTACGATGAATGTATCTCATCATTATCTAGAGGTCTTTGGTCCAATCGACCTTACTCTTCTCAAAACGAGCAATTTCTTCGCTCAAACCCTGGGTTTTAAGTTCGGCAGCCTCGAGGAGTTCTTTATTCTTCTGCAGCTCCAAAGTCAGCCGATTCTTCTCCTCGGAAAATTCTTGGTCGACCTTCTCTAGTTCGGATTTCTGAGAGAGCTTGAGGGTATCCACCTCGGATCGCAGGCGAGCTATTTCATCATCTTTTTCTTGTAGTTGCGCCGAATGAGTAGCGTTTTGTTCTAAAAAATGCAGCATCACGTCAGGCATGGGCATGCAATCTTGATGTGACACTGCAAAGTTTTGCAACTCGGCTTTACCAGAGCCAAACGCAATAAGGAAACTTAGCATATATATTAAAAGGGAGAAGGTGTAAAATAGAAAGGAAACTAACCTTCCAGGCTCTTGACCTTCTTCTCAAGGCGAATATTGAGGTTATTAATGTTACCTATTCACCAAAAAGTAAGCGCATTCCGTGGACATACATGAGAACTTTGGAAATAAGGAAAAGGAACTATCGACATACCAGCCTTCTTCACCACCGGAAGAACTTTCGTACTTTTCTTCCAAAGCTATGCGAAAAAAGCAACCTCGAATTCGGCATCCGCCGTCGTAACCCGAGCAATGAGGCAAAATGTTAAATGGACAAGAAGTTAATTAGATCCGAGTCAAGGTGACTTAACTCGATCTAGATGGCTGGATATTCAAAGCTAAACCAGATCCGAGTCAAGCACTTAACCCGGATCTAGGTGGTCGGATATTCAAAGCTAAACCAGATCCGAGTCAAGGTGACTTAACTCGATCTAGATGGCTGGATATTCAAAGCTAAACCAGATCCGAGTCAAGTAGCACTTAACTCAGATCTAGGTGGTTGTATATTCAAAGCTAAACCAGATCCGAGTCAAGCAGGACTTAACTCAGATCTAGATGGCTGGATATTCAAAGCTAAACTAGATCTGAGTCAAGCAGCACTTAACTCAGATCTAGGTGGCTGGATATTCAAAGCTAAACCAGATCCGAGTCAAGCAGGACTTAACTCAGATCTAGATGGCTGGATATTCAAAGCTAAACCAGATCCGAGTCAAGCAGGACTTAACTCAGATCTAGGTGGCTGGATATTCAAAGCTCAATTAGATCCGAGTCACGCGGGACTTAGTTCGGATCTATGTGTCTGGATATTCAAAGCTAAAGCACATCCGAGTCAAGCAAAACTTAACTCGGATCTAGATGGCCGGATTAACGAACCCTATAAGTGAAATTAAGTCAAAGGTAATTAAACTTCCAAGTATATAACGAGTTATTTCCTTGCAAGTTTAGGGGACTAGAGCATATAGTAACATCTGAGGAATAATTTAAAACTCAGAGAAACAGTAGTTACCTCATTCATTTTGCTGGTATCAACGATGAACTTGGTAGCATGGTCAAAACGGCCGCTGATGTCAGAGAGTTGAAAGGGCTGGTTCATAGGATTACCCTCAAACTGATCAGCAGCGTTCCAATTATTGGCATACTCCACCGGGCCCGAGGTCGTTTCCCACCGATCGAGTTAAGACCTTACCCCGGACAGGCTGTTCAACCACGGCGGTCGCAGGGCTCTTATGAAGAGCAATCTGGGTGCCGGCGGCAGAGGCAACGGGGACTTTAGTAGGCGCAGCTCCCTTACGCAGCACGTCGGCAATACTCGGCTGAGAAGAGCCGACAAGACCTTTCTGAGAAGAGGAGGTCTTGGCGGCAACAGCTTTCCTCGCCTTAGAGGAGGCATCAGCAGGAAGTGACGCCTCGGAAGTGGGGACGGCGTCTTTAGGAGCATCAGGGGTTATGGTTGCAGAGGGCACCGAGATAACGACCTTTTCGGCCGAGGTTGGAATGGCTGTAGAAATTGCCGGAGTAGATAGAGGCTCAGTAGCAGCGCTGGGGCCCATAGAAGGGGCGGCGGGTTCGACGAAAACTTTGGAGGCCGTTGAATCCGGTCAATGGAAGGGTCTCGCACGCCGCGGCGAAGAGGCGACGACTCGGAGCAGGAGGAGAAGGTGACGAATAGGACTAGGAATCCTGGTATCATCGGTGGGAGGAGGAGACGGCGGTAATCAAGGCTAGTCATACTAGGACCGGGTTTAATGTAAAGAGGAGCACCGCAAAAGTAAGAAAGAAGAATCGTTAGTATGAAAAAAAGAGAGAAACAAGAAATATAAGCAAAAGGAACTTACCGTGACCCGGGCATAGTCTTGCGCTGGGAGGGTTCGAGCGGATTTCTTCATTCGCTTGGGAACCTCCGAGGCACTAGCAGGAGCCCGCGTTTCCCCGAGGTAACAGGGGGTCGAGAAGCAATAGGCTCGGCGTCGTGAACCTGACCGGCCGGATTAGCTGGGAAAGTAGAAGCCGGAAATGCATAAGAAATAGGCATGGCGGCAACTACCTCAAGAATTTGGACCTCGTCCGAATCACCTTCCTCCTCGTGCGCCGAAGTCTTGCCGCGAGCTCTAGCTGGGGCAGGATCCGACTTAGGGACGAACTCCTCGGAGTCCGGCTCACCAGTATCCGGGGTACTCCTGTCCGCGGGCCAAGGGAGCAGCAGAACTTTGGCGTCCTCGTTTTTCTGTTCTGCGAACCTCTGCAAGACGAGGAAAAAGAGGGTTAGATAAACCCGTTACAAAAACAATGGAATAGCAGAGCGTTGTTGATTAAGCTCACCTCGGGAGGCGGATGATCGCGGGTGAACGGTTTTAATCCCCAAGCCTAATCCTCAGGCATCTCTGTCTTAAAGATAGCTCGGACGCGTTTATAGATAAGGTAGTTGTCCAGCTCCATGGTCGAGACTCGATTAGGGTCAAGGGGACCACTCATGTAGCACAGCTTGTGAGTCCGCTTCTGGAAAGGGCAGATCCGGCTACTAATGAAAGTAGCCATCAGGTCTTCACCGCATAACCCGGCCCGGATCAACTCTTTTCACCGAATCTCTCGAAGGCCTCGCCAAGGCATGAGTTTTCCTCGGATTATAGAGCCGTTCACTTTAGAAGGCGGGCCAATTGAGAATGCCGGAGCCGAATCTTGTCCTCTGCCCCCGTTCTTGACATAAAAGAATGATTTGTGCCACTTCTTGCACGACTCAACCCGGTGACACGAGGAAACGGACTTCCTCCGAGGTGTAATAGACGCTGCCCCACATTGGGTAAGCAACTTCTGAGGGTGCAGAGATTTGTCGGGACCACGTTGAGCGAATCGAAGAACTTCACCAGACATGCACCGATGGCCACATGTCAAGTATCCCTCCGGCGGAGATGAAAGCGTAAAGAGAAGCGATAGCGCAGAAGATGATGCGGCTGAAGGCCGAAGTAGTCGAGGAATTCTCTAGCGAAATCGCTAAGAGGGGGACCAAAGCCACGCGCGAAGTGCGACATGAAAACCACATACTCACCCTCCCTAACATCCGGAGAGGATTCGCTGCCGGGTAAACGGCAAGAAACCTCGGCGGGAATTCTTCGAGTCCGGATAAGCCACTCGATCTCACGGCGTGTGACAGAAGAGCCCTGCCACGAGCCCCGCTCGGGCCCGGAGCCAGCGTCGTCGTCCTCAATTAGAGCGCCGCTAAACGAACTAGACATATGCGCGCCGGAAAGATCGCCGGAGGAAAAACTGGCGGCGGAGGGGAGTTTAGAGATGCAAGGCCCCGTCGGGACTTTGCACGAGAACAATGGCGAAGAATCAGAGGAACCGTCGCACGAACACAGAATCGAAACAGATGAATCTAGGGAAAAATCCAGGCAATGCAACCGGAGAGAACTCACCGGTGACGGAGCCAAAGCCGCAAAGCGCAGGCGAGGCAGGCAGAACGGCGCGGCGGAAACTTCACCGATGGAGGCTCCGGCAAGCGCGCGGCGGCGGAGCTGCGAGAGGACGCGCCGGCGGAAGGAAGGAGGAGAACAGAGACGAGCGAGAAGGGGAAAAGTGAATTCCCCAAACGCCGTCCCCCTCTTTATAATCGAGCCACGAGCAAGGTAGTGGGATCGTGGGTGTGGCGGTTGACCGTGTAGATCGTGGGTGCGGCACGAACGCACGACGATAAGTGGAGCCACACCAACGGCCACACAGGAAGGAAGAGCATTACGATCCCCAAGGGGAACGGCACCCGAGGCATCGCAGCGGCGGCGCAGCAGGTACAAAGTTAACTGTAGCCTGTCAGTGAGTACTGTAGACGGGCCAAAAAACTAGAAGAACGATGATGGGGGTGACACGTAGGACATGGCGTATGAGGGAAGGAACGAGGAAACCTCGGATGAAGAAGATGTAACTCGGAAACAAAACTGAAGAATATAATGAAGTTGATACGACCCGGCCGAAGTTATCGACGGGGCCACACCAGCTTCGGGGACTAATGTCGGGGGGTTGACCTCGGGTAGGTCAGAGACGGGGAAATACAGAGATACAATCCCCGTCTAGTTTCCGAGTTACGGTCTAGGTTGGCCGAATCATGAATATGTCGGCCCGTGTATATGTATCAAGCAGCTACCCGGCCGAGTTACTACGAGGGTCGGCCGGGTTAGCCCAAGTGATCTCGATGCAGGTAAAAGACAAGCCGAGTTACGCAAGGTAAGGTAAGGCCGAGTGATACGAAGCTTGCAGGAGAAGGAGAAACCCAAGGTCAAACTATAGCTGCAGGCTAGAAGGAATCAGAGCGGAGCCAAGCACAAGAGACAAAGGTGCAGGGCGTCAGAGGGGCAGAAGGAGGTCACGGAGGTGACAGTCCAGGAGCCCGAGGCGCGCAGGAGGGGTCCTCTGGAGCCTTGCCGTCGTTAGAAGGGCGACAGGGAAAGGAGGCCGCCGAACTACTATTTTGGGACAAGCATATTCCTCGAATATGCTTGCCTCGTCAGCCCTAAGGGCACCCAAGGCACTCCTATAAAAGGGGAAGCTTGGACCCTGAGGAGGGCATCGACTCTTTGAGCACCGTTAGGCTGGTGAGATTCATCTTTTCTCCCTGTATACAGCTCGAGGAGCACTTGTAACCCAAAGAAAAGAGAAATAAAGATCTGAGCCTTAACCACTTGAGCGTGGAATCGGTTGCATCTTCCCTCCCCAGATCCCACTAGCATCCATTGGCCCCATACTTTAGCCTACCCATGGCATCTGCCGTGCCACCACCACGACACATACCTTCAAGTGAAGTGTATGAGGAAACTGAGTTTGATGATCCAAACTCAAAAAATTATACCTACTACCAAAATGAATTCAAGCCACCTGAAGACCTATGGACCAAGTATAACTCCGAACAACAAGAATGGAATAGAGTTATTCCAGATAACCCTGATCCAAACAAGTATGGACGGGAAGTAGCATCTCAAGGTGGAACCATAGGCAATCCTATACCTTGTGATGTAGGTATCGGAGAAGAGACCAACTATAACCATAGAGAGCCGTATGGACCATATGGAGGTAATACCAACCCAATCGACTTAGAAGAGTATTCAGATAGCTACTATACCAACATGTATGACTGGACCCAAGAAAAGGCTAAGGATCCAACTTAGTTTGAGGAAGCTTATGCCAACTCTAGTCATTTTTCAATGACTAATCTCAGTCTTGGTACTTCTAATCAAGAATATGCACCTCCTGGATGCTCTTATGCTCTAGAAGGCAGTCGTAGGACTTCACGTCATCATGGACGGAACTCCAGGAATCACTAGAGGAAGATGAATGTAAGAAAGGAACGACATCCCAAGGGATGAGTGCTTGAATAATGTACATAGAGGGTAATGCGTATTGTAGTTTGAAAGGGTTGCCAAAATAAGTAAGGATGTACTCACAAGAACCGGAAGTTCTTGTAAGAGAGATGTGTAAATAGGTGTGGAGCAAACCGTTGGGACATCTAGTACATTTGTAAATTATTTAAAACCTATGTATAATACATGGTATATGTTTTGTTGTTTATCGAATTTTGGATCTTCTTGAATCTTCTTGATTGACTAGATCTATATATGAAGTTAATTAGGTGTGCAAATGCATGATGTAACACCCAGTTATGACTTGATGTTATAGACCTAGATAGGAACATGAATCCGTGTAAGGGAGTGACGAGTGTCAAAGATAAAATGAAGACTTACTTGAAGGATAAAGCAAGATATAAGGAGTATTAACACCATTTGGAGGATAGATAAAACATAGACTATTCTTAGTCAGATTCAAGAAGGAAGTTTAGTGTAAAAGATGGATGGAGCAACAAGAAGTAATAAACTTAAAGCTCATTCAAAGTAGGTAAGATGCTAAGAAGTTAATAAAGTAGTTACACCAAGTTCATGGGAGTATCATGAATTTGTACAAAGATGAAGTTGTGGAGAAAAATGATATGTAAGCTTTGACAATTCAGAGAGAACGCCAGTAGTAGGTCAGAAACTGTAAGTTAATACCTACCACCTAGAATGATCCGCCATTGGTACTTAATCCATAGTCGGCATTCCAATCCACAGTTGGTATTTTGTTCGCAGCTGGTATTTGGTTAACTTAGTTAATTCGATCTTCTTAAAAGTTGCATAAAGAGCATAAAATTTGGCCTAAGCTAAGTAAGACCCAAAGTAGTATAAAATTTAAAGGCGATCATCTTTCGAGATGCTTCGCAAAGTCAGACTTTTCCAAGCAAAAATGTCCAATAATAAGTACGTCATGTAATGCTGAAAGATCTGCTTCGGAGATCCACCACTATGTGGATACACATACAATCTTTCATCAGACCCTAATTAGGTAAAGTATAAACTGAACAGAGACCAACATTCTAGTTATAAAGCCAATAAATACTATATAGACAATTTAAAGAATATTAGTAAACCCTAAGGGGGAGAGTAGACATTATGAATGAAAGTTGAAGAAGTACTTAGGTAATAATGAAAGATTATCTAAAAACTTAATAAAATAAAAGCTTGAAGGTGATAAAGGTTAATCCTAACCGACTAATTCTAGAAGAAATAACTCTTAAGTAACCCTTAAGAAGTAATAGAGAACACCCAATTGGGCATGTGTAGAGAATAAGAAATTCCAACGGGTATGGGCTAAATGAGTTCAAAACCAATCTTGGAAGGAGTGCCAGTACAACTCATATAAGGACACATAAAAAATTAGTCTTTTGATCAAAAGTATTGTCTAATAAAATCTGGAACCCTGTTTGGTGAGAATTCCTAGACCTTATATAATATAGTAAGAAAGCTCAATAATTAAATAAAAAGAGTTGGATAAGGATACCTAATCAGGTTACAGAATACTAAAATTATTTTCATTTAAGGTCAACGTAGAGTGGAGAAATGTAGCAACCACTACAAGTCAATTCCTTACTCCAAAACGTGAGAGTTTGCGAACTTCGTGGATGAAGTTTATTTTAAGGGGGAGAGTCTGTAACATCCCAGCATTAGAGCCTAGAAATAAGCTGAACCCAGATGTGTGCATTGCATTCATGTATAGAAAATCCAAATAATTTTCGTGCTTTTGAACAAAACTTGTCAACGTGATTGAAGCTTCTCTTAACTTGATGGAATTGAAATAGATCATCAAGTTGACTGCGATAAGTTTCAATATGACCTTTGCTAAAACCTTATTTTGGGTAAGGGAGATTTGATCTAAGGGTAGATCAAATGTAATAAAATTTAAACCCTAATACATTATGAATTATATTTGATCCTTAGGTGATCATATCATAGTATTCATTATAATCACTCATGAGTACCAAGTTAAGGATATAACACAAATAATAAGAATGTAACAACTATATCTTAATCTCATCTGCTTATACCCTGATTAGCATGGTAATACCTAACCCTACTTCTTAAGTAAGATTGAGTAGGAAAGAAACTATGTTTAGATCATTCACCATATATCTTTCTTTCCATATAAATCTTTGTCATCTCTATTGAGTTATATTCCAACATATGTTGTTCATCAATGTTGAGAAATCAACTAATGATTCACAATTCTCAATCTATCAACTCTTGACCAGAACATTGCTTACATTTAAGTGTCTATAAAGAAACAACTAAGAAGAGGTAAATAGTAATGCTAGTTTCAGATATCATCTATAGATGGGAATGATTGAAGAAAATCAAATCAATAGGATAATTGATGGAGTTAAATCACTCCTAAATAAATAGAAGAATTATTTATATTATCTAATTATGGTAGTAAAGAAGATTACAAGGATGAATCCTGAAGATAGTTACTAGTAGTAATTCTATTGGATCAAGTGGGCATAGTCCATGAATAACAGCCTTAAATCCAATTAAAGATACTAAGAAGATAATTCCAATACAATAGTAAGGTTGTATTGATGAAGTCTTGATTAGCCAATTGGAAACCTAAGCTATAAATGATTAAAGGATTATAATGATCATACTTGCTCACCAAATTGGTTACTTATATCAAGTATAAGTGATATTGGTGTGTAGAACATGATTAAAAACCTGTTATAGATGAGTTATCCTAGAGTAGTCATTACAAGCCACATTAATATAATGTGAGGTTGGAGTGCGAGTTATTAGAGGAAAGTAAATGTAAGAGAGTATGATTCAATTTAGCACAACATGGAGTTATGGAAGTAGTATTGTTCACCTTAAGGAATAGCAAGCTTTAGAGAAAGGTAGTTGGATGTATAGATCTAATGGAGAAATATTAGTGATGGATGATTAAGGAAGATTATGAGTGGAGTTTGAAAGAACTACTTGTTGGATTAAAGTAAAGCTCATCATGTTAATCATGATGATAGATAGGAAAAGGTAGTATATCTAGGAAAGGAATTCCTTAATTAGAAATCTAGAATTGTGAATTATGGAAAATAGACATTCTTGGAAAACATCCAACTTTAAATCTTAAACCAAACATAATATCCATTTCAGGTTATTGATTCCTCATCTTATATCTATATCACTTAATAGGAATATTTTCTTATAGAAAATTACATAAGCACATCTCTGACAATTCCAATTATCATAATTATATGTGCTTAAGAGTATCTTTATGAATTCTTCTCCATAAAATATTTTAGATGTAACTTTATATTTTAAAAGGTGATGTCATCAAATATCACAAACAGAATACAATATGCTTAGTTATTAAATATTTTCTCACATCAACAAAGAATTATAAGTAAATTAAGAACCCTAAACTTCTATGTTTATCATAATAGATTATATACATTGACATTTTATAAGTTAATGGAAGTAGTAATAACCATATTAATTTCTTTTGTATTTCATGCATTAAATAATGATATAGGATCATTATACATATAAAAATTTCTATTCAAACTTGAGCCAACTAGAGTTAAGTTTTATAAACAAATAAGAATATATCATATACTAAAGCCATGGTTTAATGTAGAAAGAAAAATGAATAATAAGGGCTTCTACATAATATAAAAAGGGTTTTGATAGAAAACAAATAAAGAAATAATACCATTATATGACAAACTCATAAAAAAACCTTAATATACTTTATTAATGCTGCAATCACTCAGCAAATCAATTCTATAAGGAGAATTCAAATCAAATAAGGAAAATTCAAATCTGAAAGTAAAACAGAAAATAAAAAAAGGGAAAACAAATCCTAGTCGTGGCCCAACTCCTCTTTGCTTACTTGTCGCCCAGGTGCAGCCCACAAAAGCCCAACAGCCAGCCTAGATCATTCTCTTTTGCGACTGACAGGTGGGACCAGGGAAGGATCGTGGGTTGAGAGTAAAGAAGTGTCAGGGTGTTCTGCAAACCGTCATCGTCATCTTCCTCTAGCTGGAAGCAGCTCGGTGGCGATGCCGAGGACGTCCGTCGTCGTCCTTGCGCCAAGATCCATGCCGCCGTCGCCAGGAGAGGATGAGGAGGCCACCGCGACGCCTCTGCTCATCCTCATCCCCATTTTCCCTCTCTGAAACCCTCTCTACCTCATTCCCCAACCATGCCGAAACCCTAGCTCGTCGGTGTTTAACACTTCGGCCATGTCCGACCACCCTATGCCTCGCTAAGGCCACCGTTAGAAGCTCCATCATGGACTCGTTCGATTAGGACCAAGAACGGGGGTTGGCGCATCGGGAATAAAGTAGAATCAAGCATTCCCTTTTAGTAGTCACCGTGGCCATCATCGATAATTCGTCGTCTAGACGTCTCCTCTCACTTCTCCAAGCACTCCATCCCAACCAGGGTAAGCTCATCTATCTTCCAGGAGACTTCGTTGATTCAATTGTGTCCTGTATCGAGGTCTCGCCGTGCGCCGTCATGCACCGCCGTCGTTCACCGCCGTGGATAGTTCTTCGGTTACCATTTAGGGACGGTGCGACCATAGTACAACTCGCCAGCGCATGCTCTCTCTAACGCACATATTCACAGCCCCGCACGCGCACTAGATCGATCGATCGATCCTCAACCAGTGAGGATCAACTCATGTGACGTCATGCCTACGTCAGGTTCGAACCACGTCAGCTAGTTTGACCAGTCCTTGCTAGCGTGGTGTGTGACGTGGCCCAAGGCCCATATGTCATTGTCTGGGGGTAGCAATCCAGTCGGTAACAAACACATTTATTAAATCTGAGAGCTGAGGTGGCCACTAGCCCACTGGTCAGTGACTAGGGCTAGGTGTGGGTGCGGTGTAAAAAGTTAATTCCTATTTAAGAAATAAATAAAATGTTATAAGCTCAATTATTAATATTCCAGAAATCAAATAAATGATTAAATCTTGTTTAATTAATAACTTTTGATTTATAATTCAGAAAATTGTGTATAATATATGAAAATTTGGAGAAAAATAAAATCTACAACTTAAAATTATTATCAAATATTATTATGATTACTATTTAAATAAATATTATTTACTAAAGGTTTTATAAGTAATAACACTTTGATAATTCATATTTTAATAATGGTAAATGTTAAGAATATAAATAAATACCAAAAATATTGGAAAAATAAAAACAATATTTTAAAAACGATAATCATGTATTATTATTTCACTGAATTAAATATTTATTATTTATTAAGTATTTATAAAGTAATAAATATTGTCAAAATCATATCTTATTATTTATAACTTACAATAATAAATGTAATATACCAGATTGATCACAAAAATAATATCAACATGTTACGAATATAATATTCCACTTTTGAGTTATATAAAAATTCAAATACTTTAATAACTCAAATTTAGACTTATTTACTAAATTGATAATTCACATAAGGGTAAATAAAAATTGCTAATATGTCTAAAATTAACCAATTGAGTCTAATAAATAGTATTAGTCTTCAACATTAATAATAGGAAGTCCAAATAGTTTAACACATTTTAATTACAATTTTATTGAATTCTCCTCGAGCATAGGTATGTAATATTTTCTAAAGAGAATTCTTATCAAATATAAAATCCTCAAGAATAATTTGTAGTTAAATAAAACTTATTTCCTTTACTTTAACCACAAGTTTATCAACATTCTAAAACACTATAATGAACTCATAAGCAATCAAGTAATATTACTCCATGATTTACAAACCATGACCACTCATCCATAAAAGGGGTAAGTGATACTATTCCATTATAAAATCAAGAAAACCACCACATCAAAGAAAAATATAACCATTCTTAAATAACCTTAAGGCAACATTACCAAGTCCACAGAATACAAATGTTATAAGCGTTATACTTTTAAACTATCTATGTTTTAAAGTTAACTTTAGTCTACAAGACTCCAAATATAAAACTATAAACATTGTTAGACGTTTTATAGTTAACTTTGGTCTGATATAATTAAGTCATAAAGCATCTCAAGCTCTAACTATTCAAGCAAGCACAAATAACATCGACCAGACTCAACTAACCACAAAGGTTGTTTAGACCTTAGAAAAGAAATCTTTTCTTAAAATGTCATTCTTTTTGCCACTTCAAACAAGAACTCTTATATAAGCAATTTTGAGTAGCATCTCACATTTGTGTGTCCTATAGTTTTAGGATATTGTAATTATAAGATTGTTTCACACACACTCACAATCCTAAAAATAAGCACGAGTATAAGACTCATCCAAAAGTACAACACATCTCAAATACATCATTTCTAGTACCCAAACACTAAAACATCGTTATTGCCGAGATTCGCATTTATAAAATGCATCACATTACTTATGCATAAGAACATATTGCTTATTTAAACATTAGTCCTTACCGGACCAATGATGCTGATTTCAGATATTAGATCTTATATCATCTTGAAGACCGTGAGTGCATAATCTTGTAATCACAAAAGACAAGTTCACACTTGCTCATGTCCTTTGGTTATTTTCTGTAAAGTATTTTACAAATCCAATATGGACATCACTTGCATTTGAAAAAGGTCCAAAAACAATATTTTCATAATAATGTGATCATAGATTATTACCATGAGGTAATAACTTACTATAAAAGTTCAAGTGGTAAAGGAACATATTATCTAGGACTTAACAACCAATGTCGCCAGTGATTCTTGCGCCGTATATTACGCGTTAACCATAAGATTTGGACTCGCTCCCCTATCCATTCTCCCCCCTCCCTAGAGACCTCTCTCTCGTTCCCCTCGCGGACCCGAACCCTAGCCACCCAGGTCTTGCTGGTCGCTGTCGTACCGCGCCACCCCGAGCTCCGTTGAGCATGCCCCCGTGACCGCCTCGCCTTCCTCTATCTTTTGCCCCAAACAGCGCATGCAGGAGAAGCCCGAGACGCTGCAATCGATAGCTCCTTCCCGAACTCCGGCCGCCGCTTTCGTCGATGTTTCCGACGTCGTCCGACCTCCCCTGGCGCCAACGACGCCACCATCGCGATCTTGGTGAGATCCTCGTCCTCCTGGATCCCTCCTCCATCTCCGTGTCGCTCTGTGTCGCGCTCACGTCAGAGCCTGCCGTGCGCTGCCGCTGGACATGGTTGCCGGTGAAGCTCCAGTGACCTTCTTCGAGCGGCGCCGCCACTTTATTGCTTGCCTCGCTGCGCTGCTTCGAGCAAGCCTAGCCCCGTCGCCTCGCACGCCTCACAGCGTCGTCGCCGGTGACCACCAGACGGTGGCCGCCGAGCTGATGTCATCGTTGCGTCAGCCTAACGTGGCCCTAGACCGGTTGACCGCTGACCGCCAGCATGGCTAGCTGAGGTGGCCCTAGGGCCCCTCTGTCAGTCACTGCGGCTGGGTAAAGCCTCGGTGTAAAAATTTTAACCCCCAAGCTTATGTCACAGTGACGCAATAAACCCTTTTAATTGTTTTAATAATTTTAGAAAAAGGATAAATCTTGTAAGTTCAATAACTAATTATTTATAAGTCAGAAAAATACAAATAATATATCAAAATGTTCAGAAAAATGAGCTCTACCTATTTAAGCTATAATCATGCATTACTAATCAACTTAAAGGACAAGTTTAATTAGAAGAACTTAGCAACCCCTCTCATATACATCCGGAGTTTCCCCGAGTTATGGTTTTCACCCCTCGGAACCCCGATTAAATTGTCGAGCCTGCTTTAGGGTTACAATTCGATACAATTTAACTTGTCATATCATCATACTTGTTAGAGCATTGCATCGATGCCATGTGATTGATTGTTTCCCTCTCTTTCTAGTGTTTGGTTCTTTGTAGTAGAATACGATATCGAGATAGAGATCGAAGTCCGAGGACAACACCATCGAAGATCGACGAACAATACTTGACCAACTCTAACCAAGTCAAGTTCAAGGCTTTCGAAGATCTATTTATATGCTGCCAACTGGCAAAGGCAAGCATAGCCCCACCATGATATAATCCTATGATTTCGAAAGCATTTAAATTCTACCATGATGCATACGATTCTATTGTAGAGTATCCTATCTATTGAATTACTCCCTTTGAGCTTATTTTACCTGATCCACTGCTCCTAGCATAACTAGGTTTGGCTTGTGTGCACTGCTAGAGCTTATATTTGTGTCCTGCTTAGCCATGCATAGCTGTTGAGTCTGGTCCATCCATATGATGTATCAGATGCAGATAATCTAGTATGATAGGAGAACGTGATAAGATGAGATCAGTGAGATGAGATTAAACATGCTAAGGCTTGTATGGGAGGCCATGGTGGGATGTGGTTTTTCTAGTCCCTTGCTCGCCACCCTTAGGACCCTAGGTTCTTGCCTCTTGAACCAAGACGAGCGTACAACCACACGGGGTAAATGGGGACCCCATGATTGACTAACTTGCCTAGTAGATTCCATGAGTCACATAGTTCGTGCGTTCCATTCGACATACGCATTGAAAATGTTTTCGAAAGAAGGAGGTGAAGGAGGTGCATTCATACAGGTAGGGAAGCGTGGACCAGGTTGCTTGGGGTTGATGGCGCCCCTAATAAACCAACCTCGCCTCACATCTTTAAGTACCGGCTTCGGGATTTGATCCATTACGGCGGAACCATACTTATTGCGTGACTCATAGTCTCGGCGAAAGCAAAGTAAAGGTCATTTCCAACCACACCCTCTGTCGGCCTTCCAAGGAAGAGGGCTAAAACATTGGCATTAAGAGTCGGTTGGTACGTGTGGGTAAAGTTGTACACCCCTGCAGGGTAATAATCTTTCGGAAAGTCGTGTCCACGGTTATGGACGACTTGGAAATGGACGGGAGATCATAGAGAACATGAACCTAATCGTAAAACTTGGCAACTAATGTTTGTTAAGGATGCTTCCTCATGGGTACGAGGGGTGATCCTAGTTCATATGATGATGATTCGGTGGATATCAAAAGATGATGATCAATATTTCGGAGATGTTGCTCTCTTATCCCCTTTTAAAATACTCTGACTAGACGAGCTTCTTCTCCCTCTTGTTTTATAAACAAAAGTGGCTTTATGCAAAACAACTCCACCAGCCATAAGTCTTGCGGAGTACACCCTGTACTCACCCTTGCTTTGTTGATACTTTTGGCAGAGTAAGTGTTCACCTAAAGACGAGTTCCGTACTACATCGACATCGACGAGTAGCTTGGGTTCTCGGCCGGCAGCCTGGAATCTATGGGATGGGACGTCATTGTTATGCTTCAGGCCTCTTAGGACATTTGTTAAGTTTTCTATACTTAATAACATAATTTGGCTTCCGTTTTTTGGTGTTTGTGGTCAGTGACCTCTACTTGTAATAATTTGGTTCTCTGCTCAGATATGAGCTTGCTGTAATAAATTTCGTGTCGTAGGGTCACTGTTGTGTTATCGATTCTTCATTGGATATCCTCGAGCTCAAGGTTAAGCTTATGTTAGACGGAGGTCTGGGATTTGTTTAGCCCTGATCCCGGGGATGTCACAGTTTTTGGTATTTAACAGATCACGCTAGATTTGGTCGGTGTTCTTTCTGATCTACACTTTTCTTCAGCAGCATGGTTGCAGCTCTTGTGCGCATATTATTTGGGGCCTTAACACGACAACTTCTTGTCTGTATACTACAACAAACTCTACTTCGACAAGATTTATCCAGCTTCAGTGAGGAAGCGCGAGAGCAATGGTGTGCCTTCGGCTCATTTGACCGCTTGTAGTCGTTGTTTGATGGTCCGATGATCTCTTTAATTTTTATTAGGTTCCCTTGTACTTCTATTGATATGCATGAATAGATCGGTGGCTTTAAAAAAATATAGCTAAGTTATTAACTATAGACTTAATTCAGGTGAAAAGGATGCCTTCCGAGGCTATGTGGGAGTATATATCGCGAGCTTGTGGACCCAACACGAAAAGGATCAAATGTGGACCAGCTCAAAGAAAAAAAAGAATTGGCCAAGGCTAGCTAAAAACAAAGGTAGTTAAGATTGTTTTTTATAAAGAGTACAATAGTTAAGATTGGTAGTTGACGGACCTCGTTGAGTTGCCCTTCAGCAATTGCAATGGCATCGACTTGGGCGGACATTGTGTAGACGATATGATGACATAGACAGACAGATGTAGACAACTGAGTGCTAGGGGTTGCGCGATCACTACTGTTGACGACACTGTCAGCCGCTCGGTTGCGCAGGAGGTTGGAGAGGAGGTTCACCACATGGTCAATTTGAAAAAATTGTGTCGAACGGTAAATATGTTCCTATAGTCCTTTAAGTCTTGAAGACAAGGGCAGGTAAATCGATTGTCAATCCAGAAGCACATCTACGAGTTCTCCTTGGCTCTGATGGGCTCAGAGGAAGTTAAACCACTTTGCCTGGGAGACAATGTCTGGACGGGAGATTCCGGAGTGTCCGAAGATGAGAATGTGGATCTGATGCACTCCTTCTCCATGGAAGAATCGGAGGCTGTAATTCAGGACACGAAAATAAACACCGCCTCGGGCCCAGATGGTTTCCCTGTTGTGTTTTTCAAGAAGTTCTGGCCAGATATCAAGATACTGGTTTTGCAGATTCTCAATCGCTTTGCTTTGTGAAGAGTGGACATCTCTAGGTTAAATTCTAGGAATTCTTTCCCTTACCCTAAAAGTCCTAGATGCGGACAACATCAAGCAATTCCGTCATATTGTCCTGATCAAACGTGTTGTTCAAATTTGTGGCTAAGGCGTTCGCCTCGCGTCTTTCTCCGATTGCGCACCGAGTTATTGCCCATGCCTAGACAACTTTCATTAAAGGGGGGTTGATTACTGATGGATTCTTGGCCCTCCATGAGATCATCCACGAACTTAAATCTAAAAACCTACTCACGGTCCTCCCGAAACTCAACTTTGAAAAAACGTATGACAGAGTTAGCTGAAAGTTTCTGCGTGAAGTGCTGCTGAAAAAAGGCTTTGATGGGGTATGTTCACATGATAAAGCAACTGGTTTGTGGAGGTCAGTCTGCCATTGCAATCAAAGGAGAGATAGGGCCTTTCTTCCGCAACAAGAGAGGGGTGCGTCAGGGTGACCCGTTATCACCACTGTTGTTTGATTTTGTTGCGGATGGGCTTGACTTGATCCTTGGAAATGCCAAGAGGGCAGGCCACATCGAGGGAGTGGTGCCCCACTTGATCCATGGTGGGGTATCTCACCTTCAGTATGCAGATGACACGGTGATCCTGATTAATAACACGCCGACTAGTATCGCCAATCTCAAGTTCCTTATGATTTGTTTTGAGTTGCTTTATGGGATTAAGATAAACTACCATAAGAGTGAGGTTATAGTTATGGGTGTCTCGAAAGAGGAACAGGCCAGGGTGGCCAACCTGCTGAACTGCAAGGAGGGCAGTTTCCCTTTCACCTACCTCGGGCTCCCCATGTCAAGCGCAGAATCACCATGAGTGATCTCCAACCCTTGGTGGCAACGGTGGGCAGAAGAGTGGAGCCGTGGCAAGGACGATTTATGTCTTTCGTGACCAGGCTAACTCTGGTTGACGCCTGTATGTCCAGCCTTCCAATCTTCATGATGGGGTTATTTCTCCTAGATAATGGCACTCGTGAAGGCTTTGACACTCACCAAGGCAGATTCTTCTGGGAGGGTCAGGGGACCAAAAGGAAGTACCATATGGTCAGTTGGCAGGAAAGCTGTAAACCTAGAGCTCAAGGGGGCCTTGGGGTGATGGATACCAAGATCATCAATATAGCTCTTATGCTGAAATGGGTGTGGCGTATGCTCACGGAGGATGACTCGAAGCTGCTATGGCTGCAATTGCTAAAGGCTAAGTATCATATGTCCAACCTGTTCACCTCCAACCCAGTGGAAGGATCCCAATTCTGGCACAGCATCCACAAAGTCAAGCACCTATTCAGCCTGGGTGCCAAGTATCGCCCCGAAATCAACTCCAGCGTCCGCTTTTGGACTGACTGTTGGCTGGGGAAGAATCCCCTTAGCGAGAGGTGCAACTTTTTCGCAATCAGTGCAGACCCAGAGCTGCCTATTTCCTAGGCTTTCTTTGGTGGAACATGGAACATTTCTTTTAGGATAACTTTCAGCCCACAGGATTTGGCCACGTGGTCTCTGTTGTGCTTGGATATTGACGAGGCGGATCCCGTGGGAAACGGGGATGTGGTCTCCTGGCGTCTGGACCCCTATGGTGCCTACTCCTCGAGATCTATGTACCAGAAACTCTACAAAGGCCCAATGTCTCCCATTCTCGTGATGCTTTGGAAAACTCGCTTGCCACTTAAATTCAAAAAAATTCTTTGGCAGATGGTGAGGGATAGGCTCCCATCAAATGATCAGATTAAGAAGCGCAAGGGGCCGTCAAATGGAAAGTGCTCCCTGCACAGCAAGGATGAGGATGTGGACCGCATCTTCTTCTCATGTGTGCTGGCTAAATTTGTCTAGAGCGGTGAGAGAGACATGTTTCAGACCACTTGGAACCTTAGTAATAGAGCCGAGTGGTTCTCTATTTTGGGGGAGTTTAAGGGTCATAGGCGCAATACGCTGTGGGCTTTCTTTGCGATACAATGCTGGTTCCTCTGGACCACGTGTAACAAATTTACTATCGAGCTGATTTTCCCCAAACAACCTGCTAATGTTATTTTCAAATCTATTTTAACCTTGCATATGTGGCGCCCCCTCCTAAGCCACAAGCTACTATTGCTTCTGGAGGAGCTGATCCTGATGCATAGAGCGACGTTTGCCAAGACCTACTCTCTGACAGTGGCGCACCTGGTGGCGAACGTCGACTCTCCCTAAAGATCTCGCTAGTTTTTTTGCTGGTCTCCTCGCTTTTTGCGTCTGTGTTGTTAAACACATCGCATTCATGGCCTTTGTATGCTAGTGTAGGTAATGTGGCTGCAGCTGTTTAGCATTTGTTGTTAAGACTCTATTGTATGAACCTTATGTCCAGTCGTTGGGGGCTTTATTAATTTAAAGCCGGGCACGTGGTGCCTTCGGTCTAAAAAAGTAAGGGCCAACATAATAAGTTTCTGTCGGTAAAAAGAAATCTTATCGTTTGTGTTTCACTGAACTCTGGTAGTGTGACATCCTTCAATAAATAACGGAACGTTTCTAAATAACTTGTACTCCCTCTATCCTAAAATAGATGTCGTAAATTTGTTAAAATTTGAACAAATCTAAACACTATTTATTCTCGACATCTATTTATCTATTTTGAGACGGAGGAATACTTTATTATTTGGACGGCTAACTGACCACCTACATTGAGAAGTATTAGGAGGCCGAGAAGACCCGACTTATAGAGAAGGGTTAGGGTCTCTCTATGAATGGTGACACCAGAAACAAGTAGTACCGTTTTTTCTGTAAAAAATTAAAGCGTCCACACTCAGGCATCTTCGTTGGGCCGATCCATCTGGTCGCTCCAAATGGTTTGTTTCTGTCTGTTTAAGTTGGACCGCGGTCGATTTGGGGTCGTGGTCCGGCCTGTCTGGCCAGCTGCGCCCAGCAGCGCGACCCATTTGTTCGTCCAGGCGGTCGTTGGCGCCATCGCTGGGCAAGAGATGCAAATCAGTTGAAAATGTCAAATTCACAAGTCAAAAACACACTAGAAAATAACATGACAGACGTATACTATCGCCCTTTGGGCATCGCCAACAAGTGGCCACTGGTTCTAAAATATACAAAAGGAAACAATTTCATACATAAATGTTTCTAAAATGGCAGCTTCCCTGTCAAAAAAGTTGCATCCGCCGTCGCCATTGCGCTTCAGGCATCACGAGCCCTGATGGTATGTTTTCTCTTCGCAACCCAAACTCTATGATCGGGGTCGCCGATGCTATCCAGGTCGGTGAGCATGATGACGTTCTCCTCGGCCATGACCTTGGCTTCGGCATCCTTGTCCTTGGCCTCTGCCTCCAGCACCCTAGACCTGGCTTCGGCCTTCGTCGCCTTCGCCTTAGCCTCGATCTCCATTAGCCTAGCCTTGGCGTTGGCCTCCTCCACCTCGATGGACCTCGTCTGCAGCTCGAAAAAGGTCTTGGCGGTGGCCTCTTTCTCTTTGCGCCGCCTCTCCTTCCTCTCGGCGATGGCCTCTTCCTTCTTCTCCAGGATCTTCTTCTAGGTCTCCTGGAACCCCAAGGAACCAGCCTGACGGGTGAGGTCGGCTTTCGTGGACTTGTGGCCACCAGGGCGTCGGGCACGGCCGGCAGTCCCGTCGCTTGCAGAGTAGATGAAGCCTTCGTCATTGTTGGCGTCTAGGTCGATGACACCGCCCATCGAAGCATTGGTCTCGCCCTTCTTCTTGTTGTTCATTTATCTCCAAAGGGCATAGCTAGTCTCCCATTTTTTGGTGTTCTTGAGCAACGTCCAACAATGGCCCATCGAGAAGGCCTTGTTACCATTCACCGTCATGAAGTGGTCCATTGCTTTTATGACCTACACACATAGATGCCAACAATGGCTCAACGCAAATACAAGACATCGACAAAAAGAGGAAGAGGTTTTACCATGTCAACCGGTTACATGCCGCTTATTTTTCGTTTCATCACCATCTTGTTGGAGCCTTGGAACTTGCTACACTTGGCAAGGATGGTGCCCCACCGCTTGGAGAGGGAGAGATTGTTTTGATCGCTAAAGAAGGCGTCCTTCCCGAATTTCCTATGCTCATGGAAGAATCTGCCCACCTTTGTCCAATAGGCAAAGCCCTTTTGCTCGACGTCGCATAGTGGATCTGTGAAATCTCTATCCATGTCTTGCATAGGAGCTTGTCCTCGGTGGGGATGTAGCCCGCGGTTCGTTGGCTCACCTTCTTGTCGTCGACAAGTGAGTTCGCAAGTGAAGCGGCCAACGACGTGGTCGTGACCCCCTTGCCCATGGACGTGCCATCGTTTCCAAACAATGCCTCGTCCACAATGTTGGAAGCATCTTGTTGCATCTCCGTCTCAGCCTCGACATTGTCGGCATAGACGCCGCCACCACCCTCGTTGATCATGTCGTGGAGAGCGTCCTCGCCGTCGTTGCCCATGAAATCCTACAGCCAATTTGGCCATCACAAAGCGGCGGAAGCAGTATACTGGCAAAGTGGAAATGGCGAAGAAATATGGCAACCATACCGTGTTGTCCGTGGCCTGTGGCTCGGCTCGCATTTCGTCAAACAGGTTGACTGGCGTCGGCATGTTCGCGATAGAGATGGACCGCTGCTTCATCGACGCCTCCGGGGTTGCGTCCACAGTGGATGGAGTGCGGTTCAGGTCGATGGCGGGCTCTCCCGCCTCCGACGACACCGTGCGGGGATGGTTGAATCGGGACAACTAGTGGCCTCCAAGCGAGGGTGTGTGCGGCCCTGTCGTCCTGGGATAAGCTGGTGGTGGCCGCTAGGCGTGGAAGTGACGAAGCTGGTAGAGGACATGTCGGGCGTGGCCATGCCGGTAAGAGAGACCGCACCGCCGAAAGCGGCGGTCATCGCCTCCTGCTTGATCATGTTGACGACGTGCTTGGCGGCATTCAGTGCCTTCTCGTTGGCGTCGACCCTGTTCTGGGTGGCAAGCAAGCGTTCGTTCTCCTTCCGACGCTCCTTCTCGAGCCTAGTAGCGACGAGTCGAGCTCTCGCCGCTTCTTGACGGCCAGCGCGCTTGCCCGACTCGACTTTCCACTCCTCCGGTGTCTGCTCCCTGCGGGCTTTTTCGGCCGGCCGCGCTTCTTGGTGGCGGGAACGCCGGAGGGCGCAGCATCAACCATGGCAGCGGGTCCATCGCCTTCCCTCACGCTCCCGCTAGTGGAAATTTGGGAAAGGTTTTTGAAGGGAGAAGTGATGTGGTTTCTATGATAATAGTAGGAGGGACCGTCAAAGATAAATGGAGAACACACGATGACAAGCGCGTTGTCCAGGCCGACGCAACTGTTGTCCAGATTTGATGCACTTAGCCGGACGCGTTTGTTCGGATGTGTCGAGCCACTTAGGTGCCGCGTGGATAATTTTGAATACACTCGAACGGGATAGGTCCGGTGAAAATGCTCAACTTAGTCAGACGCCGTCTACTAGTATGTACTCCCTTCGTTTCAAAATATAATATGTTTTATCTTTGTGAAGCAAATGTATCTAGACTACTTTTAGTATATAGATTCACTCATGTTTTAAATAAATCTACACACTAAAATAAGTTATCTTTATAAACTTAAAATATTTTATATTTTAAAACAGAGGGAGTAACTGGGAGGCCGATCCTGAATTAGTTTAATGAAAGAGACTAGATGTGTGTCCCAGAAAAACGAGACTAGATGTGTCGCCTTGTCGAGGTTTTAGCTTTTTTTTTTGACCTGTTGTCGAGATTATAGCTTTGCTCCAACACGAAGGTGTCGCCTTGTCGGACGGACACCTAGGAAATGGTGTTTCCAAGTTTGCTCGAACCTTCTAGCGGCAAAACTGTAGAGACGGCCCCACAGATTCCCTTCCCATTCGCACGCAAAATACCGGAAACACCCCTCGCCGTTTGGTGTGCAGCCCTGCTCTTATCCTCTTCATTCTTCTGTTTTCCCCTGTTTACCCTCCTCTCGAGGGCGGCGGCGAGGCCAGGCCACCGATCACCGCATTGCCTACTTCTTCCCGGCTTCCCCGCTCGTCTCGGACTCCCACCCCACCGCCCTCGAACTCGAACCCTCTCCGCAGGCACAGCACGCCTCTTCCCACCGAAGCACGCCAGCTCGAAGGAGCTCTTCTCTGCATGCTGGAGTGGAGATCCATGTGAACCTGCTCGACTGCGTCTACTGACTGCTGGTGACGAGCACTGACTTCGCTTGCATTGTTCTAGGAGTTTTTTATTTTGAGTTTTCCTTGCTTCGAGGATCCTAATTCAAATGTTTCTATCTGGAAATGGACGCTCCGGTTCATCCAGTTTGCTGGTGGAGTACTCGTAGCAGTTCATTTTACAGAACAGACTGTTGGTTCAAGTTCAAGTTCAAGGTAATGCCCACATCTGGTGCTATCTGCGTCTTCACCGGTTTTAGATGGACAGTTTGACTGAACTGTTCTGGATCATGAGCTTCCAGGAAAAGGACTGATTGGATCATAAGAAGCGTTCGAACTTCAAAGGGCGTGAATCCGATATCAGCTTATTTGGTCCATCGGTGCGGATTCATAGTGATATTTTTCTGATCACCTTTCAAAAAAATTGTTTGTTCAAGTTCAAGGTAGTGCCCACCTCTGGTACTGTCTATGTCTTCACCAGCTTTGGATAGATAAGTTTGACTGATCTGTTTTGCAAAGGACTATTGGCTCATAAGTAGAGGGTTCCAAGGGCGTAAATCGGATAATCAGCTGGGATTTTTTTGGGGGCACCATGGATGCTGCTCACGGCATAGAGTCTCTGGCTGGAGATGGACGGCATCATCTTACCCGCACCCTTGGACCGGCGTTGCTCATCTCAGTGGGGTATATTGATCTTGGGAAGTGGGTGGCGGCGCTTGATGCCGGGGCTCGCTTTGGGTACGACCTCGTGCTACTCGTGCTTCTTTTCAATTTCGCGGCGGTTCTGTATCAGTATATGTGCACTTGTATCGGCATGGTCACCGGGAAGAATCTTGCACAGGTACCAATTCATAATTTTTTTTGAATGGTCAATTCATAATTTCTTTCTTGCTGTTCTTGTATAGCTAGGTCCATATTCTCATACTTCTCAGCAAAACACAGTGGCTCGTTATTTGGGTAGGATCAAATATAGTTATAGAGATTGTAGGAAGATAAGCGTCCCCTATTCTGAAGCTTAAAAAATCTCTCTCAAATATCACAATGTGAAAAGACACTGTTACCTTTTGATGCTTATAGGTTCTTTTTGTAAGATACTGCTTTGTATTTTCTACATTTTCATGTCCACCATCTTATTCTTACTTGTTATGCTTTTACATGAATTTCAAGATTTCCCGCCAGGAGTACAGTCGGTTTATATGTGTTGGCCTTGGTCTCCAGGCAGCATTGTCTTTGTTTACATCAGAATTAACCATGGTACGTGTACGAACTCCAGACAAATCTGTTTTTATTTTTATTTTTGGAATATCTATTTTGCCTTGTTATGGGTATTGACTTGTAAGTAGTTCATTCCCTTGTGACTTCCGAATTTCTAACATTTTGTCTGTTCAGATCGCAGGCATAGCAGTCGGATTCAACCTTTTATTTGATATCGATGATCTTATCACAGGCCTTATTTTTTCATGTGTTGTAATCAATCTGTTGCCATATCTTCTCACCCCTAGGGTGAGTTTATTATTCACCCTGGAACTACTCCCTCCGTTTCAAAATATAAGATGTTTTAGGTTTGTGAAGAAAATGAATCTAGACTTCTTTTAGTGTATAGATTCATCCTAAAGTTGAGTGAACCTACATACTAAAACAAGTCTAGATTCATTTTCTTCACAAATCTAAAACATCTTATATTTTGAAACGGAGGAAGTATTACTGATAACTCTTAAAAGGTTAACTTGCTCTAATTCCTCCCAAGACCCTATGTATTGACATATTATTTCTGCTCATCTTAGGACAAGAGGATGGCTGGAACGTTAAATGCCTGCATAGCAGGCTTTACGATTCTTTGTTTTGTGCTTGGTTTACTAATCAGTCAACCAGAGATTCCTCTCCATGTGAATGTGATGTTCCCAAAGTTGAGTGGTGAAAGTGCTTACTCCCTGATGGCACTCCTGGGTGCAAACATAATAGTGCACAATTTTTATGTTCACTCATCAGTTGTTCAGGTATTGTTCCAGTGTCTCTTGCTCATGCGTAGTTAAAATTTCCATATATTTGGATTTGCATTGAAGGTCGAGTGGCAGTTTCAGATTGTCTCCCATTAGGGGTTATGTGGCTATATGTTGTAACCTGTGTTGATATATGGAGCACTTGGCATGCATGCTTTGTCTGTAACATTCAATAGTTTCAGGTACAGATTATGCCATTGACATTGCTGAATACATAGTAAAAATTGTTCATCACGAAAAGGGGTTAATTATCTTTAAAAAAACTCGTTGGTGGGCTTCTGGCTTTGCGCCTGTGTTTGGTGTCATATCTCAAATAGTTTATGCATAGCATTTTATTTGTTAGAATTATAGGGAACAGTGTTTCAATTACACTTCTATGTGTCATATTTTATGTTCAAGGGTGGGGGTGAGTGGGTCCATTATGGTTCCATCCTCATAAGCATAAACTATATAGAAAATTGGATGGGGTCACCCAAAAGTTCATGAGATGATCAGTTTTGTTTCCGATAAAGGGCCTTTTTATTAAACTCACAACCTCATATTGAGGCGACACAACCATATAGAGTTCACACCTGGCCTTTGCATATCCAGGATGCACACAGCCACAAAACACACACACTCTGAAAGAAGGCAAATATAGACACCTATGAGATGATCAGTTGATCACATGATAGCATGAAGCAGTGATCCATTGATCCAGCATCAACATTCCCATTCTTACTAATACAGTTTAAATGTTCGAAGATGTTATGTCTCACATAACCAGCTGCCGATGCTGCATTTTGTTAGACAGGATAACAAAGCATCGAGTTTCAGACACCTGTTTTCTGTTTGTGACAAGCGTGGAAGCTCGACTTGTATGGGGCAATCATATGGGTTTAGGAAAACAGAGGACACCTTGTGCTAAGTACTACCCACAATTATCTTTAGTTCTGTAGTTTACCTTTACATTTTATCAAATTCTAACCAATATAGGAAAAGAAAAGTTGTAACAAACACTATCATGTGTTCCTTATTGTCTCCGATACTATTCTTATAAATACCCAATAAGAAATGTAAAACTGAGATATGTCGACAAATATGGATAAAGCAGTGGTGAATTGTCAGTTGTCACTAACTGGCCTACACGCCCACGTACCAATGCCTGAACTTTTTTAGTTGAGATTTGATTAGAATATGACCTCAGAGGTGTATTTAAATAGAAAGTATCTTTAGGAGGCAAGGTCTTTGACAAAAGACGCACTTAACTTCATAATATTGCCTCTGCCAGAAAATGGTACTGCATGTACTCATGACTCATGAGAAGTCACGTGGAGTGGTTCCTAAGTGACCGATGCTAGGAAAACCAGAAATTGGACATTTTGTGCCTTTTTATTATGATCGAAGGGCCTGAGGCCAAACTTCATTAAGGTAGAAAGGAGAATATGCGGTTACAAGGTCGTGACTGGAATCGGCTGAGGTAGCCGAGTAACAGCCACAAACACACAAAAGTTAAAAAACTCTTGGTCTTAGGCACAGCAAAACTACCGCTAGCTCACATACACTCAAAAGGCGATGACACACCCAGCTGCTCTCCAGGTGCGCAGGTCCTCGATGATCAGCTCAAAGACCCTGTCAACAGTGCTAAATTGCTCGTGAAAGATGTAAGCGTTCCATGCCTTGTTACTTCTTCTGGGCTACGCCTTTTGCCTCCTGGGCTACACTACATTCCCCTACCCCTCTCTCCAAGTCGAAGACGCAGAATGGTAGTGAATAGAGAGAAAGATTCTTCTGATTTTCTTGTTCCTGAAAATATTCTATCTATCTCCTAGACGCCGTAGAGAATTGAGAATTTTCATGTCTTCCAATTCTCGTACTCGTAATTGGAAAGTAGTCTGTACACATTTTCCCTTTGATAAAATTTTACTGCCAGGACCTCCTCTACAGTTTTCAGTTCAAAAATAAAAATTTGTACAAGACATCAAGGTAGTTCCAATGTAGTTTCTATGCTGTACTCGGTACTCCATGGATGAGATGCTGATTTACGAATTAAACCATTTCAATTTTATTCCTGCTCATTTGTGTTACCATTTGATATTAATTCAGATAACACATATGCAGGTTCAGAGAAGATCTCATGTTCTTAACCTTAGTGCCATGTTTCATGACCACCTATTGTCTATATTGTTCACTTTTACTGGGGTTTTTCTTGTGAACTATGTTCTGTTGAGCTCAGCAGCAGTAGAATCTAGTCACAATACGTTCGTCACCTTTCACGATGCTGTAGAGCTAATGAGCCAGGTCTGTCTATCCAGTTTTTACAGCAGCAGCTGACTCTTAGAATTACAAACATATCTTTTGGAGTTCTAAATGTATGTTGAATCTCTTCCTGAGTTCCTCTGGATTCTTGTTTTCTGCAGATATTTACGAGCCCCATGGCACCACTTGTATTGCTAGCGATTCTTCTCTTTTCGAGCCACATCATCTCATTGACATCCGTTCTCGCTAGCCATGCGGTTACGGAGAGTTTCTTTGGTGCAAACCTGTCTCTTACAGTGCATCATGTGTTTCTTAAGGTTCTTGCAATGGTTCCTACCATCTATTGTGCAAAAGTAGCAGGCTCTGAAGGGATATACCAGTTACTCATTCTATGTCCAGTAATCCAAGCTATGCTCCTTCCTTCGTCTGTTATTCCTGTTTTCCGTATTGCGTCATCAAGGTCAATAATGGGCAACTATAGGATATCCTTATATGTTGAAATATTTGCCTTTCTTGCATTTCTTCTCATGTTGTTTACAAATATCATTTTTGTGGCGGAAGTCCTGTTCGGTGACAGCACCTGGACAAATAACCTGAAAGGGAACACTGAATGCCCTGTGATAATTACACACACTGTTATTGTCCTAATGTCTTGTGCAGCTATTGCTTTTGCACTCTTCGTAGCTGTTACTCCACTAAAGTCAGCAAGTAATGAAGCTGAAACTCAGGAGTTCTCCATGCACTCTCATAGAAAAGCATTGGACACTAGTCATCACAGAGAAGATACTTCTCTGGAATATGATGCACATGAAGAGATTCAAAGGTATTCTACTGATGTTGTTCCAAGGGATTCACTGAAAAGTTATGAGAAATCAGCTTTGGAGCATACTGACAATTCTGAAACCATTGCAGAATCTGATAATGGGACTCAAAAGTCAACTGCTTACATGGCGGCCATTCCCAAGGCTGAACCCTTAACATCTAGCAGCCTCAAGGAGTCAAAATCAATTGTTTGGGTTGACTTTACGGAGTCAAAGCCAAATGTCTCTACTCCATTTGTGGTAGAACAAAGCTCAGCAGAGAACATCCAAACGAAGAGCACAGCTGAAAAAGATGTTAAGCTCGAAGCAGATGTTTGCACAGAAAAAGATAATGAGACTTCCCATAATGTGAAATCCGATAAGTCCGCTGGAGGCGAGGCACACTCTTTATCCTTCAGTGATCCACCATCCCTTAGTATGAGCGGGTACAAAGACACTGCTGCTGTGAATGGCAGTGGCAGCCTCTCAAAGCTGCCTGGTTTGGGCCGTGCTGCAAGGAGGCAGGTTTGCAGAAATTCTGGACAGATTCGGGGGGCATCTTTCTGATTTATCACGGTAAGCTGACACAAGAAGCTAATTGTGAAAATGCCTTCCTTTTGCTTGGACTGGAACTGAGAACAGATACCCAAAATATTGAAGCTTCAAAGAGCCCCTTGACAAGAGATGTAGTGTGAGGATCACATACCTCATGGGATTCAGTGTACCATAATAAGGAATTCTCTGGTCTAGACTTGTCTTTTGGCCTTCAGATGGGTGCCAATGGGGTCATCAACCTGGTCTCAGGGCATGCATTTGCCTAACACGAACACTCTGAGTTCAAGCAGCACCTTACTTGACCCAAATGCAAAGTCCTACACGAACTATGATGATGTGGCGCCTTACTCTGATAACCAGTTCTATCAGCGTGCTACGATTCATGGGTATCAGCTAGCAAAGTATCCAAAAGGTACAAATGGTTCAGGTTCTAGCATTCCACTGGACACACGGAGACATCCTATATCTTCCGTATGTGCTGGTTCTAACTATGCTGCCTCTGCTATTCATGCTAGTAACCAAAATGTTCTTGGTTCATTTGGTTCTATCTCTTTGCAGAACCCAACAATTAACAACTTCAGTACAATGACAGTAGAAAGATCCTATTACGATCCTACTACCATTGTTGGGAGTGATAGTGGCGGCTCATCTGCTTACTTAAAGAAGTATCGCACTTCACCCGATATATCTGCTCTAATTGCTGCAAGCAGAAATTGACTGGTGAATAAAGCAAAATTGGGCAGTGCTGCTGGAAATCAGTCGTCTCTTAGTAGGCAGGTATCTGAAACATCATGTCATGTGGTCACAGCACCCAGGTTCCGGAGCTCTATTCGGTCGAGTATGAACACCAAACCAACATCATTTTGGTCCCAGCAACTATTTGAACAACTGTTTGGTCCCAGCAGCTGACAGAATTTCACAGGAAACCGCAGTTGACATGGATGCTACTTGCATGCTCAGAGACAGACGGCTCAATTGTGGCAGTGGTTGTGTTTGGCAGGCTTCCTTGGTTATTAGTTTTGGACTTTTGGTGTCTGGTGTATCCGTCGGGTGCTAGACCTGTCCCTTGTGGAAAGCAGGCCAGAACTCCGGGGCAAGTACACTTACGTTCTCAACCGCCTTCAGGTGATCCTTCTGTCTTGTTATGTTTCAGACTTGCATTAGATACAACATGCATCCAGGTTTTCTGACATTTTGTTTACTTTATCTGATGTAGGGGATCCGCGAGCCTGCATTTTGCAAGACTCGGAGACGCATCACCGGGTGCCCATGCCTTGAGAAAGCATGTCTGGTTTCCATGCCCATGCCGGGCACCTTCACCACCACGACTGTCATCTTGCGGTGATCAAAGATTTGGAGCAGGCTGTTTCTGGCCGTAAGGGTCGAAGTGGCACAGCAGAGGGAAAGGAGAACCTTGCTTCTGTGCTTAAGCGATACAAGTGCAGGCTCTCGAGCAACAAGCACCTGCATGACTTGGGGGTAGGGTTCTTGGTACTGCTGCTTCTTGAATCTCAGGTTTTTTCGGCTGCATATGTTCCCCTGGAAGTTTTTTTGGCCTTGGTTCCCATGTGGGTATTTGTTTGTTGTTTTACGAGTGGTCATTGGTCGTTGCCTCGAGCTTGATGTACAAATAGAATGCTGTGATTTGTTGAAGCAGCACTGTAAATTTGACTACAGCTCAAATTCCTTTGTTTAGGCAGTATGTGCCTGTGTGATTATGCAGGGAGGTTCTACAACTTGCTGCAGGCAGCATTAAGCTAGTAGCATTTGTGGCTAAATCGTTGTCTTCCTGTGTCCCTCTTCACGGAGCTACTGAAGATCCTCTGGGAGCAAGGAAGTTTTATGATCTGGCGTGATGCAGTGATTATCTCTGATCTCTTGGTTTATGTCATCTGGAAATGTAGTCCTAATATGTGTTCAGTTGTTCCGGTTTTTAGCAACATTCCTACCTCGGTTGCCATGTTTTCTCCTGTTTTAGCATCTGTTTAGGCAAAAAGTTGTGCTGCTTCAGAACCAGGTCATGTTTACTTCCCATCTTGGGACCATGTTCGATTCGATCGAATCCATGATGTTTCCGTGTTATTATGGTCGGTGGCTGCTGTATGGGTTCATTTCGAGGCTGCCATTTTCAGCACTTCACCGAGTTCTGCATTATCGCTTTTATCATCCTGCAGCTCAGTGAATCTGCTATCTCGGACAGTTCGGTTAGCTGGGATCGGTCACAGCCTTAGCATTCTTTTCCCTGATGAACACAGCCGCGTTCGGAACTAGTACATGGGCCTTAAATGAAGTGGCAAAATTAATGCAACGGAGAACGGAGATCTGTGGTTAGTGTAAGCAGGCATTTCCTTCAAGCAGATGCCATGAGCGTGGGTAGATGAAGCAGTGACTGACCTGGTACTGGTATACATCATCATCAGGAGGCCGGCACGCAGTGGGCGCGTCCCAGATCGAATCGAACCCGGCCACCGTCAGTCTCACTCAGCAGGCCCTGTTCCGGGCTGCGATCCGGAGATAAAAGCCTGTTCGTTTTAATCATTCCGACGGGGGGGAGGGGACGGGCGCCTTTACAGGTGATGGCATCCAGCGCGGGGTCGTTTTCGCGGTGCCACGCGGTTGCCGGCTCCGGCGAGCAGGCAGCAGGGCCTATCTGCTGCCTGTTGGCTCGCCGGTGGGCGCGGAGGCGCTGATCCTGTCGGAGCCGGACGCTCGGACTCTCTGGTCCCCGATCCATAGGTAGCTGATGCAGGCCCCTCCACCTGTTCTCCTGTTACAACCGCTGTGCTGGTGGTCTTTTCGCTTAACTCTTCCGTGGATCACTGTTCACCAATGTGTTCTTCCCTTTTTCCGACTCGATCGTGCGATTCGTGTCGAAGCCTGTCTCGTTAATGAACTCCGCCGTATCATCACCGTGACATGACACCGCACGTGTACTGGCCAGTGGTATGGTTATAGACGATAGGGTTGTCGATAGTACATCTGTTAGTACCAAGAACGGCCTATAATTTGTTTTTAAGGTAGGAGTACATCTTATACGGTCTTCTTTCTTCTCAAAAGGAAAAGGTCACGAAGGACCTGGAATCTGCATTAAGCCAGTGGCCGGTGTACATTTGCAAAAGCAACGTGCAAAAAAAATTTACAACACGGTCCTTAACTTCTACACTAAACACCCCGCAGCAGATCGCGGAAACGCGATCGACTTCTAGTCTTTCGCCGGAGAAGAAAAGCCTCCGTCCATGGCCACCCCTACTGTCGCTGGGGTAGTACGAGTGCTTGATGCTGCAGCGACGCTAATGAAGATCGTTCGCTTGAGGATGACAAGCTCGAACATCCTGTGCTCGGGTGCAACGAGACCAAGCTCCATGGCCAAAGATGGTGGTCATTGAAAAGGCGTTGTCCCTTGGGAACCGTCACAGCGCACGCACACACACACACGTACTCCCCAAACTTGGATTAAAACTGTCAGTACTGATGTTGTTTTTAGCAAAAACACCTTTCTTTTTTCCGTAGGAAACAAAGGAAATAAATTCTAGAAAAAATACACCCAAAGTTTTCATGTAAAAGAAGCCTAGCACGCTGAAGAGGTGGCTCAGGAGGATGACGAGATGGCCAGAAGGCCATGTGGGCCCTATGGGGCCTTGAGCCTCCCCTCAATGAGATCTTTCGTCCACGTCCGTATATACCCCGAAAAACCTATCGTTCGAGGAGCACAAAGTTCTTTGTGCTCCAGAGCATCGCTGCCACCATTATCTTTATTTTAGGGATTAGAATTGTCTTCCTCTCTGGTCTGGGGAGGGGGATTTTGACAATGTCTTCACCACCATCATCGCCAAGCCCTTCTTGGTTAACCATGTGATCCATCTCCATCACCACGTGTGAGTAGCTCCTTGTAGATATGTGATGTGGATGGGAATTGACTGAGATTGATCATGTAATAATTATCTTTATTTTAGGGATCAGAATTGGCTTCCTCTCTAGTATGGGAAGGGGGATTTTGACACTGTCTTCACCACCATCATCGCCAAGCCCTTCTTGGTTAACCATGTGATCCATCTCCATCACCACGTGTGAGTAGCTCCTTGTAGATATGTGATGTGGATGGGAATTGACTGAGATTGATCGTGTAATAATGTCTAACCACCAGGATTATGGTGTTAGTCTTGTTGATGTTATATTATGGATGTTGTGCACTTATGATTTACTTAGTGCTTATTATTAAGGCACGAGTAACATGATCTTGGGACCGAACTTTCATTGCTTCATCATGTATGAGAGTTTTGTACTTATCGGCATAGTGTGTCACTTGTTATATTATTGGACCTTCAAATCCTACTCGGATACCCTAGGAAAAACAAGGGGTAGATGTTATATTTTGAGGAGTTCATGTGTTCATGAAGTATTAGTGCAGTATTCCAAACTATTTGAAAAGGTAGACATTAATTATCCTTGGTTCCAAGTTGACTCTGGTAAAACAGGGGTAGGACAATAGATGTTGTGCAAAATCTCTTAGTTAGTATGTGCAACTAAATAAGTAACACATGCCTACATATGGCAGAACTAGAGCCAAATATTGTACCATTTATATTTCTATTACACGATTGCTCTCATCCATGCAACTTCCCGCTGATCACCTCAAGTCTACGCTTTTAGCCACCGAAAGCTACAACTTAAATCTTACTGGTGAAAACTAGAAATCTACTACAACCATTTAATGTTCTTTTTACAGTTTTAATCCAACTACTGCATTTATCACTTGCTTTTGAGAATATTGTTACACAGGTGATATTGAGAGTGGCGTTTTAGTTTCTAAAGTACTACTTGCATTCTTGTGTTGTCATCGTGTCGAACTACAAATTTGGGGTAATACTTCCCAACGAATATTTTAACAATCCCTTATATTTATGGGTATCAAGATATTTTCTGGCGTCGCTGCCAAGAATCTACCTCTGTTAGTAAGACCACTTACGTTCATTACTTGATGTACTTCTTTATTTATCATTGTTGGAAAGGATAGGAGCTCTAAAAAATATATTGTTTTGGCCCGTACTACTAGAAGATTAACAAAATTGCCAACTAGGCCATAGTTTTCACCCCAATGATGTTAATGCTACTGCTTCAGAAAAATGCAACTACTATTTTGCCTACCTCACCATTGTCTAGGATGTCTACTGCTACTGAAAATAAATTATTGGATAGTGGTTTGATCACTGACAAAAGGCTCGAATTATCTAAATTTCCGTCCAACACTTTGGAAAATTTTTAGTGGAACACCAAGTGAATCTGGTACAACTAGTCCTAGTTCTAGGGCGTCATCATAACCTGAGGATATTGTTACTAAAGTCTATTGAATTTGATCCAAATAACCTTGATAGTTTTCATGCTTGCTTCAATGCAGCTCTAGAAGTACTACTTCCTACTAGAAGTAATGAGCATACAACCGCCATATTTATTAAAGGAGAAGCTTATGAATTTTTGTTGATCCTGATATTATTAAAATGGTTGAAGATAGTAATTTTTTGATACGGTAGAAAAATTTCATATAGAACATTTAGCTAAGTCAGAAGATTTAACTAGTGCATTTGCAAAAGATGAAATTCAACAACACTACCACTTTCTGAATTTGTTTCCTTTCCCCTTGGGAGGAGATGTTAAGAAGTGGTATGATTCTTTGAAGCTAAAATCAATAACTAATAAATATGAATGTTTTTGTATGTTCTTGCCTTATTCTTCTTTAAGAAAGTCCACAAAGTGTTTGCTTTCTTCACTATAAGAGGACCTTCAAGCGGTCTCCAACCCTTACAGACTCTTCTAGATAAAATCACAACTTGGACGCTTCTTGGTGTCCTGTTCACCAAGGATTTAACATGCAATGCAATGAACTCAAGGGGAAATAGAATATGTCTTGGTGACAATCGTACATCTAGGTATCCACTTTATGTTTACACAAAATTTTGCAAGATTGATTAGGAAAAATGGGATGAATTGGTCTTTGGAAGGTCAACAACGATGAATGGGTGAGAGAGTATGAATCTTAGCTCATATGGAGAAAAGGGTGAGTTTTATAGTACCCCTCAAAACTACCCATTACCCTCTTTGTGGCAAGTCATGATTGTCCGAGGCCACTGCCCGAACATCCTACGACTATACTTACTAGAAAAATGAGAGATATGCTGGACATTCCCAAACATCAGTACAGACCACACGAAATTATGATGGACCTATCCAGAGATAAAACACACACATGTTGGAAAACAATGCTTTTGGGCCTTTTGGAGAGTTTCTCTCTAGGGATAACAGTGGTAAGGTTTTTTTTTTGGGATATTTCAAATTTTGAAGGTGTGACGTTTGAATAATATGGATTTCCCTATGGATCAAAATGAATATGAATGGTTGTATAAAACTAAATCCTTAGCCTTCTTTTCCCTTTCTATGCATTGGTATTTGATCCCTAATAGCTCATAACTGGTTAGTCCCATAATTCATGTGACGAGGGTTCAACTCGTCGATGCTCATTGTTATGAACTTTGGTTTTAGAGAAAGAGGGGACGCTCGAGATCGCGGAACGGTAACAGACAAGCAACGTGGGACATGATGTTTACCTAGGTTCAAGCCCCCGGAGGGAAAATCCTCTTGCAATATCCCATGCTCCATTTTTTTACATGGAATGCAATTGGAATGGACAATTGAAAGTGCATAGAGCCTCATGTGTAGTTTTGGTAATCGAGCCTATGCCAAACATGTCACGAAAAAGAAGGTCGAGTGAGTTTTTTTTCCTTTAAGACATCATCATAGTGAAGAGAGGAGAAATTGTACGAGGTTGATCAAGATACAATGGAGAGATTGGCGATCTCGTGATATGATAAACAATTGTCAATTGCGCTTTGTGGATTACCCATGGTTTATTTGTTTTGTGTTTCTGTGTGGACTTGGTCTTTCTATGGGTTTGGGTCAAAAACAAGATTTTGTATTACCCTTCTAAGAGGATGAACGATGGCATTGCAAGTGGTTATTTTCGTGAAGGTTTGAAATGTGCAACATCAGCATGAACATCTCAAAGGGATTAAATGCTTAGATCTTACCGTCCATTTTGTGTTAATGGACATCTTTACCTTGTGTTAGTGGACACGTAAAGATGCGCCTATATCAAATCTTACGAACTAGGAAGGAAACATGCACAAGAAGGAGGTTCTGAAAGCAATCAGAAAAGTGGGTTTATATGTAGTAGTAGACCTAAAAAAAGAAAAAATAGATGAAGCACAACTAGCAATGGTGAGCTGTGACGTGAGCTGCTCTGATTTTGATAACCATCCTGGTGGGCCAGCCGTCATAACTCCAGCCCCTGCCCATCGGGCCCCGCCTCCCAGCACAGCACGGCACCACCCCCCAGTGTCCGCCGTCCACGGCCCGCACGACTCCACTCCCATCGATTTCCCCATAGCCATACCGAATACCGTACGCTCTGCAGTCTGCTCTGCCCCCGTTTCTCCCTCTCTCCTCTCCGCGACTCCGCCCGCCCTCGCCTCCCCCCTTCACCGCGCCGCTATCGTTCCTTCCCCCCAAAAACCAAAAATATCCCGCGCTGCCGCTCGAATTCCATCGCCAGTGGTAGCTCCCCCTTCCTCTCCCTCTCCCCACGCCAGGCCGCGCCGTATCGCGCCGCGCAGAGCGTAGCAGCGCCCATGGATCCGCAGGGGCAGGCGCAGGCGGAGGCTGATGCGGCGGCGGTGCTGGGCGCGGACCCGGCGCCGCTCACGGCGCTGCTCGGGGACCTGGTCTCCCCGGCCAACGAGGCGCGCTCGCGGGCCGAGCGGATGTTCCACTCGCTCCGCGCCTCCCACCCGGACGCGCTCGCGCTCCGCCTCGCCCACCTGCTGCTCTCCCCGTCGCACCCCTCCGCGCCCATGGCCGCCGTGCTCCTGCGCCGCCTCATCTCGCCGGGCTCCCAGGCCTTCGTCTACCCCGCCATGGCACCCGCCACGCAGTCCTCGCTCCGGGCGCTCCTCCTCTCCGCGGCCTCCGCCCCCGCGCTCTCCAAGTCAATCTCGAAGAAGCTCTCTGACGCCGTCGCCGAGCTCGCCACCTTCCTGCTGCCCTCCAACTCATGGCCCGATCTCCTCACCTTCCTCTACAAATCCATCGCCTCCCCGTCCTCGCCTCCCGCGCTGCAGGAGTCGGCGCTCAACACCCTGGCCCGCCTCGCCTCCCACCTCGCCGCCGGCTTTCCCAACCTCCACGCGCTCCTCCTCGCGGCGCTCTCGCACCCTTCGTCCGCCGATGTCCGCGTCGCGGGACTCAACGCCGCAATCAGCGTCATCCAGTCCCTCTCCTCTGCCGCTGACCGCGACCAGTTCCAGGACCTCCTCCCCGCCATGATGCGTGCCCTGGCAGAGTCGCTCAACTGTGGCAACGAGGGCTCCGCGCAGGAGGCGCTGGAGATGATGATTGAGCTCGCCGGTGCGGAGCCGCGCTTCCTCCGCCGCCAGCTGCCTGACGTGGTCGCCTCCATGCTGCAGATCGCCGAGGCCCCCGGATTGGAGGACGGCACACGCCACCTGGCCGTCGAGTTTGTCGTTACCCTTGCCGAGGCAAGGGAGCGTGCGCCTGGGATGATGAGGAGGCTGCCGCGGTACGTGGGCAGGCTCTTTGCGGTGGTCATGACGATGCTGCTTGATGTCCAGGATGAACCCGCATGGTATGCTGCGGTGACAGAGGAGGAGGATGCTGGGGAGACCGGAAGCTTTGTTTTCGCCCAGGAGTGTCTTGACCGGCTTGCCATCGCTGTCGGTGGGAATACGATTTTGCCTGTGGCTGCTGAGCTGCTCCCATCGTTTATCGGTGCCGAAGAGTGGAAGAGACGGCATGCCGCGCTGGTGACGATTGCGCAGATTGCAGAGGGCTGTGCTAAGGTGATGACTAAGAATCTGGATCAGGTAGTTGGGATGGTGCTGAATTCCTTCAAGGATCCTCATCCCCGTGTGAGGTGGGCAGCGATCAATGCAGTAGGGCAGCTTTCGACGGACTTGGGGCCTGAGTTGCAGAACCAGTTGCACCATGTGGTACTACCTGCATTGGCTTCAGCCATGGATGATTCCGAGAACCCACGCGTACAGGCAAGTGATTGCTGAACATTTGCATTCTAACTCATCTGTATGGCTCCCCTTTCATTATTATTTCTTCTACTATCCAAATTTCTTAAAGAAGTGATAATCATCATATTGTGTAACCCACATGCTTGCTACATTACCCTACAGATCAGTCAAATGATACTTAGACAAGTGATTGCTATAATCCAGATGTTGCTAACAACTTTCTACATATTGGTTGCTGGATGTTTGTGTTTGTCATCATGCGTTTAGGGACAATTTACACTGACTATGTCTGTCCGGTTTTGAGCCGTGTTCTTAATTCCTGAGATGTTAGCCTGCATTCAGATCCTTTTTGGGTTCTTCCTTCTCAATCATATGTAGAAGTCATGAATTACGTAGACAATCTATGAGGGTAATTTTTTTTCTGTGCAAATAATGATGATGACCAAAGAATATCTACTGGTTGTAATGTGTAAATTCTATTCGAAACAGTAACTGCTTCTGAAGACAACCTAAATGAGAGTTAAGAAGCATCTCCAATTTCTAATGTCCATATGTGCAATTTCTTCTAGAAATGAATTTGAAAGTGGAGACCAGAGAGATTCAACAATCATTTTTTCCCTCTAAGAACTTCACTTTAATCAAAATGTATAGTGCAAAGTAGGGTCTAGGCCTCTAAGTTGGCTCTTGTACATATAATAGCATTTAATTAGGGAACGTGTACGTTGGAAGTTATCATCCAACTTGTATCGTATCTATTATTTATATTGCTTTCAATAATGGCAACATCATAAACGACAAATACCACATCGTTGTGCATCGTTATAGACATCACCTGCAGAAATTCCCAGGGTGTTATTTGCACCTGTCTTAGAAGGTTGGTGTCTGGATTGTTCGTTTGTTGCTCTTAGGTGTTTATGTAGCCGCTAGATATATGTTTTGGTAGTGACCATAAAATGCAACTTGTGCTTTCTTGGATATGTACATGTGATAGAATGTTCATGAGTGTTTCATCCATCAAGTAATCAACAAGGCATGCTCTAACATTCGGATTGCATTTTATATTTCCAACGAGTTCAGGCACACGCAGCTTCTGCAATTTTAAACTTCAGCGAAAATTGCAGACCTGACATTTTAACACCATACTTGGATGTGATAGTCAGCAAACTTCTCGTGTTGCTTCAGGTAAATTTTGCTTCCAACCTTGAATCTTCAGTGGCTACGTTAGATACATGTGCATAATTTGATACATATTTTGCAAAATTTGTTTGTTTTCCGTACAGTCTGGAAGCCAAATGGTGCAAGAAGGTGCTTTAACTGCTTTAGCATCAGCTGCAGATTCTTCTCAGGTACAATAGGAAATACCGTTGACGGTTTTCTGGTAAATATTATTTGCTAATTCGTTCCAAACATATTGCTTCAGGAACACTTCCAAAAATATTATGATGGAGTCATGCCCTATCTCAAGGCTATACTCATGAATGCAACTGATAAATCAAGCAGAATGTTGCGTGCCAAATCCATGGAATGCATTAGTTTAGTTGGTATGGCTGTTGGGAAACAAAAATTTAGGGATGATGCTAAGCAGGTAATTATTTTCTAGTTGCTCTGGTTCATATATATTTCATGTTGTGAGAACTTTTCAAGTTATTTAATTTAATACCAGATCTTAAATATCCAATTGGATTGTAGAGATGTTATATGCAGTTTGTTGTTCTGATTTTTTTGCTGAAGTGTTCACTTGAATGTTGTCTGCAAAATTCATTAGTTGGACCTTTGAGTATAATACATTTTGCTTGTTAGGTGATGGAAGTTTTGATGTCACTGCAAGGATCTCAGATGGAGGCTGATGACCCGATAACAAGTTACATGCTGCAAGTACGTTGGAAATCAAAACCCAAATGGCAGTTATACGATCACTTGTGTGCTTACTTTGACTTAATCAAATTGCGATCGCTAGTGTGCCTCACTTTTGCTTAATCTAATTGCATTTGTAGGCATGGGCGAGACTGTGTAAATGCCTTGGTCAGGAGTTCCTTCCGTACATGAGTGTTGTTATGCCCCCTCTACTTCAGTCTGCTCAGCTGAAACCAGATGTGAGCATCACTTCTGCAGGCGACGATGGTGAATCTGACGACGAGGGGTATGTTTTCGGATTTCCATCCATGTCTAAATTGGTATTTTTCATATTTTGTTTTCTTGTAGGGTGTAGGTGGGGTGAGGTGGGTTGCCTCTTTTGCTTTCCAGCATGACTGCTGCGAAGTATTTAGGGTTAAGGTTTGGCGTGATCCTCTTAAACAGGGTAACGCGCTTAACTGGGTTAGGGTCCTAGGGTCAGCCATATATGGCTGCAAACACAGATGATACCCATCAACCTGTTAGTTTGCAGCACTTGCAAACACAACTCAAACATGTTGCCTGCACATGCCGGTGGATGGTGCTTGCTTTTGGACACCAGCTATCTGCACTTTGGAGTACGTGGTGAGCGGAGGTCCTGGCCGTTGCACCACAGCAGTGGCGATGGTCGAGGGCATTAGGTTTGCTGGCGAGTATGTGGAAGGCGCCACTCGTGGGTGGTGGAGAGGAAGGGATGGGATGATTGCTTCAGGCATTCGGGTTGTTTATGCCTTTGCGTTCTCCTGAGAAGAAGACACTCCCGAAGTTAGGTCCTGGCTCGGTTGACCCCAGGTTTGGTCAGATCATGGCTGCCGTTCACCCTCATTTTGTATAGGTCGGTCCAGTATTCAGTGGTGCCACAATTTTAGTGTCGGTTCAGTGGGCCAAGGGGATGATGCCCTCCATTTCTATTTTCCTGTATTGATTTTTCATCCGCTGGTCAGTCACATCATGGAAATGTGATTCTGATTATGCAGGCATGTTTTCAGTAGTTTCCTGTGTGCTTTGGCGTGATGATGGTTGTGGTACTTTGGTTTGCTATTTTGAATTCACATGTGTAAGTCAGATCCATACAGGATTGAAAGCCCGCATTGACTTGTATCCATTTAGTTCAGCCACTTTTTACTGAACCAGCTGAGACTATTACACCGAAAGATTTCTGCTAGCCACCTGTATGAGCTAAAAAATAATCCTCACTACTTGTACGAAATATGAATGCAGTGTTGAGACTATTACCCTGGGAGATAAGAGAATTGGCATCAGGACCAGTCTTCTGGAAGAGAAAGCAACAGCATGCAGTATGCTGTGTTGCTATGCTGATGAGCTCAAGGAAGGGTTTTCCCCATGGATTGATCAGGTCATGTTGCCCTTCTATATTAAAATTCATCCCCCCTGTCTCCATTTTCTCATTGTATGTGTGTGCGAAGAGTTGCATCTGAATCTTTATTTGTACAGGTTGCAACTACTCTGGTACCTCTCCTCAAATTCTATTTTCACGACGAAGTTAGGAAGGCAGCTGTTTCAGGTTAGGGATCATTAATTTTGTTTTGTGTTTTCTTATTATTTTACATACTCTCAAGCTGTATGCATAATGCAATGTTCACAGCGATGCCTGAGCTTCTACGTTCAGCAAAGTTGGCAGTAGAAAAAGGCCAAGCTCAAGGCCGCGATAATTCTTATCTTAAGCAACTATCTGATTACATAGTTCCAGCTCTTGTAGAGGTTATAAATAAAGTAAGTACAGCATGCTAAGACATTCTTCATTCTGTTAGTTGGATTGTTCTTTGGTTTAAGCATTTTGTTCAAACTCTGTAGGAACCTGAGACACAAATTTGCGCAAGCATGCTGGAGTCATTGAACGAGTCAATACAGGTATTGTATTTTGTGTTACGGTACTTCGATTACAGTTATTTGTGACACTGCATTGGAAAAGTTATGTTTTCTTCAGAAGCCTTGATATCTTGGCTTTGTGCAAAGCTAGCTTTTGCTCATTTTGACATATTTTTTTCATGATTATTCAACCTTACTCGACTTGCTAAAATTTACACCTGTGATGTGCGTGAATATGGGAATATTGTACTACTCTGTGGACCTACTATGTAGTCTTTGCTGCACAATTTTGGCTGTAAAGTTAACATGATTATGTCCATAGTGCTGTGCTGATTGGTTCTTCTGTTAAAGGGTTTGGTGAACGTGCTCTATGCCATCCTACTCATGCTTTTTATAACATCGAACAATCTTTATCTGCTAGTACATGTTGTCAACTCAGAAACATCTGTGCGATATCAGTTCTGTGGCGTATTCCAGTGCACTCTGTGAGATCACTGATAAGTAGTAATAATCTGTAATCTGTTTTTTTGCTGTTTAGGTGTCAGGAACACTACTTGACGAAGGCCAAGTTAGATATATAGTGGAATGTATCAAAGAAGTACTAACAGCAAGCTCTAATAGGAGGACAGACCGAATAGAGAGGTCAAAGGCTGAAGACTTTGATTCAGAGGAAGATGAGCTACTAAGGGAAGAAAATGAACAGGAGGATGAAATCTTTGATCAAGTAAGCTAACGAAATTCTAGACTGTAACTTTTGGACAACGCAGCATAGCAGTACTTCTATTTCTGATCCATATAGTGATATAGACAAGTGACAAGTATGTGTACTGAAATCAAGGATTTAATTGGATGCCTCATTGCTTACCTTATAAACGTAATTAAAGCATTGAAAGTTGCATGCATGATTGTTTTGTACTTTTATCTGCTAATGCTAATTGCGAAGCATCATTACCAGTAGCTTACACAAGTTCACCCTTTGTAATTTCACAGGTTGGTGATTGTTTGGGCACTCTGGTCAAAACTTTCAAGACTTACTTCCTCCCATTTTTTGATGAGCTCTCCGTCTATTTGACACCTATGTTGGTAAGTGAAATGATTAACCATGGGATTTGGAGGCTATGTTTCATTAGCCTAAGAGTAGTTCTGAAAACTGAACTTTACACCTAATTTTTTTTTGACCTGCTAATGCCAAGTCTTAAACCATTCTCTGTCACCCTTTTGGTCATTTTGAGATAATATGTCCTTAGACCCAATTGCTTTCTTAGTTATTCAAGGTTTCTCATTTGTAATCCTTTCTTAGGATGTTTTCTTGTTTCAAAGGAAACTTCAATGTGTATACATACCCCTGTTCTGTTTTTTATGCGGATCTGATGACCCATGACCGTGATAACAACTACACATCTAATTGCACAAGTTGCACTCTTGTTACACAATGCATTATTTGGATGGACCTCATAAATTCTAAGTTATTTTCTATTACTTTTGATCATTTACTAGGGCAAGGACAAGTCATCAGAAGAACGAAGAGTTACCATATGCATTTTCGATGATGTTGCAGAACACTGTCAAGAAGCAGCAGTTAGGTAACAACTTTATGATCCTCCTACTCTTTTCTATGAGAAATTATTCTTAAAACCTTTTCCCATGAAGCAAAGTTTTTATGTTATCTGTTCCTCAGGTATTATGACACATATCTTCCTTCTCTATTAGAAGCCTGCACTAGTGAAAATCCAGATGTTAGACAGGTCTGATTCTTTCAATGCACAGAGGTTCATGTGTTAATATTGCATAATTTCTCAATAAATTTTATCTAGAAATGTGTGGGTTCATATTTAACCTGCTGTTTTCAGGCTGCAGTTTATGGTATTGGCATCTGTGCGGAGTTTGGTGGTTCAGCATTCAGGCCTCATACTGGGGGTATGTGTTTTGCTTACTGTCACTCGGACTATTTTATTGTTACATTTCTTGTTGACATCGATTATTTTTTTCTGCAGAGGCACTGTCTAGATTATACAATGTAATCAAACATCCTAATGCATTGGATTTGGATAACGCAATGGCATATGACAATTCTGTTTCTGCTCTTGGAAAGATATGTCAATTTCATCGTGATAGCATTGATGCATCTCAGGTACCGATGAGACATGCCTTTATTTTCTTATTCTGAGGTGCATTGCACTTTGCACCCCAACTGCATGCCTGCTTCGGAACACGTGGTGAACAGGTGATTAAAATTTAATGTAGGAAGTATTTAACTTCAACTCCTGCACTTGTTTCCTTGAGAATCCAAAAAGGCTTGGGAATGGGTATTGATGTCTGACGTTAATGTGATAATACTGTCTCAAGGGTATCATGATCATTTTTTCCTTAAGAAATAGCTGTGCTTGCTGAAAGCAGATAACAGCACCTCAAGGCTCAAAGCGGGCACGTAGTGTCCAAACTTTGTATCGACTAGTCGAAAGCCTTAAACGGGTGTGCAAACATTAAATGGTTTTGAACTAACAAAACTCGATGGATTTTAAGTTGAATCAGACTGTGTAATCATATCTAAAGTTAAACTTGTCTTCCTATTCAACCAGTTAATGTATACCAGTAGTAGGTTATCCAAGCAGGTTATATACGGATGTTCTTCCTTTTATTTGAATTATTATTAGTTAGAATCTGATAATTCTCAAAAGTGAACTCATTGTTTACAACTCTACTATTTCTACTGTAAGCTAAAGATGTACTTAATTGCAGTATTGCTGTCTTGCTGTCACTAGAGTTTTTTTTAAAGATATACATCTAAATCCAACAAATACTAAGATATTGTTATGTACTGTGTAGTTCTTTCATCAATTGTTTGTTGGATCTTATAGGGATTGAATGTCACTTATCCGTGTCCTACTCCATTTGCCCCAGTCAGATAATGGATTTTACCTCTTAATAGTTACTTTGTTATTTTATTAATAACCAGTGCTTCTGACATGCAACACTTTTCAATTTTAACAGGTTATTCCTGCTTGGTTAAGTTGTCTTCCATTGAAAAATGACTTAGTGGAGGCTAGGATTGTCCATGAACAGATGTGCGCAATGCTTGAGAAGTAAGCAATAGCCAAAAAATATTTATTTCCATGGGATTGTGCAGTTTTACCAAGTCTCGTGTATAGAAACACCAACCTACATTTACTTAGTAGCATGATTGTGTTTCTCTCTTACTGACCTTGTTGGCATGACTAACAGGTCCGATAGGGAGCTTTTGGGCCATAACAATCAGTATCTTCCAAAGATCGTATCTATTTTTGCAGAGGTATTCTTTTATGTTTATTTCCCATTTTGTTTCGATTTTCTACTAAACATGTTACTTCCTGGATTTTTGGCACCAGAGAGGATTGCTGCCTATATTTGTATACTATTCTGTTTGATGCCTTAACCTTTAGAAATTGATTTGAAATTAACTTTAAATGATATATAAGCTATTATTGAAATGTAGCATCCACAAATACGGGTACGCACCAGAGAGGATTGCTGCCTATATTTGTATGCTATTCTGTTTGATGCCTTAACCTTCAGAAATTGATTTGAAATTAACTTTAAACGATATATAAGCTATTATTGAAATGTAGCATCCACAAATACGGGTACCAAAAGCTGTCTGTCTTGTTAACAACTCAACCTCTAGATTGAACCTGAAACAGGGTTGCTGCGACCTTACCATACGTGGATAATTAGGGTCACAGTGCTTTGGCAACCATTTGCCACACATTTCAATTACTGAATCATGTGTTTCTCTTTATGTAATGCTTTCACTCTTCTTTTCTTTTCTTTTCTTTTCCATGATCCTATTTTAGCATTCACCACTTCATATTATTCTCCTTCACAAATCATGGGTCCTTCCATAGTGACACAAGTTAACTCTTCATTCCCCTGTCCATTGAAATTCTACATGGACCATGAATATATTATGCAAGTTTGTCATGGAATCTTGTCTATTTTTTTCACGAAACACAGCAGGAGCGCTGCCTATTCATTGAGTAGAGAAAAAATCTTATCTATTTTTTCATGCAACAGTCACAGGGCTATATTGACCCACAGTGGCTTCAGAACGTTAACACAGTAGTTTTTTAACACCATATCTATTTTTGCCGAGTGCAGATACTATGTGCGGGTAAGGATCTGGCAACAGAGCAGACTTCTAGCAAGATAGTTAATCTGCTAAGACAGCTTCAGAGCACTCTGCCTCCTGCAGTACTTGCCTCGACATGGTCTTCTCTTCAGCCACAGCAACAGCTCGCGCTACAATCTGTATTGACATCATCATAGCTGGCCAGAATAACCTCAATGGTTTTACACACATGTCTCTTCACAGCTTACCTTTTTTTTTTCTTGTGTTTTATTCACATATTTTTTGTGCTTGGGTTCCTGGGGTTTGTGCAGCATACAAATGCCCTGAGCTTTTGTACGAAGGGCAAGGTTTGCGCCCGGTGTGTATATTATTTGCGGAGTGATGTGTATGAGACTGGGTTGTCTCCATGTCACCGCGGTGCAGTTGTAACTTGTAAAGTTACATACCAGATTTAGTAGTGATGTTAGTTGGATCAAGAGAGTTGTAAATTGACAGCAATTTTGATCGATGATGGGTGATAAGTAATCATCTGTCAACACTTGTTTCATCTTCTTCGTCTTGAATTTGGGTTGCATATTCTTGATGCTTTTAGAATGCTGCATCCAGTGATTGCAGTAGTTATCTTTGATCAGCATGCCGACACAAATAATGAACATAAGATGAGAGCTATACAACCTCACCGATTTATTTGAACAAGGGCTAAGACATGATGCTTCAATTCTCACCATTATTTTAAGCCTGTCATCTCATCCAAACAACATACAAAAAAGTTTTTACAGTGAGGTTGGTTTTATTCAGCGCCTGCCCGCGTGACGGCGGCCTAGTAATGTGCTCCACGGGTTATCCCAGCTCCTGAACAGGCTGCCCCCAACATTGTGGTGCTTGGTCTGACTAAAATTCCAATCCACACTAGCTCAGCCAGCTCAACTGTTGCTCTCGCCATTTGAGCTCGGCGAGAGATGGTTGAAGGCTCACGTATTTATGCCGGCCAGGATAGCCTTGCTCCAACGAAGTGGAACAATTCAGCGTATTTAGTTTGTTTCGACCGCAGTGCGGCAGACCATGACGCGCCGCCTCCTTCCCCGGCGCGCCAGTCGCCGGTAGCCTGCAGCAGAACGCGTCTGCAGTTTGCTAGGTCCACGACGCCATCGCCAGGGTTTGTTCCTTGTAAAGTTACATACCAGATTTAGTAGTGATGTTAGTTGGATCGAGAGAGTTGTAAATTGACAGCAATTTTGATCGATGATGGGTGATAAGCAATCATCTGTCAACACTTGTTTCATCTTTTCTGTCTTAAATTTGGGTTGCCTATTCTTGATGCTTTTACAATGCTGCATCTAGTGATTTCATCGACTTCAAAATGACGGGCGAAAGCCTATTTCGAGAGATTTCATCGACTTGCAGTAGTTATCTTTGATGCTTCTTGGTGCATGCTTTGCAGCTGACACAAATAATAAACATAAGATGAGAGCTATACAACCTCACTGCTCTATTTGAACAAGGGCTAAGATATGTTGCTTACATTCTCACCGTTTTTTTAAGCCTGTCATTTCATCCAAACAACATAGAAAAATGTTTTTAATCAGCGACCGCCTGCGATGACGGTGGCCCAGTAATGTGCTCCACGGGTTATCCCGGCTCCTGAACAGGCTGCCCCCAACATTGTGGTGCCTGCTTCGTCATGCAAGGCCCAGAACGTGGTGCTTGGTCTAACTAAAATCCCAATCCACACCAGCTCAATTGTTGCTCTCGCTGGAGCAGGTGGATCTGGCGAATTTGTCCACGTTGGAGAGAGTTGCTCTGGAATCACTTCTGCTCCTGGTTCAGCCCAGGTAGATGGGGTGTTGTCTGTCGATGTTTCTGAATGCTTTGATAGTAAATTCAGAGAAGGGATGTCAGTAGGTGAGCCTGTGGTTTTTGGACTTTAGAAGAAGCGGGAACTTTCCTCTGGTAATGGTACTGGGAGGAGGTGCTGTCTATGGAGGGGTCCAGCCAGCAGTGGTAAAGGTGGGGAAGGAAGCTTGGTCCATGGTGACTGTGAGGTGGAGACCTTTTTCCACCAACTTTGGCATATCCCGTGGCATTTTCGTAAACTCGCCAATACTACACCCCTTAAAACCAGCACCCCTGTCCCCCCTAGGGTTTGTTCTCTCCTTCTCAAGCTAGCGGCGGAGGAGTTGGTGGGCTTGCGAGTCTTAGGTGTTGAGGACGTGCTGCCTCTAGATCCAGGTCTGGTGAAGATGTCCATGGCTAGTGGTGGTGTGAAGCAGGGGAAAGGAAAGCCTGGCAACAGCAGCAGATGCAACATCCCCAGATGCAACCTCAGATGCAGCAACAGCAGCAGATGCAAGGGTATGAATATCCTCAGATGCCTCCTCCTCCTTTTGGTTTCCAGCACCCACCTCCTTATGGTTTCATGCCTGGGAGTATGCCACCACACTGGGGTTTTCATGGGGGGGGGGGGGGGGTCCCCCCATATCCTCCTCCACCTCAGTTCAGCTTGCAGTCAAATCAATGGGTTGCCTCTTCTCAAGGGGGTGCTCAACAACAGTAATCTCAGAGTAGTGGGGAAACTCAGAAGCTTAAAGTTTAGGATAAATCAAAGAAGAAAGGGGGACACAGCAGGAACAGATCATTACAGGGAGTGAGGTTCTAGCTCAGCTGAATTACACCAGTTCTATCTGTATGTGCTGTGGGGAACCTGGACATCATCAGGTTGTTTTCTCCAAACAAGCTATTTGTTTTGTCTGCAAAGCTGTCAATCATAGAGCTGATACATGTCCTGTTAAGAAGAGGCCTCACCAATTAGCAAGATATGTTGGGAGTGCTGCTACTGGTTTGGGATTCTATCACATAGAGACACCTGAAGTGATTGTGAATCCTGTGTCTTCAGCAAAGAATTGTGGATTAGTTGTGGTAGAAGGTGGTATGATCTCTAGCACTGAATTGGCTGAGGAATTCTCCAAAATATACAAGACAAAGTGGCCTTGGCAGGTAAGGGAGTTAGGGCAGCCAGGTGTATTCCTGGTCAAATTCCCTCCTCACATATTAGTGGAACAGGTCATTGGCTATCCCAGGTTTGGTTTGTCTAGAGATGGGCTCTAGGTGAAAGTTGAAGCTTGGAATGATGATCCAGAACCTTTGGAAAGTTTAGTTGATACTTGGGTCAAAATGGCGGTCTCGTGCCAAATGGTGTGAGTGGAATGTGCTTGACCAGGTTAGTTCTATCTGTGGCATATTGCAGGATGTTGACTGGCTGAGTGTATTCAAGGATAATGCTAAGTCTGTTAGGGTGAAAGTTAAATGTAGGGATCCCACTAAAATTCCTAGCAGCAGATTTTTCCACTTCCATGGGGGCTTATTTCAGTTGGGCTTTCTAGCTGAAATTCCTGTGGAGGGTGATGAGACTGATGATCTATTAGGAGATGAGCTTGACCAGAATAGAAGGAATGAGAACAACCAGAGGCAGGGTGGTATGGACTCTGATAGGAATACTGGCCCTTAGGATAAAGGGGATGTTAGTAATCAGACCACTAATGCTCAGGGGAATACTGGTGCCAGGGCTAGAATGGTGGCTGGTGACAATGAAGCTCAAGAAGATGAAGTGTTCAGTGCAAACAAAGTTTTCCAGATACTTGAAAACAAGGGTTTGATTGACAGCTCAGGTGGTTTTGTGTGGGATAAATCTCCCATTTCCTCAAGGAAGGTGGATCAAGTCTCTGGGTTTTGGAATGAGGAACAAGGTTCTTTCCAAGCTGGGAAAGTGGCCGCTGAAGGAGTGGGCTTACACCTGCCTGACTGTATTTTACCTTCTCTGCAAGAAATTGTTGACCAGAATCTGGGGAAGGATGCTGGGAGAATCAAAAAGCTGAAAGCATGGGGCCCTGTCCATCCTACTAGGCAGAGCAGTAGGATTGACAGGTCTCAAAGGGTGCTGGACAAAGCTATGGAAAGGAAGAAAGTGGTTAACCTTGAGAAGCCAAAGATGAAAGGTATAATGAATTCTAATCCTTTTAATGTTTTACCTGTAGATGAGTTAGATAACATGGTTGTAGTTGTAGGTGTTAATATTAATGAGGATTTAGCTTCTGCTGGGTCTGTAGATGGCTCTGTAGATATGTCTGATGTTAGTTCTAATATTGAGTCATTAGGAAAAACCTTTTCTACTGAGAAGGATTTGGTTGATGATATGGTTGAGGGCTGGATTGAGGTAGTCAATAAGTCTCGGGGCAAGCACCCCAGGAAAAAGTCTAAATGATTATCTCTTTTTGGAATTGCAGGAGTATTTCTGCTCCTGGTAGAAAGAAGTTTATTGATAATAATATTGCTCCACTTAATGTTGATTATATAGGTTTCCAGGAAACTAAAAAGGACCAATTTAGCAAAACCTTTTTGAAGTCTTTATTGGGTAATAGGAATTTTGACTGGAATTATCTGCCTGCTGTGGGTACTGCTGGTAGAATTCTGGTGGGGATTAATTGTGATATTTTTTAACTAATTAGTTGGGAGATTAAGAATTTTTCTGTTAATTCTGTGCTTAGAATTAAATCTAATGGTCTTACTCTTAGAATATCTACTGTATATGGTCCTGTTTATGAGGATAGGAAGCAGGCTTTTATTTCTGAATTACATGAGTTGTTTGTTAATTGGGATGGCCCTGCTATGATTGGTGGGGATTTCAATTTAATTAGATCAGCTAGTGATAAGAGTAGTGGTAATGTGGATTATAAGTGGGTAGATAAATTTAATGAATGGATAGAGATTTGGGCTTTGATGGAAATTGGTTTAGCTGGTAGAGCTTTTACCTGGGGTAACAACCAGGAAAACCTTATTATGAGTAGAATTGATAGGATTTTTTGCTCTACCAACTTTGATAATCTTTTTCCTTTGGCTAGTGCTAAAACTTTAACTAGAATTTGCAGTGATCATACTCCCATTGTTTGGGAGTCTGATGAAGTTCAGGCTATTAGAAATAGAAAGTTTAAATTTGAGAAATGGTGGTTGTCTAAACCTGATTTTATACTAGTTGTGATGAAAGCTTGGGATATTAATGTTAGGAGTTCAGATGTGGTTGATATCTGGCAAGCTAAAATTATATATCTTAGGAAATTAGCTAAGGGGTGGAGTGCCAATTTAGAGGCTGCTATTAGAAAAGAAAAGAAAGATTTGATGGTAGAATATGATATCTTGGATATTAAATCTGAGACTATCCCTCTCAGTGATGAGGAGAGGGATAGATTGGATTTTATCCTTAGTGATCTTAATAATTGTTGGATTCTGGAGGAAACTAAAGCTAAACAAAGGTCTAGGGATAAATATGTACTAGAAGGGGATAGGAATACTACTTATTTTCATGTTGTGGCTAACCAGAGGAGAAGGAAGAAGATGATTCCTGTTTTGGATGGACCTGAGGGCCCGGTTACTGAAACAAAAGAAATGCTTAAGGTAGCTCTAGATTTTTATAAAGATCTTTTTGGTTTTGAACCTAGGGCTGATATTAGTCTTAGACCTGATTTTCTCTCTAGTGAAGAGAAAGTTAGTGTTGAAGAAAATAATATTTTAGGTGGGGCTTTCTCAGAGGAAGAGATAAATACAGCTGTCTTTGATTCTTATTCTGATGGAGCCCCTGGTCCAGATGGGTTCTCTTTCATGTTTTATCAATACTTCTGGGATATTATAAAGTCTGATCTCCTGGCCATGTTTGATGCATGGCCACAAGATAAGCTAGATTTATATAGACTAAATTTTGCTATGATCACTCTTATTCCTAAGGAAAATGATGCTAGATCTATGAGGAAATTTAGGCCTATTAGCTTGTTGAATTGTTCCTTTAAGATTTTTACTAAGGTTTTAACTAATAGATATGCCAAGATTATTGGGAGATTAATTTCGTCTTATCAGTCTGCTTTTATTAAGGGTAGATTTATTTTGGAGAGTGTAGTTACTGCTCATGAAATTGTCCATGAAGTGCATAGGAGAAAAGATAAAGGTCTAGTTTTAAAAATAGATTATGAGAAAGCCTATGATAGAGTTAATTTAGAGTTTTCGTATGAGGTGCTAGAGTGTAGGGGTTTTGACAGTACTTTTATTAGAATGATAAATTAGGTTAGAAAGTAGTTTTATTCTCACAGGAAAAGGTTTGAGACAAGAGGATCCAATTGCTCCTCTCCTTTTTAATTCTGTGGTAGATGTATTTTCCAGAATGCTAATTAAAGGGGCTCAACATGGCCTGATTAGGGGGTTATGTCCAAATTTTGTTCCTGGTGGGGTGATTAGCTTACAGTATGCAGATGCTACTCTTATTTTTTTAGATAAAGATGTTGTAGTAGCTAGAAATTTGAAATGGATCCTTACTTGCTTTGAGCAGATTTCGGGTAGGAGAATTAATTTTCATAAAAGTGAATTGATCCCTATTAACTTAGATCAGGAAGAGATTGCCCCTTCCTTGATATTTTTCAATGTGTAGCTGGTAATTTCCCTGTTAAATATTTAGGAATCCCTTTACATTTTGATAGATTAAGTAGAGAGGATTTACAACCTCTTTTTGAAAATATTTTAGCAAGGATGACTGGTTGGAGAGGGAAGTTATTATCCTCTGCTGCTAAAAAGACCTTGATTCAAGCTGTTCTGGCTAGCATTCCTGTGTACTTGCTTTCCTTTTTCAAATTCCCTAAGTGGGCTTTGAATCTTTTGAATTCTAGTTTAGCTAATTTCATGTGGAATGATGAGGAAGGTAATCATAAGATTCACCTTGCTAACTGGCCTTCTATCTGCATGAAAAAAGAGTTTGGAGGTATGGGCATACCAAATTTACAAGATCTCAATCTTTGTCTCCTTGGATCTTGGATCAAGAGGTATATACAAGGAGAGGGATCCTTGTGGAGAAAAGTTATTGATGCTAAGTATGAAACTAAGAGTCCTAATATCCTATCTTGTCAAGATGTTCATCCCTCTACTTTTTGGAAAGGAGTGATGTGGGCTGCTAAAGCTGTTAAGATAGGATATAAATGGATTGTGGGGGATGGTAAATTGATAAAATTTTGGGAAGATGTTTGGTTTGATAATTCTCCTTTAGCTGTACAATTCTAGGACCTGTATATCATCTCGAATCAGCAAACTTTAACTGTTGCTGAGGTTTGGGATGGTACACAGATTAGGAATGATTTTAGGAGGACTTTTACTGATGACATGATGGTTCAATGGCAAGAGTTGATAACTATTGCCAGTAGTATAGTCTTTAGTTCTCAGGAAGATCAGTTGGTCTGGCAGTTTGAGTCAAAAGGGGTTTACTCTTCAAGCTCTATGTATGCCATAATTAATTTTAGAGGAGTTAAACAGATCTTTTTGCCTGCTGTCTGGAAGCTTAAGATTCCTCCAAGGGTGCAAGTTTTTCTGTGGCTCCTTTTCCAAAATAAAATCATGACTAGAGATAATTTGAGAGATCGTGGTATCATTAAACCCCTGGAGTGTGAATTCTCTAAGGAATTTGAATCTGTTCATCATCTGCTTTTTGACTGCATTGTAGCTAGAATGTTGTGGGCTGATGTTTTTAAGATTTTTCAGATTCTAGTTACAGATTATGAATCAGTAGCTGGTAGATGGTTGTATAATAAGAAATTCTTACATTTTAATGTAGTTTTTGCGGCTGTCCTGTGGGGACTGTGGAATTTTAGGAATAGTTTAGTTTTTAACAAAACTACCTGGCTTAATATGAAACAGGTGTGAAGTCTGGTACTTTCCTATCTGAGGAACTGGAAAGTGCCTTTCAAGGATCTAGGAAGCGGAGAAACGGCCCAATTCACAGAACGACTACTGCGAAAACTAAGAAGACCAATGAGGCTTGTCCCGTGCTGACATGCCCAGGCTTTGGCTGGGTTTCAACCTGGAACTCCTCAGCGCTGGCGAAGATGCATGGGGGGAGGACATCGCTGGGTTACCTACAGCAGCGTCCGGAGGAAGGAGGCTCCATTCACGTTGTGTTTTGAGTTTTTTCTTCCTTCTCGTGGTCTCAGGTTGCATGCCCTGTGGCCTTGGAGCCTGGTTCTCTCTAGGTTTTCACTTTTGTAGTTGTTCTGGGGGCAGTTTCTCTCCCTAGCCTTTCATTCTGACTGTTAGTTAAAAAAGTGTTCTTGGGGTAGTTGTAGAGATTAGCTCTCCTCTACCTTTAGTTTTTGTTGTAATCTATAAAATACTATTGGATACTGGTTTTTGGCGTTTCTTTTCTTTGAAAAGAAACGAGGGAATAAAATCCCTTTTGATCGAAAAAAAAAAACTGTTGCTCTCGCCATTTGAGCTTGGCGAGAAATAGTTGCAGGCTCAGCCGCTCAGGTGTTTATGCCGGCCAGGATAGCCTTGCTCCAAAGATGTGGGACAATCAGCCCCGTCGATGAGCAGGTTCCATGTGAACGACGGAACAGGGCCCCCAAATTCCAGGGGCCCCCGTTTAGCTAAAGCCCATTAGACTATTCTCGTCTAGTTTGCGTGGCTTTTCCTCGACCCAGTCCAACGGTTCCTCTCCCGATCGATCAGCGAAGGATCATCGGGTAGTTTTCTTCGATGCGGTGGTTTCCGTGGAGGCTGGCTCGACTCGACGTTGTCTAAAGCCGCCATCGTCCATCACCCATCTATCAATCGATCGGATAGCCTAGGCGGCCAGACCCTAGGCTGTACTTTTGGTGAACGGCTCTCGTGTGTGGCTGTGTAGATTCAATCGATCAGATAGCCCATCCACCTACTAGATTCATCGTTGTTCTTCTTTTCTATTTGAATCCTAGAAATTGACGCCTCATCCTAACAGTATTGGAATTTGGGAGCACCATATAGATTGATTTTTTTTATTTTGGAAACAGATAGATTGATGAATTTCTGAAGTCTGAACCTGGAATTCTGGTCTTTTTCTGGGCGTGTCCTCTGCTTCGCCATTCACCAGACGAGGTTGGCGATCAGGTATGACCACTACTCACAACTCGTTTATCTTGTCATGTTGAATTGTTTGAATTATTTTTCTAGTATCTTTGATCCAATATATTGGAATGATCATGATTGTAAAATAATTGACATTTTGGTGCAAAAGGTCCTAAAAAGAGACTTATCTACTGAGCCACACACGAGCGTGGAAATACTTGATATATTTCTAAACATTGTGTGGAATAGCATATATTATAAAATTAAAGTAAACATATGATTTTTTTACTAGTTGTTGAGTTTGAATAAAAATTAGACCCTATTTTGTAAGTCGCACCGGGGCCCCTAAATCCTGGAGACGGGCCTGGGGACAATTCAGCGTATTTAGTTTTTGTTTCGACCGCAGCGCGGCAGACCATGACGCGCCGCTCCTTCCCCGGCGCGCCGGTCGCCGGTAGCCTGCAGCAGAACGCGTCTGCAGTTTGCTGCAAGGGTCGCCGGTCGCCGCTCCTTCCCCGGCGCGCCGGTCGCCGGTAGTCCACGACGCCATCGCCAGGGTTTGTTGCGAGTGATGCTGCCTCGTGATCCTCTCCTTGGCCTGTCTTTGTTGCTCGACTTTGCGACCAATCACCAGTGTCCCTGTTGCCTCCAAAGCTAACACTAATTAATCATCACACTCAACTTTTTAACACTTACACAACCGAAAAATGGATGTACGATCGACGCCTTTAATCAGCATCAACGCCAGATCTTTATTGCAGTTCGCAATGATCCATCAGCCTACAGGAAAAGAACAATTCTTTCAGTAATCAGCTGGTTTTTCCCCAATTGCCAGACACGTGCACGTCTAAAATCCGCTGTCAATAAGAGCCCAGACATCCCAGCATACATCAGTAAGAGATCCTTCCTCGTCACGACGCGGCCACCAGCCGAAGCGCTCCGTCGGAACCGTTCCCGTTCTTCTCCGCCACCAGGAGAGCCTGCAGGTCGCTGCCGTTGGCCAGGCTGTTGAACTCCACCGACCTGGACGGGTCCGTGGGGTACTTCCGCTGGCAGAAGGTCATGAGCCGCTTCACCGACTGCAGGTACTTCCTGGTCGTCTCGTCGTTCATCACGTGCGCGACGCTATTGGCGTGGATCTTCTCGCGGGCGGACCGCTCGTGGATGCCCACCATGGTCACCCCGATCGGCCACGGCGAGTTGCCGATCGCCAGCTTGATGTAGTTGTCCGTCGCCGCCAGGTAGTCCCGCCGCATACAGCACCTCACCACGTCGAGCAGCGCTCGCTGGACGTCGGCCGGGAGAGCCTGCAGATTGAATTGAATCCATGCATCAAAATGTTGGGACGATCAGCAAAATTGATCAGCGATTCATGAGAACAAGATGTGAAATGGAGGTGTGTCACAATCAATCGCATACCTTCTTCTTGCAGAGCTTGAAGAGCGGGTCGAGGTAGCGCGCGCACTGCTTGCAGGTGGCCACCGCGGCCTTGCCCTTGGCACTCCGCCGCTCCGCCTCGGGCATCTCGTCGATCTCCTGGCTCCACTCGCTCAGCAGCCTCTTGAAGAAGGACACGATCTTGTCCTCGTCGCAGAGCTCCTCGAACGGCACCTCCTCCTTCTCCTCTTTCACGCCGTCGCTCCTCTCGGCCGCCTTGGGCTTCGACGCCACCGCGGCCGCCTTGGCACGCAGGGCCTGGATGTCGCGGAGGAAGTCGTTGGTCTGGCCCTCCCCGATCTCGCCCGCGTCGACGTCCGCGACCGCGGCGGGGTCCTCCAGCACGTCGTGGAGGCGGCGCAGGCGCGCGGCGTCGTCCTCGCCGAAGAGCGTGGCCGGCTGGCGCAGCAGCCGCAGGCGCCTGATTACCTCCTCCCTCGGGAGCGGGAGCGGCTCCTTTGAAATGCCGCCGGCGTGGTCTACCTTCGCCGAATCGCCGGCGACGGCGGATGGGGATGATAAGGAGGAGTAGGAGGGAGACGCGGAGGGCGAGGCGGCGGGGTGGAGCTGCTGCTCGTGCTGCCGCTGCTTCAGGAGGAGGCGTTCCCGCTCGGCGATCCGGAGGCGCTGGATCTCGCGCGCCTCGATCTCGGCGCGGCGGAGGACCTTGCGGCCGCCGAAGTCGGCGTCGATCTGCTGGCGCTTGCGCTGGAGCTCGCGCTTCAGGATGTCCATGGCGTGGCGGCGGAGGCTTTGTGTCGAGCTGAGGAGTGAGGTTTCGTTTCCGAAGAGAAGATTGCGGAGGCGATGGCACTTTACCGGAGCGTGACGTGATTGGGTTTTGAGATTTCCGGGAGCGGGAGCCGGCGGGGGCTCTGGAACGTTCTTCAGCGTTCGAACCGGTGGTGGTGGCCGAGAGCGAAAGCGAGGAGAACTCGCGCGAACCTTCTCGACCTCGGGCCTTCGAACTTGGATGCGGAAGGCCGGCAGCTTCCGGCCTGCTGGATTTTCTTTGGTACTCAGCTGGATGCATGCGAGCCAGGCTGCCCAAGTAGCACAAGGCACTGGGCCCATCTAGCAGCGGCCCGGCCAGACGCAAATGCCGATCACGATCATCAAACCCTAAAAACAGAGCTAGTAGATCACGATCGATCAATTTGATCCCAAAGTTCCCAACTCGTTCTGTACACGCTGGGTACATGTATGCCGAATGCGATCTCATGGCTTCGTAAAATTGCTCCTCGGTTTCTTGACTTACCCGGTCTGCCAGCCATGCGATCAAGAACTGGGGTGCTGCTGGCACTTGTCATCTCAGCAGAGGCCTGAACAATCTGTACAGCAGCGCCATCGTCCAACGATCTCGGTGCCATTGGACTCTTAAGTGGTCGCTTCATCGAAGAGACGTTGCTGGACCTAGGTCTTACGCCGTTTCGTCAGGTTGTGGAAGGCCGAGAGTATGTAGTAGAGGATGATCTACACATACACCAGGCCTCTGCCATGTCCGTGATGAAACATTGGCGTAGAAGAGACGGGGCTAAGAGCATCTCCACTCGGCTATCCAAGACGCCGATTCGAACGCTGAATTTAAGTCCGGACGGTGAAAATTGACCCAGTCACGTTTTCAGGAACCTCTTTTTGTCTGGATTTGGGTCAACTTTGGTTCGGGCTTCCCAGGCCATTTCCAGGATCCGGGAATGTGGGACGAAGCGAAGCGGCGTGTGGACCCGCCGAGTCAGCGCCAGAAGCCGAGTCGTCGTCCTCCTCAGAACCACGCGGCGACCGTTGGGCAATAACTGTCCGTCGCTTCGGCCACGCGTCGCCGAAGTACCGCGCCACCGTCGCTGCCTCGACTCCCGCGACGGACCGGCGGACACTAACTTCCCGCCGTTTCCACTTTTCTCGTCCTCACCGCTACACCCCTCCCGCCCTCGCTGCCACTCTCGGCCTATAAAATCCGGTGGCATCGCCGGCTCATTTCACTCACCTCCAACGCTCCTCCACTCCCCTCCACGGCTCCCCAACTCCGGCGAACTCTGAGTTCTCCTTCCCCCCACACCATGGGCGAAAGGTACCCCGGCGACCCGGCGGCGGCGAATGGCTTCGGCCGCCGCACCCTCCAGCCTTGGAAGGCACGCATGTTGTATGAGGGGGGCTACATGGCGCCGCCGGACATCCGCCTCCCAACCGGCTGGAAGCTCAGCGCCGTGGGATCCCTATCCCGCCGGAACCGAAGCCCGAGGAGCTCGACGATGAGATAGCGGCGGCCTTCGCCGCCATGGACGACCCGTACCTCGCAGAGGATCCGGGCAACCGCGTCTTCTGGGAGCAGCATCTCGCCGAGCGGTGGCAGCAGGCGCTCGCCCGCCACAAGGGGCCGCGCCGACGAGGAACAACGTGGTTGGGCGCCGCCGCTTCTGGAGCGCTCCTAGGCACACACTCGCCGTTGTGTTGGAGTCAATCTAGGCCGGCAAAGCCTCTCCTCGCCTTTCCGCAACCCCACGCCGACGTCCAGGCTGGGGCGGCACCCTCCGGCCAACTAGCTGCCAAGGAGGATGGCCATCCTGAGCTCTTCCTCCTCCGCTTCAGCCTCCCACTCGTTAGGCTTCGCGTCGGTGGCTTTGCCGCCGCTCCGGCCCACTAAGCGGGAGCCCGAGACGCCGGTTCGTTCGCCGCCGAGGACCATATCGCGCGACATCATCATCAACGAGGCGCGCGCTCCGCCACCACCCACCGGCCGTCTCCGCCTTCGCATGCCCAAGCTGGAGATGCAGGACTGGCCGATGTCGGTCGACGAGGAGGCGTTCGCCGTCAAGATGGTAATGGAGGATTCCCTACGGGAGACGGCGCCGCAGCCACCGTTGAAGCCGCCCTCGTTGGACATCGTGGAATGGTCCAGGATGGACTGGGAGGAGACGGAGCGGCGTGCCCACCTCCTGCAGCAGGAGGCTGAACGTCAGGCCTGGTCTGGCCACGTTCTCACCTACCAGGGCGCGTCGCTCGTCGTCCTCGACGACGACGACGAAGCCGGACCCTCCTACCAGCCGTGGAGGTGCGGCGACGCTGGCCAGGGGAGCTCCCGCCCGCCACAGCCTTCGAGCGACGACTACGACGACGAGGACGAGGACGATGGCAGGGCCAATCCCGGCTACACGTCCTTCTACAACAACTTCGGCATGTAGAAGCGGCGATGGCATCGGCGAAGGTGACAACGGCGGCCTTTTTAATGTTTTTAGTTTATTATCTAGTACTTTAGTTTAAATTCAATGTAATCCGCCTATATTCGCCCATCTTTAATGAAATCCGCCTAAATTTGCTATACTCGTATGAAATTTAGCCGAACGCGGGAACTCGTTGATACGTCGGAAACATATCTATAATTTTTGATGCTCCATGCTTGTTTAGTATCTACTTTGCTTTGTTTTATTTTTACTTTGAGGTATTTTTATATGTTTTTCTAGACTAATATATTAACAAGATGCCACAGTGCCAGTTGCCTATTTTCTTCCGTTTTTTGTTCCAAAAAAGGCAGAAAATCAATACTCGAAATTGAACGGGACAAAAACCAATCTTCCTATTTTTTCCCGAGCAACATGGAACCACGAAGTAGAGGTGGAGGAGGACACCAGGGTGGCCGCACCCCTAGGCGCGGGCCAACCCTGGTGGCGCCCACAGGGGGTGTGGGCCCCCTGGTCCTCCACCGACCTTGCTTCCTTCGCCTATAAGAAGCCTCCGTCCCAAAAACCCTAAATCATCTAGAAGAAATCCACGAAAACCTCCATAGCGCCGCCGCCACCGAAGGGGAGATTAGGAGGATAGAAAGTCTCTGTTCTGGCACCCTGCCGGGATGGGGAAGTGCCCCCGGAGCCATCTCCTTCGATCTCCATCACCATCTTCATCACCGTTGTTGATTCCCATGATGAGAAGGGAGTAGTTCTTCCTCGATGCTAAGGGCTCTACCGGTAGCAATGTGTTCATCTCTCTCTATGCATGATCTTGTTGTGGTCATGAGCTTTGTAATCAAGTAGATCTACTCTGTTACTCACGTGCTTCAATAGATCTCTTCTCTCCCCATGTGTGTGAAAGTGACAGCGTGCACGCCATGGTGGTACTTAGGCTAGAGTCTACATAAATACTCATCGTGCTTTAATAGATCTATGCTTTTCCCCACGTGTGTGAAAGTGACAGCATGCACGCCGTGTGTGGCACTTAAGCTAGATTACATATATATTTGTTATGAGTTATATTTGGAGTTGGATGTCTTTATAAAATTGTGGTGTTTGTTGGAACCATCTAGCGCTCAAGATGACAGTGTGGGGTTATCTATATTAGGAAAGGCGGACTTTGAGGAATGTTGTTATAGCCCTACCATGGATTAGAGTGTCCAACCGGAGAGTAGTTAAGAGTAGTATCATGAAGAGAATATATTTATTGAGAGTGTTCACTAGTAAAAGTATGATCCCTAGGCCTTGTTTCTAAATACTGAAACACCGTTTGCATCTAGATCTGTTACATGTTTGCTTGCTTCCATCGTTTTGCTTTTAGTCTTTTCCTCCCTGTCAAAAGCTCTTTTCTGGCACTGTTACCACTTATAATCATCCATACCACTTGTATTTTACTATCTCTTCGCCGAACTAGTGCACCTATACACCTGACAAGTGTATTGGGTGTGTTGGGGACACAAGAGACTTCTTGTATATTGATTGCAGGGTTGCTTGAGAGGGATACCTTTGACCACTTCCTCCCTGAGTTCGATAAACCTTGGGTAATCCATTTAAGGGAAACTTGCTGCTTTTCTACAAACCTCTGCACTTGGAGGCCCTGTCTACAAGAATAGAAGTGCGTAGACATCACTCGTCCTGGGAACGCGAGTGGGAAACTCGGCATTCCTAGACCGAAATTAAGTTTTGTTTGGCCAAAATTTGATCTGAATTTCGGCCTGGGTTCGCCCAACGAGTGGGGATGCTCTAAGGTAAGGTGAAACATGAGGATATCGCCGTAGGGAAACACGAGGTAGCTTAGTTGGGCTTGTAAATTCAAGCAGCAAGTAACACAATTTACGAACAGTAATTGCTGAATTGCTTAATAAATCGATGGGTGTTTTGATTACACTGTAATATATGAGTAGATACAGTTAAGGTGAATAAAAAAACAGAGCCACAAGAAGTAAGAGCAACTCCAATGACCCCGACGATTCTGTATGAATATTTCCATTTGCGTTGGCTCGTAGACAACTACGAGGAGTGGATGTGTACCCAACGGTTGCCTCTAAAAAATTCACAGTAAATAAATAAATAAATGATAACACACGCAAATAATTTACATTATATACTACACATAAGGGACATTGTTCAACCAAAAAAATATAGAAAATGATGACCTAATTCTCTTGCGGTGGCGGCCGACGGCCTAGTCCTTGTCGATGACAATGAAGACCTACGACGCCGGCCAGGCTCCTTCATCCGCTAGTGGAGGCGGTAGTGGCGCAACAGGAGGGGCCATCGGTGGTGTAGTCGTTTGCATCGAGGACTCGATGGCTTCATGGAGTCCAGCCCACTTGCCTCCTCCTCCTGCCGGGAGAGCTCGATGGTGAAGGGAATATGCCCTGAGAGGCAATAATAAAATATTTATTATGTATATTCCAAGTATATGATAGATGTTTATTTTGCATGCTATAATTGTATTAATACGGAAACGTTAATACATGTGTGTTCAATAAACAAACAGAAAGTTCCTAGTTATGCCTCTCTCATAAACTAGTTCATTGATTAACAAGATGATCACGGTTTCCTGATCATAGACATTGGATGTTGTTAATAACAAGATCACAACATTAGTGTAATGGTGTGATGAACATTCATCTGAAGTATAGCATTACGATCAAAGTCATTGAGTTTATATTGCTATAAACAAACTACGAAGTAGTCCTAATCCTTAGACCATGAGATCATGCCAATCACTAACACCAGAAGAGTTTCTTGTTGACATCAAACGTCACTCCGTAACTGGGTGATTATAAAGATGGCTTCAAAGCTACTAAAGTGTTATGTTGAGAATCATGGATCAAGAGTGGAATTTGTTCATCCCGATGACGGATAGATATGCTCTGGGCCCTCTCGGTGATATCACATTGGTTAGCTTTCAAGCAAGTGATTTGATCACTAGAATGTTATATCACGGGAACGAGAAAAGAGTGCATGTCAGTAACGAGATCAAACTAGGTATGGAGATACCGATGATCGAATCTCGGACATGTAATATATCATGAAAAAAAGGGATTAAGATACAAGCGTAAAAGGTTCCGATGATCACAGGAAAAGTCATCGTTGAATGTGTGGGAGTCAGTATGGATCTCCAGGTCCCGCTACTGATTATTGACCGGAGAAGGGTCTCGATCATGTCCGCATTATTCGCGAACCGTAGGGTGACACACTTAAGGGACACTGGCATCCAGTTGGAGCAAATGTTTTATGCCAAAAGAATAAACAAGCGCAGGAATTTATTTCACTAGATATCGAAACATGTTTTCGGGTGAAATTGCATAAAGTGGTTATGCATGTGAAATGGAATTCTAGCAAGGGGTTATTTGTGAATGTTTGTCATTAAAGTAATTGACAAAATTCTGAATAAAATAAAAGAGTTTTATTTAATGAGAGTTTGTATTAAATTTGGTGGAAATTTAATGGGAATTTGAGTGGACTTTTGAGTGGAGGGAATTTAAAGGAATTTCGTGAGTGGAGTGTCCACCCACATGAAGAAGGGAGGGCAAGGGGGCAGCCCCCATGCGCCGGCCACCCCCTTGGGGTTCCCCCTCCTCCTATAAAAGGAGCCCCCCTCCTCACTTGTCTCTCACACCTCCTCGTGAAGGATCTCTCTCCCCCTCTAGAATTTATCCCCCATGGTCTCGGACTAGCGAGATACATGTTCCCGGTGGCTACTCGGCAAGAAAGGGTTGTGCTTCCGCTGCATCGCTGGAGTGAGGAGGCGGAGGTTGCCCGGTGTCTTGTACGTGTGTGCGAAAGCGGATGTCTTGCCGCTTATGCACTAGGACTTCCTCTCGATCTTGAGATCGGCAAGAGATCGTCTACATCAACCACGAGTTGAACTCGTTAAGCTTTGTCGGTCTTCAAGTGTATGTTCTCTACGGATATACATCCGCCCGTTGTTTGTATCTAGTAGATAGATCTTGGTACATAGTTCCCATCGTAGGAAATTTTTTGTTTTCTATGCTGCGAACCCTACAGTGGTATCAGATCCGGATCTATGCGTAGATACTTTACACGGGTAGTACACATATGAGTATGTGGGCGATGATGATCATGTTTTTGCTCTTTTGTTGTAATTTTGGATATTGGTGGCATAGTGGGATGAAGCGGCCCGGACAAAGTTTACATGTCCTCGCACATGAGACCTGTTCCACGCTTGACATGCAACTAGTTTGCATAAGTGGCTAGCGGGTGTCTGTCTCTCCTACTATAGTCAATATATATTTTGCAAACGAGTTGTCAACAATTTGGTTATCCTCGTTGTGGTTCATGTTCGTAGGTAAGAACGGTTCTATCTCGAAAGCCCTAAGCCACGTAAAACTTGCAATGGATAAATTAGAGGCGTCTAGTTTAGATTGTTGCTGGGCTAGTGTTATGTTATGGTGATGTTGTAAGTAGAAGTATGAGATGATACTCTTACAACACACATAGCGTGTAATCTCCATAGACCTTGGACTTACACATATAGGTATGATAGTAATCATACCACGGTGCACATGATAGAAATCATATGCGGGAACCATATCATTTCACTAATAAACATGTGATGTTTGATAGCATCTTATATTGCTTGTTTAGCGCTTTGTTAGCATAATAAGATGATCCCTCATTTAAATATCAAGATAAGAATGTGTTCTTCCTTTAGTATGCACCGATTATGTTTTCGTCGCTCCAAGACATCACGTGATGATCGGGTGTTCTTGGATCCACGACCATATTTCGGGTGTAAAACAGTTACACACGCGAATACTAAGGTTCTAACTTGGCGAGCCTAGCATTTACGCATGGCCTCTAACACGGACCAAAAGGTTAAGCATGAGTCATATAGTAGATATGATGCCCATTTGATGCTCGCCTTTGAAGCTACACCGACTCACGTGATGATCGGACTTGGTGTAGTGGATTTGGTTCATGTAATCACCAAAAAGGCACGAGGGATGTCGTTTTTGAGTGGGAGTTCATTCGTAATATGGATTAGTTGAACTCAATCTATCATACACTTAGTCTAAACTTTACAAATTCTGTTGTAGATGGCACCACCTGCTTTTAATTTCAATGTGTTCATGGAGAAAGAGAAACTTGCAACGAACGGTAGCAACTTTACCGAATGGGCCATGAATTTGAGGATTCTCCTCTCTGTTGCACAAAAGCAATATGTGCTAGAAGTGTCGTTAGGCCCCCCACCTTTAGATGATGCCCCTGACGAGGATAAGAATGTCTATCAGACTCGTCAGGAGTACCACAACTTAGTTCATTGCGGCATATTGTACGGGCTAGAGCCGGAACTTCGAAAGCGTTTCGAAAATGGCAATGCTTTTGATACAATGGGTGAGTTGAAAATGATTTTCGACACACATGCTGCTATAGAGAGCTACAACGCTTCAGAAAAGTTCTTTAGCTGCATGATGGAGGAGCACAACTCCGTTAGTGAGCATGTACTCAAGATGTCGGGTTACGCCGATAAGCTTGTGTCCTTGGGAATATCGATTCCCATTGACTTAGGCATCCATCGTGTTCTGCAGTCTCTGCCACCTGGCTATAAGAGCTTCGTGATGAACTATAATATGCAAGGCATGAAGAAGTCTCTCCCGAGCCTTCACAATGCTTAAAACTGCGTATGGAAATAAAAAGGAACATCAAGTGTTGATGATCAATAGGAACACCGGTTTCAAGAAAGACAAGAAGGGAAAACGGAAGGGAAGTAAGGCGGCAAGCCTGTTGCGTGCTGAAAAGAAACCCCGAGTTGGACCTAGTCCGACCGAAAGTGCTACTATTGTAAGGGGATCCATCGAAGAATCCCCAAGTATTTGGCAGACAAGAAAGCCGGCAAGGCAAAGAAAGGTATATATGATATACATGTTATTGATGTGTACTTGACTAGTGCTCGCAGTATCACCTGGGTATTTGATACCGGTTCAGTTGCTAATATTTGTAACTCGAATCAGGGGCTGCGGAACAAGCGATCGCTAGCAAGGGGTGAGGTCAAGATGCGTGTCGGCAATGGATCAAGTGTTGATGTGATCGCCGTTGGAACGATGCCTCTCCACTTGCCGTCGGGATTAGTTATAAACTTGAATAATTGTTATCTGGTGCCTGCACTGAGCATGAACATTGTATCTGGATCGTGTTTGATGCGAAGTGGTTATTCATTTAAATCCGAGAACAATGGTTGTTCCATTTATATGAATGAAATCTTTTATGGTCATGCACCGATGATGAATGGTTTATTTCTTTTGGATCTCGATAATAATGTTACACATATTCATAATGTTGATGCTAAAAGGATTAAACTAAATGATGATATATCCGCATATATGTGGCACTGCCGTCTAGGTCATATTGGCGTTAAACGCATGAAGAAGCTCCATTCGGATGGACTTTTGGAACCACTTGATTATGAATCATTTGATACATGTGAACCATGCCTTATGGGCAAGATGACTAGAACGCCGTTTTCCGGTTCAATGGAACGGGCGACAGATTTATTGGAAATCATACATTCTGATGTATGTGGTCCAATGACTGTGTCGGCGCGAGGTGGATATTGTTATTTTGTTACTTTCACGGATGATTTGAGTAGATACGGTTATATCTACTTGATGAAGCACAAGTCTGAAACCTTTGAAAAGTTCAAGGAATTTCAGAATGAAGTGGAAAATCATCGTAATAGAAAGATCAAATTTCTACGGTCCGACCATGGAGGTGAGTATCTAAGTTACGAGTTTAGCACTCACATGAAAGAGTGTGAAATTGTTTCACAACTCACACATGCCGGAACACCACAGCGAAATGGTGTGTCGGAACGTCGTAATCGTACTTTATTAGATATGGTTCGATCTATGATGTCTCTGACGGACTTGCCATTGTCATTTTGGGGCTATGCACTAGAAACTGCTGCATTCACTTTAAATCGGGCACCATCTAAATCCGTTGAAAAGACACCGTATGAATTGTGGTTTGGAAACAAACCTAAGCTGTAATTTCTTAAAGTTTGGGGATGCGATGTTTATGTGAAGAAACTTCAACCGGATAAACTCGAACCCAAAGCGGAAAAATGCGTCTTCATTGGATACCCTAAGGAAACTATTGGGTATTCCTTCTATCACAGATCCGAGGGCAAGGTTTTTGTGTTAAGAATGGATCCTTTCTAGAGAAAGAGTTTCATGAAAGGTGTGAGTAGTCGGAAGGTAGAACTCAAGAGGTTATTGAACCTTCTCTTCAAAGTATGGCGAGTAGCAGTGGCCGGAAGTTGTTCGAGTTGACTCCACTGTTGAAGAGGGAACTAATGATAATGATCATGAAACTTCAAAAGGAGTACTACCAACCTCGCAGTCAAGCAGACGCGGCAGCCTCCAGACGGAAATCCTGTCATGAATTTCATGGTTGATGAAAATGATGACCCTGCGACGTATGAAGAAGCGATGATGAGCCCGGATTCCAACAAATGGTTAGAAGCCATGAAATCCGAGATGGAATCCATGTATGAAAATCAAGTTTGGAACTTGGTGGACTTACCTCACGACCGGAAGGCCGTGGAGAACAAATGGATTTTCAAAAGGAAAACTGATGCTGATGGTAATGTAACCGTCTATAAAGCTCGACTTGTCGCAAAGGGGTTTCGACAAATTCAAGGAGTTGACTACGATGAGACATTCTCTCCCGTAGCGATGCTAAAGTCAGTTAGGATTATGTTAGCAATTGTTGCATATTTCGATTATGAAGATGGATGTCAAAACCGCGTTTCTCAATGGTAATATTGAAGAAGAGTTGTATATGATACAACCAAAGGGTTTTGTCGATCCTAAGGATGCTAACAAGGTGTGCAAGCTTCAGCGATCCATCTATGGATTGAAGCAAGCATCACGAAGTTGGAATCTCCGCTTTGATGAGGTGATCAAAGAGTTTGGATTTGTCCAAACTTATGGAGAAGCTTGTATTTACAAGAAAGTGAGTGGGAGCAATGTGGCATTTCTGATATTATATGTGGATGACATATTATTGATCGGAAATGATATAGATCTTTAAACAGGTTAAAAGTTATCTAAACAGAAATTTTCAATGAAGGACCTAGGTGAAGGCCATACATATTAGGCATAAAGATCTATAGAGATAGATCTAGGCGCCTAATAGGGCTATCGCAAAGTACATACCTTGATAAGATTTTAAAGAAGTTTAAAATGGAAAATAGTAAGAAGGGGTTCTTACCTATGACACAAGGCACGACATTGAGTAAGACTCAAAGTCCGGCTTCGGCGGAAGAAAGAGAGATAATGGACAAGGTCCCCTATGATTCAGCCATAGGCTCTATAATGTACGCCATGCTATGTACAAGACCAGATGTGGCACATGCTATTAGTTTGACGGTAGGTACCAATCGGATCCGTGTTCGTAACATCGAAAGCGGTCAAGAATATCCTTAAGTACTTGCGAATAACTAAGGATATGTTTCTTGTATACGGAGGTGAAGAAGAGCTCGTCGCTAAGTGTTATGTCGACGCTAGCTTTGACACCGATCCGGATGACTCTAAGTCTCAATCCGGATACGTATTTCTCATGAATGGCGGAGCGATTAGTTGGAGGAGCTCCAAACAACCTGTGGTGGCAGGATCAACAACGGAGGCCGAATATGTTGCCGCTTCAGAAGCGGCTCAGGAAGCAGTTTGGATGAAGGAGTTCATATCCGAACTAGGTGTGGTTACAAACGCGTTGGACCCAATGGTGATCTATTGTGACAACAATGGTGCCATTGCCAATGCCAAAGAGCCAAGGTATCATAAGCATTCCAATCATATTAAGCGTTGGTTTCACTCCATCCACGAGCATGTCAAGGATGGAGATATAAAGATTTGTAAAGTACATACGGATCTCAATGTAGCAGATCCGTTGACTAAAACTCTCCCTAGAGCAAAACATGATCTACACCAGAACTCCATGTGTGTTAGATACATCACAATGTAACTAGATTATTGTCTCTAGTGCAAGTGAGAGACTGAAGGGCATATGCCCTGAGAGGCAATAATAAAATGTTTATTATGTATATTCCAAGTATATGATAGATGTTTATTTTGCATGCTATAATTGTATTAATACGGAAACGTTAATACATGTGTGTTTAATAAACAAACAGAAAGTTCCTAGTTATGCCTCTCTCATAAACTAGTTCGTTGATTAACAAGATGATCACGGTTTCCTGATCATAGACATTGGATGTTGTTAATAACGAGATCACAACATTAGTGTAATGGTGTGATGAACATTCATCCGAAGTATAGCATTACGATCAAAGTCATTGAGTTTATATTGCTATAAACAAACTACGAAGTAGTCCTAATCCTTAGACCATGAGATCATGCCAATCACTAACAACGGAAGAGTTTCTTGTTGACATCAAACGTCACTCCGTAGCTGGGTGATTATAAAGATGGCCTCAAAGCTACTAAAGTGTTATGTTGAGAATCATGGATCAAGAGTGGAATTTGTTCATCCCGATGACGGATAGATATGCTCTGGGCCCTCTCGGTGATATCACATTGGTTAGCTTGCAAGCAAGTGATTTGATCACTGGAATGTTATATCACGGGAACGAGAAAAGAGTGCATGTCAGTAACGAGATCAAACTAGGTATGGAGATACCGATGATCGAATCTCGGACATGTAATATATCGTGAAACAAAGGGATTAAGATACAAGCGTAAAGGGTTCCGATGATCACAGGAAAAGTCATCGTTGAATGATTGGGAGTCAGTATGGATCTCCAGGTCCCGCTACTGATTATTGATCGGAGAAGGGTCTCGATCATGTCCGCATTATTCGCGAACCGTAGGGTGACACACTTAAGGGACACTGGCATCCAGTTGGAGCAAATGTTTCATGCCGAAAGAATAAACAAGCGTAGGAATTTATTTCACTAGATACCGAAACAGGTTTTCGGGTGAAATTGCATAAAGTGGTTATGCATGTGAAATGGAATTCTAGCAAGGGGTTATTTGTGAATGTTTGTCATTAAAGTAATTGACAAAATTCTGAATAAAATAAAAGATTTTTATTTAATGAGAGTTTGCATTAAATTTGGTGGAAATTTAATGGGAATTTGAGTGGACTTTTGAGTCGAGGGAATTTAAAGGAATTTTGTGAGTGGAGTGTCCACTCACATGAAGAGGGGAGGGCAAGGGGGCAGCCCCCATGCGCCGGCCACCCCTTGGGGTTCCCCCTCCTCCTATAAAAGGAGCCCCCCTCCTCTCTTGTCTCTCACACCTCCTCGTGAAGGATCTCTCTCCGCCTCTAGAATTTATCCCCCATGGTCTCGGACTAGCGAGATACATGTTCCCGGTGGCTATTCGGCAAGAAAGGGTTGTGCTTCCGCTGCATCGCTGGCGCGAGGAGGCGGAGGTTGCCCGGTGTCTTGTACGTGTGTGCGAGCACGGATGCGCTGCTGCTTTGCGGCTCTAGGTCTTCCTCTCGATCTTGAGATCTGCAAGAGATCGTCTACATCAACCACGAGTTGAACTCGTTAAGCTTTGTCGGTCTTCAAGGGTATGTTCTCTACGGATATACATCCGCCCGTTGTTTGTATCTAGTAGATAGATCTTGGTACATAGTTCCCATCGTAGGAAATTTTTTGTTTTCTATGCTGCGAACCCTACAGATGGCAGCGAGGATCTCCTACTCCTCCGTCATGTCATGTTCCTTCTGCGGGTCCTCCTCCTTGATGTAGCGGACGTTGGGCAGCAACAGTTGTGGTGGGTCCACATACTATGTGGCTGTGTCGCGATACTGCGGGTGCCCACACTCTGGTGTGGGAAATGCCCGCCCGTCCCACTCCACCAACTACTGCTCAAATGCTGACTATTCCTCCTCCGCCACCGGCAGTGGCGATAGGTCCTTGATACATTGGAAACGTATCTATAATTTTTGATGCTCCATGCTTGTTTAGTATCTACTTTGCTTTGCTTGTCTACACTTTGAGGCGCTTTTTACACGTTTTCTGGTACTAACCTATTAACAAGTTGCCACAGTGCCAGTTGCCTGTTTTCTGCTGTTTTTGGTTTCAGAAAAGTTAGTAAATAAATATTCTCGGAATTGGACGAGACAAACGACAAAGTCAATTACTTTCTGTGGGGAACAAGAAGTCCAGAGGGGAGCCTGAGGGGCCAGCCAGGGGGGCAGACCCACCCCAGGCGTGGGTGGGCCCAGCCCTGCGCATGGCTAGGGTTTGGGCACCCTGTCCGCCGCCTCGGCCTCCCCCTTCGCCTATAAGAAGCTGTAGGGTTTCGTAGCATGGAAAACAAAAAATTTCTATCGCATACAAACAAACAAGCCAAGATCTATCTACTAGATTGTAGCAACGAGTCGATGGAATAACTTACCCTCGAAGATTCCAAAGTGTTTAACGAGAGCGGATTCTCGTGGGTGATGTAGTCGTACTCTTCCCGATCTCAAGATCGTGTAGACGATCCTTCCATTGTGCATTCGGCAGCCCATGATCGGTCACACGTTCGGTACTCGACGAAGACCTTCCTCTCCTTGTTCCAAAGAAAATGAAGGTTGTAGCACTCTCCTCGTGATTCCGGCAGCACAACGGCGTGGTACCGGAAGTAGAGGGGAGATCCCGCAGGGCTTCGCCTTAAGCCGGAGCGAGTATGGTGGAGTATGAGAGAGTTCCTAGGTGGTCTAGGGTTTAGACACACCAATTAGAAGGCTCTAATCCGGAGGCTAGGGCAATTAGAAGCTCTAAACCAAAACGGCTCTAAACCGGAGGCTAGGTCTAGGGTTTAGATTTAGAGGATAGGAACTTGTGTGTCTAGAGGAGGGAGCCCTGCCCCTCCTTATATAGGTGGAGGGGCCGGCGGCCAAGGGGAGGGAGGGGAGTCCCTCCCCAACTCGGCTTGGAGGAGGCGCCGCCGGTTGGAGGAGGGTCTCCCTCCCTAACTCACTTTCCCTCTCCTTCCTCTTTCCCTCTTTCCAATTTTAGCCGTTTGACTTTTCAAACTTGCTATTTGACTTTTCAATTTAGGATTCAATTTAATCCTTTATTTGGAACAGCGAGAACACTTGGCACATGATGCAATCATTCCAATATGCAATGACACATTCATGTACCCCTTCCCCTCCGGAGTGCCGGACATTTCGGAACCTTCTAGAACATTCCCGATGAAAACACCGGAATCATTCCCGAACTCCGAAACGGGACTTTCCTTATATGAATCTTATTCTCCGGACCATTCCGGATCACATCGTGATATCCCGGATCCCATCCGAGACTCCGAACAACATTCAGTCTCTTTCTCATAATACCATAACTACTCAAACAACGTCGAATCCTTAAGTGTGTCTCCCTACGGTTCGTGAATTATGCGGACATGATCGAGACACTTCTCCGAACAATAACCAATAGAGGAATCTGGAAATTCATATGGCTCCCACATATTTCTACGATTACTTTGCGATCGAATGAACCACTTACATACGATACCAATTTCCCTTTGTCTCATGATAGTTTACTTATCCGAGGTTATGATCGTCGGTATCTCTGCATACCTAGTTCAACCTCGTTACCGATAAGTACTCTTTTCTCGTTCCCGTGATATGTGATCCCTTGTGAGCTAGTCACATGCTTGCAAGCTAATTGGATGACATTCCACCGAGAGGGCCCAGAGTATATCTATCCGTCATATGGATGGACAAATCCCACTCTTGATCCATGTGTCTCAACCAATACTTTCCGAACACTCAATGCCACCTTTATAGCCACCCAGTTACGGTGTGGTGTTTGATGTCATCAAAGCACCCATCCGGTAAAGGTGATATGCATGATCTCATGGTCGAAGGAATTAGGTTACTATGTATCAGAAAGCATATAGCAATTGAACTAATGAAATGACTTGATCTTTATGCTACGCTTGTCTATAGGAGTATGTCCACCATATCATTCTCCTAACGATATGATCTTGTTGTTGATAACATCTCAATGTTCATGATAGGGAAACCACAATCATTTATCAACCAACAAGCTAGTGATGTATAGAGGCTATACTAGGGACTTCAAATTTAAGTTTACAAATCACACAAGTATCAATGTTTCCTTGTTAATACTATTATAGCATGAATGTAAACATTTATCATAAACACAAAGATATAATAATAACTACATTTATTATTGCCTCTAGGGCATATCTCCAGCCTCCCACTTGCACTAGAGTCATCTAATCTAGATTACATGGTAATATACAACACCTATGGCAGTTTGGTGTTGGTCATGTTTTGCCCTCGGAGAGGTTTAGTCAACGGATCCGCCACATTCAGATCTGTGTGTACTTTGCAAATCTTTATATCCCCATCCTGGATATGTTCTCGAATAGCGTGAAAACGCTTGATGTGCTTCACTTCTTGTGTGACCTTGGTTCTTGCGCATTGGCTATGGAGCCCATGTTATCACAGTAGATAGACATTGGGTCCAGCGCACTAGGAACCACACCCAGCTCTGTAATGAACTCTTTCAAACATATCGCTTCTTGTGAAGCCTCCGAAGCATCCATGTATTCCGATTCAGTTGAAGATCTCGCCACAACGCTTTGCTTTGCACTCCTCCACTAATCGCGCACCATTCAAAATAAATACGTATCCGGATTGTGATTTAGAATCATCCGGATCGGTGTTCCAACTAGCATCGTTATAACCATTAACAACGAGCTGTTCATCACCTCCATAAGAAAGAACCATATCCTTAGTTCTTCTCAAGTACTTAAGGATGTTTTTGATCACGTCCAATGATCCACTCGGATCACTTTGATATCTGCTAGTTAAACTAACAGCATATGCAATGTCGGGTCTAGTACATAGCATGGCATACATTAGAGATCCTATGGCTGAGGCATAGGGAGTCTTACTCATCCTTTCTCTATCTTCTGCCGATGTCGGACTTTGAGTTTTACTCAAGGTCGTATTGGGCAACATGGGCGAAAACCCTTTCTTTCTTTCTTCCATTCCAAACCTCTTTAGAACTTTGTCCAAATATGTACTCTGTGACAATGATATTTGGCGTTTCGATCTATCTCTGTAAATCTTTATGCCTAATATGTAAGCTGCTTCACACGATCCTTCATTGAAAAACTATTATTCAAATATTCCTTGACACTATTAAGAAGGTCTACATCATTCCCAATCAACAATATGTCATCCACATATAATATTAAGAATGCTACAGAGCTCCCACTCACTTTCTTGTAAATACAAGCTTCTCCATAAGTTTGTATAAAACCAAAAATTTGATCACCTTATCAAAACGTTGATTCCAACTTCGATGCTTGCTTCAATCCATAGATGGACCGTTGAAGTTTGCATACCTTGTTAGCATCTTTAGGATCGACAAAACCTTTGGGTTGCATCATATACAACTCTTCATCAATATCTCCATTGAGGAATGCTGTTTTGACATCCATCTGCCATATCTCATAATCATAATATGCAGCGATTGCTAACATAATCCTCACAGACTTTAGCTTCGCTACCGGTGAGAAAGTCTCATCGTAGTCAACTCCTTGAATTTGTAGAAACCCTTTTGCGACAAGTCGAGCTTTATAGACAGTAACATTACCATCAGCATCTGTTTTCTTCTTGAAAATCCATTTGTTCTCGACAGCCTTCCGGCTATCCGGTAAGTCCACCAAAGTCCATACTTGGTTTTCGTACATGGATCCAATCTCGGATTTCATGGCTTCTTGCCATTTATTGGAATCTGGGCTCATCATTGCTTCCTCATATGTCTCGGGATCACCGGTGTTGTCCACCAACATGACACTCATAACGGGATCATACCAATCTGGAGTGGTACAAGTTCTCGTTGACCTCCGAGGCTCTGTAGCAACTTCAATCGAAGTTTCATGATCACCATCATTAGCTTCCTCTCTTATTGGTGCAGGCACCACAGGAACTTCTTCCGGTGCTGCGCTACTCGCAATTTCGAGAGAAGGTTCGACAACCTCGTCGAGTTCTACTTTTCTTCCAGTCACTTCTTTCGAGAGAAATTCCTTCTCTAGAAAGGATCCATTCTTGGCAACGAATATTTTGCCTTCGGATCTATGATAGAAGGTATACCCAATAGTTTCCTTTGGGTATCCTATGAAGACGCATTTTTCCGCTTTGGGTTCAAGCTTGTCCGGCTGTAACTTCTTTACATAGGCTTCACATCCCCAAACTTTAAGGAACGACAATCTAGGTTTCTTCCCAAACCATAATTCATACGGTGTCGTTTCAACGGATTTAGACGGTGCCCTATTTAAAGTGAATGCGACTGTTTCTAATGCATAACCCCAAAATGATAGCAGTAAATCTGTAAGTGACATCATAAAACGAACCATATCTAAGAGAGTTCGATTACGACGTTCGGACACACCATTACGCTGTGGTGTTCCCGGCGGTGTCAATCAGGAAAGTATTCCGCATTTCTTCAAATGCTCGCCAAACTCGTAACTTAGATATTCACCTCCATGATCAGAACGTAGAAATTTAATCTTCTTGTTACGTTGATTCTCTACCTCACTTTGAAACTCCTTAAACTTCTCGAAAGTTTCGGACTTATGTTTCATGAAATAGATATACCCATATCTACTCAAGTCATCCGTGAAGGTAAGAACATAACGATAACCACCGCGTGATGCTACACTCATTGGGCCACACACATCGGTATGTATGATTTCCAACAAGTCCGTAGCTCGCTCCATCATACCAGAAAATGGAGTCTTAGTCATTTTTCCCATCAGACATGCTTCGCATCTTTCAAGTGAGTCAAAATCAAGTGATTCAAGAAGTCCATCGGAATGGAGTTTCTTCATACGCTTCACTCCAATGTGACCAAGACGACAGTGCCACATATAGGTCGAATTATCGCTTGATTTCAAACGTTTAGCCTCAATGTTGTTGATATGTGTATTTCCACTATCGAGATTCAATAAGAATAGACCATCTATCAAAGGTGCATGTGCATAAAACATATTACTCATATAAATCGAACAACCATTATTCTTGGACTTAAACAAGTAACCGTCTCGCAATAAACAAGATCCCGATATAATGTTCATGCTCAACGCAGGCACCAAATAACAATTATTTAAGTATAAAACTAATCCCGATGGTAGATGAAGGGTAGCGTGCCGACCGCGATCACATCAACCTTTGATCCGCTTTCCCACGCGCATCGTCACCTCATTCTTCGCTAGCTTCCGTTTATTTTGCAAGACCTGTTTGAGTTACAAATATGAGCAACCGAACCAAGATCAAATACCCGTGCACTACTACGAGTACTAGTGAGATACACATCAATAACATGTATATCGATATACCTTTCTTCTTGATGTTGCCGATCTTCGATCCGCCAAGTACTTTGGGAAATTCCGCTCAAAGGACCTTCTCCCTTGTAGTAAAGCACTCAAGATCGGGCTTGGGTCCAGCCTTGGTCTTCTTCACGGCGTGCTAACTTTCTTACCACCCTTCTTGAAGTGTCCCTTGCTTAGACTTGCCTTTCTTGAATTTGGTGGTCTTATTGACCAACAACACTTGGTGCTCTTTCTTGATCTCCACTTCGCAGACTTTAACATAGCAAACAGTTCTGGCAACTCCTTGTTCATGTTCTGCATGTTGTAGTTCATCACAAAGTTCTTGTAACTTGGTGGTAGTGATTGGAGGACACGGTAAATCCCCAAAGCATTAGGAATCACTATACCCAAGCTTTGAAGTTTGTTTGTGCCTGCACATCTTAAGCACATGCTCACCGACTTGAGCTGCCTTCTTCCATCTTGCGTTAAAGAACTTTTCAAGCCTCATATCTGTCAATTGCCGCATGAGTCTCACAGATCAATTTGAGATCCTCGACAATATCATATGGGTCTGAATTCTCAAACCTTTTCTGAAGCTCCGATTCTAAACCATACAAGATAGCACACTGAACTATGGAGTACTGATTCTTCCGAGCGAGGTAAACATTCTTTACTTCATCGGCAAAGATCACCGCAGTGGGTCACCCAATGGTGCATCCAAAGACATAGGTCAAATTACCACCGTGAGGACAATCCTCAAATTGCGGAACCAATCCGCTGAGTTGCTTCCATTGTTTTCAACTTTTCTTTCTCTAGGAACGCATTAAAATTGATGGTAGGGCTGCCATTGATCTACAACATATTTGTAATAGTTTAGACTAAGTTTATGACAAATTGAGTTCAAATTAATAATAAAATTAACCTAGGTGAACTCCCACTCAAAACAACATCCCTCACATTGTTTTAGTGATCACATGAACCAAATCCACTACATCAACACCGATCATCACGAGAGTTGATATAGTTTCAATGGCGAACAATCATCATGTTCATCATATCTACTATATGATTCATGCTTTACCTTTCGGTGATCCGTGTTCGAGACCATGTCGTACATGCTAGGCTCGTCAAGATCAAACCTTAGTTTCGCATGAGCAAATCTGGCTTGCTCACGTTGTATACACTTGCAGAATCTAACACACCCGATCATCACGTGGTGCTTCGAAACAACAAGCTTTAGCAACGGTGCTAACTAAGGGTGAACACTTTATGACTTGAAATTCATGTGCATGAGGGATCATCTTATAATGCTACCGTTGTCTACTAAGCAATACAAGATGCATAAAGGATTAACATCACATGCAATTCAATAATATGTGATATGATATGGCCTTTCTTCTTTGTGCTTCCGATCTCCATCTTCAAGCACGAACATGATCTCCATCATCACCGACATTGCATCAAGGTCAATGACGCTTCTACATGGTTGTCGTCCACCGGCTTCAACTATTACAACTACTTTGAATAGACACGGTCTTAACATAAATTAAAGACAACCATCGGCTCCGCCGTTGCCAACTTACAATAAGGATCATTGCATACATCAAATATAATCACAATCATGGCCATATCACATCATCGCACCCCCGCAAAACAAAGTTAGACGCCTCTACTTTCTTTGCATATTTTACGTGGTTTGAGGCTTTCAATAAGTGTCGTTCTAACTTAACAAGAACCACAACATTGATACTAGTATTGTTGATCACCGTTGTAAATTGGATCTTAACTATGCTAGGAGAAACAGCACCATAAAGCCACTTATGCAATACAAGTTGCATGTCAAGCGTGGAGCAAGTCTCATGAACGATGTCATGTAAGGTTAGCCCGGCCGCTTCATCCCAACATACCGCAAGATGCAAAGTACACAAGAAGCAATCGACAATAAAGCATCAACGCCACAATGACCATTGTGTTCTACTGCAACAGATCTACATATAGACACGGCTCGATACCCTTTGTAGGGTTTCGTAGCATGGAAAACAAAAATTTTCTATCGCATACAAACAAACAAGCCAAGATCTATCTACTAGATTGTAGCAACGAGTCGATGGAATAACTTACCCTCGAAGATTCCAAAGTGTTTAACGAGAGCGGATTCTCGTGGGTGATGTAGTCGATTCTTCCCGATCTCAAGATCGTAGACGATCCTTCCGGCAAGATTCGGCGCTCCCGCAATCGGTCACACGTTCGGTTTCGACGAAGACCTTCCTCTCCTTGTTCCAAAGCAAGCGGAGGTTGTAGCACTCTCCTCGTGATTCCGGCAGCACAACGACGTGGTACCGGAAGTAGAGGGGAGATCCCGCAGGGCTTCGCCTTAAGCCGGAGCGAGTATGGTGGAGTATGAGAGAGTTCCTCGACGGTCTAGGGTTTAGACACACCAATTAGAAGGCTCTAATCCGGAGGCTAGGGCAATTAGAAGCTCTAAACCAAAACGGCTCTAAACCGGAGGCTAGGGCTAGGGTTTAGATTTAGAGGATAGGAACTTGTGTGTCTAGAGGAGGGAGCCCTGCCCCTCCTTATATAGGTGGAGGGGGCGGCGGCCAAGGGGAGGGAGGGGAGTCCCTCCCCAACTCGTCTTGGAGGAGGCGCCGCCGGTTGGAGGAAGGTCTCCCTCCCCAACTCGGTTTCCCTCTCCTTCCTCTTTCCCTCTTTCCAATTTTAGACGTTTGACTTTTCAAACTTGCTATTTGACTTTTCAATTTAGGATTCAATTTAATCCTTTATTTGGAACAGCGAGAACACTTGGCACATGATGCAATCATTCCAATATGCAATGACACATTCATGTACCCCTTCCCCTCCGGAGTGCCGGACATTCCGGAACCTTCTAGAACATTCCCGATGAAAACACCGGAATCATTCCCGAACTCCGAAACGGGACTTTCCTTATATGAATCTTATTCTCCGGACCATTCTGGATCACCTCGTGATATCCCGGATCCCATCCGAGACTCCGAACAACATTCGGTCTCTTTCTCATAATACCATAACTACTCAAACAACGTCGAATCCTTAAGTGTGTCTCCCTACGGTTCGTGAATTATGCGGACATGATCGAGACACTTCTCAACAATAACCAATAGAGGAATCTGGAAATTCATATGGCTCTACATATTTCTCGACATTACTTTGCGATCGAATGTACCACTTACATACGATACCAATTTCCCTTTGTCTCATGATAGTTTACTTATCCGAGGTTATGATCGTCGGTATCTCTGCATACCTAGTTCAACCTCGTACCGATAAGTACTCTTTTCTCGTTCCGTGATATGTGATCCCTTGTGAGCCAGTCACATGCTTGCAAGCTAATTGGATGACATTCCACCGAGAGGGCCCAGAGTATATCTATCCGTCATATGGATGGACAAATCCCACTCTTGATCCATGTGTCTCAACCAATACTTTCCGAACACTCAATGCCACCTTTATAGCCACCCAGTTACGGTGTGGTGTTTGATGTCATCAAAGCACCCATCCGGTAAAGGTGATATGCATGATCTCATGGTCGAAGGAATTAGGTTACTATGTATCAGAAAGCATATAGCAATTGAACTAATGAAATGACTTGATCTTTATGCTACGCTTATCTATAGGAGTATGTCCATCATATCATTCTCCTAACGATATGATCTTGTTGTTGATAACATCTCAATGTTCATGATAGGGAAACCACAATCATTTATCAACCAACAAGCTAGTGATGTATAGAGGCTATACTAGGGACTTCAAATTTAAGTTTACAAATCACACAAGTATCAATGTTTCCTTGTTAATACTATTATAGCATGAATGTAAACATTTATCATAAACACAAAGATATAATAATAACTACATTTATTATTGCCTCTAGGGCATATCTCCAACAGAAGCCCCCGATGCAGAAACCCTGGGTACCCGATAAAATCTCCACGAAACCGTCTGTAGCAGCCGCCACCATCGTCCAAGATCGGGGAGAGGGATATGAAGTTCTTCCCAGCACCCTGCCGGAGGGGAGATCACCCCGAAGGCCTTATCTCCGGTATGATGCGTGAGTAGTTCCACCTTGGACTATGGGTCCATGTAGTAGCTAGATGGTTGTATCTCCTCCTTTGTGCTTTCATGTATAGATGTTGTGAGCTCCGTTCATGATCAAGATCTAATCTATTTGTAATCATGCATGTTGTGTTTGTGGGGATCCGATGGATATTGAGATTATTATGTTGGTTTGATTAATGGTTTTGTCTTTATGATTCTATCATGTCTGTGTTGTTTGTGATCTTGCATGCTCTCCGTTGTTAGTAGCTATCTTGGCCAAGTAGTTGCTAGTGACTCCAAGAGGGAGTATTTATGCTCGATAGTGGGTTCATGCCTCTAGTTTCCAAGGAAAGTGACAATAATATCTTCGGTTGTAGATGTGATGTTTCTACTAGGGAGAAAACAACAGTCTCTTGTTCATTGAACATGTGGACTATTTATCTTACACACTTTGCTTAAAGCAGTTGTCTGTTGCTTGCAACATAATACTGGAGGGGGTTCGGATGTTAAACTAAAGGTGGACTTCTAGTCATAGATATAGTTGGATGGCTGTCTATGTATCTTGTTGTAGTGTCCAATCGAATCTCATAGGATCTTTCTGACTAGTAATTGCATTGTTATGCCTTGCTCAGTTCCTGTCAATTGCCCTGCTATAATTTGTTTACCCTTCATGCCATGTTGTTTATCCAAGGAGAGCACCTCTAGTGAACTATGGACCCCGGTCCAATCTTTACCATTGATACATCTTTCTCTGTTACCTGTTTACTTGCTGCAAACCATTACCTTCCACACCATGCGTTTAATACTTTGTTACAGCAAACCGGTGAGCTTGACAACCTCACTGATTCGTTGGGGCAAAGTCTGGAGTTTATGTTTTGCAGGTCTCCGCGTTGCTTGCAACACCTCTGTGACGTTTCCTTCCTCCTACTGGTTCGATAACCTCGATTTCTTACTGAGGGAAACTTGTTGCTGTGCTTCTTCATACCTTGCTCTTGGGGTTTCCAATGAAGCGTCCCACGACAAGTGTTGGGCGCCATCAAGCTATTTTTTGGCGCCATTGCCGGGGAGGCTAAGGACGTCTTCACTTGGGAGTCCTTCACTTCCTTTCTCTTTACTTTGTTTTTAGTTTGCTTTGTTTCTTTTGCTTGGTTTTATTTGCCTCTTTCCAAAAAAACCCCAAAAAATAGTCTAGCTTGGTTTGCTTTCTTTATTCAAAAACACAAAAAAATTAATTCCTACTCTAGTTATTGGTATGTTGCCTTGCTTAATCATGCTTTCTATCAATGGATGGTTTCTTTGAAACTAGTTCTTATTGGCAAGGTGGGTTCACGGAAGAACAAAAGTATTATTATAAGAAACACCATTTGTCACAAAAAGGGAAACACTTATGGGAACAAATTGATAAGTTGAATACTATTGCTAGAGAAGTGTGCTCTACTTATAACGTTACTTATTGCTTTGATAAGTCTTGTTTCTGTAGGAGGTATAAACACCTTCCTTTTTAATGTGAGTATAATGATAATGTTACCATATCTTCTTATGTTAAGGGAAATTATGAGTTTTATGATGTGGAACAAATTGAAGAATTTATTACTTTCAAGGGTGCATTTGAACTTGCTAGTTTGCTTGAAAATACTGATGATGCACCTTATGAACATGAGGTTTATGAGATACTAAAATTCTGCTTTGATAATTATAAGGAAGCAAATGGCTATATTCTTGAATATTTTAATAGATGCTTTCCACAAATGGAAGAGACTAATGCCTTGCAGGAGCCTCTGAAAGAAGAAATTGTTGAAACTGGAAGCTCATTAGATGAAAAAGAGGAGGAGAGTGATGAACAAAAGGAGCAAGAATGGATCTACCCATGCTTACCTTCTAATGAGAGTAACTCTTTACCTCTTATATTATTTGATTGTCCCCCATGCTTACCAAATGAGGATGAATGTTATGTACCTACGGATCCTTTTGAAATATCTATTTTGGGTAAAACCTGTGAAGGTTTTCATCCCACTATTTTTAGCTTGATAGAAATTATGTATTTGTAGATCATGAAAAGCATGCTTTATGTGATAGCTATATTGTTGAGTTTATTCATGATGCTACTGAAAATTATTATGAGAGAGGAAAGTATGATTGTAGAAGTTTTCATGGTACTGAAGCACCTCTCTATGTGATGAAAGTTTTGAAGTTACTCTTGTTTTATCTTCCTGTGCTTGTCACTTTGTTTTTTGTGAATTTATTTGTGTACAACATTCCAATACATAGGAAGTGGGTTAGACTTAGATGTGTTTTGAATTTGCTTCTTGATGCATATTTGTTATGGAGCATCTTCTCAAGCTATCAAGCCTAACTTAAAGGAATTAAATAAAAGTACTTGTTGGGAGATAACCCAAGAGTTTACTTGAGTCTTGGAAGTTATTACTTCAGTAATGACCTCACCTTATCCTTTTTGTTTCCTTTTTGTGCCAAGAATGACCTCTAATGAGAGGGAAGTAAGATTTGGGGAGTTGCTGTCCTGAAACAGATTTCTGTCCTCCACCAAAAAATTCGTGAGGAGGCTCTGTAACTCGGATTGAGCTCAAAATTTACGAATAAATCCCCCAGTATGTTAGATAACTTTATTTAGTTGAAAACTTTTTTATTTGAGCAACATAAGATATTCGAAAAAATTGGGTTCTACCAACTGCTCCGTTTTTACAGATTTCTGCCATTATTTGCATTTGCTTCTTATTGATTCCTTTTGAGTTCTCTTTAGGTGAATTGAGCTTTTTGAAGGAGTTACTACAGTAGCTTTTGTTTTTAGTGAAAAACCTTGCTGTTCCAAAGCTTTGCCAGTGGTCTAATATCTTTGAATACACTAATGTTGCTAATGAAGATTGTGTGAAATTTTGTATGAAGGAAAAATTCCAGGTGTAGAGAGAGAATGATGCAATAAGATGAAGAATGGACAAAATCTCAAGCTTGGGGATGCCACCATGGTGTCATGCCAAGAAATATCCAAGAGTTACAAGCGTCAAAGCTTGGGGATGCCCAAGACATCCCCTTCTTCATCAATAAAAAGCTCAGGTTTGTCTAGACACTTCGTTTTTATTGTTTCATGCATAGTTGTGTTGTTCTTGGAGCGTCTTAGTTTTTGTTTGCTTTGCTTAGGTTGTTTAGTTTGCTTGAATAAATTAGTTTGGACCCCTGTTCACGTTGTGTTGTTTTGCAAATAAGTTGATTGGTACTGGAAAGGTGTAGTAAGTTCTTGCTTGAAGTGCAAGAGGAGCTTCCATTGACTGTGACTTAGACTTTAGCATGATATGATAGATGTTGTTTTAGCATTATGCTTAGTGATTATTGCTGTAGCATGTCTTATTCCAAACAATTGGGATTTCTTAGTGTGTCTTGAAGAAATTATGCGTTGTTTTAGCATGCAAAAGCATAGTATTGTGGTATTCTCCTTTGATGCTTTGCTTGGGTTAACTTGGCACATGCTCACACCATGTTATCACTATGACAAGTCACCATTAGCCTCTATGATCATTTAGTCCTTGACTTGTAGTACCACTCTTTTCTTTGATTAGTATGCTTTGTTGCATTGCATGATTATGGTTATTATTGCTCTCTTAGTTGGTTGCTCCCAGTCTTTTGCTAGTCTCCACTTGTATGAGTAATTTATACTCATGCCTCCAGCTCCCAAGAAACCAAGTTATTCCAAAGTGTCCACTATAAACTCTTATGAATGGTGTGTTATACCATTCTAAGTATATTCTTGTTTTCAACTATCTTCCAATTAAAAACTATTTTGTTATGTGAAAACTTAGTGATTATAGCCCTCACGAACTTGATGGCACACTTTATTCTTTGCCCCTAATAAACTTGAACCATTATGACAACTTTGTTGTATATGCTTGCACTTATAAGTTGGAATTAGCAGAACAGTGCTGTCACGGGGAACGTTTTCAACATTGCACTTGTACCTTGTGGTACTCAGTTGATATCATGTTATTTTGTCTATGGATTTCACCGATGTGAAATAAATAGGGAACTTGTAAGTCCATGGAGTTTGTATTCTGTGTTAGAGAAACGCTTGGGCCGCTAGCCTAAGCCATGCCTAATCATGGTGGAAACTTTCAGCATCACCATAGTGAGCTATCTATGAAGCATTCTCAATAAAAAGCTATGCATATGGTAAATAAAAAGATTGCTGAGATATTCATTGTTTGCTTGCCTTGTCATTTTGGTTATGGGAAAACTCTTGAACCATGTGCAAGGGGTACTCCGTTGGCGGTTCTCAATGATATGCAAATACTTAAAGTGACAAGAACTTACCTGAACCCAAAGTTGAGTATGCATGAGGTGTGGCCCTCGTATTCAAGGGGCATGAGATTGCCAACTTATACTTCGTCAAGCATATACTCCAGCTTTGTCACTTTAACCTTAACCACTTCAAGATGCTTATGATAGGGGCAATGAGGGATGAAAGCTAACAAGTACCATGATTTTTGGAAGCTCTTTTTGAAACTTGTAATTCTTGCTTCCTTTACAAAAAAGGCCTTTCTTCCACCACTATTGAGTCTCCACCTTCTACCTTTATGCACCATTAAGAGAGCATAGTTATAATTCTGTGTAGTGTTCCAAAGCTTATTAATTGATGCATATTGTGTTATTAATTGCTCTTGTGCTATTTGTTTCTAGTCACCCTTGTGAACTTTGCAGGTGTCCTATGCATTTTATTGCTACTTTATGAGGGACAAGATGATTGCCATTATGCTATGTTTTTTGCATGTGAAACAAACAAATGTTTTTCAATGCATGTTATTCATGATCTTTGTTTGTAGCTTGTCATGTTGCATGCATAGTTACTATGTCCTATTGTTAGAACTCTATATTTCATGAACATGATTAGAATTCTTTGATCCCAGCTTTTAATGCTTGCAAATGGTTGGATCTTTATTGTAAGGGTGCATGTCACCTAAAAAAATATTCTTTTTATCACTTACCTACTCGAGGACAAGCAAGAGTTAAGCTTGGGGATGTTGATACGTTGGAAACATATCTATAATTTTTGATGCTCCATGCTTGTTTAGTATCTACTTTGCTTTGCTTGTTTACACTTTGAGGTGCTTTTTACATGTTTTCTGGTACTAACCTATTAACAAGTTGCCACAATGCCAGTTGCCTGTTTTCTGCTGTTTTTGGTTTCAGAAAAGTTAGTAAAGAAATATTCTCGGAATTGGACGGGACAAACGACAAAGTCAATTACTTTTCATGGGGAACAAGAAGTCCAGAGGGGAGCCAGAGGGGCCAGCCAGGGGGCAGACCCACCCTAGGCACGGGTGGGCCCAGCCCCGCGCCTGGCTAGGGTTTAGGCACCCTGGCCGCCGCCTCGGCCTTCCCCTTCGCCTATAAGAAGCCCCCGATGCAGAAACCTTGGGTACCCGATAACATCTCCATGAAACCGTCTGTATCCGCTGCCACCATCGTCCTAGATCTGGGGGGAGGGGATCTGAAGTTCTTCCCGGCACCCTGCCGGAGGGGAGATCATCCCGAAGGCCTTCTCTCCGATATGATGCGTGAGTAGTTCCACCTTGGACTATGGGTCCATGTAGTAGCTAGATGGTTGTATCTCCTCCTTTGTGCTTTCATGTATAGATCTTGTGAGCTCCGTTCATGATCAAGATCTAATCTATTTGTAATCATGCATGTTGTGTTTACGGGGATCCGATGGATATTGAAATTATTATGTTGGTTTGATTAATGGTTTTGTATTTATGATTCTATCATGTTTGTGTTGTTTGTGATCTTGCATGCTCTCCGTTGTTAGTAGCTATCTTGGCCAAGTAGTTGCTAGTGACTCCAAGAGGGAGTATTTATGATCGATAGTGGGTTCATGCCTCTAGTTTCCAAGGAAAGTGACAATAATCTCTTCGGTTGTAGATGTGCTGTTGCTACTAGGGAGAAAACAACGGTATCTTGTTCATGGAACATGTGGGCTGTTTACCTTACACACTTTGCTTAAAGCAATTGTCTGTTGCTTGCAACATAATACTGGAGGGGGTTCGGATGATAAACTGAAGGTGGACTTCTAGTCATAGATGTAGTTGGATGGTGGTCTATGTATCTTGTTGTATTTCCTAATCGAATCTCATAGGATCTTTTTGATTAGTATTTGCATTGTTATGCCTTGCTCAGTTCCTGTCAATTGCCCTGGTGTAATTTTTTTACCCTTCATGCCATGTTGTTTATTCAAGGAGAGCACCTCTACTGAACTATGGACCCCGCTCCAATCTTTACCATTGATACATCTTCCACTGTTACCTGTTTACTTGCTGCAAACCATTACCTTTCACACCATACGTTTAATCCTTTGTTAGAGCAAACCGGTGAGCTTGACAACCTCACTGATTTGTTTGGGCAAAGTCTTGAGTTTGTGTTGTGCAGGTCTCCGTGTTGCTTGCAACACTTGTGTGCCGTTTCCTTCCACCTACTGGTTCGATAACCTCGGTTTCTTACCGAGGGAAACTTGCGGCTGTGCTGCTTCATACCTTGCTTTTGGGGTTTTCAACGAAGCGTCCCACGACAAGTGCTGGGCGCCATCAGTCCTCCAGCGACTCATAGGCCTCCTTGTCAAGGCCTTCCAGGTGGGACTCGATAGACTGCTGCCAAGTGTCGTGCTTAGCCTTGAACCACCACTTCCACAACTATATGAGTCGACGACGTATGCAGGGTCCCGTCATAGATCCGACGGAAGGAAAGCCCGATGATGGAGGATCTCGCGGTGATGGACAGGCCGGTCGCCGAAATAGCATGCACCGACACATGCATCTGGTTTAGATGCCACTTGTGGGGCAGGTGGACATCGGGCTAAGGCAGCAGCTGGCCTAGGTCGGCGAACTACCATGCCACCTCCACCTCAACGTACACCTGACACTATAATGGGGCTACGGAGGCGGGCATGGCGGGCGTTGAACATAGAGGTGAAGACACAAAGAAATGATGGCCGCTATCGCCGCGAGAGGACCCCGCCTCGTGGCCGTTGTGGCTAGGAAGGTCGAACCAGCCCTTCGCCATGGGTTAGGTTTTAGCTAGGGTTAAGTGGAAGCTTCTAGTGAACCATGCATGTGGGGATAACGATGGGGATGACGCAACCCCATTTAAGGACCGGTCGTCATCGCTCCCTCTCCCTCTCAGCGCTGACGCGGAGGCCCCATGAAGATAAGGGGAGGATACATGCAGCATGGGCGGTCCGCATCCACGCAAAGCCAACCCAAATTTTGTATGGAAATGATGGTCAAACAGATAGAAACGCGGCCTCCATCCTACGAGTGCTATGTTGGGCCGTGCCCTCTCTTTGTCGAACAGAATCAGATGGGCCCGGTCCATATGCTGGGCCCGTTGAAGATGCCCTAAGATTCTACTTTGTTCCTCATATAGTTGTTACCACAGTGAAGACCACCTAATATTGTAAGTGGAATCTTTTATTTTTGTATAAGCATTTTCACCGCTACACTCTATCTATTTGCTATTTAAATCATCATGACAAATTTATTAATCATATAAATTGTCAAGCAAACATTGAAGCTGCGAATGAGCGTGTGCTCTTGAGTAATCCAGTCTTCACATCTATCAATGACTCAACGTATATAAAAAATATTCCCAAACGGTACCTGACTTAAGAATTGGAGGCGATTAATACGGCGGCTCCAAACTCATAACGTCACCGGTCCGCTCCGTCTTCAGTGATCCTAGGGTCTTTAGAGGTGTGGCGGACCACGCTCTCGCTGCCGGGTTCCATTTAGTGTTAGTTCTATTTTCGTGTTTTTTCGGGATGATGAGGCGACGACTACATCTCGAAATTAGAATAAGACCCTCCCGCTCTATCCTCAGTCCAGTGGTGTATCTAGCGCCGACGAAGGGCGCGTAAAGTCAATTGTCCGGCGAATCTTTTGGGATTCGTTCTTTTTTTGTGTTTCTTGGTTTGTTTTCAAGTCAGTATTTTTGGATCTATAGTTATCATCATTAATGATGGTTGGTGCTTTGGTTCGCTGGTTCTTCGTGGGCGTAGCATAATGTCTTTCCGTCTGTTTATTAAAACAAGCTTTGTCTGGCTTCACTGATGGAGGGGCAAGAACGGTGACTCATCTTCCACTCGCGCTAGTATTTATAGTCGTCATTAGGTGTTCAAATGACATATTTGTAATTTTTATTATTTTTGATTTTTTTCTATTGACGTTGATTATTATTAATAGATTGGTGGAATTAAAAAAAATCCTACTGTTTCCCTGCGACCGACTTGGCGGATCTGTGGTGTGGCCAGGGTTGGTCGTGGACCTCCCAGAATTTTGTCTCGGCCCATATACCATAGCTGCATAAATAGGCCCAGCTATTGTTTTTGTTCGACATGCATACGCCGGCGACTCTCTGCCACACCGCCGCCGCCCACCACGCCGCTCTCCGTCCCACCAAGTCCACTCCTCTTGCTACCTTCCCCGCCACCCCGGTTTCCCCTAACCCTAGCCGGGAGCAGGGAGGGCGCCTCGGCATCCCGGCGCCGGCGGTACTATATTCCTTCCCTTTGCCGGCGTCGTGCGACAGGGCAGGCTGCAAGTGCTCCAATCCTGCAACGCGGTAATGCTCTATTCCTGTAATCCGTCCATTATACCCACATAATGATCAGTTCATTTAGATTTTATATGGTTATTATGTTCCCAGTAATAAATAATCATAAATATTACTCATTGAGTACTAATTTTATCTTGCACACTGGGATTGCTGACAGTGCCAACAAAACAGACATGACAAAAAAATTGAGCGACAACGACATCTGAACAGCTGATGCATGACTAATTTGTTTCTTTATTCGGCAATGTTCTTTTCATACAACTAGCTAAAGACTAAACTAAAATTAGTTCATCGACCCTCTATTTCTGTAAGAGTTACACTGTTCGCAGAGTTCTGAATATCATCTCTAAATAATTCCTCCGTCTCCGTGTTCCGCCGCGTAAAGTAGGCGGGACAACTGGGTGCTGGAAGTGAAGTGCTCCCGTTCTCCAGGATGGACACAACAGAGGCCATGAGTGGTCTGTCTTCTGGGTTATCCTGGACACACAAGAGTGCTACGTGGATGCAAAGCAAAACTTCATCAGGTGAACAAGTTTCCATGACAGATGAGTCCGCCAATTGCTCTGTTTTCCCTTCCCTCCACACATTCCATGACTGAAAGAATAAATAGATAGATATATAAGAATAAATCTTTGCTTAGCAGATTATTAAATTTTAACTCCAGAAAAGTCTTTGTTTGTACTCACATAGACTATAAGGCTAGGGAAGCCCATAGTGCTTCTCCTTGTACCAGTTACAACCTCAAGTAGTAACACGCCAAAGCTGTAGACGTCAGACTTAGTAGAGAAGATGCCTTCCATTGCGTACTCAGGAGCCATGTAGCCACTACTTGACCATTGAACTCTAGTTAGTATGTAAGAGCTGAATTCAATCACAAGTTTACATGATCTATATATGAGGTCAAAAGGATACTCACTATGTCCCAACAACGCGTTGGGTATTTGCATTTTGTTGGTCATCACCAAAGATCCTCGCCATACCAAAATCCGCTATCTTGGGCCTCATCTCGGCATCTAGAAGAACATTCCCGGCTTTGAGATCCCTGTGAATTATGGTCAGTCTTGAATCTTGGTGGAGGTACATAAGTCCCCTTGCAACCCCTTTGATTATCTTAAACCTTGTGGTCCAATCCAACAATGATTTTCTTGCATTATCTGTACAATAGTCAAATGTAAGCAAAACTGCTCAAGTTCGTTTAGGAAATTAGGGAGTGTTATTACTAGAATGTGTACCAAATAGTGTAGCATCTAAGCTTTTGTTTGGTAGATACTCATAAATCAACAGCTTTTCATCTCCCTCGTCACAACATCCAAGAAGCCGAACCAAATTTCTATGTTGTAATTTTGCAATTAGAATTACTTCGTTCCTAAATTCCTTTGTTCCTTGGTGAGAATCACTACTTAGCCTCTTGATAGCTACTTCTTGGCTACCTAACACTCCCTAGGAAATTATAAGAGAAAACATAGATTCAGTTTTGTCATAAGAACGTATTAATTCTACTAATTTTGGAAGTAAAAAATAGGAGATGGATGAATGGTCGAGCTACCTTGTAAACTTTGCCAAAGCCTCCCTGTCCAATCATACATTCTTCAGAGAAATTATGTGTTGCTACCGCAATTTCCTCAAAACTTACAAATGGAAATTCATGATCATGGGGAGAGTTTCCTTCCCCAAGTTCGTAAGTGGTACTCATACCAATCTTCTTGTGTCTTCTCAAATTTCTGTTCTTAACTGCTGCCAAAGTGTTGTAATGATTTATTCTCTAATGACTATATCATAGACATAAAAACAAATGAGTCTGTTTGACCGCTAGAACTATTGGTGTCCATTTACTATTTTCTCCATGAACTGAGAATAGTAAATGACAGGCTTGATAATAATCGAAGAATATAGCACTACGTCACCACTGAAAACGACAGGCTTGATAAGAACCCCACATATAAAATGGCCTCCCTTTTCCTCCGTGTTTATATAGCAGGATAACCATTGCTCTGGTCAAAACTCTGCCCCAACGCGGTACCATCGACTGCAGTGCGGTTATAAGAAGTCCACGTGCTAGCTAAACAGTTGTTAAACTCATCTAAGGGTTGTTACACCAGTTTTGCTTGTTCAGAGGGTTTTCAGGACTTGTTAGCCCAAACGAACATTACACAATAGTAGAGGAAATGCAAGCGCAGGGGATAAAACGTACCTTTGATTATGAACCATGCGAGGGAAATGCATATCAGTACCACAAAACTACTTCCTAAAACTGGCAGCACAATCCTCACCACGCTGCTCTTTGCCCTTTTACCTGTGTAATATATTTAAAGCATTAAGATAACTAATCTTTGTCAACTTAGTCTAAGAGAAACTTTACTATACAGAGGGAGAGATTTGGTACCAGATGATGCACCCAAGCCTCCAAGCCGGAGATATAGCGTGTCGCTGCCTGCATCTGTGCCTATCTTCCCTGTGTCAACCAATTCTCCAGACCACAACAAGCACCTCGGCACGTCTCCCCCGAACCTGCTGCTACCCAAGATGGCATACGCGTACGCCACACAAGAACAGTTGCGGCTGCATTCTGCTGCACACTCCTCTGCCGTCCCGCTGGCCACAAACTTAAACCTGTCCGGCGACTTCATCCCGGGCAAGGCCAAGAAGCCATCACTGCACCCTCGCAGCGCCACCTTCCGCCGACACCCTGCCGAGAAGCGACCATCGTCCCACTCCTCCATATCTGCCGGCTCAAAACCATCGAGGCACTTGCACGTTGGGATGGGCACCACAGACTCGTCGCAGTACCCATAAGGACCACAGTAGCCGTATTGGTTGCATTTGATGGATGGCCACTGATTGAGGACTTCCCATGCCCTTGTCCTGTTGTTCCAGCTCTGGATTTGGACCTCGCCGGAGTAGGTCAGCACCTCCCTGGTTGTTCGGGTGCCATCCGGGAGGCTGTACGTCACATATACCTCATTTTCATTGCCAACAACGTCCAGGTAGATAATGACGTTGCTACCGTTTGCCCCAAGGTACTCACGCTCGCTCCTGAACATTGATCCTGTCCATGGGCCAAGGCGGGCCACTGGGCGTGCCCTGTCCCAAAGGAATATCTGGAGGAACGTGTTGGGGTCGATGCCGTAGGAGAAGGGCCCAGGTGAGGGATCACCAGGGCCCTTCCATGACACCAGGCGGTTTCCGCCGGTGGCGCTCTCGCCATATTTGATCCCGAGCTTCATGCCAGCGAGGAGCGTGTCAGATAGGTTGTCGGAGCTCTGCCACAACATGGTGCCATTGGGTGAGCGGAGGATGAGGCTACCAGTGTTCAGAAGTAGCGCCTCGGACGAAGAGGTAGTCGTGGCAGCTGCCACGTCAGTGGTCCAAATGACACGCCCGCCGCCATCTCCGTCAGAGAGAACAAGATTGGAGGTGTTGGTGAAGGAGAGCATCAGTGCAGTGCCATTGGTGGCCGGGGTTTCTCGGTTGGCAACCCAGACGATGGTGAGCTCAGGGAGGCCGTTGTACCAGATGCCGAGGTACAGTCTGGCTGGGGTGCTGGTGTTGGAAGGAGAGAAGAATCCGAAGGCGAACTGACCGTCGTCGGAGACGATGGTTGTCCCAGGGGACAGCGGCTTGCCAGGAACAAGCCGGTCATCTGACGCATCCAACGGCAGGAAGACGAGGATGAGCGCTGCGGTGCAGCAGGTGAGAGACAGCCAGCCCATGGCCAACCAGACCAGGTGGTTCGTGATGTTGCTCAATTAGGAGGATCGATGTACTTGCACCCATCCTTGATTCCTTGGTCTACATGCTAAAAAGGGTTTTGACTATGACTCGTTCCAGCATCCGGAACCAGATGATTGACTAATGCAGAGTTCTTGAATTTCGGCAGATTGGTTTCAGACTTGAGAGTTCATTAGAGTTACATCTCAGATGTCCACGTCGGAGTTGGGATCCACCCTCTCCATGACAACTCAGACCAACAACTGGAATCTGGAAATTCAGCGAGGAGCACGTTTCCGGAATGCAAAATTAAAATTTCAAGTGTGCACAAATTCTTCAAAAATTTAGGCATGTAACTATCCAAGTTCTTCGAGTGTTTGCATTTCCAGCTGTGAAAATAAGTTGCTTGTCTTATATAAAAACAAAAAATTTAATGATCTAAATCTTAGCCATTTTAATATCCAAATGTATTTTCTCTTCAAGAGGGTAAAATGTTATTTTGTTTAGTATAACTTGCAAGCCCATATAAGATATGAGTATTTTTTTGCATGGAATAAGATATGAAGTATGCACATTGTTCGAGTGTAAGCTCCCTTGCAGGTTTATATTTACTACTCCCTTCGTTAGAAAACAATTGAAGTTATATAGGTTTGTCATAAGTCAGACTTCTCTAAGTTTGACTGAATTTATAGTATAATGAGTCAATATCTACAACATCAAATCTATATACGAAAACAGTGTATCATGAATCTAATAAAACTAAGTTGATGTTGTAGATGTTCATATATTTTTCTACAAATTCGGTCAAAATCAAAGTTTGTTTGACTGAACAAACCTAAAAAATCAATTATTTTGAAACAGATGGAGTATTTACTTGTCTGCGCACTGGATTTTGAAGAGGAAAAATCTTAGCAATAAATTAATGATTAAAATCTTGCTTTGTTAAATATTTGAAATTTGTTTTCTCTTTTGGAGGAAAAAATATTATTTTGTTTACAATAACTTGCAAGCCCATAGAAGATCTGAAGTATGTCCATTATTCCAGAATATTTGAGCATTTTAATGAATTTTCATCATCCCGTAGAAGAGCATCTTGGCCTCTCATCAAGTTATACTATCCAGCAAAATAAAGAGAGAATGGCCATGGAGCATGTCTGAACATGGTAGACATATGTGTTGCGTGTGATACAAGGTCGGTTTTGACGGCAACACACGGTCATCCACCTAGAAGTCATCTGGGATTGAATTGAATAATCCAAAGTCTGGAGTTCCGTTAGCTCTTCTTTTGAAAGAAACGCGGTAGAGGAAGCCCCTACAACCATTTTGTTTTCATTTAATAAGAACCCAAATCTGCATCCGTGAGGACTCAAACTTAGAGTTTTGGTAGATTAGCTTGGGACCAGTTGAGAGCTTAGGTTTTTGTAACTTTGTTGATCTGTATAATGTTTGAAATGCTCCGATACAACAATTTGGTCCTCAATTTTGTAATAATGGTCCTGAATCTCGCATTGTCTAGGGATCGGAGCTCGGCGGGCAGCCGAATCTAGCAGAGGAGGGAGGAGGAACCGGAGGGGTGTCGCTGTTTAATTGGCGGTGGTGCAACTTGTTGTAGTGGGCACTATGAAATAGTGCGGGACGGGTCAGCCGGTCAGGCTTCAGGCCAGGTCTTGAAAAGGCCGACATACAACTTCAAGCCTGACTGAACTTTCTATTTTTTGGTCCAAGCCTGGCCTGAAGATACAAAAATTTGTAGTTTCGGGCTGAGCTAAGTAAGGTGTCCACACAAACCTGCAAGAACTTAAAACCAGGGCCTGGTCCAATGGCATGTCCCATCTAGTCCTAGGATTTTTGAGCCAGGCGTGGGCCAGACTGCCCATGGCCAGGGTTAGAGTAGAGTGATAGAGATAAGGCCAATATAGCAAGAGAGATAATAGATTTGTGAATATGGTGGACCCGTGCTTACGTGCAACACATGGTTAGTATCGACAGTGACACTCGGTCCACCACTAGGAAGTCATCTCAGATTGAATAATGCAAGGTTGTGGAGTTCCGTTAGATTAGCTTGGGAGTAGTTGATGGTGTGATGGGAGTTGACATCTCAGCTATCCACATTGGGGTGGGAATGCCACTGTCACCGCTGACTAGTCAGAATAGTGACTGAAACATTTAAGTTGTAGATAGGGCAGTGAATGAAAATCGTTGAACTAGTCATACCAAGATACAAAATGCAGGAGTAGAGGGCAATGCGCTCCCCTTCTATATATCAGTATGCATATAGTTTAGACTATATCTTCCTCATATTGTCACAGCTTACCAAGTTAATAGCATAAATAATTCTTTTGTAAGCTTAGCTGCATGGATGAGGGTGCTAAAATGCAATGTACCTTCATGAAGGCCGCCACAATGCTGGGATTTCTCGGTCGTCGACGTCCAGGCCTAAAATATCTTTATCAGAATAGGTGGCACACATATAGTCTTCAGGGATGGTTTTCCTCTACTCCTGAATCAAGAATTGTATTTAGTGATGTTTGAAATACAGGTAAAAACGTACAATAGAATAGTTTGGACTGTATCTTCATATTCGGCTAGATTATTTGATGCTTACATGTGAACTGCATAACTCATTAATGACTCGCATGTAAGCATTCTGAATGAAGATGGTCGAATGTGGAAGTAATGAGACACTTCCTCTGGCATGAATATGCGCATGACCTTTTTTATTTGATTATTTCTTCAGATAGAGGTGTGCTTTCGTTTGGAGTGGCTTCAGCTACTACACCGTGCAGCACCGCAAATATACCATGGAAGAGGTATTTTTTCTGGCAACATCTCTAGTTGGTGGTTCACAAACTTATGGTGGTACCGTATATCCTTGTTTCAATGGTTTGTTTCCATTAATCTGGTGACCTCTATCTTTTTTTGAATGTTAGCAGGAGAGCTGCTAAATTCATTGATTAGGTAGAAAAAAAGTTGTTACAGAAAAGGTATAGCGAAAACCAAGACATGGCCCTGGTCGCTAAAGCAGAAATCAAGAGAAAAGAAGAAAAAACAAGGCTCCTGAAAATCAGCCTGGGTCAAACGGGATCTTTGCTCCTGCCATATTCCAAAGCTTGGCTTCATCGTGAATGCGGGCGACAAGCCCTACGGTTGATAGTTCTTCATGTTGAAAAATTCGCCTATTCCGCTCTCTCCAAATCTCCCAAGTTGCCAACATTATGAGGGAATGTGCGCCTTTCCTTTTTTCCTTTGGGGTGTTTAGACTGCAAAACTGTAGCCACTCCGTGATCGTGGTGGTTTCCGTCCATGCCGACGGCTTCAAGGATTCTAGGTGCGACAAGGTAGGAAGCCTAGACCATACATCCCTCGTCCAGGTGCATTCCGTGAGCAGGTGCTACGGTGTTTCTAAGTTCCGGAAACATAATTGGCAGAAATAGCTGTTCTCCCACCCACGCCGCTGCAGGGCGTCAGCCGTTAGGATGCGATCAAGCGCCGCCGTCCACATGAAGAACTTGCACTTGCCAGGGGCCCAGCACTTCCAAACAGATGTCGGAAAATCTGGTGACCTCTATCGTTCATTCCTTCTTTGTAGCTTGGAAGAAAGACAAAGACCACAATAGAAACAGTTGTCCCAGGCCCTGACTATAGATTACTGATTGCTATACTTGGTGAGCTCTGGATGTAGTAAGTAGAACATCTCCGTTCTGTCTACATGGACATTTACATCAACTAAAGAGCACAATAATATCTCTATCCGGTAACCATTATTGTCAAAATGCAGGGATAGCTGGTGAATTTGCATATGCAGACAATCTTACTGCTGCACCTGTAGGCCCACCAGGGCTGCTTCTTTTGTTTCAGGTCAGTCTGACTGCTCTGTTTTTAGACCATCTGTTTGAGTTATAGCTGAACATAAATTGTTGGACTATTCTATCTTTCTAGCTCACAGAGCAGGTAACTACTATACTATTTTATCTAGATTTACTCAAGGATTTCACCAGTAATATTATTTTAGTGGTAGGTGAGGTACCCGTCAATAGTTGTGACTTCGTCAACATCAAGATCTACCGGCTCAGTCTTTCGGAATTGCTCATTGGGATAAGATATGTGTGCGTCCTTATGGGTGAGTACATATTGTTAAGCCTCTACGCCAATACTATGTTTCTAAAAAAGTACTCCCTCCGTCCCAAAATAGATGACTTAATATTGTCAAAATTTGGGTGAATCTAGACACTATTTAGTACATAGATTCATTTAAAATTTGAAAAACCTAAGACATCTATTCTTGGACGGAGGGAGTATTACTAACGAGGAAATTAGAATAAATTGCTTATTGTTCACACGACTTATTATTAATGAGGATAATGTTTTTAATTATTCCACATTATTATGCAAATTTATCGTCCTGTCCGTTAGAAATATCAGCTAATTCATGTTACACTACTTAGGTGGACCGCAGTTATTTTTTGACCATAACAAATAGAATTTGATGTTAATGACAGATAATCTAAACATTATCATTGCATAATTATCCAGCGTCACATCATAGACAAACATTAATTCAACGTTTTGAGCAAATATCATGTACAAATGAAACAACTGGTCTTTAATATCATTGTGGGAAATGGCAAAATAATCATTCACACATGAATTAAAAATGATCTTGCCCCACACATGTTATATTTTGTTTTAACATGATATTTCTGTTGATTTTAAATATTTATCGTCTCCTTGTAATAAAATAGATGTAAATTAACAGATTTATTTTTCGTTCATTTTCGATACAATAAAGAAGATGCCGTCGTATTTGTGAGGGCTGCCCCGCTAGTTATATTATTTTTTTGGTATTGTCAGAAATATTTTGTATAGTAAATCCCCATTTGGAAAATCATATTTTTTTTTGCGGTAGCCACTCTGCGTCATCCCTTTGCTGTCGTTCAAGCAGGAGCAGAGTGAGCCGGAGGGTTTGGTGGTGTACATTTCCTTGGGGAGCATGCATGTGATGAGCGAGCGGCAGATAACGGAGGTGTCGCGTGGCATGGCGAACAGCGGCCGACCATTCCCAGTAGCTAGGGGCTGCAAAAGGACAACCCTGTGAGGCTGGAGATGGAGCGTGGCGTGCGGCATACCCATCCTTGGTACTACTCGTATTATTTTTTGGTTGGCACCCGTACTTAATAGTCGGTCAAATCCTGGATACCGCCGCTGGACACGACCTTGGGTAGCGGTGAAAATTAGCACATGATGCGTTTAGTTTTGGCCTTGTTTGGTAATAGAGTTTTTGTACCCAGATCCCATTGATTTGTTGGTAAAAGCATATTTAGTTCTAGAGTATTAAGCTAGTTTAATCTTCACCTTTTCCCACTTTCTCTAAATTTTAGTGTATTTTTCCTAATACGCAATTCACTATTCACTACCCAGCGACTGAATTGGGGGTTGAGGTTTTAGGCTAACCAGTGTGAGAAGTCAGACACTATTACCGTCCCATATGATATTACTCCCTCCGTCCCAAAATAGTTGTCTCAAATTTTTCAAAATTTGAATGAATCTAGACACTATTTAGTATATAGATTCATCCAAAATTTGGAAAACTTAAGACATCTATTCTTGGACGAAGGGAGTAGTAAATATGATACTTTGTGTGTCTGTGAATCTCAATGCATGCATATTTATATATACAAGACTTATTTCCACTTGGATTTTCTAGTTGCTCGCCTATTGATATCTTTTATAGAGATTAGAGGGGTTTAGGTAACTGTAGGTGTTTCACCCAATCTCCTTGAGGTTCTCCCCTCTAATCGCATGCAAGTGCGCGAGTTTAATACTAAGCACTGGGCGTCCTCGATCTCCAGACTCGGCATAATTTAATCCGCCTTGAATGCATACATGTTCTAATTTAATCATCCTCGACTGCAAACACTAGGCAAACAGCTAGACACATGGCCATCTCGGCCGCATTTGACGTCTCTAGCTTTTCGAAGTAAAAACAAAATGCAATTTATGCAGTTTAGACTGGAATCTTTCCAGTTCAAAGGGCAGGAGTAGGCTGTAAATTAAGGAGCGACACTGGACCGTGAGCATCCACTCAGTCCTAGCTAATAATTTGTGTGGAGATGGACATGGTGGGCAAGCTGCTGCTAGTGACAGCCATTGTCACCATAGGCTGTGGCTGTGCGGCGGAGAGGAATAGCATCACACACCTCAAGGGATTCGATGGCCCTCTCCCCTTCTCCTTGGAAACAGGGTACGTGGAGGTGGAAGAGACGCATGGCGTGGAGCTCTTCTACTACTTCATCGAGTCGGAGCGCAACCCGGTGGAGGACCCTGTCATCCTGTGGATCTCCGGCGGGCCAGGCTGCTCCGGTCTCAACGCCCTCTTCTTTGAGATGGGTCCTCTAAAGCTGGACGTTGCCGCGGCGGTGGGAGGAGGATTCCCGGGGCTCCTCTACTTTGAGGACTCATGGACAAAGGTGAGCAACGTGATTTTCCTGGACGCGCCGGCGGGCTCAGGCTTCTCGTACGCCCGGGAAGCGGAGGGGCTCAACGTCACCCTCACCGGACTTGGCAGGCAGCTGCGGGTGTTTCTCCAGAAGTGGATGGCTCAACACCCGGAGCTGGCATCCAATCCGCTCTACATCGCCGGCGACTCCTACTCCGGCTACACCGTCACGGTTACCGTGCTGGAGCTGGCCAACCATGGAGACCAGTCGTTGAACCTTAAAGGGTACATGGTGGGCAACGCTCGTGGAGAGGTTAACTACGACAACAGAGGCAAGCTTCCATTCATGCACGGAATGGGGCTCATCTCCGACGAGCTCTACCAGGAGGCGCTGAGCAGCTGTGCGAGGAGGAACGACAAGCAAGGCGCGCGGTGCTCAGAGGCGTGGCATGCCATCAACGAGGCTACCTCGGATGTGAACACATTTCACATACTGGAGCCAAGGTGTGGAGTGGACTTAACACCCAGGGCGCCCGATCTGAATCGTCTCCATACACCCACGAGGTTTCTCCTGCCGCAGGAGGAGGAGGAGGAGCTGGGCGACATTGTACTGCCTGTGGAGCTGTGCCGTATCAACGGGTACCGGCTATCCAAGAAGGCAGTCCACATAACCCCCCTATCTATTGGGTTTGGGACATTAACCACCCCCATGTTTAAATTGGTCCATATAACCCCCCTATCTATCTAAAACCGGACAGAGAGCCCCCTAGGCACTAATGGCTGTTTTGATCGGTGGTTTTGGACACGGTGGAAACTGGTTTAAGCCATGTTGGACTCTGGTCGAGACGCCTCAGCTTTTGTCGTTCTTCAACGCGCAAGCAGCTAGCTGCAACAGATGGTGGCGCACATGTTTCTGGATTTCTTGCAAGCAGCTTTAGAACAAGGATCATGTCCAGTATGCACGTGGGTGCCGGCGAGGTCGGTCACGCCACAATTGAGTTTGACTAGTGGCGGCCAGGCTGCCACTTTCTAGGACTGCAAAGCTTCAGTTAGTTCAGTCATGGGAAGTTTGAATTTTTTAGTTCAGTTCCAAGTATTTTTTTCTAAAGTTCAGTTAGTTAAGTCAGTTGTGCAGTTGTGGTTTCATACGGTTGCGCTACAAATCCCATAATACAAATTGATGATACTATGTTCTGTTGCCTACCAAAGCATGACAATGCTCACACTTACGTTCAACATTATGTGTGCTGACTAGATTATAGGAATGCTCACACTTGATGTCCATAATTTCGTTATGTGGTTCACTCTACTTTTGTCTGTCTTGCAACTGTCAAAATGCAGCCATAATAGCAGCCAAATTCTGTCAAAATTGAGTATATTAGCAGCATCAGTCTTTATTCCAGACAACATTGATGAAATCTTCACAGCAACCCTGGTCCAATTAGGGACGAATTCGCTTGGAAGCATCTCAAGCATCTAGCCTTAAAACACATACACACCAACCTTCACAGCTATGTTCGAAGACAATCGTCTCCTGAGTCCGAGGGCACGCAGGCCGCCAACAGGGCACACGGGCGGGAGCGAGCTGCGTCGGGCTGCTCAAGTGACAAGGAGGCTAGGTGTGGGGTATCAGCTGGCGGCGGGAGCCGCGCGTCAGTAGTGGGAGCCAGCGGCGACGGGCGCGCCATGTCCGTCGACCATCGAGTTGGTCGGCAGTGGGATCCGGCGGTCGAGGCCTGGCGGAGGCAGACGGAGTCTTGATCGAGACGCGGCAACATCGACAACCACGTTTGCAAGGGGAAATTTCGTTGCGACTAGAGAGAAAGAGAGAAACGACCGCTTTGCATGGGGATTTGGACTGACCAAAATCCAACGTGGCTTAAACCAGTTTCCACCGTGTCCAAAACCACCGATCAAAACAGCAATTAGTGCCTTGGGGGGGGGCTCTGTCTGGTTTTGGATAGATAGGGGGGTTATTTGGCTCAGTTTAAACATAGGGGTGGTTAGTGTCCCAAATCCAATAGATAGGGGGGTTAAGTGGACTTCTTTCGCTATCCAACGTATGGGCGAACGACGCGGAGGTGAGGGAGATGCTTGGCGTCCGGGAGGGCTCCATTGGCCGCTGGAGCCTGTGCCCCGCGCACCGGCTGCCGCACTTCCACAACGACGTGCGCAGCACCATACCCTTCCACCGCAACCTGACGCGGCGCGGCTACCGGGCACTGGTGTACAGCGGCGACCATGACCTGGTGGTGCCCTTTCTGGGCACGCAGGCGTGGATCAGGTCCCTGGGATACCCCGTGGTGGCTCCATGGAGGCCCTGGTACGACTCTAACAACGAGGTTGCCGGCTTCACCACCGAGTACGCCTACAACTTAACGTTCGCCACCGTCAAGGGCGCCGGCCACATGGCGCCGGAAAGCCGCCCTAAGGAATGCCTTCACATGGTCCGGAAATGGATGTCACCCGCGGGCAGGCTTTGAGACTTTGTTATCGAACACACGCAATGGTGGAATCCATCCATCGGTCTTCCGTCGAGATCGATCATGGTTGAGCTTAATCTGTAGTATCCATTTTCCTTTATATGCACTCTAGAGATGGAATTGATAATAAATATACATTTGCGTGCAATGAACGGTTGATCGATATTGTGTGACCTATAAAAGTAATTTTAATTTACTGATTTTGTTTTGGTATTTTAGATTTATTTGATGATAAGACTTCACCACCAAATTCACCAGGACCGGAGCTCCCCTTTCTTGGAAGATGCACAGAAGCTCGTGGTGGTGCCCTTCTTGGAGAAGACGATGGTATTGAGGCTTGAGGAGTCCCCGGGTTTCCTCAGGCACCCGTGCATGGGGACGCTCGATTCAGAGATCGAACTAGCGCATGCTTAGGGGGTCGGCATGATCCTCAACAAGTGCACAGCTTTGCCTCCGTTAGGGGCAAAAATTGTGGACAGTCGGTCTCCGAGTCTCCCTCCACCACCGGAGCTCGTGGTGGCGACTTTCTTGGAGAAGACGATGGCATTGAGGCTGGAGGAGTCTCCCTCCACCACCAGAGGGCATGCCTCTGCCCATTCCATCAACTGTCTGCACTGGCTAGATGGCGAGGAACATGGCTGTGTTGTCTACATCATTTTTGGGACCATTGCTCCCAAGATCGGAGCCCGAGATGCTGCTGGAGTTTGCGGTGGGGTTCAAGACCTCATGCCATCAAAATCATCTTCTTGGTTTAGTATCATCCTACATATCCATTATACAACAATGTTATATAAAGATCATTAACCATGCTAATGCACACACAAAGTTCATCTATTAAGACCGTGAAAGGAGAAATGATTATGAGATGGGCTCAGTTTCTGATGACATGTTCAATGTTTTGAGTTTCTTAGATGGTTCACAACAATCATACAATCGGTGGGATTTGCGTTGTTTTCGTCACTTTTGTCACCTTCCAAGCCTCGATTTCTTATATTATCATCATCAAATTTCGAGTCCGCCAAAATGACAACAAGTTTTCTTCGAAAGTGTGCCCTATGAACCTATCATCAAATAGTAACTAGAGTTAGTTTTCAAATAATGAAACACCGTCAAATAAGTATCATGGCACATAGCGAAGTATAACTATTCAAGAATATCGGATAAAATATCTAATGTAAAATACTCCATGAAATTTAACATCCATAGACCACAATATGTACGTTTTTTATGATACAAAGTTGGATATATATCCAGTAAAAGCAATTATAATATATAATTTTAACCAAATAATAATTATAGCAATATAAAACACAATGACTATAACGACTTTTAAGTTTAAAAAACGGATTTTTTAAATCTGACATGCCCCACTCTTTATACTTCTACTTCTCAATCTAAGGACCTTGAAAAATCATCAATTGGTTTCCAACAATTGTTGACACGGGAAAAAGCCCATCAATTGGTTTCTAGAGGCCTTCTTAAGTCCAATGCTCGGTACAAAGCTGCAAGGATTGTTAGTTTACTTGGATATGTCTCTGTAATATGGAATGCATCTTTTTTTTCTGTCCATTTGCTACAATGAAAAATGCCTATGATCATGTTATATTGTTACTCTCATTAGTAGATATGGGTTCTCATCACTGAATTTGCAAACTGCATTGTGTACTGTTATGAAACTGAAGATCGATTGCTCTGCTTACAAGTCCACGACTTGCATCCTTGTGTAAATAAGCAAGATGGGAAATGAAGGAAATTCCGTCACTTCAGGATCAGTTATAATTTTACACCTAAAATACTTATACTTTAGCACCACAAATCTGATTAAACTTGATTAGTATCTTTTAGAGAAGAATATGTGATGTAGTAGCTTAAGAAGATATGACACCCATGAATACCATCATATTAGTGTTCCTTGGGACTGTGTATTACCTCCAGGTTTACTATTCATGATACATACGACCATCTCTGTTCTGGGGCAACACACTTGAGCGCTTCCTAATAGCACACAATTGGCAGTATGCCTGTCATGCACATGCATGCTCTGTTTGTGTGCTTTCCAAAATAATAAAGGTTAAAGATTTCAACTAAACTGAATTAGAAGATTTTTTCTTTCATCACAAGAAGGCATATACCTGACTAATTCTAATACATAGCTCTCTTCTTATAGCATATTTCCAGGTTTCAGTAAATAAAATTAATTTATCTTCAGGTTCGAGTAACTAATTCAGATAGACTTAACCAACATGCGATATATTTTTGCAAAGTAGAATCCGTTATCCTTCCTTTTGCATGATTATGCTATTTTTGCTTGCTTCAGAAATATTTTTAGACACTGTATATGATAAAAATAAATTCAGAAAAGCTTACCCTGTAGGTTAGGAAGGAGTGATAAGTCAAATAAGAAAGCTATGTTTGACAGAAAACACTAAAAAAACTTATTTATAATTATAATGGTGTGGTTCCAGAAAAATGGAACAACAATAAAGTTAATCTGTAGCTATTAAAATCCAAGAAGGCCTATGGCAAACAGGCCTAACGGCTAATGACATGCTTTATTATATTACCAAGTGGGACAATTATAGTTACGCATCCGGTGAGCTGTAAAAAAAATGTCTCCTTTATATCCAGCATCTACATCATGCCTGTTTTAGTTTGATCCGATAAAAACCTGCAAATGAATAAGAAATGTGTTACCATCAAAAGTACTTATCTTCATACACCAACATAGATGCAAATAAACCTTAGAATAACGCACCTGCCTCACCCCTCTAAAACATCTCTGTAGACGATGTTTTTGATGCTTTTCCTTTATCAACTTCTGTGTTCAGCTTGGCTAAGACCTGTGTCGTCTTTCTTGGCACTCTCCTTGACGGCGCAACATATAGCTGACCATGTGAGAATACTGGCTCGGGAAGGTAAATACTGACATTTGGTATGGTCTGACCCCTGCCTGGTTAATGATCATCGCAAAACTAAGGCGGATGGGGAACTGTTTTCTCTTCAAGTTTAAAGGAAAGTGAGATGTCCTCCAAGGGCGACATAGGGATCCCAGGTATAGACACCCTCTTTCCAGCATGCTGACCACCAACAATCTCTGCGTCAATCGCATTATCCTAGAAGGCTTTGATCATGAGTCGTGCCATTGCATAGGCTGTTATGAGGGTCGAGGTTCTGGAGCAGAATGATTGGGCAGTTGACCTTTAATAGCAAGGCATGTGGAGGCAAGCCATTTGGTGTGTTCGAGTTCAAAAAGTCAATTGTGTAATTATTTTGCAAGTCATCCTCGATTGATTCAAAGCTATGGTATAACCTTACTTCGCATGGAAACCTAGACACCATCTTGTCAATCATGTCATCCACGTCGTTGTTCTTGGTTAAAAGAATTGCACATGAGCTCATGTACTCTCTCGATCTAATTGGTAGCCTTTGCATAAGAGATCTGTTTTGAAAACATTTGGATATATGGGTGGATACTGTTATAACAAATCAACACAGAGCGTGCAAGATATTTTACCGAATTCCTTACATGATATTGCTAGTTCTTTGTACTGCACGGACCGCCTTGAGCCGGACCGAGTTACTCCTTTTCCAAGAACATTTTCAATCACCGTTTTGTTACCATCTGCATGAGGTTTAAGATCTCGTAGATTAGGCGGGATGTGCCCTCTTCTTTCCCCACTCTTCCGGTTTACCAGTATTTACGTTAAGGCAACGTAAATACTATACCTTATGTTAATGTCAGCACTGGTTTTAGATTGGAAATATGAGAGCACTGGTTTAAGATTTCACATGTTTGTTGGATACGTCATTATCTACTTTTAGGATTTTATTTCAAGATTTTTAAAACTTACAAATACAGTTCTTTATACTTTTAGTACCGTAATACGCAGGAGGAAACAATGAAGCTCAGGAGCCAAAAGTGACTTTCCAAATTTGTTTCATAAAGATGTCGCGAACTTATGCAAGAGCAACCTGGCCAGCCCAGCGAGCCCAAGGCGAGGGGCCCATCTAGCAGCACCCCGAACTGGCGATGCAGGCCAGGAAGCCGAGCGCTCCCTCTACTTGATCAGGATCGACGATCAAACCCAATCGTTTGCGTACGTGCTGTTCGTCTTTTCGGCGGCGCTCCCTATTTTCTCGTCGAGACCGTCTCAGGTCGCCGCCGCCCGTATCGCTGACAAGTCGCCGGAGAATCGCAAGCAGTACGTCTTCCCCAAACTTCCCTGGTATGCTAGTAGTCTAAAAGCATCAGGACTACACCAGCACAAAGCAAACTGTGCGATGATCTATGCTAGCAAATTCTGCTAGTTTATGACCAACCCTTCTGGCTTCTGCTAGTTTATGACTAACCTTATTTTCACCAAGAAGGTTTTTACTGACTATTCCAAGTGTTCTTTTTTTTTTTACTTCCCAGACTGTAGATTTAGCTTTTGACTGTATTGCTATTGGAAATTGGAGTACTTGCTCACAAGGCGAGGCCATGAAAGACCGTGGCCATGGTAAAGTACTGTAATAATACTTTTACATTGAAAAAAGTGTAATGCTTTTAACTTCTATATGGAGTATCACATGATTCTACTTACGGCTATACTAATAAGTGATTTCTTTCTCTTTGGCAATTTCAGATCTGATCGCTGCTGTAGGACGTCTTTTTTCATGGTTTGGACCCTCTCATGCTTTATTGCTCAGTTTTCTAGATCAACCAGTATTATAAGTCGAACATTTTATTTTGATGTAAGCATTTTCACCGCTACACACACCTCTACCTAATTATGTTGATTTATTTTTTCGCTGCATCTCCCACCTGCAGCTGCATACCATTACCATCGTCTCTTGGGGATGGAGGTCGTGCAGACCACCAAGATGAACCAGCCAGTATGGGCCATACCACCAAGATGAAGATGAAGCTCGCTGTTGACAGGTCGCGTAACCGAGTGCTCTTCGCCGACGCAGGTTCCGACGTCGTGGACATCCTCCTCAGTCTACTGACGGTTCCCCTCTCCGCACTTCATATCATGGCTGGCCTCTCGTCCTCGCCGGTTTGCCTCACGAACCTCTTCAACAGCCTGAACCACCTCAGCAACAGCGACCTGCTCAAGGCCGACGCCTGCCTAGGCATGTTTCCCATGCCTATGCTTGGCGATGGGTTTAGGTCTGTAATGCTAACTTAGCTAGCTAGTGACACACAGTTTCAACCACATTGCCTGGCAGTTTGTAGCTAACTACACATTTACCGATTTTATGGTGTTCGCAGGCTATGTAAACCACCTTGCAAATGCAGCGAATGCAAGTGTTGCGACGCCCTGTTTAGACTTATGAGTGAGCACGGGGAATTGTGGGAGGCGCCTGTAAGGGGTAAAGAGCGGTTTGTGATCAGCGATGACTGGCGGATCAAGCCGGCATCAACGACCAGCTTGATGCAGATGCTGGGTGCTGACAGGATCAGCCATGACTTTGAGGAGGTCGAAGTGTGTGTTGGCTGGCGGGAGGTAATCAAGAACGCCAAGATGATTTTCTATACATTGTTCTACTATATGTTATTGTCTGTACTAATTTGGATGGAATTTGTTAGATTGTGTCTATGCTGAAGGCATCACTTTCATCAGATACCATATTCACCGATGTCTTCCTATCCAAGGGAGACCATTCTGCTCGCTGTGTCACTGCGAAACCAAGCATCAATCAGAATATTGTGCATCCTGCCAGTAGAGAAAATTCAGATTCTTCACTAGAGAGCAAGATAAAGATTTTCTACGACATGCGCGAGAAGAAGGTCATGTATGCTGAATGCGATCATGGGCTCGTGGACTTGCTCCTAGGGTTCTTGACATACCCGCTGTGCCGAGTGATCAAGAACGGTGGCGCTGCTGGCACCTTTCATATCAGCAGAAGCCTGAACAATCTGTACAACAGCGCCATCGATCTCGGCACCGCCGGGTTCTTATTAAGGGGTTGCTTCCCCGAAGAGACGCCGTCACCGGATCCAGGCCTTGCGCCGTTTCCTGAGCTCGTAGAAGACCGAAAGTATATAGTAGAGGATGATCTACTCATACATCAGGCATCGGCCACGTCGGTGATGAAACACTGGTCTGGGAAACGCAGCACTCACGTGACTGAATTGAGCATGACCATAAGAAAACATGAGGTAGCTTAGCTCCTGTATAAATTCAGGCAACAAAATTATTCTGAACAAATACCTTGCTGAATCTCGGTTTGCTGGTTTCCTTCTCCTGCAGGCTGTTGCTGTGCTTATGCAGGCCGTGTTTACTTCCAAGACAGCGCTGACTGATGCATTCATCAGAAGGAAGGAGACGATGCAGATCTTTGTCAGAATCGGGACAGCAAAGACCATAACCCTGAACAAAGTTGCGAGCTCCCACACCATTGCCTCCGTCAGGAGAAAAATCGAGGATAAGCTTGGAGGAGCTCCGTCAAAAGGTCGTTACATGTTAACATTTTGCTGCAGAATACTGAAGGACTCATGCACCGTTGCAGAAAGCGACATCTGCGATGGACATACCATCGACCTACGTTATGCATTTGCATGATGATGCGATCATTCATAGCAACTTTTGTTAAGTTCAGAGCTATTTGGTAGCTTGTGCATAAGATATCTGTTTCGGAGATATTTGGATATATCGGTGGATACATTTATAACAAATCTACAGAGAGCGTGCAAGATTTTACCGAGTTTCTTACATAACATTGCTATTTCTTGGTACCGACCACCTTAAGCCGGACTGAGTTACACTAGTAGAGAACGGGCCATCTAAGGGCATCTCCACTTGTTCGACCCATCCGGCCGACCTAAACGGTCTTTTTCTGTTTGTTTGGGTCGGGCACGAACGCATTGGGATTGCGGTCTGGCCAGCCACCCCAGCGGTTCGGTTCATTTGTTCGTCTCCGTCCGCTGTCATCGCTTGACACCCTCACAATGGGACGTCAATAGCGACACGGCGTCAACTATCAGCGCCAGCGGCTTTCATGCGGCGGCGGCGTTCTGCGCTCGCTTCCGTGACGAAAACTTCCGCGCCTCCCGCTTTCCGCTTCGCGCGGTCTATAAAAAGGCGGCCGCCCGGCCGGAGACAACAAGCCTAAGCAAGAGAAAAACAACAACCAAAAAAGCACCAGCCAGCATCAACCATGCCTCGCCGCAAGATCGCCAACTGGACCATAATGTTGGAATTATGCCCTAGAGGCAATAATAAAGATGTTATTATTATAATTCTTGTTCATGATAAAGTTTATATTCCATGCTAGAATTGTGTTAAGCGGAGACTTTAATACTTGTGTGGTTTGTAAACAACACCGTGTCCCTGGTACGCCTCTATGGACTAGCTCATTGATTAATGATGGTTAAGGTTTTCTAACCATAGACATGAGTTGTCAATTAATAATGAGATCATATCATTGGAAGAATGATATGATGGACAGACCCAAACTAAGCGGAGCAATTAGATCGTGTCATCGTGTTCATCTTTGCGAAGCTTTTCCTATGTCAAATATTGTATTCCTTAGACCATGAGATAATGCAACTCCCTGGTATCGGATGAAAGCTTTGAGGTCATCAAACGACATCCTATAAGAGGGTGATCATAAAGGTGTCTCTCAGGTGATCGGAAAGTACCTGTTGGGTTGTATGTATCAAGATGGGATTTGTCCCTCCCAAGTCGGAGAGATATACTTCGGGCCCACTGGGTAATCGATATCAACACCGCTTGCAAGCACGTGGTTAAGGAGTTAATCACAAAGTGATATCGGATTACGGAACAAGTAAAGTACTTGCTGTGAACGAGATTGAACTAAGTATGACGGTACCGACGATCGAATATTGGGCAATTAAAATATCGCGCGACGAAGGGAATATATATATGGGATTGATTGAATCCTGGCATCGTGGTTCATCCGATGTGATCATCGATGAATGTGTGGGAGTCAATATGGGTTTTTAGACCCCGCTGTTGATTATTGATAGAAGATCATGTCTGCATATTCTCGAACCCGAAGGGTCACACACTTAACGTGTCTCGGCGCTAGGATAGATTGGATAATTGGTTTATGAGTTTTTGTTCGGAGTCTCGGATGAGATCCAGGACATAACGAGAGGTTCCGGAATGGTTTGGAGAATAAGATTTATATAAGGCAATGCAGTTTTTTGAAGTTCGGAATTGTTTCGGGTTATTCGGTATTGTACCGAAAGCTTCTAGAACTTTCCGGAGTGGGACCAATGTGGCCCCACTTGTCGGGAGGGGCGTGGGCCTACGGGGGAGTGCCCAGGCCGCATTGGGCCAGGGGCACAAGGCCCCATAGGCCCAGCCGGCCAAGCACCTAGGGAAACCCTAGGGGAGCTTCTAAAGGGGGGGGGGGACTTGCCCCCCACTCCTCCCTCCTTGGTCGCCGGCCTAGGGCTTGGGGGAGGGGAAAGGGCCAGCCGCCCATCCCTCTATATAAAGAGGGCTGGGGGCGCACCCTCCCCACACCTCCTCCTCAACCCTAGCTGCCCTGCTGCCCCTCCTCTCTCTCTCCCTCCCGACTACGCATAGGCGAAGCTCTGCGGCAGAAACTCTCCACCGCTTGCACCGCGCAGTCGCGTTGTAGATCCAATCCATCTCTCCACCCCACTTGCTGGACCGAGGAAGGAGGAGACGTCGAGGTGTCGCACGTGTGCATCTCTCGGAGGCATCGCCACTTGCGGTGTTAGATCGGATCAGATCGCGAGGAGGAGAAGCGAGTACAACTACATCAACCACGTTCCGTCGAACGTTCCGCTGTGCGAATCTTCAAGGGTATGAAGGTCTCATCTATTCCCCCTTGTCGTTTGCATCTCCTAGATTAGATCTTGGCTTTTCCCCGTTCGCATCCATAGAAAATTTTGATTTACTATGCTGCGAAACCATTCACATAATCCGGGAGGTGTGCCGAACCCGGTTCCCGAAGGTGGAGGTCGACGAGGTCCACCTCGAGGCCACGTTGCTCGCCAGGCGCAGGTGTTGGCCTTCTAGGGGTAAGGCCATGTGGCCGAGGCGGCGCTGGAGCGGGTGGTGGAGGCGGCCTCCATGGTTGCCGCCCAATGGGCGGTGCGCGACATACACCACGTCGTCAGCAAGGAGGCGGTGGCCATGGAGGTCGCATCAGCGGCTCTCCGCGAGATGCGCCACGAGGTGGCCATGACCACGCTGGAGGAGGTGGCCAAGGAGGCCGCCAAGGTCATCGTCCGCGAGCTTCGCCACGCCGCCAAAGTGCGCAGTGAGGCGGAAGTGGCGCAGCGCAAGCACGACGCCGACACGACGAAGGAGGAGGAGCGCGTGGCTACGGCCGCGGAGGCGGCGACCGCGTGGGATCTCGTTGAAGACGACGAGACGGGGGTGGAGGTGGATGACGAGGAGGGGAAGGAGGTGGATCAGCCGGAGGCTGAGGAGGAGGAGGAGGAGGAGGAGGAGGAGGAGGAGGCGGTCACCGTCCCCTGCAGATCGCGCAGGCGCTAGGCTTCAGCCCCAATGGTGCTCCGTCTCCGGCTCCATCTCCGGCGGAGTCGATCGCGACTGAGACAGAAGCCCAGCGCCGGGCGTTTGCCTTGGATGCGCTGAAGGAGCTCGCCGACCAGGAGGCGAGGGACCACTAGGCCGCCAAGATGGAAAAGGCCCTGGCAGAGGGCCATCTGGTCTGCTAGGGCGACGGTCGACGGGGCCAACAGTAGTAACACTAGTCATAGCAGTCACCCTTTATTTTGTTTAAACAGTCTTTTTGCGACTGACAGGGCTAATCTAATAAAAAATTATCATCCGGATACTAATATTTCACTTACATATGAGCCCCGAGTAATCGACTAGTAGAACACCCGATCGCGTCCACACGCGTCTAGATCGACACAACCATTGTTCATTCTTTATGTATTAATGGATCGCTGGACGCCGTTCGTCCAGATGGGATGTGTCGCTGGCCGCGTCCACACGAACGAGTTTGAACGCGCTCTTAGGCCTTGTTCGGTTGCTAGGAGTTAATTTCCTGCAGGAAAACAACCCACGCATGGATTGGGTTGACCCCCTCGTGTCACCCGATTCACACCAATCCCTTTCCTATCAATTCCATAATTCCCTGCATCTTAATCTCTGTTCGTTTAATCCCTCTCATCAGCCAACAACACAGGAAAATAAAAAAGGGCACCTGGTCATAGTCCAACATGGATGGAAGAGGCAACACGAACAGACAAACTGGAGTTGCTAATTAGTATAAGCATGTGCCTCTAATTACTGTACAATGCTCAAGAATCATCATCACCAGAATACAAATTAAATTGATTAATGCAAAAAACTATACTCCATCCGTCCAGAAAAGGATCTCGCCGCTTATGTACAAAATGATTTTTACAAAAAATTCCTCCTAAATTCAAACCATTTCAACATTTGTCCTGATTCAGACATGTTATTATGCTCATGGTCGTCCCCGTCCGAGCTTGTGATGCCACCTCCCCATTCAAGCTCGTGGTCGTGCAGGAGAATGCCCTCGCCAGACTCGCCTACTTCCACACCCGCATAGGAGGGAGCACGACCTCGCCGTACTATTCCACTACGCAAGGCCGCCGCTCCTGGGCTATGTGGCACATTCGAAGCTGCTGCCCGCCACCGCATCGCCCCACCTCACCCTGCTCCGGCTATAGGAGAGCTCTCTCCTAGGGCCGCGCAGCTCGCCAGAGGGGTCTAGTGGGGCTACCCAACTCACCACCTCTCCACCGTCCTCGAATTGGACGCCTATGCAGGTAGGGGCTGCCAATAATAGGGAACTCGGAGTGGACGCTCTGCCGCGGGCTGTGAGGCGCCAAGGACCATGCGGCGTCCATCTTGAGCTGAAATTCAGGTTGAATGTAATTGGCATGCATCTACAGATAGACAAGATTGTAGAGGTACTGATCATGTTGTATTGGTACTTAAGCGCAACAAACCAATCTTAAGTGTGCACCCTGCCAAGTGAGATTATGATCTTCTACTGTCTTTAATTATCTGTCTAGTAGCAAAGGAAAAAACGGCTAAGTTAAACAGTTCTATTTGAACCAATGACAGGCATACTGATACAATAATTTCATCAATCTAACAAATGACAGACTGGATATTCAAGTTAGTGCAGACTGAATATTTAGCAAATGACAGGCATATTCAGGTAGTGCAGACTAAATATTCACCATCTAGAGAACGTCGCCGCCGCTTCGCTTCACTTCAGGGTCGCCTCCGATGTGGAATGAACGAGCATCCGACGATGGATGTATTAATGACCACCGGCCACAAAATGCACCTGCCAGCATTTTGGAACAAAATTAAATAACAAGAATGGTAAAGTTCAGATTTCATTTATTCAAGTGGCTAATAGTTTGAACACTAGCTTGCATGTGTTAATAAAAACAAGTGCAAATGTATCTTCAATTCTTGGTGCAAGAATGTAACTCACGATGCGATGAAGCACAACACTGATTTCTTTTAAACGAAGATGAAGATAATGCATAACATCAATTTTCAGATTGAGCAGCAGACTCAATCTAGTATAAGAAGGCATAGCATTGCCAGGATCTCGATTGCTATCGCTGATCCGATCACCACTGAAAGTATTGTTGTTGCAGAAAATAAAGATATAGAAAATGGTATGCTTTGACCAACCAAGTACGTAAAGAACATGACATCGGTACTACTTACAGATGGCACTTTTTGAGTTCATATTCAGAGGTCATTTACAGTAAGAAATAACCTTGTTTCATGGCTTGCGCCCTGCAAGAGAACAAATATCACATCAGAATACAAGATCTGAATACAAGATTAAATATCCAAATAAAGACTATCGTCTTGTCTTGTATCTCTAGTTCTATATCTGCTTGACATACCACTGATCTGAACTTTGTACGTACAATGAAAGATGGAATTTTTCATTGGCATTGAAACTAAATCATTAATTTTATGGTTTAGGAGGCGTATTCTATATGTATGTGGCATTAATTTTCTTACTGAGTTAAGCTATATACAACAAGATGACGCACGATTAATCCCCTATGCAGAAAAACAAGAAAGGGACAAAATCAACTATGTAAAATTGATGAACAATGAACATGAATACTAGTACTCTGCGCATTAACCATAGTGTGGCACAGCACTCCTCAACCTATACATTAGCTAATTAACTAGTAATGTATGCATGCCAATCGAGCAACACTGATAGTGAATACAATTATATGAATTGAAGAAATCTCTCACATACAACTTTCTACTACTCCCTACGACCCAAATTAGTTGACTTAGATTTGTCTAGATTCGATTGTATCTAGACATGATTTAGTATTAGATTCATTCATATCTTGACAAATTTGAGTCAACTAATTTGGGTTGGAGGGAGTAGAACTAATTAACTCCCAGTAAAAAGTGCAACCCTGAACCAAGCATTCTGTAAAAGATCTACGATTCTCCTAATAAAAAAACATGAATGGATGTGTTGTACGTGTATCAAAAAGAGAAGAACTAAATTCTGCACAATAGAATGCTCACGGACGACTGGTCCCTTCATATTTGCCTGAACCCTAGACCAAGACGCGTGCCACGGGAGGGGTAGAAGAAAGAGTACATGCCTAGGCTCACTGCAGCAAAAACCAGGCCTCCATGTCGCCGTCCCTGCCACAAGTCAACGGCATCGCTAGGCATATCCAAGAACTTGAGTTTGCGGAGGAGGAGGGAGGTGGGAAGAGGGCTTTTCTTGGCGGAGGCTTCCATCGTGGGGGAGGGATGCTGGAGATGCGGAGGCACCGTCACCGCTGCTGTCGAGTTTGCCTCCGGGTCGCGCCGCCGTCGAGTCGTGTGAGGCGTCGCTCGGGTGGATTTCTTCCACGGGTTGGGAGAAGATGTTTCAATCCACCGTGGAATGAACGGGATCGGGAGGGTTTGGGCCGGGATCGGTTCCGCGTCGGGAGTAACCGAACACGCGGTTACGGATGGGCGGGGATTAAATCTCTCGGGAACTAATCCACGCGGGTTGATAGGGATTGGGACCGGTTCCCCGTCGGGTTGGGGCTAACCGAACAAAGCCTTAGGGCATGTTTGATTCAAAGAATTCATAGAGGAATTTTGTAGGATTTTTATCCATAGGATTTTTTCCTATAGAGACCATTTGATTCAAAGGATTGAACCCTTCAAAATTTCTATGGATTCCTTTCCTATACCACATTTCCATAGAATTTCTAACAAGAGGTTAGACCTCTTGAAAAATTTCCTATGTGTCTATGACAGCTATGCCATTTACTCAATCTATATACAAATTTCCTGCAGTTTTCCCGTGGCACAATCAAACGACTTCTACGGCTAATTCATGCGTTTTTCGTTCCTATAGAATTTTACATATCATGACAAACCATTCCTATGGTTTTCCTATTCATATGCTTTTTAAAATCCTTTGAATCAAACATGCCCTTAGGTGTTGGGTCGACCCAAAATGTGGCGAGGGACTGCTAGAGATGCTCTTATAGAGCACGACGTAGTGGTAGCAGGTCACTCACGACCAGAAGATCCGACCGACCGTACATGACCGTAGTAGGCAGCGTAAAGCGGTAGACACGCGCGGCAGGCAGCTTGAGCCAAACCCGACCGCAAGAAGTTGGTCCATGCGCCGCCGCCCGCCGGACACGGAGACGCGTGGGAGCTCCGCGACGCGTCCACCGCGCGCGCGGCCGCGAGGAAAACGAGCCGCTTAAAAGCCAGGCGGAGAGCCGATGGAGCCGCCACGTCACCCACATGTGGAGTGGAGTACGCGCCAGAAATTCCTCCTCGTCATCCACTCCCCACCTCGCCCTCGGAGCTCTCCTATTTAAACGCCCCGACTCTGCCTCTTCCCCTCGTTCGCTCCCAAACTCTGCATATCAAATCCCGACCCGGAAGAGACTCTGCTTCTCGCTCGATCGTCCCCTGTTCCTCGCAGCTTTCCTTCCCGGCCATGGCTTTCCAGTGCCCCGTGAACTCCCCCTTCGACTGCCTCCTCCTCGGTAAGCTAATCAAGGCCACACGCCTCTTTCTTCTCGGCACTATAGTCTGTTTCGTCCAACGATCAAATCATCATGTAAACTAACTCTGCTGAATTGTTCTGCTCGGTGAACTTCAGACCTGGACGACACGCTGTACCCGGGCGGCACCGGCATTGGTCCGGCGCTGAAGCGCAACATCGACGAGTTCCTCATGGCCAGGTTCGGCCTCGCCGCCGACAGGGCCGCCGCCCTCCGCGTCGAGCTCTTCCGCGCCCACGGCAGCACCCTCGCCGGCCTCATCGTACGCCTTCCACCCACACCTTCGCCTTCTCAATCCCCCCGTCGCCTTTTTGCTTTCGTTCCTAGCTAACGTGCCGACTTTCTCTTCGTGAATGGATTTCTGCAGGCGCTGGGCCACGACGTGCACCCGGACGAGTACCACAGGTCGGCACGCAACCCATGTCACAGACGCACACGCGATCGCCCCCGCCTTAATAATTCATTCCTGATGAAACTAATCGTCGTCGACGATCATGTCTCTGGATTATCGTCAATGCTTTAATTTGCTTTTGGATTTGTGTGTGAATGCAGCTACGTGCACGGGCGGCTCCCCTACGACATGATCGCCGCCGACCCGCGCCTCGCCGCGCTGCTGCAGAGCATCCCGCAGCGCAAGATCGTACGGACACATTCTCTCTCTCCCTCCCAAACATCCATCTTTCTGCTGTGGAAATCATGTGTTCCAGACACGAATTAAAACAGTTGTAGGACGACATGGATGATCAACTAACTAACCACCTGGCGTGTGTGGACTTGCAGCTGTTCACGAACTCTGACCGCGCGCACATGAAGAAGGCGCTGGAGCGGCTGGGCGTCGACGAGGCCTGCTTCGACGACGTCGTCTGCTTCGAGACCATGAACCCGCACCTCTTCGGCGGCGAGGCGGACGATGCCTCCGACGCCACCGACCGCACGGTGGTGGTCTTGAAACCTTCCGTCGACGCCATCGTCGCCGGCCTGCGCGCCGCCGGCACAAACCCACGCCGAACGGTAACGCCACTTCTCATCCTTACCTTCAGACTTCCGTGTGTGATCATTCTGGAATCTTCTAGTGCATGCGAGTACAGTACCAGACGTTCGTCAGGAATTGGGTGTGTGTGTGGTGCGCACGAAGCTTTTCTGACCACATACATGTGTTCCACGGACCAATTAATGCCCCGTCACACGATATTTTTCTTGACGACGGAGCTGCTCTGTCCCCGCTATAGAAAAATTGACGTGGAGAGCATCGACGTCTTAATGTAATAAACCCAATCCGACGGTGACCGGAAAGTGACAACAGGCGTACCAAGAGCCACGAACTAGTAGAAAGTAAATAACTAATCAAGCCCTTATCGACACTAGCTTGCTTTCGATGAAAGCAAGGCTGATTAGTATAATATCGATTGTCATTTTTACGTGCTCGGTTTGTGCTCTCTTGCTCGATCATCATCATAAAACTAATACGGTAATCTTTGTCATGCTCTGTCAGCTCTTCCTGGACGACAACGAGAGGAACATCGCGGCGGGGAAAGCCCTCGGCCTACGCACGGCCCTGGTGAGTAATTAATCATCCAACCCGTGTCTGTCGATCTCCGGACTTAATTAACTTTTGTATGTTGGGGTACAAGTATATTTATTCATGTTAACGGGGTTGCACTCAACGATTCAGAAAGTCGTAATCTAGAACTAGAGAGAAGACGTGACGCATTTTGCGCAACAAGATCCCAGCTAGACGACGCCGAAAGTACCGTGGCGCCAAGTCAGTTTTTTCAGTGACGTTGCTGTCGATCCGTCGTTGGACGGGTAGGTAGGTCGACCGACCCATCAGGTGGCCGGTGCACGCTGATTAGGGACCCATTATTTCGACAATGGGAAGCTGCTTGCTTCCCATTGGGCCATTTGCTTGCGTTTACACTAATTATTAGTGGGTACTACCACCTGATTCTGCACATGCAAAGCTTTAATTTATTTGTGGCTGTCATTGTTGGAAACAGAATATGCGATCATCCTGCTTGGCTGAATGGGAGGAATCGGAACAAGTAGTATCTCCCACAACCGAATGTACCATTCCTGTTCTCTCGATCAATAATCGTTGGCACATCACATCAATAGAATAGTTCCCATTGTCTCTCGATAGCTAACGTGTCCAATCCAACTTTCAGTACAAATCGCCGTCATCAGCAGATAAAGGGACTCACGTATGCTCTAATTTAGACACGTCAAAAGAAACGTTGAAGCTATAATTATAGAGCAACTTGGTATTTCTACACGGACGACAAGTCGATCAATTTGGTCAACTTTTGCAGGTTGGCAAGAGGGTGAGGAGCAAGGATGCGGACTACGCCCTGGAGAGCATCGGCAGCCTGCGGCGAGCCATCCCGGAGATCTGGGGCGGCGTCGCCGTCGCCGCCGACGGCGAGCTGCAGCCCGACCACAACGTGGAGAAGAACAAGAGCATGAGGGCCGAGCTGGACGCCGTCATCCAGCCCACGTCGATCCAGGCCTAATCATCAGTCGCGTCCTAATCTCCAACAGTGGAGTCACAGTCACCAACCTGTCCATATATAATGCATCACTAATAATGGTCCATCTCCCATGTAATGTGTAATCATGTAAATTATGTTCTGATTCCTGATGCTGATGCTGCCTGTGTTTGAGTGTGTATATGCCTGTACCTAGCTGACAGACAGACAGTTAGGCACGATTCCGATCAGCACTGTGTGTTGTAAAGCAAATCAATTAATCAAGTGCAGGACGAGTCATGTTTCACGTGTACTACATTTGTGTTCTTATCTTTCTGCAATGTGCGACTTCTTTACTTATCTTCCTATCTGATTGCAGTTGCTAGTAGCTTTCTTCCAAAGCATATTTACGGGTATCACATAAATAACGGTTTGGGACAAAATGATCCGATTCCTAATGATACCTCATACCTCCATCTTCGATCACAAATTAGAAGCAACCGTGTGTGAACGAGCGAGGTGGACAACAGGGACAAGCTTTCTGAAATGAAGCTTATTCTATATATGTCACCGCTAATTTCCAGCCAGAAACGGATCGATGAGTGACTCTCTGACGAAGAAAGGAAGGGGGCAAAAGACGGCCTTGTGCTCTCGGACGGAACAACAACTCGCGTGCTTTATATTTCTCTCTTTTTTTTGGATGGTGGGGTGATGACGCTGACCCGGATTGGTACGTTCTTTTTTTTTGAGGGAACCGGATTGGTACGTTCTGGTACAATCATGTCGCCCGCCTCATTTTGCCATCGGACCGGATGACAATGTTCTTCCACTCCGTACCTGGACTGACTTTCAATGTTAGAAAAAAGAAATCACATCATCCAAGTTTTCAAAACTTATGAGGGAAAATCACGCATGTTGTACAGCACGGGTACGCAATGTGTGCCTGCAAGTTTCGAAACTTAAACATGATCATACGCAACCTGTGCAAACATCGCAAAACGACCAATTTCGTGGCGGTCATGCAGTCGTATTATTCTAGAAAAATGTACATAAATAAGCTTTAACTCAGGCTATAGATGTGTGTGTATGTGTAATTTTTCAAGACTTAGCAAAATTCGAATTTTGATAGTTTTTCAAATGTGGATTATATGTACCTTGGTGTATACTTGTATTTTCCGTATTTACCCTTGCTGCCGTGTCCACAAAATACAGTGAGTGGACATGGGTACTCATTAACACGATTTTTCACATAGTTAACTTTTTTTCCTCAAGTTTCATAAAATTTTGAAATAAATCACACTTGTACATGATACTTACTCATGAATTTTTTTTTTAGAAAAAACATGTTTGTATGTGGACTACAAAGAAAAAGTGAAAATGGAACTTGCGCCATGAAATTTGTGTACCTATATTTTTCATTGGTCACTTTGTCTTTACTCGTGCACAATTTTAAGAAAAAAAATATGATTATATGTGTAGCCTACACAAAAAGGATAAAAAACAACTTGGACAGTGAAAATCTGGTCTTTATGGTCTCTTTGATTTGAAGGATTTCGAAAACATCGAAGTAGGAAAAACATATAGGAATGTGATTGGATTACATGTACAAACACAAAGGATTGTGAAACACAAGAATCCGAACGTAAGAGGCATAATCAAATCACGGTTAAATAAATAAAAAAGGTAAACTTCTAAAAAAATACAATGGTAAGATTAAGTCATCATCAAATCACGCTCGATGCCAATGCGAACCAGACCGGTAGGAGGAGGCGCCTCTTCTGGTTCCTGTTCGCAGGGATGACCTGGACATATGGAACATCCAGAACAAGATGGTCATCGAGCGTGTCTTTCTTCGCAGGGCCTCTGACTCGACCTTCAAATTTCTCGCTTTTTTGCAGCAGTAGTACCCGTTAAGTAGGATGAGCGCGGTGGGCAGGATGATTGAGCACCTCATCGTGGCGGCACGCCAAATTGCTTCTCCCTCCGGGTCCTGAGTGCGCCCTTGGGGCGTGTTTGTATCCGTGTGTGCTAGACTGTGTGGGTGTTGAGTGTGTTGCGTGGTCTGTGTGTTTGGTGTTGAACTGTGTCGCGTGGTCTGGATATTATATGATTGTTGCTTTATTTATAAAGCTGGGTGTATGCCTGTTTCGAGGAAGTCATCATCATGCAACTTATCACATTTTTCTTGTATCAAACTACTTGATAAAGTTTGACTATTATAAAATCTTATGTGCTACATAAATTAGGACGGAGTAAGTACGTCCTGGAGTATACCGCTAGCTAGACCAACTTAATTGGACGATGGTGGATTGCAATTGGCCATGCGTGGGCGATGACGCGGACGGATACGGATTGGTACGTTCCAGGCTCGTGTGTGTCCCTCGATGATCACGCACTGTTCGTCTTTTCCTCTCTCTGTCTTCTGTCAGAGTCGCGCTGTCGTCGCTATCCAAAACGGCTTCCTGTCTGTCGATCTTTCTCTCTGCAAACTACTGTACCTTGCTTCCTTTCTAAGTATTTTATTTTCTGTATATATTGAATCGCAGCCATGCATCCGCGATGTCCACGTTGCCATCGCGTGCTGGCTGGCGGCCTGGTGATGAGCAGGAGATCAGATAGGTCGCTGCGTTCTTATCGGCAAGCTGATAAAAAGTGTGTCGGGTGATATCTTCTAGTCGCAGCATGTGGCGCCTCGTGGTCCGATCCCGGAATGCTGATCCGAGACGCCGCGTCCGGATAGACTCTCGGCTGGCCGCCTAGTGGGGCCAGCTGTATGCAACCTCTCGATCAGTAGCGCACTGGACAGCGCGTTCGCGTTGGGCGACGGGCGCCATACCGCCGAACTGTTCCAGAGACGAAAGGGACATGCATGCGTGGTGCTTTGCTTGTCTGTCAGACATGCAGGGGCTATATATGACGGCGAGGAGATAATGCAGTGCTCAATTCAGCGCGTGTTGATGCTCGTTTCCGAGCTGGATTATTGGGGATCATTGCTTGCTTTACGGCTCGGACATATCTTATCAACCACGTCGATGTCGATCCGATCAGCTAGACATCACTGAACCATCCACGCTGGTGTATAAGCTCAATCATTTTCGATTAAGAAACATCTGCTAGAAGACACCGAGGTCAAACCAGGCAAAGTTCAAAGTGTCACAACTATAGGAGTAGTATTACTCCCTATGTTTGAAATCAACCGACTCAATTTTAATCTAACACGTCTACACGCATTAGTATTTAGAGACAAAACTAAGTGGTCAAAAAACTCCGTCTTTATATCGATCGATAGATGTAGACATCCAACATTGCTGTTAAGCATCGTAAATGTTCGCAAAGATCAAACACACCCAGAACGCTGATATGCTACCACGATTAATATTACGGAGCGCACTAACGCATAAGTAATTAACCGACTCAACTTTATCTAAGGCAGGAGTAACCATGCATTCTGGTTCAACACAGTCCGTGCAGCCGAGCCGATCGTGTCCTGGGCAGTGAGGATCACATACCGATTTTTTTTATCAAGAGAAAAAAAAAGCCTTGCCGCGGTGATCAACTAACTCCTCGCGGCAGCATCTCACAAACCACCACCAAACACAACACCTAGAATACAGAAAGGTTCTCCTGCGCAATGAGGATCACATACCGATTTTTTTATCAAGAGAAAATAGCCTCGCCATGGTGATCAACTCCTCGCGTCAGCATCTCACAAACCACCGCCAAACACAACACTCGGAATACATAAAGGTTCTCCTGAGGCGACGACGACTTTAACAAGGAAAAAAGTGCACAACCACTGTCATCACATGATCAAAGATCTAGGGTTTTCACCCCGACGAAAGTGTGAGCTTACCTCTAGAAGGTCATTGCCAAAAACAACCAATAAATATCAGACCTTAGATTTTCATCCTAAAAGTCAAGGCTTTGCACTCAAGGAGCGCCATCAAACATGAATTCCTCCTATGTTGCCGCCCCAACTAGTCCAGACTGCTCCCTGCAAGTCATCAACCACCAGACTCATAGGTACCGTATCCGAATTGGATCCAAACACTGGCGCATGTGAAGCAAAGTCTTCGTCTAGAGATAGAGTGGGTGACCATGTGGACAACTTCCAAGAGATTGGAAACTCTTTTGTTGTTAAACACAATATCATTTAACACTTCTTGTTTGCTTGTAATCATTCTAATAAGACCCATCAAAATAAATTGTTATAAGGAGTTGCAGGAATTTTGTATCTCCAAATGCATCAAATACTGTAAAACTATATTTCCTACCACACACTCTCAAGCACATGTATACCCCTAGATGGATCCAAGATTTGAGCTTTTTTTACTAATTGCTACCAATAAATTCCTGATCATATTTGTGGTACTAACTGAAGGTGGAAAACTATATGCCATGAAAACTATTCAAGTCATAGTAAGGACACAAGATGGCAGGAAAGAACAAATGTTTAGTTCTTTAATTTTTTGATTTTTAAAATCTTAAGTGGTACTTTTTGTTTTAAAAACGAATTTCTTGCAAACCCAATGAGGACTATTAATCATATCCAAATACACATAACAGATCTTAAACACCCTAGAAACCTGGATCTTCCATCTAAATGTATCCGGCTCCTAAGTACAATGGACAAACATCAATCTTCCACTTGTTATGGCTTGCCGGGTGTAATGGTTAAACCTTTTAAGTAATAAAGTATTTTTTATAAAAAATATATCATTCTTCCTACTCGTTATTTAGAAGATTGTGATATAGTAAATTATCATGCAATCACCTACTAGTGAAGATAAACAAGTAGATCTAAGGCTTTACGTTCGCGTTGGGCGATGGGCGCCATACTGCCGAACTGTTCCAGAGAGGAGAGGGACATGCGTGACGCTTTGCTTCTCTGTCAGACATGCAGGGGGGGCTATGACCACGACGAGAGGAGATAATGCGGTGCTCGATTCGGCGTGTTGATGTTCATTTCCGAGCTGGATTGGGGATCGTGTTGGCTTTACGGCACGGACATATCTTATCAACCACGTCGATGTCGATCCGATCAGCTAGACATCACTGAATCATCCACGCTGGTGTGTAAGCTCGATCATTTTGGATTAAGAAACATCTGCTAGAAGACACTGAGGTCAAACTAGGCAAAATTCAAAGTGTCACAACTAGGAGTAGTATTACTCCCTATGTTTTAAATTAACCGACTCAATTTTAATCTAACACGTCTACATACATTAGTATTTAGACAAAACTAAGTGGTCAAAAACTCCGTCGTTATATCGATCGATCGATGTAGACACCCAACATTGCTGTCAAGCATCATATATGTTCAAAGATCAAACACACTCAGATGCTACCACAATTAATATTATACGGAGTGCACTAACGCATAAGTAATTAACTGACTCAACTTTATCTAACGCATAAGTAACCATGCATTCTGGTTCAACACAGTCCGTGTAGCCGAGCCGATCGTGTCCTGCGCAATCAGGATCACATACCTGTTTTTTTTATCAAGAGAAAAAAGCCCCGCGATAGTGATCAACTCCTCGCGGCAGCATCCCACAAACCACCGACAAACACAACACCTAGATTATAGAAAGGTTCTCCTAAGGCGACGATTTTAATAAGGAAAACAGTGCACAACCCGTAGTCACCCAATCAAAGATCTAGGTTTTCACCCTAGCAAAAGTGTGAGCTCTATCTTCAGAAGGTCATTACCAAAAACAACCAATAAAGGCCAGTCCTTAGAATTTCATCCTAAAAGTCAATACTTTCCACTCGAGGAGCTCCACCAAACGTGAATTCCTCCTATGTTGCCGCCCCAACTAGTCAAGACTGCTCCCTGCAAGTCATCAACCACCAGACACATAGGTACCGTATCCGAACTGGATCCAAACACTTGCGCATGTGAAGCAAAGTCTTCATCTAGAGATAGAGTGGGTGGCCATGTGGACAACTTCCAAGAGATTGGAAACTCTTTTTTTGTTAAACATAGTATCATTTTAACACTTCTTGTTTGCTTGTTATAAGGAGTTGCAAGAATTTTGTATCTCCAAATGCATCAAATACTGTAAAACTATATTTCCTACCACACACTCTCAGGCACATGTATACCCCTAGATGGATCCAAGATTTGAGCTTTTTTTACTAATTGCTACCAATAAATTCCTGATCATGTTTGTGGTACTAACTGAAGGTGGAAAACTATATGCCATAAAAACTATTCAAGTCATAGTAAGGACACAAGATGGCAGGAAAGAACAAATGTTTAATTATTTAATTTTTGATTGTTAAAATCTTAAGTGGTACTTTTTGTTTTAAAAATGAATTTCTTGCAAACCCAATGAGGACTATTAATCATATCCAAATACATATAACATATCTTAAACACCCTAGAAACCTGGATCTTCCATCTAAATGTATCCGGCTCCTAAGTACAATGGACAAACATCAATCTTCCACTTGTTATGGCTTGCCGGGTGCAATGTTTAAACCCTTGAAGTAATAAAACGTTCTTTATAAAAATATATATATATCATTCTTCCACTCGTTATTCAGAAGTTTGTGATAGTAAATTATCATGCAATCACCTACTAGTGAGGATAAACAAGTAGATCTAAGGCTTAACCATGGACCGTCCCATGGAGGATGTTTCTTCCTATCGTCTTTCTTGTAATAATGCAAAAACATTTGAAGATGAAGATATTCTTTAAACCTTCTTGGATCGGACCGGGCTTGACATGGGATGTATTAGCGGTAAGGGGATAATTCAAGGTTAATGGGATGTGCCTGGTTGGGATCGATCGGGCTGGAAGTGGGGATGTAATGGGGTAATAAGCTACTACTGTATTAGTTTCTCCGGCAGGCTGACTTCTATGGGCCAAAATGCAAAGGTCTCGCCGGACGGCCCGGATGATGCCTCTCGGTAAGCTAATGGTCTGGAGTAAATTATTGTGAAGGAAAAAAAAGAAGCAAAACACTGTCTGGCCGTAGCTAACCGATAGCCGGAGTAGCAGGAGGCGGAAGCACGTCAGTGAGCGGAACCCGAAGAAATGGGCGCGCTCTGCCTGCTCCCGTCCACCCCGCCGTCCTGCTCGGGCCGCGGGCTCTCCCATTCCTCGCGGCCGCCCGGACTCGCGGCCGCGCCTCTGCTGACCCCCTCTTGCCGTTCCTCCTGGGCGCCGCAGCTCCAGCTCGCGGGCGGGCGGCGTCGGCGGCTCGCCGGCGTGGCGCGGGTCGGCGGGGAGAAGGGGGGAAAGAACGGAGGGGCTGAGTTCTTGCGGGAGGATGGCGTGGTGGACGACATGGACGGGTACCTCAATTACCTGTCCCTCGAGTACGACTCCGTCTGGGACACCAAGCCTGCCTGGTATGGCTTCTCCCTTGGTTCTTTCCTCATTCATTCCCGATTGGAATAAGCCGCTGGAGCTGAAAAAGAAGGGAGTAGAGACTGAGATTTAAGAACATCACGGGCAAAAATTTGATTCGTTGCTGCCTATATCAAATGTCTGTAATTTCTTTTATTATTATTCTTTATTGTGATTGTTATGAGTTCAGCGTCACTTAATTTGGAACGAACTACACTCTAACCCTTGTAAGATTTTTTTTGTTCTCTGTATACCAGAAAATGACATAACTCATAAGTACCGATTCAGGCTGTATCTGTGGTTTCTAAACTGTAAAACGCTTATATAATTTAGTAAGATGATGCACCATAGTAGTGCATTTTGTGCAATGTTATGTTGCTTATGCACTTTGTAGAATGGTTTCTTTTAGTGGAAATCGGGGGCTTACTCCTTTCACCAAATATAAAATAAAAACAATAGCAGTGCAAAAGTTGGCATCATGTTGGGAGATCAGATTGTAATCTAGCTAACTCCTCTAAACTACAAAATGAACAAGATCACTCCCTCATTGGATCGATATATCTCTTTTATTTTCATTAGCCAAGCACAATTCTAGACTCTTTTCTTACATATTATACGAAAAGCAGATGACTGAATGACAAAACATGTAAAAGGGATTCAATCAAAAAGGATTATCAAAACCTATCGCAATGCTTACGTAGCCTTCATATATACAGCTTTGACGCTTGCCTATCAGCCCTTGGTTGTCCTATCTGGTAAACAAGTAACTTCTGATCAAGTTTCAACTAAAAAGTTACATTATATGGTTTGTTGTTATTTTATATTTCACCCAATTCTTGTTTTATTATCCTTTGTTGAACATTTATGGTTTCAACCTCCGTGACTAATAGCAATATCTTCTTTAGTTTGCACATATGATTTAGTTTCTCATTTTGACATGTACTGACTACTAAAATTTGTCATTTTCAGGTGTCAGCCTTGGACAATCTTACTATCAGGAGCTATTGCAGTTGCCGGTAGTTGGGTGCTTATCCACTCTGCTGTGATTACTGGAGGTGTTTCTTTTGTAATATGTGCATGGTGGTACATATTTCTTTACTCCTATCCTAAGGTTTGTGCACTGCCCCTCTAACCCTTTCTGCATGTTTTTTGTTGTTGTTGAAACGATGGTTGAGAGGATTGGTTTTCTAATATGTGTGATTTATGTCACAGGCTTCATTTTACTTTGTTCCTTGATTATAAAAAATTTCAAGACTCTTAATCATGGAATACGGAAAGAACAGATTCGCATTGATATTAAAATGGCTCTTATAATTCTGAACTTTTGTAGTACTTAACTCTTACTCTCCTCATTACGAATTACAATATGTGCTTTGCCATATTTTTAGTTCTAAGATATCCTAGGAGTATCAGCCTAGCATATGGTAAACTGCAAACGCTACATTTGAATTTGTACCTGATTGTACATCCCTGAACTTACTGACTTATACCAGATACAACTTGCTTGCACTATATTCAGCATAAGGAATGTCAGCCTTGTTAGTCTAATAGCTTCTAGGTAGTACTACTGCAGTGTAAGACTTTCTAGTTCTTCCCTGGTCAAGGGCAATTTCTAATATCTTAGAATTAACCTGACATTGAACTGAGACTGGTATCAGGTTACGGTGCACCAGACTCAACTGATTGATTTATTACTGCCTCTACCTGTGAAGTGTAGGAGCCATTTACGCTAACTGTCTGGCTCCTAAAACCTTCTTCAGTAGTTCATGTGTCAAAACAGACATGATTATGAACTACAGATTATAAGTTATATAACGTATAAGCATCAGGAAACAGTGGGAAGAAGATCCGGTTATATTACAAGTTGTTAAAACACAAAAATAAAGTTACAAGCTATGCCATATGAGCAACACATCATGCTAACATCATGCATTTCTTCTTTCCAGATGGATTCTGTGATCTGGATATATACTACTCCTTCCAATCCATATTAGTTGACTCAAATTTGTCTAGATACGACACTAAAACTTGACTAGATACATTCGTATCTAGATGAATCTAAGTCAACTAATATGGGTCAGAGGGAGTATTATATCCCACAATATTTTGTACTACTTCAGGATTGCAAATTTAGTTTGATGAACGAACTAACACTGTGATTTGTCAGGCATACACTGAAATGATATCGGAGAGGAGAAAAAAAGTGTCCAGTGGCGCTGAAGATACCTACGGGATGGAGAAAATGTAGCTTTGTTCATACAGTACTTCATAGTATTGTTCCTAGAGATAGTTAGAAAGTTGCTGTGCAGATTGTGCCCATGATCTGTATAATTTATTTCTCAGAAATATACATGAAAATATCAAATACGGAATTCTGCTGCTTCGGTTACTCAGATATTTATATTTTTGGATGGTTTATCTTCACACAAAATGTTTATTTTTTGAGTGAATGTGTATCCTTAGTTTTTTAAAAAAAACTCAAGGGGCGCATTTTATTAAGCATCCAACAATATTACATCGTTCAGAACATCAACTAAAACAGATTGTGGAGGGACACCCTTCCACTTAATAAAGCTATTTGAATCAAAACTAGATCTAGCAAGGTTATGCGCCGCCTTGTTTGCTTCTCGGAAGCAATGCTGAAAAGAGATACCACCAATGTGTTGAGCTAATTGAAAACAGTCAGCTATCTCTAATGTGTTGAACTAATTGAAAACAGTCAGCTAAGATAGCTGTGTAAGGGTTCCATATATCACTAACTCCATTGCAAACGTTGACAAGCTCTAGGCTGTCCGATTCAACAGTGGTAGGAGAACATCCGATTTTCTCAAGCAGATTTAGGCCATAACGAAGAGCCAAAGCTTCTGTTGATGCTGCATCAAGACCATTTTCCAGTTTCCAAGCACATCCAGCAACCGCTTCTTCCATACTATTACGGATTATTGCTGCAGCTGCACCCACTCCATTTGGGAAGACAACAGCACCAACATTTATTTTGTACTGTCCAGCCTGAGATTTTTTCCATAGCCCTATCCGAGGAGTAGCTTTAGTCTTTCAAACACCAAAATTTCCTGTCAAAGCCTGTATTGAAAAGGCAGAAGTTTCAACTGACGCTACCCGTTCCCCCTTTACTATTTCTCGCCTCTACCACCATACATACGGAGCCGCAACAAGCACTGTTTTCTGGAGCCCCAATTGTCCCAAAACCGGTGTTTTCTCCTTAGGATCTCTCAAGATTTCATCTAAAATCATAGATCCCGAACTGTCTATGGATAGGGATCGGTTGATCACTTCCTCGAGTCCAAGAGCACTCCATACTTCATTTGCTCTCTTACAAGTAAAAACCAAGTGCTTAATATCCTCGGGACCTTGTTGACAAATGGGACATTGTGCCGAGACCTTAATATGCCGATTATACCAGGGATCAAACCATGTAAGTCTCGTCAAGCAATTTTTTAAAACTTTTCCTAGAATGTTCAGGCTCCAAAGTTTGTCCCATACAGGGTTTATGAAGGATGTTCCTTGTCCATCTCGACGTCCAAATCTGTTTCCAAACTGGTGTTCCCATTCTGTATAGTATGCCGACCGAACCGAGAAGGTATATGCTTTAGATTTATGCCATGCCACAAAATGATCCTCAAGGTTAACACTGATGGGAATTTGCATAATTCTTCGCACCTCAATGGGGTTGAAAATATCCCTGAGGAGGATCTCATCCCATTGGCCAGTACCTGGATCTATAAGCTCATCTACAGTTGCATACACAACTCATCCTCTTGGTGTATCAATCTTCCTTGAAGGACTACTCGGAACCCAATGATCCTTCCAGATATTTATACTCCTGACATTCCCTACTCTCCAAATGTGCCCTCGTTTAAAAGTTTTGATCCCCTCCACAATACTTTGCCAAGTAAATGAAGACCTTTTCTTTGGTCCCGCATTTAGTAAATCACCATCCGGGTAATATTTTGCACGTAGAACTCTTGCACAAAGGGTGTTTGGATTAATGAGCAACCTCCAAATTTTCTTAGCTAACATAGCTAAAGCATGTAAATCTTTAAAGTCCATGCCTCCAGTTTTCTTAGGGATACACATTAGCCACCATGCACATCAGTGCATCCTCTTTTTCTCCTCTATATCACCCCACCAGAAGGCAGCCATTGCATATGTAATCTCTTTACAAATACCCTTTGTAATCTTAAAAACCGCCATCGCAAAAACATGAATGGATTGAATAATTGTCTTCAAGAGTATTTCTTTTTCTTCCATTGACATCATTTTCTCCTTCCACCCTGTCAAACGTGCAATAATCCTTTCTAGAAGATAGATAAAGCTATCACTCCTACCCACACCCACCATTGAAGGGAGTCCCAAATATTTATCCAGTATTGTCTCAGTCATAATATTAAGCTCAATACATATATTTGCTTTTTTCATGAATATCCACATTGGGGCTAAAGTAAATACTACACTTCGCCTCACTAACCATCTGTCCCGAATTTGCACAATATTGATCAAGAACTTGTCTCAACAAGGTTGCATTAACCATGTTTGCTTTCATAAGAATCAAAAAATCATCAGCAAATAATAATTATGATACTGACGATGTATTCCTGCACACCTTAATTCCTTCAATGCTACGAACCACCTCTTGATGAGCCAACCACCTCTTGATGAGCCAAGAGACTTAACAAACCTTCTGCACAAATAAAAAACAGGTAGGAAGAGAGAGGGTCCCCTGTCTCAGACCTCTAGATAGTAGGAATTTTTCAGTCTCTTGATCATTGTATCTGACCCTGTATTTTACTGACTTAACACAGGCTATAAGCAATTCAACAAAAATATGATGAAATCCCAATCGATCAACTTTGACGCTTTGTGTAGTTCACAAAAAAAAAAAAACTTTGACGCTTTGGTTGTATTTGGTATGCTTGTACGGCCCAGATAGCTCCGGCGGCAGCCCAATTTTATCTCTCAGTGTCCTCGCCGTTGACAACAGAATTTTTTTTCTAAAAAAAATAGAAAATCTCTTCAAAGTTCAAGTCATGGGAGCATGAGAGCGGCTGCTCGTACGGGGCGGCGGCCGCCGCCACCGCCATCGCCGGCGGTGGCGCAGACAGTTGCCAGGCAGAATCCAGAGAACGCACATGTCTCTCTCGCCCCACTGCTCAAATCTTTCAAGGTCCGGTTGGCCAACGGACCGCCGCTCGCGCCCAACTTGAAGACCTTCAAGTCGTACGCCGAGACCTGCGCCTCCCTCCTCCGCCTGTGCCGCGCCGCCGCCATCGGAAACGCCACCCCTGCATCCTCCTCGTCCTTGTCCAGCAACCTGCCGCTCGCCCTCTCGCTGCACGCACATGCTGTACGCGCGGGCGTTGCTGCCGACCGCTCCGTGGCTTCGCACCTCCTCACCACCTACGCCGCTTTTGCTCGCTCCGAGGAGCGCGACCGGGCCTTCCGTGACTGCGTCGCGGCCGATGCTGCTTCCTCCTTCACATACGACTTCATGGTGTCAGAGTATGTCAAGGCAGGGGACATTGCTTCAGCTCGCAGGCTGTTCGACGGAATGCCGGAGAGGACCGTTGTGTCGTACACAACCATGGTAGATGCCTTGATGAAGCGTGGCTGTGTGGCAGATGCAGTTGAGATGTATGAGCAGTGCCCGCTCGGCTCCGTGGCCTTCTTTACGGCAATGATTGCAGGTTTTGTCCGCAATGAGCTCCACCATAATGCTCTTGGCATCTTCCACAAAATGCTCAGCTGCAGCGTGAGGCCAAACGATATCACTTTTGTGTGTGTGATCAAGGCATGCGTTGGTGCAGGAGAATTTGGTCTAGCTATGTCCATCGTTGGATTGGCGATAAAATCAAACTTCTTCGAGAAAAACATTGAGGTACAGAATTATTTGATCACACTGTATCGGAGAATGGGAGATGCAGCAGCTGCCTTTAAGTTGTTTGATGAGATGGAGGTGAAGGATGTGGTCTCGTGGACTGCATTGCTTGATGTGTTTGCTGATTCAGGTGACCTTGACGGAGCTCGGCGGGTTCTTCATGCAATGCCTGAGAGGAATGTGGTCTCCTGGGCTACTTTGATTGCTAGGTATGAGCAGAAAGGCGATGCAGAAGAAGCAGTGAGGCTGTACGCTGAAATGCTGGCTGATGGTTGTAGGCCAAACATTTCATGCTTCTCTAGTGTTCTCAGTGCCAGTGCTAGTCTTCAGGACTTGAGAGGAGGAGCGAGGATTCATGCCCATACCCTAAAGATGGGCTGTAGCACCAATGTGTTTGTATCCAGCTCTCTGATTGACATGTACTGCAAATCGAAGAAGTGCAGCGATGCACAAAGGATTTTTGACAGCATCCCAGAAAAGAACATAGTGTGCTGGAACTCTCTCATTTCAGGCTATAGCTACAATGGAAAAATGGTGGAAGCTGAGGATCTCTTCAAGAAGATGCCTGCAAAGAATTCAGCTTCATGGAATACGATAGTCTCCGGTTACGTGCAAAATCGACAATTTATTGATGCACTAAAATCTTTCAATGCAATGTTGGCTTCAGGGCAGATCCCAGGGAAAATTACATTCTCGAGTGTTCTTCTTGCTTGTGCAAACTTGTGCTCAGTAGAGATGGGCAAGATGGCTCATGCTAAAACCATCAAACTTGGAGTAGAGGAAAGTGTTTTTGTAGGCACTGCACTTAGTGACATGTATGCCAAGTCAGGGGATTTAGAGAGCTCCAAGAGGATATTTTATCAAATGCCTGAAAGAAATAATGTGACTTGGACTGCCATGATTCAAGGGCTTGCTGAAAATGGTTTTGCAGAGGAATCTATTCTCTTATTTGAGGATATGCTGGCAACTAAAATACCACCAAATGAGCATACATTTTTAGCTATTCTGTTTGCTTGTTCCCATGGTGGTTTGGTGGAGAAAGCTATACACTATTTTGAAACAATGCAGGTATGGGGTATTTCACCTAAAGAGAAGCACTATACATGTATGGTTGACGTCCTGGCTCGAGCTGGTCGTTTGACAGAGGCAGAAGATCTTCTGATGAAAACCCCAAGTAAATCAGAAGCAAATTCATGGGCTGCCCTTCTGAGTGCTTGCAGTACTTACAAGAATGAGGAGATTGGCGAGAGGGCTGCAAAGAAGCTTCATGAGTTGGAGAAGGATAATACAGCAGGCTATGTGCTACTCTCAAATATGTATGCATCATGTGGAAGATGGAAAGATGCTGCAGAGATGAGGTTACTGTTGAAAGGGATTACACTTAAGAAAGAGGGAGGGTGTAGCTGGGTTCAAGTAAGAGGTGAATATCACACCTTCTTTTCTTGGGAGGCGAGGCATCCACTGTCACTGGAAATTGATGAGATCTTGGATTTACTAACGTGGGAATTGTCTATTTGAATTTGTTGTGCTAGTAGTTTGTCAGTCAGGACAGTCTTTGACAAATGAACTTCTACTGCTATTAATTCTCTAGTTCACGCAGATACTGATAACAAGATGGAGTTATTTCTGGATAATGATCTGAAGGAACTGTCTGTGGCTCGCCCAATATTGGTTGTCGTGATGTGCTAAACTGTAAAAAAGGATTTCCTCGTCCAAAAATCGAGCTGTAAATTCTGTATCAGGTTCATAATTGCATTCACCAAGGAGAATGGCCGCTGAAATTATTGCAAAATCGGTGGAATACACTTGGAAAATTTGCTGATTTAGGGCAGTATTATCATTATGGTATGCTCCAGCCTGCTCCTGGAACATTTTCGCTTTGCATGGTATATATAACCTGGAATGTCTGGCGTTCATATGATTTGACGTAAATTGGCATCAGATTAACAGCAGAGAACGAAACTCGGCATTCTCACTGTCCTATTTTGTTACTCACCTTTTCTTGTCTGATCTGCTTTGCGATTCAAATGACGAATACAAAGAACAGTGTTACATGTTCTGGAGAGTGTAAATATAATACAAAATATGTATCATGTGTTACAAATTTGCCCAAGCATATGACGAGCGAAGCTAGGTAGCATGTCGTCTTTGTGTTGGAACTTTGGGCCTACTGTTGAAATGGGTAAAATCTGTCAAAGCTTCCAACATTTCAGTCTAAGAAGGAGAGAAGTCTACATCAGTTTCAGGAAGGTCTTTGCAACTTGAAAAACCAGTCCTTGCAAAGTTGCAATTCAGGTAAATACTTTATTATTATGGATATTAACCTTATGGGTACTTATCATCTGATGTCATAAACTACATATTGGTTCTCAGCGTGGTTTATTACTCCTTGTGCATTGTTATGATGAAGTTAGCAGCCTCCCTTGGTCCTTAGTCACATATCAGTATATACAAGTGTGCAAGCATCTGTGCGGAGCTGGTTTACAAATGGTACATATTAATCTGTTGAAGCTCTTCTGTAATATCTAGCAGATTTTCTCACCATGTTTCACTGTTTCTTGAGGTGCTTTTGGACATTAGCAGTTAAGACTATTATATTTATATACTATATGGTTGGGCATCAATATATATGGTTACTTCTTTATTCTCTGTTTGTGATGAGGTTCAGAATAAGTAGAACTAAAATCTTGAATGATGATTAGGCTCTAATGTCGATTAGTTGTATAAATTAGGCTCTACTAGGTCTAAATTCTCTTAATCAACTGGTAACTACTTTATGAGCATTATTGTTCGTCTTCTTTTGAGAAGAAGTTTGAGCTGGTGTCCTCCTATGTATGTGTGGCGTATATTAGACCTGTTGCATATGTGTAAGATTGATCAAAAAGATGGTGCGCATGCATGTTCCCATGAAAACAATTGATACTATGAAGAACAATTGATACTATGTGAACTAGTCCAGAGTTGCCTTTCTCGAGGTAAAGAACTTTTTGAGCTGAAGACTATTGATCCTTTACTTTGTCTTTGTAGCGAGAATGGGTCCTTTTCTTATCGATCTGACTTTCTGCCCCTTTTCTATTTACCGGCAGCTGGAGACCAAGTTCGACCGCCAAGCTAGCTCAACAGCAGTTTCCCCAGGGTCTAGATGGCGGTTTGCGAGTCACCCTTCTTACAGAGCGACAAACTTCGTGCCATATTCCATGGCATGCAGCATACGAAAGAAAATTCGTGAGCACCCATCCCTGATACCAAAGTCCATTGACTTCAAGGTTCCTGGTGCCTCTCATCCCCAACAAGCAGGTACTCCAGCGATACAGCTCCCGCTTTAACATTCCGTTTGTCTAAACACCAACCCGATCATCAATTGCAACGTGCTTGAGCAGGGATTGATCAGCAGTTTGGTTCTTGAAGGAAAGTTCGATTGCAAGATATCAAGTTGGGCACAGTTTACTTGATTGTCAGTATGAGAACACATAGATGTAGTGTGCATGCTCTTTTATAGCCAGTGTTCAAGAGACGCAGTTTGCTTGAGATGGGGAAAATATATGTGTATTCAGCTCAGCGACCATCCATTCATACACTAAATAGATGCACTTTAAAGCGGAAGGTGCTTTCCCACAAAAAATTTATAAGAAGGGAAAACCATAATAACGCATATATGCTGGTTAATGTCACTGTGTTGTGGTGAACTATGCATGTAGGATCTGCCACCACATGTCGATATCATCATATTAATTGTTACATACGAATTTGAGTATGATTTATCTTACAGGCGGTTAATCCGGTTAATGATCTGTTTTCAGCATTGAGTTGGTCTTGACAAGGGTTTTTAAAAATATATAAACTTATTATGTCTTGATTAAAAACATTATGCCATGAGTTGTCAGGTGTGGTTATCATGTTAGCATGGAACAATTACCACATTAACAGTGCACGCAATAAATCTTTTTTGCCAGTGCAATAATTTTGCAGAGTTAAAAAGTGAATATTCAGTGTTAACAACAAGAGAATAAATCAACCCATAAACTATATTTGCCACTCACCTTCTCTTGTCTCTGCTTTTCTATTCAAATGATGAATACAGAGAACAGTGTTACATGTTTTAAAGAGTAAATATAATACAAAAGATATCATGTGTGACAAACTTGCCCAGGCATATGACAAGCTAAGCTAGGTGTGTCATCTTTGTGTTGGAACTTTGGAATTACTGTTTAGATGGGTAAAATCAGTTAAAGCTTCCAACATTTCAGTCTAAGAAGGAGAGAAGTCTACATCAGTTTTAGGAATATCTTTGCAACTTGAAAAAGCAGACCTTGCAAAGTTGTAATTCAGGTAAATACTTTATTATTATGGATAGTAACCTTATTGGTACTTATCATCTGATGTCATAAACTACATATTGGTTCTCGGCGTGGTATATTACTCCTCGTTCATTGTTACGATGAAGTTAGCAGCCTCCCTTGGTCCTTAGTCACATATCAGTATATACAAGTGTGCAAGCATATGTGCGGAGCTGGTTCACAAATGGTACATAGTATTAATCTGTTGAAGGTCTTCTGTAATATCTAGCAGATTTTCTCACCACGTTTCACTGTTCCTTGAGGTGCTTTTGGACATTAGTAGTTAAGACTTGTATTTATACTATATGGTTGGACATCAATATATATGGTTACTTCATTCTCTGTTCGTGATGAGATTCAGAATAAGTAGAACTAAAACCTTGAATGATTAGGCTCTAATGATTCGTGTAATATTTGTGTCTCTGATTCCATTACTGAAGGTCCAATATCTTAGTTTGACAAGCAAAGTAGTAAATTATGCAGATGGGAGGTGATTTTGGCTTATGTTACATGCGAATTTCGTTTAACCTTTGCTTTGTTACCTATTGTTCTGTGCAGACTAGGAAACTATCTACTCTTTGCCTAACAAAAAGAGATGAAACTAGCTGTACAGCTCAAGAATCTGCCATTCAAGGATGCTTTACTGAGGAATGCCTACCTTGCAATGTACAAAGTTCATGTCTTCTCATTCCATTACACTGCATATTAATTAGTACAATTCGGTAGTTCAGTTTGAACTCCCAAAGCGTCTTACATACGGAGGGAGTATCGATCACTAACTACTTTATGGGAATTATTATTCGTATTCTTTTGAGAAAAGTCTGAACTGGTGTCCTCCTGTGTATGTCTGGTTGATATTAAACCCGTTGCATATGTGTAAAATCGATCAAAAGGATCGCCTGCATGCATGTTCTCATGAAAACAATTGATAGCATGAAGAACAGTTGATACTATGTGAACTAATCCAGAGTCGCCTTTCTCGAGGTAAAGAACTTTTGGAGCTGAAGACTATAGATCATTTACTTTGTCTTTATACCGAGACCGGGTCCTTTTCTTGTTGATCCGACTTTCTGCCCCTTTTTAGCTGGAGACCAAGTTCGATTGCCAAGCTCAAAGGCAACTGCTCAAACGTGTTCAGCAGATTGTCAAGGTGATGAAGTGAAAGAGTGAGCGAGGCATCAAATAAGAGAAATGTGAATCCCGTGGATAACATCCACGGAATGGATGTGGAGGTGCACAGATGTTGACGAACCAAGCTAAGGAACTTCTTCAGGGCACGGTAAACAGACTTGCATAATCATCTATCTAAAACAATGGGCCTCAAAAGAACTTCCCGAGTGTTCCATTTTGAAGAGGAATATTCCGTGACAAGACTGATCTGCTCGAGAAAACTGTAGACATCGGAACTGCTAGAGGAGCATCGTTGGCATCGAGCACTTACCTTGAATAGGTGCGAGTCGGTGGTAACAGTTACAACCCGCTGATCCATGTGGTGGATAAGCTAAAAGCCAAAGAGTGGTAAGACGATGATGTGGAAGGATAGTTTGTTGTGCCGTGCCGTAACGGTGAGTTGCGAATCACCATTCCTACCGAGCGAAAATCTTTGTGCCATACTCTATGGCATGCTACATACGAAAGAAAATTCGTGAACACCTATCCCTGATACCGAGGTCCAGTGACTTCAAGGGTCCTGGTGCCTCTCATCCCCAACGAGCCAGTGACTTCAAGGGTCCTGGTGCCTCTCATCCCCAACGACCGGGTACTCCAACCATAGAACTCCCGCTTTAGCATTCCCTTTGTCTAAACACTAACCGATCATCAATTGCGACGTGCTTGAGCATGGATTGATCAACATTTTGGGTTCTTGAAGGAAAGTTTGATTGCAAGCTATCAAGTTGGGCACGGTTTACTTGATTGTCAGTATGAGAACACATAGATGTAGTGTGCATGCTCTTTTATAGCCAATGTTCAAGAGACGCGGTTTGCTTGAGATGGGGAAAATATATGTGTATTCAGCTCACCGACCATCCATTCATACACTAAATAGATGCACTTTAAAGCGGAAGGTGCTTTCCCAAAAAAAAAAGTTATAAGAAGGGGAAATCTTAGTAACGCATATATGCTGGTTAATGTCACGGTCTTGTGGTATTTTCCGTTGGTTAATGTCAGGCGTAGAGAGAACTATGCGTAGAATCTGCCACCACGTGTCGATATCATCATATTAATTGTTACATACCAATTTGAGTATGATTTATCTCGGCGGTTAATCCGGTTAGCGATATATTTTCATCATTGAGTTGGTCTTGAAAAGGGTTTTAAAAAATATTTCTAATTATTATGTTTTGATTAAAAAATATTATGGCCATGAGCTGTCGTTTACCAAGTTGAATGCACGAAAAACTTTCTTTGTAGCCGTGCGGTTATGCCAGAAAAATTGTGGAACTTATACGTCCATTGTTCAAATCATATATGAGTACACGAGTGTCATTGTGGCCTCACAACCCTCATCTTCTCTAGTCGCGAAGGATATGTATTCAAGGCGTTCATTATTATACTTGCATTTGCAGAATTTGATCTAAAAACATATCACTATTCTTGTTCCAAACAAATAAAGAAGATAATTTAAAATATTATAGAGTACATCTAACCTCATAATACATAAAGAAGGACGTATTTGGTGTTGTGTGCATTTACAGTAGCTAAGACATGTGTTGCACGTTCACGCTCGCTGATGGTTCCTAACGTGATACTCATGCTTCAAAATAAGCACCAATACCATCCTTCATGGAAAGTAAAATAGTTTAATTTGACAAGCATCGCTCTAAGCACTTTCATTCTGCATGCTTTGAATCTATGTTGGCAGAGTAACATTACCTAGGGTTTCACTTTCACCATTCTCTTATAACCATTTCTATTAGGCCTTAACAGACCAACATGTTTTTGAGATGCTATGGACGAGCACACTGCCTCAACTAGAAATTGTGGAGGCCATATCTAAGTGCCAAATATCTGCAGCACTAGAAAAACATTTGACCGCCTCGGATGGAAGATTGATCAACAACCTATTTTAGGTGGCTAGAATTTTAGAAGGTTTTCAAAATAGATATCTGGTGGGTCGATTATGTGGTAGTTTTTAGAAACCTCCTTGGATCTAGTGTTGTAGATTGTGTGTTCCATAGTAGTGGACAATATTCACAATTTGATGTGTTATTTTGTTTCTTGAGCCGTGAGTCAAATTTGGATGTCAATTTTGTAGTGACAGGTGAGTACTTTTCGGCTAATACTTCAAAGAAATTCAGATGTTTTCAGCATTGTTTTCAGTGCCTAATCCATCACTGAGTACAATAATACACCTCATGTGCGTAGTGCATCCAACAATCCAACATGTCGTTTCAGCGATGCTGCAGGCGACATGGGCTATGAGCAAATTGGGGATGCTGATGTTTTGTTGGAGCTACGAACTTTATGCCATACTGTATGAATTACAGATCAAACAGTTTTATGACCACCCATCCTTGCTATGAAATATACGCAACTTCAAAGATACTGACACCTCTCACCTCGACGAGCAAGTTCTCCAGCAATACATCTCCCATTTTAGCATTCCCTCATCTAGGATACCAACTAGATCATCAGTAGGACTCTTTTTGAGCAACGATTAACATTTTTTTTGTTTTGATGGAAAGTTTGACGGTAGGCAATCGAGTCACGCATAGTTTGCATGCTTGTCAATATGAAAACACATAGATGGACTATGTATGCCCTTTTATAGGCAATGATCCAAGAGTATAGTTGCACTTTTCTAGGGATGGGCAAAAATGCATGTGTCTTTAGTTCACCTCTACTATCTGTTCATACACTAGGTATAACTATAAAAAATTGAAACAATGCTAGAAGGAACTTGACACTTTTTTTGTTGGATGCTGCCGGCGACATGGGCTATGAGCAAACTGGGGATGCTAATGTTTTGTTGGAGCTACGAACTTTATGCCATACTGTATGAATTACAGATCATGGAAATAGTTTTATGACCACCCATCCTTGCTATGAAATATACGTAACTTCAAAGATACTGACACCTCTCACCTAGACGAGCAAGTTCTCCAGCAATACATCTCCCATTTTAGCATTCCCTCATCTAGGATACCAACTAGATCATCAGTAGGACTCTGTTTGAGCAACGATTAACAATTTTTTTGATTTTGATGGAAAGTTTGACGATAGGCAATCGAGTCAGGCATATTTTGCATGTTTGTCAATATGAAAACACATATATGGAGTATGTATGCCCTTTTATAGGCAATGATCCAAGAGTATAGTTGCAGTTTTCTAGGGATGGGCAAAAGTGCATGTGTATTTAGTTCACCTCTACTATCTATTCATACACTGGGTACAACTATAAAAAATTGAAACAATTCTAGAAGGAACTAGATACTTTTTTATATAGTAGAAGCGGGTCGGAGTGAGAATTTCAGAAATCCGTCCCTGACAGGGATCAAACTCCGGTCGCTGCGAAGCACCAACTGTGACCCAACCACTAGGCTACTGCCCTGTTCTCAACATTGGGTACAACTATAACATGGAATGTTGCTTTTATAAAAATGAACACACATATTCAAGTTAGTCCTCGATGGTACACAAATTTTGTGAACTTCTTCATAGAGAGAACATATACATGTTGATATTATTGCATTGATTGCTAAATCCAAAATTTTAAAAGGATTTATCTCATAAATCGATTAGACCATTGACTCCTTTTCAATGACAGGTTTAAACCAATATGACATGTTGTTATGTTTTGGCTTGTTTTATTATCATAGTTTCCTGATAATAGTATCGTGGTCTTCTGTTAGTAGTGAATAATTCCCACAATAAATACTATATAGTTACCAAGTAGCATATTTTGCGTTTTTTGACATCGTGATATTTTTTAGAGATTATATCATGCAAGTCTTAGATATGCGCATTGTGGTATGTGGTAACATGGTAACTAAATTAATATAAACTTCTATCAAGTGGTTATAATATGGGCACCACTAGGAATCGGCACCCGATAGTTGGCTTCCCATCGGGACCAACGTGTGGCCGTTTGATGAAAAGGAGGCTGGAGTAGGAATGACTTGCATGATTTTCAGCATTTAATACCTACCTAGTAATTGTTTCCTAAAATCATGTATTTGGAGGTAATTACGGCTTCATGTACATTTTTATGAAAGAGTCATGTAATTCATGTACATAATCCCAGCTAACTAATCTAGTATTACTAGGAATTGACGCCTGGCTGTTTTCACGCCATGCTTCTAAATAATAGTTTTTTTTACACCAAACCTTAATTAGTTTTGCTTGTGATGCAGTTAAAATTTGCTTCGATTTACAAGTTACTAAAGTACTAACATTTTGCTTCCAGTGCAACAAGAATTTGATTCGCTAAGAAGCACATATGTGGGTTCTAGGAAACAATGCGTTTATGTTAGAAGCATTGTAATACAAATGCATTCATGTGGTAGTGAGCCATTGGAAACACAATCTGATAATTGATGAGGAACAGAGTAATACCAAAGTAGTGCTTTAGTTATACAACGAATCTCGAAGCACATATGTAGATACGTGGAAACTCATTGTACATAGGTTCGAAGCATGTCACATATGATAAAGGAGCATTGAAGCAAGAAGTAATACTGAAAGGAAGGAAGCACATACATTGGCCCTAGGAAACCTAATGTACAGTATCGTGAAGCATCATATCCACATGAACGAAGCGCGACATCCCAGTCAAGCGCAAAGCCAATCATGTGGAGGAGAGGAACTGGCGGCGTTAATGGAAGGAAGCAACAAATATGATGCATGTAGAATCGAGAAAGTGCACTGTGTGGAGGAACGTCTTTGAGGAATGAGTGATGCTGAGCTTGAAGTGGTGGCCACATGAACGAAGGGTGGGGGTTGAGCCAACTAGGAGCAACCTCGACGGAACGACAGGAAATGGCACTGGACGGAGCGATTTGCACGCCGATGAGATCCCACCACCTCCTCTTCTTGCTCCTTGTCCCCATCTTTGCAATTTTCAAATCTCCATTAGTCATGTATCCATACTCCTCCCCCTCTTTGTCGGACACGATTGATGTCCTTGCTAACGCGGTGATCATCGTGGTTGATCTTGGTCGATATTGTCGCCAACATCGTGCTCCTCATTCATGCTCTCGGCTATGGAAGCTTTGGGCCGGCAACTGTTGTGGTTTACCCTAGATTGGTCGTGGCTATGATAGCGTCATGATTCAAAAGATTATATAGGTCATCTGCAAGACATTGGATCTATGCGTGAAATCGTACGGTGGTGAAGAGGTCCGGTGTCTCGTTTCCCATTGGACCATGATGTATAGTATTTACCTTATAATATGCCTATAACCAGTTAAGTATATCAATATATGCCGTCAATTACTGATTTTTTTGTCAAAACATAACCAAAGATCTTGTTGCGATGAAGTCAATGAGAAATCACATCATCAATATGGTTGGTGATTCCTAAGATAACATAATTTTATTTTAATAAGAATTGAGAAAATCTTAGTGATGTCATGATTTTGTATGCATTTTGTGTGTGTGTGTGTGTGTGAGAGAGAGAGAGAGATGTGTGTCGCAACAACTAGAACCTTGCAAACACTATCATACTACACTCATGATTCTTTTGAGGTTCTTCATCACCATTCTCTTCGCCTAAAAAATTTTGTCCAACAACAATTTTTCTTGTAGTTAACTAGAATTTGGAGATATGACTTTTGAAGAGAGGGTCTTGTATTTTGATTAGAATCACGGACGCCACAACAAGTATCTTACACACGAAAGAGCGGGCCGATTTTCACTAAAAATGAAGGATAAAAATGTTCCTCACTATCTAGTGGGTCAATTCTGTGATGGTTTTCAGAAACCACATTGAATGTACAGTTGCATATTGGGTTCTCCATAGTAGTGGACAATATTCAAAGTTTGCTTCGTTATTTTGTTTCTTGAGCTGTGTGTCATGTTTGTATGTGAACTTTTGATAGGTGATAGATGTGTGTTCTGCCGATATTGTCAAACAAATTTAGAAGTTTTCAATGCCGTTTACGTTGGTCCGATCATTGATTAGAATAATCCAAATAATGTGCCTAGTGCATCCGATAATCCAATATGTCGGTTTCACCGACGCTGCAGGTGACATGTGATGTCAAGGAAAATAGGTGTATTGATGTCCTGCTGGTTGAGTTTGTTTCGATGAGGCTTTCAAAACAAGATGGCATATTATTTTGTTGTGACGTCTAGATAGGGTTTGTCTATTTCTCAGTCGATTGAGATTTTCTTAAGTCTCAATCAATTAAGAAAAGTGCAACCGTAGTTAAAAGAAATGTGCAACTCAGTTCTAGTTTCTGCAGAAAAGTGCAATTGCATTTTTCTGCAAAAAAGTGCAACTGAAACCAGTTGCACTTTTTTTAAACAGACGGTTGCACTTTTCTTAGGTGACTGAGACTTAATAAAATCTCAGTCGACTGAGAAATAGCAAAACCAATAGTACCGCAGTTGTCATGTTAGTAGTGAAAAATTCCCACACCAAATAGTATATAGTTACCAAGTAATATGTTTTGTGTTTTTTGACATTGCAATAATTATTGTAGAGATAGGCAGTGACAACAACCAATAAAACTACCTAACATCAATATCATGCAAGTCTTTAGGTCGGTGCAGTGTGATCTATGGTAACATGGTAACTAAATTAATATAATATTCTAATCAAGTGGTTATAATATGCTTATAACTTGTTAAGTATATGATTATGAGCTCTTTTATATGCTGTCAATTATTGACAAAAGAAGTTGCAAAACATAACCAAAGATCTTATTGCGATGAAGTCAACAAGAAACCATACCAATATGGTTGGCAATTACTGACATAACTAAATTTTATTTTAAGAATTGATAGAATCTTAGCGATGTCATGATTTTGTATGCTTTTAGTTAAAGGGAGAGAGGAGTTTCGCAACAACATAGAACATGCAGCCACTATCATACTACACCCATGATTGTTTTGAGGTTCTTCGTCACCGTTCTAATTGGCTCAAAATTTGAGCTACAACAACTTTTTTTGTAGTTAATTGGAATTTGGAAGTATGGATTTTGACAGGAGGGCCATGTATTTTTATAGCATTCATGGCCGCCATAAGTCGATTACCGTTTCACTAAAAATGAAGAAAACCATTGTTCCTCAAAACCCCTTACGAAATCGAGTACATATGGGAGTTTTTACAAGTGCTAATTAAGTGGTTTAGAACATTTACCGGCGTCAACTCACGTTTTAGAAAACAACCAGTACAAGACTATATGTTTGTATATGTTTGAGCTCATTTTTATGAACCACTAATAAGACTTAGGTTAGGTGTACTAAACATGTATGATCCTTCTTGCCCATGGACGACACCACTGCTGCAGTTATATGATTCTCAACATCCTCAAAGGTGCAATCACTTTTGCTGCTTATCGATCTTTGTTCCTTTGTGACGATTCTCTTGAGGATGAACTTGTTGCGAACAAAGATCTCATCCAGTCGGCTCTCCACTTGGAAGATAATTTTTCTTCTTGCCGGGGTGGATTGATAGATCATGAAATGTTCATAGAGTTAAACAATGAGGGTTTGATTGGTAGGCTGCATATATTCAAAACATGTCCTAGGGAGCCAAAGATAGGATGACTGGATAATTAGTTTCCCTACATGTTGTGGCACGCGCACGCCTCAAAGCACTCCATGGCTAGGCCCAAAGGGAATAGTTGAATCAAAAGTTTCCCTAGAGCCAGCCCCGTGGAGCGTAGAGAGGGCCTTCCCCTACACGCGTGGGGAAGGAGCGCCACATGCCGCGTCGCTTCGGGAACACCCTCCATAAAATCCAGTCACCATCCACTCCTTCATCTCACTCTACCCCAAATCTCGTCCGTAGTTCATCCGCCGGCGGCAACATGCAAATGCCGATGGCAGATAGATCCATCCATCTCCGCGTCTCCCCATCTCTACGGCATCGACATCGACTAGGCACGCACGTCCGTGATCAAGAACTATGTCGTGCCTGCCGGTTCGACCTTCTATGACTTGTCAATGGCTTTAAGGCCTACAGACACCTTAACCAATGATCTTTTACTATTGATCTGATCGTATATACACTACAAAAATACTTCCATACTCGGTGGATTTTTTGAACGGTATAACCGAAAAGAACCGGCAAAAGTTGGTTACACAACGGATATCACGACACCATTTTGTCATGGCAGCCAATTATATGCTTGGGCACACATGGTATCGGCAAATTGCGGTGTCGTGGTAGGTGTCTGGGTAGACCGGCGCATTGTAACGCTGCAATAGATGAATGGGGGCATATATTAGTGTGTCGTGCATTGTTGTGCCGCGATAGAATGTGTCTCATGTTGTCGACTGGTCAACTAGCACATGTTGTCTGGTTAGGCTAGTCTCACTGACTGGTGTGACCTACCACGTATGAACTATTTTGTTTTCTATTATATACTCTACATCCACATCCACACACCCTCTTCCTACATCTTTCACTAACGCACGGAGGGGACTGTACAGGCGGCTGCCGGCGGCGACATCGAGATGCAGAATCCTCCAGATGCTTGAGCGCGAAGGCGGGGGCGAGATGTTGCATCGTGGACATGTTTAGGATGGCGGCGAAGTCCGGTCTTATGTAATTTAATTTCATATTTTTATCTTATATATCTAAAATACTAATTTGGGTTTTCTCGGATCAGAGCATGGTGCTGAGGTGGATCGATTTGAAAGTAGATGGGTGAACCGACATCTTTAAATCAAATTCCGATCTACTTTACAATTGCGGCCTACAGCCGTGTTGCCTAATCACATACGAGGGCGTGAAAACCGGCCGCAAGTTCCTCGGGTGTCACCACCAGCAAACGAAGTGTGATTTCGTCCTTTATGTTGATAAAGAACACTTGTCGGAGGAACACTCGTCGGAGCTGCAACGTGTGTTGGTGGCCTTGTGGAAGGACACCGTCCACAACTTGTCTGAATTGTCCGACTCCTACTATGAGAAAACGGTGATACAAGTGAAGAAAGAATCAGAGGATGAGGTGACTCCTGCGATAAGCACATTAAGGAAATGTGCACGTTTGTGGCCGACACGCTAGAGCCGCTTGCGAAAACTCTAGATCAACTTACTTATGAGTAATATATATAGCTTTTCAATTTTTAGACAGCAATATGTAAAACACTTGTGTGTATTTTCAGTCTTGTCCCACCAACTAAGTAAGCAGCGACTCACCGTACTTCTCAAACGACAAACTTTGTGCCATAAATCTCGTGAGCACCATCTTGAATGGAGAAGATGAGAGACTTGAAGGGTCCCGGTGCCTCTCACTCCCAATGAGCAACTATATATTGCAGCAACATAACTGCCGGTTCTGTTTAAATATACTAACGGGATCATCAGTTGCAGCTTGCTTGAGCACTGATCGACTAACGGACAATTTAGTTTTTGAAGGAAAGTTTGATTGCGAGCTATGGAGTTAGGCCCAGTTTACCTACTTGTCAATATGAAAACATCGTAGATATGCATGCAGTGTGGATGCTCTTTTATATCCACTGATCCAAGAATAGAGACGCAGCTTGCTTGAGACGGAGAAAGTGCATGTGTATTATATTCAGTTCGCCCACCATTCATTTATGCACTTTAAAATGGAGAAAGGTGTGCTTACCTGAAAAAGAATAAATATAAGAAGAAAAGTCTAAGTTACACACATACACTGTTTAATCTTAGGGCATAGCGGGTATAGTACAACCATTTGGGGGCAGTACAATATCACAACATCATTGCAATGTTGAGATACTGATGTACCAGATTTTTAGTTTGTAACATCACTACCTAACAACCGAGACATAGAAATGAAATGAGAAGTAAGATAATGTTGCGACGAATCTGACATATCGCACAGTGCAACTCGATTTTGGTGCCAGTTCCATTTCATTAGGAAAACCCGTATAACAAAGATCAAAGCAATAAATATATGTTCCATTTCATACATTAGGAGAACCCACACAGAAAAGATCAGAGTAATAGTATAAAAATCTTCTGTTCTTTCGATCATAGATCAATCCTAACTTTTTTTTTGAGAACACAGTACAATACATACGTTCACAAACACGCACGTACACTCACCCCCTATGTAACAACTAAAGCATCCTAATCGTTGTGTGTCTTTTGATTTCTTTCATAGTCTCTTGCTTCCTCCCCACTTCTGAAATTAGGTGAGCACAACTAGTCAGGACTCCTTGCACCATGCACTTGCCTTGTGCGTCTCTTCCTATACCACTCCATGGCTCCAAGACCAGTCCCTTGCATCTTCCGGGTGCCGGAGCACTCAAGCATGGGAGGAACCCCATGGCATGTTGCAGAGGCTGACCGTGTCGGGTCTGCCATTAACAAGCCTAGAAATCAGGGGGGCGGAAGAAAGGAGTAGCAAGGAGATAATAGCTTCAACCATTTCAGCATCGGCTACTAATCCAACATGGCAATCAAAATCGGTGAACCATGCCAATTTCAGTAGATCCGGCTAAAAACCAGGATGAGGGGAGATATAATCAGTTAGTATTGGAGTTAATTGTTCCAAAAATAGGTTGGGGAAATTTGTCCGAAAGTAATAGTTTAGTGTGTTAAGCATACTGCACTAAGGGGATGGTGCCAATGGTGCACGCTAAAGGCCGTGTATAGTCAGAAATTGTGGAGGGACACCTCCAACTAGTACCAAATATCCGTTGCGGGCTTAATTATATCGGACGGATGATTCATCAAAAAAACAGTTTCAAATCCAAAAACAGTTTCAAATCCGAGACACCTTTCAGTAACCCCGTCTCAGTGAGTCGAAATGGAGTCGATTTTCAAAAACCGCCTTGGATGGACGGTTGCGGATATGGTTTCCCATAGTAGCGGATAATATTGACGGTTCTATTTGTTATTTTTGTTGCTCGAGTTAAGAGTTGAATTTGGACGTGAATCTCCTAGACATGACTACATGAGAGATGAATTCAGAAGTTTTCTATATTGTAGAAGAAATTGCTAAGTATTCACCATCATTTATATACCTCTTAATCCATCATTGAGTACAACAATACACCTAAAATCGCTAGTGCATCCAAAATGTCGGTCGGTTCCATTGATGATGCATGTGACTGAAGGACTGGTTATGCTGAAGAGACTAGACGTAATGACAGTCTGCAGGAGCGACAAACTTTCTTCCATATCATATGGCATATATATAACTTTAACTTACGGAGGAAAAAAAATTTAGCACCAATATTTGTCGCTTAAGGGCAGAGACTTCAAGGGTTCCGACACCTCTCATCCAAAATGTGCGATTACTCTAGCAACACAACTCCCCCTTTAACATTCCTTCTCTTTAAACACCAACCAAATCATCAGATGCAGCGTGCTTTTTTTGAGAGAGAGACAGATGCAGCGTGCTTGAGCAACGGTTGATGAATAGTTTTGGCTCTTGAAGGAAATAAAGTTCAATAGTAAGCTATCGATTTAGACAAAGTTTACATGCTTGTCAATATGAACTATGAGGACACATAGATACGCGCTCTTTTATAGCCAGTGTTCCAAGAATAGGAACACAATTTAATAGAGATGGAGAAACGTGCATGTGTATTCAGTTCATGACTTCATGTACCATCCATTGGAGAGTCCATTTAAAAGGATAAGTAATCATTCAGATTTATGGAACATAACATGATGAATGATAATTCATCAAAGTCACAATGCTTTGAGAAAGAAATTCAAGAAGTTGATTAAAAATGTTCGGTACAGATATTATAAAAACGAATTAGCTATGAGATATGTCAAAAGGACATTAAAATAATCTTCAGGATTATGTGTTAGACACAAACCTAAAAAATTTCGATAAAGCATGGACATTTCAAAGAGCTGAAAATAAAACATAACTTGACTCATTTTTAGAAAGATCTAAAAGTGGGAGTACAGTTTTCTAATGATGTGATAAATCATTAGAACTATCAGAAATTCTAAAGATATTTATAAGACTTAGGCCATGTCATTGGTGATTTGCACAAACATCTATAGTGAAAAGATAATTTGCAAATATCTTTGAATGGAAAGTCATGCTTGAAAGGATTTTTTGCAAGAATCAATTATGAAATTTATGAGCAAATAGAGACATGCATAATGTCAATCAATGGTTGTAGTTTTGCTAAAGTGTTAGCGGAAACAATAGATAACTCCAAGTTTGGATTATAAATAGGCAGTGGATTAAAGTCCAGATTCATGTTGTCGCTAAGCGAATACTTTCTAAAGTTCAAATATAATAAAGAGTACATTGTGAAGTGTCTCATATTGACTTTATTATTTGACATGAACAAGCGAAATATTTTAAATTTAGGTGAATATTGAGTTTGTGAAAATTGGCATATGTATTAGTAAAGTTCTATAAATACTGCCATAGTGATCTCTGTGTAAGTAAATATAGTTTTCTTGTATGAAAAATAAGTTTGATAGTCGAACTAGGTACTCTGAAAGTATTATGCTCTAATAGTTTATACTAGTAGCTGATGCAATCGGTAGTCACCGAAATATCCAAAGACCATGTTACACCATTTTCAGTTTGGTCCAATACTCGGGTAGGATGAGGACATGTCGGCTGGTGCGTCTGATAGGTAAAAAAAAGGATCATATGAGATGGTCACAGAACAATCACACACATAAGGGCTACATTTAGGGAATTATGGTATGCCATATTGTTTTTGGTATTTCAAATATCGTCTTGCTCGCATCAATGGTGGATATGAATTAATTTGGGGATGAAAATCTACTATGCTCCTACTCTTACATGACTTTTATAACCGGGGATTTTTTTTGATAAGAGGTATTTTATTACTTAAAAGGTTTAAGAATTACACCTGGTTTCTACGTAACTAAAATGTAGAGTTGCAATGAAAAGTCAATATACTAACTACATCGATCAACATACATCTTTTTCGAAAAGGGGATGTAACCCCAACCTCTACATCGGTTGATGCACATAGCCTTTTATTAAATAAAGTCAACCATCATCTATCATCCAACATGAATAAAAATCATGGGTCACTTAGCATTGATATATGAATCAGCCAGCGAAAAATAGAAATGAAAAATCTAGTCATCCCATAGTCGACTAAGCGGCTGCCAGCACGACTGGCCAAATAAGTGGTGGACGACCATCAGCAAATGGCTACACCCAGTAGCCATAGTATTCCGCTGGTCGGGTGTAGATAGGAGTGCCCAAAGTTGTGCCCAGTGTGCCATTTTGTGGATAACCTAAAAAAATTGAAAGAATTTGTTTTATTAAAGATAATGTCATTTCTGCATCTCCAAAGAAACGAACATAAGGTAGAAACACCAATACAAATTATATCCTTAGATGATTTTTCAATTATATTCAACCAATTTCCAAACATGTTTGTTATATTAGTTGGAGTGGGTATATCGAAAGCAAAATTGACAATATGCCACAAAAGACGAGCAAAAAAGCATGAGATAAACAAATGTTCTATGGTTTTCGGCGACCCACAGAAACAACATTTGGTACATCCTAACCAATTCATTTTAACTAGGTTATCCTTAGTAAGAAGCACTTTATTTTGAAGGAACCACATTAAAAATTTATCTTAATAGGAATCTTTAATTTCCAAAAATATTTTTGAAGGAAGACCGTATGATCATTCATTAGATCTTCATACATGGATTTTACTAAGAACACTCCAACGGAATCGCTCCAAAAGAGGAAACTGAATCTGGACCCTCCGAGGAGTCTTCAGTTAACTGTAGATCTCCAGATACCGCTTCGCCGAACATTTTGCCGAATGTGTTGGCTAGGGCCTCATAATGCTTCTGCTTAAAAGAATCATTATATCCTTTCTTTAGGAACTAGAGAATCCTTATATCCTTATAAGAGAATAAAGGCTCCATCCGCCCATGTAGCAACTTTGTAGGAAGATCAACCCATTTAACCAGCCATTGAACAGCTCCAACATACTAACTCTGTTCCACAATATGTTATACCAGTAGATATTACCAGGAGATTTTATTTGACAGGTAAATACAGTAACTTTTTCATGTAGAATAATCTCTGCAAGGTAACTTTATTGGTCTGCTGAGTCCTCGTCTGGGATGAGATCGATAAAACAGAGAGCATAGTTCCTGCTTCACTAGTCACTACACAACAGTAGTTCGCATTATGATCAGTCGTACTCTCTGTTTTAGCACACCCCAAGCGAAGTGTGGATAATCAGACAGTAGTGGCAATCTTTCATCGCGTACGGTAAGGCTGCTCTCATAGCCGCTGCTTGGGCCGTGCCTTGTCATTGTGCCTCGTGCCAGCCCTTGAATCTGCATGCCAACTACCAGCACTAATCCCGGCGTCTCTCATCCCAAACGAGCAAGTACACCAGGAACACAACCCCATCGTAGACACCAACCAGATCATCAGTTGCAGCTTGTTTGGGCAACTACTGACGGACTGCTTTCGTTATCGATCGTCAAGAAGGTCGACCGTAAGCTAGTATGCATGCCCTTTTATAGCCAGTGGTCTGGTATTCAAGAGTAGAGCTGCAGTTTTCAGTTCACCTACCATCCATTCTTACGCGGAGCATGGTATTCAAGAGTAGAGCTGCAGTTTTCAGTTCACCTACCATCCATTCTTACGCCGAGCACAACTTAAAAATGAAAGGTGCTTTTGTGGAAAGAAAAAATATGAAGGGGAAATCTAAGTGGCACAAGCTTGGTTTTAGTTAGTTCTTTGGCGTCACAGCAATTCAGCAGAACTTACCATATAGAGCAATCGTATGGACTCAGTCTCTGCAACAACATATTGGTATTAACGCATTAGTCGCTAAATTTGAAATTTCAAAAGAGTTTAGCTCATAAACCGTATTTCGATTTATTTCGTTCATCTGAAGAAATAATTTCAGCTTGGGATTTTGTAAAACAAAACCCATTTCGAGTACTACTGGTACGTATGAGCAATGACATCATGATTTTCCAAGCTAAACATGCGAAGAATTTTCACATATTCAATAAACTGTTCGCCGCTTAAAAAATTGTTCATGTTTTTTTTTTGCACAATATGTTCATGTTGCAAGGAAATGTTCACTGTTCAATGTTGTTTATGTCGACGTTCAAATGGTTTTACAAGAATTGTTCTGGAATTTAAAATATAATTGAATGAATTTTAAAATTTTCATTAGATTCATAAATGTACCGTTCACGAATCAAAAATACATATTTCATATTTAAAATTTCTTCACGCCATTAGAAAAAAATGTTCACGAGGATCAAAATTTTTTCATGGATTTACAAATATATGTTCATGGATTCACAAAAGTACGATGTGTTTCAAAAAATGATCATGGTTCAAAAGAAATATTTTCATGTAATATAAAAATATTCAGGGCAATGATCATGGTAGAAAACTTGTTCCTATTTTCTGTTTAAAGAATAAAATAAGAAATATATACATTGTTGTTCAAAAACTATTCCTTGGTTTGCAAAGGTGTATGCTTACTGATTCAAATAAATATTAACAGTCCCTAAAGATATTAATGCGTGATTTTTTGTAATCTACTGATTTATTAAGATTAAATAGAAATTTATATATTTTTTCAAAATTTGAATGAAAAATTAAAAAGACAAGTTAAATTATTTTTTCCAAGGCATGTAAAGACACGGCATAGGCCAAATGAAAGCATAAAAATTGAAAAGAAATGAACACCGATCATGCCTGTTAATATATTTTCGGTATTCTTGTCATCGATTCATCCTAAAACCATATAGAACAGAAGTAAGCACCGCAACCAATTTTACTAGGCCACATTTGAGCGGCCCGTGAAGCCATTGTTTCAGGCGGCATTGTCAAGTGGTGCCGCTATGGGCGGTGCATAGCACCTCCTGTCTCGGGAGACAACTCCAGTAGCGGAGCTTTTGGTGGCCTCGAACATTCTCACTGGTTATAGCGATGTTTGGACCTTTTTCTTGCTATGCTCGTGCCCGTTTCCATGCCACCCCGAATGGTTGTGCCTGGCTGTGCCGCCCATCAAGCTCAATTCCATGTCCCTACTCAGCATGAGACATTGGGCTTTCATAGCTCGTCATGTTAGATGTTATGGTTGGCTTGTGCCTCATGCCAGCCTATGAAATCCTAGCCCAAGTCCCAATACTAATCCTGGCGCCTCTCATCCCAAATGAGCAAGTAGTGCTTGAGCAACATCGGAAGAAATATTTTGGTTTTGGCAAGAAGTTTGATAGTAAGCTATCGGGTTAGGCACACCTCACTTGCTTGCTAATACGAGGACACATAGGTGTAGTATGGATGTTCTTTTATGGGCTATGATTTGCTATCCAAGAGTAGAGGACTTTGCTTGACATGGAGAAAAGTACATGTGTATTCGATTCACCTACCATCCATTCATACAACGAGCACACCTCACAAATGGAGGGTTTTTTTCTGAAAAAATATAAATAAAATCTAAGGGGCACACTATGCTAAATAGTTCTTGGTGCTCCAACATTTCAGCTCAACTTCCCTAAAAAAAATTCAGCTCAACTTTCTTCACCTAGTGAGCACATGTATCACGTAAGCATGCAGGACCTGCCACAACATACTACTATCATCATATCAGTCGCTAAATTCAAAATTCTATAAGTCTTTAGATCATAAGGTGTTAATTAATCTTTGTATCATATAGCTGAGGTGAAGTATATTATTATTTGTCCATCCATCCAAAGAAACCATTAATGCGAACATGTTCTAAAAGAAAGCTTTTTTTACTACTACGGGTATGTATGAGCAATTAGCTGCGGAGCTGAACACATGCATAATTTTCTTCTTAGGGCTTTTGTTAATCGCATAGCCAAGTGGATTGGAGAGAATTGGAGTCGACTTTGGGGAATTTTGCTTGCAAGGGATTTAATCCACCTCATGACCTGTCTGATTTGAGTGGTTCTTGTTAGATAGGTATTGACATGGGATTGAATTGTATTATCCGCCACTACATTTCAATCTATCCGTGTAACTCAACAAGGCCTCAACTCATGTCAAATCCCCTTCAAAGACCCCTAAACTTCCAAAAAAATCTGGGACTACACGTCCTGTCTTCAAATCATGCAAGGCGATGTATCACCATCGCCTCATGGCCCTCACTGTTCAACTGAATATGTAGCCGTGGCAATCATAATTGTTTTGTACTATGTTCCATACTAGGCGGGTATATTTTAAGGAATTCATTAGTATACGTGCAATTGCAAGACTATTTATGTCAGTGTATTAAATACCACTTCTTCACAATTTTAAATATTATTAATGAATTTTTACCATTCATCATAGGAGCGCATGTTCTTGGGATAAAAAACAACTCTCCTATATTTTTTGTTATTGATGCTAAGAGCAAGTACAATAAGAGCTGGCTATAAGGCATTAAATAATATATTTGTGCTAAGTTGAAAGAGAGAGAAGAGGAGAGAGAAGGTGAGTAGGCTCTCATGCAAGAGTCAGCTCTAGTACGTGTTCCTAGACACTTTGTGAGAGTGAATGGTGGGCCAAATATTGATAAAATAGTACATTTCTATAGCTTGTTATTCTACATATTGGCTATTTGATTGATTATAGATACATGATACTACCTTATAGCCAGCAGTTCGCAATACTATTATTCTTGCTCTAAGTATGTTGTTTGATGAAGGTTTGATAGTTATGTAATCCTCTAGAGGTTCTCGAAAAGCATCTTGCACCTGTCCCTTTAATCCCTAAAGAGCAAGAAACAAGGGTGCATGTCTTTTTGGCGTCCTTTTTTACATGGTAGGGCTATGCTAAGTAATTTTTTTACAATTAATACCATGTTATATTTATAGTAGTGAATAGTAAATACTTGAATTACATAAACAGTCTACAACGATTATAAAATAAAGTCTAAAATAAACAAGGAAATCTTCGAGATCTTCAGAATCTCCTTCTTTTCTAAATGCTGTCGGAAAAAATTAACATAGAAACCAAACCATAGGCCTCTATACGAACAAGTGTTTTTATATAATTTTAATTTGAGCCGCAATATCAAGGCTACGTGCAGTGTGAATCCATTAAAGTTATCAAATTGCATCAACAAGAGTATCAACACCAGAAATACAGGGAAAAGAAAACGAACAACCAGGTCGATGTTGCTAGGAAGTCGAGAATACAAATCACCATTGATGAATACGTATTAGCCGGGACAAAACTTACGAGGACAAACCCCCTCACGGCAACCATGAGAAAATTCCAAAATGGAACCAACATGAACTACAGAAATGAATCAAATAACCATGTAAAGTTAGTAGACCAATATACCAAACAAATCCTTCTAATAAATTTGTTTTAGAATTTACAGGGACGAACTTCACTTGCAGAACTCTTTACTCCTCCTATGTCGCCCCAGGGAGACACGGGGGAGAAATCATAGTGTCGCCAGATACTCTCCCTCTTCGGATCCCCACACGACTGATGCAGCCAGCCCTCTCCGCGACAGCGGTGGGTCTAGAGGCCTAAGGTGGTTGGGGTTTGTGGTTCGACACAGTCGATCACAAGAGCTGCTGGGGTGGTGGTAGCGGTTGTCGATGCACGGCAACCATGGCGGCATCCTTGCATCGGGGTGGCGGTGGTGATCCCCCGTGGTGCCGATATGGAAGTGGAGGCGCGTGGTTTTGGGGAATTGATGTTTGTAAAAATACAGTCATTTCTCTTAGCGTTTAAACTTCATATTTTTCAAATACTAGATAAATATATTTATAGCATTGTACCTTACAACTAATTATTGCATAGATGTGAGAATCCTTTGCTTGATCTTTCTCCTTGCAGAATTGAGCACTTTTATGGCGAAATCTAGAGAAATTAATAAAGAACTACAAGTTGCCAATAGTCCCAAATCAAAGATGCCATGAAAGAGTCATTAAGACGCTTTAACAAACATCGGTACAGGTACGTACCGCCTGTACCACGTGCCCTTCCCTTCTATCTTCATTCGACGCAGGTGGTGGTCTGTCGGCTGCTTGTTGCTGCCTTGCCGCAACGGAGTCTCGAGGTTTAAGATATGGCCATGGCGGGCTTGGCCAGATTTGGCCTATCAGCTCCTGCGGGCAGTGAGGTTTGTGGTCCTGCGTGGTGATGGTGCCGTCACCGTGCATGAGGTGCTTGGGCCAGTGGGTTCGCAGGCCGGCAACGCTGGGTTCGCCTATCTTCGTTTGGCAATGTGACGGGCGGAGGTTGGTTGCTCTGGGCTAAAGCCGACGACACGACATTTGTAGATATCACTCTCCTGTTGGGAGCCATCATGGAGCTCTCTGAGCTCCTCCGCTCTTGGGTCACTATTTCGGGTGAAAGTCTAGATCCTCCGGTGCAGGGTCGGACGATGGCATCAATCCACGTCACTTCCCTTCCCGAGGGTGTTGTCTTGAAGACCGTGATTCCCTCCATGCTTTCTCGAGACTGGACTTGCACGACATCGCATCAGGTGGCTGGCGATGCGAGAGGTTCGTGTGGTGGCTTGTTTGGCAATGATGACATTTCCGAGCAATGGTTTGGTAGTGACAAGATCTTGTTAGTCGGCTTTGCTCCAGAGTGCGCGAGTATCTTTTTCTTAGTCTTTGCTTGTTGTGAAGTCAGAGTTGTAATGTTTTTTTGAGTGTCTTTGTATGAGAAGCGTACGATGACCTGCAAGGGCGGTCCTATGGTGAAGATCTTGTTCGGCGCGGGTCTTCCGCATGTCCTCTCTGTAGCTCAGCACCAGAGTCGGAGCTTCCTGTCTCTATGCAAGGACCCATCTGCGCAATCTGTTTACCCACAACACTACTCGAGCCTTCTTGTTGCCCTGCTCGTGCCTGATCCGGTTAGACACGTCGTGTCCTTGGGCCGAGCCTTCCCATCATCCCTTTTGCAAGCCCGTGAATGCTGATCCCAAGTCCTAGTGCTAGTCTCGGCGCCTCTCATCCCAAACGAGCAAGTACACTATGAACACATCCCCGTTTTAACATTACCCCATCCTAGACACCAACCATCATCAGTTGCAGCTTGTTTGGGAAACTACTGACAGACTGCTTTGGTTATCGATCTGCAAGAATGTTGACACCGGTCTAACGAGTTAGTAATCCTGAGAATGGTTTCAGCATAACTGGGTCGGATGGTTCAGTTTCTCGTTTTGGGGTTGATTAGTTCGGTTGGGAATGGCTGAGGAGTGAGGACGTGGGACACTTTGGTTTAGTTTGGGTTATCAAAGCCAACAGTTGGGTATGGTTGGTTATGGTCCTAAACAGTTACAGGTGAAACTGATCAAAACTTCAGGTTGAGAACCGGTTTTTCAGATGGGTCTGAACGGTTTTTCAGCACCTAGGCACAAAAGCAACTTTTGGATTTGGTCTGTGTTACGAGACCCCTTCGTGTCAGTTCTGTCAGTTGTGCTGCCATAAAAGAGTAACTATGCTTGAAGAAATGAGCGCTTGGGCATTTTTTTACCGTGAGCTTTGTACTGTTTGTTGTAGGCCGCGAGGACGTCACTAGTTTTCTACTACTAGTACAGGAAGCTAGCTTTGTTACTACATACGCGTCAACCTGCCGTCAGAGATCAAATAACTCGTTGCAGGAAATCTCTATCGACTAGAATTGATCATTAAGAAGGGCGGAGCAGATCCGCGAGAACCGTTTCAACCCAAAACACCAAAACGGGTTTAGCCCATAGTTTGTTAAGTGGTTTAGTTCCGGTTTGGGTGGATGTATGTACAGTTTGGTTTAGTTTCAGTTTTGCGGGGTGGGCCGGGGTGTGGTTTGGTTGTGGTTCTCAACTCCACGTGATTGAGTATGGTCTAGGTATGGTTTAGTTATAGGACCATTTCCAGGTTTACGAGTTAGTCATATTTCACATGCTAGTATGTCCGCCCTTTTATAGCAAGTGATATAGTATTTAAGAGTAGAGCTGCAGTTTGCTCAACATGAAAAAAGTGCATGTGTTTTCACCTACCATCCATTCAAAGGCTGAGCACAACTTAAAAATGGAAAAATGGAAGGTGATTTTCTGGAAAAAAATATGAAGGGAAAATCTAAGTAGCACACGGTTTTAGTTAGTTCTTTGGCATTACATCATTTCAGCGGAACTTTTTATATAGAGCAAGCACATGACCCATGTATGCATGAGAATCTGACACAACAATACAACATATAAACTTATTAATCACTAAATTTGATATTTTCAAAAGAGTTTAGCTCATAAACCGTTAATCAATTCGGTATCTTGTACTTGAGGTGAAGTATATTACGATTTATTCGTTCATCTAAAGAAATCATTACCACTTGGGATTTTGTATCAGCACTTAGCATTTGATGTATCAACACTTAGCGCATATTTTGTCTATCTTTAAGTGGCTGATACATGTGGCCACCCTTAGTGATCCATGCATTGTAAGACTTCATAAATTATAATAAGGCAATAAAAGGGATGCATGCATCACTTGATGCAGAGCCCGGGATCTCCCCATTTCGAAAAAAACTTGGGATTTTGTAAAGTATTTTGGAGGTGTGCTTCGGTGTCCCCCCCTTCAACTTAAGTTTGCATGGAGAAATTTTCTTTTGACCCATAGAAATCCATAGCCAAGCCTTGTATACCTCCGTATAGGTGTACTCGGTCGAGCTAGGTATACTCCACGTTCCCACCGGTTGATCCCACCTCTCCTTATATCAAGATCTAGTCTTTGCATGCCACGTTTTGAAATTTTATTGCTACTATATACCTTCCGATTTCCGCCTCCCGCAGGCATGTGAGTATACATGTATGGTGAGTATACGTCTAAGAGGACCATACAGGTTTGGGTGGGTTCATACGGTTTTCAAAACGAATCGATGATGAATTTTTGTTTGTCAAGGTTTGAAGAGGAGGGGGTGGGGGTGATGACCCACAAGTATAGGGGGTGTATCGCAGTACTTTCGATAAATAGGAGTGTCGATTCCAATGAGGATCATAAGGTGTTGACTAGTGGTATGGAGCAGGAAATCTCTGTAAATACTTAGCAAACGGATTTTTAGTGGTTTTCTGATAAAGCAACAAAACAAAGAGCAAGTAACAAAGAGCAAACGCAACAAGTGGCCCAATCCTTTCTTAGAAAAGGACAAGCCGGTGGAAATACTTATAAATACCAAACGTTCTCGAGGACACATGAGAATTCTGTCAAGTGCTTTCGCTTCAAATAGTTGAGTACTCTTCTTTGGTGCTGTAAGTGTTGTGTGGGTGAACCTGTGCTAATGTACCGACCTTACTTGGACTAATACATACTTGTGATTAAACCTCCTGCAAACATCCGTAACTACAGGAAAGTAATTAAGATATAAACCTAACCACATCCTTAAACTCTGAGATCCTGCGCTCCCTTATGCAATGGTGTCCTAACGGGGGTTCAGGTTTCTGTCACTCCGGCAACCCTATAATTAGTAGCCAAATACACAATGCACTCTCCTAAGCCCATAAATGGTGAAGTGTCATGTAGTCGACGTTCACATGACACCACTAGAAGAATAGCACCACAACTTAAATACTAAACCATTGAATAATAACTCAACACAGATCCACTAATAACAACATGAATTCTCCCATGTCCTCAAGAACTAGACGAACTACTCAAAAGACATCATATGGATCAAGATCAAAGATGATATGATAATGGATAACAATCTGAACATAAACAATAATACAATGGTTCCACTCACAAGCATTAACTGCAATAGTAATTAACACCGGAAAAGTTTCCCCTAAAAACTAAAGCAATATCCAACACAATTGTTACAGCGGGACGGAGTGGTGATGATGGTGTTGGTGGAGATGATGGTGTGGATGATGATGATGATGATCCCGATGAAGCCTAGCTTGATGACGGTGTTGATGGCGACGATCTTCCCTCTCCGGGAAGGAATTCCCCTGGCAGAAATCTGTCTGCCGGAGAGATCTTTCTCTCTCGGTGTTTTCCGCCCCGCAGAGGCGGCGGAAATCTATCTGTGGTCGTCCCCCTCATATTAGGGTTCCATAGGGAAGATATAGGCAAAGGGGCGGAGTCGGAAGCCGGGCAGGTGGGCCACACCTTCCCTAGGCGCGGGGTCAGGTGGGCCCGCGCCTAGGGGGTGTGGGCCCCCTGTGGCCCTTCTTCTCTCCTCCTTCTGGCTTCCTCAATCTTTGGAAAAATAATATTTTCCCATATTTTTCTAGTATTTTTCTGATCTTCGCGAAATTGCATCGAAACGCCTTCTCTTCCATCAGAATCCACACTCCGGCAGTTCATCCTCCAAGAATTATCCAACATGCATAAACAGTGGAAAAGACATAAGTAATACCTCATAATATGACATATATCAATGAATAGAGGTAAATTATGATATAGGAAGGTGATGCAAATTGGACGTATCAACTCCCCCCAAGCTTAGACCTTGTCCCCAAGCGAAAACTGAGCTCAGTAAACATGTCCACAGTTTTATGGAGTGAAGTGTCGATAAAAGAATACGGACAAGAAGCATCACACTTACCATTACACAACTTATAGAAGCAAGCAACTCACCTTTATATAACTTAGATTGCAACAAGTACATGAGTCACAATAGAGATGCATAAATATAAATCATAATTGGAATTGGCAAACTCTTTTTCCTGGTCAGAGAACGGCTAGAAAATGGTTTCACAAAGAGCTTTTTGTAGAAGTTTTATAACATGAGCACTCTTTGCTCAAAAAGGTTTTTCAATGGAGGCTTTCAAAGTAATACTCAATAGATAAGAGTTTTGTGCAAACAAGGAAGATAAAGAACATGATTGAATAAATCACCATATGAATGCTTGAAACACAACAACTCAAATGCTTGCTGGAGAAAGAGAGGAAGTAGGTTTACTGACTGAACTTGGTAACTAGGAGAAAGGTCCCTTTATAGAGGGTAGAAGGGATTAGAAGTCATAAAGAGCTTCCAAAAATTATGGTACTAACTAGCTTTGAGCCCTCATTGACCCTATCATAGGCATCTTGAGATGATTAAGGTTAAAGTGCACAAAGATGAAGTATATGCTTGACGAAATATAAGTTGACAATCTCATGTCCCTTGAATATGAGGGTCACTCCTCATGCTACTCAACTTTGGTTACCGGTAAGTTCTTGTCATTGTAAATACATGCGTATCATAGAGAACCGCCAATGTGGTACCCCTTGCACATGGTACAGGAGCTTTCCCATAACCAAAATGAAAAGGCAAGCAGACAATGAGCATCTCAGCGATCTTTTTATTTACCATGTGCATAGCTTTTTATTGAGGATGCTTCATAGATAGCTCACTATGGTGATGCTGCAAGTTTCCACCATGATTAGGCATGGATTAGGCTAGCGGCCCAGGAGTTTCTCTAACACAAAATACAGACTCCATGGACTTACAAGTTCCCTCTTTATTTCACACCGTTGACATCCATAGACAAAAGAGCACGATATCAATTGTGTACAGAGTACAAGTGCAATGTCGAAAACGTTCCCCGTGACAGCACAATTATTCTAATTCCAACGTATAGATGCAAGCATATACAACTTCGATGGCACAATGGTTTAAGTCTATTAGGGGCAAGAAAATAAGGTGTGTCATCAAGTTCGTGAGAGCTTTACTAACTAGTTTTCACATAACAAAATACTTTTTAATTCGAAAGGTAGATGAAGCTTGAGAATTTGCTTGGAATAGCAAAAGCTACTAGGTAGATATGGTGGACACAAGTGGCAAATATTTTGGTTCAAAGGGATTGGAAACATGAGAAGTATGCCTTCTCAAAACAGGTTTTTGGCTAGCAAGGCTGGGTAGCAAGCAAGAGAGTTGAAAGAAACAAGGAAACATACAAGTAATAAATCCAAACATGCAATCTTCTTTGAAGACACAAAATATCTTAAATAAAGAATACTAAGCTTATGATCCAACAAGAAAGAAAACAAATGATACAAAATACCTGTAAGATTTTCTCTTTTTCTTTCAAACCTCAAAAAGTATTGCTACTGACCAGAACTCGGTTTGTCAAAACCAATTTAGATCTACTTGATGCTCCCAAAGTGATGCCAATACTGATCAACAAGATCCATCATATAATAGAGATTGCAAACTAAAATAAGAAGTGCAAAAAGTAAAAGATGAAACTTATCATTAATATTCTAATAAAGGCACTCACACCAAGGGATACATAGATAACCAACTAAAGGAGAGATACTTCCACATGCAAACCAACCTATAAGATAACTTCTCTACCAAAGATATGAATCCACTAAAAATGTAAAAGATAAAAGACAATGGTGGTGATACCGCGACACTCCCCCAAGCTTGGAACAAGACAAGGGGATGCCAAACCTGATGACGAATTACTCCTTCGGTGGTGGTGGTGTTCTCTTGTTTAGGTTAAGGAGATCCTCCAGCATCTTACGAAGCCTGTCATTCTCTTCTTGAAGTATATCCATCTTCATCCTTAAAGCACGGTACTTATCACAAAACTCTTTAGTGGTTCGAAGGGCTTCCACTGCCTTAGGGCAGTATCTGAAGTCTGGACCGAAGGCTATGATTCCCTGCATGTTACAAGAAAAAGCATCCCAGTGTTAATTGCTCCTACCAAAGTTGGTTTCCTTGCCCTTGCTCCTGCGGCGGTTTATTCCTCCAACTTTACTTCCTCCACGAGCTTCTTGCCTTTGTCGTTGGCGGAGACCATGGTGCTCTAAACTTGAGAAGATTTTCTGACAGAAACAGATCGAAACAAAAACATGACGAGAACACGATGCACGAACCTCGGGGGATCCGGGGGTTATATATTATGAAGTTTCAAAGCATAAGGAAGGTTTTGACATGGAAATGAGGCAGAGTCAGAGCTCGGGGTGACACACCCCCTCCAGGCGCGGCCATGCAGGGGCCCATGCCTGGGGTGGGTTTGTCCATCCCGGACTCCGTATCCTCCTCTGTTCTGTCTCATAACTTCCCTTATGTATTAAAAACATCAAAAATATAAAAATATTGGGGTTTCACGAACCTTATGTTTTCACCACTTTTACCCTTTTAAAGACGAACTATGCAGACTCCTTTTCTCCTTCCCCTGGAAATTCATTTTCTCTCAAGGAAATACACAAAATTCAATGGCAACATTAGTGTAAGCAAAAACAATTAACCTTTAGGTACACACTTCAACTGAAATCCATCAAAACAAAGGCTTCTATAAGAGGCAAATGCAAATGATAACAGAAATCTGTCAAAACAGACCAGCAGGTAAATATTGTTTTTTTAGAAAACCTTCTGTTGCTCAAATAAAAAAGTGCAGAACTAATGAAAGTAGGGTAAAAACTTGGAGAACATGCTCAGAAAAATACAGCTCCATCCGACGTACTGAGATCCCTCATGAATTTTTACAATGCAGCACAAAAATATTTTCCAGGACAGCCACTTTTCACAACTCCTCTACTTCACAAAAGTAGTTGAACTTGACACAAAAACCAAAACAAAAAAGATAAGGAGCGGTTATTACTGAAGTAATAACTTCCAAGACTCAACTAAACTCTTGGGTTATCTCCCAACAAGTAATTTTCTTTATTGCCTTTACGTTAGGCTTGAAAGTCTCAAAGATGCTCACAAATGAGATATAACTCTCGAGTGAAAAAGAGCATAGAGAAGCAAATAACCAACACACTTGAGTCTAACCCACTTCCTATGCATAGGAATGTCATTAGAAAACAAATTGTTGAAAAAAATCCACTAGCATAGGGAGACAAAATAGATGCAACTTCAAAGCTTTCAACATAAAACGGGGAAACTTAACATTATTGAGATGCATAAAACCATGTTTCCCTCTCTCATAATAAATTTCAGTAGCACTTCGAATAAATTTGACAATATAACCATCAAAGGAATCAATTTTATCACAAGGATGAGTATACTTACAGTCACCAAAAAGAGGTCCAAGGTCATAAACTGGATCAATAGAAGCAGTTGTTCCATCCTGAAATCTTTATTAGGCAAGCTGTTTTCACAAGGAGCTTTAGCAAATTTGGAAAAGTTAAACTTATAAGAATCTCCATAAAACTAATTTAAAGCTTTCTCCTTCTTACAATCTATAATAGCTCCACAAGTGTTCAAGAAAGGTCTACCAAAAATAATAGGATAGGTTTTACTAGCTTCTTTACCAAGTACTAGAAAATCAGCAAGATATTTAATCTTACCACAAAGGACCTCCACATCTATTACAATGCCAATGGGGCAAACTTGCTCTCTATTGGCAAGGTGAATAACCACATCAATGTCTTCAATCTCACAAGGACCAATTTCATGCATAATTTCCCTGTAAAGCTCATAAGGAATAACACTAGAACTAGCACCAATATCACATAAACCATAATAGTTATGATTACCAATTCTAACATAAAGCACAGGGACACTAGATTTTCTAGATTTTTTAGGATGAGAAACAATATTAGTAGCGTCTTCATAGAAGATAATATGCTCATCCTCTATATTTCTAGTGACAAGATCTTTCACAATAGCTACCACAGGCGCAATATCAATGAGCTCATCAGGCTCCACAGTTTTCTTTGCACTTTTGCTAACCACATTAGCTATAATGGAATGTTCCCTTACCTTAGCAGGAAAAGGGATTTTCTCTACATAAGGTTCAGGCAAAATAGGATCAACGGTACAAACCTATGTGCTAGCAGGAACATGGGTGACAATGTCTTTATAAGGAGCATGGTACTTGTCCTACTCTTTCTTGGGAATTTCAATATAAGAGGCAAATGCATTAAAACATTTGCAAGAACTTGAGGATCAAGACCAAACTCATTGCTAGTATCACGGAAGTCATCAGTTCCCATAAAAGATTTAATGCATTCATAATCATAATTTATACCTGACTTTCTTCCTTTGTCATTCTCCCAAGCTTCAGTGTTTTCTTGAATACGGTCCAGTAGATCCCATTTAGCTTCTTCCTTCATACGTGTGAATGATCCAGCACAAGAAGCATCTAATAAATCTTTATCATGAAGAGAAAGCCTAGCATAAAAGTTATTGATAATAATATTGTTAGGGAGTTCATTAATAGGACATTTAAGCATTAGTAACTTCATTCTCCCCCAAGCTTGAGCTGTACTCACTCCAACACGAGGCCAAAAGATATATATCAGATTTCTATCCTTATGAATCTCATTGGGAGGATAGAATTTAGAATAAAAGAGAGATGTCATCTCTTCCCATTCCATGGATTGTCCATTCTTCAGCAACTTATACCATTCTTCAGCTCTCCCTTTCAAGGATATGGAGAGTAACTTCTTCTTCACCTGTTCAGTTGTGATACCTACATACTTAAACAACCCGCATAATTCATGGATAAAAAGCAAGTGATCACTAGGATGGACAGTTCCATCCACAAAATAATAATTATCCATAACACGATCAACAATACTTGTAGGTATCTTAAAAGTATCTATCTCAACAGGTGGTGGTTCATCTATTACCCTAGCAGTGGTAGTAGTTTTCCCAAACAGAAAACCAAGTGGGTTATCCATATTGGAAATAAAGTAACAAGCAATAACAAAAAACAATACTCACAGTAGAAGTTTCTTTTACCAGTTCCGCTCTTCAATAGCGCTTCACTCCCCAGCAACAGCGCCAGAAAATAGTCTTGATGATCCAAAAGTATAGGGGGTGTATCGCAGTACATTCGATAAATAGGAGTGTCGATCCCAACGAGGAGCAGAAGGTGTTGACTAGTGGTATGGAGCAGGAAATCTCTGTAAATACTTAACAAACGGATTTTTAGTGGTTTTCTGATAAAGCAACAAAACAAAGAGCAAGTAACAAAGAACAAACGCATCAAGTGGCCTAATCCTTTCTTAGAAAAGGACAAGCCAGTGGAAATACTTATAAATACCAAACGTTCTCGAGGACACATGAGAATTCTGTCAAGTGCTTTCGCTTAAAATAGCTGAGTACTCTTCTTTGGTGTTGTAAGTGTTGTGTGGGTGAACCTGTGCTAATGTACCGACCTTACTTGGAATAATACATACTTGTGATTAAACCCCCTACAAACATCCGTAACTATAGGAAAGTAATTAAGATATAAACCTGACCACAGTCTTAAACTCTGAGATCCTGCGCTCCCTTATGCAATGGTGTCCTAACGGGAGTTCAGGTTTCTGTCACTCCGGCAACCCCACAATTAGTAGCCAAATACACAATGTATTCCCCTAAGCCCATAAATGGTGAAGTGTCATGTAGTCGACGTTCAGATGACACCACTAGAAGAATAACACCACAACTTAAATACTAAACCATTGAATAATAACTCAACACAGATCCACTAATAACAACATGACTTCTCCCATGTCCTCAAGAACTAGACGAACTACTCAGAAGACATCATATGGATCAAGATCAAAGATGATATGATAATGGATAACAATATGAACATAAACAATAATCCAATGGTTCCACTCACAAGCATCAACTACAATATTAATTAACACCGGGAAATTTTTCCCTAAGAACTAAAGCAATATCCAACACAATTGTTACAGCGGGATGAAGTGGTGATGATGGTGCTGGTGGAGATGATGGTGTGGATGATGATGATGATCCCGATGAATCCTAGCTTGATGACGGTGTTGATGGCGACGATCTTCCCTCTCCGGGAAGGAATTCCCCTGGCAGAAATCTGTCTGCCGGAGAGATCTTTCTCTCTCGGTATTTTCCGTCCCGCAGAGGTAGCAGAAACCTATCTGTGGTCACCCCCCTCGTATTAGGGTTCCATAGGGAATATATAGGCGAAGGGGCGGAGCCGGAAGCCGAGCAGGTGGGCCACACCTGCCCTAGGCGCGGGTCAGGTGGGCCCGCGCCTAGGGGGTGTGGGCCCCCTGCGGCCCTTCTTCGCTCCTCCTCGCTTCCTCAATCTTCTGGAAAAATAATATTTTCCCATATTTTTCTTGTATTTTTCTGATCTTCGCGAAATTGCATCAAAACGGCTTCTTTCCATCAGAATCCAGACTCCGGCAGTTCATCTTCCAAGAATCATCCAACATGCATAAACAGTGGAAAATACATAAGTAATACCTCATAATAAGACATATAACAATGAATGGAGGTAAATTATGATATAGAAAGATGATGCAAATTGGACGTATCAGGGGGGACACCGAAGTAAAAGTGTTTTGCAAAACAAAACCCTTTCTAGGAACTACTGGTATGTATAAGCAAAGACATTGTGATTTGCACAGCTAGACTCGGGAAGAATTTTCTTCTTAGCTATGTGGTTGTGCCTCAAAACATGGGATTACACATCCCTTATTCAAATCATGCATTAAAATGTATTACTATCGTCTAACACTCTCACTGTCCAAGTGAACACTCTGCTCCCGTATTTGTTCTGCAGTGACGGCGAGAGATAGGCATTTTTTGCCTCGATTGCAATGGAAGGTTGAGGGTCGAGGCCTCGAGGGAAATTGGTGCTCCGACGGGAGGGAGTGCTAGCTTCAGCGCTAGTGCTCCATCATAAAATCTTCGAAAACATATCTACGAGGTGCTGCATCATCATTGTGGTGGAGCATTGGGTTACAGTGGTAGTCGGGGTGATAACTATAATGATGACTCTTTCGTCGGCCAAACTTTTGATTTCAGCGGTGGCTGGGAGATAACTTCGGTAGTAGAGCTTTTGGCATCCCCAAACAATCTCGCCGGTTATAGTAATGCTAGGGTCTTTTTCTTGTGCCTGTGCCCATGCCAAGCCGATTGGTTGTGTCTGGCTGTGCCGCCCAACATGCTCGATTTGCTAGCCCGACTCAACACGAGACTTTGGGTCGTCATAGCTCGTCATATGTTAGATTCCAACCAAACCTTTTCATGGTTGGATTTTTCCTCATGCTAGCCTGTGAAAGCCTAGCCCAAGTCCCATCATTATTCCTGGCGCCTCTCATCCCAAACGAGCAAGTAGTTCTTGAGCAACAATTAAAGAACTGTTTTGGTTCTTGGAAAGAAGTTTGATAGTAAGCTATCAAGTAAGGCACGGCTCACTTGCTTGCTAATACGAAGACACATAGGTGTAGTATATGGATATTCTTTTATGGGCTATGATTTGCTATACAAAAGTACACGTGTATTCAGTTCACCTACCATCCATTCATACAATGAGCAAACCTCACGAATGGAGGGTGTTTTTCTGAAAAAATATGAATACAATCTAAGTGGCACACTATACTAAATAGTTCTATGGTGCTCCAACATTTCAGCTCAACTTTCTTCACCTAGTGAACACATGTATCATGTAAGCATGCACGACCTGCCACAACATACTAATATCATCATATTAGTCGCTAAATTCAAAATTCTAGAAGTGTTTAGCTCATAAGATGTTAATCAATTTTTGTATCATATAGTGCGAACATGTTCTAAAAGATAGCCTTTTTTACTACTACGGGTATGTATGAGAAATTAGAATGTGATTTGCGGATCTGAACACATGCATAATTTTCTTCTTAGGGCTTCTGTTAATCGCACAGTCAGGTGGATTAGAGAGATTGGAGTTGACTTGGGGGAATTTTGCTTGCAAGGGATTTAATCCACCTCATGACCTGTTCGATTTGAGTTGGATTATTCTGGATCAAGAGGTATTAATATGGGATTGAATTATATTATCTGCCACTACATTTGGATCTCTCCATGTAACTGAATAAGGCCTCAACTCATGTCAAATCCCCTTCAAAGACCCCCAAACTTCCACAAAAATCTGGGACTACACGTCCCATCTTAAAATCATGAAAGGCGATGTATCACCGTCGCCTCATGGCCCTCACTGTTCAACTAAATGTGTAACTGTGGCAATCATAATTCTATTATACTTTGTTCCATAATATGTATTGTAGGCGAATATATTTTAAGGGGTTCATTGTTATACATGCATTATTTGCAAAACTATTTATGTCAATTTATTAAATACCACTTCTTTACAATTTTAAGTATGATTAATGAAATTTTACCATTCATCCTAGGGGCGCATGTTCTAGGGATAAAAAACAACTCTCCTATAATTGTTGCTAAGTATGTTGTTTGCTGAAGGGTTGATATCTCCGTAATCCTCTAGAGGTTCCCGAAAAGCGCCTTGGTCCTGTCCCTTTAATCCCTGAAGAGCAAGAAACTAGGATGCATGTCTTTTTGGCTTCCTTTTTTACATGGTAGCACCGTGTTAAGTAATGATTTTTTACGATCAATACCATGTTGTATTTGTAGTAGCGAATAGTAAATGGTTGAGATACATAAACCGTCTACAATGATTACAAAATAAAGTCTAAAAGAAAGAAAGAAATCTTTGAGATCCTCAGAATCTCCTTCTTTCATAACATAATCTTTCACTTCTCTAAATGTTGTCCGACAAAATTAACATACAAACCAAACCATAGGCATGTATACCAACAAGTGTGCTCGCATAATTTTAATTTGATCCGCAATATCTAGGCTATGTGCACGCGTGCATCCATTAAAATTATCAAACAACATCAACAAGAGTATCAACACCAAAAATACAGGGAAAAGCAAACGAACAACTAGGTCGATGCCGCTGGAAGCCGAGAAGACGAATCACCATTGTCGAAGACGTAGTAGCCGGGACAAAACCTACGAGGACAAACCTCCTTATGGAAACCATGAGAAAAGTCCAAAATAGAATCTACATGAACTATAGATGTGAATCAAACAACCATGTAAATTTGAGAAAAACGCCAGTTTGATCTATGAAGTTGTCGTGGATGTGTGTTTTAGTCACAAACTTGCAAATCGTGAATTACATATCATAAAGTTGCCACGTGCGTGTGTTCTGGTCAGACCGTGACGACACCATCGAAATGGTCGTTAAGACAACACATGAGTAACACTTATGGAACATCTCTGGCTATAGTGGTGCGGGAAGTGGAGGCGCCTGGTTTTGGGGGATTGATGGCTGTAAAAATATGACCATTTCTCTCTGCGTTTAAACCTCATATTTGTCAAATACTTGATAAATAACTTTCTAGCATTGCCACTAACGACTAATTATTGTACAGATATGCAAATCCTTTGCTTAATTTTCTCCTTGCAGAATTGGTAACCTTTTTGGCGAAATCTTGAGAAATTAATGAAGAATTACGAGTTGCCAACAATTTCAAGTCAAAGATGCCACGAAAGAGTCGTTCAGACGCTTTCGCGACGTTGTCTCGAGGTTTAATATCTAGCCATGGTGGGCTTGGCCAGATTTTGCTAGTCGGCTCCTGCTAGCGGTGAGGTTGGTGGTCCTTCGTGGTGATGGTGCCCTCACCATGCAGAAGGTGCTTGGGCTAGTGGGTTCGCAATCCAGGCGGAAGTTGGTTTCTCTAGGCAAAAGTCGATGGCGTGGCGTCTGTGGATGTCACTCTTCTCTTGGGGGGCATCATGGAGCTCTTCGACCTCCTCCACTCTCGGGTCACTATTTCGGGTGAAAGTCTAGACCCTGCGGTGCAGGGTCGGACGATGGCGTCGATCTACTTCGCTTCCCCTCCCGAGGGCGTCGTCTTAAAGACTGTGATTCTCCCTTCGTGCTTTCCCGAGGGTGCACTTGCACGACATCGCGATAGGTGGCTGGTGATGCGAGAGGTCCATGTGGTGGCTTGTGTGGCAATGATAGTGTTGTTGAGCGATGGTTTGGTAGTGACAAGACCTTGTTAGTCGACTTTGCTTCGGCGTGTCCGAGTATCTTTGTCTTTGTCTTCGCTTGTTCGAAAGTCAAAGCTGCTATGTTTTTTGCGAGTGTCTTCATATGAGAAGCGTATGATGACCTGCAAGGGGCAGTCCGGTGGTGAAGATCTTCTTCGGCACCGGTCTTGCGCATCTCCATAGTGGTTGTGTGTGCCGCCGCGGCGGTCATGTTCCATGACGGCCGCGAGCATGCTTGTTCCGATTTTTTTGGCCAGTTTCCCGCTAATAAACTGACCAAACTCTGTACTTCTTCTCTAGTAATGAAATTGGCAAGTCTTCCGCCTTGCTTAACTGAACATTTAACTAAATGCATCGCTATTTTCGGAAGACTGGAGATGTTCAGACAAGCTAGGGCCTCATTGTGCCCCTGCTCAAGAAAATCCGTATGTTCAAGGATTGAACCGTGGAAACATCTTTTGAATAAAGGCATTATCCTCCCATGCAGCGACTTTTTCATGAAGATTTACCCATTTAACCAGCCATTGAACCGCTCCAACATAGAGATTACCAGGAGCTTTTTTTGGACAGGTAGTAACTTTTCTAGAGAATAGTCTGCCAAGGTAATTAAGTTTATTGCTCTGCTAAGTCCTTAGTTGTGGTGGCATCGACAAGAAGGAGCTAGTGCCTGCCCACAACACCAAAAGTTCATAATTTAATCTGCGTATTCACTATTTTATGGGTAAATATAAATGCAATGGCACACCCCAAGCAAAGTGTGGATGATCAGATAGCAGGGACAGGCTTCTTCATAGTACAGCGAGGCCTCTCTCATGGCGCTCATGATCTGTTTGGGCAAGAGGCGAGCAGCAAATAGGATAATGGTAGCACTCACAACACCGCTCGATCCTTCTTGGTGTTGTGCTCGTGCCTGTTCCGGTCAGACATGACGTGCGAGCACGGGACGCCCGTCGTTCTCCATTCCCTGGCTCGATTGAACATGAGACCTTGGTCCGTCGTTGCTCGTCAGGTTAGTTATTGGTATGCGCCGTGCTTAGGCCGAGGCTTTCTATCATGCCTCGTGCAAGCCCGTGAGTGCTCAGCCCAACTCCCAGCGCTAGTCCCGGCGCCTCTCATCCCAAACGAGAAAGTACACCAGGAACACAACCCCGTTTTATCCCAAACGAGCAAGTACCCCACCCTAGACACCTAGCAGTTACAGCTTGTTTGGGCAACTACTGACGGACTGCTTTGGTTATCCATCTGCAAGAAGGTCGATACTGACCTAACGAGTTAATTAGGCATATTTCACTTGCTATAGTATGTATGCCCTTTTATAGCAAGTGATAGAGTATTCAATAGTAGAGCTGCAGCTTGCTCCCCATGAAAAAAGTGCATGTGTTTTCGGTTCACCTACCATCCATTCATACGCAGAGGACAACGTACAAATAGAAGGTGCTTTTCTAGAAAAAAATATAAAGGGAAAATCTAATAAGTCAAACACGGTTTTAGTTAGTTCTATGGCATCGCAACATTTCAGCGGAACCTTTCGTACTAATATAGAACGAGTACATGAGACCTGAGGTCTGACCCGTGTATGCATGCAGAATGTGCCACAACATACTGATATTAATATTAAAGCATTAATCCCTAAATTCGAAAGTTTCAAAAGGGCTTAGCTCATAAGCCGTTAATAAGTTCAGTACCATGTACTTCGGTGACATCCAAATTAAGAATCATTACCAGTTGGGATTTTGTAAAACAAAACCCTTTTCGGTAACTACTGGTACGTATTTGCAATGACATTGTGATTTGCAAAGCTAAACGTAGGAATAATTTTCTTTTTAGTTGTGTCGTTATGCCACAGAACCTGGTTGTCGTCGTCTCACAACCCTCATTGTCCAAGTTAACATCCCTTGTAATTGGATTTGCGATCGCGGTGAGAGATAGGCTTTTTTTTTTGCCTCGATTGCAATGGAGGGTTGAGGATTGAGGGAACTTGGTGCTCCGTCTCATGAGGGGTGTTGGGTTCAGCGCTAGTGCTCAATCACAAAAACTTCAAAATATCTCTACAGGGTTACACTAGTGGAAACGAGGTCTTTTGTTGATCCCGAAAAGGGGATTTCACACCGGTTCTTCTATGAACCGGTGTTAAAGGGCCAGCGTGGCCCCTGCGGCAAAAAAGGAGCCCCCCTTTAACACCGGTTCGTGCCACGAACCGGTGTTAAAGGTCCCTGCAGCAGTGGCCCGCGCACCCCCCCCCTTTAACACCGGTTCGTGGCATGAACCGGTGTTAAAGGGGGGGCTATATAAGACACCATCCCAGCCCACACACACCCCACTCTTCCATTCTTTCACATTTTGGAGCCTAGCAAGAGGGTGTGAAGAGTGCTAGTTTGTGTTTTTTTCATATGCACTAGAGGTGTTCGGTGAAATGCCCGAGAGCTCAAAATAAGCTTTCTTGTTGCTCTTTCCGTCTCGGTCGAGGTCGGCAACTATAGTTTCATGTGTTATTGATGTACTATATATATAAATGGTCATCTCCCTATTATTTTTTGATATATACTACATATTAATGCAGATGAATCGACAATGGATGTACGGTGACCGCCGCACTTCCGAGTACATTACGGGCCTCCAAAATTTCATCGCTGTGGCTAATGCAAACCGTGGTCACAATGGTTTTATGTGCTGTCCGTGTGTTCACTGTCAGAACAAGAAAGACTACTCAAATATCAGAACCATTCACGCCCACCTGTTTCGATCCGGTTTCATGCCCAGCTATAATTGTTGGACCAAGCACGGAGAAAAAGGGGTTGTGATGGAAGACAACGAAGAAGAAGAGGATGATGAAAACTATCATAATATGTATCCTGAATATGATGATAATGCAACGGAGGTAGATAATGAAGATCAAGAGGAGCGGATGGGCCGATGGCGATCTTGGTCGGGCCATTACTGATGCAAAGGAAGAATGTGAAACTGAAAAGGAGAAGGAGAAGCTGGAGCAGATGTTAAAGGATCACAAAACATTGTTGTATCCAACTTGCGAAGATGGCCACAAAAATCTAGGTGCCACACTGGATTTGCTGCAATGGAAGGCAGAGAATGGTGTGACTGACAGCGCATTTTCAAAGTTGTTGTTAAAATGAAGAATCTTCTTCCAAGAAATAATGAGTTGCCCGACAGTATATACCAAGCAAAGAAGGTTGCCTGCCCTCTAGGATTAGACGTGCAGAAGATACATGCCTGCATTAATGACTGTATCCTCTACCGCGGTGAGAAGTACGAGAATTTGGATGCATGCCCGGTATGCACTGCACTGCGGTATAAGATCAGACGAGACGATCCTGGCGATGTTAAGGGCGAGGGCCCTAGGAAGAAGGTCCCCGCCAAGGTTATGTGGTATGCTCCTATAATACCACGGTTAAAACGTCTCTTCAGAAATAAAGAGCATGCCAAGTTGTTGCGATGGCACATGGAAGACCGTAAGAAAGACGCGATGTTGAGACACCCCGCTGATGGGTCACAGTGGAGAAAAGTCGGCGAGTACTGGACTTCGCGTGGCGCAAGAAACTTAAGGTTTGGTCTAAGTACGCACGACATGAATCCTTTTGGTGAGCGAGCTACATCACACACCTGGCACAGTGACCCTATGTATCTATAACCTTCATCCTTGATTGTGTATGAAGAGGAAGTTCATTATGATGCGGTGCTCATCCAAGGCCGAGGCAACCCAGCAACGACATTGATGTGTACCTAAGGCCATTAGTTGAAAAACTTTTACAGCTGTGGGCCAAACCAGGTGTGTATGTGGGATGCGCACCCAGGGGAGCCATTTGACCTACGAGCATTGCTTTTCGTAACCATCAATGATTGGCCTGCTCTTAGTAACATTTCAGGGCAGACAAACAAGGGATACAATGCATGCACACACTGTTTAGATGATACTGAAAGTGTATATTTGGATAAATGTAAGAAGGTTGTGTACCTAGGGTATCGCCGATTTCTTCCGAACCTGCATCCAGTAAGAAAGAAAGGCAAGCATTTCAAACGTCTGGCAGAACCCCGGAGGAAGCATGTCCTCCGTACCGGTGAGGAGGTATTTGGTATGGTCAAGGACCTAGAAGTAATCTTTGGAAAAGGTCCTGGCAGTCTATCTGTTCCGAATGACGATGCCGGACACGCGCCCATGTGGAAGAAGCAATCTATATTTTGGGACCTACCCTATTGGAAAGTCTTAGAGGTCCGCTCTTCAATCGACGTGATGCACGTGACGAAGAATGTTTGCGTGAACCTGCTAGGCTTTCTAGGAGTGTATGGGAAGACAAAAGATACACCGGAAGCACGACAGGACCAGCAACGTCTGAAGGCCCCTGAAGAGCCTATGCATCCACGAGCGAAGGGTAAACGATGCCACTTAACTCCTGCCAGCTATGCTCTTACCAAAGCGAGAAGGAAATATTTTTGAATGTCCGAGCGGTATCAAGGTCTCGTCGGCTTCTCGCGAATATAAAGGAATAATAAATATGGCGAGAAAAATTCCAAAACCTGAATTCTCATGACTGCCACGTGATTATGACACAATTGCTTCCGATTGCATTGAGGGGGCTTCTACCTGAAAATGTTCGAGTACCCATTGTGAAGCTATGTGCATTCCTCAATGCAATATCTCAGAAGGTAATCGATCCAGAAAGCCTACCAGGGTTACAAACAGATGTGGCCCAATGTCTTGTCAGCTTTGAGTTGGTGTTCCCACCATCCTTCTTCAATATTATGACGCATCTCCTGGTTCACCTAGTAGAAGAGATTGCCATTCTCGGTCCTGTATTCGTACACAATATGTTCCCCTTTGAGAGGTACATGGGAGTCTTAAAGAAATATGTTCATAACCGTGCTAGGCCATAAGGAAGCATCTCCAAGGGCTATGTAACAGAGGAGGTCATTGAGTTCTGTGTTGATTTTATTCCTGACCTTAAGGCGATTGGTGTTCCAGAATCACGACATGAGGGGAGACTGCGTGGAAAAGGCACCCTAGGATGTAAAGCAATGATATGTAGGGACGGGCATTCTCTCAATCAAGCACACTACACGGTTTTACAAAGATCTATCTTGGTTGCCCCGTATATCAATGAACACAAGAATTTAATACGCCTCAAACACCCGGGGCAGTCTAATGAATGGATTATAAGTGAACACATGGCGAGTTTTGGCGGCTGGCTGCAAAGACTTCTCACGAATAACACCACTGTTGGGGATCAGCTGTACTTGTTGGCCAGGACACCATTGTCATTGCACATCTCTAGACTCATATCTGCAACCATGGCTTCCACCATGGCTTCCACCATAGCACTAACCCCCAGGGAGGCGGAGGCGCTTTGCGCCTCGAACTACCCCTGCCCGCCGGGCTACTGTGTCCCCGTCGGCTGGATGATGAGCGTCGGAGGCGTGCCGGTTCCTCCTGTCCCTCTAGGTGTGGCGCGGCCGGATGGCCATCACGAACCACTACTACTTCGAGCTCACGACGGAGCAGCGAAGGAATCCCAGATGGCATCCCGACTATTTACCTACTTGGGAAGCCTTCTTCGTGGATCGGCATGAGAGGGCGCTCGCCAGGCACGAGGAGGACGGCCCACCTCCTCCTAACTTCAACGAGGCCGGCCGTCGGCTATGGTGGCGCGGTCGGACTCTCCAGAGCGTCATGGCCTATGACACTGCCGCCGACTCTAACCCCCGTCTGCGCTACCCTCAAGTCCAGCCCACGCGCTACCCTCAAGTCCAGCACGCGTACTCTCCGAGGTTCAATTACGGCGACCCGGCGGCGACGGCGATGATGGCATCGGCGAGTACGACTACGATGGCGAGTATTACAGGTGTAGGCGGAGCATGGTGAATCACTCCAACATTCTGAAACAAGTTCGCCGATTGTTACTTAATCGCCATGTATCTTAATTTTCAGTTCTTTTATGTATCTTAATTTTCGTTCAGTTCGCCGATTGTTACTTAATCTGGCCATGTATCTTAATTTTCAGTTCTTTTATGTATCTTAATTTTCAGTTCCAGTTCGGCTTTATGTAACTGTCTCAAAATGACCTATCTCATTCGAGGTTTCTTGGCTTTCGGGTCAAATGACCAATGTTATGGCTAGAATCAAGGCATAGTTTGTGATAATATGGCCATATTGTGCATACATGTGCATCATGGCATGGCAAACAATGTGGCAAGAGGAAGTTTTCCTTTTTATCGCACCAAAAAGGCATTTTCCACTTTCCAAGCATAAAAAACGGACGGTTTTGTGAAGCAACCACCAAATGGCTAATTCAAAAAACCACCAACACATTTTACAAAAATACTAGACCACCTTATATGCACAATGTACCAACAGGGGGATCTGAAACCTTTCCGTCCACCTCTGGTGAAAAAGACAAATTCCTACCGAATCGGCAGGAAGTGGGTCAGATATGAACTACAAGTACATGATACGATGCTCATGATTTTTTACAAAAATCATTTTTATGTTTACAATATGCTATTTTATCAAAAAACAATGCAAGTTGAGCGAGGCTTGGTGAGATTCAAGTGTATACAAAAGATGCGACATTTAAATATCCAATCAATTCAAAAATGTTAATACAAAAGATGCGGCATTAAAATATGATTTGATCTAATAAAAATCATTTTTTAGATGCTTAATATTTCTTATGTTCAAAGTTTTAGGATTTAACAATTTATTTTGGTTTGAATTGAATAATCAAAATTTATATGTAAGTGCTTTAATTATTTTGAAAATTTTCATGTAAAGTAAATATAAAATGATTTACATGAATGGATAGATATTATTTTTCTGAAAATTATGATATATTATTCATATTTTTCTGAGTTGAAATGAAAAAGATATGAATTTTCTAAATTCATATCATATTTTTTGAATTAAAAATGCCCCTTTAATGCATGAAATAAATGCCCCTTTAACGGTTCCGACATAGAACCGTGTTAAAGGGCATTTATTCGTTCAACAGATTCTCTTTAACACCGGTTCCAGCCCCGAACCGGTGTTAAAGGAGGGGTATTAAATGCGCCATCCCCTTCCCCCAAGAGCCAGATCGATCTAACCCCTCGTCGTCGCCACCGCGCGCCCTCGCCACCGAATCCCTCCAGCCCTCGCCGTCGCTGCCCTCGCCACCGCGTCTGGCGCCACATGCCATCAAGCCGACGACGCCAAGCCACCGGCATCACCGACGCCACCGCCACCGCCTGCCATCGAGCCGACGACGCCGGCGCCTACAAGAACCCCGACGCCGTGGTGAGCTAGCGGACCGCGCCTGGTCGTCCCCTCTGTTTCCTCCCCAGTCTCGTCCTCCCCTCTTTGACACGAGGTCCAGCGAGGTCGCCGCGGCCTTATCGCAGTCGTCGCTGCCGGCGCCCCCCTCTGCAGGCTGTGCTGTGCCACGTCGTCGTCCGCCTCTACCTGGTCCTCTGTCCGCCGTTGCAGCTGCCCGTCGTCGCGCATCTGCAGGCCGTCATCGAGCCCTGCAGACGCTGTTGCCTCCCCGTGCTCACCCCCGAGCAGTTCCTCGCAGGAGCCGGCCTCCCACGAGCTCTCGCGGCGCGTCGTTCAATCAGTTGCTGATGCTAACTTCTGTGCATGTTGTGTTTTTGGTGTGGTGATTTTTGGTGTGCATGTTGTGTTCGTTCAATCCGAAGACCGATCCCTCGAACCCCTCCGAACAGATGTACCAAGATGAAATCGAACAAGCTTTGTAGAAAGTATGATTTCAAACCATTGTACTTATTAGTAGTATCTAGGATCAAATCAGACACGAAGACAGCTTTGACGTGGTAGCTCGCGTCATCGGGTGTGGCGGGCAGGAGCGGCTACGCAAGCGCGTCCATGGATTGGGGCCAATGACAGGGAAGTGGAGGGGATGGGTCAGGGAGGCGGATTTGTCGGGGAGGCCCAGGGACCAGGCGCGGTACGGGGACGACCTCCCCTCTCGGCTGCGGGGGCGGCCTAGGTGGGGTGCAAGCTCCGGTGGTGGCCATGGGGTGCAAGCCCGCGATGCGGCCTAGGTGGGGTGCGAGCTCCGATGTGGCATCCCCCTCGGTCTGGGGCCTATCTTGGGGACATCCCCTCCACATTGTATCTGTTCTGCCAAGTTGTTTTCCGTCGCTATAATGTTTGCCTCAGCCTCCTCTTTCGAACAACGCCCGTTTTAGGTAGGCCGCATCACGCTACCTCGCGCTCCCTAGGTCGCTCTCCAACGCCGCCAGCCTCCGGTCAGCCACTGTAGCTAGCCCCTCTCATATGCATCCGGGATTTCTCCGAATTAGGGTTTAGACCCCTCGGAACTCGTTTAAAATGATCAAGCATCCTTAGGGTTTTAATTTCATTTGTGTATTTTTGTATGAATAATATGTATATTTGTCTATGAATCCAAGTCCACTTGAATGTTTACACTCTTACTCTAGATAATATTATTGTTTTAGAAACTATGGATCCACTTAGTAGAAACCTTGAAGAAGAAGAAATAATGGAGAACATTATTGATGAGGACACCTCACAATATCTAAACTTGGAGGGACATGATGACGACAGCTCAAGTACTAGTCATGGAGAAGATGAAGACTCCGGTGATTTAATGGTTACAAAGTCCGGCGAGGTATATGCATTGATTAAGCCTCTGCTGACTTCCACCAACAATCTTCTTCTACATGTATTAATTAACGCTTCTTTCTTCTTTTAGCCCTCTGGATCGACCAGCCAGAACCATCTTCTTCTGAAAAGAGCAAGCGAGGCGAGCCGGCGGTTGAAAGATCGTGCAAAGTTCACGATCAAGGCGATCGATGTTGATGGCAGGCCGATGGAGCCCAAGAAGGCCGCAGACAAATTTGTACGTCGGGCTGGAGTTCTTGTTAGGGACCAAATCCCAATCATAATTGAAAATTGGAATAAGCCAAAGAAGGGCGACGGTACCTTTGTCGATGACAGATCCAAAGAAACGCTTTGGAATTCGTTGTTGGTAAATTTCACCCTTCCGCCAGAGGAGGATGAAAACAACCCGGTTATAAAGGAAAAGGTCAAAGAGTGGACTCTAAAGAAGATGGCTGACGCTTTCCGCAACTGGAAGACAAAATTGAACAAATTTGTCAAAGCTGGCGAGACTCCAAATTTCGAAGACGCATATTATGCGAAGATAAGACCTCACTGGCCCGAATTTGAGACATATAAAAAAGTGCTATAGCTAAAAAGAGGTCAGAAACCAATACGCTTAATGCCCTGAAGAAGGAATATCACCAGAGGACGGTCGGTGGCTACATATCTCGTGAGGCCTAAGTGGGAGGAAGCTGAGAAGGCCTGCGAGAGAGGATCACACCCAGACGGATGGGTGGGACCTACGTGCAAAGACTTGGTTCTACGGAATTGGGGCAAGGTTGGACCCGTAAGCGATTGTGTATCTTCCCAACCTCCTTGCCAAACCCGTCCTTGAACTCATCACGGCATACGAGGAAACATCCGCCAGACCGTCCATCCCGACAGAGAATGACCAGCTAACACACGCCATCGGTAAAAAGAACACCACTGGACATGCACGAGGCACGGGGGTATGGCGTGGAAGGATGGGTTTGCCGGTGGGCGACTCTTACGGATGGCGCGGCGAAAAGAAAAAGAGCGTGAGCGGATGACACAGATAGAACATGCACTTGCGGCTGCAGCGCAAGTGAATGCACAACGAAACCATCAAGCTACCGCCCATCTCGGTGGCATGAAGAGCACGTGGAAGCTGCCCGCATCGGACTCTGAAAAGCAGTGTGGCTTCCACGGAGAACGTGCAGCCACGCTTGAAATGACGGGTCCTCGATACCCGTGGATGAGATCACGGAGCGAACACGGAGCTGCATGTGAGATTAATGGGCTTATCCATTAAGGTGGTATCGGCTATGCCTTACCTCCACAGCTGGTGGAACTTACCACCGCCGATTCAGATGGCTATGCTATTGTCGGGTGGATGAGGTTGTGAAGGAATATGAGGAAGCACAGCTTGACCATGCTACGGTGAAGGGAAACTCAACTCAAATTTGCGTGAAAACAACCATTCTTTGGAAGAAGGAACACATTGTGCTTCCAAATTGAGGTCACTGGCACCCCGCCGTCTCCATGACGTCGGCGATCCCGAGCTTTAGCTATCTCTGTGGCAGCCATCTCGGCCCGGCAGCCATCTCCGACCCGTCGGCCATCTCTGCGGCAGCTATCTCGCCGTGGCGGAAGAGCACTGCCACGAGGAGCATCAGTAGCACTGCCACAAAGAAATCCACAGGAAACCGTACGCCAAAGAGTTCAAAAAACTACGTCCCGCAGCCTTCCGCCAAGCCATTGCCGGTTTTACCGTGGAATCGCAGCGACGAGGAGACCAATAGGATCTCGGAAGAACAGGTCAAGAAATTCTTTGCACCTAGACGGGCCGAGCCAAAGGAGAAAATAGATCTGGCGGTGGTGGAGAAGTTTTACAATAATCTTTTGAAACCTGAAACCCCACTTGTGCCGGACTATGAGCGCTAGATTTTGAAGGCGGATGCAAGGCGCCGTAGGGAGACTGAAAGTAGCAGTCGTGAGGCACCCCAGAAAACAGTTCCCATGCTCGGAGAGCAGGAAAACCAATCATGTGCCCCGCTCCAAATGTTCGACACACGAGACGTTCCTCCCGTAAATGATTACGAGGCAGAGCTACAAAGAAAGGCCAATGAGATGGGGATGACTTACATTGCATACTTGAACATCATGGGAGACAACTTGCCCAAATGCGATGCCAACCCCATACAGCCATGGAAGTATGGGAAGAATCTCGTCAAGAAAGAGGAGCTCAAGACTCTACCAACAAAGATGCGAAAATTGCACAAGTGGTACCTTCATTTCTGCAAGACGAGAAAGGTAGAATGGATCACGGCGCATATAAGAGATGATATTTTCTTCTGCGGAGATGACGCGATCGACTTCAACATTCAAGACTTGCATTTTCTATTCAATCAGAAGGAACTCGACAAAGCTGCCACCAGCCTTTATTGTGTGTAAGTACTATTTCTATAATTTATATCTCATCTCATTCACTTTATTAATTGCATGTATATATATATGCTCACCATATATCTATATACTATTATGCAGGAAAAAGGTTATGGAATGCAGGAAAGGAGGCCCTTTTGACATTGGGTTCGTTGACCCAAATAGAGTTCATGAAGGAGTGGTAGAAACCAAATCCGGGCAAACAGAAGATTACTTGCTAACGTCTTTACTGAGACAACAAACCAAAAGGGAAATACTATTGCCTTACAACTTCTCGTGAGTACTGTTACCCTCTCTCTTGTACACATTCTATTTCAGCTTACTCGATGTTAAGTGTAACTGATGATGAGTTATGCGTGCGTAGGTTCCACTTTATTACGCTAGTCATTCAACCCGACTCGGGAAAAGTCCTTGTCATGGACTCGTTACGAAAAGAAAAGAGATATGGGCAAACTTTAGAGAGATGCTCCAGGTAATTTCAATCATATTATCGCACTAGATCGGCAACTTTCGTGACAATAAGTAATTAATTACTCCTTTATCCATTTTCTTTGTGGACAGGGTTTGGAAAAGGTTCAAGGGAGGGCCATGGGTGAATGGTCGGAAGAACTAAAATTTGCGACCAAAATGTAAGTAATACTAGCTAGCTTCCAATTCCATTATATCATGCTTTATTGATTATTATTTTGATTGAACTCTCTATTCTCGTAAAGTGCGCGCATCGGGGACACGGCAATAACTTATGGGTACTATGTTTGCGAATTCATTCGCAACACGATATGTCTTGACAGGCCAAGCCGCACTAGAACAACTTAGAGTAAGTAAACAAAGTCGACAACATTATTTTATTACCATCAATTGTGTTGAGTTTTATTCTTATATATATATTGACGGTCCATTCTTCATATATATTCAGATCGAACGGATGCGGGACCAACTCCTACCATTTGAACGCATACGAGCCATTCAAGAGGAATTGGCGGGGTTCATACTTGATGAGGTCGTCACGCCTGGCGGAGAACTCTTTAGATATCCACCAAAATGAACGATGACGATGTATGTGCCGATGACGATGTTTGTGTATAATAATAGTTGCTTAATTATTCATGTACTCGTATGTACCGATGATTTATGTGTATACCGCCTCGATCGATTCCCCTCGCTCCCCCCGTAAATACGCCCGTAATGGGGCAGAGGAAATGCATGGCGAGATATAGGCCGTTTTCTAGTTACGCGCTGACAGAGCGACCTAAATCTCTGCCAGCAGAAGAACTTTTAACACCGGTTCGGATCTGAACCGGTGTTAAAGAAGCTGAGAACTGCAGCCCGTCGTCACCCTTTAACACTGGTTCGTATAAGAACCGGTGTTAAAGGGGCCCCCCTCTAACACCGAACCCTCAACAGCGGTTGGGGAACCGCTGTTAGAGGGCCCTCCCAACCGGAATTAAAGGGGGGGGGCTGCACTAGTGTTACACCACAATATCACTTTGGTGGAGAACTAGCATGGTGGCCCTCGCAAATGCAAGGGCAATGTCTAAATATGACAATAAGTGTTTCTATGGTTCTATAGAAATTTCTATTATAAGATTATTATTAACATTCAAATAATGGAAATCTAAAAGTTTTTGTGGTCAAATTTAATGATACTATTTTTCTTAATCTCTGCATTATTCTATCGTGTGGTACTTATTGAAACAAAGGTAGACATATTTTTATCTATTTTATTTACCTCATTCCCTAGTATCTTCCACACGTTGTTGCACTCATTCTATATTCTTGTTCATATGTATTTTTGTATCCTGTAACATGACAAAATTAACTGAAACTCAATTTTATTGCGTGGCTACCCGCAATAAATTTAACAATGCTAATATCCAACTATATGATTTTATGTTAGTTGGTCATAAACACTCCTCAATTAGTGGTCTCTTCATGTCATACTCAAGTAAAATTATGAACTCCTTAAATTCTGATAGATAATTAATGGAGATTGAGAAATAAACAATATTTCTTGATACCTTTTCATGTCCGTGGGTGGATATTCTTGATACCTTTTGCAAGTTGTTTGAGGCTGGCCTCCAGCGCCAGGTGCTGCTGCACCAGTTGATTGGCAACTTGCACAGAAGGCTGCAAAAAAGACCTACTAGTCAAAATAAGGGCTCGGGGGCTACGCCCAAAAGAACGAGCAGAAGCAAGTTACACACACGAGAGTGCTCGGGGGCTCCCCCCGAGACTCGAAGGAAGAATGAACAACAAACTACCCTACAGATGCCTGGGGGCTCCCCCCCGAGGTAGGAAGAAAGGAGATAATCAATAGATCATCCAAAAAGGCTCGGGGGCTTCCCCCGTAGCAGGAAGCAGAATTACTTACATGATTCGGCGGCGACTCTGAAGGTCCGCTTGCATCCTTCTGAGGTGCAACCACCTAAACCTCCTGCGGAGAAGGGTCTGGAGCATCGCCTTCAGAGGTGGCCACCATCTGAGGAGGAGGAAGCACGACTTTCGACTCTCCCATCATCTCCCAAGCACCATCACTGGAGGAGTCATTGGAGGAGTGGCTGCACAAGGAAAAATTAGCACAAGTACAAAGGAAACAGGCAAGAAAAGGCAATACAGGACTAAGAAAACTTACGAGTCAAGCTCGCTCAAGTCGAAGACGGGAGGGGTCTTCCGGACCTTCTTCTCCTCTTTATTCTCTTCCTTCTTTTCTTCCTTCTTCCGCTTCGCCGGTGGGTGCAGTGCCACAGCCCGCACAGGAATGGCAGGAATCGGAGAGGAAGAGCCCCCATGCCCATCACTGTGACGGTCAAGGCACAGTGGGTTCCTAGGAATCGGCGGAGTCGAGGCATCCGAAGACTCGCTGGAGCTCCGTGTCCACTTGCGAGTGTGGTCCTCGCTCGACTCGTTGGCCTCTTCAGCCGGAGATCGCACCAATGGAAGCTCGGACATGGAATCCACCACTTCATTGTCCGGTGCAGCCAGAAACAATTCGGGAAGCGGTGGCGACATGCCCGACACCTTGAACTCCTGCACAGAAGAAGAAAATTTGTTAGCAAAAAAATACAAGAACAATGAAGTCGAAAATAGCGCTACGCTCACGTCCCGGATCTACACCTGTGGAACAGGACGCGAAGCAGAGAACGGAGAAGTCAGCGACTTCCCCGGGATATCCTCTCCAACCTTGAACTTCAGCAGCGGGCGAAGGACACCGTCGAGATTTCCCCTGGAGAATTCTTCAGCCGAAACCCTCATCGGATCACGACGACCAGCATAAAGAAACATCGGGTGCGCCCTATGTTGGAATTATGACCTAGAGGCAATAATAAAGATGTTATTATTATAATTCTTGTTCATGATAAAGTTTATATTCCATGCTAGAATTGTATTAAGCGGAAACTTTAATACTTGTGTGGTTTGTAAACAACACCGTGTCCCTAGTACGCCTCTATGGACTAGCTCATTGATCAATGATGGTTAAGGTTTCCTAACCATAGACATGAGTTGTCAATTGATAATGAGATCATATCATTGGGAGAATGATATGAAGGACATACCCAAACTAAGCGAAGCAATTAGATCGTTTCATCGTGTTCATCTTTGCGAAGCTTTTCCTATGTCAAATATTGTATTCCTTAGACCATGAGATAATGCAACTCCCTGGTACCGGAAGAAAGCTTTGAGGTCATCAAACGTCATCCTATGAGAGGGTGATCATAAAGGTGTCTCTCGGGTGATCGGAAAGTATCTTGGGTTGTATGTATCGAGATGGAATTTGTCCCTCCCAAGTCGGAGAGATATACTTGGCCCACTCGTGTCGATATCAACACCGCTTGCAAGCATGTGGTTAAGGAGTTAATCACAAAGGGATATCGGATTACGGAACGAGTAAAGTACTTGCTGTGAACGAGATTGAACTAGGTATGACAGTACCGACGATCGAATCTCGGGCAAGTAAAATATCGCGAGACGAAGGGAATATATATATGGGATTGATTGAATCCTGGCATCGTGGTTCATCCGATATGATCATCGATGAATGTGTGGGAGTCAACATGGGTGCCCAGACCCCGCTGCTGATTATTGATAGAAGATCATGTCTGCATATTCTCGAACCCGCAGGGTCACACACTTAACGTATCTCGACACTAGGATAGATTGGATAATTGGTTTATGAATTTTTGTTCGGAGTCTCGGATGGGATCCGGGATATCACGAGAGGTTCCGGAATGGTCCAGAGAATAAGATTCATATAAGGCAGTGCAGTTTTTGGAGTTCGGAATTGTTCCGGGTTAATCGGTATTGCATAAGCTTCTAGAACCTTCGAAGGGGACCAACGTGGCCCCACCTTCCGGGAGGGGCATGGGCCTATGAGGGAGTGTCCTGGCGCATTGGTCCAGGGCACAAGGCCCCATAGGGCCCAGACGATTTTAGAGATTTGACTCGTTTAAATCTCGGATAGAATTTCTAGATAAGGGAGAGTTTAAATCGTTTAAACTAGAGATAGGATTTCTAGATAAGGGAGAGTTTAAATTGTTTAAACTAGATATAGGCTTGGAGGAGGGCAAGGGCTGGCCCCTCTATATATAGAGGGTGGTGCGCCTCCCCCACACACCTTCCTCCAAGCCCTAGCACCTTGCTATCTTCCTCTCCCTCCCATTTGTTTGTAGGCGGCCTGCAGCAGAAATTCTCCACCATATACACCACGCCATCGTGTTGTAGATCCAATCTATCTCTCCACCATACTCGCTGGTCCGAGGAAGGAGGAGACGTCGAGGTGCTGCACGTGTGCATCTCACGGAGGCACCGCCACTTGTGGTGCTAGATCGGATCGGATCGCGAGGAGGAGAAGCGAGTACGACTACATCACCCACGTTCCGACGAACGTTCCGCTGTGAGAATCTTCAAGGGTATGAAGATCTAATCCAATCTCTCTCGTTGTTTGCATCTCCTAGATTAGATCTTGGCTTTCCCTCTGTTCGCTCCGTAGAAAATTTTGATTTACTATGCCGCGAAAACCTTCAGTAGTATCAGAGCTAGATCTATGCGTAGATGTGTTTCACGAGTAGAACGCAACATGGTTGTTGCGGGCGTTGATGTTTTCTGTTGCAAGCCTCTTGTTTGTGTTCTTCTTATGACGCGGGATAGTGAGATTGAAGCGGTCCAGGCCAACCTTACGCGACGTCGTTCGCGAGACCGGCTCCGCACTTGACGTGTGGCTTGTACCACACATGTGGCTGGTGGATGTCAGTTTCTCTCACTATAGTTGTCATGGGATTAACACCGGAGTTTGGCAACCATAATATCACCGTTGTGGCTTTCCATAGGTAAGAATCGTTCTTAGCGTCTACTCCCATAAGCCACGTAAAACATGCAACAACAAAGTAGAGGCGTCTAACTTGTTTTTGCAGGGAGTGTTTTCTGTGATATGGTATGGCCCAAGATGTGATGTGTATAATGTATGCGATGATCATGTTTTGTAATGTTTCACGACTTGCATGTCGATGAGTACACAACCGGCAGGAGCCATATGGTTGTCTTTATAATTGTGTATGACCTGCGAGTCAACTTCTTATACGCCATGTAATAGCTTTACTTTATCGCTAAGTAGTTAGCAATAGTTGTAGTTGCTATTCGTGGTGGAGGCAATCATGGTGGAGTGATGGAGATCATGCCGGAACGCACAAGATGGAGATCATTGCGCGAAGATTGGCTATACCATGTCACATAAAGTTATATGCATGTGATGTTTATCCCTTTTATGTATCTTATTATGCTTAGATCGCGACGGTAGCATTATAAGATCAAGATAAAAACTGTGTTCTCCCCAAGTATGCACCGTTGCGAAAGTTCGTCGTGTCCAAGCATCACGTGATGATCGGGTGCTATAGACTCTACGCTCACATACAACGGGTGCAAGCCAATTTTTGCACACGCGGAAATACTTGGGTCTAGCTTGACGAGCCTAGCATGTACAGACATGGCCTCGGAACACAAGAACCGAAAGGTTAAGCATGAGTCATATGAATGATTTGATCGACACTTTGTTGTCCACCATTGAAACCACATCTCTTCTCGTGATGATCGGATTAGGTGTGGTGAATTTGGATCGTGTTCACTAAACAACTTGAGGGATGTTGAATTTAGTGGGAGTTCATCTAGTAATTTGATTAAGTTGAACTATTTATCATGAACATAGTCTAAATTGTACTTGCAAATCTTGTAGATCACATGGCCAAATCCAACTTCAACTTCAATGTTTTCTTTGAGAAGGAAAAGCTTAGAAACAATGGGTCTAACTTCACCAATTGGTTCCAATCTAAGAATCATTCTGCGGCGGACAAAAGGACTATGTCCTTGGGAAAGCGTTAGGTGAGCCCCTACGCAATCGCTACTGGCTGATGAGAAAAGTCTATCGATCACAAGAAAGATGATTATGGTGTGATTAAGAGCACCATGTTGTTTGCTATGGAACCGAACTTCAAAATCGTTTTGAAACCTATCCGGGCCCTTCGATATTCTCGAGGTCTTTGAAAACCATGTTTGGACTCAGCCCGCTCGAGAGATATGAGATCTCCGAGAAGTTCTTTAACCGCAAGATGGAGGAAGGGAGTTCCGTTAGTGAGCACGCCATAAAGATGTCGGGCTACACTCAACGCTTTGAGCAACCGGAATGCACGATTCCGGAGGAGCTCAAGATTGACAGGTTTCGCAATCACTCTCTCCCGGCTACAAAAGTTTTGTAGTGACTCATAATCAGATTGGTTCCACGATCGATCACGAGCTCTTCGCAAAGTCAAGGCTGCGAAGTGGACATCAAGAAGGATAATCATGTGTTGATGGTCAACAAGCCCTCCTTTAAGAAAAGGTAAGGGAGCAAAGAAGCCCTTCAAGAAGGGTGGCGGCAAGCTAATGCCCTGCCGAGAAGAAGCTCAGTCGGTCCTAAGCCGGACAGGTGCTTCTATTGCAAGGACAGGGTCCTTTGGCGCAATCGTCCGAAGTACTTAGCGGACAAGAAGGCTGGCACCATCAAAGGTATATTTGATATACATGTTATTGATGTTTTCCTTACTATCCTCGTTGTAGTGCACAGGTATTTGATACGGTTCAGTTGCTAATATTTGTAACTCGAAGCAGAGCTACGGAATGAGCGGCTTGCGAGGGATAAGGTGACGATCTTGGCGTTTAACGGATCAAGAGTTGATGTGATGGCCGTCGGCACGCTCTCCTTAGTTTTACCTTCGGGATTAGTTTTAAACCTTAATAAATGTTATTATGTGACTGCGTTGAGCATGAACATTATTTCCGGATCATGTTTATTGCAAGACGGTTATTCATTTAAATCGGAGAATAATGGTTGTTCTATTTATATGAGTAACATCTTTTATGGTCATGCACCTCTTGTGAATGGTTTATTTCTTCTAAATCTCGAAAGGGATGAAACACACATCCATAACATTGAGGCTAAGAGATGCAAAGTAGATAGTGATAATACTACTTATTTGTGGCAATCGTCTAGGTCATATTGGTGTAAAGCGCATGAAGAAACTCCATTCTGATGGACTTTTGGAGTCTCTTGATTTTGAATCATTTGACACATGCGAACCATGCCTCATGGGCAAGATGATCAAAACCCCGTTCTCCGGTATGATGGAGCGAGCAACGGACTTGTTGGAAATCATACATACCGATGTATGCGGACCGATGAGTGTTTCGACGCGCGGTGGATATCGCTATTTTCTCACTTTTACCGATGACTTAAGTAGATATGGTTATATCTATTTAATGAAACATAAATCTGAAACGTTTGAAAAGTTCAAAGAATTTCAGAATGAAGTGGAGAACCATCGTATGTAAAGATTAAGTTTCTACGATCCGATCGTGGAGGTGAATATTTGAGTTATGATTTTCTCACGCATCTTAAAGCAAGTGGAATCGTTTCACAACTCACGCCACCGAACACCACAACGGAATGGTGTGTCTGAGCAGGAATCGAACCCTATTAGATATGGTCCGATCAATGATGTCTCTTCTTGATTTGCCGTTATCATTTTGGGGTTATGCATTAGAAACCGCATTCACTTTAAATAGGGCTCCATCTAAATCCGTTGAGACGACACCGTATGAACTGTGGTTTGGTGCTAAACCTAAGTTGTCGTTTCTTAAAGTTTGGGGATCTGACTTACATCAAGAAGTTGATGCGGACAAGCTCGAACCCAAAGCGGAGAAATGCGTCTTCATAGGATACCCTAAGGAAACTATTGGGTATACCTTCTATCACGAACCGAAGGCAAAGTGTTTGTCATGAAGAACGGTTCCTTTCTTGAGAAGGAGTTTCTCTCGAAAGAAGTGAGTGGGAGGAAAGTAGAGCAGCGAGGTTATTGAACCTTCTCTTGAATTGGAGAGTAGCGCAAGACCTGAAATTGTTCGAAGCGCTGCACCAACAATAGAGGAAGCTAATGACAAGGATCATGAAGCTTGGACGATGTCATCTTGAACGTCGCAGGTCGACAAGGTCGCGTGCCCCTCCTAAGTGGTACGGCAACCTGTCTTGACTGTCTTGTTAGTAGAAGACAGTGAACCTACGAACTATGAGGAAGCGATGATGAGCCAGACTACGAGAAATGGTGGAAGCCATGAAATCCATTGGGATCCATGAGCGAAAACCAAGTATGGACTTTGGTGGATCCTCCTAGCGACCGAAAGGCCGTTGAGTGCAAATGGATATTCAAGAAGAAAACGGTCGCGGATGGTAATGTTACCGTCTATAAAGCACGGCTTGTCGCAAAAGGTTTTCGACAAGTTCAAGGTGTTGACTACGATGAGACTTTCTCTCCGTAGCGATGTTTAAGTCCATTCGATTTTATTAGCAATTGCTGCGTTTCATGATTATGAAATATGGCGTATGGATGTCAAGATCGCTTTCCTCAATGGGAACATTGATGAAGAGTTGTATATGATGCAACCGAAGGTTTGTCGATCCTAAGGATGCGATAAAGTATGCAAACTTCAGCGTTCCATTTATGGACTGAAGCAAGCATCTCGGAGTTGGAACCTTCGTTTTGATCAAGTGATCAAGAGCTTTGGATTTGTTCCAAATTGCTCTGAAGCTTGTATCTACAAGAAAGTGAGTGGGAGCTCGGTGGCGTTTACGGTACTATATGTGGATGGCATATTGATTATCGGAAATGACATCAACATGCTTAACGATGTGAAGAGTTATTTGAACAAGTGTTTTCAATGAAAGACCTAGGTGAAGCTGCTTATATATTGGGCATCAAAATCTATAGAGATAGACAAAAGACGCACGATAGCTTTAAGCGGTACATACCTAGACAAAGTTAAAAGGTTCGTAATGGATAAGGCAAAGAAAGGTTCAATGCCTATGTTGTCGTAAGATATTGAGCAAGGCTCGGTGTCGAGATCTGGTAAATGATAGGAAGCTATGAGCAAAGTGCCTTATGCCTCGCCATAGGTTCCATCATGTATGCCATCTTGTGTACTAGACCGGATGTGTCCAATGCTCTTAGTTTGACGAAAGGATATCAAAGTGATCCAGAGTGGAACTTTGGACAGCCGTGAAGAACATCCTAAAGTACCTAAATAGAACTAAAGAAATGTTCTTAGTCTATGGGGTGATGAGCGACTTGTCGTAAAGGTTACGTCGATGCTAGTTTCGACACCGACAAGGATGATTCTAAATCTCGGGAGGATACATGTATATTTTGAATGGAGGAGCTGTGGTGGAGAAGCTGCAAGCAAAGCGTGATCGCGGGATCTACAGTGGAAGCGAATACATGGCTGCAGAAGCGTCAAGTGAAGGAGTTTGGATCGAAACTTCATCATCGAGCTTGGCGTGGTTCAAGTACATTGGACCCACTTGAGATATTGTGTGACAACACCGGCGCCATAGCACTCGCTAAGGAACCAAGATATCATCCAAAGACCAAGCATATCAACCGAAGTTTCATATAATCCGAGATTATATAGCGTATGGAGATCGAAGATTAGCAAAGTACATACGGATCAATGTCGCGGATCCACCGACTAAACCTCTTCCACGTGTAAAACATGATCAACACCTCGGCCATGGGTGTGAGATTGTTGCCAGATGTAAACTAGATTATTGACTCTAGTGCAAGTGGGAGACTGTTGGAATTATGCCCTAGAGGCAATAATAAAGATGTTATTATTATAATTCTTGTTCATGATAAAGTTTATATTCCATGCTAGAATTGTATTAAGCGGAAACTTTAATACTTGTGTGGTTTGTAAACAACACCGTGTCCCTAGTACGCCTCTATGGACTAGCTCATTGATCAATGATGGTTAAGGTTTCCTAACCATAGACATGAGTTGTCAATTGATAATGAGATCATATCATTGGGAATATGATATGAAGGACAGACCCAAACTAAGCGAAGCAATTAGATCGTTTCATCGTGTTCATCTTTGCGAAGCTTTTCCTATGTCAAATATTGTATTCCTTAGACCATGAGATAATGCAACTCCCTGGTACCGGAAGAAAGCTTTGAGGTCATCAAACGTCATCCTATGAGAGGGTGATCATAAAGGTGTCTCTCAGGTGATCGGAAAGTATCTGTTGGGTTGTATGTATCGAGATGGAATTTGTCCCTCCCAAGTCGGAGAGATATACTTCGGGCCCACTCGTGTCGATATCAACACGCTTGCAACCATGGGGTTAAGGAGTTAATCACAAAGTGATATCGGATAACGAGTAAAGTACTTGCGTGAGCAGATTGAACTAGGTATGATGCATCGACGATCGAATCTCGGGCAAGTAAAATATCGCGAGACAGGGAATATATATATGGGATTGATTGAATCACGGCATCGTGGTTCATCCGATATGATCATCGATGAATGTGTGGGAGTCAATATGGGTGCCTGCACCCTGTTGATTATTGATAGAAGATCATGCGCATATTCTCGAACCCGCAGGTCACACATAACGTATCTCGGCTAGGATAGATTGGATAATTGGTTTATGAATTTTTGTTCGAGTCTCGGATGGGATCCGGATATCACGAGAGGTTCCGGAATGGCCCGGAGAATAAGATTCATATAAGGCAGTGCAGTTTTTGGAGTTCGGAATTGTTCCGGGTTAATCGGTATTGTACCGGAAGCTTCTAGAACCTTCCGGAAGGGGACCAACGTGGCCCCACCTTCCGGGAGGGGGCATGGGCCTATGAGGGAGTGTCCTGGCCTCATTGGGCCAGGGGCACAAGTCCCCATAGGGCCCAGCCGATTCTAGAGAGATTTGACTCGTTTAAATCTCGGGATAGAATTTCTAGATAAGGGAGAGTTTAAATCGTTTAAACTAGAGATAGGATTTCTAGATAAGGGAGAGTTTAAATTGTTTAAACTAGAGATAGGCTTGGAGGAGGGGCAAGGGCTGGCCGCCCCCCTCTATATATAGAGGGGTGGTGCGCCCCCTCCCCCCTACACACCTTCCTCCAAGCCCTAGCAGCCTTGCTATCTTCCTCTCTCCCTCCCGACTGTTTGTAGGCGAAGCCCTGCAGCATAAATTCTCCACCATATACACCACGCCGTCGTGTTGTAGATCCAATCTATCTCTCCACCATACTCGTTGGTCCGAGGAAGGAGGAGACGTCGAGGTGTTGCACATGTGCATCTCACGGAGGCACCGCCACTTGTGGTGCTAGATCGGATCGGATCGCGAGGAGGAGAAGCGAGTACGACTACATCACCCATGTTCCGACCAACGTTCCGCTGTGCGAATCTTCAAGGGTATGAAGATCTAATCCAATCTCTCTCGTTGTTTGCATCTCCTAGATCAGATCTTGGCTTTCCCTCTGTTCGCTCCGTAGAAAATTTTGATTTACTATGCCGCGAAAACCTTCACCCTAGCCTGGAGCGGTTGCACCCGACGTTTGAGGAAAGTGCGGATGATATCCACATCGTTCACCTCCTTACCAGGAATCAGCTAGAGATCCTCCACTCGACGATAGAGAGACTCTATCTCCGCTACCTCGCCATCCAAGATCTGGTTCTTCCAGGATCTCTTCAGCCTGATCTTTTGGGAGGGGTCGAAAGGAACATGACCAAAATCTTGCCCAGCCACCGTGGAGTCGCGGATGTAAAACCATCGCCTCCGCCAGTACTGGACATATTCAGACATGGAAAAAGAGAAGAAAAGAAGATTGGGTTTGAGAGAGATGATGCAACCCCCAATGGGATAAACACCATCAGAACCAGATAGCCTCTTCACAGATTAGAGTTTCCGGAAGAGGCCAAAGTGCGGCTCGATACCGAGCCAGCACTCGCAGAAAGTGATGAAACAGGCGACGTGCAGAAGAGAATTGGGGGAAAGATGATGCAGCTGGATGTCGTAAAGAAAAAGCAGTCCACGAAGGAAGTCGTGGACTGGGAAGGAAAAGCCCCGAAGAACAAAAGCAAGGAACATAACCCGAAACCCAGCGGGGGGACGGGGAATTACTGAAGGGTTCGCAACATAGAAAACAAAAAATTTCCTACGATGTGAACTATATACCAAGATCTATTTATACTAGATACAAACAACGGGCGGATGTATATCCGTAGAGAACATACCCTTGAAGACCGACAAAGCTTAACGAGTCCAAACTCGTGGTTGATGTAGACGATCTCTTGCCGATCTCAAGATCGAGAGGAAGTCCTAGCGCCGCAAATCAGCAGCGCATCCGTGCTCGCACACACGTTCGAGGCACCGAGCAACCTCCGCCTCCTCGCTCCAGCGATGCAGCGGAAGCACAACTATTTCTTGCCGAATAGCCACCGGGAACATGTATCTCGCTAGTCCGAGACCATGGGGGATAAATTCTAGAGGGGGAGAGAGATCCTTCACGAGGAGGTGTGAGTGAGAAGTGAGAGGAGGGGCTCCTTTTATAGGAGGAGGGGGGAACCCCAAGGGGGTGGCCGACGCATGGGGGCTGCCCCCTTTCCCTCCCCTCTTCATGTGGGTGGACACTCCACTCACAGAACTCCTCCAAATTCCCTCCACTCAAAAGTCCACTCAAAAATCCCATTAAATTTCCACCAAATTTAATGCAATCTCTCATTAAATAAAACTCTTTCATTTTATTCAGAATTTTGTCAATTACTTTAATGACAAACATTCACAAATAACCCCTTGCTAGAATTCTATTTCACATGCATAACCACTTTATGCAATTTCACCCGAAAACCTGTTTCGGTATCTAGTGAAATAAATTCCTGTGCTTGTTTATTCTTTCGGCATGAAACTTTTGATCCAATTGGATGTCGGTGTCTCTTAAGTGTGTCACCCTACGGTTCGTGAATAATGCGGACATGATCGAGACCCCTCTCAGATCAATAATCAGAAGCGGGATCTGGAGACCCATCTCGACTCCCACATTCAACGATGACTTTCTTGTGATCGTCGGAACCTTTACGCTAGTATCTTAATCCCTTCGTCTCACGATATATTACATGTCCGAGATTCGATCATCGGTATCTCCATACCTAGTTTGATCTCGTTATCGACATGCACTCTTTTCTCGTTCCTGTGATATAACATTCTAGTGATCAAATCACTTGCTTGCAAGCTAATCAATGTGATATCACCGAGAGGGCCCAGAGTATATCTATCCGTCATCGGGATGAACAAATTCCACTCTCGATCCATGAGCCTCAACATAACACTTTATTAGTTCGAACCCATCTTTATAATCACCTGCATTACGGTGTGACGTTTGATGTTATCAAGAAACTCTTAGGTGTTAGTGATTGACATGATCTCATGGTCTAAGGATTAGGATCACCGTAAGTTGTTATAGCAATATAAACTCAATGACTTTGATCGTAATGCTATACTTGGATGAATGTTCATCACATCATTACACTAATGTTGTGATCCCGTTATTAACAACATCCAATGTCCATGATCGAAACCTTGATCATCTTGTTAATCAACGAGCTAGTTTATGAGAGAGGCTTAACTAGGAACTTTCGTTTGTTTATTAAACACACATGTATTAACGTTTCCGTATTAATACAATTATAGCATGCAAAATAAACATCTATCATATACTTGGAATATACATAATAAACAATTTATTATTGCCTCTCGGGGCATATTCCTTGATCTCCCACTTGCACTAGAGACAATAATATAGTTACATAGTGATATATCTAACACCCATTGAGTTCGTGTTGATCATGTTTTGCTCTAGGGAGAGTTTTAGTCAACGGATCTGCTACATTGAGATCCGTATGTACTTTACAAATCTTTATATCTCCATCCTTGACATGCTCATGGATGGAGTGAAACCGGCTTAATATGCTTGGAATGCTTGTGAGACCTTGGCTCTTTGGCATTGGCAATGGCACCATTGTTGTCACAATAGATCACCATTGGGTCCAACGCGTTTGCCACAACTCCTAGTTCGGATATGAACTCCTTCATCCAAACTGCTTCCTGAGCCGCTTCCGAAGCAGCAACATATTCGGCCTCCGTTGTTGATCCGCTACCACAGGTTGTTTGGAGCTCCTCCAACTAATCGCTCCGCCATTCATGAGAAATACGTATCCGGATTGAGACTTAGAGTCATCCGGATCGGTGTCAAAGCTAGCGTCGACATAACACTTAGCGACGAGCTCTTCTTCACCTCCGTATACAAGAAACATATCCTTAGTTCTTCGTAAGTACTTAAGGATATTCTTGACCGCTATCGATGTTCAACCGGATCCGATTGGTACCTACTAGTCAAACTAATAGCGTGTGCCACATCCGGTCTTGTACATAGCATGGCGTACATTATAGAGCCTATGGTGAAGCATAGGGACTTTGTCCATTATCTCTCTTTCTTCCGAAGCGGACTTTGAGTCTTACTCAATGTCTTGCCTTGCAACATAGGTAAGAACCCTTCTTACTTCCGTCCATTTTAAACTTCTTTAAAATCTTATCAAGGTATGTACTGCGATAGCCCTATTAGGCGCCTAGATCTATCTCTATAGATCTTTATGCCTAATATGTATGACGCTTCACCTAGGTCCTTCATTGAAAATTTCTTTGTTTAGATAACTTTTAACACTGTTTAAAGTTCTATATCATTTCCGATCAATAATATGTCATCCACATATAATATCGGAAATTCCACATTGCTCCACTCACTTTCTTGTAAATACAAGCTTCTCCATAAGTTTGGACAAATCCAAACTCTTTGATCACCTCATCAAAGCGGAGATTCCAACTGTGATGCTTGCTTCAATCCATAGATGGATCGTGAAGCTTGCACACCTTGTTAGCATCCTTAGGATCGACAAAACCCTTTGGTTGTATCATATACAACTCTTCTTCAATATTACCATTGAAAGCGGTTTTGACATCCATCGCCATATTTCATAATCGAAATATGCATCAATTGCTAACATAATCCTAATCGACTTTAGCATCGCTACGGGAGAAAGTCTCATCGTAGTCAACTCCTTGAATTTGTCGAAACCCCTTTGCGACAAGTCGAGCTTTATAGATGGTCACATTACCATCGAGATCAGTTTTCCTTTGAAAATCCATTTGTTCTCCACGGCCTTTCGGTGTGAGGTAATTCCACCAAGTTCCAAACTTGATTTTCATACATGGATTCCATCTCGGATTTCATGGCTTCTAACCATTTGTTGGAATCGGGCTCATCATCGCTTCTTCATACGTCGCAGGTCATTATTTTCATCAACCATGAAATTTATGACAGATTTCCGTCTGACTCGGGGCTGCAGCGTCTGTTTGACTGCGAGGAGGTTCGGTAGTACTCTCTTCGAGTTTCATGATCATTATCATTAGTTCCTCTTCACAGGTGGAGCCAACTCCGGAACAACTTCGCCATTGCGCTCGCCATACTTTGAAGAGAAGGTTCCACAACCTCTTGAGTTCTACCTTCCGACTACTCACACCTTTCATGAAACTTTTCTCTAGAAAGGATCCATTCTTAACAACAAAAACCTTGCCCTCGGATCTGTGATAGAAGGAATACCCAATAGTTTCTTTAGGGTATCCTATGAAGACGCATTTTCCGCTTTGGGTTCGAGTTTATCCGGTTGAAGTTTCTTCACATAAACATCGCAACCCCAAACTTTAAGAAAATGACTTAGGTTTGTTTCCAAACCACAATTCATACGGTGTCTTTTCAACGGATTTAGATGGTGCCCGATTTAAAGTGAATGCAGCGGTTTCTAGTGCATAACCCCAAAATGACAACGGCAAGTCCGTCGGAGACATCATAGATCGAACCATATCTAATAAAGTACGATTACGACGTTCGACACACCATTTCATTTGTGGTGTTCCGGCAGTGTGAGTTGTGAAACAATTCCACACTCTTTCATGTGAGTGCTAAACTCGTAACTTAGATACTCACCTCCACGGTCGGACCGTAGAAATTTGATCTTTCTATTACGATGATTTTCCACTTCATTCGAAATTCCTTGAACTTTTCAAAGGTTTCAGACTTGTGTTTCATCAAGTAGATATAACCATATCTACTCAAATCATCCGTGAAAGTAACAAAATAACGATATCCACCTCGCCGACACACTCATTGGACCACATACATCGTAATGTATGATTTCCAATAAATGTCACTGCTCCATTGAACCGAAAGCGGCGTTCTAGTCATCTTGCCCATAAGGCATGGCTCACATGTATCAAATGATTCATAATCAAGTGATTCTAAAAGTCCATCCGAATGGAGCTTCTTCATGCGTTTAATGCCAATATGACCTGACGCAGCGGTACCATATATCGGATATATCATCATTAAGTTTAATCCTTTTAGCATCAACATTATGAATATGTGTAACATTATCATCGAGATCTAACGAAATAAACCATTCATCATTGGTGCATGACCATAAAAGATTTCATTCATATAAATGGAACAACCATTGTTCTCGGACTTAAATGAATAACCACTTTGCATCAAACATGATCCGGATACAATGTTCATGCTCGGTCAGCACCGAGATAACATTTATTTAAGTTTATGACTAATCCGACGGTAAGTGGAGAGGCAGCGTTCCGGCGCGATCACATCAACGTTTGATCCATTGCCGACACGCATCTTGACCTCACCCTTGCTAGCGGTCATTTGTTCAGCCCCGATTCGAGTTACAAATATTAGCAACTGAACCGGTATCAAATACCCGGTGCTACTGCGAGCACTAGTCAAGTACACATCAATAACATGTATATCATATATACCTTTGTTTGCCTTGCGGCCTTCTTATGCGCGGATACTTGGGGGATTGCGCTTCGATGCGATCCCCTTACAATAGTAGCACTCGGTATCGGACTTAGGTCCAACTCGGGGTTTCTTTTCAGCGCAGCAGGCTTGCCACCCTTACTTCCTTCCGTTTTCCCTTCTTGTCTTTCTTGAAACCGGTGTTCCTATTGATCATCAACACTTGATGTTCCTTTTGATCTCCACTTAGCGGTTTTAAGCATTGTGAAGCTCGGGAGACACTTCTTCATGCCTTGCATATTATAGTTCATCACGAAGCTCTTATAGCTGGTGTAGGCCGAACACGATGGATGCCTAAGTCAATGGGAATCGTTATTCCCAAGGACACAAGCTTATCGGCGTAACGACATCTTGAGTACATGCTCACTAACGAGCTGTGCTCTTCCATCATGCAGCTAAAGAACTTTTACAAGCATTATAGCTCTCTACAAAGACATGTGTGTCGAAAATCATTTTCAACTCACCCATTGTATCAAATGCATTGCCGTTTTGAACGCTTTGAGTTCGGCTCTAGCCCATACAATATGCCGCAATGAACTAAGTTGTGGTCCTCGACGAGTCGATAGACATTCTTCTCCTCGTCGGGGCATCGTCAAAAGGTGGGGGCCTAACGGCGCTTCTAGCACATATTGCTTTTTTGTGAGAGGAGAATCCTCAAATTCATGGCCCATTCAAGAAAGTTGCTACCGTTCGTTGCTAGTTTCTCTTTCTCCATGAACGCATTGAAATTAAAAGCGGTGGTGCCATCTACAACAGAATTTGTAAAGTTTAGACTAAGTGTATGATAGATTGAGTTCAACTAATCTATATTACGAATGAACTCCCACTCAAAAGCGACATCCCTCGTGTCCTTTTGGTGATTACATGAACCAAATCCACTACACCAAGTCCGATCATCACGTGAGTCGGTATAGCTTCAAAGCGAGCATCAAATGGGCATCATATCAACTATATGACTCATGCTTAACCTTTGATTACGTGTTCCGAGGCCATGTCTCATACATGCTAGGCTCGCCAAGTTAGAACCTTAGTATTTGCGTGTGTAACTGTTTTACACCAAGTATGGTCGTGGATCCAAGAACACCCGATCATCACGTGATGTCTTGGAGCGAAAACATAATCGGTGCATACTAAAGGAAGAACACATTCTTATCTTGATATTTAAATGAGGGATCATCTTATTATGCTTAACAAAGCGCTAAACAAGCAATATAAGATGTAATCAAACATCATATGTTTATTAGTGAAATTATATGGTTCCCTGAGATGATCTCTATCATGTGCATCGTGGTATGATCACTATCATACCTATATGTAAATCCAAAGTCTATGGATTTTACGCTATGTGTGTTGTAAGAGTATCATCTCATACTTCTACTTACAACACTACCATATCATAACACTAGCCCAGAACAATCTAAACTAGACGCCTCTAATTTATCCATTGCAAGTTTTACGTGGCTTAGGGCTTTCGAGATAGAACCGTTCTTACCTACGAACATGAACCTACGAGGATAATCAAATTGTTGACAACTCGCTTGCAAAATAGATATTGACTATAGTAGGAGAGCAGACACCCGCTAGCCACTTATGCAAACTAGTTGCATGTCAAGAGTGGAACAGGTCTCATGTGAGGACATGTAAAGTTTGTCCGGCCTTCATCCCACTATGCCACCAATATCCAAAATCACAAGAAAGGAGCAACAACATGATCATCATCGCCACATATTCATATGTGTACTACCGTGTAAAGTATCTACGCATAGATCCGGCTCGATACCCTTTGAAGGGTTCGCAACATAGAAAACAAAAATTTTCCTCGATGTGAACTATATACCAAGATCTATTTATACTAGATACAAACAACGGCGGATGTATATCCGTAGAGAACATACCCTTGAAGACCGACAAAGCTTAACGAGTCCAAACTCGTGGTTGATGTAGACGATCTCTTGCCGATCTCAAGATCGAGAGGAAGTCCTAGCGCGCCGCAGTGACGCATCCGTGCTCGCACACGTTCGAGGCACCGAGCAACCTCCGCCTCCTCGCTCCAGCGATGCGGAAGCACAACTCTTTCTTGCCGAATAGCCACCGGGAACATGTATCTCGCTAGTCCGAGACCATGGGGATAAATTCTAGAGGAGAGAGATCCTTCACGAGGAGGTGTGAGTGAGAAGTGAGAGGAGGGCTCCTTTTATAGGAGGAGGAACCCCAAGGGGTGGCAGCGCATGGGGCTGCCCTTGCCCTCCCCTCTTCATGTGGGTGGACACTCCACTCACAAAACTCCTCCAAATTCCCTCCACTCAAAAGTCCACTCAAAAATCCCATTAAATTTCCACCAAATTTAATGCAATCTCTCATTAAATAAAACTCTTTTATTTTATTCATAATTTTGTCAATTACTTTAATGACAAACATTCACAAATAACCCCTTGCTAGAATTCTATTTCACATGCATAACCACTTTATGCAATTTCACCCGAAAACCCGTTTCGGTATCTAGTGAAATAAATTCCTGCGCTTGTTTATTCTTTCGGCATGAAACTTTTGCTCCAATTGGATGTCGGTGTCTCTTAAGTGTGTCACCCTACGGTTCGTGAATAATGCGGACATGATCGAGACCCCTCTCAGATCAATAATCAGAAGCGGGATCCGAGACCCATCGACCGCCACACATGCAGCGATGACTTTCTTGTGATCGTCGGAACCTTTTACGCTAGTATCTTAATCCCTTTGTCTCACGATATATTACATGTCCGAGATTCGATCATCGGTATCTCCATACCTAGTTTGATCTCGTTACCGACATGCACTCTTTTCTCATTCCTGTGATATAACATTCTAGTGATCAAATCACTTGCTTGCAAGCTAATCAATGTGATATCACCGAGAGGGCTCAGAGTATATCTATCCGTAATCGGGATGAACAAATTCCACTCTCGATCCATGAGCCTCAACATAACACTTTATTAGTTCTGAACCCATCTTTATAATCACCCTGTTACGGTGTGACGTTTGATGTTATCAAGAAACTCTTCCGGTGTTAGTGATTGACATGATCTCATGGTCTAAGGATTAGGATCACTTCGTAAGTTGTTATAGCAATATAAACTCAATGACTTTGATCGTAATGCTATACTTCGGATGAATGTTCATCACATCATTACACTAATGTTGTGATCCCGTTATTAACAACATCCAATGTCCATGATCAGGAAACCTTGATCATCTTGTTAATCAACGAGCTAGTTTATGAGAGAGGCTTAACTAGGAACTTTCTGTTTGTTTATTAAACACACATGTATTAACGTTTCCGTATTAATACAATTATAGCATGCAAAATAAACATCTATCATATACTTGGAATATACATAATAAACAATTTATTATTGCCTCTCAGGGCATATTCCCTTCAATTACCTCGTTGCCTGGGTGTTTGACGGCCTCCCTATCTTGCGGGATTAAGCCTCGCTCGCGAAGCTTGCGGATATCACTCTCCCGCGTCTCCGATAGCCGCCAGCCACCGTCGGTGACACGGGTAGCGGCAGCACTCTTACCAACCGCAGAAGAAGACTTCTTAGGCTTCCCCATTGCGGTGCGGCGGCGCCGGCGGCGAGAGCGTAGGATCGAAGAAGGAAATGCTCGAGGAAATTCCAGCGCGCGGCAAGAAAATCTCAGAGAACAACGGAGCAGTGAAACGAGAATGGCTGCGGTGAAAACAGACTAAAATTTTCCCTAACGATTATAAGGACGAAGAAGATGCACTATAACCGTCCATCAAGAAGACCTAACGCCAACGACAAGATCTGACCATACATGTGTCAGCATCGCAACGATCCGTCGCTCACACGCCGTGCACTACGCGCGGAAATCGAAGAGACGCCGTAATTATCTCCACGCCGCGCGTGACCGGTCAATTCAAGGTCAGAAGGTGGGACCCATGTTCGTCCAGTCACGTCATCTCTGGCGCAGCAGACGCTTGATGTAACACCCTCAGAATCGGCCCTATGCAAGTTTAAGCGAAACCCGCCAAACCCGCATAGAAACGATTCGAAGGTGCCCACCAGGCACTTGCATGCGGGTGGAAAACAAAGTAATAACATTACACAACAGTCCTCGATGGGACCCACAGAACAGATATATATACAACAGCGACTCAAAGAGTCAAGAATACAGATATAATATACAAAGATCCAAATCACCTTGAAAATGACAGAGCGTCCGACTACGGACAAGATGCAAATGGGGCTAAGAGCCCTGAAGAATAACCAATGGCGTCCATAACCCTGCCTAGGCCAAGCCGGAAGGGTAACCCTGCTAACGACGTTGATCTCACACCTGCTTAAACAAAAGGGGTGCCGACAAAGGGCAAAGGAAAAGAAGGAGCATCGATCGAGGCGAAGACAGCGAGGCTAGAATTGGCGGTCCTCGCCTACATAGGTATGGTGGATGGCGGCGCGGCAACATGCGCTAAACAACCTATAGAGACTCGATACAATGGCGACTATCGAGAGAGGGTAAGAAAGACCTATTCGGATCCAACGATACTATCATCAAACAAACCCATCTGGCGTTTCCCCCTCGATACCAAACGAGGAAGTCGACCGAGGAACTCACACAGTTGGCAGTTTTACTTATTCAGTTATAGTTGCGGCACTTTACTAGTCAGGTTTAGATAATCATCCTGATAAAGTAAGCAGTGGGCACTTTTAGTTAATCATTCCGTTATAGTGGCATCACTTACTAGTCAGATTCAATTAGCATGAGATAACCCAAAACCCAGCAGTTGTTGGTACTTTTACTTAGCCATTCCGTTGTAGTGAAGCTGATTACTAGTCATCTCGGGGCCAAGTCAATTGATAACAGTAAACTTTAGTTATAGTTGTCTATGATCAAGCACTGTGCTCCAAGTCGTCCATAACCGCGGACACGGCTTCTCAAAAAGATTTAACCCTGCAGGGGTGCACCAAAGTATCCACAGGCACTTCGACCCTTTTGCGGATCGGTTAACATACACCCATCGGTATGTCGGCGGGCCTAAGTCACGACGTTCCCGCACTAAAGCAAGTACATGGGGCCACCCCAAGTCGAACCCAAGCAAGTCGGCCGGTCTTGAGACGGACTTAGGGTTTGCGTCGATGGTAGAACGACAGAAATCCCCAAGCGGGGCTGTCGATACCGCGAAAACACTCCGCTTCCTAAAGACAGTGCTATCATCGCACAATTTAAATAAAGCAAAAGCATGGCATAAGTACAGGATAGTAAATAAAACCTCAAACTAGTTTGTGTCCCCAGACAATACTTTGAAATCGGTAATAATCAATGGGGCCCATATCTCCCCACGTGGTTAGCGCTCGATCTTGGAGCAGTGTCAAGAACTCGGTCCCTGGGACACAAGTGGGCGGTCGGAAACCAAATCTTACCTATCACCCGCTGATGCCTCTGCTTAATTCAATTTTAGTTGTTAAACAGTAATTAAAGTGAACGATAAGTAAAGCCATGATCATCTCCAACGTCAACATGCGGCAATCCTCCAACAATTGTGGTACTTGACGACAAGCAAAACACTTGAGCAAGCGACTACGACACGCGGGTCCAACTATCTACCAAACAACAGGTAATAGGATGTGTCCAAGGCTATATATGGCTGCAAGGGATATCACGGGTACGAAACTAGAGCATCGCAACACAGATAGCAAAGATCAACAGGAGGTAATAAATACTAGAAAAGTAAGATAGGTAGAAAGGGGGAGATGCTCGCCTGAAAACATTGCCGAAGGTTCAACCGAAGATCGGGGCGAAGCTCACATCAACTCAACGGCCTTATCCGCGAAGAAGCAAACGCTAGAAGAAACACCGGATGCAATATTTAATACATCGGCAGAAGATCGGCATGCTTATGATATGATGCATGGCATGGCAAAGGTGCGATGCAATTAGGTCATATTAAGCGGAACCGGGGTCCCGACATTTAATTATACGGTTCAAGTTATTTAGAAACCCCGCAATTTAAATGTTGTTTAACAAGGCAGAATATATCACCGGTTCACTACACAAGTTTAAATGAGGCCGATATGGGACTGGATTTGCCCGCATATGGGCCCCATATTTAATTATATGGTGAATCGGCATAAGGCCCCCAAACCACATGAGATGCATGCGAGATGAATGATTTAATATGCATCAATTTGTATATATTATAAAATAGGGTTTCGGAAAGGGGTTCACACATTAGAGGGCCTCGACGAACTTGGGGTTCCGGGGTTTGGGGTCGGTCTCGGGGTTCAGGTTCGGCAGGTCGGCGGGAGGCGATACAAGGCGAGAACTTGGGTCCAAGCAGCGGTCGATCTTGCCGTCACTTGAGATCTTGTCGGGGTTCTCGGCTTGGGCGCCGGATCGGTCTTGAGGTCTCGGACAACGGCCTTTGATCTCCGTGAAGAAGAGCTTGGCGGTCACCGGCGATCTTGAATGTGCGCCGATGGTTCATCGGGATCGGAGAACTTTGCGAAGACGGAGATCTTGCGAAGACGGGCTTGAAACCTCTATAGGGCCTGTTGAACATCATGTCCACGGGTCATCAAGCTTCCCCAAAACTTCTTTGCACTCGTAAGAATCCACTCGGTGATTGCGAGCTTCCTTGCCTCGATGACGCCCTCAGTATCTCAGTGCAGTTGCATCCCTTTTGCGGTGATCCACGGTCTTGACCGACAATGCGGAGTATGCAACCCGAATTGCTCAAAGGAGAACATTCCTTTGACTCAAAGATTCATAGATTCAAGCAAAGCTGTGAGGCCATAGACCACATCCGCAGCAGAGGCCTTGGACTTGTACCCATGCACCCTCGGAAGCTCCGTAGTAGAAGTCTGTGAGCCCATACTCCGGCGAGGCGATCAAACTCATCGCGCATCTTCCGTTTGACCTCCATGCTCAATCTGGAACCTCTTCGGCGTCGACAGCGGGAACCCGTCTGGCGAGAAGAAGCTTCAGCTTCTTGAGCCCGTTGTCGCTCACGTCTTGAGCCTCGTGGACATAAGTGGAGCGCACCATGGAGTCGAACAAGGTCCACTCCGCAGCAGATCAGCCTTGGCCCGTCCTCGTAGGCGTCGCGAGAGGTCTGGCGCCCGGATCCTGGTCCCGTCCTGAGCGTCACCACCGAGCCGAGCCGGAAGGATCGAGGTTGCCGGATCCGTTGGTGTGCGGCCGAGCTCCATGACAATGACTGGTAGCGTGCGTTGGTGATCTGATGCGTGGGACGACTGGTCGGTGAGGAGACGCAGCGAGCGAGGAGGTCGTTGGTGTTCTGCGCGTAGCGTGGCGAGGTCGAACATGAGGCACCCCGACGGCTTCCCGTGGAAGGTGCCGAGCCGGTAGTACTCCCTGCGCAGCCTGGCGAACAGCCTCACCGGGTCGCCGCCGTCCGCCTCCGCGTCACCGAACGGCCGGCGGGGACGGGTCGGGGCTAGCGCGAGCGGACGGGAGGCCGGCGGGCTAGAGCTCGGTGGAGGCGGGCGAGGCAGCGGGGCTTGCAGAGAGGCGGAGATGCAGTGGGGCGGGCGGCGGTGGAGGCAGGCGTCGTGGAGAGGAGAGGCCACGGCTGGCGACGGAGAGGAGCAGAGGAGAGGGTGACTCGGGCGAGGCAGAGAGGCCGGGCTGGCAGCGGAGACGCAGTGGCGTGGCTAGCAGAGGCGGTCGCCGAGAGAGAGAGAGGCGGTGGAGGCGTCGGGGCTGGGAAGACGGGGATGAGAGATGAGAGAGAGATGAGGAGGAGAGGCGGGGCCTGTGGGGCCAGTGGACAGGGCTGTCGGCTGGTGGGGGTGGGTCCCAGCGGGGTTGGCGGCAGGTGTGGGGAAGGGGCAGTGCGTCTTCTTGTGTCTTTGCGTCAAGGTTTGGGGTGGGCAGGGTGTGTGGGGTGGTGAGTGGTGTCTTTGGGGTGGGGCGGCGGTGAGGTGGTTGGAGGAGAGAGAGATGGGGTGAGGTGGCACACAGTTGGAGGGGGTGAGGGATGAGGGTGAGGTGGCAGCGTGGGACTGGTCCGGGTGAGGTGGCCGGGGGTGTGGGTAGGATAGGACTAGGTAGAAAAGGATTAAGGGGTGGACCGTTTTGAACCGGGGGTGGTCGTTCCGGTCGGATCGGCCCGTTCGACTGCCCCCACTAAAATAATATAATAATTTTATTTAATTCTAAATGCACCGTTTGCAAACCGATAGCAGACAAACAAAAATGTTCTGGAGACCCGGGGTTTGCATTTTGAAAACAAGTCGGGCGTTTTAGAAAACAAAACAGGTTTTTCCGCAATAGTTTTATGCAAGCAATTGCAAGATGATGCCGATGCTCAAATGCAATGTGGCATGATGACATGAGCATGCGGTCATGATGATGCAATGCACAAAAACAACGCAATTTTCTAGTAGTGGTTTTGCGGGATGCCACACTTGAGGTCACTAATCGTCAGCACTGGCGTCATCAAAAGCTATACTAGCAGCCGTCATAATTTTTCGGCTTCAAAGCTTAGAGTACTCACTCGAATCTACGATTCGACTAACTACTCGGGGGCTACTCCTATCAGGAGCGCTGGCCGTGCACCCGAAAAATGAACAACACATTACAGCACTAAACTGTTTCTTCGAGTCCTACGTCGAGTCTGTGACTCCACTACGGACTCAGGGGCTACTCCCATAGGGAGGATTGATTTAAGCATCCGAAAAATTTGTGTCCTACAGACCTGACGCCGAACAACGGCTGAATAAAAGTCTCTGCTCGAGTCTACGACTCGAACAGACACTCCGGGGCTACTCCCATAGGGAGCGCTGGTCGTGCACCCTATGAATTTTTCGACTGGGATCCTTCGGATCAGCATGCAATATTTTTTCGGCAACTTTGCTCCAATTAACGCTAAGTGAGCAACATTCTCCTTGGCCACCCGAAACACCTCCGCGGTGATAAACATTCGGATGATGTGTCTGCGACGCAAAGATAAGACCTACAGATATCATCTGATGGCCTGGTAACGCACGACTGCGCTCTACTAGTATAAATCCATGCCAACAGGCACGATGAAAAATCCCGACGGACGCGTTGGGTACATCATTTAAATTCACTGGAATTTCACTCCTGCAAGTCCTCCGCGGCCTAAGTCGAATTACGCCAGCATACGTTCCGGGTTCGAGTCGAGGGACTCGAACATGAAGAAGATCGTGTTGTTTTGTCCTAAGACAGTTAACTGACCTGATACATTGGGTGAGTCAAGCACACGCATCAACAATCCCTACACATTTCTCTTGTCCCGCGTTGCTTGTTTGCTAACCGTTCCGCGATCTCCAAAACCCAAGTCCATAACAATAGGCATTGACGAGATTAAACCTCGTCAGCTCCACTACTTTGAGCACCCATAAATATAATTCAACACACATGCCACTATAGATTAAGATTGAAATAGCATGTGACGTGACATAAATAGTCTTTTGATATAACTGAACAAAAGGGAACTCGAGTGCACCATGAGAGATTGCACCATAAAAACTTTTAAGTTTTTGTTTCATTTTATTGTCGTAGATTTTCTCTAATTATCTTGTTTATAAGTCTACCTATATTTTAGGTTTTAAATAAACAAATCATAATTTTTAATTTATTAAATGGTACTCACTCCTCCAAATACATGGCATATAAACTTAGTCAAAAGTAAATATTTGGTAAGTTTGACCAAGTATATTTAAAAATATATGAAGATCTGTAATACCAAATTGTTGTCAGACTATAGTATTGTCATTGTTGATATTTTGTAATATGTATTTGGTCAAATTTAGAAGGAATTGACATTTTTTACTAAATTAATACACCATGTATTGGAAATTGATGGGGCAGTCTATTAACTTTAAATGAACATAAAGCACATGCTCCAATTATCTTTCACCTCTAAAATTATATTGCGCTCAATATTTATACACATTGTTTTTTAGGCTGTGTTGCATCGCAATATTTTGTAACATCCGCATATATATATATATATATATATATATATATATATATATATATATATATATATATATCCACCTTCATGCGCTTAATGTGAGTTGTCTCTATTTGTTTACTTATTAAAGGAGTACTAATGTTTTTTAAATGAGATGAATAGCTCATATGCAATTATGTTAAAAGAGCAAAATTCGCCATTTCATAATTTTAGGGGATATAACTAATTGTTAAATTGGTATCATAACCAAAAATCCTTAAATATGAATATTTTTTTAAAAAAATTCTCTCTTGGAAAATTAACACACATAGACTTAAGCGCAAAAAATAAATCTAACTTACATATTTTTCTATCTGTTTGTCTTGCCGGATAGAAGACCTAATCGACCATAAAATTTCTGCACGTAATCTGAGAATAAATATATATGGCGGTCAGATGACAAAGTGCAACTCTTGTTAAAAAAGCCGAGTTTTTTTTTCTTTTTGTACATGAGCTGAACAAAAAAAAAATGAGTTCCTATAGCTCGATCAATGTCTTTAATCTTGTGTGATGCCCTAGTTTGTTTTGCTGGATGGACAACTTAATTGACAATAAGTAATTTAATTATATGAGCTGAGCACAAATATTTACGACGGACGGAAGATGCGATTGAGCTCATGTGCTTGTTGAAAAAAAATGAGCTTTTTTTTTGAATGCCCGTGCGTTGCCACGGTCCATTAAATTTATACTAAATATGAGCGAAACACGTATAACTTACGAGATATATGTGTTTTATGTATCTTATGACTGAGTTTTGAACATTTTGACCAACCCGGCGCCACTTGAGTAAACACGTCACGAGGAGCACCAAGAGTTCCTTGTTAGCCAAAAAATCTGAATTTTAGCAAGTCTCATACAGTTAAGCTAGTAGAAGGCCATCATAAACTTGAATGAGGAAAAATTTAGAACTAATATGTACACCTATGAACTCCCACTCTTACTAATTCTGCCTTCTTCCACATATATATCATCATATATCCAGGCAATACTGAATCTTCGGAGGTCAGCCTTTCCAGGGTATCTTCGGAATGGGATGACGTCTTTGATGTTGTCGAGGCATGTGGTGAAAAGGAAGTAACCTCTCGGAGCCTACCCCAAACCCGCTCATCATGGATCCATAGCGTTGAATGTCAAGTAAAATTCATACGTCTCCAGTGGCAGACCATTGTGTTAACAACATGTTGTCAATTATACCTCATTACAAAATACCACTCATTCATTTCTATTGTATTAATGTAGGTTCACCGCTGAGGTTGATTGAACGTTTTTCAGATTAAAAAAAACACAGGTACCATTGTGTTTAAGAATATCTAAGCGATCTTCTTTTTGGATTCCACCTATCAATTAACTAACCTAAGAAACACAACATTCAGAAATAAGTAATACAAGGATTAGCTCTTGAAGATGTTAAGTTGATAAAGATATGATCTACAAAGGTCTAGGTTGCATGTACAATGACCACATTAATCCTTATCAAATCACACAAACATTTGGCTTTCACCATCTTCTCCAATCAACCACCCGTCGAATTATTATTTTCATTCTTTGCAAAGATTTAAAAAATCTCCATATTATATTTTGTATCATGCGGAAGCCAAAAATAGTAAAATTATTAAAGTGCCATGGAAAAACATGAATAATGCATTACCTCAGGTAACCAAAATGTTCCCAGGCTGTTAATTCAATGCAGAAACTATTTGCTTAGGAATCAAGCTTGGTGCTTATTAAAAACAATCGTGCGCTGGCTGAATCGTTGGTCCGTATTTTTGTTCATCCCTATAGCTTCTGTATATTCAACAAGCCACGACCTAGTTTTTCCTTGAGCTTGGCCTCGTCCCTGCTATTGTTGCTTGACGCTGCAATCTTCTGCTTTGCTAACAGCTCATTCCTGTTATGTCAGTGCTCGCTAGTCGCGGCAGACCAGCAGGCCAGCACTTGTCGCCAATGATTCGATTCAGGACGAGATTCCCCATTGCCACCTACCCCGCTCATCTCTTTGCTCAGAATCGACTGAGCCCCGCGTTTTCCTCCCCATCGGCATCGCAGTTCGATCCCGACAAGCACCATCTCGCCTCCCTCGCGCCCACCCACTCTTCCTGAGCCATAGGTCCTCTTCCCCACGACGCTCTCTCAGGAGCTCGTCTCCGCTTCCACCTCGCCCTCCTGGCTCCTGCTGCTCTCCCTGCACAGTCCAGGTTCCCCAACTCCCCGCCGCCAGCAGCTGCGTGAAGAGGAGAGCAAGCCAGGAAACACAACTAACACCGGCGATCTCACCGGAGATCGATGTAGTGTCTGTCGAATGCTACGTCGTCTCCTACTTTGAGGACAGTGGCGTGTACATCATGTCAGCCGAGCGGTATTGGAAGTGGATGGACCGAGCAGAGCAGTCGGGGCCACCACTTGACCCCGCTGAAGCGACGGGGAGGGCGTCGGACAGCAGAGGCGGTCAGGGAAAGATGAAGTGCGATGGCGGCCGGCCCGCGAGCCGTCAGCAAGATTCCACGCCGGTGGACCAGGGGAAATCGAGCAGTGAACTCTAAAGCTAGGAGCATACGTACAGATCGTTAGAGAAGATCTTGAATTCTTGATCCCCTTTCTGATCCAGGGACCTACCTAGGCCATAGACGGTTCCTATTCTTTCCATGGCTGCGTGGATGCGACAACCTCCTATTCTTGCCTACCCGCAAAAAAAAACCCTCCTATTCTTGCCATGGCCACACGGATGCGGCTGAAGGGGAGATTGCGGGGCGGCGCAGAAGATGCGTGGATATGGGGATTTCAGGACGGAGCCGGAAAAATAGAAAAACGTATGACACCCTGATGCGGCGACCTCCTCGATCCGGCGCCCTCCTCAGCCGGCGCAACACCGGCGACCTCGTCAGCCGATGCAACACCGGCGACCTCCGCAGATCCCCAACATCACCGGTGCCTCTACCCTCCACCCCCGCACCTTCGGTCCCCCACCTCCCTCGTGGTCCAACGGCGACTCCGGTAAGAGGGCTACCGACTCACAACCCCGGCGACCTCCACGATTCGCCGGCACCACCGGTGCCGCTCTCCTCCGCCCCCACCACCGGTTCCCCTCCTCCCTCTAGAGATCCAGTGCACTGCTCAAGTTCACATCAGATTTGGAGAAGCTGTCAGTGCGTCGAGATAAGATCGACATCGATCTGCAACAAGGTGTCGGTGGCGATTAAAAAACGAATCGGTTTTTTCACTTGAGGGTGGCAGTGGGGGTAATTCCCTTGTTGGTGGGAGGGCAAAATTGAAAAAAAAAGTGAACGGAAAAACACATGTAACGAACCTACCTGGAAAGAAATTAGTAAATAATAAATAGAAGATAGATAGATAGATAGATAGATAGATAGATAGATTTAACTTCTCCATGCTAAGCACAGACTCTTTATGAACCGCTTTTATGTTTGTACGGGAACAGTTTGCTAGTGTCATAAAGATTGGTATTGGCACTACTTTCCTGTTTTTTTTATGTAGGTTTTATTTGAGTTTGTGTTTGGACCAACCACCATACAGATAAGAGGATTTCTGTTTGCCTCTATTTTTTTTAGAGCCTGGTTGCCTCTGTTGTGTACGTGTTTTAAAGGACGTCAAGCCCACATACGTGGAGGAGACCGTGTCAAAACAGATTACGAAATTCTTTTATGCCTCCGTGGAGAAATTTGTCTTTATAGGGATGAAACGTGTCAATAAGAAGTTCATGGGATCACGTAACTATTAATAATTTGTTAAATCGTAGCCATAGATCTAAGATTTAACTGTCAAAATTAATTTGGATGATGTGGCTTAACCTGGTGGCTCTATTAGACATCCTTATATTGCTTTTCTATATACTATTAAAAAGATTGGGACGGTTCATCACCCAGAAATTTCCCGTCTGCCTTGAAAAGACTATTTTACCCCTACCTGTTCGAACAAAGTACAAGGGCGTGCCACTGCGAAGTGAAGGAGTCCACGGCTATCCCACTGCTCTGGTCCACCACGGCGTCACCCTCGCTCTCCTCTCGCACGCGTTTAGCGCTGCAGCCCGCACCCCACGCTCCCTCACGTACAACCCGACCCCACCTTCACCTGATCAACGCGACTCCCTCGCCCGCGGTCCCTCTCCACCTTGGTCTCTTTCTCTCCCCCGCGGCTGCAACCTCACCTTCCTCCCGATCCTGTCGTCGGGACCACACGCCTCGTCGGCCCGCTCGACGCCCACTTCCTCTCCATCCCCCCGGCCCCGCCACCAAGCTCGACCCGCTTGGAAGCCTCCTTCTCCCGAGCTCCTCTCCGCCGCCTTCGACCTCTGCCGTGTTCGCGTTAGGGACCAGCCGCCCGGGCGAACTGCCGGCCTACCCGACCTCGTCAGCCGCCTCGCCCTAAGAACGGCGCCAACCGTACATTCATCACCACAACGGAGGCGTCCTGGACGAGGAGGTCGTGCGGCGGCGAAGGCCCTGGCATCGACGGGAGGAGACCACGGAAGAGGAGCTCGAGGTGATACTGTGCGAGGGCGGCTCGTCCTGAAGCTTGGCGGCGGACGGCGCTAGAAAGTGAGGAAGCGGCGAGGGTGAACGAGATCAAGGGGCTCATGATGGGGAAGAACTGGGCAGGTGGCGACAGGACGTGATTGCATCCGTAAAGGAAAAGGATGGGACGACTGTAAAAACGTAGGAGGATTCCGTTGTGTGTGTATGTGCGTCTGTTACGTGTGTGCTTGTGTCCGGCGGCACGTCAATGCATCGGGTGACGGGTGTGTCAGTTTGTGCGGTGTGTGTGCGTGTCGTGCGAGGCGTGCATGTGTAGCGGCCACGGGCTGGTGCTTGCTGGGTCGGGTTAGTGCTTAGGTTTAGTGTGGGCTTGACTGGGGGCAGTAAGTGGCCGGCTGGGCCTTTAGGGCTGCCTCGCTGCCTCTCTCTAAAAACATTTGTTTTGTTAGAAAATAAAAATGTTAATATCTTTTTCGTCTTATCTCAAATTTAGATGTATATAGACACTATTTAATATATATATATACATTAAAATTTAGACAAATTTATGACATGTATTTTGAGATGGCGGAAGTAATAAAAATATTTTAAAGACAAAAGTATACATGTTGTCATGATTATTTTATAAAAAACAACGCGCAGTTATAATATGAAATATATTTTTTGGGGGTCACAAGTGAGAGCCAGACAGAGGCGGGTATATTTATCTAAATTAGTTTTTAAACCGTAGCAACACACGGACATTCAGCTAGTAGTATATAATAGATTGATTGGGTTACATTGGCAGCCGAATAGATAAGCCCGATGGTACTCTTGTTTCAGCGGTGCTCGAGAAGACAACTCAGGTAGCAGAGCTTATAGTAGCCCCCAAAAATCTCACCAGTTATAGAAGTGCCTGTGCCTTTTTATTTCTTGCTATTTTCGTGCCCATTCCCATGCCATCTCGACTGGTCGCGCCGTCCATCATGCTATATTTCCTGGTCCGACTAAGCACGAGACTTTCGGCCATCGTAGCTTGTTAATTATTTCATCTTTCAAACCGTGTCATGGTTGGCTTGTGCTAGCCTCTGTAAGCCTAGCCCAAGTCCCAACACTAGTCCTGGCGCCTCTCATCCCAAACGAGCAAGTTGCGCTTGAGAAATAATTGAGGAACTGTTTCTGGTTCTTGGCATGAAGATTTATAGTAAGTTATTGAGTTAGGCATGACTCGCTTGTTAATATGAAAACACATACACTACAGGACGCGCGTGCTACGCCGAGGGCAAAAAGCCGTCGGCGTAGCCTAAAATGCCCTCGGCGTATGCTACGCCGACGGCTGCCCTCGGCGTAGCCTCGGCAAAGGGCTCCTCGGAGCACATAGAGGCCGTCAGTATCAAAATGCCGTCGGCGTATGCTACGCCGAGGCAATGCTTGTCGGCCGTGAGTCGGCATAGCTTGTCGACCGGTTCAAAAATATTTTTTAAAAAAATTTAAATTTTTTATTTTATTTTATTTTCTTAATTTTTGAATCTTTGAACTGTTTGACTCGTTAATCTCTCACTTTGAACATTTTTAACACTAATTACATTTAATACTTAATTAAATTGCAGCCTTGGTCGAACTTCCCGAAAGGTCACCCATCCTAATACTACTCCAGCTCCAGCACGCTTAACTTCCTCGTTCCTTCAGAATCTGTTTCCGCAAAGTAATTCATACATTGTTGTCAATACTATGATACCAATCCTATTAACCCTTATATCAACATGTCACATGTTTGTCTTTTTTGAAATTACAAACAATTATTTAAATAAACATTAATGAATAAGTAAAAATATTATTGAATTCAAATAAAAATATAATAATTTTACTTTTTTGTATTTTTCTATTTAATATGGAATAATTAATATCTTTAAATCTATAAATCAGAATTTAACAAATAATATGTCTAAATTGATCAGAAAAATGAGAGGAATCCAAATATGATATCCATATCAACTAATCACAAACCGTCCGTTTTTTAATTATCTATTTGGTGGTTGCTTTAGAAAATTCCCTTTTTGCGCTCGGATAATGAAAAATGGCTTTTTGGTGCGATGAAAAGGAAAACTTGCATTCCTCCTGCAACATTGTTCGCCATCCCATGATGCATGTGTATGCACAATATGGGAACATTATCATAAACTATACCTTGATTCTAGCCATAACATTGGTCATTTGACCCGAAAGCCAAGAAACCTCGAATGAGATAGGTCATTTTGTGAAGGTTTTTTTGAGACATAATCAATATATCAAGTTTAATATTTTTCCTTATAACTATGTCACATAATATGACACCACGCGAAGGTTTCGCATTGTTTCGATCGTTTTTGAATTTTTTATGCCCCTTTTAAATTATCGTCAAACTTTGTCGAACGGCGGGCATGAAGATTCTTAGCTCGGGGCCGAGCCTCGCTAAACTTGCATTGGATCTTTGATAAAATAGCATATTGTGAACCTAAAAATGATTTTTGTAAAAAAACATGAGCATCGGATCATGTACATAGTTCATATCGACCCTTCCTGCCGATTCTAAGAGAATTTATCTTTATCGAGGTGGGAGAAAGGTTTCGGAACCCCCTGTTGGCACATTGTCCATATAAGGTGGTATATTATTTTAGTAAAATATGGTGATAGCATTTTGAATTAGCCATTTGGTGGTTGCTTCACAAAATCGTCCGTTTTTTATGATCGGAAAATGGGAAATGGCTTTTTGGTACGACGAAAAGGAAAACTTCCTCCTGCAACAATGTTCGCCATCCCATGATGCATGTGTATGCACAATATGGGAACATTATCACAAACTATGCCTTGATTCTAGCCATAACATTGGTCATTTGACCCGAAAGCCAAGAAACCTCGAATGAGATAGGTCATTTTGTGAAGGTTTTTTTGAGACATAATCAATATATCAAGTTTAATATTTTTCCTTATAACCATGTCACATAATATGACACCACGCGAAGGTTTCGCATTGTTTCGATCGTTTTTGAATTTTTTATGCCCCTTTTAAATTATCGTCAAACTTTGTTTAATCCAGCGGGCATGAAGATTCTTAGCTCGGGCCGAGCCTCGCTAAACTTGCATTGGATCTTTGATAAAATAGCATATTGTGAGCCTAAAATGATTTTTGTAAAAAACATGAGCATCGGATCATGTACCGTAGTTCATATTCGACCACTTTCTGCCGATTCTACAGAATTTGTCTTTTCACCGAGGTGGACGGAAAGGTTTCGGATTCCCCTCTTGGGACATTGTCTATATAAGGTGGTATAGTATTTTTGTAAAATGTGGTGGTACCATTTTGAATTAGCCATTTGGTGGTTGCTTTACAAAATCGTCCGTGTTTTGTGCTCAGAAAATGGGAAATGGCTTTTTGGTGCGACGAAAAGGAAAACTTTCTCCTGCAACATTGTTCGCCATCCCATGATGCATGTGTATGCACAATATGGGCACATTATCACAAACTATGTCTTGATTCTAGCCATAACATTGGTCATTTGACCCAAAAGCCAAGAAACCTCGAATGAGATAGGTCATTTTGTGAAGGTTTTTTGAGACATAATCAATATACCAAGTTTGATATTTTTCCTTCTAACTATGTCACATAATATAACACCACGCGAAGGTTTCGCATTGTTTCGATCATTTTTGAATTTTTTATGCCAATTTTAAACTATATATAATTTCTTATGTTTTACTTAATTTTTATTTATAAATGTGTAATATTTGAGTGTAGATAGATAGGTCTTATTTTTCTGCAAATTTTGATATATTATTTGTATTTTTCGGAATTAGAATGATTTAGTTATGATTTTTCAAAGTTTAATGAGATAAAATAAAAAATAGCTACGCCGAGGGCAGCCGTCGGCGTATGCTACGCCGAGGGCAGCCGTCGGCGTATGCTACGCCGAGGGCAGCCGTCGGCGTAGCATAGGATATGCCGAGGGCAATTCTCGCCGACAATTGCTTGGCGGAGCTGGCCTAGACGATGGCTACGCCGACGGCCCCGATGTTTGGCCGTCGGCGTAGCGACTGGCCGTCGGCGTAGCTTCCCATTCCTGTAGTGATAGGTGTGGTATGGTTGCTCTTTTATAGGCTACGATTTGGTATCCAAAAGTAGAGCACTTTGCTCGACATGAGGAAAAGTATACGTGTATTCAATTCACCTACCATCCAATCATATAACGAGCACAACTTAAAAATGGAAGGTGCTTTTTTAAAAACAATTATGAATGGAAAATCTATGTTGTACACTATGCTAAATAGTTCTATGGTGCTACAACATTTTCTCACCTATCATATGAATCGCTAAATTCAAAATTTTGAAAGGGTTTAGCTTATAAACGGTTAATTAATTCCAATATCATGTACTTGAGGTGAAATATATTATGATTTCTCCATTCAATCTAAGAAATCATTAATGCATGACATTTTCCGTAAAATATGGCCCTTTTCTACTACTACGAGAACGTATGGAAAATTAGATTCGAATCTCGGATTGGACGGGTGGCTCGCGGGCAGACCCAGAAAAAATCCTGACCAAAGCATATCATTTAATCGGGACACTTCTTCTATGAATTTGCAGAATTTAAATTAGTTTCATCAAAATATGTACAAATATAAAAGGAAATTCAAAAAGAGTAGCCTCCTCCTCCAACTCAGCTGATAGGTGGGTCCATCCATGATCACCGAGTCTCTTCTGTAAAACAATGTCGGCTGAGGTCTAGTTCTGGCTGGTTTTGTTTTTTTATTGTCTACATTTAAGATTTTCTTTTCAGAATTTCTAAAAATTTCAAAAATTCGATTTCAGTTTTTTTAACCACGCATCTCTTCATCAATCATAAAAAGTAAACTGGGTGCACGCTGCTTTTTGCGGGATCTTCGGGGGAAATTTGCAGGCCCTTCGGTTCCAGCTGATTTTTTTTTTCTTTTTATAGAGAGAGGCTCGATTCCAGCTGATTGAAACGCAGGAATTGGCCGGTGACGACCTGACATATGTGACAGGCGAACTTTCTGACTCGTGTACGCGTAGGCGCGGCTTACTTTAACCCACCGTGTCGGCCCGACCCAACTCATCATCCGAAGATTCGGCGGGGGACACCTCAGCAGTTTCACACTCAGCGCTTTTCCCCACGCGCGATCACCGTCGTCGGCCAGAGCGATTCCCCGCACCAAGAAACGCGTCGCCCTCAGCCGCAGGTCAGGTCCATCTTCTCTAGCTCCTTCCCCACCTTCTTCCCCTCCCGTCTCCACTCACTGACAGACACTAGCGCACCGCCAAATCATTCACCTATCAGGCACCGACCGACCGACCGACCGACCTTGACCGGCGGCCTGGTCTCGCCGGTGCAGATCGAGACAGGCCGGCGACCGATGGAGCCCCTGGAGGCGGCCATAGCGGTCATCTTCAACGCGCTGCTGCTGGTGTTCATGGTCAAGCTCTTCTTCGCCATGTTCAACATGAAGCTCGTCGTCATCCTCTTCTACCTCGTCGTCGTCCTCTTCGCCATGGCCTTCTCCGGCCGGGGGCCCAGCGGCTTTTAGCGATTACCAGCAATAGGAAGGTTAGGTGCTGCCGATCTTTTTTTGTGTTGGTTCGGTTCTTGATTGATGGCCGGATCGATCGTGGAACCTGCTGTATAGTGCTCCTCCATCTTCCAGGCTCAGGGGATATTAGTTCTTATTTCTCGGTGCGTGTTTGGTTTAGAGAACAGGGGAAATTAATTTAGCTATGATATGACTCCGAGTTGCAGATTGTGTGAACTTGGTGGATTAAGTAAAACTATGAGCCCGAGGTGCAGATTATGTCAAGTTACTTGCTCTCTTCAATTGCTCTCTGCGAGGGGTGCCCTTGTTGAAAATTCAGAATGCTGTTTCTCCATAGAAATTCCATTTTTCCCATTATGCCCCCAGCCTCTGCTCTACCAATAGTACATTCCAATGGGACAGCGATTATGAAAGAATTTAGTATAATTTTTCTTTCGCATTGAATATGTGCTACGGAGTACTATGAGTTAAGATTTTGTCAAACCTGCCACATACGAGTATTGACACCAAATAGTGCTCCATCTTTGAGGAGAATATATCATATCTTGGTGCTTCTTTCGTTTAACAGGGGAAGTTAAGCTATGATGACCCCGAGTTGCAGATTGTGTAAACTTGGTGAACTATGAGCCCCTAGGTGCAGGTTATGTGAGCTTTCATGACACTTTGTTCAATTGTTTTATTTCCTCCGGTCTATATTAATGGTTTCAAGTTTATCTAGATATAAATACATCTAGCCCAAATATTTAACTAAATATATATAAACCTAGATAAGATTAAAATCATTAATATGGATTAGAGGGAGTATGCAATTTCCATGTGGATTCGTGGTGTGTAGCCTTCGTCAGGGGGCCAGTTTTGTCAGAAGCTGTACACAAATCGTTCTTACCTCCGCTCTACTGTACATCATATTTTTTATGTTGGGAGGTTTTTGTTTTAACCAACCATATTCACCACGTACCCCTATTGTTTGACACCAACTTGGAACATCTTGCTGTTAAACAATAGGATGTCGAAATATGGAAGCAAACTATCTTCAAAACCAAGATAAACTTTTCATCGATGCACATAGACACACATATAACTACTCCCTCCGTTTGGAAATATAAGAAGTTTTAAGTTTGTGAAGGAGATGTATCTAGTCACCTTTTAGTGTATAGGTTCAAGGTTTAGGTTTGTGAAGAAGATGTATCTAGTTACATTTTATTGTATATGTTCAAATAAATCTAAACACTAAAAGGTGTCTAGATATATCTCCTTCACAAACCTAAAACGTCTTATATTTCCAAACGGAGGGAGTATATAAGACTTCAGGCAATGGGAGTTCTCCGAGAACTGTTCACTTTGTCGCGTGATTTCAGTAGTTGGCGAAGCTACCGGGAACGGCGAAATGATATTATATCGCACGGCCACTGAGTTTTTTTTTTTACGGGGGACACGGCCACTGAGTTGTCGAAGACTTCAATATGATAAGAAAATAACACTTCGTTAGTTGGCTATCGCCCGTAACCTGTACGGGGTTGGCTCTGGTGTCCAACTGATACGGAAAGCCCTATGATTAGAGGTAATTTTGTGTGTGATCCCGCTATTTAGTTCTAATTTTGAACAAAATAACCGAAGCGCGCACACACACTAAGGGCTTGTTTATTTTTCCGGTATTTTATCCTTATAAGATGTAGGAATATGCGAGGATTTGGTGTTTGTCCAATACTCTCCAATCCTTTTAAATACATTTTCCCAAAAATACTCTACCTGGAGAGTTTTTAATCTAGCTAAAAATACACTAGTGTGGAGGGAATATGTAGAGATATTTCGGATTATCCCCTCCAAACTCTGCTAGTAAACGACATATCGTGAAAATTTCGAGATACGAAATAATCCTCTCTCATCCCCTCAAATAGCCTAGAAGTAAACAAGGCCTAAAATTACATCCATTCAAACAGGACCTTGCTCGAAACAGGCTTTCGCCCAGCTTTATAAATAAAGCACACCGGTGAGACCGCTGCTGGGCCAGACAGGACAACGCCCAAACACAACACGATACACGATGCTGGGGCAGCAGCACACACACGCCCGAACTAAAACAAGGAAAAAAAACAGAAAGGAGTGGAGATGGAAACGGATCGACTAGATGATGAAGACCGCCACCGCTGCGCCCGCTGAAGAATGTCCACCACGCTCCTAGCTCCGACTCGTCAAGCGCCAGCAAAGACCTCAAGAGGAACGCGACCGCCGCTGCCGGACCAAAGAGGCCCTAGGGTTTCCCAGACACCGAGGAGAGTAGGAGGGTAGCCCGATGCCCTCCAGAAGGAAGATGCCACCCACGGGCGGCAAGATCGGCGTCGGGCGAGCCGACAAGGATTTCTCCCGATACCCAATCCACAACCCCCGGACGGGCCGTTGCACCGGAGACACGCGAGGGCGAGGCCTCGCCACCACCATCCTATGCCATCCACGAGCATGCGCCACCCGGTCCCGAATCCGTCATCACCGCCTCACCGAGCAAGCCGTTGCGAGGTCTACAAAATCGCGGGACAAGTAGAGAGAAAAGAGGACCCACAGAACCGCGGCCGCGCGGGAGGGAACTTCCTCCACCGCCGGAGGCGGTAGTCGACCGGACGCGGCCGCAAACAAACCGGTCCTCCCTAGATCCGCCGGGCCCAGCGGGTCCGTAAAGCCTCCTCAGAGGCATACGGGCCCATGGTGGTGAACCGGCCTCGACGGGCCCGTAAAGTCTGCAGCCCCACTGCAACAAGCCGGCCGAGAGAGCCACGGGTCTCTTTCATCCTACTCGCCAAGATCTGCAGAGTAGCCAAGGTAGGGTCGGCCGGCCCGCCTTACCCAGATCTGGGCCCAAATGGGCCCAATCTGGGCCATGGCACCGCCACCCTAAGCCCTCTCACCGCACGCAGCTCGCTTCGCCGCCACGGCGCCACGCCAACTCACCACCCGCCGCAGCAGGGCCTCCGTCGCCCCACGCAAGCCACCGCCGAGGACCGTGACTGCAGAGCCTAAGGTCAAGCAGACTGCCGCCACGCCTAGGCCACCACCGCCAGACAAGCCCTGCCCAGCCGCCGCGCCGCCGCAGGACCGACTCGACGCCGCACCACGCACTCGGACGACCCGACCACCGAGGAAAACGACGAGCGCCCATGCCGGGCCGCCGGCGCATTCTCTGGCGGGCGAGGAGGAGAAGAGGATGAGGGGGGCGGCGGCGGCTGAAGGCTAGGGTTCCCCTGTCGCCTCGCGGGGGCGACGAGGGGAACCGGGTGTTTGGGGCCGGTCATCCATCACCACACCAATTTCACCTTCAAATAGGACCTTAAGAGTATATTTAGCTACCCCGCAAAAAAAAGAGTATATTTAGCTACTCTACTTATTTAAAGATGTTTGGATTTTCATTTGCATTTTTCTTACTAGGTTTGTCATGAAAAACTATCATGGATATTGCACATTATGTATGCATTTTTTTTAACTCGTACGCGAATGAGACAGAGAAAGTGATGGCCAGATGTGTACATTGTGGATCATCCAGTGTACACACTAACAAAATGGCAAGTAAAATGCATATAATTGATTTAGCATCAATGGTATCTCTAATGGCTTGTCTAACGGTAGGATGGCACATGCCCGCGTTGAGTGAGGTCGGTCGAGCCTTCAATATTTCTCCACCATGTGTAGCAGATGCCCAGTAGAGGTGTATACATGTATATTGCACTGATCTGAAAAGAAATACAAGGATGTTTCAAAGACCTACAGCTTATTCATTGACAAGAGCCAGAGTATTTTCTCGCGCCACTGTCTATCTTGTAACCCTCTCCTCTGCCAAGTCAAGAAAAAAGCATCTCCTCTGCAAATCAGCCCATGAATGGAGCAAACGAGCAATAATCAGCAAAATAACGCAGTCCATAGAGCAAAGAGTAGATATTCATGTTGGAAAACAGAGTAATGAATCAAGAGGTTATTATCATTCGTTTGCTGCAATTGTTACATTAATAAAGAAAATTGAACAATTTGGAAAAACAGAACGGCAGTTGAATTTAACAAATAAGACTAGCCTAGAACTAAAGCTACCCTCTCCCTGATGATGAACGTACAGTTTGACTGTTTGATCACGTTATATGTTGATCCAAATTGTATAAAGTAAAGGCCAACTTCTGACGAGTGGAGCGAGACCCGTCGCCGGAGGCTTGGGTCGAGTGGAGCAAATGAGTTGCATATGTGAAGACCTAAAGGAGTGAGCCTAGCTCATTTGGTTAAGGAAGTGGATGTACAGCCCATCCGCTCAGGTTTAAGTCCTTACAGACATAGATTTGGGTTCTTATTATTCCAAAAAAAAACTCGCAGTAGGGGCTTTCCCTACTGCATTCCTTTCAAAAAAAAAATCTGTGAAGACCTAGGTTATCACCGATATATAAACCTTTTATAAGCCGCCGGATGGGATAAGTTGTATCTGTGAAAATCCCCAGCGTTGTATAAACACTTCTCGATATAGTAAAGTTTTGCTGACTGGTGTCCGTGGTTTTTTCCTCTCTTTGTTGGAGAGTTTTTTTCACGTTAAATATGTGTCCCCTTTGCTATAATTTTGTTTCCGTTCTTCGTTATTTACTTGTTGCGATTATAACAGATCGAAGTGCCCACTGAGAACAGATGTCGTTGGCGCTACTGACTCAAGAATAGCAGGATGACCTACAGCTCCAGCTAGTTTTATTCCTTCTGAACATGAAACTCTTGTGCTTAATTTCATTGCTTTTTGGATGAGCTTTAGAGTAAGCTAAAACACTATGAATCCAGCCATATGTCCCACATAAACGTATATGACAAGAAAGCACATGTATGAGTTTGGTAGTCATCTGGAAAAGAAATAGAAAAAGAACAAGGACTATCAAAGGAAGCGAAAGCTATCATGCACAAAGGTGAGAACATAACTACCCGCAAAAAAAGTAGAGAACATAACTACCTAATCGCAGAGCAAGGGTTCATTGGATGTATCGGAGCATATGTTGGACCACGCAACTTTCGTCCAATATGGATTATTGATAATGTGCTCCTACTACCTAGATTTCGGAGAATATTTAAATTTTGAAAACCAAAGTCCAAAAGTAAAGTGATAAATCAGAGGGTCCCTACCTCAGAGGGTCCCTAGATTGCGGCGCGGGACCCTACCTCCGGTGGCGGAGCACGCCGAGGTTGTCGGGGGGCAGAGGGTCGAGGCCCTGGCGAGCCTAGCTCCTCCTCTGCAGCGGCGGATGCCCTCAAGGCGGAAAACAGGAGGAACATGGATTCCAGGCGGCAACGCCTGCAGGGCTGGATTTGGGCCAGGCGGGCACTGGCCAGGGCCCTTTCTCACCACAGGTGGGCACCTCCCCCTGCCTGCGCTACGGCCGGGGTACTGGATCTAGGCCGGGAGGGCCTAGATCTGGATCTCGCCTGAATCTTGCCCGGGGGGCCCGCGGGCAACACAGACTGTTGTGCTCTCCATGATCGCCCCTTTGCGCCCTTGTGAGCCTAGGTGGAGTTTCTTAGACCGGCGATGATCATGTTCTCCCAGGTGAGCGCGGTAGAGGCGGTGCGGCTACTTGGTGGCAGGTATCGACGGTGGCGGTTGATCCCCTGGTGGACGGAGAAGTAGGGGCTAGCGTGGGGTTTGCTTGGGATGACGGTTCCCCTGCTGCAGTGCGGTGTCGGGGCTTCACGGACCCTTGGGGGTTCGGCTGGGCCAGAAGGGCCTGGTTTGCCTCTGTAGCTATATCTGGTCGGCTGTCGCGGTTCCGGTGGTGGAGGTTATTCCCTCCCAGTCGCCGTTAGTCCTGCAACCCCGACCGAATTTCCTTTTCTCTATCTTACTAGCCATGCCTCGTGTGTCATGGTGAGACGGCGGTGGCGGCTGCAAGACCGTGGTGGCGTGCGTTGGTGGGCGTCGAGCATGGTGGAGCACTGTGAAGCGTCCAAGAGTGTGTTTTTTAGGGGTCGGAAGAAATCCTTGTCTTCTTGACACCGACGCGGTGACACCTGCGGGTGACATCATCCTTCCTGAAGGGCGTAGGGTGTACCTCTTCCCTACCTCCCGAAGCGCACCGGGGGAAACCCTAGGACTAGTCTGGACAGCAACGTCATCATCGTCGCCTTCCTTCTTGGAGGTGTTGCTTGGTGCGCGGCGCTTCGGAGTGCTAGGCATGTGGTGCTACTTAGCTGGAGGGCGCAACGGTCACGAGTCATCATCTTTTTCGTCGAGCCACTATTGTCGGCTTTGTTTTCTCTTCTTTTTCTTTTTCTTCTTCTTTTCTTTGTTGTTTTTCTTTGAGCATTGTGTTGTCTAGCCCAGCAACTGTCTTAATCGTGGTTGCTATATTAATATAACTGAACGTATGCCTGTTTCGAGGAGGGTCCATTACCAATATTTCCTCCTATGCTCTATTATCAGCATCACTACGATTACCTTTTTGTTTATATCAATGACAACAATGGTGTTCACTATTGTCTGTAGCAAATATTATTGCAACACACCAACCGATTGGTCGAGCTATTACCCAGTATTATACCTTACCTCACTATATGTATCTTGTGAATGTGTAGAGAAGGGAATAGGAGTGATAGTCAAGCCATATACCATGCTGGGCAAAAAAGTGATGTTGATATGTACTCCTTGTTGTCAAGACATTCCTTGCCGTTTGGATGAGCTTTAGAGTAAGCTGAACACTGATAAATCCTACCATTATATGTGCCGGCGTGCCGCTCAAATGTACACGATGAGAACCGCACGTATAGGGCTGGGAGGCATCTGGAAAAGAAAACTAGAAACAGGAGATGCACTAACAAGGGATTCTTAGCTGATGCGTATACAGACAAATGAGATTACACAGCTCTCCAACAACAGAGCAACAACTTGTCCTTAGACCACACAAGTGACATCAAGGGAGAGCAGGCGATGGATCGTCACTCTTATCTCTTACTACCTCCATTGGACAATGTAAGCCTTCCCAGCTTGCTACAAAGTCTTATATTATGCAACAGAGGGCGGAGTAATATCGTAGCATTCGGCTCTTTGTCGATTTTACGTATGGGAGGGATTTGAGACATGGCCTCAATCTCGTTAATGCAGCTGCAGTTAGCAATAGTGATTGCTTCGTTTTTTACTGTATATATCTATAATTCGCTTGGCGGCCTGCCCAATGTAATGCTCCTTGTCATCCTCTTCTGCCTCGCCATCGTCTTCTTCGCCATGGCTTCTTCGGCCGAGGCCCCAGTGGATTCTAGGAAATACCAATAGGAGGGTTAGGTGCCTACCGTTCTTTTTTTTTTCGTTCGGTTCTTGAGGGATGGATCGATCGTGTAACCTGCTGTATACCGCTTCATCTTTGAAGGGAATATATCATACTACCTCCATGAATGTTTGGTTTAACAGAGGAAATTAAACTTGGTGAACTTTCTTCACACTTTGTTCAATTGTTCTACTATGAAATTTCCATGTGAATTTGTGGGGGTGTTGTTGTTACTTGTTAGGCACGGCCTGTTATGAACACAGGGTTTGGACAGAGAAAAACAATAAGCCAAGCTCGGTTTATCGGATGGAGCCCAAAACCGGTGCTTTTCTCCGTCCCCACCATTTGGCCTCGAAAAGCTGCATGACGAATGTGAATCACCGTCTGCAACGATTCTCGGTTGGGGGAAATGGAAAATCAATCGGTTTGGGCCAGACTGAAACGACGAGCCAAGCGCGTTTCTTGGCCGTGTGTCGACAATTAACGGTGACCCTAACTCACTCCAGTTTTGGGCTAGAAAGAGGAACGCTAGGCGTCAGTCGACCGGTGGAGGTCAGAAAACTGGTCGTATTCCACCGTCCGATCATCATACAACGTCCGAAATCAGGCCACGGTGGAAGTTTTTGCATTTCAGCCCTTGGTTTTTGCAGAATCAAACCGCGATTCTAAGGCTCTCTAGAGTATATCCCTTTGGCCCGACCTTCCCCATATTTACGAGTTTGCTACTTTATATTTTTTGAATGAATTTTATATGGGCAGCGCTAGGCGTCCCTTGGTCCCGGTCAAATCTTCTTCCCATTCATTTATTCCGTTTCTACTACAAATAGTCCCGTTTTTACTACAAATAGTCCCGCTTTTGCTATAACGGAAAATGGTTCAATCCAGAAAAATGAGACAGACTATACCTCGCCGGAAACTTCACCGGTGACCTTGTAGCAAAAAAATTGTTCTAATATAGCAAAACAACTTCGCCAAAGAACCCTCGCCGAGGAAAAACGTTGCTGGAGACCTCATAGCAAAAGATTTATGCTATTGTAGCAAAACCACAAAAAGGTTGTAGCAAAATATTTTTTCTAATATAGCAAAAGAGACATCGCCAGAAATCCCATAGCAAAACCGTAGAGATTGGTTGTAGCAATAAAATTATGCGAAAGTAGAAAAAAAATATTAATACATAGCAAAAATAATATGCTAAGATAGCAAAATACTCATAGCAAAAGACACAAATATATTGACACCGTACAACTAGAGTAGAAAGCACTCTAAACTGTGGTAGCAACACGATATGCCGTATGTAGCAAAGTCATCCGCCATCATCGATCCAGGGAGGTGCTCAGAGTAGACATGGCGGCTGCAGGAGGAGGAGGAGGAAGTAGGGGTGGCAGGCCTGAGGTCGTCGGAGCTAGCGTGGCGGAGCTCGGAGCTCCTCCATGTAGCAACCCCGGAGAATTTGCATGACTGCCTGACGATGACATGGCCAGATCGATCGGGGCAATGCGCACGCGTCGCCGGAGAGGTCCAGGGCGATACCGTGCCAGGCGGCAAGTGCAACCGTGTAGGCGGCAGCGGCAATGACTCGCGGCCACGATAACGGCGGCGGCGGCTCGTGGCCAGGACGGCGGCAGCTCGTGGCCAGGACAACGATAGACACTAGTGGAAACGAGGCCTTTGGTTGAGGTCGAAAATGGGCTTTAACACCGGTTCTTCTACGAACCGGTGTTAAAGGGGGTGCCCGTACCAACGTGGTCCATAGAGCAAAAAGGAGCACCCCCTTTAACACCGATTCAAGCGACGAACCGGTGTTAAAGGCCATGCACCAGTGGCCCGCGCAGCCCCCCTTTGATACCGGTTCATGGCTTGAACCAGTGTTAAAGGGGGGGGGGCTATATAACACATCGCAGCCCACACCCCTCTCTTCCATTTTTTCACTCTCTCATTTTGGAGCCTAGCAAGAGGGTGAGAGTGTAACACCCTCAGAATCGGACCTATGCAAGTTCGAGCAAAATTCGCAAAACCCGCATAGAAACGATTCAAAGGTGCCCACCAGGCACTTTCGTGCGGGTGGAAAACGAAGTAATAACATTACACAACAGTCCTCGATGGGACCCACGTGAGATATATAACAATGACTCAAAGAGTCAAGAATACGATATAATATACAAGATCCAAATCACCTTGAATGGTAGAGCGTCCGACTACGGACAAGAAGCAAATGGGGCTAAGAGCCTCAAGAATAACCAATGGCGTCCATAACCCCGCCAGACAAGCCGGAAGGCAACCGCTAACGGCGCCGATCTCATAACCGCTTAAACAAAAGGGTGCCGCAAAGGGCAAAGGAAAAGAAGGAGCGTCAAGATCGAGGCCAAGACACGGCGAGGCTAGAATTCGCGGTCCTCGCCACATAGGTATGGTGGATCAAGCGCAGCGGCAGCATGCACTAAACAACCTATAGAGACTCGATACAACTGGCGGTTATCAGAGAGGGGTAAGAATGAACTATCCGGATCCATCCTGAAGCTATCACCAAACAAACCCATCCTGGCGTTTCCCCCTCGAGACCAAACGAGGAAGTCAACCGAGGAACTCACACAATTGGCAGTTTTACTTATTTGGTTATCGTTAAGTAATTACTAGTCGTATAGATAATTGTCCCGATAAAGTAAGCGGGGCCCTTTAGTTAATCATTCCGTGGTAGTTGCAGCAATTACTAATCGACATGAGATAGCATGATGTAATTCCGAAAACCCAAAGCTTGTTGGTACTTTTATTCAGCCATTTCGCTAGAAGTTGCAATACTTACTAGTCGGGAATACAATTGTCGCAAGCGACAACCAAACAAGCAATTGTGGGCAGTATTAATTAGCCATTCCATTATAGTGAAGCTGATTACTAGTCATTATAAGTCAATTTATAGCAAAGAACTTTAGTTATGCTTGTCTATGATCGAGATATCAGCTCCAAGTCGTCCATATCCATGACACGGCTTTCGAAAGTTTTACCCGCCGGGTGCACCAATAGCAACACACACTCGATCAACCTCGGAAAACCAAAACAAAACCCAACGAGGCTTTCACGATCGAACAATCACAGATTCAGAAATATTTCAGGGGCCACCCTTTGAGTAGAACCCGCAACGGTAAGCTAGCTTCGAGACGGCCTCAAGGTTAGCGCCAATGGTCAGAAGCGACTGGGAACCCGAAAGTGTGGCTGGGCTTGTCGATACCGCGTAATCACTCCGCCTTCCTAAACAGTACAGTGTGCCCCTCGCACAATTTAAATACAGAAAGTAGCATGGCATAAGTACAGGATCGTAAATAAAACCTCAAACTAGTTTGTGGCCCCAAGAAATAAGAATGAACCCATATACCTCCCGGATGTGGATAGCGCGCAAAAATCAAGGAACAGGTATCAAGTACTCGGGGTCTTACGGGACACAAGTGGGCGTTCGGAAACCAAATATTTTCTATCACCCACCGATGCCTCTGCTTATTTCAATTTTAGTTGTTAAACAGAAAGTAAAGTGACGATAAGTAAAACTAGAATCATCTCCAACATCAACATGCGGTAATTCATCAGCAACTGTGGCATATGACGACACACATCAGCACTTGATCAAGCAACTACGACGCGCGCAAGTCCAACTATCTACCAAACAACAGGTAATAGGATGTGTCCATGGCAATATAGGGCTGCACGGTATAACACAGGTACGGAAACTAAAGCATCGCAACACAGATAGCAATAGATCAACAGGAGGGAAGTAAATACTATAAAAGTAAGATAGGTAGAAAGGGGGAGATGCTCGCCTGAAAACATTGTCGAAGGTTCAACCGAAGAACGGGGCGAAGCTCACATCAACTCAACGGCCTTATCCGCGAAGAAGCAAAACACTAGAAGAAACACCGGATGCAATATTTAATACACGGCAGAAGATCGGCATGATGCATGTATGATGCATGGCATGGCAAGGTGCGATGCAGTTAGGTCAGGTTAAGTGGAACCGGGGTCCCGACAATTAATTAGATGGTTCATGTTGTTTAGAAGGCCCGCAATTTAATTGTTGTTTAACAAGCCAGAATATATCACCGGTTCGCTACACATGTTTAAATGAGGCCAATATAAGGCTAGATTTGCCCGCATATGGGCCCCATATTTAGTTATTAGGTGAATCGGCATAAGGCCCCCAAACCACAGATATGCATGCGAGATGACAATTAAATATGTAACAAGTTGTTATGTTATAGATTAGGGTTCGAGGAAAAGGGGTCACACACTAGGGGTCTCGACGATCTTGGGGTTCCGGGGTTCGGGGTTGGTCTCGGGGTCCAGGGTTCGACGGATCGGTCTCGACGGGAACGTTCTCGGTCTCCGGGGTTAGGGTCTTCGGATCGGGGTAGATCTTATCGCATTCGCGGTCTTTGGTCATGGCGACGGTCCTGGCGTCCTTGATGGAGAACTCAGGGTTCCGGGGTTCGCGGTTTCTTGTCGACGGTCTCGTGGGGCCATCTTAATTGCCGATGTCGAGCTCGGGTGCCGTTGATGATCTTGGGGTTTCAGCGGAACGGTCTTCGGGGTACTTGGCGTTCTATGAAGCAGAGCTCCGGACCTTCTGCTCCGGGGGGGGGGGGGAAGTTCTCGGTGTTCTCGATGAAGACCTTGGCGAGGTGATCTTGGGGGTGGCTCTTGGCGTGTCGAGGGTTCGGTCCTCGATTCCGGGGTCGTCGGTTCCCTCTCGATGATCTTGAGGTTAGTGGCGGAGTTCTTGGAGTTCCGGCTTCAGTTGTCCGTGACGGCGAACTTGGCGTCCTAGCCGAAGGTCTCCGGTGTCCATGTCCAAGTGCTCGAAACCCGTGGCGGAGGTCTTGGCGTGTCGAGAGGAAGATCTTGGGCTCCGCCATACATCTGTTCCATGTCGTACTGGAGGTACCACCAGGCTTGGTTGATCCCGCAACTGTCGGTACTGCAAGGAGGCGTGCGAGCCCGTGGAGAGGTGTAACACCCTCAGAATCGGACCTATGCAAGTTTGAGCAAAATTCACCAAACCCGCATAGAAACGATTCAAAGGTGCCCACCAGGCACTTTCGTGCGGGTGGAAAACGAAGTAATAACATTACACAACAGTCCTCGATGGGACCCACGTAATGTATATATATATATAACAATGACTCAAAGAGTCAAGAATTCAGATATATTACGAAGATCCAAATCACCTTGAAAACGAGAGGCCCAGCTACGGAAAAGATGCAAATGGGGCTAAGAGCCTCAAGAATAACCAATGGCGCCCATAACTCGCCCTGTGCCAAGCCGGAAGGGTAACCCCGCTAACGGCTGCTCTCAAAACCTGCTTAACAAAAGGGTGCCGACAAAGGGCAAAGCAGAAACAAAGAAGGAGCGTCAAGATCGAGGCCAAGACACGGCGAGGCTAGAATTCGGTCCTCGCCTACATAAGTATGGTGGATCAAGCGCAGCGCAAAGATGCACTAAACAACCTATAGAGACTCGATACAATCAAGGATAAAACAGAGGGATAAGAATGACCTATCCGGATCCAACACGAGCTAACACCAAACAAACCCATCTCGCATTTCCTCGAGGCCGCCGAGGAAGTCAACCGAGGAACTCACACGCTTGGGCTTTACTTATTAGGTTATCGTTGCAGATTTACTAGTCGTATAGATAATTGTCCCGATAAAGTAAACAGTGGGCACTTTTAGTTAACCATTCCGTTATAGTGGCGATTTACTAATCGACATGATAGCATGTGATAAACCCAAAACCCAGCAGCTTGTTGGTACTTTTATTCAGCCATTTCGCTGTAGTTGCCATACTTACTAGTCGATACAATTGTCGCCGACAACCAAACAAGCAATTGTGGGCGATTAATTAGCCATTCCATTATAGTAGAGCTGATTACTAGTCATTATAAGTCAAATTTATAGCAGAACTTTAGTTATGCTTGTCTATGATCGAGATCGTGCTCCAAGTCGTCCATATCCGCGACACGGCTTTCGTAAAGTTTTACCCGCCGGGTGCACCAATAGCAACACACACTCGATCAGCCTCGAAAACCAAATCAAAACCCAACGAGGCCTTCACGACAAAGCAATCACAGGATTCAAATATTTCAGGGGCCACCCTTATAGAATCCGAACGGAGTAAGCAAGCTCGAGGCGGCCTCAAGGTGCCGGGTGGACGGTCAGGAACGATCGGGAACCCCAAACGGGCTTGTCGACACCGCAGAATCGTGTCCCGATCCTAACAAGACAAGGTGCAAGACTGCACAATCGTAAATAAAGCAAGAAAGCATGGCATAAGTACAGATCGTAAATAAAACCTCAAACTAGTTTGTGGCCCCAAGAAATAAGTCTGAATCAAGCTCGCTCGGGGGTCCCATATACCTCCCGGATGTGGATAGCGCGATAAATCAAGGAACAGGTATCAAGTACTCGGGGTCTTACGGGACACAAGTGGGCGTTCGGAAACCAAATATTATCTATCACCCACCGATGCCTCTGCTTATTTCAATTTTAGTTGTTAAACAGAAATTAAAGTGACGAGAAGTAAAACTAGAATCATCTCCAACATCAACATGCGGCAATACATCAGCAACTGTGGCATATGACGACTCACATCAGCACTTGAGCAAGCAACTACGGCGCGCAAGTCCAACTATCTACCAAACAACAGGTAATAGGGTGTGTCCAAGGCAAATATAGGGCTGCACGGTATATCACAGGTACGGAAAACTAAAGCATCGCAACACAGATAGCAATAGATCAACAGGAGGGAATAAATACTATAAAAGTAAGATAGGTAGAAAGGGGAAGATGCTCGCCTGAAAACATTGTCGAAGGGTTCAACCGAAGATCGGGGCGAAGCTCACATCAACTCAACGGCCTTATCCGCGAAGAAGCAAAACGCTAGAATAAACACCGGATGCAATATTTAAGACGATGGCAGAAGATCGGCATGATGCATGTATGATGCATGGCATGGCAAGGTGCGATGCAATTAGGTCAGATTAAGCGGAACCGGGGTCCCGACAATTAATTAAATGGTTCAAGTTATTTAATTACCCCGCAAATTAAATGTTGTTATAACAAGGCAAGATAAGATACCGGTTCGCTACACAAGTTTAAATGAGGCCGATATGAGACTAGATTTGCCCGCATATGGGCCCCATATTTAATTATTAGGTGAATCGGCATAAGGCCCCCAAACCACATGAATGAATGCATGCAAGACAATTAAATGTGCAACAGGTTGATATCATGTTATAAAATAGGGTTCGAGGAAAAAGGGTTCACACATTAGAGGGTTCGGCGATCTTGAGGGTCCGGGGTTCGGGATTGGTCTCGGGGTCCAGGGTTAGGGTCTCGGATCGGGGTAGGTCTTGGCCTTCCGGGAGGAAGCACTTGTCGCACCGGGGTCTCGGTGCCGTTCTTATCGTTGTGAGGATCTCGTCGGGTCCGCGTGTCGGTGGTTCTTGGCGTTCGGGGCGAAGCACTTGGCTTCGCGCCGATGTTCTCATCATCCGGTTCTCGAGCATTGCATCCAGAAGGAGTACTTGGCGTCCATCGGTTCCATGTCGACGACCTTGGTTTCCACGATGGCGAACCCGCGATCCGTGGCGTGGTTCTTGTCGGGGTTCGGCTCGGCGCCGGATCGGTCTTGGGCTTGGCGCCGGTGGATCTTGTCGGTTCCACCCCGGCGACTTGCTCGGCGGAGATCATGGTGTCGGTGAGGTCGGTCTCGTGTCTCGGTGTTCCATGTCGATGACTTTTGGTCTCATCCAAGATCAGAGATCAGGCCAACTCGAGCGCATGAGAACTTATTGTAGCGCAGAGCTTGACATAGGGCTTCAGCCTGAACAAGCATCAGGGACCCTGCACCGCAACGCGAGGACGCGCCAAAGCTTCCTCACGAGCCGACGAGGAGCTGCCATGGAGGTGGCCGGGACGCCTCGCAGCGGCGAGGCTACCGACGAGGTGGGGCTCGCGCGGGAGGCGGACCGCGCCGGCTCGGGGTCGGGACGAACGGGAGGCGGGTGGAGGCTGCTGGCGCCGTTGACGAACGCGGAGGCGGCCGGCCTTGGCGAGCGCAGGCGGCGGAGGTCGGGGTGCTGCCGGAGGACGGGTCGGCAGAGCGGAGGAGAGGGCCTGGACCGGCGGCGGCGAGATGCTGGCGGCGGGCGAGACGCTACCGAGGCGCGGGCGAGGTCCGGCTGGGCGGGCCCGCGGGCGCAGGGCGGCGCCTGGCGAGGCTGCTACGTGGGAGCGGCGGCGGCGGAAGGGTGGCGCACACGTGCAGGTGGAGGGGAGCGTGAGGGCCGGCGGGCGGCGGTGTAGCCGGACGGGGGAGAGGGGTGGGTGGAGCGCGGCGAGCGAGCGGAGGCAGAGGGGAGGAAGGGAGCTGTGCGGTGGTTCGATTGGGGGGAACGGCGGCCTCCGGCGGCGGGGAAGGGAACCGGAGACGGGGAGGTGGCCGCCGGCTGGGGGGGGGAAGAGAAGCAGAGAGGAGGAGGCGGGGAAGAGGCCACGCGGGGGGAGACGCGGGCGCGAGGTGGAAGAAGCACAGGGGAGCGGTGGCCTGGGGACCTGGTCGTGGTGGGTCCCAGGGAGGAGGGCCCAGGGGCGTGGGTCGGTCTGGGGCGGGGTGGTGAGTGTGCGCGTGTGAGGTGGGAGGTGGGGCCGGCGCTGCGTGGGCCAGGGCGGCAGTGAGAGCGGGGTAGGGGGCGGCTGGGTGGAGGGCAGAGCGGCCAGGGGTGGGGCCCAGGCGCGCTGGTGGGCGCGTGTGTGGTGTTGTGTTGGGTGTGGGGGGTTTGTGTGGTGGAGGAGAGAGGTGGAGAGTGGGAGTGGGGTGATGTGGAGGTTGGGGATTGGATGAGGGAGAGGGCGGGGTGAGGTGGCACGATGGGAATGGCCAGGGTGATGTGGCCACAGAGGGTGGGTAGGATTTTAGAGTGGATAGGATTAGAAGGGCGGGCAGGTTTGGACCGATTGTTTTATACGGGGTGGTCGTTCGGGTCGGGCTGGCCCGTTCGACTGCCCCTACAAAAATAATATAATTTTATTTGTTTAATTGGACCGTTTGCAAACCGCTCGCGGCCAAAACAAAATATTCCGGGGACCCGGTTTTTGGCGTTTGAATAAAGATGGGGCGTATGGAAAACAAATCTGGTTTTTGCGAAATAGTTTTGGCAAACAATGCATGATGATGACGATGCAATGCACAAATTCAACGCGATTTTCTAGTAGTGGTTTTGCGGGATGCCACAATTCGACACCACTAACAATGGATCTCGCCCTCGAGATCCGCCTCATGGTACCGGAAGGAAGGTCGGCATACTCCGTCTTCTCGCTTTGTGTAGATCCTCGCGACACCACTAACGAGGGTTCATCCTCCATCTTGAAAACGGCGACACCACCAACAAAGGGGCGTTGTTTCTGATCGCCGAGAGAACACTCCGGGATCAAAAAGGTCGAAGGTAGAGGTATCAACAAATAAAACCACCCCTATCTTCCGTGGACGGAGTAAAATCGCTGGATCCACTGATTCGTCGTACAAGAGCGAATGATAAGAGTAGTCGGATGGTGATCAGTCCATCGCGCACCCAAACCATTACTCTGCACACGAATAGGCGGATTATGCAACCAACTCTCGGAGTTAGACTGAAGATCTCGACAAGCGAGGTTCGGAACAACGGAGTGATGCACTCGTGACGGATCCGGGCGATGATGTCGCCGCATCGGAAAACACCGAATGCACGAGAAGGATCAAAGAGAAGTCCACCAAACGGAAGGATTCCTGATAGCATGAAGACCAGATGTAGCAACACCGTTATCGAGGAGGAAGCGAAACCTCAAGGTACGATTTAAACCCAACCACGAGAATTCTCGGACTCAAGAAAGAGAAAAGGGGATTCAAAACACGAGAGGTAAGAGGAGAATAGCGAGGGTAAGGAGTAAAATCAGACCTAATCGTAACTATCCAACCGATTTTGAAAAATAGTTTTGACACTCTACTTGCCGTTAGCTAGGTTATCCTACAGTCGACTTGTGGGGTATCGCAACCGCCGAGCTCGATACCACTCTCAGAACACCTCAGACGGACCTATGCAAGTTTGAGCAAAATTCACCAAACCCGATAGAAACGATTCAAAGGTGCTCACCAGCACTTTCGTAAGGGTGGAAAACGTAATAACATTACACAACAGTCCTCGATGGGACCCACGTAATGATATATATAACAAATGACTCAAAGAGTCAAGAATTCAGATATATTATACGAAGATCCAAATCACCTTGAAAACGATAGAGCGTCCAACTACGGACAAGATGCAAATGGGGCTAAGAGCCCTGAAGAATAACCAATGGCGTCCATAACCCTGCCCAGGCCAAGCCGGAAGGGTAACCTCGCTAACGGCCGATCTCAAAACCTGCTTAACAAAAGGGTGCCGACAAAGGGCAAAGCGAAAACAAAGAAGGAGCGCCAAGATCGAGGCCAAGACACGGCGAGGCTAGAATTCGGTCTCGCCTACATAAGTATGGTGGATCAAGCGGCAAAGATGCACTAAACAACCTATAGAGACTCGATACAACTGGCGGATAAAACAGAGAGGGATAAGAATGACCTATCCGGATCCAACCTGGAGCTAACACCAAACAAACCCATCCTGGCATTTCCCCCTCGAGGCCGTCGAGGAAGTCAACCGAGGAACTCACAGCTGGCGCTTTACTTATTAGGTTATCGTTGCTAAAGATTTACTAGTCGTATAGATAATTGTCCCGATAAAGTAAACAAGGCACTTTTAGTTAACCATTCCGTTATAGTGGCGATTACTAATCGACATGATAGCATGTGATAAACCCAAAACCCAAAGCAGCTTGTTGGTACTTTTATTCAGCTATTTCGCTAGAAGTTGCCATACTTACTAGTCGATACAATTGTCGCCGACAACCAAACAAGCAATTGTGGGCGTATTAATTAGCCATTCCATTATAGTAGAGCTGATTACTAGTCATTATAAGTCAAATTTATAGCAGTAAACTTTAGTTATGCTTGTCTATGATCGAGATATCGGCTCCAAGTCGTCCATATCCGCGACACGGCTTTCGAAAGTTTTACCCGCCGAGGTGCACCAATAGCAACACACACTCGATCAGCCTCGGAAAAACCAAATCAAAACCCAACGAGGCCTTCACGACAAAGCAATCACAGGATTCAGAAATATTTCAGGGGGCCACCCCTTAAGTAGAATCCGCAACGGAGTAAGCAAGCTCCGAGGCGGCCTCAAGGTGCGGGTGGACGGCTGTGAACGACTGGGAACCCCAAACGGGGCTTGTCGACCGCGAATCGTGTCCCGATCCTAACAAGACAAAGGTGCGACTGCACAATCGTAATAAAGCAAAGAAGCATGGCATAAGTACAGATCGTAAATAAAACCTCAAACTAGTTTGTGGCCCCAAGAAATAAGTCCGAATCAAGCTCGCTCGGGGTCCCATATACCTCCGGATGTGGATAGCGATAAATCAAGGAACAGGTATCAAGTACTCGGGGTCTTACGGGACACAAGTGGGCGTTCGGAAACCAAATATTATCTATCACCCACCGATGCCTCTGCTTATTTCAATTTTAGTTGTTAAACAGAAATTAAAGTGACGAGAAGTAAAACTAGAATCATCTCCAACATCAACATGCGGCAATACATCAGCAACTGTGGCATATGACGACTCACATCAGCACTTGAGCAAGCAACTACGGCGCGCAAGTCCAACTATCTACCAAACAACAGGTAATAGGGTGTGTCCAAGGCAAATATAGGGCTGCACGGTATATCACAGGTACGGAAAACTAAAGCATCGCAACACAGATAGCAATAGATCAACAGGAGGGAATAAATACTATAAAAGTAAGATAGGTAGAAAGGGGAAGATGTTCGCCTGAAAACATTGTCGAAGGGTTCAACCGAAGATCGGGGCGAAGCTCACATCAACTCAACGGCCTTATCCGCGAAGAAGCAAAACGCTAGAATAAACACCGGATGCAATATTTAAGACGATGGCAGAAGATCGGCATGATGCATGTATGATGCATGGCATGGCAAGGTGCGATGCAATTAGGTCAGATTAAGCGGAACCGGGGTCCCGGCAATTAATTAAATGGTTCAAGTTATTTAATTACCCCGCAAATTAAATGTTGTTATAACAAGGCAAGATAAGATACCGGTTCGCTACACAAGTTTAAATGAGGCCGATATGAGACTAGATTTGCCCGCATATGGGCCCCATATTTAATTATTAGGTGAATCGGCATAAGGCCCCCAAACCACATGAATGAATGCATGCAAGGAAATTAAATGTGCAACAGGTTGATATCATGTTATAAAATAGGGTTCGAGGAAAAAGGGTTCACACATTAGAGGGTTCGGCGATCTTGAGGGTCCGGGGTTCGGGGTTGGTCTCGGGGTCCAGGGTTAGGGTCTCGGATCGGGGTAGGTCTTGGCCTTCCGGGAGGAAGCACTTGTCGCACCGGGGTCTCGGTTCCGTTCTTATCGTTGCGAGGATCTCGTCGGGTCCGCGTGTCGGTGGTTCTTGGCGTTCGGGGCGAAGCACTTGGCGCTCAAGGCCGATGTTCTCATCATCCGGTTCTCGAGCATTGCATCCGAGAAGGAGTACTTGGCGCCCATCGCCCATGTCGACGACCTTGGTTTCCACGATGGCGAACCCGTATCCGTGGCGTGGTTCTTGTCGGGTTCTCGCCGGGCGCCGGATCTTGGGCTTGGCGCCGTGGATCTTGTCGGTTCCACCTCAAGGACTTGCGGTTCTGCAGCGGAGATCATGGTGTCGGTGAGGTCGGTCTCAGGTCTCGGCGTGTTCCATGTCGATGACTTTTGGTCTCATCCGAAGATCTGTAGATCAGGCCAACTCGAGCGCACAGTAGGACTTATTGTAGCGGCAGAGCTTGACATAGGGCTTCCAGGCCTGAACCAGCAAACAGGGGACCCTGCAGCTGCAACGCGAGGACGCGCTCAGGCTTCCTCACGAGCCGACGAGGAGCTGCCATGGAGGTGCCCGGGGACGTCCCTGCAGGCAGCGGCGAGGCTACCGACGAGGTGGGGCTCGCGCGGGAGGCGGACCGCGCCGGCTCGGGGTCGGGACGAACGGGAGGCGGGTGGAGGCTGGCGCTGCCGGGCGAACGCGGCGCGGCCGGGCCGGCGAGCGCAGCGGCGGAGGTCGGGTGCTGCCGAGGACGGGTCGGCAGAGCGAGGAGAGGGCCTGACCGGGCGGCGATGCGATCGTCAAGGCGGGCGGAGACGCTACGAGGCGCTGGCGGCGAGGTCCGGCGGGCGGCCGCGCGGCGCAGGCGGCCGCGGGCGCGGCGAGGCTGCTGGCGGGAGCGGGCGACGGGCGGCGGCATGAGCGGGTGACACGCAGTGTGGGGGAGCGTGAGGGCCGGCGGGCGGCGGTGTAGCCGGACGGGGGGAGAGGGATGGGTGGAGCGCGGCGAGCGAGCGGAGGCAGAGGGAAGGAAGGGAGCTGTGCGGTGGTTCGATTGGGGGGAACGGCGGCCTCCGGCGGCGGGGAAGGGAACCGGAGACGGGGAGGTGGTCGCCGGCTGCGGGGAGGGGGGGGAAGAGAAGCAGAGAGGAGGAGGCGGGGAAGAGGCCACGCGGGGGGGGGGGACGCGGGCGCGAGGGGGAAGAAGCACAGGGGAGCGGTGGCCTGGGGACCTGGTCGTGGGGGGTCCCAGGGAGGAGGCCTGTGGGCGGTCTGGGCTGGGTGGTGAGTGTGCTGTGAGGTGGGAGGTGGGGCTGGGCCAGGGCTGCAGCAGTGAGAGCGGGTAGGGCGGGTGGGAGGGCAGAGCGGCTGTGGCCCGGCGCTGGTGGGCGCGTGTGGGTGTGGGGTTTGTGTGGTGGAGGAGAGAGGTGGAGAGTGGGAGTGGGGTGATGTGGAGGTTGGGGATTGGATGAGGGAGAGGACGGGGTGAGGTGGCACGATGGGAATGGCCAGGGTGATGTGGCCACAGAGGGTGGGTAGGATTTTAGGTGGGATAGGATTAGAAGGGCGGGCAGGTTTGGACTGATTGTTTTATACGGGGTGGTCGTTCGGGTCGGGCTGGCCCGTTCGACTGCCCCTACAAAAATAATATAATTTTATTTGTTTAATTGGACCGTTTGCAAACCGCTCGCGGCCAAAACAAAATATTCCGGGGACCCGGTTTTTGGCGTTTGAATAAAGATGGGGCGTATGGAAAACAAATCTGGTTTTTGCGAAATAGTTTTGGCAAACAATGCATGATGATGACGATGCAATGCACAAATTCAACGCGATTTTCTAGTAGTGGTTTTATGGATGCCACAAGAGGCCAGCCAACAGGCACGCGAGGCACAGTGACGGAAAGCGGATAGCGAGAGCGGTGAGGGTCCGCTGGCGGCGCCCGGGCGGGCAGCAGAGGCTCGCGAGGCGAACGGTCATGGGCCTGGCGAGGGGCTCGGAGGCGCCCTGGGAGAACGGCGGCGCTCGGAGGTCGACGGGTCGGATACGCCTGGACGGAGAAGGGGCGGTCGGCGCCATGGCCACGGCGGCGAGCCCGGCTCCCGTGGCGGCGGGGCCCAGAGGAGAGGCAGGCCACGGCGGGGAACGGGTCGGGCCGGGAGGCTCACAAGGGACGCCGCCAAGGGGAGGCCGAGGGAGGAGGCCGACGGCTTGACGGGACGCGACGCGGGGCCCGGGTGGATGCGGCCGGTGGGTCGCTGAGGCCGCGACGGAGGTGCGGGAGGAGCGCCGGGGAGGTTGAGGACGGCCGCGCAGGGTCGGAAGGGCGGAGGCGGTGGATGCGGCAGGAGGAGAGGAAGTGGTCGGGGCCGCCACTGGGGTGCTGATCTTGTCATGAGGAGGAGCTCGGCCATGAGGCGAGAGAGGGGAGCGGGGGCGCGGGTGGAGCTGGTGAAGGGGAAGCCGACGGGGGGGAAGGAGGAGGTGGGTGTCATGGAAGCGAGGGTGCCAAAGAGAGGAGGGCGCAGGAAGCGGGCGCCACGCAGAGGAGGAAGAAAGGGAGGAGGTGGGCGAGGCGAGAGAGGAGGTGGGGGCTCGGTGGGGCATGCGGTGGGGTCCAGGTGCAGTGGCAGGACGGTGGGGCCGCGGTGGTGGGTTGGCAGGCGCGCGCGTGAGTGCGCCGGGTGAGTGCGTGTGTGTGGGGCCCAGGCGGGCCCAGGGCAGCGGCAGGTGGGGGGGTTTGGTTTGTAGCCAGGGGGGTGCCAGGGAGGGGTCTGTCCGCGTGGACCCACGGGACAGGGAGGGGTGAGGAAGAGGGTTAGGTGGGAATGGGGTGAGAAAAGAGAGAGAGAGGGGCTGGATAGGTGAGGTGGCAGGTGGGTATGTTTGGGGTGAGAGGGGGGAGGTGGCAGCCTGGGATTGGTGGGTAGGAATAGGTTGGGTGGGACTAGGATTTAGAGGGAGCCGTTTCCAAAAGTGTGTTTGTTTGGTCCTCTTTATTTTAAAACCGAACCACTTTGCAAATAGTTTTTAGGTGAAACAAAATATCCGATACCTTCGGGGTTTTGCCTTTTAAAATATAGAGGGGTATTTGTATAATCAGAATTGGTCTTTTCAAATAATGCAAACAAAAAATGCATGATGATGACGATGCAATGCACAAAAACAACGCGATTTTCTAGTAGTGGTTTTGCGGGATGCCACAATTCGACACCACTAACAAAGGATCTCGCCCTCGAGATCCGCCTCATGGTACCGGGAAGAAAGGCCGGGCGTTCGATCCTTCAAGCCGTGTAGATCCTCGACACCACTAACGAGGGTTCCTCCTTCATCCGGGATTCGCGACACCAACAAAGGGTCGAGCTCCCGATCGTCGAGAGAACACCGGAGAAACAAAGAACGAAGGTAGAGGTATCAAACGATAAGGCCACCTCTAACTTCCATGGACGGAAAAACTGGATCCATCGATTCGACGCATAAGAGCGAATGATAAGAGCAGTGGTAGGGTAGCTACTCCATCCCACACTCAAACATTACTCTGCACACGAATAAGCGGATTAAGCATCCAACTCTCGGAATTAGACTGAAGATCTTCTTAGATGGTATCCGGAACAAAGGAATGTTGCCAGCAGAAATCGTATAAAAGACACAACGATTAGGTTCCGCGATGGTTCCATTGGCATGAACAACACATGCTCAAGGTATACTCCAACTTCACCAAAGCTCGTCCTTCTCATATGTTTTTCAACGACACTGATATCCAGCAAGGAACACACATAGACAAAGAGCTCAAGAACAAAAGCTTGGAGGAAGGGTACAATAGACAAATTGCAGATTGATGATCGTAGCACCTCCGTTACAAAAGGAAGAAAGCGAAGCCCTAAAGGTACGACGGAAACCCAACCACGAGAATTCCTGGACTCGGAGAAAGGGACGAGAGAGGATTCAAAACACGTAGAGATAAGAGGAGAACAGCAGAGGGGTAAGGAGTAAAATCAGACCTAATCAGAACTATCCAACTGATTTTTGAAAATAGTTTTGACTCTCTACTTCGGCCGTTAGCTAGGTTATCCTCTGAGTCGACTTGTGGGGTATCGCAACGCTGAGCTCGATACCACTCAGAACACCCTCGATCGGACCTATGCAAGTTTGAGCAAAATTCGCCAAACCCGCATAGAAACGATTCAAAGGTGCCACCAGCACTTTCGCAAGGGTGTGGAAAACGGTAATAACATTACACAACAGTCCTCGATGGGACCCATAACGAGAGATATATATAAATGACTCAAAGAGTCAAGAATACGATATAATATACAAGATCCAAATCACCTTGAATGGTAGAGCGTCCGACTACGGACAAGAAGCAAATGGGGCTAAGAGCCCCAAGAATAACCAATGGCCCATAACCTGCCCAGGCCAAGCCGGAAGGCAACCTCGCTAACTGGCCGATCTCATAACCGCTTAAACAAAAGGGTGCCGCAAAGGGCAAAGGAAAAAGAAGGAGCGCCAAGATCGAGGCCAAGACACGGCGAGGCTAGAATTGCGGTCCTCGCCACATAGGTATGGTGGATCAAGCGGCAAAGATGCACTAAACAACCTATAGAGACTCGATACAACTGGCGGTTATCAGAGAGGGGTAAGAATGAACTATCCGGATCCATCCTGAAGCTATCACCAAACAAACCCATCCTGGCTGTAACACCCTCAGAATCGAACCTATGCAAGTTTGAGCAAAATTCGCCAAACCCGCATAGAAACGATTCAAAGGTGCCCACCAGGCACTTTCGTGCGGGTGGAAAACGAAGTAATAACATTACACAACAGTCCTCGATGGGACCCACGTACGAGATATATATAACAGACTCAAAGAGTCAAGAATACGATATAATATACAAAGATCCAAATCACCTTGAAAACGATAGAGCGTCCACTACGGACAAGATGCAAATGGGGCTAAGAGCCTCAAGAATAACCAATGGCGCCCATAACCGCCAGGCCAAGCGGGAAGGGTAACCCCGCTAACGACGCCGATCTCAAAACCTGCTCAAACAAAAGGGTGCCGACAAAGGGCAAAGGAAAAGAGGAGCCAAGATCGAGGCCAAGACAAGCGAGGCTAGAATTGGCGGTCCTCGCCACATAGGTATGGTGGATCGAGCGGCAGCATGCACTAAACAACCTATAGAGACTCGATACAACTGGCGGTTATCAGAGAGGGGTGAGGATGACCTAACCGGATCCAACCTGAAGCTAACATCAAACAAACCCATCCTGGCGTTTCCCCCTCGAGACCAAACGAGGAAGTCAACCGAGGAACTCACACCGTTGGCAGTTTTATTTAATTAGTTATAGTTGCGGCACTTTACTAGTCAGGTTTAGATAATCGTCCTGGTAAAGTAAACAGTGGGCACTTTTAATTAACCATTCCGTTATAGTGGCATCACTTACTAGTCAGATACAACTAACATGAGGTAAACCCTTAAACCCAGCAGTTGTTGGTACTTTTATTCAGCCATTCCGTTTTAGTTGCAATACTTACTAGTCAGATACAATTGTCGCAAGCGACAACCAAACAAGCAATTGTGGGCAGTATTAATTAGCCATTCCATTATAGTGAAGCTGATTACTAGTCATTATAAGTCAAATTTATAGCAGTAAACTTTAGTTATGCTTGTCTATGATCAAGAAACTGTGCTCCAAGTCGTCCATATCCGCGGACACGGCTTTCAGAAAGTTTTACCCGGCCGGGGTGCACCAATAGCAACACACGCTCGATCAGCCTCGGAAAAACCAAATCAAAACCCAACGAGGCTTTCACGACTGAACAATCACAAGATTCAGAAATATTTCAGGGGGCCACCCCTTTGAGTAGAACCCGCAACGAAGTAAGCTAGCTTCGAGACGGCCTCAAGGTTAGCGCCAATGGCTGTAAGCGACTGGGAACCCGAAAGTGTGGCTGGGCTTGTCGATACACAGAATCACTCCGCCTTCCTAAATAAAGACAGCAGCCCTCGCACAATTTAAATACAGAAAGTAGCATGGCATAAGTACAGGATCGTAAATAAAACCTCAAACTAGTTTGTGGCCCCAAGAAATAAGAATGAATCAAGCTCTGGCTCAGGGGGGGCCCATATACCTCCCGGATGTGGATAGCGCGATAAAACAAGGAACAGGAATCAAGTACTCGGGGTCTTACGGGACACAAGTGGGCGTTCGGAAACCAAATATTATCTATCACCCACCGATGCCTCTGCTTATTTCAATTTTAGTTGTTATACAGAAATTAAAGTGACGATAAGTAAAACTAGAATCATCTCCAACATCAATATGCGGCAAAACATCAGCAACTGTGGCATATGGCGACACACATCAGCACTTGAGCAAGCAACTACGACGCGCAAGTCCAACTAACTACCAAGCAACAGGTAATAGGGTGTGTCCAAGGCAATATAGGGCTGCACGGTACATCACAGGTACGGAAACTAAAGCATCGCAACACAGATAGCAATAGATCAACAGGAGGGAAATAAAGACTATAAAAGTAAGATAGGTAGAAAGAGGGAGATGCTCGCCTGAAAACATTGTCGAAGGGTTCATCCGAAGATCGGGGCGAAGCTCACATCAACTCAACGGCATTATCCACGAAGAAGCAAAACACTAGAAGAAACACCGGATGCAATATTTAATACACGGCAGAAGATCGGCATGATGCATGCATGATGGATGACATGGCAAAGGTGCGATGCAATTAGGTCATATTAAGCGGAACCGGGGTCCCGACAATTAATTAGATGGTTCAAGTTATTTAGAACCCCGCAATTTAAATGTTGTATTAGCATGGCGAAAGATAGTACCGGGTTCGCTACACATGTTTAAATGAGGCCAATATAAGGCTAGATTTGCCCGCATATGGGCCCCATATTTAATTATTAGGTGAATCGGCATAAGGCCCCCAAACCAATGATATGCATGCGAGATGACAAGTAAATATGCAACAAGTTGATATCATTTATAAAATAGGTTATCGGGGAAAAGGGACACACATTAAGGTTCGGCGATCTTGTTAGGGTTCGACGAACTTGGGGTTCCGGGGTCCGGGGTTCGACAGGGTCCAGGGTCCGGTCTCGGGGTCAAGGGTTTAGGGTTCGACGGGGTCGTTCTCGGACTCAGGGGTAGGTCTTGTCGCATCCGGGGTCTTCGGGTTATGTTGTCGGTCTTGGCGTTCAGAGTGGAGAACTTGGCGTTCCGGTGGCGGTCTTGGCGTCAGGGCATCGGGCTCGCCCTGGCTGGTGCCGTTCTTGTCGTTGCGCGGATCTTGTCGGGTTCTCGAGTCGGGACGGTCTTGGCGTTCGGGGTGAAGTACTCGGCGTCCTCGAGGAAGTTCTTGTCGTAACCGTGAAGGAGATCCTTCGTCCGCCGGTCCGGGTCTTCGGGTTCGACGAATGTCTTGGCGCTCGGGTTGCCGAGCCTCGTGTCCGGACGGAGTACTTGTCGCCGGGACTCGGGTCGAGGAACTTGGCGCCGGTTCGGCTTCGAGAACGGGTCAGGATCCTTGATCGGGGGTCTTCGGATGCCGGGAACAAGCTTCGGAACTCGCGAGGCGAGCCCGGCGCTCGATGTCCGTGAGGAAGTCCTTGGAACCCAAGATGGAGATCTTGATGTGCCGGGTTCTACAGTCGACGGGGATCTTGACTCTCGACACCTTCGGATTGGGCGGAGCACTCGAGTTCGACCGTATACGCACTGATCCGGAACTTAGTGCCGCGTACAATGACGGATTCTCTGGAGCCTGTTCCATATCTCGCTGTCGCCTGTGGACGCGTCGATGGGGATCTGCCGAGCGATTTAATCCACTTCCCGAGACCCGGATCGAGGAAGGCTGCGGTTAGAACACGAGGAGCTTGTAGCGTTCGCCGGGTCTTCTACCGCCGCGGAGGCGCCGAGGCCATGCAACAGAGGCGGAAGGGGAGGGGCTCGGCGAGGCTGCGACCGGCGGAAGGAGGAGCGGGGCGCAGAGCAAGGCGGCCAGTGAGGAGTCAGGACTTGGCGACGACTGCCGGGAGACGGCTGACGGCGGAAGCGGAGACGGCCGGAGGTGGGCTGGCCCGCTGGCGGGCGAAGGCCGAGAGGAGGGCACCACGCGACGGGGAAGCGGGTCGAGCCGGAGGAGGAGAGGGACCTGGCGGACGGAGGGAGCGCCTGGGCCGGGCGTGACCGCAGCGGCGAGGGAGATGCTCGGGCGGCGCGATGGTGGTCGGGCGAAGCTCATGGCGGGCTGGCGCGCCGACGAGGGTGGCTCGAGCGCGCTGGCCGGGCGGACGCGGAGTGGCGGAGGAGGGACCGGGCGGCTGGTGGCGGTGACGGGCGGGTGGCGCCAAGGGAGGTGGGCGCGGCTGCAGAGAGGAGGAGGCGGGAGGTGGAAGACGGTCTGGTGCGGGCAGCTGAGTGGGGCCTGGGGCGGGTCCCGCGGTGGGTTGGGGCTGTGCGGGGCGTGCGCGAGTGGGGGGGTGGGGCTAGCTGGCTGCTGCAAGGTGCGTGCGTGACAGTGTGGGTGCTGGGAGTGGGGTAGGTGGGCGTGGGACCCAGGGGGTGGGGCCAGGGTGAGGGGTGGCTGGCTGGCTTTGACCAGGGAGGAGAGAGGAAGCTGGTGGGTGGGGGTGATGTGGCCGTTTGTGAGTGGGTGAGGGGGAGGGAGGGGTGAGGTGTCCCGACGGGATAGGTGGGAGTGATGTGGCCAAGGGGGTGGGGTAGAATATCTGGTAGGTTTAGGATTAGAGGGCAGGTGTAGGTGGACCGTTTTAGTTTTCTGGGGCGGTCGCTCGGGTTCGGACCGTTCGACTGCCCCACCAAAAATAATTATAATTTTTATTTAATTTAATTGGGCCGTTTGCAACCCGATAGCAACAAAACAAAATATTCCGGCGACCCGGATTTGATGTTTGAATCCAGAGGGGGCGTTTTAGAAAACAAACGGGTGTTGCGAAAATATTTTTTGGCAAACAATGCATGATGATGACGATGCAAAGCACAAATTCAACGCGATTTTCTAGCAGTGGTCGCCAGGATGGGTTTGTTTGGTGATAGCTTCAGGATGGATCCGGATAGTTCATTCTTACCCCTCTCTGATAACCGCCAGTTGTATCGAGTCTCTATAGGTTGTTTAGTGCATGCTGCCGCTGCCGCTTCAGTCCACCATACCTATGTAGGCGAGGACCGCCGAATTCTAGACTCGCTGCATCGCCTCAAGATCGACGCCCTTCTTTTTCCTTTGCCCTTGCCGCACCCCTTTGTTTAAGGTGTTATGAGATCGACGCCGTTAGGTGGTTGCCTTCCGCTTGGCCCGGCAGGTTATGGACGCCATTGGTTATTCTTCGTGGCTCTTAGCCCCATTTGCTTCTTGTCCGTAGTCGACGCCTACCATTTCAAGGTGATTTGGATCTTGTATATTATATTCGTATTCTTGACTCTTTGAGTCGCCATATATATCTGCTCAGGTCCCATCGAGGACGTTGTGTAATGTTATTTCGCTTTCCACCCGCACGAAAGTGCTCGGTGGCACCTTTGAATCGCTTTCGCGGGTTTGGCGAATTTTGCTCAAACTTGCATAGGTCCGACTCGAGGGTGTTACAGGAGGCGCCCCGGGAGAACGGGCGGCGGCTCGGAGGTCGACGGGTCGGACGCCGCGGACGGAGAAGGGGTCGGCGGCCACGGCGGCGAGCTCACAGCTCCGTGGCGGGGCCAGAGGAGAGGCAGCCACGGCGGAACGGGTCGGGGCCGGGAGGCTCATGGGGACGCCGCGGCGGGGAGGCCGAGGAGGAGGCCGACGCTTGACGGGACGCGACGGGGCTGGGGGTGGATGCGGGCGGGGGGTCGCCGAGGCGGCGGCCATGAGGTGCGGGAGGAGCGCCGGGGAGGTTGAGGACGGCCGCGCAGGGTCGGAAGGGCGGAGGCGGTGGATGCGGCAGGAGGAGAGGAAGTGGTCGGGGCCGGCTCCGCTGGGGTGCTGATCAAGGGCGGCGGAGGGAGCTCGGCCCATGAGGCGAGAGAGGGCGGGGGGTGGAGCTGGTGAAGGGGAAGCCGACGGGGGGGAAGGAGGAGGTGGGGTGCTGCGGAAGCGAGGGTGCCAAAGCAGAGGAGGCAGGAAGCGGCCTACGCAGGAGGAAGAAAGGGAGGAGGTGGGCGAGAGAGAGAGGGCTCGGTGGGGCATGCGGTGGGGTCCAGTGCAAGGTGGCAACGGTGGTGGTGGGCAGGCAGCGTGAGTGCGCGGGTGAGTGCAGGTGGGGCCCAGGGCCTGTGGCAGGCAGCGGGGGTTTGGTTTGTAGCCAGGGGGGTGCCAGGGAGGGGTCTGTCCGCGTGGACCCACGGGACAGGAAGGGGTGAGGAAGAGGGTTAGGTGGGAATGGGGTGAGAAAAGAGAGAGAGAGGGGCTGGATAGGTGAGGTGGTGTGGGTATGTTTGGGGTGAGAGGGGAGGTGGCAGCCTGGGATTGGTGGGTAGGAATAGGTTGGGTGGGACTAGGATTTAGAGGGAGCCGTTTCCAAAAGTGTGTTTGTTTGGTCCTCTTTATTTTAAAACCGAACCACTTTGCAAATAGTTTTTAGGTGAAACAAAATATCCGATACCTTCGGGGTTTTGCCTTTTAAAATATAGAGGGGTATTTGTATAATCAGAATTGGTCTTTTCAAATAATGCAAACAAACAATGCATGATGATGACGATGCAATGCACAAAAACAACGCGATTTTCTAGTAGTGGTTTTGCGGGATGCCACAGAGAGGTGTGGTAGTTTGTGTTTTTTTCCTATGCACAAGAGGTGTTCGGTGAAATGCCCGAGAGCTCGAAATAAGTTTTCTCGTTGCTCTTTCCTTCTCGGTCGAGGTCGGCAACTTTATCCTTTCATGTGTCATTGATGTACTATATATAAATGGTCATCTCCCTATTAATTTTTGATATACTATATATTAATGCAGATGAACCGGCAATGGATGTACGATGACCGACACACTTTTGAGTACATTACGGGCCTCTAAAATTTCATGGTTGTGGCTAATGCAAACCGTGGTCACAATGGTTTTATGTGATGTCCGTGTGTTCACTGTCAGAACAAGAAAGACTACTCAAATACCAGAACCATTCACGCCCACCTACTTCGATCCGGTTTCATGCCTAGCTATAATTGTTGGACCAAGCATGAAAAAAGGGGTTGTGATGGAAGACAATGAAGAAGAAGAGGATGATGACAACTATCATAATATGTATCCTGAATATGATGATACTGCAACGGGGGTAGATAATGAAGATCAAGAGGTAGCAGATGGGCCCGCTGATGACGATCTTGGTCGGGTCATTACTGATGCAAAGGAAGAATGTGAAACTGAAAAAGAGAAGGAGAAGCTGGAGCAGATGTTAAAGGATCATAAAACATTGTCATACCCAACTTGCGAAGATGGCCATAAAAAACTAGGTACCACACTGGATTTGCTGCAATGGAATGCAGAGAACGGCGTGACGGACAGCGCATTTCAAAGTTGTTGGTAAAAATGAATAATCTGCTTCCAAGAAATAATAAGTTGCCCGACAGTATATACCAAGCAAAGAAGATTGGCTGCCCTCTAGGATTAGACGTGCATAAGATACATGCCTGCATTAATGACTGCATCCTCTACCGTGGTGAGAAGTACGAGAATTTGGATGCATGCCCGATATGCACTGCACTGCGGTATAAGATCAGACGAGACGATCCTGGCGATGTTGAGGGCGAGGCCCCTAGGAAGAAGGTTCCTGCCAAGGTTATGTGGTATGCTCCTATAATAACATGGTTAAAATGTTTCTTCAGAAATAAAGAGCATGCCAAGTTGTTGCGATGGCACATGGAAGACCGTAAGAAAGACGCGATGTTGAGACACCCCGCTGATGGGTCACAGTGGAGAAAAGTCGAGAGAGAGTACCGCATTGCGACGTGACGCAAGGAACTTAAGGTTTGGTCTAAGTATAGGGCATGAATCATTTTGGTGAGCAGAGGTAGTCACAAAGACCTGCCCGTGACTCTATGTATCTATAACCTTCCTCCTTGGTTGTGCATGAAGAGGAAGTTCATTATGATCTCGCTTCTCATCCAAGGCCCGAGGCAACCCAAGAACGACATTGATGTGTACCTAAGGCCATTAGTTGAATAACTTTACAGTGGGCCAAATTAGGTGTACGATGTGGGATGAGCACAAAGGGAGCCATTTGACCCTACGTTGCTTTCAGAACCATCAATGATTGGCTGCTCTTAATAACATTTCAGTATGCATAAACAAGGGATACAATGCATGCACACACTGTTTAGATGAGACTGAAAGTATATATTTGGATAAATGTAAGAAGGTTGTGTACCTAGGGTATCATCGATTTCTTCCGAACCTACATCCAGTAAGAAAGAAAGACAAGCATTTCAAACGTCTGGCAGAACCCCGGAGGAAGCCTGTCCTCCGTACCGGTGAGGAGGTATTTGGTATGGTCAAGGACCTAGAAGTAATCTTTGAAAAAGGTCCTGACAGTCTATCTGTTCCGAATGACGATGCCGGACACGCGCCCATGTGGAAGAAGCATCTATATTTTGGGACCTACCCTATTGGAAAGTCTAAGAGGTCACTCTTCAATCGACGTGATGCACTTGCGAAGAATGTTTGCGTGAACCTGCTAGGCTTCCTATGAGTGTATGGAAAGACAAAATATACCTGCGTGAACCTGATGTAATAATTCAATTTAAATTGATTAAACAATTTCAAAAAATGAATAGAACTTGTAAATTCAATATCTAATAATTTATAAGTCATAAAAATATGTATAATATATCAAAATATTCAGAAAAATGAGATCTAACTATTTAAGCTATAATCATGCATTGTTGAACAACTTTCAAGACAAGTTTAATTAGAGAACATAGTAACCCCTCTCATATACATCCGGAGTTTCCCTGAATTAGGGTTTTCACCCCTCGGAACCCGAATTAAGTTGCCGTGCATGCTTTAGGGTTTTCATGTATATATTTTTTGTATGTGTATGTGTATGTGTATGCTTTAGGGTTTTTTGCTCGAGCATTTCAATAGATGTATTACTGATATTTGTGTGATAATATTATTGTTTTAGAAACTATGGATCCACTCAGTAGAAACCTTGAAGAGGAAGAAATAATGAAGAACATGATCCACGAGGACACCTCACAATATCTGAACTTGGAGGGACATGATGACAGCTCAAGTAGTCATGGAGAAGATGACGACTCCGGTGAACGCACTTTAGTGATTGCAAAGTCCATCGAGGTATATGCATGGATTAAGCCTCTGCTGACTTGCACCGATTGATTTGTATATATATGTATATGCATTAATTAACGCTTCTTTCTTCTTTTAGCCCTCCGGATCGACCAGCCAGCAACAATCTTCTTCTATGAAAAAGAGCAAGCGAGGCGCGAGCCATCGGTTGAAAGATCGTGCAAAGTTCACGATCGAAGCAGTCCGTGTTGATGGCAGGCCGATGGATTCCAAGAAGGCCGCAGACAAATTTGTACGTTAGGCTGGAGTTCTTGTTAGGGACCAAATCCCAATCATAATTGAATATTGGAATAAGCCAAAGAAGGGCGACGGTACCTTTGTCGATGAAAGATCCAAAGAAACACTTTGGAATTCGCTGTTGGTAAATTTCACCCTTCCTCCAGAGGAGGATGAAAACAAACCGGTTATAAAGGAAAAGGTCAAAGAGTGGACTCTAAAGAAGATGGCTGACGCTTTTCGCAACTGGAAGACAAAATTGAACAAATTTGTCAAAACTAAACCCTGAAGATAAGACCTCACTGGCCCGAATTTGTGGCATACAAGGAATGTGCTATAGCTACAAAGAGGTCATGAACCAATACGCTAAATGCCCAGAAGAAGGAATATCACCAGAGGACGTGGTCAGGTGGCTACATATCTCAGAGGCCTAAGTGGGAGGAAGCTGAGAAGGCCATGCGCGAAAAGGGATCACACCCCAGACACATGGGTGGGACCTACGTGCAAAGAATTGGTTCTACGGAATCGGGGCAAGGTTGGACCTAGAAACGGGATTGTGTATCTTTCCAACCCTCCTTGCCAAACCCGTCACTGAACTCATCCCGGCATACGAGGAAACAGTCGCCAGGACCTTCCATCCCGACAGAGAGAATGACCAGCTCACACGCGCCATCGGTAAAAAAGAACACCCTGGACTTGCACGAGGCACAGGGGATATGACGTGGAAGGATGGGTTTGCCGAGTGGGACGACTCTAACAGATATGGCGTAGCAGAAAATAAAAAGAGAGTACAGAGTGGATGACACAGATAGAACATGCACTTGTGGCGCTGCAGGCACAAGTGAATGCACAAAAGAGCCAGCAAGCTACCGGCCCATCTCAGCGGCATGAAGAGCCTGCATTGGAAGCTTTCGGCGGCCTAGACTCTGCGCGGAAAAGAAGCGTGGCTTCCTTGGAGAACGTGCAACCCACACTTGAAATGGCGGGTCCTCGATACCCATGGATGAGATCACGGAGAGCGAACACGCTTAGCTGCATGTGAGATTAATGGGCTTATCCATTAAGGTGGATGTCGGCTATGCCTTACCTCCTATAGCTGGTGGAACTTACCACTGCCGACCGATTCCAGATGGCTATGCTATTGTCGGGGTGGATGAGGTTGTGAAGGAATATGAGAAAGCACAGCTTGACCATGCTACAGGTGAAGGGGAAACTTAACTCAAATTTGCAGTGAAAACAACCATTCTTTGGAAGAAGGAACACATCGTGCTTCCAAATTGGAGGCCACTAGCACCCCCGCCATCTCCGCAGCGTCAGCAGTCTGAGCCGCCTCAGTCGTCTCCAAGTCATCAGAATACTCCCCTGTCGTCTCCGGCGTTTCAGCCATCTCCTGCGCGGCAGCCCTCTCCGGCGCGCCAGCCATCTCCTACGCGTCAGCCATCTCCGGCGCGCCAGCCATCTCCTGCGCGTCAGCCATCTCCGGCGCTTCAACCATCTCCTCAGCGTAAACGGAAGAGCACTACCACGAAGAGCATCACTAGCACTGCCACGAAGAAATCCGCAGGAAACCGCACGCCAAAGAGTTCAAGAAACTACGTCTCGCAGCCTTCCACCAAGCCATTGCCGGTTTACCGTGGAACCGCAGCGACGAGGAGACCAATAGGATCTCGGAAGAAGAGGTCAAGAAATTTTTTGCACCTAGATGGGCCAAGCCAAAGGAGAAACTAGATCCGGCGGTGGTGGAGAAGTTTTACAATAATATTTTGAAACCTAAAACCCCACTTGTGCCGGACTACGAGCGCCAGATTATGAAGGGGGATGCAAGGCGGAGGGAGTCTAAAAGTAGCAGTCATGCGGCACCCTAGAAAACAGTTCCCATGCTCGAAGATCAGGAAAACCAATCATGTGCCCCGCTCCAAGTGTTCGACACACGGAACGCTCCTCCTGTAAATGGTTACGAGGCAGAGCTACAAAGAAAGGCCAATGAGATGGGGATGACTTACATTGCATACTTGAACATCATGGGAGACAACTTGCCCACAGACGATGTCAACCCCATACAGCCATGGAAGTATGGGAAGAATCTCGTCAAGAAAGAGGAGCTCAAGAATCTACCAACAAAGATGCGAAGATTGCACAAGTGGTACCTTGATTTCCGCAAGACGAGAAAGGAAGAATGGATCACGGCGCATGTAAGAGATCAGATTTTCTTGTGCGGAGACGACGAGATCGCCTTCAACATTCAAGACTTGCATTTTCTATTCAATCAGAAGGAACTCGACAAAGCTGCCATCAGTCTTTATTGTGTGTAAGTACTATTTCTGTAATTTCTATCTCATCTCATTCAATTCATTAATGGCATGTATATATATGCTCACCATATATGTATATACTATTATGCAGGAAAAAGGTTATGGAATGCATGAAAGGAGGGCCTTTTGACATTGGGTTCGTTGACCCAAATAGAGTTCATGAACAAGTGGTACAACACAGACCCGGGCAAACAGAAGATTTCTTGCTAAAGTCTTTACTGAGACAACAAACAAAAAAGGAAATACTATTGCCTTACAACTTCTCGTGAGTACTGTTACCCTCTCTTGTACACATTTTGTTTTGGCTTACTCGATGTTAAGTGTAAATGATGATGAGTTATGCTTGCGTATGTTCCACTTTATTCTGCTAGTCATTCAACCTGACTCAGGAAAAGTCCTCGTCATGGATTCATTACGAAAAGACCAAGATCTATGAGCAGACTTTAAATAGATGCTCCAGAGGTAATTTCAATCATATTATCGCACTAGATCGGCAACTTTTGTGACAACAAGTAATTAATTACTCCTTTATCCATTTTTTTGCCAGACAGGGTTTGGAAAAGGTTCACGGGCAGGCCGTGGGTGAATGGTCAGAAGAACTAAAATTTGTAGACCAAAATGTAAGTAATACTAGCTAGTTAGGTCTGCGTATCTCTTTGATTCTGCTTCCAATTTCATTATATCATGCTTTATTGATTATTATTTTGATTGAACTCTCTATTATCGTAAAATGGGCGTATTAGGGACCCGACAATAATTTATGAGGATACTATGTTTGCGAGTTCATTCGCAACACGATATGTGCGACGGGCCAAGCCGCACTAGAACAACTTAGAGTAAGTAAACAAAGTATACACCATTATTTTATTACCATCAATTATGTTAAGTTTTATTCTTATATATATATATTGACCCCATTCTTCATATATATTTAGATCGAACGGATGCAGGACCAACTCCTACCATTTGACCGCATACGAGCCATTCAAGAGGAATTGGCAGGGTTCATACTTGATGAGGTCGTCACGCCTGGCAGAGAAATCTTTAGATATCCAAAAAATGAACGTTGTATATATGTTTGAACGTGTTTGTCTTGTACTTGATGCTTCAACGTTTACGGAGAATACCACACAAGGACGATGTTTGTGTATAATAATAGTTGCTTAATTATTCATGTACTCATATGTACCGACGACGATTTATGTGTATACCGCTCCTGATCGATTCCCCCCTCCCCTCCCCGTCCCCGCCGCGCCGCAGAAATACGCCTAGAACGGAGCGGCGGCAGAACTCTGCCGCGACAGAGATTTAGGCCGTTTTCCTGCCGCGGCAGAACTCTGTCGCGGCAGAGATTTATCTCTTTTTCCTGCCGCGGCACAGAACCTTTACGAACCGGTGTTAAAGGGGGGACTGAGCGCTGCGGCAGCCCCACGTGCGCCACCCTTTAACACCGGTTCATATAAGAACCGCTGTTAAAGGGGGGAGGGGTGCTCTAACACCGAACCCCCAACAGCGGTTCCAGAACCGGTGTTAGAGGCCTCGTTTCTACCAGTGAGCGGAGCACGTGAACGGAATGGTGGCTCCTAGGCGCAGCGGCGCGCGGCCATGCGATGCAGAAGATGTTGAGGAAAAACGAATCATGAAGAACTGTTCCGTCCGGGCCCACCACGATGCGGAAGGACGCGTAGAGCAGCTACCTGGGGATCGATCCGGGAGAATGGTATCATTTCCCTTTTATATTCCCCAAAATGTTACTGCATATGTTTTGGTCATGTTTCCTACAATATATTGATGTTCATTGTGTATCATTCAAGTATATCACACTCCTTTGGACATCATGTTGTCTTTGCGCTTGGATTACATTGTGTTGAATTCTTCAAGAAATTCAGTAAAATAGATACATTGTGCGTCCTAAATTATTAATGGTGCTTGCAAGTATCTAAAAATTTATGTTAGTACAATGAAATTTTTACATATTGATATCCTATTGCATTTGAATAGACATTTCATATTGATATCATATTTATACTTGGTCAATAGGATTACAACAACTTTCTAGCCCGCATTTTTTTTTTGAAATGGAGACTTAGCCCCGGTCTCTTCATCTGGTAGATGCATACGGCATTTATATTAATTTATTAAAGTCGAACTTCCTAGCCCGCAAATAACATAAACGTCAAATCAAGAGAGCGATCGATCAAATTTAAAAAGAAAGTGTGGCGGATGGATATTGTTCCGGTAACAAGAGTAAATAAGGCAAGATTATAACTGCATGTCTATACTAACCTGCAATATTAAACATTGTGGTCAAAAGAATTTGTTCAATATACATTGAATGTGTGGAAAAGAGTTACTAAGTTATAGCAGTCCTAACATTTCAGAATGTATGGATAATCCAGTAATAATATATAAATTTTATAAAATCTTAAGGTAAAAGGATTATTATGGTTTACTATTTGCAAAACGGTACTTTTAGAAGTTTAGAAGCTCACATTTATATCTGTATGGTGTAAACATATTTAAGTATTTTATTCTATAGCTTCAAAAGAAAAAGGACTTTTATTATGACACTCTCTTATAACTGATTATAACAAACGCTTATAAGCTCGCATGTCCAACCTCGCAGGCAGCTCTTATTTTTTCCAGAGTAACTAAGTCGTACTCCGTACGGCGTATCTCATGGAAGATCCAAATGCAGCATCCATCCATCCCCAGCGGAAGATTATAATTAGTTAACCAAGCTTTGGTCCATCCACCACAAGCTTAATTAACTAGTAAATTATAATCAGTACTGGAGTTGGATGAGCAGACGAGCATGGATGAGATGATCACTTGCAAGTGGCGACGAGGACCCTCCTGGGCGCCCCTGACGGCCGGCGGCCGTGGAGCGTTGCGAGGTTGTCGAGGATGAGCACGTCGCCCTTCTCCCATCGGAACTGGATGCTCTCCTCCTCAATGATCTCGCCGCACCGTTTCACGAAGTCCGCCGGGATCTCAGAACCGTCGGCGAAGGTGGCGGAGCTGAGCTCCTGGCCGTGCATCCCCACCACCGTGTTGAACCACATCCGCCGGCCGTTCCTGCCTGGGAAGACGCGCGTGAGCTGCCTCGGGCCTAGGATGGTCCTGATACCGCGTTCCTCCGGCAGCCACTCCACGTCCATCCCCAGCGCGCGGGCCCTCTGCTCGGCGACGGCCTTGTCGGTCGTGGCGAAGGCGTCCTCCCACCCTCGGCCGCGCATGGACTTGGTGTTGTCCTTGCTCAGCGCCGTGAAGGTGTAGCGTAGCCCCTTGGCGTCCAGCTCCTCCACCATCTCCGGGAACTCCTTGAGCGCGCGCTCCGTCACGCGGAAGCTCGGCACGAACGGCGTCTCCCCGCCCTCCGGCGGCGGCACCTCGCAGAACAGGATCACCTTCCCGGGGAACTCCTTGATCTGGTAAGCATGTTTGCATGGTGAGGTGAATCAAATAAGCAAGCAAGATGGAGCTGGAGACTGGAGTCGTGTAGGAGGAGTACTTACGAGGACCATCTCGTGGTGGTAGTAGATGAATTCCTCGAGTGGGCCCTCGTTGGCGGTCCAGACGCGGCCGTGGATGTGGGTGCGCGGGGCGGGGCCGACGTACCGGATGTCCGGCCACCCGAGCGTGTCCACGATGGCGTCGAACTCCACGGCGTCGCGCACGCCGAAGCCGCGCAGCAGCACGGCGCTGTTGGTCACCACCTTCTCCTCCACCCACTCCCGGTTGGCCAGCAGCGCCGCCACCAGCGCCTCGTGGTTGCCGCTCACATCCTGGCTCGCCGGTGTCAGGACCAGCGGCACCTGCTCGCCGTCGATCTCCACCTGGCCCTTGCACTCGCCCACGCCGAAGAAGCCGTCGTACGACGCCGCGACATCAGCTGCGGCTTCTCCCATGGCACACTTGCTTGCTTTGTGTGTGATCTCTAGCTCTCAAGCAAATATATTTTGTGTGGAACTGGCTGGCAGGTGGTGGTGCTTGTGAATGGAGTGGGAGCAGTAATTTATATAGTGATGGTGTGTTATCGCGGTGACAGTTATTTTGTACAGTAGATGATTTCTAGGACAAAGATTCTGATGGAAACCATGCAACTGTTTTGACCTTTGCGATGGACGAGTGAGGGAGATAGAAACAAGCTGATCAAATCAACAATGCAACATGTAAACAATCACGTAAGTTCCGTATTTTTGTCTGTATGCAAAGGTGAAATTAACTGACCAGTCGAAGGAGTCTTTGTTTTACTCACCCGCTCCTTAGTTTTCACCGATCTATGTTTTGTACTTCTGTATATGTGTAACTCATACATATGGTCACTGCTTGCTCACTTCTGCAGATGACTAGTGCAGCCAAAACGCAGGGAAGCTCTAATTAATTAAACTTTGTCCCTACAAACAAATTTCGACCTTGTCCGTGACACCAAGGAATTCCAAACAACCACCTGAGATGCTTAAGCGAACGGGTTTGGCCCTGTGCATAATGTGAGATTCTTCCTAGCATCACCTAGATTCCCCTCTACTAAGAGAATCTTTAATGGATGCCCTAAAATAGGGCAGACCAAAAAGATTATAGGGCAGCCAAAAGTAGAATATAGGACACTAAAACAAAAACAACTTTTCTGGATGATGTATTTTGAGGCACGACCACCTCAGCGGATGCCCTAAAATAGGGCATGGCTGCCGCGTGCCAACCTCATCATATCCTCCTATTTTGCATAAAACTAAGAACAAACATTGCAAAATCACATATAAATCATAGAACAATAAAATAGAATGTAAACTTTACAAGGTCATCATACATAGAACAAATAGTTCTTCAGATCCACATAAACATAGCATTGCTCAAATCATAAATGGAGTTCAAACACAAGCAAACGGCATCACATAGTTCAAATCGTAAAACTTATTCAAACACAAGCAAACGGCATCACATAGGTCAAATCGTAAAACTTATTCAAACAAGACCATATCAATCATGCATCATTGTCGTTGTTGGCATCAGTTGCCTCTCCTTTTGACAATCGACAGAGATTGTTCCCCAACGGTGGCGAGAGAAGCATCGGATCTCTCGTTGCCACTTTCATTGTAAAGATCAAAGAACTCTTTCACTCTTGCCCAATAGGTATCTTTGGGCTGCTCTGCGCCGACGGCCACATCATGCCCAATCTTCTTCCATGTCGTGATAAGAAAAATATATTCTTGTGTAGTATAGTTAACAGACCTCCCCTTCGGCATTGACTCCACCCATCCCTCTTCTTCATTGTCGAGTTGCTCTTCTACCCTTTCGTACTCGTGAGATGAGGTGTCATGAGAAGCCACATATTCATGCAACGCCATGTTCATGCTCTCCAAGAACTCGTCGCTATCCACACTATATGCCTCAAGAACACGTAATAAACGATATCAAACACCTAGCATAACTCTATCACCAACTCAAAATTGAAAATAAAATGCGTACCTTTGAGACATTCTATCGAACGGTTGAACGCGGTCGACAAGACGAATGGAATATGAAGGTCGTAGGCCTCGAGCAGTGGCGGTAGGGAGTCATGTTCGATGCACATTCATTCGTGGACTTTTTCTTATTCTTGGCGCCGTCAGCCGCCCGATAGACTTCCTCTTTGCATCGGCCGCTAGGGGTCCCTTCTTCTCCTTGGCTGCTGGTTTAGGCGTCATGGTGGCTTCCTGGCTTGCCTTTCCAGTGCTGGCGACCGGCCAGGGTGCTACGAGGCGGCGTAGGGGCGACCCCATAGGGTTGGGCTAAGCAGTGACACCGTCTGCCGGGACGAGAGGAGGGGTGCAATCGGCGGAGCGAGGGCCGGAAGTGGCGTATGAGGGAGGTAATTGGCCGTCCATGGCTTCCGGTGTCTAGCGGTGGGTGATGCGCGTGCAGGAGGTGCGCCAGCAGGAGTCAACTAGGAGGTTTCTGCGTGGCGGTTGGTGTGGGCGCGAGACAGATGGGTTTTACAGCAACGGCTCATGTGCTGCAAATATACAGCAGAAGGGGGCATTTTTTTAGGGTGTGCCCAAAGAAAATTTAGAAGAGAGAAGTTATAGGGCAGCCACTGAAGATTACTTTTGCCCTCTAGTGCCATAATAATTAGTTTTTTGGTCCCAACATGTTTTTTACATCATCCATTAGAGTTTCTCTAAGAGCATCTCCACTTGGTGGAGGGGAGCTACCGGGGCCTCTGGACAAACTTGTCGGACAAACAAAGGTCTGTCACCTAGTCATGGACCCCAAACCAACCCAATAGCCATGTTGGATAGACGAAGCTCAAAGTCAACCCAAATTTCATGAGTGTGCAAAAGATCGATCCAAAATCGGACGCAGAAAGATTGCTTGAGCTGCGGGGTGTAGACGACGCGGACATTGTCAGAGTCAAGGTGAACATGGTCGATGCAGAGGAGACGGTGGGGTCTGACCCGAAGGAGCGGGGAGAGGGAGATGTAGGCGAGTGCGGTGGCTAGGGTGAGCGAGACTTTCACCTGCCTCGAAGAGCCGCTCCGGCGTGGAGTCCAGGAGCATGAGGGTGACTTCCGAGGCTATCTAGGCAGCGAGGTGAAAGAACAACACCCATGACCATGTAGAGGAAGCCGGTCGGTGCGATCGACGCACATTGAGCAGAGGCAGGCCCAAAACCTGCGGAGCTCGTCCCCCGCATGCGACACACACCACGTGTACAACGCTGCTGACTTGTTCCTTGGTGGCGTTGGTGCAGGCGAGGGGAAGAAGCGGGAGAGGTGGCAAAGAGAGAGAGAGAGAGGATATGGGGAAAAGGAGAGACAGAGAGAGAGGTTGGTGGAGCGGGATTGTCACCAACATGTGGGGATTTTTTTGCTTTTACGTCAGTAATGTTTCATTCGCTACCCTGCAAGCCCCCCTATGGGTTGGGTGTATACCGGGGGTGCCGGACGAGATATGGGATGGTGTTATTATGAGGGGTCTATAGCGATAGTGACTGGGCGCAATTTTTGTCTTCGATGCCCCCAAGGCTGTTTTGGGGGGCTATGGGGGCGGACAGCTAGAGATGCTCTACCGAATACTGTTATACTTAGGGATTAAAACGGAAGGAACAAAGTGATTGTAACTACCTCGGTGAATTACGCTCCTAGATACAAGCCTGGATGAGCGGTAGTGGTGGAAATAGTACGGTGGGGCCCCAAAAGCCACTCACGGGTAGACCTTTCGGCCGTCCCAACCACTTCCAACTCATCGGGACTCAGACGGGCGTAATCGGCAGGCGAAGGGATCAACTACATACACAAATGAGTATGTATGCAAGCCACCATACAAGAGTACATCAGAGCCATACCATCTAGAAAGAAAGGAAATATAGCAACGCCATACGGCAAGATTCAAATGACCTAGATAGATATAATATTTTAGGATAATTCCTCATACATCACACATCAGAGTATCAAGCGGAAGCGGCAAAACAAGGTCCGAGTACGGATAAGAAGCAAATCGGCATAAGATGCCATAGAAATAAGCACATCCCGCCCACAGATCTCACGGATCCCCGTTCCCGGAATCTCTACACCGAACGATCGTTGCCCACATCATCAGCCTCTTCCACCCAAAGATCCGCGATTGTACTGTTCATCGAACCAATAATTTATCGTGTGAGACCCTAAGGTAATTTTCGGCAAGTCTTAATGCCTCTAAAGGGACACAACCGGGTGACGAATTGCAGCAAAAGATAAGCCCTAGCAGTTCTATAGATACCGCTAACCATCCGCCTAACCAATGATAGATGATGTCCATGAATTAAAGACAACAATTATAACGATAATTTCACAGATCCATCCTCCTCCTCGCTTACCAACGAGGAAGCGGACGAACAACCCCCATCCGTTGGCAGTTTTATTAACCATTCCATGAATATTGCACTATTTACTAGTCAATTACTTAGTCAGATTAAAGCGGTACTTTAGTTATGCTTGTCTATGATCGAGAAACTGTGCTCCAAGTCGTCCATAATCATGACACGGCTTTCAGAAGTTTTACCTGAGTGTGCACAAATAGCAACACACACTCGATCAACCTCGGAAAAACCAAATCAAAACCCAACGAGGCCTTCACGACAAAGCAATCACAGGATTCAGAAATATTTCAGGGGGCCACCCCTTGGAGTACACCCGCAACGAAGTTAGCTGACTCCGAGACGGACCCGAGGTTTGCGACAATGGCTGTAAACGACTGGGAACCCAAAACTGGGATTGTCGATACCGCGAAAACATTCCGCTTACCTAAATAGTACAGTGTGCTCCTCGCACAATCGTAAATAAACAGTAGCATGGCATAAGTACAGGATAGTAAACAAAACCTCAAACTAGTTTGTGGCCCCGAGAAATAAGACGGAATCAAGCTCTGGCTCAGGGGGGTCCCATAAGCCTCCCGGATGTGGATAGCGCGAATAATCTTGGAACAGGAATCAAGTACTCGGGGTCTTACGGGACACAAGTGAGCAGGAAAAACCAAATAGCAGATGTTGCTCACCGGTGCCACTTTCATTAGTTATCCCATTACTACTCAGATTTAGTTGTTTAGGTACCTCGTTATCCATCAGACGCTCACATACCATACACATGCTGTTCTACGACTCGCATGGCTCAAACAACTCCTGTAGTAATGGCTCATGGGATGGAGGAACAAGCTTGGTGGGGTTTAAAAGTAAAGGCTATGCAATACTTGGGATTCAATTTAATGCAATCGCGATTCAATGATGCAAGAATAAGATAGAGGCAATAGGTACTGTATGTATGCAAACATGTGGTAGTGCTTGCCTGGCAACTCAGTTGAAGCGAGTGACGAATCTGGGTAGTGCTCCTGGTTCTCTTGATATATCCCCTGCTCAGCGTCTATCCGAAGAAGAACCAAACAAACAAGGGCCAACATAAATAAAGAGCGCAAGCATATGAATAAAATGTGACAAGCAAACAATCATGCCATGATGAATGATGCACAATTGCATGGCAATAAAGTAGCATGGCATGGGTGAGGTGTAGAACACAAGAAGTAACATTTTTATGGGGTTTTGGTCCCATTTTATTGTCATAATAGTTGCTGTATACTTTATATTTATATGATGCATGCTGCAATTGAAGTCATGGATAGCATAAACAGAAAGGTCTCGTCGAGCTGATCATTTTAGACATATCATTTGCTAAATTCGGAGTTCTAAATCAAAAGTTATTATTTTATTAAGTTCCAGTGGCATTTGTTGTAATTTTACTCAACATGGAATTTTAAATGTTCAAATAATATTTTGAATGGCATATTTGAATTCCTCACATTTTTCTGATCTCAAAACATATATTATTTATATTATTTGGATTTATATTTTGAAGTTATTTGAAAACAGATTTAATTTGAATTTGAATTAATTTGAAAATGATTTGAAATAAAAGCACAAGGAAAACCTTTTGTACCAGGCAGACCAGCCGCACTCACCGACTGGGGCCAGGCTGACTGGACGCCACACACGCAAGACAGGAAAAAGGGGACCGGGTTGATTCAACAAAACCCGAGGAGCCTTTTAGAAAACGCCCACCGACGCCGATGGGGCTCCGAGGGACCGGGTTGAGGAAAAGAAGTGCAGGGGGTTATTGCAAAACGTACGCTGCATCAGCTTCTCCTCCGCTTCATGGACAGACGCGTGCGGCGACGCGTCTGCGTAGCGGGCGAGTCGAACGCGGCCTCGGGCTGGCGCAGAGGGCTACCGCCTGCTAGGCTTGGGTAGATGCTAGGAGGGAGGCAGCGGCTTAGTTAGGGTTCAGGGCGTCGCGGGAGCGAGGCGACGTCGACGACCACGCCGTGCACCGAGGGTGCTCGTCGCCGTGACCCTCTCATCCAGGAAACGAACACGAAAGGGGAGGTGTCTGGGAGGTAGCGTGGCTCACCGCAGGGTCGTTGGAGGGCCTGGATCGGGTCGGGGAGCAGCGGGTCGGCGATGTTGCTGGCGCACCGGCGTCTAGGGTTTGGCGTCGGCGTCGTAGACGTGCAGGGGCCTGGGGGCTTCTCCTCCTCGCTGCTGGGTACGGGGGCGACGCAGAGGACCTTGTTGAGCTTCCTCGACACCCAGAGCGTCACGCTACCGGCTGGAAGAGGGGGAAATGGAGGAGACCGACGGTGGCCGGCAAGAGAGGTGAAGAAGAGAGGGGCAGAGGGAAACGAGGCAGGGCCTCTGGGTGGGATCTGGGGGAGGCTAGAGGGCGAGGAAGGGTAGATAAGGACGGGGCAGGTGGGGGCTTGCGTGGGGGAGGGGAAGGTGGTATGATGACATGAGCATGACATGATGATGATGCAACAATTATATGTAGGAAGTGGCCCTTTTATTACTAGATCAAGTAGCATTACAGGTGTTAGACAACTGGGATGCTACAACTCTCCCCCACTAAACAGGAATCTCGCCCCGAGATTCTAGGAAGAAGAAGAAGACACAAAGAGGGTAGGATAGCTGGCACGGAGTTCATCTTCACGCTCCCAAGTGGCTTCATCAATGGAATGGTGTGACCACTGCACCTTGCAGAACTTGATGGACTTGTTGCGAGTCCTTCTTTCTGCGGTCTCAAGGATTTTGGTGGGGTGTTCTTGATAAGACAGGTCTTCTTGGAGATCGATTAGCTCATGATCCACGGTCCTGCCGGGATCTTTGAAGCACTTCTTGAGCTGAGAGATGTGGAAAACATCATGGACTTTGAGTTTTTCCGGAAGCTCAAGTGCATAAGCAACTTCTCCTCTTCTACCACGAATCTTGAAAGGACCGATGTATCTAGGGGCCAACTTTCCTTTGATACCAAAGCGGTGTGTGCCTCTCATGGGAGTAACACGAAGGTAGACGAGATCACCAGGGGCATATACCATGTCCGTGTGCTTCCTGTCATAATTGCTCTTCTGACGACTTTGAGCAATCTTCAGGTTCTCAAGAATGATATGCACCTTCTCCTCTGCTTGAGTTACAATGTCAGGGCCAAACCAAATTCTTTCTCCTGCACCTGACCAACCAATCGGAGTTCTGCACTTGCGACCATAGAGAGCCTCAAATGGTGCCATCTTCAGACTCTTTTGGAAGCTCTTGTTGTAGGATAATTCAGCATAAGGAAGACATTCCTCCCACTTCATGCCAAAGGAGATGACGCAAGCACGAAGCATATCCTCCAGAATTTGATTGATCCTTTCAACCTGTCCTTGCGACTGAGGGTGATAAGCAGTGCTGAAGTTCAACTTTGTTCCCAGAGAATTTTGGAAACTCTCCCAGAACTTTGAAGTGAAGATGCTTCCACGGTCTGAACTGATCTCAAGCGGAACCCCATACAGAGAGACAATTCTGTTGATATAGAGCTCAGCCAACTGAATTCCAGAAATTGTTTCCTTGACGGGGAAGAAATGAGCCACTTTAGAAAGCCTGTCGATGACAACAAAGATTGCATTGTTGCCCTTCTGCGACCTTGGAAAGCCAGTGATGAAGTCCATCTCCACTTTCTCCCATTTCCATTCCGGAGGTTTCAATGGCTGCAGAAGACCGAAGGTTTCGATGGACAGCTTTCACTCTGCTGCACATCACATTCCGAGACATACTTGGCACAATACCGCTTCAAACCAGGCCACCAATATTGTGTTTTCAAGTCCATGTACATCTTTGCTGCCAGGATGGATAGAAAGAACCGAATCATGCGCCTCCTTGAGAACTTGCTCTCTCAAACCCAGGTAGTTTGGAACAAACATCCGGTGTTCAAATAAAAGCGTGCCTTGATCATCCACGTGGAAGGACTCATACTTCGGAAGCTCAAGTTTAGAGATGATCTTTTTAGTGTGCGGATCCCACCGACGAGAGCGAATCTTTTCTTCCAAGAGAGGAGTAGCCAGAAGGTTCAGGAGATGCCCTTGTTCCACAATTTCCAGGTTGAGCTGACGGAATTCCTCGCACAAGAGAGGCTGTTGCTCTTCCATCATGAGGTTGTTGACATAAGCTTTACGGCTAAGCGCATCGGCCATGACATTAGCTTTGCCCGGAGTGTAGTTGATGGTCACATCAAAGTCATTGATTGCTTCAATCCATCTCCTCTGCCGAAGGTTGAGATCAGGCTAAGTGAATATATACTTCAAACTCTTGTGGTCAGAAAAGATCTCACAACGGTTACCAAGCAAGTAGTGCCTCCATAGCTTCAAAGCAAAGACAACTGCTGCGAGCTCGAGGTCATGTGTGGGATAGTTGATCTCATGCGTCTTCAACTGACGAGAGGCATAAGCAACCACTGTTTCTTGCATAAGGACCGCACCCAATCCTTGCAAAGAGGCGCCATGAATATCCGGAAAGGCTTAGATGTATCCGGAGGAACCAAGACTGGTGTGGAAGTGAGCTTCTCTTTGAGTGTCTCAAAACTTGCTTGACATGCGGAGTCCACAGTATTTCTTGCCTTTCTTGAGGAGATCTGTAAGAGGCTTCGCTATCTTGAGAAGTTCGAACGGCGGCGGCAATAACTAGCCAACCCAAGAAAACTCCGCACTTCTTTGACATTAACAGAGGAAGCCATTCAACAATTGTCTTCAGCTCGGTTGACTGCAATGCCCTTGGCAGAGATGACATGACCTAGATAGGTTACTTGTGCAGCCAAAACTCACACTTTGAGAACTTTGCATACAAGCGGTTCTCACGAAGCTTGTTTAGGACACACCGCAGTGTTCTTCATGCTCTTCCTTAGACTTAGAATAGACCAGATGTCATCCAGATACCACAACGAACTTATCAAGGTACTCCATGAAAACGGAGTTCATAAGCCTCGAGAAGGTAGCAGTGCGTTGGTGAGACCGAAAGACATGACCGTGTACTCATACAGCCATAGCGGGTGGTGAAAGCTGTTTTGGGCACATCTTCCTTGCGAATCTTGATTTGGTGATAACCACTTCTCAAGTCCATCTTAGATAACACCACAGCTCCGCTAGGCGATCAAGAGATCATTAATCCATGGGAGAGGATATTTGTTCTTGATGGTTTTAGCATTGAGAGCCCGGTAGTCAACACAAAGTCTATCGGTTCCACACGCTTCTTCACAAAGATTGTTGGACTACCCCAAGAAGGCATCGTGTTGAATGAAACCCAACTTCTCTTGTTCATCAAGTTGTCGTTTGAGTTCAGCCAACTCAGAAGGACCCATTTTATAAGGCCGCTTGGAGATAGGAGCCGTTCCAGGTTCAAGCTCAATTACAAACTCAACCTCACGATCCGGAGGCATACCCGGCAACTCTTCAGGAAAAACATCTGGGAACTCACAGACCACCGGTACACTCTGAATAGCTTCCATAGCATCATCATTCAGAGCCGCCAAAGAGAAGAGCTGGACAGCAGGAGTCAGACTTGGAGAAAAGACTATATGGCCTTCAGGAATCTTCAGAGAAACTGAGCGTTCAGCACAATCAATCACAGCTGCATTTGCTGTTAACCAATCCATGCCCAAGATGACATCAATGTCAGAATTGCCCAGAACAATTAAGGAAGCCGAGAACGAAGAGCCACCAATCTCAATTTGATTGCCATGGCTGATCTTAGATGCTACCATATTTGCTCCAGGAGAAAGGACCATTAACCGCTTGAGAAGAGGATCCGCCGCTAACCCATTCTCACTTGCAAACTTGATAGAAACAAACGAATGCGATGCACCAGAATCAAACAAAACTCGTGCAGGGACTGAGTTAACGGAAAGCATACCCATCACAACTCCCGGTGCATGCTCAGCTTGAGCGGCGTTGACACAGTTAGCACGAGCAACCGTAGACCCGGGCTTGGTGTTGATGTTGAGAGCCCGAGGTGGTGGTGCACGAACCATAGGAGAGCTTGCTGCAGATCTTGGCGGGGGTGGAGGGAGAGCTTTGTTCTTCAACGGACAGTTCCAGTTGAGATGTCCAGGATCTCCACACGTGAAGCGTGCACCGGTGGACGTGGAGCAACATAGCGGGGACTCCGCCAGCGCCTGTGGTAGTGGTGGTTGTAGCCCCGGGAGCAGCGTGATGGAGTTTAGTGGCCTTGACGCCAGAATTTGCAGGTCTTGGTGGAGCCGGAGCGGTGGGTGTTAGGAACCCGCATACCGCTTAGAAGGAGCCATAATCAAGAGCTTGATGCATCCTGTTGTGTTTCTTGGACTCCTCAAACACTTGCTCGCTTGCTTCCTCTTGCGGCTGTGTCTTTGTAGTTCCGGAAAGATGTCGGCCTTGCATGTGTGATTGCATACTTGATCGATGCATTGAGCCCTTGCACGAACCTCTTACGCTTCTTCTTGTCATCGATACCTCATCGCCACCATAACGAGAAAGATTCATGAAGTTCTGATGTAGGTGTTGGCGTTATCATTTCCGCTTAAGGTTGAGAAAAGCTTCCTTCATCCTTTCCATTACAATCTCGAGAGAAACTGCTCTTTGAACGCCTCGGAACCTTTCCCAAGTTGGTCGGAAACCAAGGCAGCTTGCCTTCAAGTAATTATCCCACCAGAGTTGCATCTCCCTTCGAAGGTGAGTAGCACACTTGACCCACTCGCTTTCAGAACATCAGCAGTCTCGAGCAACCTTGACATCTCACGCAGCCAATCATCCGCGTCCAGTGGTCGATCAGAAACATCAAACTGGCGAGGGTTGAATTTCAGGAAGCTTTTGATGTCTCCTCGCTTGGGAGGTGGAGGTAGTGGAGAAAACTCGTTCCTCCGAACACTCTCCTCAAAGCGCTGCTGGTTCTGCTGCATTGCTGCCAAAGCATTGGCGATGCTTGACAACGCTGAGCCCAGTTCAGGTGGTATGTCCTCATCAGTACGGCGTGGTGGAGCCATCCTGTGATTGATATAAAACTCAAGTCAGTACTATAATGGAGAATGATAATAATCCAAAATAGTACGAAGATGGAATTAACCGAGATTAAAGGATACAATTTACTGAGATGATATTAAAATATCAACAAAGTTCAAAGCACCTAGAAGATATTAAGCATATCGCACACGACTGAAAAGGAGTGTGGTACACAAATATATCAAAGAAAAATTTTCCAAAAATTTCGGCATTAAAATACCAATAGATGCGCAAAATTACTTAACGAATCAAGATTAGTGACTCTACCGATTCAATATACAAAAGCGAATGATAAAAGTAGTGGTATGGTCGCGACTCCATCCCGCACTCAAATCATTACTCCGCACATGAATAAGTGGAACACATATCCTAACCCCTTCTTCTCACGTTGAACCTAAAGATTGGTAACTACGGAAATGAACACCCCAAACAAGATAACGTCGGATACAAAGAGTAAGACAGATTGCGTTGGTTTGCAAAAGCCTGTCGGTATGGAATGTACCAACAGTTGATAACCAAAGGCTGATTAGATAACAAGTTGGATGCAACAGATAGACAAGGGATTACACACACACACACATACACACAACCTATGGTACTACGGAAACCCATAACACGTGAATCCTAGTTTGAATTTTTAAGAAGAGGATTGAAAACGTTGCACTTCCTTACCAGAAAAGGGTGGGTGGGTAAGAAGAAAAGTGGAAGCAGTCCTACTCTCGCGTTTTGTTTTTCCCTAGTATACATAACTACCAAAATATTTGCTAGACTGACAACGACTGCTTTGAGACCCTAAAAGGTCGGGATGGCTCGATACCAATTGTAACTACCTCGGTGAATTACGCTCCTAGATACAAGCCTGGATGAGCGGTAGTGGTGGAAATAGTACGGTGGGCCACAAAGCCACTCACGGTAGACCTTCGCCGTCCCAACCACTTCCAACTCATCGGGACTGCAGACGGGCGGCGAATCGGCGAAGGGATCAACTACATACACAAATGAGTATGTATGCAAGCCACCATACAAGAGTACATCAGAGCCATACCATCTAGAAAGAAAGGAAATATAGCAACGCCATACGGCAAGATTCAAATGACCTAGATAGATATAATATTTTAGGATAATTCCTCATACATCACACATCAGAGTATCAAGCGGAAGCGGCAAAACAAGGTCCGAGTACGGATAAGGAGCAAATCGACATAAGATGCCATAGAAATAAGCACATCCCGCCCACATCATCAGCCTCTTCCACCCAGTATCCGTCCTGCGATTGTACCTGTTCATCTGAACCAATAATTTATCGTGTGAGACCCTAAGGGTACTCAGCAAGTCTTAATGCCTCTAAAGGGGACACAACCTGGGGTGACGCAATTGCAGCAAAAGATAAGCCCTAGCAGTTCTATAGATACTCGCTAACCATCCGCCTAACCAATGATAGACGGATGTCCATGAATTAAAGACAACAGTTATAACAGTAATTTCACCAGATCCATCCTCCTCCTCGCTTACCAACGAGGAAGCGGACGAACAACCCCCATCCGTTGGCAGTTTTATTAACCATTCCATGAATATTGCACTATTTACTAGTCAATTACTTAGTCAGATTAAAGCGGTACTTTAGTTATGCTTGTCTATGATCGAGAAACTATGCTCCAAGTCGTCCATAACATGACACGGCTTCAGAAAGTTTTACCTGCAGGGTGCACAAATAGCAACACACACTCGATCAACCTTGGAAAACCAAATCAAAACCCAACGAGGCCTTCACGACAAAGCAATCACAGATTCGAAATATTTCAGGGGCCACCCTTGAGTACACCCAACGAAGTTAGCTGACTCGAGACGGACTGAGGTTTGCGACAATGGTCAGAACGATCGGGAACCCAAACTGGGATTGTCGATACCGCGAAAACATTCCGCTTACCTAACAGATCAGTGTGCTCCTCGCACAATCGTAAATAAACAGAGCATGGCATAAGTACAGGATAGTAAACAAAACCTCAAACTAGTTTGTGGCCCCAGAAATAAGACGGAATCAAGCTCGCTCGGGGGTCCCATAAGCCTCCCGGATGTGGATAGCGCGAATAATCTTGGAACAGGAATCAAGTACTCGGAGTCTTACGGGACACAAGTGAGCAGGAAAAACCAAATAGCAGATGTTGCTCACCGGTGCCACTTTCATTAGTTATCCCATTACTACTCAGATTAAGTTGTTTAGGTACCTCGTTATCCATCAGACGCTCACATACCCTACACATGCTGTTCTACGACTCGCATGGCTCAAACAACTCCTGTAGTAATGGCTCATGGGATGGAGGAACAAGCTTGGTGGGGTTTAAAGGTAAAGGCTATGCAATACTTGGGATTCAATTTAATGCAATCGCGATTTAATGATGCAAGAATAAGATAGAGGCAATAGGTACTGTATGTATGCAAACATGTGGTAGTGCTTGCCTGGCAACTCAGTTGAAGCGAGAGACGGATCTGGGTAGTGCTCCTGGTTCTCTTGATATATCCCCTGCTCAGCGTCTATCCGAAGAAGAACCAAACAAACAAGGGCCAACATAAATAAAGAGCGCAAGCATATGAATAAAATGCGACAAGCAAACAATCATGCCATGATGAATGATGCACAAGTTGCATGGCAATAAAGTAGCATGGCATGGGTGAGGTGTAGAACACAAGAAGTAACATTTTTATGGGGTTTTGGTCCCATTTTATTGTCATAATAGTTGCTGTATACTTTATATTTATATGATGCATGCTGCAATTGAAGTCATGGATAGCATAAACAGAAAGGTCTCGTCGAGCTGATCATTTTAGACATATCATTTGCTAAATTCGGAGTTCTAAATCAAAAGTTATTATTTTATTAAGTTCCAGTGGCATTTGTTGTAATTTTACTCAACATGGAATTTTAAATGTTCAAATAATATTTTGAATGGCATATTTGAATTCCTCACATTTTTCTGATCTCAAAACATATATTATTTATATTATTTGGATTTATATTTTTAAAGTTATTTGAAAACAGATTTAATTTGAATTTGAATTAATTTGAAAATGATTTGAAATAAAAACAGACAAGCAGAAAACCTTTTTGTACCCAGGCAGACCCAGCCGCACTCACTGACGGTGGGGCAGCCGACCGGACGCACACACGCCAGCATTGTGGAAAAGGGGGACCGCGGGTTGATTCAACAAAACCCGAGGAGCCTTTTTAGAAAACGTCCACCGACGCTGACAGTGGGGCTCCGAGGGACCGCGGGTTGAGGAAAAGAAGTGCAGGGGGTTATTGCAAAACGTACGCCCGCGGCACTGTGCTTCTCCTCCGCCCACTCATGACGGACGCGTCTGACAGCGCTGCGTAGCGGGGAGTCGAACGCGGGCCTCGGGCTGGCGCGCAGAGGGCAGCTGCCTCTGCGCTGGGCTTGGGTAGATGCTAGGAGGGAGGCAGCGGCTTAGTTAGGGTTCAGGGCGTCGCGGGAGCGAGGCGACGTCGATGACCATGCCGTGCATCGAGGGCGCTCGTCGCCGTGACCCGCTCATCCAGGAAACGAACACGAAAGGGGAGGTGTCTGGGAGGTAGCGTGGCTCACCGCGGGGTCGTTGGAGGGCCTGGATCGGGTCGGGGAGCAGCGGGTCGGCGACGTTGCTGGCGCACCGGCGTCTAGGGTTTGGCATCGGCGTCGAGACGCAGGGCCTGGGGCTTCTCCCTCGCTGGAGTGCAGACGCAGAGGACCTTGCTGAGCTTCCTCGACACCCAGAGCGTCACACCACCGGCTGGAAGAGGGGGGAACGGAGGAGACCGACGGTGGCCGGCGAGAGAGGTGAAGAAGAGAGGGGCAGAGGGAAACGAGGCAGGGCCTCTGGGTGGGATCTGGGGGAGGCTAGAGGGCGAGGAAGGGTAGATAAGGACGGGGGCAGGTGGGGGCTTGCGTGGGGGAGGGGAAGGTTGGCTCGGCCACCTTTTTCACCCTCTCTCACGTGACGAGCAGGGCAGGCACATGGGGAGGGAGGTGCTGGGGAAGGTGAGGCTGCCAGGTGGGGACGGCGAGGCCTGGGAGAGTGGCTCGGTGTGGGGCAGCTGGGGCAGAGGGAGAAGAGAGAGGGAGGGGCATGGGTTCGGTCTAGGGTTAGGGCAGGGTGGTAGCTAGGTTTGGATAGGAGAGGGGTATGGGTTCGGTCTGGGGTGGTTGTTAGCTAGGGAGGGGCCTGCACGCTAGAGAGAGAGGAGAGGCCGAGAGAGAGGGGATACTTAGGGTTTGGTTAGATTAGGTGTAGCTTAGGATTTAGCCAAGATGGGGTATGGGGGGGTATGGTGATAGAGGGATCTAGATAGAGGATTAGAGAGAGAAGGGTGAGAGCTAGGGATTTTTGAAGCATGCATGCTCCAAACATAGGTCAAGCAAGATCAAGAAGAAAAGAGGGAGGGAGAAGGATGTGGGGTTTAGGCTTATGCACACCCACATGATCACATGTGCATGCATGTATGGGGATGGACTAAAAGGAGAGGTAGGGTGTAGGGTTAGATGGGAAAAGGTATGGTAATTAGGGGTAGGTTTTAGAGGTAGAGAGAGGAGAGGTTTATGGTCTTGAGTTGATCAAGTATGATCCACTCAAGCTCACAAGAACAAGACAAGAAAGAGAGAGGGAAAAGGTGGTAGGGTTTTGGCAAGATCAACATATATCAAGACAAAAGAGAGAAAAAGAGATGGAGATGATCAACTCAAAAACCAAATAAAATCCAATGACAAGCACAAGATGGTACTTGCATGGCCCATACAGAAATATTTATTGCCCTGATGATCTTGTGAACACAATGTTATTACATGGCATTATTATTTTGCATTCCCAAAAATTGGAATAAGGCCAAGCAAAAGAATTTAAAAGGATGCCCCATGTGGAATAGATGGAGATGACCATATCTGAGATACAATGGGACTTGCTAGTGTGTATATGCCACTAGATATTTATTAAGCCCACAAAATATCCCAACATGATGATAACCCCAAAAACAACACATATGGGAGCTAGAATTAGGGTCACACTCACAAGGCATGCAAAGGTGGCCATGTGGCTCTCATATACCAATATTGTGAAAACAACATGGTGCATACATGGGAGCATGTGGAGCTAGAATTTGATCCCTCCCAACCCACATGAGCTAGAGGTAAAACTCAAATAAAATGCCAAGCTCATATTAATTGGATGGTGGAATTATAAGGTGGTGAAGAAAAAGTGGTGGAGTCAATAAGAGATATGCCCCCAACTCAACTTGGGCATTTAACAATATATCAAGAACCAAATACAATATCAAGAGGCAAATACAGATATTAATGCATATGAGATAAGAACCAAAGCAAAAGGGTTTTTGTATGATGCTCCAATGCAAGGTGGCATGATGACATGAGCATGACATGATGATGATGCAACAATTATATGTAGGAAGTGGCCCTTTTATTACTAGATCAAGTAGCATTACAGGTGTTAGACAACTGGGATGCTACAGTGATGCCACATTTGTTTCAATTTCTAGAAGCAAAAGTCAAATGAGAAATACTAGAAGAGAATACATACACTAATGATATATAAAAACCGATACATAACATGTATGGTACAAACATAAAGAAGAAAACACAAGCAAACCAACGCGCTAGCTGGTCTAGAGGGGTACTGCTATGTTCCGCCCGTTGTGTGCGTGTATACACCGTTGTGGCGGTGTCACTGCAGAAGCCATGGGTAGGCTTAAGTTCGGGGCCGGATGGATGCAAGTGGAATCCGGGGATGAAGGGCACAATGAATCTGCACATGAACAAGAACAAGCAAACACAGGTACACACGATATGCCCAGGTTCAGGGCTCTCCTACTGAGATAAAACCCCTACTCCTGCATGCTAGATCTCATATATGATCAAGAACTTAGTACAATTGCTTCTTGAGCTATATGCGAGATGAGGAAGAAGAAGTGCTCTAACGCTATCTCTGTTCTTAGGGGGAATGAACTAAGAATTGATCGAGCCTCTCTCTAGAGGCCCTAGTGCACCTTATAAAGGGGTGCCCAAGTTACATTTTTAGGGATGACCTAGCAGGAATATGTCAGGAATATGTTGTAGCAAATTTCATACACTGGGCCCAGATACCGTTCTTGTCAGGATGGGACTTGATGTGCCCCTGACCTCCAACAGTTTATCTGACACTGTTGCCTCCAGGAAACCCTTGTCAGGATGGGCTTCTGGGTTTTAGGGGCACACTCGTGAGTTGCATCGTTATCACCTCCCGAATTCCCGGGTTTGGCAGAGCCATTCACTAAATACACAACCTACCGTAGCAATGCTCTCAAAAAGCTTAATTTTCTAAAAAGAACCTAAAAAGGAATCAATAAGAAGCAAATGCAAATAATGGAAGAAATCTGTCAAAATAGACCAACAGGTAGAAACCGATTTTTTTGAATACCTTATGTTGCTCAAATCAAAAAGTGTTGAACTAACGAAAGTTATCTAACAACCTTGGGGATTTATTCAGAAAATTAACAGTCAATCCGACTTACAGAGATTTTACACGAATATTTACGGTGGAGCAGAAAAATCTGTTTCGGGACAGCAACTCCTCAAATCTTACTTTCCTCTCATTAGAAGTTATTCTTGGCACAAAAAGCAAATAAAAAGGATAAGGAGAGGTCATTATAAACGTAATAACTTCCAAGACTCAAGAAAACTATTGGGTTATCTCCCAAGAAGTACTTTTCTTTAATGCCTTTAAGTTAGGCACAAGAAGCAAGAATCAAGTATTTTCAAATGAAGAAGCATTAAGATCAATACTCAAAATCTCTTCAACTAGGAAAGGTATATCATACAAATGAGTTTTGGAGGATCCTTTATCATATCTCTTAGGTTCACTACTTTCATCAAATGGGTTTTTAGGAACAATCCAATCAAAATTATCAAAATTATTTTTTAAGGCGTCATGCATTCCAACAAGTTTAAAAGGTATGGGTATCTTAATTTTCTCTCCAATGGGTTTGGTTTTATCCAACTTTTCTAAAGTACCCATAACATCTACGCATGAGCCTAGCATATTAAAACATTCAAAGTCCTTTTTGGCTTTCTTAGCAACATCATTGAACTCTTTTAGTAAAGTTTCTAGGATAAAATCTCTCTTTTCAGCATCCTCTTCTTCTTTTAGTTTAAGAAACAAAATTTGCATTATGGGGTTAAGGTTAACAAACCTAGCCTCCAACATATGAACTAAATAAGCTGCAGCAATTTCATAATTAGGAGCAAGTTCTGCTAAGGATCTATCCTCAATATCCTCATGTTTGCTAACATGATTAAAGAATTCTTCAATATTCCCTTTTCCAATTATAGAGCCACTACCTATTGAAAGGTCTGTCAGGGTGAACTTGGGGATCAAAATGGTGATCTAGAGCAAGGTGACAACTAGAGTAGCAACTAATTTTTTGTGTTTTCGATAAAATAAAGCAAACCAAATGAAACTATTTTTTTGGAGTTTTTGATAAAAAGAGGCAAACAAAACCAAGAAAAATAAACTAAGCAAAACAAAAACAAAGTAAAGAGAAAGTTTGTGAAGGACTCCCCTTGTGAAGCCGTCCTTAGCCTCCCCGGCAACGGCGCCAGAAAATAGCTTGATGTGCTCAGATCAATGTAGAGCTTTGTTCGGAGACCCCAAGAGGAAGGTATGATAAGCACAGTAGCAAGTATTCCCTCAGAAAGAAACCAAGGTTATCAAACCAGCAGGAGAAGGAAATGACCCAAAGGTGTTGCAAGCAACTTGGAAACCTGCATAACACAAACTCAATACTTTTCCCCAATGAATAGTGAGGTTGTCAATCTCACCGGTTTGCTGAAAACAAAGGATTAACTGTATGGTGTGGAAGGTAATGGTGGTTTGCAGAAAGTAAACAGGAACAGTGGAAGATGTATCAATGGTAAAGATTGGACCAGGGTCCATAGTTCACTAGAGGTGTTCTCCTTAAGATAAACAACATGGCATGCTGGGTAAACAAATTATAGTAGGGCAATTGACAGAACAAAGCAAGGCATAACAATGCAATACTAGACATTCATGATCCTATGAGATTTGATTGGGCAATACAACAAGATACATAGACCGCCATCCAACTGCATCTATGACTACTAATCCACCTATAGGTTATAATTCGAACCCCCTTCAGTATTAAGTTGCAAGCAAAAGATTACTGCTTTAAGCAAAGTGTGTAACGTAAACAATCCACTTGTTCCATGAACAAGAGATCGTTGTTTTCTCCCTCGTAGAAACAACACATCTATAACCTTAGAGATTTCTGTCACTTCCCCAGATTAAATAGAGGCATGAACCCACTATCGAGCATAAATACTCCCTCTTGGAGTCACTAGCATCTACTTGGCCAAGATAGCTACTAGAAACGGAGAGCATGCAAGATCACAAACAACACAGACATGATAGAATCAATAAGATAGAACCATTAATCGAACGGACATAGTAATCTCAATATCCATCGGATCCCCACAAACATAACATGCATGATTACAAATAGATGATCTTGATCATGAACGGAGCTCACAAGATCTAAACATGGTAGCACAAAGGAGGAGAAACAACCATCTAGCTACTACATGGACCCGTAGTCTAAGGTGGAACTACTCACGCTTCATACTGGAGGCTGGCATGATGAAGAAGAAGGCCTCCGGGATGATCTCCCCTCCGGTAGGGTGCCGGGAAGAACTTCAGATCCCCCCGATCTAGGGACGATGGTGGCGGCGGCTACGGACTATTTCGTGGAATATTGATCAGATACTTAGGGTTTAGGTATCGAGGGATTTTTATAGGCGAAGAGGCGAGGGGGCACCGTGGTGGCCGCACCTCCTGGCGCTGGCAGGCCTGGCAGCCTGACGGTGTGGCCCCTGGTGGCTCTTCTCCGTCCCGTCTTCTGGCTCCGTGTTCCCCACGGTAAAATATTGACTTTGGTTTTTGTCTCGTCCAATTCCGAGAATATTGATTTTCTGCCTTTTCTGGAACCAAAAACAGCAGAAAACAGGAAACTGGCATTGTGGCATCTTGTTAATAGGTTAGTACCAGAAAACATGTAAAAAACACCTCAAAGTGTATACAAGCAAAGCAAAGTAGATACTAAACAATCATGGAGCATCAAAAATTATAGATACGTTTCCGATGTATCACTTTTCCAAACAGAAAAGTTGCCTGGAGGGCCGAATCAAAAAGGATGAAGATTTTCTCAAGAACTTCGAGACAATGATTCAGTCTCTCCAAAAATAACTTAACAAGCACGAGGGAAAATCCAAGTCTTGGCTGGCTGGGCTCAACCAGATCACTGGATTCCTTGGTAGTGAGTCCTTGCCTTTCTTTGATTTTCTGACATCTCTTTGTAAACTGAGTTCCATTTGACGTTGGTTGCTGCCTATTTTTAGGACATTTCCCTGAGTCTACCATAGCCGTTGTTAAGGCCGTCGAAGAATCAAGATCTAAGGAGGTCGAGTCTGGGCCAGTCTTTGGCGACCTCACCATTGGTGAACATTTGGTTACGCTTGCTTACCGGACCAAATTGTGGCATCCCGCAAAACAACTACTAGAAAAACCGCGTTGAATTTGTGCACTGCATCGTCATCATCATGTGTTGTTTGTCCAAAACTATTTTCGCAAAGCCCGTTTTGTTTTCTAAAACGCCCCATCTTTATTCAAACACCAAAACCGGGTCTCCGGAATGTTTTGTTTTGATTAACCACGGGTTGCAAACGGTCCGTTCAAAGTAAATAAAATATTAAATTATTTTTAGTGGGGCAGTCGAACGGGCCGAATTGACCCGAACGACCACCCCAGAACCTAAATCGGTCCACCTAACCCGCCCTTCTAAATCCTAAAGCTACCAACCTATCTACCCACACCCCCTCCACCTCACCCCACCCAATCCCCACCTGACACCTCACCTCTCTCCTCCCTCTACCCTATCACACGCTGCCACTTGGCCTCTCTCCCTCTCTCCCTCTCTCCCCAATCAACCACCTCACAACCCACACACCCGGCAGCACACACACATGCATCACACGCACGCCGCCCACCCCACTCATTCCCTCCCCCACTGCGACACCCACCTGTTCCTCTTCCCCACTGACGCAACCACCTGGTCCCCTCGAACCTCCCACTCACGCACCGCAGCCCCTCCCGTCCCTGCCCTCACCCTCGCCGGCGCCTGCCTCACCTCCGCCCTTTGGCGCCGGCTTCCCACGCCAGCCTCCTCTCCTCGCTTCTCCGCTTCCATGCCGTTCACCCCTGAGACCCCAGCCTCTCCCACACCGAGCCTCCACCTAGCCCGACGCTGCCGCCTCGGCGCTCGCCAACCGTTGGCATGGCGCTCGCCTCCATCGAGCCTTCCCACCTCTGGCCGACCCCGCCGAAGCTCCCGCGCCGCCTCCTTCTAGCCTGCGCCGCAATCCCGCCGCCTCTCCGCTGCCCGCCCGAGCCGACGCGGCCAACCGCCATCCTCGAGCCCTCCTCCGGCCGTCTGGCCCAGCCGGCGCCCTCTTCGCCTCCTCGCCGCCTCGCCATGGCCACGTCCGCCGCCGTTGCCTCAGCGAGCCGCTGCCGCCTCCGTCCTCCCGCGTTCCCGCGCTCGACCGCCACCCGTCCGCCCGCACGCCCGCCACGCTCTTCCCGGCTGCCTAACGCTTCGAGCCGCCGACCCACGCCGCCATCGCTGCGGGCTGCCGCCGCAGCACCCCTCGGAACCCTGGCTACCGGATGGCCTCCGTCGACCTTCCTTGGCCCTGCAGCGCTTCTGTAGAAAACGTGAGGTGTGTATGTTGCGTGGCCATGGTACAAAAAAGTGCAACTCCGAGCCGTACAAGTTCGCCACTCGATCACTCGTTGAGGCGTCCAAACGAGAACCAAGTCCGTAACGCCAAGATCTCCCGAGAAGCCATGTGCCATGTGCCGACGGATAACCAAGCTCGTCCGCGAGACTGTTGTCGTCAAGGACTCGCAACCCTCGGTACATCAAGATCTGCTTCGCGGATCCGAACCCCGGTACCGGACAAGTTCTTCACCCAAGGGCGACAAGGACTTCTTCACGGATTTCAAGACCCCGACATCGAAGCGACAAGATCATCGTCATGGAGCTCGAAGACCACATGTGCGATAAGTACTCCCTCGAGGACGCCGAGTACTTCACCCCGAACATCGAGACCTAGACGACAAGTACTCCTTCTCGGATGCGATGCTCGAGAACCCGGACGGAAAGGACACCAACGCAGAACGCCAAGTACTTCTTCCCGGAACGCAAGAACTACCCCGATATCCGAGAACGATCCCGGAGTCCCAGAACGCACCCGTCGAACCCTGGATCCTGAGACCGACCCTGAACCCCGGATCCCCAAGATCTGCCGAACCCTATGTGTGAACCCCTTCCCGCAAACCCTATTTTTATAAATGAAATACAACCTTGTCGCATACTAAATTGTCATTCATCTTGCATGCATATCATTGGTTTGGGGGCCTTATGCCGATTCACATCATAATTAAATATGGGGCCCATATGCGGGCAAATCTAGCCTTATATTGGCCTCATTTAAATTTGTGTAGCGAACCGTTGCCATCTGTTGTCTTGCTAAACAACATTTAAATTGCGGGTTAGCTAAACCACATGAACCACCTAAATAATTGTCGGGACCCCGGTTCCGCTTAATATTGACCTTATTGCACCGCACCTTGCCATGTCATACCTCATACATGCATCATGCCGATCTTCTGCCGTAATCTTAAATAGTGCATCCGGTGTTTATTCTAGTGTTTTGCTTCTTTGCGGATAAGGCCGTTGAGTTGATGTGAGCTTCAACCGATCTTGAATAACCCTTCGGCAATGTTTTCAAAGAGCATCTCCCCCCTTTCTACCTATCTTACTTTTATAGTATTTATTTCTCTCCTGTTGATCTATTGCTATCTGTGTTGCGATGCTCTAGTTTCCGTACCCGTGATATCCCCTGCAGCCTTATATTGCCTTGGACACATCCTATTACCTGTTGTTTGGTAGATAGTTGGACTTGCGCGTCATAGTCGCTTGCTCAAGTGCTGTTGCGTGTCGTACAGTGCCACAGTTGTTGATGTATTGCCGCATGTTGCTGTTGGAGATGATCCTAGTTTTACTTATCGTTCACTTTAATTCCTGTTTAACAACTAAAATTGAAGTAAGCAGAGGCATCGGTGGGTGATAGAAAATATTTGGTTTCCGAACGCCCACTTGTGTCCCGTAGGACCCCGAGTACTTGATACCTGTTCCTTGATTTATCGCGCTATCCACATCCGGGAGGTATATGGGACCCCCGAGCGAGCTTGATTCAGTCTTATTTCTTGGGGCCACAAACTAGTTTGAGGTTTTATTTACGATCCTGTACTTATGCCATGCTACTTATGTATTTAAATTGTGCGACGATAGCACCTTATCTGTTTAGGTAAGCGGAGTGATTACGCAGTATCGACACCCAGTTTTCGGGTTCCCGATCGCCATGACCATTGGCGCAAACCTTGAGTCCGTCTCGAGCTTGCTTACCGTTGCTATGGTCTATTCAATGGGGTGGCCCCCTGAAATATTTCTGAATCCTGTGATTGTTCAGTCGTGAAAGCCTCGTTGGGTTTTGATTTGGTTTTTCCGAGGTTGATCGAGCGTGTGTTGCTATTGGTGCACCCCGGCCGGGTAAAACTTTCTGAAAGCCGTGTCCGCGGATATGGACGACTTGGAGCACAGTATCTCGATCATAGACAAGCATAACTAAAGTTTATTGCTATAAATTTGACTTTATAATGACTAGTAATCAGCTTCACTATAATGGAATGGCTAAATAATACTGCCCACAATTGCTTGCTTGGTTTGTCACTTGCGACCATTGTACCTGACTAGTAAGTATTGCAACTACAACGGAATGGCTGAATAAAAGTACCAACAACTGCTGGGTTTAAGGGTTATCTCATGCTATTCATATCTGATTAGTAAGTGTTACAACTATAACAGAACGGTTAATTAAAAGTGCCTACTGCTTACTTTATCAGGATGAATATCTAAACCTGACTAGTAATTGCTGCAACGATAATTGAATAAGTAAAACTGCCAACGGTGTGAGTTCCTCGGTTGACTTCCTCGTTTGGTCTCGAGGGGGAAACACCAGGATGGGTTTGTTTGGTGTTAGCTTGTGTTGGATCCGGATAGGTCATTCTCACCCCTCTCGATAACCGCCATTGTATCGAGTCTCTATAGGTTGTTTAGTGCATCTTGCCGCTTCACCCACCGTACCTATGTAGGCGAGGACCGCCAATTCTAGCCTCGCCGTGTCTGGCCTCAAGATCGACGCTCCTCTTTTCTTTTGGCCCTTTGTCGGCACCCTTTGTTTAAGCAGGTTGTGAGATCGACGTCGTTAGCAAGGTTACCCTTCCGGCTTGGCCTGGGCAGGGTTATGGACGCCATTGGTTATTCTTCAGGGCTCTTAGCCCCATTTGCCTCTTGTCCGTAGTCGGACGCTCCGTCTTTTCAAGGTGATTTGGATCTTTGTATATTATATCTGTATTCTTGACTCATGGAGTCGCTGTTATATATATCTGTTCTGTGGGTCCCATCGAGGACTGTTGTGTAATGTTATTACTTCGTTTTCCACCCGCACGAAAGTGCCTGGTGGGCACCTTTGAATCGTTCCTATGCGGGTTTGGCGGGAAGCGCTAAAACTTGCATAGGGTCGATTCTGAGGGTGTTACAGAGTGGTATCAGAGCTCAGCAGTTGCGATACCCCACAAGTCCAGCCTGTAGGATAACCTAGCTAACGGCCGCAGTAGAGTGTCAAAACTATTTTCCAAAATCGGTTGGATAGTTCTGAATAGGTCTGATTTTACTCCTTACCCCTCTGCTATTCTCCTCTTATCTCGACGTGTTTTGAATCTGCTCTCTTATCTTCTCTTCGAGTCCAGGAATTCTCGAGGTTGGGTTCCGTCGTACCTTCAGGGTTTCGCTTCCTTCTTTGATAACGGTGTTCTACCATCCGGTGATCAAGCTGCCTGAGGAATCCGTCTACGGTGGTACCATTCTTTGTTCCTTGTTTGTGCCTTCCGGTGTTTTCTGACACGACGACATCATCTATGCCAGATCCGATGCAGAGTCTGCATCACTCCTTTGTTCCGAACCTCGCTTGTCGAGATCTTCAGTCTGATTCCGAGAATGGTTGCACTCTTTTCTACTGATTGTGCAGAGTAATAGTTTGGGTGCGTGATGGATTGGCCCCCATGCCGACTACCCCTTCTATTCGCTTTTGTACATTGAAGTTGACGAGAATGCATCGGTTCCCTCTTTCCATCGAAGTAGAGGTGGCTTTATTGGTTGATACCTCTACCTACGACCTGTTGTTCCCGGAGTGTTCTCTCGACGATCACGGACAACGACCCTTGTTAGTGGTGTCGCGAGGATCCACACGAAGCGAGAAGACGCCGACCGCCGACCTTCTTCCCGGTACCATGACGCGGATCTCGAGGGCGAGATCCCTTGTTAGTGGTGTCGAATTGTGGCATCCCACAAAGCCACTACTAGAAAAACCGCGTTGAATTTGTGCATTGCATCGTCATCATCATGTGTTGTTTGTCCAAAACTATTTTCGCAAAGCCCGTTTTGTTTTCTAAAATGCCCCATCTTTATTCAAACACCAAAACCGGGTCTCCGGAATGTTTTGTTTTGATTAACCACGGGTTGCAAACGGTCCGTTCAAAGTAAATAAAATATTAAATTATTTTTAGTGGGCAATGAATTGACCCGAACGACCACCCCAGAACCTAAATCGGTCCACCTAACCCGCCCTTCTAAATCCTAAAGCTACCAACCTATCTACCCACACCCCCTCCACCTCACCCCACCCAATCCCCACCTGACACCTCACCTCTCCCCTCCCTCTACCCTATCACACGCTGCCACTTGGCCTCTCTCCCTCTCTCCCTCTCTCCCCAATCAACCACCTCACAACCCACAAACCCGGCAGCACACACACATGCATCACACGCACACGTCAGCCACCCCCACTCATTCCCCTGTCCCCACCTGGCAGACACCCACCCTGTTCCTCTTCCCCACCGCACGCAACCACCCCGCGTCCCCCTCGAACCTCCCACTCACGCACGCGCGCCTGCAGTCCTCCCCGTCCCCGCGTCCCTCACCCCTCCTCGCTGGCGGCCTGCCTCACCTCCGCCCCGCCTGGCGCCGCGCTTCCCCCCTCCCACGCGCCGCAGCCTCCCTCTCCCCTCCCTGCTTCTCCCGCTTCCGCGCGCCGCCGTTCACCCCCGCAGACCCCAGCCTCTCTCCCACCCTGAGCCTCCACCTAGCCCAGCTGCCGGCCCGCTCGGCCTCATCAACCGTTGGCGGCTGGCCTCAAGCATCGAGCCTTCCCACCTCTGGCCGACCCTTGGCCGAGCTCCGGCTCCGCCTCCTTCTAGCCCGCCTGCGCCGCAATCCCGCCGCCTCTCTCGCTGTGGCCCGAGCCGACGCCAACCGCCATCCTCCGACCTCCTCCGGCCGCCTTGGCGCCCTCTCCGCCTCGCCGCCGCCATGGCCTGGTCCACCGCCGTTGCCTCGAGCCGCTGCCGCCTGTCCTCCGCGTTCGGCGCCGCTCGACCGCCACCCGTCCGCCCTTGCGCCGCCACGCTTTCCCGACGCTGCCGCCTAACGCCGAGCCGCCGACTCGCCGCCATCGCTGCGGGCCCGCAAGCCGCACCCCCCTCGGAACCCCTGGCGCGCTGGACAGGCCTCCGTCGACCTTCCTCGGCCCTGCAGCGCTTCTGTAGCAAACGTGAGGTGTGTATGTTGCGCGGCCATGGTACAAACAAGTGCAACTCCGAGCCGTACAAGTTCGCCACTCGATCACTCGTTGAGGCATCCAAACGAGAACCAAGTCCGTAACGCCAAGATCTCCCGAGAAGCCATGTGCCATGTGCCGACGGCTAACCAAGCTCGTCCGCGAGACTGTTGTCGTCAAGGACTCGCAACCCTCGGTACATCAAGATCTGATTCGCGGATCCGAACCCCGGTACCGGACAAGTTCTTCACCCAAGGGCGACAAGGACTTCTTCACGGATTTCAAGACCCCGACATCGAAGCGACAAGATCATCGTCATGGAGCTCGAAGACCACATGTGCGATAAGTACTCCCTCGAGGACGCCGAGTACTTCACCCCGAACATCGAGACCTGGACGACAAGTACTCCTTCTCGGATGCGATGCTCGAGAACCCGGATGGAAAGGACACCAACGCAGAACGCCAAGTACTTCTTCCCGGAACGCAAGAACTAACCCGATATCCGAGAACGATCCCGGAGTCCCAGAACGCACCCGTCGAACCCTGGATCCTGAGACCGACCCCGAACCCCGGATCCCCAAGATCTGCCGAACCCTATGTGTGAACCCCTTCCCGCAAACCCTATTTTTATAAATGAAATACAACCTTGTCGCATACTAAATTGTCATTCATCTTGCATGCATATCATTGGTTTGGGGGCCTTATGCCGATTCACATCATAATTAAATATGGGGCCCATATGCGGGCAAATCTAGCCTTATATTGGCCTCATTTAAATTTGTGTAGCGAACCGTTGCCATCTGTTGTCTTGCTAAACAACATTTAAATTGCGGGTTAGCTAAACCACATGAACCACCTAAATAATTGTCGGGACCCCGGTTCCGCTTAATATTGACCTTATTGCACCGCACCTTGCCATGTCATACCTCATACATGCATCATGCCGATCTTCTGCCGTAATCTTAAATAGTGCATCCGGTGTTTATTCTAGTGTTTTGCTTCTTCGCGGATAAGGCCGTTGAGTTGATGTGAGCTTCGACCCGATCTTCGAATAACCCTTCGGCAATGTTTTCAGGCGAGCATCTCCCCCCTTTCTACCTATCTTACTTTTATAGTATTTATTTCTCTCCTGTTGATCTATTGCTATCTGTGTTGCGATGCTCTAGTTTCCGTACCCGTGATATCCCCTGCAGCCTTATATTGCCTTGGACACATCCTATTACCTGTTGTTTGGTAGATAGTTGGACTTGCGCGTCATAGTCGCTTGCTCAAGTCTGTTATGCGTGTCGATAAAGGCCACAGTTGTTGATGTATTGCCGCATGTTGTTGGAGATGGTCCTAGTTTTACTTATCGTTCGCTTTAATTCCTGTTTAACAACTAAAATTGAAGTAAGCAGAGGCATCGGTGGGTGATAGATAATATTTGGTTTCCGACGCCCACTTGTGTCCCGTAGGACCCCGAGTACTTGATACCTGTTCCTTGATTTATCGCGCTATCCACATCCGGGAGGTATATGGGACCCCCTGAGCCAGAGCTTGATTCAGTCTTATTTCTTGGGGCCACAAACTAGTTTGAGGTTTTATTTACGATCCTGTGCTTATGCCATGCTACTTATGTATTTAAATTGTGCGACGATAGCACACCTGTCATCTCGCTTAGGTAAGCGGAGTGATTACGTGTATCGACACCGAGTTTTCGGGTTCCGATCGCTTACAACCATTGCGCCAAACCTTGAGTCCGTCGAAGCTTGCTTACCGTTGCTATGGTCTACTCAATGGGGTGGCCCCTGAAATATTTCTGAATCTGTGATTGTTCGATCGTGAAAGCCTCGTTGGTTTTGATTTGTTTTTTCGAGGTTGATCGGCGTGTGTTGCTATTGGTGCACCCGGCGGGTAAAACTTTCAAAGCCGTGTCCGCGGATATGGACGCTTGAGCACAGTATCTCGATCATAGACAAGCATAACTAAAGTTTATTGCTATAAATTTGACTTTATAATGACTAGTAATCAGCTTCACTATAATGGAATGGCTAAATAATACTGCCCACAATTGCTTGCTTGGTTTGTCGCTTGCGACCATTGTACCTGACTAGTAAGTATTGCAACTACAACGGAATGGCTGAATAAAAGTACCAACAACTGCTGGGTTTAAGGGTTATCTCATGCTATTCATATCTGATTAGTAAGTGTTACAACTATAACAGAACGGTTAATTAAAAGTGCCTACTACTTACTTTATCAGGATGAATATCTAAACCTGACTAGTAATTGCTGCAACGATAATTGAATAAGTAAAACTGCCAACGGTGTGAGTTCCTCGGTTGACTTCCTCATTTGGTCTCGAGGGGGAAACACCAGGATGGGTTTGTTTGGTGTTAGCTTCAGGTTGGATCCGGATAGGTCATTCTCACCCCTCTCTGATAACCGCCAGTTGTATCGAGTCTCTATAGGTTGTTTAGTGCATGCTGCCGCTTGATCCACCATACCTATGTAGGCGAGGACCAATTCTAGCCTCGCCGTAATCGCCTCGATCGACACTCCTCTTTTTCTTTTGGCCCTTTGTCGGCACCCCTTTTGTTTAAGCAGGTTGTGAGATCGACGTCGTTAGCAAGGTTACCCTTCCGGCTTGGCCTGGGCAGGGTTATGGACGCCATTGGTTATTCTTCAGGGCTCTTAGCCCCATTTGCCTCTTGTCCGTAGTCGGACGCTCCGTCTTTTCAAGGTGATTTGGATCTTTGTATATTATATCTGTATTCTTGACTCATGGAGTCGCTGTTATATATATATCTGTTCTGTGGGTCCCATCGAGGACTGTTGTGTAATGTTATTACTTCGTTTTCCACCCGCACGAAAGTGCCTGGTGGGCACCTTTGAATCGTTCCTATGCGGGTTTGGCGGGAAGCGCTAAAACTTGCATAGGGTCATGAAGACTTTCGGGATTGATCTTCTCAAGGGCGCCATATGCACCTTCAACACCCTCTCGTCAGGAGAGAAAACTCTAAAGCTAGTCTCAGAGCTAGAAGAAAGGCTGATGTCAAGTGAAGTAGGGCTTGATCAGTGGTGAGAGTCGACTGGTCATGCTGGTGCTAATGAAGCTTTGACGTTTGTACTTTCTTAGTACGAAAACATCAATCTTGAAGTTCTAAGCCATTTGTGCGAAGGTTCCAAGTGGAACAATGATCCAGAACTTATCAAGACGCGCCAAAAGACATCCTATGCTTTCATCCAATATGCTCAAGTCCATTCCTTCAGGTAAGGTCCTAATTATCTTGATGGGGAAGGCGAGGAAGGATAAGAGGAAGAGGAATACGAAGGAGATGCAGTTGATGAGGAGACAAAAGCCGAGGCTCGTCCCTAAAAAACCGACATTCCTACCCCAACCGCCGATACTTCCACTCCGAGCTCTGATCCTGCCGAGACTTGTTCTGGCCCCGCAGCCTCAAAGGCTTAAAAAACTTGAAATTTGTTAAATCCCAGTATTGTCGGGCGCATATGTAACACATACTTGGTTATTTTGGTGGTCCTTTGAGACAATTGTGCTTAACGATGGGGCTTGATGCCGAATCACTTTTGGGCAAGTCCCTGAGTTTGTTTTCATGTTTACTCAATCTCATAACCTTGGCTCTTGTCTACCTTTTTTGGTGTTCGACGTATGCATCACAAGGTCAAAAAAATCAAGTTAACATTACTTGAAACTTTGAGATTTGACATAAAGTCATTCGACATAAGCAAAAACGAGATAAGGGGTTAGTCAAAACCCTTAGTCGTTTTTCTTGTTTATCTACCTCTAGATTTTGCTCTTGCTTGCCATGAAGCCGGGTTTCGGACAGCAGCTAGGTCGAAGGGGATCTTTGATGTTTATACACTACTAATCCGAGTTAAGGAAAAGGAGAGCAAAGCCAGCCGACATAGAAAATAAAATACTAGAAAAAACAAGTAATATTACGACGAAGGAGTCCCCGAGATACTTTTCGAGTCTGCAGCATTTTCATTCATATCCCATTGTCGACATACACGTCCGACATATGAGAGTTCAGAAATACATACATTGTTCCTCAAGTGTAAAATGGGAAAATCAATGCTACATTTCATGGCCTTTTAGTTTCTTCTCCTGACCTGTCCACCTTGTTCTTCTGTTATCCATGTGCATCTATAAGATAGTATGCGTTGTTGTGTAGGGCTTTGCTCACGTGAAAGGTCCCTCCCATGGGGGTGATAACTTGTGCATTCCGGCAGTGCACTGCACTAATTGGAACACCAAATCCCCTTCTTTGAATACACGAGGGTTTATCTTTTGGCTATGGTAGCTCGGAGACTTTGTTGATATATTGTTGATTTGGAAAATGCCAATTCTCTAGCTTCTTCGAGCAAATCGATATCATTTTCCCTGGCTTATTTTACCTTGGCTTCTGTATATTGGGTGATTCTGGGTGAGTCATCCTCAATATCAACTGGTAATACAGCTTCTGCCCCATATACAAGGAAAAATGGCGTATAGCTCATTGAACGATTTGGTGTTATCCTTAGACTCCACAGTATTGAGGGTAATTCCTCTAACCAGCATCCTGGTCTACGCTGTAGTGGTTCCATGAGCCGAGATTTTATCCCGGACAATACTAGCCCATTTTATCTTTCAACTTGCCCATTTGATTCTGGGTGAGCGACTGATGCAACATCGAGTCTTATTCGTTTGTCCATACAGAATCAAGCAAATGCTCCCTCGGCAAAGTTTGTGCCGTTATCTATTATAATACTATGAGGATAACCATATCTTAGGATTATATCCTTTAAGAATGTTACTATTGTGTGTCCATCACACTTTTTGATAGGCTTCACCTCTATCCACTTGGTAAATTTATCCACCATGACCAACATGTCGGTCATATTGCCACATGCGGGTTTTAATGGTCCCACCATATCCAAACACCACACCACAAATGGCCAAGTAATAGGGATAGTTTTGAGCTCAGAATCTGGCATATGTATCTTGCTCGAGTATCTCTGTAAACCATTGCACTTTCTCACTATGTCTTCTACTTCTTGCAGTGCATTAGGCCAATAAAATCCATGCCTAAATGCCTTGGCCACTAAGGCTCTGGATGAGGCATGATGTCCACATTATCCTTGGTGAATATCTTGGAGTATTTCTTGACATTCCTCTGAACTGACACAACATTGGAGTATATTGGTTACACTTCGCTTGTATAGCTCATTATTGATAATGGTATAGGCCTTTGCCCTTCTCTGCACCTGCCTGGCTAAGGTCTCATCACTCGGCAAGGTTCCATCTTTTATGAATGAGAAAATGGGATGTTCCCAAGGTGGTATAACATGTACCGCTAAAACCGCTTCATCAATCCACATTGGCTCCACCGACATATCCTTAGAATTCCCCGGGTCAAACGCAACGGTCCCCGGGTTACTCGAACTTGTCCCCACATCTATATCCATTAGTACAACATCAGGCTCCGGGTTTACCAGGACAAAGATTGACCTGGATTCAGGTGAAGGCTCAATCGATGGTTTCCTGAGGTTCTCCAGCGCTATACCCCATGGAATTTCTTGCCGGGATGAGCCTAGCTTTGACAAAGTATCAGTTGCCTCATTTTCCGCCCGAGGTACATGATGGAATTCACATCCATCAAAATACCCCGAAATCTGCTGGACATGGAAATGGTATAATGCCAGTTTACATCTATAGCGTCCCAATGCCCAGAAACTTGCTGCACCACTAAATCTGAGTCACCAAAGCATTGAATTCTCCTGATATCAATCTCATTTGCCACTTTTATCCCATGGATGAGTGCTTCATACTCAGATACATTATTGGATGCTCTAAAATGAATCTGCAACACATATCTCAGTTGATCTTTTTTGGAAAGGTGAGGAAAATGCCAACACCTAAACCCATTTTCATCTTTGACCCATAAAAGTGCATCCTCCAATAGTTTGAGTCAGGCAATGTCAGTTCAAATTGCATTTCAGCACAATCAACCAAAAATTCGGCTAAGTCCTGAGACTTGATTGCATATCTCCTATCATACTGAGGTGTATAAGGAGCTAGCTCTATGGCTCACTTTGCCACTCTACTGCTTGCATCTTTATTACCCAGAATTTCTGAGACAGGTGCCTCGCATATAACTCGTATGGGATGTTCTTGGAAATAGTGTTTGAGTTTCTTGGCCGCCATATAGACGCCATATGTCGTTTTTTTGGTAGCGAGGATAGTTCTGCTTCGATGTTGAGAGCACATTGCTCAGATAATACACTAGGCTTTGCACCATTTTTCCTTCCTCTTCATGCTCAACCACCATTACAACACTAACTACTCTGTTAGTTGCTGCGACATAGAGCAACATCGTATCTTTGGAAAAAGGTGAGGATAATACTAGTGCTATGGCCAACATTTTTTTAAGTTCATGAAACACATTATCGGCTTGCTGTGTCTAGACAAATCTATCGGATTTTTTCATCAACCGGTATGGTAGCAATGCCTTTTCCCCCAGCCGACTAAGAAAGCGACTTAATGATGCTAGACAACCAGTAAACTTCTGGACATCATTAAGACTCTTTGGTAGTTCCATTCTTTCTATTGATCTTATCTTAGTTGGGTTTGCCTCTATACCTCGGCTGGACACAAGAAAACCGAGTAATTTCCCAGCCGGGACACCAAATTTAAATTTTTCCGGATTAATATTCATTCGGAATCTTCTTAGATTCGCAAATGTTTGCCGAAGATTATATATGAGAGTATGGCTATCTTTTGTTTTTATCACCACACCGTTGACATATACTTGTACATTCTTGCCAATCGGATCATGCAAGCATTTTTGCATGCACCTTTGATATGTGGCACCTGCATTTCTTAAACCAAACATCATAGTGCGATAGCAATAAGCCCCATACGGAATAATAAAGGCCGATTTTATTTGATCATCCAGATTTAGCGGTATCTGGTGGAAACCAGAATACGCGTCTACAAATGCCAATAATTCACACCCGGCAGTTGAGTCAATCACTTGGTCTATTCCAGGTAGTGGAAACGGATCCTTGGGACAAGATTTGTTCAGGTTCGTGTAGTCAATACACATTATCCACACAATAGCCACATTGGGATCATCCTTCTTTTTCTCTACCTGAACTGGGTTAGACAACCAGTCTGGGTGCAGCACTTCCATTATAAACCCGGCATCTACAAGACGAGCTATCTCATCACCAATTATCTTTCTCCTGTCTTCGGCGAAGTGACGGAGTGCGCTTTGGGAATGCATCATCGATCTGAACTTTCCTTGTTTCTTTTGTTGCCTGAAAGACGCCACTCCCATGTGGGCTTGAAAATGGTTGGCATTGCCAATTAAGCCGACTGAGCCAAAGCCACAGCCTCATGGATTCTCTTTTTATCCTGTGCGATCACCAACGAGGAGCTAGCTGAGGCATACTTCATGGAGCACTTATAATTGTCTGCGATTGTGATAACACCATTGGGACCTAGAAACTTCATTTTGAGATATGCAATATGAGTAGAAGCCATGAAATTTGCCAGTGCTGGCCTGCCTAGTAATGCATGATAACAACTTCCGAGGTCCACTAGATCGAACTAAATGGCTTCGGTCCAATAATTCTCTCTGATACCAAATAGAACATCATCCCAAATCTTACCAATTGGCTCGCATGACAATCCCGGCACAATGCCGTGGAAAGTGGTCTTTGTTGGTTCCAACATATTTGCACAGATTCCCAACTTATGCATTGTATTCTTGTACATGATGTTGATGTTGCTGCCCCATCGATAAGTACCTTGGAAAATTTGACATTTATTTCTGGCCCAATGAATGTTGGGTCCAACACCAGGGATATCCTCCCAGGTTTGGTATGATCTTGGGATAATCCTTCATGCTCCAAGTAATCTCTTGGTCTGACCAATACATGAACTTCGGCACAACTGGCATAGTTGCATTCACTTCCATCTGTAGCCGCTGTTGACTTTGCTTGTCAGTCGCCTCAGTCACAAACACCACATAACTTTGGTGATGCTCTCTATACTCGTTACGGCCTCCCTGGCCGACATTTCCACCATTGCATCCTTGGTTATATACCCGATGCACAGCTTCCCTCCTATCTGAGTTATTATACCTCGGCTGCTGGTTCTCATACCTCGGTTGCGCCACTACCATCTGAGCATTTGCTCCCGTGAGCGGAGGTGGGGTAGGTGGAGGTGGGTGATTTGTCATCTCCCCTTTCTCGGCCCGCTGGAACCAGTTGTATTGCCGAGTTGTATGGTTAGCCGTCTTACTCGAATTACGGGACTCTCACACGACGACATGTCATGGAGAACAACACTTGTGGTATTTGCAAAGCGTAGTCAGAGACACTAATGCATGCACTGATTGAGTGTATTCATGCAATGTTGTTTTGGAGTGCATCAAAGGAAGTTCTTTTGTTAAAATTTCCGAGGCTGCACCCATCTACATGGGCTAGGGACATTGTTTGTGACCCTGCTATTACTATGAAGGAAAGGAACCAAATCACTTCATTGATATATTCTATCTAGACTTCGAGAAATAATATTACTCATGGTGAGTTTGGTTTTAATCCAATAAAAGCCAAGGAGTCCATTAATGAAACCCTACAAAAGACCGACGTGTAAGTGGAGAAAAGCTCCGGAGAATGTTATCAAGCTCAACTGTGATGGTGCTATTCAGACCGAGGGAGGGATTGCTGTGTCGGGAGTGATAGCAAGGGATAGCCAGAATTTTCTGGGTGCTTCCTGTCATATTTATGAGGAGATATCTGACCCTCTCACAATCGAGGCTTTGGCGTTGAGAGATGCAGTGCTGTTTGCATCTGGGAAGGGCTATGAGTCAGTGATGTTCGAGACGGATTGTGAAGTGCTACTCAAGCTCTGGAATAATCGTAATGAGGATCGTTCTTTGATCAAACCTATTCTAGATGATATTAGTGAACTAGGGAGTCTGTTTTCCTCTTTTAGTGTTGTGTTTGCTCGTCGTGAGGCTAACCAAGCGGCCCATTGCTGCGCAAAGTATGTGTCCATGCAATCGGTGTCGTTTACTTGGGATGCTGAGCCAGCCTTTTTAATTCACAGCTTAGAAGCTGATTGTAATCATGTGTTTGATTGATCAATAAAGCTCAAGGTTTCCCAAAAAAAAAACTGCATAGGAGCAACGACAAAAAGACGACCATGAGGATATGTGACCGCCCTTCCGATGGAAGTGGAAGCAAAAGAGATGGAGATATAAAAGAGGCGTGTCGTGTGCTCAGGCCTCTAGAGTTACTTCCTTAGATCAGCAGATAACATAAATTTGAAGGCCCTCAAAATTTAGAGGCCATGTGCACTTGAACACTCTGCACATGCTATGCACTATGAGGGTGATAACATGAAGTACTCCACATTATGTTACTCTTGAGTAGTAGCAAATATTATTAAAACTCACCTACCTAATTTGGTCAAGTTATTATTCACTGTTCTACTTCCCATCCTACTATGTAAACCTTATATATATGTATATATGAGAATGTGTAGAGAAGGTAATAGAAGGAGTGATAGGCAAGACATACTAAGCATGATGGGCTATGAACTGGCGTACCTCTTGTTGAGTCTTGCGCTCAATTTTTCTTGTCGTTTGGATGAGCTTTAGAGTAAACTAAAGCACTATGAATCCCATCATATGTACGGTACGGTGGACTACATGAGAAGAAACAGTGCGCCTGAGATTGGGAGGCATCTGAGAAAGAAAATTAGAAAAAGAGGATAGACTATCTGCAGGGAAGTCCGGATCATCAGGCATACAGACAAATGAGAAAACATGACTACGCAATTCCTGAGCGACGATTTATTGGACGCGAGGAAACATCTATTGGACCACAGAAAGTCTGTCAGTACAGCCAGGTAGAAATCCTCAATCTCATCTATGAATATCTTACCATTACACTTACAAGAGAGAGATTTGAGGCGCAGCGCGCGTGGCTGCATCCTACAACTAGCAACATTAATTGTTATGGCAAGAAGGAACTGCATCCCAGTTCCCACGAATTGCATTGCCACCTGATTTTTTTTTTGGGATGTGCATCTATTGATGCAGAGGCCGTATTCCTCTTTTTAAAAAAGAACATTTTTTTTTTCACTTGTGTTATAGACACCGTTCTTTTGTAATTTAGATTGAAGGAGAGCAAGCAATTACGAAAACCAAATTCCGAGTGTAGAAGACTAGCCTTTCTGACTCAAGTTCTCTTCACACTCGCCCAAAACCTGATGATGCAAGACAAAGCGAAACATCGAAAATTTTATAGGATGTTTGGACATTAGACGAAGTGACATGAGAATATGCACATGTAGGTTCACCCATTTTGTTCCAAACCTTACACACTAAAAGACGTCTAGGTGCATGTATTTTAGAAAAAACTTAAAACATCTTAATATTTGCACATATTTTAATGAAAATTATTTAAATGCTGCAAATTCATACGGAGTAATAAAATTATGATTATCATTGTTACATACAGCGACGGTAATACATCGCTTGCATGACTTGAATAAGGCTTTGTTTGGTTCTCTGGGTCTAATTCCCGGTAGGGAACTGATCACCATCGGTTTGGAGTGGAACCCGACCTGTCACTATAATCCCTGACGGGTTCAAACACACTCTATGTTTAATCCTCTCCACCGAGGCTGACTGTTCGGTTGAACTGGGGTCTGTTGTTGGGGTTTGAAAATAACGACACAACAACAGTCATCTGGAATATGGATGATAAAATTACATAGAACTAGCAGGATGGCCCTCGCATTTTGCGAGGGCATCATCTTGATGTATCCAAAGTGGTGGAATCAATTCATAGTTTTATGGATTCACAATATATTATATGAGGGAATATAGTTCCATAGTCAACGTGAATAGATAGATAGATATGCATGAGAATTTCCTAATTCAGGTAGTTTGTTGTGTACTCCATTGATATATTGTGTAACAATAGGCAAATATGATGAGCATGTGACCACTTGGACCAGATTCTTATTTTAAGATCAATATTCCATAATACATTCGCGGTTATACTAAGATGGAAAATGTAATGATTTTAGCTTGCTCACTTCATTGTGGACGTTGAATATCTTTGTCGATCTCAGGGAAGTAATACGTACATCCGGTAATACACCAGTGTTTCGATTTTTGCAAGCTTCTCTCACCTCGATCATCCGCTAATTTCTAGGAAAGTGGTAGCCATAGGCAAACCTCTTGCTTGTAGCTTACATATCTTCCTCAACTCGGTAACTTTAGTGGCTTGATCATTGGGCTTTAATACATGGAGCCAATGTCTTCCAATGTTACATTTGCACATTAATGCAATATTATAGTAATTTTAACAAATTCTAATGTTATAGAAAATAATCGCTCTGTTGTTTTTTAGATTAAACATTTGGTCCTTATGAAAATCCTCTAATGGACTGGATGTTCATCTAAACACAGTAATCACTTTTTTCATTTAAACATGTTAGGCTAACAAAATCAACGCACAAACCTGGCGCACTTATGATACACATATGAACAAATGAGACTTTTGTCATAATCCTATTACTATGTGGATTACAACCGGATATTTTTCACCTTGTTGTGAGATTTTTAGACACATATATCCTCTTGAGAAGGGTTAGATGTTTAATCTATAAAATAATTGAGCATTTACGATTATATTCTGATAAGATGGTATTATTATAGATTATTATTATCTATTGTATTAATGTGCATATTTCAAGGTTTTACTCTGGCGAGAATAAGACTCACGGACATGAGAGGAAGGTTTAGGTAAATATTTTTTTCATAAAATAATACTCCCCGACCCCAAAGTAGATTTCATAGATTAGTCTTCAATCTCCTATAAGTATGTATACTTTTTTATAAATTTATAGCCATAGATAGACCAATTGTACTTAAAAAACCAAAACATATCACTTGATTTCAATTTTAGAGAACCATTTCTATAAAGTGCCTAGTGTTTGTAAGGACTTATTCCATATTTGAATGATGAATGATTTATGCCTTATAAACATTTTCCTAAAATATTCTCTAAATTACTCTCATCATTGTTTGTTCTATCTGATCAAGCTGTTTTATACTTCTTGTTTTGTTAATTAAAAAAATTAAAAGTATCCATTTTCATGTATGATTGCCACAATTTGTTCACTTGATGCCAATCACTGCATTTATAACATACGAAACAATTTATGTTGGACATATGAGTTGGTTGCACTTTCAAAGTGTTGTTTCTAGAAGTAGTATTTCCTAGAGGCTCCTATTGTAGTAGTACTTCTCCATTACAATAATTCCATGCTCCTAGATGCTTTCCCACCTCTAGATCTAATTTCCTATGTTGCTAAGAAATTGCAGCACCGGTACATATTATCTCAAATTTCCTAAACACTTCCTTTCATTCACACACTGAACATATTGTTCTTATGATAGTGCCTAGTATTTTGCCAGGACTTATACATTTTAGAACAACCAAAAATGTTATTCCATATATGAATGATTTATGCCTTATAAATTTTTCATATTTTTTTGTATATTTGAATGCGTGTTCTGCCCGATCAAGTTGTTTAATACTTTTCTTGTTCTTTCAAATTTAGCTTCGTATTTTCCCTTCTAAATATTGTAATTACCAACTTGTGTCAATTGGAAATTTTAGAAGTGTCCATTTTCATGCACACTCGCCCTATTGTTCCCTTTATGCCAATAACCGCATTTAGCACATCTGAAACAATTTATATCTTGCATATTTTGGAGGATTTGTTCCTTCATGGTAGACCTTTGCAGCCATAATATCTTTCCACTTTTGATGCAAAATGTATGACTGAACACATACCACAATGGAATCGAACAGACTTCTGTTTTTACCTGACGCCACTTGTGTCTTATGCCTGATTTACTTACATGCAAGTGCATCATTAGAATATTACAGACCTTCCATTTCATTGCAACGTTAAAATTTCTCTAGGGACTTATTAATCAAATGCACCTCTGATTTTGACTACAATGCTCCTCTCGACGCAGTTTATATACTTGCAAAGATATACATGTTGACACATTAAAGTAATCTTTGCTTGCAATCATATGCATTGTTTAGACTACATATTGCAAGAAGAATGGAAAATTAGAATGTTCATAATTTTTTGAGATAAAACGTTCATTTTTTGAGCTAAAATGTTTATTTAATTTTAGCTTTCCTTCCACTGTGCTATATTAACAGAACGCATTTTTTTCATATAGATGTTACTCAAAATAATTATAATATAATTATTATATATGAATTGCGTCAGTGAAGAAAGGATTGTGTTTTCTCAATTTAGTAATATATGAAAAAATTTGTCAAAAAAGTAATATATGAAAAATTATAAATTTTGCTATGTAAAATCAATCAAAACAATAGCAGCAAAACTCATTTTTAGTTATTATTACGGAGCGTACAGGCTACATCAAACCAACAATTGTAGCCATTTACAGGTTGACGATGTCATGTAATGATGTCATCACATGTAGAGTCCTCTATGAATTGGCCATCTCATATCGATGGCTTCAAAATTCCTCTAGGAAAACTGGCCGGAGCGCATGATCATTCAAACTTTGGTCGTGTGTTTTTAGATGCGAGTCTGATCTCAGCCATACAGAAACCTTTTGGGATAGACAGGAACCTTTTGTAGTCACGTGTCAAGTACACATATGTATGTGTTAATTATTGTGCGTAACACTATATATCTTTTAATCTCAGCCATTAAAATTAAGATCAACGTAGTATATATTTTAAGCACATGTGGATTAACGTGGTGCCTCGAAAAACACCTTTATATTGCTTTTAGTATATAATAGATTGCATTTATGTTGTGAGTATAAAACTTTGGCCATAGGATACCTCAAATCTCGTAACAACCTGGTGTTGCTTGAATAAATAAAAGGCCTGCTTAGCCTAACACAAAATCTCCTGAAAAAAAAAGCTACAAAGTGGCAGCCAAATAACTCATTACACCGAGTAAAACAAAGCTTATCTAACAATGTTTCTGTTAAGGCTATCCTACACGAAATATCATTATGATAAAACCATGAGAATTGTTCCATCTACAACATCCTTCCCCCTCCAACCAATTAATATTCTTGAAGTGTTGTCACAGGCAATATGGACCACATCCTCTATGAAGAATCAGAGATAAAATTAACAGATCAGGCATAAGATAGTCCATTATCAGGTACAAGATGCAGTACCAAGCGGCTAATTAATTAGACATAAACAACAGAAACTTTATGTTCATTTCCTAAGTTGAGATAACATGTTTGAATGGATCAGAATAAAATAGCAATTTCAGGGGATGCGAGAAATTAGCACATATTTGTTGGAATATAATGACTGCATAATAACAATACGACTATACAAGTGTGAGCTACAAGTGAAAGGAGCAGAGAAACTAAAAGAAACAAAGCAATGTTTCTACAAATTAAACATACGCTTCAGAGTCCATAACATAACAATCAAGAACTTGCAGAATTCATATATGCAGCCAACATAGCATAACAACATTCATTTACCTTCACTAGGTTGAGGTACTAGAAGATTCCAGGGACTTGGACATGCCACTGGTCTAAATAAATACTATGGTCTTGTCTTGTATCAACTACCGAGCATGCCGTAGCTGCACCTAGTCCAGCCCTGCAGCCACCATCTTGCCGCTGCTCACGCAGGTAACCAAGCAAAGTCTCAGCCTGCAAATCACACAAACTGAAGATTAGTGACTATGTAAAATTTTGCAAGGTTAATTAGGGATCAGGACAGAATTAATTGAGACAGGTATATGATACATCTGCGTATGAGTACTAGTACTCTGCTACAGTATATAAGTAGATTAACTAGTGTTTGGTTCAGCACTCTTCAGTCTATACATTAGCTACTGCAGTAGTTTTAAACAAAGAAGTAGGATGTGGTTAGTCATAAACAGAATTATGGCAATACTTATGGCAACTAGAACTGCAGTCATCAACTAGAGCAACATTTTTTTTGTGCTCAGCCATGCATTTCATGTAAAGTGGCTGTGTAACTTACATAGGAGGTTGTGGATGCATGAATATCATCATGCATATTTTTCGAACAGTGGAAACACAGTTGCTTGCACACACATAAGTTTGAGACTCGCTGACTCTAAATCTGACTCGTATAATATATATTCCTAGACAAGGTTACAACTTACAATGTAGAATATAATGACTACAAGAAACTTTATCCACTATACTGAATAGATGTAACATAGTTGTTTATATAAATGAACAACAACCTGTGGGGTAATCAATTTTCTAACAGCCAACACGTCAAAGATTTCGGAACTTGAATTTCCATTAAAATTGCACATGGCATCAGAGTAACCAACAGAGGCAAGGTGTACAGAAAATCCATGAGGCTCATAAGGATTTGCAGGACATAAATATCCAGTGTGTGCATTCACATATCAACAAAACACTATGTCGCTAGAACTGCAGAAATGAATCATGAGATGATTGCTAGAAACAAAATTGAAGCAAATTTTACCATGCTGGTACAGAACTGTCTTCTTTACATCGTACTGTAGATTTTGTGGTTCTCTGTTGTCAACTCACATGAATTTGTGTCTAAGTACTAAGGTATACTACACATAAGAAATTGATGAGCACACGGAGAACAATGCTCCATGTAAACAAGGCCTGATCTTTTAACGTTGAATGTTCAGGGTAGTAGCTCCTAGGAGGTGCAAATTTTAAAAACATAGACCGACTTCGCAATCAAACCCAAAAACTACATGCACAACATCAATCAATTTGTTGAGTTGCGACACTGAGCACACCGGTGCTCCATCCTAAATCAAGAACTTGTAGAAACCCAAATAAGAGGGGGAAAGGAGAAGAAAGAGGAGAAGTGCCACCGTCGAAGTGGTGTATACAGTTGCCCTTATCGCCGAGCCGCCGAGGATACCTCCAGCTCGGGCCGCCGCCTGCGCCTTTGGGTCGTTGGGCTGCCGCCATGCGCCTCTAGGTCGCGAGAAAGCCTCTGGGCCGCGCGACGAAGGAGGAGGGGGAGGAGTGCGCCGGTGTCGTTTTCCTCCACGTCCTTGTGCCGTTGGCGTTTTCCTCCAGGTAGTTGCGCCGCTGCAGTCTCCGCCGCCCAGGGTCACCTCCATGCCATGAGGGGCTTATAGCTTATGCGACGTCTTTACGTGGAATTGGAAGAAAAGCGATATCGTTGAAAAGAATAGCTCGCATGCGACGGTTGTGAGGCAGCTGATATCCCAGGGCCACATGGGCCATAAAACGGTCGTAAGGACACATTTAACTTTGTTCCAAGATTAGGGTTAAGCCAAACCGGTTGGTTGGGACAGCCAGTCAAGCCAGTCAAACCAACCGCTTCCGACCGAGAGCGCCACATCGATCAGTAGCTTCCCGATGGCGGCGGACCTCACCCATCGTTCTCGGCGCCGGCGGCGGCGACACGGCAATTAATTTAGGCGGCGGCGCTTTCGTTCGACGGCGAAGGTGGTGAGTGTCATTTGAAAGCTAATTCCTCTCTCATTCTTCTCAATTCGAGAGCGTGCTCATTGATGCTAGATTGTGGAGGCGAGGGTGTGCTGAACGGGGCGAGGGGGAACGATATGGAGCATGGAGAGGGGACTTCTAATCGGTATATCCCGTATCTCTGCACTTAATTTCTCTAAGGTTGAGCTCTTTGTTCGCTTCCGCTAGCTCACAGTGCCCGCCAAAAACAGGGGAGACGATGTTGCGCGCCAAACCTTCGAATTTCGCATCAATTTCTTTCCCTCTAGGGCTGTTTTAGTTGATGACAGCACGCAGATCATTGAGAGAGACACGGTTGTTAAATGGGAGGTGGAATTAGAACATGTTGATCCCCAAGAGCTAATAAACATGGGAGAGGAGGCGGTGAGGAAAATGGTGGAAAAAATTGGGGATAGTGTGGTTTGGGGGCCAGAGCAAGAAGTTTCTTTGTTATGATTTGATGATTACAAATGTGACTATGTTAGGGTTGAGACAGGTGAACATATAGTTGATGAAATCGATGAGCGAAACGGTTGGACAAGCAAAACTGTTCTGTTTTTAGCACAACTCATTGATCTGGAACCTGATTCGAGGGTTGGATATGTGGCCTCGAAGCTGGCTGCTCAGATGGTCGAGGATGATTGGGCTGCACAAAGGCAAGTAATGCCTATACTTACTGAGTTGGAAGTGTTAACAGTGGAGGATGATGATGCTAATGCACAAGGGGAGGCTGCAGATGGTAATGCACAAAGGATTGTAACTGTTGATTGGAATTCAGTTGAGATACATGACCGGACTGATTTGGTCATTGCACCAATAGATGACATTGAAATGGCAAAGCTTTTTGGCATTCCTATAGATGACAGAGACAAGGAGAAGAAGAGGGATGAAGCTGCAAATGATGGTGACAACCATTTAAGAGATGAAGAGGCAGATATAGATCTAGAATTGTTGGAAAATGCTGCAGTTCATGTAGATGATGCACATGATGATGAGATAGTAACAGTTTATGACAAAGAGGACCCAGTTATTGAAGTTGGGAGATTGTTTCCAAGCATGGATGAATTCAGGATGTGTTTCAGGACATATGCAGTCAAACGTGAGTTTGCTACCAAGACTATGTGGACTGATAAAAGGAAGTTCTATGCAAAATGCATAGGTTATGATGGTGGTGCCAAGCCTTGCAAGTGGTATATATCTTCTAGACGCCAACCTAATGGAAGGACAATAAGAGTGAATCAAATTCCAAAAACTCATACTTGCATTACAAGTTCTCAAACAGTTACAAAGATGACATCACAATTATGGGTTGCAGAAAAGATCAAGCCCATTTTAGCCACAACACCAAACAACACTGCAAAGAGACTGAAAATAGACTTGGAAAAGCGACCCATTGCTGAATTATACTACGATGTGGAAGGCAAAGCAAAGGACAATGAAAGAGCTATATGGTGATTGGGCAAATACCTTTCGAATGCTTTATAACTTCAAAGCGAAGTAGAAGAGGTCACCTAGCAGTGTTGTGGAGATAGATATCGAGGTAACGGTGATGGGAAAGTCTTCTTCTCTAAATTCTTCATGGCTTTAAAGCCTTGCATCGATGGCTTCAAAGGTGGTGCCGTCCATATTTGAGTATAGACTCATCTTTCTTGTGGAAAGTGGAATGGTCAACTAGCGATGCAATGCTTTAGATGGACACAATTGGATGTTCCTCAGCTATTGGCATGTTTCATGAGATGGAGGCATCATGGACATGGTTCATGATGCAGTTGAAAAGATGCATAGGGCCAGTCTCTCCATTGGCAGTGCACACAGATGCATGTAAAGGTTTTAGAAAATGCAGTGAAAATTGTTTTCCCTCATGCTGAGCAGAGGGAGTGATTCGGCCATATGTGGATGAATTTGATCAAAAAATTCAGAGGAGATGATTTTGGACGCATGTAGCCAGCAGCAAGATTTTACACCAGGCAGACACATTCATATCACCTTGAGAAGATTAAGGCGGCATGCTCTGAGGAGGATAGGGTCAAGTTTTGTACATGGTTGGAAACCTACCATTCTCTTTTATGGTACAGGTCTGGTTTTAACACTGCCATCAAATGTGATCATATCAACAATAATTTGGCAGAAAGTTTCAACAACAAAGTGAAGGAGTTAAAAGACTTGTCCATGACATGGTTGACCAGATCAGGATCATGATCATGAGGTTGTGGGAATTGAGAAGAAGGCTTGGTGATGTTCTTCAAGGAGATAAGCTTCCGATGTTGTGCAAGGTGGTCAAGGAGCGTAAATCTTGCACATTTGCGTGTTGAGAAATCCTCATTGTGGTGTCAAGTCAGAGATACAAAGACTGGCAGGAGGCATGTTGTTGACACTCAATTGCATGAATGCACATGCCTTGAGTGGCAACACACTGGGAAGCCTTGTGAGCATGCCATACTTTTCTTGGCCTCCAAACACAAGCTAAATATGCACCCATATTTGCATGAGTATTATTCTGTAGCAAAATTCAAGGCTGCATATGGAACACCAATTCCAACACTTACAGATCAGTCTCAGTGGCCTGAAGTGGCTCATTCAGTTCTCCTTGTGTCCTCCTTTGATGAAAAGAAAGGCTGGCAGGCCCAAGCAGAGTAGATTCAAGGCTTGGTTTGAGAAAGGTGGGAGCAGCAAGAAGGGAAAGAAAGATGAAAAGAAAGATGCCAAGCCAAAAAGGGCGCAAAAAGGTAACAAGAATAGATGCAAACTCTGTGAAGAACTTGGACACCGAGCTGGATCTACCAAGTGCGATACACCTTTGAAAAGCCAAAGTATGTTCATCCAAAATCTATCCCATTTCTTGTTGATGATTTTTCTCCCCCAGCTAACTTGCTTGTTTTCAGGAGGAAGCGTGGAGAAAAAGGCTCACCTCTTGTTGTTGACGAATGCTGGCCAGTGAAAAGGGCAAGAATCAATGGCCAAAAAAGAAGAGAACTAACCAGATCATGTTTGGTGCCGCTGAGGTGCAATCTGAACTTGTTTTGGAGGATGATGTGCAAACTGTTGAGGCTTTAGAGCACACCGTTTATGATTTGGAAGCTCTGGTGCAAAATGAGGGGCAAAATGAGCCTGTTGTTGAGGCTCTAGTGCAAAATGAGCCTGTTGTTGAGGCTCTGGTGCAAAATGAGCCTGTTGTTGAGGCTCTGGTGCAAAATGAGCCTGTTGTTGAGGCTCTGGTGCAAACTGACCATGTTGTTGAGGATCTGGTGCAAAGTGACCATGTTGATGAGGCTCTGGATCATGATCATGAGGTTGTTGAGGAGGTGCAGGAGGTGAAGGAGACTCTTGGACGTGTTTTGGGGAGGCCAGATGGTAATGGTAAGAAAAAGAAGAGCATAAACCTACTGTGTGGTGTGAAACTTGTAAAGGAGAAGAAAATGAGGGGTAAGAAGAGCCAAAAGAAATAGACTTTGAATTTAGCACTTGTTGTTGTAAACATTTGTTATTGTAATAATTTGGGAGTTGTTGTTGTTGTAAACATTTGTTATTATAATAATTTGTCACTTGTTGATAATTTGGACAAAATTCAAATATGATGGTAAATTTTAATTTCAACAAATGTAGCTATGTCACTTTTCTATGTTTGTATGAGCTTCCAACGTTTTTCTCATATGTACAATACAACTCATCCTCACCCTGATCCCTTTCGTGAAGTACAACTCACCCTCACCCAAAATGGGGTAGAAACGGGCTCCAAAGCTAGGGTAAACCACCCCATTTCTAAGCAAGTTTTTTTTCGACCATTTCTAAAACCAAGTTTGATATTTTTCCTCAGAACTATGTCACATAACATGACACCATGCGAAGGTTTTGTATTTTTTGATTTTTTTTTAAATTAGTTATGCACATTTGAATGTCTGGTCAAACTTGAAGGGTTTTCATAAATATTCTTAGCTAGGGGCTGAGTCTCACAAAACTAGCATTGGATCTCTGATTAAATAGCATGTTGTGAACCTAAAAATGATTTTTACAAAAAATCATCAACATGAAATCATGTACCTGTAGTTCATATCTTACCCACTTCCAGCCGATTCGGCATGATTTGCCTTTTTTACTAGGGATATAATAAAAGGTTTGATATACTAAAGTTGGGAAATTGTACATGCTAGGTGGTCTAGTATTTTTGAAAAATATGATGTTACCATTTTGAAACTTCAATTTGGTGGTTGCTTCACAAATCCCCCCTCTTTCGGCACTCAGAAAATAGAAAATGGATTTTCTGTGCGTCAAAAAGGAAAACTTTGTGCTACAACATTGTTAGTCATCCCATTATAGACATGCATGCCAAATATGGGAACATTATCACAAACTATGCCTTGATTCTAGCCATATCATTGGTCATTTGACCCGAAAGCTAGAAAACCTCGGAGGAGATAGGTCATTTTGTGAAGGGTTTTTTGAAATATGATCAATAGACCAAGTTTGATATTTTTCCTCACAACTATGTCACATAAGATGACACCATGCGAAGGTTTTGTATTTTTTTGATTTTTTTTGAATTAGTTATGCACATTTGAATGTTTGGTCAAACTTGTGAAACCCCGTTGACTGCATCCTAAACCCAGCTAACCCTAAGGCCGAATGAGGAACGTAGATCTAACCCTAGCGTGCCACTGTGGCCGTCCGATCGCGTCTTCTAGAAGGATTCCGCGGGTGGCTCTGGGCGATCCGTGGAAGGGCTTGTTCTACAACCTGATTGGTTGGCGTCTCTTAGAAGGATTTCGTGGCTAGCTCTTGGCGATCCGTGGGATGGATGATTCTGAAATCTGATTGGCTTCATCGTTTTTCCATGAACAGATAAGTGACAGCGTGGCACACTCCATTGACCGTTGGACCGAGCGTGGCATGCGAGGGCGCTGGGCGGGGCGGGCTGCACCATGCATGCAGCTGCCCCTAGCATCGCAGTCTAGCTATTTTACGTGCAACAACGCTGCAGCGTATTTACTCTCTCTGTCGCATTAAATAAGTGTACGTGTAACAACTTTCTTCAGTCAAACTTACTCCCCTCAGGTTCATTGTAATAAATGAGACTTTACATGATACCGCATCTATGTTATTTTGCACTATGGAGTAGTAACTTAGACTATTAACATATGCATGATACCACATCTAAGTTACTCCCACATACTCCCTCCGTCCGCAAATAAATTGAAGAGACCATTTGCTAAATGTTATTGGACTTGATTTCCGTGAAGCAATTTTTTCTACTTAGTGCATTGGAAAGGTAGAAGTACACTTTTTATGGACAAATTTTGAAGCCAAACTTGCACTTATTTGTGGACAGAGGGAGTATGCATGTCATTATGACCAGCCTAAGAAAAAATATTAAAATCTAAAATATGTAATAAATATAACGTACAACGTGACACACTCCATTGAGCGTTGGACCGAGCGTGGCATGCGAGGACGCTGGGCGGGGCGGGCTGCATCATGCATGCATGCTATGCAGCTGCCTCTCGCGTCGCAGTCTAGCTATTTTGCATGCAACAACGCTGCAACATATTTACTCCCTCCGTCGCATTAAATAAGTGTACGTCGAACAACTTTCTTCAGTCAAACTTACTCTCATCCGGTTCATGCGCCATACAAAAATTCAATATTTATAAATCTAAAATATCAACTTTGACTACGTATATAAGAAAAAAAACAAAATCTAAAATATTATAAACTTAGTTTCATACTCCATCTATTCCCTCCAATTGACATCCCTCTGATTACTCCCACCGATTTTTCTTGCGTGTGTAAAAACGAACGAGTTTGTTGCATGCGGTGTGTAAAAACGAACGAGTATCTTGGTACTAGATTCCTGTATTTATTACCGAGTAAATCAATGCCAAATTCTATTTTCTCTTTTATTTTTCATTGCCAATGAACAACTACCTTGGACATTTTTTTCTCCCTTTCGCATTAATGCATGCAGGGGAGGGGGCGGCGATGCAAGGATCACGTCGCATCCTAGCAATTTTTTCTCTCTTTCGTATTGATCACGCACGCGGCTACGCCCGCTGCCCACACGCAACGCAGCGCAAGCGGCTGCGCCAACGCTGGATTCTCACGCCGCCCTTCACGCCCCGCCCTCAATAAATAGGCAAAACGCCTTTGCCTCCTCATCTCATATTGCCCCTCATCTTCAACCTCGAGCCCGTCCCTTTGCCTCCTCCCAGCCCCCAAACACTCCGGCGACCATGGCGACCCCCCCCCCCTCCGCTTTCCTTCCGACACCGAAGTAAGCGACGAGGACAACCACCCGGACCACAAGCAGTTCTGGGAGCAGGAGGCGCCCACGCGCCCCAAGCGTGGAAAGAAGAAGGGACGCAAATCCCCGCCCTGCCCCTTGGAGCAGGGCCCCATCGTCCACAAACCAGTCCACGGCGGCGGCAACCTCCCCGACGACGGCCCCTCCGAAGCGTACTGGGCGCGGGCGGAGAAGGAGGAGGCAAAGAAGGAGGCCGCTTACGCCAGGTGGGAGGATAAGCAGGCCCAGCGCGCCTTGAAGAAAAGGCGTAGACGGGAGGACGAGGAGCGACGGGAGGCCAATCGCTGGGCCTTCCAGGAGGAGCAGCGGAAGCGGGAGCAGCGGGAGAGGCTGGCGGCGTGGAATGCCGCAAAGGCGGCTCGGTGGGCGGCGGTACCGGCACCGCCTCCACCGCCGATGGAGTAGGGTAGCTAGGGTTAGGGTTTAGGGGCTAGCCCAGAGTTTAGGCGGGGCGCCTATTTCCTTCTATATTATTATACTTTTTCTTTTTATTGTAATATTATCCCAATGTTATCGATCCGGCTATCTAATATAAGTAATGTTATCCCAATATTATATATCCCCTTGTTTTATTGTAATCTGTGTTTTATTGTATTGTCATTTGTCAATACACCCAAAACAACAAGTGTATAAAACAAAAGACACAAAAACAAGTTCTCATATAATACTCTTGCAATATTTATAAAATGAGTAAAATTAGAAAAGCTCAAAAGGAAGAATAAGTTAACGTAATGATGGTTGATTATTTTCAAACAACACATGGTTCATTTTCAAACAAGACATTTACATATTTACATAAGTTAAAGGAGCGTCCAAGTTATGTTAGTTAAATGGATGCCCTTGGACTTCATTTATATATTTACTTTCGCAAAAAAAAGATTGCGACTTGAGCACGAGTATCTACAGATCCACATGTCCCTATTTAGATTGTAACGTGAGTACCATTTTTTGCCCAATCAACATATAGTTACTATTGGGCCTGGATACGTCCATTTTGGCCTGGCTAAGTTCTATTTGGGTCTGGCCTTTTTCAATCCTCGTCAATTGTTTTTTATTTTCAACCTCCTCCTCGCACACCGCCGCACACTGATAAAACTGAAGGAACACTAACAAAACTGACGAAACTGAAGGAACACTGATTTCGAAAACAGAGCAGCTCAAAATTAGCCCGAATTTGTGTTGCATTTTATTCAAGCCAAAGACATAGACCATTACATCCATTACAAAGCATCACTCGAACACTGACTGCGCTGTCTAATGACTAACGATCAGGAGATAAACTAATCCGAGAGAAATTACATAAAAAAAACCGGCCATCAGATTGTCCTGCTTCTTCAATTCGATGATTTGCCTTAGCTGCTTGTTCATCTTCTTCAGCTCAGCCTTCACTTCCGCATCCACCGTAGTACCAGCGGAAATGGGGTTGCCACATCCCAATTGCTCCACCACGGACGGGTTTTCGAGCTCCCGGGATGCTACCTCCACCCCAATTCGATCGATGTACTCATCAAGCCACTCAAAATGCCCACATTTTGGCAGTTCCTGAAATCGCAGAGATGAACCCTAGATCCCAAATTCGATGAAATGCATGAAAAGCGAGAAATTGGCGCTCGGAACACTCGGATCTCACCTTTCCCGCCTCGGGCTTGCTCTCACACTTCACAAATTTCCGGCCAATGTTGCCGTTCTTGTCGGTGGATGTGACAAGTCGCTTCAGGTGCGCGGTACGGGGGCAATCGGGGCACCTCCTCATCGGCACCGCACCATACCGAGGCCATGAGCGGTCGGAGGAAGCAGAGCTCTTCATCCCTCGTCGGCGTTGCCGCACTTGCTCGCCGGAGAAGAAAACGGAAGGGGATGAGATGTTGGAATGGTGGCGGGAGTGCTCGAGTGCGGGGACGGATCGGGGCCAACGGCTCTCTTCAACCACAGGGTGGGTCCCACGATATGAGGTGGACATCAGGTGAGTTCCGCCGTGACGTGGAGAGGCTGTGGGTCCTACTGTGCTCAGCTGATTCGAATTCGTTGACGGTCTCGTGGGGTTAAGTAGAAGTGTCGCACGAGAGCTATTTGCCGCTTCAGAAGTGTCGCACGCGAGCTATTCTTTTCAACGATGTCGCTTTCCTTCCAATTCCACGTAAAGACGTCGCATAGGAGCTATAAGCCCTGCCATGAGAGAGGGACGGAGCTTCGGTGACTTGGTTCCAAGTCTCGCTGTGTGACTTGATGCTAATATCCACCATCCATCTTAGATCCAACGTACCAGATTGTCTTACATTTCGAACTAAAAACCTAAAAATATTTAGAAAATTTTAAAAAAAAATCCAGTAAAGTGTAAATGCCTCGTTTTGTAATATGTGAATGTTTCATCCCATTTGCATCACTAGTTTGTGATTAAATAGCTTTTTATGTTTTTGTGCACTAGTTTAAATAAGTACCTATTTAATCACAACTCCGTGATCCAAAGAAATGAAACTTTACTGGAGTACAAATCAAAACATTCATGATTTACTAGAATTTTTTCAAAATTTTCCAAGTAGTTTTTACTATTTTGTTCAAAATCTGTTTTTTTTTCGACATGGGGTTCAAAATCTGGTTTAATCTTGTAAGTTGGATCAAACATGAATGGTGGATGTTGTTACCAAGTTACGGTGAGACTTGGAAGCGTAAAGTCACTGAAGCTCAGTCCCTCTCTCACGGCATGGAGGTCGAGCTTTTTTTCTTTTTTTGGACGAACCATTCGGGAATCGTTCCACGGGTCATGCGACGATTTTTCTTTCCCCGAGGGAATGGACGGGGTCAGTAGGGTTTGGGCTGGGCTGCAATCCTCACAGGGTCTAACCGAGCACGCAGATTTGACTCGGCGGTGATCGATCCCCGACCAGCCCAACCCACGGGGGTTGACGGGAATTAGGCCACGATCCCGGCCGGGAAGGGACTAACCGAACAAGGCCTAAGGGATGTGTAATCCCAAGTTTTGTGGTTGTTTGGGTAAATTGAAGTGGATTGACATGGATTGGGGTGGATTAAATCCATTGCAAGTCAAAACCCCCCAAACCCACTCCAGTCCCCTCTAATCCACATGAGTAGGGGTTTAACTAAAAAATCCCCAAGAAGAAAATTATTCCGGTGCCTAGCTTGGGAGCTCACAATCTAATTACCCATGCGTACCAATAGTAGTAAAAAGGGTCATCTTTTATGTACATTAATGATTTCTTTGAATGAATGGACAAATCATAAAATATTTCACCTCAAGTACGCGATACGGCAATTGATTGGCCGTTATGAGCTAAACCCTTTGGAAATTTTGAACTTGAAGATTGATACGATAATGTTAGTATGTTGTGGCAGATTCAACATGCTTACATGATGCATGTGCTCACTAGGTGAGCATAGTTCATTTGAAGAACTATTTATCATAGTGTACCACCTAGATTTTCCATTCATAACTCTTTAGAATAGCACCTTCCATTTTTAAGCTGTGCTTGTTGTATGAGTGGATGGTAGGTGTACTAAATACACATGTACTTTTCCACATGTCAAGCAAAGTTCTTTGCACTTTGATACCAGATCATATCCTATAAAATAGCATCCATACTACACTTATGTGTTTTCATATTAACAAGCACGTGAGTTGTGCCTAACTTGATAGTAACACTCATGTGTTTTCCAACATTTATAGCTTCTTGCCAAGAACCAAAATAGTTCTTCAATTGTTGCTCAAGCATTACTTGCTCATTTGGGATGAGAGGCGCCCGGACTAATGTTGGGACTTGGGATAGGTTGTCATAGCCTGGCACGAGGCACAACCCAACCATAACATGGATCAGAAGCTAACATCACGAGCTACGACGGACCAAAGTCTCGTGCTTCGGGCCAGGGAATTGAGCATGATGGGCGGCACAACCAGGCACGACCAGTCAGGATAGCCGGGCACGTGCATAGACGCGAGCATAGCAAGAAAAGACCCGAGCACCGCGCACAACCGCTGAGATTGCTCGGAGCAACAAAAAGCTATGAGTTGTCTCCCCCGGAAACCAGACTAGCACCGGACTTATCAGTCCGGCTGCCAATGTAAACCAATTCTCCATCACAGTGATATTGTGGTGCAACCTCATAGAGATATTTTTAAAGATTTTGTGATGAAGCACTAGCGCTGAAGCCAGCACCCCGTCCCAAGACGGAGCACCAAGTTCCCTCGACCCTCAGCTCTTCATTGCAATCGAGGCAAAAAAAACTTCCCATCTCTAGCCGCCATCGCAAAACAAATTACAGTAGAGATATATCGCCGTGAGGCGACGGTGATACATAGACATGCATGATTTGAATAAGGGACGATGTGTATTCTCACGTTTTGTGGCACAACCACACAGATAAGAAGACTATTATTCCCGTGTTTAGCTGTGCAGATCACAATGTCATTGCTCATATGTACCCGTAGTATCCGAAAACGGGTTTGTTTTACAAAATCCCAAGCAGTAATGATTTTTTAGATGAACGAATAAATCATAATATACTTCACCTCAAGTACATGATACTACTGAGAACTGATTAACGGTTTACGAGCTAAAATCTTTTGAAAATATCAAATTTACAGATTAAGGCATAATTCTGCCTGCATACACGTGGGTCATGTGCGAGCAACCTAAACAAAACAAGACATAAAAAACCGTGTGCAGCTTATAACTTCCCTTCATATTTTTTCCTTGAAAAGCACCTTCTATTTTTAGGTTGTGATTAGTGTATGAACGGATGGTAGGTGAACTGAAAACACATGCACTTTTTTCATGTGGAGCAAACTGCAGCTCTATGTTGAATACCAGGTCACTAGCTATAAAAGAGCATGCATACTAGCAAGTGAAATATGCCTAACTCGTTAGCTTACTGTCGACCTTCTTGCCCATCGAGAACCAGAGTAGACCCTCAGTTGATCACGCTGCAAGTCTGCAAGTCTGCAACTGATGCTCGTTTGGGATGAGAGGCGTCGGGACTAGTGCTGGAAGTTGGGATGTATGTTCAAGGGCTGGCACGAGGCACGGTGACAACATACAGACTAAGCGCGACACAAACTGGTACCTAACGTGACGACTTCCGGTGGTCCAAAGTATCACGTTGAGTCGAGCCGGGGAATTGAGAACAACGGGCATCACATCTTAGCACAGAAAGTCTGGCTGGCACGGGCACGAGCCGGAAAACCAACTCTACATATATGTGGGCGTCCCGGGCTTATCCGAGACGTCCAGTCTGCTGTAAGATTCGTGCACAATTTACACCTAAAACCCTCAACTAAATCTTGTTCGCATTAGAAGGTCCTTCCCTTTCATGGCAGATACCTTGCACTCTTTCTCATCTCGTTCTACCCCTACCGCATTGACCATTCAAGAAGGATTTCAGATTAGAATCGATTCAGAATAACGTGAAGCACCCACCATTTATTAGGAAGTAAATCATCATACAAATTTGACAATCCAAATTAGTATCTGCAGCGTTAAGTAAAACCAAATTTCTTCCAGATCTAGATTTCTCCCCAAATCCAGTTGACAATTTCTACATGTACATGAACTGGAGCATTTTACTCAAACCACCATACGTATATGAACTGGACCATCTCTCCGAAAAAAGATGGATATATTTTCCTCTTCCCTGTAGCCAATAGAATCAACTTCCGTGTATGCATATCGTTTGCGTCTTAGATCTGGAGGATAGAGAAGGAACCCACCAGATTCAACAAAAAATCAAGAGCCAAAAAATGGAAGCAAATTAGATTAGAACCAACAAAAAGACAACAAAGATTGGGCAGCCACCGCCATGGACATGCCCTCCAACGGCGACGGTAGACGGGAGCGGAAGAGATAAAGGAGAGGTGGCACGGGCGCATACACGAGGATCTTCTAGGGACACGTCCGCCGGCGCTTGGTGTAGGGAGGAGGTGACCGGATCCGGCAGTGAACCAGTGGTTCAGACTAATGGCAGGTCAAGCAAAGTGTACATGGTACACTTCGGCTCCTATAGGAAGGAAAGATGGACTTTGTATAGGATGAAAATGCAAAAAAGACTAGCACACATCTTGAAACGCTGATATCCGTTGGATAGGCCAGGGACACCCTCGCCGTTGGAGAAAAACTGCGTTCCTTGTCGTTGTCGATCTCATCCAAACTGAGGACAACGACACCAAGAAGGCTCGAGCAAAGTTGTGAGTGTTGCCATTGTTCTATTTTCTACTCGCCACTTGCCCAAACAGACCATGAGCGCCATGACCTTGCTGTCTGATTATCACAGTTTGGACTTTATCTATAAAGCAGTGAATATGCAGATTAAAATATGGATTTCCAGTGTCGCGGGCAGGCACAAGCTGCTTCTTGTCGTTGTCGATCTCATCCAAACTGAGGACTTGGCCGAGCAATAAAGTTACCTTGGGAGACTAATCTTTTTATCTTTTTTTCTGAAACGCATGTATGCTTTTTAGTGTGGATTTGTATGAAGGTTCACTCAATTTGCTTTGAACATACATATTAAAAGGCGTCTATACATACATGTGTTTTAGAAAAAACTAAAACATCTTATAACTCCCCACCTCATCGACATTGATGCCGCACACATGGCCAGGATGTCTCTTCTCCCATTGCATTTTGTCGATGTTGTTGTTCGCCATATCAGGCAACCGCCTAGAACCCCGTCTTTATCGACATCATGGAATTGTGGTCAGCGTGTATGATGATGGTAGGAGGATGTGGCGGCACACCCACCACTGGATTGGATGTCAAGCTGAAATCGCATTGAATCGATGGTGTCAACCTCGATCCGCCACCACAGGCGAAAAAACGATCCGCGTGGCAGATCATGCCCCGGCTGCATAGGTGTCTGCTGTGGCGTGCAACTTCCCTGCACGGCGATGTCTCCACAAAAATGTCTGCAAGTCTGTAGGCAAGCAGAAGAGGACCACGAGGCGTAGCCACGGTGCACAAGAACATGTTCTTGATCTAGTCCTGTAAGACACACCAAGGAGTAGGAAAGCCAAAATCTCGGCCATCCCGATCTTCATGTGCCAGCATGCTAAGGTTCCCTAGACTGTAATATCATGAAGAGCTAGATGATATGGAGAAGACCTCCATATCAGCCATGGCAATGGACGAGAGCTTAGGCAATGAAAAATAAGGTCATGCAGGGATGCTTAGGCGCCTCCATCCGCCATCGGACGGCCTCCTCCTCTGGCGGCAGGTGGTTTCTTGGTGACGGCTGGGAGGGGGGCTCCGGAGTCGCCGTTGGAGGCGACCCAGGAGGCTAGGTTACAACCTTATATGTATGTATGTATGTATGTATGTATGTATGTATGTATGTATGTATGTATGTATGTATGTATGTATGTATGTATGTATGTACGTATGTATGTATGTATGAGTAGTAGGCAACAATAACCAGTGATGTTCACTACTCTCTAGCAAATATTATTGCAACACACCTACCCATTTGGTCTGAGTTATTACTTATTGTTCTACTTCTTATCATCCTACTATGTGAACCTTATATATATGTATGTGTGAATGTATAGAGAAATGATTACAAGGATTCATAGGCAAGCCATATTGAGCATGATTTCCTGAACAATGTTGTACTTCTTGTCGAGTCTTGTGCTTAATTTTCTTGCCGTTTGGATGAGCATTAGAGTAAGATAAAACAGTACGAATCTATCTAATGTCCCGCGTGAACGTACATGAAAGGTAACCACGTGCATGAGGTTGGGAGGCATCTGAAAAAAGTATTTGGAAAAAGAAGAGGGGATATTGAGCTTGTTCAAGAACGCCCGCATACGGGCAAATGTGAGAATATATGACTCCCATTTCAAGGAGCAATGGTTTACTCAACGACTTGAACAATCTGTTAGACCAAACAAAAAACTTACACATATCGATGGACAGAGGATAAGGGATAGTCAATCTCATCTTTAAATATCTTAGCTCGCTACAGAGGAGGATCTAGAATAGGGAGCCAGACTTGTACAGATATCAATTGAAGAAGCAACCACACTTGTGCAAACATCAATGTGAGAAATATATACAGGTTACACGATGTTGTGTACGGACTCTTAAATCCATAACTAACCCTATTACGCCACTACACACGAGGAGGGTAGTTAGAGGCAAACTCCAGGGAGAGTTAGCTGCAATACGTCCCTGTAAGCAAAACTGTAGGACTAGATATCTAGAGTAACTCTACACTGAGCATCTCCCATCACAATTCCTAATAATGCTTTCCCATGCATGGGATATCAATTACGCTTGTCCAATCTACCACTAGAACGTTGAGTCGTTGTTGTTCGTTTCAAAATATTAAAATGCATTGTAGGTTCTATTGTGTATGCTTTTGTAATTGTAGCCTAGCCAGCACTAGCATACTTTTCATTTGTAAAATTTTGCTGAAACATATTAACATTATAAGAGAATCTCCAATAGATAATGTAAAATAGGACACCTGGAAAAAGTTTTAGGTCATGTGCTTGCTCGATATGAAAAGTTCCGCTGAAATGTTGTAACGCCTTAGTGTCTCAAAACGTGTGCTAGTTACCACATGGCACATGTGTGAGCAACCTAAACAAAACAAAACATAAAAAGACCGTGTGCTACTTAGATTTGCCCTTCATATGTTCTCCAGAAAAGAACCTTCCATTTTTAAGTTCACCTGTGCTTCGGTATCCCCCCCTGAGGGCAATCGAAGAGAAAAACCGGGTCTGGGCGGGGTTCAGGGTGGTTGCTGGATCGTCACGGACCGGTCGAAGTCGTATTAGCCGTCCGTATACGTGACCGTATACCCACTTGACGTCTACGCACGAGTGTGTCGATGTACGCACGAGTGTATCCATGTGCGGTCGTCATCCTCCCCCTTCGTATATAAGGAACAGCCGAACCGTCCGCCCCCCTTCGACGTTTCATTCCCCATCTGGATTTGGCAAAAGATCTCACCTACCCACTCCCACCGCCCACACCCAGCACTAGCCACCGGGGTCGCCTGGCCGCATCGACCTCTCTCCAACTACGACGATGGAAGGCCGCGGCCGTGCCGTGTCCGCCGCGGATCTGCAGAAGAGGGAGGAGAAGGGCGAGGCCGTGGTGCACGAGGTGGAGGTGGCCGTGGTGGTTCCGGAGGAGAAGGAGGCGGGGGTGGAGGTGATGGCGCCCGCTGCTGATCTGGAGCGGAAGCGGGCAAAGGGAGGAGGATGTGGGGGGCTCTTCTTCTTGCAAGAGGAAGAAGGAGGCGGGAGACGAGCTGGAGGTGGTGCCGGAGGAGGGCGGTGCCGAGTCCGCTCTCGGTGCTGATCTGAATCAGGTGGTGTCGGAGGAGGACCAGGCGGTCGTGGATCTGGTGGTGGGCGACGATATCCTGGCGGGCGGCGATCTCGTTGTGGCGGATGTGGGGGAGCAGGTGGTGGTGCAGGACGTGGAGGTCACTTCCGTGGTGGTGCCTGGCGTCATGGAGCCTGGCACCGCGGAGCCTGCAGTGCATGTTGCCGAGCCTCAGGTGAGTTAAATTTGACGCTCTCTTTTAGATTGTACGGTTCATATTTATGGTTTTGATTTGTACTTTGGTTTGTGGTTAGGGTTTTGATTTGTAGTTAGGGTTTGTACTTAGGCAGGGGCGAATCTACCGGCTATGCATCATTTTTCTAGATTGATTGAAACCATAGTTTTTCCCCTTCATCTTGTATTTATCTATTAGCCGCGTGATCCGGAATCGGTGATATGTTAGATGATGGAATTTCCTGTTGTAAGGAATTTGGTTGGATTGGATGAAAGCCAGATATTATTAAACGATGTAATGTGATATATTTATCATTTAGGAGTTCACAGTTATTCTTAAAAATAGTGTTTGAAGGCCATTTTCGACTATCTCTGCATTCACAGAGGAGCAAATCCCACTGTTGAACCCTCAGTAATCATAATTTTCCAATTTACCGATAAACAAAAACTTTTTGATTATCCTATTTCCATATGTTGCTAGCTATCTAGTGTAGATACTTGTGATCTGTCTATGTAAAGTTAGATGAACTGCTGCTACAAACTTGATATAGCTAATCAACCATGTTGTTGAATTGTAGCTTGTTTTTTTGGATGTTGAATAGCCTACCTTTTAAGGTTATTGTACATCCCCTAGATATTTGGCATGTTTCCAAGTTTCTCTAGCTCACCATCTTGCTGTAAATCAATTATTGGGTGTTTCTAGATTCCTTGTTTGTGTGTAGATGTGAAACCTTGCTTTCAAAGTCTCTTGTATGATGGCCAGTGTTGCTTATATGTTGTTCATGATGTTTTCTCTAGGTTGATGCCTAGATAAGTTGCATGGTGCTTGTGTGTTTCTACCACATGTTCTAGTTGTATCAAGTTTGTAGCAGCAGTGGTTTACTCATGTCCTAGTTGTATCATGTTGCATGGTGCTTATATGTTGTGATAAACAAGTTACCACATGTCCTAGTTTACTCTTTCCTAGTGGTTTGTTTCATATGATGCATGTTAATCCATCTTCAGCTAAATTTTGTGGGTTTTGAAGTGGAATATGTTATTGGTTTATTGCTTAAAGCCTGTGATTTTATCTATGGGCTTGTCAAGATTATCCTTTGATAGGAAATGCATATTGTTGACCAATTATGTCCATATATATTTGTGTTATCCATTTGTTTTTTCATATATATAGTTTATTACAAAGTCTGAAACAATTAACTTTGCATCTGTTTGTTTTAATATGGATGTACAGTACATTGATCCATATGGTTTCCAGGAGGATGGAAGCCCACTTTCGGTGATACATTCAACTTTTTACATATTATATTACATTTCACATTCATTTTGTAATATTTTTTTGCATTTTTTAAGATTGAATGTTTTTGTGTGCATTGTAGTTTGACTCGCAGGATGTTGATGAGTCTGTGGACAAGAGGAATGAAACTTCCTTCATTAAGAAGGAAGTGATCCAACCTAGCTAACAACATGCCCATATGTGGTGAACAACAGGTACAGGTGCCCATACCATCCTAGGAAGCCTAGGGGTGGGATGCTTGTGAACCTGCTGCAGCACATTCAGCAGCTCGCCATCGGCAGTTCGGATGGTCGTGAGAAGGCTCAGCATAAGGCTCTGTGGGAGGTGCTTGTCCAGGCAGACTTGGTGTAGTTAGTTATTTGGAATGTTATGTATGGTATGTAAGAACATCTAGTCTATGTTTGCTAGTTCTGGACATGGTACGTATGATCTTCTGGTGCACTTTGTTGTGATGAAGGTGCTCTTTTGCTTTGGATGTTGTGAACAATCTAACGTTTTAGTTATCTATGACGGTCTGAATCTGTGCTGTTAAAATGTGTGTGAAAATACCATTTAATTTGCACTTTTGCCATTATGTTTGAATTTGTTATTTGAAAAATATGTAATGTTTTTTGAGAAACACATATGAGTTTTGAAATCATTTGATTTGAATTGAAACAGAAATTAGAATTGAAAAAACGAAAAACAAATAAGAGGAAAAAATAAATAAACGTACCTGATAACCAGGCCCAGCGAGACAATCTAAGCACTGGGCGAGCTCCCGTGCCCGTGGCAGCTCAGCATCGCTGTGGGCCGGCAGTAAATCGGCCCGTTTACGCGTGCTGCCCGCGATGCCGATGAGGGTGGGAGTTTTAGTCCCACCTCGCTAGTTGGAGGCGAGGAGGACCAGCTTATATACCCCGTTCGATGCTCACCCTCGAGCTCCTCTCAAAAAACAACTCCGATTCACCTGCTATCCTGTCCCTGTAATGGGCCGACCTGCAGCGTCCAGCTGTACTACTCTGGTCTAGTTCGCTTGTAATGGGCTTGAGCCAGGCCAGTGTGTGGAACCCAACCTCCAGAGTGTCAAAAGTTTTTTCATGATTTTTTTTTGCCAATTAATGTACTGCGTATGTCGGCCAAAACAGGGCCTTTAGGGTCGTTTTCACATTTTTTTTAGTCATACGCGCAGTGACAAATATGAATTTTGAACAAGAAAACTTATAAATTTTGAACAAGCAAAATTTTGAACTAAAGCTACATAATTGAACAAGCAAACTTATAAATATTTCTCAGAATTGACTCAAACTTGGCAGGGAGGTGTGTCTTGGCATGGCATACATTTCATCTTTTGGTGTCTGTCAGCAAGGATGCCTTTAAATACCATTTTCCATTTTAAAATTCAAAATTCAGCTATATTTTGTGAAGGAAGTACAAAATTTATAGTTGAAACCTTTGTTTCACCAGCATGTTTAGGTAGATGGGGACATTTGGTGGGAACATAACCACTTTGGTGGTCTTTAATTTCTATCTTGGTCAATTTGTAGCACAAGTCAAAGTTTGGTCAAATATGAGAAAACATGGAAAATTTGAACTATAGCTACATAATTGGAACCTGTAATATTTTGGGAAAATCATTTTTAGGCCCACAGGATGTGGTTTAACCATGGATCTATTGGTAGATCATCTAGGTTCATCCCTATGGCTACTCGGTGTTCGACGCAAAATTTGACCAGACTTTGACCTGGCAGTATAAAATCACAAAAATTCAAAAAATAGTGAAACCTTGTCCATTGGTCTTAGATTGTACCCTACTAGAAAATCGTGTGGAACATAATGTGGCATCCCGCAAAACCACTACTAGAAAATCGCGTTGTTTTGTGCATTGCATCGTCATCATCATGCATTGTTTGTCTGAACTATTTCGAAAAGCCTAGTTTTGCTTTGTACAAATACCCCTCTTTATTTCAAATGCAAAACCCCGATCGTATCGGATATTTTATTTACCTAAACACTAATTGCAAAGTGGCCTTGTTTTAAATTAAACCAAATCAAACAAACACACATTTACAAAACTAACACAAAGCCCTAAACCCTAATCCTACCCCCACCCAGACCTAACCTACCCACCAACCGCAGCTCGCCACCTCACCCCTCCCCCAACTTCCTACCCACCCCGCCACATCATCAATCCACCACTTTTCCCCTCTCCCTTTTTCTCACCCTCTCTCTCTCCCCCTCTCTCTCCCTGGGTCCCACCCCACTCACACCACAACTCACAAGACACCACCCGCGAGCCGCCCCTGTGGCCCCACCGCCTGGTCCCACTTCGCCCCTTCCGCGTCCCAGGCCCCCACCCTCCTCACGTCCTCTCTCCTCCCTTCTTCCCCCGGTCCGACGCGCCCTCCTCCGCCTTCCCCACGACGCGCTGCGCCGTCTCCGGTTCCCCTCCTCCGGCCACCCTTCTTCCCCGCCGGTGATCCTCCCCGCTCACCCTCTTCTCTCCTCTAGCTCCCCGCCACGCCCCCCATCACCTCTCCACCGTCCTCTCCCTCGTCTCTCCGGCGCCGGCCCCCTCCTCCACCCTTGGCCTCCTCCTCGCCGGCCCCGCCGCCAGCTCCCTCTCTCCCCCTCCGGACCCGAGCGCCAGCGCGCCGGCCGCCACCACCTCGCCTCCCCTCGGCCGCCCTCCATGACGCTTGGCGTGCCACCAACCCTGTGTTCCATGGCCTCACGTCGCCTGCGAGCCGCCTCCTCCACCTCCTGCCGGCCGCCGACACCGCCCCTCCGCTCGCCCCGTCCTCCCTAGGCCGGCCAGCGCCACTCACTGGCCGCGACGCCTCCCACCTCGTCGAGCTGCGCCACCACGGCCTCGCCTCGAGCCCCTATCCTCCAGCCTCTCCGCCGACGCCTGGCCCGGCCGAAGCTTCGCCGTCGCTCGACCTCGGCTCATGGCGCCCCGAGCTTCGCCGCCACCCTCCGGCCGTCCCAGCCGCGCCGACCTGCCACCGCGAGCTCGCCACCCTTTGCTCCATGCGCGCCGTGCGTCGTGGACATCTGTCCTGTTCGTCCCCATGGCGTTGGTTGCTCGATTGTTGCTACGGTTCAAGTACATGACGATGGCCCACGCCCATGTATTGTATGTTGCAAAACCCAGCTCGCCAACCTCTTCAAGATCTACCCTCGAGAACTCTTTGTACCGAAGATCGACACCGGACCCCGAAGACTGAACCCCGAACCCGCCGGTTCCTCAAGATCGTCCTCGCGGCGTCCGAAGACCCGAACCCTGTCGAACCCCTCTCGGTGAACGCCAAGATCGCCTCACGAACGCCATGACCTCCTTCAAGGATCCGATGGCCGGGACCCTGAAGACCGATCTAGAGCGCCAAGGCCTTCGCATGGAGTCGGCAAGATCATCCGGGAACACCAAGATCAACTGCGCGGGCCCGACAAAATCGACACCAACCAGGGCGAATCCGATGCCTCGACGCCAGACAAAGTACTTCCTCCCGGAACGCCAAGATCTACTCCGCTATCCGAGAACGATCCCGTCGAGCCCTGAACCCTGAGACCGAACCCCGAACCCCGGAACCCCAAGTTCGTCGAACCCTAATGTGTGACCCTTATCCGAACCCCTATTTTTATAAATGCTAAACATAAAACCTGTTGCATATTAAATTGTCATACTCGCATGCATATTTGTGTGGTTTGGGGGCCTTATGCCGATTCACCTTATAATTAAATATGGGGCCCATATGCGGATAAATCTAGTCCTATATCGGCCTCATTTAAATTGATGTAGCGAACCGGTGCTATATTTGGCCATGTTAATACAACATTTAAAATGCAGGGTAGCTAAACAACAGGAACCATCTAATTTATTGTCGGGACCCCGGTTCCGCTTAATATGACCTAATTGCATCGCACCTTTGCCATGTCATGCATCATACATGCATCATGCCCGATCTTTTGCCGTAGTATTAAATATTGCATCCGGTGTTTATTCTAGTGTTTTGGTTCTTCGCGGATAAGGCCGTTGAGTTGATGCGAGTGTCGACCCGATCTTCGGTTGAACCTTCGGCAATGTTTTTAGGCGAGCATCTCCCCCTTTCTACCTATCTTACTTTTATAGTATTTATTCCCTCCTGTTGATCTTTTGCTATCTGTGTTGCGATGCTCTAGTTTTCGTACCCGTGGTATCCCTTGCAGCCATATATAGCCTTGGACACATCCTATTACCTGTTGTTTGGTAGATAGTTGGACCCGCGCGTCGTAGTCGCTTGCTCAAGTGTTGTTGCATGTCGTCAAGTACCATAGTTGTTGGAGAAGTGCCGCATGTTTATTGTTGGAGATGATCATGGCTTTACTTTTCGTTCACTTTAATTACTGTTTAACAACTAAAATTAAAGTAAGTAAGCAGAGGCATCGGTGGGTGATAGATAATGTTTGGTTTCTGACCGCCCACTTGTGTCCCGTAGGACCCCGGAGTTCTTGACACACTCCGAGATCGAGCGCTAACCACGTGTGGGAGATATGGGCCCCCATTGATTAGTACCTGATTTCAAAGTATTGTCTTTGGGGCCACAAACTAGTTTGAGGTTTTATTTACTATCCTGTACTTATGCCATGCTTCTTTGCTTTATTTACGATTGTGCGAGGAGCACACTGTCTTGCTTAGGAAGCGGAGTGTTTTTCGCGGTATCGACAGGTCCAGTTTGGGATTTGCTATCGTTCTGACCATCGACGCAAACCCCGAGTCCGTCTCGAGACCGGCCGACTTCGTTCGGGTAGACTTAGTGGGTGGCCCCGTGCTTGCTTTGGGTCCGAAACGTCATGACTTAGGCCCCCGACATACCGATGGGTGTATGTTAACCGATCCGCAAAAGGGTCGAAGTGCTTGTGGATACTTTGGTGCACCCTAGGTTAAATCTTTTCGAGAAGCCGTGTCCGCGGTTATGGACGACTTGGAGCACAGTGCTTGATCATAGACAACTATAACAAAAGTTTACTGTTATAAATTGACTTGTATCCGATATGACTAGTAATCAGCTTCACTATGACGGAATGGCTAAATAAAAGTACCAACAACTGCTGGGTTTTGGGGTTATCTCATGCTATTTGTATCTGACTAGTAAGTGTTGCAACTACAATGGAATGGTTAAATAAAAGTGCCCACTGCTTATTTTTATCAGGATGAATATCTATACCTGACTAGTAATTGCTACAATGATAACTGAATAAATAAAACTGCCAACCGTGTGAGTTCCTCGGTTGACTTCCTCGTTTGGTCTCGAGGGGAAAACACCAGGAGGGGTTTGTTTGATGGTAGCATCAGGTTGGTTCCGAATAGGTCTTTCTTACCCCTCTATGAAAACCGCTAGTTGTACCGAGTCTCTATAGGTTGTTTAGCGCATCTTGCCGCCGCTTGATCCACCATACCTATGTGGCGAGGACCGCAATTCTAGCCTCGCCGTGTCTTGGCCTCGATCGACGCTCCTCTTTTCCTTTGCCCTTTCGGCACCCTTTTGTTTAAGCAGGTTTTGAGATCGACGCCGTTAGCGTGGTTAACCTTCCGCTTGGCACAGGCAGGGTTATGGACGCCATTGGTTATTCTTCAGGGCTCTTAGCCCCATTTGCATCTTGTCCGTAGTCGGACGCTCTATCATTTTCAAGGTGATTTGGATCTTTGTATATTATATCTGTATTCTTGACTCATGGAGTCGTGTTGTATATATATCTGTTCTGTGGGTCCCATCGAAGACTGTTGTGTAATGTTATTACTTCGTTTTCCACCCGCACGAAAGTGCCTGGTGGGCACCTTTGAATCATTTCTATGCGGTTTTGGCGGGAATCGCTGAAACTTGCATACGGTCGATTCTGAGGGTGTTACACATAACCACTTTGGTGGTCTTTAATTTCTATCTTGGTCAATTTGTAGCACAAGTCAAAGTTTGGTCAAATATGAGAAAACATGGAAAATTTGAACTATAGCTACACAATTGGAACCTGTAATATTTTGGGAAAAATCATTTTTAGGCACGCAGGATGTGGTTTAACCATGGATCTATTGGTAGATCAGATAGGTTCATCCCTATGGCTACTCGGTGTTCGACGCAAAATTTGACCAGACTTTGACCTGGCAGTATAAAATCACAAAAATTCAAAAAATAGTGAAACCTTGTCCATTGGTCTTAGATTGTACCCTATTTAGAATGAAAAATATTAAACCTTGAGTTTGTGGAAGCAAAGATGAGTTTGTTGTCTCACTCTTGGTTCCAAGTGTGAGTCTCATGGGTGTGTACCCAAATTTCATAGGACATGGCCAACTCCATGTCATACTTTCTCAGAATTGACTCAAACTTGGCAGGGAGGTGTGTCTTGGCATGGCATACATTTCATCTTTTGGTGTCTGTCAGCAAGGATGCCTTTAAATACCATTTTCCATTTTAAAATTCAAAATTCAGCTATATTTTGTGAAGGAAGTACAAAATTTATAGTTGAAACCTTTGTTTCACCAGCATGTTTAGGTAGATGGGGACATTTGGTGGGAACATAACCACTTTGGTGGTCTTTAATTTCTATCTTGGTCAATTTGTAGCACAAGTCAAAGTTTGGTCAAATATGAGAAAACATGGAAAATTTGAACTATAGCTACACAATTGGAACCTGTAATATTTTGGGAAAAATCATTTTTAGGCCCACAGGATATGGTTTAACCATGGATCTATTGGTAGATCAGCTAGGTTCATCCCTATGGCTACTCTTGTTCGACGCAAAATTTGACCAGACTTTGACTGGCAAGATAAAATCACAAAATTCAAAAATAGTGAAACCTTGTCCATTGGTCTTAGATTGTACCCTATTTATAATGAAAAATATTAAACCTTGAGTTTGTGGAAGCAAAGATGAGTTTGTTGTCTCACTCTTGGTTCCAAGTGTGAGTCTCATGGGTGTGTACCCAAATTTCATAGGACATGGCCAGCTCCATGTCATACTTTCTCAGAATTGACTCAAACTTGGCAGGGAGGTGTGTCTTGGCATGGCATACATTTCATCTTTTGGTGTCTGTCAGCAAGGATGCCTTTAAATACTATTTTCCATTTTAAAATTCAAAATTCATCTATATTTTGTGAAGGAAGTACAAAATTTATAGTTGAAACCTTTGTTTCACCAGTATGTTTAGGTAGATGGGGACATTTGGTGGGAACATAACCACTTTGGTGGTCTTTAATTTCTATCTTGGTCAATTTGTAGCACAAGTCAAAGTTTGGTCAAATATGAGAAAACATGGAAAATTTGAACTATAGCTACACAATTGGAACCTGTAATATTTTGGAAAAAATCATTTTTAGGCCCACAGGATGTGGTTTAACCATGGATCTATTGGTAGATCAGCTAGGTTCATCCCTATGGCTACTCGGTGTTCGACGCAAAATTTGACCAGACTTTGACCTGGCAGTATAAAATCACAAAAAATCAAAAAATAGTGAAACCTTGTCCATTGGTCTTAGATTGTACCCTATTTAGAATGAAAAATATTAAACCTTGAGTTTGTGGAAGCAAAGATGAGTTTGTTGTCTCACTCTTGGTTCCAAGTGTGAGTCTCATGGGTGTGTACCCAAATTTCATAGGACATGGCCAGCTCCATGTCATACTTTCTCAGAATTGACTCAAACTTGGCAGGGAGGTGTGTCTTGGCATGGCATACATTTCATCTTTTGGTGTCTGTCAGCAAGGATGCCTTTAAATACCATTTTCCATTTTAAAATTCAAAATTCATCTATATTTTGTGAAGGAAGTACAAAATTTATAGTTGAAACCTTTGTTTCACCAAAGATGTTTAGGTAGATGGGGACATTTGGTGGGAACATAACCACTTTGGTGGTCTTTAATTTCTATCTTGGTCAATTTGTAGCACAAGTCAAAGTTTGGTCAAATATGAGAAAACATGGAAAATTTGAACTATAGCTACACAATTGGAACCTGTAATATTTTGGGAAAAATCATTTTTAGGCCCACAGGATGTGGTTTAACCATGGATCTATTGGTAGATCAGCTAGGATTATTTGGAAAAAATTATATGGGTTTGAATCATTTTAAATGTAACTTGGAAAAAGAGAAAATACCTAATCATAGATAAATATTAAATAACAAGAAAATTATAATTGAGTGGATTTAATAACACAGTAAAAAATAATATGAAACCTACTTAAAAGGTTTCGTAATGGTTTAAAATCAAATTGAGTTTTGAAATCATTTGATTTGAATTGAAACAGAAATTAGAATTGAAAAAGAAAAAACAAATAAGAGGAATAAATAAATAAACATACGATAACCGTGCCCATGAGACAATCTAAGCCTTGGGCCGGCTCCGTGCGGCGCGTAGCATCTGGTGGGCGGCGAAGAATCGTCGGCCGTGTCTGGCGTCTTGCCCGGTCCCGATGTGGGTGGGAGGTTTAGTCCCACCTCGCTAGTTGGAGGCGAGGAGGACCAGCTTATATACCCGGGTCGATGCTCACCCTCGAGCTCCTCTCAAAAAACAAATCCGGTTCACCTGCTATCCTGCCCCTGTAATGGGCTGACCTCTGGGGCCGCCAGGCTGTACTACTCTGGTCTGGTTCGCTTGTAATGGGCTTGAGCTAGGCCAGTGTGTGGAACCCAACCTCCAGAGTGTCAAAAGTTTTTTCATGATTTTTTTTGCCAATTAATGTATACGTCGGCCTAAACTGGGCCTTTAGGGTCGTTTTCACATTTTTTTTAGTCATACGCGCAGCGACGTGGTGGGTCAGATAGACACGACCGCGTCGTGGCTACATCGTCGCCCTACCGTCGTCTTCTCTGTCCCAGTTTTACAACCGTGTTTCGCGTTGACTCGCCGAGGCAGCCGTCATGCGTTGCGGCGACTCGGTGGAGTGCCATTCATTAACGGCGGTAGCGGGAGAAGTACAGTGGCGGCGCGCGGGAGAAGTACAACGGCGACCGTCTCAGGTAAGATCGCATGGATCTATGATCGCATGCACCCTATCGCTTTGTGCCTAGATCTATGATCATGTAGATCTATGATCATGCTGCAGATCTATGATCGCATGGTTTCGCGGTGTGCAGAGAGGGGTTGGCGGGGCCAGGGGGACGTTTTGATCTATGGCGGCGGAGGTAACATGGTAGGGTGCAGCGGTGGTGTGAATTACTAGGGTGCCAGGGGGACGTTTTGATGTGTGACGGCGGAGGTAACATGATCGCATGGTATGAGCGCATGGATCATGAGAAGCTGATTGAGTTGGGAGTCAAGCCTGACGACTCTTTTGGTTTTCCAATATGACCATGACGATAAGTTAGAACGAGCATACTTATTTTTTAAATTGGCATTGTTTACACTTGTTTTTAATGTAGACTTTTGTTCCATTTTTTCTTTATGCCAACAATTTCCTTTACATAGTATAAACACATGCATGCACTAAGTTGACAATTGTTTTTTATTGTCATGTTGATTTTTCATGCAGCGTGATGGAACTGGATGGTGATATTGCTTGCTCTGTTGAAACATGGTGTAGACTTGTGGGCAATTTTACAAGTCAACAACGTAGCAAATTTTTGGAATCAAATATGCGAAGTATGTTACAAATTCCACCAATTCGGATGCGAGTTGTCTTGCTGTAGTACATGTTTCACATTTATGATCATGACTCTAGCACTTTTTTCCTGCATAATAAAGGCAAATTTGCATTGACTGCACAAGATGCAGAGTGCATTTATGGATTACGAAACTATGGTCTGTCTGCTAATCGTATAATTGATGAGGAAGGTGAAGACGGAAAGTCCCGTATTCCACCACATTTTCTCAGCGCAACTACTGGCAACATTGTTATTGAAGATTTAATAGCTGATATTGTCATGAGCAAAGCTGCGGATGATGACTTCCTCCGCAAATCTGCCCTTGTTCTCCTTGGTACAGTTCTGGAGCCTATGACTAAAAGGATTGTACCGAAGGATTATTGGGTACTAGTGGAGGACATAGACCGTATGTCCACCATTAATTGGAGTGAGTTCACGGTAGATCATCTTATGGTATACTTCAGGCTTGTAACTAGATATAAACAAATTAGGTAGTGGCCTAAGGGAAATTTGTCTTTAATACAGGTATTAAATCTGTTCTCAACATTATTTTTAATATGGTAGTCTTCTCATTTTATGATGCACTAACATTACACTTGGTTCACATGCAGTATGTTTATTGGGAGAAGGTCAAGCATGTAGATGATCCTTGTAGGATAAATCCAAGTTTGTCCTTGAGACCACTCATGCGTAATTGGACAGATGATGCTGCTAGGATCAGGGATACAATGGACTGTGATTATGGTCGGGGTGAAGGACCTATTCTGGTAACGATCCATGTTTCTAATATCATCTGTATATATATCATGTGGTTATGTTAACAAACTTACGCCTCTAGTTTGATTAATAACATTGAGTTATACTAATGTGTATGTATCAGGTTGAAGATAATATAACGTTGGAGTATAGGATTGAAATGCTAAATAAACCGGCGCCTGTTCTCAAGCCAAAGGCAAGTTCGTCTAGGAAGGCTGTAGCCAGAAATTCAAACCAAAAAATTACTAAAAACGTGCAGGAGGTACTGACGGAGTCTATGATGGAGCGAGTGATGGATCGAGTGATGGAGCGAACAATGAATAGGATGGAGTCAACAATGGAGAAAATCGTCAAAAAAATAATGGACTCATATGCACAGGTAATCACCATGTTATTGCATGTACTATTGGGAGTTTCTATTTTTATATCTGATAGCCTACGAGTACATTATATATTTCCATTTAATTTTTCAGGAACTAATTGTCAAGTTGAATAAAAATAGCATTATGTACAAAAGCAAAAAAGTTGAAAATGGAGATGACAACCTATCATTGAATAATGTATCCTCTAGTACGGGAAAAGAATTTTGGCATGGGAAAGAGAGTGCAGGTGCTTATGCTGATCAGATTATTAAGGAAACTATTGATTCAATGAAACACACTGGGTTGAACGATAATGCAACGCCCGACGATGGCGCACATAAGGATGGTTGTAAAGATGCAATAGGCAGCACACCTTCCAACCCAGAGTTAGTGCTTGATATTTCTACAAAAGCCGTGTCAGACCTTCCATCGAAAATGTACGGAATTAGCAAAAATGGGAAAGAGCTGGATGGAGCAACTGCGTCAGACGATTCCAACAGCATCGGTAGTAAGTTGGACGTTAACAATGAGCCGGAACAAGGTTTGGGGAAACGTAAGCGCAAAATTTCTACAAAACTTGAAGATTTCGTGGGATATGAGCCCCCCAAACGTCGTGCACTTAAGAAAGGTACTCCCTCAGGTTCAGTTTACACGACACCTTTTATTTTTCATGCAGTTTCACTAGGAATGCTGGTTTAGGCGCATAGCCATTTATTATTGAATAATTGTGGCGTTTTAGCCTAGTACTCCCTCCGCTCCGGATTAAAGGGCCCCTAGTGATTTTGGGGTTGTTCCGAATTGTATTGCATGGAAGGCGAGAGAAAAAATAATTAGGTAAGTTACTATGCTCCTAAAAACGCTCCTGTCCTCTTCTTTTGAACTCGAGCATGCATTGCCAGCATGCAGAGGTGGAAACTGTCGCATGCAATGTGAGAAATCAAGCGAGCATGCAACACACTCCATTTACACGAGCATGCATTGTATGTGTACCTACTAATTACATCTGTATGTAGTTCTAACGAGTTTTTTTAACCATTTTCATAGGATTATTTGTAAACCAAGATGATGATACACGAGTCCTGAGTGCTAAGCAAATACAAGCAGCCGTGACATTGGTTGAAAACGCATGTAAGGATGAATCGAATGGTAAAAAGGTTGTTTACCAACATGCAAATGGAATTATGTTGAATTCATTAAAGCTTAAAGATGTGTTGGACCATGAGTGGGTTAGCGATCGTGTAAGTTCTCTGTTATGATTATTTTATATCATGCTAATACATAATAATGTTACCACTCTGATAAAATTAATTCCTCTTATGGTTACAGTTAATAGACAGTTACATTGGAGATTTGTCACTTCGTGTGGGACATGATCGGTACCTTTTCAGTGCATTAAGAACAACGTTCCTTGTGAAGAAGGGTACAACTTTGGAAGAAGCGAAAAATCCAAGCATAACATGGACTTCACTATGTCCAAAAGTGGCTCAATTGGAAGAGTCATGGATGAATATTTCTTGCGAAATAAGGTAATTAGAACGTACATCATTTGTATGTTGAAAAGTGTTTTGTTGATTACATTTTTCAATTTATGTAGGTATATTTCCCTCTAAATATAAATGACGCGCATTGGACGACAGTAGTCATGCACATACCGAAACAAGAATTTCAAGTTCTCGATTCTTTGTACTCTTTATCTACAACGAAGAAAATAATTGAAACAATGGTAATTTATTCTCTTAACTTTATCATGTACTACCTTAATACTTGTGTACATTACAATAATTTTTGCATTTTTCAGAGATATCAAATAGCGTATGACATAAAACAAACTAACATGATTACAAAATCACAATACCCCGACGTATCAAAATGGCCTATAAAACGTTATGAATTGGCTCGGCAAAGAGATGGGTGAGTTTAGTTTACTTTTGTTTTCCTTGTATATTTCATGTTATCCATCATGCAAAATAAAATTAGTTCTTGTGCTGTGTCCTAGAAATTCATGTGGCTTATTTGTGTTATACTGTATGGAACACTGGGATGGCGATAAAATGACTAGGGAAATTTCGCAGGTTTGCATATTCTTTTAACTATCACTACCCGACCAGCTGTACCAAAAATATTTGTACTTACTTAGATTTGTCAATGCAGTCCACAGTGAATGATAACAGAAGACTGAAGGTTGCTCAGGTTGTTCTGTCCCCTTCAAACATCTGCACTGTCAGAACCAAGGTTCTTGAGGCGGCCAAACACATGAAAACCTGAGGAACGAATTATGGCTTGTAGGTTGGGTTTTAGTCCCGTAGAAGGTTTCCCACCCTACAGGTTTTTTTGTTTCTATGTTACCATGACATGCTTGTAAAATATACTGAATATTTTGGATTTATACTCAATAATTTGTGTTTATTAGTCCATGTTTCAACAAACGGCACCGGAATCGAGAGCCTACAACCCATATACTACATCAAATATTGCATCTAAACAAACAGTTGCTACAAGCCAAAACGCTGCAACAATCGAGACCCGGTCCCCCTCTGTCTCAGGTGTTGCGGTGCCACCTCTGGCGTCGTGCCCGCCTCCCTCCTCTCCACGCCTGGGCGAGGGGAGTCTGCTCCATCACCTCGTTCCCCGATCCTCTCCACACGGTCTCCCCTAGCGATGCTAGTGGGATGGGACTTCCACCAGTCCGCAGCGTCCCGTCCGCTGGAGCACGATTATTATGTCCATGGGATCCCGCTAAGCATCGGAGGATCAGCTCTTGCATCGCTACCCCGTCGTCGCCAGGCCACTAGGGTGCACACTCATCCCCTCAAGGTATGTCGCCACATGCGTGGGCTGGCCGAGCGAGGGGACGGAAAATTCTATCGCCGCGGTGCCGCGAATGTAAAAGCCTGTTTTTTTTCGCGCGACATGGCTGCCTGGTTTTTCCGCCACGACAAATTTACACATCAAGTTATCATCATTGTTTTTTTGGAAACTTTAGCAATAACCATTCATACATAGCCATTGTTTTCTTCAAAACGGATTGCAACATTAATCCAGCTTAATTTCATGATAACCAATAAAGATAAATAAACATAATACCCACATGTCACTATTATGTCCCTAATCAAGCATTACAACCAATCAAGATAACCAAACAACGTTCTCATAAACCAGATAAAAATCTCAACTACTGTTTATGATCTTTTTCACTTCTGGATAATCATGATGATGAGCTCCCTCTCGTCAGCATACTTTGTTACTGCTGCTCACGTCGAACTAACATTTCTGCAAGATACCTGCAGATTACAAACACAAAAATCATAAATAACTATATTACAATAATTAATGCCAAAATTAAATATAATGGTTACCTGTGATGGAGTTTGCATTTCACACTATTTTTGTTGTGTCCAGGCGTTTTGCAAACGCTACACAACTTTAACCGCTTTTTCTCATCATACCCGAGTGGTCTACCGTTTTTACTCACAACATTGCCCTTCCTTTTATTCTTTCCCTTCAGAGCACCTTTTGTGTTGACTTTAGCAGGATCACCTATTGGAGTAGTTGCACTTGCAGAAGGTCCTCCATCAGTATTAGTGGAATTTTTTGGACCACGTACTCCTGCATCGTACGCCACTTTTTTCGATATAACTTCCTAGTACAAGGTCTTTATTTGTTTGTACAACTTAGGATTATTGCAGGCTACATGTAATGCTTCAGACGACATCACACTGAGCTCGGAATACCGACTCCGCTCCTCTGCCTCAGCAAATCCCCAGCCAAACAGATCGCTCGTGTGCCTCGAAGGTAACCCACTTCTGGCATTTTTTGAGAATCGTGCAAGAACAATACACCTTGGTAGTTCAACCAATTTCAGCTCCGTCAACACAAACAGAATATGCTTGCAAGGAATTCCTCTACGTACCATCCTCCGACAATTGTAATCTATACTTTGTGCTGGATTGTTTGGTGTATAGTCCACAGAAAAATTACGGCGTCGGTTATTTGACCATGCCACAAGATACCTTACCGAATCTTCTATTCCCACACTTTTTTCTACAGTCGTCATGCCTTCAATCTTACGAAGATCATCCTGCAAGATATAAAAATTAGCTGGGATGAATGTGCTGGCCATTGCTAACTCAATTTGCTGCCATTTGGTAACAATCACAGGCATAGTCTGTGAAGCCGTGCAGTCATCTCGCGCCTCTGTTTCCCGGATACGTACAATGGCATTCTCATAGTGCACAATTAAATCCACAAGCGTCATCCCATAATCGAGGTGAAGATGAAGGGACGAGTTGAGACTTTCACTACGCTGGTTGCTTTTCATCCCTAGCCAAAATGCATCTGCGAGGTAAGCAGCCGCCCATAGGTGCTTCTTCTTGTACATTCTATTTAGCCACGGTTTTGTCTTATCTGTCTGCCATTTTCTCACATATGCGTGCCATCCTTCCTCAAACTTGGCCTTCGTGGTGGAGTAATATAATAGAGACCGAAACTCTGGCAATGATTTGGAACTTAGGTGCTTGCACATGTTCTTTTCAATGTGCCATGTACAAATACGGTGCCACACGTCTGGTAATACACTTCGTATCGCTCTCATCATCGCAGCATCCGCATCCGTGATTATAGACCGTGGCCTCTTCTGACACATTGCTTTCAAAAATGTTTCGTGAGCCAAGCATAAGTATCCTCGGTCTCGTTTGATATGATGGCACATCCGAATACGGTAGTCTTCCGGTGATTGTTCAGGCCGACAAACGGAACAAAAGGCATACCGTATCGATTCATCTTGTAGGTGCTGTCAAACACCAAAACGTCACCATAATCTTGGTAGTCCTGACGTGACTGAGAATCACACCAGAAGAGACATTTCAAACGTCCCTTATCGTCAAGCTGATGATCATAAAAAAAGTCAGGGTCCTTTTCCTTCCTGCTTTGCATAATGCCGATGGCCGTGGCCGCATCGCCGCTTGAAAGTAGCTTTTCTCTCTGGCACACATGTTATACAAATCCTTCCTCGTGAATCCAACTTGATTGTATCTACCGTACTTGCTGATGAAAGAACTCATGATCATATGCTTTCTAATCCCACTAGCTGCCATTGCTAATATCTCTGCTCTTTGGAAATCATTGATCTTCCTATGAGACCAAAGAAAAGGCACCTCATCAGGTCTAGCTAAAATATGATTGTGCTTGTCATCAAACTTCTCAACACACCAAACACCTTTAGATTTATCTAGCTTCACGACCAGTTGCGCTGTGCATCCACAACGAGATTCTGCTCTTGGCTTGTATTTTCTGCCTTCCAAAGGCAAGTATTTGCTACTACGTTTCCCTTCCCTGGAGCATACGAACTGCCTCTTACGTATATCATGCGATGCCTTTTTGTTTTCCTTATACCTGCCCTTTCTTATGCTGAATCCATGGTCTTTAGCATAGCTGTTGTAAAAATAATAAGCCGCAGGTTCAGAAACAAAAGTCATATCCATTATTTTCCAATACTTCTCCCGCTCTTCACCTGGATGCCCAATATCCCTGTCACATTCCCCCTTATATTCTTTCTCTTTAAGAACATTCCCAAACACCTACAAATCCATAACATATAACACATAAGTTATTAGCACACTGGTACAACTTGGGTATATATATCACATAAAATATAAACACATACCTCAACATTATCACATGTCTCCAAGTCTGAATCACCATAGTAGTCAAAACTTTTATCACTCCCAACTATTAACTGAACAATTCAATACGAAAATAATAGTAAGTTCTATTTTCATGCAACTAATTTTATCCACATATATACCTACAATAATGCACATACCTTATTCACGTACTCACTGTCCAATACCTCAGAATCGTTCTCCTCATTAGCAACTTCTAACTCAATCTACACAACACAAATGAAAATGAACATAATTTTATTTTGTTGTCTTCATTGCAATTACTAGTACACCACATAAAATTAAGGCCACTCACATTTTCGTCTGATGCATCATCAGGATGGACGTGCCCATCTACGTGAGAATCTGATCCATGGTGGTCAGAGGACTCGGAATCTGATCCATGGTGGTGAGAGGACTCGGCCTCATTGTCCAAGTACTCGTCATCTTCTTCCATCATACTTGAACCACTGCTATCCACCATTATCTGCAATCACTAGAAACCATGAGAGTCGGAATTATCTTACGACAACACGGAGGAGTAGGAGGAGGAGCCGTCACCGAACCCTAGAAGGCGACGATATCTCACCTCTGACGCGTACTAGGTCCAGATCGTCTCCGATCTGGAAGTGCTATCGTCTCCGATCTAGAAGTGCTGCGATCTAGACTCGTACGATCTGGAAGTGCTGCGATCTAGACTCGTACGATCTGGAGGTGCTCCGATCTCGATTTTTTCTAGATGACAGGAGCGGCGATGAGGTCTGTCCCGCGTCTTAGGGTGCCGCCGTGTCTAGAGGAGAGAGGAGCGACAATGAGGTGCGATCTCGCCGGCTGCTAGGGTTACGCCGCCGGTCGGATCGCCGTGGACCTCACGTGGGACGTAGAACGTGGGACCTAAACCGGCTGCGTAGAGGTTTTGAGTAACAGCACTTCTACAACGTGGGACCTAAACTTTTTTCCCCCTAAACACACCCTGTACAAAACGGATACGTACAACGATACAAAAAACATACAGCGCTAAACCGGCTCCTAAACTAACCCGGGACATGCCGTCGAACCACCCAGACCCGGTTTTTCTCTTTGATTGCCCTCAGGGGGGATACCGAAGCAAGCCTCTTTTAAGTTGTGCTCAGTGTATGAATGGATGGTAGGTGTACTGAAAACACATGCACGGAGCAAACTGCAGCTCTATGTTAAATACCAGATCACTGGCTATAAAAGAGCATGCATACTAGCAAGTGAAATATGCCTAACTCGTTAGCTTACTGTCGACCTTCTTGCCGATCGAGAACAAAATCTGTCCGTTAGTTGAACACTCTGCAAGTCTACAACTGATGCTCTGGTCGGCGCGTAGATGGGATAGTGATAAAACGGGGTTGTGTTCCTGGACTACTTGCTCGTTTGGGATGAGAGGCGTCGGGACTAGTGTTGGGAGTTGGGATGGGCGTGCAAGGGCTGGCACGATGGACAGTGAGAACGTACGGCCTAAGCGCGGCACAAACCGGTACCTAACGTGACGACCCACGGTGGATCGAAGTCTCACGTTGAGCCAAGCCAGTGAATTGAGAACGACGGGCGTCACATCTTAGCAGAGATGGTCTGGCTGGCACGGGCACGAGCACGACACCAAGAAGGCTCAAGCAGAGTTGTGAGTGTTACCATTGTCCTATTTGATGCTCGCCACATCTTCACTCGTTTCCCCGTACGGCATCCGGTTGCTTCCCTATGGGTTGGGGTGGCCTGGGGATGTCGGATGTATTTTGAGCCTTCACTAGATGGAAAACTGATTTAGGGGAGGGGGCTGGGGGCTCGAGTGGAGATGCTCGGAGAGCGGTCTCACTGTACCATGGTGGCAGCTTGTCCTTGCTATCTGATCATCAACATTTTGCTTCGGGTATGGCATAGCATTTACCTAAAAAGTAATGAATATGCAGATTAAAATGTGAACTTCCGGTGTTGTGGGCAGGCAGTAGCTTCTTCTTATCGTTGTCAATCTCATCGCAACTGAGGACTTGGCTAAGCAATAAAATTTACCTTAGGATACTATTTTCTACTCCCTTCATTTTCTATGCCCGTTGGCATACCAACTGCGCCGTTAACCGGCGTGTAACGGCCGCCTCATTTTTCGCCGACGGTTTCTACGCCGACGGGCGCGACTTGGCCGTCAGCATAAACATACGCTGATGGATTTAGTATACGCCGATGGCCATGGCTGCTCCGCCGAGGACAGCCGTCGGCGTAGTTTTCGCCGACGGTTTTTTCACCTACGCCACCGGCTATTGGCCCTAGGGCCCTCGGCATATCGCGTGCATCCTGTAGTGTGAACCACCACTCCCTTATCACTGTCGTGGAAAGACAAACACATAACGCCACATAATTACCGTGCTACTTAAACGGATCTTGCTACTAGTATTGCACAAATTTTTTTACTCCACGTGATGACATACAAGCTAGCTAGCTGGGAATGCCTCCGACTTACGCGCTCTAGCCAGAGGAACACGAGCTCAATTGGAGGGACAAGCCTGTGTCGGCCTCGAGCCCTCGACCTACTTCCCGAGCTCGCCGATGTTGACTAGGCGCTCAGCTTTGGGCACACAGTGGTCTCCATCTTGGAGTCCTCGCTGATCCTGGCGCAAGGAGACAACCAGACAGCTCCAACTACATGGTGTCCCCTCAAGCTTACATAATGCGCAACGTTGATACTCCATCCGTAAAAAAATAAGTGACTAGGATTTATCTAGCTTCGTATATGTCTAGATACGTTTTAGTGTATAGATACACGTGAATTTAGATAAATCCAAATCACTTTTTTTACGGAGGAAGTATATTTTAGTCCATAACTGAGCCGACTAGGGGTGGGTGTGATCGGCTCTAGCGCCTTCCCGACACTACAACTCGATTTCGGTCTGACTCCACATTGTGTCGCCGCCGCGAGAGCATCAAACACTGGTCAGCGACCCGTCATCGTCCCACCGACTTCGCCCTTCATACACCTCCGCCTCCTCGATCTTAAGGGATGGAAGGAGTGGAAATAGTGGAGGAATGGAATCAACATCCCTACACCGTTTCCCTTGATATATCATTGTCGTCATCGCCTTGATGGAGCCGCTGCCATGGTTACAGAGATGGAAGGGAAGGGGGTGTTTTCTCGGGAGGAGGGGTGAGCTAAGGAGAAAACTTTTTGGAGGTGAGTGGGCCAAAAGTGATTTCCCTCATCGGCAAGTTTTGGTGGGATAAGATCAACCACCATTTCGTGTGAATATTCCTAGAATCTGATCATCCTCGTCCACCTCATCCTCTAACCAAACATAGGATAACCACCAAAAAAAAGTGGATATCTCTTACCAACTAGTGGATAGCCACTAACCAAATATACCCTAACAATGTCAGCCTCTAGAAATATACTCCATCTGTATTAGTGACTTACATTTGTATAGATTGGGATGTATCTAGACACGTTTTACTGTATAGATACATACGAATCAATACAAATCCAAGTCACTTATTACTAGATGAAGGGAGTAGCTTGATCCATGGAACGATGTGGTAGAGGACACTTGGGCCCAAAGGAACATTTCATCGGATTCAACTAGCTGAATCTGAATGTCTGAGTACAAGGATGTTGAAATTGAATCTAAAGAACTCTGAAATTGGTCGACTACTACGAGAAGCCACACTTCATTGCCACCTAGCCAGTTCAGCAATTGTTCTAGAGGTAATTCTTCTAACTAGCTTGCGAGTGCATCATCTTTAGTCTTTCGGTAATATTTAATCGATGGAAAAATCCTAATATGTCCATTATTTTTGCAAATTAATATTCTTATCAGAAGAAAGAGCACCTACTTTTGTGATCTATTTTTTTGTATGAAATACTTTTTTAAAATTCTTTGTTTTATGGTTCTATGAATAATCTAAACAATCTAGGAAACTTCTAAAGATACAACCCGTTGTATATTATTTTCAATCCGTGGACTTCTATTGGTTGTTGTTGTTTTAATAGCATTGTGTTACTAGAATTGTGTTTAATAACTATATGAAAAAATTCCATCTATAAATAATCAAACCGATCAGGAAAAAACTAATATGTTGTATTAAATGTTTTTAATCCTCATATTTTTTATTCAGTAAATAAAATTAAAAATTTAATTCACCCTAAATGAGGTTTATTTTACCCCCCCCCCTCCCCACACCAGGGCCCCTCCTGGCAGAGAACATCACAATCTCGTGTCCTCTTTGGCCTAGGTACAATTAGTTCCTCTATTCGTTCAAAGAAGGATAATATTTAGACATGCATATAATCTCTAAGTTTATATTTGATAGTTATTCATACATGGACTTTTTAAAAATAAAAAATGATTAATAATATTAAAATATGAGTAATGTGTTGATGTTATTTCCATGAAATTAAATATTAGTTATGCTTTTCATATATATAGTCAAAATAAGAGAAGCTTGAGTGCATGCTTTCTAGGACTTCAACTAGTTTGCAATGGAGGTTGTCTTATTTTAATCAGGACGTGAAGTGTGTGTTTTCTCCGAGTGTCTTACTTTGTTCCTTTAGCACACATATAGTATGCATTAGTTTACTTTATAAACATGAAAAAATGATTCAAGCAAACTATTATGTACATGCATCGGGTGTAGGAGGATGATACAAGAATCGCATGAGCAATCAATAAGAGCAACTCTCTTTTGTCCTCTTAACAACATTTAATATGCATACCCATATAGGCAGGGGCGGAGCCAGAATTTGACATTAAGGGGTGCGAAGATACTGATGATCATATATAAGATTTTTTTCTCGTGAAGACAAGAACTACCTATCATTTTGTGTTGGAAGAACTGTTTGGATAAAAACATAACAATATATCAAAGTATCTGTATAGAACTGATATTAATATGTAACACTAAATCTTAGACAATACAAAACAAAAGATTAGTTTATATTGGATCAACTTTATCTCTACGAGTATAAAACCTGATAATTTCATTGCAGGTGACCTTCCTATTATTATTTCTCAATTATTATGCAACCAGTTGTCGTCATCACCGAACAAACATCAAACAAAAGACGCATTTTTTTGTAAATTAATCAATTAGACTATAGGTTATGCAATCTATCGATAAAATACTAACGATTTGGTACCTTCAATCAGAGTGAGGAAGATTGATTCCTATACTTGATGGCACAACATGCTTGTTGCTGGCGTTGCGACACGATTAACAAAGGTAGAAACTGACAAACAACATGGCTGACTAGCATGCGCCACAGCCGCGACATCACATGGCGTATGGCTACTGAGTAGGAACGAGCGATGGTGGCAGTCATCCAGTCAGTTGATCTGAACGATTGCATATGTTGCTAGCTATTAGGTCTAGTTACACAAACGAATAATGTTGGGACATGTTACTATGGTTGACTAATAAAACAGATTCATGGGGTACATTTGGCTTTCGGTATAGAGAAGTACGACAAATCAATTAAATTTGGGCTTAGTGTTAATTAAGCGTATAAGACCATTAGTTTAGTACTAAAAGCTTCACCTCTGTATTGAGGGGGGCCGATGGTTAGGGGGTCTAGCCCCTGCTATCCCCCTGGCTCCGCCCCTGCATATAGATTTATTTGTGAGTGTAGTATGAGTGTTCTTCTTATTCAGGTATTCTCTTCGTACCTTCTCCCTTTTATCATCATAACTTTTAGCGGCGAGTCATGATCTATCGTCCCCATATAGTAGCATGCTCACGAATGTAGAATTTGAAAATGGGGGTTGGGATGCCAAGGTAAAGATGGTCAAACACACAAATTCCACTACAACTCTTGTTCATAATATGCTCTAGTAGAGGGTAAATGAATTAAGCTCACTATAGGTTAAGTGGTGGTGAACAAGTCCTGCAGGGGAGGAGCCCTGCTGAATTATCATTAAGAACAAAGGTGAGAGATCATGGCGTGATTTGAACCCTAGTCTACCACTACGTGCCTGACCACTGGGCTACAACCCATACATGACAAAGTTGGTTCATAATTACATGTATTGTGCAATTATGCCTATGAACTATGACTAACAAGCCTAATCAGCCCCAGTTAAGCATTCGTAGGATTGCCCAGGCTATGTAGAAGCGAAAAAGTGTAATTTCTGACCAGGCTTGTGAACCAATGATAGTCAACCTATACGGTATCAATTTAACATGAGTCAAATGATTCCATAGTCCATGCATATGAAATGGAAGAGATGCCTTCTCACCATGACCAATGAAACAATAAACAACACAAAAAAGGAAAAACAACACAAATTGAACATAAAGTCCTCTAAGACCACACACACCCCAATTACTGAGGTGAAGCCATTGCGAATTTAACCACAAACTCAACATGGAAACATGTCAATAAACAAATATCACACAACTGTCTACTGACCTAAGCATATTTAGCATCACAGATAGGAGAGAACACAATAACCAAACAATCATAGAAATGGGAACATATAGTAAGCCCATTTACTAAGTTATTTAACTTACTTATTCAACCATTGAACATCTCTCAAGTGACCCCTTAGAAGAGGTAGAGAAGATGGAGAAACTATAAAAACACAAATCCTATTTCTTATGGGTCTATATGGAATTGATCAATCACCGTATGGTAGTTAATTAAGCAAGTTCACAAAATACATGGATAGGAGGAACAAAATGGCATAATAGGAAACGTCATGTTAACATTGTAGTAAAATCCGCTACATGTACAAACCATTTTACTACGATGTGGTATCCCACACACTATTAGATACCCCCATTCCCCTATGGTTTGAAATGTTCCTCTGCAGTGATGATAATCCAATGGAAGGAAATGATTTTGTGGAACTATGTCCATGTCGATTAGAAAATTCCTAGTGTATCCTTTGCTAGGTGTGCTCTTGTTAAAACTATGGACACGGTTTTAAGTTTCCCTTCACCAATTTTGTGAGGTATGATTTGGGGATAAATATGCATAAAATAGAAGCACTAAAATTGATGTTGTTTTCTCGTGAAATGCCTATTTTTATAATTATTTAACCATCATCATTAAAAATTTAAGAATCCATATTTAAGTGAATGGTATATAAGTATCGTCGATTTTGGAAGCTTGCTCTTCGAACTAAAAAATCTAATGCTGGAGGGTGTAGAGTCTAGAAATATAAATCTAAAATAGTACTCCCTAACATTATGACAACATGCTAACTTTTATATTGGTTATGATGACGTTTTACATTATGTGGCAAAGGGAGTATGTGTGAATACAGAGAAATGGGAGAACAAAGGAAACATAAAAATCACATACACCTATAAGAAAAAGGGTTGAAATTAGAGTGTGTATATATTTTATATTGAATAATTTGACATAAAATGCTCGGCTTGGATCCAACTGATTAGATAATGTGCTCACACCTTTTGTACTGCGAGGGAACTAGATTAAGGAAGAATATGAGATTATTAAAGTCAAAATTGAATTAAAAATCACAAGGAAGATGCATCGTCATGTATTTTCTATGCATACTCCTCTCTGCTGGAGATGCATCGTCTAACTAATCCTGCTATGAAGAAAAATAAAAAATATCCATCCTAACAATAACGACTACTGACCTACTATCGCATGATCTGTGTCACATACCAAACCAAAAGCTGGAGAAAACAATCAAGAGACTATTGTCACTTTGCTGCCAGACAGTAACATGAAACTTCTTGGTGATTTTGGAAACATTTAAAAAGAAATGTAAAAAATGAAGGAAATTGCATTCACAAATTAAGAAAGCCTACGAAATCAACTAGAAATAACTACGCTCAATTTTGTTCCTCCCAACGAATGTATAGATGGTGCCGTGTAAATAGAGGAAGAGCGTGAGCAACACTTGTAGGCTATGGGGCCTAATAAAGACAACAAATGAGACATCCATATCATTTAATGTCTAGAGGCTTTATATATTCTTATATGTGAGTGTAGTTTTTGTGCGCTTCGTTTGATCCACATATTTTGTCCATGGATCGTTTTCTCCTATTATTGTTAGCACTTCTCTCTTTTTATTGGAGAGTCATGATCTGTCGCATTACCTAGTAGTATAGTATATATAGTTACGACTGAAGAGCTAGCCAATAGCTAGGGTTGGGATGCCGAGGGAAAGTTGATCTAAGGACAAAGTCCCTTTATAGGAGCGCTGCATGTAGTTGCTCTACAAGACTTCCGTCAAGAGGAACCAAACTGTCAAGGAGAGGATATTTTAGTTCATGCAGTTGGTTGTTAGTTATCTCGAATCGTCCACCATCAATATGTCAAGGAGATCCCACCAACATGGCGAACAAGTAACAAGGTCACAACTATGCCATCAAACGCGGAATATGCTCTAAGAAAAACTATGAGCCCTAGATACAAACCGTGCGTACTTTCTCGGCACGTTCTTCTTTTCTTGGGTACTATGTCCATGCATGTTCATGATGTAGCCTTTCATAGGGGCTCTTCTTCAAGGTCTAGGATAATCATTCCTGGAGGAAAAAAACTAGTATGTAATATGAATGCTCAACTTTAGTCCACTTAGTATAGTCATCCTACATTATTTGATAATGTAATTGCAATAATAAAATTGCGGAGAATATTCCATGAAGGGAGAACATGACATTAAACCAACACATGAGAGTACATTTGTACAAATGATATATCATCAAGGGAAACTCATTGGTTACCAATCCTTAAAGCACTTCACTTGATGTGGCAAAGATAAATGTAACATTTGAGATACTTCTGTTTATGTGCCATGCACTATCTAACTAATCTTACTCTAAAGAAAGAAATAATATATTTTCCAACAATAAAAGAAAAGGAAAAGAAGGGTATCCTAAGATGTTGATCTAAATAGGCTTCATGATGAAGCAAAAGGTGTAAAAATCACATAGTAATACATAATTCATTTTTTAAGAAACATATTCAATCAAGATGTTATTGTTCATTCACCTGCTGAAGTTCTCATGTTAAGACTGGAACATGGGAAACTCGATCATTTGGAAAATTTGAAGTACCCCTCTGTCCAGAATTAACTGACTCACATTTTTCTAGATTCACATATATCTAGAGTTAATTTCATTGCAGATCTTAAAATACAATCACATCCTTCATAAATAGGCTTTTACCCTGCTTTATAAATAAAGCAATCATCCATACAAAGTTGACCAGTCCAAAAAACTAAGAAAAAAGAGTTAACTAGGGCAACAACACACATAAGCTCAAACACAGAGAGCAACGAGGAGGCTCTCAAAAGAGAAAACAAAAAATGAGATCATCGGTTGGCCGAGGTGGAGATCCGACGAGCCACCTCTAGCAGGTGACGAAGAAGTATGTCCAGCTGCTTCTTCTTCCGCTGCTTACATAGTGGGTACAAAAGCTGCAAAAACACTAGGAATTTGAAACCGAGTAAACAACTATCAAGGAAAGAACTTCACAATCACAATTCTGTTGCAAACGGTCCAAAGAGTTCAGGACAAAGCGGCGAATACTAGAGAGAAGAGGTGGCGCCCTTTGACAGCTCGGTTCGCCCGGGCCTCTGGGAGTTCACTAATGGTGGCTCAGTTCAATGTAGAGCTTCGTTGGGAGACCCTAAGAGGAAGGTATGATAAGCACAGCAGCAAGTCTTCCCTCAGTAAGAAACCAAGGTTATCGAACCAGTAGGAGGAAGGAAACGACTCAAAGGTGTTGCTAGCAACTTGGAAACCTGCACAACACAAACTCAAGACTTTGCCCCAACGAACAGTGAGGTTGTCAATATCACCGGTTTGCTAACAACAAAGGATTAACTATATGGTCTGGAAGGTAATGGTGGTTTGCAGAAAGGTAAACAATAACAGTGGAAGATGTATAAATGGTAAATATTGGACCGGGGTCCATAGTTCACTAGAAGTGTTCTCCTTAAGATAAACAAACATGGCATGCTGGGTAAACAAATTACAGCAGGGCAATTGACAGGACTGAGCAAAGCATAACAATGCAATACTAGACATTCATGATCATATGAGATTTGATTGGGCAATACAACAAGATACATAGACCGCCATCCAACTGCATCTATGACTAGTAATCCACCTTCAGGTTATCATCCGAACCCCCTCCATTATTAAGTTGCAAGCAACGGATAATTGCTTTAAGCAAAGTGTGTACGGTAAACAATCCACTTGTTCCATGAACAAGAGACCGTTGTTTTTTCCCTAGTAGCAACATCACATCTACAACCTTAGAGATTTCTGTCACTTCTCTTAGATTAAATAGAGGCATGGACCCACTATCGAGCATAAATACTCCCTCTTGGAGTCACTAGCATCTACTTGGCCAAGATAGCTACTAGAAACAGAGAGCATGCAAGATCACAAACAAGACAAACATGATAGAATCAATAAGACAAAACAATTAATCAATCTGACATAGTAATCTCAATATCCATCGGATCCCCACAAACACAACATGCATGATTACAAATAGATGATCTTGATCATGAACGGAGCTCACAAGATCTAAAAATGGTAGCACAAAGGAGGATAGACAACCATCTAGCTACTCCATGGACCCGTAGTCCAAGGTGGAACTTCTCACGCTTCATACCAGAGGCTGGCATGATGATGAAGAAGTCCTTCGAGATGATCTCCCCTCCAGTAGGGTGCCGGGAAGATCTTCATATCCCCCCGATCTAGGGACGTTGGTGGCGCGGCTATGAACTGTTTTATGGAAGATTGATCGGGGTCAATAGGGTTTTGGTATCGGGGGCTTATTATAGGCGAAGAGGCGAGGGCACCTGTGGTGGCAAGATTTCAGTGCGCGGCCAGGCTTGGCCATGCCGGGGTTTGGCCCCCTGGTGGCTCTTCTCCGTCTCGTCTTCTGGCTCCGTGTTCCCCACGGTAAAATATTGACTTTGGCTTTTGTCCCGTCCAATTCCGAGAATATTGATTTTCTGCCTTTTCTGGAACCAAAAACAGAAGAAAATAGGCAAATGGCACTGTGGCATCTTGTTAATAGGTTAGTCCCAGAAAACATATAAAAATACCTCAAAGTGTAGACAAAGCAAAGCAAAGTAGATACTAAACAAGCAAGGAACATCAAAATTTGTAGATACGTTTTCGACGTATCAAGCATCCCCAAGCTTAACTCCTGCTCGTCCTCGAGTAGGTAAGTGATAAAAAGAATAATTTTTTAGATGACATGCACCATCAAAATCAAGATCAAACCATTTGCAAGCATTGAAAGCTGGGATCAAAGAACTCTAAACATGAGAATGAAAGATGGAGTTCTAACAGTAAGACAAAGTAACTATACATGCAACATGAAAGGTTACAGACAAAGATCATGAATAACAATGTATTGAAAGACGTTTGTTTGTTTCACATATAGAAAACATAGCATAGTGGCATTCACCTTGTCCCTCATGGAGTAGCAAGTAAATGCATATGGCACCTTCAAAGTTCATAAGAGTTACTAGATACAAATAGTTCATGAGCAAGCAATATCAACAATATGAATCATTCAATAAGTTTTGGAACAATGCACATAGAACTAAGAATGGCAACTATGCTCTCTTAATTGGTTCCTAAGGACAGAAGGTGGAGACTCAATATAATAGTGGAAGAAAGGCCCTTCATAAAGGGAAACGGGGATTTCAAGTCTCAAAAGAGCTTCCAAAAATTATGGTACTTGTTTGCTTTCATCTCTCATTTCCCCTATCATAAGCATCTTGAAGATATCAAGGTTAAAGTGAACAAACTATGGATTATATGCTTGACAAAGTATAAGTTGACAATCTCATGTCCCTTGAATACGAGGGTCGCTCCTCATGCTACTCAACTTTAGTTATCGGTAAGTTCTTTTCATAATAAGTACATGTGTATCATAGAGAACCGCCAACAGGGTACCCCTTGCACATGATACAGGAGCTATCCCATAATCAAAATGACAAGGCAAGTAGACAATGAGCATCTCAGCAATCTTCTTATTTACCATGGTAAAATGGTGCTTTTTTTCTCTCTTTCCTCTTTTCTTATCTTTTTTTTTCTTTTTCTCAATCTCTTTTTTTCTATCTCTTTTTTTATAAGAAGAATGCTTCATAGATTGCTCACTATGGTGATGCTGCAAGTTTCCACCATGATTAGGCATGGCTTAGGCTATCGGCCTAGGCGTTTCTCTAACACACATACATAACTCCATGGACTTACAAGCTCCCCTTTCATTTCACACCGACGATATCCATAAACAAAAGAACATGATATCAACTGTGTACAATGTATAAGTGCAATGTTGAAAGCGTTCTCCATGACAACATGGTTATGCTAATTCCAACATATAAGTGCAAGCATATACAACATAGATGACACAATGGTTCAAGTTTATTAGGGGCAAGAAAAATAAAGTGTGCCATCAAGTTTGTGAGAGCTTTAATCACTAGTGTTTCACATAACAAAGAGACTTTTTTAGTTGGAAGGTAGATGAAAACAAGAATAAACTTTGAATGGTGTAACACATCATGCATAGGAATTTATAGTGGACACTTTGGAATAACTTGGTTTCTTGGGAGTTAGATGCATGAGTAGAGCTTACTCATACAAGTGGAGGCTAGCAAAAGACTGGGAGAGACCAACTAAGAGAGCAATAATGGCCATAATCATGCAGAGCGACAAAACATTACTAATCAAAGCATAAAGTGGTACTACAAGTCAAGGACTAAATGATCATAGAGGCTATGGTGACTTGTTCATAGTCATAACATGGTGTGAGCATGTGCCAAGTCAACCCAAACAAAGCATCAAAGGAGAATACCACAATACTATGCTTTTGTATGCTAAAACAACGCATGATTTCTTTAAGGCACATTAAGCAATCATAATTGTTTGGAACAAGTCATGATACAACAATAATCACTAAGCATAAGGTCAAAACAACATCAAGCATGACATGATAAAGTCTAAGTCACAGTCAAAGCAAGCTCCTTTTGTACTATTCAAACAAGAACTTTCTACTCCTCTCCAATATCAATCAACTTATTTGAAACAACACAGCGAGAACGGGGGTCCAAACTACTTTATTCAAGCAAACTAAGAAAAAAAATGAAAACTAAGATGCTCCAAGAACAACACAATAGTGCATGAAACAATAAAAATGAAGTGTCTAGAAAGACCTGAGATTTTTATTAATGAAGAAGGGGATGCCTTGGGCATCCCCAAGCTTTTACACTTGTACCTCTTGAATATTTCTTGGGTTGACATGGGGTGGCATCCCCAAGCTTGAGATTTTGTCCATTCTTCATCTCATTACATCATTCTTTCTCTACACCTGAAAATTTTCCTTCATACAAAACTTCACACAATCTTCATTAGCAACATTAGTGTATTCAAAAGATAATAGACCCTTGGGGTTTAGTTTTAAAACAGCAAAACTTTCACTAAAGACACAAGCTACTGTAGCAATTCCCTCAAAAATATCAATTTCCCAAAAAGAACCCAAAATGAATCAATAAGAAGCAAATGCAAATAATGGCAGAAATCTGTCAAAACAGACCAGCAGGTAGACCCTATGTTGCTTAAATAAAAAAGTTTTGAACTAACGAAAGTTAGCTAACAACCTGGGGGATTTATTCAGAAAATTATAGCTCAATCCGACTTACAGAGATTTTACACAAAATTTTACAGTAGAGCACAAAAATCTGTTTCGGGATAGCAACTCCCCAAATCTCACTTCCCTCTCATTAGAGGTTATGCTTGGCACAAAAAGCAAATAAAAAGGATTAGGAGAGGTCATTACAGAGGTAATAACTTCCAAGACTCAAGAAAACTTTTGGGTTATCTCCCGATAAGTACTTTTCATTAACGCCTTTAAGTTAGGCACAAGAAGCAAGAATCAAGTATTTTCAAATGAAGAAGCATTAAGATCAATACTCGCAGTATCTTCAACTAGGAAAGGTATCTCATCCAAATGTGTTTTAGAGGATCCTTTCTCATCTCTCAAGTTCACTACTTTCATCAAATGGGTTTTCAGGAACAATCCAATCAAAATTGTTTTCTAAGGCCTCATGCATTCCTACAAGTTTAAAAGGTATGGGCATCTTAATTTCCTATCTGGGTTTGGTTTTATCTAAAGTACCCATAACATCTACACATGAGCCTAGCATATTAAAACATTCAAAGACCTTTTTGGCTTCCTTATCAACATCATTGAACTCTTTTAGTAAAGTTTCTAGGATAAATTCTCTCTTTTCAACATCCTCTTCTTCTTTTAGTTTAAGAAATAAAATTTGCATCATGGGTTTAAGGTTAACAAACCTAGCCTCCAACATGTGAACTAAAGAAGCTACAACAATTTCATAATTAGGAGCAAGTTCTGCTAAAGATCTATCCTCAATATCCTCATGTTTGCTAACATGATTAAAGAATTCTTCAATAATTTCTTTCCCAATTATAGAGCCACTACCTATTGAAAGGTCTTTCAGGGTGGACTTGGTAATCATCATGGCGAGCTAGAGCAAGGTGACAACTAGAGTAGGAACTAATTTTTTTGTGTTTTTGATAAGAGAAAGCAAACCAAACCAAACTATTTTTTTGGAGTTTTTGATAAAAATAGGCAAACAAAACCAAGCAAAAGAAACTAAGAAAGACAAAAACAAAGTAAAGAGAAAGGTTGTGAAGGACTCCCCTTGTGAAGTCGTCCTTAGACTCCTCGACAACGGTGCCAGAAAAACCTTGATGGTGGCTCAGTTCAATGTAGAGCTTTGTTGGGAGACCCCAAGAGGAAGGTATGATGAGCACAGTAGCAATTCTTCCCTCAGTAAGAAACCAAGGTTATCGAGCCAGTAGGAGGAAGGAAACGACTCAAAGGTGTTTCTAGCAACTTGGAAACCTGCACTACACAAACTCAAGAATTTGCCCCAACGAACAGCAAGGTTGTCAATATCACCGGTTTGCTGAAAACAAAGGATTAACTATATGGTGTGGAAGGTAATGGTGGTTTGCAGAAAGGTAAACAGTAACAGTGGAAGATTTATAAATGGTAGAGATTGGACCGCAGTCCATAGTTCACTAGAGGTGTTCCCCTTAAGATAAACAAACATGACTGATACGTCGGTAACATATCTATAGTTTTTGATGCTCCATGCTTGTTTAGTATCTACTTTGCCTTGCTTTGTCTACACTTTGAGGTGCTTTTTACATGTTTTCTGGTACTAACCTGTTAACAAGTTGCCACAGTGCCAGTTGCCTATTTTCTGTTGTTTTTGGTTCCAGAAAAGTTAGTAAACAAATATTCTCGGAATTGGACAGGACAAACGTCAAAGTCAATTACTTGACGTGGGGAACAAGAAGTCCAGAGAGGAGACGGAGAAGTGGGCCAGGGCAACCAGACCCCCCTAGGCACGGCTAGGGGTCGGCCAGCGCCTGGGAGGGGTGTGGCCCCTCTGGCTGCCTCCTCGGCCTCCCCCTTCGCCTATAAGAAGCCCCCTATGCAGAAACCCTAACTACCCGATCAAATCTCCATGAAACCTTCTGTAGCCGCCGCCATCGTTGTCCCTAGATCGGGGGGATCTGAAGTTCTTCCCGGCACCCTGTCAGAGGGGAGATCATCCCGGAGGCCTTCTCTCCGGTATGATGTGTGAGTAGTTCCACCTTGGACTATGGGTCCATACAGTAGCTAGATGGTTGTATATCCTCCTTGTTCTTTCATGTATAGATCTTGTGAGCTTCGTTCATGATCAAGATCTAATCTATTTGTAATCATGCATGTTGTGTTTGCGGGGATCCGATGGATATTGAGATTATTATGTTGGTTTGATTAATGGTTTTGTCTTTATGATTCTATCATGTCTGTGTTGTTTGTGATCTTGCATGATCTCCGTTGTTAGTAGCTATCTTGGCCAAGTAGTTGCTAGTGACTCCAAGAGGGGGTATTTATGCTCGATAGTGGGTTCATGCCTCTAGTTTCCAAGGGAAGTAACAATAATCTCTTCGGTTGTAGATGTGATGTTGCTACTAGGGAGAAAACAACGGTCTCTTGTTCATGAAACATGTGGACTGTTTACCTTACACACTTTGCTTAAAGCAGTTGTCTGTTGCTTGCAACTTAATACTAGAGGGGGTTCGGATGATAACCTGAAGGTGGACTTCTAGTCATAAATGCAGTTGGATGGCGGTCTGTGTATCTTGTTGTATTTCCCAATCGAATCTCATAGGATCTTTTTGATTAGTAATTGCATTGTTATGCCTTGCTCAGTTCCTGTCAATTGCCCTGCTGTAATTTGTTTACCCTTCATGCCATGTTGTTTATCTAAGGAGAGCACCTCTCGTGAACTATGGACCCCGGTCCAATCTTTACCATTGATACATCTTCCACTGTTACTTGTTTACTTGCTGCAAACCATTACCTTCCACACCATACGTTTAATCCTTTGTTATAGCAAACCGGTGAGCTTGACAACCTCACTGATTCGTTGGGGCAAAGTCTTGAGTTTGTGTTGTGCAGGTCTCCGTGTTGCTTGCAACACCTGTGTGACGTTTCCTTCCTCCTTCTGGTTCGATAACCTCAGTCTCTACTGAGGGAATACTTGCTGCTGTGCTCATCACACCTTGCTCTTGGGGTTTCGAACGAAGTGCTAACCAGCACCATCAACAAGTTCTCTAGCGCCGTTGTCGGGGAGGCTCAGGACGTCTTCACTAGGGGAGTCCTCCACTTCCTCTCTCTTTACTTTGTTTTTAGTTTGCTTTATTTCTTTTTCTTGGTTTTGTTTGCCTCTTTTCAAAAAACCCAAAAAAGTTAGTCTAGTTTGGTTTGCTTTCTTTATTCAAAAACACAAAAAATTAGTTCCTACTCTAGTTGCTGGTCTGTTGTTGCCTTGATTGGTCTGTTGAAACTAGTTCTTATTGGAAAGGTGGGTTCACGGAAGAACAAAAGTATTATTATAAGGAACACCATTTGTCACAAAAAGGGAAACACTTATGGGAGCAAATTGATAAGTTGAATACTATTGCTAGAGAGGGGGATTTTATAATTTGCCACACTTTACTTTTTAGTTTTATTATTTTCCACACCATGTGTCACTGACATGTGGTGGTCAATGTGGCAAATAATAAATTTCTCAAGTAAAGTGTGGCAAATGATAAAATATTCCTGCTAGAGAGGTGTGCTCCACTTATAATGTTACTTATTGCTTTGATAAAGCATGTTGTTGTAGGAGGTATAAACACCTACCTTTTCAGTGTGAGTATAATGATAATGTTACCATATCCTCTTATTTAAAGGAAATTATGACTTTTATGATGTGGAACAAATTGAAGAATTTATTGCTTTCAAGGGTGCATTTGAACTTGCCAGTTTGCTTGAAAATACTGATGATGCACCTTATGAAGATGAGGTTTATGAGATACTTAAATTTTGCTTTCATAATTACAAGGAAGCAAATGGCTATATTTTTGAATATTTCAATAGGTGCTTTCCACAAATGGAAGAGACTAATGCCTTGCAGGAGCCTATGGAAGAAGAAATTGTTAAAACTGGAAGCTCATTAGATAAATAATAGGAGGAGAGTGATGAACAAAAGGAGGAAGAATGGATTATCTACCCATGCCTACCTTCTAATGAGAGTAACTCTTTATCCCTTATATTATTTGATTGTCCCCCATGCTTACCAAAGGACGATGAATGTTATGTTCGTGTGGATCCCTTTGAAATATCTACTTTGGGTAAAACCTGTGAAGGTTTTAATCCCATTGAGCTTGATAGAAATTATGTGTTTGTAGCTCATGAAAAGTCTGCTTTATGTGATAGTTATATTGTTGAGTTTATTCATGAGGCTACTGAAAATTATTATGAGAGAGGAAAATATGGTTATAGAAGTTTTCATGGTACTGAAACACCTCTCTATGTGCTGAAAGTTTTGAAGTTACTCTTGATTTACCTTCCTATGCATGTCACTTTCTTCTTTGTGAATTTATTCTCTTACAAGATTCCTATGCATAGGAAGTGGATTAGACTTAAATGTGTTTAGAATTTGCTTTTTGATGCTCTTTTACTTCAATTCATATTTCTTATGTGAGCATCTTCTCAAACTATCATGCCTAACTTAAAGACGTTAAAGAAAAGTACTTGTTGGGAGATAACTCAAGAGTTTCCTTGAGTATTGGAAGTTATTACTTCCGTAATGACCTCTCCTTATCTTTTTTTTTGCTTTTTGTGTCAAGAATGACCTCTAATGAGAGGGAAGTAAGATTTGGGGAGTTGCTGTCCCGAAACAGATTTCTGTCTTCTACCATAAATATTTATGAGGAGTCTCTGTAACTCGGATTGAGCTCAAAATTTGCGAATAAATTCCCCAGTATGTTAGCTAACTTTCATTAGTTCAACACTTTTTAATTTGAGCAACCTAAGATGTTCGAAAAAATCGGTTTATACCAGCTGGTCTGTTTTGGCAGATTTCTGCCATTATTTGCATTTGCTTCTTATTGATTCTTTTTGGGTTCTTTTTGGGAAATTGAGCTTTTTGAAGGAGTTACTACAGTATCTTGTGTTTTTAGTGAAAAGCCTTGCTGTTCCAAAGCTTTTCCAGAGTTCTAATATCTTTTAAATAAACTAATATTGCTAATGAAGATTGTGTGAAGTTTTGTATGAAGGATAAATTTCAGGTGTAGAGAGAGAATGATGCAATGAGATGAATAATGGACAAAATCTCAAGCTTGGGGATGCCACCATGGTGTCACCCTAATAAATATCCAAGAGTTACAAGCGTCAAAACTTGGGGATGCCCAATAAAAAGCTCAGGTATGTCAAGACACTTCGTTTTTATTGTTTCATGCACAGTTGTGTTGTTCTTGGAGCGTCTTATTTTTTGTTTGCTTTGCATAGTTTGTTTAGTTTTCTTCAGTAGTTTGGACCCCGATTCTCACTGTGTTGTTTTCCAAATAAGTTGCTTGGTGTTTGGAAAGGAGTAGTAAGTTCTTGCTTGTAAGTGCAAGAGGAGTTTGCATTGACTATGACTTAGACTTTAGCATGACATGCTAGGTGTTGTTTTGACCTTATTCTTAGTGATTATTGTTGTAGCATGTATTGTTCCAAACAATTAGGATTGCTTAGTGTGCCTTGAAAAAAATAATTATGCGTTGTTTTAGCATGCAAAAGCATAGTATTGTGGTATTCTCCATTGATGCTTTGTTTGGGTTGACTTGGCACATGCTTACACCATGTTATTGTTGGAGATATGCCCTAGAGGCAATAATAAATTTAGTTATTATTATATCTTTGTGTTTATGATAAATGTTTACATTCATGCTATAATAGTATTAACAAGGAAACATTAATACTTGTGTGATTTGTAAACTTAATTTGAAGTCCCTAGTATAGCCTCTATACTTCACTAGCTTGTTGGTTGATTAATGATTGTGGTTTCCCTATCATGAACATTGAGATGTTATCAACAACAAGATCATATTGTTAGGAGAATGATATGGTGGACATACTCCTATAGATAAGCGTAGCATAAAGATCAAGTCATTTCAATAGTTCAATTGCTATATGTTTTCTGATACATAGTAACCTAATTCCTTCGACCATGAGATCATGCATATCACCTTTACCGGATGGATGCTTTGATGACATCAAACACCACACCGTAACTGGGTGGCTATAAAGGTGGCATTGAGTGCTCGGAAAGTATTGGTTGAAACACATGGATCAAGAGTGGGATTTGTCCATCCATATGACAGATAGATATACTCTGGGCCCTCTCGGTGGAATGTCATCCAATTAGCTTGCAAGCATGTGACTGGCTCACAAGGGATCACATATCACGGGAACGAGAAAAGAGTACTTATCGGTAACGAGGTTGAACTAGGTATGCAGAGATACCGACGATCATAACCTCGGATAAGTAAACTATCGTGAGACAAAGGGAAATTGGTATCGTATGTAAGTGGTTCATTTGATCGCAAAGTAATCATAGAAATATGTGGGAGCCATATGAATTTCCAGATTACTCTATTGGTTATTGTTCGGAGAAGTGTCTCGATCATGTCCGCATAATTCACGAACCGTAGGGAGACACACTTAAGGATTCGACGTTGTTTGAGTAGTTATGGTATTATGAGAAAGAGACTGAATGTTGTTCGGAGTCTCGGATGGGATCCGGGATATCACGAGGTGATCCGGAATGGTCCGGAGAATAAGATTCATATAAGGAAAGTCCCATTTCGGAGTTCGGGAATGTACTAGAAGGTTCCGGATTGTCCGGCACTCCGGGGGGGAGGGTACATGAATGTGTCATTACATATTGAATGATTGCATCATGTACTAAGTGTTCTTGATGTTCCAAATAAAGGATTAAATTGAATCCTAAAACAGAAAAGTCAAATGGCCAGTTTAAAAGTCAAACGGCTAAAACAGGAAACTGTGGGAAACAAGCAAGAGGTGGTTGGAACCGACTTGGGGGAGGAGTCCCTCCAAGCCGGGCCACCAAGGCCGACTTGGGAGGACTCCTCCCTTGGCCCTCCCACCTATAAAAGGAGGGCCTCCTCCTCTAGACACACAAGTTCCTATCCTCTAATCTCCTTTAGAGCCGTTTTGGTTTAGAGCTTCTAATTGCCCTAGCCTTCGGTTTAGAGCCTTCTAGTTGGTGTGTCTAATCTCTAGACCACTAATAGCTCTCTCTCATACTCCACCATACTCGCCGGCTTAAGGCGAAGCCTCAGGGATCTCCCTCTACTTCGGTACCACGCCAGCCGGAATCGCGAGGAGAGTGCTACAACCTCCGCCTGCCGGAACAAGGGAGAGGAAGGTCTTCGCCGAAAATCGAACGTGTGACCGATCATGAAGCGCTAGAACGCAGCCTGGGAAGGATCGTCTACACGATCTTGAGATCGGGAAGAGTACGACTACATCACCCACGAGAATCCGCCTCGTTAAACACTTTGGAATCTTCGAGGTAAGTTATTCCATCGACTCGTTGCTACAATCTAGTAGATAGATCTTGGCTTGTTTGTTTGTATGCGATAGAAAATTTTTGTTTTCCATGCTACGAACCCCTACAAAGGGTATCGTAGTCGTGTCTATATGTAGATCTGTTGACGAGTAGAACACAATGGTCATTGTGGGCGTTGATGCTTTATTGTCGATTGCTTCTTGTGTACTTTACATCTTGCGGTATGTTGGGATGAAGCGGCCGGGATAACCTTACATGACATCGCTCATGAGACTTGCTCCACGCTTGACATGCAACTTGTATTGCATAAGTGGCTTTATGGTGCTGTTTCTCCTAGCATAGTTAAGATCCAATTTACAACGGGTGATCAACAATGCTAGTATCAATGTTGTGGTTCTTGTTCGTAAGTTATAACGACACTTATTGAAAGCCCCAAACCACGTAAAATATGCAAAGAAAGTAGAGGCGTCTAACTTTGTTTTGCGAGGTGTGCAGTGATGTGATATGGCCATGATTGTGATTATATTTGATGTATGCAATGTTCCTTATTGTAAGTTGGCAACCGGCTGGAGCCATATGGTTGTATTTAATTTATGTTAAGACCCGCGTGTCTATTCAAAGTAGTTGTAATAGTTGAAGCCGGTGGACGACAACCATGGAGAAGCGTCATTGACCTTGATGCAATTCCGGTGATGATGGAGATCATGTTCGTGCTTGAAGATGGAGATCGGAAGCACAAAGAAGAAAGGCCATATCATATCACATATTATTGAATTGCATGTGATGTTAATCCTTTATGCATCTTGTATTGCTTAGTAGACGACGGTAGCATTATAAGATGATCCCTCATGCACATGAATTTCAAGTCATAAAGTGTTCACCCTTAGTTAGCACCGTTTCTAAAGCTTGTTGTTTCTAAGCACCACGTGATGATCGGGTGTGTTAGATTCTGCAAGTGTATACAACGTGAGCAAGCCAGATTTGCTCATGCGGAAACTAAGGTTTGATCTTGACGAGCCTAGCATGTACAGACATGGTCTCGGAACACGGATCACCGAAAGGTATAGCATGAATCATATAGTAGATATGATGAACATGACGATTGTTCGCCATTGAAACTATATCAACTCTCGTGATGATCGGTGTTGATGTAGTGGATTTGGTTCGTGTGATCACTAAAACAATGTGAGGGATGTTGTTTTGAGGGAGTTCACCTAGTTTAATTACTTAATTAATTTGAACTCAATTTGTCATAAACTTAGTCTAAACTATTGCAAATATGTTGTAGATCAATGGCAGCCCCTACCATCAATTTTAATGCTCCTAGAGAAAGAAAAGTTGAAAAACAATGGAAGCAACTTCATGGATTGGTTCCAGTTTGAGGATTGTCCTCACAATGGTAATTTGACCTATGTGCCGGATGCACTTGGGTGACCCACTGCACTGATGCTCGATGAAGTAAAGAATGTTTACCTTGCTCGGAAGAATCGGTACTCCATAGTTCGATGTGCTATCTTGTATGGTTTGGAATCGGAGCTTGTAAAAGGTTTGAGAATTCAGACCCATATGATATTGTCGAGGATCTCAAATTGATTTTGAGACTCATGCGCCAATTGAAAGCTATGAGGCTTCCGAAAAGTTCTTTAACGCAAGATGGAAGAGGCAGCAGTCCAAGTGAGCATGTGCTTAAGATGTCCAGGCACGCAAACAAACTTCAAAGCTTGGGTATAGTGATTCCTAATGCTTTGGGGATTTACCGTGTCCTCCAATCACTACCACCAAGTTACAAGAACTTTGTGATGAACTACAACATGCGTAACATGAACAAAGAGTTGCCGAACTGTTTGCTATGTTAAAGTCTGCCAGTGGAGATCAAGAAAGAGCACCAAGTGTTTTTGGTCAATAAGACCACCAAATTCAAGAAAGGCAAGTCTAAGCAAAAGGGACACTTCAAGAAGGGTGGTAAGAAAGTTACCACGGCGAAGAAGACCAAGGCTGGACCCAAGACGATCTTGAGTGCTTTTCTTGCAAGGGAGAAGGTCATTGGGCGGAATTGCCCAAAGTACTTGGCGGATCGAAGCGGCAACATCAAGAAGAAAGGTATATCGATATACATGTTATTGATGTGTATCTCACTAGTACTCGTAGTAGTGCACAGGTATTTGATCTTGGTTCGGTTGCTCATACTTGTAACTCAAACAGTCTTTGAGAATAAACGGAAGCTAGCGAAGAACGAGGTGACGATGCGGCGTGGGAAGCGGATCAAAGGTTGATGTGATCGCGGTCGGCACGCTACCCCTTCATCTACCATCGGGATTAGTTTTATACTTAAATAATTGTTATTTAGTGCCTATGTTGAGCATGAACATTATATCGGGATCTTGTTTATTGCGAGACGGTTACTTGTTTAAGTCAGAGAATAATGGTTGTTCGATTTATATGAGTAATATGTTTTATGCACATGCACCTTTGATAGATGGTCTATTCTTATTGAATCTCGATAGTGGAAATACACATATCAACAACATTGAGGCTAAACGATAATTCGACCTATATGTGGCACTGTCGTCTTGGTCACATTGGAGTGAAGCGTATGAAGAAACTCCATTCCGATGGACTTCTTGAATCACTTGATTTTGAATCACTTGAAAGATGCGAAGCATGTCTGATGGGAAAAATTACTAAGACTCCATTTTCTGGTATGATGGAGCGAGCTACGGACTTATTGGAAATCATATACCGATGTGTCTGGTCCAATGAGTGTAGCATCGCGCGGTGGTTATCGTTATGTTCTTACCTTCACGGATGACTTGAGTAGATATGGGTATATCTATTTCATGAAACATAAATCCGAAACTTTCGAAAAGTTTAAGGAGTTTCAAAGTGAGGTAGAGAATCAACGTAACAAGAAGATTAAATTTCTACGTTCTGATCGTGGAGGTGAATATCTAAGTTACGAGTTTGGCGAGCATTTGAAGAAATGCAGAATACTTTCACAGTTGACACCGCCGGGAACACCACAGCGTAATGGTGTGTCCGAACATCGTAATCGAACTCTCTTAGATATGGTTAGTTCTATGATGTAACTTACAGATTTACCGATATCATTTTGGGGTTATGCATTAGAAACAGCCGCATTCACTTTAAATAGGGCACCATCTAAATCCGTTGAAACGACACCGTATGAATTATGGTTTGGGAAGAAACCTAGATTGTCGTTCCTTAAAGTTTGGGGATCTGAAGCCTATGTAAAGAAGTTACTGAGGACAAGCTTGAACCCAAAGCGGAAAAATGCGTCTTCATAGGATACCCGAAGGAAACTATTGGGTATACCTTCTATCATAGATCCGAAGGCAAAATCTTCGTTGCCAAGAATGGATCCTTTCTAGAGAAGGAATATCTCTCGAAAGAAGTGACTGGAAGGAAAGTAGAACTCGACGAGGTTGTCGAACCTTCTCTCGAAATTGCGAGTAGCGCAGCACCGGAAGAAGTTCCTGTGGTGCCTGCACCAATAAGAGAGAAAGCTAATGATGGTGATCATGAAACTTCGGTTGAAGTTGCTACAGAGCCTCGGAGGTCAACGAGAACTCGTACCACTCCAGATTGGTATGATCCCGTTATGAGTGTCATGTTGGTGGACAACACCGATGACCCTGAGACATATGAGGAAGCGATGATGAGCCCAGATTCCAATAAATGGCAAGAAGCCATGAAATCCGAGATTGGATCCATGTACGAAAACCAAGTATGGACTTTGGTGGACTTACCGGATGGCCGGAAGGCTGTCGAGAACAAATGGATTTTCAAGAAGAAAACAGATGCTGATGGTAATGTTACCGTCTATAAATCTCGACTTGTCGCAAAAGGGTTTCGACAAATTCAAGGAGTTGACTACGATGAGACTTTCTCACCAAGATGAAGCTAAAGTCTGTGAGGATTATGTTAGCAATCGCATATTATGATTATGAGATATGGCAGATGGATGTCAAAACAGCATTCCTCAATGGAGATATTGATGAAGAGTTGTATATGATGCAACCCAAAGGTTTTGTCGATCCTAAAGATGCTAACAAGGTATGCAAACTTCAATGGTCCATCTATGGATTGAAGCAAGCATCCGAAGTTGGAATCAACGTTTGATAAGGTGATCAAAAGTTTTGGTTTTATACAAACTTATGGAGAAGCTTGTATTTACAAGAAAGTGAGTGGGAGCTCTGTAGCATTCTTAATACTATATGTGGATGACATATTGTTGATTGGGAATGATGTAGACCTTCTTAATAGTGTCAAGGAATATTTGAATAATAGTTTTTCAATGAAGGATCTTGGCGAAGCAGCTTACATATTAGGCATAAAGATTTATAGAGATAGATCGAAACGCCAAATATCATTGTCACAGAGTACATATTTGGACAAATTTCTAAAGAGGTTTGGAATGGAAGAAAGCAAGAAAGGGTTCTTGCCCATGTTTCCCAATACGACCTTGAGTAAAACTCAAAGTCCGACATCGGCAGAAGATAGAGAAAGGATGAGTAAGACTCCCTATGCCTCAGCCATAGGATCTCTAATGTATACCATGCTATGTACTAGACCCGACATTGCATATGATGTTAATTTAACTAGCAGATATCAAAGTGATCCAGGAGTGGATCATTGGACAGCGGTCAAAAACATCCTTAAGTACTTGAGAAGAACTAAGGATATGGTTCTTTCTTATGGAGGTAATGAATAGCTCGTTGTTAATGGTTACACCGATGCTAGTTGGAACACCGATCCGGATGATTCTAAATCACAATCTGGATACGTATTTATTTTGAATGGTGCAGCAGTTAGCTGGAGGAGTGCAAAGCAAAGCGTTGTGGCGAGATCTTCAACTGAATCGGAATACATGGCTGCTTCGGAGGCTTCACAAGAAGCGATATGGATGAAAGAGTTCATTACAGTGGGTGTGGTTCCTAGTCTACTGGACCCAATGTCTATCTCTTGTGATAACATGGGCGCCATAGCCAATGCGCAAGAACCAAGGTCACACAAGAAGTCAAGCATATCAAGCTGCGTTTTCACGCTATTCAAGAACATATCCAGATGGGGATATAAAGATTTGCAAAGTACACAGATCTGAATGTGGCGGATCTGTTGACTAAACCTCTCCCGAGGGCAAAACATGACCAACACCAAACTGCCATGGGTGTTCGGTATATTACCATGTAATCTAGATTAGATGACTCTAGTGCAAGTGGGAGACTGTTGGAGATATGCCCTAGAGGCAATAATAAATGTAGTTATTATTATATCTTTGTGTTTATGATAAATGTTTACATTCATGCTATAATAGTATTAACAAGGAAACATTGATACTTGTGTGGTTTGTAAACTTAATTTGAAGTCCCTAGTATAGCCTCTATACTTCACTAGCTTGTTGGTTGATTAATGATTGTGGTTTCCCTATCATGAACATTGAGATGTTATCAACAACAAGATCATATTGTTAGGAGAATGATATGGTGGACATACTCCTATAGATAAGCGTAGCATAAAGATCAAGTCATTTCAATAGTTCAATTGCTATATGCTTTCTGATACATAGTAACCTAATTCCTTCGACCATGAGATCATGCATATCACCTTTACGGATGGATGCTTTGATGACATCAAACACCACACCGTGGCGGGTGGCTATAAAGGTGGCATTGAGTGTTGGAAAGTATTGGTTGAAACACATGGATCAAGAGTGGGATTTGTCCATCCATATGACGGATAGATATACTCTGGGCCCTCTCGGTGGAATGTCATCCAATTAGCTTGCAAGCATGTGACTGGCTCACAAGGGATCACATATCACGGAACGAGAAAAGAGTACTTATCGGTACGAGGTTGAACTAGGTATGCGAGATACCGCGATCATAACCTCGGATAAGTAAACTATCGTGAGACAAAGGGAAATTGGTATCGTATGTAAGTGGTTCATTCGATCGCAAAGTAATCGTAGAAATATGTGGGAGCCATATGAATTACCAGACTCCTCTATTGGTTATTGTTAGAAGTGTCTCGATCATGTCCGCATAATTCACGAACCGTAGGGAGACACACTTAAGGATTCGACGTTGTTTGAGTAGTTATGGTATTATGAGAAAGAGACCGAATGTTGTTCGGAGTCTCGGATGGGATCCGGGATATCACGAGGTGATCCGGAATGGTCCGGAGAATAAGATTCATATAAGGAAAGTCCGTTTGGAGTTCGGGAATGATTAGGTGTTTTCATCGGGAATGTTCTAGAAGGTTCGGATTGTCCAAGACTCGGGGAGGGTACATGAATGTGTCATTACATATTGAATGATTGCATCATGTACTAAGTGTTCTTGCTGTTCCAAATAAAGGATTAAATTGAATCCTAAAACAGAAAAGTCAAATGGCCAGTTTAAAAGTCAAACGGCTAAAACAGGAAACTATGGGAAACAAGCAAGAGGTGGTTGGAACCGACTTGGGGGAGGAGTCCCTCCAAGCCGGCGCGCCAACCAAGGCCGACTTGGGGAGGGACTCCCCTCCCCTTGGCCGCCCCTCCCACCTATAAAAGGAGGGGCAGGGCCTCCTCCTCTAGACACACAAGTTCCTATCCTCTAATCTCCGGTTTAGAGCCGTTTTGGTTTAGAGCTTCTAATTGCCCTAGCCTTCGGTTTAGAGCCTTCTAATTGGTGTGTCTAATCTCTAGACCACTAATAGCTCTCTCTCATACTCCACCATACTCGCTCCGGCTTAAGCCTCGGGATCTCCCTCTACTTCCGGTACCACCGTTGTCTTTGCCGGAATCGCGAGAGAGTGCTACAACCTCCATTTTCTTTGGAACAAGGAGAGGAAGGTCTTCGTCGAAAATACCGAACGTGTGACCGATCATGAGCGCTTGCGAGCAGCCGGAAGGATCGTCTACACGATCTTGAGATCGGGAAGAGTACGACTACATCACCCACGAGAATCCGCTCTCGTTAAACACTTTGGAATCTTCGAGGGTAAGTTATTCCATCGACTCGTTGCTACAATCTAGTAGATAGATCTTGGCTTGTTTGTTTGTATGCGATAGAAATTTTTTGTTTTCCATGCTACGAACCCCTACAGTTATGACTTTCACAAGTCACCATAGTCTCTATGATCATTTAGTCCTTGACTTCTAGTACCACTCTATGCTTTGTTGCACTGCATGATTATGGCCATTATGCTCTCTTATTTGGTTGCTCCCAATCTTTTGCTAGCCTCCACTTGTATGAGTAAGCTCTACTCATGCTTCCGACTCCCAAGAAACCAAGTTATTCCAAAGTGTACACTATAAACTCCTATGCATGGTGTGTTACACCATTCCATGTATATTCTTGTTTTCAGCTATCTTCCAAGTAAAAACTATTTTGATATGTGAAAACTTAGTGATTAAAGCCCTCACAAACTTGATGGCACACTTTATATTCGTTGCCCCTAATAAATTTGAACCATTGTGTCATCTATGTTGTATATGATTGCACTTATACATTGGAATTAGCAGAACCGTGTTGTCATGGGGAACGTTTTCAACATTGCACTTGTACTTTATACTCAGTTGATATCATGCTCTTTTGTCTATGGATGTCACCGGTGTGAAATAAAGAGGGAGCTTGTAAGTCCATAGAGTTTGTATCCTGTGTTAGAGAAATGCCTGGGCCGCTAGCCTAAGCCCTGCCTAATCATGGTGGAAACTTGCAGCATCACCATAGTGACATCTATGAAGCATTCTTCTTATAAAAAAGAGAGACACATTGAGAAAATAGGAAAGAGAGAAAAAAGCACCATATTCCCATGGTACATAAGAAGATTGTTGAGATGCTCATTGTCTGCTTGCCTTGTCATTTTGGTTATGTGATAGCTCATGTACCATGTGCAAGGGGTACGCCATTGGCGGTTCTCAATGATATGCAAATACTTACAATGACAAGAACTTACAGGTGACTAAAGTTGAGTAGCATGAGGTGTGGCCCTCATATTCAAGGGACTTGAGATTGCCAGCTTATACTTCATCAAGCATATACTCAATCTTTGTTCACTTTAACCTCAATCACTTCAAGATGCTTATGATAGGGGAAAGCTAACAAGTACCATAATTTTTGGAAGCTCTTTTTAAAACTTGAAATCCCTGCTTCCTTTATAAAAGGTCTTTCTTCCACCACTATTTATTCTCCACCTTCTACCTTTAGGCACCATTAAGAGAGCACGGTTTTGATTCTGTGTGCAGTGTTCCAAAGCTTATTGATTGATGCATATTGTGATATTACTTGTTCTTGTGCAATTTGTTTCTAGTCACCCTTGTGAATTTTGAAGGTGTCCTATGCATCTATTTGCTACTCTATGAGGGACAAGCGGATTGCCACTATGCTATGTTTTCTGTATGTGAAACAAACAAACGTTTTTCAATGCATGTTATTCATGATCTTTGTTTGTAGCCTTTCATGTTGCATGCATAGTTACTATGTCCTATTGTTAGAACTCCATCTTTCATGCACATGTTTAGAGTTCTTTGATCCCAGCTTTCAATGCTTGCAAATGGTTGGATCTTTATTGTGAGGGTGCATGTCACCTCAAAAATTATCCTTTTTGTCACTTACCTACTCGAGGACGAGTAGGAGTTAAGCTTGGGGATGCTTGATACGTTGGTAACGTATCTATAATTTTTTATGCTCCATGCTTGTTTAGTATCTACTTTGCCTTGCTTTGTCTACACTTTGAGGTGCTTTTTACATGTTTTCTGGTACTAACCTATTAACAAGTTGCCACAGTGCCAGTTGCCTGTTTTCTGCTATTTTTGGTTCCAGAAAAGTTAGTAAAGAAATATTCTCGAAATTGGACGGGACAAACGTCAAAGTCAATAACTTTCTGTGGGGAACAAGAAGTCCAGAGGGGAGACGGAGAAGCGGGCCAGGGCAGCCAGAACCCCCTAGGCGTGGCCAGGGGTGGGCCCATGCCTGGGAGGGTGTGGCCCCTCTGGCCGCCTCCTCGGCCTCCCCCTTCGCCTATAAGAAGCCCCGGATGCAGAAACCCTAAGTACCCGATCAAATCTCCATGAAAACTTATGTATCCGCCGCCACCATCGTCCCTAGATCGGGGGGATCTGAAGTTCTTCCCGGCACCCTGCCGGAGGGGAGATCATCTTAGAGGCCTTCCCTCATGTATGATGCGTGAGTAGTTCCACCTTGGACTATGGGTCCATGTAGTAGCTAGATGGTTGTATCTCCTCCTTGTGCTTTCATGTATAGATCTTGTGAGCTCTGTTCATGATCAAGATCTAATATATTTGTAATCATGCATGTTGTATTTGTGGGGATCCGATAGATATTGAGATTATTATGTTGGTTTGATTAATGGTTTTATCTTTATGAATCTATCATGTCTGTGTTGTTTGTGATCTTGCATGCTCTCCGTTGTTAGTAGCTAACTGGGCCAAGTAGTTGCTAGTGACTCCAAGAGGGGGTATTTATGCTCGATAGTTGGTTCATGCCTCTAGTTTCAAGGGAAGCGACAATAATCTCTTTGGTTGTAGATGTGTTGTTGCTACTAGGGAGAAAACAACTGTCTCTTGTTCATGGAACATGTGGACTGTTTACCTTACACACTTTGCTTAAAGAAGTTGTCTTTTGCTTGCAACTTAATACCGGAGGGGGTTCAGATGATAACCTGAAGGTGGACTACTAGTCATAGATGCTGTTGGATGGCGGTCTATGTATATTGTTGTATTGCCCAATCGAATTTCATAGGATCTTTTTGTCTGGTATTGCATTGTTATGCCTTCCTTAGTTCCTGTCAATTGCCCTGCTGTAATTTGTTTACCCTTCATGCCATGTTGTTTATCTAAGGAGAGCACCTCTAGTGAACTATGGACCCCGGTCCAATCTTTACCATTAATACATCTTCCACTATTACTTGCTACAAACCATCATCACCTTCCACACCATACAGTTAATCCTTTGTTACAACAAACCGGTGAGCTTGACAACCTCACTAATTCGTTGGGGGAAAAGTCTTGAGTTTGTGTTGTGCAGGTTTCCACGTTGCTTGCAACACCTTTGAGACGTATCCTTCCTCCTTATGGTTCGATAACCTCGGTCTCTACTGAGGGAAGACTTGCTGTTGTGTTCATCACACCTTGCTCTTGGGGTTTCCAACGAAGTGCTAACCAGCTCCATCAATGACATGCTGGGTAAACAAATTATAGCAGGGCAATTGATAGGACTGAGCAAGACATAACAATGCATTACTAGACATTCATAATCCTATGAGATTTGATTGGGCAATACAACAAGATACATAGACCGTCATCCAACTGCATCTATGACTAGTAATCCACCTTCAGGTTATCATCCGAACCCCCTCTAGTATTAAGTTGTAAGCAACGAATAACTGCTTTAAGCAAAGTGTGTAAGGTAAACAATCCACTTGTTCCATGAACAAGAGACCGTTGTTTTCTCCCTAGTAGCAACAGGACATCTATAACCTTAGAGATTTCTGTCACTTCCCTTTGATTAAATAGAGGCATGAACCCACTACCGAGCATAAATACTCCCTCTTGGAGTCACTAGCATCTACTTGGCCAAGATAGCTACTAGAAACGGAGAGCATGCAAGATCACAAACAACACAGACATGATAGAATCAATAAGACAAAACCATTATTCAATCTGACATAGTAATCTCAATATCCATCAGATCCTCACAAACACAACATGCATGATTACAAATAGATGATCTTGATCATGAATGGAGCTCAAAAGATCTAAACATGGTAGCACAAAGGAGGAGAGACAACCATCTAGCTACTATATGGACCCGTAGTCCAAGGTGGAACTACTCACGCTTCATACCAGAGGCTGGCATAATGATGAAGAAGGCCTCCGGGATGATCTCCCCTCCGGCAGGGTGCTGGGAAGAGCTTCAGATCCCCCAACTAGGGACGATGGTGGCGGCGGCTACGGACTGTTTCGTGGAAGATTGATCGGGGTACTTCAGGTTTTGGTATCGAGAGCTTCTTATAGGCAAATAGGCAAGGCAGGGGCACCCAGGATGGCTGCACCCTCCTAGGCGCAGGCCAGGCTTGGCCGGGCGGCAAGGGGTGTGGCCCCCTGATGGCTCTTCTCCGTCTCGTCTTCTGGCTCCGTGTTCCCTAGGGTAAAATATTGACTTTGGCTTTTGTCCCGTCCAATTTCGAGAATATTGATTTTCTGCCTTTTCTGGAACCAAAAACAGAAGAAAACAGGCAACTGGCACTGTGGCATCTTGTTAATAGGTTAGTCCCAGAAAACATATAAAAATACCTCAAAGTGCAGACAAAGCAAAACAAAGTAGATACTAAACAAGCATAAAACATCAAAATGTATAGATACGTTTTCGACGTATCATTCACCGAGGTCTAGGGCCTGCCAATTAGGACCCAAGACTTCTCGAATGAAGTTCTAGAGGAATCGAGGTGTAGGACAAGGGAACATTATGTGAAATACAATCACTTACTTAGCAAGTTCTCCAAAATACTTCATATGTTGATTCTTAGGATACAATATCCTCGGTTATATCTGTGTTAGAGTATTATACGGACACGATTGTTATGATAGTTTAGGATAGTTAGAACTCTAGCCTAACTTGACTTGTACTTCAAGATGATCCTGTGTATGTCTATATATACTCGCCCATGAGGCTCAATAATACAATCATCATATTCCGCCAATCTCTCTCTATCGTTCTACATGGTATCAGCCTTAACCGATCCCAAACCCTAGCCACCATCGACATGCTTCCGCCGCGCTTCCCCTCGGGAGGTCAATATCCATGATCTCCGTCGGGGGCTGCGCAACCCGTACGCAGGGTTCGTCCACCGATCCGTGATTGGCTGCCCTATCACCGCCGTCGTCATCGCTACGCCTCTACTCCGACCATCGGCATCTATGATCTACATCGCGCCTATGCGCATGCCCTCTTCGCTGTCGTGCCTGCCTTCGCAGGCTGTTGTGGCCTCACGATAGGCTGCCACGCACCGCAAACGGCTACTACGCTTTCTTTGGAAGGCTGTCGCGGCCGCCCCCCTCTGATCGTCTTCATCGTCATCGTCCGGGACTTCACCGACAACGTTGCCATCGACTACGATCTACGCATCGTCCACGCCATGGCGCATACGGCGCACCCTCGGACTGATCAACTGATCCTGCGCCAGCTACGCCAAGCATGTCCCCGAGCACGCACCTACCACCGATCGAGCTACGGGCTGCCGTTGCGTCGCCCCTTCGGGCCGTAGTGCCGCCGCCTTTGGTCCAAGCTACCGGCTTCCAACACGCCTTTCTTGGTGTGCACGTCGTTGGTGGTCTCCTAGCTGCTGCATCTACTTGTGCCATGCATCTATGCCGCTCCCTCGGGTCGTAGCATCGCTGCACGCAGTCTACTTCGTCGTCCCCACGCAGAGATGCCCTCGGTTTCCACTGCGCCATCTCCTACGGCGCGGATGTCTGCGCAAGGTCTTTATCATGCCTTCGGGTTCTTCTTCGCCTACATCGAGTACCGTCGCCGCACCTCTCTAGGCGTCCAGCATGACCACACCTAGTCACCGCTAGTTTCGCCGCCCTCTATGTCTTCATCCACTACAACTTCGCCGCCAGCGTCATCGCCTTCCCTGACTACACCACCTGCTCCTCTACTCCGACAACCGTGGATAGCATCAACATCTCTTTCTTCGCTGCTCTGCGCCTCACAACCGCTCTGGAGGCCTCCTCTGCTAGTCTCTCTGGTATGGCGACAAGTTCATGATGGTCCCTGCCCCTCGCACGCCTAGTACTGGCAACACCGGGAGTGCCTTCGTCCCTGATGTGTTCATGAGTCTAACAAGCTCGGCTCGATGTCTCATCTTCATCGACTTCGACATGGTCTTCTTCGGCATCGCCTCCTTCCTCTACGACTTCCTTGACCGTGTCATCGACGAGTTCTTCTTTGCATACTTGATTCTGGCAAAACCTGAGTGTGTGTTCGTCCCCGACGTGCGCCTAGTTCTGGCAAAACTATGGTCGCACCTCGTCCTCGACGGCTCGGACTATGTCGGCTTCGGCATCAACATCCTTGACGACTGCCTCGACGCGTCTACGCCATCCTCCTCGCGCACTATGCGCATACGGATATCTCGACACCGGCATCCCCGACCATGACAGTGACCACAGCGACCCCTCGCACGGCTACCTCGACCTCGGCACCGCCTCACGCTCTCGGCTCCCTCGACATTGGCACAAGGGCTACCACCTCGCTTGAGCACCATCAGCTTCCTCTACAGTCCAAGCTACTGCGACGCGACACCGTCCATGATGTTCCCGCTCGGACCGCGGGATGATGTCAGCCTACTGGATTCTATTTCGGTTTATCTCCACCGTCTTCGATGTTCCAGTTGTTCATGACGCTACCGCTACGACTGCAAGGGAGTGTTAGAGTATTATACTGACACAGTTGTTATGGTAGTTTAGTATAGTTAGGACTCTAGCCTAACTTGACTTGTACTCCACGATGATCTATTGTATGTCTATATATACTTGTCCATAAGGCTCAATAATAACCATCATATTTCGCTAATCTCTCTATCGTTTTACAATCTGCCCTCGCCCAAAACCTGACGTGACTTGGCTAAACTTGACGACATATACATGTTGTATTTTTGTTTGAATTCAGTTCATGCACGGTTCATCTATATCTTGCCGTGAATAAAAAAAAAGTATCCCAGGCCCTCCACAGTCTGTGATTTTATCAGTGCCCGGACCACTTTTGTGTATTTGAGCACCGGTGCCATCCATTGGTAAATATTAGCACCTATGTAAATATTTCTTCCTGAGAATCGGAGCACGTAGGTGCTCCGCTGCCCCAACTCTCCAACTAGTAAATAATAGCACCTATGTACTATTGCAGAGGAATTTTGGTAAAGAAAGCATTGAAGATTGGCAACCCATTTGTTTACCAAGTTGTGGGTCCTTCTCTCTGTTTCAAAATATAAGATGTTTTAGTTTTGTGAAGAAAATATATCTAGACTTTTTTTAGTGTGTAGATTAACTCTAGTTTGTGTAGATTCACTCTAAACCAGAGTGAACCTAGTACTAAAAAAATGTAGATATATTTGCTTTACAAAACTAAAACATCTTATATTTTAAAACAGAGGAAGTACTATTTACTTATGTCCAAAGTTGTCATGTTGTGAGCAAGGTTCCTCAAAAACTTTTCTTGGCATCGATGTTTAGGTGGCAATCTTTTTGTGTATTGGGAACCGATGACATCGTGGAAGGCCTAACAATAACAACTACTCCTATGGCTAGGACTGTTATATTAAGGCCTTTTTTGGTACCACAGCGTGACCGCGGATGCCGTGAGCAGCAACGCGTTGGAGACGGTGCTGAAGGACTACCCGACTATCCCTCGCACACTGAGAAAATTGCAGCTCACACCACCCTTTGTGGCCATAGTTGCATCAAACACAAAACCAAACTTTTTTTTTGCACCTAGCACATATTTATGCCTTAATTATTCCATCTAGCCCAAATAAACTAATTTGTGGTGTTGACAAGGCTCCCGACTTGACAGCTTCTTCCATTTTGCAGCTTTTTTTTGCACTCGCCGGATCGAGACCCAAGAGAAAAAGGTGGCCCTCCTCAAGGCCAACTACGCCGCCAAGAAGAGGAACACGGTTCTCAAGTTTCTGATGGGCGGCGAGGACATGTCGACGATGAGTTCGCCGGTCAAGGCCTGGTACATGGCGCACCGCCAGGCCATTCTCTAGGCCGAGATCACGCCTGTCGCTACGCGGACCGCCCCTGACGAGGTTTAATCTCGTCAATGCCTATTGTTATGGACTTGGGTTTTGGAGAAGATGGAGATGTTGGAGATCGCGGAACGGTTAGCAAACAAGCAACACGGGGACACGAGGTTTACCCAGGTTCAGGCCTCCGGAGGAAAAACCCTACTCCTGCTTGTCTGCTCTTGATTACGGCGGAAACGAAAGTTACAGGGGTGCGCAGCCGCAATCTGGCGTGGAGGTGTGTATGCGGTGAGAGGTGCCCTCCTCGCCGTGCCCTCCTAGCCTTTATATAGATAGGCTGGTCCTTGGCATAGGCCGAGTCGGTTACAGATTAGGGTTCGTCCCTTTGAAATTCTATCTACTCTAGTCTTGTTCTCCAAGCATCCGAAGACGTCATGGGCTTGGGCCACCCGAAACCTCCATAGGATGCGTATCTTGCAGTGGGTCTTCCCTTAGGCTGGACTAGCTATGCTGATGTCGTGTACCCGTGGGGTATAACCATGTCAGCCCCTGCCGCGCCGAACGCCACTGCTACGGCGAGCTCCGCTTCCACCTTATCCAACTAGTCGGCGTTCGCCGGCGAGACGCCCAACCCCGCCGCATCGACCATGCTGCAGGAGCCCATCCCCATCGACGACTAAGAGATGGCCGAGCCTTTTTACCCTGTTCTGTAATAATTTGATGCCGGAGCCGGACTTATGAGCGTAATTCTGTCGAACACCTTTTGGCCGAACTCTCGCCGGCGGGAACAATAAATATTCGAATATGTCGCCGGTTTCTCTTCGCATGAGAACTCGGCCTGGAAACGCGAGTGGGAAACTCGGCGTTCCCAGGCCAAAAACGAGTTTCGTCCGGCCGAAGAAAGGTCCGGATTTCGGCCCGGAAACATCCAACCAGTGAGGATGCTCTTAGGCATATAACACAAAAAAATAGGGCATATGTGATAAACTGAATTTTAAAATATTAATTCGGTTTTAAATTCTAGCCATCTATTAATTGAAACAGTAAAAAACTTAAAATATAATGTGACAAATTTTTTCGGTGTCTGTTTCAGCTTTGTCATGTTATATTTTTTTTGACTGTTTCGATTAATAGATGGCCAGAATTTAGAACCAAATTAATATTTTAAAATTCAATTTATCACATATGCCCTATTTTTTGTGTTATATGCCTAACTCTTTGGCCTCTTTTTAATGCCAAGTCGGGAGCCTTGTCAATACCACAAATTAGTTCATTTAAATTTTGACATGATGAGAAGGCATAATGTAGTTACGGCCTGCAGCTTGCGACATTAATTGACATGATGAGAAGGCAGTGTATCCCAGTTCTCAAGGATTGCAATGGACAACCTATTGTTTTTCGCCTTCGGTTATCAATAATGTGCTTCCGCTACTTGGATTGTGGGGAATACTCCCTCCGTCCCAATTTACATTGGGTATAAGGTTTTATCCAAGTCAAACTTTGCAATATTTGACCAAGTAGTTTGATACAAATATGAATTTATATAATACAAAAATAATATTATTAGAATTGTCTTAGTGTATACTTTCATATTATATAAATTTTATATCATACAAATTTAAATTATTTTGTATAATCTTAGTCAAACTTTGCATAGTTTGACTTTCACGCAAAATTATGGGCAACCTAATATGGGATGGAGGGAGTATTAGATGGGGGAAATATGAGCTTATGAAACCGAATTCCAATACTCCCTCCGGCCCATATTAATTGACTTAAATTTGTCTAAATTTGAATGAATCTAGACACTATTTAGTATATATGTTCATTTAAATTTTAACAAATCAAAGTCAATTAATATGGATCGGAGGGAGTAGTAAAATGATTATAATTCACTAAGAAAAGAAATGCTCTAATAATTTTTTCCTAAACATACTAGCACTGCGAAAAGAATTCTCTAATATACTTGCTATGCTGATTCTTGTGATAAAACTGCTTCAGTTCTCTCTTCACTCGCCCAAAACCTATCGTCGCAAAACGAAACCAAACATAGAATACACCTCGTGCTATTGTCTGAATGTTTCATGCACGATGCATCTGGCTGAAAAAATGGATAGAGCAATTTTGCTTCATATTTTTAGATGGTTGATACATGTCTCAATCTTATCTGATCCATGATTGTAAAACATTACATGAAGTGATATTACATGAAGTGATATTATTAGATGATGCAAGCCGAACTCCATGAGAAGAAATGACAAATCGTCAAGGAAACAAATGCTCTGATAGTAGTTCACAAATCGTCAAGGAAACAAATCATCTAGACTAGTTCTTTGGTAACGAGTTCTCCAAATTATTTACCGTGCTTGTGGTTGTGCTAAAGTTTCTTCACTTATCTCTTCACACACCCAAATTGTCCAAACTTTGTTCGTGTATTATCTAGCTAATCATTCACCAAAGAAATAAAACTGATACATGGAAATCAAATTCGGCTCATGTGTGTTGATGAACCATTGTTTGAAAACATATTTCAAATTGTCAAAAAAATAGAAAAATTATTCACATGTAGATCCTGATGGTGTTCGCACACAAGTTTTCGAGAAAAAAAGAACATTTTCTATCCCGTGTAAAAAACAAATTCGATGCTCCAAAATGATTATTTTTTGGACACTTTTTATATTTTTTACACAAGTCACATAAAATATTTTTATGTATTTTTCATAATATGTCCATTTGCACCGGCAAGGCAAAACACCACCTCCAATTAATACATCACTTTTAACAAAAGGCACAAAAGATAAAATTATCCTAAAAGTATTAACCGTTGTCGTTAAATTTTGAAGCTAACTCGGTCGACTCATCAAGGTTGACCGACATGACTAGATCTCTAGAGTAACAACACACTCTGGGCATCCCGCGTAAAAATTGCTAATCATGTTCTCCCGATGTCAGTCAAACTGTTAGCAATATTGAATAAGATCATTTAGGCTTGTCAACATGAGTCATCATTATATGTTTCTAGTACATTAGTAAATTCAAGTGTTGGTTTAAATTTTTATGCTTTGTTAGACTAATAACCATTTTTCACAGAATCTCCAAAATTAACCATGTTATTTTGATAATATTTGGTCAAGCATATTAACATTTCAAGATACCGGCAATTATACTTACTTTGATCATAGGTATTTCGATCATGTTTAGAAGCTAAACAATTTTCTAAGTAATGCAAATTTCTTTCGCCGTAAACTCTGCTAGCAACATTTCCTCCTATGCTCTATTTGTTGACATCATTGCATCATACTTGCTCTATTTTTCTTCATATGTCAACAATAATCGGTGATGTTCATACCTGTCTAGCAAACATTATTTCGAAAAACCTACCCACTCGATCGAGTTATTACACATTGGTCAACTTCTTCTTATCCTAGCTACCATGTGAACCTGATATATATACGTATGCACAAACGTGTAGACAGAGGATGAGAGGAACACAGGGGTTGAGGCAGGCCATACTGATCATCATAGCCTTAGCAGTGTAGTATTGTTGAGTCTTGTGCTTAATTTGTTTGCCGTTTGGATGAGCTTTAGAGTAAGTTAAACAACATGACAGGAAACACGCGTCTGAGATTGAGAGGCATCTGGAAAAGAAAATTAGAGAAGGAAGATGGGTTATCAAGGTTCCTGTTAGAAGCCATAAATTAATCAAGAGGTTATTCTCTTCTGGCTGCTGCAATTCTCACGTAGACTGCAACATGAGCATCCCGATGATAGTTATAAATTGACCCGCAATTGTCAAAAAGGGAAGGTTGTTGCATTTCATAAGTTAAACAAGCCTAGTCAGACATAAATAAGCTGAAGTTTCCCCTCTCTTTGCGCACGAGGTCACGACTCTGCTTTTTATTGTCCGTCCAGTTAGCTCCTACCACATTTAACAAGTGGGTTCAACTTGTCAACTGAAATATAACAAAATTACTAAAAGGTATCACGCGATCACGGGCTGTGCAGCAGAGGGGTAAAATATGGCAACAATGGGGTAAAAAGCCACACAAGGTCCCAACTGTCTTAAAATGCTTCGCAGAGAATTGTCAAAATGGAAGGCCATTGCAAATCTTAAAATGCTTCAGCTGTTCTTATTAGACAACCACTTACTTAGCAGGTTCTCCAAAATACTTCAGATGCTGATTCTTCAGATAAAATTTCCTCAGAGATAACTTCACTCGCCCAAAACCTGACGTGAATAAGCTGAACTTGACGACATGTCCTGTATTTCTATTTGAGTTCAGTTCATGTACGGTGGATCACTGTCTCGCCCAGAAAAAGTAGTCCTAACAATAGCAACTACTCCCAGGAATACTATGGTTAGGAGGACAAATTAATGGCAAAGAAAAAGGTAGAGGAATCAATCAAGAGGCTAGTATCACTTCGCTGCAATTTCCACATTAAGGTTGCAGCATAAAACATCTTGATGATTTGGAAGCATTTAAACAGAAATGTAAAGAATGGAAGCCCATTACATTCACAGATTAAAGATGAAGCTTAAAATCAATCAGGTCTTGATGATTTGGAAAATTTTAAACAGAAATGAAAAAGTGTAAGGCAAGCATTCACGAATTATACAAGCCTAAAATGAATCAGAAATAACGAAGCTTCAATTTGGCTCCCACGTCGTCACTCTGCTTTCTTCTGAATGTCACTGCTCCTCTTCTTGCCCTTTGCGGCGGCGTAGGCGGCGCCGTGGAAATCGAGGAAGAGCGCGAGCAGCGAGGCGTTGAAGACGGCGTTGAACGCCCACCCGGCCATCCCCTCGCACCCTCCGCCGGCGAAGTGGTACCAGAGCATGACCACGGAGGCCGCGAAGCTGAAGACGAACTGCACGATCTGCAGCTCCGTGACGGCGCGCTTCCAGCGCGGCGGCCAGCGGAGGCCCAGGGTGCAGCAGAGGTAGTAGGTGTACATGACGACGTGTACGGTGGCGTTGGTGACGAGCGCGACGGGCATGAGCGACTGGCTGGTGGCGAGCCAGAGGTAGCACATGACGATGACGACGGCGTGGTGGTAGACGTGGAGCAGGGTGAGGGGGCGGCGGCCGAGGAGGATGAGCAGCGTGTCGCCGAGCTCGTAGATCTTGGAGAGGTAGAAGACGTGCGCCCAGTAGAAGACCGGGCCCGACGGCGGCGTGGCGCCCGGCGGGAAGCAGAAGACCCAGCGCCGCGAGGGCGCCGTGGCCGCGGCGGAGAGCACGCAGCCCGCCGCCATCGCGGCGGAGATGGAGAGGAGGACCACGTTGTGGACCGCGGAGACGGCGCGGAGCGCGCGCGGCGGGAGGGACGGGAGGGGCAGGACGCGGCGGTGGAGGAGGAGCACCGCGGCGAGGTACGCGCAGACCGCCGCGGCGGCGAAGGACGGGGACGCGGCGATCGTGGTGCCCGGGCGCCAGTGGAAGGAGGCGACGGCGGGGCGCTCGACGAGGAGCCACCGGGCGTGGCGCAGCAGAGCGGCCGCCATCGGTCGAGTCAACTTGGCTTCGTCCAGGGCGCTGGCGAATTGTGGCTTACTCCTGTGGTGGACTGGGTGACACGTCGAGTGATCGGAAATATACGGATGGAGAAGTCCCGTGCACTGACTAGAATGGGCTTTTGTCACGTGTGCAAACTAAGATGCGCTGTGCTCATTCCCTAAAAAAACAAGATGGGCTGTACTAACTACAGTACTACGGATATTTATTTACGCAATGTGTAAGCCCAGATCACTACAGAACAAAGCCCATTCTATGCGAGTTATGCTGTAGACTCTTTGTTCTAATTTTTTTTTAGGGGAAAGCAACGGGGCGCATTTTATTGGTAAGCCAACAAAATTGCATCGTTCAGTACAAACGGCAAAATAAATCTATTAGATGGAACACTATCCCAACTAATAATAGACTTTGAATTATAAGAGTACTTCGCTAAATGGTGCGCCACTTCTTTGGCTTTCCTAGGACAATGCACAAAATAAATAGAGGTAAACTTATGCGCTCACATAAAACAATCGGTTAGAATTGCAGAATCGTGGCTCTAGACTTCTTTGTTCTATTTTGTTTTGGCATTCAGATTTGATAACGAACGGCTTCATGTGCGTCTTTGTCACGAATTTCTTCCACGGTAGGACTCAGTGTTTGGTCGGCTACTAGCCTAAAACGGGTGCTAACACTTACTTTTCCTGTTTACTAATATAAGGTATTCTAGTCTTTTTCTAAAACACATGTACATGGATGGGTGTATAGATTCACTCATTTTAGAGTGAATCTAGTTCACTTTAAAATATCTAAAATGTCTTATATTACTGAACAGAGCGAGTATTGTCGTAAAACCTATGTACTAACATCATTTATTGTGTACAAAATTGTCTTTAGCATAGAATGCATGAATTGTTCTTTTTTCGCAGCTTTGTTTTTGCTTGGTAAATATTTTCATTTTGTTCTAGGCTATATCCCTTTTCTATTCACCATTAATGTCTTATCACATACCTACCATCTGATTTTGATTTATTACCCATTATTCAATATATATATATATAAGTTTGTGACTATGTAGAGAAAGTAAACAAGGACAAGGAGTGTGCCAATTCAATTGGGTAAGCCATACTGAGCAATTCGTGTGTGCCTTTCTTGCCATTTGATTAGCTTTATAGAGTGACCAAGCACACCATGTCCGCATAAATGTACATGAAATTGACAAGAACAAGTATAGGGTTGAGAGACATCTGGACAAAAAATTAGAAAGAGAAAAAGAACGGACGAGGAAATGCACACTGCATGCCCTTATTGTTAAACCTAGACCAAACTTGAGGCACCCGCCCTAGCTCAAGGCGAATGGGTGCTTGAGAAGAAGCCATCGGGCTAGGATCAGCAGTGTGACAGCCGTCGGTTTACCTTGTCCAGCCTACGGCACTGTCGAATCTGTCTTCCTCTAGCGGTGTCTGGCTGATATGACATCAAGTGCTTGTATTCCCTGCTTATCATGTGGAATTGCGGCTCACCCGCGGGATGCTTGCAGGCGATTAGCAGACTTAGATTTGTTTGTATAAGTGGAAATCAATCTGTTAGAGCACACCATGGTTGTGTATTAGAGTAGATTATGGATTGCTAGATTTGATACAACACGTGTGTGTAGGGTTCGCAGCATAGAAAACAAAATTTTTCCTACGATGTGAACTATATACCAAGATCTATCTACTAGATACAAACAACGGGCGGATGTATATCCGTAGAGAACATACCCTTGAAGACCGACAAAGCTTAACGAGTTCAACTCGTGGTTGATGTAGACGATCTCTTGCCGATCTCAAGATCGAGAGGAAGTCCTAGCGCCGCAAATCAGCAGCGCATCCGTGCTCGCACACACGTTCGAGGCACCGAGCAACCTCCGCCTCCTCGCTCCAACGATGCAGCGGAAGCACAACTCTTTCTTGCCGAATAGCCACCGGGAACATGTATCTCGCTAGTCCGAGACCATGGGGGATAAATTCTAGAGGGGGAGAGAGATCCTTCACGAGGAGGTGTGAGAGATAAGTGAGGAGGGGGGCTCCTTTTATAGGAGGAGGGGGCACCCAAGGGGGTGGCCGCCGGCCATGGGGGCTGCCCCCTCCCCTCCTTCATTCATGTGGGTGGACACTCCACTCACAAAATGCCCTTTAAATTCCCTCCACTCAAAAGTCCACTCAAATTCCCATTAAATTTCCACCAAATTTAATGCAAACTCTCATTAAATAAAACTCTTTTATTTTATTTAGAATTTTGTCAATTACTTTAATGACAAACATTCACAAATAACCCCTTGCTAGAATTCTATTTCACGTGCATAACCACTTTATGCAATTTCACCCGAAAACCTGTTTGGTATCTAGTGAAATAAATTCATGCGCTTGTTCATTCTTTCGGCATGAAACATTTGCTCCAATTGGATGTCGGTGTCTCTTAAGTGTGTCACCCTACGGTTCGTGAATAATGCGGACATGATCGAGACCCCTCTCGGATCAATAATCAGAAACGGGATCTGGAGACCCATACTGACTCCCACACATTCAACGATGACTTTCTTGTGATCGTCGGAACCTTTTACGCTAGTATCTTAATCCCTTTGTTTCACGATATATTACATGTCCGAGATTCGATCATCGGTATCTCCATACCTAGTTTGATCTCGTTACCGACATGCACTCTTTTCTCGTTCCTGTGATATAACATTCTAGTGATCAAATCACTTGCTTGCAAGCTAATCAATGTGATATCACCGAGAGGGCCCAGAGTATATCTATCCGTCATCGGGATGAACAAATTTCACTCTCGATCCATGAGCCTCAACATAACACTTTATTAGTTCTGAATCCATCTTTATAATCACCCTGTTACGGTGTGACGTTTGATGTTATCAAGAAACTCTTCCGGTGTTAGTGATTGACATGATCTCATGGTCTAGGATTAGGATCACTTCGTAAGTTGTTATAGCAATATAAACTCAATGACTTTGATCGTAATGCTATACTTCGGATAAATGTTCATCACACCATTACACTAATGTTGTGATCCCGTTATTAACAACATCCAATGTCCATGATCGAAACCTTGATCATCTTGTTAATCAACGAGCTAGTTTATGAGAGAGGCATAACTAGGAACTTTCATTTGTTTATTAAACACACATGTATTAACGTTTCCGTATTAATACAATTATAGCATGCAAAATAAACATCTATCATATACTTGGAATACACATAATAAACACTTTATTATTGCCTCTCGGGCATATTCCCTTGATCTCACTTGCACTAGAGACAATAATCTAGTTACATAGTGATAAATCTAACACCCATTGAGTTACGGTGTTGATCATGTTTTTCTCTAGGAAAGTTTTAGTCAACGGATCTGCTACATTGAGATCCGTATGTACTTCTAAATCTTTATATCTCCATCCTTGACATGCTCGCGGATGGAGTGAAACCGGCTTAATATGCTTGGAATGCTTGTGAGACCTTGGCTCTTTGGCATTGGCAATGGCACCATTGTTGTCACAATAGATCACCATTGGGTCCAACGTTTGCCACCGCTCCTAGTTCGGATATGAACTCCTTCATCCAAAGCGCTTCGAGCCGCTTAGCGCAACATATTCGGCCTCCGTTGTTGATCCCGCTACCACAGGTTGTTTGGAGCTCCTCCAACTAACCGCTCCGCCATTCATGAGAAATACGTATCCGGATTGAGACTTAGAGTCATCCGGATCGGTGTCATAGCTAGCGTCGACATAACACTTAGCGACGAGCTCTTCTTCACCTCCGTATACAAGAAACATATCCTTAGTTCTTCGTAAGTACTTAAGGATATTCTTGACCGCTATCCAGTATTTCGAACCTGGATCCGATTGGTACCTACTAGTCAAACTAATAGCATGTGCCACATCCGGTCTTGTACATAGCATGGCGTACATTATAGAGCCTATGGCTGAAGCATAGGGGACTTTGTCCATTATCTCTCTTTCTTCCGCCGAAGCCGGACTTTGAGTCTTACTCAATGTCTTGCCTTGCAACATAGGTAAGAACCCCTTCTTACTTCCGTCCATTTTAAACTTCTTTAAAATCTTATCAAGGTATGTACTTTGCGATAGTCCCATTAGGCGCCCAGATCTATCTCTATAGATCTTTATGCCTAATATGTATGACGCTTCACCTAGGTCCTTCATTGAAAATTTGCTGTTTAGATAACTTTTAACACTGTTTAAAAGATCTATATCATTTCCGATCAATAATATGTCATCCACATATAATATCAGAAATGCCACATTGCTCCCACTCACTTTCTTGTAAATACAAGCTTCTCCATAAGTTTGGACAAATCCAAACTCTTTGATCACCTCATCAAAGCGGAGATTCCAACTTCGTGATGCTTGCTTCAATCCATAGATGGATCGGTGAAGCTTGCACACCTTGTTAGCATCCTTAGGATCGACAAAACCCTTTGATTGTAACATATACAACTCTTCTTCAATATTACCATTGAGAAACGAGGTTTTGACATCCATCTGCCATATCTCATAATCGAAATATGCAGCAATTGCTAACATAATCCTAACTGACTTTAGCATCGCTACGGGAGAGAAAGTCTCATCGTAGTCAACTCCTTGAATATGTCGAAACCCCTTTGCGACAAGTCGAGCTTTATAGACGGTCACATTACCATCAGCATCAGTTTTCCTTTTGAAAATCCATTTGTTCTCCTCCTTTCGGCCTTTGGTGAGGTAATTCCACCAAGTTCCAAACTTGATTTTCATACATGGATTCCATCTCGATTTCATGGCTTCTAACCATTTGTTGGAATCCGGGCTCATCATCGCTTCTTCATACGTCACAGGTCATCATTTTCATCAACCATGAAATTCATGACAGATTTCCGTCTGACTCGGGGCTGCAGCGTCTGTTTGACCAGCGAGTTGGTAGTACTCTCTTTCGAGTTTCATGATCATTATCATTAGTTCCCTCTTCAACAGTGGAGCCAACTCCGAACAACTTCCGGCTGCGCTACTCGCCATACTTTGAAGAGAAGGTTCCACAACCTCTTGAGTTCTACCTTCCGACTACTCACACCTTTCGCGAAACTCTTTCTCTAGAAAGGATCCATTCTTGGCAACAAAAACCTTGCCCTCGGTTTGTGATAGAAGGAATACCCAATAGTTTCTTTAGGGTATCCTATGAAGACGCATTTTTCCGCTTTGGGTTCGAGTTTATCCGGTTGAAGTTTCTTCACATAAACATCGCATCCCCAAACTTTAAGAAATGACTTAGGTTTGTTTCAAACCACAATTCATACTGGTGTCTTCTCAACGGATTTAGATGGTGCCGATTTAAAGTGAATGCAGTAGTTTCTAGTGCATAACCCCAAAATGACAACAGCAAGTCCATCAGAGACATCATAGATCGAACCATATCTAATAAAGTACGATTACGACGTTCCGACACACCATTTCGTTGTGGTGTTCCGGCAGGTGTGAGTTGTGAAACAATTCCACACTCTTTCATGTGAGTGCTAAACTCGTAACTTAGATACTCACCTCCACAGTCGGACCGTAGAAATTTGATCTTTCTATTACGATGATTTTCCACTTCATTCTGAAATTTCTTGAACTTTTCAAAGGTTTCAGACTTGTGTTTCATCAAGTAGATATAACCGTATCTACTCAAATCATCCGTGAACGTAACAAAATAACGATATCCACCTCGCGTCGACACACTCATTGGACCACATACATCAGAATGTATGATTTCCAATAAATCATGCCTGCTCCATTGAACCGGAAAACGGCGTTCTAGTCATCTTGCCCATAAGGCATGGCTCACATGTATCAAATGATTCATAATCAAGTGATTCCAAAAGTCCATCCGAATGGAGCTTCTTCATGCGTTTAACGCCAATATGACCTAGACGGCAGTGCCACATATATGCGGATATATCATCATTAAGTTTAATCCTTTTAGCATCAATATTATGAATATGTGTAACATTATCATCGAGATCTAATAGAAATAAACCATTCATCATCAGTTCATGACCATAAAAGATTTCATTCATATAAATGGAACAACCATTGTTCTCGGATTTAAATGAATAACCACTTCGCATCAAACATGATCCAGATACAATGTTCATGCTCGGTCACGGCACCGGATAACATTTATTCAAGTTTATAACTAATCCCGACGGTAAGTGGACAGCAGCGTTCGACGGCGATCACATCAACGCTTGATACATTGCCGACGCATCTTGACCTCACCTTGCTAGCGGTCGCTTGTTTGACCCCTCATTCGAGTTACAAATATTAGCAACCGACCGGTATCAAATACCCGGTGCTACTACGAGCACTAGTCAAGTACACATCAATAACATGTATATCATATATACCTTTGTTTGCCTTGCGGCCTTCTTGTGCGCCAGATACTTAGGGCGATTGCGCTTCCGATGGCGATCCCTTACAATAGTAGCACTCGGAATCGGACTTAGGTCCAACTCGGGGTTTCTTTTCAGCGGCAACAGGGCTTGCCTTACTTCCTTCTGTTTTCCCTTCTTGTCTTTCTTGAAACCAGTGTTCCTATTGATCATCAACACTTGATTTTCCTTTTTGATCTCCACTTCTGCAGTTTTAAGCATTGACAGAAGCTCGGGGAGAGACTTCTTCATGCCTTGCATATTATAGTTCATCACGAAGATCTTATAGCTAGGTGGCAGAGACTGCAGAACACGATGGATGCCTAAGTCAATGGGAATCGATATTACCAAGGACACAAGCTTATCGGCGTAACCCGACATCTTGAATACATGCTCACTAACGGAGCTGTGCTCTTCCATCATGCACCTAAAGAACTTTTCTGAAGCGTTGTAGCTCTCTACATCAGCATGTGTGTCGAAAATCATTTTCAACTCACCCATTGTATCAAATGCATTGCCGTTTTCGAAACGCTTTCGAAGTTCCGGCTCTAGCCCACACTACTAGGAAAATGGTCGTCTGTGGCGCACCTGAAAGGCCCATCCGTGGCGCACCTGTAGTGCGCCACGGGCTGACTATCTCTCGGCCGTGACGCCTTTGCCTGGCGCCGGTTGTGTGAGAGATAGGCGTGGCGCCTCTAATGCTTCTGAAGTTTGGCGTGGTGCGCTACCTTGGATCTTCGTGGCGCACTACCTGGTGCGCCACTAAACATCCATGGTGCGCTTTAGGTGTAGTCGCCACGAAGGTGAACCATGTGCGCCACGGATGTATTTTTGTTTTTTTATTTCCAAGCCAGATTATATGCAATACAGATTATATACAATATTACAGAGATACACACACAGATACAAGATATACAATTATATATATAAATACTCAATATGAAAAACAAGATTGAAACAAATACATATAGATAAGTCTCATACATGAATACATAGTCCAAGTTACATTGTTTTGATCATGTTACAAAGTAGTAGTTGGTGACTTGCGAATACATGTATCGATCGAACAAGTTAGAGCTCGGAAGCTCGCCTAGACATCTAAACTAGCTAGCTAGACACAAACGCGGGATAAATAACCAAAGAAGATAAGCATGATCACCGCCGCGACGAAGGTGTAGGTCTTCATCCGGTTCCTTGTCCTAACTCCCGCTAGATAGCGCGTGTATCTATCTTCCGCCTCCGCCATAGTGTTGTACCCTTTGTAGCTATTGCCGCTGAAACGGTGCACCTGTCTCCGCTTCCCAATCATCGTAGACTCCGGGAACCCGTCCCTTGTACACGACGTACCACGTCATCTACAAGTTGACAATAATAACTAACCGGTGATTGAAAAAACATGTATAATTAAAGTCGCATATGAAGATACACTTATAGAAAGTACTCTTAAATCAAAAAGAGCAAACTCAAAAAGAATGCCTCATATATAACTAGCTAGGTCGTTGGACACAGGAATATTCTTATGATGGGACTGTTAGCCAAGTAGGATGCACAATTCCTGGACTTGTGCATATCACAAGGCTAACAATCCCGTCATAGCACATTCACATATATATTGTGCCACGACATTTCAATCATCGGCATATTCTCGAAAAAGACAAAAATAAATCGAAAAGAATGCCTCATATATAACTAGCTAGGTCGTTGGACACAGGAATATGCTTATGATGGGACTGTTAGCCAAGTAGGATGCACAATTCCTGGACTTGTGCATATCACAAGGCTAACAATCCCGTCATAGCACATTCACATATATATTGTGCCACGACATTTCAATCATCGGCATATTCTCGAAAAAGACAAAAATAACTCAAAAAGCATGCCTCATATATAACTAGGTTGTTGGACACAGGAATATGCTTATGACGGGACTGTTAGCCAAGTAGGATGCACAATTCCTGGACTTGTGCATATCACAAGGCTAACAATCCCGTCATAGAACATTCACATATATATTGTGCCACGACATTTCAATCATCGGCATATTCTCGAAAAAGACAAAAATAACTCGAAAAGAATGCCTCATATATAACTAGCTAGGTCGTTGGACACAGGAATATGCTTATGATGGGACTGTTAACCAAGTAGGATGCACAATTCCTGGACTTGTGCATATCACAAGGCTAACAATCCCGTCATAGCACATTCACATATATATTGTGCCACGACATTTCAATCATCGGCATATTCTCGAAAAAGACAAAAATAACTCACACTTGTCGTCCGAGAACCAAAGAGTAAGCAAAAAAACCAAGCATTGATTGATATATAATAATAATAAGCAAAATAAGTAAGCGGTGATTCATAAACCTAATAAGATAAGTACACTTGTCGTCCACACACACACAAAGGTCATCTATAGTTTGCAACTACAACTAGGCCAACATCAAGCCTTACGGCTCGGCTTAGGAACGGAGGACGCCCGCTCGTCATGAACTTCCTATAGTCACCACTGCATCTCTAGGCGATCTTCTATGTCACGGTTATTCGGGATATTTCCTCCGTAGAAGATCCCCAAGTCATGACATCACGAAGATGATTGCCCCAAATCTGCCGGATGTGATACATCTCTTGTCTAATATCCGAATCATTGATCTTGGCCTTTGCTTCGCCCACTGTTTGAGATGATCCGCAGCGTAGAATTCTCCTGGTCAAGTAGGAACGCCTCATGTGATGGAGTGCGTGGTAGGCTTCCTTCTTCTTGCTTTCCGGCGCTTCACGCAGGTAACTCTGTACGTGGTTGAAGACGTGCTGCGAACTTGACCTTCTTACGCACGGCCGGTGCCTTCCGTCGAGGCAAAGCCGTGAGAGCATCATCCGAACTTCCTTGATCTTGTCGTAGTTTTTCTTCTTTTCTAGACTCCCGAGTCGAAATACGTGGCGTGGGAATGCTTTGGCGATAAGGAGATGAGCGCGGTGTTCATCTCTGCGCAAAAAATTCAAATGGAATGTGTTGAAAAAAGAATGATGATGATCTAATAAAGCCAATCGACGGTGGCGACTGAATAACGACTTACTCGGGAAAGTAAGGCACGAGAATGTATTCCTTTGTCTTGTTCGCCACGAGGATTCTTTTTAGGTACGAGGCCATGATACGTCGTTCGGCGGGGGAACCCAAGCAGCCGTCACGCATGTAATAGGGGTCCACTATAGCGATGCCCGGTGTGTTCTCTCTAATGATCTGCGTGGCCAGGCTAAGAGAAAAGAGACGGACCATGGTATAGTGCAGCGGGTATAGGTGGAACATATTGAAGATGTCCTCGAACCGCAGGAATAACAGATCCGCGGGGGCAGTGTCGACGAAGCCCAAGCCTGGTGGCACCTTAACCACGAATACCGGGTGCGAGGGATCTTTGTCCGATAGAAGGCGTCTCTCTATCGTCAAGACGCCATGCACACTGCAATTCGAATCTGGCGAGCTTCGCAAATTCTTAGGTAGCATGGGCTCACCCGCCACATGAATCCTCCACATAATACCCTCGGGTCTTGGTGGCCCGTCCAAACCTGATCGGATTCGCGATTGTTGACTCCACCGCTGGCTCGAGCTGCTAGATTTTCTTTTCCTGCCTTTTTCCTTTTGGAGAGCGGGCAGCACCGCAACTGAGCACCGCGCCCTATGTAGTGTGTCGGCTTAGAATAAAGGGCTGGTTGGTTGTATCACCGCTCAGTAAGGCGCAAGTGGAGGCGTCTCGAGAACCAAATGCGCTTGGTGATAGTGGCTTTCTCTATGGGGCCACCAGCTAGGTCTTCTTCGTTGCCAAACCGAGTCTTGAAGAAGTGATCATTCTAGTCTTGAAGTCCTCGGCGGATCCTGCGCCATGTGCATATCATCAACATGATCATCCGACCCACCGCGTGGAGGTGACGGCGAGGGCGGTAGGTTTTGCCACCGCTTGTCGGCACGACAGCGGTGTGCTTGTTATAATGGCGTGATGGCCCCGCCGTCCCCAAACGGATCATGCTCTTTGGTCATAGCATGAATAAGCGAAGCAACCGAGACGACGACTCTTCTTCATCCGCTCACGGGGTTGAATGGGAGGTTCAGTCGTCGCAGCCCCTTAGCACCGACTAATTTTAACCTGTGCATGCTATCGGCATCGGTTTTGAGTGGAACGTCTTGCTGCAAGGTTGAACGATGGTACCCAGCAACATCCTCATTTCGTTGTTCACGTAGCATAAGAGAGTGCAAGGAACATCCGTGCGAAAACATGTCTTGCATCGTCGAGCGAGATGCCACAAGAGTAATATATAGATGGCATGAAAGGCGGTAATTAAAGAAATTTGTTTACCGTGATGGCGTCGAGATCGGCTAATGTCGACGCACATACGGCGACAGGCGTGCAAGAGGCGGAAGGGCTGCTTGATGGCGCGGTGCTAGCCGGTGTATTCTCCCTACGACGGGTGCTTGGAGCTCCGGTGCGCCGCGATGATGGCGGGGCACCAACATGTACTCAGCGCCACGGTGATGGCGAAGTCACCAACACTTGCGGCGCCCGGTGCTGGCGGAGTCACGAACACGTGGTTCGCCTGATTTCGGCGCCGCGTTGTTCGAGTGGTCTGACCATGCTTGGAATCGGCACGGCCCTACTCGACCACCCGCACTCCGTTCGCTATTGACTCCACCAAGGTAGGCATGAAGGGCGTAAGGGTGATTGCCGAGTTGTCTTGGACGATCTGCGGGATCCGCGCCACTTGTGCCTTAAGTTCTTGAACCTCTGTTTTCCTCCTCGCTCCTTCCCGACGGCGCCACATGCGTCCTCGGTGGACCAAAATGATCCACCCAATTCTTACCCCGAGGCGGCCAGACGGCCAGCCGGCGGCAACTTCTTAACGGCTCTATTTTCTTGGCGGTTCGCCATCGCCTTAAAGGTTATCCCGGGTGGCCGTCGACCCACAGGATGAGGAACCACAGGATCCATGACTAGCAACAATTTCCTCCTCCTGCGGAAGAAATGTGATGAATCATTTAGATCATCGATTAGATTGCAATCGTGTTGATCCGCGGTAATTATATTATACTTACCACAATTTCCTCGAATTCCTTCACCGCAGGATCGCGGTGAGTTGTTTGGTTTTGGGTCCACATGGTAGCAGGCCTGATGAAGTTCGAACCTCCCGGGTTGAATTTAGCAAAGGGTTTTCTATCCCCTTGGATCTATACTCTTCGTCCTCCTTATTCCATTTGGCCTCCAGTTCCTTTGGCGGCGGGGCTATAGACGGTCGAGTCACTTTGGCGAAGCGGCGGCGCTCCTCCTCCACCTCTCTGGTGGCGACGCTCCACCTCCACCTCCTCCGGCTGGTGCGGGCGACGTTCCTCCTGGCTGGCACGTGGGCGGCGCTCCTCGTCCTGCAGCTGGCTGGCGCGCGAGCGACGCTCCTCCTCCACCTCCTCCTGGCGGGCGCGCGTTGATGCAGATGGGATGCGGCGGCGGCGCGTCGATGGGGATGAGAGAGGGGGCTCGGGCTGAGATGGAGAGATGGGGATGAGAGGCGGCTCGATCAGTGGATAAAGCGATTAGGCATAGCACTTGGGCATAGTGCGCTACGGATATCTGTGGCGCACTACGGGCTGGTGCGCTCGCCTCGGCTTCTAACTCTTGGATAAGAGAACTACGGACCCACTAGCTAACAACTATACTAGCCTATCCCACTGGTTCGCCCACTACTCTATTCTTAACTTTGAGAGCACCGTGTTGAATCACAGTGCCCCAATTTTTTGTTTTGATTTTAAAAACACTTTTAAATATTCCAAAAGATGCCCAAAAGTGGTGATATATGCCATAGAAGTTTTATTTTGATTTTAAAATACTTTTAAATATTCCAAAAATGCCCAAAAGTAATAATATTCCAAAAATGCCCAAAAATATGATTTAACGTATAACTAAATTTCATAATACTTTGTTCATGAATATTACAATCTTTTTTGACCACACGTTTACAATATTTTTTGAGCTAGCGTTTTACAATCTTTTTTCCCTTCTTTGTCGCGGTTGAATAATTTAGCCCCGGCACTTTAATGTTTCTTCTTTCGAACGGGCTACCTTTTTTGGGTAGGGTTGTCCTTTTTCTTCTTGTGATGTATGTTCTTTGCATCGTAGTCGTCATCTTCAATCTTTGGATCGCCGTCTTGGTGAAGTCTTGCTCGTTGGCGACTCCATCCATTCCGATGATGTTTCTTTTCCTCTCCTCACGACAACACGGCTAGGTTTTGTCGGGTCGGTAATGAAAAAACATTGGTCCACTTTGGTAGCCAGTACCCACGGTTCAGTTTTCACGGCCACGTTTGCACCGGCGGCCTTGGATTTGGCTGCTTCGGGTATAACCATGGTTGTGAAATACCGGTCTTCTCTTCGACGCTCTTTGCCCATCGACACGGAACATCGGCACCTTTTCTCCACGGATGGTCGATCTCCCAGATCTCCTCGATTCTTCCGTAGAATCTTTCCTTCACGTTGTCATAGGTGTAGAATTCCGACGTTACGCCTGAGTTCTGATAATCACACTTGTTGTCCTTTTCCTCCGTGTAGAATGTGTAGCCGTTGATATCATACGCCTGATAGGTCACCAGGTTTTGCATCGGTCCCTGCGACAAGGTGAATATGATCTTTTCCGTGTCAGAAGAATGCGAGCGCGGGGGATTATCAAGGAGCGTCTGCCTAAACCAACGCGTGAAATCTGATTTGTGCTCTTTGATTATTTCTCCCTGCGTCCTCTGTATGCCCCGGTCAACTGCTTCTTCTCGATTAACCTTTTGTGCTTCATACCCAAGGATCGACCAGTTCTAAATGCTGTGCGCGACGAGGTTTGCTCGATCAAAGTCTGCGTCGAAAATCGAAATGCGCATGCGATGTCGGCGACCCTCTCGGTGACCAGATCCGTCGAGCTTGCCAAGGTGTACATTGATGGGAAGACCGGCGGGGTTCTCGATGTCTAGATAATTCGTGCGAAAGAGATGCACTCTTGACCAGAAATCCCTTGGCTATGCTTCCATCTGGGCCGGGACCTGTTGCGACGTATCCTTTGATGTGTCCGTTCATCCTTTCGAACGCCATCATCTGCGGAGAAACATCGGCCCGAGTTGTCGATGTCCTCCACGACATGGACCAGCAGATGCACCATAATGTCGAAGAATGCGGGTGGGAAGTAGACCTCAAGCTCACATAGTATCACCACGATCTCCTCCTGTAGCCTTCCGAGCTGATTCAAGCCAATCGACTTCCTAGAGATGACGTCGAAAAACTTGCATAGGCCAAATAACGTTTCACGGACGTGCTCTTCCATTATCCCTCTTAGTGCGACGGAAGTACTGCGTCATTAGCACGGCACGATCGTGAGACTTCATGCCATGAACCTCGCTTCGCCTCGTCTAGGTATCGCTTATCTTGCCAGCGTGGCCGTAAGGAAATTTGACTCCTAGAAGGCACTTGAAAAACTGTTTGATCTCATCCGGCTTAGAGTGAAGCAAGAAGGAGGCGGTAATATTCGTTCTTCTTGAACTTTTACCCTTCCGACGACCTTGTGTCGTCTCCGACTCATGATCATCGTCATCTTCACGATCATCGGAGTAGTGCGTCCGTGAAGCTCCTTAGGATACCCAAGCATATCAGGTCGTGCCTTGCTTTCGGACCATCTTTCGTCCTATCTCGGCATGTTGATTATGGTGGCGACGGACTCTACACGTTTTTCGTGATATGCATGATGTCGAGGCTATGAGGCGTGCGGAGAAACTTCCAAGATGGCAACTCCTTAAAAGCAGACCTTGTTTTCCATACCTTCATCGGGCTTGTCTTGTTGCCTCTTCGCTTCTTTCGGGCTTAGGACAATCTTTCCGGTTTTGAGAACTCTTCCACTTCTTCGCTGCTCCTACGCTCTAGGATTCCTCGGGTCTCGATTTGCCATCGAACAGGTCTCCACGTTTTCTCCATGGATCATTCTTGCCGAGCCACCTCGTGCGCCATGAACACGGTTTTCGATGACCACGGATCTTTCTCTAGTTGGAGATAGCTTGTGTTATCCATGCACCTAACGCATGCGAAATCCTTGGATAACTTGCCCGAGATATACCCGCAACTGGATAGTCTTGCACCGTAGTGACCAACGGCTCTCATAGTGAAATAATCTTGTGCGACGTCGTAAGTATTGGCTCAGATTCCCATAACGTGGCTAGCTCCTCTTTCAACAGCCCGAGATACAGTTGATGTCGGTACCAGGTTGTTTCGGCCCTTGAATTAGCATACTCATTTGTATGTACTTCTTCTTCATGCACAACCATGGAGGAGGTTGTACATCCATACAAACATGAGCCAAGTGTTGTGCGTCTGCTCGCTACCGAGCGGATTGAGTCCATCGGTGCTCGCACCAAGCGATGTTCCTCGAATCTCCACGGTGCAGGAATTCGAGGTCCAATGCTTTCAGCGCTAGCATCCGAAGGGTGCGTCGGCAGCTCATCCTTTCGGGTCATCATCATCTCTGGCTTCTTCCTTTCCGCATGCCATCGCATGAGCTTCGCTTCCTTAGGGTCCGCGAAATAGCGCTGCAGACGAGGAGTGATAGGAAAGTACCATACCACTTTTCGAGGTGCTTTCTTCCCTTTCTTGTATCGACTCACGCCACACACCGGACATGTGGTTTTCTCCGTGTCCTCGCCCCGATAAATGATGCAATCGTTGATGCATACGTGATATCTAACGTGCGGTAGATCGAGAGGACATACGATTTTCTTGGCATCCTCGATACTAGTTGGACATGTGTTCCCCTCCGGGAGACGATCGTGCCAGAATGCCATCATATCGTCGAAGCTTGCGTCGCTCAATTTGTGCTTTGCCTTCATCTCCATAGCCTTGAGCGTTACATTCAACCGGGTATCATCGGGCCTGCATCCTTCATACAATGGAGTAACCGCGTCTTTCTCAAGTTGCGCAAGCTTGGCTTTCTCTCTAGCGGCAGCCCTGGCGTTACTCGTCTGCTTGAGAAGCAGCTCTTGCACATAAGGGTCCCGCACCCAGCCTGACGTTGTTCCATCGTCGTCTGCTCCTCCGGCATCTAGATCATCATCATCCCGGTCTGCTTCCGCACCTTCACCATCTCCAGGAGCCTCTTCATCATCTCGCCCGTTCTCGCCGTGATGATGATCATCGTCATGTTGGCCACCTTCTTCACCGTCTCCATCATCTACGCCATCGCTTATCCAACGAGTGTATCCATCCATGAAACCATGGCGGGCGATGCGCTGCGATTCCGGAATGGGTCGATCACCAGATTGAGTTTGCATCTTACGCGGACATCTTATATCTGTCTTGTTATTTCGTATCATGTCGGTCGTCGCACATTTCAAAAATCTAGCCACAATGCCTTCGCTCATTATGCGGACCATTTTTGCCTGCACGATGTACACGGTACAATTTTGAAGTCTATTAGAACCACATAATGAATGCATGCATGCAATGGTCGATAGAAAATTTCGGCATGACCTATCCTAAAATTAGGACCTTTGCGAAATGCCAAAGTCTTGCCAAAATGGAAATGAATCAACATTTTGGCAAAATAAATGGCAACTTGTTCACATACAAACACAAGAGAGAGAGAGAGAGACCGATCCATACACACATGAACATATCATTATCCTCTCCCTACACACATGCATGAGCATCATCGATACTCTCCATATACACACACATATGACCATCGATCCTCTCCACACATACACACATCATGAGCATCGATCATCTACATACATATGAGCACATGCATCATCCATATACACATGAACACATCCTTACATGGACAACTTACCGAGTTGAGAGACCGATCGCGAGAAAGATGGAAAGGAGAGGTGCGCGCGTCGACCGGAGACGGATAGATGAGAGACCGGAGACCTCCTCTATTACTTATGTAACATCCAAAGCAAGTTTTACATGCTAAAAATGGTGAATGTATGGAGAAATTGAGGTGGGAAGGAGAAGATCCCGACTAGATCTAAGGAGGAAGAAGAAGGGGAAAGTGAAGTGTGGGTGGTGGATGTGTGGGCACACATGTGCACATAAAGTGCTGTCCTAAAAGAATCGACACATCCGTGGCGCACACGGCCCTAGTGCGCCACAGGGAGTACAAACTTCTGTGGCGCACTAGGCCGAGTGCGCCACAGATGCTCCTAGTCCCTGTGGCGCACTAGGCGGAGTGCGCCACAGAAGTTTGTGGCCGTTTCAGAGCAGAGGGGGGCATGCGCTTAGGCGTAGCGCACCAGGCACACGTGCGCCACAGATGACCCTAACAACCGTGGCGCACATGACTATAGTGCGCTACAGATGTTTGGCGTGTGGCCAACAGGGCCCTGGCCCACACACATCTGTGGCGCACTATAGTCATGTGCGCCACGGTTGTTCTAGTTATTAGTAGGGCACTGCCCACAGGTGAGCCACGCCTGTTTTAGCCGTGGGGCACTTCAACCATGTGAGCCACGGATGTGCTGATTACCTATAGCCGTTTTCCTAGTAGTGCCATACAATATGCCGCAATGAACTAAGTTGTGGTCCTCCTGACGAGTCTGATAGACATTCTTCTCCTCGTCAGGGGCATCATCTAAAGGTGGGGGGCCTAACGGCGCTTCTAGCACATATTGCTTTTGTGCAGCAGAGAGGAGAATCCTCAAATTCATGGCCCATTCGGTAAAGTTGCTACCGTTCGTTGCTAGTTTCTCTTTCTCTATGAACACATTGAAATTAAAAGCAGGTGGTGCCATCTACAACAGAATTTTTAAAGTTTAGGCTAAGTGTATGATAGATTGAGTTCAACTAATCTATATTACGAATGAACTCCCACTAAAAAACGACATCCCTCATGCCTTTTTGGTGATTACATGAAAAAATCCACTACACCAAGTCCGATCATCACGTGAGTCGGTATAGCTTCAAAGGCGAGCATCAAATGGGCATCATATCAACTATATGACTCATGCTTAACCTTTCGGTCCGTGTTCCGAGGACATGTCTGTACATGCTAGGCTCGCCAAGTTAGAACCTTAGTATTCGCGTGTGTAACTGTTTTACACCCGAAATATGGTCGTGGATCCAAGAACACCTGATCATCACGTGATGTCTTGGAGTGACGAAAACATAATCGGTGCATACTAAAGAAAGAACATATTCTTATCTTGATATTTAAATGAGGGATCATCTTATTATGCTAACAAAGCGCTAAACAAGCAATATAAGATGCTATCAAACATCATATGTTTATTAGTGAAATTATATGGTTCCCGCAGATGATCTCTATCATGTGCATCGTGGAATGAACACTATCATACCTATATGTGTAAATCCAAGGTCTATGGATTTTACATGCTATGTGTGTTGTAAGAGTATCATCTCATACTTCTACTTACAACACTACCATATCATAACACTAGCCCAGCAACAATCTAAACTAGATGCCTCTAATTTATCCATTGCAAGTTTTACGTGGCTTAGGGCTTTCGAGATAGAACCGTTCTTACCTACGAACATGAACCACAACGAGGATAATCAAATTGTTGACAACTCTCTTGCAAAATAGATATTGACTATAGTAGGAGAGACAGACACCCGCTAGCCACTTATGCAAACTAGTTGCATGTCAAGCGTGGAACAGGTCTCATGTGCGAGGACATGTAAAGTTTGTTCGGGCCGCTTCATCCCACTATGCCACCAATATCCAAAATTACAACAAAGGAGCAACAACATGATCATCATCGCCCACATACTCATATGTGTACTACCCGTGTAAAATATCTACGCATAGATCCGGCTCTGATACCACTGTAGGGTTCGCAGCATAGAAAACAAAATTTTTCCTACGATGTGAACTATATACGAAGATCTATCTACTAGATACAAACAACGGGCGGATGTATATCCGTAGAGAACATACCCTTGAAGACCTACAAAGCTTAACGAGTTCAACTCGTGGTTGATGTAGACGATCTCTTGCCGATCTCAAGATCGATAGGAAGTCCTAGCGCCGCAAATCAGCAGCGCATCCGTGCTCGCACACACGTTCGAGGCACCGAGCAACCTCCGCCTCCTCGCTCCAGCGATGCAGCGGAAGCACAACTCTTTCTTGCCGAATAGCCACGGGAACATGTATCTCGCTAGTCGAGACCATGGGGATAAATTCTAGAGGAGAGAGATCCTTCACGAGGAGGTGTGAGAGACAAGTGAGGAGGGGGATCCTTTTATAGGAGGAGGGGCACCCAAGGGGTGGCCGCCATGGGGGCTGCCCCCTCCCCTCCTTCATTCATGTGGGTGGACACTCCACTCACAAAATTCCCTTTAAATTCCCTCCACTCAAATTCCCATTAAATTTCCACCAAATTTAATGCAAACTCTCATTAAATAAAACTCTTTTATTTTATTTAGAATTTTGTCAATTACTTTAATGACAAACATTCACAAATAACCCCTTGCTAGAATTCTATTTCACATGCATAACCACTTTATGCAATTTCACCCGAAAACCTGTTTCGGTATCTAGTAAAATAAATTCCTGCGCTTGTTCATTCGTTCGGCATGAAACATTTGCTCCAATTGGATGTCGGTGTCTCTTAAGTGTGTCACCCTACGGTTCGTGAATAATGCGGACATGATCGAGACCCCTCTCGGATCAATAATCGAGCGGATCTGAGACCCATCGACTTCCACACATTCAACAATGACTTTCTTGTGATCGTCGGAACCTTTTATGCTAGTATCTTAATCCCTTTGTTTCACGATATATTACATGTCCGAGATTCGATCATCGGTATCTCCATACCTAGTTTGATCTCGTTACCGACATGCACTCTTTTCTCGTTCCTGTGATATAACATTCTAGTGATCAAATCACTTGCTTGCAAGCTAATCAATGTGATATCACCGAGAGGGCCCAGAGTATATCTATCCGTTATCGGGATGAACAAATTCCACTCTCGATCCATGAGCCTCAACATAACACTTTATTAGTTCTGAATCCATCTTTATAATCACCTGCACATTGTGACGTTTGATGTTATCAAGAAACTCTTCCGGTGTTAGTGATTGACATGATCTCATGGTCTGGATTAGGATCACTTCGTAAGTTGTTATAGCAATATAAACTCAATGACTTTGATCGTAATGTTATACTTCGGATGAATGTTCATCACACCATTACACTAATGTTGTGATCCCGTTATTAACAACATCCAATGTCCATGATCAGGAAACCTTGATCATCTTGTTAATCAACGAGCTAGTTTATGAGAGAGGCATAACTAGGAACTTTCTGTTTGTTTATTAAACACACATGTATTAACGTTTCCGTATTAATACAATTATAGCATGCAAAATAAACATCTATCATATACTTGGAATACACATAATAAACACTTTATTATTGCCTCTCAGGGCATATTCGCTTCAGTGTGTCCATTAGAAGACCGGGCCCGACGGCGGCGGCGCCCGGGGGGGAGGGGGGGGGGGAAGCAAAAGACCTAGTGCGGCGAAGGTGCCGTGGCCGCGGCAGAGAGTACGCAGCCCACGTCCATCATGCTAGAGATGTAGAGGAGGACCACGTTGTGGACCACGGAGACGTCGCGGAGCACGTCTGGTGGGAGTGACGGAGGGGCGAGGCGAGGCGGCGGAGCACCACGGCGAGTTACGCGCAGACCGCCGCGGAGGCGAAGGACGGGGACGCCGCGAGCGTGGTGTCGGGACGCCAGTGGAAGTGTTATAATCGTGACAAGTAAGTAAAGAAGAATGAAAAAAAGAAATCATAGTAAAGAGACACATACTTATGGAAAAAACTTTTCAACAAGAGAAAAAACCATGAATGCCAGCCAGCAAAACTTCACTATATACCAGGCAGTGTTTATGCAATGTGGGAATTTTCACAGATACAACTTATCCCAGCCGACGGCTTATAAGAGATTTATATAGCGGTGAAAACCTAGGTCTTGAACGTTTCACTCGGCCAAACCTCTGGCGACAAGACTCGCTCTGTTCGTCAAAAGTTAATTTTTACTTTATAAAATTTGGGTAACAGGAAGGAGTCGACGTGCGGGGCGCTCGACGAGGAGCCACCGGGCGTGGCACAGAACGGTGGCCGCCATCAACGGTCGAGTCAAAGTGTCTTCGTCCAACGCGGCGGCGTTGGCGAATTGTGCCTTACTCCAGTGGTGGTCTGGGTGACACATAGAGAGATTGGAATATACGGATGGGGAAGTCCCGTGTAGAATGGGCTTTTGTCATGTCTGGAAACCAAGATGGGCTGTGCTTATTCGCTAAAAAATAAGATGGGCTATACTTACTACTACGGATATTTATATATGCAATGTCTAAGCCCAGATCACTATAGAACAAAGCCTATTCTATAGAGCTGTGCTGTAGACTCTTTGTTCTATTTTGTTTTGACATTCGGATTTGATAACGGACAGCTCCATGTGCGCCTTTGTCATGAATGTCTTCCATGGTAGGACTCGGTGTTCGGCCGACTACTAGCCTAAAACAGGTGCTAACACCTAGTATTACCATATAACCTATGTACTAACGTCATTTATTTTGTGTACAAAAATTTCTTTATATAGCATATAATGCATGGATTATTCTTTTTTTTGGCAGCTTGTTTTCTCTTGGTAAATATTTTCATTTTGGTCTAGGTTGTCCCTTTTCTATTCACCGCTGGCCAAGGAGGAGGAGTTGGTGGACTCCCTCCTCCCAAACCGCCCCATCCCACCTATATAAGGAGGGGTAGGGCGCCCCTCTACCCCTCACACCAAAACCCTAGCCCTTGGCGCCACCACCTCCAAGTGATGTCGCCGCCTAGGTCTCCTCTTCTAGCCGACTTGGGGAAAACCCTAGCTTTCCCTAGCCGCCGGCCAAGCCCACCCTTGGTGCCTCTAAACCCTAGATCGCCAAGGCCCTCTCTCATACTCCACCATACTCGCTCCGGCTTAAGGCGAAGCCAGAAGATCTCCTCTACTTGACACCACGCCGTCGTCTTGGGATTCACGAGAGAGTGCTACAACCTCCATTTTCTTTGGAACAAGGGAGAGGAAGGTCTTCATCGAGTACCGAACGTGTCATCAACTGCGGAAGCGCTGCCGGAACGCAGCGCCGGAAGGATCGTCTACGCGATCTTGAGATCGACAAGTGTACGACTACATCACCCACGAGAATCTGCTCTCGTTAACCGCTTTGGAATCTTCGAGGGTGAGTTCCTCTATCGACTCGTTGCTACAATCTAGTAGATAGATCTTGGCTTGTTTGTGTGCATGCGGTAGAATTTTTTTGTTTTCCATGCTACGAATCCCTACAAGAAGATGGCGCGGTGGTGAACGAAAACGAGGCCTCGCGGCGTGCGGCGTACTCCGTGTATTTCCATGCCTCCGCCGCCAGACGCCCTGGATTGATCCGGCGTAGCTCCGCCATGTATGCCTCGCCGGAAGCCTTGGCCTCGAGGCGCTCCCGAGCCTCATGGTCCTCCCGCTCAATGGGTGCCGTGCGACCATGGCTGGGCGGGGATAAGGCACCTCGCCGGATCCGAGCGGGAAGTTGAGGTCGCCGCAGTTGCTGCCATGGAGCCGGACATTCTCGACGTCGTGTGCCCAGGCCGCCTGCCGCGCCGATTGGAACGTACCGAGCCAGATACGGTGGCCGGTGTTCCGGTCGGTTATCTCCAACACCCACATCCCCAATTTCTCTGCCGCACACCATGGTACTGTCCAAGCGGCCTCGGTGGCGGTGGGAGGTCTACAGGCGCCCTAGATCGTCCTCGAGGCGTGTTGCCGCCCCCGAATGGTGCCGCGCATCCGCGGAGGAGACCGGCGGCGTGAAGATTTGGCCATCTCCGGCAATGGCGGTGGAAGGAGCGGGTGGTGGGGATTTTAGTCCTCGGCCTCACGGCCGACAAATAGAGGAGAGGGGTGTGGATTTTCAGGGGTTGGTTTCCTAAATTTAGTCCTCTAAACGTTTATAATCTTTCGGTTAGAGGCTTGTTCGGCCATTAGAGGACTAAAAAAGAGTCCTCTAAGATTTCTTAGGGGTTGAGTTAGAGATGCTCTATCACATATTAATTACCGTATAAACTATGCACTAAAATCATTTATTTTGTGTACAAAATTTTCTTTTTAGCATCTAATGAATGAATTGTTCCTTTTTCTGGCAGCTTGTTTTCTCTTGGTAAACATTTTTATTTTGGTCTACGTTACTATCCCTTTTCTATTGACCATTAATGTTTTATCACATACCTACCATCCAGTTTTGATTTATTTATTACCCATCGATCTATATATATATATAAGTGTGTGAATGTGTAGAGAAAGTAAACAAGGAGAAGAAGTGTGCCAATTCAGTAGGGTAAGCCATACCGACCAATTCGTGTGCATTCCTTGCCGTTTGATTAGTTTTAGAGTGACAAAGAAAGAACATGAAGCACACCATGTCGCATAAATGTACATGAAATTGACAAGAGCTAGTATAGGGTTGGGAGGCATCTGGACAAAAAATTGGAAGGAGAAGAACTACAAATGAGGGAATGCACGCTAATAAATCTCATGTAATTGCAATCAAACCTAGACCAACGTTCAGGAACGCGCCCTGGCACCAGGGGAAGGGTGCTTAACAAGAAGCCATCAGGCTGGGATCGGCGGTGCTATTGGTCAGTCGACCTAGTTTTACCTTGTCCAACCAATGGCATTGCCGAATTTGGATGCTTCTAGCACAACATCTGGCTGCATGACATGAAGTGCTTGCATTCTGCTTGTTACGGGGAATTGCGGTGCACACACAGGAGGCAGGTGGGAGGGCCGGATGCTCGCAGCCGGTTAGCAGACTAATCTTTGTTTATGTACGTGTAGATTGATTAGCAGCGTCTAGAAATGACATTGAACTAATTTATAGCGTTGTGACGTCAATGCGAGAATTTTCAAAAATCTCATATTAGCTTACATATGCAACTTTCAAAATATTATGTAATCGTCTGAGTCCTTTTACTCTCGTCTGCGAGACTTCTGAAACATATCTCTCTTGTACATAAAAAACAAGAACACACATAGTCTTCATATGAAATATACTCCAAATAAAATTAGTCCTTTTTTATAGAAAATAATAGTTCCTACATACCATACACTACTCCAAGGCCGACTTACCTAAACCAAAACTTAGAAGCCGATCACAAGCAAGAGTTAATCGGCCTTATCTGAGAATACGCTGATTGTTTTGCCTAAAAGTATCATGAGATGCCTGGTCTAAGCAGGGAATTGGTGGAACACTGACTACCGATTAAAGCTGGTTTTCGTCCTTATAAGAAGGCTCTCAGGAAGTTCAATCCAATCATGTATGATCGGATAAAGGAAGAGATAGGCCGATTATTGAAAGCCAATTTTATTCAAATATGTAGATATGCTGATTGGATTTCAAACATCGTGTCGGTTAACAAGAAATGGTCTGACAAGCTATGGGTTTGCATGGATTTCATAGATCTTAACCGAGCTACACCCAAATATGAGTACCCTATGCTCATAGTCGACATGCTTATGAATAAAGTGTCTTGTTGTGAGATCATTAGTTTCTTGGATGGGAACGCCGGGTATAACCCAATATTCATGGCTGAAGAAGATTCGGTTAAAACGGCGTTTTGTTATCCGGGTTTCATTGGTTTGTTTGAGTGGAACCTAATGACCTTCGCCTTAAAGAATGCTAGTGCGACTTATCAATGGGGTATGAATCTTAAGTGTATGTACATATTGTGAGCGTCTGCGTTTGTACTGTGTTTCTCAAAAAAAAATTGATTTGTTGGGAGTCATACTGGAGGTATACATCGACGATGTTGTTGTTAAGTCGGACTCACGTACTATTCATTTGGCCTACTTAGGATTATCATTTGAAAGGACGAGAAAGTATGGACTCGAGATGAATCTATTGGAATGCGTGTTTGGTGTATTTGTCGGCAAGTTTTTAGGGTTCATCATACACCAGCATGGCATAGAAATTGACCCAAAGAAGATTACTGAGGTATAGAAGGTAGATGCTCCGACTTGCAAAAGGGAGTTGCGGCAGTTTCTCGGTAAAGTAAATTACCTCCGGCGGTTCATCGTAAATTTATCGGAAAAGGTAGATGTTTTTACCCACATTCTTCGGATCAAGAAGGAGGAAGACTTCGTCTGGGTGGCAAAGCAGCAAGAAGCATTTGAGAAGATCAAGACCTGTTTGTCCACACCCCAGTTCTGAGAGCGTCAGATAAAGGATAACCTATGCACCGACATCATTTATTTTGTGTACAAATTTTTCCTTAGCATATAATGCATGGGTTTTTTTTGGTAGCTTGTTTTCTCTTGGTAAATATTTTCATTTTGGTCTAGGTTATCCCTTTTCTATTCACCATTAATGTTTTATCACATACCTACCATCCGGTTTTGATTTATTACCCATTGGTCTATATATATACATATATAAGTGTGTGAAAGTGCAGAGAAAGTAAACAAGGACAAGGAGTGTGCCAATTCAGTAGGGTAAGCCAGACCGACCAATTCGTGTGCCTTCCTTGCCATTTGATTAGTTTTGGAGTGACAAAGAAAGAACATGAAGTACACCTTGTCGCACAAATGTACATGAAATTGACAAGAACACGTATAAGGGTTGGGGGGCATCTTGACAAAAAAAATGAAAAGAGAGGAAGTACAAACAAGGAAATGCACGGTATTAAATTGCATGACATTGCGGTGAAACCTAGAGCAACGTTTAGGAACGCGCCCTGGCACTAGGGAAGGGCACTTGACAAGAAGCCATCAGGCTGGATTCGGCAGTGTCAGTTGACATAGGTTTAAATTGTCCTACTAATGGCACTGCCGAATTTAGCGTGGTGCCTGACTACACAACATCAAGTGCTTGTATTCTCTGCCTATTTACAGGGAATTGATGCACATGCACGGGAAGCAGGTGGGCAGGCTGGATGCTCGCAGCCGGTTGTCATGTATGTTTAGAGACTCTTGCTTGGGTATCCCCCCTAGACAAAGAATTCTAGGCTCTTCGGCCAGTTAACGGGTTTCGGGTTTGTGCTCCGGGTAAAGATCGGGTAAAGACCGGGTAAAGATGAAGATTGTACTAGCTATGTATACTACAGCGGGATACGGGTGGGATTGTACGTGACCGGGTGAAAGTAGAGGCGGCTCTCGATCACACAGATCATGTTGGCCGCCATAGCTGGACACAGAGGCGTATGTAGGAAGCAATGGACCCTTCAGTTGCGTCGTCTTGTCTTTTTTTTTAACATTTTCTTATATCTGTTTTATAAGAGCATTTTCACTCGTTTGCCATTTTCAGACCCAATTCTGGCGCTATTTAGCACTAGACGGATATAACATTCGGTCTAGGAACGCTGAGTTTCTCACTCGCGTTTTCAGACCGAGTTCCCGGTTTATACGAATTTTAGGTAACTCGGCGAAATATGGTCGAATATAGGTGATTTTATTAATATTTGGGCGAGTTCATACATATTACGTCAAATTTGGACAAATGCATGAATTTTAACTATGTTGGGCTAAAGAAAAAAATAAAAAAACTTAGAAAATACTACTAGGCCTAGCTGATGCCAATCTCGATGCCGTCGGGCGCCGCTCACATGCCGAAGTTACGGTATAAGACGGTGTAGTCGACGTCCCGCATGCCGTCGTCGTCGCTCGGCGGCTGCGGGAGACGTGAGCTGCCCTAGCTGGCGTCGCCGTAGCGCCACAGCTGAGACGAGAGACCGGCCTCATCGTCGAGGACTATGAGAGGCATGCCCTGGTAGGCGCGCTCCTGGCGTGCGAAGAGAGCGGCCTCATGCTCGGTCCTCTCCTGATGGCGCCAAATGTGGTTGGCCTCCTCCTGCTCCCAGTTGGCCCTGGACCAGGCGCAGGCGTCCGGCACCGCCGGCACGTCATTGAGGGAGCGCTCCATCGCCATCATCATGACGAACGCGTCCTTGTCGATGGGAACGGCCCAGTCGACTGGCTCTGTCTTTGGCGTGCGCGGGTTAATCCGGCTGATCGACAGCGTCGGAGCGTGGCCCTCATTAATGACGATGTCGCGTGAGCGCGTCCTCGGCAGCGAGCGGACCGGTGACTTGACCTCACGCTTCACCGGCCAGAGTGGAGGCACAAGTGTGCGGGCGCGAGGTGACTGCGCCGGCAACGAGCCAGACGAGTGTGACGCCGACGCCAAGGAAGAGGAGGAGATGGAGTCCATCCTCCTCGGCAGCCAATTGGCCGTCGCATGGCTTCGGGCGACCGACGGTGGCGAGCGAGGGAGATAGTCTAGCTTAGGGCGGTCGCCGACGGTGATGTGCTCGAGCTTATGGGTGGGGATTAGGAGGTGTGAGAGTGTGTGCTTTGAACCGGTGAGGGGCGTCGGCATTTATAGCCGAAAGAGGAAAGGACGGCGAAGGCAGGAGGGGTGTAGCGGCGTGGACATGAAAAGGGAAAACAGCGGGAAGGCGAGCCGGCGGTTATTTTTGCAGCGTAAGATAGCTTTATCTCTGTATACTAGCATGTGCTAAATTTTAGGGATTTTTGTGAAGTTTAAAAAAATAAAGAATTACAGGCACACCTTTTAGGATCAATTATATTACTCCCTCCGACCCATATTAGTTAACGTAGAATCATGTAGATATGAATGTATCTAGTCAACTTTTAGTATTAGATACTCCCGTATCTAGACAAATTTGAGTCAACTAATACGGGTCGGGGGAGTAGCTTTTTAAACGACTCGATTTTTTGGACCTTTTCGAAATCACCTCAAAATTGTGATACATGCTAGTATTTAGTTCTTACAAACGAATATTTGTTTTTAATCTTTACAATTTTTAATTTAGATTTAAAACTAAACAACCGTACGTCTATCTAAAAAAACGTACATCCTACCATCGCGGCCTTATCTGGACGCGTGGACATCCATATTCCGCTGTTCTATAGGCCCAGTACAGTCTCCATCTTCTCCCGGTCTCCGCCCAGAGTATGAACCCGAAACCCGCTAGCGCTGAATTTATCTGTCCAGGGGGTGACAACCAAAGCAAGGCTCATGTTTAGATTGATCTGTACGTGTTTAAGTCGCCTCTAAAAATGATAGTAGTTAGATGGGTGACTAATTTATAGTGTTCGGTTGTCGATGCGAGAGTTTCCAATAGTTTTGTATTAGCTTACATATGCAACTTTGAAAATATTATGTAATTGTCCGTGTCCTCTTACTCTCGGCTGCGAGACTTCCGGAACATAGCTCTCTTGTACATAAAAAACAAGAAAACACATACCCTACATATGAAATATACTCCAAATAAAATTAGCCCTTTTTTTGCTGGAAAATAATAGTTCCTACACACCACACCACACTCATTTGTTTGCGCAAGCTGTTCCATTACCTTGTGAAAATGATGAATATCCATCAAAATATTCATGTAAATAAAAACAAATCTTCATGTGACTTGACAAAATTGTGTCAAAGATCATACATGTAAAATGTTCATGGATTTGAAAAAAAAAATCACGTGTCTCCTTCAACACATCGGTGCCGGCCAAATTGTGCCTTTCTTCGTGTGGTAGTCCACGAGACGCGTCAGGAGTTCAAAATATACGGATGGAGAAGTACTGTGCAATGCCTAGAATGGGTTTTTGTCACTTCTGCAAACTAAAGATGGACCATCCTTAGTAGTAGCATGTATCGAAGAGTTTATCGTCAAATGGCAAGGTGAGCTAGGGATATTCTTTGTATAGTCGGTTTGCTACAGTAAAAAGCCCTTCTACTACAGGTTATACGATGTGCTAGTTTGCGGTCGCCCACAGGGGTTGTTGTTCAGGGGTTGCAGGGTAAGAACTTGGGCTTATTCAGCAATAATATACTGCAAGAAGCAATATAGTGCATGAGATAAAGGTGACATCACCGAATCATGGAGGTATTTCCTTATGTTACGATCACGAGAGGTGATCTTCAAATGAGGAGGCACACAAGCTGGCTCTCTTAGGCACGACGCTAGGTATTGGACGTCATGTTTGGTTAGTTCCCCTCCATAGGGGCTGAATCTTCCTGTAAACCTTATAATTAATGAATGATGGGTCTGAGTGTTCTAAAAAAAAGCTATGCAATAGAAATTCCTTATTCTTTCTTCCATTTTTTGTGGCTTTCCCTATTACATAGGTTAGTACAGAAACCATGTACTAGCGGATTTGATCACTAGCAACTTCTTGTGCCTTGCTTCTGAATGCCTTCCACCTATTCCTGTCGACTTTTCCACGTTCTAAAGTTTTTTTCTAGGTGTGTCTAATCCAAGTCGCATGTCATGGCAGGATTCAGTGTTTGACCAACTACTATTTCAAAATATTTACTAACACCTATTACCATGTAACCTAACCTATGTACTAACGACATCTATTTCAAAAGAAAAATAGCATAGAATGCATGACTTGTCCTTTATTTTATAATTTTTGAACCTTATTTAATCTTGGTAAATATGTATTTTTATTTTGGTCGGTTATCCATTTTGTATTCACCATTAATGTTTTATCACATGCACTTCCTACCATCCGGGTTTGCTTTATTACCCATTGTTCTATATATATGTTAGGACAAGGGAGTTGCCAATTCAGTTGGTAAGCCATACAGATCAATTGTGTGTGTGCCTTCCTTGCCATTTGATTAGGTTTAGAGTGATCAAGAAAGAATATGAACAAAACACCATAGCACATAGGTGTACATGAAATTAACAAGAATAAATATAGGGTTGGTAGGCATCTGGACAAAAAATTAGAAAGAGAAGAAGTGCAGGCGAGGGAATGCATGCCAAAAATTCGCGTGTCATTATGGACATACCTAGATCAAAGTTGAGGAACGCCCCATAGCACAGGGGAAGAGTGTTTGAGAAAATGCCAGTGGGCTGGGATTTGTCGTGTGAAACCATCGGTTTACCATGTCCAACCAATGGTGCTGCCAAATTTGTCCATTCCTCTAGCAGGGTCTGGCTGACAAGAAGTGCAATTCAGAGAATCTAATAGAGCAGCACCGTTAGTGCTTGTTTCCTAGAATGCGGATTTTCCAGCGGAGCTGCTAGGTACCGGCATAGTATCCATCGTAGAAGTGTTTTCATATTTGTTTTATGCTAGTCATATTCTTATTATTTCACATAGACATGGCATAACATCGATATTATCTGATACTGCAATGAAATATTGTTCAAAAAATAATGAATCTATATTATCCATAATTAGATAAAAAATGTCTGAAGTAATCCAAATGTATCTTGAATATATGCATATTGTTTCTAAAATGTTAAGATTTCATTAAGGTTTTATTGATACCAAAACGTTTGAAGAATATACCATATCGGCATGAAACAAGCCACAACAAATGACTGTGAGACATGGCCGAATCTAAAATCACTTACACATTGAATTTTAGGCCAATAGCTACCGCCCCCAAGGAAAGCATTTCTGGTATTCTCTGCTTATTATGGGAAATTGCGGCATGTTGAAGTATGATCCAAATTCATTAAGAAGACTAACTTTTGATGAGCGTAATGAGACTTGTCGCTGAAGGCTTGGGCCGAGTACGTGTAGATGGGAGCGATTCTCGTCCAAACTACTAATTTGGATGAAGCGTTTGATGTATTTGGCAAAAAGGATGCAAATAAGTGGTCCGGCGAAGAAAAATGGAAAGACAGTAAGGCTTTATCTCTGAATCAACTTTATCTATCCAATAACATTTTGCTGGAAATGTTGGTGGGGAAATGTATAATAGCCCTGTGGTTAAAACTAGAATCGATTTGCATGTTAAATGATCTAACGATTAAGATACATGTAAAGATGAAGTTTAAAGAATATACCATATTAGTATGAAACAAGCAAAAGAAAAATGACTGTGAGACATAGCCTAAATCTCAAATCACTTATACCGACTCCCCAAGAAAAGGGGTGGGGGTGGGTGTGTGTGTGTGTGTGGGGGGGGGGGGGGGGGGGGAGGATTGCGGCGCACACCTACGGGTGGCAGGTTAGCAGGATACTCATAGCCAGCTAGCTGATTTGTATTTGTTGTTTATTGTGGAACTCCTACCTTATTTTATTGAGCAATGTAAGAACTATATGTCGCTGATGTTGGCATTGATAAAGGTGATAATCTAGCAGATTAACCACACCCCGTGTCTATGGTGCCTTCTCATAGTCGTTTATAGCTATGTAAAATCAGGAGAGGGTGTGTCGTCACCATTATATTGGTGATATCCCTGGTTCTCTCTCTCTAGCCTTATTTTCTCCAATTCTTGTGCAGTAAATAAGGAGATATGAACAAAGGAAGTGACAACAATGTTCGAGTAAATAAGAGGACATGAAGATAGAGAAGGTGGAACCCACTATGCTGCGCAGAAACAATATCCAGACAGCGGGGTCGTGTGTGGCTGCGTGCGATTGTCGTCTGGGAGACTGGGGAAGTGGGGGAACTAGGGACTAGGCCCCCTCTAGTCTCCACCACGGGCCGCTCTTAGGCTGCTGCCTATGTGCGGCGCGGCTGCCTGCTAGACCGGTGCTTTTGTACTCGCGGAGAAAAGGTACTCGGGCCGGGCCGGGCCACATGTTGGGCCATAATCGAAGCCTAGGACCGTCTTGGGGTGCTCTTCGGCCGTTTTTCAAGGCCTAGGCCAAGCCCACGGGCCTAATTAGACCCGGCCCGCGGGCTTTTTTCGGGCCTGGCCGGGCTGCCCATACCCAGATATAATACCACTACATGTTTTGTCCTTTTATTTGGCCGTTTCCTTTTCTTCCTATAGTATTTTTTCTTCTCTAGGCGATACTTTTCCTATTCATCACTATTATTTTCATAACACACCTACCCATCGGTTCGAGTTATTACCCACATTTCTTCTATATATAGGGGTGAATGATGTGTACATAAACTAACACAAGAAGTCCATAGATAAGCCATAGTCATGTTGGAGCTAAAATAGTAATTACTCATTCGGGATCACCTCTCGCTAAGTCTTACACGGTTTTCTTGCCGTTTCAATTAGATTTAGAGTGACCAAGAAAAGCCATGAACCATACCATATTTCCTGCATAGATGAACAAGTCAGGGTATTGTATAAGGCTGGGAGGCATCTGGACAAACAATTAGAAAAAAAAGATCCGCTAGAGAAAAACTGCACGTCAACGAACTACACGTCACCTTAGCGCTGGTGGAAGTAAGCGATGAGCTGACTATGGGGTGCTCCCCGAAGACTCGTTGGGTTTGGCGCAACGACGATTTGGGTATCAAGATACTCTAGGCCAGCCAAGGACACCAACGAATTGCGGCTAACACCTATTGTGGTATGGCTGCAATGGCGAGCACTAGGAATATTGGATGCATGGAGTAGCCACGAGAGTCGGACGCTGCTCGCCAGCTTCGTGCGTCTGCTCCCAGGGTATGTGGCAGCCCATCCACAGCCTCCTCGTTTTTTTCTTCGCCTTGGCCGTGTTCTTTCGTCTCGGGGGAGAAAAAGGGAAGCAACTAACAGTCTCCCAGGGTATGCTCGGTGCTTTTCCAAATTCAAGAAAAAAAATCATAAATAACAAAAATAGTTGGTTGGTCCTAGCAAGTTACTTAACGGTCCAGAGAACTGTCAGGCTTCCACCATTTCAAAATATGGTGCATATAAATTTTTGTCAAACTCAAATGTTGAAATTTACCAACTCTATAGAAAAAATAGTCAATATTTATAATCCAAATCAATATTGTTAGAACCATCATGAAATATGTTTACATACTGTGTGCATTTGGTCTTGTAGAGATCGGTAATTTTTCTCTTTATAGTTGGTCAATGTTTAAAAGGTTTAATTTGACTGACAACTATATGCATCCTATTTTGCCAAAGGGGGAGTACGATAAACCCAACATCAGCTTCTAAACTTGAGATCGAACCCCGAAGCCGAAGGCACTGCTCCGATCAAGCTGTTCATGGATGGATCGATGGCCCCCAATTTGCTCCAGCCCAAAATGGTCTCGGGAATTGCGCCGCCGAAATCTCACACTTGCACTACCGCCGAGCTCCTAGGGGCACTAATAATGAGAGAAAACTGAGGGAGGAGGGAAGTCACATACTCCCTCTATGTGCCTGTGTATAGGTCATTCGTGTATCCTTAAATCATTAATTTAACCTATAGTATAATACAAACTTATATAAAACAGCCTTTGGAATACGCAAAGGACTTATAAACCTGGACAGTAAGAGTACCTCGGATTGCGCTTGTTCCGATTCAACACGGCCCAGCAGTAATTTTTTGTTTTGTTTTTGTATGTGTGATTGGTTTGTATGAGTTTAGCCACGCGTGGAAAGGTTACTAGCTGGCTGGCTGATTTGTACATGTGTTCCCTTGTCAATGCTATGTTTTTTTTCTAAAAACCATAGTAACTTACAATCATAAGCACTAGCCAAAAAAAGCTATGAACCATACTATATATCCTGCATAGATGTACTAGCTAGGGTCGATACTGTATAAGGTTGATAGGCATCTGGACAAACAATTAGAAAGCGGAGACCTGCTGATGAGGAAGTGCACGTTAACAAATCACAAAGGCTCAAAGTCAGCACCAGAATAAACATGAACATCCCACAAAGGGGCGAGCTGACGATTGGGAGCTTCACGAACACTCGCTGGGCTTGACGCAACAGCGCCATGGCTGTCATGATGATAATCTGGGCAAAAGTAGCCAACCGATAAATTGCCATTTCGTCCAATGTTGGTGTGTGTTACTGTACCAAAGTGGGCTTGATTGTATGCAACTCGTTAGTAAAGTATTACCTTTTTTGCATGTGTGAGTGGTTTGCACGAGTTTAGCCGCGCCTATAGAAAGGATCCTAGCTAGAGAAAGTTGTGCGCGATAACATTCATGGATGTGCATGATAAGATTTTTCAGAGACATTAGGTAATTGATTCCTTAATTAGGGTTTCAGTTTGTAGACTTAGTCTAGACCGCCGCTAATCTCACTTGTGCGATGGCACAAGGACAAGTGACAGTGGTGAGTTTTTTTTTTTTGAACGAGGACCGTGGCGAGTTTGTAGGCACAAACGTAGGATTGCAGGCGGCACCCGCATCCTGCCCGCAAAACTCAAATCTAGGCTAAAATAAGTTGGCTAAGGGAACAGAAATTAAGCTGGCTTAGTGAAAACCTCTGTCCGCAGCCCGTCCCGCTTGCCACCCTACACAAACGGTACTGGCCGGGATGGCAGGGCACTGACTGTAAGTTCGGTCCCTCATCCAAGTTTCTAGAGGTTCAGTTGTAAGTTGTAACCACCGGTTAAATAAGAGAGAAAGAAGAACAGAAAAGAAATGCTGCAACGCAATACGCAGCACGAAACTCTGGTGTGTTTCCTAGGCTATTTGTTTTAAATAATATTTTTTATTAATTTCACAAATAATACATGAAATTGATAATTTTGAAATCTAGCGTGGCCTCGGAGGATTAGCTCCCGACCAATACCTTTCGGAGGTTGAACTACCGACCAGTCCAGTCAGGGGTTGAACTACCGACCAGTTGTTAACTAGCCCTAGCTTTCCACTGCAAGATTCCAGTCGGGGCACAACTGGTCTCCCGACTGGACTGGGTCGGGAGTTAATCCCAGAGGCCACGCTAGATTTGACATTCCTTCAATTTATGTATTATTCGTGAAATTTAATAAATAATTCGTATTATGTAAAAAAAAATAGCGTGTTTCCGGTGTCTACCCGCGTGAGATCAGAGTTTCCGTGTCTTTGGTTCTTGAGGTTCACAAGATTGACTACTACTCCCTCCTTAAAAATATAAGATGCTTTAGAATTATTAAGTAAATATATCTAAACATTTTTTAATGTATAGATTCGTTTGACCTACACACTAAAAGATGTATAGATATATTAGTTTTACTAAACTAAAACATCTTATATTTCCAAAGAAAAAGAGTACAATTGGTATCGGAGACCACAAGGATGACAGGGGATTGATCAAAGTCTTGATTAATACGGTCGTTAATTTCGAAACCCCATGTGGCGGAGAATACCTGGGCGGACGGTGGCTGGCATCGTTGCTTCTTCCGCGCGCTCTCACATCCTCCTAAGGCAATTGAAAACAAAAGGAATCCCTACGTTTAGCCTTCTTCCTCGACGCCGGCCGGCCTGCTTTCTTCCCTCCCCGACCCTCCCTTATTTAGCTTCCTCCGTCGATCATCAGCAGGTCGGTTCGCCTCAGCCACGGCCTCAGCCCGCGCCAGCTATATCCGTCAGCAGGTCAGGTTAGTTCCGTCAATCATCATCATGCCAATTCTCCGATCGATCTGCCACTAGTGCAGAACGGCCCATGCGTCCCGGTTGGTAAGAGCCATTAGTCCCGGTTGCCCAACCGGGACGGGGCAATCGGGACTAAAGCTCTAACCATTAGTCCCGGTTGCCCCACCAACCGGGACAAATGGGTGCACGCGTGGCAGCAGCAAAGCGCGAGGTGGAGCATTAGTCGGTTCGTAACGAATCGGGACTAATAACCTGCTGCCCGCAGAGATTTAGCTCATTCTCTGCCGGCGAGAATTCATTTTGCACATTTTGTTGCCGCGGCAGCATTTTCGCCACTTTTGTGCCGGCGAAGAATTCATTTAGGTTGTTTTATTGTTTATTTAGTGTTTTGCACTTATCAATGAAGGAACCTTGTATTACACAAGATCATCATGACAATATTACATTCAATACACGGATCGAGTTCATGCACTACATACAAAAGTATTCCCCTTGTCTATACACGGATCGAGTTGCTATTTTTACAATCCCTATTGTCTATACACAGCAGAATAGTATTCCCCTTTCGGGTTTAGGACTTCTGCATCCAAGAATCCCGCCAATTCCTCCTGAATTGCTCGTACGCGATCCTTTGGCAGAAGACCGTCCCGTAGACGTTCGATCTGATTTAAAAAAGGAGTCAGTCTATATGAATGAAACTAAACACAATTTGTTTGAAAATAAAACTATAGAAATTGTTTACATACGTGGAGTTGCTCTAAATTTCTGCCCTTCTCATCGCACGTCTGCCGGATGAACTCGCATACATAGTATCCACATAGATTGTTACCTGGTCCCTGCGTCAGGCACTTTACGAGAACATAGTTCAATCAAAATAATAATCAAGCATGATAATAACTGTATCAAAACTAGAATCAAAGAGATGCGCGGATATAGATAGTGGTGCTTACATCTAGTGGTTGAAATGTAAGCTCCTCTTTCCAAACACCCCTAGCCTTGTTGGTGAACCGTTTCCAAGCGCTGCCCGGCGAAGAAAACGAATAAAAGAAGTTATTAAGTACTTGATATCATAAAATTCACGAACGTTGCCGATATAGTGTCGTAGTGATTAGAATTACCGCTGGAGAAGTATCTGCATGTCCTTCCACGTCTCAAGGGGTTTATGTTTCGAGTCCATGACTAGTACACGCCCTTTGTCAAGTTGAATGATTAACAGAATATAGTGGAAGCTGCGAATGCATAACTAATCAATTATATACTTAACATCGAGTAAGCGAAATAGAAAGTGTATACAAGACAATAACACTCACTCGAAGTTGTAAGGAAAAAGTATTTCCCTTTTGGTTTCTTGAAACCTTAACGCGTGTACTATATTATCCTCCGTATCTTGGGGGCTTATTTTGAGATTAGCTTCATGAACCCAATATGGGTCAATGAAGCCAATGTCATAGATTTGTCCTCTGCTGCATTCGAGAATCTTCATTACGCATATTACGGTATGATTATATACATGCAATAAACAAAGTGAGATAGCTGGAGACTAAGTTAATTACAGAATTAGTACTTACGGACAATAGGCATGATGAGCGATTTGTCCAAGGCGTCTTGATTGAATAATTGAAATAGCTCAACAAATTCAATGGATATCATGTCATCACTTTCTTTCCCATGATGTTTTTGTAACCCTCGGCACTATCCGATTAGCCCGGCCCTTGTGGCGTGCATGTACCAGTTATGCAATCTTCGCATTTTGTTGAAAGATTATTTACCTCCTCGGGTTTGACGAGAGGTTTGCCGTCTTGGTATTTGTATGCTACTTCACTCACGGGAAGAACTCTAATCGGGATAAATCTTGGGCAATACTCATACCTTGAGCAGCGGCAGCTTCTCCGTGTGCAACTACCTCTGGATCATCTTGCTCTTGACCCCATATTTGCTCGACCCCACATTGGTTTGAGAAATCACCTTGAGAGGCGCAAGTCTGTTTGCTTGTTCTCCGAGCTGGGCAACAGATTTCCGCTTGCATCGATCTTGCTCTTGAGGCTTTTGTGCCGCATGTGACTTGAGAATAGAACGCTCATAGTCCGATGACAGCTTTGGCTCGGGTTGATGAAGAGTCTTTAGCATTTTCAACACTTTGGCTTTTTCTTCTTTGGTCTTTGAGGAACTCTGGCTCTTTCGGCCGCCTCGACTTAGCTTAGCAACGTCGTTTCGCATCAACGATCGCCCGATCTCCTCTTCAAGATCTGATCATAAGCTCTCTTGGGAGGAACCGTTGGTACTTTTGGAAGAGGCTCTTGTTTACGTTTCGGCGATCGCTTACGGCCTGATGGCGATGCGCTTCGCTTTTATCCCGAGGCGCGGCGATGGCTCCCGGGCGATGGCTGCACGGAGACGGGTGAGGCGGCGGAGCGTGGCGACGAAGGCGGCTGCCATGGCGGCGACCTCGGCGGAGACGGGTGAGGACGGCGAAGATGGCCTTGGCGTGTGATTTGAAGCACGATACAATCCTTGACCATAGAATGGTGGCGTTTTTGCGTCACCCGACCACATCCCCTTCACCAGCAGGGTAGTGAAGATCCAAAACCTCAAAGGTGGGCATGATTTCATCCACGCCGTCAACAACATAGCCCTCTGGAACCGGACGACAGTGGTAAGTTGGTGTGGGTCCAATTGGTAAGGCATAGCCGACCGCCACCTTCATTGATATGTTCACAACTTTGACATGTAGCTCGCGAGGTGTCATCTCCGTGATATCATCCACTGGGTAGCCAACAGAGCCATCGTCGGTGCATCATCGGCATCGCCATTGTCATCACCGGGACCTCGGTGGAAGCCACATCGCTTTTCGATTATTCGATAGGCCGGTAGCATCGAATGCAGGTGTCTTCTGAGATGGGCGCCGTAGTACTTTTGCTCTTTAAGTGAGTTAATTTCATCTTGTTGTTGCTTTAATCGTTCTTCAATTAAACGCATTCGCTCTTTCCGACTTTCGCTTCAACCGCCGCCTGTCCTTACTCCTCCGACGGCTTCTATCAGATATTTCTTCCTCTCTTCGAAACCCTCCTCCATGATTGGGAGCCTATTGTGCCTCGTGTTCGTCCATCATGTTCCTTATTTCCAAGGGCGAGTGTGATCTCATCATTCTCTATCGGGAATGAAGTCCCCATCTTTAACAGCCTTTACCGCTTTTCTCATCCTCTCGATTGGCAAGGGTCTTCTTTATGTCGTATGGTATATATACACCTCCTTCCGAGTCCAATGTGCCCCCATGCCCGTAAAACCAATTCCTTGCACGTTCTACCCAATCGCCCTGCCTCGGGTGATATTTTTATCACGCAGTTCCTGCTCAAGTTTCTCCCACTTAGGAATGCCACAGAGCCACCTTGCCCCATAGTATGGTGATACTTCTTGTTAGCAAGATTCACTTATTCTTTGCGACATTTCCTTAGCTTTTCCCGATGTCTTGTATTCCACAAACTCAGCCTAATGGTTTTATCTTCAAACCAGTCTTCTTGAAATCCGGAGTCTTCTCTTTCACGACATAGTCAAGGTGCAATATTTTCTTCCAGTTGGTGAAACACTGGGCCATCTTCTTCAAAGCCCACTCCCTGACCTTAGCCTCCATGGCTCTCCCATCTTGTAAGGCGTCCTCAACTGGATCCTCCGCATTTGGATCCAGCTCTATCTTCGGTAGTTTGAAATTAACCATGAGCCTCTTCCACAGTAAATCTTTGGCGTGGTTAGGGACAAATAAACATGTTCCCTCTTCATCCGCATTAGCAGGCCTATTCCAATTTCTAATGGTGATCGGTATTAAGTCCCTAACGATTACTCCGCATTGTGCCACAAATTTGGTTGCGACAACTTCGAGCCGCTCGTCTACAAAGAACATCTTCGATCCTGAACCTCTCATGGTCTTCCAACTTTTTGGTTGGGCCTCGTCGCTCTTTTCAAGAGATTCCTTCGATCCGAGGGCTAAAAGAAGAAAGATCGTCACTATTTCTATATAGATAGCAGATGATTAATTAATGAATTGATTTATATTACATGCACCTCGCCGGAGCGGTCGTCTTCTCGGTTACACAAGGCATCGCTTTCCCTCGCGAAGGCAACACCTTCAACCTCAAACAAGTTGTCTACTCCGTAAAAGAGGATCACCCTCACCGAGTTGTTCGTAAACGTTGATACGTCTAAATTATCTTCCCCACGGATCACACCTTGGATCAACTCTTCCTTTTCTTCGTCTCTGACGTGTGGGTCCATATTTTCTGCATAGGTGGAAAAACGAATAAGTCAAAGCGGCTAAAGGAGAAAGTTAAGGAGAAACCCTAAAATATACATACACAATAATAAAATCAATATTCCGGAGTTCCGAGGGGTGTAACCTAGTTCGGAGAAACCTCCGATGCATATGAGAGGGGAACACGAGTATAAGGGTACAAAAGGGAAACTATCCAGCAGATAGGTAACACTAGATACTAACAAAATACCATATTGGAATCGATTTAAGAGGGTTCAGAATGCCCTGGCGAAGGCACATCGTCGAACCCACATGCACCTAAGGGGTATTAATGATTCCTTATCTAACCACAGTGACTGACAATGTGAATCGGGTCTGGGGCTACCCACATTGACTGACCAGTGGGGTCGAAGACCAATAATACCAAACTAATTAATAAACCTAATAATACCTAACTAATAATAAACCTAATAATCGAAACACCGAAAAGAAAGGGAAACAATCAACACATGGCATCGATGCAATGCTCAAGCAAGTATGATGATATGACAAGTTAATTTGCATTGGAATGTAACCCTAAGACATGCTCGACGATTTAATCAGGGTTCCGACGGGTGAAAACCCTAACTCGGGGAAACTCCGGAACATATGAGAGGGGTGCATTTGTTCTTCTAATTATACTTGTCATTTAAATTGTTGAACAATGCATGATTATAGGTTAAATAGATAGGTTTCATTTTTCTGAACAATTTGATATATTATTTGTATTTTTCTGACTTATAAATAAAAAGATATTGAATTTACAAGTTTATATCAATTTCTGGAATTATTAAATCATTTAAAATTGAATTACTGTGTCAATATGACATCAGCAAAGGGTTGGGTTTTTTTTTACCAAGACAGAACCTAGCCACTGTCACTGAGTGCTGGGCCCTAGGCCACATCAGCAAGCCACCGTGGGCCACGTCAGCGGGCCCGTACCTGACGCGCGGCGGTGGGGGAAACGGCGCGGCGGTGGAGGAAACGGCGCGGCGACGATGCACCACCACCAGCAGCAGAGGGAGGGGGAGGACAGAGAGGCGGGAGGGCGGCGTCGTGCACTGACGCGGGCGGTGGGGAAAAGCGCGATCGTCGGAAGCAGAGAAAGCGGGCGGCCGGTCGTCGGGGGGAAAGACGCGCGGCCGCAGCCACATGGAAGAGACGGGTGGCGGCCGGAGGCGGAGGCGTTGACGGAGCCGCCACTGAGCGCGACGGTGGCGGGCAGCTGGCGGCGTCGTCGATGGCGATAAGCGAGGCGAGTGGGAAGGAAGAAGAAGAGGAGGCACGCTGTTATAACTAAAGGGCCTTTAGTCCCGGTTTGGCTCCAACCGACTAAAGGCATACGTCCGGTTGGAGCCACCAACCGACCTATAGTCCAATTTTCGGCGGTGAAGAAGCGGGATTTCTTCCGTCCCGGTTGGTGGCTCCAACCGGGACGTATTCCCCTGTTTTCAAATTTTTTCAGTTATTTTCTCTCTGTTCCCGCCTTTTTTTTATTTTGGGGTTTAAATTTGTAATGTTTTTTAAATGATAATTAATTTGGAATTTAGAAAAACTTTAAACATAAAAAGTGTTTGGATTTGAATAAATAATTCGAAACCATTTTCTGTTTTGAAAAATAATTAATGTAACCATTTAAAATATGAACCATTTACAATTAAAAATGAATTAACTTATATTTTTTTAATATCAATTTGGAATTTAGAAAAACTTTAAATATAAGAAGTGTATGGATTTGAATAAATAATTCAAAAACATATTCTATTTTTAAAAAATAATTAATGTAACCTTTTAAAATGAATTAACTTATATTTTTGAATATTAATTTGGAATTTAGAAAAACTTTAAATATAAGAAGTGTATGGATTTGAATAAATAATTCAAAAACATATTCTATTTTTAAAACAATGGACAACGCCTACTGGGCCATTCTGACCCTCGAGGAGACCGAGGCGCTGTGCGCCTCCAACTACCCTTGTCCACCGGGGTACCGCCGCCATTTGGATGTCGAGCCGGAGGGTTCTGTCCCTCTGTCCCTCAAGGTTCCGACGCCAGCGGCCATCACAAACCACTTCTACCACGAGCTCACGCCGAGGCGGATGGATCCCAGTGGGATCCCGACAACTATGACACTGGAATGCCTTCTTCGCTAATAGGCGGAAAGGGAGCTCGCCAGTACGAGGGTGATGGCCCGCCACCGTGAACAACAACGAAGTCGGCCGTCTGCATGGTGGGAGAACCGTACTATCATCAGTGATGCGCTACATCGCCGGGAGACCATCCTCGCCACGGTGCCCACGAGTCCACCCGCCACAGCCCCACACTCGCCCGGTGGCGGCATCGTCTTCCAGAGACCCTCTCCCACCCGCCGTGAATCCAAGGCTGGAATGGCCCTGGTATATGCCATGGATGGGCCGAGGATCCCGAGTGGCGGTGACGATGGCGATGATGATGACGGCGACGATGAAGACCACAAGCTGCGTACTATAGGACTAGGCATGATTATGACTAAAGGGGGCTTTAGGCCTGAGTGTTAGCTAGTCCCGATTTGTCGGTTTTTAATATTAATAAATGTCTTAAGTGTTACCTAATAAATAGAGGGAAATGCCTATAAAGAGAGGGTTCATATTTAGTCCCGATTTGTACCGTTGGGATATAGTCCATGTAAGGTGGTCTAGTATTTTAGGAAAATAGGACGGTAGCATTCTGAAACGGCATTTTGGTGGTTACTTCACAAAAGCGACCCGTTTTGCGCTCGGAAAATGGAAAAGGGATTTTCCGTATGCAAAAAGGAAAACTTCCTCTGCAACATTGTTCTACATACCAATGTCCACACACATGATCATTGTTCGGCACACATTTAGTCCGGATGTAGTCACAAACCGACTAAAGGGATTGCAGTGGGCCGAACAACACTAATAATAGGGGTGAGTGTCGACATTATGTCGTGCGGCTTGTACCTTGTCCCGGATGGTGTCACCAACCGGGACTAAAGATGAACCTTTAGTCCCGGTTGGAGACACCAACTGGGACTAAAGATGAGTCAGCACTAATAATAGGGGTGAGTATCGACATTATGTCGTGAGTGTCGACATTATGCCGAGCTGCTTGTACTATAAATATGCATCCTTGTGAGTCCAGTCCTCCAGTCAGTTTGAGGCATCTCCAAGATGGTTTTAGAGAGCAGGGACACCACTACGGCGAGTTTCAGGGAGATGCCGACGGAGCCCAGTCCTCTGGCATCTCCGAGAAACTGGTCATAGAGGCACTCCCTAATATGTGAAATTAGTTAGCTCCGAGGCGTATTGATCTAGTTAGTGAAGTTACAAGCTGCAAGATGGTTTTCGATAGCAGGACACCATCAAGCGGCCAGTTTAGGAGATGCCGGAGCCCAGTCCTCCGGCATCTCCGAGAATCTGGTCATAGAGGCACTCCCTAATATGTGAAATTAGTTAGCCTGAGGCGATTGATCTAGTTAGTGAAGTCACAAGCTGCAAGATGGTTTTCGAGAGCGGGGACACCACTGCGGCAGTTCGAGGAGATGCCGACGGAGCCGGGCCTCCCGCATCTCCGAGAACTGGTCATAGGGGCACTCCCTAATATGTGAAATTAGTTAGCTCCGAGGCGTATTGATCTAGTTAGTGAAGTTACAAGCTGCAAGATGGTTTTCGAGAGCAGGGACACCACTGCGGCCAGTTTCAGGGAGATGCCGACGGAGCCCAGTCCTCCCGGTCCAGCCACAAAATGGGACTAACACTCAAGACATTTATTAATATTAAAAACTGAGACTACAAAACCGGGACTAAAGGCCACAAACCGCGAAAGATATCCTTCGGTCAAGCCACAAACCGCGAAAGACATGAACTAGAGTTACATAATATGAGCATGAACTTCTTGGCATATGTCATTCCTTATGACCGCTTCAGACGTAACCATGGAGCATCTTCTTTACTTAACGGAATGCTTGGGTCATTTTTCACTGTGAAGGGCGGAATTTCATCAAACTTATTATAATCTTCTGACATGTCTGTCTTGCCCTCGATTCCCACGATGTTTCTTTTCCCTGAAAGAACTATGTGACGCTTTGGATCATCATATGATGTATTCGTTTGCATATTTTTTCTTTTTTCGTCCGGAGGACATGTCCTTCACATAGAAAACCTGAGACACATCATTGGCTAGGAAGAATGGTTCATCTCTATAACCAAGATTGTTGAGATCCATGTTGTCATTCCGCATAACCGGTCTATCTTTACCCTTCCCCATTCAGGTTGACCCATTTGCAGAAACAAAGGGACCTTAAAAGAGACTCCATAGTCTAGTTCCCATATCTCCTCTATGTAACCATAATATGTGTCCTTTTGTCCATTCTCGCCTATTGCATCAAAGCGGACACCACTATTTTGGTTGGTGCTCTTTTTATCTTGGGCGATCGTGTAGAATGTATTCCCATTTATTTCGCACTTTGGAAATTCAATACAGAGAAGATGGTGACGCGCCAACAAGTATAGCTGATCTCCAAAGTGGTGTCATTCAAGAGATGTGTCCGCATCCAACCACCGATGACTTCATGTGTTCATCTATAATCCATGATTCAGCTTCCCGGGTTTTTGAGCGTACAATATTCTTGTGTTCCTCCATATACGGAGCTGCCAAGGTGGAATTATGTAGAAATGTGTAGTGTGCTTTAGTGAAAGAATCCAAGTCCCTACATATCAGTGGTTTCGTTCCCAGCGTTGCTTGTCCACTTAGTCTTCCCTCATGCCGCGAGTCAGAAACACCAATCGGCTTAAGGTCAGGAATAAAGTCAACACAAAACTCAATGACCTCCTCTGTTCCATATCCCTTGGAGATGCTTCCTTCTGGTCTAGCACGGTTATGAACATATTTCTTTAAGACTCCCATGAACCTCTCAAAGGGGAACATATTGTGCAGAAATACCGGACCGAGAATGGCAATCTCTTCCACTAGATGAACCAGGAGATGCGTCATAATATTGAAGAAGGATGGTGGGAACACCAATTCAAAACTAACAAGACATTGTACCACATCCTTCTGTAACCTTGGCAGAATATCTGGATTGATTACCTTCTGAGATATTGCATTGAGGAATGCACACAGCTTCACAATGGGTACTCGAACATTTTCTGGTAGAAGCCCCCTCAATGCAATCGGAAGCAACTGCGTCATAATCACGTGATGGACATGAGACTTGAGGTTTTGGAACTTTTCTTTGCCATATTTATTATCCCTTTATATTAGATGAGAAGCCCGACGGCACCTTGATACAGAAGGACTTTAAAAAGATTTCTTCTGCTTTGGTAAGAGCATAGCTGGCACGACTTAAGTGACGCCCTTTATCCGTCTTGTTATCTGTATGCATGTTCTTTGGGTCTTTCATAATTTGTTGGTCCTCCTGTGCTTCATGTGTATATTTTGTCTTCCCATACACGCCTAGGAATCCTAGCAGGTTCACACAGAGATTCTTCGTCACGTGCATCACGTCGATTGAAGAGCGGACACGCAGGACTTTCCAATATGGCAGCTCCCAAAATATAGATTTCTTCTTCCACATGGGTGCGTGTCCTGTAGCGACGTCGTTCGGAACTGATTGACCGCCGGGACCCTTTCCAAAGATTACTTCTGTGTCCTTGACCATACCAAATACATCATCACCAGCAGGGAGTTCAGGCTTCTTCCGGTGATCTGCCTCACCTTTGAAATGCTTGCCTTTCTTTCTTACGGGATGATTGGTCGGAAGAAATCGTCGATTCGCTAGGTACACAACCTTCTTGCATTTATGCAAATATGTACCTTCGGTCTTATCTAAACAGTGGGTGCATGCCTTATATCCTTTGTTTGTCTGTCCTGAAAGGTTACTAAGAGCAGGCCAATCATTGATGGTTACGAATAACAACCCTCGTAGATTAAATGGATCCTGTTTGTTCTCATCCCACGCACGTACACCTGGTTTGCCCCACAACTGTAAGAGTTCTTCAACTAATGGCCTAAGGTACACATCAATGTCGTTGCCCGGTTGCTTCGGGCCTTGGATGAGCACTGGCATCATAATGAACTTACGCTTCATGCACAACCAAGGAGGCAGGTTGTAGATACATAGAGTCACGGGCCAGGTGCTGTGATTGCAGCTCTGCTCCCAAAAGGATTCATGCCATCCGTACTTAGACCAAATCATAAGTTCCTTGCGTCACCGCAAAGTCCGGAAGTCTCTCGATTTTTCTCCACCGTGACCCATCAGCAGGTGTCTCAACTCCCGCCTTTCTTACGGTCTTCTTTGTGCCATCGCAACAACCTGGCATGCTCTTTGTTTCGAACATGCGTTTCAACCTTGGTATTATAGGAGCATACCACATAACCTTAGCAGAACCCTCTTCCGAGGGGCTCTCCCTCAACATCACCAGGTCATCTCGTCTCGATCTTATACCGCAACGCTGCATACCGGCATTTATCTAAATTCTCATACTCCTTATCATGTAGAGGATGCAGTCATTAATGCATGCATGTATCTTTTGCACATCTAATCCCAGACAGAGAGTCTTCTTTGCTTCAGAGGTACTCTCGGAAGTTCGTTATGTTTTGGAAACTTGGCTTCATTATTTTCAGCATCTTTTCAAATGAGGAGTCAGTTAGACCACACTGCCTTCCATCGCAACAATTCCAAAGGTGGTACCGAGCTTTGTGCTGCCATCTTCACAATTTGGGTACACCAATTTCTTGTGATCTTCTAACATGCCCTCTAACTTCAACTTCTCATTTTCTGTTTCACAGTCTCGCTTTGCATCAGAAATGACCCTACCAAGTTCATCAGCCGGCTCATCTGATGCCCGTTCTTCACCTTTTTCCTCTCCATTGTCTTCCATAGCAGTATCACCGTATTCAGGAAACATATGATGATAGTTGTTATCATCATCTTCTTCTTCACCATCTTCCATCATAACCCCTCTTTCCCCGTGCTTGGTCCAGCAATTATAGTTGGGCATGAAACCTTTCATAATCAGGTGGCCGCGAATGATTTTCGAGGAAGAGTACTCCTTGTTGTTCCGACATTGAACACATGGACAACGTATAAATCCATTCTCTTTGTTTGCCGTAGCCACATCGATAAATTTATCCACGCCTTTGATATACCCGGCTACCCGGTCACCGACATCCATTCCCGACCGTTCATCTGCATCATATAAGTAAGTTTATCAAAAACAGGACATCATAAATAGTGAAATAACCAATTCACACCGACATGAATTGTATCAATGACCTAGAAAAGATAGGATTGCTAACCTCGATCGAGGGAAATAAAGAGGAGAAAGCTCAAGTGCCTCGGACACCTTCTATATTTTTGTTCTATGAGAAATTCAACTGGATTTTTCACTCAAACATTTCAACAAACACCTTCAATGCATGCATGAGAAAAACTAGCACACACCCTCACACCTTACACCATTCGAAAAACAGTGGAGGCAGAGGGGGGCGTGCATTTATAGAGGGCAGGGTCTTTAGTCGGTTGAGCCAGCAACCGGGACTAAAGGTACACGCCACGCGTGGTGTGGCCAAACCTTTAGTCCCTTGGTGGCTCCAACCGGACGATGCCTTACCAACCGGGACCCATGCCCTGGCGTTCGCCCAACCGACGTGCCAGCATTAGTCCCGGTTGGTGGCGCAACCGGGACTAATGCTCCGAGGGGTGGCGAACGGATGGCCCTTTTTCCACTAGTGTGCGCTATTATTGCTTATTACGATTAAGAGTCCAATTCACGATTTAGAGACTCCACCACGTTCACGATCCGTGGGGTATTGCTTATACTCTGTCTAGAATACTTTGTTACCTACTAGCGAGTTCACGATGAATTATCACCGATGTTCCGTACACTTATAACAAAACTATGCATGCGGACCTCAGATAATTAAGCTTCTTCTCCTTGAAGAAAATGTAGATAATCCCATTGACCACACATCTCTTTCAAAGTTCCAGTTTTTTTTACTACAGTTTGACTGACTAATAACTACAACTATGGGTCGGGGCAACTGAAATTGACTAGCTATTTCCTTAGTCCCAGTACGACTACATCACCGCCTTCATCAACTACGATAAACACCAAATCATTCATTCATCACTAATTGTGATACTACATACTTTCTTCAGCGGAGTAGTAGACCACTCTTCTGCCGCAGCGATTAATTAATTGAGGGGTATAACGTCGTCTGTTGGTGCTACCAGTCTCATGAGCCAAGAGATCTAGCTACACCAATGGTGGGTGGAGTGGTGGCCGTAGCCACTGGGGTGATGAAACCCCTCATCGGAAAGCTCACCGTGCTCATGGGCGATGAGTACAAGAAGCTTAAAGGGGTGAGAAGGCAGGCGTCGTTCCTCGTGAAGGAGTTGAGTGCTATGAACGCTGCCCTTCACAAGCTGGAGCTCGTGGATGAGCTCGATCTAGCTGTGAAGGATTGGAGAGACCATGTCAGGGAGATGTCCTACGACATGGAGAACTGCATCGACGACTTCATGCGTCAGTTCGGACGAGAAGATGCCAAGGCGGGCTTCGTCAAGAAGACCACTCGGAGTCTCAAGAAGCTATGGCAGCGCCATCAGATCGCCGCCCGGATTGAAGAGCTAAAGAATCTTGCGGTAGATGCAAATGCTCGAAGGGAGAGGTACAAGATTGATGATTGGATGCCTAGCTCCGGCTCCGTCGCTGTTGACCCACGGCTACAAGCAGTTTACCAGGAGGGAGCCAGACTACTAGGTATTGATGGCCCAGTTAAGGAGCTGGCTATTTTGTTGATGGATACTCAGATGAAACTCAAGGTGTTGTCCATTGTGGGATTCGGAGGTCTCGGAAAAACTACACTTGCCAAACAATTGCATGACAACTTCAAAGGGGAATTCCATTGTGAGGCATTCTTTTCCGTTTCACAGAAACCTAATATAAAAGTTCTTCTCAACCGCCTAGAAGCGAAACTTGGCATGAATCGGTCTTCCCATGCTCGCGAGATTGAAGACATCATTGAAGACATCAGGGAACCACTACAGGAGAAGCTCGGTATGCCGAGGGCATATTGTCGTCGGCGTAGCCAGGAAAACCCTCGGCGTACGCTACGCCGACGGCTGCCCTCGGCGTACCGTCCTCGGCGGACCTCTCCCTCGGCGGAGCAGGCGCGGCCGTCGGCGTAGGACAAGACCGTCGGCGTAGGTCAACGCCGACGGCCTGACGGCGCCGGCGAGAGACCGGCGTGACGCCGACCGCCGTCACACGGCCAGTTAACGGCGCGTCGGCTACGCCGACGGCCTCACCCTTGGCGTACTAAGCCACGTGGAGGCTGGTGGGCGGCCTGGCGCAGCAGCTACGCCGACGGCCTCCCCCTCGGCGTACGCCTGCCACGTGGAGGCAGCGCAGCGGCCTGGCGCAGCTGCTACGCCCGACGGCCTCCCCTCGGCGTACTCGCCACGCGGGAGGCAGCGCAGCGGCAGCAGCGGGCTGGCCCTACGCCGAGGGCCTTGCCGTCGGCGTAGCCTTGACCATTTGGTCACGCTTACCTCCTACGCCGAGGGCAAGGCCGTCGGCGTATCAAATGCACAGTTTTTTTTTGAATTTTTTTTGCAGCAGCAGCAGCACTCACAGCAGCCATACATCCATACATCATCATCCATACATCCATACATCATCCATACATCATCCATACATCCATGCAATATATATTCCACACCAATTGAAACAAGATCACATATGCCATACATGTATCAACATCAGTCATACAAGATCATCCATACATTAGTCATACAAGATCATCGACATCATCACACATGCCTACAACTCTGGAGGAGAGGGGGTGTACCCGAGATCTCCTCTGGTGAAAAGTGGCGACCTCTGCCGAGGGTTGCGTCCAGTAGAAGCAGCAGAAGAGCCACCTGGCGAGGGAGTAGGAGAAGTGTGAAGCTCGGGAGAACCACCTGCAGAATGGCCAGGAGATGGACCATCGTCATGAAGCGGTGTGATCGGCCCATCCGGCGAGCGTGGCCAAAGTGCGGTTCCCGAAGCTCCCTACATGTTGCCTACATGTTAGCAATTTGCGAAAAGTAAAGCGATAACCAGTGGGTTCGCAAAGAACTTACCGGTGTCGATGCGTAGTAGGTCCTAGCGAAGCTTTCCTTGATTGCCAAAATGGCATCGGACCGCATGGGAGGCACGGGCCCTAAATCTCTATTCGCGGCAGTTTGAATATTCACCATCATGGCCTGCAAGATAGTTTAGAAGTCAGGCCGTAGTACAACAAACGGGGAAGTGGGACTTGTATCTTTTGCAAAAATAAAGGTTTGGACTTACATTTACGTATTGCATGTAGATCGATCGCCTCGATGCTGCGAAGGCCACCGATATTCCTCATAAGCGGCTTTGTAGGCGCGTCTAACTCAAGGCTACAATTTCAAATACAAGGAATCTCGTCAATGTTAGCCATGCAGGAACAAAACTCATAAAGATGATGAAAACGAGAAACTTACATCCTCGGAGCGACGAGGCTGGCCACGAGACGGGATAGGGGGCCGTCGGGTAGGTAGCCTTGAGACGGCTGAAGCTCGTCCGAGGGTAGGCTTGACCTTCTTATTCAGAATCTTGAGGCGTCCATGCTGCAATCCGTGCCCCGACAGGACCAACGACTCCTCGTCGATCTCCGCGTGAATGGGGTCATCCACATGGGGGTGACGAGCCTTCACCATCGTGCTGTAGTTCCCCAAGTCGTTCTGGGCAGTGCCGAAGTACACGGGCAACGAGGGTTGAGGCTTCGAGTAATTGGGCTTCTTTCGCCGCATCATCTCATAGACGACGACGTCATGAATCACCTCCCCGGGTTGTGCCTCGCCACCAGATCGCGAAAAGAAAATATTATGCATATGAAGTACAAACATAAGCAGAAATGCACGCAGGTCGTTCCATGTATATACGTACCACCTTCCCCTTGAAGCGGTCAAAGTTGCGGTTTCCCGCGCAGTGCGTTCCACCATCGCCTCGGTTATCCGCGTTCCGCCTCGACAAGGCTGCAAACTCCTCGTCTTCTCTGAGCCACCTCGTCCTAACCAGCTCCTCCCATGCCAGTCGATGCGGCTCGGCCCAATAGTGGGAACATCATCGGGCCAGTAGGTTGTCGCGGCGTCTGCCATCTCCCGAAGGCATGTTGCTTCAGCTATGCATGCTTCAATCTTGGCTTTGTTTCCAGTTATCTTTCGAATATACTTAAACTCTCTCTCAATACAAAATTGCCAACGAAATTGCACCGGCCCCCCCCAATAGTGCCTCGTTCGCGAGGTGCACAATGAGATGTGCCATCGGAGTAAAGAAGCCTGGCGGAAAGATCATCTCCAAATTGCATAGCAACTCCGGCACCTGAACTTGCAGCTTCTCAATCACCAGAGGACATATCTGCTTAGCACAGAGGGTGCGGAAGAAATGGCTCAACTCCGCAAGCACTCGCCATACTTTTTCGGGGAGATACCCTCGAACCATCACCGGCATCAGCCGCTCAATCCATATATGATAGTCATGACTCTTGAGCCCGTTGACTTGTCCCGTCAAAAGATTGACTCCCTTACTTATATTCGAACAATAACCTGTCTGGAACATCACGACGTATTTGAGCCACCTAAATGACTCCTTCTTTTGGACATTATCAAGGCAGTAGTAGGCATGCGGCTTGAACCAATTCTTTCGACGGACAGTAGGAGGCTGCATGTGTAATCTCTTCCTATCACAAAGCTTCTCAACATCAACTCTAGCCTTGACATTATCCTTTGACTTCCCAGGAATGTTCAGGACTGTGTGAAAAAGGGACTCCCCGACATTCTTTTCGGTGTGCATCACATCGATGTTATGGGGAAGTTCGAGGTCCTTGTAATACACGAGATTCGTTAAGGCTGCCACGTGAGTCCAATTATGCGTTACACCATATCCCGCAAATTGATGGCCAGTTCCCGGCGCCGCGGGCACGAGAGCACGTATCTCGGCATCAACAACTGCACCCTCGAACTTTGGTACCTCTTTTACTTCATGCACAACTTTGCCCTTCTTGAAGTTCTTTCTATCTTCTCTGAACGAATGATTTCTTTTGAGGTAATCGATTCGTGTCAAACGCAACATATTTGCGACCGACTTTAGCCAAAGGAACTCAAGTCGGTGCAGACATCGGCATGGCCACTTACCAGCTGTACACCATCCGCACGTTAGGGCATACCCGGGCATGTCATGCATAGTATATTGTAACCAAACTTTCATCAAAAAGTTTCTCTTTGATGCTCGGTCGTATGTCAACGTCCCGTGTATCCAAGAGTGGTTCAAATCATCCACAATCGGCTGCATGTAGACACTCAAGTTCTTCCCCGGATACTCAGGTCCTGGAATTATCAGCGACAAAAACATGGTCTTCCGTTGCATTAATACTCCGGGAGGGAGATTGAGCGGAATAACATACACCGGCCAGCAGCTGTACGAGGCCGTCGACATACCATATGGGTTGAAGCCATCTGTTGCTATCGCAATTCTAACATTCCGAGCCTCTTCTGCCCACCGGGGGTATTTGTCATCGAAGTTCTTCCATGCCTTACCATCAGATGGATGTCCCATCTTCTTCCGTCCGTGCCCGTCCTCGTATCTTTTCCCCTTCTTGTGCCACGTCATCTGTTTGGCAGTCTCCTCGCTCAAGTAAAGCCGCTGGATTCTTTTTATGAATGGGAGATACCGGTATCTTCTTAGCGACCTTTCGCCTCACCTGACCATCCTTCCCCTTTATCTCTTCATATCTAGAGGCCTTACAAATGGAGCAGTACTTGTCACCCTCAAACTGTTTCCAAAACAAAAGGCAGCCTTTTGGACAACAATCTATCTTTTCATAATCCATGTTGAGCTCCTTCATGAGTTTCTTCGTTTCGTGAAAGGTTTTAGGCAGACAATGCCCTTTGGGCAACATGTTAACACATGTTCTCAGATTAGCTTCAAAGTGAGAACGGGTGGCGGAGTACTGGCACTTCTCGGCTAGACACTGAGAGATGGCATCGAGCTGAGAAATCTTTGCACCCTCGTACAGAGGCCTCTTAGCCGCGGACATCATATCAAGGAAGGCCTTCGCGGTTGGCTCCGGTTCCTCCGGTTCTAGCGGTTCCTCCGGTTCTGGTGATTCCTCTCGTGGAGGTGGAGAATTGGCTGGTCGGCATCGATAAGATCATCTAGCATGTTTCTAATCCCATCGCTCATTGCCATTGAGCGGCGACGCATCACCTCACCTCATCACGTTAAATCAGAGCAAAGTCGACTGCGTGACATAGTTAGACATGTACCCATATTGCGTAAGGTGTTTGTACATGTCATCCTTTCTGACGATGACGCTTAGTGCAATGAGCGCAGGGACAAAGTGCCCAACAATTGCCTTGAACCACGCTAACTCATTCACTAACAAATGAGTGTTCCATCCAATCGTCTGTTTTATTAGTCGCACTAATACGGCCACTGTACATCCACCCATTATCAGCCATCCTCTTCTGCTTTGTTGGGAGACAAACAACAAATATAACATTTTATATCAAACAGGAGATTAAATGGTTCATATTTTTACGCATTCATCAACCTACATGTCCAATAGGAAAAGAGGGTCCTAACCAGCCGGATCCGTAGATTGGGTAAGTTCTCCTGGTTCTACCCGATCCAGCAGCGAATTTTGACCCTCCCGCTGCTCCCGATACACGTCTCGACAAAAAGCCAAGAGGATGTGCATCCGGAGAACAACGAGGAGGCGCCACCGAAATCCTGTCTCGAATAGAGGTAGAGCCAGGGAGAACCAAACCCATCTACGAATCCGCCGACTGCCCGATAAAAGCCATAAGCGTTACGGTCCAAAATATGCGAGACCACTAATGCATATTAAGTCGCGTAACGCTTACGGTCGGGATGACGCCTAGGTGACGCGACAGACTTGGTGATCTAGACACAAAAATAAAACCTAGGTACAAGAGAGGCGAACAGATTCTCACCCTCGGCGGTAGAGGAAGTAGTCGATCAACCGAGTGTCGAGGTCGGTGACGGAACTCGGAGACGGGATCGAGGTGTCACCTACACCATCTCCCGCAACGACAGTCAGTCCGCCAAGGATGGTCACTCCCGAAACACTACAAAGTCTGTACATTGACATAAAAAGAACACTTTTGTAAGCATGCAACGCACTCACGGCCCTAGTGTGGCTTCTCTCTTCAACGGCCATATGACCAAGCTAGCTTGCCACTAACCAACGGCCTAATCCTAGCAACTCGTGCATGCATATCACTTAACAAATGATATAAACTACTAATAGATGAAACTAATAAATTCTAACAAGATTAACAACAAGATTTCATCTAACAAAATTAACTCTAACAACAATATTTGCTTCTACAGGGGAGTGGAGGAGGTACCTGCAGAGGGGGCCGAGCTTGGGAAGGAGGGGGCCGAGCTCGGGGAGGAGGCGAGCTCGGGAAGGAGGGGGCTCGGGAGGAGGAGGAGGCAGGAGGCTCGGGAGGAGGAAGGGAGGAGGGAGGAGGCAGGAGGAGGAGGAGGAGGAAGGGAGGGTTGGGGAGGAGGAAGGGAGGAGGAGGGAGGCAGGAGGCGGGAGGCTCGGGGAGGAGGAGGGAGGAGGAGGAAGGAGGAGGCGGTTGGCGGCAGAGAGGAGGGAGGGAGGAGGAGGAGGGTCGGGAGGAGGAAGGGAGGAGGGAGGAGGGGAGGAGGCAGGAGGCTCGGGAGGAGGAGGGAGGGAGGAGGAGGAGGAGGGAGGAGGCGGCGGCAGGGAGGAGGGAGGAGGAGGAGGAGGTCGGGGAGGCGGCGGCGGCTGGAGGAGGCGGCGGTTGGCGGCGCAGGGTCGGGGTCGGGGTCAGGGGCGCGGGGTAGGGGGAGGGTATGAGTGGGTGGCCCGGGGTGGGCCGCGGGTTAGGGGAAGGGATAACGCCACTTGTCAGCGTGACGCCGAGGCGGCCGTCAAGGTTTTTTTTTAGTTATAAATAAAAAAATATTTGGTGTCTACTGATATAACAAATGAAAATATATTATTTGATGTCTATTATTATAGAAGAAACATGCAAGTTTTCATCTGATTCCGATTCACCTAAACGGGGAGATTCCCCCCTAATACGGGTCTGGCGAAACCCTGATCTGTGTGCACACTCGGATCGTCTACCCCCCTAGATGTTCCTCTGACAGGGGTAGCCCGGCGTAGCTCTCTCTTGTTTTGTGTTTGTTTAGGTCATAGGGTGATGTCAAACCATGTTGGCTCACAAGTTGGGGCACTATCCTACCCGGTTTCACCTCGACGGGGAGATTCCACCCTCATACGGGTCAGGAACCTTCGCCTCTAGCTTAGAGCGCATGCATGCGAGGGGGGACACATGCAAGCACCTATATATACCAACCTCTAACCACACCCACACACACATATGCTAGGGGCACATGCAAGTTTTCATCTCATTCCGATGTTCTCGTGGTCTTCCTCCCGTGAAACCACGATCTCTCGCACACTGGATCGTCACCCCCTAGACGCTCCTCCGACAGGGGTAGCCCGCGTAGCTCTCTCTTGTTTTGTGTTTGTTTAGGTCATAGGGTGATGTCAAACCATGTTGGCTCACAAGTTGGGGCACTATCCACCCGGTTTCACCTCGACGGGAGATTCCACCTCATACGGGTCCAACCTTCGCCTCTAGGTTAGAGCGCATGCATGCGAGGGGGACACATGCAAGCACCTATATATACCAACCTCTAACCACACCACACACACATATGCTAGGGGCACATGCAAGTTTTCATCTCATTCCGATGTTCTCGTGGTCTTCCGTGAAACCACGATCTCTGCACACTGGATCGCTCACCCCTAGACGTTCCTCCGACAGGGTAGCCCGTAGCTCTCTCTTGTTTTGTGTTTTTTAGGTCATAGGGTGATGTCAAACCATGTTGGCTCACAAGTTGGGGCACTATCCTACGGTTTCACCTCGACGGGAGATTCCACCTCACGGGCCCGAACCTTCGCCTCTAGGTTAGAGCGCATGCATGCGAGGGGACACATGCAAGCACCTATATATACCAACCTCTAACCACACCCACACACACATATGCTAGGGGCACATGCAAGTTTTCATCTCATTCCGTTGTTCTCGTGGTCTTCCTCCCAAACCACGATATCTCAGCACACTGGATCGTCTACCCCCTAGACGCTCCTCCACAGGTAGCCCGTAGCTCTCTCTTGTTTTGTGTTTGTTTAGGTCATAGGGTGATGTCAAACCATGTTGGCTCACAAGTTGGGGCACTATCCTACCCGGTTTCACCTCGACGGGGAGATTCCACCCTCATACGGGTCCGGAACCTTCGCCTCTAGGTTAGAGCGCATGCATGCAAGGGGGGACACATGCAAGCACATATATATACCAACCTCTAACCACACCCACACACACATATGCTAGGGGCACATGCAAGTTTTCATCTCATTCCGATGTTCTCGTGGTCTTCCTCCGGCGAAACCCTGATCTCTGTGCACACTCGGATCGTCTACCCCCCTAGACGTTCCTCTGACAGGGGTAGACCGGCGTAGCTCTCTCTTGTTTTGTGTTTGTTTAGGTCATAGGGTGATGTCAAACCATGTTGGCTCACAAGTTGGGTCACTATCCTACCCGGTTTCACCTCGACGGGGAGATTCCACCCTTATATGGGCCCGAAACCTTCGCCTCTAGGTTAGAGCGCATGCATGCGAGGGGGGACACATGCAAGCACCTATATATACCAACCTCTAACCACACCCACACACACATATGCTAGGGGCACATGCAAGTTTTCATCTCATTCTGATGTTCTCGTGGTCTTCCTCCGGCGAAACCCTGATCTCTGTGCACACTCGGATCGTCTACCCCCCTAGACGTTCCTGTGACAGGGGTAGCCCGGCGTAGATATCTCTTGTTTTGTGTTTGTTTAGGTCATAGGGTGATGTCAAACAATGTTGGCTTACAAGTTGGGTCACTATCCTACCCGGTTTCACCTCGACGGGGAGATTCCACCCTCATACGGGCCCGGAACCTTCGCCTCTAGGTTAGAGCGCATGCATGCGAGGGGGGACACATGCAAGCACCTATATATACCAACCTCTAACCACACCCACACACACATATGCTAGGGGCACATGCAAGTTTTCATCTCATTCCGTTGTTCTTGTGGTCTTCCTCCGGCGAAACCCTGATCTCTGTGCACACTCGGATCGTCTACCCCCCTAGACGTTCCTCTGACAGGGGTAGCCCGGCGTAGCTCTCTCTTGTTTTGTGTTTGTTTAGGTCATAGGGTGATGTCAAACCATGTTGGCTCACAAGTTGGGGCACTATCCTACCCGGTTTCACCTCGACGGGGAGATTCCACCCTCATCTGGTCCTAACCTTCGCCTAGGTTAGAGCGCATGCATGCGAGGGGGGACACATGCAAGCACATATATATACCAACCTCTAACCACACCCACACACACACATATGCTAGGGGCACATGCAAGTTTTCATCTCATTCCGATGTTCTCGTGGTCTTCCTCCGGCGAAACCCTGATCTCTGTGCACACTCGGACCGTCTACCCTCCTAGACGTTCCTCCTGAGAGTAGCCCGTAGCTCTCTCTTGTTTTGTGTTTGTTTAGGTCATAGGGTGATGTCAAACCATGTTGGCTCACAAGTTGGGTCACTATCCTACCCGGTTTCACCTCGACGGGGAGATTCCACCCTTATACGGGCCCGGAACCTTCGCCTCTAGGTTAGAGCGCATGCATGCGAGGGGGGACACATGCAAGCACCTATATATACCAACCTCTAACCACACCCACACACACATATGCTAGGGGCACATGCAAGTTTTCATCTCATTCCGATGTTCTCGTGGTCTTCCTCCGGCGAAACCCTGATCTCTGTGCACACTCGGATCGCTCACCCCTAGACGTTCCTCGACAGGGGTAGCCCGGTAGCTCTCTCTTGTTTTTGTTTGTTTAGGTCATAGGGTGATGTCAAACCATGTTGGCTCACAAGTTGGGTCACTATCCTCCCCGGTTTCACCTCGACGGGGAGATTCCACCCTTATACGGGCCCGGAACCATCGCCTCTAGGTTAGAGCGCATGCATGCGAGGGGACACATGCAAGCACCCTATATACCAACCTCTAACCACACCCACACACACATATGCTAGGGGCACATGCAAGTTTTCATCTCATTCCGATGTTCTCGTGGTCTTCCTCCGTGAAACCACGATCTCTGTGCACACTGGATCGTCTACCCCCTAGACGTTCCTCGACAAGGGTAGCCCCAGTAGCTCTCTCTTGTTTTGTGTTTGTTTAGGTCATAGGGTGATGTCAAACCATGTTGGCTCACAAGTTGGGTCACTATCCTACCGGTTTCACCTCGACGGGGAGGTTCCACCCTCATACGGGCCCGGAACCTTCGCCTCTAGGTTAGAGCGCATGCATGCGAGGGGGGACACATGCAAGCACATATATATACCAACCTCTAACCACACCCACACACACATATGCTAGGGGCACATGCAAGTTTTCATCTCATTCCGATGTTCTCGTGGTCTTCCTCCGGCGAAACCCTGATCTTTGTGCACACTGGATCGTCTACCCCCCTAGACGTTCCTCTGACAGGGGTAGCCCGGCGTAGCTCTCTCTTGTTTTGTGTTTGTTTAGGTCATAGGGTGATGTCAAACCATGTTGGCTCACAAGTTGGGTCACTATCCTACCCGGTTTCACCTCGACGGGGAGATTCCCCCTTATACGGCCCTAACCTTCGCCTCTAGGTTAGAGCGCATGCATGCGAGGGGGGACACATGCAAGCACATATATATACCAACCTCTAACCACACCCACACACACATATGCTAGGGGCACATGCAAGTTTTCATCTCATTCCGATGTTCTCGTGGTCTTCCTCCGGCGAAACCCTGATCTCTGTGCACACTCGGATCGCCTACCCCCTAGACGTTCCAGCAGCGGGTAGCCCGTAGCTCTCTCTTGTTTTGTGTTTGTTTAGGTCATAGGGTGATGTCAAACCATGTTGGCTCACAAGTTGGGTCACTATCCTACCCGGTTTCACCTCGACGGGGAGATTGCACCCTCATACGGGCCCGGAACCTTCGCCTCTAGGTTAGAGCGCATGCATGCGAGGGGGGACACATGCAAGCACCTATATATACCAACCTCTAACCACACCCACACACACATATGCTAGGGGCACATGCAAGTTTTCATCTCATTCCGTTGTTCTCGTGGTCTTCCTCCGGCGAAACCCTGATCTCTATGCACACTCGGATCGTCTACCCCCCTAGACGTTCCTCTGACAGGGGTAGCCCGGCGTAGCTCTCTCTTATTTTGTGTTTGTTTAGGTCATTGGGTGATGTCAAACCATGTTGTCTCACAAGTTGGGGCACTATCCTACCCGGTTTCACCTCGACGGGGAGATTCCACCCTCATACGGGTCCGGAACCTTCGCCTCTAGGTTAGAGCGCATGCATGCGAGGGGGGACACATGCAAGCACATATATATACCAACCTCTAACCACACCCACACACACATATGCTAGGGGCACATGCAAGTTTTCATCTCATTCCGATGTTCTCGTGGTCTTCCTCCGGCGAAACCCTGATCTCTGTGCACACTGGATCGTCTACCCCCTAGACGTTCCTCCGAGGGTAGCCCGCGTAGCTCTCTCTTGTTTTTTGTTTGTTTAGGTCATAGGGTGATGTCAAACCATGTTGGCTCACAAGTTGGGTCACTATCCTACCTGGTTTCACCTCGACGGGAGATTCCCCTTATACGGCCCGAACCTTCGCCTCTAGGTTAGAGCGCATGCATGCGAGGGGGGACACATGCAAGCACCTATATATACCAAACTCTAACCACACCCACACACACATATGCTAGGGGCACATGCAAGTTTTCATCTCATTCCGATGTTCTCGTGGTCTTCCTCCGGCGAAACCCTGATCTCTGTGCACACTCGGATCGTCTACCCCCCTAGACGTTCCTCTGACAAGGGTAGCCCGGCGTAGCTCTCTCTTGTTTTGTGTTTGTTTAGGTCATAGGGTGATGTCAAACCATGTTGGCTCACAAGTTGGGGCACTATCCTACCCGGTTTCACCTCGACGGGGAGATTCCACCCTCATACGGGCCTAACCTTCGCCTCTAGGTTAGAGCGCATGCATGCGAGGGGGACACATGCACATATATATACCAACCTCTAACCACACCCACACACACATATGCTAGGGGCACATGCAAGTTTTCATCTCATTCCGATGTTCTCGTGGTCTTCCTCGTGAAACCACGATCTCTGTGCACACTCGGATCGTCTACCCCGCTAGACGTTCCTCTGACAGGGGTAGCCCGGCGTAGCTCTCTCTTGTTTTGTGTTTGTTTAGGTCATAGGGTGATGTCAAACCATGTTGGCTCACAAGTTGGGTCAGTATCCTACCCGGTTTCACCTCGACGGGGAGATTCCACCCTTATACGGGCCCGGAACCTTCGCCTCTAGGTTAGAGCGCATGCATGCGAGGGGGGACACATGCAAGCACATATATATACCAACCTCTAACCACACCCACACACACATATGCTAGGGGTACACATGCAAGTTTTCATCTCATTCCGATGTTCTCGTGGTCTTCCTCCGTGAAACCACGATCTCTGCACACTCGGATCGTCTACCCCCCTAGACGTTCCTCTGACAAGGGTAGCCCGGCGTAGCTATCTCTTGTTTTGTGTTTGTTTAGGTCATAGGGTGATGTCAAACCATGTTGGCTCACAAGTTGGGTCACTATCCTACCCGGTTTCACCTCGACGGGGAGATTCCACCCTCATACGGGCCCTAACCTTCGCCTCTAGGTTAGGTTAGAGCGCATGCATGCGAGGGGACACATGCAAGCACATATATACCAACCTCTAACCACACCCACACACACATATGCTAGGGCACATGCAAGTTTTCATCTCATTCCGATGTTCTCGTGGTCTTCCTCACAAACCCCCGATCTCTATGCACACTCGGATCGCTCACCCCCTAGACGTTCCTCCGACAGGTAGCCCGCGTAGCTCTCTCTTGTTTTGTGTTTGTTTAGGTCATAGGGTGATGTCAAACCATGTTGGCTCACAAGTTGGGTCACTATCCTACCGTTTCACCTCGACGGGAGATTCCACCTTATACGGGCCCGAACCTTCGCCTCTAGGTTAGAGCGCATGCATGCGGGGGACACATGCAAGCACCTATATATACCAACCTCTAACCACACCACACACACATATGCTAGGGCACATGCAAGTTTTCATCTCATTCCGATGTTCTCGTGGTCTTCCTCCCGAAACCACGATCTCTGTGCACACTCGGATCGTCTACCCCCCTAGACGTTCCTCTGACAGGGGTAGCCCGGCGTAGCTCTCTCTTGTTTTGTGTTTGTTTAGGTCATAGGGTGATGTTAAACCATGTTGGCTCACAAGTTGGGTCACTATCCTACCCGGTTTCACCTCGACGGGGAGATTCCACCCTTATACGGGCCCGGAACCTTCGCCTCTAGGTTAGAGCGCATGCATGCGAGGGGGGACACATGAAAGCACCTATATATACCAAACTCTAACCACACCCACACACACATATGCTAGGGGCACATGCAAGTTTTCATCTCATTCCGATGTTCTCGTGGTCTTCCTCCCAGAAACCACGATCTCTGCACACTGGATCGTCTACCCCCCTAGACGTTCCTCTGACAGGGGTAGCCCGGCGTAGCTCTCTCTTGTTTTGTGTTTGTTTAGGTCATAGGGTGATGTCAAACCATGTTGGCTCACAAGTTGGGTCACTATCCTACCCGGTTTCACCTCGACGGGGAGATTCCACCCTCATACGGGCCCGGAACCTTCGCCTCTAGGTTAGAGCGCATGCATGCGAGGGGGGACACATGCAAGCACATATATATACCAACCTCTAACCACACCCACACACATATGCTAGGGGCACATGTTTTCATCTCATTCCGATGTTCTCGTGGTCTTCCTCCGTGAAACCCGTGGGCGAGGGTACGCATAGTACGCCAGGGTCACCGTCGGGCGTAGGCGTGACGCCGAGGGTGACCGTCGGCGTAGCCTATGCCAACAGCGGCTCTCGGCGTAATGCTGACGCCGTTAGGTCATGGCCCGGCCTGGCCTGACTAGTGCCACGCGGCCACCCCGTACGCCGAGGGCTAAGTTTACGCCGACGGTCACCCTCGGCGTCAGCCGCCACGCCGACGGCTGATCGCCGAGGGCTCGGAAGCTGGGCTGGCCTGGCCCGGTGCTACGCCGACGGCCCCGACCTTTGGCCGTCGGCGTAGCTCCCTGCCGTCGGCACACAACGCCATTCCTGTAGTGAACATTTGAAGAACAAGAGGTAACTATTTAATTTCAGTAGTCACTTGCATGTGGGCGATTAGTCGTGTTAAATATTGAGTAGTATCTATGCCTACTTCTTTCAACTTCAGAATGCTATGTCCTATCCTTTCCAAAAAAAAAAAGAATGCTATGTGCTAAACTGGTCCAAAGTTTGATTTTTTTTATTCAATATGATAACACCTAGGAGAATAAAATCATTATATCCCTCCAATCAAAAGACTGCTAGTTATTTTAAATGTACACAAATGCGATAATGCAGCACACTACAAGTGGAAAGAGGATAGACACTGAGAGATAGTGAGTAGTGAAAGTACAAGTCTTATAGGGAAGGAAGGTAACTGAATACAAAGAGAGAAATACATGCATAAGCATCTCAAATGATGATGAACGTTCCCTTGTTAGAGAGTATTATTTAGGCTAAGATATAATCTGATCCTCCTAATTTAGTTCTATGGATAATAGATTCCTTTTATCTACTTTTCCTTCTTGAATTTTGTGTCAAATTTTAGTGTATAATTTGTAATTATAACCCTTACAAACCTTCTACAGGTACCTTATTGTGGTTGATGACTTGTGGGATCAATTAGTATGGAATGTTATCTGCCGTGCCTTTCCAAATGAAGGCAACATGAGTAGAGTGGTAGTGACAACAAGAGTGGAAGGTGTGGCCGACACAGCTTGTCATAGTGACCACGAGTGCATCTACAGAATGAAGCCGCTCAATGAACATAACTCCAGAATGCTATTCTTGGATATAATATTTGGGTCCGCTGAAGGTTGCCCATCTTATCTCGAAGATATATCAGCTAACATTTTAAAGAAGTGTGGTGGATTGCCACTTGCAATCATCACTATAGCTAGCCTGTTAGCTAGTCAAGAAGGATCAAGGAGAGGTTGGGAGAATATTAGGAATTCTCTCTGTGCCCGGTCTACCATAAATCCCCCCATGGAAGATATGAAAAATATATTGAATCTTAGCTACATGCATCTTCCTGTTTGTCTGCGAGCTTGTTTCCTGTATCTTGGTATGTATCCTGAGGACGAGGAAATTTTCATGGATATTGTGATTGGGGAATGGGTAGCTGAAGGCCTTGTCAGCAATATGCACGGACCCAATTTGATGGATGTTGGCAGGAGTTACATTAATGAACTAATCAATAGAAGCATGATTACACCAATAAGAAGGGAGGATGGACAGATATATTCTTGTAGAGTACACGATATAATGCTTGATTTGATCCTGAGCAAGTGTGCAGAAGATAATTTCTTAACCATGCCATCCAGTTCTGAAGACATCACAAGACTACAAGCCTGCAAACACAAGGTTCGCCGGTTATCCCTGAGGTCCATGGCTAGTGGTACAATTGATGGACTGGCTATTGGTGCTCACTTGCTATCACATGTTCGATCATGTGCATGGGCCAGGAACTCCATGCCCCCTTTGTTGTTATTCAAGTATCTTAGGGTACTCACTATTGAAGGCAACTATGCTGATTTGACAATTGACCTCACTTCTATCAACCAATTGTTTCAGCTAAGGTATTTGAGGGTTGGAACACACCGTTGTGGCATAGAACTCCCTTGTGCATTTAAAGGGCTTGTTTACTTGGAGACGCTGCACCTACAGGGCTATATGGAAAAAAGCTTACCACCAGATATTGTTCACTTGCCACGGCTTGTCCTATATTTTTCTTCCAAGTGGTGCATCTGCTATCCAAGGGGCCGAGAATATGAAAGAACTGCGTACTCTTCTTCGGTTTGACCTAGACAAGAACTCCATTAAGGATATAAGGGGTCTCAGCGAGCTGACCAACCTGAGGGAGTTGAGTATTTGTGGCCGTGTGGAGACGTCAAAAATTGATGCCTTGGTCTACTCTGTTGGAAAGCTCCGTAACCTTAGATATCTATGCATCGGTACTTACTTATATACAGATCGGAGTAATCAGTTGGGTTTATTATCAAGTAGTCCTTCTGAACATATGGAGAAACTTAACCTGAGTGGGTGGGAGTTCCCCAGAGTCCCCAAATGGATGGGTGATCTCCATTGCCTCTGTGTCCTGAATCTATGTGCTACGGATACGTCGGCTGAGGATGTCCATATTCTTGGAAAGCTGTCTTCCCTGGTAGACCTCTATTTCAGCACGACACATATCGCAACAGAACAGGCTTGTATCGGAAAGGGAGTATTCCCTGTTCTGGAGCAATTCCTATTTTGGCCTTCCAACGGAGACGTTACGGCATTCTTGGTGTTTGAGGAAGGGGCTATGCCCAAGATACGAACACTCGTGCTCGAGGTGAACGAGTGGGGCGGCAGTACACTAGTCGGCATGGAGCACCTGAAACTGCTCGAGAGAATTGATTTTATTATGGGCCCTGATGCCTTTTCCTTATTATCCCCATGGAGAGATCATTTGCTCTCTGCTTTCAGGAAGGCATCGGAACTGCATCCAAACCATCCTTCCGTTTCACGATGAATGTTGTAATTTCTTTTGCTGGAAGCAAGTTTTAGTTTCACAGGTTCTAGTTCTACTAGTGTTCTCCAGCCACTCTATTTTGTGAATTACTGCCAGCTAGTGTCTTACCAGGAAGTTTTTTTTAATGGTCGCACAATTTGTAATCACCTGCCCGTATATATACTTGTATGCAATTTCTATCATTATTTGGCGGGCCACAATCTCATCCTATCGCATAGCCATTCTGCGTGCCCTGAGATCTCCATCGTGGGGCTGCCTCGTGGTCTTGCATCCCACACGTTAGGAGAGAGAGGGCTATCCCCATTTCGCATCTCCCCCAAATGAGAAAACCGCACCCATGATTCCTATTTTTTTGTCTGCGCGTCACTTAAGTCCTAGATCTATAGAACTGCCCAAACAAGTCATAATTGTTTCGTAAATGAGTCAAGGGAGGTCCTAAACTGGTTTTACGACGGTTAACTACTGCCACACAGGCCAAGGGGCTTAGCAGCAGCAACTCCGGTGCTATATTTTTGCAAAAACCCTCGTGCCTTTCATTTCTCATCATAACCTCACCTCCCGATCGTTTCCACTTCTCGGTGTTGTCTCCCGTGACACCGACGGTGATTTGGAGGCGGTGGTGCTGGGAAGTTGACGACACCGGCAATGATCTCGTAGTGGCTGCCGCCGCGGTGAAGGAGTCGTCGAAGATGGAGCCCGCGAGCAAGGGCCCAAAGCTGCGGCGGCCAGGTGATGCTCCGCCGCGCTATTGTGAGTTCTCTGAACCCTAAATCCCCAATTCAAGCAGTAGCTAGTTCTTGGTATTCTAGCCCCCAAAAGTGATGATTTTTCTGCTACGTAGGAGTATTTGAAAACCAGTTCACGGTAGAAATAAATCATGGTGAATTTTTTTGGCGGAATAGGGGCAGCTAAGAGCTATGTAGATGGTACAGTATCTCTGTTTGACGGATGCGAGGCGGACACATGGTCGCCTTTGTGGCTTATTGATTTTATGGAGCAGCTAGGGTATACAAATCGAGTGGAATATAGTTTGTATTGGTTGCTCCTGGGTAAAGATATAGGATCAGGACTGCGCATAGTGGACATTGATATAGATACATTACATATGATTGTTGTTATGCCAAAAATCTTATCGCCCTTCTTCCGTACAGGACTCGAAAAAACATGGTTTTGGAGGCCTACTATTCCAACTCACGGTGCACACAGCAAGACGGGATGGGCAGAACAGAGGCAGCACAATGCTCTGGAACTGGACACGATGTGTTGTTGATACGTCCAAAACGTATGTACTTTTCCGAACACTTTTGCTATTGTTTCTCCTATAAACTTGTGTGATTTGGATACAACTAACATGGACTGACGCTGTTTTCAGCAGAATTACCTTGGTGTCTAGTTTTGGTGCAGAAAATCAACTATCAGAAAAAATCCCGGAAAATATGCCAAAAATCATATTTCACCAGAAGATCCACGGAGCCAGAGTATGAGAAAGGGTGGAGGCCTGGGGGGACCACACCCTTGCCAGGAGCGGTCCAGGCCTGGTCGCGCCTGGGAGGGTGCGGCCACCTCAGGCACCCCCTCGGCCTCTCTCTTCACCTATAAGAAGCCTCTTGACCTAAAAACCGAGGGGGGTCGACGGTTTTCCAAAAAGAGTTCCGCTGCGTTGCCACCACCAGAAACCAAGATTCGGAACCAGAAACTCCGTTTTGGCACCCTGCCGGGATGGGGAATTTGGAGAGGATCATCGTCATCACCAATGCCTCTCTATCAACCATCCATGTTTCCCTCATCTATGAGTGAGTAATCCCCTGCAGTAGGCTATGAGGATGGTAGGGATTGGATGATTTCTATCATGTAATCGAATAAGATTGTTAGGGCATAGTGCCTAGTATCTCTATTAGTGCTATTTGACTTTGTTGCAACTTGTTGTGCTTAATGCTTGTCACTAGGGCCTGAGTGTCATGATATCATATCTAAACTTATTATTGAATCATTATGATAGTATTGTTTGTGATCTCAAGTTGTGTACACATATCATCATCCGGATCCAAAGTCCCCGAAGTGACAAAATTGGGAAAATCGTAGGGGATGGCTGTGATGTGAGGATCACATGTGTTCACAGAGTGTTAATGTTTTGCTCCGGTGCTTTATTAAAAAGAGCACCTTAATTATCAGTAGTTCCTTTAGGGCCCCGCTGCAACGGGCTAGCTGGAAAAAAGATGTTTTGCAAGTTCTCATTGCGAGCACGCATGACTATATATGGAGCACATGCCTAGGATTGTTTAGTACTTGGATGCTTATTCTTATTTATCTGCAATTGCCTTAGATCTTGAAGTTACATGTTTAGACTCATCCATGCAACGCCCGTCCATCCATCCGTATGCCTACCTCACTCGAATCCTACTGTTACCGTTACTGTTACTATTGCTCCTGTTTCACTGTTGTTGTTGCTTTGCTATTGCTACTACCAAACTGTTGCTACTGATAAACTTTTGTGAGCAAGAACTATTTCCAGGTGCAGATGAATTGATAACTAAGTTTTTAAGACTTGCAAGTATTCTTTGGCTCCCCTTGTGTCGAATCAATAAATTGGGTTATACTACCCTCGAAAACTATTGCGATCCCCTATACTTGTGGGTTATCAAGACTATTTTCTGGCACCGTTGCCGGGGAGCATAGCTTTATTTGTAAGTTCAGTTGGATCTATTATTGTTCAATGCTACTACTTTCATCATGGGGAAGTCTCGTGATGGAAAGTTTCCTATTTTACCATCCACTACAAGAAGAGGTACAGTCCTAAACACCTCTGCTGCTCTTGATTTACCGTCTGTTATAAGTAAGCTTGTTACACCACCACCACATACTCATGCTACACACACTGCTACTACTGCTGAATCTGAAACTGCTTTTGATACTCATGATGTTACTTCTACTGTCCTTGATGCGAGTGGTTCATTAGATCCTTTTCTAGATGCTACTATGACTAGTCTAGGAAATACTAAAACTCCTAGTGAAGACACTGTTACACCTGTTAGCTCACCTGAGTCTAGAGAGAGATATGATATTAATGATGGTTACATTGAGTTCACTGATGAATTTGTTGAAGAGTGCCGAAATACACATGGTACTAGTGCTATTAAGAGTCTCCTTGCGAGACGTACCGTTATTCCTAAACTGTCCTCTGATCCTAAGTTTGTCACCTCTCCCATAGATATTAAAGATAAAGATTATGACTTATCTCTTGATTTATCCTATTTGGACATTGTTGAGAAAGAACCTTTTTGTGGGACTAAAAATGAGAGTGTTGTGGCTCATATGAATGAGCTTTCTGCTATGAGTGTTTTATTCTCTGATGATTTTAAGATGCGCAAATACTTTGTTACTAAGATCTTCCCTTTTTCACTAAAAGGAGAAGCTAGGGCTTGGTTTAATAGATTACCTCCCGGTTTCATTGATATCCCTGATTGTTTGGTTGCTTCTTTCTTCCAGAAATACTTTCCTCCCAGTGCTAGACATGATGCTTTGTAGAGACCTTTTGATTTTAAACAGGGAGAAGAAGAGAAATTGCCTGAGTCATGGACAATGTTTTGTGCCTTGATTCATGCACATCATGGATGTCCATTGCCTACAAATGAGCTTCTTGATATTTATTATAATGGACTAACTGATGATTCTAGGACATACCTAGATAGTTTTGTTGATTGTGTTTTCAGGAAAAGAACTCCTACAGATGCTGAAGAATTAATGGCTAAAATAAGCAAGGATTATGATGATTGGACTTCAACTGAGCTAAATACACCTGAGCCTATTACTCCTGAACCATTTGTGCTTGAACCAGTTCCAGTACCAACACCAAAGAAGAGAGGAGTTATTGCATTAAATGATGAGGGAAGCTAAGAAATGTCTTAAGGAGAAAAGTATTAGAGCTGTCCTATAGAAGAATTATGTAAGCCAATTTCCCACTCATCTACTATTGAGGTACACTCTTTCCAACACTTTGATGAAGGTGATATTCCTTATGGTAAGCCTCCTGATCAATGTTTAGAGGAACTTGATATTTTTATTGTTAAACAAGGTAATTTTAATAAACAAGTGTAGAATCATTTATTGGAAAACTCTAGAGCTATTAAAGAGTTGAACGATATTATGGAAAGAACTTCTAATGATTTTAAAATGCTTTGTAAACACTTTCAAATGGTTCAAACTCAAATTGATCAACTTGCTAAGGTAAAAAATGATATGCTAGTTAATGCCTCAGGAGATAAACATGCGTATGGAATTAGAACTAGGAGTGGTATAGCTACTCAAAATCCTTTATATCCTGAAGGACACTCTAAAATAATTGAGCAGGATTCTCAACAAGGTAAAAGTAGTGGTAATCCTCGTAAGAGAAAGAAAAAGAAACATAAGGTAGTTGAGGATCCCTCTGAACCTGATGTAGATCCTAATAGTATATCTGTCTCTGATGCTGAAACTGAGAGTGGTAATGATAAAAATGATGCTCCTGATAAGGAGGAAGTTGAGGAGAACCTGAGAAGCACACTAAGAACACTAGGTACACTAAGGAAGATTTTATTGCTAATAAACATGGTAAAGAGAGAGAACCTTGGGTGCAGAAACCTATGCCTTTTCTAGGTAAGAAACACAAGTCAAAGGAGGAAGAACACTACAACAAGTTTTGTGAGTGGATGAAGTCTTTATTTTTGCAAATTCCTTTGACTGATGCTATTAAGTTGCCTCCTTATTCAAAGTATATAAAGGATATTGTCTCTAATAAAAGGTCATAATGAGGAGATTTCTACTTTGCTTGCTAATTATTCCTTCAATGGTAAGGTTCCAAAGAAACTTGGTGATCCAGGTATACCAACTATTCCTTGCTCTATTAAGAATAATTATGTTAGAACTGCTTTATGTGATTTGGGAGCTGGAGTTAGTGTTGTGCCTTTTTCTCTCTACAAGACACTCCGGCTAGAAAAGTTGATACCAACCGGTATATCTTTGCAAATGGCTGATAAGTCAACTACTATTCCTGTTGGTATATGTGAGGATGTTCCTGTTTAGGTGGCTCATAATTGCTTGGTTTTAACTGATTTTGTTGTGTTTGAAATACCTGAAGATGATAATATATCTATTATTTTTGGAAGGCCTTTTCTTAATACTGCAGGTGTTGTCATCAATTGTAATCAAGGAAAACTAACTTTTAATATTAATGACAAAGAGCATACTGTCTATTTCCCCAAGAAGGTTGCTAAGAGCTATTACCTGAATTTTATTAAAAATGTTGAGAGCATCAAGGTTGGAGAAATATATTGTCCCATTTCACAGGAAAGTTTTAAAACTATTACCATTGCTATCAAGATTGAGGTAACATAGTCACTTTGTGGAATACAAAGTTTTGTTTCATATAATATTGTTTTGGTAACAAGACTTGATCAACCTTGTTAATAAAAGGATTTTAATAAACAAAACGATGTTTTCACTATGGTTATACTTGCTCCCTTTTACTTCTCTCCTTCCTAGTATCTGTTTTTCCTCTAGTTAGTTTTGTTTTTGCTAGTTGTCTGCTTGCTAGAGTGTCTTAGAACTTTTGTAGTTTTGGTTTTTGTTTGCTTTTGCTTCTTCTAAAACTCTGTTTCTGCGAGAAAATCATTTTCATACCTTGAAAATTGGCCAAAAATAAAGGTTCCCGAAAAATCCCAGAAAATTCAAAATATTTTTTTCCTCGAGAAAAGGGGCAAAGAGACACCTGGAGTGACCCAGGGGGCCACCCTAGGCCAGCACACCCCAAGTGGGCGTGGCCAGCCCCCAGGGTGTGCCTGGCTAGGGTGTGGCCCACCTGGGTACCTCCAAGGTGCCTCCTCCCAGCCATCTTCTTTCTCTCTCCCAAAAAATACCGGAAAACTTTCTCAAGCTTGAGTTCTTGCTGTTCTTGCTTCCGATTTTCGATCTCCTTGCTCATCCCATCTTTGCTGCTGATTTTTTTAGGGATTGCTCATTGGTATGTGCCTCCTCCACTTGTCCAATTATATTTGTGATTGGTAAATTGTACCTTGAGTATTTTGCTGCTATAGGTGTCAGGTTCTGTGAGCTTGCGTGCTTGTTCTATGCTTAGAAATTTCATTTTGATGCATGTTGTAGCACCCCGGGTAAAACCACTACTAGAAAATCGCCTGCATTTATATCTATGCATCATCATCATATCTGCATGCATGTTTTAACTAAAACTATTTTGAAAAGCCCCTCTTTGTTTCTAGATATTCCCCATCTTCATTTCAAATATAAAACCCCGGTGTTTCCGGATGTCTCTATTTGTCAAAACCCTATTTGTAAATATTTTTATTTTAAAATAAATAAATAAATATAAAATATTTTTCGGGGAGGCAGCCGCAGGCCAGGCCTGAAAGCCCAGCCCGTAGCCACCTACTACCCGACCAAACCCTAGCTATTCTACCTAACCCTAATCTATACCTGCCTTATCCAATTCCCCACCCCACACTTCCCAGCAGCCGCCGCCACTCCCCAGGTCCACCTCATCAACGTGCCCCCCACGCGACCACCCCGCTGACCCCTCTCACCACACTCCCTGACACCCTGGCCCCACCCCGGCCCCACTGCCCCCGCTCCACTCCCGCAATCCCTGTCCCGCACCCCCGCGGTAGATCTCCTCCCCTCGCCTCGCGATCCCCTTCTCATGACCCCGCCGCCATGGACCGCACCCTCCCTCTGGCGTCGCCGCCCTCCTGCTGCCGCCAGGGCTCTCCCTCTGCTCGACCCCCACCTGTCCCGCTAGATCCCGCCGCCCTCGGTTCCCAGGCTCCGCTGGGTTTCCTCCTCAATCTACATGCGGCTTGTCCCCGCGAAGCCCGCAGATGCCGCCGTCTGCGCCCCTCCTCGCGCCAACAGGGCTCCCTCGTGCGAGCCCTACCCTGCAGCGCCGACGGGCCCCCGCCTTCCCCTTGACCAACTTCCTCCCGTCGCCACCGCCAACTTCTCCACCCACCTCGCCGCGTGAACACCATCGCTCGGCTCCGTGCCTGCAACACCGCTCCAGCGCGAGGCTCCCTCAGCGGGCCAAGCTCACCTGCCACCAAACTCGCCAACGCGACACTTGCGTCGTCCTTCACCTCTTTTCCGAGGCCAGCCTTCGTGCTGTGTTGTTATTTCTCGTATGTACCGTGGTGTGGCTGTTTGCTTGCTCTGTCCTATTGAAGATGGAGAGGCGCTGAGTCTGTGATACCCTAGCTCGTCGCCGTTCAGCAAATATGTCTAAATGTGGTCCTCCCGGATCACCGACAAATCAAGGAGCCACCCACCATCGATGGTAGCGGTACCCCGAATGCTACTGCCAAGATCGACCACTCATAGAGACCGACATGAGACGAGATCCGAAGGGCTATGCAAGACCACCGGCGCTGAACCCGGCACCGGCAAATGAAGTTGAAATCGCCAAGGTCTTCATCACGGAATGACAAGCTCTCCATCCTGGAAAATCAAGACCCTGGACCTAAAGGCGCCGAGACCCCGAGTGTGCCGACACGGATCCGAAGACCGATCCCGTCAAATCCCAAGACCTTCGCCCCACCAATGTGTGACCCCTTTCCAAGCCCTTATTTTATTAAATGATATATACCTTGTTGCATATTAAATTGTTCATGTCGCATACATATTGTGTGGTTTGGGGTCCTTAGGCCGATTCACCTAAATTAAATATGGAGACCATATGCGGACGATTCTAGTATAATATTGGCCCCATTTAAATTTGTGTAGCGAACGGGTGACATATTTTGCCTTGTTAAGTCAACATTTAAATTGCGGGGTATCTTAAACAACATGAACCGTCTAATTAATTGTCGGGACCCCGGTTCCGCTTAAGATGGCCTAATCGCATTGCATCCTTGCCATGTCATACATCATACATGCATCATGCCCGATCTTTTGCCGTAGTATTAAATAGTGCATCCGGTATTTCTTCTAGTGCTTTGCTTCTTCACAGATTAGGCCGATGAGTTGATGCGAGCGTCGGCCCGATCTTCGGATGAAACTTCAGCAATGTTTTCCAGGCGAGCATTCTCCCCCTTTCTACCTATTTTACATTTCTAGTCTTTACTTCCTCCTGTTGATCTATTGCTATCTGTGTTGCGATGCTATAGGTTCCGTACCCCGTTATACTTCCTTGCAGCCCTTATATTGCCATGGACACCTCCTATTACCTGTTGTTTGGTAGATAGTCGGCTTTGCAAGTCGCAGTCGCTTGCGTAGTGTTGTGTCGCGCCGTCGATCTTCCACAGTTGTTGGAGTAACGCTGCATGTTTAATGTTGAAGATGATCATGGCTTTAATTATCGCTTAATAACTAAAATTGAAGTAGGTAAATAATGCAGAGGCACAGGTGGGCAATAGACGTTATTTGGTTTTTAACTGTCCACTCGTGTCCCGTAGGACCCGGAGTACTTGATGCCTGTTCTTTGAATATTTGCACTACCCGCATGTGGGACCATGAATCTCTCTAGCCAGAGCTTGAGTCATATTTATTTCTTGGGGCCACAAAGTAGTTTGGGGCTTTATTACTATCATGTACTTATGTCATGCCTTACTGCTTTATTTACGATTGCGCGTGGAGAGCCGGTACTGTTTAGGTAAGTGGAGTGTTTTCGCGGTATCGACAAGCCAGTCACACTTTCAGGTTCCCAGTCGTTTACAGCCATTGACGCAAACCTCTGGGTCTGTTCCGGATCCGGCCAACTTCGTCACGGGTAGCTTGGTGGGGTGCCCCCTGAAATTTATATGAATCTTGCAATTGCTCTGTCGTGATGCCTCGTTGGGTTTTGATTTGGTTTTTCTCGAGGTTGATCGTGCGTGTGTTGCTATTTGTGCCCCCCTACAGGGTAAAACTTTCTGAAAGCAGTGTCCGCGGTTATGGATGACTTGGAGCACAGTATCTCGATCATAGACAACTATAACTAAAGTAGTGCTATAAATTTGACTTTATAATGACTAGTAATCAGCTTCACTATAATGGAATGGCTAAATAAAAGTGCCAACAATTGCTGGTTTGAGTTGTCACCTGTTACCATTGTATCTGAATAGTAAGTATTACAACTACAACGGAATGGCTAAATAAAGTGCTATCAACTGCTGGGTTTTGGGACGCCTCATGCTATATGTATCTGACTAGTAAGTACTGCAACTACAACGGAATGGTTAATTAAAACTGCCAACTGCTTATTATATCAGGATGACTCATGCTATCTATATCTGACTAGTAATTGCCGCAACTATAACGAATGAATAAAATTGCCAACTGTGTGAGTTCCTCGGTTGACTTCCTCTATTGGTTTTGAGGGGGGAACACCAGGATGGGTATGTTTGGTGTTAGCATTAGGTTGGATCCGAATAGGTCTTTCTTATCCCTCTCTGATAGCTGCCAGTTGTATTGAATCTCTATAGATTGTTCAGTGCATGCCGCGCTGTCGCTTCAGCCCATCATACCTATGTAGGCGAGGACCGTCGAATTCTAGTCTCGCCGTGTACTGGCCTCAGTAGTGACCGCTCTCTTTTTCCTTTGCCCTTTGTCGGCACCCCTTTTGTTTAAGAAGATTTTGAGATCGACGTCGTTAGCAGGGTTACCCTTCCGGCTTGGCCTGGGCAGGGTTATAGACGCCATTGGTTATTCTTCAGGGCTCTTAGCTCAATTTGCATCTTGTCCGTGCTCGGACGCTGTATCGTTTTAAAGGTGATTTGGATCTTTGTATTGTATATCTGTATTCTTGACTCTTTGAGTCATTGTTGTATATATCTGTTCGGTGGGTTCCATCGTGGACTATCGTTTAATGGTATTACTTCGTTTTCCACCCGCACAAAAGTGCCTGGTGGGCACCTTTGAATCGTTTCTATGCGGGTTTGGCGGGAATCGCTGAAATTTGCATAGGGCTGATTCTGAGGGTGTTACACATGTGTAGCCCTCTAGCAAGTTCCTATAGTAGTTGCTCATCATTTATCAACTTGGAAATCACTTGGTTTGATGTTTGTCTAAAAATTTAAGAAAAAAGAGGTCATGGACAACCACACATTTGGTGAAATATTTGAGAGTGATGCACCTAGGAGGGCAAGGCCTTCAAGATCATCCTCCCGAGCTAGGCCCTCATACAATGAGGATCTCATTACTCCACGATTTGGTGATGGGGGAGATGAGGGGGATGCGCACCCTTCCACCTTTCCTTGCCCAACCTTCTTGCGGGCTGCTGGGATTCTTGAGGATTTTCTAACCTTGGTTTTGAGGGTTGGACTAACAAGTTATGTGCAGGATGAGAGCGTGCGATATGCGACGCTCACTAAATCATTTGTGGAGAGCTTGTCTTTTGCTAACAGAATGTTCAAACCAGACGTGTCTTTCAAAATTTATGGCAGGCCTTACACCATAACATTGAAGAAATTTTGTGAGATCCTGGGCCTTGGTACACCTAGGTCGGTGAAGAAGATTCCAGCTTAACTCGCTGATTTGTTGGAGCTCTACCGTGGGATAACTAATGATGATGACCGTAGAGCCCAACAGGGAAAGATAAGAAATATTCAACTCCCAGCTATCAAGTATTTTGCTTATTATATTGCCACTAGTGTTCTTGGTAGGAAGAACACTAGTAATATTTCTAACTATCATTTGGCCTTCATAGCTGCTGCGCTCAACAATGAAACTAAGTACAATCTTGGTTCTCTCATTTCTCGTCGCTTAGCTGCTAAGGGACCCATTTATAGGGGAATTATTGATGCACGTGTTGTTGCTACCTTGTACCTTGTTGTTGATCCAAATGATACAGTTTTGGATCCTCAGAGGCTTGATCTTACTACTATGAAAACATATCACTTTGCCACTGATGGTTCTAAGCTTGAGAGCATGGTTTATAGAATGCAGTTTACTAACGGGGAGGAGAGAGAGATCCCTCTACCCCAAACCACTTTGTTCAGTATTTCTTAGGGATCGTTGTCACGCTCCAAGGAGGAGATGGATGATAAGCTGCGCATTCTTGGCTTCCATGGGCACTATTAGGGGGACGCGCCCTCATACGACCCCTCTATGCACTACACAGGGGAGTCCTCGAGCTCGTACCAGGACGAAGGGGCCTCCTCGACATACTACGGAGGTGCACCTACTTGGTCACCATGGAGTTGAGCCCTACTTTGGCCAAAAGCCTAAGCTTGGGGGGAGGTATACCGACATCACACTCATCTATATATCATGCTTCCTCGGTTCTTTGTATATCTATTGTTTCGCTTTCTTTTTGGTTTTCGTTTCTGCTTTCTCAAAACACAAAAATACCAAAAAATATTTTCGTTGTTTCTCTTGGTTTGTTTCTTTGCTTTTTAGCTTTGGTTTGCCTTAAAGAAAAATGCAAAAATATTTTGCTTTGTTTGTTTGCTTTAAAAAGATCGAAAACACCAAAAATATTTGTTGTTCTTCTTTGGTTTTGTGAGTTCTTTGCAGGGTTCAGCCGTCCTCAGTGGATTTTGGTTTCACGTTATTATTCAAGTCACACAAGTGAAGGGCAATATTGAAGATTAAGACAACTTAAGGTGTGGTAACAGGATGGTAACAAATCTATTTGTTTTCATTTTTGTATATATACTCATCATTGTGAGCATGCTTAGTCTGTTCATGTAAGGTGTATGTTATTATGAATGCTTAGTAGTTCTTGCTTTTTTGTGATTATCTCCAGCTTGCTAATAGTTTGTAGCATGTCATATGAATGTTTGCTTGCATTGTTCTATTCATAATTTGGTATGATATTGTGGTATCCTCCTCTGAATGTTTCATGTGAATCGACTTGGCACATGCTCACACATGCATATAACTAAACAATAGTCAGAAAGCCTCAATGATTTATTTTGCCTCAGAGTTCTTGTATCACTTTCATGCATAATTAGTCATGTTTTGTTGCAAGCATGGTTATGACAGTTATTACTCTCTCGTTTGTCTCTCCCTCTCTATTGCTAGCCTTCACTTTCACTAAGTATGAGCTCTACTTGTGCATCCAACTCCCAAAAACCAATATTGCCAATAGTGTCCACCATACCTACCTATTAGCATCATTTACTATTCAGTGCATATTCTATATGCCTTGTTTTCTTTTAAATAAAATGTTTGACTGCTTTGAGAAAATTAGTTAGTAAAGCTCTTACGAACTTGATGGCACACTTTATTTCTTACACTTAATAATCCTAGACCATTGTGACCTGTCCATGAAAGTTATATGCTTGCAAATTATAGGCTGCGAGTTAGCAGAACCGTGCTGTCGCGGGGAACGTTTTCAACACTTATGATACATATCCAGTTGATACCTTGCTCTTTTGTTTGCGGATGTCGTCGGTGTGAAATAAAAGGGGATCTTGTAAGTCCATGGAGTTATATACATTATGTTAGAGAAACGTCTGGGCTGCTAGCCTAATCCATGCCTAATCATGGTGGAAACTTGCAGCATCACCATAATGAGCATTATGTGAAGCATCCTCAATAAAAATCTATGCAAATAGTAAATAAAAAGATCGCTGAGATGCTCATTGTCTGCTTGCCTTGTCATTTTGATCATGGGATAGCTCCTATATCATGTGCAAGGGGTACCCCGTTGGCGGTTCTCTATGATATGCATGTATTTACAATGACAAGAACTTACAGGTAACCAAAGTTGAGTAGCATGTGAAGCGGCCCTCGTACTCAAGGGACATGGGATTTCCAGTTTATGGTCTGTCAAGCATATAACTCAGATTGGACCTCACTTTCACCTTAACCATATAACTATGCCTATGATAGGGGAAATGAGAGATCAAAGCTAATGAGTACCTTAATTTCAGCATTCGGAAGCCTTTCAAACTTTTCAAAACCTTTTCACTTCCTTGTTGACTCACCACTTATTCTATGAGCACCTTCTTGAGAGCATAGTTGTCATTCTTGTGTTTGTCTCAAAACTTGGTTTATTATGTCATGACTTTGATGCTTGTATCTCTGATATCTTTATTTCTAGTCTTCACTTGAACTTCAGAGGTGTCTTGGCATTTATAGTGTGCTTTACAAACAAAGGCAAGCGAGATACCACTCTATCATTCCTTCTTATGAGCATTGCAATGTTGCTTATGTTTGTGTTTCATGCTACTTATTATTCTTGAGGTGGTTTCTCTTCATAGCTTGCAATGACTATTGAGTAGACTTAGTTGCATACTCTTTATTATGAATGGTTTAAGTATATACTCCTGTGCTGAGAATGTTTACATCATATGAAGCAAATGTGTTCGTGAAAGTTCTTTTATCATACTCAGTTTTCAACTGAATTGCTTGAGGACAAGCAATAAGCTAAGCTTGGGGGGAGTTGATACGTCCAAAATGTATCTACTTTTCCGAACACTTTTGCTATTGTTTCTACTCTAAACTTGTGTGATTTGGATACAACTAACATGGACTGACGCTGTTTTTAGCATAATTACCTTGGTGTCTAGTTTTTGTGCAGAAAATCAACTATCAGGAAAAATTCCGGAAAATATGCCACAAATCCTATTTCACCAGAAGATCCATGGAGCCATAGTATGAGACGGAGTGGAGGCCTGGGGGTCCCACACACCTGCCACGCCTAGGGGGGGTGCGACCACCTCAGGCACCCCCTCGGCCTCTCTCTTCGCCTATAAGAAGCCACTTGACCTAAAAACTGAGGGGGGTTCGATGTTTTTCTAAAAGAGTTCTGTTGCGCCGCCACCACCAGAAACCAAGATTCGGAACCAGAAACTCCGTTCTGGCACCCTGCCGGGACGGGGAATTTGGAGAGGATCATCACCATCGTCATCACCAACGCCTCTCCATCAACCATCCATGTTTCCCTCATCTATGAGTGAGTAATCCCCCGCAGTAGGCTATGGGGATGGTAGGGATTGGATGAGTTCTATCATGTAATCGAATAATATTGTTAGGGCATAGTGCCTAGTATCTCTATTAGTGCTATTTGACTTTGTTGCAACTTCTTATGCTTAATGGTTGTCACTAGGGCCCGAGTACCATGATCTCAGATCTGAACTTATTATTGAATCATTATGATAGTATTGTTTATGATCTTATCTGCAAGTTGTGTACACATATCATCGTCCGGATCCAAAGACCCCGAAGTGACAGAAATTGGGACAACCGGAGGGGATGCATGTGATATGAGGATCACATGTGTTCATGGAGTGTTAATGCTTTGCTCCGGTGCTTTATTAAAATGAGCACCTTAATTTCCAGTAGTTTCCTTGAGGCCCCGCTGCAACGGGCTGGCTGGACAAAAGATGTTGTGCAAGTTCTTATTGCGAGCACGCATAACTATATATGGAGCACATGCCTAGGATTGTTTAGTACTTGGATGCTTATTCTTATTTATCTACAATTGACCTAGATCTTAAAGTTACATGTTTAGACTCTCATTCATGCAACGCCCGTCCATCCATCCCTATGTCTACCGCACTCGAATCCTACGGTTTACTGTTATTGTTACTATTGCTCTTGTTCTACTGTTGCTACTATCAAACTGTTGGTACTGATAAACTTCTGTGAGCAAGAACTATTTCTAGGTGTAGCTAAATTGACTACTCAGTTGTTAAGGCTTGCAAGTATTCTTTGGCTCCCTTTGTATCGAATCAATAAATTGAGTTATACTACACTCGAATACTATGGCGATCCCCTATACTTGTGGGTCATCGGTTGTTCATATTTTGTTCACGCGTGACAAAAAAAAGTCGGCTCAACGAGATTCCCGCAACCCCCGACGCGCGTGACATAGCGAGGCGGGAGGCGAAGGAGGAGGAGCGCGCGTGTATGTCTTTCTCCTTCTCATCCTTTTATCAAGTGGTGGAAGCTCCTCCCTTATAAGGTGGTGAAACTTTCTTTCAACTAGCAATGTAGAACTGAACATTTATCCCACATATTGCCATGCATAAATAGGCCAAATGGGCCTTTGGGATTTTTTAGAAATTTATTGGACTATAAAATAATTAGTAGGATGGCCCACTTATATAAATTCCAACGCTACTGGCATTTTTATGTTCCAAAGTACTATTAAGGTGCGCCTCACCTAGCTCATCTGCCACGGTAGGGTTCACTGTTGGACCGGCTACTAGCCTAAAACAGGTGCTAACACCTATTACCGCGTAACCTATGCACTAACATCATTTATTTTGTGTACAAAATTTTCTTTAGCATATAATGCATGAATTGTTCTTTTTTTTGGCAGCTTGTTTTCTCTTGGTAAATATTTTCATTGCGTTCTAGGTTTTCCCTTTTCTATTCACCATTAATTTTTTATCACATACCTACCATCCGGTTTTTATTTATTTATTACCTATTGATCTATATAAGTGTGTGAATGTGTAGAGAAAGTAAACAAGAACAAGAACAAGGAGTGTGACAATTCAGTAGGGGTAAGACAGACCGACCAATTCGTGTGCCTTCCTTGCCGTTTGATTAGCTTTTTGAGTGACTGATAAAGAACATGAAGCACACCATGTCGCATAATGTATATGAAATTGACAAGAACTAGTACAGGGTTTGGGAGGCATCTGGACAAAAAATTGGAAGGAGAAGAAGTACAAATGAGAAAATGCATGCTAATAAATCGTATGTCATTGCAATCAAACCTAGAGAAACCTTCAGGAAAGCGCCCTAGCACCACTGCGCCAGGGGAATTGTGCTTGACAAGAAGCACCAGGTATGGGTCGACATAGGTTTACCTTGTCCAACTAATGGGACTGTCGAATTTGGCTGCCTCTAGCGCAGCATCTGGTTGCACGACATGAAGTGATTGTATTCTCTGCTTGTTACGGGGAATTGCGGCGCACACACGGGAGGCGGGTGGGAGGGCCGGATGCTCGCAGCCAGTTAGCAGATTAACCTTTGTTTATGTACGTGTAGATTGATTATTAGCGTCTAGAAATGATATTGGCTGACTAATTTATAGTGTTTTGTTGTCAATGCGAGAATTTTCAAAAATCTTATATTAGCTTACATATGCAACTTTGAATATATTATGTAATTGTTTGAGTTCTTTTACTCTCGGTTGCGTGACTTCTGGAACATATCTCTTATACATAAAAAACAAGAACACGTATAGTCTTCATATGAAATATACCCCAAATAAAACTAGTCGTTTTTTACTAGAAAATAATAGTTCCTACATACCATACACTCCAAGGCCGTTAAACTAAAACTTAGAAGCCGATCTCAAGCAAAAGTTAATCGGCCTTATCTGAGAATACACTGATTGTTTTGCCTAGAAGTATCATGAGATGCCTGGTCTAAGCAGGGAATTGGTGGAACACCGACTGCCGATTAAAGCTGGCTTTAGTCCTTATAAGAAGGCTCCCAGAAAGTTCAATCCAATCATGTATGATCAGATAAAGGAAGAGATAGGCCGATTATTGAAAGCCAATTTTATTCAAACATGTAGATATGCTGATTGGATTTCAAACTTCCTGTCGGTTAACAAGAAAGGGTCTGACAAGCTCGGGGTTTGCATTGATTTCAGATATCTTAACTGAACTACACCCAAATATGAGTACCCTATGCCCATAGCCGATATGCTTATCAATAACGCGTCTGGTTGTCAGATCATTAGCTTCTTGGATGGGAACGCCGGGTATAACCCAATATTCATGGCTGAAGAAGATTCGGTTAAAATGGTGTTTCGTTGTCCAGGTTTCATTGGTTTGTTTGAGTGGAACCTAATGAACTTCGGCTTAAAGAATGCTAGTGCGACTTATCAAAGGGCTATGAATCTGATCTTCCATGATTAGCTGGGATTCATACTGGAGGTTTACATCAACGATGTTGCTATTAAGTCGGACTCACGTACTATTCATTTGGCCTACTTACTATTATCATTTGAAAGGATGAGAAAGTATGGACTCGAGATGAATCCGTTGAAATGCGTGTTTAGTGTATCAGCCGGCAAGTTTTTAGGGTTCATCATACACCAGCATGGCATAGAAATTGACCCGAAGAAGATTACTGAGGTACAGAAGGTAGATGCCCCGACTTGTAAAAGGGAGTTGCGGCAGTTTCTCGGTAGAAGTAAATTACCTCCGGCGGTTCATCGTAAATTTGTTGGGAAAGGTAGATGCTTTTACCGACATTCTTCGGATCAAGGAGGAGTAAGACTTCGTCTGGGTGGCAAAGCAACAAGAGGCATTTGAGAAGATCAAGACCTACTTGTCCACACCCCAGTTCTGTGAGCGCTAGAGAAATGATAACCTATGCACTGACATCATTTATTTTGTGTACAAACTTTTCTTTAGCATATAATGCATGAATTTTGTTTGGCAGCTTGTTTTCTCTTGGTAAATATTTTCATTTTGGTCTAGGTTATCCCTTTTCTATTCACCATTAATGTTTTATCACATACCTACCATCCGGTTTTGATTTATTACCCATTCTTCTATATATACATATATAAGTGTGTGGAAGTGTAGAGAAAGTAAATAAAGGACAAGGAGTGTGCCAATTCAGTAGGGTAAGCCCGACCGACCAATTCGTGTGCCTTCCTTGCCATTTGATTAGTTTTGGAGTGACAAAGAAAGAACATGAAGCACAACACCTTGTCGCACAAATGTACATGAAATTGACAAGAACAAGTATAGGGTTGGGAGGTATCTAGACAAAAAGTTGGAAAGAGAGGAAGTACAAACGAGGGAAGGCATGGTATTAAATTGCATGACATTTCGGTGAAACCTAGAGAAACTTTCAAGAGCGCGCTCTGGCACGAGGGGAAGGGCACTTGACAAGAAGCCATTGGGCTGGGTTTCGCAGTGCCATTGGTCAGTCGACATAGGTTTAAGTTGTCTTACTAATGGCACTGCCGAATTTGGTGTGGTTCCTGACTACACAACGTCAAGTGCTTGTATTTTGTGCCTACTTACAGGGAATTGATGCACATGCACGGAAAGCAGGTGGGCGGGCTGGATGCTCGCAGCCGGTTGTCATGTACGTCTAGATTGGTCTATACGTGTTTATTAGTCGCCTCTAGAAAGAGTTGTTACCATAAAACTATCGATTTGATAGCTAAATTTCAAAAATCTATCAGTTTACGTTTTCGTAGCAAAAATCTATCACATTTTTAGTCAGTTTTCTCAAATCGCAGTAAACTCGGCTTGATCGTGAATTGACACAGAAACTGACAAGGTTGGTTCACCTACAGTGCTGACGTGGTGACGGGAGACGACAGCCGTTAACGGCAGTTAACTGTAGCTGTGGGTAAAATTTAAAAAACTACCACTTTTCTGCTCAATATTCGGAAAACTACCACTTTTTAAAAAATATTTTGTTTATTTGCGAACGCCCATAACTTTTGAATACAAATTCAAATGAAAAAACTTTTAATATAAAAAGTTCTTATAAATGCTTGAATATTTCGAATACAAACTTAGTTCACTATTTTGCATAATTAAAATATGCAAAAAATTAAAATTGCTTCTATTACTAATGGAAATTCATAACTTTAATTATATAACTCCAAATAATATGAATAATATGTCTAAATTTAATAGAAAAATCCAAGTAATCCATTTCTAGCATATATTATACTTGAATGATATATGTTCCTCTCTTCTATGTTTCCCGTCGATGACAGTCCACATACGTTGTCGTCTGTGTCATGTTTCTCAACACGTTTGCGGTGAAGAACGTCGGTGCCCTCAAATGAGAATCACTCATGCAGCTCGACTACAAGGAGGTGAGTGTGATTGATCGACTATCTCTATTTGTTCCTGTCGCAAGCAATGCATGCATATATTAATTGCTTGTCGACTCGTAGCACTTGACCCGACACACGTCTTCTAGCTGCTATCATTTTTCCCTTCCTCTTTTTATATCTTTTTAACACATTTTTTATCTTAAAAGAAAGAAAGAACCGCACGTACGTCTATATGCACATATGTATGACAACGAGACAAAATCCAACAATGGACCTAGCAAGACTCCGTTCCTTCATTTTGATCATTGCACATACATGGGCCGAAAACATATACATCCAATTTACATGGCTTCAATGAATCTACAATACATTAACATGCAAGAATAAAATATAATAGCACACATTTATTATTAGGTTTGCATCCATAATAAAAATATATAAGAGGAACATAAGTTATTTATACATGATGGATGCCAAAAAGGAACTCTTTGGATTTTTCTAATAAATTTAGACATATTATTTATATTATTTGGAGTTATATAATTAAAGTTATGAATTTCCAAAGTTTCCATTAGTAATAGAAGCAATTTTAATTGTTTGCATATTTTAATTATATAAAATAGTGAACTAAGTTTGTATTCAAAATATTCAAGCATTTCTAAGAACTTTTTATATTAAAAGTTTTTTCATTTGAATTTGTATTCAAAAGTTATGGACGTTCGAAAATAATATTTTTAAAAAAGTGGTAGTTTTCTGAATATTGAGCAGAAAAGTGGTAGTTTTTCGAAATTTACCCGTAGCTGGTGTTAACGATTAACGGTTGTCGTCCTCCGTCGCCACGTCAGCAATGTAGGTAGGCCAGCCTTGTCAGTTTTCATGTCAATTCGCGATCAGGACGAGTTTAGTGCGATTTGAGAAAACTAACTTAAAATATGGTAGATTTTTGCTACGAAAACATAAACTGGTAGATTTTCAGAATTTAGCTATTAAACTGGTAATTTTATGTTAACAACTCCCTCTAAAAATGGTATTTAGCTGGGTAACTAATTTATAGTGGTGCGAGAGTTTCCAATAGTTTTGTATTAGCTTACATATGCAACTTTGAAAATATTATGTAATCGTGTCTGGGTCCTCTTACTCTCGGCTGCGAGACTTCTAGAACATAGCTCGCTTGTACATAAAAAACAAGAAAATACATACTCTTCATATGAAATATACTCCAAATAAAATTAGTCCTTTTTTGCTAGAAAATAATAGTTCCTACATACCACAACACTCATTTGTTTGCGCAAGCTGTTCCATTAGCTTGTGAAAATGATGAGTATCCATCAAATATTCATGTAAATAAAAAAAAACTTCAAGTGACTTGACAAAATTGTGTCAAAGGTCATACATGTAAAATGTTCATGTATTTTTTAAAAAATCATGTGTCTCCTTCAACACAACGGTGCCGGCCAAATTATTGTCCCTTTCTCGTGTGGTGGTCTACGAGACACGTCGAGCGTTCAAAATAAACGGATGGAGAAGTGCCGTGCAATGCCTAGAATGAGTTTTTGCCACTTCTGCAAACTACAGATGGACCATCCTTAGTAGTAGCATGTATCGAAGAGTTTATCGTCAGATGGACCATCTACGCTTTGTATAGTCGGGTTGCTACAGTAAAAAAATTGCGGTTGTCAAGCTTCATGCACTAGTCAACGCAACCAAAAGTCCAAACTGATAGAAAGGGCTAGTGCAATTCACTTATATATTTCAACACCCCCTCTCACGTGTGTTGGGGAGAAGTCAGCACGTGCAATCGGAAGAAAGTGACGGCGCGCGAAACTCGCCTATGACTCAAGAGGCCTATACGTGAACATAAAGGGGTCAACAATAATTTTATAATAAATTCCAAAAGCCAGGACTTGAACTCAAGACCTTAGGCTCTGATACCATGTCAAGCTTCATGCACTAGCCAACGCAACCAAAAGTCCGAACTGATAAAAAGAGCTAGTGCAATCCACTTATATATACTTCAACAGCGGTCACCCACAGGGGTTGTCGTTCAGGGGTTGCAGGGTAAGAACCTGGGCTTGTTCAGCAATATACTACAGGATAGCAATATAGTGCAGCAGGTAAAGGTGACAGCACAGAATCATGGAGGGATTTCCTTCTGCCATGATAGGCGCTCTTGGAATGAGGAGGTGCACAAGCTGGCTCGTTTAAGGTATTGGACGTCATGTTTGGTTAGTTTCCCTCAAGAGGGGCTGAATCTTCCTGGACTCAATCTTCATGTAAACCTTATAATTAATGAATAAAGGGTCTGAGTGTTCTAAAAAAAAGCTACTCGATCGGAATAGACATTCATTATTCTTTCTTCTATTTTTGGGCTCTCCCTATTACATAGGTTAGTAACCTATGTACTAAGGGCACGTACAATGCGGTGATGTCAGCCTTCCCTTATGCTCGCCATGTTGGATTTTTGCTTAGTTGGAAGAGAGAGAAATAAGAGAGAGAAGGTTGTCTTCCCTTAGCTAAGGGATGATCTCTTAGAAATAAGAGAAGCCTATTTTCTCTATTGTACCATATGTCTTCCCTTAATCAACCAATTTATTACTAAAAATAGTTAATCCTTATTAATTGCTAGAGATAGCAATAAGAGATGTTGCATTGTACAAGTTGTATATTATGTCTTCTCTAGATGATGTGGAGAGCTAAGAGAAGGCATGCCTTCCCTAGCATTGTACATGCCCTAATGGATTTTATCACTGACAACTTGCTGTGCCTCGCTCCTGAATGACTTCCACCTGTTTTGTCGGCTTTTACATGTTCTAAAGTTTTTCCTAGGTGTCGTTGTCATGGCAGGATTTAGTGTTTGGCCAACTACTATTTCAAAATAGTTACTATAGCACATATTACCATGTAACCTAACCTATGTACTAACGACATCTATCTATTATATACTACTAAATCTATCTATACTTATATCTTGGACGCGCCTACTATGGGGCTGGCGCCTGCCAGTTTTAACGATTTGGCTGGCGTTTCGAATATTCGCTCGCAATTCATGCGCAGGACAAGCCGCAGATTAGGTGCGCATGCGAGATCGAATCGATCTGTTTAGCTCAATAAAAACAGTTGAATTCAAAATGTTTTATTGCTTAAACCGTTAATCCGGTTAAAATTCTGTTTTCACTGTTAGACTAGTCGCGACGAGATCTTCGAAACTAGATCTCATGTCGATATGTTTCGACAACTTTTTTTCAGACCCAAAAGTTATCCACACTGTTGTATACAAGTTACCCACCATGTAACAAGTAAATAACCCACTCTTTTAAAGAGATGTGTGAATGCATTTTTTGTATGTAATACAAAACTACCGCTGACATCTCCATGCCACCCTCCCCAAATGTCGTCGGAGATCCGCCTGGCCGCCACCACCCCGCAATACCGCAGTAGAGGGGGGGAAGATGGATTCCACCGCCTCCTCGAGTTTTCGCTGACATAGGACAGTGCCGACACCGCCGCCTCCTCCTCACCTTACGATCTTAGCCTGTCGGCATCCTCGGCGGTGTCAGCAACAGAGTACGAAGGTGCGAGGGGGGTCAAGGTTGGCGGGGAGGGATTCCTAGGGGTGGCTCGACGCTGCTGCATGGGGGAGGGAGGCTTATAGGGGAGGGGCAGATGCAGTATTTACATACCTCAATATTTAAGAGTTATCCACATGAATATATTAGATAGTTATTTCACATGCTTTTTTTACATATCGCGGTATGTAAAAGTTACCCATATGTTAACACTAAAGTTATCCAACTACTGTTCATAAACTTATCCATTCTAGTATGCCTTACCCACATGTTATCCTTAAAAGTTATCCATCTGTTAGCACTAAAGTTACCCATATCTTAGTATTAAACTCACTCCATGCTATAGCAAAAATAACACATACTAATATGTATAGGTTACCCACCTATTAGCACTAAAGTTATCCACCCGTTAGCACTAAAAGTTACCCCTGTTAACACCAAACTCACGCCTTGCTATAAGAAACAAGTGGCCCACCTATTAACATTAAAGTCATACATATGTTATTACTAAAGTTACCCACTCAATAACACTAAACTTACCTCATACTCTAGCAAAAAAGGAACATCCAAGTATGAAGTATAAGTTATAAGTTAACCATCTATTAACACTAAGTTATCCAGTTGTTAACATTAAAGTTACACACATGTTGCCGCTGAACTTACCCCATGCTATATAACAAAAAAAAATGGTATATCCGTTAGCACTAAAAGCTATCCCTATTAACACCAAACTCACGCCCTGCTATAAGAAACAAATGCCCAATTAACATTGAAGTTATCCATAAGCTATTCCACATTCTCTATTTACATACCGTAGTATGTAAAAGGTACCCACCTGTTAACACTAAAGTTATCCGACTAGTGACCCTAAAGTTATCAATTCTAGTATAAGTTACCCACATGTTAGCCCTAAAAGTTATTCATCTTTTAGCACTAAACTCACACCATGCTATAGCAAAAGAAACACATACTAATATTTATAGGTTACCCACCTATTAACACTAAAGTTATCCACTTGTTAACATTAAAGTTACCCACATATTGACACTGAACTTACCCCGTGCTATATAACAAAAAATGATACATCCTAGTGTGTATTAGTTAACCATCTAGCAGTACTAAAGTTATCCACCTGTTAATACTAAAGCTAACTGGATCGACGGTTGCCGGACCCGAAGCCCGCGCCGAAAGATGGCACAGAGCTCCTCTTCATTTCCAGGATAATGCTCGCGTAGGAGCTCTGGCGCCGGGAGATGACGTAGAGGTTGGGAGGTAGAGCCGACGTCGACGCAAGCACGGGAGAAACTAGATCGAGCTGAGGGGCGAGGTTGGGAGGGAGCGCCGATGACGGACCTCGGCGACGCAGGCAGGACGGGTGTCGGTAGCACGGGCAGGGGTTGGGAGAGAGGAAGTGCATAGAGGGGGGTGCTCTGTCGAGGAAAGGAGTAAATCGTGGGTGTACCCAGTTGTCTACCACAGGAAGTGCTCGCGAGAGTATACCTTTTGTATGGGCCATTCGATTCGGATCGGACATGCCGCCTTGTAAGACGTCTGTCCAAGCGCCCGCCACACAAAAAATACTAATGACATCAGTAGTTTCATACTATATGAAGAAATGCATCACACATCTTTACTTAAAAAGGAGGGTTATTTACATGTTACATTGTGGATAACATACATATAATAGGATGGGTAACTTTTGAGTCTGAAAAAAAAGTTGTCGAAACATATCAGTACGGGATCTAGTTTCGAAGATCTCGTCGCGAGTAGTCCAACCGTAAAAACGGATTTTTAATCGGATAAACGGTTTAAGCTACAAAACTTTTTAAATTTAAATTTTGTATTGAGCTGACTGTCGACCGGATTGATCCGTATGTACGCCGCCTTCACGAGCGTTGTCTCGCTTTTTTTTAACCGCGTTGTCTTGCTGGCTGTCTCGGTTGCGTAATCTATATGTCACCAGCTAAGAAAAGCAAACTAACAGGCGCCTGCTAGGTAGAAAAATCGTATATCTAATAATAAAAGCAGCAACCAGCCATTTTTGACCATTTACCCTCCCACCAAATCCTGTTTTTCCCACCTAGCAGCGACCGACCGCCCTCAATTCTCTTGTCCGCCGCTCGCGATCTCCGCCTCCAGCTACCCAATCCGATTCCACCGGGGGGAGCTTCTTCCACAATGACAGCTGCCCAATCCGAGCCCTCCGCTGCGTCGCCGGACCCCGAGCCCCCGAGCTCTCCTCCGTCCCAGTCTCCCGTCCGCCGCAGCCGCGTCGCCTTGTCGCCTTCCTGCGCCGGAAACCGCCTCCTCCCGTGCCTCTCCGGCCGCTAGACACGCACGGCCGCGCCCCGACCCTCGACCCCAGCCTCTTCGTCGCCCGGTGTTGCGCCGTGCGCATTTACCGACTCATCCTCTGCAGAGTGCCACCGCTGCCTCTTACACGTTCCTACAGGACCGGGTGCTCCTCTCCTCGTACCAAGGCGCCATATCAAGCTCGCCCGCGATAAAAGTCCGGCCACGGCCGAGCGCGTCCGGCTCAAGGACGCCCTCTCGTCGGTGTACCCGTGACCTTCCTCCGCGTCCTCCTCGCCTAGCACCGCCGCTGCTCCTATCGCGTCATGCGCTTGCCGGCATGACGCACCTCCCAGGCTCGAGGGGATAGATGCGGATGCTCTTGCCCTCTGTGGTCCCGTGTCAGGCATGGCGTGGATGTCGACAGATTCTTGGTGTTAGAGCATGGCTAATAGAAGAGCCCTCTACCGGCTCTATGTCAATGACATGTCACCTAAAAGCCCACTTATACAATAGATTGGCTATAGGTTAGCTATTAGATTGGCTGTAACATTAAATGCATGAAGTTAAACGAGGCAAATAATTGGTAGTTAGGAATAAGAGCTAGCTAAAAGCCCTCGCGTCAGCTGCATGCAGGCTCTTTGTCCTTGTTTTGTGTGTGCAACCGGGCTGTAGACATAGAGCCTGCTTTATTCTCTCTCTTCCATTATCTCTCCTCCACATAGGATTTTGCTGACGTGGAACACACTATAGTCAGCTGACTAGGATCTATTATACTTGCTCTTATTGGAGCTCTCCACCTTCTGGGTCGTGGTTGGAATTGCAGCACGTGTCGAGGACGCAGACACCGCCGCCACCGAACTGAACAACCGCGGCATGGTGACGCCCAGGGGAATCACGGTGGAGGAGGATGCGTTGTGCAGCGCAGTGAAGCCCAGGTTAATCGATGCCCACATATTCAAAGGATTTCCCCTTTCCTCTGAGTCATCGATGCTATGAATGAAGTCAGCGCATGGCAAGCTGATTTGTAATGTGTAGTAACATTTTTCGTTCTTCAAACAAATCCTATCTTTTAAACCCGTTGGTTATGAATTAGCCATCAGTAATCTATGGTCGAGAGCATAAGATGTTATTCACGGTTCTTTGGATTTATTTCATGTGATTTCACTATCGTCAGAAAGCTCATTTGTGCAAGCTCATTTGTACATATGAGTTGGATATATGCTTCTGTCGTGGTGGACTCTAAATACTGCATCTCAGGTGATAGAATTGTTAATGAATTTAGATACAGGCTTCTGATGAAGTCCTGTATGGAATTAGTGACATACAAGAGTTTTGAAAAATCTCCAGTGTATTGGCATTTAATGTGGGAGGTATATCAACATATGAACTGAAAATATCCTCTCTGATGCACTAACTGACTGAGTGCAATAATGGGAGTCTTGGAAATCATCCAGCAAAAAATATGGGAGTTATGGGAGACAGCGTATGCATCTTTCTGACTTCAAAATATGTGGGAGTAGTACGCAAGGTAATCGAATACTCCCTCCATCCAGGTTTATTAGGCTATTAGCCCTGTGCAGCGCGCGACCAATGCAGTTAGTCATTGGGCAGGAAAACTGCCGTTTTAGCAAGTTTTCCAGCTGTGCATGCGGTACTATTCTGGCTGAGATTTAATGGTGAGGAGGGGAACGATTTAATGCATGCAAAGATCAAAATCATAGGTGGCAGAGATTCACACGAGGCATGCAGTACTACTCCCGTCTCATGCAAACAGATTGGGGTGTGCTTTAATTGGAAGAGGAAACAGGGAGGGAAGTCCAACAGGATGAGGAGTTAATGACGGCAATTAAAACTGCTATTAGCCTAATTTTTCTGTCCAACTTCAAAACGGCTAAGAGCATCTCCAAGAGCCTTCCTATAATGGATTGCTAAAAAATGAGTATAGCAATATGAGAGAGGAGGTATAGCAATCCTTAACTGGTTTTGCTTTGGCAGCATTCCTAAACTGAATTGCTATATTTGCCCAACATACACAATGACATGTGGGGACAAGGGACATGGCTAGCCACACAACAAATCCCACACACACCAGACCCACATGTCAATGTGACTAAAAATTGAAGAGGACCACAACAAACCAGATTGCTATAATTTTGGGGTTGGTCTCTTGACTTTGCATATATACCAAGTGGAGAGGCCAATATACTAAGCTTCCTAAAAAAATTTGTAGGGGGGGCACTTATACAAAGGCTGTTGGAGCTGTTTTTTAGACAAGGATTGCTATAATAGCAATTAGAAGCAAATATAGGAAGGCTCTTGGAGATGCTCTAATAGCCCAATAAACCTGGATGGAGGGAGTAGTAAAAATCAACCCGTAGCAATGCACGGGTATTTTTACTAGTTATTATATACTAAAAATAATATAAATTTTTTTTTGAGACACCACATTAATCCACATAGTCTATAAATAAATATACCATTGATTTTTCTGCTAACGGTTAGGAGTTAATAGATGTAAGGGTTAGGAAAACTATTGAGACGTGACAAGTCCGGTACACATCTACACCGGTGCATATATACCAAATATATCTTCCAAAGGACGCGTTCCCTTTAAGCCTTCACGTTACTAGGTCCATACGATTAACCCTCCATCAATCTGCAAAGTTGGATTACATGAGACGAGCGCTCCCTATCCCAGGACCAGAAGGCATGATTTCTCTCCTTCAATCTCCCTGCTTTGCCTACAACAAGTCAACAACCGCCACCGGCTGCTTCCCGATCTTCCGATCTGGTGCTCCAGCAAGCATGCTCTCCGGCCTGCTTCAGATTGGTTCTCCACATGATACAGGTCATGCGCCTGCGCGGCAGCAACGACTGGCTACCGACGCTTCAATACCTCATGCTGCTTTTGATCGAGAAGAATTACCGACGTCTGATCATGTGACCGCTGGCTGCTAGCAAAGGTTTTGGACCTGTATAAGGGGAAATCTCCCCGTTTCAGTGAAACCGGGTATGATAGTGCCCTAACTTATAAACCAACATGGTTTTATATCATCTTATGACCTAATCAAACACAAAACAAGAGAGAGCTACGCCGGGCTATCCCCATCAGAAAAATATCTAGGGGGTAGACGATCTGAGGCCCGCGGATCAGGGTTTTACCGGAGGAAGACCACGAGAACGTCGAAATCAGATGAAAACTTGCATGTGTCCCTAGCATATGTGTGTGAGTGTGGTGCAAGGTTGGTATAGGTGCTTGCATTTGTTCCCTCTCGCATGCATGCGCTCTAACCTAGAAGCGAAGGTTCTGGACCTGTATAAAGGGGAATCTCCCCGTGTCGGTGAAACCGGATCGTATAAGGGGGTGCATGTAGTGATCAAGACCACAATAACCTATTCATATGTGTGTGCTCATGATCCTACGAAATAATATCACCTAACATATATGTAATAAAAGCCTTGCTAACTAAATAAAAGAAAAAGGTGAAAAAATGCGTTGTCGTGTATACAGAAGAATACACACGGCAAAGCTTATAGTTGCCGTGTACCTGACGGCGAGGGCACACGGCAAAGATTCTGCCGTCAGCCCCTGCCGGCGGGTGACACTGCGAGGCCGCGGGCCCACTTCTTTGTCGTAAGCATATCTTTGCCATGTGTCTTCATTGAATTTGCCGTGATGATTTTCTTTGCCGTGTTCCTTCGTCTGTCCATTGCCGTGTTTGTTTCTTTGCCGTGTTCTTTTTTGCAGTTTGCCGTGCACCTTTTCTTTGTCGTGTTCTTCTTGTTGTACACACGGAAAATCTTTGTCGTGTTCCGGGCCTTTTGTCACGAACACGGCAAAGGGCTGGGGCGACGAAAGTGACAATTTTTTCCGTAGTGGTTGCTCGCTGCCTCCAGCCATCCACCGGTACAACGACCTCTTATTTAACAAAGGCCATCAAGTGGTGGATATATTTATTTTGCTGCACGACTAGGCTTCTAGGCTTTTAATTTTGATTTAAAAATAGTTACCTTGCGTCTTTCTGCTATGTGTCATTGACTCAATGGTAGCATTAATTGTTTAATCTTGAAGCTTAGTGTTAACATGATTTGTGTTGGTGCCCATAAGACTAGTATCTTCCTACCTTGATATGACACGCTAAACATTAGACAACAAGATGCAATAAGCGTTAACCCACTACTTCACTTTGTATTGAGCTACGTGGTAGTAGTATGCCATATTTGCGGTCCTTCCCTACAGCTCCAATTGGTTCTAAGATCTTTCACTTGCGATGGATTTTGATTTGTATTTGGTTTCCTGAAATGGATTTTGATCATATATACCTTGAGATTTTAGATGCCATTGCTGACATTATTTTCTGTTGGAGGACTTGGCGCAGATTCAAGATCAAAACCATTTAAGTTCAGAATTGGCCTATGCTGGGAACTTTGTGCAGCTTTGATGATGTTCAATTGTTCCAGCTTTTTATGAAGCCACCTTGGACAGCTAGATGCAACATGTGTTTTCCGGTGGTTAGTTTAGTTGCAACTACATACTACATCAAACTTTTTATGGGTGATTTCAGCCTTCAGTTTAACCTAACATGTATTCCACTTTGTATTCTTATACGTTCAGCAGCAAGGACATATTTGCAGTCTGATTAGCCGCTTCTATCTAAGTAAAGGATATAATTTGCTAATCTATGTAAGTTATTAGGTTGATTTTATAATACAATATCAAGCAAATATTTCTCCTTTAAAAATTGTACTTTTTCAGTGTGTGTGCAATTGGTACTTTGATTGCACTTACAAAGGGCAGCTTAGTGGTTGATACTGCATGGCAGCTGAAGATTCCGATGAGATGGAGTTACACTAAAAAATAATCTTATGCATATATATTTTTACCTATTGTAGCAGTAAAACAACAAGAACGTTCCAATTGTTCGTCTTTGCCATACACATTGGAGGAGGATATGTGTCAAGACTAAGAATTTTAGGTTGAGCTATGTGGTGATAAAAATGGTGCCTTCTCCCCATAGTTAAGCACATATCCTCCATAAATCCGTGGCCTGCCTAATATAGTATTCTTGATTTTTCAACCATTTTTCTTGGTTAGATAATCAAAGTCAATCCAGTGTTAAATTATATCCGTCGGTACTGTTCAGAGACAATGTTTATAATACTATCATAGAACTCCCCATTCCCTGTACTTAAAGGATACACAATTCCTGAATTATTAGAACTTATTCAGTTTCATGCAGATTTTTTTATTTGTGCATGCATTTAGTATAGAGCTTACTGTTCATTTTGCATCAGTTTTCTTAACAAGATAAAACTGTTAATCTTGCAAAAAATATGCTGGAAAGTATGGGCAAGGCAGGCGTGCTTACTTATTAGTGATGTGTGGGTTTCATATTCTATCTATGTTCTCCATGAGTGCACTATTTCTTTTGGAACTTCCAGGTTGTTATAAAATTCAGTCCACTTTCCATGTTGATACACGCACACATTTGCTTTCTCATTGTTCATACTGAACATGGTCTCTAATGAAAAGATGTCAAGACATAAAAGTAGATCTTTTAGAGCATGTTTGGTTGCCAGCCACACTTTGCCAAGCCAAACTTTGGCTAGCCACACTTTAATTGGCATGTGTTTGGTTTGTACCACACTATGGCTTGCTATATTTTATTATCCCTATGGCCCATTTGTCATAGAGTGATCGTTTTTGCCAACTTTTGCCAAGGTTTGGCTTCAAAATTTGCTACCACACTTTTTTGTGGCTGCCACACATTTATGGATTGCCACACTTTGGCTTGAAAAAATGTGGCTGAGAACCAAACAAGCCCTTATATGTTAAAGTTTTATAACTGGGTAGAGCAACAGCATACTTCATTTTGAATTTCTGAACTATCCACATATGGTGTACTTTCATTGTCGTAATTTACTTTTGTTTGAGTCTCCTACTACAAAGCTGAGATCAAATGTCGGAAAAGGTGTGAATAATACAACGCTTGCGATAGACAACAATATAACTTAGAATAATAAGAAAAAATCATTCGGAGTTACCATTGTCAGTACAATGCTTTGCATATGTACTCTGGAGATGGTAAATGTGTACATTTAAATTTTAGAATTGGAATATTTATGACACATAAGTATAATGGAAATTGAACAAAGAAAATATAATAAAATAAATATATTTGAAGCCAGCCTGTGTGGATACACGGGTTAATGACTACTGACCCATGCAAGAGCTACCTTGCTGCTTTGGGCCTGGCCATATGGATGGATACATGGATAATCACCGTCCCCTTAGCACTACCGCGTGTCGATCTATCTTGCCATGGCCAGCCTGGATAAAAGCATTCACCAGTTTGTTATGTTTAGGGCATTGCTAGGTTGTGTTTTCATGTACATATGTGGCTGATCTGACGACTATGACAATTCCGCGCCCTCCATGAAAGAAGCTAGATGCCCATGTAGGTCAGGTGTTGTATCATGAAGAAGGACTGAGGCACAATGCACAAATTTCCTACCATTGCACATATACGATCGATATAACAGGATGCCACGAGAAAAACAAGTTTAGGAGGATAGAGACGAAGAAATGCGAGAGTTGGAGGATTGAGCAGTAGAAGGACGGACATGTCGAGTACCCAAGGGGTGAGACGCGGGCCTCACACCAGCACAAGAACAAAAGGTTGCAGCGAGTGTGCCTGCCTACAAGAGTACTTCTAGATTAAAATATATGCGCCATAGTTGAGCTGATGAAAGAGGTGTTGTTTATGGACTTTAGCAAAAAATAACAAGAAAAATTATACAGTGGTATAATCCAGCTTATGTTGCTTCATAGTTAACTCATAAAATTGTAACCAATGAATAAATATGTACTCTGTGATTGAGCTCCTAATCTAAATCATACACTTCAAGATCATATTAATCTATTTTTATGCATTAAAAAGTTCTAATATCCTGGAACTTTAATTAGTTGTGTTCCGTGGACCTATAATATTTTTTACTCGATAACATCCAATGTACAACCCGATGGATGGGTCAAAGATCCTATTGTTTATGTTTTCTAGCCTTAATCATATATACTAACAAGCCAAATCAATATAAATCCATAGTTCTATAAAACAAACATAGCAAGCAATACAATCTGTTATTCATGAAGAATGGTTTCTTTTATTCTGAAAGAGATATACTGAAATTTACAATATTGTGGGTGTTCATCAAGAGAAAACAAATTAGTTTTCAAACCATGTAATAGAGATTAGGTATATTTTTCCACATATGTATGCATCATCCTATGTGGGTAATGGAGAAAATGGTGTTGTTCATCCTATAAATTAAAGTATATCATTTTTAAAGTGAAATAAGGGCAGTAAAATGGTATATACTATTCTGTCATAAATACTTAATGATGGGAACATAGATAATATTTGATATAAAAAGAAATTTCCACATGATAATTTTATTATCTATAGAATTTGTTTCAAGAATAGAACAATATTAATCTTAAATGGATAATATATGAAAAAAAAGATATATTTTCTAAACATTTTTAGATGTTGCCCTCGCATTTGCGAGGGCTACCGTGCTAGTTTCAAAAAAATAGCATAGAATGCATGACTTGTCCATTATTTTATAATTTTTGAACCTTATTTAATCTTCGTAAATATGTATTTTTATTTTGGTCGGTTATCCATTTTGTATTCACCATTAATGTTTTATCACATGCACTTCCTACCATCCGGGTTTGCTTTATTACCCATTGTTCTATATATATGTGAGGACAAGGGAGTTGCCAATTCAGTTGGTAAGCCATACAGATCAATTGTGTGTGCCTTCCTTGCCATTTGATTAGGTTTAGAGTGATCAAGAAAGAATATGAACAACACCATATCACATAGATGTACATGAAATTAACAAAAATAGGTATAGGGTTGGGAGGCATCTGGAAAAAAATTAGAAAGATAAGAAGTGCAAGCGAGGTAATGCACGCTAAAAATTCGCGTGTCATTATGGACATACCTAGATACAAGTTGAGGAACGTACCATGGCACGGGGACGAGTGTTTGAGAAAATGCCAGTGGGCTGGGATTTGCCGTGTGGCAGCCATCGGTTTACAATGTCCAACCAATGGCGCTGCCAAATTTGTCCATTCCTCTAGCAGGGTATGGCTGACAAGAAGTGCAATTCGGAGAATCCAATAGAGCAGCACCATTAGTGATTGTCTCCTAGAATGCGGATTTTCCAGCGGAGCTGCTAGGTACCGGCATAGTATCCACCATAGAAGTGTTTTCATATTTGTGCTATGGTAGTCATATTCTTATTATTTCATATATATATATATATATATATATATATATATATGGCATAACATCGATATTATCTGACACTGCAATTAAATATTGTTGAAAAAATAATGAATCTATATTATTCATAATTAGATAAAAATGTCTGAAGTAATCCAAATGTATCTTGAATATATGATACTTTTTCTAAAATGTTAAGATTTCATTAAGGTTTTATTGATATCAAAACGTTTGAAGAATATACCATATCGGCATGAAACAAGCAACAACAAATGACTGTGAGACATGGCCGAATCTAAAATCACTTACACATTGGATTTTAGGCCAATAGCTACCGGACCCCTAGAAAAGCATTTCTGGTATTCTCTGCTTATTACAGGGAATTGCGGCGTGTTGAAGTATGACCCAAATTCATTAAGAAGACTAACTTTTGACGAGCGTAGTGAGACTTGTCGCTGAAGGCTTGTGCCGAGTGTAGATGCGAGCGATTCTTGTTCAAACTACTAATTTGGATGAAGTCTTGGATGTATTCGGCAAAAAAGATGCAAATGAGTGGTCCGACAAAGAAAAATGGAAAGAAAGTAAGGCTTTGTCTCTGAATCAACTTCATCTATCCAATAATATTTTGCTAGAAGTGTTGGTGGAGAAATGTATAATAGCCATGTGGTTAAAACTATAATCGATCTGCATGTTAAATGATCTAACCAATAAGATATATATAAAGATGAAGTTTAAAGAATATACCATATATGTATGAAACAAGGCAAAAAAAATGACCGCGAGACATAGCCTAAATCTCAAATCACTTATACCGACTCCCCAAGAAAAGGGGCGGGGGTGGGTTGGGGGTGGAGGGGGTGGAGGCGCACACCTACAGGTGGCAGGTTAGCTGGATACTCATAACCAGCTAGCTGATTTGTATTTGTTGTTCATTGTGGAACTCCTACCTTATTTTATTGAGCAATGTAAGAACTATATGTCGCTGATGTTGGCATTAATAAAGGTGATAATCTAGCGGATTACCACCCGTGTCTATGTTGCCTTCTCATAGTCTTTTATAGATATGTAAAATCAGGAGAGGGTGTGACGTCACCATTATATTGATGATATCCCTGGTTCTATCTCTCTATCCTTATTTTCCCCAATTCTTGTGCAATAAATAAGGAGATATGAAAAAAGGAAGTGACAACAATGTTCGAGTAAATAAGAGGACATGAAGAGAGAGAGAGGGAAGGTGGACCCCACTGTGCTGCGCAGAACCAATATACCAGACAGCGGGGTCGTGCGTAGCTGCATGCGGTTGCGGTCTGGGAGACTGGGGAAGTGGGGGAACTGGGGATTAGTGCTCCCTCCAGTCTCCACGACGGGAGGCTCTTGGGATCTTGCCTGTGTGCGGCGGGGCTGCCTGCTAGACTAGTGCTTTTGTACTCGCGGAGAAAAGGTAGTCAGGCCAGGCCGGGCCACATGTTGGGCCATAATCGAAGCCCAGGCCCGGCCGGGGGTGTTCTTTGGGCCATTTTCAAGGCCTAGGCACGGTCCGCGGGCTTTTTTGGGCCGGGCCAGGCCGGGCCGTGTGGGCCAGGCTGCCCATTCCCAGATATAATACCAGTACATGTTTTGTCCTTTTATTTGGCCGTTTCCTTTTCTTCATATAGTATTTTTTCTTCTCTAGGCGATCCTTTTCCTATTCATCACTACTCTTTTCATAACATACCTACCCTTCGGTTCGAGTTATTACTTATTAACCACATTTCTTCTATATATAGGGGTGAATGATGTGTACATAAACTAACACAAGAAGTCCATAGTTAACCATAGTCATGTTGGAGCTAAAATAGTAATTGATCATTCGGGATCACCTCTCGCTGTGTCTTACACGTTTTCCTTGCCGTTTCAATTAGATTTAGAGTGCCCAAGAAAATCCATGAACCATACCATATTTCCTGCATAGATGAACAAGCCAGGGTATTGTATAAGGCTGGGAGGCATTTGGACAAACAATTAGAAAGAAAAGATCCACCAGAGAGAAACTGCATGTCAACGAACTGCATAGCGTCGAGCTGAAGGCGAGGATACAGAGGAATGTCTCACCTTAGCGCTGGTGGAAGTAAGCGACGAGCTGACTATGGTGTGCTCCACGAAGACTCACTTGGTCTGGCGCAATGGCGATTTGGCTATCACCTATTGGAAATTTTGGGCCAGTCAAGGACACCAACGAACTGCTGCTAACTCCAGTGGTGGTATGGCTAAAATGGCGAGCACCAAGAATATTGGATGCATGGAGGAGCCATGAGAGTTGGACGCTGCTCGCCAGCTTCGTGCGTCTGCCCCCATCGGTGCTCCAAGGGTATGTGGCAGCCATCCACAGCTTCCCCATTTTTGCCTACGTGTTGGTCGTGTTCTTTCGGCTCGGCGGAGAAAAAGGGGAAGCAACTAACCGTGTATGCTCGGTGCTTTTCCAAATTCAAGAAAAAAAATCGTAAATAACAAAAATAGTTGGTTGGTCCTAGCGAGTTACGCAACGGTCCGGGGAACTGTCAGGCTTCCACTATTTCAAAATATGGTGCATATAATTTTTTGTCAAACTCAAACGATTTTAAAAACTTACCAACTATATAGAAAACATTGTCAATATTTATAATCCAGTTAGAACCATTATGAAATATGTTTACATACTGTGTGCATTTGGTATTGTAGAGATTGGTAATTTTTTTATTTATAGTTGGTCAATGGTTAAAAGGTTTAATTTTGACTGAAAACTATATGCATCCTATTCTGAACTTGAGATCAAACCCCGAAGGCATTGCTCCGATCAAGTTGTTCATGGACGGATCGATGGCCCCCAATTTGCTCCTGTCCAAAATGGTCTCGGGGATTGGGCCGCCAAAATCTGACACTTGCACTACCGCTGAGCTCCTAGGAATACTAATAATGAGAGAAAACTGAGGGAGCAGGCAAGTCACATGCTCCATCTGTCCCTGTTTATAGGTCATTTGTGTATCCCTATTCATCAATTTAATTTAACCTATATAATACAAACTTATACTCTAAGTCCTTTTTCAATGGGTTGTATCTTAGCACATTTGCATAGGAGTTATTAAAACTTAAGAAACAACTATCACAATGGGGTGTATCTTAGATGGTGTTTCTTAGAGATGTTATATTTAATGATTTTGTGCTCATGCATGTGCGTGATTGGACTAGCCAATTTTTTGCCTATGATAGCGTGCAAGTGGTGTATCTTAGCTAAGATACAACACTCTTCTCTTTTATCATTAAACAGGGTGCCACATAAGCATTTTACCTAGGATAAAACGCTAAGACTCCTATTGTGAAAGGCCTAACATAGCCTTTGGAATATGCGAAGGACTTATAAACCTAGAAAGTAGGAGTACCCTAGATTGCATATTCCTATTACTGCGGTTGGTGGTCCGATTACTACTCATCCCATCGGTAACTTTTTGTTTTGTTTTTGTATGTGTGATTGGTTTCTATGAGTTTATCCGCGCGTAGAAAGATTACTAGCTGGGTGGCTGATTTGTACATGTGTTCCCTTGTCAATGCTATGTTTTTTCTAAAATTCACAACTTACAATCATAAATTCACCACCGTTGTTTTATCGCAGACCAACCCTTTGGTTCAAGTTATTACCCACTCTTCTATAAATAGGTGTAAATGCAGTGAGGATATAGGGGACGAGCGATGGCCAAGCCCCTATTCCAACGGTAGCAAGCCTATTTTCCTTGTTTTAGAGATGATTAGAGAATTTAATTAGTGAACTTTAGCTTGACCGCCCCCCCTTATAAGAAACTTAGCTTGGTTGGCCCCCTTTAAAGTTGAATCCTGCCTCCGCCCCTGTGTAAATGTGTAGAGGAAGTACCACAAGAAGTCCGTAGATAAAGCAACAGTGACCAAGTTAGAGCTAAAATAGTGATGCTCATTCAGAATTACTTCTTGTCGAGTCTGGTGTTTTCCTTGTCGTCTTGATTAGCGTCCGAGTGACCAAGAAAAGCTATGAACCGTACTATATATCCTGCATAGATGTACTAGCCAGGATACCATATAAGGTTGGGAGGCATTTGGACAAACAATTAGAAAGCAAAGACCTACTGATGAGAAAGTGCACGTTAACAAACCACAGAGTCTCGAGGTCAACGCCAGAATAAACATGAACGTCCCACAAGAGCACCCCTGAAAGTAAGCGACGAGCTGACAATGGGGAGCTCCACAAGGAACCGCGGTGGGCGTGGCACACCAGTGATGGCTATAATGACACTCTGGGCCAAGTATCCAACCAACGACACCGAACAAATTGCCATTTCGTCCGGTGTTGGTGTGTGGCACATCCAACCGAAGGCACCAAAACTGATGGATTTTTTACACAAAAGACATACAGAAGTCAATATGTTGCCTATTTATCATTTTACACACGCTTCTTTAGGCATTTTATCCTGGCCTACATGCATGAATGGATTAGAACATGGATCACAAAAAATGAGATGCTATTTTAAATTGGGATTGTCTATGCAACAGTCGATTGAGATTTCATGTCTCAGCCAATGTGCTCTGCACGCGCTGTTTCTAGCACATGTCCTGGTTATTTCGGTCACGGATCTTGATGCATAGACGATATTAGTTCAGGTTGACCGAGACTTAACATAATCTCAGCCGCCTTGAATATATAGACTTAATCTATATATTCATCCTTTTGGATTCTCTCCTCTCTATTTTTCCTAGACCCTAGCATCTAATATTCTACCACATCTTGCCGACATCCAATTCATCCGCTGGTGCGAGCTTTCTCTGGTCAAGATTTGGCTACTGGCGTTCCTGGCTAGCGGCATGCTATAGCTCTTGCCGAGGTCATCCAAGATCTGTGCTCATGCGGATCCTATGACCATGGCAGGCAATTCGGGTGTCCGCTCATTTGGCCCTGGGATTTGGCTGTGGCTTTAGACATATTTTCACTACCGATGCGATGAATCCAAGGGGCTCAGGTGATACGTCGTTGCTACTAATGGAAGAGGGACAATGGCGGCTCCAAGATTATGAACCGAGGTAGTAGGCAAGTTACATACCCTCACTACAGGAATGGGAAGCTACGCCGACGGCCAGTCGCTACGCCGACGGCCAAACATCGGGGCCGTCGGCGTAGCCATCGTCTAGGCCAGCTCCGCCAAGCAGCCGTCGGCGTAGAATTGCCTTCGGCATATCCTATGCTACGCCGACGGCTGCCCTCGGCGTAGCATACGCCGACGGCTGCCCTCGGCGTAGCTATTTTTTATTTTATCTCATTAAACTTTGAAAAATCATAACTAAATCATTCTAATTCGGAAAAATACAAATAATATATCAAAATTTGCAGAAAAATAAGACCTATCTATCTACACTCAAATATTACACATTTATAAATAAAAATTAAGTAAAACATAAGAAATTATATATAGTTTAAAAGGGGCATAAAAATTCAAAATGATCGAAACAATGCGAAACCTTCGTGGTGTTATATTATGTGACATAGTTAGAAGGAAAATATCAAACTTGGTATATTGATTATGTCTCAAAAAACCTTCACAAAATGACCTATCTCATTCGAGGTTTCTTGGCTTCGGTCAAATGACCAATGTTATGGCTAGAATCAAGGCATAGTTTGTGATAATGTTCCCATATTGTGCATACACATGCATCATGGGATGACGAACAATGTTGCAGGAGGAAGTTTTCCTTTTCGTCGTACCAAAAAGCCATTTCCCATTTTCCGATCATAAAAAACGGACGATTTTGTGAAGCAACCACCAAATGGCTAATTCAAAATGCTACCACCATATTTTACTAAAATAATATACCACCTTATATGGAAAATGTCCCAACAGGGGGTTCCGAAACCTTTCCGTCCACCTCTGATAAAAAAGACAAATTCCTGCCGAATCGGCAGGAAGTGGGTCAGATATGAACTACAGGTACATGATCCGATGCTCATGTTTTTTTAAAAAAATCATTTTTAGGTTCACAATATGCTATTTTATCAAAGATCCAATGCAAGTTTAGCGAGGCTCGGCCCCAAGCTAAGAATCTTCATGCCCGCCGTTCGACAAGGTTTGATGATAATTTAAAAGGGGCATAAAAATTCAAAAACGATCGAAACAATGCGAAACCTTCGCGTGGTGTCATATTATGTGACATAGTTATAAGGAAAAATATTAAACTTGATATATTGATTATGTCTCAAAAAAACCTTCACAAAATGACCTATCTCATTCGAGGTTTCTTGGCTTTCGGGTCAAATGACCAATGTTATGGCTAGAATCAAGGCATAGTTTGTGATAATGTTCCCATATTGTGCATACACATGCATCATGGGATGGCGAACAATGTTGTAGGAGGAAGTTTTCCTTTTAACGTACCAAAAGCCATTTCCCATTTTCCGATCATAAAAAGCAGACGATTTTGTGAAGCAACCACCAAATGGCTAATTCAAAATGCTACCACCATATTTTACTAAAATAATATACCACCTTATATGGACAATGTCCCAACAGGGGGTTCCGAAAGCTTTCCGTCCACCTCTGATAAAAAAGACAAATTCCTGCCGAATCGGCAGGAAGTGGGTCAGATATGAACTACAGGTACATGATCCGATGCTCATGTTTTTTACAAAAATCATTTTAGGTTCACAATATGCTATTTTATCAAAGATCCAATGCAAGTTTAGCGAGGCTCGCCCGAAGCTAAGAATCTTCATGCCCGCTCGACAAAGTTTGACGATAGTTTAAAACGGCATAAAAAATTCAAAAACGATCGAAACAATGCGAAACCTTCGCGTGGTGTCATATTATGTGACATAGTTATAAGCAAAAATATTAAACTTGATATATTGATTATGTCTCAAAAAAACTTCACAAAATGACCTATCTCATTCGAGGTTTCTTGGCTTTCGGGTCAAATGACCAATGTTATGGCTAGAATCAAGGCATAGTTTGTGATAATGTTCCCATATTGTGCATACACATGCATCATGGGATGGCGAACAATGTTGCAGGAGGAAGTTTTCCTTTTCGTACCAAAAATCCATTTCCCATTTTCCGATCATAAAAAACGGACGATTTTGTGAAGCAACCACCAAATGGCTAATTCAAAATGCTACCACCATATTTTACTAAAATAATATACCACCTTATATGGACAATGTCCCAACAGGGGGTTCCGAAACCTTTCCGTCCACCTCTGATAAAAAAGACAAATTCCTGCCGAATCGGCAGGAAGTGGGTCAGATATGAACTACAGGTACATGATCCGATGCTCATGTTTTTTTACAAAAATCATTTTTAGGTTCACAATATGCTATTTTATCAAAGATCCAATGCAAGTTTAGCGAGGCTCGGCCCCGAGCTAAGAATCTTCATGCCCGCCGTTCGACAAAGTTTGACGATAGTTTAAAACGGGCATAAAAAATTCAAAAACGATCGAAACAATGCGAAACCTTCGCGTGGTGTCATATTATGTGACATAGTTATAAGCAAAAATATTAAACTTGATATATTGATTATGTCTCAAAAAAACCTTCACAAAATGACCTATCTCATTCGAGGTTTCTTGGCTTTCGGGTCAAATGACCAATGTTATGGCTAGAATCAAGGCATAGTTTGTGATAATGTTCCCATATTGTGCATACACATGCATCATGGGATGGCGAACAATGTTGCAGGAGGAATGCAAGTTTTCCTTTTCATCGCACCAAAAAGCCATTTTTCATTATCCGAGCGCAAAAAGGGAATTTTCTAAAGCAACCACCAAATAGATAATTCAAAAACAGAGGGTTTGTGATTAGTTGATATGGATATCATATTTGGATTCCTCTCATTTTTCTGATCAATTTAGACATATTATTTGTTAAATTACGATTTATAGATTTAAAGATATTAATTATTCCATATTAAATAGAAAATACAAAAAGTAAAATTATTATATTTTTATTTGAATTCAATAATATTTTTACTTATTCATTAATGTTTATTTAAATAATTGTTTGTAATTTTAAAAAATACAAACATGTGACATGTTGATATAAGAGTTAATAGGATTGGTATCATAGTATTGACAACAATGTATGAATTACTTTGCGAAACAGATTACGAAGGAGCGAGGAAGTTAAGCGTCTTTGGAGCTGGAGTAGTATTAGGATGGGTGACCTTGGGAAGTTCACCAAGACTGCAATTTAATTAAGTAGTAAGTGTAATTAGTGTTAAAAATGTTCAAAGTGAGAGATTAACGAGTCAAACAGTTCAAAGATTCAAAAATTAAGAAAAAAAAATAAAATAAAAAATTTAATTTTTTTAAAAAAATATTTTTGCAACCTGTCGACAAGCTATGCCGACGGCCGCTACGCCGACGGCATTGCCCTCGGCGTAGCATACGCCGACGACATTTTGATACGCCGACGGCCTCTATGTGCTCCGCCGAGGGAGCCCTTTGCCGAGGAGGCTACGCCGAGGGCAGCCGTCGGCGTAGCATACGCCGAGGGCATTTTAGGCTACGCCGACGGCTTTTTGCCCTCGGCGTAGCGCGCGCGTCCTGTAGTGCCTAGGGGCCGGGATTGTGCCTATTCCTGTTACTGCGCCTAGTGGTTTGATACTACGCACCCCATTAGTAAATTTTTGTTTTCTTTTTGAACGTGTGATTGGTTTGCATGAGTTTAACTACGATCGCGGCAAAGATACTAGCCGGGTGGCTGATTTATACATGTGTTCTTTGCCAATGCTATATTTTTTTCTAAAAATTGTAGTAACTTACAATCATAAATTCACCACCGTTGTTTTATGGTAGACCTACCCTTTGGTTCGAGTTATTACCCACTGTTCTATAAATATGTGTGAATGTGTAGAGGAAGTAACACAAGAAGCCCATAGATAAGCCATACTGACCATGTTGGAGCTAAACTAGAGATAGAATTACTTGTTGCCGAGTCTGGTGTTTTCCTCGCCATCTTGATTAGCTTCCGAGTGACCAAGAAAAGCTATGGAATCATACTATATGTCCTGCATAGATATACTACCCAGGATACCGTATAAGGTTGGGAGGCATATGGACAAACAATTAGAAAGCGGAGACCCACTGATGAGGAAGTGCACGTTAACAAACCACAGAGGCTCGAGGTCAGGGCCAGAATAAACATGAACGTCCCACAACAGCTCCCGTGGAAGTAAGCGACGAGCTGACGATTGGAAGCTTCAAGAACACTCGTTGCCAACGACACCGAGAAATTGCATGTGTGATTGGTTTGCACGAGTTTATTAGTCGCGCCTAAAAAGGATACTAGCTAGAGGCAGCTGTGCGCGATACAATTCATGGATATGCACGATAAGATTTTGTCAGGGTATTTTTTTCTCGCCTGACCAGTCATGTGTAAACAAAGTAGGAGCTGTATATATCACGTACACCTCCAACCAAAGGCAAACTGATGGAATTTTTACACAGAAGACATATACACAAGTCAATGTGTTGCTTATTCATCATTTAACACACGTTTTTTTGGGCATTTTATCCTGGCTTACACGCATGAATTGATCTGCGTACATGGATCACAAAATTGAGATGCTAATTTGAATTACGATTGATGTGCTCTGCCCACGTTGATCCACCGAAGGCTCATGTTTAGCAAACCATTTTAAATTCATATATTCATCCTTTGGATCATCAACCTAAGAAATTGTAAGCTAACTCCTGTAATCAAGAGTTTCAATAAAAAAACTTGAATCCATCTTCCTGATATCAGTTTCTATAATGGAAAAAATATTCTAAAGCATCCCAAGTAACACTAGAATCAGATGGGAGCAACAACATCGCCGCTTCTGCATTTGTATGAATTTGATTGCCTTCAAATGTTTCAGAAAGCTCCTTGAGTTGCATGTCAAGAAAAATGAGAGGCCCTTAGATTTCAGAGTGCTTGGGCCGGGGATAATCCCCTAGAAGTATAGGTCATTGGACCATAATATCTTCACCATAGCGACAAACGAAAACTCCAACGCCACATCAAATCGTAACAACAAAAGAAGCATGATGAACTAACACAAACTCAACAGATCTAGAATGGTTCTGCGAGGACATAAACCCAAAAACATCAAGAGAGGACACACACAAAATGTGGATATAAAAACTCTCTAGCTCTATGGCATAGTAAGGTACCGCCATAGCAAGAGAAGAATCATCGTGCATTTGTTCATGATGGCATTGCACCCACGGCCAGAATTTTGCCGACAAAGACCACAAAAATCATCCTAATGTAATCTTTTGGACACAACTAAAAGAGCATAAGGCCCTCCTCACCTTACAGCGCAAGACACTACTAGTAAAACGGCTATAGGTAATCCACACTTCTGTGGCGCACTTGCTAGTGGTGCCCTACGGGTAAAATAGGCGTAGCGCACTGTCCACAGGTGTCCTACGGATAACTGTCATAAGCGTGACGCACATGGGGGTGGTGCGCCACGGCTATGTGTGGGTCAAGGCACATGTGGTCACATCACACATACCCGTAGCGCACTAGGTCAATATGCGCTACGGATGTTTCACTTATCCGTAGGGCACTTTGAACTAGTGCGCTACGGGCATGTTTGCTGCTGCAGCTGGGTCAACTTAGCTGTAGGACACTCTGCCCTAGTGCCCTACGGCTAAGTGGCATGCACCAACTCCCCCCCCCCCCGATCGCCTTTTTAGGGTTTGCAAAAAATAAAATAAAATGATAAACACTTAAAAAAATTAAATCCTTTCATATTTAGGTAGGTAATGTGGTATAGCTTCTAGTAAAATTAACAAAAATGAGTTTCGACTTTATTTGCAAAAAAAAGTCATGCCACGGTAAAAAGGCCGTAACTTTTGCATACGATATCGAAAAAAATCGTATAATATACCAAAATAACGAGAACGAGATTTCGCATCCGCTCGCAACGACCTTTGGTCATTTAGCGATTTTTTAGATTTTCAAAATTCGAAAAGAGTAAAAAGTTATGGTCAAAAGACCGTTTTTTCCTGCAGAAAAAAAATAGTGGGCGACTTACCCGTAGCGCACCACCACCTAGTGCGCCACGGATAAGCTTGGGCGGGATTCAAATTTGAATCCCCACCCCTCCCTCCTCCCTTTTCCTTTCCTCTTTTCCCTTCCCCTTTTCCCTCTTCCTCTCCCTTTCCCTTCTCCTTCTTCCTTCTTCCTTCTCCCTTTTTCCTTCTCCTCCTTCCCCTTCTCCTCTCCTTGCAGTGACGGCGCGACGTCGACCTCCTCCTCCTCCTCCTCGCAGTGATAACGGGCGAAGGGGGTGCAACGGTGGCCTCCTTCTCCTCCTCCTCGCAGTGACAACGGGCGACGGCGGCATCCTTCTCCTCACCGACCTCCCTTCCTCCCTCTCTTCCTACCTCCCTCTCTTCCTCCATCTCTTCCTTCCTCCCTCTCTTCCTCCATCTCTTCCTTCCTCCCTCTCTTCCTCCATCTCTTCCTTCCTCCCTCTCTTCCTACCTTCCTTTCTCCAACCACACCCTTCCTACCACCTCGACGCCGGCGAGGACTAGAGCGGCCACGACCCCTCCCGCACCTCCCTGCCACGGCCATGCTCCGGCGAGGTGACACGACTGCGGCGGCGATGCACGGACCCGATTGCTTTTGCAATTCAAAACGAGGGTGTTTTTTGCATTTTTTTGTTTTTTGAAAAACACATCTGTGGCGCACCCTGTACCCCTACCCGTGGCGCACCTGGTAGTGCGCCACGCCTATCTCGATATAACCGTGGCGCACCATGCAGTGCGCCACGGCTACGAGATAGCCGTAGCGCGAGGCCCGTGGCGCACTGCTAGTGCGCGAGGCCCGTGGCGCACTGCTAGTGCGCCACGGAAGGCCTTTTCAGGTGCGCCACGAATAGGCGTTTTTCTAGTAGTGAGACATCGACTATAGTTAGGGGAACTGGCTGGGTGGCAGCGGTGCCTCCTATCTTGTGCACTTATCAGAGAAATAGGTTATTGTTTTGTTGTCAATGCTAGTATGTCAAAAATAAACTATTAGCTTGCATATGCAACTTCGAAAACATTGTATAATCGTGTGAATTATCTTATTCTCAGCAGCGAGACTTTTGAAACATAGCACTTATGTGCATAAAAAACAAGGACACACATAGTCTTCGTGTGTTATATATTCCAAATAAAATTAGCCTATTTCCGCTGGAAAATAATTGTTCTCGTATACCACCACACTCATTTATTTGTGAAAAGATGTTCTTCAATTAGCTTGTGAAATTGATGAACATCCATCAAAATATCAGTTGTAAATAAACAAAATATTTATGTGTCTTGATAAAATTATTCCAAAGGTCACACAAATGGTTGCGTGAAAGGCACAATTTTGAAATTATATCCCACCATCAATTTAAAATGCTCATGTATTGTAGAAACAAATAGTATGTGTCTCCTCCAACAGAACGGTGCTGGTCAGTTGTCCCTTCCTTGTGTGGTTGTCTACGAGACATGTCACTGCAATCGGAATATACGGATGAAAAGTCCCGTGCAGTGCCAAGAATGTGCTTTTGTTACGTCCGCAAATCAAGATGGTTCGTGCTTATTAGCAGCAATTATGAAAGAGTTTCGTATCAAATGGGAGGATAGGCTATAGGATACCCTAGTTTGCAGTCACCCACATGAGAACTCCTCGCTCTGAGGTTGAGTTCCAATAGCATCGTCTCCACGGTGCTCATTGTGTAACTTGTAGATTATTTATTGGTCTAACCATGTCGCTTATGTTGGCATGAACGAAAGGTGGTGAACTAGCGCGCCAGTCGCTAATTTCTACGGTTTTCCTTCCGAATCAGTGAAGAGCATCCCTAATTCACGTTGTCATTTAGTTGTGTGAAATTGGAAGAGGGTGCACCTTCCCTCTAACGTCGATCCAATTGACCAACCACCACTATCCACGTAACCTTGCCAACAACGACCACATGCTGCTGCAACCTTTAGTTCATGCTGACCTCACCCTGCACTGCTTGGCATGCTCCAACCGCCTCCTCACCTCCAAGCCATGTCTCGGTCGCCTACACTACTTCCTCTGATATCCCTCTAAACCTATCTCGGCCTGGCGAGCTACATTATCTTTATCTCTGGTGATGTCATGTGGTTATCTCTAACCTTATTTTGTTTAGTTTTAATTGTGTCCGATGAATTGGGAAAAATATGAATAGAGAAAGCGATAAGAATGTGCGAGTAAATTAAACAAGAGGATATGAAAAGAAGGTCCCAGCTATTGCCGTGCAGAACCAATATACCAACATTATCTATTTGCTCAGCAACCTTTTCTTTAACATAGAAGTACATTTTTTGTCCTCTATTTTATCTTCTTCACCATTTCTTTTTTCTCATAATATTTTTTCTGTTCTAGGCGGCTCTTTTTCATGAGTTTGAGTGTGCTGATAGAGCTTGTTGCCCTATTAGGCGGCCCTTTTTCTATTCACAACTATTGTTTTATAACACACCTACCCTTTGGTTTGAGTTATCACGCACCGTTCTATAAATAGGAATGAATGTGTAGAGAAAGTAACACAAGAAGTCCGTAGGTAATCCATACTGACCATGTTGGAGCTCAAGTATAGATGTTCATTATGATTACATATTTTTGTGTATTGTGTTTTCCTTGCCACTTTGATTAGCTTTCGAGTGACAATGAAAAATTATGAACCACTCTATATTGCATGCATAAATGTATAAGGAAGGATACTGTATAAGGTTGGGAGGCATCAGCAAAAACAATTAGAAAGAGAGGATGCACTAACGAGGAAGTGACGCGAGGTGTTTGTAAGCCACGAGTTGTAGATCCGAAGATGGGGTGCTCCATGAAGACTCAATTGGGTGTGGCGTAACAACGCCATGGCTATCTGGAGTTGTTTTGGGTGGCACCTGACACGGGAAGATGGAATAGCGCCCAAAGTGCTCATGTTTCCCCGTTATTGCAGCAGGTCGGCCTGATTCAATGAAGCCCGTTAGTAGATTTTTTTTCTTTATGTATGTGTGATTGGTTTGTACGAGTTTGGCCGCGCCTATAAAGGATAGTGGCGAAGACAGGGAGGGACGAGCAGGGGCCTGGCCCCCCTAACCTCCAGAAATTTTTGTTATACCCCCTAATATTTATGCTAAAAGCTCTTTAAATTTGTGCATTTTAGTACCTCGGTCCTTCCCAACGGTTGGCGAGAGAGGAAAATTTTCCATTGGCACCCCCCCACTGAAGGATAGTACCTTTTTTCAGAAAAGGGATATAAAACTCCATTCTCTACATCAATAGATGGACACGTCCTTTTATTAAAAAAATCTAGAATTTAGAAGTATTACAACGCATGGACCGCTTAAAGTTGAAATAAAAATAACCAGCGAAAAAAGAAAGGATACACTATAGCTAGAGAAAGTTGCGCGCGATACCGTTCGTGGATATGCAAGATTGCAGGGCTACAATTCTCACGTTACCGAAGGCGCACCAGAACTAATGGTATTTTTGCATGAACTCATCATTCTATGATGTTTCTCTTTATGTATTTTTTTCATCTAGGCTTCTCCACACATGAATATTGATTAGTAGAGGGATCACAAAATTGAAATTCTGATTTTAAATCCATACATTCATCCTTTTGTGTGTGTCAAAAAACAAGTGTTTCTTCATGCCACAAATATGTTACAATATTGACATACAGATAGGAACCCTAGCCCTATTAAATGAAACACCCATCACTTTTGCTTCGGTGTCCCCCCTCTCCAAACTTTGGCAAACAGAAACACATGGTCACAGCCAGTACTGCACGATATTGTCTCGGTGTGAAGCCCATATGAACCCACTTGTTTCCCATACAGCCCGTTTGGGCGTATACACACGATACAGGAGGTGTACGTGTGCAGGTGTGCATGTGTCTGGGGAGGGGGGATGGGGGGGCAGAAAGTCAGTGTGTATATAACTACATCGCCTGCATCGCCTAAATATGGGCATGCGGAGTATACTCAACTCTACCTCGTATACCGATATGAGGGTATATAAGGCCTGGATACGGGCTTCGCGGGGCCAAAAATACTGTCCGCGCCAAACTTACACATTCAAGTTTTGGTTGGTGGCTGGGGAGGGAGGGGACACCGAAGCAAGCCTACACCCATAGGAAACAACCTTAATTAAGAGATAATGCATTTTAATAGTTGTCTCTTAAGTTCTAGTAGTTACTAGGATAACACGCTAAGATACAATGCGCCGGAGAAGGCTTGAAGAGCACTAAAAACTGCCACCTCAATTCTTAGAAAAAAAACTGTCACCTCTAATTTGTGAATCACACATGCAATTTCTTTAGTGATAGGACAATTCCAGAATATAAATGCACAAAATAGAAGTGAATCATAAAGAAAAAGGGCACCATGTGGCCCTAAGACAACTAGTTGTACTAAGCAAGCACGTTGAACGAGTTCAAAATGCCACAAGTGTATTATGCCAAAAATTGCTACTCCCTCTGTTACGATGTTTTAGCTTTTTTTCAAAAATATATGTACCTAGTGAACGAACCTACACACTAAAAGAAGTCTAGATACATATGCTTTAGAAAAAAGCTAAAACATCTTATATTTTGGAAAGGGGGGTACATTGTCCCATCAACACTTCAGGATAACCTAACTACTTACACTATTTTTACTGTTCGGATGTAAGTGATCTTGCTTTCTATTTGCTTACCAAGATCTATATATTATCAGCCACCTACCATGTTGAAAAAACTTAGGATGAACAGGAATAGATCATTACAGAACATTTTTCCAACAACTAACTTGATGATCCATATATAGTTCTGTCACAGCACAGTATAACAACTCCATGCGGTACCACACTCCATATGAAAAACACTACCAAAAAAGGAATATTTCTGTCGGCTGAAAACCGACAGGGATAGGGGCAGAACCGACAGGGATACTATTTTCTGACGGTGCACCGTAAGCAAAATCCGATAGTGATAGCTCGACAGGGAAATACGTGTTTGCCTGTCGACCAGCCGAACGGTAAGTGCCGTTGGTGACCGTCAGCAAAAATGAATCACGCCAGGCTCACTCATGTCTTATTGCTGTCGTCATAAATAATATCTCTGTCGGTTCAGAGACGACATGAATATGGATTTAGACCAAAACATAAAGTTCTATCCCTGTCGTCTCAACTGATAGTAGTATCCAGACAGCATTACTTGCAAATTACAAGTTCCAGGAAAGCTTGGTTGGATCGGAATTTTAATTTCAATCACCACAACCAACATATGGTAAGATCCACGCATGTGCATAGCCACAACCAAGCATATATAAGATATTTTCCAAAAGCAAATGAAATATGCATAAACTTGAGATCCGAGCATATTACAAAATGTTCAACTTGCATGGACATACAGTTTTTGTATCCATATCACTAGCCAGTAGCAACATTGTACAAAATATTCCAGAACAAGAGACATCAACTTATGCATATTAACCTACCAAATGCTACAGGGGTGCTACTACTAACATCGGCTCCAAGTCAATACCATAGCCAATCAAAAGACACTCCATGGTAAACACAAACAACCACCTTCACCTCTCAAGTCTCATTTCAGTTGTTGGAACTAGTATTGTCACAACTCACTATATTAGTTAGTGCCAGGGTTACTAGCACCAAAGTCCCCCCGGACTCGTCGCTGCCATTGTTCACACCTGAGCCACCATTGCTAGTGTTGTCATCGCCTGCTTGAGATGAGTTTGTAGTCCCCTGCATGTAAATGTTTATTTAGCCAAACCAAGAACTTTGGAAGAATATAATCAAGCATTACAGTAAAAGTTGAACAAATGGTTGCAATAAAACATCAGGTAAAGAACATATAGAAGCTTTTGCTTTTTGTGAATTAAAGAATTCTGAGCATGTTCTGCATAAAAGAGAAAGAAACAGATTCAATAATAGGTAGACATTAACAAAGCAAACGTAGTAAATGCATAAGCTACAACACAATTTAGATATTGCAAAGAACGGAGAAAATACACAATCTTCTTGCTCAAAAGAGAAATAATCCACTGAAATAGAGATTCAGACAGGTTAATGGTTTCATAGCTTATGTAAGTAATCACTTTCTCCAGAAATCCACGTATGTTACAGTACTACTAAATGAGCTTGTCTCCCATATGTATTTGGGCTAAATCAATTCAATCAGATGTGCCGACTAAGGCTCTGATTGGTTCGCTGGAGTTTAGTTCGTAAGTTTTACGGACATTCTGAGGTCCGGCTAAATCGTTCGTATACCCTCCGTAATATACGGATCTTTTCGTAACTGATACGCTGAAACAAGAGGGACTTAAGTCGATGTTTACTGTGAAATCAATACTTGCGCAGTCAGTACGTAGGATAGCCTAACTGATAGCATGTACAGTATGATCTAGGGAATTTATGCAAGCATACCTTGCATACCATGTAAGCAGCATCAGGAGATGACGAGCAGAGAGAAGAGCATGTAGACGAGGCAGCAGGCGAAGGCGATGAGTCCCCTATGCTCGTCGGTGCCGGATGCGAGCAGCCCGGCGCAGAACCTGGTTGACCAGAGCACGAAGCCCATGGCAACCCCCAAGATGAGCCCACCGCCCCGCGGCAGGAAGAGAGCGACCGCGGAGAAGACGGCCATGGGGAGCATGCCGTACCCGACGAGGCTGGCGCACCTGTAGAGGTCGAGCTGGTCGCCACCGCGTTCGCCGGAGAGCTTGGAGAAGACGTAGTGGAGAAAGAGGGACGCGACGGTGACCGAGCCGAGCACGAAGTGGAACTTCCCTGCGAGGAGCTGGAAGAGTCCGAAGGCGAGTATGAACAGGAACGGGCCGGATAGGTCGGCGTCGGCGTGGAGGGACGGGTCGGCGGGGCGGAGCGGGTGGAGGAGTATCGAGAGCGTCTTCCGCCAGACCAGACGCGTGTCGATGCCGAGCTCCTCGAGGAGCGGCGGCTCGTCGTCGAAAGACATGGGGGCGGGTCGTTGTTGGGAGGCGGCGGCGCTGGTCCCGGTGTTAGGATGGAGGCGCGCGGGGTAGGCGGGGGTGGGCATGCTGAAGTCCACCGGCGGCAGGGGGAAGTCCCACGCCATTGCCACGGCGACGGCGAGGGTTTTGGTATCTGCGATCCTTCCGGCGTAATTCCTTTTTCCGGCCGGCCGGTGATCAACGCAACGCTGTGTGCTTTAATTTCGTTCGATTTTTCGGCTTGACTCTGTTTGTTTTGTACCAGGAGAGTGGATTATCGGTAGTCCGATCCAGAGTTTGCGTCGGACTGGTCAAATGACCGTTCCATTTGATGTGTTCCCAATCGAACTGCTGCTACGTACCTTCTCTCCATCGTTTCCAGCACGGAAACAACTAATCACGCCAGCACAATCCGTGAACAATACTACGAGATGTGGCCTCCACCACATCGCTCACCAGTCACCGTACCCAGAAAATTGTTTTAAAATATCGCTAGTTCTTAGGCGTCCGAGTAACTCAGTCACCTTTCTCGCCATTAGATTTACTTCGCGATTCGTGCAACGTGGGATTTTCACATGAGTTGCAACTAGGTTGTAATTGGGATTTTAATAAGTTGTAACTAGGTTGCAACTGAGAATTAGTACTCCCTCTGTCTAAGAATAGATGTCTTGGGTTTTTCAAATTTTAGATGAATCTATATATACTAAATAGTGTCTAGATTCATCCAAATTATGATAAATTTGAGACATCTATTTTGGGACGAAGGGAGTACAAATTATGTAAGTTGCAACTAGTTTGCAACTGAGAATTAGCATAAAAAGTAGGATGATGTCAGCGACTTAGACATAACAAGTTCTCAAATGCCTGAGATCTAGGCACTCCCTTAAAATATATACTACCACATCCCTTGACATGGGATATGCATGTATATACTACTACTTCCGTTTTAAAATATAAGGTGTTTTAGATTTTTTTCTGAAACGCATGCATCGAATTGTCTTTTAATGTGTAGGTTTACTCATTTTGCTCGGAACCCACTTACACTCTAAAAGCATCTCTATGCATATGTTTCAAAAAAGTTAAAACATCTTACTTATAATTTAATTGAATTTGAACCAACACTTATAATTTAAACTTTATGCATATATCTAAAAAAAAGTTAAAAGCGCCAACACTCGTTGATCAAACCAACACTTAGACTATTTTCCATGCAAAAACGTCAACTTAGAACAATCCCAATGCAAACAAATTGAATATGAACAATTTTTCATGCTAAACTTCCACTTATACCAATTTGCCATGCTAAACTTCGAATTTGAACAATTATCCATGCTAAACTTTCATTAGAACAATTCTCTATGCAAAAGTTAGACTAAGAACAATTCACCATGCAAAAACTTTGACTTAGAAAATTTGTCATGCTAAACGGGTGTTCTCTTTCATTTTGTAGTGATAATAATGCTCTCGGCGGCGAAGTGTGAGTTGTGTCGGTGCTCGAAGTCCAGTGATGACTGGTTTGTATTGAATATGACGTTTTGTGACATGTTTGGACTACGTGTAATAAACTTGATGTGCTTGTGTTCGATATCATTGTGTGAACTTGTTGTGTTGTGTGACATGTATCTATGAATGCATGTGAGCTTCTCGTGCTGTGTAACATGTTTGTCGATGTTATTTATGGAGATTTGATGCAAGTCATGTTGATATGTTTGTGGATATCATCATTGATGATGGTTTTTGTATGATTACGATGAATTCATAATTATATATGCATTTGCTAGCTGGTTATTTTTAAACTGCAGGGACTGCACCAAAACAAACCAAAAAAAATTGATGGTCATTGGTGCCGACAACAATGTCGTCGGCGTAGAGGCTGCCTAGGAGCCTAGCGGGGTCCCAAATAACAACATGTGCCAGATATGCCAAAGGTGGTCGTCGGCATAGTGGGAGATAAGCCAACGACATTTCCGTTGGCGTAGTCCTGCCTCCTAGGCGATGTCGCGTGGCAAGCTAAGCTGATGGCCTTGCCGCCGGCATAGAGCCGTCTCCACCCCACGACGAGCTCCCAGATGTTGTTGGAGGGAAGCTAAGCCGTCAGCATAGATCCCCACCCCACGATGAGCTCCTAGATGTTGCCGCGGGATAGGTGTAACACTGTGAGATAGACGTCCGTCAGAGGTCACGTGCCGACGGCCAGGATATGACGACGGTGAGCCAAACCTTCATCACATGTCAGCTATGCTGACAGACGGAGCTATGCCAACTACTGGCCGGCTATGCTGATGTTGGCTTTGCCGAAGGTGGCTGTCGTCGTATGCCTAAGTCGAAGGCTATTTTGTTGGTGCAGCCCGAGGCTACACCCTCACCCTCTCTCTCAATATCTCTCTCATGGACCGAGGTAGACGAAGAAAGGATACATGCACAGGAAGTTTTGCCGGCCGGCGCACGGAGCGCCGCCGCGGGCGCTCGAACACCCAAATCCTTTTCTCTTTGAACTTGCCGTACTCCAACGAGCAGTACACAGGGGTTCTTGTACGTGGCAAAGACACATGCGCACGCACGCACTTGCCCACGCACACACACCACTCAGCTCACGATCCGCATGAAGCGCTCTAATGCGAAGAACGGCTGCGGCTAACTGACTCGCTAACAGCTAACTGAACTCACGCACACAAGTATGCCTACGTGCCCAGACGCGCATGCACACACGCGTCATTGCTTATGCTAACAATCACGCCCTAATCCATGACCTAGTGCTCATCGATGTCGTCAGCTTCGCCGCTGCAACAGCCTCCACCTTCGCTCGACGATGCCTCCATGTAGCCGTACAACGTCATGCCACGCCATGCGGCTCCTGTCCGTGGCCTTCTCGCCGCGCTACCATGGCCGCTGCGCCGCCGCAGACTCACCGCGCGCCATGACCATGTTCTTCCTCGACGATCGCACGCCGAGCTTCTTCTCCACCGGCGACACACGCCGACTCCGCCACCGAGCTCCTCGGTGACACACGCCGAGCTCCTCCATGACGGAACGCCCTGCACGCCTTGTTGGAGATATGCCCAAGAGACAATAATAAAGTGGTTATTATCATATCTTAATACTTATGATAAATGTTTACATACCATGCTATAATTGTATTAACCGGAAACATTAATACTTGTGTGATTTGTAAACATAAAAGAGTCCCTAGTAAAGCCTCTTGTTAAACTAGCTTGTTGGTTAATATATGATCATGGTTTCCTGATCATGAACATAGAGATGTTATTAACAACAGGGTCATATCATTAGGAGAATGATGTGATGGACATACTCCTATAGTTAAGCGTAGCATAAAGATCAAGTCATTTAATATAGTTCATTTGCTATAAGCTTTCTGATACATAGTAACCTAATTCCTTCGACCATGAGATCATGTTAATCACCATCACCGGAAGGATGCTTTGATGACATCAAACACCACACCGTAACTGGGTGGCTATAAAGGTGGCATTGAGTGTTCGGAAAGTATGTGTTGAGGCACATGGATCAAGAGTGGGATTTGTCCATCCATATGACGGATAGATATACTCTGGGCCCTCTTGGTGGAATGTCATCCAATTAGCTTGAAAGCATGTGACTGGCTCACAAGGGATCACATACCACGGGAACGAGAAAAGAGTACTTATCGGTAACGAGGTTGAACTAGGTATGCAGAGATACCGACGATCAAAACCTCGGATAAGTAAACTATCGTGAGATAAAGAGAAATTGGTATCGTATGTAAGTGGTTCATTCGATCGCAAAGTAATCGTAGAAATATGTGGGAGCCATATGAATTTCCAGATTCCTCTATTGGTTATTGTTCGGAGAAGTGTCTCGATCATGTCCGCATAATTCACGAACCGTAGGGAGACACACTTAAGGATTCGACGTTGTTTGAGTAGTTATGGTATGATGAGAAAGAGACCGAATGTTGTTCGGAGTCTCGGATGGGATCCGAGATATCACGAGGAGATCCGGAATGGTCCGTAGAATAAGATTCATATAAGGAAAGTCCCGTTTCGGAGTTCGGGAATGATTCCGGTGTTTTCATCGGAAATGTTCTAGAAGGTTCCGGAATGTCCAGCACTCCGGAGGGGAAGGGGTACATGAATGTGTCATTGCAAGTTGGAATGATTGCATCATGTACTAAGTGTCATCGCTGTTCCAAATAAAGGATTAATTCAAATCCTAGTTTGAAAAGTCAAATAGCTAAATTGAAAAGTCAAACGGCTAAATTTGGAAAGAGGAGGAAGGTGAAACCGAGTTGGGGAGGGAGTCCCTCCTCCCCAAGCCGGAGCACCACCCAAGCCGAGTTGGGGAGGGACTCCACTCCCTCCCCTTGGTCGACCGGTCCCTCCACCTATATAAGGAGGGGCAGGGCTCCCTCCTAGGACACACAAGTACCTCTCCTCCAAACCCTAGCTTGGCGCCACCACCTCCTGCAGCTGCCGCCGCCTCCTAGGGTTGCCCTAGCCGCCGACTTGGGGTGCCCCAAACCCTAGCCGCCGGCTCTAGCACCTCCTCCTTGGTGTGTCTAAAACCTAGATCGCCGAGGAGCTCTCTCATACTCCACCATACTCGCTCCGGCTTAAGGCGAAGCCCTGCGAGATCTCCCCTCTACTTCCGGTACCACGCCGTTGTCTTTGGAATCGCGAGGAGAGTGCTACAACCTCCGCTGCCTCTTGGAACAAGGGAGGAAGGTCTTTGTCGAGTACCGAACGTGTGACCGATTGCGGGAAGCCGCTTAACGCAGCGGAAGGATCGTGTACGCGATCTTGAGATCGGCATGTGTACGACTACATCACCCACGAGAATCTGCTCTCGTTAACCGCTTTGGAATCTTCGAGGGTAAGTTCCTCTATCGACTCGTTGCTACAATCTAGTAGATAGATCTTGGCTTGTTTGTGTGCATGCGGTAGAAAAATTTTGTTTTCCATGCTACGAACCCCTACAGTGGTATCAGAGCCGTGTCTATATGTAGATCTGTTTGAACGAGTAGAACACAATGGTCATTGTGGGCGTTGATGCTTTTATTGTCGATTTCTTCTTGTGTACTTTGCATCTTGCGGTATGTTGGGATGAAGCGGCCCGGGCTAACCTTACATGACATCGTTCATGAGACTTGCTCCACGCTTGACATGCAACTTGTATTGCATAAGTGGCTTTGCGGGTGCCTGTTTCTCCTAGCATAGTTAAGATCCAATTTACAACGGGTGATTGACAATACTATTATCAATGTTGTGGTTCTTGTTCGTAAGTTAGAACGACACTTATTGAAAGCCCCAAACCAGGTAAAACATGCAAAGAAAATTAGAGGCGTCTAACTTTGTTTTGCAGGGGTGTGCTGTGATGTGATATGGCCATGATTGTGATTATATATGATGTATGCAATGTTCCTTATTGTAAGTCGGCAACAGCGTGAGCCATATGGTTGTCTTTAATTTCTGTTAAGACCCGCGTGTCTATTCAAAGTAGTTGTAATAGTTGAAGCCGGTGGACGACAACCATGGAGAAGCATCATTGACCTTGATGCAATGTCGGTGATGATGGAGATCATGTCCGTGCTTGAAGATGGAGATCGGAAGCACAAAGAAGAAAGGCCATATCACATCACATATTATGAATTGCATGTGATGTTAATCCTTTATGCATCTTGTATTGCTTAGTAGACGACGGTAGCATTATAAGATGATCCCTCATGCACATGAATTTCAAGTCATAAAGTGTTCACTCTTAGTTAGCACCGTTGCTAAAGCTTGTTGTTTCGAAGCACCACGTGATGATCGGGTGTGTTAGATTCCGCAAGTGTATACAACGTGGGCAAGCCAGGTTTGCTCATGCGGAAGCTAAGGTTTGATCTTGACGAGCCTAGCATGTACAGACATGGTCTCAGGAACACGGATCACCGAAAGGTAAAGCATGGGTCATATAGTAGATATGATGAACATGTTGATTGTTCGCCATTGAAGCTATATCAACTCTCGTGATGATCGGTTTTGATATGGTGGATTTGGTTTGTGTGATCACTAAAACAATGTGAGGGATATTGTTTTGAGTGGGAGTTCAACAGCAATATGATTAAAAGTTGAACACTATTTATCATAAATTAAATCAAAGTGAATTTGCATAGTTGTTGTAGTCATTGGCATCCGTTTACCACCTTGCGCTTAGTTATAATTGAGATGATAGAACTATATAATTATGTTTAGTTACTTTACGAACTGGTATCGTATTGTTTTGAAGTGTTAATCTAAAGTTTAAAAGTCCCATTGCAAACTTTCAGTAAGTTTTGATTACTCCATGAAGTTTAATAGTTGGTATTAAATCAAGAGTAACAATTCCAATACTAGTATATAAGTATCATGTTTGTCTCCATGATTCTTGATATTCAAAGGATTGTCTTAATATCAAGGTTATCTAGGATCTGAAAGAGTTGTTTCAGAAACCATGATGTGTGGAAGATATTGTGATATCTGAAACGAAGTTTTGGTTGCAACATGATAGAGTATAATATGGCAAAAGTCATGTTCTCATATTTGATGAGAATTTGCAAAAAGTTGGAGACACTAGTTGTCCTAAATCTCCAAAAGATTTTGGAGAGCAACATTATACTCGCGATTCACTGGTACAAGCTAAAAGTAGCTTGATCATGGATAATTCCATGATGAGGGTGAATATTTGATGTAGGTAAAATGTTTACTACACCAAGAGATTACTAAAGAAAGGAATTTGAAAGAACACCAAACATTTGATAATGGTGATCTACTTCAAAGTGCAAGTCCAAAGACATTGGTATTTAACTATACACGCTTTGGACTATGTGTCATATGTATGACTCCACTATTGATGTTGATAAATTCTTTCAAACAGAAAATAAATACTAAAAGAGAATCTCATAAATATATGGCAGAAAAGAAAAGACTAAGAATTGTTCAGTTTAAGTATATAGATGATATACATGTTATGGCTATATTCTTTGCTTATTAAACAATGTGGTTCTTAAGTATTTGATACTGAATTTGTTGGTGTGAATCGTCATACGAAACAACACAATTCATGAACTACAATGGCCTAAGTAACTAGCAAAAGAATATGTGATGATGTTCATCGAGAACAAATAAAGGGTTATTGTGTTGCTCGTTAAACGTTAAAGCTTGCCTTCAAGATTAGTTTTATCAGGTATTATGAGAACAAAAGGGTTGTTCAATAAATTGCCGTAATCCATAAAAGATGGATGATTCACAAAATCTCGTTGGAGAAATCACATCCATACATCCATAAAACTAGTGCTAAAAATATCGAAAGACAAATTGGTTGAAAGATCACTTAGGAAGTGACATCGCAGTTTAAATTATATTGGAAAGAAAACATGAAGAAACTCCATATGGATGGAATTTTGGAGTCTATTTGATTTTGATCAAATAACGCTTGTGAAACTTTCCTAGAGATAATTAAAACTTCGTTCATAGGCCAAAAGGGAACGAATGACTAGCTTATTGGAAATTGTACATATTGTTGTACAAAGTCCATCATGTGTAGTCAAAAGCGATGAATTTCAACTTCATATGCTTTCTCCGAGAATTTGAGTGAATATATGAATATTTACTTAATAAGGATGAAGTATGAAATATTTGAAAAGTTCAAAGACTTTTGTAACACCCTCAGAATCGGGCCTATGCAAGTTTGGGCAAAATTCACCAAACCCGCATAGAAACGATTCAAAGGTGCCCACCAGGCACTTTCGTGCGGGTGGAAAACGAAGTAATAACATCACACAACAGTCCTCGATGGGACCCACAGAACAGATATATATATAAGCGACTCCATGAGTCAAGAATACAGATATAATATACAAAGATCCAATCACCTTGAAAACGATAGAGCGTCCAGCTACGGACAAGATGCAAATGGGGCTAAGAGCCCTGAAGAATAACCAATGGCGTCCATAACCCTGCCTGGCCAAGCGGAAGGGTAACCTCGCTAACGGCGATCTCAAAACACCTTAACAAAGGGTGCGACAAAGGCAAAGCAGAAAACAAAGAAGGAGCGTCAAGATCGAGGCGAAGACAGCGAGGCTAGAATTCTGGTCCTCGCCTACATAGGTATGGTGGATCGGCAGCGGCAAAGATGCACTAAACAACCTATAGAGACTCGATACATCGCGGTTATCGGAGGGTGAGAATGACCTATCCGGATCCAACCCGGCTATCACCAAACAAACCCATCCTGGCGTTTCCCCCTCGAGACCAAACGAGGAAGTCAACCGAGGAACTCACACAGTTGGCAGTTTTATTTATTCGGGTATAGTTGCGGTACTTTACTAGTCAGATTTAGATAATCGTACTGATAAAGTAAGCAGTGGGTCATATTTAGTTAACCATTCCGTTATAGTTGCAGCAATTACTAATCCGACATGATAACATGAGATAAACCCAAAACCCGCAGCTTGTTGGTACTTTTATTCAGCCAATTCGTTGTAGTTGCAATACTTACTAGTCGATACATTTGCATGGCGACAACCAACAAGCAATGGTGGGCGTATTAATTAGCCATTCCATTATAGTAGAGCTGATTACTAGTCATTATAAGTCAAATTTATAGCAATAAACTTTAGTTATGCTTGTCTATGATCGAGATCTTGTGCTCCAAGTCGTCCATATCCATGGACACGGCTTTGAAAGTTTTACCCGCCGGGTGCACCATTAGCAACACACTCGATCAACCTCGGAAAAACCAAATCAAAACCCAACGAGGCTTTCACGGTGAACAATCACAGATTCGAAATATTTCAGGGGCCACCCTTAGAGTAGAATCATAGCAGTAAGCAAGCTCGAGACGGCCTCAAGGTTTGGCTAGACGGTGTGAGCGACTCGGAACCCCAAACGGGCTTGTCGACACCATGGAATCGTGGTCCGATCCTAAACGATGCAGATTGTGCGAGACCTGCAATCGTAAATAAAGCGATAAAGCATGGCATAAGTGCAGGATCGTAAATAAAACCTCAAACTAGTTTGTGGCCCCAAGAAATAAGACTGAATCAAGCTCGGCTCGGGGGTCCCATATACCTCCCGGATGTGGATAGCGCAAAATCAAGGCAGTATCAAGTACTCGGGGTCTTACGGGACACAAGTGGGCGTTCGGCCACCAAATATTATCTATCACCCGCCGATGCCTCTGCTTATTCAATTTTAGTTGTTAAGCAGAAAGTAAAGTGACGATAAGTAAAACTAGAATCATCTCCAACATCAACATGCGGCAATACATCAACAACTGTGGCATTGACAACACGCGACAACACTTGAGCAAGCGACTACGACACGCAAGTCCAACTAGCTACCAAACAACAGGTAATAGGATGTGTCCAAGGCAATATACGGCTGCAGGGGATATCAAAGGGTACGAAAACTAGAGCATCGCAACACAGATAGCAATAGATCAACAGGAGGGAATAAAGACTATAAAATTAAGATAGGTAGAAAGGGGGAGATGCTCGCCTGAAAACATGTCGAAAGGTTCAACCGAAGAACGGGGCGACGCTCACATCAACTCAACGGCCTTATCCGCGAAGAAGCAAAACACTAGAAGAAACACCGGATGCACTATTTAATACAACGGCAGAAGATCGGCATGATGCATGCATGATGGATGACATGGCAAGGTGCGATGCAATTAGGTCAAGTTAAGTGGAACCGGGGTCCCGACAATTAATGAGATGGTTCAAGTTGTTTAGTACCCCCGCAATTTAAATGTTGTTTTAGCATGGCAGAAGATAGCACCGGTTCGCTACACAAATTTAAATGAGGCCAATATAAGGCTAGATTTGCCCGCATATGGGCCCCATATTTAATTATTAGGTGAATCGGCATAAGGCCCCCAAACCACATGATAGGATGCATGCATGAACAATTATTATGCGACAAGTTGTATTCCAATTATAAAATAGGGTTTGCGGGAGAGGGTTCACACATCAGGGGTCTCGACGATCTTGGGGTTTCCGGGGTTCGGGGTCCAGGGTTCGACGGGGATCAGGTCTCGGGGTTCAGGGTTCGACGATCTTGTCGGGATTGTCCTCGGATATCGGGGTAGAGCTTGGTGCATCCGGGGTCTTCGGGTCATGGCGACGGGCCTGGCGTTCGGGACGAAGCACTTGTCATATCGGTGACGGTCTTGGCGTTCCGGGGATCTCCGAGTCGGGGATCTTGGATCTTGTCGGCCTTCTCCAGATCATGCATTGCCGCGCCGTGTGGAAGGCCCCGAGGGTCCGGTGACGGAGATCTTGACGGCCCGAGAGGAGAACTTGGTGCCCGCTCAAGGTTGAGGAGGATCTTGTCGGCGATTCTTCCAGCGGTCTCCGGGTTCGGTTCGCGGTTCCTCGTAGGAGTTCGGGGTCGTGGTACCGGAAGGAGATCTTGTCGATGAGACCTTGGCACTCGGGTTCGATCTTGAGGCTCGGGAGGAAAACTTGGCGTGCCGAGTCGGAATCGACCTTCGGGTTCGGGGGTCTCGGCGTCCGTGGCTTCGGTTGTCGATGGCGACCTTGGGGTTCAAGCTTCTCGCATCGATTCCATCCACGACAGATTTGCGTCAAAATCTTGCGAGTCTTGGGTAGATCTTGGCGATGTCCTTGTCCGACTTGTGGGGCATCTCCGAGGTAGATCTTGGGGAGAAACCGCACAGGTTCTGAACGAGGCAGGGGCAGCTGGCCGAGACTTGGGTCATGGGCAAGCTGGCAGGCTAACAAGGCCTCACGTGTGCCCTCACGTGAAGAACATCCGAGACCAACCTGGGCAGGGCACTACCGAGGGTCGACAGCGGTGGAGGAAAGGCGGCGGTCTTGGCAGCCAGGACACAGGCGCTGCGCTGGCGATAGGCGGCTCGAAGCGGCGACGCGGGTCTGCGCGAGGCGGTCGCCGGCTGAGGCCGCTGGCCGACGGCGATGGGGGCTCGGCAGGCAGAGGAGAGGCGACCGCTCCGGCGGGGAGGAGGGCGAGGGAGTGCGGAGGCGGCGGAGGAGCTCGCGCGGCGGGAGGCTCGGGTCGGGCGAGGACGGCGGCGCGGCACGGCGAGACAGGCGCCAGAGGGCGGTGCCGCGGCTCAGCAGGCGGCGCGCCAAAGGAGGAGGAGGTCGGCAGGGCGCTCGGGAAGCGGCTCGGGGGCGAGCGGCGCGGCGAGGCAGTGGCGCGGCGGTGGCGGTGTCGAGGAAGGCTCGCTGGGAGGCCGCCAGGCTGCTGCGGAGGTCGACGCTGGCGGGCCCGAGGCGGCAGTCTTGCGGCCAAGCGACGGGCCTAAGCGGGCGGGGTTAGCGGCAGCCGGGCGGGGCGAGCTAAGCGGCGTGTTGGCGCGGAGAGGAGCTTCATGGTAGCGGGGCGAAACACCGGCAAGGCGTCTGTGACGAGGAGGAGGCCGAGGTCGGGTGGACGCCAAGGCGTGCTCGGGAGGCCACGGGCGCGAGGGAGGCTCTGGTACCGGAGGTCGCGTGAGGACGAAGGGGAGAGAGGAGGAGAGCGCGTCGCGGGTGGAAGAAGAACAGGGCGGGGAGGTGACAGGGTGTGGGGTCCGCAGGGATGGGCCAGGAGGCTGACGCGTGGGGCCCTGGGGAACGGGGCCACAGGCAGGGAGAGGAAGCTGGCAGAGGCGGGTGCGGCCTGGGGGGGTGGGCTTGTGCTGAGAGAGAGGGAGAGAGAAAAGAGAGGGAGAGGGATGTGGAGGAGGCCACGTGGCAACATGTGGTTGGGTGGGGGCTAGGAAAAGGTGAGGTGGCAGGATACTATTGGAGGGAGTGAGGTGGAGGGATGGTTGGGTAGAAAACTGGGTAGGCCTAGGATTAGAGGGGCGGGACAGGTTGGACCGATTTTAAAATATGGGGTGGTCGTTCGGGCTAAAACGGCCCGTTCGACTGCCCCGCTAAAAACAATTAAACTTTTATTTGATTTAAACGGCCCGCATGCAAACCGATAGCGGCCAAAACAAAATATTCCGGGGACCGGGTTTTGGAGTTTGAACAAGATGGGGCGTTTGGAAAACAAAAATCGGGGTTTTCGAAATAGTTTTGGCAAACAATGCATGATGATGACGATGCAATGCACAAATTCAACGCGATTTTCTAGTAGTGGTTTTGCGGGATGCCACAACTTTCAATATGAAGTGCAAGATCATTGTAACAAGAATATAAATAGTTTATGATAACATCATAAAGGAAGATATTTTGAGTTACAAGTTTATCATAATACCTAAGACTTAAGGAATCGTTCCGTAGATTTACATGTCCCGAAATACCATAAGAGTATAGACCGTTCGAGATATGTAATTAAACCTTGTTTGACATGGTAAGATCAAAGGTATAATTCATAAAACTTCCATTATATTTTAAAGATTAAAAGCTTTAGAGACTACCATTTTTCCACTGAAAAGAGCTCCATCATAATCCGTTGAAATGACACCATATAAAGTTATGGTTTGGGATAAACCCAAGTTATCCTTTCTTAAACATTGGTATGCTATGCATAAGAAAGATGTTTGCAACCAAAGTCGGATGTACCTATCTTTGTTAAAGTATTCCTCCATAACACCGGAGACAAGAGTGTTTGTCGCTTAGAACGTCAAGTTTCTTTGAGAAGGAATTTTTCGTGAAAAGTTAAGTGGGAGGACAATGGAACTTGGATAAGGTTAAAAGAACCTTAGCAATATGTGCAGAGTTGCGCAGCACCGAAAAGTGTTTCGAAGGCAGCAACAATGCTCATGGCTCACGTGCCTCAAAGGTTGTGGTTACGAAGGTCAAAGTTTTCTATTGAACCAAGTAGGTCGAGTAAACAATCAAATACCAAGATTTGAGGGTTGAATCATTATTTGAGAATAATGAACGTACTACATGCAAAGAAGCGATGATGGGCCCTGACTCCGTAAAATGGCCTGAAGCCATAAAATCCGTGATAGTTCCATACACGAGAAATCAAGTTTTTAACTTGAAGGACCCTCGAGAAAGGTGTAAGACCTTACAGTTGTGTTTGGATCTATAAAGAAATAGACATGGATGTTTCACATCTATGAAATTATCGACATGTTGGGAAAGAGTTCACAACAATGTTCAAAGGGTTGACTATGACAAGATTTGATCTTTCATAGCGATATTTAGTCTAGACGGATTAATGTAGCAACCACGACATATAATTTTGTTATGTGTTGGATAAACAAAATAAGTTCTTCTAATAGAAGGGTTACCTAGGACGTGCGCATGACACGGTCCAAAGGGTTTTGTTAATTCAAAGGATGCTAAATGCATATGCAAACTTCAATGGTTGAAGTAAGCATTGCGGAGTTGGAATCTTCACTATGATGAAATTGTTAAAGGAGTTTAAATTCATCGGACATGATGAAGATGCTTGCATTTGCAAGAAATTAAGTGGGAGCGCTAAGACATGTTTCTAATACATTATGTGGAAGACATATTGTTGATTGGAAATGATGTATCTTTTATTAACACAAGATAAGAATTTCATCTCGATGAAAGGCTTAGGCGAAACCCAAATATTTGGCATCAATAGACGCTAATATGGTTGTGCCAAAAGTACATAGATGATGTATTGAATGAGTTCAATATAGAAACTACAAGAAAGGTTCTTGTCGCACAGAAAGGATTGAATGAGTTCAATATTGATGATATATTCAAGTGTATTGACACTTGGTAAGTGAAACAAAGATTCAAGTATAGATTGATACTTGATGTATGAAATCACAAAGAATATTTATATCAATCATACTGTGATATGTACAAATCCAGATATGTCCTATGCTCTAAATGTTATGAGCATATACCAGAATGATTCATAAGATGATCATTGGACAATAGTAAGGATATTATTATGATCTTTGGGAAGAACTAAGAGTATATTATTTGTAGAAGTGACAAATAGATGGTTAGTTCATTGTAAAAGTACTACATTGATACTAGTTTTGTCACAAAGTACAAATTAAGTTTATCTCAATCTAAACTAAGGGTGGCACAATATAATGGAAAGTAAGTTCCATAATGGATTTGGATGAGTTCCAAAGTTAAGACATTGTGACAGATACTACAACAAAAGGCTAAGTATATGACTGCAATTATAGCAGCAAAAGAGGGCATTTGTGTCAAGTAGTTTGTTATCAAACTAGGTGTAGTTCACAACAGGGATAGTACTATGAAGATATATTGTACAATATTATCAACATGTTTTAACCCCAAAGAACTAAAGGTCACCAAAGGACCAAATTAGTGAAGCCATCTCATTAGAGAATGAGTGATGCGTGAGAGACACAAAACATGCAATTACACGGACACTGGAAGTGTCGATCCGGAGATCAGTTGACCACTAGCAATCGTGTACATACAACACCGGAAAGCCATAGGTGTTGAATACACAAAGGTTTGAAACTAGATTATTGACTCTAGTGCAAGTGAGAGACTGTTGGAGATATGCCCAAGAGGCAATAATAAAGTTGTTATTATCATATCTTCATACTTATGATAAATGTTTACATATCATGCTATAATTGTATTAACCGGAAACATTAATACTTGTGTGATTTGTAAACATAAAAGAGTCCCTAGTAAAGCCTCTTGTTAAACTAGCTTGTTGGTTAATATATGATCATGGTTTCCTGATCATGAACATAGAGATGTTATTAACAACAGGGTCATATCATTAGGAGAATGATGTGATGGACATACTCCTATAGTTAAGCGTAGCATAAAGATCAAGTCATTTAATATAGTTCATTTGCTATAAGCTTTCTGATACATAGTAACCTAATTCCTTCGACCATGAGATCATGTTAATCACCATCACCGGAAGGATGCTTTGATGACATCAAGCACCACACCGTAACTGGGTGGATATAAAGGTGGCATTGAGTGTTCGGAATGTATGTGTTGAGGCACATGGATCAAGAGTGGGATTTGTCCATCCATATGACGGATAGATATACTCTGGGCCCGCTTGGTGGAATGTCATCCAATTAGCTTGCAAGCATGTGACTGGCTCACAAGGGATCACATACCACGGGAACGAGAAAAGAGTACTTATCGGTAACGAGGTTGAACTAGGTATGCAGAGATACTGACGATCAAAACCTCGGATAAGTAAACTATCGTGAGACAAAGGGAAATTGGTATCGTATGTAAGTGGTTCATTCGATCGCAAAGTAATCGTAGAAATATGTGGGAGCCATATGAATTTCCAGATTCCTCTATTGGTTATTGTTCAGAGAAGTGTCTCGATCATGTCCGCATAATTCACGAACCGTAGGGAGACACACTTAAGGATTCGATGTTGTTTGAGTAGTTATGGTATGATGAGAAAGAGACCGAATGTTGTTCGGAGTCTCGGATGGGATCCGGGATATCATGAGGAGATCCGGAATGGTCCGGAGAATAAGATTCATATAAGGAAAGTCCCGTTTCGGAGTTCGGGAATGATTCCGGTGTTTTCATCGGGAATGTTCTAGAAGGTTCGAAATGTCCCAAGACTCCGGAGGGGTACATGAATGTGTCATTGCAAGTTGGAATGATTGCATCATGTACTAAGTGTCATCGCTGTTCCAAATAAAGGATTAATTCAAATCCTAGTTTGAAAAGTCAAATAGCTAAATTGAAAAGTCAAACGGCTAAATTTGGAAAGAGGAAAGAGGAGGAAGGTGAAACAGTTGGGAGGAGTCCTCCTCCCCAAGCCGGCGCACCACCTGCCGAGTTGGGAGGGACTCCACCCTCCCTTGGCCGGCCCCTCCACCTATATAAGGAGGGCAGGGCTCCTCCTAGGACACACAAGTACCTCTCCTCCAAAAACCCCTAGCTTGGCGCCACCACCTCCTGCACTGCCGCGCCTCCTAGGGTTGCCCTAGCCGCCACTTGGGGTGCCCCAAACCCTAGCCGCGGCTCTAGCACCTCCTCCTTGGTGTGTCTAAAACCTAGATCGCCGAGGAGCTCTCATACTCCACCATACTCGCTCGGCTTAAGGCGAAGCCTGCGAGATCTCCCCTCTTCTACTCCCGGCCAGGTCGCCCGGAATCGCGAGGAGAGTGCTACAACCTCCATTTTGCTGGAACAAGGGAGAGGAAGGTCTTCATCGATTACCGAACGTGTGACCGACTGCGGGAGCGCTGCCGGAACGCAGCGCCGGAAGGATCGTCTACGCGATCTTGAGATCGGCAAGTGTACGACTACATCACCCACGAGAATCTGCTCTCGTTAACCGCTTTGGAATCTTCGAGGGTAAGTTCCTCTATCGACTCGTTGCTACAATCTAGTAGATAGGTCTTGTCTTGTTTGTGTGCATGCGGTAGAAAAATTTTGTTTTCCATGCTACGAACCCCTACACGCCTCGGCTTGCGCACACAATCACACACTGACGTGATCGACGCGGCCGTCCTGTGCTCTGCTGGACTCGTTCTCCTCCGGTGATACGCACGCCCTCAGCTCATGCACATGTCGCGCCCTGACGCAACCAAACGTGGCTGATCGAGCTGCCACACCCACCGCACGAACGGCTTCTCCACCATGCCGCTGCGCTCCCTGCACGCACGGCATGGCCATGCTCCACGGCTTCAGGCCATGAAGGCTCTGATACCACTTGTTGGTGCAGCCCGAGGCTGCACCCTCACCCTCTCTCTCAATCTCTCGCTCATAGACCGAGGTAGACGAAGAAAGGAGACATACATAGGAAGTTTTTCCGGCCGGCGCGCGGAGCGCCGCCGCGGGCGCTTGAACGCCCAAATCCTTTTTTCTTTGAACTTGCCGTACTACAACGACGAGCAGTACACAGGGGTTCTTATACGGGGCAAACACACATGCGCACGCACGCACGTTGCCCACCTTGTTGGGAATATGCCCTAGAGGCAATCATGTATGATGATTATTTCCATTGTATTCATCAAGATATTAAGTAGTCCTTGTATAAACATCTGATGTGTATCATTGAATATGTGATTCGGTTGTGGAACTATACATTCATGTTGTTTGTATTAAATATCCTTGGTCATTGAGGTTGTACTGGACACACAACTTAGACCAATGTGAAAGTTGGCTTGATGACTCGGTTCCACTTGTCATGGGCATGGAGATGCTACTCCAACTTACACAGATTCGGCTAAAGAGTTTAGCGAGTCGGATTGACCCATATTAAGGTACAACGAACAAGTTGTCATTTGTATATCTCAATCAATGTAATCCTTAGACCCGAGGTTATTGCATAGTTCGAGTTGAGGATCACCGACTTAGGTTCTATCAAACGTTGATCCGTAACTGGGCAGTTATAAAGGCAGAGTTCGGGTCGACTGAGAATCAAGATGTGTTATGTGAATAACCAAGATGGGATTTTGCCCCTCCACTTGGAGAGATATTCTGTGGACCCTCTCGTGAGATATGATTCGGAAAGTATGGCCATGCACGACTCGGTTAAGTGTTAACCGAGGCGATCGACTAAGAGTTAGTCGGGTGAATCACTTATCTCGGATCGAGAAGAGAGTCAGACTATTTAAGGGATGACATATATTCGCCTATAGTCTGACAAGGTATATCGTGAGGCAAAAGGGACTCGGACGCAAGTCACATTGGAAAGGCAAGTCGTCATGACTCTTTGGTACTTGGGAGTCGGCACGTTCTGCTAGGAGCCACTGCCGACTGATCGATTTAGAGTCGGACTCTAATCGTGTCCAATTAGCCATGAGCCTGCGGGGTCACACACTTAAGAGCGTGTAGCACCCCGGGTAAAACCACTACTAAAAAATCATCTGCATTTACATCTGTGCATCATCATGATATCTGCATGCATGTTTTAATCTAAAACTATTTTGCTAAAAGCTATTTTTGTTTTATAAATTATCCCCTTTCTATTCCAAATGTAAAACCCTCGGTCCGTCCGGATCTTTCGTTTGCCTAAAGTATTTTACTCAAAATATATTATAAAACTAAATAAAATAATAATAAAAACTATTTTGACCGGAGAGGGCAGTCTAGCCGGTCAGGCCAGAGGCCCAACCGGCCAAACCACCTACTATCAGGCCCATCTAAAATAAAACCCTAACCCTAAATTCCTAGAAACCCTAGACCCCCCTACCCAACTCCCCACCCCACCGCCGCTGTGCAACACCCACGCCTCCACCCCACACACGCACACAACCCTGTCACGACACACCCAAACCAACACACACCACGCGCTGCAACCAACCGAAGCCACCACCCAGTGGGTCCCGCTTCCCTCTCCCCCACCCTGCCACCTCTCCCTCGATGCTGCCGAGCTCCCCATCCCGCGTCTGCCGCCGTCTCCCCCAAGCTCCTCTCGCCTCCACGCCCGATGCCGATGTAGGGGTTCGTAGCATGGAAAACAAAAAATTTCTATCGCATACAAACAAACAAGCCAAGATCTATCTACTAGATTGTAGCAACGAGTCGATGGAATAACTTACCCTCGAAGATTCCAAAGCGGTTAACGAGAGAAGATTCTCGTGGGTGATGTAGTCGTACACTTCCGATCTCAAGATCGCGTAGACGATCCTTCCGGCTGCGTTCGGCGCTCCCGCAATCGGTCACACGTTCGGTACTCGTGAAGACCTTCCTCTCCTTGTTCCAACAAAGCAGGAGGTTGTAGCACTCTCCTCATGCGTGACAACGGCGTGGTACCTAAGTAGAGGGAGATCCATGAGGCCTTAAGACGGAGCGAGTATGGTGGAGTATGAGAGACAGTTATTAGTGGTCTAGAGATTAGACACACCAATTAGAAGGCTCTAAACCGAAGGCTAGGGCAATTAGAAGCTCTAAACCAAAACGGCTCTAAACCAGAGATTAGAGGATAGGAACTTGTGTGTCTAGAGGAGGAGGCCCTGCCCCTCCTTTTATAGGTGGTAGGGGCGGCCAAGGGAGTCCCTCCCAAGTCGGCCTTGGTTGGCGCCTTGAGCTTGGGGACTCCTCCCAAGTCGGTTCCAACCACCTCTTGCTTGTTTCCCACGCCTGTTTAGCCGTTTGACTTTTAAAGCCGTTTGACTTTTCTGTTTTAGGATTCAATTTAATCCTTTATTAGGAACAGCAAGAACACTTAGTACATGATGCAATCATTCAATACATACACATTCATGTACCCTCCCCACTTGGGACAATCCGAACCTTCTAGAACATTCCCGATAAAACACGGAATCATTCCCGAACTCAACGGGACTTTCCTTATATGAATCTTATTCTCCGACCATTCCGGATCACCTCGTGATATCCGGATCCCATCCGATACTCGAACAACATTCGGTCTCTTTCTCATAATACCATAACTACTCAAACAACGTCGAATCCTTAAGTGTGTCTCCCTACGGTTCGTGAATTATGCGGACATGATCGAGACACTTCTCCGATCAATAACCAATAGAGGAATCTGGAAATTCATATGGCTCCCACATATTTCTACGATTACTTTGCGATCGAATGAACCACTTACATACGATACCAATTTCCCTTTGTCTCACGATAGTTTACTTATCCGAGGTTATGATCGCTTGTATCTCGCATACCTAGTTCAACCTCGTTACCGATAAGTACTCTTTTATCGTTCCGTGATATGTGATCCCTTGTGAGCCAGTCACATGATTGCAAGACAATTGGATGACATTCCACCGAGAGGGCACAGAGTATATCTATCCGTCATATGGATGGACAAATCCCACTCTTGATCCATGTGTCTCAACCAATACTTTCCGAACACTCAATGTCACCTTTATAGCCACCCAGTTACGGTGTGGTGTTTGATGTCATCAAAGCATCCATCCGGTAAAGGTGATATGCATGATCTCATGGTCGAAGGAATTAGGTTACTATGTATCAGAAAGCTTATAGCAAATGAACTATATTAAATGACTTGATCTTTATGCTACGCTTAACTATAGGAGTATGTCCATCACATCATGCTCCTAATGATATGACCCTGTTGTTAATAACATCTCTATGTTCATGATCAGGAAACCATGATCATATATTAACCAACAAGCTAGTTTAACAAGAGGCTTTACTAGGGACTCTTTTATGTTTACAAATCACACAAGTATTAATGTTTCCGGTTAATACAATTATAGCATGGTATGTAAACATTTATCATAAGTGTGAATATATGATAATAACCACTTTATTATTGCCTCTTGGGCATATCTACAACAGTCTCCCACTTGCACTAGAGTCAATAATCTAGTTTCAAACCTTTGTGTATTCAACACCTATGGCTTTCCGGTGTTGTATGTACACGATTGCTAGTGGTCAACTGATCTCCAGATCTGACACTTCCAGGTCCGTGTGTAATTGCATGTTTTTGTGTCTCTACGCATCACTCATTCTCTAATGAGATGGCTTCGTACTAATTTGGTCCTTTGGTGTGACCTTTAGTTCTTTGGGGTTAAAACATGTTGATAATATTGTCGTACAATATATCTTCATAGTACTATCCCACTGTGAACTACACCTAGTTTGATAACAAACTACTTGACACAAACGCCCTCTTTAGCTGCTATTATAGCAGTCATATACTTAGCCTTTTGTTGTAGTATCTGTCACAATGTCTTCACTTTGGAACTCATCCAAATCCATTATGGAACTTACTTTCCATTATATTGTGCCACCCTTAGTTTAGATTGAGATAAACTTAATTTGTATTTTGTGACAAAACTAGTATCAATGTAGCACTTTTACAATGAACTAACCATCTATTTGTCACTTCTACAAATAATATACTCTTAGTTCTTCCAAAAGATCATAAGAATATCCTTACTATTGTCCAATGATCATCTTACGAATCATTCTGGTATATGCTCACAACATTTAGAGCATAGGACATATCTGGATTTGTACATATCACAGCATGATTGATATAAATACTCTTTGTGATTTCATACATCAAGTATCAATCTATACTTGATTATTTGTTTCACTTTACCAAATGTCAATACACTTGAATATATCATCAACATTGAACTCATTCAATCCTTTCTGTGCGACAAGAACCTCTCTTGTAGTTTCTATATTGAACTCATTCAATATCTTGTCTATGTACTTCTGGCACAACCATATTAACGTCTATTGATGCCAAATATTTGGGTTTTGCCTAAGTCTTTCATCGGGATGAAATTCTTAATATGTGTTAATAAAAGATACATTATTTCCAATCAACAATATGTCTTCCACATAATGTATTAGAAACATGTCTTAGCGCTCCCACTTAATTTTTGCAAATGCAAGCATCTTCATCGTCTCTGATGAATTTAAACTCTTTTAACAATTTCATCATTGTGAAGATTCCAACTCCGCGATGCTCACTTCAACCATTGAAGTTTGCATATGCTTTTAGCATCCTTTGAATTAACAAAACCCTATGGACTGTGTCATGCACACGTCCTAGGTAACCCTTCTATTAGAAGAATTTGTTTTGTTTATCCAACTATCATATAACAAAATTATATGTAGTGGTTGCTACATTAATCCGTCTAGACTAAATATTGCTATGAAAGATCAAATCTTGTCATATACAACCTTTGAACATTTGTTGTGAACTCTTTCCCAACATGTCGACTATTTCATAGATGTGAAACATCCATGTCTATTTCTTTATAGATCCAAATACGACTGTATGGTCTTGTACCTTCCCAGAGGGTCTTTTAAGTTCAAATCTTGATCTCTCGTATATGGAACTATCACGGATTTTATGGCTTCAAGCCATTTTACGGAGTCAGGGCCCATCATCGCTTCTTTGCATGTAGTACGTTCATTATTCTCAAATAATGATTCAACTCTCAAATATTGGTATTTGATTGTTTACTCGACCTACTTGGGTCAACAGAAACTTTGATCTTCATAACCACAACCTTTGAGGCACGTGAGCCATGAGCATTGTTGCTGCCTCCGGAACACTTTTCGGTCTTTAACTCTCCACATATAGCTAAGGTTCTTTTAACCTTATCAAAGTTCTATTGTCCTCCCACTTAACTTTTCACGAAAAATTTCTTCTAAAAGAAACTTGACGTTCTAAGTGACAAACACTTTTGTCTCCGGTGATATGGAGGAATACTTAACAAAGACAGGTTCATCCGACTTTGGTTGCAAACATCTTTCTTATGCATAGCATACCAATGTTTAAGAAAGGACAACTTGGGTTTTATCCCAAACCATAACATATGGTGTCATTTCAACGGATTATGATGGAGCTCTTTTCAGTGGAAAAACGGTAATCTCTAAAGCTTTTAATCTTTAAAATATAATGGCAGTTTTATGAATTATACCTTTGATCTTACCATGTCAAACAAGGTTTAATTACATATCTCGAATTCTCCATACTCTTATGGTGTTTCGGGAAATGCAAATCCACGGAACGATTCCATAAATCTTAGGTATTATGCTAAACTTTGTAACTCAAATATCTTCCTTTATGATCTTTATCATAAACTGTTTATATTCTTGTTACAATGATTTTGCACTTCATCTTGAAAGTCTTTGAACTTTTCAAATATTTCACACTTCATCCTTATTAAGTAAATATTCATATATTCACTCAAATTTTCGGAGAAAGCATATGAAGTTGAAATCCATCGCTCTTGACTACACATAATGGACTTCGTACAACAATATGTACAAGTTCCAATAAGCTAGTCATTCGTTCCCTTTTGGCCTATGAACGAAGTTTCAATTATCTCTAGGAAAGTTTCACAAGCGTCATGTGATCAAAAATCAAAAGACTCCAAAATTCCATCCACATGGAGTTTCTTCATGTTTTCTTTCCAATATAATTTAAACGGCGATGTCACTTCCTAAGTGATCTTTCTGTCAATTTGTCTTTCGACATTTTAGCACTAGTTTTATGGATGTGATTTCTCCAACGAGATTTGTGAATCATCCATCTTTTATGGATTACGGCAATTATTTGAACAACCCTTTTGTTCTCATAATACCTGATAAAACAAATCTTGAAGGCAAGCTTTGATGTTTAACGAGCACAATAACCCTTTATTTGTTCTCGATGAACATCATCACATATTCTTTTGCTAATTACTTAGGCCACTGTAGTTCATGAATTCTGTTGTTTCGTATGAGGATTCATACCAACAAATTCAGTATTAAATACTTAAGAACCACATTGTTTAATAAGCAAAGAATATAGCCATAACATGTATATCATCTATATACTTAAACTGAACAATTCTAGTCTTTTCCTTTCTGCCATATACTTATGAGATTTTCTTTCAATATTTCCTTTTCTGTTTGAAAGAATCTATCAACATCAATATTGGAGTCATACATATGACATATAGTCCAAAGCGTGTATAGTTAAATACCAATGTCTTTCGACTTGCACTTTGAAGTAGATCACCATCATCAAATGTTTGGTGTTCTTTCAAATTCCTTTCTTTAGTAATCTCTTGGTGTAGTAAACATTTTACCTACATCAAATATTCACCCTTATCATGGAATTATCCATGATCAAGCTACTTTTAGCTTATAATGGTGAAACATGAGTATAATGTTGCTCTCCAAATCCTTTTGGACGATTAGGACAACTAGTGTCTCCAACCTTTTGCAATTTCTCATCAAATATGAGAACATGACTTTTGCTATATTATACTTTGTCATGTTGTAACCAATACTTCGTTTCAGATATCACAATATCTTCCACACATCATGGTTTCTGAAACAACTCTTTCAGATCCTAGATAACCTTGATATTAAGAGAATCCTTTGAATATCAAGAATCATGGAGACAAACATGATACTTATATACTAACACTTGGAATTGTTACTCTTGATTTAATACTAATTATTAAACTTCATGGAGTACGGAACTTTCTTGAAAGTTTGCAATAGGACTTTTAAACTTTAGATTAACACTTGAAAACAATACGATACCAGTTAAGAAGTAACTAACCAGAATTCTAAAGTTCTATCATCTCAATTATAACTAAGCGCAAGGTGGTAAACGGATGCCAATGACTACAACAACTATGCAAATTCACTTTGATTTAGTTTATGATAAATTGAGTTCTAATTAATAATTAAATTAATCTAGGTGAACTCCCACTCAAAACAATATCCCTCACATTGTTTTAGTGATCACGAACCAAATCCACCACATCAAAACCGATCATCACGAGAGTTGATATAGCTTCAATGGCGAACAATCAACATGTTCATCATATCTACTATATGACTCATGCTCTACCTTTCGGTAATCCGTGTTCCTGAGGCCATGTCTGTACATGCTAGGCTCGTCAAGATCAAACCTTAGTTTCCGCATGAGCAAATCTGGCTTGCTCACGTTGTATACACTTGTAGAATCTAACACACCCGATCATCACGTGGTGCTTCGAAACAACAAGCTTTAGCAACGGTGCTAACTAAGGGTGAACACTTTATGACTTGAAATTCATGTGCATGAGGGATGTAACACCCTCAGAATCGGACCTATGCAAGTTTGAGCAAAATTTGCCAAACCCGCATAGAAACGATTCAAAGGTGCCCACCAGTGCCACTTTTTGCACTTGGTGGAAAACGGTAATAACATTACACAACAGTCCTCGATGGGACCCAGTAACGAGATATATATAACATACTCCAAGAGTCAAGAATACAAATATAATATACAAAGATCCAAATCACCTTGAAAAGCGATAGAGCGTCCATTCGGACAAGATGCAAATGGGGCTAAGAGCCACGAAGATTAACCAATGGCGTCCATAACCCTGCCGGCCAAGCGGAAGGGTAACCCCGCTAACGACGCCGATCTCAAAACCTGCTTAAACAAAAGGGGGTGACAAAGGGCAAAGGAAAAGAAGGAGCGTCAGTACTGAGGCCAGTACACGGCGAGGCTAGAATTCGGCGGTCCTCGCCTACATAGGTATGGTGGACTGAAGCGGCAGCGGCAGCATGCACTAAACAACCTATAGAGACTCGATACAACTGGCGATTATTAGAGAGGGGAAGAGAGACCTATTCGGAACCAACCTGATACTATCATCAAACAAACCCATCCTGGCGTCTCCCCCTCGAGACCAAACGAGGAAGTTAACCGAGGAACTCACGCGGTTGGCAGTTTTACTTATTCAGTTATAGTTGCGGCACTTTACTAGTCAGGTTTAGATAATCATCCTGATAAAAGCGATGGGCACTTTTAGTTTACCATTCGTTATAGTTACAACACTTACTAATCGAGATACAATTAGCATGAGATAACCCAAAACCCAAAGCTTGTTGGTACTTTTATTCAGCCATTCCGTTGTAGTTGCAATACTTACTAGTCAGGTACAATGGTCGCAAGCGGCAACTCAAACAAGCAATTGTGGGCAGTATTAATTAGCCATTCCGTTATAGTGAAGCTGATTACTAGTCATTATAAGTCAAATTTATAACAATAAACTTTAGTTATGCTTGTCTATGATCGAGATACTGTGCTCCAAGTCGTCCATATCCGCGGACACGGCTTTCAGAAAGTTTTACCCGGCCGGGGTGCACCAATAGCAACACACGCTCGATCAACCTCGGAAAAACCAAAACAAAACCCAACGAGGCTTTCACGATGAACAATCACAGGATTCAGAAATATTTCGGGGCCACCCTTAAGTAGAACTCCGCAACGGCTGGCTCGAGACGGGCTTAAGGTTGTGGGGACGGTACGTGAACGACTAGGAACCCGAAAGTGTGGCTGGGCTTGTCGACACGCGGAATCGTGCCACGATCCTAACAGATAAAGGTGCTCCTCGCACAAATGTAAATACTGAAAGTAGCATGGCATAAGTACAGGATCGTAAATAAAACCTCAAACTAGTTTGTGGCCCCAAGAAATAAGACTGAATCAAGCTCGCTCTGGGGTCCCATATACCTCCGGATGTGGATAGTAGCGATAAATCAAGGAACAGGTATCAAGTACTCGGGGTCCTACGGGACACAAGTGGGCGTTCGGAAACCAAATATTTTCTATCACCCACCAATGCCTCTGCTGATTTCAATTTTAGTTGTTAAACAGAAATTAAAGTGACGATAAGTAAAACTAGACTCCTCTCAAACATCAACATGCGGCAATACCTCAGCAACTGTGGCATATGACGACACACATCAGCACTTGAGCAAGCAACTACGACGCGCAAGTCCAACTATCTACCAAACAACAGGTAATAGGGTGTGTCCAAGGCGATATAGGGCTGCACGGTATATCACAGGTACGGAAACTAAAGCATCGCGACACAGATAGCAATAGATCAACAGGAGGGAATAAATACTATAAAAGTAAGATAGGTAGAAAGGGGGAGATGCTCGCCTGAAAACACTGTCGAAGGAACAACCGAAGATCGGGGCGAAGCTCACATCCACTCAACGGCCTTATCCGCGAAGAAGCAAAACTCTAGAATGAACACCGGATGCAATATTTAACACAACGGCAGAAGATCGGCATGATGCATGCATGATGGATGACATGGCAAAGGGGCGATGCAATTAGGTCAATATTAAGCGGAACCGGGGTCCCGACAATTAATTAGATGGTTCAAGTTATTTAGCTACCCCGCAATTTAAATGTTGTTTAACATGGCAAGATATGGTACCGATTCTCTACACAAGTTAAATGAGGCCGATATGAGACTAGATTTGCCCGCATATGGGCCCCATATTTAATTATGAGATGAATCGGCATAAGGCCCCAAACCAAAGATATGCATGCGAGATGACAATTAAATATGCAACAATTCATATAGCTGGTCATTTATCAAATAGGGTTCTCGGATAGGGGTTCACACTTTAGGGTTCGGCGATCTTGGGTTTCCGGGGGTTGGGGTTCGGTCTCAGGGTCCAGGGTAGTTCTTGTCGCATGTGCCCGCGAAGTAGATCTCGTAGTCCGTCTTTTGTCGGTGGTGAACTTGGCCGTTGGTCTTCGGGTCCGGAAAGGAGCACTTGGCGTTCCGGGCTCTCGACGAATCTTGGCGTGTCGAGGTGTGGTCTTCGGGTTCGTGTCGGTGCACACGGTGTCCCGGGTTGGCGATCGTGGCGGCTCGGAGGGGGTTTGAGGAATCGGTACGGTCTTCGGGTCCGGGGGGAGTACTTGAGGTTTCCGTGTAGAAGATCTTGGTGCTTCGGTTTGATGTCGTTCCCCCAGTACCGCGGGTTCTCGGTGTAGTTCTCGTTAGGACATCTTGCAGGGACAGGGCACCTGACGGAGTCGGCCTTGGTCTGTCTTGTTATCATCTAAAGGCCTCGCCGAGACGAGCTGGAGGTCGAAAGACGGTTGCAGGCGGCCATCTCGCAGACGGGGTCGGGGACGAGTTGGCCTTGAGGACGGCGGCGCGCGGAACCCGGGTCGCAGGAGGGTGGCCCGAGAGCGGCACGGCGGTCGCCGAGGAGGCCCTGGCGATGCGGCGGCGGGGAAGGGAGGCCGCGGGTCGCCGGCGGCTCGCCGGAGGGCGCGCATGGACGGCGAGGAGCTCGGGCTCGGCGCGCGGGTGGAGGCGGTTGAGGCGTCTGCGGCGAGGCGGGCGGCGGCGCGCAGGCGAGCCGGGCGGCGCAGCGAGGCGGGCTTGCGGAGGAGCTTCGCCCGGCGCGCGCCTTGGCTTCAGGCGGCGGCAGACGCGGGCGTAAGGCGCTGAGGCTCGGTGGCCAAGGCAGCGAAGGCCGAGGAGGCCACGGCGGGCCAGCGGTGGTGAGCGGCGCTCAGCGTCCAGCGGCGCGGCGGCGCAGCTCGAGGGAGGGTCGGGCGGGCGGAGCGCGCTGGCCGGAGAAGAAGGAGCGCGTGGTCGGGCGCCGCGAGAGAGGGTGGAGGAGAGGGAGGAAGCGAGGCGGCGAGCGGCGAGCCAGGCGGGGGGCGGCGCAGGCGCTGGTGAGGGGATGGCTGCGGGCGCGCTGGAAGGTTGGCAGAGGGGGCGGTGGTCGCAGGGTGCAGAGGGGAGAGAGGGAGCGGCGACGGAAGAGGTGGCTTGGCACGCGGAGGTGCGCGGCCGGAGGAGCGCCGGAGGGGCGAGGCGAGGGAAGAGGGTCGGGAAGGACGGGGGTTGGGGCAGCGGGGCGAGCCGGGAAGATGAACAGGGGAGGAGAGGGAGGTTGGGGAGGACGCGGTTGGTGGGGGAAGCCGACAGGTGGGCCACGGGGGGTCGGGTCGTGCCCAGGGAGGTGGCCAGGGGGTTTGACCGCGGGGGGCCCACGGACAGGGATAGGTGCGGGGTGGGTGCGTGTGTGCTGGGTGTGTTTGCTGTGTGGATCTGGGTGAGTTGCTGGGTGGGTTTAGAGGGAGAGGGAGTGGGGTGGGCCAGGTGTCAGGTTCTGGTTGGCTAGGGGGGAGGGTGAGAGTGAGGTGTCATCCACTGATTGGCCCGGGTGATGTGGCTGGGGGAGTGTGGGTAGGTTAGCTGGTGAACTTAGGATTTAGAGGGGCGGTTAGTTGGACCGATTTAATTTCTGGGGCGGTCGTTCGGGTCAATCGGCCCGTTCGACTGCCCCGCCCAAAATAATTGAATATTTTTATTTGATTGCGACGAACTTTGTAAATAGTTTTGGACAAACAAAATATCCGGCGGCATCCGGGGTTTTGCGTTTGAATAAGATGGGGCGTTTGGAAAACAAATCGGCTTTGCGGAAATAGTTTTGGCAAACAATGCATGATGATGACGATGCAATGCACAAATTTAACGCGATTTTCTAGTAGTGGTTTTTGCGGGATGCCACAATTCGACACCACTAACAATGGATCTCGCCCTCGAGATCCGCCTCATGGTACCGGAAGGAAGGTCGGCGATCTGCGTCTTCTCGCTTCGTGTAGATCCTCGCGACACCACTAACAAGAGGTCGTTGTCCGTGATCGTTGAGAGAACACTCCGGAACAAAAGGCCGAAGGTAGAGGTATCCACAATAAAGCCACCCCTAACTTCCGTGAACGGAGTAAAATTGCTGGATCCACTGATTCGATGTACAAGAGCGAATGATAAGAGTAGTGGTATGGTAGCTACTCCATCCCGCACTCAAACCATTACTCCGCACACGAATAGGCGGATTATGCAACCAACTCTCGTAATCGATCAAGATCTCGAAGCGAGGTTCGAATAACGGAGTGATCACGAGACTCGCATCGGATCTGGCATAGATGAGGTCGTCGCGTCAGAAAACACCGGAAGGCACAAACAAAGAACAAAGGACGGCACCACAGAAGAAGGACCCCTCGGATAGCATGAAGACCAGATGTAGCAACACCGTTATCAAAGAAGGAAGCGAAACCCTGAAGGTACAGCGGAACCCAACCGAGAAGTCCCGACTCAAGAGAGAGAAGAGAGCAGATTCAAAACACGTGGAGATAAGAGGAGAATAGCAGAGGGGTAAGGAGTAAAACCAGACCTAGTCAGAACTATCCAACCGATTTTGCAAAATAATTTCGACACTCTACTTCGGCCGTTAGCTAGGTTATCCTACAGTCGGACTTGTGGGGTATCAGAATCGCTGAGCTCGATACCACTCAGTAACACCCTCGAATCGGACCTATGCAAGTTTGAGCAAAATTCGCCAAACCCGCATAGAAACGATTCAAAGGTGCCACCAGCACTTTCGTGCGGGTGGAAAAGCAGTAATAACATTACAACAGTCCTCGATGGGACCCACAGAACAGATATATATAACAACGACTCCAAGAGTCAAGAATACAAATATAATATACAAAGATCCAAATCACCTTGAAAACGATAGAGCGTCCAGCTACGGACAAGATGCAAATGGGGCTAAGAGCCTCAAGATTAACCAATGGCGTCCATAACCGCCTGTGCCAAGCCGGAAGGGTAACCTGCTAACGACGCCGATCTCAAAACCGCTTAAACAAAAGGGTGCCGACAAAGGGCAAAGGAAAAAAAGAAGGCGTCGATCGAGGCGATGCACGCGAGGCTAGAATTCGGCGGTCCTCGCCTACATAGGTATGGTGGATCAAGCGGCGGTGATGCACTAAACAACCTATAGAGACTAGATACACTGGCGATTATTAGAGAGGGATAAGAGAGACCTATTCGGAACCAACCTGAAACTATCATCAAACAAACCCATCCTGGCGTCTCCCCCTCGAGACCAAACGAGGAAGTTAACCGAGGAACTCACGGTTGGCGCTTTACTTATTCAGTTATAGTTGCGGCACTTTACTAGTCAGGTTTAGATAATCATCCTGATAAAGTAAGCAGTGGGCACTTTTAGTTTACCATTCAGTTATAGTTACAACACTTACTAATCAGATACAATTAGCATGAGATAACCCAAAACCCAAAGCTTGTTGGTACTTTTATTCAGCCATTCCGCTAGAAGTTGCAATACTTACTAGTCAGGTACAATGGTCGCAAGCGGCAACTCAAACAAGCAATTGTGGGCAGTATTAATTAGCCATTCCGTTATAGTGAAGCTGATTACTAGTCATTATAAGTCAAATTTATAACAATAAACTTTAGTTATGCTTGTCTATGATCGAGATACTGTGCTCCAAGTCGTCCATATCCATGACACGGCTTTGAAAGTTTTACCGGGGTGCACCAATAGCAACACACGCCGATCAACCTCGGAAAAACCAAAACAAAACCCAACGAGGCTTTCACGATCGAACAATCACAGGATTCAAATATTTCAGGGCCACCCTTAAGTAGAACCCCAACGAAGCCGGCCGGCTCCAGACGGCTTAAGGTTGTGGGGACGGCCGTGAACGACTAGGAACCCGAAAGTGTGGCTGGGCTTGTCGACACATGAATCGTGCACGATCCTAACAGACAAAGGTGCTCCTCGCACAAATGTAAATACGTAAAGTAGCATGGCATAAGTACAGGATCGTAAATAAAACCTCAAACTAGTTTGTGGCCCCAAGAAATAAGACCAATCAAGCTCGCTCGGGGGTCCCATATACCTCCGGATGTGGATAGCGATAAATCAAGGAACAGGTATCAAGTACTCGGGGTCTTACGGGACACAAGTGGGCGTTCGGAAACCAAATATTTTCTATCACCCACCGATGCCTCTGCTTATTTCAATTTTAGTTGTTAAACAGAAATTAAAGTGACGATAAGTAAAACTAGAATCATCTCCAACATCAACATGCGGCAATACCTCAAAGAATCGTGGCATATGACGACACACATCAGCACTTGAGCAAGCAACTACGACGCGCAAGTCCAACTATCTACCAAACAACAGGTAATAGGGTGTGTCCAAGGCGATATAGGGCTGCACGGTATATCACAGGTACGGAAACTAAAGCATCGCGACACAGATAGCAATAGATCAACAGGAGGGAATAAATACTATAAAAGTAAGATAGGTAGAAAGGGGGAGATGCTCGCCTGAAAACACTGTCGAAGGAACAACCGAAGATCGGGGCGAAGCTCACATCAACTCAACGGCCTTATCCGCGAAGAAGCAAAACTCTAGAATGAACACCGGATGCAATATTTAACACAACGGTAGAAGATCGGCATGATGCATGCATGATGGATGACATGGCAAAGGGGCGATGCAATTAGGTCAATATTAAGCGGAACCGGGGTCCCAACAATTAATTAGATGGTTCAAGTTATTTAGCTACCCCGCAATTTAAATGTTGTTTAACATGGCAAGATATGGTACCGATTCTCTACACAAGTTAAATGAGGCCGATATGAGACTAGATTTGCCCGCATATGGGCCCCATATTTAATTATGAGATGAATCGGCATAAGGCCCCAAACCAAAGATATGCATGCGAGATGACAATTAAATATGCAACAATTCATATAGCTGGTCATTTATCAAATAGGGTTCTCGGATAGGGGTTCACACTTTAGGGTTCGGCGATCTTGGGTTTCCGGGGGTTGGGGTTCGGTCTCAGGGTCCAGGGTAGTTCTTGTCGCATGTGCCCGCGAAGTAGATCTCGTAGTCCGTCTTTTGTCGGTGGTGAACTTGGCCGTTGGTCTTCGGGTCCGGAAAGGAGCACTTGGCGTTCCGGGCTCTCGACGAATCTTGGCGTGTCGAGGTGTGGTCTTCGGGTTCGTGTCGGTGCACACGGTGTCCCGGGTTGGCGATCGTGGCGGCTCGGAGGGGGTTTGAGGAATCGGTACGGTCTTCGGGTCCGGGAGGGAGTACTTGAGGTTTCCGTGTAGAAGATCTTGGCGCTTCGGTTTGATGTCGTTCCCCCAGTACCGCGGGTTCTCGGTGTAGTTCTCGTTAGGACATCTTGCAGGGACAGGGCACCTGACGGAGTCGGCCTTGGTCTGTCTTGTTATCATCTAAAGGCCTCGCCGAGACGAGCTGGAGGTCGAAAGACGGTTGCAGGCGGCCATCTCGCAGACGGGGTCGGGGACGAGTTGGCCTTGAGGACGGCGGCACGCGGAACCCGGGTCGCAGGAGGGTGGCCCGAGAGCGGCACGGCGGTCGCCGAGGAGGCCCTGGCGATGCGGCAGCGGGGAAGGGAGGCTGGTCGCGGCGCTCGCCGAGGGCGCGCATGGACGGCGAGAGCTCGGGCTCGGCCTTGGTGGAGGCGGTTGAGGCGATGCAGCGGCGAGGCGGACGCAGCGCGGCGGCGCGGGCGGAGCACACGGGCGGGCGGCGCAGAGGCGGGCTTGCGGAGGGAGCTTCGCGGCGCGCGCGGCCGGCTTCAGGCGGCGGCAGCGGCGCGGGGCGTGGCGCGGGGCGGCTCGGTGGCGGCAGCAGGGGAAGGCCCGGCGGCGAGGTAGGCGCTGCGGAGGAGGCCACGGCCGGGGCTGCGGTGGTGAGCGCGGCGGGCGGCGCCGTCAGCGAGCGGGCCGCTTCGGGGCGCCGACGAGCTCGGGAGGGGCGAGGCGGGCGCGCTGGCGGAGAAGAAGGAGGGCGCCGCGGTCGAGGCGCTTGGCGAGAGGGTGGAGGAGAGGGAGGAAGCGAGGCGGCGAGCGGGCAGGCGGGCCAAGGTGAGGGGATGGCCGCGGGCGCGCTGGAAGGTTGGCAGAGGGGGCGGTGGTCGCAGGGTGCAGAGGGGAGAGAGGGAGCGGCGACGGAAGAGGTGGCTTGGCACGCGGAGGTGCGCGGCCGGAGGAGCGCCGGAGGGGCGAGGCGAGGGAAGAGGGTCGGGAAGGACGGGGGTTGGGGCAGCGGGGCGAGCCGGGAAGATGAACAGGGGAGGAGAGGGAGGTTGGGGAGGACGCGGTTGGTGGGGGAAGCCGACAGGTGGGCCACGGGGGTGGTCGTGCCTGTGGAGGTGGCTGGGGTTTGACCATGGGGCCCACGGACAGGGATAGGTGCGGGGTGGGTGCGTGTGTGCTGGGTGTGTTTGCTGTGTGGATCTGGGTGAGTTGCTGGGTGGGTTTAGAGGGAGAGGGAGTGGGCCTGTGTCGTTCTGTTGGCTAGGGGAGGTGAGAGTGAGGTGTCATCCACTGATTGGCCCGGGTGATGTGGCTGGGGGAGTGTGGGTAGGTTAGCTGGTGAACTTAGGATTTAGAGGGGCGGTTAGTTGGACCGATTTAATTTCTGGGCGTCGGGTCAATCGCCCGCTCGACGCCGCCCAAAATAATTGAATATTTTTATTTGATTACGAACTTTGTAAATAGTTTTGGACAAACAAAATATCCGCGGCATCCGGGTTTTGCGTTTGAATAAGATGGGCGTTTGGAAAACAAATCGGCTTTGCGGAAATAGTTTTGGCAAACAATGCATGATGATGACGATGCAATGCACAAATTTAACGCGATTTTCTAGTAGTGGTTTTGCGGGATGCCACAATTCGACACCACTAACAATGGATCTCGCCCTCGAGATCCGCCTCATGGTACCGGAAGGAAGGTCGGCGATCTGCGTCTTCTCGCTTCGTGTAGATCCTCGCGACACCACTAACAAGAGGTCGTTGTCCGTGATCGTTGAGAGAACACTCCGGAACAAAAGGCCGAAGGTAGAGGTATCCACAATAAAGCCACCCCTAACTTCCGTGAACGGAGTAAAATTGCTGGATCCACTGATTCGATGTACAAGAGCGAATGATAAGAGTAGTGGTATGGTAGCTACTCCATCCCGCACTCAAACCATTACTCCGCACACGAATAGGCGGATTATGCAACCAACTCTCGGAATCAGACTGAAGATCTCGACAAGCGAGGTTCGGAACAACGGAGTGATGCAGACTCTGCATCGGATCTGGCATAGATGAGGTCGTCGCGTCGGAAAACACCGGAAGGCACAAACAAAGAACAAAGGACGGCACCACAGACGAAGGACCCCTCGGATAGCATGAAGACCAGATGTAGCAACACCGTTATCAAAGAAGGAAGCGAAACCCTGAAGGTACGACGGAACCCAACCACGAGAAGTCCTGGACTCGAAGAGAGAGAAGAGAGCAGATTCAAAACACGTGGAGATAAGAGGAGAATAACAGAGGGGTAAGGAGTAAAACCAGACCTAGTCAGAACTATCCAACCGATTTTGCAAAATAATTTCGACACTCTACTTCGGCCGTTAGCTAGGTTATCCTACAGGCTGGACTTGTGGGGTATCGTGATCACGAGCTCGATACCACTCAGAACACCCTCGATCGGACCTATGCAAGTTTGAGCAAAATTCGCCAAACCCGCATAGAAACGATTCAAAGGTGCCCACCAGGCACTTTCGTGCGGGTGGAAAACGAAGTAATAACATTACACAACAGTCCTCGATGGGACCCACAGAACAGATATATATAACAACGACTCCAAGAGTCAAGAATACAAATATAATATACAAAGATCCAAATCACCTTGAAAACGATAGAGCGTCCAGCTACGGACAAGATGCAAATGGGGCTAAGAGCCCTGAAGATTAACCAATGGCGTCCATAACCCTGCCAAGCGGAAGGGTAACCCGCTAACGACGCCGATCTCAAAACCTGCTTAAACAAAAGGGGTGCCGACAAAGGGCAAAGGAAAAAGAAGGAGCGTCAAGATCTTGAGGCCAAGACACGGCGAGGCTAGAATTGGCGGTCCTCGCCACATAGGTATGGTGGATCAAGCGCGGCTGCAAGATGCACTAAACAACCTATAGAGACTCGATACAACTGGCGATTATTAGAGAGGGGAAGAGAGACCTATTCGGAACCAACCTGATACTATCATCAAACAAACCCATCCTGGCGTCTCCCCCTCGAGACCAAACGAGGAAGTTAACCGAGGAACTCACGCGGTTGGCAGTTTTACTTATTCAGTTATAGTTGCGGCACTTTACTAGTCAGGTTTAGATAATCATCCTGATAAAGTAAGCAGTGGGCACTTTTAGTTTACCATTCAGTTATAGTTACAACACTTACTAATCAGATACAATTAGCATGAGATAACCCAAAAACCCAGCAGTTGTTGGTACTTTTATTCAGCCATTCCGTTGTAGTTGCAATACTTACTAGTCAGGTACAATGGTCGCAAGCGGCAACTCAAACAAGCAATTGTGGGCAGTATTAATTAGCCATTCCGTTATAGTGAAGCTGATTACTAGTCATTATAAGTCAAATTTATAACAATAAACTTTAGTTATGCTTGTCTATGATCGAGATACTGTGCTCCAAGTCGTCCATATCCGCGGACACGGCTTTCAGAAAGTTTTACCCGGCCGGGGTGCACCAATAGCAACACACGCTCGATCAACCTCGGAAAAACCAAAACAAAACCCAACGAGGCTTTCACGACTGAACAATCACAGGATTCAGAAATATTTCAGGGGGCCACCCCTTAAGTAGAACCCGCAACGAAGCCGGCCGGCTCCGAGACGGGCTTAAGGTTGTGGGGACGGCTGTGAACGACTGGGAACCCGAAAGTGTGGCTGGGCTTGTCGACACCGCGGAATCGTGCACGATCCTAAACAATACAGTGTGCTCCTCGCACAAATGTAAATACAGAAAGTAGCATGGCATAAGTACAGGATCGTAAATAAACCCCCAACATAGTATGTGGCCCCAAGAAATAAGACCAATCAAGCTCGCTCGGGGGTCCCATATACCTCCGGATGTGGATAGCGCGATAAATCAAGGAACAGTATCAAGTACTCTGGGTCCCACGGACACAAGTGGGCGCTCGAAACCAAATATTTTCTATCACCCACCGATGCCTCCTTATTTCAATTTTAGTTGTTAAACAGAAATTAAAGTGACGATAAGTAAAACTAGAATCATCTCCAACATCAACATGCGGCAATACCAAAGAATCGTGGCATATGACGACACACATCAGCACTTGAGCAAGCAACTCTGACGCAAGTCCAACTATCTACCAAACAACAGGTAATAGGGTGTGTCCAAGGCGATATAGGGCTGCGGTATATCATGCACGGAAACTAAAGCATCGCGACACGTATAGCAATAGATCAACAGAGGAATAAATACTATAAAAGTAAGATAGGTAGAAAGGGGAGATGCTCACCGAAAACACTGTCAAGGAACAACCAAGATCGGGCGAAGCTCACATCAACTCAACGGCCTTATCCGCTGAAAGCAAAACTCTAGAATGAACACGGATGCAATATTTAACACAACAACGGGCAGAAGATCGGCATGATGCATGCATGATGGATGACATGGCAAAGGTGCGATGCAATTAGGTCAATATTAAGCGGAACCGGGGTCCCGGCAATTAATTAGATGGTTCAAGTTATTTAGCTACCCCGCATATTAAATGTTGTTTAACATGGCAAGATATGGTACCGATTCTCTACACAAGTTAAATGAGGCCGATATGAGACTAGATTTGCCGCATATGGGCCCCATATTTAATTATGAGATGAATCGCATAAGGCCCCAAACCAAAGATATGCATGCGAGATGACAATTAAATATGCAACAATTCATATAGCTGATCATTTATCAAATAGGGTTCTCGGATAGGGGTTCACACTTTAGGGTTCGCGATCTTGGGTTTCGGGGTTGGGGTTCGGTCTCGTGGTCGTGGTAGTTCTTGTCATGTGCCCGCAAGTAGATCTCGTAGTCCGCCTTTTGTCGGTGGTGAACTTGGTCGTTGGTCTTGTCCGGAAAGGAGCACTTGGCGTTCGGCTCGGCGAATCTTGGTGTGTCGGTGTGGTCTTCGGTTCGTGGTCGGTGCACGGTGTCCCGGGTTGGCGTGGCGGCTCGGAGGGTTTGAGGAATCGGTACGGTCTTCGGGTCCGGGGGGAGTACTTGAGGTTTCCGTGTAGAAGATCTTGGCGCTTCGGTTTGATGTCGTTCCCCCAGTACCGCGGGTTCTCGGTGTAGTTCTCGTTAGGACATCTTGCAGGGACAGGGCACCTGACGGAGTCGGCCTTGAAATGTCTTGTTATCATCTAAAGGCCTCGCCGAGACGAGCTGGAGGTCGAAAGACGGTTGCAGGCGGCCATCTCGCAGACGGGGTCGGGGACGAGTTGGCCTTGAGGACGGCGGCACGCGGAACCCGGGTCGCAGGAGGGTGGCCCGAGAGCGGCACGGCGGTCGCCGAGGAGGCCCTGGCGATGCGGCGGCGGGAAGGAGGCAGCTGGTCGCCGGGCGGCTCGGAGCGCGCATGGACGGCGAGGAGCTCGCTCGGCTGGTGGAGGCGGTTGAGGCGATGCGGCGAGGCGAGGCGACCAGGCGCGAGCGCGGGAGCAGCGGGCCGGGCAAGCGCAGAGCGGGCTTGCTTGCCGCCCGGCGGCGCGGGCGCTTCGAACGGCGACGGCGGCAGCGCGGGGCGTGGGGGCTCGGTGGCCGGGCGTAGGAAAAGCCGGCGAGGTAGGCGCTGCCGGAGGAGGCCACGGCCGGGCGCTGCGGTGATGGCGCGCGGAGCTGCCTTCGCGTCAGCAGGCGGCCGCCGGATCGGGGCGCCGACGAGATCGGGGTCGAGGCGGAGCGCCTGGCCGGAAGAAGGAGCGCGGCGGCCGGAGGCGAAAGGGTGGAGGAAGCGAGGCGGCGAGCAGCGAAGCAGGCGCGCAGCTGGTGAGGATGGCGCTACCTGAAGGTTAGCAGAGGCGGTGGTCGCAGGGTGCAGAGGGGAGAGAGGGAGCGGCGACGGAAGATGTGGCTTGGCACGCGGAGGTGCGCGGCCGGAGGAGGGAGCGGCGAGGGAAGAGGGTCGTGAAGGACGGGGGTTGGGGCAGCGGGGCGAGCCGGGAAGATGAACAGGGGAGGAGAGGGAGGTTGGGGAGGACGCGGTTGGTGGGGGAAGCCGACAGGTGGGCCACGGGGGGTCGGGTCGTGCCCAGGAAGGTGGCCAGGGGGTTTGACCGCGGGGGGCCCACGGGCAGGGATAGGTGCGGGGTGGGTGTGTGTGTGCTGGGTGTGTTTGCTGTGTGGATCTGGGTGAGTTGTTGGGTGGGTTTAGAGGGAGAGGGAGTGGGGTGGGCCAGGTGTCAGGTTCTGGTTGTCTAGGGGGGAGGGTGAGAGTGAGGTGTCATCCACTGATTGGCCCGGGTGATGTGGCTGGGGGAGTGTGGGTAGGTTAGCTGGTGAACTTAGGATTTAGAGGGGCGGTTAGTTGGACCGATTTAATTTCTGGGGCGGTCGTTCGGGTCAATCGGCCCGTTCGACTGCCCCGCCCAAAATAATTGAATATTTTTATTTGATTGCGACGAACTTTGTAAATAGTTTTGGACAAACAAAATATCCGGCGGCATCCGGGGTTTTGCGTTTGAATAAGATGGGGCGTTTGGAAAACAAATCGGCTTTGCGGAAATAGTTTTGGCAAACAATGCATGATGATGACGATGCAATGCACAAATTTAACGTGATTTTCTAGTAGTGGTTTTTGCGGGATGCCACAAGGGATCATCTTATAATGCTACCGTCGTCTACTAAGCAATACAAGATGCATAAAGGATTAACATCACATGCAATTCATAATATGTGATATGATATGGCCTTTCTTCTTTGTGCTTCCGATCTCCATCTTCTAGCACGAACATGATCTCCATCATCACCGAAATTGCATCAAGGTCAATGATGCTTCTCCATGGTTGTCGTCCACCGGCTTCAACTATTACAACTACTTTGAATAGACACGCGGGTCTTAACAGATTTTAAAGACAACCATATGGCTCCTGCCGGTTGCCAACTTACAATAAGGAACATTGCATACATCATATATAATCACAATCATGGCCATATCACATCACAGCACACCCCTGCAAAACAAAGTTAGACGCCTCTAATTTTCTTTGCATGTTTTACGTGGTTTGGGGCTTTCAATAAGTGTCGTTCTAACTTACGAACAAGAACCACAACATTGATACTAGTATTGTCAATCACCCGTTGTAAATTGGATCTTAACTATGCTAGGAGAAACAGTAACCAAGAAGCCACTTATGCAATACAAGTTGCATGTCAAGCGTGGAGCAAGTCTCATGAACGATGTCATGTAAGGTTAGCCCGGGCCGCTTCATCCCAACATACCGCAAGATGCAAAGTACACAAGAAGCAATCGACAATAAAAGCATCAACGCCCACAATGACCATTGTGTTCTACTCGTGCAACAGATCTACATATAAACCTGGCTCTGATACCACTGTAGGGGTTCGTAGCATGGAAAACAAAAAATTTCTATCGCATACAAACAAACAAGCCAAGATCTATCTACTAGATTGTAGCAACGAGTCGATGGAATAACTTACCCTCGAAGATTCCAAAGCGGTTAACGAGAGCAGATTCTCGTGGGTGATGTAGTCGTACACTTCCGATCTCAAGATCGCGTAGACGATCCTTCCGGCGCTGCGTTCCGGCAGCGCTTCCGCAGTCGGTCACACATTCGGTACTCGACGAAGACCTTCCTCTCCCTTGTTCCAGCAGGCAGCGGAGGTTGTAGCACTCTCCTCGCGATTCCGGCAGCACAACGGCGTGGTACCGGAAGTAGAGGGGAGATCCCGCAGGGCTTCGCCTTAAGCCGAGTATGGTGGAGTATGAGAGAGTTATTAGTGGTCTAGAGATTAGACACACCAATTAGAAGGCTCTAAACCAAAGGCTAGGGCAATTAGAAGCTCTAAACCAAAACGGCTCTAAACCGAGATTAGAGGATAGGAACTTGTGTGTCTAGAGGAGGAGGCCCGCCTCCCTTTTATAGGTGGGAGGGCCAAGGGAGGGAGTACCTCAAGTTGGCCTTGGTTGGCGCTGCTTGGAGGGACTCCCCAAGTCGGTTCCAACCACCTCTTGCTTGTTTCCCATCGTTTCTGTTTTAGCCGCTTGACTTTAAACCGCCATTTGACTTTTCTGTTTTAGGAATCAATTTAATCCTTTATTAGGAACAGCAAGAACACTTAGTACATGATGCAATCATTCAATATGTAATGACACATTCATGTACCCTCCCCAGTGCTTGGACAATCCGAACCTTCTAGAACATTCCCGATAAAACACGGAATCATTCCGAACTCAAACGGACTTTCCTTATATGAATCTTATTCTCGGACCATTCCGGATCACCTCGTGATATCCGGATCCCATCCAGTCTCGAACAACATTCGGTCTCTTTCTCATAATACCATAACTACTCAAACAACGTCAATCCTTAAGTGTGTCTCCCTACGGTTCGTGAATTATGCGGACATGATCGAGACACTTCTCAACAATAACCAATAGAGGAATCTGGAAATTCATATGGCTCCTACATATTTCTACGATTACTTTGCGATCGAATGAACCACTTACATACGATACCAATTTCCTTTGTCTCACGATAGTTTACTTATCCGAGGTTATGATCGCTTGTATCTCTCGCATACCTAGTTCAACCTCGTTACGATAAGTACTCTTTTCTCGCTCTGATATGTGATCCCTTGTGAGCAGTCACATGCTTGCAAGCCAATTGGATGACATTCCACCGAGAGGGCCCATAGTATATCTATCCGTCATATGGATGGACAAATCACTCTTGATCCATGTGTCTCAACCAATACTTTCCGAACACTCAATGCCACCTTTATAGCCACCCGATTACGGTGTGGTGTTTGATTTCATCAAAGCATCCATCCGGTAAGGTGATATGCATGATCTCATGGTCAAGGAATTAGGTTACTATGTATCGTAAAGCTTATAGCAAATGAACTATATTAAATGACTTGATCTTTATGCTACGCTTAACTATAGGAGTATGTCCATCACATCATTCTCCTAATGATATGACCCTGTTGTTAATAACATCTCTATGTTCATGATCAGGAAACCATGATCATATATTAACCAACAAGCTAGTTTAACAAGAGGCTTTACTAGGGACTCTTTTATGTTTACAAATCACACAAGTATTAATGTTTCCGGTTAATACAATTATAGCATGGTATGTAAACATTTATCATAAGTGTGAAGATATGATAATAACCACTTTATTATTGCCTCTTGGCCATATCTCCAACAGCCGATTCCACCTCCTCTCTCTGCCATCCCTTCCCACCCCTCTTGTCTCTCCTGCTCGTTGGTGCCCTGCTCGCCGAGCATCCTCCCGCTACCTCCGCCCAGGCCTCGACCCGAACTCCCCCTGCCACCATCGTTTCCCCCACCTCTGCACCTCGCCTCGCCTCGCTCCTACCGCCCTCCTAGCGCCCTCCGTCGCCCAGCCACCGTCGGGCGCGCCTTCCCCTGCAGCAGGCGCCGCCGCCGCCCTTGACCATGCATCGCGAGCGCCGCCATCTCCTCTCACGCGCGAGCTCTCCCCGCGTCTGCACGCCGTCGTCCGAATGTCGCCGCACTCGCTGCGACCCGGCGCGCTCGGGACCTCCTCTCCGCCACCTCTCTGTCGGGAACCAGTGCCGCCCCGCGTCTGGCCGTCGCCTTCCTCCCCTCTGGCGCCCTCTGCAGCGTGCTGCCGGCCTCCCAGGGTCGAGCTCACCTGCACGCCCTCCTCTCTGCTCTCCACCGGCGCCGTGGGACCTCGCCGCCCTCTGCCCGACCTCCTCCGTCGCCGTCGATTCTCCTCTGCAGCGCCGGTGTCCACGCCCTCTCGCCTATGGCCTCGCGCCCGCGGCTGCCGAGGAGCCAGCCCGTCGCCAAGCCCTCCCCGGGCCCGCGCCTTCCGCTCCTGTCGCCCTCTAGCTCGAGTGCGTCGCCCAGCACAGCACCCTGGTGCCCTCAAAGTTCCACCTGTCCCTGCCCATATTTTTCTGTGTATTGAGATGTGATATTGTTGTGTCGGCAGTATTGGAAATTCAGCTTTGTGGTTTTGTTGCTGTGACAAAGAACGAGTAGTGAAGCTGAAGGAGTAATGGTGAACAGATGATGGTGTCATTTGGTTACTGCCACAGCCTGTGTTGGTGATGTTCGGATGATCCCTCGACTACTTCTAGTCCGGCGGTCGAAGACGTATGCTAAGCGCCCCATTGCTTAGAACCATTGACACCAAGATCTACCGGTGTCGAGACCCCGACCCAAAGATGCCCGAAACACCAAGGTCGCCCACACGGATCCAAAGACATCGAACCCCGGCGAACCCCAAACCCCAAGATCGCCGAACCCCGTGTATAACCCCTACCCAAAACCTATTTTATAAATGATATATAATTGTTGCATATTAAATTGATCATGTCGCATACATCTTTGTGTGGGTTGGGGGCATTATGCCGATTCACCTCATAAGTAAATATGGAGGCCATATGCGGGAAAATCTAGACTAATATTGGCCCCATTTAAATTTGTGTAGCGAACTGGTGATATGTTTTGCCTTGTTAAGCCAACATTTAAATTGTGGGGTATCTAAACAACATGGACCACCTAATTAATTGTCGGAACCCCGGTTTCGTTTAATATTGCCTAATCGCATCGCATCTTTATCATGTCACGCATCATACATGCATCATGCCTGATCTTCTACCGTAGTATTAAATAGCGCATCCGGTGTTTTTTCTAGTGCTTTGCTTCTTCACGGATTAGGCCGATGAGTTGATGCGAGTGTCGACCCGATCTTCGGATGAACCTTCGGCAATGTCTTCAGGCGAGCATTCTCCCCCTTTCTACCTATTTTATTTTTCTAGTCTTTACTTCCTCCTGTTGATCTATTGCTATCTGTATTGCGATGCTTTAGTTTTCGTACCCGTGATATTCCCTGCAGCCCCGATATTGTCATGGACACCTCCTATTACCTGTTGTTTGGTAGATAGTCGGCCTTGCGAGTCATAGTTACTTGCTTAGGTGCTGCTTTGCATCGTCGATGTTTCGTCGTTGTTGGGTGGTTGGCACATGCTTAATGGTGGAGATCATTATGGATTTAATTACCGTTTAATAACTAAAATTGAAAGTAGATAAATGCAGAGGCACTGGTGGGTAATAGACAATATTTGGTTTTTAACCACTCACTGGTGTCCCGTTGGACCCCGGGTTCTTGACACCTGTTCCGAGATCGAGCGCGCTAACCACAGGTGGGGTGTGTGGGCACCCCCATCGATTAGTACCTGATTTCAAAGTACTGTATCGGGGGCCACAAAGTAGTTTGGGGCTTTATTACTATCATGTACTTATGCCATGATTATGCCATGCTTTACTGCTTTATTTACTATTGCGCGTGGAGCGCTTATGTTTTCAACCCGTACGTTTTGCCAGATCGACAAGCCAGCCACACTTTCGGTTCCCATATTTACGTCGTCACAAACCTCTCGGGTCCGTCTCGAGACCGCCGACTTTGTTACGGTAGCTTAGTGGGTGGCCCCATGTGCTTGCTTTGGGTCTGGGAAACGCCGTGTCCGAAACCCCGTCGACATACCGTTGGGTGTATGTTTTGTGATCTTGTACCTACCTGATCTGACAACAAGGGTGTAGGTGCGTGTGGAAATTTTGGTGCACCCCTGCAGGGTTAAATCTTTTTGAGAAGCCGTGTCCGCGGTTATGGACGACTTGGAGCACAGTTCTCGATCATAGACAACTATAACTAAAGTTTACTGTTATAATTTGACTTTTATCTGATATGACTAGTAAGTTGGATAACCACCATGGAAAGAATGAATAAAATTGCCAACCGTGTGAGTTTCCTCGGCTTGACTTCCTCGTTTGGTCTCGAGGGGGAAATACCAGGATGGGTATGATCGGTGGTAGTAACAGGTTGGTTCCGAATAGGTCTTTCTCATCTCTCTTTGATAGCCGACAAATGCATTGAGTCACTATAGGTTGTTTAGTGCATGTTGCGCCACCGCTCAGTCCACCATACCTATGTAGGCGAGGACCGCCGAATTCTAGTATCGTCGTGTACTGGCCTCAGTACTGACCGCTCTCTTTTTCCTTTGCCCTTTGCCGGCACCCCTTTTATTTTAGCAGGTTTTGAGATCGACGTCGTTAGCAGGGTTACCCTTCCGGCTTGGCCTGGGCAGGGTTATGGACGCCATTGGTTATTCTTCAGGGCTCTTAGCTCAATTTGCATCTTGTTCGTACTCGGACGCTGTATTGTTTTCAAGGTGATATGGATCTTTGTACTGTATATCTGTATTCTTGACTCTTTGAGTCGATGTTGTATATATATGTTTTGTGGGTTCCATCGAGGACTATTGTGTAATGATATTACTTCGTTTTCCACCCGCACGCAAGTGCCTGGTGGGAACCTTTGAATTGTTTCTATGCGGGTTTGGCGGGAAGCGCTGAAACTTACATAGGGCCGATTCTGAGGGTGTTACAGAGCGGGAGCAAGTTTGGATTGGATCTGAACTGGAAATCTGGTTGGGTTTGACCTGAGTCTGATTTGGACTAATTCAGTGAGTTGGACTCACAGGGACTAACATTATATGGGCTTTAGTGAATGGGCCGCGCGAGCAGATCCCACGTTCACTCCCTATATATAGTGGAGCACACCAACCCTGAAGGGTTAATCGTTGTTCGGTTAGGTCATTCCATGTGTTGGAAACCCTAGCTCCACAACAGTCCTGCCGCCGTCGTAACGAATCTAGCAGTTCACCGTCGGCGCTCCTCCTTGTACGTGTGGATATCAGCAGAGGTGATGTACGATCAACACCAGGACGATTGGATCGCAGCAAGTGCCAGCATCAACCGACGCGCCTTCATCAAGAATCCGAATCGCGTCTAGTGGTAAACCTCGTGGCCTTCTACCTCAGCTGGATCTTGGGATCACCGCGTTAGAGGGGAAATTTTTTTGTTTTATATCTGCGTGGCCCAACAGTGGTATCAGAGCAATAGCTTCTGGTTTTAGGCTCGAGATCTCGCATATGTGATATGCGGTTGGCTGTAGATACGATCTATATGCTATTTTGGTGGTCGATCTATGAGATAGATCGGTTTTGTACGAGGTTGATTGGATCAACTGTACTCAGGGAATGGTAGATCTGATTTCCGTGATCATACTGCTGAGGTCGTGGAACGACATACCCCTACCGGTCGGCTTCCGCTATCGGGGTAGACTATGACACGTAAATCCAGAGGTGGTGATCAAAGATCAAAAAGTTTGATCGAATCGGAACAATGGTCGGAATCCATGTCCGGATCGTAGATGAGATCTACGTTTTCGGAAAAATCGTCGGGCGCTGCCTGCACCCGCGAGAGGCGCTGCCCCTCCGATCCCCGCCCGCTATCCGGCTAGAGGGACCGCCGGCTTCGCCCTGGCGTAGCGCCTTAGATGTCGTTGTGAGTTTCACAACGCCGGTAGATATTGTATAATGCATAACTTATTTTTTCATGAAGTTGTGAATGGTATGATTCATGTGCATGTGATGTATGTGTGTAATCCATACGTGATCTGCGAACCACGGTTTTTGTCAGCCGGCTGGAGCCTAGGTGCTGTCATTTTATTGTATATCGACCTGCGTGTCGGATTCTCTATGTAATTTACTCTACTAAGCTAGTGTAGCTGTTTGGAGAACCCGGAAGGCATGCAAGGCGTTGTACATGTCGGCGACATGGAGTAAGACGGCAAGTGACAAGAGTTGGCACGACTCGGATTACAGGCTTTGTGGAGATGGAGATCGCCATGAAGAGAGCCATACCATTTCATATTATAATTGATTTATTTTGTGTTATTGTTATGTCTCTGTTTTACCTCTATTAGATAGTCGGTAAAATTTAATCCCTCAAAGAAGGTCTAGTCCGCTTTTCCTTGATGTTTGCACCATCACAAGTCGGACATTTTTGGTAGTGGGCTCATAAAATTGAGGTGCTGCCAATTCTTTCTGACTAGGTGGGTTCGAGTCGGACTCTTACTGCAGAAACACTCGGTAAGCTAGACGGGTCTATCACAACGGTTGTGGGGCTCGGGGAAAGGTCGGACGGGAGCTGGGGCATGTGATGCCACCCGTCCAACAGGAGTCGTATGAGATACGATTGATAAGGAGTTGTCTACCTAGATCACTTGGCGGCTACCGATGATGCTAAAGCTCACTAGCCGACTTACTTATTTAGGATCCTGAATCACTAAGTAACCATCGGAGGGGTGTTGGTTCTAGTGGGAGCATAAAATATTAAAATGTTTAATATGCTTGCTCTTTTATGAATACATGTCTTAAGTGTTTTGCATATTTTCTGTTGTAGATCATGGCACCAAGTAGCAGTCACTCTCAGATATCTGGTTTTGCTTTGAGAACTATCCTTGAGAAAGATAAACTGAATGACACTAATTTTACCAACTGGTATCGAAATCTGAGAATTGTTATCAAACAAGAAAAGAAGGACCATGTCCTAGACAACCCACTTCTAGATGAGCCGAATGAGAATGCGACTGTCGCTGCCACCAATGCCTACCGCCGGGCTAAGGATGAGTCCACGGATATTAGCTGTCTTATGCTTGCTCACACGGAACCGGACTTGAAAAAGCAGTTCGAGCATGTTGAGGCCTACGATATGATCGAAAGCCTCAAAAGTATGTTCGTGCTCAAAGTAAGACTGAGAGGTATCAAGTCTCTCAGGCTTTGCTGAGTTGCAAGCTTAAGGATGGTGATCCACTGAGTCCGCATGTGATCAAAATGGTTGGTTATGTGCAGTATCTGGAGAGGCTTGGCTACCCCATTAGCGAAGAGTTCGCTACGGATATAATTCTGAACTCTCTTCCTAGTGCATATGGGAAGTTCATTTCGAACTACCACATGCATGGTATGGATAAGAAGCTCACTGAATTGCATGGGATGCTCAAGCAGGCAGAGGCGGATCTCAGGAAGGGCGCCAATCAAGTGTTGATGGTGTAGAATAAGGCTAAGTTCAAGAAGAGTTCTTGGACTAATAAGAAGGCTAAGTCAGGAGGAAAGAAGGCTCAGGACCCTGTCCCAAGCACTTCCTCAGGGACTAAGCCATCTCCTTCAGTCGGATCCACTTGCTTCTATTGCAAGGCGGATGGCCACTGGAAGAGGAACTGCAGCAAGTATTTGGCTGACAAAGCCAAGAGTGGAGGTATGACTTCTGACTCAGGTACACTTGTTTGCAATGTTATAGACATATATCTTGCTGATGCACCTAATAGTTCTTGGGTATATGATACCGGATTAGTTATTCACATCTGCAACTTGTTGCAGGGACTGGTAAGAACTAGGAGCGTAGCAAGAGGCGAGGTTGATATTCGAGTCGGCAACAAATCAAGAGTTGCTGCGTTGGAAGTCGGCACGATGCAGCTTCATTTACCTTCCGGATTCATTATGGAACTGGATAATTGTTATTATGTTCCAGTGCTCAGTCAAAACATTATTTCTGCTTCATGTTTGATGAGGCAAGGCTATAAGTCGAATATCAAGAATAATGGTTGTTCTTTGTATTTGAATGATATGTTTCACGGCTTTGCACCCGTCCAGGACGGGTTATTTATTTTGAATCTTGATGGTGAGTCGGTTTATAACATAAATGGCAAAAGGTTAAAACCAAATGATCTGAATATGACTTACTTTTGGCACTGTCGGCTTGGTCATATAAGTTGGAAACGCATGAAGAAGCTCCATGATGATGGACTCCTAACTTCGTTCGACTTGGAGTCGTTCGAGACATGCGAATCTTTCCTACTCGGCAAAATGACCAAGACACCTTTTGCAAAGAGTTGCGAAAGGGCGTCCGACTTGTTGGGACTAGTACATAGTGATGTATGTGGACCAATAAGCACGACAGTCAGGGGTGGTTATGAGTAATTCATTACCTTCACTAATGATTTGAGTAGGTATGGATATATCTACTTGATGAAACATAAGTCGGAAGCCTTTGAAAAGTTCAAAGAATTCCAGAATGAAGCACAGAATCAACTCGGCAAGAAAATAAAGTTTCTTCGGTCGGACCGAGGAGGCGAGTACATGAGCCATGAGTTTGATGACCATCTGAAAAGTTGTGGAATAGTTCCTCAACTTACTCCGCCAGGAACGCCACAAAGGAATGGTGTTTCAGAAAGGTGGAATCGGACCTTGTTGGACATGGTATGGTCAATGATGAGTCTAACATATCTGCCTTTATCATTTTGGGGTTATTGTCTAGAAACAGCGGCGTTCACATTAAACAGAGTACCATCAAAATCGGTAGAGAATACACCGCATGAGATGTGGACAGGCAAAAGGCCGAGTTTGTCTTTTCTTAAGATTTTGGGTTGTGAAGCTTTTGTCAAGCGACTTCAGTCGGACAAGCTTACAGCCAAGTCGGATAAGTGTATTTTCATGGGGTATCCGAGGGAAACCTTGGGTTACTACTTCTACAACCGAGAAGAGGGCAAAGTATTTGTCGCTCAGAACGGTGTCTTCCTTGAGAAAGAGTTTCTCAGTCGGGGAGTAAGTGGGAGCACGGTGCAGCTCGAAGAAATTCGAGAGGAACCGGCTAGTAGCGAGTCGGCAAAAACCTTGGAGGTTGAGCCAGTCGTGGTAGCTGAGACGGCAGCAGCACCTGTACTACGAAGATCAGCAAGATTACGAAGTGTTCGTGATGTGTTACTGTTAGACAGTGATGAGCCGGCAAATTATTCGGAAGCGATGGTGGGATCTGATTCCGAGTCATGGCTTGGAGCCATGAGATCCTAGTTAAAGTCCATGGATGAAAATCAAGTTTGGAACTTGGTTGATCTGCCAGACGGTGCAAGACTCGTCGAGTGCAAATGGTTCTTTACGAAGAAAACTGATATGGATAGAAATGTTTCCGTCTATAAAGCACGCCTTATCGCGAAGGGGTTCCACAAGTTCAAAGAGTTGATTACGACGAGACTTTCTCTCCCGTAGCGATGCTTAAATCAGTTCGGATCATGTTAGCTATAGCGGCCTATTTCGACTATGAGATATGGCAGATGGATGTCAAAACGACTTTTCTTAACGGAAATTTAACCAAGGACGTGTATATGATACAGCCCGAGGGTTTTGTCGATCCGGCTAATGCTGACAAAGTATGTAAACTTCAGAAATGCATTTATGGGTTGAAGCAAGCATCTTGGAGTTGGAATATTCGCTTTGATGAGGTAATCAAATCGTTTGCCTTCATCAAGAGTGATCATGATTCTTGTTTGTACAAGAAGTTTAGTGGGAACAAAGTAAACTTTCTAATCTTATATGTGGATGACATATTACTGATTGGAAATGATGTCCAGATGTTGCAAGAAACCAAGGAATCATTGGAAAGGAGTTTCTCAATGAAAGACTTGGGTGAGGCAACATACATCCTCGGAATCCGGATCTATAGAGATAGATCAAGGAGGCTCATTGGATTGAGTCAGAGTACTTATTTGGACAAAGTGTTGAAGAAGTTCAACATGGAATCGTCTAAGAAGGGGTTCTTACCGATGTCCCATGGTGTAAAACTTAGCAAGACTCAGTGTCCTTCGACAACTGATGAGCGAAGTCGGATGAGTGCGATTCCGTATGCTTCTGCAGTCGGATCCATCATGTATGCCATGATTTGTACTAGGCCGGATGTTTCATATGCTCTAAGTGTTGTGAGCAGATACCAGGCTGATCCTGGAGAAATCCACTGGACATCGGCTAAAAATATCCTAAAGTACTTAAGAAGGACTAATGATATGTTCTTGGTTTATGGTGGTGAAGATGAACTCAGTGTAAAGGGTTACACGGATGCGAGTTATCTTACCGACTCTGATAATTCTCGTTCGCAATCCGGATACGTGTTTATTATAAACGGAGGTGCTGTGAGCTGGAAGAGTTCCAAGCAAGAGACTGTGTCTGCATCTACAACAGAGGCTGAGTATATTGCCGCCTCGGAGGCAGCAAAGAAAGCTGTTTGGATGAGGAATTTCCTCATGGGTTTTGGTGTGGTTTAGGGCTGGTCCAATCCGTTAGACGTGTATTGTGACAACAATGGTGCTATTGCACAAGCCAAGGAACCTAGACAACACCAGAAGAACAAGCACATACTCTTGCGGTACCACCTGATTCGCCAGTTCGTGGATCAGGGTGATATCAAGTTATGCAAGGTACACGCGGATGCAAATATTGCGGATCTGTTGACAAAGCCGTTACCACAGCCGAAGCATGAGGCGCACCTGAGATCCATGGGCATTAGATGCTTAGACATGTGATGTCGGAAGATTGACTCTAGTGCAAGTGGGAGACTGTTGGGAATATGCCCTAGAGGCAATCATGTATGATGATATTTCCTATTGTATTCATCAATATATTAATTAGTCCTTGTATAAACATCTGATGTATATCATTGAATATGTGATTCGGTTGTGGAACTATACATTCATGTTGTTTATACTAAATATCCTTGGTCATTGAGGTTGTACTGGACACACAACTTAGACCAATGTGAAAGTTGGCTTGATGACTCGGTTCCACTTGTCATGGGCATGGAGATGCTATTCCAACTTACACAGATTCGGCTAAAGAGTTTAGCGAGTCGGATTGACCCATATTGAGGTACAACGAACAAGTTGTCATTTGTATATCTCAATCAATGTAATCCTTAGACTCGAGGTTATTGCATAGTCCGAGTTGAGGGTCATCGACTTAGGTTCTGTCAAACGTTGATCCGTAACTGGGCAGTTATAAAGGCAGAGTTCGGGCCGACTGAGAATCAAGCTGCGTGATGTGAATAACCAAGATGGGATTTTGCCCCTCCACTTGGAGAGATATTCTCTGGATCCTCTCGTGAGATATGATTCGGAAAGCATGGCCATGCACGACTCGGTTAAGTGTTAACCGAGGCGATCGACTAAGAGTTAGTCGGGTGAATCACTTATCTCGGATCGAGAAGAGAGTCAGACTATTTAAGGGATGACATATATTCGCCTATAGTCTGAAAAGGTATATCGTGAGGCAAAAGGGACTCGGACGCAAGTCACATTGGAAAGGCAAGTCGTCATGACTCTTTGATACTTGGGAATCGGCACGTTCTGCTAGGAGCCACTATCGACTGATCGATTTAGAGTCGGACTCTAATCGTGTCCAAGTAGCCATGAGCCTGCGGGGTCACACACTTAAGAGCGGGAGCAAGTTTGGATTGGATCTGAACTGGAAATCTGGTTGGGTTGGACCCGAGTCTGATTTGGACTGAGTCAGTGAGTCTCACAGGGACTAACATTATATGGGCTTTAGTGAATGGGCCGCGCGAGCAGAGCCCACGTTCACTCCCTATATATAGTGGAGCACACCAACCCTGAAGGGTTAATCGTTGTTCGGTTAGGTCATTCCATGTGTTGGAAACCCTAGCTCCACAACAGTCCTGCCGCCGCCGTAACGAATCTAGCAGTTCGCCGTCGGCGCTCCTCCTTGTACGTGTGGATACCAGCAGAGGTGTTGTACGATCAGCACCAGGACGATTGGATCGCAAAGGACTGCACTGCATCAACTGACGCGCTTCATCAGTAATCCGCAACTGCGCGTCTAGTGGTAAACCTCGTGGCCTTCTACCTCAGCTGGATCTTGGGATCACCGAGTTAGAGGGGAATTTTTTTATTTTATCTCTGTGTGGCCCAGCACACCTTGCCCACGCACACACACCACTCAGCTCACGATCCGCATGAAGCGCTCTAACGCGAAGAACGGCTGCAGCTAAAACTGAACTCACGCACACAAGCATGCCTACGCGCCCAGACGCGCACGCACACACGCGTCATGGCTTATGCTAACATATTTGTTCTGTGCCGACGGCTTGCCGCTGGCTTCTCACCTGATTCCTGTAGTGACTAGGAGGAGGGTGGAAACTTGAAGCTATCAATAACATTAAATATTTAAAGCAGTGATTCCTAGCGAGAGTGTAGTGTATAGATCCTTCTTATATGTAAGTATCCATGCATTGTACCTATTCTCCTATTCTCTCTTTCACGAACTAATTATTTGCCCTAATTGCACTGTGACAAGCGAAATAATACAAATGATCTAATAGGGCTGGGATGCATAGGGAAATAATCCACCTCCTGCTCCCTTGGGACTTAGGGCGAGCCAATGGTATTGCACAACACCAGTATGTAGTTCCTTATGAGTATATTCCTAGCTCCAGGCGGTGCGTGAAATTGGTCAATTAGGCACTCGTTTCCATAGGAAATGAGACCTTTCTTATCGCAATACCCTCATATGAGAGCTTGTCACCACTACAAGCCATCGATTGTAGTGATATTGGACGGACGTTGTTCCTATGGCCATAGGAATACCTATTGTAACTATGACCATAGTAAACCCTGTTCCGAAGCCAATTCTAGCTACTCGCTACCAGCTAGTACATTATTTGTGTATTGTAGTGGTGATTTAAATGTACAAGATAGGCCATGGAGAATGCATCCACAATTGTGGTCCTCTACGACTGCATTTTCCAATAAGAAATGCAAAATCCTCCAATTTTATATATTCCCACATTAAAGCAACAATACACAAGATGCCATGCTCAATATCTGCATCCAAACTTGGCATGTCGTAACAAGGTTTGGGCTCACAAGTCACAACACAACATTGTCTAGTTTTGTGAGTGCAGGATAGCATAGCAGAATTCTTATGGTCTGTAACTTTCCATCTTTGTTTTATAACTCTAATATCACCTTATCTCGTGTATGAGCATATTATTGACTCAATAGTTACCATTGCTCCTTGTTCCAGCATCTATCCCGAGTCCCACTTACCTTCTTGAGAAACAAACCGCTTTATGAACCCTGATCCCACTCATATATACAAGTGTATACAAAGCTGACAGTGCACTGCTGTTCATCTCCAAATTACCCTGACAATTTTAGTGATTAAACTTCCTTGCCCAAAAAACTATTGATTATTCAATAGGTAATATGGACATTAGCAAGTTAAATTAACCTTCAAATAGTAACAATGTTTGGCCAATTACCTTTAATTAGTTACCATGTCCAAACCTGAAAAATAGCATATCACATTATACCCATTAGAACAGCCCACACTATAAACATAATCAAGCTTTGTTCAATGATGAAAAATGCTACCATTGGAGGTGACCCTACCTACCATCAATAATAATGGGTAGTACATTTTGTTGAATGATGAAAACACCAGCATTGAAAATGATGAAGACGCTATAATTGGAGATGACCCTACCTAGCATCAATACAATACATGGGTATATTTTGTTGAAGAGAGGGAGTAGTGACATTAAAGCACCCGATTGTCTAGTACTAACAGGAGGACGTAAGCAACAAATGATACTTCAATTGAACATTTGAACATGTGGTCGTTAGCGAGTGTAGTATCTACCTCATGCTTCCTATTTAGGAACCATGTATTCTATCTCTTCTCATATGCTCTTTGTTCACAAACTAGTCCTTCACTAGCCTACAAGCAGTGTGACAAGCAGAAATTAGCTACTAGGGTTGGGATGTGTAGGGATATCTTCTACATCTACCTCCCTTGTGAGCATATCACGAGTAACTTGGGCAAGCCAATGGTCTCGTGCGCCATTAGGTTTCTGATGACCTGCGAGCACAACTTTAGACGCTAGGCGGCTCACATGGCAGAGTTGGACAGATGGAGCATGACATGTTTGCAGTACTAGTATTCCTTTGTTGTTGATGTGTTCCCTCATATATACATGCCTCTTGGTGTCTTGGTTGCAGGTTGTCTCAGAGGCATGCATTATTGTAGTTCAAAATCACATCATAGGGGATGCCCCTATGGTATTTACGTTAAAAATGCGTGTTTAAGGTAGGCCTTTTAAGGTGCTTGGAAATTATGCATGTCACGCTTAGAATGGTGCCGGTTCATGCTGTTATTATAGGGCGGGTTTTTAGATGCTGAATGGATGGGTTGAAACGGGTTCTAGCCTAGGAACATTTGGTGTAGATTGGAACGGGTCCATGCAAGACGTGCGGTGCGGGTGCGGTTCCTCCTGAAACAGCATGAGCCTGTGTGTGAACCCGCGGGGAACATGGGTGTTCAACTTTCTATGATTTGCCGCTGACCTCGTCGCGCTACACCGGCGCCCGCCGCTACCGAAGCCCGAAGGAGACCCCACCAGAACATGTGAAGTCTGACGTGCCCACGGATGTTGTTCCTAGACTGCGTCTCCGTCCAAGTGTGCGACACCGGCCGCTGCCCCGCAGGGAGGAGCAGGAAGTGGCCTAGGTATAGCTCAAGGAACGCATTCCCGAGGCCCCTAACACGTCGGCGACATACAGGCCATCGGCGTTGTAGGCGCTGACGAGGACGCGCTGGCGGTCACGGGGAGGAGGAGTAGCACCAGGAACGGTGCCACAATGCCGTCTCTGAACTCTGAAGGCCGAGATGCCACACACGCGTCATGGGCATCGACGGCCTACCCGGCGCCTCAAGTCACCACTCACCAGGCCTCAAGACGAACAATCCCATGGTCGTTCTTCTTGGACAACCCTATCAGAGAGGTCGGCATGGACATGTACTGCGCCGCCCTGTCGAGCACGTTCTCCTTGCGCGCCTGCAGCGCCTGTCCAAGACGTCCCACGTCGTCTTGGCGTGACCGGGAGGGACCGCACCTCGCCGGCACCGACGTTGCAGCTCATTCTCCGCAGCTAGATATGGAACTTTGGAACATTATTTAGGATACCCTCTACTTTATACTAGTTTAAAAAAATGAACTAGTTTTCTTTAAAAGTGGTATTTTGTCAAAACTTAGTACTTTTTTTATACTCCTTCCGTTCCTTAATATAAGGTGTATAGTTTTTTAAGAAAAAAATCAAAATATAAGGTGTATTGCATTGAAACACTCATTTGGATAATATGTTTAGGGATTTAATTACATTTCCTTATCTTAGGCAAGCTCCTCTATTTTCTCATGCCAATTATTTTTTTTAGAGCAACCGGCAGGAGCTCTGCCTTTTCATAAAAGATAGGGGGAATACCGCAATCCAAACATACAGAGTGACATGTTTTAATTAAGGTGTAAACATGCCGAAAGCACCAAACATTTTTAAATACAAAACATAGCCTAATCAGGCTTAGGCGGAATGGCAAGCCCGAAGGTCGTGAAGGCGCGAGCACGTTGCCGGATGTCCTCCTTGGCAATGTCAGCCACTTCAGTATAAGTTAGCCGCTGATTAGTGAAGATCCGTTTGTTTCTCTCTTTCCACGCGCTCCATATCACATAGAGAAGATGGCCACTGATTCTTTGTTTCTCTTTTGTGGCCTTTCCCATCATCATATTGTCCCACCATTCCGAGATGGAGGTGAAATCGTGACGAGAGCTCCCTCCCGTAGCAGAATTGTTTGCTTGAGTGAGGTTCCACATTGCTATGGTAAATGGACAGTCATTGCAGAGGTGTACTGCCGTCTCTGGGGCTTGACAACAAAGCGCATAAATGGGGTCGTGGGTCCATCCCCTAGTAGCAAGGTTATCCGCCGTGAGCAGTTTGCCATGCATGGCTAGCCAGACGAAGAGCTTGCATTTGGGCTCCGCGTGCGCATTCCAAATTTTCTGAGCTTTGAACTTGGGGAAGGAGCCATAGAATTGCGCCTGGTATGCCGAGCTGGCACTGTACATTCCGTCCGGGTTTAGCGTCCAAGTGATGGTGTCAACCTGACCAATCACCAAGTGCGTGGCCTCGATAACATCCCAGATTTTGAGGTATTGGTAGAGTAGCACCAGTGTACTCAGACGAGCGATTGATCGAATCCAGTTGCCGGCCTTTAGTTCCTTGGCGACGCTTCTGTTCTTTCACGATGCAAATTTGAAAAGTTCAGGCGCCCATAGGTGGATGGGTCCAAGGTGGGACCAGTTGTCATGCCAGAAGGATGCAGTCTCCCCATTGAAGGGGTTCGTAGCATGGAAAACAAAAAAATTCTACCGCATGCACACAAACAATCCAAGATCTATCTACTAGATTGTAGCAACGAGTCGATAGAAGAACTCACCCTCGAAGATTCCAAAGCGGTTAACGAGAGCAGATTCTCGTGGGTGATGTAGTCGTACTCTTGCCGATCTCAAGATCGTGTAGACGATCCTTCCGCTAAGCGTTCGGCGGCGCTTCATGATCGGTCACATGTTCGGTACTTGATGAAGACCTTCCTCTCCCTTGTTCCAGCAGGCAGCGGAGGTTGTAGCACTCTCCTCGCGATTCCGCAGCACGAAGGCATGGTGTCGAAAGTAGAGGGGAGATCTCGCAGGGCTTCGCCTTAAGCCGGAGCGAGTATAGTGGAGTATGAGAGAGGCCTTGGTGATCTAGGGTTTAGAGGGCACCAAGGGGAGGGTGTGGCCGGCGGATAGGGCTTGGGGAAGCCCCAAGTCGCCGAGTTGGAGGGGAAACCCTAGGCGGTGGCTGCACTTGGAGGTGGAGGCGCCAGGGCTAGGGTTTGAGGTGTGTTGGTAGGGGCAGCCCTACCCCTCCTTATATAGGTGGGCGGGAGGCGGTTGGGAGGAGGGAGTACTCCTCCAACTCCTCCTCCTTGGCCGGCGGGTGGAGGGAGGATACTTCCTCCCCAAGTAGGTTTCCTACTCTCCCTCCACCAAGCAAACTTGAGATTTGACTTTTCAAATTGGCGTTTGACTTTCAATCTTCGATTTGATTTCTCTCTTTATTTTGCCCAGCCAAGTGACCTAGTACATGATGCAACCATTCCATATTGTCATGACACATTCATGTACCCTTCCCCTATGGAGTGCCGGACCTTCCAGAACCTTCTAGAACATTCCTGGTGAAAACACCGGAATCATTCCCGAACTCTGAAACAGGACTTTCCTTATATGAATCTTATTCTTCGAACCATTCCGGATCTCCTCGTGATATCCCGGATCCCATCCGAGACTCTGAACAACTTTCGGTCTCTCACTCATCATTCCATAACTACTCAACAACATTGAATCCTTAAGTGTGTCTCCCTACGGTTCGTGAATTATGCGGACATGATCGAGACACTTCTCCGATCAATAACCAATAGAGGAATCTGGAAATTCATATGGCTCCCACATATTTCTATGATTACTTTGCGATCGAATGAACCACTTACATACGATACCAATTTCCCTTTGTCTCACGATATTTTACTTATCCGAGGCTTTGATCGTCGGTATCTCTCCATACCTAGTTCAACCTTGTTACCGATAAGTACTCTTTTCTCGTTCCCATGATATGTGATCCCTTGTGAGCAGTCACATGCTTTCAAGCTAATTGGATGACATTCCACAAAGAGGGCCCAAAGTATATCTGTCCGTCATATGGATGGACAAATCCCACTCTTGATCCATGTGCCTCAACCCATACTTTCCAAACACTCAATGCCACCTTTATAACCACCCAGTTACGGTGTGGTGTTTGATGTCATCAAAGCATCCTTCCAGGGATGGTGATTAGCATGATCTCATGGTCGAAGGAATTAGGTTACTATGTATCAGAAAGCTTATAGCAAATGAACTATTTAAAATGACTTGATCTTTATGCTACGTTTATCTATAGGAGTATGTCCATCACACCATTCTTCTAATGATATGATCTTGTTGTTAACAACATCTCAATGTTCATGATCAGGAAACCATAATCATCTATTAACCAACAAGCTAGTATTATAAAGAGGCTTTACTAGGGACTCTAATTTAGTTTACAAATCACACAAGTATTAATGTATCCAGTTCATACTATTATAGCATGAATGTAAACATTTATCATAAACACAAAGATATAATAATAACTACATTTATTATTGCCTCTAGGGCATATCTTCAACACCCATCCCCTAGGGTGATTTTGGTGCATGCTCTAAAGAGAGCCATGTCAGAGTTGTCACAGGGAAGCTTTCAGCCCACCCAGGTGCGCTGCGGGTCCGTCCATTGAAGCCAAGGCCAACGAAGTCTGAGGGCACGTCCAACCCGTTGTAGGTCAGGCATGCCAAGGCCCCCAAGCTCCTTTGGTCTGCAAAGTGTTTTCCAACTGACGAGAGATTTTCCTTAGGCCGCATGCTCGCCTTCATCTCCTGCCTAGATGAAGTTTCTTGTGATACGGATGATCTTGTCACGGGGCCACTTGGACAAAGGGATGACAGTGGCATGGTACACCGATATGGCCATGAGAACCGTCTTAGCCAAGGTGATTTTGCCTGAGCGCGCAAGATTTTCCCCATCCACCCAGGAAGCTTGGCAGCCGTCTTGTCCATCAGGGGTTGAAGGTCGACCTTTTCTGAGGCGTCGGTAGTGTAGTGGCAGGCCAAGGTATTTCCCAGGGAAAGAGGCAATCTTTGCAGGGAAGTTTGATAGGACGTCTGTGAGTTTGATATCCCCACATCTGATCGGAAAGACCTCGGTCTTACTCAAGTTGGTGACTAGTCCTCTTGCTTTTCCGAAGCAGTCAAGAATGGCGCTAATAGCCTTCAACTCATCTTTTATCGGGTTTGCAAAAATTCCAGCATCATCCGCATAGAGTGAGACTCTGCACCGTGGTACTCGCGATCTAATCTGGCTGAGGATTCCACGTCCATTTGCAATGGAAAGGAGACGCTGCAGGGGGTCGATGGCCAGGATGAACAGCATGGGGGACAGAGTGTCGCCCTGTCTAAGACCTTTGGTGTGCCAGAAGGGACTTCCAGGGTCGCCATTGAGCAAAACACTGGATGAGGCCGAGGCGAGAGTGAGGCATACCCAATCTCTCCAAATTTTTCCAAATCCCAATGTCGTTAGGACTTCGAGAACATAATCCCACCCCACCGAGTCAAAAGCTTTGGAAATATCGAGTTTGAGGAAGAGACTCGGGGTCTTGGAAGCATGGAGTTCCCTTATAAGATTTTGCACATGCAGAAAGTTGTCGTGGATGCTTCTTTTTTTAACGAATGCACTCTGGCATTTGGAGATGATTTCGGGCAGAATGGGCGCAAGCCGATTTGCAAGGAGCTTAGAGAAATTAGTCTCATGCCAATTAGTAAGGTGTAATCTCACCTAAAACTTGTTATCTCACCCTCCATGACCGTTTTTTAATTTTCGTGCCAAAAACTAAACACCTTATATTTAGGAACAGAGGGAATACTAAATAGGGTAAAGGTACCTAATGGGTACCCGCTGCCATCCTTATCCACAACAGATCGATGCCCGGTTCTTGAGCTCATCCCGGTTCAACGACTTGGTTACTGCAACATGCAGTAGTATATACTCCCTCCGTTTAAAATATAAGACGTTTTAGGTTTGTGAAGAAAATGAATCTAGACTTAGTTTAGTATGTAGGTTCATTCAACTTTGAGATGAATCTATACACTAAAAAAAGTATAGATTCATTTTTTTCACAAACCTAAAACGTCTTATATTTTGAAACAGAGGGAGTATATGCTAGGCCACTACACTCCCTTCGTGCTTCTTTGGCTTCTTGGTCATCATAGCATCTCACCCTTCCACCGCTCTGCCGGTCTCTAAGCTTGAGTTGAATAAAGAGATCTGTTCACTTCTCTGGAAATTCTTTGGGGTTTGAAAGTGTGTACTGTTCACAATGCTTAATCACTTTTGACATTTTTGTACGGTCTAGATATTCTGTACTGTAAATTTACACGCCTATAGGATACATCCTTTTGTACATCTAGATTTGTGTCCTGAAAATTACACAAAAAGAAGCAATGTCAGGATGGCATATATATGCACGTGTATAATATATTTTACCAGGCAATCATGTATGCAAGCATGTGTATGAAAGTTATATTTTCCTACATTTTGTCACCTCTGATCTTCTTACATTTTAGTGGTTTTCTAAATTACTCGGTGCTAAGTCTAAAATTACGATTCCCACTAGTATTTAACCGTAACCTAGCTAAAATTGCAGTTTTTAGAACTGCTTGTTTATGTATTCGGACCTTGGTGGAGGGAAATTTTATTCCAAAAAAAGTTGTTCATTCAGTTTCATGTGATCATATTTTCTAATTTTATTTTAATCGCCACCGAGTATCTCGATCGGTCATGTTAGCATTATTTCCTACGAGAGAAAGCTAAGATTAACATCTATAACATACTAATATTATCATTGATGATCTGGTGACCCAGCCCTAACAGGTCAGCAAAAGAAGCGATCCTGTCTAGCATCAAGCATGATGAGTACATTTCAGGAAGCGGTGACATTGAAGGACTCGCTTGTGTAGTACTAGGAGGAGGGTGCAAACGGCGATAGGACTATCAATAACATTGAATATTTAAAGCCGTGATTGCTAGTGAGAGTGTAGTGTATGCATCCTTCTTCTTTAACTATCCATGCATTCTACCGGTACCTCTTATATCTTCTTCCTTCACGAACTAAGTCTTTGCCAACCTAAAAGCACACTGACAAGCAAAAGGCAGAAATGAGCTAATAGGACTTGGATGCATAGGGAAGTCATCTACCTCCGGCTCCCTTGGGATCATATCACAGGAGACTTAGGGCGAGCCAATGGTATCGCACGACACCGGTATGAAGTACCAGACCCGTACATTCCTAGCTTCACGCGGTATGAAATCACCGTCGCCACACAGCACAAGATCTGTAACGCCTGACGGCTGCAAGATGAACTAGAGTCCAAGGACGTCGACCAGCACAAGTTCCTGTTTCACCTCTGCTAGAAGTTGTGGTCGTGATCGCCGTCATCCCAGCAGGAGGCCGGCGGTTGGGAGGAGCGCCTTCCCTTCGACGGACGCCGACGGCGGACAAAGAGATTAATTGGGAGTAGCAGATGAATAAGACATGCGGGCCCGTGTAGCCAGTGAGACAATGAGTATTCCCGGTTGGGTTCATCCCGGTGTGCCAAACTGCTCTAGGGTTCTAAATAGACCGGGATTCAAAAATTTAGTGGGCCAACTTCTAGGATTTCAAGTTCAGGGTTTAATTTAGCTAACCTCTAAAATTTGAGGTTTGTTTTGAACTTTTTCCTTGTTTTCAATTAGGCACTCGTCGCCATAGGAAAGGAGACCTTGCTCACTGCAATACCCTCGTACGAGAGATCGGAGGAAACCCTATTCCGAAGCAAATTCAGCTACTCACTACCAGCTAGTACTGAGCTCGTACAGTACTGTGTATCGTGGTGATGATTTTGACATTTTTTTTTTGAAAAAGATATATATTAATATTATAGGGATACCAATTACACTCAGCCTCTGCAACAACGCATGCCCTAGCGGCTCTACGGATGCATACAGCCCAGGAAAAAGAAAAAAGAATTACAAAAAAGAAAAGTCCCGTTACTAAGAACTAATCCTCAAAGCAACGACAATGACACCATCAGAACAACACCAGTAGTTCTCCACTCCAATAACAACGTCTTTAAGAAGGAAACAGTGCCCAAGCGCCGTCGTTGCCCGATCAAAGATCATAGGTTTTCACCCTGGAGAGCGTGCTCGCTCACAAAACAATGCCTTCAACAAGGTCATTGCCAGGCACAACCAGTTAAGGCCAGACCTTGGATTTTCACCCTGTAAGATAAGACTGAAAACTCCCCCTGTGTTGTCTTCCCGCACCAACAGTCGCTGCAACGTGTCCTGGATCACGCAGCCAGTTATCCATCGCCACAAGAACAAAAATCACCATCGCTATCCTCATATTTCCTCTTTTCTGACATTCTCCGCATCTGACTTCACCATGGCTCTAAGAATGGCGAAACAAACAACAGAGCTTCACAACGCTCCCGCTGAAACCAAACGGCCAGAAGAACAAGGTGCGCACGACCGAATACCTTCCGATCCAGCAATCTCCAGGCATGATACGCCCATGAGAGTTTGCCGGCGGAGCCTTCCGGAACCCGCCTCTCCATACCAGAGAAACGAGGGCAGACATCAAGCAGATCTTCGTCTTCGTGCGAAAGAAACCAAAGGACCACCTCCTTTATTGGATCCAACACAACGATCCCCACACCGCTGGCCGGTTTCCGGAGAACGGATCGAGCAGGCCGACCATCGGTGCCGATGAGCACGTAGGCTTAGCACCGCCACTAAGGGCGCGCCATCGCCTCCATCCTGCAGCACCACGTCCGCCACTTCCTCCAGATCTCGGCCAACGCCGCCCACGGCCCTCGCCGCCCCGGTCCAGCAGCCGCCGGCTCCGAGCACGAAACCTCCGCTCCACGCAGCCCTCCTCGCCACAGCAGGGTGACGCCACCGCGCCGAGCCGCGCCACCAAGTCGGACGCCGCCGCGCCCCGCGCACGTATATGGAACGTATATACAATTTTGACATAAAAGTGTGGAACGTATATGGAGAATGCATACACAATTTTGGTCCTATGGGACTGCATGCATTTTCCAATAGGAAACGCAGAATCCTCAATTTCATATATTCTCACATAAATCCAGTCTGGTGGGGATGCCCAATTCAATTGTACATAGGAAATAAATCACAGGAGCGGAAAAAAGGGGTCGCTCCCGTGCGGTCACGCTGGACCGTACCAGGGCGCCCGACGCCTCTTGGCCTCTCCCTCGTGTCTCCTCCTCATGCCGCCACCACGGGGATGTCGCCGGGCAAAGCTCGTGCGGCGCGGCGGCAACAGACTTTCCTCGGGCGCCGATTTGGGGAGCGGTTGTGGCGCACGCTCCGGAAACTCCAACGGTGGTGCTGCAGGGTGGCGGTGACCTGGGTGTGGCGGCGGTTGCTGTGGGGCGACGCAGCGGTGGGCGGCAGTGGTGGAGTTTCACCTCATCACTCCTGTTGCTGACCTTCGGTGTTTCATGGACGTGCTACTCGACGTGCGGCTATTTTCGCAGTACAACGAATCCGACATAGCAGCCCTGGACATGGCGGTAGCGATTTCCTTCTCACCGGAGGTTGTCGGTCTATGGCTAGCTGTGGTGGATCTAGGGATCCCACATCTCGTCACAGATGCAATGGAGCTTGGGAGGGTTGTCGGTAAAAACTGAGATCCGACTCCGGTCATCCTGGGTGATGGCGACGTCTATGCGTCGTTATCTTGTTGAAGGCATCGTCTATGCAACCATAGCCTTCTCCCTTAAACTGCTCTGGGAAGACCCTAGGTCTAGGTCTCGCAGATCGAATAATGATGGTGATTTCGGTGCCATGATCCCTCTTGAGGGCATCTTTTTTGGAGCAAGCGCTAGATAGAGGTGGCAAGAGGTAGAGTGGATTTGTCTTGCACGGACCCTCCAGTGCACATGTCAAAGCATTTCTAACCGCCAAGTGTTACGCTCAGTCATGCCTGGTTTGGTAGGTGCTACGCATGAAGGATCTCCTAGTGGTTTCAAGCGGCGTCGGATGGAAGGACTCAAGGGCATGGTGCCGAGGGGTCTCAATGTCTACTGCGCATGCGTGTTGGATGCACGCAGGATTGTGGAGCTGTTTGGCATCATGGTGGCATTGACGGCAGGCCTCGCAAGGTTATTGCATTGATTTCTCCTGAATATGGGTATACGAAAGACGACGGCGGGAGGGACTTTTGTAGTGTGTATGCTGGTACACGCTAAGAGTCTGTTGGACCGGTTGTGACACTTGCTCGTCGTTGGACGACTTGACGAGGCCTTCGGGTTTTAGATGATGTGTGTTGGTGTGATGCCAGGGTGTTGGTCCTGTTCATGGACACCCCCTTTATCATGGTTGTGAGAGTAGCGAGTTTTCGCAAGTTTGGTGATGTCAGTCCGATCTTTGTAATTCCTCTTGTAAGGTGTTGTGAATAATCTAATAAAAAGGTTGTGTGTATCTCTTGGATACAGAGACCAGAGTGATTATCTCCCATTTCAAAATATTCCCACATTAAAGCAACAATACACAAGATGGCATGCTCAATATTGGCATCCACATTTATCTCTACTCTCGCGCCATGCATGGAACAAAGTACTATCCTATTGGTTAGCAGCAAATGGAACCGGTCGCACCTACTTGCTCTGATGCCTTCTTTTTTGGCTTTGGCGTCGCTAGAAATTCCTGCACGATGTAGGGATACGATGCCAAAAGCCAAAATTGCTATTTGGCATGGCATGTGCTGTGGCTGCCCTAACAAGGTTAGGGCTCACAACACAACATTTTGTAGTTTCGTAGATGCAGGCTAGTATAGCAAAGCTTTTTTGTTTGTAATTGTCTAGCTTTGTTTTATAAGTCTGATGTCACCTTTTTTGTGTATGAGTATAGTATTGACTCAATAGTAACATCGCTCCATCCTCCGCCATCTATCCCGAGTCCTGCTTACCTGCTTGAGAAACAAACGGTTTTCTGAACCGTCATCTCGCTGATATACAAGTGTATACAAAGCTGATAGTGCACCGCTGACCATATCCAAATTACAAACTGCATACCACATGAAAATGGGCTATGGCAAGAACTAAATTATGAGATGATGATATACCCTGCTACAAAGAAACCATCGAAACGAATCAAGAGTTCAAAGATATATGCTGAAGTAACCAGACAAATTGAGTTTCCTTGCTACAAGAATGAGTGGTTATTCAACTAGTAATTTGGATGTTAGCAACTTAAATAAACGTTCAAATAATAAGAACTTGGGTCAATAACCATTAGTTACCTCGTTTAAAGCTGAAAAACTAGCGTATCACATTACCACTCTCTAGGCTCTAATATCTTAAAGTGTTAATGCCAACTTAACCGTTTAACCTAAAGCATGACCCATTACTACATCATGTGCTGTAAATATGATCAGCCTTTGTTTGATGACGAAAAACACTACCATTGGAGATGACCCTATCTATAGCATCAATAATACATGGGTACATTTTGTTGAAGAGAGGGAGCAGTGACTACCATTAGAGATGAGCCTACCTAGCATCAATAATACATGGATACATTTTGTTGAAGAGAGGGAGCGGTGACATTAAAGCACTCGATTGTGTAGTACTAGGTGAGGATGTAAGCAACAACTCGTACTTCAATTGAACATTTGAACCTTTGGTTGTTAACGAGTGTAGTGTTTACATGCTTACTATTTAGGAACCATGTATTCTACCTCTTCTCATATGCTCTTTGTTCACAAGCCAGTCCTTTGCTAACCTACAAGCACTGTGACAAGCAGAAATTAGATAGTAGGACTGGGATGCGTAGGGATATCTTCTACCTCTTCATCTCCTGTGAGCACATCACGAGGCACTTGGGCGAGCCAATTGTCTTGTGCACCATTAAGTAACAGGTGAGTTGTATGCACAGGCAACGGCGAAGCGTCCTGGAGGCAATACTGGGCTGCAACTCCTCCTTCACAAATTGCAAAAATAAAATACTAGGTATTAGTCTAAGCCAGGCCCAGCCCACCTAGAGAGCGTCTGGAGTCTCGCGAACGCCTCGGCGACATCGATACGCGGTTAGGTCTTCCTCCATTTCGAGATTGACTGCAGTTCCAGTTCAATCAATCGATTGGCCTTCATCCTCGCCCCCGATCCTCCTCCTCCTCAATTTCGTTCTTCTCCGATCCTCTTATCTGCGTCGTTTGCCTGTTGCTGCTCCATCCCGGCGCGGCGGCGCCCCACTCCAGCACTTCGGCACTCCCACCGGTGATTGGCCACTGTATTCTTCACCGGACAGGCACAGACGGCCAGCACCCAGACGCTCAGGTTAACGTAATATTACTGGTAGTTAACGTATTGTTTAACTCTGAGTTCTAGTGCTGAGAATTCTGATTTTTTTTTAGATTCTAAATCTTTTACAAACTGTGATCACGTGTCACATTAATTAGACTAGCAATTTCTCAAGTAATCCTTTACACCCGCTAGTATTTCTCAAGTAATTTTTGGTTAACGTACTTGAATTCTGAATCAAACGCATATGCTGATTGTAATGTGTATATGTCCTTTAGCTTTTTCAGTACTATTACTGGTAGTTTTCGTGTCCATTATGATGCACTTGTTTGATTACTTGATGAAAAATGATTCATTGTAAATTTCTTATTTATGGAGCAATGGAGAAACAACAAAGGATGCATTCTTTTTTTAAGGGAAACGAGATGAAGAAGTTGATGAACATACGTCTGCTCCTGATTCTATGGCATTAGTGGAATTTGTAGATCAAATACAAGATGAAGATGGACAGGAATACCATATGCAGGATGAAGAAGAGCAAGAAAATCATGGTGGCCAAGATGAAGAAGAAGAGCAGCAAGCAAGTGGACTTCTGATATTTTGTGGAACTGAATTTTGGAGCGAGATCCGGCTTTACATCCGCAAGTCTGGCAATACCCTCCGAACCAGCAAGATGATGTAAGAAGAGCATACCTGAGGTTAGGCCCTATGCAGCCTAAGCTAAATAAATATAAAGCTACTAGAATACAAGGGCAAAAAAGACGTTTTTAGTACAGCTATTTTAGCCATTTCCCATTATGTCTGGAGTATTCAGTGAGTAGTGGTTGTGCATACTGTCTGCTTTGCTTCCTTTTTAGCAAAAATATAAAAAAATGAGGTGACTTTGATGTGTTCACAACACAAGGTTTTGATAGGTGGAAAAAAGTACATGATGGAAAGAAGTGTACGTTTCTAACTCACATGGGATCAAATCCTTGCTCTCAACGCAACAATGCAGTGAGAGATACCTAAGCCTTATTGAACCAGCCAAACCACTTAGCAAATATTTTAGAGGTGAAGAGCAAAGAGGAGAAAGAAAAGAATCGTTTAAGACTAAAAACGACGATTGCATGTGTTAAGTGGCTCACATTTCAGACTAAAAAATTTCCCACATTAAAACAACAATACACAAGATGGCATGCTCAATATTGGCATCCACATTCATCTCTACTCTATCCTATTTATTAGCACCAAATGGAACCGGAGCACCTACTTACTCTGATGCCTTCTTTTTCTGGCTCCGGCATCGCTAGAAAGCCAAAATTGTTATTTAGCATACACTTTGGCTGGCCTAATAAGGTTAGGTATCACAACACAATATTGTGTAGTTCTGTGGATGCAGGCTAGTATAGCAAAGTTCTTTTTTGTTCGTAATTGTCTAGCTTTGTTTTATAAGTCCGATGTCACCGTTTGTCGTGTATGAGCATAGTGTTGACTCAATAGTATACATCGCTCCATCCTCTAGCATCAATCTCGAGTCTCGCTTACCTGCTTGAGAAACAGACGTTTTTCTGAACCCTCATCCCACTAATATACAAGTGTATACAGAGCTGATAGTGCACCGCTGACCATCTCCAAATTACACATTGCATACCACATGAAAATGGGCAATGGCAAGAATCATATCATGAGATAATCATATACCCTGCTACAAAGAAACCATCGAAACGAATCAATAGTTCAAAGATATATGCTGAAGTAACCAGACAAATTGAGTTTCCTTGCTAAAAGAATGAGTGGTTATTCAACTGGTAATGTGGATGTTAGCAAGTTAAACAAACCTTTAAATAATAAGAATTTTGGGTCAATGTCCATTAGTTACCTCGTTTAAACATGAAAACTAGTGTATCATATTACCACTCTCTAGGCTCTAATATCTTAAAGTGTTAATGCCAACTTAACCGTTTAACCCAAAGCATGATCCATTCGGCCATTACTACATCGCATGTTATAAATATGATCAGCCTTTGGTCGATGATGAAAAACACTACCATTGGAGATGACCCTACCTATAGCATCAATAACACACGGGTACATTTTGTTGAAGAGAGGGAGCAGTGCCTACCAATCTACCATTAGATATGAGCCTACATAGCATAAATAATACATGGGTACATTTTGTTGAAGAGAAGGAGTAGTGACATTAAAGCACTCAATTGTGTAGTACTAGGAGGAGGATATGTAAGCCACAACCGATACTTCAATTGAACATCTGGACATGTGGTTGTTAGTGAGTGTAGTGTCTACTTGGTTTCTATTTAGGAACCATGTATTGTACCTCTTCTCCTATGCTCTTTGTTCACAAACTAGTCCTTCATTGACCTACAAGCACTATAACAAACAGAAATTAGCTAGTAGGGTTGGGATGCGTAGGGATATCTTATACCTCTTCCTCCCTGTGAGCACATCACGAGGCACTTGGACGAGCCAATGGTCTTGTGCGCCTTTAAGTAACTGTTGAGCTGTATGCATAGCTCCACATTCAGTCGCCATGCTCGCCTGGCTACGATGGACTGGAACACGATATGTTTGTAGTAGTCTGTTGTTCGCGTGTTCCTGTATACATTCCCTCGATGTCTTGATGGGGTTGTCTCAGGGCATTATTGTAGTTCAAAATCACACCGTAGGGATGCTCCTACGGTATTTTGGTAGAAACAATACGCATGTTTTAAGGATAGTCCTTTTTAACTTGATTGGGAAGTATGCATGTGATAGGGGCCATCCTTGTTACAAGTGACACTAGGTAGTTGAGAATCCTCCGGACGTAGGCCACCTCTAGGCAGCAAAGAACTATGACAACCATAATACTCCTAGAGGAACATTATAACCAAGTGATTAACATCATAGGAAACCCCGTATTGCAGCAAAATCACTAGCTACTCGCTCCCACCTAGTATTGTAGTGAATATTTCACTATTAAAACGTAAAAAGGCACGGAGAATGCATACATCATTGTGGTTCTCTGGAAACTAAATTTTCAGTTAAAAATTGCAGAATCCTCTCATTTTTCATATAAATTTGTATTAAAGAATCAGTAAACAAGATGGCGTGCTCAACATTGGAAATTTGGCATCCGTATTTGACGTCATGTAACAATATTAGGGTTCACAAAACAACCATTGCTTGATTTTGTGGATGCAAACCAAGCAAATCAGGTTGTTTTTTTCATCTGTAACTTATGAGCTCTGTTTTACAAAAATCTTTTGAAGCTCAATGTCACCTCATGTCGCGGATGAGAAAAATATTGACTTAGAAAGAGGGTATATTCTATACAATCACTGTCTTCCAGCGTCGTCTATTGTCAGTCCCGATAGCCGCTTGATTAACAAAACGTGCTTTAGACCCTCATCACGTGTATAGCAGAGCTGAAATGTAGTGCTGACTATCTCCAAGTTCCAAACTTCATAGCGCAAAAAATAGGCAATAGCGAGCGAGTTAAATACCTTGCAAACGATCACGGTACTTTATCCATGATTTCTTGTTGGCTCATCAGAACCAACACACTATCCTATCTTAACCATATCATATGTCTGGGCTCTAATACCTTAAACACTTATGCCAAGTTAATAAGTTAACCTAAAGCATCAGTGACTACTACAGGAAAGCATCAGCCCAGACCATAAATGATGATCCTCCTTTTCTCCACACACACCGAGTTACAAAACGAAGCCATGCTTCCGGCTTGAGATGTAACTTGCAAGGTAAAAGATCTACCGAAAACAAGGCCAAGGCACATCTAGTATATGACCTCATGAGGACACAAGCTCTTCAGGTAATGCAAGAGAAAGCCCCATTACCTTCTCTTGAGAAAAAACTTGGGTTTTCTACAAACATGTAGTAAAGGGCATTCTTGTTACATTCAGGCATTCAGCTAATGTATCGCTATGAAACACTTTTGATGGCATGATATTGACATGCTACAACATATATAATTTAGCCACCGGCTCAATAGGCATATCAGGAAGTGATCAAGTGAGCTTCAGTACCTAATGTTGAACAGGTTCTGGATGCCTTTTCCAGTGGTGATTTCACTGTAAACATCTGCACCATGGATAATGCATACACCTCTGTGGTCCTCTGAATGCACAACAAGTCAACGATCGCGTAGTTTTGTGGATGCAAGCTAGCAAAGCATTGTTCTTTCTGTCTGTAACTTTTCAGCTTTGTTAACTCCAAAGTCACCTTAGGTAGCGTATGAGCATACTATTGACTTAATTGTTGCCATAGCTCAATCTTACAGCACCTATCAGAAGTCTCACTTGCCCACCTGAGAGATAATAAAAACTAAAAAGCATTCTGAACCTCGTCCCACTAACATACAAGTGCAAACAAAGCTGACAGTGCATCATGACCATCCCCAAATTACAAACTGCATAGCATGTGAAAATGAGAGGTTGCAAGAATCATATCATGAGGTAATCATATACCCTACTACAAAGTATCCATAGAAATGAACCAAAAGTTCAAACATATATGCTGAACTAATGAGAAAATATGAGTTGTTAAACTTCCTTTCTTAAAAACATGAGTGTTTTATGTGGATATTAGCAAGTTGAATTAACCTTCAAATGATAACAATGTTTAATCAATGACCTTTGGTTGCCCCCCTAAACCTGAAAACTAGCATCTCACATTAGCCATTCCCCCTACAGCATGACCCATAACTACAGCCAACCTATAAATATTGATCAACCTTTGTTCCATAATGAATACCACTAGCATTGGAGATGATCCTACCTAGCATCAAAATACATGAGTACATTTTGTTGACGAGAGGGATCATCAGTGACATTAAAAACCACTCGATTGTGTAGTACTCCTAGTAGGAAGAGGATGTAAGCTACAAATGATCCTAACATTGAATATTCGAACCATGGTTGTTAGCGAGTGCAGTGTTTGCATGCTTCTTATTTAAGCACCATGCATTATGCATCTTCTCATATGTGCTTAGCTAACGAACTATTCCTTCGCGGCCTAGATAAACCGTCACAAGCAGATTTTAGCTAGTGGGGTTGGGATGCATAGGGACATCTTCTACCTCCTTCCCCCTAGCGAGCATATCATGATACCCTTGGATGAGCCGTTGATCTTGTGCAACACCAGGCACAAATTTACCTTCAAGAACATCCTGGTTTCAGACTTTAGGCTCACCACGGAGAGGTTGGATGAGTTGGTTCTACGATGGAGCATTGGCTGTCAGTTTAGCTCACTCGGTGTTGACTTGTTCCCTCACATGCCTCACACGTGCCCCCGCATGTTTTGGTGGCACACGTTCTAACAAAATCCCTAAACAAACGTGGTAGTAATGCGGATACTAGCGAGTTAAATACCTTGCAAATGGTCGCACCATTTTATCAATGAACTCTAGTTGCCTCGTCTAAACCAGCACACTAGCCTATTACCTTACCTCCGGGATCTGACATCTTGAACTCTTAATGTTACCTTACCTCCGGGATCTGATATCTTGAACTCTTAATGTTAAGTTAATTAGTCAACCTAAAGCATCACTGATTACTACAGGAAAGCATCAACCCAGGCCATAAATGCAGATCCGCTTTTGCTCAACACAGTGAGTTAGAAAACAAAACCATATGCTTCCAGCTAGAGATGTAACTTGCAAGGTAAAATATCTATTGAGAATTTGGCCAGGGGCACCTTGCTACACACCCCATGAGGACACAAGTTCTTCGGGTAATGCAGGAGAAAGCTCCATTTGCGTCTCTCAAGAAAAGATTTGGGTTTATCCACAAACATGCAGTATGCATTTTAGCCAGGGTTCAGTAAGCATATCAGAAAGTAATCAACTAAGCTTCGGTATATAATGTTGAACAAGTTCTTGATGCTCCAACCAGTGAGCATGTGTTACCAATTCACAACAGTTACCAGAACAACTAGGCAGCATCATGAAACTAGCCCTAAGTAACTGCTTGCACTAGAAAGATATATCACCTAGAGCTCTTGTAAAACTGTGAACAGCAGAGAGGAAAAAAATTCATTTCATCTTATCACAAATCTAAGTACATAGTTACGAATCAACTTTAGACAACATACCACAACGATTTAAACTGATCACACACCTCGGGCCTTCCGCGGCCCCATAAAAAGCTCAGAAGCAGTAGTTGCAATCGAAGGGGCAGAGCCTGGTGCTGCCGGCGTCGGCCTTGCCGAACCCAAGCTCAGCAGCGGAGTATACGGTGAGTCTGTCATTCATGCGCCGCTGCGGCCGCTTCTGTTCAACCTCCTCGTCGCTGGATCCCTCTCATGAGATTGCGAGAATCATATCATGAGATAATCATATACCCTACTACTAGAAAGTATCCATAGAAACAAATCTAGAGTTCAAGGATACATGCTGAATTAACCAGAAAAAATGAGTTATCAAACTTTTCTTGCTCAAAAAAATGAGTGGTTTATGTGGATGTTAGCAAACCTTCAAACGATAACAATGTTTGGTCAATGACCTTTAGTTACCTTGTCTAAACCTGAAAACTAGCATATCACAATACCACTCTCTAGAATGTGGTATCTTAAACTCCTAATGCCAAGTTAGCCATTCCCCGTGCAGCATGACCCATCGCTATAGCCCAAGCTAATAATTATTGATCAAATTTTGTTCCATAATGGATGCCACTACCACTTGAGATGAACCTACCTAGCGTCAATAATACATGTTGAAGAGATGGATCAGTGACACTAAAGCACTCGATTGTGCAGTAGTAGATGAGGATCTGAACAACAAATTCTACAAACATTGAATATTTGAACCCATGGTTGTTAGAGTGCAGTGTTTACATGCTTCTTATTTAAGCACCATGCATTCTACCTCTTCTCCTATGCGCTTAGTTCACGAACTAGTCCTTCGCCGACCTAGAAACAATGTGACCAGAAGATTTAGCTAGTAGGGTTGGGATGCATAGGGACATCTTCTAGCTCCTGCTCCATGGCGAGCATATCACAATACGCTTGGATAAGCCATTGGTCTTGAGCAACACTAGGCACAATTTGACCATTAAGTACATTCCCGGCTTCAGACCAAATGCTCACCATGAAGGATGGACGAGGTGGTTCTACCATGGAGCATGAGTTGTCGGCGGGTCTCACTCGCTGACTCGTTCCCTCACACATGCCCCTACGTGTTTTGGTGGCACGTGTTCTCGGGGTCACTATTGTAAATTCCCTAGAGAAATGTAGCAATGTGGATAATAGCGAGTTAAAAACACTTTGCAAATAATCACAAAATTTTATCAATTACCTCTAGTTTCTTCATCATCTAAACCAGCAAACTAACCTATTACCTTGCCTCTGAGCTCTGATTCTTCAAATTCTTAATGCCAAGTTAAAAATAAGTCAACTAAAGCATCACTCATCATTACAGGAAAAGATCAACCTGAGCTATAAATGTTGATCTTCCTTGGCTCAACACAATGAGGTACAAACAAAAACATGCTTCCAGATTGAAGTATAACTTTCCTTGCTCAACCGATTTTGAGGCCATGGTTAACTTGCAACTCACAAGGTCAGAAGTTCTTGTTGTAATGAAGAAGAAAGCCCAATTTGCTGTTCTGGAGCAAAGACTTGGGTATATCCGCAAACATGTAAAAAAGGCATTCTTGTTTCATGCAGGCATTTGGCTAATGTATCACTACGAGATACTCTTGATGGTTATATTGACATTCCAGAACATAAGTATTTTAGCTACGGATGAATAGGCATATCACATAACTAACAGTGATCAACTGAACCCCAATATACAATGGTAAACAAGCTCTTGATGCTCCAGTCAGTGAACAATGAGTTACCAGTTAACAACAGTTACCGGACCAAGTAAGGCAGCATCATGAAACTAGCACTGAGTAACCGGTTGCACTAGAAAGATTGTGAATATCAGAGAACCAAAATTCAACTTCACCTGATCACAAATCTAACCACATAGTTATCAGAACAACCAAGCATTCCAACCAGGCATTCTTGTTTCATGCTGGCATTTAGAGCATTATACTGGTACCAGAACATAAGTACTTTTAGCTACAGATCAATAGGCGTATCAAATAAGTATAACTGATCAACTGAACGCCAGTATACAATGTTAAACTAGTTATTGGTGCTCCAGTCAGTGAGCAACGAGTTGCCAATTCACAACAGTTACAAGAACAACCAGGCAGCATCATGAAACCAGCCCCGAGTAACCGATTGCACTAGAAAGATCTACTACCATCTGAAGCCAACTGTGAATAGCAGAGAACCAAAATTCCATTACATCTGATCATCACCGATCTAAGCACATAGTTACCGAATCAACCTTAGCATAGCATTACAACATACCACAACGATTTGAACTGATCACATCACCTCGGGCCTTCTCGTGGCCCCATGAAAAGCTCAGAAGCAGCAGTCGCAATCGAAGGGGCAGAGCGCGGTGCCGCCGGCGTCGGCCTTGCCGAACCCGAGCTCATCGGCGGAGTATATGGTGAGCCCGTCATTCGTGCACCTCCGCGGCCGCCTCTGCACAGCCTCCTCGGAGCCAGGCTCCTTATACTTGCCCCTGCTCTCCTTCTTACTCTTCTTCCTAACCCCCTCGGCACTGCTCTTCTTGGGCTTCTTGCTCCCCTCGGCTTCCTCCTCCTCCTGTGGCTTGCGCTTCTTGGTGGCCTGGAAGATGTCGTCGATCTCGTTGCTCTCCTTCTGCTTCTTCGGCTTCTTGGCCGCCGGCGTATCTCGCTCCTGCGCCGGTTTCGGAGGGTTAGGCTTTTGTTTGGGGGTGGGGGGCTTGGCCTCGATAGAGGGGCTGGGGGCGGAAAGCTTCTTCTTCTTTTGTGATTTGGTAGCCATTGGAGAACGTGGCGTGGGAATCGGATGGCTCCGCCGCCGCAGGAAGGAGAGTAAGACGGACCGGAGTCGATGAGATTATTGGTGGTGGCGGCGCGGGGCGGAGGGTTTGTGGGAACAGTGGCGACTGGCGAGCGCGGATACTGAAGACCGGGGAGGAAGATGGTGGGCCGGGCAAGGCCTCGTTGGGTTAGCTCAGCCCACAGAACGTCTGAACAAGGAATAAAAGCCCATTTGGAGGCGAGAGGTTTTACCCTTTCGATGAAAATCATGGAATGCCACGGCAAAATTCATAATGTATTACGAATGACCAAAACAAATTTTGTGAACATCTCAGGTATTTGGCGTGAAGTGGCACTATAACAAACAGCAAGTTGACAAGTACTCCCTCTGTTTTAAAATACAAGATATTTTAGATTTATGAAGAAAATGAATCTAAACTTCTTCTTTTAGTATGTAGATTCGCTCCAAACCTGAGTGAACCTATATACTAAAAGAAGTCTAGATACATTTGCTTTACAAAGCTAAAACATCTTATATTTTAAAACAGAGAGAGTATATAATATAAAGTAAAGACGGTTCATTTCACACAAAAAAAGTAGACGGCTCAAACGAAAAGGAAATCAGTTTTGGGAGAGACTCTAGTATAGAGCAAACACACGGAACAGTTTGAGGCCATGTCCCATTATTCATTCTCGATGAGAGAAATCGTCAGAAGTTACAGGCATACAGCACATCTGAAGGATGAATAGTTCACAGATGAACCATATCACATGGTATCACACATCACAATATGTACAGCTGACACAACGAGTTTGTATTTACAGCTTGCTGATCATTGCGAGTAATCACTGACACCACTATCCATTGGCACCTCACAATGCCTTCATGATAAATTTGGTGGACACCACGGCTCCTTTCGCTGCCATTTTCAGGACAGCACGACTTCTGTACAGCCTGCATCCAATCACGAGGAACAGTCAAAATAACTGTGTTTTTCACTTACAAGTTGTAACACAGAGATAAGATTTTCACATGGTGAGATAAACTTTACCCTGCTATTGTGATCCCCCAAGTTGCCAATATGTAAATCACCTTTGCAGCCTCCCAAAAACTTATCCACTTCTTCCGATCTGTCATGGAACTCAGTGCCGTTGCCACAGCTGCTTACAAAGTACCAAGTTAGAATCCAAATCAAATAACACCAAAATGTCAGCCACATCTGTACTAACTAATATATAATTAAGCTAATGTCAGAGGAACATTTGTTTCTACTCCAGAATAAAGAATGGTGGAGAAGAAGGGGAGAACAAACTAGCACACCACTTCAACCAAGTAAATGACATACTTCAAATCATCGCTAATTACTTGTCCAAGTCTCTAAGATAGGACCATATGTGCTAGTTGGTCAACACTGTGATGCTCTGACCCAAGAGATCTTCCGGTAATCAAGTAGATAAATACATGCAACAATCATAGTATAATAGCATGCACCCATCATGAGTTCATTATATAGCAGCGAGCTGTTAACGCCCATAATGTCGCAAGTTACATGTGAAATCAGAAACAAGAAGCATTATTAAAAGTTATAAATGCACTAGCTCTTCATTGTGCTGAACTTTCTCAATAGCAACCAGCCTATTTTATACATTCTGACATTTTTTGTCAGAGCGCATGTCTCCATTATGGTGAACTTTCTCATACACTTATTAGATAGATCTGATTAATCAACCCATGTGTATCATTGATTTAAAGAAATGATTTGAGAAACAGAATTACATTTATATTAAATTATAAAATTTAACACTGAGAGCAAAAGCATGGAGGATATGCATACCCTTTTGCAGCTCCTTCGATGATAATGACTGGAGAAAAAACAGCAAACAGTTAGATGATGTAGTGTTGAAGAGGATGGTTCAACTCTTGAAAATAAAATACCTTGGACTTTGGATCTTCAAGAATGCACCTAGCAACAAAGGTAGCAAGAGCATCGACGATGTCATTGTCATTAACCATTACATAATTTTCGTTATCGATTCCACTAATTTCCTCCATATTGCTCCCAGCAGTATCACAGGAAACCAAGACCCATGACCCATTCTTCCCTTCACCTTTAGTGTTTGGAATATCTCCAATATCCACCTCTGGTTTGATGCAATCAGAAAGAAAGATGTTAAACTCATAAGAATTGCAGAATATCAATAGTTCAGCACTTCACAAGGTTTCGCAAAGATGAACCTGTCATACCGCCGGATAGTGCTGTATGTTCATGCATTGGCTCATCTCGTGCTTTCTCAAGATAAGAAAGGAAGCTGGCGTTGTTGACTGACGCTACAAGACGAGTATGCAACTGCATCGCAAAATCACAACGCCAAAATATAAAAGTGAGCATACAAAAATGAATCAAATAATTATAAACTGAACAGCGTGTCATTACAGAATGAATGTATAAGTTTATACAATTGATCTTGGGTTCACATCATAGAGATATTAGACGACCAGTTCTTGCCCTCTTTAATAACATAGGGCAGAATGCTCTGAAGTAACATAACCGTGAGGCTATGGTTCAAAGCTCACTACAATGATACATCTCATTGCGATACCAAATTGCAGGTAAACATGTGTTTCTAGCAACACAACTATGATGATATATCTCATTGTGATGCCGAATTGCAGATAAACATGTCTTTCTTCCAACTACTAAATATGCACGATCATGCCGATTCCAGCGAAAAAAAGGTAAAAACAATCTACGAGTAAGTCAACTTGGAGGTGAGAGGGGCTCACGTCGGGAGGGCATTCCTGGGAGACAAAGGGCGCGCCCTGCAGCTCGCGAAGGAGCACGAGGTCGTCGGCGAGGCGAGCCCTGAGGATGGCGTTCTCAGCCCGCAACCTATCGGCCTCCGCTCCATCAGCGGAAACCGCAGGCGGGGTCGTGGCGCCGTCGTGGGCGGGGGTGTGGCCGGCGCGGTGCTCGTAGGCGTAGCGCGCGACCTCGGCGATCTCGACGAGGGTGTGGGCGACCTCCAGGGGGAGCTTGTGCGCCGCCGCGGCCACCCTGAGAGCCATCGGCGCTTCGATCGATAGATCGGTCGCTCGGCTGTTCGTCAGCTCTCGCCGGCGTGGCGCGAAGACGAGGCAGGCGTAATCCGGGGACGACGGCGAAGCAAACCCTAGCCACGCACGCGACCTCACGGCAGTCGTGGACGGTGTGTTTGGTTTGATTGGGGATTTGGTGTGCCGTGCTCCAAACAAAAGAACGTAGTTGAGGGATTAAGTCAGGTTCAAGCAAATCTGGCCAACGGGCCGGGCCGGCACGGCCCAGGCCCGGCACGCGGCTAACGGGCCGGCACGCGGCACGGCCCACCGTGGCCCGCCAGGCCACGTGCCGTGCCGGGCCGGCACGCGTGCCAACCTGGCGCCAGCCGGGCCATTTTTCGCGGGCTGCGGGCCGGCACGCCAAAGCCCGGCCCGATGGCCAGATTTGGGTTCAAGTGGGCCACTATTAATACTACGGGTACCATTCCAAAATTTATGGCGTGTAGAATTTGTTAATACTACCGTCTACCGGTACCTTTCCAAAACATCTATCCAATACTACTACAGTACAAAAACAATATCATTAGATTTGTCATGAAAAACGTCCTCATGTTATATTTATTTTTATGTTGTACTAGATGTTAATTTTTCTATAATAAAGCTGGTCAAATGTTAGTACTACAAAATTCATATGCCACGTATTTTAGAACGCAATGAGTTGTTTCATAATCATGTTATCAGCTAGTGATACTTCATTCTTTTTTTTGCTTAAATTGACCATTTCTTGTTTTAGTTTCATTCAAAATGACAATAAGATTTATTGGATGCATTCACACAAAAATTAATTTTGGGAAAATCTCATGCAGCGAACTCTAAGGTAAAACCACATATAAGGCACTTTTTATTCAAAAGCTTTTCTTATAAATTTTGAGAATTTTATTCAATGGGATTTTTTCTATTGATTTTGTAAGCTTAAGTTGTTGTGGTAATTTAAAATCCGCATACCAGTATTTATTTTAATGCATTGAGGCTATTTAGATTTTTTTTAATTGGCCAAACAATCTTTTGCCTTGAAAAACTATAGACCTACTGTATGGGAAGTTGACAGCAAATGTTTGGTTTTAGCCAAATAAAAAGGTAATATTTCGTAAACATTTTTATACAAATGAAACTCCTTTTACCAACCAATTAACATCTTACATTTTTTTCAAAAAAAATTAAGTGTATACTGACAACTGAATAGGTCACAACTGTTTTTCTGTCTTTAATCCCCAGATTAGTCTGTTCTATACATGCCATAAATTCAGAAGAAAAACCAAATGTGACTGCTATGAATTCTGCATACATTTGAAGATCAGACATTAATACAGTATAAGGATGAATTAGTAGAACCATTATTCACTCTATTGTTCTTTATCTCTTCCAAATAAGATGATTAATTTTGAGAATCCGTTGGATTTTTTTAGATAGGGTAGTTTGGATCTGATATCATACGGGACATGAAGAGGCCTATGAGGGTGTCACGCACACGAGGAATACGCAAATCCGCTGATAGCATATTCTACCGAACACAGCAAGTTAGCGCTGCATCCAGTAACACAAACTGCAGTCCGCAGTCCCATTTGCTAATTACATTATTTGTACAATATATATATACTAGCTACCGCACAAAATTAGAGAGGGGGGAACTAGCTACTACTCCCTACTTGCTGTCGCCCCGTCGATCATTTACACTAGCTCATACGCTTCTCTGGTAACGGGGTTTCAGAGAAGACGGCCTCCTTTCTTCGCGAAGAGCCTCTGGACCAGCGGAATCGGCATCTCCGCTGCCTGGCCACACCTGAGGGATCAGTTGTTGCTGGTACGCGTTGGTGTTGTCGGATATCCCGAGCCTGATGATGAATGTAGCTGTGCAGCCTCTTCCTGCTCCTTCACTCTCCAGCCAGATGTGCCCTCCCATCAGAGTAACAAACCTGCATACGGTTTTCAGAGGAGTTTTAGAACGAGTGATTCGCTAGGTTATGAAACCCTGCATGACAAAGTAAATGCATATCCTTGTGCTGCTTCAGGAGATGCTGAGTTACCAAACACAGTAACGTGTGGGAGGTGCATGGGGAAAAAACACAGTAATGCGTAGAAGGTTACTATCGAGGAGATCAGGATGTTACAGTGAACTACCTCCTGCAAATGGCAAGGCCAAGGCCACTACCACTGTATCCTCGGTTACCACCAGGCTGAGTTTGAGCGAATTTTGTAAATACATGAGGTAGATCCTGAGGGCTAATGCCACAGCCTGTATCCTTTAGCTGCAACAGAAAAATAACAGAGGATGTAAATAGGCAAGAATCTGGCTAAAACTACCTGATTATACATAAATTTACAGATAGGGATGATATTGATCAAGTCATCTCAAAAACCATCATATTTCTACCTGATACAGATAGGAAAATAACAGAGGGTGTAAATAAATCAAGAAAATGGCTAAAACTACCTGATTATACATATATTTTACAGTTAGATTATGATGTTGATCAAGTCATCTAAAAAATCATCATGTTTCTGTGACATTATTCAAAATCTGTAAGAATAAAACCTTTTATTCCAGTTCTACTGTCAGGAACACTAGTACTATCAGCTAACACAAAGAATTTTTACTCTTGTCAGCATGTGTGCTTTTCTAATGAAATGTTTTGGTATTACTGTATATTAACGCATTTCTGTGACATGTTTCAATTTAATGCTGTGTGGTTTTTGGTTAATTCAATTTCGGTCTATCTTTGCTCTCTAGTGTTCAAGCAACATGCAGTAAACGATAGCCTGAATGTTATAGCCTTGTACTGCTAGGATTAACTGGAAAAACATTGATTGGACCTAGCCTGAAGTGAACCTAGCCTTAAACAGTCCTCCATCCAAGATTTCTGATGCACCGCATGCCAATAGCCCAATGGTTGTCAGCATGGTCAGAAGTGTGTAATTTCATGTAGGAGTATTTAAGTTGTCCTGTATTTATATCTTGATTTCTGAATCCTGTTGTGAGAACATGAGCTTATAGCTTTAACAAGACAAATCCTTCAAATTTGTCTCTGTAACAATTACCTGAACTTTCAAATAAAAATGGCCATCACTTGCAGCTGGATGAAAGTCTGAGGTTCTGAACTCTCTTAGAGAATCAGGCTTGAGAACGGAGGCTACAAGTGTGATGTGGCCCTCCTTGGTGAACTTAACAGCATTGCCAGAGATATTCAGAATAGTTTGCATTAGCCTCTTTTCGTCGCCAATAGCACATAATGGCAAATCTGGCGCTAACATAACCGACATAGATAGACTCTTAATAGCTGCAATTGGTCTGATGAAACTCATCACCTGTAAGACCAACAAAATTTTCAGGAAAATGAAATATGCATATAGACATAGAAAACCAGAAAGGATAGTATTGCAACCTCTTTGAAAACAGCATGAAGATTGAATGCTCTTATCTCCAATTCGAGGCTACCATCCTCAAGTTTGGAAAGATCTAACACATCATTGATAAGTGTTGCTAAAAGATTGCTGCTTTTCAATACTGTTTCCACCATTAGACGCTGCTCAGGAGTGAGTTCAGTCTCCAAAAGTAAGGAGGAGAGAGCTATAATAGCATTCATTGGTGTTCGCATTTCATGATTCATAACAGCTAGGAAATCATTCCGAGCACGGATGGCCATTTCAGCCTCTCGTCGAGCTAAATCCAGGGCGACATTTTGTTCCATTAGCAAATCACGTGCACGCATGGACTCTTCAAGAATTGCTGCATGAGAGAGTGCAACTGCTACCTGAAGAAAGTGAAGACAAAAATCAGCTTATAGTATCATTTCATAATGTATTAATGTTAAACCAACATGTGCTAATATTAGTATTGTTTGGTTTCAAGGAAATAAGGAATTTTTAGGATAATCTGATGATATTTGCACAAGTGCTTAAACAATTGCTCACTGCATTGTACTTGTGGATTACATAAACATTTCCCAGTAAAACAGTCTCTGTCGACCGTAACATCATGAGCATACGTGTGGACTACATAAACACTTCCCAGTTAAAGTGTCTATATACTGAAGCATAACGAGCATAGGAATTTCAAAACATATTAGATACCATTCACTCCTGTGGATATCTATTGTATAAATAAGCATTGGGAAAAGAGGAGGCATTAACCTGATCGGCGACGACCTCAACAAGCTCCAACTCATGCACGTGCCAGTTCCTTGCACTATCCGATGGAAGCATCAGAACCATAATAGCATAGCTTTTTGCCGAAAGCTCCGGCCAATCATTTATTTGGAAGTTTGAGAGATTCAGAAGAGGTACTCGCACTGCAGCCACTTCTGGTGGAACATATCGCCCCGCGAGAGGCCGGATCCGTGCCAAAGGACATGTGTGGGGTATTATAATTGCCCGATTGCTGCTGAAAACCTGGTTGATGACAGGAAGATTAATCGGTATAGACGACCCAACGGTAATCTGGTGGCGCAGGGTATGCGAAAGCTGGAGGCTCGAACCGCTGCGCGACGGCATCCACAGGGCACATTCCTCCAGACCCAAGGTCCTCCCCAGCTCAACGATAGTAGTCTTCAGAATCGTATGTCTATCAAGCGTGCTTCTGATCTCATGGGTCAGCATCCTAACATGCCTCCCGGTCTCCTCCTGCGTCCTTATCAAGCCCATCTCCCAGTCAAGCTCTTCGGCTTTATTTTTCAGAAACAGCTCCCTCGTCTTGACACTGAGCAAGTCGGGAATTATGTGGACGAGCATCAACGCCGTCGCGCAGGAGACGACGGCCGTCGAGACCTTGGCGACCGTCATGACCATCGCGACGGTCTTGGTGTGCGTGGTGAAAGTCCAGAGGTTTATGAGGTGTGTCGCCCCGCAGAGGACTATGAATGCGCCGAACTGGATGAGGACCCATCGGTATGGGAAGAAGGAGGACTTCTTGACGAAGTAGATGAGCTCCAACGGGATGGAGAAGTAGGCGAGGGCTATGAAGAAGTCGGATATGTACTGGTACTTGATGAGCAGCTCGTCTGTCGGCCACAGCGGCTCGATGCAGTCGCATCTCTCCATCCCAGAAGCTTTATTAGTGCTGTGTCGGCTGTCACAGCATTCCCTGCGGAAGAAGGAATGCATATATATGAGTTAATTGCTACCGTGAAACCAAAACAAGTTTGTATCGTTTCCCATTTCACATCACGGGAAGGAACTGCGTAAGGATAACAGAAAATAGCAGCGAAAGAAGCTCATGAACATGCATTGGATGTGAACGGAGCCTACACCCTATGGGACAGACAACAAGAGGCGAGCACCACCACAGCGAGTGGTTCTGAGCTCGCCATCACGGTTGCCTTGGACTGCCACCTCTGAATTTAGAGGGGAAACGTTTCGGAATTTCAGTTACTCCTCCCATGACATTTCAGTACGGCGTGTTGATTGGAGCCACTTCCCCTTTCAACAGCGACACGCAGCAGAGCTCAGCACTGCCCGCGGAAGCCGGCAAGCGACCGGAGCCAATAGCGGCCAGCGACGCGACAGGAAGGGCGCCGGTCCTAGCACGGATGCCTCCCGCCCGTCTACTACACCTAAGAATCGACCCCTCCCTTGACCATCATCCTCCCTCCGACCAACACACAGGAGAGACGAAACCCCAGATCTGCCCGGCTTAGCAGGGCGAGGAAGAGAGCGCGGGCGGTACCTGTGGGTGGCGTCGACGACGGGGTGGGGGGAACCGGGGAACAGGACGGCTGCCGGTGGGTTGCGGAGAATGGAAGGGAGGAAGCGGCGCTGAAAAAGAAAGGAAAGGGGGGCAGCCGCCAGATGCGCAGACAGACGGACGGACAGTGAAGCCGTCAAGGCAAGGGCGTCCACCACCCCACACGGCACGGGGAGGGGGAGTGAAAGAAAAGAAAGCCAAGAGAAACGCAAGTCCAACCCAACCGTGGCTGCCGATGCAGTGCACTCACCCGTGGTCTTTCTTTTCGCCCTCTCCTCTCTCCTCTTGTCCCCACGCTAAGCTGCCAGGCGTCGGCGGCCGCGGCCACGGGTGCGAGGGCTAGCCGACGACCGGCAGGCCGGCAGTGAGCTGGCAGCGCGTGCGGGGTGTGCGTTCACGTGGGGCGACGGCGGCAGGGTTGGGAGGCGGTGGCGTGGGGGCTATCGATAGCCGGCGGGCGGCGGCAAGGGCCAAGGGGGCTGGCCGTGGCCGGACCGGAGCAGGGAAGCATTGCCTGAAGCGGATTTTTTGGATTTAAAAAAAAATTGTGTTACTAGCTTTTTTTGTCACGGGAAGGAATAGGAGGGTTTGCAAGGCGGCAGATGGCGCCGGGAGAGCAGGTGATTAGCTTGGCTTTTCATCAGGTTAGTAGGATAAGCACATCACGTTTGACCTGGAAAGTTAGGCTTTCATGCGTGCGTGATCACTGTCGATCACTACGGAAGGCACATGATGACTCAGAGTCACAGATGATAGCTACTGTCCACTGTTATCTTTTTGTTCCTTTTCCCCCGTGATCATCATGCTGCTTTCTCTCTTTCAAGACACGCCACACCGCCTCTAACTAACTAACTAACTATCCACTCTTTTCTTGGGTGACGGCCTGCCGGGTCGTCAACGTGTTAAACTCACCTCTTTTTTTTTTTGAAACTCTATCTAGTCTGCCAGTGTGCTCCATCCGGTGGTCGTCGCTGGCCAGCACTTAAAGAGTCTCTGTGGTGCAAATTAGTTTTACATAAATTTTAAAAGATTATACTCCTTCTATCTAGCATACACGAATTTAGACAAATCTAGAACATCTAATTCGGGTTGGATGAAGTATTTTGTTTTAGCAATTTCTTCTTTAAAAATTGTTTGGTTTGTACCTATAGCAACCACAATACAGCCACGAGTTCCAAAACGAAAGAAAATGCTAGGACAACATCAAACACACGCTCAAAAGAAAGGAGAAATGAAAAAAATACAAAAAGGAGACAGAGACAGGTCAACTAAACAAAGGTCACCCGCAACAGCTACGTCCCCGGGAGAAGTACCACCGCGCTCCTAACAACGACTCATCAAGCATCAAGCAACACTTTCAAGAAGGAAAACCAACTCTGTTGCCTGGACCAGAGACCGGTCCTAATGTTTTTCCCGGCACACAGAGGGAAGTGGTAGGATAGCCACCCCCGTCATATAGAGGGATGTTGTAATTGTTTGGTTATATTTGGTTTCGCTCAGCCTTTTCTCCTTAGGCTCATTGTAACGAGAAGCATTGGGAAGACAAGTTCAACATGATAATTAACAATGTTTCTTTAGTAAGTAAACCAAAAATATTTATCCATAACAAGTACCGAATCTATGTATTGGTTTTTTTGGCCAATGACATCTATGTTAGCGACTATTCGCGCAACAATTAGCATATAAGTGATAATAATTGTTAGCAGTTGATATTTGTTGCATGGTTAAATAATATTAATATAATTTAATGTGTATCAAGATAAATAATAGTAATAAAAATAAATTACTATAATTAAGAATTATCTTAATTTTATCAATCTAACATTGTCTTATCCTTATTAAAAATTTAAAACACAAATGCTGACAACCATCGTTTTTACTAATACAACAATTATACACATGTCATATATATCCTCAAAGTTTAGACTAGTAGCAACATAGAAAACAAGAAGGAAATGTATCCTCAAAGGGGTTTTGGTTGCCACATATCATGTAGGTTCTCTTTACATTCCTCATGCGTAAAGGAAGATGCAACTGGGTCACCATTAGGTACCATTTACCCTCTTTAGGTAAAAAATGATAACCTTTTAAAAATGATGATGTCATCACAAAATTTAGTTTATTTTTTTGTATTAAAGAGGGTAGAGAGTACCCCTGACATTGACCCACTTACATCACTTCTTATAAACAAACTGAAGGGTTCGCATCATAGAAAATAAAAAAATCTACGATGGGAACAACTATGTACCAAGATCTATCTACTAGATACAAGCAACGGGTGGATAAACATCCATAGAATACATACCCTCGAAGACCGAATAGCGTTAACGAGGTTGTACTCATGGATGATGTAGTCAAACGCTTGCCGATCTCAAGATCGAGAAGAAGTCCATCCGGTCCAGCACCGCAAAGCAGTGGTACATCCGTGATCGCACACACGTCCGGGTACCCCGACAACCTCCGCGCTCTCGCTCCAGCGAAGCAGCGGAAGCAACAAATCCTTCTAAAAAATCCACCGAGAAAATTTATCTCGCTGATCCGAGACCATGGGGAAATTTTAAAGAGGGGAGAGAGATCCTTCACGAGGAGGTGTGATATGAGAGGAGGAGAGGGACGCCTTTTATAGGAAGAGGGGGGCACCCAAGGGGCATGGCGCCCAGCCATGGTGGCTGCCCCCACCTCTTCCACATTCATGTGGGTGGAGCTCCCACTCAAAATGAAAAGTCTCCACACCCATAAAAATGTCTCCACTCAAAAATCCACTCACATGCATTAAATTTTCACCAAATTTAATGCAAGCTCTCATTTAAATAAAACTCATTTATTTATTTATTTAGAATTTTGTTAATTACTTGAATTATCAAACATTCACATAAAACCCCTTACAACATTTCAATTTCATATGCAGAACCAGTTTCAGCAATTTCAACTGAAACAGTTCTGGTATCTAGTGAAATAAATTCATGCGCTTTCCTTTTTCTTTATCTGACATATTATTTGCTCCAAATGGTGTTGGTATCCCTTAAGTGTGTCACCCTATGGTTCGCGAATAATGTAGACATGATCGAGACCCTCTTCGATCAATAATCGGCAATGACACGGAGATCGTCTTGACTCCCACACATTCAACGATGACTTCTGTGGTCGTGTGAACCTTATACGCATGTAACTCAATCCCTTTGTCTCGCGATATATTACATGTCCGAGATTAGATCATCGATATCTCCATACCTAGTTTTATCTCGTTACCGACATGTACTTTTTTCTTGTTTCCGTGATATAATATTCTAGTGATCAAATCACTTGCTTGCAAGCTAACTAATGTGATATCATCGAGAGGGACCAGAGTATATCTCTCCATTATCGGGATGGAAAAATTCCACTCTTGATCCATGAGCCTCAACATAACACCTTTGTATCACTGAACCCATCTTTATAGTCACCCTGTTACGGTGTGACGTTTGATGTTATCAAGATACTCTTCCGGTGTTAGTGATTGACATGATCTCATGGTCTAAGGACTAAGATTACTTCGTATGATGTTATAGCAATATAAACATAATGACCTTGATCGTAATGCTATACTTCGGATGAATGGTCATCACATCGTTCCAATAATGTTGTGACCTCGTTATTAACAACATCAAATGTCTATGATCAGGAAACTTTTGATCATCTTGTTAATCAATGAGCTAGTTTATAAGAGAGGCATAACTAGGAACTTTCTTTTTGTTTATTAAACACACATGTATTAACGTTTCCGTATTAATACAATTATAGCATGCAAAATAAACATTTATCATAAATGAGGAATAAGATAATAACCACTTTATTATTGCCTCTCGGGCATATTACCTTCAGTCTCCCACTTGCACTAGAGACAATAATCTAGTTTGAAAACTTTGCGTATTGAACACATATGGCTTTCTGGTGTTCCATATACGCGATTATAAGTGGTTAACATAATCTACGGATCTGACGCCTTCAGGTCCGTATGTATTTTCATGTACTTGTGTCTTCACGCATCACTCATTCTACAATGAGATGGCATTGTATAAATTTGGTCTTTTGGTGAGACCTTTAGTTCCTTGGGGTTAAATCATGTCGATACTATTGTCGTACAATATATCTTTAGTGTTAGCCCTTTTAGAACCACACCTTGGTTTGATAAAAAACTCAAATGCCCTCCTTTGTTGTTACTATAGCAGTCATATACTTAGCCTTTTGTTGTAGTATCCATCACAATGTCTTAACTTTGGAATTCATCCAAATCCATCATGGAAACTTTTTTTCCATTTCATTGTGCCACCCATAGTTTAAATTGAGATAAACTTAATTTTGTATCTTGTGAAAAAACTAATATCAATGTAACGCTTTACAATGAACTATTTGTAATTGTTTGTCACCTCTACACAAATATATTCTTAGTTCTTCCAAAAGATCATAAGAATTTCCTTACTATCGTCCAATGATCATTTTATGATTCATTCTGGTATATGCACATAACACTTTAGAGCATAGGACATATTTGGATGTGTACATATCATTGGTATGATTGATCAAAACATTCTTGTGATTTCACTCATCAAGTGTCAAAGCACTTGAATCTTATTTCACTAATCAAGTGTCGATGCACTTGAATCTTGATTCAATTCTTTTCCATGCGACAAGATCCTTTTCTCGTCATTTCTATATTGAACCCCTTCAATATCTCATATATGTACGTTTGACATGACCATATTAGCGTCACTGTCTATCCACGTAGACATTCATGCTAAATATTCGGGTTTTGCCTAAGTATTTCATCAAAATGAAATTATTAACTTTTGTCAATAAAAGATACATCATTTCCAATCAACAAGATGTCCTCCACATAATGTATTAGATATATGTCTCAGCACCCCCACTTAATTTCTTGCAAATGCAAGCATCTTTATCGTCTCCTCATGAAAACTCCTTTAACAGTATCATCATGGTGAAGATTCTAACTTCGCGATGCTTACTTCAACCATTAAAGTTTGCATGCCATTTGTAGCATCCTTTGAATTAACAAAACCCTTTGGATCGTGTCGTGTACACGTCCTAGGTTACCATTCTATTAGAAGAACTTTATTTTGTTTGTTCAACTACCATATACCAAATTATATGTAGTGGTTGCTACATTAATCCGTCCAGACTAAATATCGCTATGAAAGATCCAATCTCGCCATAGTCAACTCCTTGAACATTGTCGTAAAATACTTTACGACATGTTGACTATTTCATAGAGATGAAACATCCATGTATGTTTCTTTATAGATCCAAATACGACCGATAGGTTTTTACACCTTTCCGGAGGGTCTTCCAAGTTTAAAACTTGATTTCTCGTGTATGGAACTATCATGGATTTTATGCCTTCAAGCCATTTGACGGAGTCAGGTCCCATCGTCGCTTCTTTACATATAGTCGGTTCATCATTGTCAAACAATAATGATTTACTCTCAAATATTAACATTTGATTGTTTATCCAACCTACTTGGTTCAATAGAAACTTAGACCTCCGTGACCACAACCTTTGAGGCACATGATCCATGAGCATTGTGGCTGCCTCCGGAACATTTTCTGGTGTTGCGCAACTCAGCACATATAGCTAACATTCGTAAACCTTATCAAAGTTCTATTGTTCTCCCACTTAACTTTTGTGAAAATTTTATTTTTCAAGAAACTTCACGTTTCAAGCGACAAACCCCTTTTGTCCTCGGTGTTATGGAGGAATGCCCAATGGTTATTCGAAATAACCTACAAAGACATGCTCATACGACTTTGGTTGTAAACATCTTACTTATGCTTGGCATACCAAAATTTAAGAAAGCACAACTTGGGTTTTAACCGAAACCATAACTTACATGGTGTCATTTCAACGGATCAAGATGGAGCTCTTTTCAATGTAAAAGCGGTAGTCTCTAAAGCTTTAATATTTTAAAACATAATGGTAGTTTTATAAATAACACATTTTATCCAACCATGTCAAACAAGGTTTAATTATAAATCTCAAACACTCCATATTCCTATGGTATTTCAGGAGATGCAAATCTAGGTGTTTTGCTAAACTTGCAACTCAAATAAATCCCTTTATGATAAAATCATAAATTATTTATTTACTTGTTATAATGATTTTCCACTTCATCTTGAAAGTCTTTGAACGTTTTCAAATATTTCATACTTCTTTCTCATTAAGAATATTCACTCAAATTTTCGGAGAAAGCATATGAAGTTGAAATCCATCGCTTACGACTACACATAATGGACTACATATATCGATATGTATAAATTCCAATAATTTAGTCATTCGTTCTTCTTTGGCCTTTGAACGAAGTTTTAATTATCCCGAGGAAAGTCTCACAAGCGTCATTTGATCAAATCAAAGACTCCAAAATTCCGTGAAAATGGAGTTTCTTCATGTTTTCTTTCCAATATAATTTAAACGGCGATGTCACTTTGTAAGTGATCTTCCAATCATTTGTCTTGCGACATTTTAGCATTAGGTTTTATGGATATGATTTCTCCAACTAGATTTGTAAATCATCCATCTTATATGGAATACGGTAATTATTTGAACAATCTTTTTTCTCATAATACCTGATTTAAATAACTATTATTAAGACAAATCTTGAAGGCAAGCTTTGATGTCAACGAGAAATACAAATAATGGTTTATTTGTTTTCGATGAACATCATCACATATTCTATTGCTAGTTACAAAGGCCATTATGGTTCATGAATTGCGTCGTTTTATATGAAATTTCATACCAACCAATTCGGTAATCAATACCCAAGAACCACATTGTTTAACAAGCAAAGAATACAACCATAACATGTATATCATCTATATACCTAAACTGGATATTTCTAGTCTATTTTTTTCTGCCACATATATTTTATAGATTCTCTTTCAGCATTCAATTTCCTTTTAAAAGAATCTATCAATATCAGAAGTGGCGTCATATATATGACACATAGTCCAAAACATGTATATTTAAATACTAAAACCTTTGGACTTGCACTTTGAAGTAGATCACCATCATCAAATGATTGGCAATCTTTTAGTATAGTAAACACTTTACATACATCTTCTATTCATCCTTATCATGACGACTTTCATGATCAAGCTAATGTAGCTTATAAAGGCGAATCGTGAGTACAATGTTACTTTCCAAAACCCTTTTTAATGATTAGGATGTCTAGCATCTCCAACCTTCGCAAATTCTCATCCAATATGAGAACATATATTATACTCTATCATATTGCAACCAAAAATATTGTTTCAGATATCGTTATATCTGCCACACATGATGGTTTCTGAAATAATTCTTTCAGCTCCTAGATAACCTTGATATTTAAAAACAATCAAGAATCATGGAGGCAAAAATAATACTTAAGATAATAACACTTGAATTATTACTCTTGATTTAATACTAATAATTAAATTTCACGGAGTAAACAAAGTTTGCTGAAAGTTTGCAATAGGACTTTAAACTTTAGATTGACACTGAACACAATACGATACCAGCTCGTAAAGTAAATATCCAGAATTCTATAGTTCTATTATCTCAATTACAACTAAGCATAAGGTGGTGAACGAATGCCAATGACTACAACAAATTATGCAAATTCATTTTAATTTAATTTATGATAAATTGAGTTCGACTAATCCAAATTATAAATGAACTCCCACTCAAAAACGACATCCCCCGTGTCTTTTTGGTGATTACATAAACCAAATCCACTACACCAAGTACGATCATCACGTGAATCGGTGTAGCTTCAAAGGCGAGCATCCATATGGTCATCATATCAAAACATATGACTCGTGATTAACCTTTCGGTCCGTGTTCCGAGGCCATGTCTGCACATGCTAGGCTCGCCAAGAAAGAACCTTAGTATTTGCGTATGTAAAATTGTCTTACACCCGAGATATGCTCATGGATTCAAGTACACCCGATCATTACGTGATGTCTTAAAGTGGCAAAACATTGTCGGTGCATACTTAAGGAAGAACACATTTTTATCTTGATATCTAAATGAGGGATCATCTTATTATGCTAATAAAACGCCAAACAAGAAATATAATATGCAACAAACATCTCATGTGAAAAAGTGAAATTATATGGTTATTACACTTGATCGTTATCATGTGCATCGTGGTATGATCCTCATCATTACTTTATGTGTAAGGCCAAGTGTTGGAATTATGCCCTGGAGGCAATAATAAAGATGTTATTATTATAATTCATGTTCATAATAAAGTTTATATTCCATGCTAGAATTGTATTAAGCGGAAACTTTAATACTTCTGTGGTTTGTGAACAACACCGTGTCCCTAGTATGCCTCTATGGACTAGCTCATTGATTAATTATGGTTAAGGTTTCCTAACCATAGACATGAGTTGTCGATTAATAATGAGATCATGTCATTGGGAGAATGATATGATGGACAGACCCAAACTAAGCGGAGCAATTAGATCGTGTCATCGTGTTCATCTTTGTGAAGTTTTTCCTATGTCAAATATTGTATTCTTTAGACCATGAGATAATGCAACTCCCTGGTATCGGAAGAAAGCTTTGAGGTCATCAAACGTCATCCTATGAGAGGGTGATCATAAAGGTGTCTCTCAGGTGATCGGAAAGTACCTGTTGGGTTGTATGTATCGAGATGGGATTTGTCCCTCCCAAATCGGAGAGATATACTCCGGGCCCACACTTGTGTCGATATCAACACGCTTGCAAGCATGTGGTTAAGGAGTTAATCACAAAGTGATATCGGATTACTGAGCAGGTAAAGTACTTCTTGTGAGCGAGATTTAACTAGGTATGACTGCAAGCGATCAAATCTCGGGCAAGTAAAATCTCGAGACGAAGGAATATATATATGGGATTGATTGAATCACGGCATCGTGGTTCATCCGATATGATCATCGATAAATGTGTGGAGTCAATATGGGTTTCGGACCCAGTTGATTATTGATAGAAGATCATGTCTGCATATTCTCGAACCCGAAGGGTCACACATTTAACGTGTCTCGACGCTAGGATAGATTGGATAATTGGTTTATGAGTTTTTGTTCGGAGTCTCGGATGAGATCCAGGACGTCATGAGAGGTTCCGGAATGGTCCGGAGAATAAGATTCATATCAGGCAATGCAGTTTTTTGGAGTTCAGAATTGTTTCGAGTTAATCGGTATTGTACCAGAAGCTTCTAGAACCTTCCGGAGTGGGAACAACGTGGCCCCACTTGTCAGGAGGGGGCATGGGCCTATGAGGGAGTGCCCTGGCCGCATTGGTCCAGGGGCACAAGGCCCCATAGGGCCCAGCCGGCCAAACCCTAGGGAAACCCTAAGGGGGCTTCTAGAAGGGGGGAAACTTGCCCCCTACTCCTCCCTCCTTGGCCGCCGGCCTAGGGCTTGGGGGAAGGGCAAGGGACAGCCGCCCACCCATCTATATAAAGAGGGCTGGGGGCGCACCCCTCCCACACCTCCTCCTCAACCCTAGCCGCCCTACTACCCCTCCTCTCTCTCTCCCTCCCGACTGCGCGTAGGTGAAGCCCTGCCGCAGAAACTCTCCACCGCTTGCACCGCGCCGTTCGCGTTGTAGATCCAATCCTTGTCTCCGCCCTACTTGCTGGACCAAGGAAGGAGGATACGTCGAGGTGCCGCACGTGTGCATCTCTCGGAGGCATCGCCACTTGCGGTGTTAGATCGGATCGGATCGCGAGGAGGAGAAGCGAGTACGACTACATCACCCACGTTCCGTTGAACGTCCCGCTGTGCGAATCTTCATGGGTATGAAGATCTCATCTATTCCCCCTCGTTGTTTTCATCTCCTAGATTAGATCTTGGCTTTCCCGTTCGCATCCGTAGAAAAATATTGATTTACTATGCTGCGAAACCCTTCAGTGGTATCAGAGCTAGATCTATGCGTAGATGTGTTTCACGAGTAGAACGCATCATGCTTGTTGCGGGCGTTGATGTTTTCTGTTGCAAGCCTATTGTTAGTGTACTTCTTATGACGCGGGATAGTGAGATCGAAGCGGTCCAGGCCAACTTTACACGACCTCGTTCGCGAGACCGGCTCCGCACTTGACGTGTGGCTTGTTCCACACATGCGGCTAGTGGATGCCAGTTTCTCTCACTATAGTTGTCATGGGATTTACACCGGAGTTTGGCAACCATAATATCACCGTTGTGGCTTTCCGTTGGTAAGAATCGTTCTTAGCTTGCTACTCCCATAAGCCACGTAAAACATGCAACAACAAAGTAGAGGCGTCTAACTTGTTTTTGCAGGGAGTGTTTTCTTTGATATGGTATGACCCAAGATGTGATGTGTATGTTGTATGCGATGATCATGTTTTGTAATGTTTCACGACTTGCATGTCGATGAGTACACAACCGGCAAGAGCCATATGGTTGTCTTTATAATTGTGTATGACCTGTGTGTCAACTTCTTATACGCCATGTAATACCTTACTTTATCGCTAAGTAGTTAGCAATAGTTGTAGTTGCTATTCGTGGTGGAGGCAATCATGGTGGAGTGATGGAGATCATGCCGGCACGCACAAGATGGAGATCATTGCGCGAAGATTGGCTATACCATGTCACATAAAGTTATATGCATGTGATGTTTATCCTTTTATGTATCTTATTATGCTTAGATCGCGACGGTAGAATTATAAGATGATTCCTCACTTAAAGATCAAGATAAAACTGTGTTCTCCCCATGTATGCACCGTTGCGAAAGTTCGTCGTGTTCAAGCATCACGTGATGATCGGGTGCTATAAACTCTACGTTCACATACAACGGGTGCAAGCCAGTTTTGCACACGCGGAAATACTTGGGTTTGACTTGACGAGCCTAGCATGTACAAACATGGCCTCGGAACACACGAACCGAAAGGTTAAGCATGAGTCATATGAATGATATGATCGACACTTTGATGCCCACCATTGAAACCACATCTCTTCTTGCGAAGATTGGATTAGGTGTGGTGAATTTGGATCATGTTCACTAAACAACTTGAGGGATGTTGAATTTAGTGCGAGTTCATCTAGTAATTTGATTAAGTTGAACTAGTTATCATGAACATAGTCTAAATTGTACTTGCAAATTTTGTAGATCAAATGGCTAAGTCCAACTTCAACTTCAACGTTTTTGCTGAGAAAGAAAAGCTTAGAAACAATGGGTCTAACTTCACCAACTGGTTCCGCAATCTGAGAATCATTCTCATTTGGCGGACAAAGGACTATGTCCTTGAGAATGCGCTAGGTGACCCTGCTTGTAGATGCGCATGGTGATGAGAAAAGTTTATCGATCGGCCAAAAGATGATTATGGTGTGATTAAGAGCACCATGTTGTTTGCTATGGAATCGGACCTTCAAAATCGTTTTGAAGATTACCCCGGGCCCTTTGAGATTCTTGAGGAACTGAAAACTATGTTCCAGACTCAGGCCCGTTCTGAGAGATATGAGATCTCTAAGAAATTCTTTAACTGCAAGATGGAGGAAGGGAGTTCCATTAGTGAGCACACCATAAATATGTCGGGCTACACTCAACGCCTTGAGCAACTAGACTGCAAGATTCCAGAGGAGCTCAAGATTGACAGGGTTCTGCAATCACTCCCTCCTAGCTACAAAAGTTTTGTAGTTACTCATAATCAGATTGGTTCCACTGATACGATCACCGAGCTCTTCGCTAAGCTGAAAGCTGCGGAGGTGGACATCAAGAAGGATAATCATGTGTTGATGGTCAACAAGCCCCCCAGCTTTAAGAAAGGTAAGGGTGCAAAGAAGCCCTTCAAGAAAGGCAGCGGCAAGCGCGTTGCCCCTGCTGAGAAGAAGCTCAAGTCTGGACCTAAGTCGGACACTGAGTGCTTCTATTGCAAGGACAAGGATCACTTTGGAAGCATAGTTAAGTACTTAGCGGACAAGAAGGCTGGCACCATCAAAGGTATATTTGATATACATGTTATTGATGTTTTCCTTACTAGCCCTCGTTGTAGTTCCTGAGTATTTGATACTGGTTTAGTTGCTAATATTTGTAACTCGAAACAGGAGCTACGGAATAGACGGCGGCTTGCGAGGGATGAGGTGACGATACGCGTTGGCCACGGATCAAGAGTTGATGTGATGGTCGTCGGCACGCACTCCTTAGTTTTACCTTCGGGATTAGTTTTAAACCTTAATAAATGTTATTATGTGCCTGCGTTGAGCATGAACATCATATCTGGATCGTGTTTATTGCAAGACGGTTATTCATTTAAATCTGAGAATAATGGTTGTTCAATTTATATGAGTAACATCTTTTATGGTCATGCACCTGCTGTGAATGGTTTATTTCTTCTGAATCTCGAAAGGGATGAAACACACATCCATAACATTGAGGCTAAGAGATGCAAGGTAGATAGTGATAATACTACTTATTTGTGGCACTGCCGTCTAGGTCATATTGGTGTAAAACGCATGAAGAAACTCCATTCTGATGGACTTTTGGAGTCTCTTGATTTTGAATCATTTGACACATGCGAACCATGCCTCATGGGCAAGATGATCAAAACCCCGTTCTCCGGAATGATGGAGCGAGCAACGGACTTGTTGGAAATCATACATACCGATGTATGCGGACCGATGAGTGTTTCGACGCGCGGTGGATATCGCTACTTTCTCACTTTTACCGATGACTTAAGTAGATATGGGTATATCTATTTAATGAAACATAAATCTGAAACATTTGAAAAGTTCAAAGAATTTCAGAATGAAGTGGAAAACCATCGTAACAGAAAAATTAAGTTTCTACGATCCGATCGTGGAGGTGAATATTCGAGTTATGATTTTCTCACGCGTCTTAAAGCTAGCGGAATTGTTTCGCAACTCATGCAACCGGAACACCACAGCGCAATGGTGTGTCTGAACGCCGGAATCGAACTCTATTAGATATGGTACGATCAATTATGTCTCTTACTGATTTGCCGTTATCATTTTGGGTTTATGCATTAGAAACCGTTGCATTCACTTTAAATAGGACACCATCTAAATCCGTTGAGACGACACCGTATGAACTATGGTTTGGTGCTAAACCTAAGTTGTCGTTTCTTAAAGTTTGGGGATGCGAAGCTTACGTCAAGAAGTTGATGCCGGACAAGCTCGAACCCAAAGCGGAGAAATGAGTCTTCATAGGATACCGTAAGGAAACTATTGGGTATACCTTCTATCACAGAACCGAAGGCAAAGTGTTTGTCGCAAAGAACGGATCCTTTCTCGAGAAGGAGTTTCTCTCGAAAGAAGTGAGTGGGAGGAAAGTAGAGCTAGACGAGGTTGTTGAACCTTATCTTGAGTTGGAGAGTAGTGCAGCACTTGAAATTGTTCCAGTGCCGCCTGGACCAACAATAGAGGAAGCTAATGACAAGGATCATGAAGCTTCAGACGATGCTACTACTAAACGTCGCAGGTCGACAAGGTCGCGTGCCCCTCCTGAGTGGTACGGCAACCCTATCTTAACTGTCTTGTTAGTAGACGACAGTGAACCTGCGAACTATGAGGAAGGGATGATGAGCCCAGACTCTGAGAAATGGCTAGAGGCCATGAAATCCGAATTGGGATCCATGAGCGAAAACCAAGTATGGACTTTGGTGGACCCTCCTAGCGACCGAAAGGCCGTTGAGTGCAAATGGATCTTCAAGAAGAAAACGGACGCGGATGGTAATGTTACCATCTATAAAGCACGACTTGTCACGAAAGGTTTTCGACAAGTTCAAGGTGTTGACTACGATGAGACTTTCTCTCCCGTAGCGATGTTTAAGTCCATTCGGATCTTATTAGCAATTGTTGCGTTTCATGATTATGAAATATGGCAGATGGATGTCAAGACTGCGTTCCTCAATGGCAACATTGATGAAGAGTTGTATATGATGCAACCCGAAGGTTTTGTCTATCCTAAGGATGCTGATAAAGTGTGCAAACTTCAGCATTCCATTTATGGACTGAAGCAAGCATCTCGGAGTTGGAACCTTCATTTTGATCAAGTGATCAAGAGCTTTGGATTTGTTCCAAATTGCTACGAAGCTTGTATCTACAAGAAAGTGAGTGGGAGCTCATGACATTTCTAGTACTATATGTGGATGACATATTGATTATTGGAAATGACATTGACATGCTTAACGATGTGAAGAGTTATTTGAACAAATCTTTTTCAATGAAAGACCTAGGGGAAGCTGCTTATATATTGGGCATCAAAATCTATAGAGATAGACAAAGACGCCTGAAAGCTTTAAGCCAAAGTACATACCTAGACAAAGTTCTGAAAAGGTTCATAATGGATAAGGCAAAGAAAGGTTCAGTGCCTATGTTGTCAGGTAAGATATTGAGCAAGGCTCAGTGTCCAGCCACGGTAAATGATAGAGAATCTATGAGCAAAGTGCCTTATGCCTCGGCCATAGGTTCTATCATGTATGCCATGCTGTGTACTAGACCGGATGTGTCCAATGCTCTTAGTTTGACGAGCAAGTACCAAAGTGATCCAGGAGTGAAACACTGGGCAGCCGTGAAGAACATCCTAAAGTATTTAAATAGAACTAAAGAAATGTTCTTAGTCTATGGAGGTGATGAACAGCTCGTCGTAAAATGTTACGTTGACGCTAGTTTCGACACCGACAAGGATGATTCTAAATCTCAGACAGGATACGTTTATATTTTGAATGGAGGAGCTGTGAGCTGGAGAAGCTGCAAGCAAAGCGTGATCGCGGGATCTACAGTAGAAGCGAAATACATGGCTGCTGCAGAAGCGTCAAGTGAAGGAGTTTGGATCAGGAACTTCATCACTGAGCTTGGTGTGGTTCCAAGTGCCTTGGACCCACTGGAGATATTGTGTGACAACACTGGCGCCATAGCACTAGCTAAGGAACCAAGATATAATCCAAAGACCAAGCATATCAACCGCAAGTTTCATATAATCCGAGATTATATAGCAGATGGAGATCTGAAGATTAGCAAAGTACATATAGATCTGAATGTCGTAGATCCATTGACTAAACCTCTTCCACGTGCAAAACATGATCAGCACCTTAGTGCCATGGGTGTTAGATTGTTGCCAGATGTAAACTAGATTATTGACTCTAGTGCAAGTGGGAGACTGGTGGAATTATGTCCTAGAGGCAATAATAAAGATGTTATTATTATAATTCTTGTTCATGATAAAGTTTATATTCCATGCTAGAATTGTATTAAGCGGAAACTTTAATACTTGTGTGTGAACAACACTGTGTCCCTAGTATGCCTCTATGGACTAGCTCATTGATTAATGATGGTTAAGGTTTCCTAACCATAGACATGAGTTGTCGATTAATAATGAGATCATGTCATTGGGAGAATGATATGATGGACAGACCCAAACTAAGCGGAGCAATTAGATCGTGTCATCGTGTTCATCTTTGCGAAGTTTTTCCTATGTCAAATATTGTATTCCTTAGACCATGAGATAATGCAACTCCCTGGTATCAGAATAAAGCTTTGAGGTCATCAAACGTCATCCTATGAGAGGGTGATCATAAAGGTGTCTCTCAGGTGATCGGAAAGTACCTGTTGGGTTGTATGTATCGAGATGGGATTTGTCCCTCCCAAGTCAGAGAGATATACTTCGGGCCCACTCGGTAATCGATATCAACACTGCTTGCAAGCATGTGGTTAAGGAGTTAATCACAAAGTGATATCGGATTACGAGCAGTAAAGTACTTCGTGAGCGAGATTAAATAGGTATGACGGTACCGACGATCAAATCTCAGGCAAGTAAAATATCGCGAGACGAAGGGAATATATATATGGGATTGATTGAATCCTGTCATCGTGGTTCATCCGATATGATCATCAATGAATGTGTAGGAGTCAATATGGGTTTCCAGACCCCGTTGTTGATTATTGATAGAAGATCATGTCTGCATATTCTCGAACCCGAAGGGTCACACACTTAACGTGTCTTGACGCTAGGATAGATTGGATAATTGGTTTATGAGTTTTTGTTCGGAGTCTCGGATGAGATCCAAGACGTCAAGAGAGGTTCCGGAATGGTCCGGAGAATAAGATTCATATCAGGCAATGCAGTTTTTTGGAGTTTGGAATTGTTTCGGGTTAATCGGTATTGTACCGGAAGCTTCTAGAACCTTCCGGAGTGGGACCAACGTGGCCCCACTTGTCGGGAGGGGGCATGGGCCTATGAAGGAGTGCCCTGGCCGCATTGGGCCAAGGGCACAAGGCCCCATAGGGCCCAGCCGGCCAAACCCTAGGGAAAAACCCTAGGGGAGCTTCTAGAAGGGGGGGGGGAACTTGCCCCCCACTCCTCCCTCCTTGGCCGCCGGCCTAGGGCTTGGGGGAGGGGCAAGGGCCAGCCGCCCAACCCTCTATATAAAGAGGGCTGGGGGCGCACCCCTCCCACACCTCCTCCTCAACCCTAGCCGCCCTTCTGCCCCTCCTCTCTCTCCCTCCCGACTGCGTGTAGGCGAAGCCCTGCCGCAGAAACTCTCCACCGCTTGCACCGCGCCGTCGCGTTATAGATCCAATCCATCTCTCCACCCTACTTGCTGGACCGAGGAAGAAGGAGACGTCGAGGTGCCGCACGTGTGCATCTCTCGGAGGCATCGCCACTTGCGGTGTTAGATCGGATCGGATCGCGAGGAGGAGAAGCGAGTACGACTACATCACCCACATTCCTTTGAATGTTCCGCTGTGCGAATATTCAAGGGTATGAAGATCTCATCTATCCCCCCTTGTTGTTTGCATCTCCTAGATTAGATCTTGGCTTTCCCGTTCGCATCCGTTGAATTTTTTTGATTTACTATACTGCGAAACCCTTCACCAAGGTCTATGGAACTTATACGTTATGTCTGTTGTAATAGTATCGACTTATATTTTTACTTACAACATCACCATATCATGACACTAGCCCAGCAACAATCTAAACTAGACGCTTCTAATTTATCCATTGCAAGTTTTACGTGGCTTAGGGCTTTCGGGGATATAACCCTTTTTACCTATGAACATGGAACCACAACGATGATAATCAAATTATTGACAACTCATTGTAAATCAGATATTGACTATAGTAGGAGAGACAGACACTGCGGTGAACCGACATACCACTGCATGATGTAGTACACTATAGTCGTTGACATAACACCAATAAAACACCGTTCACTATTATTACATCCCTCGGAGTGGTACAATATAAACACAGCAGGTCCAATACATGACTATAGGTTACAACTCAACTCTTTACACAAGATCCAGAGAACACTCTAGGTTAAAGAGAGAGAAAGAAGCTTCTTACAAAGAAGAATAAAAAATAAACAACTCAAAAACTATCATACTATTAAGACTAGTATTTTAAATAATGGTCTGACATTGCTGCTATTGCAATACGCTACAGAAATAGGTTCTATGGCTACAGATTATATTCCTATATAATCAGTAACTTCGTCTTCACTTGAGTTGATGTATATGTTGACTTTCTTGACTTCATTGAAGATCTTGAGATGTTGATGATGATTCCTATAACATGTAACTACCTCGGTGAACTACGCTCCTAGATACAAGCCTGGATGAGTGGTAGTGGTTGAAATAGTACGGTGGGGCCCCAAAAGCCACTCACTGGTAGTCCTTTCAGACGTCCCAACCACTACCCTCTCAACGGTACCTGTACGGGCGGCGTAGTCGGCAGGCGAAGGGATCAACTACGTACACAAGTGGGTATGTACGCAAGCCACCATACAAGAGTACATCAAAGCCATACCATCTAGAAAGAAAGGAAATATACCAACGCCATACGGCAAGATTCAAATGACCTAGATAGATCTATATTTTAGGATAATTCCTCATACAACACACATCAGAGTATCATGCGGAAGCGGCAAACAAGATCCGAGTACGGATAAGAAGCAAATCGGCATAAGATGCCATAGAAATAAGCACATCCCAACTACAGGTCTCACGGATCCCCGTTCCCGGAATCTCTACACCGTACGATCGTTGCCCACATCTTGACTTCTTCCACCCAAAGATCCGTCACGAGAAGGTACTGTTCATCTGAATTAAGAATTTATCGTGTGAGACCCTAAGGGTACTCAAGAAGTCTTAATGACTCTAAAGGGACACAACACAGGGTGACGCAATTGCAGCGAAAAGATAAACCCTAGCAGTTCTACAGATAACGCTAACCATCCGCCTAACCAATGATGATAGCGGATGTCCGTGAATTTAAGTACAACAGTTATAATGGTAATCTCATCCGATCCATCCTCCTCCCTTACCAACAAGGAAGCGACGACGACCCCATCCGTTGGCAATTTTATTAACCATTCCATGAGTGTTGCTCTATTTACTAGTCAAGTTACTTAATCGATTAAAGCGGTACTTTAGTTATGCTTGTCTATGATCGAAACCGTGCTCCAAGTCGTCCATATCGCGGACACGGCTTTGAAAGTTTTACCCGGCCGGTGCACCAATAGCAACACACGCTCGATCAACCTCGGAAAAACCAAATCAAAACCAACGAGGCTTTCACGACTAAACAATCACAAGATTCAGAAATATTTGAGGCCACCTTTGAGTAGATCCATAGCGAGTAAGCAAGCTCGAGACGGACTCAAGGTTGCGCCAATGGTACGTAGTTTGGGAACCGAAGTGTGGTGGGCTTGTCGATCTGCGTAATCACTCCGCATACCTAAGCGATAAAGTGTGCTCCTCGCACAATTTAAATCTGAAAGTAGCATGGCAAAAGTACAGGATAGTAATAAAACCTCAAACTAGTTGTGGCCCCAAGAAATAAGAGGAATCAAGCTCCGGCCTGTGGGGTCCCATATACCTCCCGGATGTGGATAGCGCGATAAATCAAGGAACAGGAATCAAGTACTCGGGGTCTCACGGGACACAAGTGAGCAGGAAAAACCAAATAGCAGATGTTGCTCACCGGTGCCACTTTCTTTAGTTATCCCAGAACTACTCAGGTTAAGTTGTTTAGGTACCTCGTTATTCAACAGACTCTCACATACCCTACACATGCTGTTCTACGACTCGCATGGCTCAAACAACTCCTATAGTAATGGCTCATGGGATGGGGAACAAGCTTGGTGGGGTTTAAAAGTAAAGGCTATGCATACTTGGGATTCATTTTAATGCAATCGCGACTCAATGATGCAAGAATAAGATAGAGGCAATAGGTACTGTATGTATGCAAGCATGTGGAAGTGCTTGCCTGGTATCTCAGTTGAAGCAAGGGACGGATCTGGGTAGTGCTCCTGGTTCTCTTGATATGACCCCTGCTCAGCGTCTATCCGAGAAAAACCAAACAAACAAGGCCAACATGAATATAGAGCACAAGCATATGAATAAGATGTGTCAAGCAAACAATCGTGCCATGATGAATGATGCACAAGTTGCATGGCAATAAGTAGCATGGCATGGGTGAGGTGTGGAGGACAAGAAAATAACATTTAATTGGGTTTTAGAATCACATTTGTTGCCATAACAATTGCTGTTCTCTATATTTTTATATGATGCATGCTGCAATTGAAGTCACGGATAGCATAAACAGAAAGGTCTCGTCGAGCTGATCATTTTAGACATATCATTTGCTTAATTTGGAATTACAGAACAAAAGTTATTAATTATTTAAATTCTAGTGGCAATTTGGGTAATTAAACTAAACTTGGAATTTTACTTGTGCAAAAGTCAAAATAGATGGCATATTTGGAATCCTCTCATTTTTCTGATATCCAAACATATATCATTTGTCAAATTTGGCTTTACAAATAAAAAGTTATTTAAAACTGCATTGAATTTGAATTTTTGAATTTATTTAAACAGGATTGAATTTGAAAACAGTATCTGGTCGTTTTACACTCAGCTTAACCCAACCTGAGTCGCAGACAGGTGGGGCCAGGGGGTTCTCTGGCCCACACGCCAGCGGCTAGGAGGGGAAGGACCGCGGGTTTAATAAACAAAACCTAAGGACCCTCTTTACAAAACCTTGAACAGCCGACAATGGGGGGGCTGGGTTGGTGAACCAAAAAGCGGGGGTTATTTGCGAAAGAACACGTGGGCGAGGAGGACTGGGTTGCGTCCGAGGTAACCACGAGTGCCTTTTAGAAAAGGACAACGCCAGCGGTGGGGCTAGAGGGCGCGGGATGCAGAGGACAAAACAGGGAGGGGGGTATGGGCAAAATCGCCAGCCCGTACTGTTCCTCTTCTCGCGCGGGCATCTGACGCGCGCGGCGCGCGGCGTGGCGCAGGTGGGACTCGAACTCGCGACCGGTGACGCTTGCGCGGGCGCGGAGCCGCTGCGGTGGCTGCGGGTTGCTGTTCGGAGGGAGCTCACGTGCTAGATAGGCTAGATGGCGCGCGGTGCTAGCGGCAGGCGTCGACGACACGGGCGCACGGAGGGCGTTCGACAGAACGAACCACGCGTCCAGGAAGCGACTACGCACAGGAGGTTGTCTGGGGGGTTCGTCGGCTCACCGCGAGGCTGTCGGAGAAGATGGCGAGGCACGGGGAGCAGGCGATCGACGACGCGGCTCGCGGACTGGGGGCTAGGGTTTCCGGCGTGGCGCGGCAGATCCTGGTGGCTCCGGTCCTCCTCCTCCTCGACGGCGTGTGCAGGCGTGGCGTAGGGGCTTGTCTGGTTCTCCTCGACCACCTCCCCGACGTGCTTGTCCTCTGGCAAGGTGTAGACGCGAGGGGGCCGAGGTTGCCGGCGATGGCGAGCCGGTGGCGATGGGGCAGAGAGGGGAGAGGGCAGGGCGCCGCTGGGGTGGATCTGGGATAGATGGGCGAGGCAGAGTGGGTGGATAGGGATGGAGAGGAGGGGGATATGCCGTGGGGGTGGGGTAGATGGAAAAGGTGGCTCGGCCACCTTTCCCTCCTCCTTCACGTGCAGTGGCTGGCGAGGCGGGGTGTGGTGGCAGGTGGGGTTGGGCAGGCCAGGGTCGGGGTGGTTCGGCTGGGGCCCCTAGGGCAGAGAGAGAGAGCAAGAGAGGGAGAGGTGAGGCTCGGGTCTAGGGTTGGAGCTAGGGTAGGCTCGGGCTAGGGTTTCTTTGAGTGGTGGAGGGGGTAGCTAGATGGGTGCTGGGGTGGGGCATGCATGGAAGGGAGAAGGGGCTAGCTAGGGTGGGGTGCTCAAGCTAGAAAGGAGGAGGGGTATTAGGGTTTTTGCTAAGGGGAAGGTAGATTAGGGGTAAGAGTGGATTAGGGTTTTGTTTAGAGAAGATGTAGACTAGGTATTGTTTAGGTAGAATGGGGATGGCAAGGTAGATTTTAGGGTGGCTAAGAGAGAGGGGGGAGAAGAGATGATGGCACTAAAGGTTGATCATGCATGCTTCCAAACAACACACATGTTCAAGAAAAAGAGAAAGGGGAAAAGATAGGGAGAGGTGATGGCCATGTGATGATGGGGTACTCCTTTGGCCCATGCATGATCCAAGCAAAGAACAAGCAAGATCCAAAAGAGAGGGGGAAGTGGTTTAGAGGTGCATGCCTCATGAGCACATGTATGTGCATGGGGCATGGGGGTAGGGGAAACTAAAGGGGGATAGAGATGGAGATGGTTTTGATGAAGAACTACAAGCCCAAACCAGATTAAGCACAAGAAAAGGTGCTCCACTTAAAATGCAAGCAAAACCAGATTCTGGAAAGTGGCACTTGCATGGCCCATGCATGATAATTAATGCCCAACTATCCTTGTGAACACAATAAGATTAATATGGCATTATTCATATGCATTCCCAAATGGTGGGCAAGGCCAAGCATAGATATATGGGTGGTTCCAACCAACTAATCATGAGCCAGAGATAAAACAACAAAATGCCAAGCTCAGAATAGTTGGATGGTGGAATATAAAAGGTGGTGAAAGATAAGGTGGTGGAGTCAAAAGAGAGATGCCCCCAACTCAACTTGGGCATTTAACAATTTATTAAGACCCAAATACAATATCAAGAGGCAAATACGATTAATCATGCACATGAGATAAGAACCAAACAAGAAAGGGTTTTATATGATGCTCAAATGCAAGGTGATATGATGATATGAGCATGATATGATGATGATGCAACAATTATATGTTGGAAGTGGCCCATTTGATTATTATAACATGTAGCATTACAGGGGTTAGACAACTGGGATGCTACAACTCTCCCCCACTAAACAGGAATCTTGCCCCGAGATTCTAGGAAGAAGAAGAAGATACAAAGAGAGAAGGATAGTTGACACGGAGTTCATCTTCACGCTCCCATGTTGCTTCATCAACAGAATGGTGTGACCACTGCACCTTGCAAAACTTGATGGACTTGTTGCGCGTCCTTCGTTCTGCGGTCTCAAGGATTTTGGTGGGGTGTTCCTGATAAGACAGATCTTCTTGAAGGTCGATTAGCTCATGGTCCACGGTCTTGCCGGGGTCTTTGAAGCACTTCTTGAGCTGAGAGATGTGGAAAACATCATGGACTTTGAGTTTTTCCGGAAGCTCTAGTGCATAAGCAACTTCTCCTCTTCTACCACGTATCTTGAAAGGACCGATGTATCTAGGAGCCAACTTTCCTTTGATCAAAGCGGTGTGTTCCTCTCATGGGAGTGACACGAAGGTAGAGAGATCACCGGGGCATATACCATATCCGTGTGTTTCTGTCATAGTTGCTCTTCCGACGACTTTGAGCAATCTTGAGTTCTCGAATGATATGCACCTTCTCCTCTGCTTGGGTTACAATGTCGTGGCCAAACCAGTTCTTTCTCACACTGACCAACCAATTGGAGTTACGCACTTGCGACCATAGAGAGCCTCGAGCGGTGCCATCTTGAGACTCTTGGAAGCTGTTGTTGTAGGAGAATTCAGCATATGGAAGACTCCTCCCACTTCATGCCAAAAGAGATGACGCAAGCTCTAAGCATATCCTCCGAATCTGATTGATCCTCTCCACTTGTCCTTGTTGAGGGTAAGCCGTCTTTGAAGTTCAACTTTGTTCCCAAAGCTTTTGGAAACTCTCCCGAACTTTGAGGTGAAGATGCTCCCACAGTGCAGGCTGATTTCAAGTGGAACCCCATACAAAGAGACAATCCTGTTGATATAGAGCTCAGCCAACTGAATTCCAGAAATTGTTTCTTTGACTGGGAAGAAATGAGCCACTTTAGAAAGCCTGTCGATGACAACAAAAATTGCATTGTTGCCCTTCTGCGATCTTGGGAAGCCAGTGATGAAGTCCATCTCAACTTTCTCCCATTTCCCTTCCGGAGGTTTCAATGGCTGTAGAAGACCAAATAGTTTCTGATGGACAGCCTTGACTCTGCGGCAGACATCACATTCTGAGACATACTTTGCACAATACCTTTTCAACCCAGGCCACCAGTATTGTGTTTTCAAGTCCATGTACATCTTTGTGCTGCCAGGATGGATAGAAAGGACCGAATCATGTGCCTCCTTGAGAACTTGGTCTCTCAGACCCGGGTAGTTTGGAACAAACATCCGGTGATCAAAGAAGAGCGTGCCTTGATCATCAACATGGAAGGATTCAGATTGAAGGCCAAGCTTAGAGATGAGCTTTCGGTGTCGGATCACCAAGTCGACGAGAACGAATCTGTTCTTCCAAGAGGAGTAGCGGAAGGTTCGGAGATGCCCTTGTTCCACAATTTCGAGTTGGAGTGACGAATTCCTCGCACAAGAGGTTCTTGCTCTTCTACCATGAGGTTGTTGACATAAGCTTTACGGCTAAGCGCATACGCCATGACGTTTGCTTTGCACAGGTGTAGTTGATGGTCACATCAAAGTCATTGATTGCTTCAATCCATCTCCTTTGCAAGATTGAGATCAGGTGAGTGAAGATATACTTCAAACTCTTGTGGTCCGAGAAGATCTCTAGCAGTTACCAAGCAAGTAGTGCCTCCATAGCTTCAAGGCAAAGACAACTGCTGCTAGCTCAAGGTCATGTGTGGGATAGTTGATCTCATGCGTCTTCAACTGACGAGAGGCATAAGCAACCACCTGTCTCTCTTGCATAAGGACCGCACCAATCCTTGCAAAGAGGCGTCGAATATCTGGAAAGGCTTAGATGTATCTGGAGGAACCAAGGCGGTGTGGAAGTGAGCTTCTCTTTGAGTGTCTCAAAACTTTCTTGGCAAGGTGAGTCCACAGTACTTCTTGCCTTTCTTGAGGAGATCGGTAAGAGGCTTTGCTATCTTGAGAAGTTACACTGCAAAGCGACGGCAATAGCTAGCCAAGCCGAGAAAACTCCGCACTTCCTTGACATTAGCGGAGGAAGCCATTCAACTATTGTCTTCACGGTTTCGGGTCGATGCAATGCCCTTGGCAGAGATAACATGACCTGTATGTTACTTGAGCAGCCAAAACTCACACTTAGAGAACTTTGCATACAAGCGGTTCTCACGAAGCTTGTTCAGACACACCTCGGTGCTCTTCATGCTCCTCCTTAGACTTGGAATAGACCGAATGTCATCCAGATATACCACCACAAACTTATCAAGGTACTCCATGAAAACGGAGTTCATCGGCCTCGAGAAGGTAGCAGTGCGTTGGTGAGACCAAAAGACATGACCGTGTACTCATCTGGGCCATAGCGAGTGGTGAAAGCTGTTTTGGGCACATCCTCTTTGCGAATTTTTATTTGGTGATAACCACTTCTCAAGTCCAACTTAGAGAACACCACAGCCACGGTGATCAAATAGATCATTTATCCGGGAGAGGATATTTGTTCTTGATGGTTTTAGCATTGGCGCCGGTAGTCAACACATAGCCTATTGGTTACATCACGCTTCTTCACAAAGATTGTTGGGCTACCCCAAGAAGAAGTCTTGTGTTGAATGAAACCCAATTTCTCTTGTTCATCAAGTTGTCGTTTGAGTTCACCAACTCGGAAGGACCCATTTTATATGGCCTCTTGGAGATAGGAGCCGTTCGAGTTCAAGCTCAATCACGAATTCAACCTCGCGATCCGGAGGCATACCCAGCAACTCTTGGGAAAGACATCCGGAACTCACAGACCCTTTGGTACCCTCCGAATAGCTTCCATAGCATCATTATTCAGTAGCCAAGGAATAGAGCTGGACAAAGGAGTCGACTTGGAGAAAAGACTACATGGCCTTGAGAATCTTCGAGAGACACTTGGCGTTCGACTGATCAATCACAGTGCATTTCGTCAACCAATCCATGCCCGATGACATCAATGTCAAAATTGCCCGAACAATCAAAGAAGCCAAGAATGAAGAACCACCAATCTCAACTTGGTTACCATGGTGATCTTAGAAGCTGCCATTGTTGCTCCGGAGAAAGAACCATTAACCGCTTTTGGAGGAACTAATGCTAACCCATTCTCGTCGCAAAGTGTGTGACACAAACGAGTCGATGCACAGAATCAAAGAGAACTCGTGCAGGAGTTAAGCGAAAGCATACCCATGACAACTCCAAAGTCGAGCTCGGCTTGAGGCGTTAGCGGTTAGCACGCGACCGCAGACCCGGGCTTAGTGTTGATGTTGAGAGCCCGGCGGTGGTGCACGAACGAAGGAGAGCTTGTTGCAGATCTTGGCGGGGTTGAGGAGAGCTTTGTTCTTCATTGGGCAGTTCCACTGGGATGACCATGATCTCCACATGTGTAACAAGCACCGTGAGGACGTGGAGCGAGTAGCGAGGACTCCGCCAGCGCTCAGGTAAGGGTTGTTGTAGCCCACAGGAGCCGCGATGGTGAAGTTTGATGGCCTTGGCGAAACTTGCAGGTCTTGGTGGAGCCGGAGCGACGGTGGGGTGTTAGGAACCCGGACACGCCGCTTAGAAGGAGCTGCCATGACTGCAGAGCTTGATGCATCCTGTACATTTCTTGGACTCCTCGAACATTTGCCTTGCCTCCTCTTGTAGTGCGTGTCTTTGTAGCTCCGGGAAGGTTGCGGTCTTGCATGCGTGATTGCATACTTGATCGACGCATTGAGCCCTTGCGAACCTTTTCGCTTCTTCTTCTTGTCATCGATACCTCATCACCACCATAACAGGATAGATTCATGAAGTTCTGATATAGGTGTTGACGTTATCATTTCCTGCTTGAGTTGAGGAAAGCCTCCTTCATCCTTTCCATCACAATCTCTCGAGAAACTGTTCTTTGAAAGCTGCAGTGAACCTCTCCCAAGTAGGTGGAACCCAGATCTGCTTGCCTTCAAGTAGTTCTCCCACCAAAGAGCTGCATCTCCTTGAGAAGGTGAGTAGCACACTTGACCCACTCACTCGGAACATCGCAGCCTCGAGCAACCTTGAGATCTCGCGACCAATCATCCGCGTCGGTGGGTCAGAAACATCGAATCGAGGGTTGAACTTGAGGAAGCTCTTGATGTCACCACGCTTGGGAGGTGGAGGGAGTGGAGCAAACTCGTTCCTTCTGACGCTCTCCTCAAAGCGCTGATGGTTCTCTTGCATTGCCGCCAAAGCATTATCTATGCTTGACAATGAGCCGATTCGGAGGATGTCCTCTTCGGTCCGTGGGGAGCCATCATGTCATTGATATAAAACTCAAGTCGATTACTATAACGGAGAATGATAATAATCCAAAATAGTACCAAGATGGAATTAACCAAGATTAAAGGATACAATTTACTGAGATGATATTAAAATATCAACAAAGTTCATAGCACCTAAAAGATATTAAGCATATCGCACACGACTGAAAAGGAGTGGTACACAAATATATCAAAGAAAAAATTTTCCACAAATTTCGGCATTAAAATACCAATAGATGCGCAAAATTACTTAACGAATCAAGATTAGTGACTCTACCGATTCAACATACAAAAGCGAATGATACAAGTAGTGGTATGGTCGCGACTCCATCCCGCACTCAAATCATTACTCCGCACATGAACAAGTGGAACACACATCCTAACCCCTTCTTTGAAGGGTTCGCAGCATAGAAAACAAAAAATTTCCTACGATGTGAACTATATACCAAGATCTATTTATACTAGATACAAACAACGGGCGGATGTATATCCGTAGAGAACATACCCTTGAAGACCGACAAAGTTTAACGAGTCCAAACTCGTGGTTGATGTAGACGATCTCTTGCCGATCTCAAGATCGAGAGGAAGTCCTAGCGCCGCAAATCAGCAGCGCATCCGTGCACACGCTCGAGGCACCGAGCAACCTCCGCCTCCTCGCTCAGCGATGCAGCGGAAGCACAACTCTTTCTTGCCGAATAGCCACCGAACATGTATCTCGCTAGTCGAGACCATGGGGAATAAATTCTAGAGGGGAGAGATCCTTCACGAGGAGGTGTGAGTGAGAAGTGAGAGGAGGGCTCCTTTTATAGGAGGAGGGGGAACCCCAAGGGGTGGCCGGCGCATGGGGCTGCCCTCCCCTCATCATGTGGGTGGACACTCCACTCACAAAACTCCTCCAAATTCCTCCACTCAAAATCCCACTCAAAGATCCCATTAAATTTCCACCAAATTTAATGCAAACTCTCATTAAATAAAACTCTTTATTTTATTCAGAATTTTGTCAATTACTTTAATGACAAACATTCACAAATAACCCTTGCTAGAATTCTATTTCACATGCATAACCACTTTATGCAATTTCACCCAAAACCTGTTTGGTATCTAGTGAAATAAATTCCTGCTTGTTTATTCTTTCGGCATGAAACTTTTGCTCCAATTGGATGTCGGTGTCTCTTAAGTGTGTCACCCTACGGTTCGTGAATAATGCGGACATGATCGAGACCCTCTCGGATCAATAATCGAGCGGGATCCGGAGACCCATCGACTCCCACATTCAACGATGACTTTCTTGTGATCGTCTAACCTTTTACGCTAGTATCTTAATCCCTTTGTCTCACGATATATTACATGTCCGAGATTCGATCATCGGTATCTCCATACCTAGTTTGATCTCGTTACGACATGCACTTTTTCTCGTTCCGTGATATAACATTCCGTGATCAAATCACTTGCTTGCAAGCTAATCAATGTGATATCACCGAGAGGGCCCAGAGTATATCTATCCGTCATCGGGATGAACAAATTCCACTCTTGATCCATGAGCCTCAACATAACACTTTATTAGTTGAACCCATCTTTATAATCACCCCATTACGGTGTGACGTTTGATGTTATCAAGAAACTTTTCCTGTTAGTGATTGACATGATCTCATGGTCTAAGGATTAGGATCACTTCGTAAGTTGTTATAGCAATATAAACTCAATGACTTTGATCGTAATGCTATACTTGATGAATGTTCATCACATCATTACACTAATGTTGTGATCCCGTTATTAACAACATCCAATGTCCATGATCGAAACCTTGATCATCTTGTTAATCAACGAGCTAGTTTATGAGAGAGGCTTAACTAGGAACTTTCTTTTGTTTATTAAACACACATGTATTAACGTTTCGTATTAATACAATTATAGCATGCAAAATAAACATCTATCATATACTTGGAATACACATAATAAACAATTTATTATTGCCTCTCGGGGCATATTCCTTGATCTCCCACTTGCACTAGAGACAATAATCTAGTTACATAGTGATATATCTAACACCCATTGAGTTCGGTGTTGATCATGTTTTGCTCTAGGGAGAGTTTTAGTCAACGGATCTGCTACATTGAGATCCGTATGTACTTCTAAATCTTTATATCTCCATCCTTGACATGCTCGCGGATGGAGTGAAACCGGCGCTTAATATGCTTGGAATGCTTGTGAGACCTTGGCTCTTTGGCATTGGCAATGGCACCATTGTTGTCACAATAGATCACCATTGGGTCCAACGCTTGCCACAACTCCTAGTTCGGATATGAACTCCTTCATCCAAAGCGCTTCGAGCCGCTTAGAAGCGACAACATATTCGCCTCGTTGTTGATCCGCTACCACAGGTTGTTTGGAGCTCCTCCAACTAACCGCTCCGCCATTCATGAGAAATACGTGTCGGATTGAGACTTAGAGTCATCCGGATCGGTGTCAAAGCTAACATCGACATAACACTTAGCGACGAGCTCTTCTTCACCTCAGATACAAGAAACATATCCTTAGTTCTTCTTAAGTACTTAAGGATATTCTTGACCGCTATCCGATGTTCGAACACGGATCCGATTGGTACCTACTAGTCAAACTAATAGCGTGTACATCCGGTCTTGTACATAGCATGGCGTACATTATAGAGCCTATGGCTAAAGCATAGGGGACTTTGTCCATTATCTCTCTTTCTTCCGCCGAAGCCGGACTTTGAGTCTTACTCAATGTCTTGCCTTGCAACATAGGTAAGAACCCCTTCTTACTTCCGTCCATTTTAAACTTCTTTAAAATCTTATCAAGGTATGTACTTTGCGATAGCCCTATTAGGCGCCTAGATCTATCTCTATAGATCTTTATGCCTAATATGTAAGGCCTTCACCTAGGTCCTTCATTGAAAATTTCTTTGTTTAGATAACTTTTAACACTGTTTAAAGTTCTATATCATTCGATCAATAATATGTCATCCACATATAGTATCGAAATGCCACATTGCTCACTCACTTTCTTGTAAATACAAGCTTCTCCATAAGTTTGGACAAATCCAAACTCTTTGGTCACCTCATCAAAGCGGAGATTCCAACTTCGTGATGCTTGCTTCAATCCATAGATGGATCGCTGAAGCTTGCACACCTTGTTAGCATCCTTAGGATCGACAAAACCCTTTGGTTGTATCATATACAACTCTTCTTCAATATTACCATTGAGAAAGCGCGGTTTTGACATCCATCCATATATTTCATCGAAATATGCAGCAATTGCTAACATAATCCTAATCGACTTTAGCATCGCTACGGAGAGAAAGTCTCATCGTAGTCAACTCCTTGAATTTGTCGAAACCCCTTTCGACAAGTCGAGCTTATAGATGGTCACATTACCATCGACAGTTTTCCTTTTGAAAATCCATTTGTTCTCCACGGCCTTTCGGTGAGGTAATTCCACCAAGTTCCAAACTTGATTTTCATACATGGATTCCATCTCGGATTTCATGGCTTCTAACCATTTGTTGGAATCCGCTCATCATCGCTTCTTCATACGTCGCAGGTCATTATTTTCATCAACCATGAAATTTATGACAGATTTCCGTCTGACTCGGGGCTGCACGCGTCTGTTTGACCTGCGAGGTTCGGTAGTACTCTTTCGAGTTTCATGATCATTATCATTAGTTCCTTCTTCAACGGTGGAGCCAACTCGGCGACTTCCAACAAGCTACTCGCCATACTTTGAAGAAGGTTCCATAACCTCTTGAGTTCTACCTTGACTACTCACACCTTTCGCGAGAACTCTTTCTCTAGAAAGGATCCATTCTTAACAACAAAAACCTTGCCCTCGGATCTGTGATAGAAGGAATACCCAATAGTTTCTTTAGGGTATCCTATGAAGACGCATTTTTCCGCTTTGGGTTCGAGTTTATCCGGTTGAAGTTTCTTCACATAAACATCGCAACCCCAAACTTTAAGAAATGACTTAGGTTTGTTTCCAAACCACAATTCATACGGTGTCGTTTCAACGGATTTAGATGGTGCCCGATTTAAAGTGAATGCAGCAGTTTCTAGTGCATAACCCCAAAATGACAACGGCAAGTCCGTCAGAGACATCATAGATCGAACCATATCTAATAAAGTGCGATTACGACGTTCCGACACACCATTTCGCTGTGGTGTTCCGGCAGGTGTGAGTTGTGAAACAATTCCACACTCTTTTGTATGTGTGCTAAACTCGTAACTTAGATACTCACCTCCACGGTCGATCGTAGAAATTTGATCTTTCTATTACGATGATTTTCCACTTCATTCGAAATTCCTTGAACTTTTCAAAGGTTTCGGACTTGTTTCATCAAGTAGATATAACCGTATCTACTCAAATCATCCGTGAAAGTAACAAAATAACGATATCCACCTCGGCAGACACACTCATTGGACCACATACATCCGAATGTATGATTTCCAATAAATCGCCGTTCCATTGAACCGAAAGCGGCGTTCTAGTCATCTTGCCCATAAGGCATGGCTCACATGTATCAAATGATTCATAATCAAGTGATTCTAAAAGTCCATCGAATGGAGCTTCTTCATGCGTTTAATGCCAATATGACCTAGACGGCGATTGCCACATATATGCGGATATATCATCACTAAGTTTAATCCTTTTAGCATCAATATTATGAATATGTGTAACATTATCATCGAGATCCACGAAATAAACCATTCAACATTGGTGCATGACCATAAAAGATTTCATTCATATAAATGGAACAACCATTGTTCTCGATTTGAATGAAAAACCACTTTGCATTAAACATGATCCGGATACAATGTTCATGCTCGGTCAGCACCAAATAACGATTATTTAAGTTTATAACTAATCCCGACGGTAAGTGGAGAGGTAGCGTTCGACGGCGATCACATCAACGTTTGATCCATTGCCGACACGCATCTTGACCTCACCCTTGCTAGCGGTCGCTTTGTTCCACGATTCGAGTTACAAATATTAGCAACTGAACCGGTATCAAATACCCAGGTGCTACTGCGAGCACTAGTCAAGTACACATCAATAACATGTATATCATATATACCTTTGTTTGCCTTGCCGGCCTTCTTGTCTGCAGATACTTGGGGCGATTATGCTTCGATGGCGATCCCTTACAATAGTAGCACTTTTCGGTATCGGACTTAGGTCCAACTCGGGTTTCTTTTCAGCGCAACAGGCTTGCCGCCCTTACTTCCTTCCGTTTTCCTTCTTGTCTTTCTTGAAACCGGTGTTCCTATTGATCATCAACACTTGATGTTCCTTTTGATCTCCACTTGCAGTTTTAAGCATTGTGAGCTCGAGAGACTTCTTCATGCCTTGCATATTATAGTTCATCACGAGCTCTTATAGCTAGGTGGCGGACCTGCGAACACGATGGATGCCTAAGTCAATGGGAATCGTTATTCCCAAGGACACAAGCTTATCGGTAATCCTTGACATCTTGAGTACATGCTCACTAACGATGTTCTCTTCCATCATGCACTAAAGAACTTTTCAAGCATTGTAGCTCTCTGACACATGTGTCGAAAATCATTTTCAACTCACCCATTGTATCAAAGGCATTGCCGTTTTGAAGCTTTCAGTTCGGCTCTAGCCCATACAATATGCCGCAATGAACTAAGTTGTGGTCCTCTGACGAGTCGATAGACATTCTTCTCCTCGTCAGGGCATCGTCAAAGGTGGGGGCCTAACAGCGCTTCTAGCACATATTGCTTTTGTGCAGAGAGGAGAATCCTCAAATTCATGGCCCATTCAAGAAAGTTGCTACCGTTCGTTGCTAGTTTCTCTTTCTCCATGAACGCATTGAAATTAAAAGCGGTGGTGCCATCTACAAGAATTTGTAAAGTTTAGACTAAGTGTATGATAGATTGAGTTCAACTAATCTATATTACGAATGAACTCCCACTCAAAAGCGACATCCCTCGTGTTCTTTTGGTGATTACATGAACCAAATCCACTACACCAAGTCCGATCATCACGTGAGTGTGTAGCTTCAAAGCGAGCATCAAATGGGCATCATATCAACTATATGACTCATGCTTAACCTTTCGATGCGTGTTCGAGGCCATGTCTCGCATGCTAGGCTCGCCAAGTTAGAACCTTAGTATTTTTGCGTGTGTAACTGTCTTACACCAGTATGGTCGAGGATCCAAGTACCCGATCATCACGTGATGTCTTGGAGCGAAAACATAATCGGTGCATACTAAAGGAGAACACATTCTTATCTTGATATTTAAAATGAGGATCATCTTATTATGCTTAACAAAGCGCTAAACAAGCAATATAAGATGCAATCAAACATCATATGTTTAATAGTGAAATTATATGGTTCCCAGATGATCTTTATCATGTGCATCGTGGTATGATCACTATCATACCTATATGTGTAAATCCACAGTCTATGGGTTTTTACACGCTATGTGTGTTGTAAGAGTATCATCTCATACTTCTACTTACAACACTACCATATCATAACACTAGCCCAAAGAACAATCTAAACTAGGCGCTTCTAATTTATCCATTGCAAGTTTTACGTGGTGAGGGCTTTCGAGATAGAACCGTTCTTACCTCGAACATGAACCACAACGAGGATAATCAAATTGTTGACAACTCGCTTGCAAAATAGATATTGACTATAGTAGGAGAGCGGACACCCGCTAGCCACTTATGCAAACTAGTTGCATGTCAAGCGTGGAACAGGTCTCATGTGCGAGGACATGTAAAGTTTGTCGGGCCGCTTCATCCCACTATGCCACCAATATCCAAAATCACAAGAAAGGAGCAACAACATGATCATCATCGCCCACATACTCATATGTGTACTACCGTGTAAAGTATCTACGCATAGATCCGGCTCTCGATACCACTTTGAAGGGTTCGCGACATAGAAAACAAAAATTTCCTACGATGTGAACTATATACCAAGATCTATTTATACTAGATACAAACAACGGGCGGATGTATATCCGTGAGAACATACCCTTGAAGACCGACAAAGTTTAACGAGTCCAAACTCGTGGTTGATGTAGACGATCTCTTGCCGATCTCAAGATCGAGAGGAAGTCCTAGCGCCGCAAATCGGCGCATCCGTGCTCGACACGTTCGAGGCACCGAGCAACCTCCGCCTCCTCGCTCAGCGATGCAGCTAAGCACAACTCTTTCTTGCCGAATAGCCACCAGGAACATGTATCTCGCTAGTCCGAGACCATGGGGAATAAATTCTAGAGGGAGAGAGATCCTTCACGAGGAGGTGTGAGTGAGAAGTGAGAGGAGGGCTCCTTTTATAGGAGGAGGGGGAACCCCAAGGGGTGGCCAGCGCATGGGGCTGCCCCTTGCCCTCCCTCATCATGTGGGTGGACACTCCACTCACAAAACTCCTCCAAATTCCTCCACTCAAAATCCCACTCAAAGATCCCATTAAATTTCCACCAAATTTAATGCAAACTCTCATTAAATAAAACTCTTTTATTTTATTCAGAATTTTGTCAATTACTTTAATGACAAACATTCACAAATAACCTTGCTAGAATTCTATTTCACATGCATAACCACTTTATGCAATTTCACCCGAAAACTTTGTTTGTATCTAGTGAAATAAATTCCTGCTTGTTTATTCTTTCGGCATGAAACTTTTGCTCCAATTGGATGTCGGTGTCTCTTAAGTGTGTCACCCTATGGTTCGTGAATAATGCGGACATGATCGAGACCCTCTCGGATCAATAATCGAGCGGGATCTGAGACCCATCTTGACTCCCACACATTCAACGATGACTTTCTTGTGATCGTCAGAACCTTTATGCTAGTATCTTAATCCCTTTGTCTCACGATATATTACATGTCCGAGATTCGATCATCGGTATCTCCATACCTAGTTTGATCTCGTTACCGACATGCACTCTTTTCTCGTTCCGTGATATAACATTCCGGTGATCAAATCACTTGCTTGCAAGCTAATCAATGTGATATCACCGAGAGGGCCCAGTATATCTATCCGTCATCGGGATGAACAAATTCCACTCTTGATCCATGAGCCTCAACATAACACTTTATTAGTTACGAACCCATCTTTATAATCACCCATTACGGTGTGGCGTTTGATGTTATCAAGAAACTTTTCCGGTGTTAGTGATTGACATGATCTCATGGTCTAAGGATTAGGATCACTTCGTAAGTTGTTATAGCAATATAAACTCAATGACTTTGATCGTAATGCTATACTTGGATGAATGTTCATCACATCATTACACTAATGTTGTGATCCGTTATTAACAACATCCAATGTCCATGATCGAAACCTTGATCATCTTGTTAATCAACGAGCTAGTTTATGAGAGAGGCTTAACTAGGAACTTTCATTTGTTTATTAAACACACATGTATTAACGTTTCCGTATTAATACAATTATAGCATGCAAAATAAACATCTATCATATACTTGGAATACACATAATAAACAATTTATTATTGCCTCTCGGGGCATATTCCTTCATTCTTCTCACGAAACCTAAAGATTGGTAACTACGAAACGAACACCCCAAACAAGATAGCGTCGGATACAAAGAGGAAGATAGATTGCGTCGGTTTACAAAAGCACATGTCGGTATGGAATGTACCAACAGTTGATAACCAAAGGCGAGATAAGATAACAACTTGGATGCAACAGAGACAAGGGATTACACACACATACACACACACAACCTATGGTACTACGAGCCGAACACGTGAATCCTAGTTTGAACTTGAGAAGAGGATTGAAAACGTTCCACTTCCTTACGAGAAAAGGGTGGGTGGGAGGGTAGAAGAAAAATGGAAGCAGTCCTACTCTCGCGTTTTGTTTTCCCTAATATACATAACTACCAAAATATTTGCTAGGCCGACAACGACTGTTTTGAAACCACGAAGGTCGGGATGGCTCTGATACCAATTGTAACTACCTCGGTGAACTACGCTCCTAGATACAAGCCTGGATGAGTGGTAGTGGTTGAAATAGTACGGTGGGGCCCCAAAAGCCACTCACTGGTAGTCCTTTCAGACGTCCCAACCACTACCCTCTCAGCGGGACTGTCTGAGGCGGCGTGGTCGGCGAAGGGATCAACTACGTACACAAGTGGGTATATCATGAGCCACCATACAAGAGTACATCAAAGCCATACCATCTAGAAAGAAAGGAAATATACCAACGCCATACGGCAAGATTCAAATGACCTAGAAAGATCTATATTTTAGGATAATTCCTCATACAACACACATCAGAGTATCATGCGGAAGCGGCAAACAAGATCCGAGTACGGATAAGAAGAAAATCAGCATAAGATGCCATAGAAATAAGCACATCCCAACTACAGGTCTCACGGATCCCCGTTCCCGTAATCTCTACACCGTACGATCGTTGCCCACATCTTCGGCTTCTTCCACCCGATGTCAAATCACGAGAAGGTACATTCATCTGAATTAAGAATTTATCGTGTGAGACCCTAAGGGTACTCAAGAAGTCTTAATGCCTCTAAAGGGACACAACAGGTGACGCAATTGCAGCGAAAGATAAACCCTAGCAGTTCTACAGATAACGCTAACCATCCGCCTAACCAATGATGAGCGGATGTCGTGAATTAAGTACCACGATTATAATGGTAATCTCATCCGATCCATCCTCCTCCTCGCTACCAACAAGGCGGACGAACAACCCCATCCGTTGGCAATTTTATTAACCATTCCATGAGTGTTGCTCTATTTACTAGTCAAGTTACTTAATCAGTTAAGCGGTACTTTAGTTATGCTTGTCTATGATCGAAAGCGTGCTCCAAGTCGTCCATATCCGCGGACACGGCTTTGAAAGTTTTACCGGCGGGTGCACCAATAGCAACACGCTCGATCAACCTCGGAAAAACCAAATCAAAACCCAACGAGGCTTTCACGGAACAATCACAAGATTCAGAAATATTTGAGGCCACCCTTTGAGTAGATCCATAGCGGAGTAAGCAAGCTCAGACGGACTCAAGGTTGCAATGGTACATGTATTGGGAACCGAAAGTGTGGCTGGGCTTGTCGATACCGCGTAATCACTCGCATACCTAAGCGATGCAGTGTGCTCCTCGCACAATTTAAATACTGAAAGTAGCATGGCAAAAGTACAGGATAGTAATAAAACCTCAAACTAGTTGTGGCCCCAAGAAATAAGACGAATCAAGCTCGGCTGGGGGTCCCATATACCTCCGGATGTGGATAGCGCGATAAATCAAGGAAACAGGAATCAAGTACTCGGGGTCTCACGGGACACAAGTGAGGAAAAACCAAATAGCAGATGTTGCTCACGGTGCCACTTTCTTTAGTTATCCCAGAACTACTCAGGTTAAGTTGTTTAGGTACCTCGTTATTCAACAGACTCTCACATACCCTACACATGCTGTTCTACGACTCGCATGGCTCAAACAACTCCTATAGTAATGGCTCATGGGATGGGGAACAAGCTTGGTGGGGTTTAAAAGTAAAGGCTATGCATACTTGGGATTCATTTTAATGCAATCGCGACTCAATGATGCAAGAATAAGATAGAGGCAATAGGTACTGTATGTATGCAAGCATGTGGAAGTGCTTGCCTGGTATCTCAGTTGAAGCAAGGGACGGATCTGGGTAGTGCTCCTGGTTCTCTTGATATGACCCCTTTCGTGTCATCAGAAAAACCAAACAAACAAGGCCAACATGAATATAGAGCACAAGCATATGAATAAGATGCGTCAAGCAAACAATCATGCCATGATGAATGATGCACAAGTTGCATGGCAATAAGTAGCATGGCATGGGTGAGGTGTGGAGGACAAGAAAATAACATTTAATTGGGTTTTAGAATCACATTTGTTGCCATAACAATTGCTGTTCTCTATATTTTTATATGATGCATGCTGCAATTGAAGTCACGGATAGCATAAACAGAAAGGTCTCGTCGAGCTGATCATTTTAGACATATCATTTGCTTAATTTGGAATTACAGAACAAAAGTTATTAATTATTTAAATTCTAGTGGCAATTTGGGTAATTAAACTAAACTTGGAATTTTACTTGTGCAAAAGTCAAAATAGATGGCATATTTGGAATCCTCTCATTTTTCTGATATCCAAACATATATCATTTGTCAAATTTGGCTTTACAAATAAAAAGTTATTTAAAGCGCATTGAATTTGAATTTTGAATTTATTTAACAGATTGAATTTGAAAACGATGTCTGGTCGTTTACACTCAGCAACCCAACCTGAGTCGCATGAGCAGGTGGGGCCAGGGGGTTCTCTGGCCCACACGCCAGCGGCTAGGAGGGGAAGGACCGCGGGTTTAATAAACAAAACCTAAGGACCCTCTTTACCAAACCTTGAGGCAGACAATGGGCCGGGACATGGGTTGGTGAACCAAAAAGGCAGGGGGGTTATTTGCGAAAAGAACACGTGGGCCAGGGGAGGACTGCGGGTTGCGTCCAGGTAACCACGAGTGCCTTTTTAGAAAAGGGACAACGTCACTGACTGGTGGGGCTAGAGGGCGCGGGATGCAGAGGACAAAACAGGGAGGGGGGGTATGAGCAAACCCGCCAGCCCGTACTGTTCCTCTTCTCGCGCGGGCATCGGCCTTGGCCTTGGCGTGGCGCAGTGGGACTCGAACTTCGCGACCGGTGGCGCTTGGCGGACGCGCAGCTGCGGTGGCTGCGGGTTCTTTGACGGAGGAGCTCACGTGCTAGATAGGCTAGATGGGCGCGCGGCTAGCGGCGGCGTCGGCACGACAGGCGCACGAGGGCGTTCGGCAACGAACCACGCGTCGAAGCGACTACGCCAGGAGGTTGTGCAGGTTCGTCGGCTCACCGCGAGGCTGTCGGAGAAGATGGCGAGGCACGGGGAGCAGGCGATCGACGACGCGGCTCGCGGACTGGGGGCTAGGGTTTCCAGCGTGGCGCGGCAGATCCTGGTGGCTCCGGTCCTCCTCCTCCTCGACGGCGTGTGCAGGCGTGGCGTAGGGGCTTGTCTGGTTCTCCTCGACCACCTCCCCGACGTGCTTGTCCTCTGGCAAGGTGTAGACGCGAGGGGGCCGAGGTTGCCGGCGATGGCGAGCCGGTGGCGATGGGGCAGAGAGGGGCGAGGCAGGGCGCCGCTGGGGTGGATCTGGGATAGATGGGCGAGGCAGAGTGGGTGGATAGGGATGGAGAGGAGGGGGAGATGCCGTGGGGGTGGGGTAGATGGAAAAGGTGGCTCGGCCACCTTTCCCTCCTCCTCCTTCACGTGCCAGGGCTGGGCACGGCAGGGCAGGGCAGGTGTAGCTGGCAGGTGGGGTTGGGCAGGCCAGGGTCGGGGTGGTTCGGGCTGGGGCCCCTAGGGCAGAGAGAGAGAGCAAGAAAGGGAGAGGTGAGGCTCGGGTCTAGGGTTGGAGCTAGGGTAGGCTCGGGCTAGGGTTTCTTTGAGTGGTGGAGGGGGTAGCTAGATGGGTGCTGGGGTGGGGCATGCATGGAAGGGAGAAGGGGCTAGCTAGGGTGGGGTGCTCAAGCTAGAAAGGAGGAGGGGTATTAGGGTTTTTGCTAAGGGGAAGGTAGATTAGGGGTAAGAGTGGATTAGGGTTTTGTTTAGAGAAGATGTAGACTAGGTATTGTTTAGGTAGAATGGGGATGGCAAGGTAGATTTTAGGGTGGCTAAGAGAGAGGGGGGAGAAGAGATGATGGCACTAAAGGTTGATCATGCATGCTTCCAAACAACACACATGTTCAAGAAAAAGAGAAAGGGGAAAAGATAGGGAGAGGTGATGGCCATGTGATGATGGGGTACTCCTTTGGCCCATGCATGATCCAAGCAAAGAACAAGCAAGATCCAAAAGAGAGGGGGAAGTGGTTTAGAGGTGCATGCCTCATGAGCACATGTATGTGCATGGGGCATGGGGGTAGGGGAAACTAAAGGGGGATAGAGATGGAGATGGTTTTGATGAAGAACTACAAGCCCAAACCAGATTAAGCACAAGAAAAGGTGCTCCACTTAAAATGCAAGCAAAACCAGATTCTGGAAAGTGGCACTTGCATGGCCCATGCATGATAATTAATGCCCAACTATCCTTGTGAAAACAATAAGATTGATATGGCATTATTCATATGCATTCCCAAAAGGTGGGCAAGGCCAAGCATAGATATATGGGTGGTTCCAACCAACTAATCATGAGCCAGAGATAAAACAACAAAATGCCAAGCTCAGAATAGTTGGATGGTGGAATATAAAAGGTGGTGAAAGATAAGGTGGTGGAGTCAAAAGAGAGATGCCCCCAACTCAACTTGGGCATTTAACAATTTATTAAGACCCAAATACAATATCAAGAGGCAAATACAATTAATCATGCACATGAGATAAGAACCAAACAAGAAAGGGTTTTATATGATGCTCAAATGCAAGGTGATATGATGATATGAGCATGATATGATGATGATGCAACAATTATATGTTGGAAGTGGCCCATTTGATTATTATAACATGTAGCATTACAGGGGTTAGACAACTGGGATGCTACATAACATAACTTGATGTAGGCATTGTCTGTATTGGCTTCAGAATCTAGCAAGGGTTAAGAAGATACGTTGAGTACGAGCATACTCAGCAAGTTCACTAGACAATGAGTGTTTGATGCACTGTATATACAACCACAGAACATAGGTCGTAGGCAATGCAGGTTTTCATAAACATTTCTTCAAAGGTTACATTTATTCTGAAAAGCTATGTCCGTTAGCTTTCATGGGTTTACCAGAACTTTCATGGAGTTCCTTTCCCTCCGTGTTCGTAGCTCCTTCCCGGAACAGGGAGTAACAAGTTACAATTCTTACACTCTGCAGAGGTGCATCACTTTACCCATGAGAGACCTTAGGTTTTGTTGCACGATTGGGAGTATGTCCCCGTTCAAACTTCCTTGGTTTGAGGCCCAACCTAAGATCCAAGCCAATCACTGCCTTCTCCGTGACCCCGCATGTCTCCTTGGTGTACGCCAGGCCACCTATTAAATTACGGAAATTGGCAGTACAAACCGTTCAGATGCCGGAACTATCATGGGACGTTGAGGGTTCCCACCCATATGCTGTATATCCTCTATGAATTGCCAATTAATATGCACGCTACGAGTGATAACATCCATGACCCGCACATCTGGCTTCATGCGAGAGGGAAAAGATATAGCTGACTTCTCCGTCCCATTCCAAATCTCATGGTCAACGCGTAATATACGGCGCAAGAATCACTGGCAACATTGGTTGTTAAGTCCTAGATAATATGTTCCTTTACCACCAGAACTTTCATAGCAGGTTATTACCTCATGGTAAATAACCTATAATCACATTATTATGAAAATAGTGTTTTTTGACCCTTTTCAAATGCAGATGATGACAACACTAGATTTTCAAAATACTTTACAGAAAATAATCAAAGGACATGAGCAAGTGTGAACTTGCCTTTTGTGATTGCAAGATTATGCACTCACGGTCTACAAGACAATATAAGATCCAATATCTGAAATCAGCATCATTGGTCCGGTAAGGACTGATGTTTAAAAAAGCAAGATGCTATTATGCATAAGTAATGTAATGCAATTGATAAACTTGAATCCTCGTAATAAGGGTTGATCTAGGGTTTGGATACTCGAAATGTTTTTTTAGAATGTGTTGTCCTTTTAGATAAGTTTCACACTTGTGCTTCTTATTAAGGCTTGTGAGTGTGTGTGAACCAACATGCAATTATAATATCATAAAACAATGAGATATACACAGATGTGAAATGCTATTCAAGATTGCTTACACTATAAGTGTTTATCTTTAAATTTTACTTTACAAGTAATGTCACTTATAAAAAACTTAAGTGTTATCAATCCTAAGTATACAAGTAAAGTATAAAGTAATGTGATTACGATTAATTTTCATCTGTTGACTGAAGTGGCAAAACGAATAATTTTTGAAGAAATTTTTTTTATTAAGGTTTAAACAGTTTTTGTGGTTTAATCAAATGTGATCGATGTTGTTTGTGCTTGAATATTTGGGACTTGAGATGCTTTACAACTTAACTATAACAGACCAAAGTTAACTATAAAACACCTAATAAGGTCTTTAGCATTATTCTTAAATTTTTGTAGATTAAAGTTAACTTTAAGAACATAAATGGTCTTAGGGTGTAATGCTTATGATATTTGTATCTTGTTCACTTCATATTGTTTCTTTAAAGCTAACTAAGAATGGTATTACTTCTATTTGAGTAGTGGTTTCTTAATTTTATAATGGAATAGACGCTTTTATCTCCTTATAAAGGTGTGGTTATGATTTATATCTAAGGAATAATATTACTTAACTACTTATGAACTCATTATAGTGTTTTGGAATGTTTAAAAACTTGTGGTTGAAGTAAAGGAATAAGTTTTATTTCACTACAAATTATTCTTGAAGATTTTATATTTGATAAGGATTCTTTTTAGGAAATATTCTATACTTATGGTGGAATGATAATACAATAAAATTGTATTCAAAATGTGTTGAAGCATTTTGACTTCATATTTTCAATGTTTAAGACTAATACTATTTATTAGACTCAATTGGCTAATTTTTAGAATTATTAGCAAATTTTATTTACCCTTATATGAATTATCAATTAAGGAAATAAGTTTAAATTCAAGTCATTAAGTTGTTTAAATTTTTATTTACCTCAAAAGTGAAATATTATATTTTTAACATGTAGGTATTATTTTTGTGATATTTTTGGTGTATTACATTTATTTTTATGACTTTTAAATAATAAGATATGATTTTTTATAAGTTTAATTATTTTATAAACATTTAATAAATAAAAAATATTTAATTAAATGAAATAATAATACATGATTATAGTTTTAAATTATAGTTCTTATTTTTCTAAGATTTTTGGTATATTATTTATACATTTAACATTTAAAATATGAATTATCAAAGTATTAATACTTATAAAATCTTTATTAAATAGTAATGATTTAAATTGTTAACATAATAATGTTTGATAATAGTTTAATGTTATATATTTTATTTTTCTGAAATTTTTCATATATTAACATATTTTTCTGAATTATAAAACAAAAGATATTAATTTAACAAGATTTAATCATTTTATTTCATTTCTGGAATATTGATATTTGAATTTATATTGTTTGATCAATTTACTAAACAGGGAATACTTTTTGTAACGAGGCTAAACCTACCCATGGTCACTGACCAGTGGGGTCAGTACCACGTCATGTGCCACATGTGCAAAGACTGGGTCAAACCAACTGACTGAGTAGTGGTGACGTGAGCGTGACATCGGGATGACATCACCGGAGCTGATCTTCTCAGATCGACGATTGATCTCGTGATTTGGTGAGCGCGCGGGGCAGTGGTTAGGCTTATCAGAAAGAGGGCGCGACGAGGAACCTGATAGTGGTGGCGCCGCTCAGGTTTGTTCACCGAAGCTACTCCGGCGACCCTTAACTGGGGTGGTCGGCGACGGTACACGATGAAACGAGATTTACAGCGAGAGATAGCAAGCGAAACTAGGGTCTGGAGATGCGCAAGCTCACCTTGATGCTTGTACCGTGGTCGATGAGGATGCTGGCGCTCTAGTACGGCCTGATTTTCATGAACTCCAACGATCACTGGCGAAAGGGAATGGCGAAATTCGATCACTCCCAAGCTCCCCTTTGTACTGCGTTCTCCTCAGATGATCTACATGCGACGACACTTCTCCTCGTATACTCCACGATCGTCGGGACGACCGCTACTAACGATGACGATCTTCTCTGACCGGAGCTAGGGTTTGGTGTTCATGCAGGAGAGGAAGAAAGAGAAGCAGAGTGGCGTGCTAGGGTCTCTCGGTAGCGTCTCGGCTTCTTATAGATGGCTAGTGCGGTGGCGTGGATCTTGGCGCTCGCCGGCGACGTGGGCGTGGCCACCGAGCTGCTTGCATCATCGGAAGGTCGACGACGACGCGAGAAAGACGACGAACCGGTACAAGCTGAGTTGGGCTATTGCTGGGCCAACGTGGGCTAAGGTTGGGATGCCTTGAGATGAGCGAGCGAGCTGCTGCTGCACGCGAGCGATAGTTAAGCGAGGGAAGAGATAGGTCGTGGGCCTATGCTGACTACTACTTCTTTTTCTCATCTTTTTTGTTTTCTGTTTTTAATAATTTGCTTTCAATTCAAATTTCCTCAAGGATTTAAATACCTTAATTTTTGTACAGTATTTTAAATATTCCAAAGATAACTATACTAATTGATTGCTCTAATCATGTTGGTATTTTTTAATACTCATAATCATATTAGAAAATATATATTGAGTAGAATAAATGAGAGTTAGTGTTTTAGGGATTTGTTTATTATATCAAACTCTGAGAATGGTGATTTTGTTTTCACCATAATAATTATATAGGTAAAGATTTAAGTGGGTGATTGATGTAAATGGTATATTTTCATATTTATTATCTTATAACAATCATATAGGATGATTTAAGTATTACATTTTCCTTAGCACTATCTTGGTTAAATCTTTATGCATGAGTAATAATCATAGATGTAGAAATGAAGATTAAGAGATAAATCATATTGCTTTTGTGTTTGTGGTCAAGGATAATATCATCATCCAAGAGAAAACAGTAAAATGATTCTCTAGAATGACTTATGAGAAATAATTGATAATTAAAGTTTCTAGGCATATATGATTTTAATGTTTGAAAGTGACAAAGATATACTTAAGTGATTTACTATAGGAAAATATTCCTATAAAACCTTATGGAAATAAGATGATTGATCCAATAGATAAAATAGATAATAAGTTTGATTACAGATTTAAGGTTGAATGTTTTACCAAGAATTCCTATCCTCCATAATTCACAATCCTAGACTTCTAATAAGAGAATTCCTTTCCTAGATATTCTACTTCTTCCTATCCATCATCATGTATTAACATGATGAGATTTACTTCACAAGGATATTCTTATCCACCTTTTATTCTTCTAAATCCATTTATAAATCCAATGAGTTTGACACTAAAGCTTTCATAATATTCTCATATCCATACTTGGTTATATCAACTACTCTATTGTTGATAACCTCCAATCCAACAAGTAGTTACTTCTAACTCCATTCATACTCTTCCTTAATTATCCACCACTATTATTCTTCCAGTAGATGTATATATCAAACTACTTTCCTCAAAAGCTTACTATTCTTTAAGAGGAGTAACACTACTTCAATAACTCCATGCTACTCTAGCTTCAGCTTAATTATATTGTCTTATATCTACTTAACTCCAGTATCCTATATACAAACTTTACATCATATCATGGTGATTTGTCATGGCTAACCTAGAATAACATATATATACTAGGGTTCAATCATGTTTTATCCACCAATGTCACTTATACATGATATAAGCATTCAATCTTGGTGACTAAAGCATGATCATTATAATCCTTTGATCCTTTATGGTTTAGGTTTCCAGTTGGCTAATCAAGACCTTCATCAATACAACATTACAGTTGTATTATAATTATCTTCTGTTTATATCTATTGGACTAAGATATATTATTCATTGACTATACCTACTTGATCCAATAAGATTACTCCTGGTAACTATCTTCAGGATTCATCCTTGTAATCTTCCTTATTACCATATAATTATATATTCCAAATAACTCTTCTATCATTTCAGGAGTGAGTTAACTCCATCAATTATCACAATGATCTTATTCTCTTCCAACACTCCCATCCTATAAATGATATCTAAAACTAGCATTACCACTTACCTCTTCTTACTTCTTTATCTAAAGGACTTAGAGTGATTGTTATGATAAGGACAAGAGTTGCTAGGTCAAGAATTGATAGGTTAAGAATTGGTAAATCAATAGTTGATTACTCACATTGATGAACAACAAATATTAGAATATGATTCAATAGAAATGGTACGGATTGATATGGATAGAAAGATACATGGTGAATGATCTTGACTTGATTTCCTTCCTACTCAACAAGTGATAAAGAATTAGTGTTTAAGAAATACCATTATTCTCATGGTATGAATGGATAAGAATAATATAGGTCAAGTCTTAGTTGTTGAATTCTTGTTACTTGGGTTATATTCTTAACTTGGTATTCATGAGTTGCTGTAATGGATACTATGGACTGATCACCTAAGGATCAGATATTAATCATTAAGTAATATGTGGTGGTTTAGTTTTAGTACATTTGATCTACCCTTAGATCAAATCATGATTACCCAAAATAAGGTTATTAACAAAGGTCATATTGAAACTTATCGCAGTCAACTTGATGATTTACTTCAATTCCATCAAGTGAAGAGAAGCTTCAATCACTTTGGCAAGTTTTATTCAAAAGCGCGAAAATTATTTAGATTTTCTATGCATGAATGCAATGCACACATCTGTGTTCAGCTTATTTCTAAGCTCTAATGCTGGGATGTTACAGACAACCGCTAGCCACTTATGCAAAACTTATTGCATGTCAAGCGTGGAACAGGTCTCATGTGCGAGGACATGTAAAGTTTGTCCGGTTCGCTTTATCCCACTATGCCACCAATATCCAAAGTACAAGGAAGAAGTAATAACATAACCATCAGCGCCCACATATTCATATGTGTACTATCTGTGCAAAGCATATATGCATAGATCCGGCTCTGATACCACTAAAGGGTTCGCATCATAGAAAACAAAAAAAATTCTATGATGGGAACAACTATGTACCAAGATCTATCTACTAGATACAAGCAACTGGTGGATAAACATCCATAGAATACATACCCTCGAAGACCAAATAGTGTTAACGAGGTTGTACTCGTGGATGATGTAGTCGAACGCTTTCCGATCTCAAGATCGAGAAGAAGTCAATCCGGTCTAGCAGGTCCAGCAACATCCAGTCCAGTACCGCAAAGCAGTGGTATATCCGTGATCGCACACACGTCTGGGTACCCCGACAACCTCCGCACCCTCGCTCCAGTGATGTAGCGGAAGCAACAAATCCTTCCAGAAAACGCCACCGGGAACATGTATCTCGCTGATCCGAGACCATGGGGAAATTCTAAAGGGGGGAGAGATCCTTCACGAGGAGGTGTGATATGAGAGGAGGAGAAGGATGCCTTTTATAGGGAGAGGGGAGGCACCCAAGGGGAATGGCTCCTAGCCATGGCGGCTGACCCACCTCTTCCACATTCGTGTGGGTGGAGCTCCCACTCAAAATAAAAAGTCTCCACTCCCATAAAAATGCCTCCACTCAAAAATCCACTCACATGCATTAAATTTCCACCAAATTTAATGCAAGCTCTCATTTAAATAAAACTCTTTTATTTATTTATTCGGAATTTTTTAATTACTTGAATTATCAAACATTCGCATAAAACCCCTTATAACATTTCAATTTCATATGCAGAACCAGTTTCAGCAATTTCAACCGAAACAGTTCCGGTGTCTAGTGAAATAAATTCCTGCGCTTTCTTTTTCTTTCTCTGGCATATTATTTGCTCCAAATGGTGTTGGTATTCCTTAAGTGTGTCACCCTACGGTTCGCGAATAATTTAGACATGATCAAGACCCTCTCCGATCAATAATCAACAGCGGGACCTGGAGATCCGTACTGACTCCCACACATTCAACGATGACTTCTGTGATCGTGTGAACCTTATACGCATGTAACTCAATCCCTTTGTCTCGCTATATATTACATGTCCTAGATTCGATCATCGGTATCTCCATACCTATTTTGATCTCGTTATCGATATGTAATTTTTCTCGTTCCCGTGATATAACATTCTAGTGATCAAATCACTTGCTTGCAAGCTAACTAATGTGATATCACCGAGAGGGCCCAGAGTTTATCTCTCCATCATCGGGATGGACAAATTCCACTCTTGATCCATGATCCTCAACATAACACCTTTGTAGCACTGAACCCATCTTTATAGTCACCCTGTTACAGTGTGACGTTTGATGTTATCAAAATACTCTTCCGGTGTTAGTGATTGACGTGATCTCATGGTCTAAGGACTAAGATTACTTTGTATGATGTTATAGCAATAACAATGATCGTGATTGTAATGCTATACTTCTGATGAATGTTCATCACATCATTCCAATAATGTTGTGACCTCGTTATTAACAACATCCAAGTCTATGATCAGGAAACCTTTGATCATCTTGTTATTCAACAAGCTAGTTTATAAGAGAGGCATAAATAGGAACTTTTTTTTGTTTATTAAACACACATGTATTAACGTTTCTGTATTAATACAATTATAGCATGCAAAATAAACATTTATCATAAATAAGGAATAAGATAATAACCACTTTATTATTGCCTCTCGGGCATATTCCCTTCACAAACATGTAATGGCTACTACCACACGTTATGTGAGAGGACCAACAAAAAATTGCTACACCAACACAATTACACAAAGACACACTCACACAAGATAACACATGTGCAATTATTTATGGATGCCTATTAGTACACTATGGAATCCTCTTGGCCATCCCTAAGAGCATCTCTAGCAGACCTCTTATCCTATCACCCCTTATGGCGCGGATAAAGGCTGGAGAAGACGCGATTTAAGGTTTGCAAAATAACGACACATAATAGACACCGAGCCACGAACTGCAATGTTTAAAATCCGACGAAGATGCGTTCGCAGGATATTTCGAACACAATTTCATACATACATATAGCAATCATACATATAAAACCAACCATATCAGAAGAATGTCTGCTGCCCTAACTCTAAATTGCCAAAATCCGGCTACTAGAGACCTCACTGAAGCATGCTGGTGCATCGGCGATGGAGGAGGTGGGCGGAGTCGAAGCTAAAACATGCGACAATGCCTAGGGGCCAACTCCTCCTTGCCATACTCGTCATCGAAAGTAGCACCAGAGACGGTGACCCAAGAAGTCTTGGAAACAGGGACTGACATCGGAGGTAGCTATGTCCCTAGAACAGACTCCCTATCGACGGCAAATGTGCGACATCAGGGCGAGGTCTCCTGGATGGCAGGGTGCACATCTGGAGGCAATGCCAACGACACGGGCTCTTACATTTCCAAGATATGTGATAGCTCCAAATATTAACACTTTTTATCGATGATTTTCCATTGGTTTTCATCAAGTTTCATTGATTTTGATCTTTCAACTAACGCTAATATCGCAATTAGAAAAACCTTGCTCTTTTGTGATGAATTTCAGGTACTGAAAACTTTTGGAAGATCTGAGAGCATTTATGGGCTAATCACACCTAAATGAACAAATCTCCAATTGAATACATTTCCACCTAAGGTTTACTGATACGTCGTAAACGTATCTATAATTTTTGATGTTCCATGCTTGTTTAGTATCTACTTTGCTATGCTTTGTCTACACTTTGAGGTATTTTTATATATTTTTTAGGAATAACCTATTAACAAGATATCGCAGTGCCAGTTGCCTGTTTTCTGTTGTTTTGGGTTTCATAAAATCTAGTAAGGAAATATTTTCGAAATTGGACGGGACAAAATCAAAAGTCAATATTTTACCGAGACTAACACAGAGATCAAAGGAGAGACGTAGGGGCGCCATAGGGTGGCCTCACCCCCTGGCCGCCCTCATGCCTCTCCTATTTGCCTATAAAAGCCCCCGATGCCAAAACCCTAGCGTGGATCAGATCTCCACAAAAAGTTCCACATCACCGCCACCACCGAAGGGGAGATTCGGGGTACAGAAGTCTCTGTTCCGGCACCCTGCCGGGACGGGGAATTGCCCCCAGAGCCCTCTCCATCGACTCCACCGCCATATCCATCGCCATTGCTGATTCCCTTGATGAGGAGGGAGTAGTTCTTCCTTGAGGCTAAGAGCTCTACCAGTAGCTATGTGTTCATCTCTCTCTATGCATGATCTTGTTGTGGTCATGAGCTTTGTAATCAAGTAGATCTGCTCTGCTACTCAAGTGATTTAATCAATCTCCGGCTATCCCCACGTGTGTGAAGGTGATAGTGTGCACACTGTGTGGCACTTAGGATAAAAATTACAACAATACTTATCATGAGTTATATTTGGAGTTGGATGTCTCTATGAATTTGTGGTGTTTGTTGGAACCATCTAGCGCTCAAGGTGACAGCGTGGGGTTATCTAGATGGGGAATACGAACTTTAAGGAGTGCTTTTATAGCCCTACCGTGGATTCGAGTTGTCCAACCGGGGAGTAGTTCAGAGTAGAATAATGAAGAGAAGATAATTATATGAGAGTGTGCACTAGTGAAAGTGTGATTCTTAGGCCTTGTTTCTAAGCATTGAAACACCGTTTACAACTAGTCTTGCTACATGTTTGCTTGCTTCCATCTTTATTTTGGATTGCCTTTAGTCCCTTCCTCCCCATCAAGCTCTTTTCTGGCACCGTTATCTTGTAATCATCCATACTACTTGTATTTCACTATCTCTTTGCCGAACTAGTGCACCTATACACCTAACAAGTGTATTGGGTGTGTTGGGGACACAAGAGACTTATCGTGATTGCAGGGTTTCTTGAGAGGGATACCTTTGACCACTTCCTTCCTGAGATCGATAAACCTTGGGTGATCCACTTAAGGGAAACTTGTTGCTGTTCTACAAACCTCTACACTTGGAGGCCCAACACTGTCTACAAAAATAGAAGCGTGTGTAGACATCACTTACTGAGCCTTTAACAACCCGCAGTATGTCCGAAGGCCGCCCATACGACCCTCTATCACCTATGTTATATCAATACAAGCAACTTTTGTGAAGGGAAAGGAGCCAGAATACGAACACAACCGCCTCAAACCATCCCAGAAGAGAGGAAATCGGATCTGAAGAAGGATAAGAACCTCACCTCGTCCTTCGAAGATACCTAGCCTCTTGATCATCAACTCCACTATAATTCCCCACTTTCACTTGAAGAGAGAGATCCATACTTGTAAGATTAGGGTTTGAACCTCAATTCCTACTTTGTTTGTGTTTGATTTGATCTTTGATGTTATTGTGGTTTGCTACGGTAAAATTGAGATGAATTCTATTTTCAACATGATTATATCTTTGATCTATTGTCCTCTCACGTTTGAGTAAACTCCCATAGGCATGGAAGATGTAGGGAATTGGTGAGATGTTATATAACTCTTTTATTTCCATCTTTTGTGATTATTGTCGTGATTATTATAGTGTGAGAATGACTATCTATGTTTGCCTAATGCTTGTTATCCAATTTAAGGGCCCCGGGTAACATGATCCTGAGATCTCATAGATATGAACTTGTTTACTAGCGAACCAGCGACCCCGAAGTGACACGACCGATATCAAAGAGGAGCTAGTACAACTCGAGAACAACAAGGAACCATCAAGTTTAAAGCCTTGATCTGGTCGAAAGACCTTTATTGATGTGTTGACCATGTCTTTGGTAACAAATAGAAGGATCATTAGGATCGATAGGAATCTACCAATAGGACTCTTGATTGGTATATGAGTTGATTTCCTAGTCACATATGAATAAAAAGTATCATAATCACTTATCCCATTTTATTCACCTGGCGCATTCACTATTATCATGAACCGTTTCTCTCCGCGCCTAACCTTTCATCTGTAGTAAACCTCAAACAACCTCCTTACTTTTACTTTTGTGTTATTTACTCTAAGTACCGTTCAATACTCAAATCTACTTCCTTCCTAATCACATCTTTTCCACATCAACATTTGCAATCAATTCACTCAAGACAAAGTGACACCTTAAGTGCGATAGTAACACCGCAAATAAATATTTTCCTAGGCTCCTTATTAGGATCGATATAAAAACTAGAACTAATACTTCCACGAAAATATGCTTTAAAGAACTTGTGCTCTTGCAGGCTATCAATAGGCTTGGTGAGATGGAGCAGAGGAACATCAGTAGTTGTAGTAGCATGAGACGACATCAGCATAGGAGCAGCACAAGCTACAACTGGTCCATGGTACCCCCGTCCATGGCAGATGGGCATGGGGGCGGATCAGTTGCTGCCATGGGCCTATGGCGACGGCGAGGACGAGCCAAACATCCACTAGTGTCCGGGTCAGACTTGCGAGAAGCCAGGACATCTGTAGCCAACACGGTGGCGGATGCGCCCAACGAAGCCATAGTAGCCGGCACGGGGAGCACCGCACACGCCAACGAAACCAACACGCACTAGGCGACCTCCGACACCTTCATGGACCCGACAAGGGACGACTGAGCGGTGGGCGGAGGAAATCTATAACCTTACGGATAGAGAGAGGTCACTATGGAGATCCCCGATATGGACACGGCGATGGCAGAGGAGGTTGGTGGGCAGGCATCCTAGTAGCGATGGCCCATGCTCACCCTACGCCGACGAGGTCGTGAGAGCACCATGGGGCCAAACTCACCTTTTCCTTCGCAAGACAACCAATGTAGGCAACCTTCTCCTTGCGCAGGCAAGCAAGCGAGCGACCGAAGTCCTTGAAGCAAAACAACGATAGTAGGCGGCATAGACCCACAGATGGATCCGGGAGGTTGGGCGCGATTGCTGGCGAGTGCGGCGATGGCGACGGCTGCGTCGACCGTAGCTCGTCACATGTCGTGACCTTGGCGACTGCAACGCCGAACTTAGAGAGGGGGCGCAAGAGGACGCTGAGGGGGCTCCGGATCTGGTCAGGGTGGAGACAAAGGAGTCCAATGCGAGTAGATAAGCGAGGCGACAACCCTGGACGCGACCATGGTCGCGGGACGTTGGTGGTTAGATTGGAGTCATGTTGGTCACTTTAGGTCATCCCAAATCTCTCGAAAAATCTTCGACGCGCGATTTCGTCGGCGATTTCCTAAGAGAACATCCATAGTCATCGTCGCCGAGGACGCAGACGACTCCTCCAGCGAGGAGAAGCACTCCGACGAGGAGAACCAGCTCTACCGCGAGGTCGTGCGCTGCTTGGTCTCCGACGTCTAGCACAAGATGAAACGTCGCCGCCTCGCACGCCTGCATGAGCAAGATGACATGGCCAAGGCGATGCGCCATTTCCGTCCAGAAGCCCTGGTGACGACGACTCTAAATTTTCGGTATCTACTAGAGTTGCTCTAAAGTTGGTGAACCGAGCAAGCTGGTCCAAACTAAAAACTTTGTTTTTCTATTTTTTCCTTGCATAGAAAACGGCATGTGTGCCTTATATGTCTAAATAAAAGGAAAAAACTCCACGTTTGCAAGTCGTTGATAAAGAGTTCAAGAGCTGCATATGCTAGTGAATTGCTTATTGAATTCCATGGTGGCGAAGTCCAAACGAGTTGCGTCACACACACAAGAATTTAATAAGCTAGCTGCTGCATGTGCTCATTGTCCAGATCCTGTAGAACTGCATCCCTCCGCAATTCTTTACCACATGTCCCTATCCTTGGGGTGGAAAGATGATCTGAATTCTGCAACGAACACGCCCGCTCGCAGCATGGCCCAGACTGCCGACCAGTAAACCGGTACCGAAAAATCCGAGCGCAGAAGAACAAGGGTCCCGTTCCCGTCCCATCCGTCGGCCCGGGATATGAGATGAGAATTAGATTCCCCGTCGCGATCGGCACCCACGCGCCGCCGTCCCCCCCGGCAAACAAGCTCTGTCCGTCGCCCACGCCACGCCGTCCACGAGATAAAACCCCACACGTCCCCCGGTGCCCCCCGACGCGGGCAGCGCGCCGAAGTCCACAGCGACGAGACGGGCGCGCGCCGGTGCCGCGGCGACGCGCACACCTGGCACTGCCAGAGAAAATATCAGCCGCTTCTTCCCCTCCCAGCTCTCGCTTTCCATGATTGGATTGACGCCGCCGAAAGACCCCGATCGGAATAAATACCCAGTTCCAGGCCTACCGCAGGGGGAGGGAAGTCAGTCGGTCGGTCAGTAGTCGGGCGACGAGAGAAAAATATAAAAATTTGTGGGGCGAGGTGGGCGGGGGCGGGGGCTGGGGCTGGGATTGGTCGGCGCCAGCGCGCCCGCGCACCCGCCCCAACGTGGTGTGCTGATTCCGTCCCACCATTTCCCGGGCCCCTCCTGTCCCCTTCTCCTCCTCATTCTCCTTCTCCCTCCCTCCTTTCCCCTCTCTCTCTGCTCTCGCTTGGGATCGTGATCCCGTTAGCTAAGCTAGCTACGCAGACTCGCGAGCTGGCGTTGGCGGATCGGATGGGCGTGGCCTCTCCCGCGCGTTCCCACCCGGCGGCGCGCCGCCGATGAGCTTCTCCGCCTCCCGGCATCCGGCGAGCTCAGGTACGTCTCCTGCCACCTGCTTCCCTCGGTTTACTTGCTCAAGCAGAGCTTCGGCTTAGAGAATTCCTGCGACTGCTTGTGCGTGCCCACTTGAGCTAGAATCCTCCTGCTTTTCGGGTCCTCCTGCTTTGATCCGTCTTAGACTGGACGGTGTCTCCGGCGGTGGAAATTCGACGATGATTCTCAACAGTAGCCTTTCTGTCCGCCCTTTTTGCGAGTTGTGGTGGGCTACTGCCTACCTACCCGGGGCTCTTTTCGGTAGATACATAACTGTAACTTTTTCCTAGGTTACTTTTGAGGAGCATGTTCAAAAAAAGATGCTGTTGTTTATTTTACTGATGCACATGATAGATGCTTAAGCGATGTGACGGAAAGGGTCATCTTTGTATAGAGGTAGAAATGCTAATTCTGTCACGCGGACAAGGCAAAGGCATCCATGCACTACAAACTCTGCTGTTGTCTCCCTGCCACACGCTAGAATTTTCACACACCGCGCACTCAGGAAGTAAAAGTTATCCTTCTACAAAAGAAAGTTTTGGCTGGCATTATTTATGATGGTATCAAAATGGCCAGAAGGCTTGTACCACGATAACATCTGGCTGGAATTTACTTGCATGGCGTATGACAGCTTTCTCCGTTTGGTTTCAGGTCACCCGGAGCGCAGTTTTGGGTCCTCTTGAGCTATTCTGGTAAACCTTGAGATGGCCAGTGCAGAGACAAGCAACGGGGAAACCCATAGGTGTGCTAATTCACATTTATAATTTCGTTCTACTACCTTATTTTCATATAAATAGGAAGTGCGTCAATGCTTTCCCGGACATTGAAAATCACACTAAAATGAGAGCTTGATTTGCCACCGCACAATGCACCATTTATTGCATTATTGCAAGATTTGTGCGATTCGTTTCTGGGAAAGCATGGAAGCACTGCTCGGTACAAATCTAAATACAGGTAATGGATATGTGCTTGTAGCCTTACTAGTTTTCTTTCTGATCAGGGGGGATACCCTTCCAAATGGAGACGTCTATGTGGGCAACTTCGATGGCTTAGTTCCTCATGGAATGGGCAAGTATATGTGGACAGATGGAGCCCTTTATGATGGGGAATGGGATAAAAGCAAAATGACTGGGAGAGGAATAATCCAGTGGCCTTCAGGCGCGTCCTATGAAGGTGATTTCCGTGGAGGTTTCATCGATGGAACAGGCACTTTCAAGGGAGTTGACGGCTCGGTCTACAAAGGTTCTTGGAGGATGAACAAAAAGCAGGGGATGGGGACAATGGTCTATTCTAACTCTGATATGTATGAAGGTTTGTGGAACGAGGGTTTGCCAGATGGATTTGGTAAATATACATGGGCTGCTGGTAACATCTACATCGGAATCTGGAAATCGGGTAACATGAACGGCAGAGGCGTAATGCAATGGATAAATGGCGACACTCTTGACTGTAATTGGCTCAATGGGATGGCTCATGGGAAAGGTTATTGCAAATACGCATCAGGAGCATGTTACATCGGTACATGGGATAGGGGAGTCAAGGATGGTCACGGCATATATTATCAGCCAGGAAGTAAAATCCCTTGTAACCTTGAAGTTTCTGAGTGTGCAACAAATAATGATGGTACAAGTGCTTCAAGTTCCAGCAACGTGAAGACCAAAATTGGACTGCTATTTTTATTGCAAAATATGTGCAACACACGGGGACTACGTAGGTTCTTTCATCGTCCCAAGCGCATTTCAAACGGTACAACACCAATTTTCTATGATGATTCCCGAAACCACTTATCGCAAGATTTATGCAATAAATCCTTGTCAAGTAATGAGCGTTTACAAGACAGTGATGTTCACAAGGATCTGGTCTATGAACGGGAATATGTACAAGGAGTGCTTATATTGGAACATCCAAAAGGCAAAGATTCAGGAATGTTGGACAGTGGTGAAACCCAGGAGAATACCTGGCAAAAACAAGCTAGAGGGCCAATGGAGACTATTTACAAGGGCCACAGGAGCTATTTTCTAATGCTCAATTTGCAACTCGGTATCAGGTGAGCACTGAATAACATCAATGTATTGCTACTTTCTGTGTCATCTGAATTTCAGCCACATGAATTTTGTATTTTCCTTATTTATTCTGTATAGTGCATATATCTGTTTAGGACTGGTGCACCAGCATTCTTTGAGATCAGTGGTGAACCTCGGATCAACAATTAGGAGTACTAACACTGAAAGATGCACGAAATTAGAAATTTAGGAAGGTTAATTACTAACCTTAGATATCATTGCCAATCCGATGCAATTGCCAAATGTTAGAGGCTATGACCGAACAAGCCCACCTTCGCCCCAATGAAGCTCCGTCACAGATTAGGATGTGCTGTTAATACATATTAATGAAGCAAGCTATGTAAGTAGGATTGGGTACTTGTAGATTTCAGACACCAAACACTTATTTTATACCTCAAGTATCGCATTACTACCTGAAAGATTGGAATTCAGTTCAGTAGTGAAGAAAATTAGCAAGCAGTTATAATATTTTGTTATTAGAGTCTTAAAAAACAATGAAGCCAATGTTAGCACCAGAATCGATATGGTTCATGTTGTATACATGAAAAGTTATCTTTGAGGAAGAAAATGTAATAAGCCATCACATGCTACATTTCCTTGGCGCATTTTTCCAACAGTGCTCTGTTTTTTTATGCCAATATCCATTAAACATCCTTTTACTTCCACTGCTATGCTGTCTATCCTGATTATTTTAGCTATTAGATAGTTCATTACTCATATTTATCAGAACCAGCACCATTAGTTTTGGTGGTGTTTTTTCTATTGGTGTGTGTTCATAGTGACAGTAATTTCTACCGGTTGACCACAGAAAATGCTTCTTTCCAGGTATACTGTGGGTAAAATCACCCCTGTACCTTTGCGTGAAGTTCGTTCGAATGATTTTGGACCTAGAGCACGGATAAGAATGTACTTCCCTTGTGAGGGCTCACAGTACACACCTCCACACTGCTCTGTCAATTTCTTTTGGAAAGACTACTGTCCTATGGTCTTCCGGTATGTCGCTTTCTAATTTGCTTATTGTACAAGATTTAAAATTTCATAATGTAGTCCTATTATTCATTCTGAGTGGATATTAAAACTATAGCTCACCCATCCATAGTTAAATACTAGGATGTGCAACTGACCGTAGAAAATGGAGTTAATTTGAACAAATAGTTCATCATGTTTACCAAAAAGAAGCAGAATTTGATGGTCAGACACACTGTTTCTTTAAGTGCATAATGCTAAATCTCGAACATATGAGTTTTTATTGTTCCATAAACTAGCAAGAAACTCCTTTTTAAAACATTTGTGAAGTATCCTTAGAAAAACATTCACCAAGTATCGTGGCTGGTCTGAAGGAGTCACACCATCAGAGCACCGCTCAAGCTGTACTGTATGCCAAGAGTAATACTTGGCAATATGTAACATGTTTCCTGATTCAACTATTATTTATTTATTTAGTGGTACTGGTATAATATTTATACAAGCAGTGCCAGATGATACGGGCTGCACGGAAAATTGCATCAAACCTGAGCCTTGATAGTCTCTTCTGCTTAGGTTTTATCTTCTCTATAGTTATTTTCTGAGTATAACAATATTTTTTCTAGGAACCTTCGGGAAATGTTTCATATTGACGCTGCAGATTACATGATGTCTATATGTGGGGGTGATAGTCTAAAGGAGCTTTCTTCACCTGGGAAAAGTGGCAGTATTTTCTATCTTTCCCAGGACGAACGATTTGTCATAAAAACACTGAGAAAAAGTGAACTGAAGGTATGGCTTTCAAGAAAGCTTATGAGAGTGTAGTTTTTCTGTTTATCACGTGGATGAATCATCATTACATTTGCAACCAGGACAAAAGTCTTACACAAAATACAATGGTATTTGATAATTCAAATATGAATAAAATGAGCTTTACCAAAAATAAAACTGACTTAATATCTTTGTTGAGTGATAAGATATGCCTACTGCAGATTGGTTTGACGTAATACGTCCTGCAGATACTGTTGAAGATGCTCCCAAAATATTACAATCATGTCAAAGCTTATGATAATACTCTCATTACGAAATTTTTTGGCGTGCACAGGATTACTCTAAAGGCTGGAAAAAAGGTACATGGTCAAATCTTTGGTGCACTATTGTTGTTTAGCTCATGTGCATTTCCGTAGTTATTGTCATCTATGGTGCTTTTGTAGGTCCGTTTTGTTGTGATGGGTAACATGTTCTGCACTGAGCTGCGAATTCATCGTAAGTACGACTTAAAGGGCTCTACACAAGGCCGGTCAACAAGAAAGCAAAAAATTAACGAGAACACAACATTAAAGGATCTTGACCTATCACATACTTTTCATGTTGACAAACCATGGAGAGAGGCGCTTTTCAGGTTGGATGTTCTTTTATTCATTGATCTGTATCTATTCAATTCTAGTGCCAAGTTGATGATAAATGCAGACTGCTAACTACTACTTGCCCAACGATTTTCAGGCAGATAGCTCTTGATTCTATGTTCCTGGAATCTCAATCTATTATCGACTATAGCATGCTATTGGGAATCCATTTCAGAGCTCCCCAGCACTTGAAAGCTGCCATGTCCCACCAGAACACCCTTGAAAGCAGTGGAATTTCATCTGCTATGGATGGTATGTACCCTACCTCAAGTATAGTACTTATGTTCCTGTGAAATGATGACCCTGCCTTAAAATGGAAGTTGAAACAAATATCTCAGATTGCAAACTTGTGTACTCTATTCTGTTCCATAGCTTCGTCGTATTGGCAGGATTGCCTAAGAGCAACATTTTTTCTTTTTCACCTTAACTAGGTACCGTTCCACCGCATTATGAGGATACAAGTTCTTCAAAAGGATTTCTACTAGTGGCTCATGAACCGGGTACGACAGTAGGTGGTTCCCACATTAGAGGAAGCATGGTAAGAGCATCGGAAGGTGGTTACGAAGAAGTTGACCTTGTTTTGCCAGGCACCGGAAGGTAGGTTTTCTTGACTTTGCATTGAACACCATGACATTTGTCCATTATAACTATATATTTGAGTAGCATTTGCATAACAATGACGGATTGAATTTATTTCACATTCGGATAGCAAAGTTCTCATTGTTATTAACCTTAACCAAGATAAAATATGTTTCCTTTTTTTTTGAAATATGTTTCCCTTTTCTGATTCTTGCATAATCTATACTCAGGTTCCGGGTGCAGTTAGGGGTGAATATGCCAGCTCAAGCTCGGAAATTGCTAGAGATCACGGACCCAGTTGAGGAGTACGATGTTGTACTCTACCTGGGTATCATAGACATCCTCCAGGAGTACAATGTGTCCAAAAGAGTCGAACATGCAGTCAAATCACTCAAGTTCGATCCTCTTTCGATATCATCTGTTGATCCAAATTTGTACTCGAAACGATTTGTCAGTTTCTTGGAGAGGGTCTTCCCTGAGCAAGACTAGATAGAGAGGCCACAAACAGTAAATAGAGTAATACTACATATTTTTGTTTTTTCCTGTAAATTATTCCCAACTGGAATTACTCAACAGTCAACATGGTTCCTGTGCAGCTGTGCAGCTCCAAATTCTTGCTTTATCATGCACCACCAAGTGCCTACGATCTTAGGATGACAAATGGCCACAGGATTGATGATTGCACTTATCGACGAAAAGCTAGTAGACACACATTTTTCAGAGCTAAAGGCAGAGAGTACTTAGAAATAACAAATACAATATTGAAAACTGAAAAATATGTATATGGCCTCAACAGCAATCCGCTCACAGCATTCTGAATGACAAAAACCCAACAACAATACACATACAAGCAGTCACAACAGAAGGGCAGCTACAATGATACAGAATCGCAATTCCTAAGTGACTACCTTGCAAAAAACTGGCCTATTGTGCATCGTCAGGCACTGGAGCAACATCAGTAGCCTCTTCAGATGGCTTGATTGGGTCCTCGTTGATGCCAAGGACTTCATCCATCAGGTAATCCTCAGCAGCCATGTCGTCCACATCTTCATCATCATCGTTGCCACCGTCAGGGATAGGCCGAGCCTTTGGACCATGCTCCGCCCTGTGCGTGTCCAGCTCCTTATCCATTTCCTGCATGTTAGCGGGGGCGTTCCCCCTACGAGCGTTCCGGGCATTCTGGATTCTTTCCAGCTGCCTCTCAACATTAGACAGATATTGCTCCTCAACTTGTTTCTGAAATTGGTTCAGCTCAGCCCTGCGTTCAGACTTCCATTCTTCGAATACCTGCAATAGACCAACAGGAATATAAATTCATCAAAAAATGATATATCTGCAAGACAATTAGTGACTAAATAAATAAACCATTTGTCTCGTAATGATAAGGTGCCCCCAGGAAACTTGCAAACACATACTGAAATTGACACTAATAAGTTTATGTGATACTCTTAATCAATATGTTATATCTGGCAAGAACAGAAAAAGTTCTGGCCTGCTTGGTAAGGTTGCTATGAGCTATGTTCCATCATGCTTGTGAAGTGTACCAAAAGTCCAAGTGAAGACTAAGGAGCAGTGCTCTACCTTCACCTCCAACAAGCTTACAATAAAGCTACTATAGCTCAGAAAATTACAAAGCCATTAAATGAATAAAGTGAAGTTTCCAGTTTCCAGGACTAGCCAGGTTATCAGCTCGAAGCTCATTATTGTAGTTCCCCAGACTAGCCCAAGTTTTTGAGTGAACAGGAACTCTTACCAATCCAGGTTCACGTTCTTACTTTTCTCTCCTCCCATAAATGTTTCATGGGGAATTTAAGAACTCATTGATCCGTTTAGCATTCATCAGAAAGGCTACAGTGAGGCACCCTAGTGGTTGACCTTGTAGATAATCTAATATGGAAAAGAGCACACAGGCAGCACAGTAACAAACACAATTCAAACTATAGCTGACATTTTCATTGCGTTCATACCAGAAGTGCCTCAACTTCCAAGTATGTTCAATCACCCTTCAAATATGTACAAATTATTAAGCTTTTGGAGTTAACTGACAAAGGGAAGAACCTACCTTTTCCTTGGCCTGCTCAACAATAGCTGGATCATCACTTAGTGGTTTGACTGGCATGTAATAAATAGCTGGTTCAGCTTTTGTCCTGCCAAACACAAATGGAGTCATAAAAGGATCAAGCATACTCTAATGAATAGGTGTAGAAAACCCTATAGGCATCAAACATCAAGATTTGCGTACAATCAGAAACGCATCTTCCCTCAATTTAATTGTCAATATGGATACTTTTGGACCAGGAATAAAAATAACCTGCAGCATGCACAAATAAGAACAGACTAATCAGGACAGAAACTGGAATTTGCAACTACACAGATAAGCAGCACAACAGAAGGAAAAAGGACCTTGATCAGATCAATTTCAAAGTGAAGCTTGAAGAACAAAGCAAAGCGATTGAGTTACCTTAAGAAATTGGACAGCTTTTTGTGATGCTCAGTCCACTGTAGGTACAACAGCTCCAACCTCTTCTCTTCTGCCTTAGCAGCTACTCGAGCACGAAGTGTCTAAGAAAGAGCATGTCAGGATTAAATCATTGCAATACAATCACGTCAAGTTTAAATGTGTAAAATTATTAAACACAGATGGATATGCCACATAAAACTGCTCAGGAGATTACCATATCACGCCTACGCTTCTCTGCTGCTTGCTCCCGCTCTTGCTGTCGCAATCTTTCGCTGTCCTCACGAGCCTTTTGATCAGCCTACATTCAACCAATCATTTCATTATTACCTGATAATATTGAGGAGCTAATATTGAGAATATAATCAAAGCTATATGACCTTCTATGAGACACAGAAACTTTCAAGAGAAAACACTAAACCATGTTCAGTGGCGGTGCCAAAGTACTAACCCTGTGGGGTCAGAGACGTGATTATGGACAGTTTTTACTCAGTTCTTTTGTACCTTTTACAGGAATGCACATGCATAAGAGGTTTTGCTAAAAAAATTGTGGGTCAGCTGAACCCACGGCTTGTATGTGGATTCACCACTTACTATGTTTCCTCGAAAGAACACTAAGTTCCTAGAAATTGGAAAAAATCATCGACCTCCATCAGCTATTAAGTTGAGTTAAGAGTATTTACAGAATTGCTTAGAATGGAAACTCAAACCCATGATAAATTTTCTATTAATTAGAGTCTCCTACCCCATAGCCCCCTTATGGGAAGAGTTCCATGTTATATGAGAAGTACATGGTGCAGCAGTGCAGTACATGCAATGCACACACATCACATGTAAAGCAAAGATAACCAAATAAGTAAACCATAGATAGAGAAAAAAAACTATGTGGACATAAGAACGCAACAATAACGTCCAAAATAAAAACAAAGTAAATTAAAATAAAATCATGAAATAGAAATTGAACGAAGGTCAAGACCGAAACAAACAACTGCAGGCCACCTGGATTAATTTCTGTAATACCAGCCTAGAGGCTTCCAGATGGGACCTGGCCCATAGGCACAACTAGGCAATTTCCAAATGTACATCCATATATGAAAATAGCTCATGCATAATATAGATAGGTACCTTCTGCTGAGCTTCTGATCTACGCATAAAAGCCTCTGAATTGGACAATTTTTTGTTCTCTTGCTGAAATTTCTGCATTGGCAAGCATCAGGAGGAATCAAGAAGGGTATAAACTGGAATATTCACAAAGTTGAACACAACAAAATATCTACACAGATGGATTGCGGTATCAGTAGTGCATATAAAATGTGCGGACAAGTACAACCATGCCTAATCTAGTATGGAAAACTAGGAATGAACCCATTTGCCAAACCAGTAGATAAATCATCGAGGGTTATGGGATAAAAGAAGTCGGGATTTGATGCTGAAAGATCACAAACTAATTTGGAGAACTGCTATATCTATGAAAGAAGCAGAAAACTACCCGTCCATAGCCAAATGGGCAATGCATTTTCCGCGTGCTGCCAAAGTTGCAGGACAAAAATAGAACCTCCAGGATGAAACTTCGCTTGCCTTTAGTACTTCAATTAAATTGTTACCCAACACCATGTTAATTTATGATGTTAAGTAATACAATAGTGCTAAACGCTAAGCAATCAAGAAATACTGAAATAAAAGGAATTATTATCACGAGTAGAAGAATTTGTTACCTCTAGCGTGCCAACAAGAAGCTTCCCTAGCATTCTCTTGTTCCTCCTCACCAAGCTCTGGTCCTCTTCCTTGGGAAACTGCCTTGGGAGAGGCTCCGGCAGCGCATTATCAAGCTCCTGCAACCAAACACGAGACCACATAAGCGACCTCGACCTCCTCCAAAAGCACAGGCGACCACGAGCACAAAAACTATCTCCTCAAGACTCCTGATCCCCTTACTCACCCTCCTTGACACCCACTGGGTCCCATCCCTCCTGAACCCACCATTACTGGCGCCCCTCCTATCGGCGCCTTCAGCAGTAACTGAACCATCCTCACGCCCCTCTGCCGCCGCATTATTCACACCATCCTCCTTAGCTTGAGCGGCATCCACCTCCGAGCATCAGGAAAAACAGAGAGAAAATGTTAGGGTAATTGACAAACTAATTGGCCAGAAACAAGATTGACGAAATAAAAAAACGAGGGCTCGTACTTTAACGACGGCGGAAAGAAGCCGGCGCTTCGGCTCAGGCTGGTCCACTGGTTCCGGAGCCTACATCAGAAACACGCGGAATAATAAGAATTACGTAAAGAAACGGGGAGGGGGGGCAGTAGAAGGAGATGCAAGCGAGAACGCACGGGTCTCTGGAAGCCGCGGAGCGGGCGGGGACCGCCGGGGCCGGTTGGGGGAGCCCCGCGTCGAAGGCCGCGGGGGTCGCGCAGGCGCTCGCTGATCTGCGAGAGGGGAAGGAGAGCACGGGAACAAACAGGTCAGGGAGATGCCGAGAGAGAGAGGGCTACGGAAGGATTGCGACAGGGTACGAGGGAGACGGGGTGACCTCGCGGTGCTGGCGCTGGAGCTCCTGGAGCTCGCGGCGGATGTCCTCGGCCGTCTTCTCCGTCGCGGCGGCCATCGTCGGCGGGGAAGGAGGGTTTGGCTGCGCGGGGATGGGGGGCGGACGCGTTCGGCGGTTCGGGGTTTGGGTGCCCTCGACTTCTAGGATGCAGAGCCTGGCTGGGAGTTGATCTCCGCCGTTGGATCCTCGCGTGCCCCAGGTGCCGTTTCCGCTGCGGTCGGGCCGTGGTCGATGGGTAGGTCGGATGTTGCGGTCGGGTCAGGTCAGTACGCTAGGTGCGATTGTTCCAGATGTATGTATACTCGAGATTTTTCTTTCTTTGTGGTTGTATTTGGCGCTGCAATATTTAGTGTTGTTTGTGTCCAACATTATTAAAAGTGACCATGTGATTTAACTTGGTTGTCGTGTGCAGGTAAGTACAAACACAGACCAGCTTTGGACCAATCATGTCCATACATGCATTTGAAATGCTTATTGACTCCATTTCGAAAAACAATGTCTATTCACATACAGACATGAATGTGCATCCATGAAATACTTAGTAAGATACAATTTTAAGACCATGTGACCCCTTACTAGGGTTCCTACCTCCCGTCGTCGCCGCCCCTAATTTCCCTTGCCTCTTGTGCATTCGGGCCGTGGAGACACGGTGGATCCCGGTCCTTATTGACGGGAGGGCTCTACTTCTTGATGTTCTTTTCAGTTTGATTAGGTTTATGTTCTATTCAGGGAGGTGTGGCAAATGCGGCTCCTTGAAGATGGAATATAGTCCTCATGTCTGACCCATGTCCTAGCGATGCGTCTAGCGTTGTTGGAAGTGTGTGGAGGTGTGTCTGTGGCGGTTCTCACTGGTTTTGATCGGTGTTCTTCCAGATCTATTTTTCTCTTTTTGGCGACAATACTACTCTTAGAGCATCTCTAGCAGACACCGGGAAATCGCGAACCGGGAAACACGTTCCTAGGTCGGGTTTCTCGCGTTTTTTCAGGCCGTGCGCGACGGGGCGGAACAGAACCCACAAACCCGAACCGGAAAAGAGAATATTTGATTTAGATTATGCCCGTCGCTTCGTCGTCTTCATATACAAATAGGAGGCACCGACGCGTTCATCCCTACCCATCCCCTCCCTCTCCAATCTCCACCGTGCCGCCATGGAGGTGCCCACGCTGAACTTCTACGAGGTGGTGATTCTCGCACTTCGACATCGTCGCACCGCCGACCGCGACGGTGCCCTACGGATAGCGCATTAGCTATGCGGGGGTGTCGGTGGTTCCGCTCCCGGGCCGAGCCGAGATGGAGAGCAACATCGTGGCGCGCCGCCGCCAGATGCCCGCGTGGAAGAGGGCGCTGCCCCGGTACGCGACGGCCAGCCCGTACTGGCCGACGTTGTTCAAGAAGGAGCGGAAGGCCAAGATAGGCAACCGCATCGTGTACGTGCGAGTGGTGCACCCGGATCTCCGCAACCGAGAAGGGCAGGAGAGATTATGGTCCGTCCCTGGACGGACCAAGTACACCGCCATCGCCACCGCTTGCCGCGAAGAGGTCCCCCGTCTCGCGAACAATGCAGAAATCGTGGAGGTTCTGTCCGACGACAAGGAGGAAGCCGGCGGCTCAGAGGAGGAGGACGACGCGGAGGACAGCGACAACAGAAGTGGACGCGGAATTTGTCGGCGGGCGGAATTTGTCTGCCGGGGCCTGAGTCGACGGCGGCGCCCAGCGGCGGCGGCGGTGACGGGTGGACGCGGAAGGGAGGGGAACACGCTGAAACTTTCGTCCCGCCAAGCATCCCATGGTTCCCAGGTCGCGTCTAGGTCGGGCTTGAAAACTGAGTTTTTTTGGTTCCACGGGGATGTTTTCTCGTGGGCTCTAATTTTTTTCGGTTCGGACGGTTTTGGAGTGTCTGTTCTGGCCATTTTATCACGCGAAACTGAATAGTGACGGTTATTTTTCTGGTTCCGCCCTTTTACAGTATCTACTAGAGATGCTCTTATGCGCTAGTCCTTTGGAGACTTAGCATGAAGACTTCCTATCTGTCCACTACAACAACCCCACTACGACAAATTTTGCACGACTAGTGAGGGCTGGCGAGGATGGGAGCGTGCCGGGAGCGTGCCTTCGGCTCACTCAAGTGCTTGTAGTCGTCGCTAGGTGATCCAAGGACCTATTTGTAATCTTTATTTTATATTGGATTTTGTTGTACTAATGTTGAATTTTATGAATAAATGGTGGACTTTTGCAAAAAAAAAGTAAGATACAATTGTACAAGTATATGCAGGATCACTGTGCAACCATGAAATATGTTATATATGAGGCTTTTATCCGCATTAACTTGCATAAGGCTACTTGATACGCCCACGCTACTATTGAATCATATGCATAATATTTATTTCATTTTGATAATAAAATTACACTATGAGAAATCCCAAAGAATTCATTTTACCCACCACACCTTAAACACCAACACTAACATTTAGAGCAACATGTCCTCTTTATCCATGCTACAATATATACAAGTCATGTACAAACTGTCTAGTATATATATTGTCAGTTGAAAAATCAATACAACTAACATAGATGGAGCAAGTATTGAAGAGTTCATACAGTAATAAAACCATGTATGTGATGCATCAATTAATTGTGTTGGAATTGTAGGCACCGGGAAGAAAGTAGCTAGTGCCTAAATGCACAAGTGAACTTGCTTGTTGCATTTGCGTAGTTTTATGAGCAGTAGTGTAAACAAGCCTAGATGAATTGTAGTCTAGACCTTCTTTATAGAACATGGATCTTCAAATTTGGTGAGAAGAAGAGACTAATTGGCAACATCCAATGAAGAAGACACTATTTGAATCCTGACACAGAACGCAACAAAGGGATTCTCGGTGATGTTTGGAATCATCGGTTGTATGCATCGAGCATAAAAGAATTGTCCATTTGATTGAAAAAAAATATACAAAGGCCTAAAGAGCATGCACTATGGTACTTGAGGCGGTGGCAGATAAAGATATGTGCATTTGACATTGCTTTTTTGGGTATGGCGAGATCTCATAATAACATCAACATACTGCAGTGCTCGGATATGTTCGCCAGACTTGTTGAAGGCTATGCTCTGTTGGTAAACTTTGAGATCAATGGCCGCCAGTATACCAAGGGGTACTACCTGGCGGATGGCATCTAACCAAAATGTTCAACATTTGTGAACACAATCTCTAACCCTATTGTGGGGGAAAATCTTGGTTTCCTTAGTGCTAGGAGGCTTGTAGGAAAGATATCAAGTGGACATTTTGTATGCTCTAAGCGCGATTTTCTATTGTTTCCTTAGTACCCTCGCTCTTACATGGTCAAAGGACCAGACATGGGAGATCATGAATACATGTGTGATCATGGATAACATGATCATTGAGAGTGAGCGAGGAAACCTAGTGATTAACAATCAAACGTATCACTAGCAGGGTCCTCTTGAGAATGTTGATCACTAGTTGTCGATCGCATTTGTTGCTTTCCCTGCCACATGTCAAGAAATTTGAGACCCAGATACTCCTCGCCAACTCCAAGACGATCAGTTGGTACAACATTTGTAGATGCTCAAAGAAAACACCTAGTTTTAGGTGTTTCAAATTGTGGTTCAAAACTTATAGAATTACTATTATCTCGTTGAGATTGCTTTGTTGAATTTGTTCAAATATTATTTATTGATATTAAATGCTCGATCGAAACTACGCTTTTATTATTTGTGAATAAAAAAAATATTATGAGACCGTATGGGGCACGGCTTGGGAGACACGCCCCGACACCTCGTACCGACGCAAAAACAGCAGCTGGCCAGAGTCGCTATGGAGTATGCTTGGAGATGCTCTTATGCATCAAGCATGTGCACGGTCATTTTGCATGTTACTTCGTATTTCCTGCTCGTAACTGCTTGCGATTTTTGTTGTTCTTTGTGTCAAACATTATTGAAGTGACCATGTGCTTTAAATGTGATGTCATGTGCGGACAAATACAAACATGAACCAGCTTTGGACCAATCATGTACAGACACACATTTGAAATGCTTAGTGACTCCATTTTGAAAAAGAATGTTTATTAACGTAGAAACATGAAGTGCATCCACGAAATACTTAGCAAGATACAATTTTAATATCACGCGGCCCTTTGCCACCGTTCCTACCTCCTTTGGTGTCGCATCTGCCTTGCCTCTTGTGGCCTTCGGGCCATGGAGGCACCTAGATCCCGGTCTTTGTCGACGGGAGGGCTCCAAATTTTATGTTCTTTTTAGTTTGGTTATGTTGTATCCTACCTAGGATGGCGTGGCAGAGGCGGCTCCGTGAATATGGAATAAAGTCCTCATCTAGCCCATGTCCCGGCGGTGCATCTAGCGTTGTCGGAGAGCATGTGGATGTGTGTCTCCAGTGGTTCTCGCTGGTTTTGATTGGTGTTCCTTTTGATTTATGCGTATCTTCATCAGCGACAGTTGATGCCCCTGTGCGCTAGTTATTTGGAGTCTTAGCACGACAACTTCATGTACATCTACTACGACAAACTTTGCACGACTCTAGTGAGGGAGGGCAAGGACGATGACACGCATTTGGCTCACTCAAGTGCTTGTAGTCATCATTAGGTGGTCCAAGGACCTATTTGTAATCTTTATTACTTTTGGGTTTTCTTGTACTGATGTTGACTTTTATGAATAAATCGGTGGGCTTTGTGAGACCCTGGCACATGGCTCAATAGGATTGATAGGAAACACATACCAACAAGTTGCAACTTCTTTTCCGGAAGCTCATTCGAAAAGAACTCTAAGGTTAAGCGTGCTTGGCCTAGAGCAATTTTAGGATGAGTGACCGACAGGGAAGTGGATACCGGGTGCGCATGAGTAAGGACAAAGTGCGCAGAAAAGACAAGTGTTGGTCTGTGGGGTTAGTCTAGAGATCCTATTGATCTGCAGAAGTGACAACCGTCGGTACGAAGTGACCGGGGGTATTACAGGCTTTTCGCAAAAAAGTAAGATACAATTGTACAAGTATATGTAGGATTGCCATGCAACCATGAAATATGTGATATATGAGCGTATATCTGCATTAACTTGCATATGGCTACTTGATATACACCCATGCTACTATTGAACCATATCCATGGCTACTTGATATACACCCATGCTACTATTGAACCATATCCATAATATTAATTTCATTTTGGTACTAAAATTATAATACAAGAAATCCCAGAGTATTCATTTTACCCACCACACCTTATACAACAACACTAACATTTAGAGCAACATGTCCTCTTTATCGATCCTTAGTATATATACAAGTCATTTCCAAGCTATCTATTAGTATATACAGGTCCACTCTATGATGTGTGTAGTGGAAAAATCACTACAAGTGATATAGATGGAGCAAGTATTGAACGGTCCATACAGTAATAAAACCATGTATGTGGAATGTGGTGTATCGAGTCATTTTGTTGGAATTGTAGACACTGGGAAAGAAGTAGCTAGTGTACCCAGATACACAAGAGAAATTGCTTGTCTGCATGTGCCTAATTTCATCAGCAGTAGTGTAAACAAGCCCCGATAAATTGCAGTCTGGACCTTCTTCAGAGAACTTAGATCTTTAAATCTGCCCGGATGAGCAGACGAATTGGCACTTCATGAGGTGCTTGTTGCGACTCGCCATCTTAGGACGGGTTCCTGCACATCTTGTTGTACCAGTGTCCCTCGTGGGTCTTGTACGACCCTTCATTACCTTTTCTTGCCCCTGTCGGCCACCTAGGACTGGTTCCTGCACATCTTGAATAAACATCTTTTATTCACACTATTTTGTATTCTAGTTGCAGCATCTGATAGTTTCCTATTGCTAATTTTACATAAATTGGAAATAATACATAACATCTTTTTTTTCTTGAAACACTAGTACTTTATATTTTAACTACTTATTATAAGCACACCTTGTTTTGTCCGTTGCTTAAATATTTGAATGTTTATAACATATGTACTCTATATACGACTTGTAGAACAGATCCTTTGAGGCCTCTCAATAATTATCATGCATATTTTATTTCGATTGTCGTCAGGAAACATTAAATATATTACATATTTAGCTGGGTTTTTCAGTGAACAATAAGTCAATAACTATACTCGAAAAGTTCCTGTTTAAACCTTTTACAGGCTAAAAAAAAGTAGGGGAGTTCCACCTATTTTATTTGGAGAACAATCAAAATTATACCGAAGTACTCCCTCCGTCCAAAAATAAATGTCTTAAGTTTCTCAGAATTTGGATGAATCTATAAGCTAAATAGTGTCTAGATTCATCCAAATTTTGACAAATCTGAGACATCTATTTTAGGACGGAGGGAGTATAAAAGCACATCGATTTTCTTCTTGTTATACCATTTTGTATTCCAAAAAGAAGAGATGCCATCACGCGATCCAGCACCTGGCGCACCGGCTCACACCACGCGACACCACATGAAGCCATGATCATGAAATGAACAAAGTTATTTACCGAAGGAGTTATTTATATGCTATCTTATTTTACAAATTAACTTTGGAAAATTAAGTATAATCAATTGTTATTTCTTGTTATTTTTATTTAGATAACAGCTTCCCTGTAGACAGCTTCTTCGATGGCATAGGCAACGTGTCGGCAACCCCACAACATCATCTTCCACGCCACATGTTGCCATGACAGCTTCGGCAATGGAGGCCAATGGTTGTTGAGCTCCAAAGTGCTAAAGTTGGACATGCACAAGCCAGAAGCATAGGTGTTGACTATGTCGTGTGCTCTATGCCGGCGAGCATTAGGCAGGCGGTGGCACGCCGTCGAATTTTCTTAAGGGCAGGGTGGCCACATGCAGCTTGACGATGCCTTGCCTTCAAGGTGCAATGCACCCAAGATGTGCGCATGAGAAAAGTGCACGTATAATATGCTCCGTTCATCCCTTCTTTATTTATTGACTCGTTTTTAAGAAAAATCTTTATCGACTTAGCGACACTAGGTGGACCCATGAAATATTAAGTTAGTATGATAGAACCATATAATTATATGTAGGATTGTCATGCATCCATGGAATATGTGATATATGAGACTTATATCCGCATTAATTTGCACCCCATCTATACTAAAATGTAGTGTATGTTAGTTTTTTCAAAAGTCAAATGATGTGAAATTTGACAAGGTATGTATAAAAGTATAACAACACCTACAACATCAAATAAATATAATACAAAAGTATATTTCATTATATAAATATTGATTTGATGTTGTAAGTGTTCATATATTTTTCAACGTATTCGGTCAAACATTTTACATTGTTTGTCTTTAAAAAACTAAGATGCGCTACATTTTCTATAGAGAGAGAATGCAAGTACTTTTATATGACAATGCTACTATTGAACCGTATCCCTAATATTTATTTCATTTTGATAAGAAGTTGTACTATGAGGAAACCTGAAGAATTTAGTCTACCACACCTTATACACCAACACTAGCATTTATAGCAACATGTTCTCTCTAACAATCATTCAATATATATACAAGTCATCACTTAAAAAACTATACAAGTCATATCCAAGTTGTATATTAGTATATACACATCCACTCTACGATATGTATTGTTTAAAGATCAAAACAACAAACATAGATGGATCAATCATTGGGTCCTACATGCAACAATAATATAACCCCCCGTATGTGGTGCCGGTAGGATTTCTATTCATTTTGTTGGAATTGTAGGCAATGGGAAAGAACTTGTATCCAATTGAAGTGAAGTTGCCTGGCTGCATGCATGTATTGTGTCAAACTGAAGTGAGGTTACCTGCCTGCATGCATGTTGTTTGACAAGCAGTAGGGTACATAATATGCAAGGTGATGGACCTTCTTTAGAGAACATACATCCTGGAATCTTCTAAGAGGAAGCCCAAGTCCGGCACTGTGGATGCTTGTCGAGAGTCGCCATTCTACTAATATTGTATGTTTTGTTCCCGACTTTGCGTCAGCCTTGTACCCTTTGCTACCTTTGTTGACTGGCCTATAGATATCTTCTATATACATGATAACACTAATTATGTTCTAATTGTAGTATTTGATAGTTTTATTTTGCTAGATTGACAAAGAACGGAAATAATCCATAAAATTTGCAGCTTTGTTTTTTGCTTTAAAACACCACTTTTAGATTTTAACTACTTTTTTGACATAAAAGATTTTAACTAATTAGGGCATGCCCAATGCAATGTGCTTATGTAGCGCTTAAAAAACAAAATGAACATTAGAAAATAAGAAAACCCACTTAAGTGCCAACTGGTCCAGCGCACCACACTAAGCATATACTTCTCACACCGCAGGCAAAAGCAGTCAACAAGCATTGGCGCAAGTTCTTGCATTGATGCCACGAGCGACACCGGGATTCCAGCTCTCAACTTACATGAATAATATTGTGGTGCCTATAGGGGTTGTACATGCTCTACATGTTATTTTGTCTATACTAGTTTTTTTGTTTCGCGGAAAGTCTATACCAATTAGTAGAACATATCCTCTCAATAATTATCATGCATACTTATTTTGATTGTTGTTACTTGTATTAAATATATTTTAATATCATGTTGGTCATTTTGAGTGAACAATGATCATACTCAAAAAGTTCTTCTTATAACTACTAAAAAAAGTAGTGGAGTTCCATATATTTTGTTTGGAGAACAATCATCTATCATGCAACAACCAAAACTCATCTTGGGTTCCATTCCTCTCGTCAGCGACATTGCTAGTCCACTCCGCCTCCAATGGACTTGAGGTATTGGAGGTATGGCAAACCACGACCTCCCGTTGGTGGGAGGTTTTCTGTTCTTTGTTTCACATCTTTTCAGTGCCTTCTTCAGGATGTTGAGGTGATGGCTATGTCCTGAAGTTAGAATAAGACCCTCCCCGTTCTATCCCAGCTTCGCTGGTGCATCTAGCTCTAACGGAGGGCGCATCGAGTCGTGTGTCATGAGATCAGCCGGGACCTGGTCATTTTTTGTGTTCATTGGTGTGATATCAGGTCGGTATCTTATGATCTACGGTTGTCATCATTGGAGATGGTTGTTGCTTTTGTGTTCTGGTCCTTTCCGGCCTTAGCTCGATGTCTTCTCGTCTTCCTGCTACAACAAACTCTATTACGACAAGCTTTGCACGGCTCTGGTGATGGGGGGTTGAGGATGGCAACGCCACTTTGCCTCACCCTATTGATTGTAGATGTTGCTAGGTGGTCCAATGACCTGTTTTTAATTAATTTTGAGTCTCTTTGTATTGATGTTGATAATTTTTAATAGATCGGTGAAATTTCACAAAACAATCGTATTAAACTGCAAAAACATATTATGTTTCTTCTTCTTGTACCATTTGAAACATATAATAATTAACATGTATTTGTTCCCCCTTTGAGCTAGTAGGTTTATAAATTATAGAATTGATATATAAATTTATTATCTATCCTTATTGCAGTGACGGATCCACATTGTAGCTACAGGAGCCAACGGGCTTTCTAGCAAAGCTTTCATATACGAGTGTATTTTCTTATAAAACATCCAGGAAACTAGTAAAATATATATGTAATAATTGTTGCTCTGACCCCAAGATTTACCCGACTCGGCATTGGAGGATAAACAAAGTATTGTATATGATTATTTGTCTCTTGTTTTGGGGTTTAAAAAATTTTATTTACCACTGTAACTATTTACATACTATTCCCAGCTTTACAAAAAATGAGTTCTAATTAATTATAATTTCTCGGTACTGTTTATTTCAATAACGACACCCCCTATATACATGACCTCTTCAGGGAATGCGCTGCATATCACTAACCCCACAACATCATATTCATGCCACATGTTGCCACGATAGCTTTCGCGATGGTGATCAGTGGTTGCTAAAGTTGCGACATGCTGACCTACACATGCAAGAAGGAATAGGTGTCGAGGGGCCAGCCGCAACACATCCGCGTCTTGAATACAAATGGAGACAAGATGTCTATGTTGACTACGTTGTGGGATCCGAGCTGGCGAGCTCCGACATGGAGACTTTAGTCATTTTGGTCATGTTGCCTGTCAAGGAACGTGCTTCAATGACATGCGTCGCCTCTAGCACAATACCGCCATAGCATTTGGGTGGCAGCGCGACGGGGATGTGATATGCCCGATCTAACACCCACGTGAGGATGAGAACCGTGTTTATTGGCACCCCGTGGATCACAAATATAGTGGGTGTTTGTAATGTGGCTCACATGTTTAAAATTAGAATTTTTTTGAGGAGGTGGAATGAAGAGGGGTGGATGAACCACCCAAGTGCATTTGTTGGTTTAGGTGCGGGCTCACTTATGTGTCCCCAAAGTGCAGTCCATACAGAAGCAGAACCCTGCATCCAAGGCCTGACAACAACACTGAACTGACGCATGACACACGTTGAGATCGAGTCATACTATCAGATGCCGGTGAGTGCTTTGCACAATGAGGAGTATCATCGATCACTGATCGGGGTGCTTATCAAGGATGCCAGGATGTTGGCTAGACTGGATTTTAGCTGCCTGTCTTTCTTGCTTTGTCACCGTGAATGTAATAATGTTAGCCCATGCCACGCCATGGCGACGATTGTCAAGTTATGGCAAGAGATGTCCCGAGTGATGTAAGCGCTTGGTGGAGGGCGATGTTGCGCGACCTATGGTTAATGGAATTCCAGATTCCATGTAAAACAAAGAAACCTCTTTAATGGTAAATATAACGCCCATGTAATTCATTCTATGCAATCACACACACCTTGTACGCCAGCACTAACATTACGAACAATACCTTCAGTACATATATCAGTCATATACATGTCTATTAGTATATCCATATCCACTACCCATGATATGTGTATTTGAAAAGTCTTTACAATAGATACAAATGGAACACATATTGGACAGTCCATGTTTCAATTCATTTTTCTTTTGAAATTGTAGGCACTAGGAGAACCAGATAATGTCTAAATCGACAAGCAAAATTGCTTGCCTACATTTTTCGATAAAACGTCCTATATTATTTATTTAATCATTACACCTTGTCTATACACTAATAGGATACACACAGCCGAAACAAGTCCAAGAATGAAAAAAGAAGTTTTCAAGGCAATACACATATCATCAAAACAATTCTAATACGACTAAGTTGATGGAGGTCATGCTGCCATTCATGTTGGGGATAAAATTATTTCTCGCCATGTCCTCCAACTGTGTAGACACCTCCGTAGACAAGTCTCAATTTTCTACACATTGTAGAGATGATCATAAACAGAGCGTACTATTGCACCGATAGATAATATTTTTTTATCATTTTTATATAGCCAAAGCGACCGAATAACGATAACCACTCCCGACCTAATAAGGATTCTGAACCTACGATCCACACCATGTAGCCAGTTTCCAAAGATATTGGCAACATTTCAAGATAGATACATGCTAGAAACTATTTTAATGACTGATATATAGTGACGAGGTTTAATCTCGTCAATGCCCATTGTTATGATCTTGGGTTTTGGAGAAGATGGGGATGCTGGAGATCGCAGAACGGTTAGCAAACAAGCAACACAGGGACACGAGGTTTACCCAGGTTCAGGCCCCCGGAGGGAAAACCCTACTCCTGCCTGTCTGCTCTTGATTACGGCGGAACCGAAAGTTACAGGGGTGCGCAGATGCAATCTGGCGTGGAGGTGTGTATGCGGTGGTATGAAGTTCCCTCCTCGTCGTGCCCTCCTAGCCCTTATATAGAAGTAGGCAGGTCCCGGACACAGACCGAGTCGGTTACAGGTTTTAGGGTCTTCCCCTTTGAATATTCTATCTAATCTAGTCTTGCTTTCCAAGGATCCGAAGACGTCATGAGCTTGGGCCACCCAAAAGTCTTCATGGTCCGTGTATATGCTTGTGGGCCTTTCTTGGGCTAGACCAGGTATGCTAAGGTCGTGTACCCGTTGGGTATAACCATATCAGTAGCCCCCGAGTGTTCAGTCGAATCGTAGATTCGGTTGAGGACTCTTCAATCTTTTGGGTGAAGTTGTTTTTGGTCATCAAAGAATGGTTTTAGTGTGTAGGGATTGTTGATGCGTGTGCCTGACTCTCCCGACGGATCGGGGCCAGTTAACTGTCTTAGGACAAAACAACACGATTTTCTTCAGATTCGAGTCCCTCGACTCGAAACTGGAACATATGCTGGCGTAATTCGACTCAGGCCGTTGAGGACTTACAGGAGTGAAATTCCAGTGATTTTCAAATGGTGTACCCAACGCGTTCATCGGGATTTTCATCGCAGCCTTTTGGCACGGATTATTACTAGCAGAACACAGTCGTGTGCGTTGCCAGGCCATCAAATGGTATCTGTAGGTCTTATCTTTGCGTCGTAGACGCAGCATCCGAATGTTTATCACCGAGGAGGTGTTTCGGGTGGCCAAAGAGGATGTTACTCATTTAGCATTAACTGGGGCAAAGTTGTCGAAAAGTTTTCGCATGCCCATCCGAAGGATTGCAGTCGAAGAATTCATAGGATGCGCGACCAGCGCTCCCTATGTGAGTAGCCCTCGAATGTCTGTTCGAGTCGTAGACTCGAGCAAAGACTTTAATTCAGTCTTTGTTGACTTTTAGGTCCGTAGGACACAAATATTTTGGATGCTTGAATCCATCCTCCCTATGGGAGTAGCCTCCGAGTCCGTAGTGGAGTCGTAGACTCGACGTAGGATTCAAATAATAGTTCAATGGTGTAGTACTTTGATCGTTTTTCGGGTGCGCGGGCAGCTCTCCTGATAGGAGTAGCCCCCGAGTAGTTAGTCGGATCGTAGATTCGAGTGAGTACTTTTAGCTGTGTATCCGAAGAATTGTAACCGTTGCTTGTATAGCCTTGATGACGTCATTGCTGACGATCGGTGACCTCAAGTGTCTGCGGCGCCAGAGATGACGTGACTGGACGAACATGGGTCCCACCTTCTGACTTTGAATTGACTGGTCACGTGCAACGTGGAGATAATTACGGCGTCGCCTCGATTTCCGTGCGTAGTGGACGGCGTGTGAGCGACGGTTCGCTGTCGTGCCGACACGTGGACGGTCGGATCTTGATGTTGGCTCTAGGGCTTCCCGATGGACGGTCACTGTGCATCTTCTTCGTCCTTATAATCATTGGGGAAAAGTTTTGTTTGTTTTTCACCGCAGCCGTTCTTGTTTCACTGCTTCCATCTTCGTGAGTTTTTCTCACCGCGCGCTAGACTCCGAGGCCGCTTACTTGCGCTTGTCAAGCACTTCTTGCATCTTCACCTGCTTCTTGTCCTCTTCGACTAGGAGCGGCTGGTACGCCATCAGTAGGTCCCGTGAGGCACCTACAGGCAGGATCTTGTTGCATGCCACGGCTTTGCGTGCTTGAGCCCATCCTTCCTCGCTGAGGTGGATGATCCGATTGGGATCGGTGTCCTCCTTGTTGGGCGGGGGGACTGGTTTCTCCTGTTCTCGCCGTTTCTACCCTGCGTGTTGGGTGGCGGGTTGTGATCCTGATCCACGTCGCTCTGGATGACTGCGGCGCATTGGTAGCGCTCATAGATTGGATCGCTGTTGCCGCAGCTTTCGGATCCGGAACCGTAGGTCCCTTCCTCCGATGGTGGATCGCACAGATCTGAGTTGTAGCTGCTGCTGTCATAGGACTCATCTGTCGATGGCGATGTGTGTAGCACGGGGTGTGGAGCCCACGAAGCGGGCCTGATCGATGGCAGGGGCACCCGCTATGGGAGACGGAGAGTGCCGGTCTGCCCCACCTGGAAACAGAAACTCCCGAACAGGATCTCGAGCCCGTCGCCAACGGGCACGAAGTCCTTCAGGGTGGCTGGCGAGTGGGCGATGAAGTCGAAAGGGCCGAAGAGGAGATGACTCTCCGTCACCACGGAGTTGTAGATAGCTTTGGTTGTGACCGTCACGATTGCACAATCAGCGTCCCCAGTTCCCACAGACAGCGCCAATTGACGAGGTTTAATCTCGCCAATGCCCATTGTTATGAGCTTGGGTTTTGGAGAAGATGGGGACGCTGGAGATCACGGAACGGATAGCAAACAAGCAACACGGGGACACGAGGTTTACCCAGGTTCAGTCCCCCGGAGGTAAAACCCTACTCCAGCTTGTCTGCTCTTGATTACGGCGGAACCGAAAGTTACAGGGGTGCGCAAATGCAATCTGGTGTGGAGGTGTGTATGCAGTGGTATAAAGTGCCCTCCTCGTCATGCCCTCCTAGCCCTTATATATAAGTAGGCAGGTCCCGGGCTGAAGAGGCCCCAACCTGGTAAGGTAGAGTCCTCCTGTGTTTTACAATGCTAGTCCCTGGATCAATAGCTAGCATCCACAGTAAGATGTAATATCAAGAAACAAGGTCAAAATATAACTTTATAACCAGGAAAAATAATTTTATTACATCATACATAGCTCATATGGCTATTACAATACATTGCAGCGGATTAAATATAGTCTTGGGTCCTTCATCTTCAAAGTGCCACAGGCAGATGTTGGTTGCAGACTTTGTAGTCCTAGTCAATCAAACAATCTTCATCTAACAAAACAATCAACCTGCAACATTACAAGTTACAGCCACAAGGGTCAATACATTTGAATTGTATTGGCAAGTTTCACTTTATGTATAATATGAGTGGATCCTATCCATACATGCATATTTGGCTAAGTAGAGTTTAGGGCTTATTTGCATAAAGCAACATTTATCCTATCTTTTTCAAATTGATTTGTCAAATCTCTTATCAAATCTCTTTTCCAAGTTCCTTGAACTCCTTGGTAGAAACTCAAGTGTTCAAGTCCTTGTCAAAATCCCTTGAGCTACCTGGTAACCCCAAGTGCAACAAGTTTAATTTAATCTCTTTGAATTCCTTGGTACCCCCAAGTGCATCAAGTTTTTATATTAGAAGTTGGAATGTCGAGATTTCCCATATTTCAAACTTTAGTTGCTCAGTATTGTCCATAACCGGGGACACGGCTAAGTACTTAGATTTTATTAACTTCTGCAAGAGTACACTTTACCCACATGACACAATCCCATCTTGTTGCCACCAAGGGCCCTCCGGATTAGTGCTCACCAAGATGGAGTACCGTACCGAGAGTGTGTGAAGTCTTTCCAAAAGGTCCTTCCATACATCATTGCTAGCTTGTCTTCAGCCCCATGAAGCATTCGGATCCTCATGTCCGGTAACTAAAGACAATGTATGGATCTTCCTAATGTAGTTGACTAAGCCAGAGCCATAATAGCATGTGGTTGTACACGAAAGCCACAATTGGAGAAACATGTTCAATCTCTAAGTTTCCTAGGTGGTTTTCATTTGGAGCACAACACAAAGTGATTGCCATAGACATGGTTCCTTTGTTGCCACCTTCTCCAAAACATAAAGTGTCCACCACCTAGGTGGTTCATTGAGTCCTTGTTTTATTATGTAAAACACAAGTCCTTTTCTCATCCTTTGTAAAATCTCAACATGTATTTCTTTTCAAAAACATAGCATGGCTAAGCAAGTACAACTTCAATTTTTTACTAAGGATTGTATAGGGAATTCTATTAGGATTAGCATAGCATAAGTATAAAATATTTTCATGCATGTTTACAAAATCCACTAAGTATAATGAAAATAGTAGGTCTTTTGTATGATAGTGTAACTTGCCTTTTTGGTAGGGAGTGAGTGTTTTACTCCTTGATCTTGCTAGTCTCACACTTTGCTAATATCACTACAATCATTCAAACAAGCATAGTATCAAGTAACACTCCAAACCAATATTCAAGCAATATTTCACACACTCAAAGCAATGGACTCTAAGTCATGCATGGGAACATGCTTAAGATGGTTTTATCTCAAGGGAGGTATCCACTAGGCTTTTAACTTTGTAAGGTCCACATTGGTCATTTACCAAGATGGCAAAGTTATTCACAAAAGCTTTTAGTCCATAAACCATTTTAAAATCTAAACATTATTTCATGTGGTGAATTTATTTTTATCAAAGCAAAACCCTATGTTTTTCATCAAGTGAGTTTCCATTTTCAAAGCTTGGTGTTTTGGATCAGTAGGTTTTGGTTCAAAGTATTTTCTCAAAGTTTTCTTTACAAAAGCATTTCCATAGAACAAAACATTAGTTTTATTTGGCTAGAAAATGGCTAAGTTAAATAATTCAACCTAAATTATACCAAAATCAATTTTAACACTAAGGGTTGATTCCTAGGATCAGTATGGTCATTACAAATCATTTTGCAAAGGTTTTATCCTTAAAGTCAATTTTAAACAATTTTTATACTCTAAACAAGATTACATAAGAATCTAATAAAACAAGCAAACAAATGGTTACTATTTTCCAAACTAAGGCTATGGTCGTTTAGGTCTTGTTCTCCTGAATCCATTGATATAAAATTTGTAATTTTTGGACGTGTGGTTTGAAAGTTACAAGGGTTTGAAGTTTGCAATTTAATCAGATTCAAATCTGTTTTTTAGTTTTAAAACCTGGCCACGCGTCGTGTTTTAACTGGCCGGTACCGGTTCGGCCGGATCGGGCGATGCTAGCTGTTGGATCAAGTTAGATCGCATGGTCGGATCACGCACTTTCGTGGTTAAGTGATCTATCGGGAGCGTCGGATCGTGATCCTATGGCGCTAACATGCTCGACCATTTGCAGCGGCCGGGCGTGGTGGCGCGGCGGTCGAGATAGTGGCGGGCGGCGAAACAGAAACGAGGGAGAGGCAGGGCTTACGGCTCGCAGAGACCTGCGATGCTCGAGGTGGGGTTGGCTACGCGAGGCGCAGGATCTTGCTAATTGCTCGTCGGAGAAGCTGCGGCGGTGCTCTCAGTTCTTTGTCGAGGATGATGCTGCAGATCACCAGGAGGTAAACAAAACCCATAGTCAGGAGCACAAGGACACGGCGAAGGTGTGTGCGTGAATGAGAAGGCGCGGGGCGGTCTGGTTCACGTGGGAGACGTCGCCGGAGAAGAAGCTGTAACTACCTCGGTGAATTACGCTCCTAGATACAAGCCTGGATGAGTGGTAGTGGTTGAAATAGTACGGTGGGGCCCCAAAAGCCACTCACTGGTAGTCCTTTCAGACGTCCCAACCACTACCCTCTCAACGGACTGTCAGACGGGCGTAATCGGCATTTAAGGGATCAACTACGTACACAAGTGGGTATGTACGCAAGCCACCATACAAAAGTACATCAGAGTCATACCATCTAGAAAGAAAGGAAATATAGCAACGCCATACGGCAAGATTCAAATGACCTAGATAGAGCTATATTTTAGGATACTTCCTCATACAACACACATCAGAGTATCATGCGGAAGCGGCAACAAAATCCGAGTACGGATAAGAAGCAAATCGGCATAAGATGCCATAGAAATAAGCACATCCCAACTACAGGTCTCACGGATCCCCGTTCCCGGAATCTCTACACCGAACGATCGTTGCCCACATCTTGACTTCTTCCACCCAAGATCCGGTCTGCGGAGGTACATCCATCCGAACCAATAATTTATCGTGTGAGACCATAAGGGTACTCGGCAAGTCTTAATGCCTCTAAAGGGGACAACTGGGTGACGAATTGCAGTAAAGATAAACCCTAGCAGTTCTACAGACAACGCTAACCATCCGCCTAACCAATGATAGACGGAGGTCCGTGAATTAAGAACAACAGTTATAATGGTAATCTCATCGATCCATCCTCCTCCTCGCTACCAACAAGGAAGCGGATTAACAACCCCCATCCGTTGGCAATTTTATTAACCATTCCATGAGTGTTGCACTATTTACTAGTCAAGTTACTTAGTCAGATTAAGGCGGTACTTTAGTTATGCTTGTCTATGGTCGAGAAACTGTGCTCCAAGTCGTCCATATCCGCGGACACGGCTTTCAGAAAGTTTTACCCGGCCGGTGCACCAATAGCAACACACGCCGATCAACCTCGGAAAACCAAATCAAAACCCAACGAGGCTTTCACGATGAACAATCACAAGATTCGAAATATTTCAGGCCACCCATTGAGTAGACCCGAACGGCCACCGACTCGAGACGGACTCAAGGTTTGGGTGGACGGTCAGAACGATCGGGAACCCAAAACTGGGCTTGTCGACACCGCGAATCGTGTCCCGATCCTAAACAAGATAAAGTGTGCTATCTGTCGCACAATTTAAAGTAGCATGGCATAAGTGCAGATAGTAAATAAAACCTCAAACTAGTTTGTGGCCCCAAGAAATAAGACGGAATCAAGCTCAGCTCAGGGGGTCCCATATACCTCCCGGATGTGGATAGCGCGATAAAACAAGGAACAGAATCAAGTACTCGGGGTCTTACGGACACAAGTGAGCAGGAAAACCAAATAGCGATGTTGCTCACCGGTGCCACTTCCATTAGTTATCCCATACTACTCAAAGTTAAGTTGTTTAGGTACCTCGTTATGCATCGACACTCACAAACCCTACACATGTTTCTCGACTGCATGGCTCAAACAACTCCTATAGTAGTGGCTCATGGGTGGAGGAACAAGCTCGGTGGGGTTTAAAAGTAAAGGCTATGCATACTTGGGATTCAATTTAATGCAATCGCGACTCAATGATGCAGGAATAAGATAGAGGCAATAGGTATCGTATGTATGCAAGCATGTGGAAGTGCTTGCCTGTTAACTCGATGAAGTGAGGGACGGATCCAGGTAGTGCTCCTGGTTCTCTTGATATAACCCCCGCTCGGTTCATCCGAGAAAACCAAACAAACAAGGCCAACATGAATATAGAGTACAAGCATATGAATAAGATGCGTCAAGCAAACAATCATGCCATGATGAATGATGCACAATTTACATGGCAATAAGGTAGCATGGCATGGTAAGGTGTGGAAGACAAGTAACAACATTTTAATGGGGTTTTGGTTCACATTTAGTTGTCATAACACTTGCTGTACCCTATATTTTTATATGATGCATGCTGCAATTAAAGTCATGGATGGCATAAACAGAAAGGTCTCGTTGAGCTGATCATTTTAGACATATCATTTGCTAAATTTGGAATTATAAAACAAAAGTTATTAATTATTTAAGTTCCAGTGGCATTTGTGTAATTAACTCAACTTGTAATTTTAAAATGTTCAAATAATATTTTGAATGGCATATTTGAATTCCTCACATTTTTCTGATTCAAAAACATATATTATTTGTATTATTTGGAATTATGAATTTAATTTTATTTTTAGTCAAAATTAGTCAAATTAGGTCAAAGTCAAAGGTTAATTAATTAAATTAATTTTTTGAAGATACTTGAATTAACATTCAAAAACAAATCATTTTTCATATAAGGTTTGAATTCAAATTCTAATCCAGGAATAAGTTATGAATTTGTTTAGTTTTAAACAGATTTGAATTTGAACTATTTTGAATTGGTTTGAGAAGATTTTGAATTCTGAGACGCAGATTCGGACTTTTTCTACTCGACGAGCTACTCACGATGCGATGTGGGGTCGATTCGACTAAGCGCCACGCACGCAGAACCGTTTTGCACTCGGGCATGCCTAGCCCGAGGCACGTATGGGCCCAGAGGTTCATGGGCCACGCTACGCGCAATTGCCTAGCGTCGACACGTGGACGATCCAGGGACCGCGGTGAAAAACAAGAAAGCTGCGGACCCTTTTTGCAAAAAGCTCATGGCGCTGGCAGCGGGTCGCAGGCTGCGTTTAAGCGGAAAAATAGAGGGCCTATCTGCAAACGCGTCTTGGCTGCCACATGGCAGACGCTGTGGCCATGGCCGGCGACTTCCGGCGATTTATGGCGACGCACGCTGGACAAACGAGATGACCCAAAAGGAAAACGAAGAAGAACTCTAGGGCTACAACTTTGTTCGTAACCCAACTCTGTAGAGGGTCAGAAGCTGGGGACGGCCAGAATTGGCAGAGCTGCAGCTGCCGCCGCCATCGCCAGAGCCTTGCGACGCACGAGGTGTTCGACGGCGGTGCCGGAGCTACGATGCACTAGGGGGCAAAGGGACATGTCTAGGGAGGCGATGGTCTCACCAGGGGCTTGCCGGCGAGGTTGATTCGGCCAGAGGGGACGGTGATCGCTGGCGAGGCTGACGAACGGAAACTTCTGCACCCACGGACACGGCGGCGGCAAAGCTCCTCCGGCGAGGTCCCGTGGCTTCCGGCGGTCCTAGTCGTTGCAGGGGAGGCAGGCGAAGCTTCTGGTCGTCGTGGGCACCCTCTCGCACGGCTCCTTCCGCCTCCCCAGATCTGGCGCTAGGGTTTAGAGGTACGTGGAGGACATGGCTGAGCTGGGGAAGGGAGTAAGGAGGGTGGAAGGTTCCTGGGGTGGACGGGGAGTATCTGGGCGAGGCAGAGACGGAGGGGTGTGGATAAGAACAGGAGGGGGGCAGGAGGGTTGCGTGGGGAGGGTAGATGGCCGGGTGGCGTCGGTGTCGCCTATCCCTTCACGTGAGCAGGTGCAGGCACTGGTGGGTGAGCTGGGCCAAGGAGGTGAAGAGGGGCTCGGGTGGCAGGTATGGAGGGGGCCCCTAGGGCAGGGAGAGAAGAGAGGAAGAGGGGGGACCGGCTCGGCTCGTAGTGTGGGACTAGGGTTTAGGTTTGGGGGGGGTCGGTGTGGCATGGTTAGATGGTAGGAAGGTGCTGGGGTGGGGTCTGCATGGAAGAGAGGGAAGAGGCCGAGGAAGAGAGGGGGGTAAGCTAGGGGGGTGGATTGGAGTTTGGTTTGGACTAAGTGTAGCTTAGGGTTTTATCTAGGATGGTTATGGCATGGGAGGGAGAGAGGGAGCTAGGTAGAGGGAGAGGTACTTACTTGATCATGCATGCTCTAGACAAGCTCACACAAGATCAAGGCAAGGAAAAGAGAGAGGAAGGGAGAGAAAAGATATGGTGATAGGATTGTCCTTATGCTCACACATGATCACATGTGTGTGCATGGAGATGGGGATAGAGGTTTAGATGATATGGTGAAGAATACTACAAGCCCACACAAGCTTTAAACAAAGAAAAGATGATCCATGCAAACAAAGCTAAAACATTCCCAAAGCCAAGAAAGAGGTGGCACTTGCATGGCCCATGCAACAATATTTGCCATGTGGTTATATTGTGAAAACAACATTATTTCATGTGGCATTAATCCTTGCATTCCCAAAAGGTGGGAAAAGGCCAAGCAAAAGATTATGGGTGGAATCCAACCAACCAACATGAGCTAGAGATAACCCAAATTAAAATGCCAAGCTCATATTAATTGGATGGTGGAATATAAGGTGGTGAAAGAAATGTGGTGGAGTCGATAAGAGAGATGCCCTCAACTCAACTTGGGCATTTAACAATATATTAAGAACCAAATACAATATCAAGAGGCAACTACAATTAATCATGCACATGAGATAAGAACCAAACAATAAAAGGGTTTTATATGATGCTCAAATGCAAGGTGACATGATGACATGAGCATGATATGATAATGATGCAACAATTATATGTTGGAAGTGGCCCTTTTTATTATTATAACAAGTAGCATTACAGGTGTTAGACAACTGGGATGCTACAACTCTCCCCCACTAAACAGGAATCTCGCCCCGAGATTCTAGGAAGAAGAAGAAGATACAAAGAGAGAAGGATGGTTGGCACGGAGTTCATCTTCACGCTCCCATGTGGCTTCATCAATGTAATGGTGTGACCATCGCACCTTGCAAAACTTGATGGACTTGTTGTGCGTCCTTCGCTCATGGTCTCAAGGATTTTGGTGGGGTGTTCTTGATAAGACAGATCTTCTTGGAGGTCGATTAGCTCATGATCCACGGTCCTGCCGGATCTTTGAAGCACTTCTTGAGCTGAGAGATGTGGAAAACATCATGGACTTTGAGTTTTCCTAAGCTCAAGTGCATAAGCAACTTCTCCTCTTCTACCACGTATCTTGAAAGGACCGATGTATCTAGGAGCCAACTTTCCTTTGATACCGGGTGTGTTCCTCTCATGGGAGTGACACGAAGGTAGACGAGATCACTAGGGCATATACCATATCCGTGTGTTTCTGTCATAGTTGCTCTTCCGACGACTCGAGCAATCTTCGTTCTCGAATGATATGCACCTTCTCCTCGCTTGGGTTACAATGTCGTGGCCAAACCAGATTCTTTCTCCCGCACCGACCAACCAATCGGAGTTCTGCACTTGCGACCATAGAGAGCCTCGAATGGTGCCATCTTCAGACTCTTCCGAAGTCATTGTTGTAGGAGAATTCAGCATAAGGAAGACATTCTTCCCACTTCATACCAAACGAGATGACGCAAGCCGAAGCATATCCTCCGAATCGATTGATTCTTTCCACTTGTCCTGCGATCGAGGGTGGTAAGCGATTTGAAGTTCAACTTTGTTCCCAAAGCTTTTGGAAACTCTCCGAACTTTGAGGTGAGGATGCTCCCACGGTGCGACTGATTTCGGTGGAACCCCATACAGAGAGACAATTGCTGATATAGAGCTCACCAACTGAATTCCGTAAATTGTTTCTTTGACTGGGAAGAAATGAGCCACTTTAGAAAGCCCGACGATGACAACAAAATTGCATTGTTGCCCTTCGCGACCTTGGAAAACCAAAGGATGAAGTCCATCTCTACTTTCTCCCATTTCCATTCCGGAGGTTTCAATGGCTGTAGAAGACCAAATGGTTTCGATGGACAGCCTTCACCCTACGCAGACATCACATTCGAGACATACTTGGCGCAATACCGTTTCAACCTGTGCCACCAAGATTGTGTTTTCAAGTCCATGTACATCTTTGTGCTGCCAGGATGGATAGAAAGAACCGAATCATGTGCCTCCTTGAGAACTTGGTCTCTCAGACCCGGGTAGTTTCGAACAAACATCCGGTGTTCAAAGAAGAGCGTGCCTTGATCATCCACGTGGAAGGACTCATACTTCGGAAGGCCAAGCTTAGAGATGAGCTTTCTGGTGTGCGGATCACCAAGCTGACGAGAACGAATCTGTTCTTCCAAGAGAGGGGTAGCCGAAGGTTGTGGAGATGCCCTTGTTCCACAATTTCCGAGTTGAGTGGACGGAATTCCTCGCACAAGAGAGGTTGCCGCTCTTCCACCATGAGGTTGTTGACATAAGCTTTTCGCCAAGCGCATCCGCCATGACGTTTGCTTTGCACGGGTGTAGTTGATGGTCACATCAAAGTCATTGATTGCTTCAATCCATCTCCTCTCCGAAGGTTGAGATCAGCCGAGTGAAGATATACTTCAAACTCTTGTGGTCCGAGAAGATCTCACAACGGTTACCAAGCAAGTAGTGCCTCCATAGCTTCAAAGCAAAGACAAGCTGCTAGCTCTAGGTCATGTGTGGGATAGTTGATCTCATGCGTCTTCAATCGACGAGAGGCATAAGCAACCACTGTTTCTCTTGCATCAGACCGCACCCAATCCTTGCAAAGAGGCGTCAGAATATCTGGAAAGGCTTAGATGTATCCGAGGAACCAAGACCGGTGTGGAAGTGAGTTTCTCTTTGAGTGTCTCAAAACTTTCTTGACGCAGGAGTCCATGATATTTCTTTCCTTTCTTAAGGAGATCGGTAAGAGGCTTTGCTATCTTCGAGAAGTTCGAACAAAGCGACAATAGCTATCCAAGCCGAGAAAACTCCGCACTTCCTTGACATTAGCGGAGGAAGCCATTCAACTATTGTCTTCACGGTTTCCGGTTGATCGCAATGCCCTTGGCAGATAACATGACCTGTATGTTACTCAGCAGCAAAACTCACACTTTGAGAACTTTGCGTACAAGCGGTTCTCACGAAGCTTGTTTAAGACACACCGCAGGTGTTCTTCATGCTCCTCCTTAGACTTGGAATAAACCAGAATGTCATCCAGATATACCACAACAAACTTATCCAGGTACTCCATGAAAACGGAGTTCATCAGCCTCGAGAAGGTAGCAGGTGCGTTGGTGAGACCGAAAGACATGACCGTGTACTCATACAGGCCATAGCGGGTGGTGAAAGCTGTCTTGGGCACATCTTCTTTGCGAATTTTGATTTGGTGATAACCACTTCTCAAGTCCAGCTTAGAGAACACCACAGCTCCTGCTAGCTGATCAAATAGATCATTTATCCGAGGGAGAGGATATTTGTTCTTGATGGTTTTAGCATTTAGAGCCCGGTAGTCAACACATAGTCTATCGGTTCTGTCACGCTTCTTCACAAAGATTGTTGGGCTACCCCAAGACGAAGTGCTATGTTGAATGAAACCCAACTTCTCTTGTTCATCAAGTTGTCGTTTGAGTTCAGCCAACTCAGAAGGACCCATTTTATATGGCCGCTTAGAGATAGGGGCCGTTCCAGGTTCAAGCTCAATCACGAATTCAACCTCGCGATCCGGAGGCATACCTGGCAACTCTTCAGGGAAGACATCTGGGAACTCACAGACCACTGGTACCCTCTGAATAGCTTCCATAGCATCATCATTCAGAGTCGCCAAGGAAAAGAGCTGGACAGCAGGAGTCAGACTTGGAGAAAAGACTATATGGCCTTCGTGAATCTTGAGACACTAAGCGTCAAAGACAATCAATCACAACATTTGCATTGTCAACCAATCCATGCCCAAGATGACATCAATGTCGAGTTGCCCGTAACAATCAAAGAAGCCAAGAATGAAGAGCCACCAATCTCAACTTTATTGCCATGGCGATATGAATGCCCTCATGTTTGCTCCAGGAGAAAGAACCATTAACCGCTTTTGGAGAGGAACCATGACTAACTCATTCTCATTTGCAAACTTGTGAGACACAAAAGAATGCGATGCACCAGAATCAAAGAGAACTCGTGCAGGGACTGAGTTAACGGATAGCATACCCATTACAACTCCAGGTGCGAGCTCAGCTTGAGAGGCGTTGACGCAGTTGGCACGAACAACCGCAGACCGGGGCTTAGTGTTGATGTTGAGAGCCCGAGGCGGTGGTGCACGAACCGAAGGAGAGCTTGTTGCAGCTCTTGGCGGGGGTGGAGGGAGAGCTTTGTTCTTCATTGGACAGTTCCAGTGGGGATGTCCAGGATCTCCACATGTGAAGCAGGCACCAGCTGGACGTGGAGCAGAGTAGCCAGGGACTCCGCCAGGCGCTCCAGGGTAATGGTTGTTGTAGCCCCTGGGAGCCGCAGTGGTGAAGTTTGGTGGCCTTGACGCGAAACTTGCAGGTCTTGGTGGAGCCGGGAGCGACGGTGGGGTGTTAGGAACCCAGACACGCCGCTTAGAAGGAGCTGCCATAACTGCAGAGCTTGATGCATCCTCTGTGTTTCTTGGACTCCTCGAACATTTGCCTGCTTGCCTCCTCTTGCAGTGCTGTGTGCTGTAGTTCCAGGAAGGTTGCCGGTCTTGCATGCGTGATTGCATACTTGATCGACGCATTGAGCCCTTGCCTGAACCTTTTCTGCTTCTTCTTGTCATCAGATACCTCATCACCACCATAACGAGACAGATTCATGAAGTTCCTGATATAGGTGTTGACGTTATCATTTCCCTGCTTCAGGTTGAGGAAAGCCTCCTTCATCCTTTCCATCACAATCTCTGAGAGAAACTGCTCTTTGAACGCTCGGTGAACCTTTCCAAGTAGGTCGGAACCCAGGCAGCTTGCCTTCAAGTAGTTCTCCCACCAAAGAGCTGCATCTCCCTTGAGAAGGTGAGTAGCGCACTTGACCCACTCCTGCTCCGGAACATCAGCAGTCTCGAGCAACCTTGAGATCTCACGCAGCCAATCATCCGCGTCCAGAGGTCGGTCAGAAACATCAAACTGATGAGGGTTGAATTTGAGGAAGCTCTTGATGTCACCACGCTTGGGAGGTGGAGGAAGTGGAGCAAACTCATTTCTTCTGACACTCTCCTCAAAGCGCTGCTGGTTCTCTTGCATTGCCGCCAAAGCATTAGCTATGTTTGACAACATGAGTGAGCCCGGTTCGAGGTATGTCCTCCTCGATCCGTGGGGAGCCATCCTGTCATTGATATAAAACTCAAGTCAGTACTATAATGGAGAATGATAATAATCCAAAATAGTACCAAGATGGAATTAACCAAGATTAAAGGATACAATTTACTGAGATGACATTAAAATATCAACAAAGTTCATAGCACCTAAAGATATTAAGCATATCGCACACGACTGAAAAGGAGTGTGGTACACAAATATATCAAAGAATTTTTTTTCACAAATTTCGGCATTAAAATACCAATAGATGCGCAAAATTACTTAACGAATCAAGATTAGTGACTCTACCGATTCAATATACAAAAGCGAATGATAAAAGTAGTGGTATGGTCGCGACTCCATCCCGCACTCAAATCATTACTCCGCACATGAACAAGTGGAACACATATCCTAACCCCTTCTTCTCACGACGAAACCTAAAGATTGGTAACTACGGAAACGAACACCCCAAACAAGATAGCGTCGGATACCAAGAGGAAGATAGATTGCGTCGGTTTGCATAAGCACATCGGTATGGAATGTACCAATGTTGATAGCCAAAGGCGATAAGATAACAACTTGGATGCAACAGATAGACAAGGGATTACACACACACACACACAACCTATGGTACTACGGAAACCCGTAACACGTGAATCCTAGTTTGAATCTTGAGAAGAGGATTGAAAACGTTGCACTTCCTTACCGTAAAAGGGTGGGTGGGAGGGTAAGAATAAAATGGAAGCAGTCCTACTCGCTTTTGTTTTTCCCTAATATACATAACTACCAAAATATTTGCTAGATCGACTGCTTATTGAAACCACGAAGGTCGGGATGGCTCGATACCAATTGTAACTACCTCGGTGAATTACGCCCTAGATACAAGCCTGGATGAGTGGTAGTGGTTGAAATAGTACTGGGGCCCCAAAGCCACTCACTTGGTAGTCCTTTCAGACGTCCCAACCACTACCCTCTCAACGGGACTGTCAGACGGCGGCGAATCGGCAGCGAAGGGATCAACTACGTACACAAGTGGGTATGTACGCAAGCCACCATACAAAAGTACATCGAGTCATACCATCTAGAAAGAAAGGAAATAGCAACGCCATACGGCAAGATTCAAATGACCTAGATAGAGCTATATTTTAGGATACTTCCTCATACAACACACATCGAGTATCATGAAGCGGCAACAAAATCCGAGTACGGATAAGAAGCAAATCGGCATAAGATGCCATAGAAATAAGCACATCCCAACTACAGGTCTCACGGATCCCGTTCCTAATCTCTACACCGAACGATCGTTGCCCACATCTTGACTTCTTCCACCCAAAGATCCGTCCCGGAGGTACCATCCATCCGAACCAATAATTTATCGTGAGACCCTAAGGGTACTCAAGAAGTCTTAATGCCTCTAAAGGGGACAACTGGGTGACGAATTGCAGCGAAAGATAAACCCTAGCAGTTCTACTGAGACAACGCTAACCGTCCGCCTAACCAATGATAGACGGAGGTCCGTGAATTAAGAACAAGCTATAATGGTAATCTCATCGATCCATCCTCCTCCCGCTACCAACAAGGAAGCGGACGAACAACCCCCATCCGTTGGCAATTTTATTAACCATTCCATGAGTGTTGCACTATTTACTAGTCAAGTTACTTAAGGCGGTACTTTAGTTATGCTTGTCTATGGTCGAAACTGGCTCCAAGTCGTCCATATCCATGACACGGCTTTCGAAAGTTTTACCGGCGGGGTGCACCAATAGCAACACACGCTCGATCAACCTCAGAAAAACCAAATCAAAACCCAACGAGGCTTTCACGACTGAACAATCACAAGATTCAGAAATATTTCAGGGGGCCACCCCATTGAGTAGACCCGCAACAAAGCCAGCTGACTCCGAGACGGACTCAAGGTTTGGGTGGACGGTCAGGAACGATCGGGAACCCAAAACTGGGCTTGTCGACACCGCGGAATCGTGTCCCGATCCTAAACAGTACAGTGTGCTATCTGTCGCACAATTTAAATACAGAAAGTAGCATGGCATAAGTGCAGGATAGTAAATAAAACCTCAAACTAGTTTGTGGCCCCAAGAAATAAGACGGAATCAAGCTCTGGCTCAGGGGGGTCCCATATACCTCCCGGATGTGGATAGCGCGATAAAACAAGGAACAGGAATCAAGTACTCGGGGTCTTACGGGACACAAGTGAGCAGGAAAAACCAAATAGCAGATGTTGCTCACCGGTGCCACTTCCATTAGTTATCCCATACTACTCAGGTTAAGTTGTTTAGGTACCTCGTTATGCATCAGACACTCACAAACCCTACACATGCTGTTCTACGACTCGCATGGCTCAAACAACTCCTATAGTAGTGGCTCATGGGGTGGAGGAACAAGCTCGGTGGGGTTTAAAAGTAAAGGCTATGCATACTTGGGATTCAATTTAATGCAATCGCGACTCAATGATGCAGGAATAAGATAGAGGCAATAGGTACTATATGTATGCAAGCATGTGGAAGTGCTTGCCTGTTAACTCAGTTGAAGTGAGGGACGGATCTGGGTAGTGCTCCTGGTTCTCTTGATATAACCCCGCCAAGGTTCATCCGAGAAAAACCAAACAAACAAGGCCAACATGAATATAGAGTACAAGCATATGAATAAGATGCGTCAAGCAAACAATCATGCCATGATGAATGATGCACAATTTACATGGCAATAAGGTAGCATGGCATGGTAAGGTGTGGAAGACAAGTAACAACATTTTAATGGGGTTTTGGTTCACATTTAGTTGTCATAACACTTGCTGTACCCTATATTTTTATATGATGCATGCTGCAATTAAAGTCATGGATGGCATAAACAGAAAGGTCTCGTCGAGCTGATCATTTTAGACATATCATTTGCTAAATTTGGAATTATAAAACAAAAGTTATTAATTATTTAAGTTCCAGTGGCATTTGTGTAATTAACTCAACTTGTAATTTTAAAATGTTCAAATAATATTTTGAATGGCATATTTGAATTCCTCACATTTTTCTGATTCAAAAACATATATTATTTGTATTATTTGGAATTATGAATTTAATTTTATTTTTAGTCAAAATTAGTCAAATTAGGTCAAAGTCAAAGGTTAATTAATTAAATTAATTTTTTGAAGATATTTGAATAAAGATTTGAATTAACATTCAAAAACAAATCATTTTTCATATAAGGTTTGAATTCAAATTCTAATCCAGGAATAAGTTATGAATTTGTTTAGTTTTAAACAGATTTGAATTTGAACTATTTTGAATTGGTTTGAGAAGATTTTGAATTCTGAGACAGACAGATTCTGGACTTTTTTCTACTCAGACGGAGCTACTCACAGACAGTGACAGGTGGGGTCGTATCTGACTAGGCGGCCACGCACGCAGGAACCGTTTTTGCACTCAGGCATGCCTAGCCCGAGGCACTGACGTATGGGCCCAGAGGTCTAGCGGGGCCACGCGCGGGCGCAGCTGTCTAGCGTCGACACGTGGACGATCCAGGGACCGCGGGTGGAAAAACAAGAAAGCTGCGGACCCTTTTTGCAAAAAGCTCATGCATGGCAGCGGGTCGCAGGCGGGTTAAGCGAAAAATAGGGGAGGCCTATCTGCAAACGCGTCTGCTGCTGGCAGACGCTGCCGGCTGCTGGAACTGGCGCCTTCCGGCGACGATGGCGACGTGCACGCTGGACGAAACGAGATGACCCAAAAAGGAAAAACGAAGAAGAACTCTAGGGCTACAACTTTTGTTCAGAGCCCAACTCCTGTAGAGGGTCAGAGCGGGGACGGCCAGAATTGGCTGCAGCTGCCGCTTTGAGCTTCGATGCGACGCACGCAGGGTGTTCGACGGCGGCGCCGGAGCTACGATGCACTAGGGGGCAAAGGGACATGTCTAGGGAGGCGATGGTCTCACCAGGGGCTTGCCGGCGAGGTTGATTCGGCCAGAGGGGACGGTGATCGCTGGCGAGGCTGACGAATCTGAAACCCACCGGACACGGCGGCGGCAAAGCTCCTCCGGCGAGGTCCCGTGGCTTCCGGCGGTCCTAGTCGTTGCAGGGGAGGCAGGCGAAGCTTCTGGTCGTCGTGGACACCCTCTCGCACGGCTCCTTCCGCTCTCCTGCAGATCTGGCCGCGCTAGGGTTTAGAGGTACGTGGAGGACATGGCTGAGCTGGGAAAGGGAGGAAGGAGGGTGGAAGGTTCCTGGGGTGGACGGGGAGTATCTGGGCGAGGCAGAGACGGAGGGGTGTGGATAAGAACAGGAGGGGGGCAGGAGGGTTGCGTGGGGGAGGGGTAGATGGCCAGGGTGGCGTCGGTGTCGCCTATCCCCTTCACGTGAGCTAGGCAGGGCAGCTGGTGGGTGAGCTGGGCCAGGCGAGGCTGAAGAGGGGGCTCGGGTAGGCAGGTATGGAGGGGGCCCCTAGGGCAGGGAGAGAAGAGAGGAAGAGGGGGGTCCGGCTCGGCTCGTAGTGTGGGACTAGGGTTTAGGTTTGGGGGGGGGGTCGGTGTGGCATGGTTAGATGGTAGGATGGTGCTGGGGTGGGGTCTGCATGGAAGAGAGGGAAGAGGCCGAGGAAGAGAGGGGGTAAGCTAGGGGGGTGGATTGGAGTTTGGTTTGGACTAAGTGTAGCTTAGGGTTTTATCTAGGATGGTTATGGCATGGGAGGGAGAGAGGGAGCTAGGTAGAGGGAGAGGTACTTACTTGATCATGCATGCTCTAGACAAGCTCACACAAGATCAAGGCAAGGAAAAGAGAGAGGAAGGGAGAGAAAAGATATGGTGATAGGATTGTCCTTATGCTCACACATGATCACATGTGTGTGCATGGAGATGGGGATAGAGGTTTAGATGATATGGTGAAGAATACTACAAGCCCACACAAGCTTTAAACAAAGAAAAGATGATCCATGCAAACAAAGCTAAAACATTCCCAAAGCCAAGAAAGAGGTGGCACTTGCATGGCCCATGCAACAATATTTGCCATGTGGTTATATTGTGAAAACAACATTATTTCATGTGGCATTAATCCTTGCATTCCCAAAAGGTGGGCAAAGGCCAAGCAAAAGATTATGGGTGGAATCCAACCAACCAACATGAGCTAGAGATAACCCAAATTAAAATGCCAAGCTCATATTAATTGGATGGTGGAATATAAGGTGGTGAAAGAAAGGTGGTGGAGTCGATAAGAGAGATGCCCTCAACTCAACTTGGGCATTTAACAATATATTAAGAACCAAATACAATATCAAGAGGCAACTACAATTAATCATGCACATGAGATAAGAACCAAACAAGAAAAGGGTTTTATATGATGCTCAAATGCAAGGTGACATGATGACATGAGCATGATATGATAATGATGCAACAATTATATGTTGGAAGTGGCCCTTTTTATTATTATAACAAGTAGCATTACAGGTGTTAGACAACTGGGATGCTACAGAAGCATACACGGCGGCGCTCTGTGCTTGACGATGGCGAGGATTGGGGGCGCCCTAAGACAAACGGGAAGTGCCGTTAGATTCGTATGAGCTTGGAGATCATCATCGTGTTCTCGGGGAGGAGAGGGCGACTGAATTCACCTGTGGGGCTTGTCGGAGAAAGAGGCAGACGCGGCGGCGTCAGGGGTTTGTCGTAGTCGGGGTTCTGGCGCACCCGCGGGCGAACTGGGAGTACTAGGAGGTGCGTGAGGTCGAGAGGAGTCCACTCGCGTGAAGTAGAGGCAGAGGGGTGGTCGGAGTTGGCCGGAATTTGCTGCGACAGCTCGTCGGAGAAGAGGACGTTCGGGGAGGAATTGAGGGCGGTCTAAGGCGTGCCAGTGCGAGGTGTCAGAGGGGAATTATAGAGGAGGCTTGGGCGTTTCAACCTGCGTGATCAAAGCTGGTAACGGTGGTCGAATTAAGGCGAATTTAAGCGGGAGGAATCAATGATGAGCGAGGAGAAGAACTAGTCATTGCGGGTGGAGAGGAAAACAGTGGAGGTAGGTCTACATCGCTGGGGAAAGAAAATGAGGGGGAGGTCCACATGTCAGTTCCTCTGTGGGTTTAAAAGGGAGTGTGAAACGTTTTCTTTCGGGGAAGGGGAGTTGGGCTGGTTGGTGGGCTTAGTGGCTGCCTGGGTTGGGTTGGCCCTTTTCCATTTTTTTATTCTGTGTTCTTTTTCCATTTCTATTCTATTTCCTGATTTGAATTTCAGCCAACTATTCAAGCAAAAATAATTCAAACAATTTCAAATATTTGTAATGCGTTTTTGGTTCTGTTTATCAACTTAAACCAATTATTAATTAAAATAATATTTTTATAACCTTTTATTAATTAAATAAGAGGGTCCTTTATTTATTTAATATGTTTTGATTTATTTAATAAACTCCTTATTTGAAAATCAAACAAAGTTTTATTTTATTAATTTATTTTCACATTACAAGATTTGAAAAATCTTGGGATGTGACAGGCTACCACCCTTAAAATAAATCTCGTCCCGAGATTTGGGAAGGCTAGGGTTTCAAGCAAGCTCAAAGAAACTAGGGTACTACCACCCTTAAAAATTTTCAAACAAAAATTACATATTGGCCTTATTGGGTCCTGGAATTTCTCTATGTTAAACCTTTGCTTTATTCCTATGCTTGACTCATGGACCAAGGTTGAGTTTCTCCATAGGCTTGTTCAACTTGTTCTTCATCCTTTCTGGACAGTTGCTTGCATAGTGTCCTGGATTCTTCATTGAAGCAATGAATGTCATTGAGTTCTTTACGTGGCTCTTGTGGGCAAGTTGCTACAAAGTGACCTGGTTCATTACAGTTGTTACACCACACTTGGTCAATTCCTTTATTCTTTATGTTCTCTGGGCATCCACTGGAGTAGTGTCCCATTTCCTTACATTTACGACATTGTACAAGGCTCATGTCTTGCTTAGGCTTCTTGATTTTCCTTGATCCTTTGAATTGGGTTGTCTTGCTTGGAGGTAGTAATGGTCCTTTTCCTTTGGTAGACTTGGATCCTTCTTGTTTCCTTTGTTCTACCATGGCATAGATGGGACATAGGCCAGGAGTATGATCACTTCCCTCACAAAGGTAGCAAGTAGCTTGAGAGGTGGGGCATTCTCCAACAGGATGGTCTTCATCACAATTGGGGGCATTGTCCTTCATGCTCCTTGGAAGTATGATCCTTGTCTCCACAAATAATGCAAGCTGGGGCTCCATCTAGAACAACATTCTTGTCATCCTTGCTATCATACTCACTTCTAGGATAATTTTCTTCCATGCTAATCATTTGATTAGTCACCTTAAGCATTAGTTGAGATTGTTCCTCCAAAAACTTTTGCAGTGCTGGATCTTCATTACTATTGTTGGCTAGGAACTGAGCTGTCAATTGGTTCAACTGATGTTGGGTTGCTATGAGCTCTCCCAGGCTGTCGGCTTGGTTGGTGTTGGTGTCATCAATCTTGATGTTGGAGTCCTTTGGAGTAGTCATCTGTTTTGGTTGAAGGAAGATTAGAATGGGCAAGATATTTCTAAGGAAGTATTTCTAATCACACACATCACAATTCACACAAGCAATGTGCATGCAATCACAAAACAAACTTTTCACAAACATCTTTGCACTCAAACCACAAGGTTCAAGCACATACTTAGGTAACAAAATATTTTTGTTACACCACACATGTTGGTGTGTTTTGTCTTTGCTAAAATATGGTGGTCCACCTATATGGTTCACTTGTTATCTTTCCTTCTTTCATGATTCTTCTTACTTAAGATCATGGTTTCCTTGAGAAAACTTTTGGTCACAATCCTTCAAAGTTGTTGATGGTTCCTTCTTATTTTGCATTCCCTTGGTCTCTAAATCTTAAGCAAGATTTTCTTGTCTCACTTGTAGTCCTTGGTGGTATCCAAGTTGGAAGTACTTGGTGAACATGCTGAAAATGTTGAAGTCATTAGAGTTGAAGAAGTTTGAAGAAGTCCTTTGCACATGGTGTAGTCTTTGATCATGGGTAAGTTTTCCATCAAGTTGAAGTAGAAAAGAAGTAGAGTTGAAACTAAAGTGGTTAAGGAAAGAGATTACAAGTGTTTTTTGTAAATAAGTTTTGGATCAAAATATAACTCCTATTTTCTAAGGGTTTTGTCCAATCCTAGGTTTACAAATCCTACAGGCAACACAATGCTCTGATACCATCTGAAGAGGCCCCAACCTGGTAAGGTAGAGTCCTCCTGTGTTTTACAATGCTAGTCCCTGGATCAATAGCTAGCATCCACAGTAAGATGTAATATCAAGAAACAAGGTCAAAATATAACTTTATAACCAGGAAAAATAATTTTATTACATCATACATAGCTCATATGGCTATTACAATACATTGTAGCGGATTAAATATAGTCTTGGGTCCTTCATCTTCAAAGTGCCACAGGCAGATGTTGGTTGTAGACTTTGTAGTCCTAGTCAATCAAACAATCTTCATCTAACAAAACAATCAACCTGCAACATTACAAGTTACAGCCACAAGGGTCAATACATTTGAATTGTATTGGCAAGTTTCACTTTATGTATAATATGAGTGGATCCTATCCATACATGCATATTTGGCTAAGTAGAGTTTAGGGCTTATTTGCATAAAGCAACATTTATCCTATCTTTTTCAAATTGATTTGTCAAATCTCTTATCAAATCTCTTTTCCAAGTTCCTTGAACTCCTTGGTAGAAACTCAAGTGTTCAAGTCCTTGTCAAAATCCCTTGAGCTACCTGTAACCCCAAGTGCAACAAGTTTAATTTAATCTCTTTGAATTCCTTGGTACCCCCAAGTGCATCAAGTTTTTATATTAGAAGTTGGAATGTCGAGATTTCCCATATTTCAAACTTTAGTTGCTCAGTATTGTCCATAACCGGGGACACGGCTAAGTACTTAGATTTTATTAACCTGGAAGGAGTACACTTTACCCACATGACACAATCCCATCTTGTTGCCACCGGTGGCCTCGGATTAGTGCTCACCAAGATGGAGTACCAGACTGAGAGTGTGACGAAGTCTTTCCAAAAGGTCCTTCCATACATCATTGCTAGCTTGTCTTCAGCCCCCATGAAGCATTCCAGATCCTCATGTCCGGTAACTAAAGACAATGTATGGATCTTCCTAATGTAGTTGACTAAGCGAGCCATAATAGCATGTGGTTGTACACGAAAGCCACAATTGGAGAAACATGTTCAATCTCTAAGTTTCCTAGGTGGTTTTCATTTGGAGCACAACACAAAGTGATTGCCATAGACATGGTTCCCTTTTGTTGCCACCTTCTCCAAAACATAAAGTGTCCACCACCTAGGTGGTTCATTGAGTCCTTGTTTTATTATGTAAAACACAAGTCCTTTTCTCATCCTTTGTAAAATCTCAACATGTATTTCTTTTCAAAAACATAGCATGGCTAAGCAAGTACAACTTCAATTTTTTACTAAGGATTGTATAGGGAATTCTATTAGGATTAGCATAGCATAAGTATAAAATATTTTCATGCATGTTTACAAAATCCACTAAGTATAATGAAAATAGTAGGTCTTTTGTATGATAGTGTAACTTGCCTTTTGGTAGGGAGTGAGGGTTTACTCCTTGATCTTGCTAGTCTCACACTTTGCTAATATCACTACAATCATTCAAACAAGCATAGTATCAAGTAACACTCCAAACCAATATTCAAGCAATATTTCACACACTCAAAGCAATGGACTCTAAGTCATGCATGGGAACATGCTTAAGATGGTTTTATCTCAAGGGAGGTATCCACTAGGCTTTTAACTTTGTAAGGTCCACATTGGTCATTTACCAAGATGGCAAAGTTATTCACAAAAGCTTTTAGTCCATAAACCATTTTAAAATCTAAACATTATTTCATGTGGTGAATTTATTTTTATCAAAGCAAAACCCTATGTTTTTCATCAAGTGAGTTTCCATTTTCAAAGCTTGGTGTTTTGGATCAGTAGGTTTTGGTTCAAAGTATTTTCTCAAAGTTTTCTTTACAAAAGCATTTCCATAGAACAAAACATTAGTTTTATTTGGCTAGAAAATGGCTAAGTTAAATAATTCAACCTAAATTATACCAAAATCAATTTTAACACTAAGGGTTGATTCCTAGGATCAGTATGGTTATTACAAATCATTTTGCAAAGGTTTTATCCTTAAAGTCAATTTTAAACATTTTTTATACTCTAAACAAGCTTACATAAGAATCTATAAAAACAAGCAAACAAATGGTTACTATTTTCCAAACTAAGGCTATGGTCGTTTAGGTCTTGTTCTCCTGAATACATTGATATAAAATTTGTAATTTTTGGACGTGTGGTTTGAAAGTTACAAGGGTTTGAAGTTTGCAATTTAATCAGATTCAAATCTGTTTTTTGTTTTAAAACCTGGCCACGCGTCGTGTTTTAACTGGCCGGTACCGGTTCGGCCGGATCGGGCGATGCTAGCTGTTGGATCAAGTTAGATCGCATGGTCCAGATCACGTACCCCTTCGTGGTTAAGTGATCTATCGGGAGCGTCGGATCGTGATCCTATGGCGCTAACGTGCTCGACCATTTGCGAGCGGCGCCATGGTGGCGGCGGCAGTCGAGATAGTGGCGGCGAACAGAAACGAGGGAGAGGTGGCGGGGCTTACCAGGCTCGCAGAGACCTGGCGATGCTCGAGGTGGGGTTGGCTACGAGGCGCAAGGGATCCGCTAATTGCTCGTCGGAGAAGCTGCGGCGGTGCTCTCTGGTTCTTGTCGAGGATGATCTTGCAGATCACCGGAGGTAAACAAAACCCATAGTCAGGAGCGCAAGGACACAGCGAAGGTGTGTGCGTGAATGAGAAGGCGCGGGGCGGTCTGGTTCACCTGGGAGACGTCGCCGGAGAAGAAGCGGCAATGGCGCTACTGGCAGCGATGGCGAGGATTGGGGGCGCCCTAAGACAAACGGGAAGTGCCGTTATATTCGTATGAGCTTGGAGATCATCATCGTTCTCGGGGAGGAGAGGGGCGACCAGAATTCACCTGTGGGGCTTGTCGAAGAAAGAGGCAGACGCGGCGTCGGGGGTTTGTCGTGGTCGGGTTACAGGCACCAGCCGCGAACCGGGAGTACTAGGAGGTGCGTGAGGTCGAGAGGAGTCCACTCGCATGAAGTAGAGGCAGAGGGGTGGTCGGAGTTGGCCGGAATTTGCTGCGACAGCTCGTCGGAGAAGAGGACTTTCGGGGAGGAATTGAGGGCGGTCTAAGGCGTGCCAGTGCGAGGTGTCAGAGGGGAATTATAGAGGAGGCTTGGGCGTTTCAACTGCGTGATCAAAGCTGGTAACGGTGGTCGAATTAAAGGCGAATTTAAGCGGGAGGAATCAACGAGTAACGAGGGAGAAGAACTAGTCATTGCGGGTGGAGAGGAAAAACAGTGGAGGTAGGTCTACACATCGTGGGGAAAGAAAATGAGGGAGGTCCACATGTCGGTTCCTCTGTGGGTTTAAAAGGAGTGTGAAACGTTTTCTTTTCGGGAAGGAGTTGGGCTGGTTGGTGGGCTTAGTGGTCACTGGGTTGGGTTGGCCCTTTTCCATTTTTTTTTATTCTGTTCTTTTTCCATTTCTATTCTATTTCGATTTGAATTTCAGCCAACTATTCAAGCAAAAATAATTCAAACAATTTCAAATATTTGTAATGCGTTTTGGTTCATTTATCAACTTAAACCAATTATTAATTAAAATAATATTTTTATAACCTTTTATTAATTAAATAAGAGGGTCCTTTATTTATTTAATATGTTTTGATTTATTTAATAAACTCCTTATTTGCATTCTAAACATTTTCCTAATCCATTCAGTAGGTTTTATTTGGAAATAAAGAATGCTTGGAACTTGTTATAAAAATAAATAAAAATAACATTTTGTTATATAGGGTCCATTAATAATTAAATGAATATATCTTATTCATTTCAATTCCCATAGGATTTGTTTTATTAGAATATTTATTTTGAAATCTAAAATAAACCAAAACATTTCAGTAAGTTTTATTTGAGTATATACTTTACTTTAGAAAATTTATTTAAAATAATTTAATAAATTTTGATATTTTAATTAGAATGGTAAAACCTTTTATTTAAATAAATAGGATATTAAAATCTCTATTATTTTATTTAATCCAATCCTTTATTATTTTTAAATACACTTTTGCTTCTTTATTTTAAAATAAAATGTTTTTAATTCCCCAAAGTTTGGTCAAGGATTAATTTGGCTTTATAACATAATCTTTATTTATAAACTTCTATTTCATCTGAAAACAAATCTTTTCATTTGATTGTTTTTAAAATAATACTTCTAATTGTTTCCTTTCATGAAATGTTTATCTTTTTAAATCCTTTTAGGATTTTATTTCATTCAAATGGGTTTGAGGTTCTATTTTAATTCAAAAAGTTTCTTCTGGCTCTGAAAATCAAACAAAGTTTTATTTTATTAATTTATTTTCACATTACAAGATTTGAAAAATCTTGGGATGTGACACGGGCACAGACAAAGTCAGTTATAGGTTTTAGGGTTTGCCCCTTTGAATATTCTATCTAATCTAGTCTTGCTTTCCAAGGATCCGAAGACGTCATGGGCTTGGGCCACCCGAAAGTCTTCATGGGCCGTGTATATGCTTGTGGGCCTTCCTTGGGCTGGACCAAGTATGCTAAGGTCGTGTACCCGTTGGGTATAACCATGTCATATAGAACGAGAAATTTATATTGGAAGAACAAATATTCAATTGGCTTGTTATGATGACAAAATACACACTTTGAACTCCCAAGTCAATTCCTCTTTACAAAGGTTATCTTAGGTGGTGATGACTACTTGAAGGATATACCAAGGGATTTTTCATGTTATTTTTAATCGACACTTCTGGCTGGGTCATTGCTCTATACATATAATCTATAGAGTTGGAAATTATCATGTAGATTCCTATGAAATCCGTCGCCCGTGGCAGTAATTGCAATAATGCTAAATGTTGCATCAATGTATTTCAAGAGACAAACATGTGACCAACTAAATTTCCTCCGAAGGTCACATTCAGTGGATACGACTCCATTACCATGGCGATAGTATCGCCCTTGTGACAAACAATATTGTATAGAGCTGGATATTGTTCCTAGAGAGTAGCATTTTGCAGCCACTTGTATTTCCAGAATCTTACTTCCGACCCATCCTTGATTAGAAACGACTCAAAGCAGAAACTTGCATGTACTTTGATGAGCAGTATTGTGCTATCTTGCTTTTTTTAACAGGAGAGCCCCGAAAGGGGCTAGAAGCCTTCCATTAAAACAAGACGGCGGAGCTACACATATTCACGCAACCCTAAGAAAAAAGAAAATATGACCATGTCCAAACGCTTTACAAAGAGAACCCTACAAGAATACAGAAAAAAGCAACCAGGTCCTCCTTCCAGCTCGTCTTTGCAACTGATTGGCCTCGCGATGGAGGTTGAAGGTGCGCCGGACTTCGCCGACAATCTTGATGGCCTCGATTTGGCCAGGATAATCGGCTGGCTGCCTGCCTCCAACTTGGAACTGCAGAAAAATATGGCTTCACTTCTCCAAGAAAGCCCATCGCCGCTGCTACTCATAGAACCCTCCCTTACAGTCGCAACCGCTACGCCCAGGAAGAGAGAATACGTCGAAGAATAGCAACGACGAGCTCCCAAGATTCGCCGACACTACACCAAGAAACCGAGCTCCCTCCTCAGAGCTCATGCCCGAGATGAGGAGAAGACGCCATAGAAGGTGCAGCAGCAACAAACCCAACAAACACCTACCCCGGACCTGGGGCATCTCTGAGAAGGATGGGACCAACTGCAGCTTTGCCTGTCCCCCTCGCCTCCACGGCCGGCTGGGACAAGCTCCACCACAATGCAAGCCATGTCGCTTCGGTTCTTCCCCTCGTCGCCACAACCGTCCATAATAAGCTCCGCCTCATGGCCCCGGTGCATCTTAAAGAGGCCACCCACGACGCTTTTATTGATGGAGATGCTCAAGGCGATAAACTTCCTCCCTCCTGGATCCATCCACAAGAGCTCTCCAATGAGAAGAGACCGCCTCATCTGCTGCCAGGTCCGGCTCCAACAACCCAACAGACTTCTCCAGAGAAGTAGCAGAGCTCTGCTCACTGTCTGCTCGAGGCATGAGAATATAGCTCCGCCCTCTTCCACCCCACCGCCATGGCCGGCTAGAGAAAGAGGGACCGAACAACAAATCCAGCAGAGGAGACAACATGCAGATTTATTGAAGGAGATGGTGGTCTATGTTTCCGTCTCCGGCTCCACCCAGAGGAGCTCAAAAACAGCGCCGACGAACCCTAGGCCCTAGATCTCACCGCCATGGTCTAGGACTCCACTCCAATCTACATGCACGAGTCCCAACTCCGGAAAGACGCCCCTAAAACTAACCCTATCTACTCTGACGCCTCTCCATGTCCGCCTCTGGCCGGCTACTCCGGCGGAGAGGACCCGGGAGGGGGCCGGTCTCCGGCAAAACGCACACATGAACTGTTCACCCACGAGAGAGAGGGAGGGGGAGGTTGAGGAAAGTACATGAGCAACTATTGTGCTATCTTGCTATGATGGACTATAGTCTATACCTTCTTTACATCTTGGAATCTGCTCGGTGGAACCGAGCCAGAGTAAATTCCAAAAAAAAACCACATTTGGGTCTAGGATAACAAGGTAGTGTCTCTTTTGGATATTTTCAAAAAGTTACCATTTCGCGGACAAGACCGTTATAAACAGGGGATCCCATTTGTCATGACTGACATGGCTACACAAGTGGATACTCTGTTTAGATATACATGGGACCCACACTATTTCATTTGTAACATCTCGTCCAAGAATTGGTATTTTTCATTTTTTTTTCCAAAATAGTCACTCATGTGTTAATGTAGCCCTAAATGTGGTACTCCCTTGTTCTCAAAATAGATGTCACAAGTTTATCAAAATTTGAATGAATCTATATACTAAATAGTGTTACTATTGAGTAGTTTTTTTTTTAATTTACTCACCACACAACCACGACAGTCACTTTGATCGCTGCTCGACACGAGTTAATCTTTCGGCCTAGTACCTTCTCTTGCTCCCATCGGTCGGCCCCGCACACATGTAGGTATTTTCATTAGCAATATCAGGGAAGGTGGCGGAGCAGACGAGAGCGTCCAAGCCGGCAGCGTAGGCTGCGAGGTAGCCTCTTGCTGACCAGGTGGCATGGACATCGAATGCACGCTAATTGGAGTAAGGCGAGCAGTATGGTTGCGCATGAGAGCGCCACAGGCTTAGTTGATAGAAACCCTCACGCAATGTTGGTTGATATAATATAAAAAGATATGTTTATTTAAGGAGGTATTATGAAATTGAGTTCAATTAAGTGGGAATGGTGCATGGAAACATTGGAATCAAGAAGAAAAAAACAATCTTCTAGAGGTACAACATCAAAATTGAAGAAACATCTTCTTTTGTGTGCGCGCAAAAGAAGATGTTCTTTTCGCTACAGAAGTTAGCGCCATTCGGTTTATAAACTGGTCTGAAACATTGTAAACTGTGCGAGGTGAGACTAAAAGGATGATATTGTGCTAGCGAGAAGGAGGTCTCAAGTGGCATGGGTGCAATAATGGTCCCACCTATAAGCACGGTAATAGTCAAAGGTTTGACTCAATAGTAACATTTTGTATGGGCGTTTCGTGAGGCTGGGTGGAGTGAAGATGGCAAAAGGTGAGAAATGCTAGCACCAATGGGCAAAACTGAGTAGAGCAAATGATAGTGGAGCACGAAACTAGTTTAGTTACTTGGAACATGTGATACATGAGACTCTTATATCTGCATTCACTTGTAAAAGGCTACTTGATACTACCATACATGCACCATTCAAGCCTATCCATAATATTTATATCATTTTGATGTGAAATTGTACTATGATAAAGCCTAGTGAAATTCATCACCCACCACAACTTATACACCATCATTACTAACATTTAGGGTCGGGTAACATGCCCTCTTTATCGATTCTGACAAAGCCACGTTATCTATTAGTATATACATACACATCGAACTTACGATCTGTGTTTCTCATTCGATATTAATGGAACAAATGTTCGACGTAGCATACAACAATAGAACCGCATACCTATGTAGTGCATGTGGAGTTTCGATTCATTTTGTTGGAATTGTAGGCATTGGGAAAAAACCAACTAGTGCTCAAAGGCACAAGTGAAATTGTTTGTCTATATGCATGTAGTTTCACCAGCAATAGTGTAGGCAATTTCTGATCTACTGCAGTTTGGACCTTCTTCAGAGAACTCGAATCCTGGGATTTGCTCGGAGGAAGGGACAGTCCGACACTTGAAGGTGTTGCTCATCTAGATTCGCCATTCTACTATTGTACCGTCGCTTTCTGTCAACCTGCTTGTAGCTATTATGCTCTAGTTGGAGGCCGAGCACATGTTCATTCATTTGTTTACGTGGAAACATTGCTTTGTATTATAATTTGAAACATTTATAGTTTCTTAGATCCAGGGGATCAGAAATAAATCCACAAAATTTACAACTTTTGGGGGGGGGGGGGTGAAAACACCACTTCCTAATTTAACTACTCAGTTTCTAATAGGTGTAAATGAGTACAAAAGTACATACTCTATACACATGTTGTAGAAAAGATCATCTCAATAAATATTATGTATATTAGCTCAACTGTCGGAAATAAATATATTCCATATTCAGATGGTCTTTTGGAGTGTTCAGTAATTATACTAGAAAATTTCATGTTTAAACTTCTTATAATTAAAAAATGTAGTGGAGTTCCACCTATTTTTCTTGGAGAACAATAAAATTTGGATTAAACTATAAAAGCTCATTGAATTCTTTCTAATTGTACCATTTTATATTGAAAATATTATAATATACAAATATGTTTGGTCCACCATGTGAGCTCATAGATTTATAAATTTATGAAATTACTATATAAAATTATCATTTGTCATTTTCATGGGAGATAACTTAGGTACCGTATATGATGATTTGTATCCTTTTCTTGCGATGGATCATTCATCTCTTCGAGCAAAGTTATTTTTACCAAATGATATATTTATATGTTATTTCTAGCTTTACAAATTACCTTTGGAAAATGGAGTTTCTAGTTCATTGTATTTCTTGTTGTTGTTTACTTTCAAGCTCTCGGTCATAAGTTGGAGATGACAGGAGGCACTGCCTAGAGTGAGGATGGGAGAGGAGGTTGGGTATCTCCTCCTATATATAGTAGATGTAGTTTTAGTTGCATGTTGTTTCTTGCCTTGATGGCGATTGGTTTCATGCCATTTTCCTCTGCTCTCCCTTGCCGCTTGTGAGGCTATTCTCCATGATGCATGATGAAGGAGAGAGGAAAATCTACAAGAACCCTTTATAATGAGCTCGAGGAAGCTCCTAGCTTGGGAAATTTTAAGGATTTCGTTTTTCTTCCTAGACGTCTTGGTGATGGTGGTGGGGGGATGGATACTCTTTTCCCAGTCTCCTTCGATTTGGAGCTTCTTGGGGGATGCTAAAAGTTGTTACTACATGTTGGAGTTCATCACCAACAAAGTTATGACAGTCATCGTCATCAAGTCTGAAAGAGCATTTTTTTATCCCTCTAATTTTGATGTTTGATAACAACACACTTATCAGTTTAATCATGTGTTAAGTGTATCACAGGTTTGATAAGGGTGTGGCACAAATATTGGCCTAACAATTCCCTTCGCGAAAAAACCAATGTATCAACCGGTAGTATCGGAAATACGTCTGGTACTACCGCTTGGCACCGGTACTACCGGCTCTAGTACCGGTTGGATCAGTGCAAGGCTGATAAGGATAAGTTTTAGTCAGTACCACCCGGTACCACGGAGCGGCACTACCGGTCCAACCGGTAGTACCGCTTGAGACAAGCGGTACTACCGCTTGGACACGATCGTACCGCTTGACAGACAGGGCCGTTCTGAAGAAGAACCACCCCTCTCAGTCTTTCTCCGTACCAAGCGGTACTTGGGACCGATACTACCACCCAGACCGGTAGTACCGTGTCATACGACCGGCAGAAATAGTACCGCAAGGGAATACCGGCAATCTGCTGGCTCGACCATTCAAGACATCTCCCAGATTCTGGTCCTAGATCGGACGTAGTACCGCTTGCCAGCGGTACTACCGCTTGAGTACCAGTACTACCGGTGCATTAAAGGCTCCAACGGCCAGATCTCCTGGAGGGGTATAAATAGCCCTCCACCTACCTTGGGACAAGCTGCTCATTCACATTAAAGTCAAGACCATCATTGGAGCCACCAAATCTCAAGATCTCCTCATTCCACCACCCAAAGTCTTTGATCTTTGGGGAATCGAAGGAGGAGGCCCCGATCTACTACTTCACCAAAAGAGATCTTCATTTACCCCTCATTTCATTGAGGGCCCCTATGCTCTAGTGTTTTCTTGGAAACCCTAGTTCTTGTTTTGGTTCTTACAAGCTTGTCTTTGATTGCTTTGACAGCTTGCTTGTATTTGGGAGCCTCTGATTAAGTTGTGGATGTGTGCCCCAAACTTGTAAAGGTGCCGGCTTCCACCTTGAAGGTTGCCGATATAGTGGAAGGTGAATCGATCCCGTTGGGGTGAGATTCATCGGATAACAAGGGAGGCCTCTCGTGGCGTTGGTGGTTTGAAACCACCCCCTTTCCAAACGTTGACGTACTTCCCCTCAAAAGGAAGGAACTACGGGAAACAAATCCTTGTGTCTCCGCGTCCACCACTTTGGTTACTTCTATCCTTTACCGCACTTTACTTACTTGTTCCTACTTTGTGTTGTGGTAGCTCTTGCATAATTGTCATATAGGTAAATTCACCGTAGTTGCATTATCTAGAGAATTTACCTTATTGTCAAACCTTAATTTGAAAAAGAAGAAAATTTGAAGTAGCACCTATTCACTCCCCCCTCTAGGTGCCCATACGATCCTTTCAATTGGTATCAGAGCCTCGGCTCTTTATTTGGTCTTTACCGCCTAAGAGAATATGGGTAGCAACGAAGGGGATGGTGGTAGTGAGCCGACCCCGGTGACCATGGAAGATCTCAAGAACTTGGAAACAAAATTGAGCTCTTACTTGGTCAACGAAGTCAAGAAGATGCTTGAGCAACTTCTTAAAGACAAAGATGGCTCATCACCCCCATCTCCTCAAGAGGATCTACCATCCGTTGTACCTAAAGGGAATACTTTGGTATCCCCCGAGGGTATGGTGGTGGGGGGTAAACACGACAACGCTAATTCCCCCACACAACTTGATGGGGGGGAGGGTGAGCACCGTGATTCTTGGTACTCTCCCGATCCTCCCGTCCCTCACCCTCATGTGTACAATAAAGGTGACCCACCTAAGCTAGAAGAGTCTGCTACTTTTGCTCAATGGAAATCACTAATGAGAACTCATGTGCGCAGCTCTTGCATTGAACTATGGAACATCATCGAGCATGGACTCTTTATTGGAGATCCAAACAACTTGACAAGAAGAGAGGTTGTCAATAGTTAACTCAATGCCACTGCTTTGCATATGATTCAACAAGGATTGGGGACAAAGGATTATCCACACATTGAGCACTTTAGCATTGCCAAGGAAGCTTGGGATGCCCTCACCGTATTGTTTGTTGGAAATGAGAGTATGAGGAGGAACCGATATGATGCTCTAAGCAATGAAGCCAAAGGCTTCTACATGAAAGAAGGTGAAGATCACGAAGACATGTACCGAAGGCTCAAGACCACTGCCACCGCTTTTAGAAATGTGGGTGCCTCACATGTGGATGATGCATGGATAAAAAGGAAATATGTGAGTGCACTCATGCCTTTTGAGCCCACCGACTTTAAGAGCTTACAAGGAAGACACAACTACTATCTCATGACCTCAAATGAAGTTATGCAAGAGATGGCCGCATTCAAAGTAGCCGCTAAGAATGCCAAAGATGCTCGTGCTCGTGCCCTTGGGATGAGCAATGTTGTCAATGTTGCATTGAAGGCCAAAGTTGTGGACCATGGGGATGAAGATGATAGTGATGAAGGCCTCTCCATGGACCATCCCGATGAAGTCAAGATTGCTCATGGTCAATATATGGCCTTCTATGCAAAGAACTTTTGGAAGAACCCCGCCAAGGCGAAGATGGAAATGCAACGGAGAAGCAACCCAAATGGGAAAAGAGATAATACCACTAGGTTGAGAACTTGCTTCAGTTGTGGTGACCGCTATCACTTTGTGTCAAGTTGCCCCTATGAGAAGAGAGAAGATCATGGTGGTAAACTTGTGTTGAAGAAGACTCTCAAGGCACCTTACAAGAAACCTTTCATCAAGAAGAATCCCATCAATAAGAAGTCGGGAGAAATTGTCTTGATCACTCACGAAGAATACTCCTCCGACAATGAAGATGAGTAAGAGGAAACTTCTAATGGTGTGGCTGCGTTAGCCACCACTTCTACTCCGACATTCTCACTCTTTGATTCTCCAAATGAGAACTCTCCCACCAAGAACATCACTTGCCTTATGGCAAGAGGAACAGAGGTATCCTCATCATCCCGCTCTACTCCCTTAGATAATGATGAAATTGATGATGAGATGTCTCTTGATGTTAAAAAGGAATTAATTGCCTTTGATGAGTTTATGACTAACCTAGAAGGAGATGCTAAGTTAAATTTTGGGAACATCTTAGATCAACTCTCACATACTCAAGAACTTCTAGATGTAAGATGTAAACTTGGGCATGAACACATGATTGAGCTAGAGGCTTTAAACAATGCTCTAGAAGAAGAACAAGAAACTAGGTTGTCACTTGAATTAAAACTTGAAGGGCTTGATGAGGCTAATGACACTATTGTTAACAAACTCATCAAAGAGCGTGATCATGCTATTGCTAAATACAAAAGGGCTAAAAAGGACAAGATTGAGTTTGGTGTGGTTCATGAAAAACTTGCCGAGGATTTTAGTTTGCTTAACAAGGCTCACAAGGCTTTGGAGAGTGAACTCTTGTCTCTCACAAAGTCCCATGAAACGCTTCAAACTCAATTGGCCAATATTCCTTCACCTAGTAACTTCATTCCATCTAGTAGCACAACTATTCTTGAAGAGAATGCTAGGTTGAAGGGGGAGCTTGCCAAGGCCACATTTCCACAAGGCAACAAGTCCATTGATGATCTTTTGAGCAAGCAAAGGCGTAGCGGTGATAAAGGGGGCATTGGTTTTGTCTCCAATACTAAGAAGAAGAACAACAACAATAAGAAGGCCAAGGCCGCACAAGAGACCAACAAGACCATTGTGGATAGTAAGACCACAAGTGGTAAAACTATGTCTCATGATGACTTTGCGGGAAGCGCTAACCCTCACTATGTTCTAATGCGTGATTATTATGGTGATGTGTATGCAAAATATGTTGGCCCTTATGATGGGTATATTGCTTGGTCTATTTGGGTTCCCAAGACCCTTGTTGCTAACAAAATAGGACCCATTGAAAAATGGGTACCTAAAAATTAGCTTGATCTTTTGTAGATGTATGCTTCCGCAGGGTCAAAGTGGGTGCTTGATAGTGGTTGCACAATTCGTATGACCGGAAGCTCATCTATTGTCAAGGACTTAAAGCCAAATGATGATCAAATCGCCGTGACATATGCCGACAAATCAAAGTCTAAGGTAATGGGTTTCGGCAAGGTTGTGGTTGCTCACGACATTACACTCGTGAACGTCATGCTTGTTGAGACCCTTGGATACAATTTACTTTCGGTCCTTGCTCTTGGAAAGATGGGATTTGCCGTCTTTATTGATGTTGATATTGTAGTCCTCTTGTGGAGCAAGTCTCTCAAGGTCGCTTTCGTTGGGTATGTCGAACATGACTTGTATGTGGTTGACTTTTCAGAGCAAACCACTACAGGTCCGATGTGATTATTCGGAAAGGCTGATGTGGGTTGGCTATGGCATCGCCGACTAGCCCATGTTAATATGAGAACTTTGCAAAGTCTTCATAAGGAGGGCCATATTGTTGGACTAAAAGAAAATGTTTCCTTTGCCAAAGATCGTGTTTGCAGGGCATGTGTTCTAGGGAAGATGCATGACGCTCCTCACAAGCCTAAGAACCAAATCAAGTCTACCAAGATCTTGGAACTCCTCCATGTGGATCTATTTGGTCCTCAATCCCATGCAAGTCTTGGTGGGAAGAAATATTGTTTGGTGATTGTTGACGACTTTTCAAGATACTCTTGGGTTTATTTCTTCAAGTTGAAGAGTGAGACTCAAAAGACCTTTATCGACTTCATCAACTTGGTTCAACGGCAATACAATGTTCCCGTGTTTATTATAAGAAGCGACAACGGCACTGAGTTCAAGAACTACACCTTGAATGATTTCCTTAGTGATGAGGGGATTAAACATCAATATTCCGCTGCATACACCCCTCAACAAAATGGTGTAGCCGAAAGGAAGAACCGGACTCTTATTGAGATGGCTAGGACCATGTTGGCGGAGTTTAAATCTCCATACAACTTTTGGGCCGAAGCCATCTCCACCGCTTGCCATTCTTCAAACCGGCTCTACCTCCGCAAAGAAATCAACAAGACTCCATATGAAATTCTTACCGGTAACAAGCCCAACATATCTTACTTCCGGGTGTTCGGTTGTAAGTGTTTCTATCTCATAAAAGGTGTTCGTTTGTCTAAATTCGAGTCTAAAGCATTAGAGGGTATTTTTGTTAGCTATGGTCTTGAATCTCACACTTATAGAATCTATGATGTGGCATCCCGCAAAACCACTACTAGAAAATCACGTTGAATTTGTGCATTGCATCGTCATCATCATGCATTGTTTGTCTGCATTATTTGAAAAGCCTAGTTTTGATTTATACAAATAACCCTCTTATTTTCAAACCCAAAACCCCGATCGCATCCGACATTTTGTTTGTCTAAAAACTGTTTGTAAAATGGTCTTGTTTTAAATTAGAGAGAACCAAACAAACACAAATATTAAAACAGCCCCCTCTAAAACCTATCCCCACCCAATCCTAATCTACCCTCCAACCAAAACGTGCCACCTCCCCCTCTCACCCAAAACCTACCCACCTGCCACCTAAGCGATCCCCCTTCTTCCCCTCTCTTTTCTCACCTAGTCCCTCCCCCCCCCCCCCCTCTAGCCCCCGGAACCCCCCCCCACCCCCCCGCCCCCCGGCCCGCCCCACAACCCTCCTCCCTCACCCACCCTGTCCACAGGCCCCACGCCAACAGCCCACAGGCCCCGACCGACCCCAGCCTCCCCCACGCGCCCACGTTCGACCCCGTCGCGTCCTCCTCCTCAGACTACCTCCCTCGCGCCCCAACCTCCCCCATCGCCAACCACGCCGCCTAACCGCCGCCGCCGCCTCCTCCCTTCGCCCAGGCCCGCCTTCCTCGCGCCCCTCCGCCCGTCACCGTCCGCCTCCTCCTCCCGCCGCCACCCCGCGCCCCGCCCGAGCGCCGCTCCTTCTCCCCGACAAGCGCGTCCCGACCTCCGCCGCCTCGTTTCGTCTCCGCCCTCCTCCGTCGTTCGGCCGCCCCGCTCCGCCCAAGCAACCTCCGGAACCCCTCTCCATGAAGCTCGGCAGCGCCCGCCGCCCGCCCTCTGGCGGAGCCGCGCCTGCTCACCTCCGCCTCGCCGACCTCACACCGCGCCCTCCGCCTGCGCCCTCGACGCTCCATGACCGGCCCCAAACTCCGCTGGCCGAGTCCTCCCGTCGCTCGCCTCGCCGGTGCCGCCTCTTCGCGGTCGCTTTACGCTTCTCCTCGGTCCAGCATCGCTCTGTCCGTCACGTAGAGACCGCGTCCTCGAGGCCGCCCGTTACGTGCTTTGCAGGTCATCGCGGTATGGGCGATCCCTTCGATGTTGGTGTATCGGGCACCCTGACCACCGTGTGTTTGGTGAATCTTATCCCCAAGCATGTCAACGCCAAGTTCAAGATCTGCGAGCCGTGTTTGCACATCCGCATCTGCTGAAGATCTACGCCAAGATTTCCACCGGACGCCAAGGCCTCCTTACGGATTCCGATGATCGAGACCAAGATCCCACTACAAGCTCTCCTCACGGAATCAAGACCCGATCCGCGGAGTTCGGCGACCGAGCCGAAGCCATCGAGCCCTCCTACACGGATCCGATGGCGAACCTCAAGACCGCTTTCCGTGCCGGACGATAAGGATACCGACGCGGAACACCGAGAACTCCCCCTGAACGCCATGATCGTCGACATGACCCGAAGGCCGCGAATGCGACAAGAACGGCATCGACCCGGAAGAATCCGATGCGCCCCGACACGAACCAAGTACTCGCCGAGCGTCGCCCGAGAACCCGGATGCGCCAAGACCTACCCCGCTGTCCGAGAACGCTTCCGTCGAGCCGAACCCCGTCGAACCCTGACCCTGAGACCGACCCCGAACCCCGGAACGCCAAGTTCGTCGAGACCCCTAATGTGTGACTTTTTCCCTCGATACCCTATTTTATAAATGATATCAACTTGTTGCATATTTAATTGTCAGCTCGCATGCATATCAGTGGTTTGGGGGCCTTATGTCGATTCACCTAATAATTAAATATGGGGCCCATATGCGGGCAAATCTAGCCTTATATTGGCCTCATTTAAACATGTGTAGCGAACCGGTTCCATCTGTTGCATTGCTAAACAACATTTAATTTGCGGGGGATCTAAATAACTTGAACCACTTGAATAATTGTCGGGACCCCGGTTCCGCTTAACATGACCTAATTGCATTGCACCTTCGCCATGCCATACATCATACATGCATCATGCCGATCTTCTGCCGTTGTATTAAATAGTGCATCCGGTGTTTCTTCTAGTGTTTTGCTTCTTCGCGGATTGGGTCGTTGAGTTGATGTGAGCTTCGCCCCGATCTTCGGTTGAACCCTTCAACAATGTTTTCAGGCGAGCATCTCCCCCTTTCTACCTATCTTGCTTTTATAGTATTTATTTCCCTCCTGTTGATCTATTGCTATCTGTGTTGCGATGCTCAAGTTTCGTACCCGTGATATCCCTTGCAGCCCTATATTGCCTTGGACACATCCTATTACCTGTTGTTTGGTAGATAGTTGGACTTGCGCGTCGTAGTCGCTTGCTCGAGTGCTGTTGCGTGTTGTCAATTGCCACAGTTGTTGGAGTAATGCTGCATGATGAATGTTGGAGATGATCATAGTTTTACTTATCGTTCACTTTAATTCCTGTTTAACAACTAAAACTGAAATAAGCAGAGGCATCGGTGGGTGATAGATAATATTTGGTTTCCGAACGCCCACTTGTGTCCCGTAAGACCCCGAGTACTTGATACCTGTTCCTTGATTTATCGCGCTATCCACATCCGGGAGGTATATGGGACCCCCACAGCGAGCTTGATTCATCTTATTTCTTGGGGCCACAAACTAGTTTGAGGTTTTATTTACGATCCTGTACTTATGCCATGCTACTTATGTATTTAAATTGTGCGAGAGCACACTGCATCTGTTAGGTAAGCGGAGTGATTACGCTGCATCGACAAGCCCAGTCACACTTTCGGGTTCCCCGCTTCTGACCATTGACGCAAACCTTGAGTCCGTTTGAGCTTGCTTACTCCGCTGGGATCTACTCAATGGGTGGCCCCAAATATTTCTGAATCCTGTGATTGTTCATGAAAGCCTCGTTGGGTTTTGATTTGGTTTTCCGAGGTTGATCGAGCGTGTGTTGCTATTGGTGCACCCGGCCGGTAAAACTTTTCAAAGCCGTGTCCGCGGATATGGACGACTTGGAGCACAGTATCTCGATCATAGACAAGCATAACTAAAGTTTATTGCTATAAATTTGACTTTATAATGACTAGTAATCAGTTTCACTCTAATGGAATGGCTAATAATACTGCCCAAAATTTCTTGTTTGGATTGTCGCTTGCGACCATTGTATCTGACTAGTAAGTATTGCAACTACAACGGTATGGCTTAATAAAAGTACCAACAACTGCTGGGTTTATGGGTTATCTCATGCTAATTGCATCTGACTAGTAAGTGTTGCCACTATAACGGAATGAATAACTAAAAGGGCCCACTGCTTCTTTAATCAGGATGACTATCAATATTTGACTAGTAATTGCTGCAACGATAACTGAATAAATAAAACTGCCAACTGTGTGAGTTCCTCGGTTGACTTCCTCGTTTGGTCTCGAGGGGGAAACACCAGGATGGGTTTGTTTTGGTGTTAGCTTCAGGTTGGATCCGGTTAGGTCATTCTTACCCTCTCTGATAACCGCCCGTTGTATCGAGTCTCTATAGGTTGTTTAGTGCATGCTGCCGCTTCAGTCCACCATACCTATGTAGGCGAGGACCGAATTCTAGCCTCGCTGTCTTGGCCTCGATCGACGCTCCTTCTTTTTCCTTTGCCCTTTGTCGGCACCCCTTTTGTTTAAGCAGGTTTTGAGATCGACGCCGTTAGCAGGGTTACCCTTCCGGCTTGGCCTGGGCAGGGTTATGGACGCCATTGGTTATTCTTCAGGGCTCTTAGCCCCATTTGCATCTTGTCCGTAGTCGGGCGCTCTATTATTTTCAAGGTGATTTGGATCTTTGTATACATCTGTATTCTTGAATCTTTGAGTCGCTGTTGTATATATCTGTTCTGTGGGTCCCATCGAGGACTGTTGTGTAATGTTATTACTTCGTTTTCCACCCGCACGAAAGTGCCTGGTGGGCACCTTTGAATCGTTTCTATGCGGGTTTGGCGAGTTTTGCTAAAACTTGCATAGGTTCGATTCTGAGGGTGTTACATATGATAAGCTTTCCGGAGCCGTCATAGAATCTTGTAGTGTGACCTTCGAAGAATATGATGGTCCCCAAGGGGGGCGTGTTGATTCTTGTGATGAAGATGATAAAATGCCTCAGGATGCCATAGGAATAATGGGTGTGGGATTTATCCGCCCCGTTGAGGAACCCCTTATGGAGGATCGAGAAGAACTATGCTCCACTCAAGTGGAGCCCTCATCTTCACAACCTTAACAAGCTCCATCCACCGAAGAGGACATTGACTCAAGCCAAAGACAATATGTGGACCCTCAACATGGTGATCAAAGTGAAACTCTAGTCAAGGGGAGCTTGGTCCATTCGACGGGTTGTCAAGTGGTGCCAAGTCAATTTCTCAAGGAAGATCCGTACAAACTGCTTTGAGACAAGCTCAAATTGACGCTAGAAGAGCACTTGACCAAGACCAAGGTCAATCTTTGCCTCCTAGTGTAGAGGATGATTCCAATGATGATCAAGGTCAATATGATGGTCAAGACGAGGATCAAAATGATGAAGAGGGTCCCCCAAGAAACAACACGAAGATCCACGCTCGTCGCGAAGCTAGAAAGGAAAGAATGTTGGAATTAAGAGACCACTCTCTATAAAATGTTGTTGGTGATCTAAGGAAAGGTATTTCCACAAGAGCACAATTGAAGAGGTTTAGTGAACACCAAGCACACATCTCCATGATTGAACCAAAGAAAGTGTGGGAAGCCCTTGAAGATTCGGATTGGTTAGAAGCTATGCACAAAGAACTCAACAACTTTGAGAGAAACAAAGTATGGAAGTTAGTTGAGAAGCCAAAGGATTGCCGCAATGTTATTGGAACAAAGTGGATATTCAAGAACAAACAAGATGAGCATGGAATTATAGTAAGGAACAAGGCTAGATTGGTTGCACAAGGGTATTCTCAAATTGAAGGCATTGATTATGGAGAGATTTATGCACCCGTGGCTCGCCTTGAGTCCATCCGTATCCTTCTTGCTTATGCGGCACATCATAACTTCAAGTTACAACAAATGGATGTAGAAAGTGCATTTATTTATGGCCCATTAAATGAATTAGTATATGTTAAGCAACCCCCGGGTTTTGAGGACCCCAATCTCCCAAACCATGTCTACAAACTTGATAAGGCGCTCTATGGGCTCAAGCAAGCCCCATGCACGTGGTATGAGCACCTTAGAGAATTATTGTTTGACCGTGGATTTGAGGTTGGGAAAATCGATCCCACTCTTTTTATTAAGAGGGTCAATGGGGAGCTTTTTGTATGCCAAATATATGTTGATGATATTATCTTTGGCTCATCTAACAAAGCTTTTAGTGATGAATTCTCAAAGCTTATGACTAGTAGGTTCCGGATGTCTTTGATGGGAGAGTTGAGAGTATTTCTTGGCTTTGAGATCAAGCAAGTTAGAGGAGGGAAATTCTTCAATCTAGCCAAGTGTACTCAAGATATGCTCAAGAGATTCAAAATGCAAGATTTAAATGGAGCTCCTACTCCCATGGCTACAAAGACTCATCTAGAACAAAATCCAAATGGTAAAGATGTGGATCAAAAGGTATACCGATCCATGATTGGTTCTTTGCTTTACCTTTGTGCATTGTAACATCCCAAAAATACTAAACTTGAATCATCAAACTCTAATCATCAAAATTAGGGTTAACAAAAACTTTTCTAAATAAAAATATGCAAGCATGCATGTGTGTATCCATCCCATTTTGAATTCTTGAATTGCCTTGTTTATGTGTTTATTTGCTTGTAAAATGTTTCTTAGGTGAAATAAACATCATCTAAACAATTCCCAAACTTTTCTCAAAGACAAATAAATCAAAACAAAGCTAAATGAGTGAATGGTCATTTTGACCAATTTAACTCCCATGCCTACTTTGGCTGTCTCAAACTTTCAGAACTTAACAGAAACTTTTCTGGATATTTGCACCCCTTGATTGTACTCATAACAAAGTATCAAGGCCCACTTTGTGATCATCCAGAAACTTTCAAATGCATAGTTTAAATGGCAATTCAAAATTGAATCTTTATCATATGAGAAGATCCCACTTTTTCAAAAACCACTCAAACAAGCTCAACTTTCAAAACCCAAGCATCTGCAGACTCACCAGCACCAACCTAGCACACCCACAAAAAATCTTTTCAAAATTCAAAACTTGAATTGTTGCGGCCATTTCATCAAACACATTGCAGACACAAATCATCAAAATCCTAAACACTATTGTGAGCATTGATTGAAGCCTAACTTGTTCCCTCTCTGGATACAACTAGGTTTTAGTAGATCATCTAGCTCAATTGCACACCCTTAGCATCACTGTAAGCTTGGCACTGCCATCAATGCGAGCAGGCCGAATGCACCCTTGTCAACCCCATGTCGACAACAAGCTAGGAGGAGAAACAAGCCTAGACAGCATGTCTAGGAGCAAGCCAACACCCCATCGCCACTCCCTATCCAGCGCTCGAACGTTGCCAGCCACTGGACCACACGCACGAACCATGCCAACCTCGCCAGCAACCATGCCGAGAGCACGCCCCGTGCGCCACGCTCGACCGACGCCCACGCATCGCACAGCCCTCCCGCGTGCATACGTGATCACCACCGTCCCAAAGAACCCCGCAGACACGCTGCCGCGCCACATGCACGCGTGCGGCGCCATTAAATTCTCTGTCGGGCACGCTCAGAGCACCGTCGCGTTCCGACCAAGCCACACCGCCCCACATCTCGCCACCGTGTCGTTAAGCATCGCCAGGGAGCATCGCACCGCCCCCTACCGTCGCCCACGCTGATAGCCATCTGTACCGTCGACCATGACGAGCTCACCTTGCGCCCCGTCGGTCCCCTCGCTCCACTATAAATAGAGGCCACCCCCAGCCGAATTGAGCACACCATCTCACTCCCCTCTCACTACTGATCGTGCCACCCCGTTCCCGGAGCAAGGCGAGCAGCGCATCGCCGGAATTTCACCGGAGCCCGCCGCTACTGGAGAAGAAGGGAACCAGCGATTGGAGCCGCCCCAGGAGAAGCTGCCGGTACCAGGAGAACCGCCGTCGTCGACTTCGTCGTTCGCTCGCCTCGCCGACCCTCGCCTGAACCCCGGTGAGCCCCCAATGACCCCCACTGGCCGCACTAGGTTTCTGTCTCGCTGACGTTGCCCAACGTCGACGATGACTCTCAGCCGTTGGATTAGAACCAGATCGAACGCACCACATCGCCCCATACCGCTTCGCACCCCCTGTCTCACCGACGCGTGGGGACAACCACTTACGCAACCCGCGGAAGCGCTATGCTTAGCAGGCCGGCCCGTTAACCTTTCCCGCGTAGCCCAGTTATTTGAATTTACCTTTTTCCATTTTATTTCAAACACACTTCTGTACCCAATTTAAAAAATCAACCCAGGTCGATTCAGTTAACCAAATTGAATGAAACCAATTTTGTTAGAAAGGTCTGGAATTGCTGAATCCAAGCCCGTTGGATTCAAGTCATTTGGACCTATAGATCATCCATGGTAAAAATAACAAGGCGGAAGCTTTTCTGCATTCAAACATTTTTCAAATTAAAACCATAATAGCTTTTGAGTTGATTCCAACTCTCAAAAATCACATTTAACCATACCTTTCAGAATATATAAAAATATATAGGTTTACTTACAGGAATGATGACCAAGTAATAAAAGAATGCCACATAGGCATTTCTAGCCACTTTAATTAATTAAAATAAAAGGGTAAAACCTTATTAAATTGTGACACCACTTTAAATCACATTCCCATGGACTATAATATGTGGTGATGACATGTGTCAACATGATCCCATATTTGGTTTGGATAATATTAAATCTTAAGTAGTTTTTCAATGAGTAGAAATTACTTTTCTAAAAATAAAAAGGAATTAAACCAAGATTTAATCTTGTAATGTTAGTGATGATGTTAGATCATCTATAGGACCCTTGTGTGTGATGAATGCAAGTATTTAAGTATTTTTTGGTGATTGTGTACATCGTATTTATTTATAGACGCTAGTACCGACCAAGGATACGAGGAGGAAGGAGGATACTACGAAGAAGAAGCCGAGGAGAACTTCAACCACTGCTCTGCACAAGGCAAGCTAACACTTGCAAGATACTCTACTGTATCGAGCTTATACTAATATTATGCAAGCCAATACTTGCAAGCCTTACTAATCAAGTTGACCTATGCAAGCTACTACTTGCTTGCTACCATGCCTCTATATGCCTTAAAGCATATATGATCATAACCCCTTGATAAACAAATCCTAGTTTTATTTGCAAGTTTATTACTTTATTTCTTTATCAAAGCTAGTACTTAGAGCTTACTTAAGTGAAGTGTAGATATTAGAAAGATAATTGAAGGTTGCATAAAGAGCATAAAATTTGGCCTAAGCTAGATAATCTTGATGTCATCCTAAGGCATGAGATTCAACTCAGTTAAACTCCAATAGTTTACCACCCATCATTAGTACTCACCCCCACTTGTAGATGCTAGTGCTAAGCATAAAACTTGATCAACTTTAGATGGGAATACTTGGTGGAAAAATGGTTATGAAAACCTTGGAATGATGGATCATTGTATTGAAATGTTTTGGACATGTGTTTCTGAAAACACCAGATGAGTTGGTGATGAAAATGTTGAGGCATGAGCCTTATCCCTTTATAAAACTGATGGTTGTCTGGATGCGATACCATTCCAATTTTACCGTATAACCACAATACCCGAGAATTGGGTAGGGCTTGACTAGAAACTTATGTACCTTAGTATTAGTTCCCTCACGGCCAAGGTCTGAGCTGAGGCTACCTTGTGAAGATTGTCCACTTGTGCAGTACCCAAGATGACAGTTGGTCATGGTTGGGAGGCCAAACTCATAGGAGAGGTGCTTATACTAGGGCGTGTAATTGAAAGGTTAGGATTGATTGTCCGCATACTGAGTATGGTGAATTCAGGATTTGTTCCTGACGGATGTATCGAATGTTGTGGTGAAAGTGTACAATCTCTGTAGAGTGTCAAACTATTCGAATAGCCGCGTCCGCGGTTATGGAGAGTTGGAGTGGCCATACTGTTCCCCCGTCAGACTTTTCAAAAGACTTGTGAAATGAATTGAGACTTTGACTTGATCACAACAGGGTTGTGGCATGAGATACAAGTTCCCGCTTAGGTGTTATAAAACCTTAACTAGCATTCGTTGCTTCCAAACTTAGTATATATAAATCTGGCTTTTGCAAAACAACCCTAGATCCTAGTGTCCTATTATCCAAAACCCCTTTTTCTTGTTAGTATTAGTTTGCGAGTACTTAAAGAGTACTCATGGCTTTGTCCCTGGCTATTCCCATGGCCAGACTATGAATAGGAGTTTCTGGAAGATGGACCCCAGGAATGTTACGACAACTAGGATCATCTCCCATCGTCAGCATTGCCTGTGACCCCGAAGATGGAGCTTCGCCTACGCTACCGTTATTATTACGTATTCCGCTGCTTGAGTTGTATTAAGAACTGGATCATGAGATCCTTATTTGTGTAAGACCTTATGTATGGTTTGTAATGGATGATGTACTGTGGTATCCAATTCTGTTATGTCTCGCAAAAATGGTAATCCTGGGATTGCGATGTATGGCATAACAGGCATCTGGGATTAAAAATCCGGGTATTGACAAGTTGGTATCAGAGCCATCCTGACCATAGGAGACTCTAGTTAGACTGGACGTTTGAATCAAAAACTTAGTTTCAAAACCAAAGAAAACAAATATTTACAAAAACTTATTCTCATTCTTATCCATTTGATTCTTTCATGAAAATTCATGTTCCTCAAAAACTCTTGCAAAATACATAAATTTTTGACACACTTGATCACTCTACTAACTTACTCATCCTATATTCTTATAGATGGACGTGAAGTACAACAAGTTTTATCAATTGGGGAATGGAGGAGACCTTATCTTTGAGAGGGATTTGGACCAGCTTTCGGAACTTCTGGAGCATCCGCACCCCGAGTTCTTCGGAGCTCAGCTCAATGATCAAGGATGAGAAGATCTGCAGTGGCTAATTGTTGCAAGTCTCTGAGGAAAGATTGAGCCTCCCACTACGGAAGGAATTCAGTTTACCTTAAGAGAGAACAACTGGCTCGATGGACTTGTCAGGGCCATGCAGGAAGCTCTTTCCCGTCTATGTGGGTAGAGCATCAACCAGATCAAGGGTACTCGCTTTGAGTTTTGCCCGAGGCGTGATGCAAAGGGACAACCACTGGAATCCCCATACCACCCTGAGCTGAAGACTCAATTGGACCACCTTAGCTTCATGATGTACGATCGACAACAGGAGTTGGATAACTGCCGTGACTACTCCAACCACAAGTTTGCCATCATCAAGACGAAGGATCAGACCATCGCCATGCTGGCAAAGGATCGCAAGTCTCGCTGCCGTCAGCTCGACAAGGAGCGTATCATTGCCCGTCTTCGCCACCGTATCTCATCTTTGGAGGAGACCATCCACGAGAGAGACATGCAGTTGGAGGAAAAGGAGAATGCAGGAGAGGACCTTCATGGAGACCCTTACTCCTATCTCAGCGATGACGATGATTTTCTGGAGGATCGGGCTATGGATTTCTTCACCGATGAGGATGATTTCGCCTTCATCGATGATGAGGATAATGACGGCCACCATTCCGAGGTAGTACCACTTGAGCACTAGCGTAGTAAGTAGTATTCGGTCCCACTGTATCGTAGTTTCCAGAATGGTTATTAAAACCATCTGTTTTTCTTTGTTGTGGTGTGTGTTGTATTGTGTTCTATGAATGAATGAATGAAAGAAAAAGCAAGTTGCTAGAAAAATCCGAGTCAAACTTTAAAAACTCTTCAAAGACACAAAACCTTAGAAATTTCCCTCTTTTCTCACGATCTATCCCAATCTTCAGATGCCACGCGGAGGAAGTGGTTCATCCCCGGACCCGATGTTGCAGATTCTGCAAATGTTGACTTCTGACCGCGAAGCTGAAAGAGCGGAACGTCAAGCCAACCTAGCCACCCTGCAGCAGATAGCCCAGCTAGCCCACAACAACCAAGGCCATAGAAATCAGGACAACCATGGATCTAAGCTCAAGAATTTCCAGAATACCAACCCACCTGTTTTCACTAAGTCAGAAGAACCCCTAGACGCCGATGATTGGCTGCAAACCATGGAAAATAACCTAGAAGTCTCTGCAGTGGAAGCCAACGAGAAAGTTCTGTTCGCCAACCACTATCTAGCCGGAGATGCCAGAGCATGGTGGAACAGTGTTCGCGCAATGACCGAAGGCCAGATGATGACCTGGGAGGAATTCAAGGTCAAGTTTAGCAGAACCCATGTGCCACCGGGTTTGATCAAGAGGATGAGAGACGAGTTCAGGGAACTGAAGCAAGGAAGGATGACTGTAGTGGAATACCGTGACAAATTCTTGTCATTAGCTAGGTATGCCCCGGATGAGATTTGAAGGGAATATGCCCGAGAGGCAATAATAAAGTGGTTATTATCGTATTACTTATTTATGATAAATGTTTATTTTACATGCTATAATTGTATTAATACGGAAACGTTAATACATGTGTGACGAGGTTTGATCTCATCAATGCCCATTGTTATGGACTTGGGTTTTGGAGAAGATGGGGATGCTGGAGATCGTGGAACGGTTAGCAAACAAGCAACACGGGGACACAAGGTTTACCCAGGTTTAGGCCCCCGGAGGGAAAACCCTACTCCTGCTTATCTGCTCTTGATTACGGCGGAATCGAAGGTTACAAGGGTGCGCAGATGCAATCTGGCGTGGAGGTGTGTATGCGAGAGTATGAGTCGAGAGATCTAGGTCGTGCCCTCCTGGCCTTTATAGAGACTTAGGCAGGTCCCGGGCATAGTCCTAGTCGGTTACAGGTTCTAGGGTTTTACCCCTTTGAATTTCCTATCTACTCTAGTCTTGTTCTCCAAGGATCCGAAGGCACCATGGGCCTGGGCCACCCGAAAGTCTTCATGGGCCGACGTATTTTTGTCGTGGGCCTTCCTTGGGCTGGACTAGGTATGCTGAGGTCATGCACCCGCGGGATATAACCATGTTAGTAGCCCCCGAGTGATCAGTCAAATCGTAGATTCGGCTGAGGACTCTCCAATCCTTCGGGTGAAACTATGTATTTCAATAGTTCGTGTGTAGGGATTGTTGATGCGTGTGCCTGACTCACCCGATGGATCAGGGTCAGTTAACTGTCTTAGGACGAAGCAACACGATCTTCCTCATGTTCGAGTCCCTCAAATCGAAACTGGAACATATGCTGGCGTAATTCAACTCAGGCCGCGGAGGACTTACAGGAGTTGAATTCCAGTGAATTTAATTGATGTACCCAACGCGTCCGTCAGGATTTTTCATCGCGCCTGTTGGCACGGGTTTTATACTAGCAGAGCGCAGTCATGTGCGTTGCCAGGCCATCAGACGATATCTGCAGGTCTTATCTTTGTGTCGTAGACACAACATCCGAATGTTTATCACCGCGGAGGTGTTTCGGGTGGCCAAGGAGAACGTTTCTCACTTAGCGTTTTATTGGGGCAGAGCTGCCGAAAAGTTTTCGCATACTGATCCGAAAGATCGCAGTCGAAGAATTCATAGGGTGCGCGACCAGCGCTCCCTATGGGAGTAGCCCCCGAGTGTCTGTTCGAGTCGTAGACTCGAGCGGAGACTTTACTTCGAACATTGTTCAGTTGTTAAGTCCGTAGGACACAAAAAAAATCGGATGCTTAAATTCATCCTCCCTATGGGAGTAGCCCCCGAGTCCCTAGTGGAGTTGTAGACTCGATGTAGGACTCGAAGAAAGTAGTTTGTTTTATTCATCTTTCGGGTGCGTGGCCAGCGCTCCTAATAGGAGTAGCCCCCGAGTATTTGATCGAATCGTAGATTCGAGTGAGTACTCCTTAGCTTTGAAGCCAAAGAAATTGTAGTTGTTGCTAGTATAGCTTTTGATGACATCAGTGCTGACGATCGATGACCTCAAGCGTCTGCTACGCCAGAGGTGACTTGACTGGACGGACGTGGGTCCCACTTGCTGACCTTGAATTGACCGGTCACGCGCGGCGTGGAGATAATTACGGTGTTGCCTCGATTTCCGCGCGTAGTGGACGGCGTGGTAACGACGGTTCGTTGTGATGCTGACACGTGTATGGTCAGATCTGCCATTGGCGTTAGGTCTTCTGGATGGACGGCTGTCGTGCGTCGTCTTCGTCGTTATAATCATTAAGGAAAGCTACAGTTTGTTTTCACCACATCAGTTCTTGTTTTCACTGCCTCCTTGTGTTCTAGCGATTCTTGCTGCGCGCTGGGATTTCCTTCCACATTTCCATCTTCCCTTCTGCACTTTCACCGCCGGCGCCACCGTAGCGCGATGGGGAAACCGAAGAAATCATCATCTGTAGTTGGTACCAGCGCCGCTGGAGGAAAGAAAGGCGCCACCGCTACCCGTGTCACCGACGGTGGTTGGCGGCGATCAGAGACGCGGGAGAGTGATCTCCGCAAGCTTCGCGAGCGGGGTTTAATCCCGCAATATAGGAAGGCCGTCAGACTCCCCGGCAACGAGGTAATCCCCCGTCCCCCAGCTGGGTATCGGGTTATGTTTCTCGCCTTCGTTATGCGTGGGTTTTCCTTTCCAGTCCACAACTTCCTCCGTGGACTGCTCTTTCTCTATGGCATCCAGCTTCATCATCTGTCGCCCAATTCTCTTCTTCACATTGCTTGCTTCATCACTTTCTGCAAGTGCTGGCTCGGCATTGAGCTGCACTTTGGCCTCTTCCGGAAACTTTATTCCGTGAAGAGGCAGTCTGGTTCGGATGGTGTTTATCCCATTGGGGGTTGCATCATCTCGCTCAGTCCCAATCTGCTTTTCTTTTCTTTTTTCCATGTCCGAATCTGTCCAGTACTGGCGGAGGCGATGGTTTTATATCCGCGACTCCGTAGTGCCTGGGCAAGATTTTGGTCTTGTTCCTTTTGACCCCTCCCAAAAGATTGAGCCAAAGAGGTCTTGGAAGAACAACATCTTGGATGGCGAGGTGGTGGAGATAGAGGCCCTTTACCGTCGGGTGGAGGATCTCTAGCTGATTCCGGAGAAGGAAGTGAACGGCGTGGACATCATTCGCACGTTTCTCAAACGTCGGGTGCAGCCTCTCCAAGCGAGGGCGCACCCGATGTTTCTTTATTCTGGGCGCCGTGATCCAACGAGGGTTTCGGCTGAGAAAATCTCCGAGGGGGATCTTGACAAGACCCTTCACTCGCTGCTGAAGTTCAAGGCCGGAGAGGAAATACCGGGGAAGTCGCTGACTCCGCCGTTTTCTTCGGCGTTGGATGTTCCACAGGTGTAGATTTGTGCGCGTAGCGCTTTTTGTCGACTGCGTATTTATTTTCCTTTGTTTGCTAACAAAGTCACTTCTGGTTTTGTAGAGCTTCAAGGTGTCGGGCATGGTACCGCCATTGCCTGAAAAATATCCGAATGCCCCGGATAATGACGTGGTGGATTCCGTGTCCGAGCTGCCGTCGGCACGATCTCCAGCGGAAGATGCCGACGAGTCGAGCGAGGACCATACGCGCAAACGATCATAGAGCTCCAGAGAGTCTTCGGATGCCTCAACTCCTCCGACTCCCAGAAACCCTTTGTGCCTTGAGCGTCATAGTGACGGGCATGGAGGCTCTTCCTCTCCCATTCATGCCATTACTGTGCGGGCTGTAGCGCCGCACCCGCCAGCGAAGTGGAAGAAGGAAGAAAAGAAGGAAGAGAAGAAGGAAGAGAAGAAGGTGGAGAAGAGAGCCCGAAGGACTCCTCCTGTCTTCGACCTGAGCTCGCTGGACTCGTAAGTTTTTCTTTTATACTGTTGTCCTTTTCCTGTTGACTTTTGTGCTTGTGCTAAATATTTCGTGTGCAGGCACTCCTCCCATGACTTCTCCAGCGATGGCGCTCGGGAGATGATGGGAGAGTCGAAGGTTGCGTCTCCTCCTCCTCAGATGGTGGTCACTTATGAGGGTGCTGCGCCGGTCCTTTCTCGGTAGGGTGATCAGGTGGTTGCGCCTCAGAAGGCTGCCAGCGGTCCTTCGGGGTCATCGTCGGAGCATGTAAGTATTCTGTTTCCTGCTACGGGGGGAGCCCCCGAGCGTCTGAAAAATATTTTTCTGTCTCATTCTTTCTTCGAGTCTTCGGGTCGTCGTCGGGCGTTTTGTGTGCAAATTTTGCTTTTTGTTCCTTCGTGGTGGGCAGCCCCCGAGTCCTTGTCCTTACTGGTAGTTCTTCTTCCTGCAGCCTTTTGTGCAGGATGCCAAGCGACTGGTGCATGAGCACCTGGTGCTGGAGGCCAACCTCCAACAGCTTCAATGTACATGTACGCCTTGGTACCTCTTTATTTTTGCATTGTTGTCTTGATTTCTGTTGTTTGTATGTTTTGAATGCAGAGGAGCATAACACATCCCTCCGTGAGATTGATGCTCTCAAAAAGAGCCTTGGTCAAGTGGAGAAGAAGGCTGCGGACGCCGCTGGTGCGAAAGAGCGCCTTGAGCTGGAGCTAGCCAAGGCAGCCAAGGCTAAGGAGCGTCTGCAGCAGGAGGCTACGGACCGCGAGGAGCAGCTTTCCATGGCTGCGACTGCGCGTGAAAGAGAGGTGGCGGGCAAGCTCATGGTTGCTGCCAAGGCTGTTTCGGATGAGTACCTTATTTTGCTCCTTTCTTGTCGTTTTCTTGTATTTCTTTTTGTGTTACTTTCTTCATTCGTTCTTGTTTTTGTCTCAGATGCCGCAGGCATCGAGTTTGACCGCGGCGCTCTGGAGCACGGGAGTGCTCTAGATGATGCTACTGCAGCGGTCGAAGATTGCGGCAGCACCGTCGTCAACTCCCTTGCTAAGGCGAAGGAGGTCCTTGGCCGCTTCTACGGGGAGCTTGTCCCCGAGGGCGCGACCCTGGATGATGTTGACGCCCTGGCGGAGGCTTTGTCGGCCGAAGCGCCTGCGGCGTACAAGCGCAAGCAGAAGGGCATCAGCGCGTCTGTCGGGCTGGCGATGGCCTTGGCGGCTGGGGCGAAGCTGGATCTTCCCCAGATCACCTCCCGGATGCCGACGACTGCGGACGGATCCGAGGTAGCCTTTGCTACCTATTCTGCTCGTTGCAAGCGATATGGGCCGAAGCTCATTGATCTTATGTCCGAGTATGCACTGCGGCAGCAGGGGGAGGCCAAGGCGAAGCAGTCCGGCTCCGAGGCCACTCAGGGTGCCGCGTCCTAGGCGTTGTAGCTGTAGGATAGTTTGTAGTCTTCTTTTGCTTGTAATTATTTTGGGGAATATAAATCATTGTGCCACGTAGTGGCCCTTATGTGCTTAAATGAACTCTTCTGAGTTGTGATCTTCTCTGTCTGAATGTTTATTTCCTTTCTTTTCTGCTGTGCTAGGTTCCTTCGGGTGCTGACCCCGTTGACACCTCGCCTGCAGCGCAACTGCGTCCATCTTTGGATGATTCCTTGCAACTCGCTTTTCTTCGGGATTGTGTTCATAGTCTTGAGAGGGATTTGCTTGGGTTGCGAGGTCACGCCGATGTTTGGAAGTCCAAGGCGGATCGTGGTGCAGCCAGAGAGGAGTACTTGATGGCGGAACTGCTTCGGCTATCTGATCAACTACAATGTAAGTTGTTCTTTGTTTCGAGCTACATCTCAGTTCTTCGAATGAGCCTGCTGGCCTTGCCTCTTATTTTTTGTGCAATTGTCGCAGGTGCTAACCTTGCTCCGAGGGAAGAGAAAGAGCGTGTCGCTGTCCGGGTCAATTGCTTGACTCAACAGGACATGGAAGCTGGTGGCTTCTTCTGGATGGATCATGACCGCGCCATGGCGCTGGCGACGGTGCATGATCGTGTGCACCAGGTTTCGCGGGTGCTTCGTCAGGTGCAGACGTCGCTTGCCTTAGTTTTGCATGTCATGTTTCCATTGGATGCTGTACCAACAAGCCTTGCGGGTCTTCTGTCGAAGTTTCGAAGTGTGAGTAATGTCAAGGAGTTGGTGCGGCAACATCTCGTTGCGGGCGTGAAGGCTGCTTTGCCCTTGTGAGGCTGCACCGTCCTGATGTAGATTTGTCTGTTGTAGCCGCTGGGCCACCTCTTCGGCCGGATTGTGGCAAGTGGGATATGCGTCCACATTACGCGGCTGTAAGGCAGTATGCCGAACAGGTAGTAGATTTGTTTGAGCAGCGTGCTCAAGTGATTCTTCAGAATAGGTAGTACCTGTAAAAGGGGTAGATGTAAAATTTGTATATTTCGACTGGGTGTGTTGTGCCTTGTGTTATAAAGGTTTATGTTTATTGTGAGCACGCAATGCTTTGTTTGAGTACATGTCCTTTTTGTTTGCCTGACGTTGTCAGCTACTCAGGGTGTACACGTGTGATTCTCAGTCGGTGAAATCGTGAGGTGGGGGGAGCCCCCGAGTGATTTTGTAGCATAAAGTAAAGTTGCAAATAACGAAATGAAATATTTGGGGCAAGGTACTTAGCTTTATTTATATCGTAATGGAGGAAGTACATTGTTCGGCTGAATAGCCTTGGCTGAAAAGCCTTATTGAAAGTAAAGGGGTAGGTAACTATGGGTAGAATCGCCGTAAGTGTGCGATGTTCCATGGGTTGGAGTATGAGACTCCAGACTCCACGTGCTTGAGGCAATAGGCGCCACCTGGGATGACTTCGGTGATGATGTAGGGTCCTTCCCATGGCGACTCGAATTTCTTCGGTCGCTCTTGCTTGAGTCGCAAGACGAGGTATCCTTCAACGAAGGACCTTGGGCGTAGCCGTCGGCTGTGGTAGTTGCGGAGACTCTGCTGGTACACCGCCGATCGAGCTGCTGCTACGTCTCTTGCTTCGTCGAGTGTGTCGACGGCATCTTCGAGTGCAGCCGTGGATTCGGCTTAGCTGTAGGCGACGACCCGGGGAGCCTGTTGGCGTACTTCGGCTGGTAGCACGGCCTCGGCTCCGTGTACCATGAAGAACGACGTGTAGCCGGTGGAGCTGTTTGGCGTAGTCCGTAAGCTCCACAGTACGGATGGTAGCTCTTTTGTCCAGGCTCCAGCTTTCCGTTCAAGCGGACTCATGAGGCGCTTCTTGATACCAGCGCCGATTAGGCCGTTGGACTTTTCCACTTGCCCGTTTGTTTGCGGGTGTGCCACTGAGGCGTACGTGATGTTGATCCCGAGGCCTTCGCAGAAGTCCTGGAACTCCTTGGAGATAAAGTTCGATCCATTGTCGGTGATGATGCCGTGCGGTACGCCGAACCTGTAGACAATGGACTCGAAGAACTTGATGGAAGTTTTGCCCTTTTGGTTGGTGACGGGCATGGCCTCTACCCACTTGGTGAATTTGTCTATTGCGACCAGGAGGTAAATGTGTCCCCCTTTCGAGGACTTTGGAAGTTTGCCAATCATGTCGAGGCCCCATTGAGCAAAGGGCCAGGCTATAGGTATGGGTCTGAGCTCTGACCCGGGTGCGTGCGGTTTGTCGGCGAACCGTTGGCACCCGTTGCATCTTCGGACGATGTCCTTTGCGTCGCTCATGGCCGTTGGCCAGTATAATCCGGCTCGTAGAGCTTTGGCGACAAGGGAGCAGCTCGTGATGGCCGCAGATGCCCTCGTGGATGTCTTGGAGGATGGCTTTCCCGTCACTGATGGTGACGCAACTTTGTAGTACACCCGTGATACTGCACTTGTACAGCTCGCCATTGATGACGGTGAAGGCTTTTGACCGACGAGATATGCGCCGGGCATCTGTCGGGCTGTCAGGCAGTTCTCCGTTTATCAAGAACTGGAGGTATGGTCGCGTCCAAGTTTCTTCGACTGCCATGACCTGCATTAGGTTTACCATGGCGACCTCTGTGTCCAGTTTCTCGGGTCCTTCATGTCCTTCAGGCAGCGTAACCCCCGAGTGTTCTGCTTCTTCGGGTGATCCCTTAGGGAATTTTCGCTTGATGGATGGCACGCAGATTTGTTCGAGGAACACACCCGGTGGCACCTTTGCGTAGGTGGAGCCGATGTTGGCGAGTCTGTCGGCCTCCTCGTTGCTTTCTCTTCCAACGTGCCGGAGCTCGCAGCTGTCAAATTCTCCTTCGAGTGCGTTGTAGAGTGCGCGGTACGCGATAATGTTTCTGGCGTGTGCGTCGCACTCGTTCATCATCTGCTGGACGACGAGGTTGGAGTCACCGTAGATGACCAGGCGCGTTGCGCCGCAGATCTTTGGCATTCTCATGCCATGGATGAGGGCTTCATATTCGGCCTCATTGTTGGAGGCTCGGAATTTCATCCGGAGGACGTACTTCATCTGGTCACCTTGCGGGGAGGTCAGTATGACCCCGACTCCTGCTCCAGCTTCGCGCTTGGAGCCGTCGAAGTGCATGGTCCATGACTGCGACATGTCTGGGGTGTCTGGAAGCTGTAGCTCCATCCAATGTACGAGGAAGTCCGGGAGGACTTGAGACTTGATTGCGAGTCGCTTCTCGTAGATGATGTCCAGGGGTGACAGCTCGATGCCCCATAGGGCCACGTGTCCTGTGGCCTCTGGGTTATTCAGGATGCTGTTCAAGGGTGCCTCGTTGACGACCATCACCTGGTGCTCCTGGAAGTAATTGCTCAGCCGTCGAGCCGTCATGAACACGCCGTAGGCGAGCTTCTGGTAGTGAGGGTACCTTTGTTTTGTTGGTGTCAGTACCTCGCTGAGGTAGTAGATTGGGCGCTGGACCCCGTGGGTCTTGCCTTCTTCGGGTCGTTCGACCACTAGTACGGTGCTGACCACCTGGTGTGTGGCTGCTATGTACAGCAGCAGAGGCTCGCGCTCCTTTGGCGTGACCAAGACGGGCGAGGTGGAGAGGAGCCGCTTGAGGCTTTCGAATGCATCGTTGGCTTCTGGCGTCCACTCGAATTTATCTGCCTTGCGTAGCAGCTGGTAGAATGGCAAGGCCTTCTCGCCCATGCGGCTGATGAATCTGCTCAATGCCGCTATTCGTCCTGCGAGCTGCTGGACACCCTTGATGTTTTTCGGCTTCTCCATCGCCATGATGGCTCTGATTTTCTTCGGGTTTGCCTCGATCCCTCGCTAAGAGATGAAGTACCCAAGCAGCTGACCCGATGGGATGCCGAAGGCGCACTTTTCGGGGTTGAGCTTGATCCTATAGCAATCAAGGTTGTCGAACGTCTCGCGGAGATCGTCGATGAGTGTCCTTGCCTCCCTGGTTTTTATGACTATGTCGTCAACATAGACTTGAACATTGCGACCGATCTGGTCCTTGAGGCAGGCCTGCATGCATCGTTGGTACGTGGCACCTGCGTTCTTTAGCCCGAAAGGCATTGTGTTGTAGCAGAATACTCCGAACGGTGTGATAAACACCGCTTTCTCCTGATCTTCAACCTTGAGTTGAATCTGGTTGTAGCCTGAGTAGGCATCGAGGAAGGAGAGTTTCTCGCAACCTGCAGTCGAATCGATGATCTGGTCGATCTGAGGAAGGGGGAAGTGGTCCTTTGGGCAGTGCTTGTTTAGCGACGTGAAATCCACGCACATCCGCAGGATGTCAGTGTCCTTCTTTGGGACCACGACTGTGTTTGCAAGCCACTTGCTTTCTTTGATTTCCCTGATAAAGTCTGCAGCGAGTAGTCTGTTGATTTCCTTGCCGATAGCTTCGGCTCGTGGCTCGGACAGTCTTCGGATGGAATGCTTGACGGGCTTGGTGTCTAGAAAGACGTTGAGTGCGTGCTCGGGGAATTCCCTGGGAACTCCTGGCATGTCCGCAGGACACCAGGCGAAGATTTCCCAGCGCTCACGAAGGAATTCGACGAGCGCGCCTTCCTATGCGGTGCTGAGGTCGTTGGCGATCAGCGCCGTCTTGGAGGCATCCGTCGGGTGGACCTGCACCTTCTTTGTGTTGACCGTGGAGTCGAAAGACATGTCAGGTGCGTTTTGTCGTGCGACTGGGGGTGCCCCATTGTCCGTCACTTCGCGGAGCCTAAGGAGCTCCTCCTGCATACCGAATGATTGGGAGATTCTGTTGAAATATCTGTCGCATTGGTCCGATCGGGTGAAGCTCCCGTGGACTGTGATGACGCCCTTCGGTCCTGGCATCTTGAGTAGCAGGTATGCATAATGTGGGTCAGCCAGGAACCTTGCGAATGCTACACGCCCGAGGATGGCGTGGTACTGCGATGGCCAGTCCACTACTTCGAACTCGAGCCGTTCCAGTCGGAAGTTGTCCGGCTTGCCAAAGATGACGTCGAGCCATATATTGCCCAGGGTAAATATGCCCTTCCCTGGAATGATGCCGTGGAACGTTGTGTCTGATTGTTCCAGGCTACACTGCGGGATCTGCATTGCTGCTAGAGTGCTTGCGAACATCAAGTTGATGCCGCTGCCGCCGTCCATGAAGACGCGACTCATCTCGAAACCTCCGATCTGCGCCTCCAGCACCAGGGCAGCATGACCTGGGCGAGGGATCTAGCAAGGGTGATCCGAAAGAGTGAACGTGATGCAGGACTCCGATCCGCTCAGGTACTGAGGGATGGCGGGTGGAGTTGACACGGCCAGGTTGATCTGTCGAGTGATTTTCTTCTGCACCCTATTCGTAGCGCGCCCCTTCTGGATCATCAGTGCTCCTTTCAGCGGGGGATACTCGTTTCCAGCGTTGTTCTGTGCTGGTGCGACCGGATGGTTCGGGCCTCCTACAGGTGGCGGTGGAGGAGCTCCATGCGCTATCTCCCCTGGCGCGGGTGCGTTTCCGAATGCAGGGATTGGAGCTTGCTGCCTCATCTGAACCATGCTTTCGCTGAGCTTCTGGAACTCGCGGCAGTCCTTGAGCATGTGGCTCGCCTTCTTTTTGCCATCCTGCTTGTCGATGTAGAAGTGGATGGTGCATGGACCCATAAGCTTTTCGTATGCTGAGGGTCCGTTATCGCGGTCGCGGCGTTGCCATGACTGCGCTGGGCGTCCTCCATCGTAGAAGTTTCCTCCGGTATCCTCTGCTGTTGTGGTTGGCGTCGTTGCGGCGATCGGCGTAGCCAGCCGCGACCATGTCGGGTCTGTCGCGATCGTCGTAGACGCGCGATATTCTCTTGCTACGGCGCTCTCGCCGTCGACCATAGTCGTCCTCTTCTTCCGATTGTGCTCGGTGAATGGAGTCTTCTCCGTCGGCCCAACTGTTGGCGATGTCCATGAGGTGATCGAGCGTTTTGGGTTTGACGCGCCCAAGCTCCTCCTTGAAGTCTTGGAGCTTGACGCCATCCCTGAAGGCGTCGATGGCCCTCTCTTCGGAGATGTGGGCTGCGGAGTTCTTTGTGTTGGACCAGCGTAGTATGTACGAGCGAATGGATTCGCCCGTTCGCTGAGTGCAGGCTCGCAATTCTTCGATTGAGGCGGGCCTTTTGCTGGTACCCTTGAAGTTTCGGATGAAGATGTAAGCTAGCTCATCCCAGCTTCGGATGGACCCTGAGGATAGGCTGCTGAGCCAGATTCGGGCTGCGCCTATCAGCTGCAGCTGAAGGCATTGCATGGCGGTCTCCTTGTTTCCACCGTGCAGTTTAACGGATGATAAGTGATCGCTGAGCCAAGCTTTTGGGTCTTGAGTGCCGTCGAACTTCGGATTATCCGAAGGAAGTTTGAAATTTCGTGGCATCCGTGTCCGCCGGACGGATCTGCTGAAGCATCGAGCTCCGCAGAGTTCTCCTTCGTCTTCGTCCATCTCGGATTCGGACGAGCATGCGCGCTTAGCTCGTGCTTTGTCGATTTTGCGTTGTGTGAGGGCATCTCTGGCGTCGTAGTCGCGGTCGTGGCGTCGCGAACTCTTCTTCCTTCGGGGAAGATCATGTTCCTCCTCTTCGGATGAATGGGTGGGGCTGCGGTCGAACCTGACCGGAGCTTTCTTCTTCAGTTCCTTGGGAGCTTCCTGGTGGAGCGCGGCTCCAACGAGTCCGAGTCCGGTAAGTGCGGACTTGTGCATGGCCCTCTTCGGGTCCCCCTCGGGAGGTGGGTGGGCCGCGAGGTACGAAGTGGCTGCCATGATTGCAGCCTGCGGCGTTTTCGGGATGACGTTGCCGTCGGCGTCCATCTCCATGAAGGATGTGTGGAGAGTTCGCGTCAACTCGCGGCGCTCCTTGGGATCCATGTTCTCCATCCGAGAGCGGTGCTTGTTGCCTGGGTTGGCGTTCGAGCTGGAGCCGATGCCCATGGCGGAGAGTGCGGCTCGTCGCGCGCTGGACTCTGAGGCTGCTTGCTTGCGTTTGTCAAGCACCTCCTGCATCTTGACCTGCTTCTTGTGCTCCTCGATTAGGAGCAAGTGGTAGGCCATCAGCATATCTCGCGAGGCGTCTGCGGGCAGTACTATGTTGCCTCCCACAGCTTCGCGGACCTGGGTCCATCCTTCTTTGCTAAGGAAGATGACGTGGCCGCCGTTGTTTTCCCCTTCGGGTGGGGGAGATTGGCTTCTTCTGTTCCCACTGTTCCGTTCTACCGGGTTAGGCGGCGGGTTGGGTGTTTGCTGATCCACGTCGCTTTGGATGACTGCGGTGCATTGGTAGCGCTCGTAGATTGGCCCGCTGCTGCCGCAGCTTTCAGATCCGGAACCGTAGGTCCCTGCATCCGATGGCAGATCGCACATATCGGAGTTGCAGCTGTTGCTGTCATAGGAATCATCTGCTGATGATGTTGTGCGTAGCACGGGGTGTGGGGCCCATGAAGTGGGCATGATTGATGGTACGGGCACCCACTCAGGGAGGCGGAGGGTGCCAGTTTGCCCCACCTGGAAGCAGAAGCTCTCGAACAAGATTTCGAGTCCGTCGCCTACGGGCTCGAAGTCCTTCATGGTGGCCGGAGAGTGGGCGGTGAAGTCGAAAGCACCGAAGAGGAGATGGCTCTCCATTGCTGCAGAGTTGTAGATCAATCGGGTTGGGACCGTCACGATCGCTGATCGCACCCCAATTCCTGACAGGCGCCAATTGACGAGGTTTGATCTCATCAATGCCCATTGTTATGGACTTGGGTTTTGGAGAAGATGGGGATGCCGGAGATCGTGGAACGGTTAGCAAACAAGCAACACGAGGACACATGGTTTACCCAGGTTTAGGCCCCCGGAGGGAAAACCCTACTCCTGCTTGTCTGCTCTTGATTACGGCGGAACCGAAGGTTATAAGGGTGCGCAGATGCAATCTGGCGTGGAGGTGTGTATGCGAGAGTATGAGTCGAGAGATCTAGGTCGTGCCCTCCTGGCCTTTATATAGACTTAGGCAGGTCCCGGGCATAGTCCTAGTCGGTTACAGGTTCTAGGGTTTTACCCCTTTGAATTTCCTATCTACTCTAGTCTTGCTCTCCAAGGATCCGAAGGCACCATGGGCCTGGGCCACCCGAAAGTCTTCATGGGCCGACGTATTTTTGTCGTGGGCCTTCCTTGGGCTAGACTAGGTATGCTGAGGTCATGCACCCGCGGGATATAACCATGTCAATGTGTGTTTAATAAACGAAAAGGAAGTTCCTAGTTATGCCTCTCTTATAAACTATCTCGTTGATTAACAAGATGATCAAAGGTTTCCTGATCATGGACATTGGATGTTGTTAATAACGAGATCACACAATTAGTGTAATGGTGTGATGAACATTCATCCGAAGTATAACATTACGATCAACGTCATTGAGTTTATATTGCTATAACAACTTACGAAGTGATCCTAATCCTTAGACCATGAGATCATGTCAATCACTAACACCAAAAGAGTTTCTTGATAACATCAAACGTCACACCTTAACAGGGTGATTATAAAGATGGGTTCAGAACTACTAAAGTGTTATGTTGAGGCCCATGGATCGAGAGTGGAATTTGTTCATCCCGATGACGGATAGATATGCTCTGGGCCCTCTCGGTGATATCACATTGATTAACTTGCAAGCAAGTGATTTGATCACTAGAATGTTATATCACGGGAACGAGAAAAGAGTGCATGTCAATAACGAGATAAAACTAGGTATGGAGATACCGATGATAGAATCTCGGACATGTAATATATTGCGAAACAAAGGGATTAAGATACTAGCATAAAAGGTTCCGACGATCACAAGAAAGTCATCGTTGAATGTGTGGGAGTCAGTATGGGTATCCAGATACCGCTTCTGATTATTGATCTGAGAGGGGTCTCGATCATGTCCGCATTATTCGCGAATCGTAGGGTGACACACTTAAGAGACACCGACATCCATTTGGAGCAAAAGTTTCATGCCGAAAAGAATAACAAGCGCAGGAATTTATTTCGCTAGATACCGAAACGGGTTTTCGGGTGAAATTGCAGAAAGTGTTTCTGCATGTGAAATGAAATACTAGCAAGGGGTTATATGTGAATGTTTGTCATTAAAGTACTTGACAAAATTCTGAATAAATAAAAGGAGTTTTATTTAATGAGAGTTTGCATTAAATTTGGTGGAAATTTAATGGGAATTTGAGTGGGTTTTTGAGTGGAGGGAATTGAAAGGCATTTGAGTGAGTGGAGTGTCCACCCACATGAATGTGGAAGAGGTGGGGGAAGCCCCATGGCTGGGCGCATGGCCCCTTGGGTGCCCCCCTCTCCCTATAAAAGGAGCCCTCCTCCCTCTCTCTCACACACACCTCCTCGTGAAGGATCTCTCTCCCCCTCTAGAATTTATCCCCATGGTATCGGACTAGCGAGATACATGTTCCCGGTGTCTATTCGGCAAGAAAGAGTTGTGCTTCCGCTGCATCGCTGGAGAGAGGAGGCGGAGGTTGCTCGGTGCCTCGAACGTGTGTGCGAGCACGGATGCGCTGCTGTTTTGCGGCGCTAGGACTTCCTCTCGATCTTGAGATCGGCAAGAGATCGTCTACATCAACCACGAGTTTGGACTCGTTAAGCTTTGTCGGTCTTCAAGGGTATGTTCTCTACGGATATACATCCGCCCGTTGTTTGTATCTAGTAGATAGATCTTGGTACATAGTTGTTCCCATCGTAGGAAATTTTTTTTTTCTATGCTGCGAACCCTACAGTGGTATCAGAGCCGGATCTATGCGTAGATACTTTGCACGGGTAGTACACATATGAGTATGTGGGCGATGATGATCATTTTATTGCTTCTTAGTTGTACTTTGGATATTGGTGGCATAGTGGGATGAAGCGGCCCGGACAAACTTTACATGTCCTCGCACATGAGACCTGTTCCACGCTTGACATGCAACTAATTTTGCATAAGTGGCTAGCGGGTGTCTGTCTCTTCTACTATAGTCAATATCTAATTTGCAACGAGTTGTCGACAATTTGGTTATCCTCGTTGTGGTTCATGTTCGTATGTAAGAACGGTTCTATCTTTGAAAGCCCTAAGCCACGTAAAACTTGCAATGGATAAATTAGAGGCGTCTAGTTTAGATTGTTGCTGGGCTAGTGTTATGATATGGTGATGTTGTAAGTATAAGTATAAGATGATACTATTACAACACACATAACATGTAGGTTCCATAGACCTTGGCCTTACACATAGAGGTATGATAGAGATCATACCACGATGCACATGATGGAGATCAAGTGCGGGAACCATATCATTTCACTTATAAACATATGATATTTTGATTGCATCTTATATTGCTTGTTTGGCGTTTTATTAGCATAATAAGATGATCCCTCATTTAGATATCAAGATAAGAATGTGTTCTTCCTTAAGTATGCATCGACAATGTTTCGTCGCTTCAATACATCACGTGATGATCGGGTGTACTTGAATCCACGAGCATATCTCGGGTGTAAGACAGTTACACACGCGAATACTAAGGTTCTTAATTGACGAGCCTAGCATGTACAAACATGGCCTCGGAACACGGACCGAAAGGTTAAGCATGAGTCATATGTTTTTGATACGATGACCATATGGATGCTCGCCTTTGAAGCTACACCGACTCACGTGATGATCAGACTTGGTCTAGTGGATTTGGTTCATGTAATCACCAAAAAGACACGAGAGATGTCGTTTTTGAGTGGGAGTTCATTTCTAATTTGGATTAGTAGAACTCAATTTATCATAAATTAAATCAAAGTGAATTTGCATAATTTGTTGTAGTCATTGGCATTCGTTCACCACCGTATGCATAGTTGTAATTGAGATAATAGAACTATAGAATTCTGGATATATACTTTACGAACTGGTATCGTATTGTGTTGAGTGTCAATCTAAAGTTTAAAGTCCTATTGCAAACTTTCAGCAAACTCAATTCACTCCGTGAAATTTAATAGTTGGTATTAAAGCGAGAGTAACAATTCCAGTGTTAGTATCTTAAGTATCATGTTTGCCTCCATGATTCTTGATTGTTTTAATATCAAGTTTATCTAGGAGCTGAAAGAATTGTTTCAGAAACCATCATGTGTGGCAGATATAACGATATCTGAAACAATATTTTGGTTGCAATATGATAGAGTATAATATATGTTCTCATATTGGATGAGAATTTACGAAGGTTGGAGATGCTAGACAACCTAATCATACAAAAGGGTTTTGGAAAGTAATATTATACTCACGATTCACCTTTATAAGCTACAGTAGCTTGATCATGAAAGTCGTCATGATAAGGATGAATAGAAGATGTATGTAAAGTGTTTACTACACTAAAATATTACTAAAGAATGAATTTTGAAAGAATACCGATCATTTTGATGATGGTGATCTACTTCAAAGTGCAAGTCCAAAGGTATTATTATTTGAATATACACGCTTTGGACTATGTGTCATGTATATGGCGCCTCTTTTGATGTTGATAGATTCTTTTAAAAAGGAAAAGGAAATGCTGAAAGAGAATCTATAAAATATATTTGGCAGAAAAGAAAAGATTGGAAATATCCAATTTAGGTATATAGATGATATACATGTTATGGTTGTATTCTTTGCTTGTTAAACAATGTGGTTCTTGGGTATTGGATACCGAATTGGTTGGTATGAAATTTCATACGGAACAACGCAATTCATGAACCACAATGGCCTAAGTAACTAGCAAGAGAATATGTGATGATGTTCATCGAAAACAAACAAACCGTTGTTTGTATTTCTCGTTGACATCAAAGCTTGACTTCAAGATTTGTTTTAATAATTGTTATTTAAATCAGGTATTATGAGAACAAAGGTTGTTCAAATAATTACCGTATTCCATATAAGATGGATGATTTACAAATCTAGTTGGAGAAATCACATCCATAAAACCTAATGCTAAAATGTCGCAAGACAAATGATTGAAAGATCACTTATGAAGTGACATCGCTATTTAAATTATATTGGAAAGAAAACATGAATAATCTCCATATTGATGGATTTTTGGAGTATTTGATTTGATCAAGTGACGCTTGTGAGACTTTCCACGTGATAATTAAAACTTCGTTCAAAGGCCAAAGAAGAACGAACGACTAAATTATTGGAATTTATACATATCGATGTATGTAGTACATTATGTATAGTCGTAAGCGATGGATTTCAACTTCATATGCTTTCTCCGGAAATTTGAGTGAATGTTCACTTAATGAGAAAGAAGTATGAAATATTTGAAAACGTTCAAAGAGTTTCAAGATGAATTGAAAATCATTGTAACAAGAAAATAAATGGTTTATGATTTTATCATAAAAGGGATTTATTTGAGTTGCAAGTTTAGCAAAACACCTAGATTTACATATCCCGAAACACCATAGGAATATGGAGTGTTTGAGATTTGTAATGAAACCTTGTTTGACATGGTTGGATCAAAGGTGTTATTTATAAAACTGCCATTATGTTTTAAAAGGATTAAAGCTTTAGAGACTTCCGCTTTTACACTGAAAAGAGCTCCATCTTGATCCGTTGAAATGACACCATATGAGTTATGGTTTGGGGTAAAACCCAAGTTGTCATTTCTTAAATTTTGGTATGCTAAATATAAGTAAGATGTTTACAACCAAAGTCGGATAAGCATGTCTTTGTAGGTTATTTCGAATAACAATTGGTTATTCCTCCATAACTCCAAGGACAAAAGGGTTTGTCGCTTGAAACGTGAAGTTTCTTGAAGAAGGAATTTTTCATAAAAGTTAAGTGGGAGGACAATAGAACTTTGATAAGGTTAACGAACCTTAGCTAAATGTGCTGAGTTGCGCAGCACCGGAAATCGTTCCGGAGGCTGCCATAATGCTCATAGCTTATGTGCCTCAAAGGTTGTGGTCACGGAGATCTAAGTTCTTATTGAACCAAGTCGGTCGGATAAACAATCAAATACTAATATTTGAGAGTAAATCATTATTGTTTGATAATTATGAACCGACTATATGCAAAGAAGCGATGATGGGCCCTGACTCCGTCAAATTGGTTGAAGCCATAAAATCCGTGATAGTTCCATACACGAGAAATCAAGTTTTGAACTTGGAAGACCCTCCGGAAAGGTGTAAAAACCTATCGGTCGTATTTGGATCTATATAGAAACAGACATGGATGTTTCACATCTATGAAATAGTCGACATGTCGTAAAGTATTTTACGACAATGTTTAAGGAGTTGACTATGACAAGATTTGATCTTTCATAGCGATATTTAGTCTGGACAGATTAAAGTAGCAACCACTACATATAATTTGGTATATGGTAGATGAATAAACAAAACAATATTCTTCTAATAGAATGGTTACCTAGGACGTGTACATGACACGATCCAAAGGGTTTTGTTAAAATTCAAAGGATGCTAAAAGGGCATGCAAACTTCAATGGTTGAAGTAAGCATCGCGGAGTTGGAATCTTCACCTTAATGAAAAGGAGTTTTCATCAGTAGACGATGAAGATGCTTGCATTTGCAAGAAATTAAGTGGGAGCGCTAAGACATATTTCTAATACATTATGTGGAGGACATCTTTTTGATTAGAAATGGTGCAATTTTTATTGAAAAATGTTAAGAATTTCATTTCGATGAAATACTTAGGCAAAACCCGAATATTTAGCGTGAATGTTTATAGTGGATAGACTGTGACGCCAATATGGTTGTGCCAAACGTACATGTATGAGATATAGAAGGAGTTCAATGTAGAAACGACAAGAAACAGTTCTTGTTGCATGGAAAGGAATTGAATCAAGATTCAAGTGTATCGACACTTGATAAGTGAAACAAGATTCAAGTGCTTTGACACTTGATGAGTGAAATCACGAGAATGTTTTGATCAATCATACCATGATATGTAGACATCCAGATATGTCCTATGCTCTAAGTGTTATGAGCATATACCAGAATGAATCATAAAATGATCATTGGACGATAGTGAGGATATTCTTATGATCTTTTGGAAGAACTAAGAATATATTTGTGTAGAGGTGACAAACAATTACAAATAGTTCATTGTAAAGCGTTACATTGATACTAGTTTTGTAACAAGATACAAATTAAGTTTATCTCAATTTAAACTATGGTTGGCACAATGTAATGGAAAGAAGATTCCATGATGGATTTGGATGAAATCCATAGTTAAGACATTGTGACGAATACTACAACAAAAAGGCTAAGTATATGACTACTATAGTAGCAGCAAAGGAGGGAATTTGTGTCAAGAAGTTTGTTATCAAACTAAGGTGTGGTTCGCAACGGGCTAACACTAAATATATATTGTATGAAAATAATATCGACATGATTTAACCCCAAGGAACTAAAGGTCTCACCGAAAGACCAAATTTATACAATGCCATCTCATTAGAGGATGAGTGATGCGTGGAGACGCAAAGATATGCAAATACACACGGACCTGAAAGTGTCAGATCCGTAGATTATGTTAACCACTTGCAATTGCGTATATGGAACACCGGAAATCCATAAGTGTTCAATACGCAAAGTTTTCAAACAAGATTATTGTCTCTAGTGCAAGTGGGAGACTGAAGGGAATATGCCCGAGAGGCAATAATAAAGTGGTTATTATCGTATTACTTATTTATGATAAATGTTTATTTTACATGCTATAATTGTATTAATACGGAAACGTTAATACATGTGTGTTTAATAAACGAAAAGTAAGTTCCTAGTTATGCCTCTCTTATAAACTATCTCGTTGATTAACAAGATGATCAAAGGTTTCCTGATCATGGACATTGGATGTTGTTAATAACGAGATCACAACATTAGTGTAATGGTGTGATGAACATTCATCTGAAGTACAGCATTACGATCAAAGTCATTGAGTTTATATTGCTATAACAACTTACGAAGTGATCCTAATCCTTAGACCATGAGATCATGTCAATCACTAACACCGGAAGAGTTTCTTGATAACATCAAACGTCACACCGTAACAGGGTGATTATAAAGATGGGTTCAGAACTACTAAAGTGTTATGTTGAGGCCCATGGATCGAGAGTGGAATTTGTTCATCACGATGACGGATAGATATGCTCTGGGCCCTCTCGGTGATATCACATTGATTAGCTTGCAAGCAAGTGATTTGATCACTAGAATGTTATATCACGGGAACGAGAAAAGAGTGCATGTCAGTAACGAGATAAAACTAGGTATGGAGATACCGATGATCGAATCTCGGACATGTAATATATCGCGAAACAAAGGGATTAAGATACTAGCATAAAAGGTTCCGACGGTCACAAGAAAGTCATCGTTGAATGTGTGGGAGTCAGTATGGGTCTCCAGATCCCGCTTCTGATTATTGATCCGAGAGGGGTCTCGATCATGTCCACATTATTCGCGAACCGTAGGGTGACACACTTAAGAGACACCGACATCCATTTGGAGCAAAAGTTTCATGCCGAAAAGAATAACAAGCGCAGGAATTGATTTCACTAGATACCAAAATGGGTTTTCGGGTGAAATTGCAGAAAGTGTTTCTGCATGTGAAATGAAATACTAGCAAGGGGTTATATGTGAATGTTTGTCATTAAAGTACTTGAAAAAATTCTGAATAAATAAAAGGAGTTTTATTTAATGAGAGTTTGCATTAAATTTGGTGGAAATTTAATGGGAATTTGAGTGGGTTTTTGAGTGGAGGGAATTGAAAGGCATTTGAGTGAGTGGAGTGTCCACCCACATGAATGTGGAAGAGGTGGGGGCAGCCCCATGGCTGGGCGCATGGCCCCTTGGGTGCCCCCCTCTCCCTATAAAAGGATCCCCCTCCCTCTCTCTCTCACACACCTCCTCGTGAAGTATCTCTCCCCCCTCTAGAATTTATCCCCCATGGTCTCGGACTAGCGAGATACATGTTCCCGGTGGCTATTCGGCAAGAAAGAGTTGTGCTTCCGCATCGCCGGCGAGGAGGCGGAGGTTGCTCGATGCCTCGAACGTGTGTGCGAGCATGGATGCGCTGCTGTTTTGCGGCGCTAGGACTTCCTCTCGATCTTGAGATCGGCAAGAGATCGTCTACATCAACCACGAGTTTGGACTCGTTAAGCTTTGTTGGTCTTCAAGGGTATGTTCTCTACGGATATACATCCGCCCGTTGTTTGTATCTAGTAGATAGATCTTGGTACATAGTTGTTCCCATCTTAGGAAATTTTTTGTTTTCTATGCTGCGAACCCTACAAGATTGACACCAAAGCCAAGAAGAAAGAACGATTCCTGAATGGTCTGCATGATGAGATGCAGACGGTGTTAGTCAATATCCCCTTTGCCAATATTAAAGCCCTTGTAGACTCTGCCATCCAGATGGAAGGAAAGATCAACCAAGCCAACGAGAACCGCAAGCGTCGCATGATGCATCAGCCAGGAACCCATCAGACCCCAAAGTATCGCCCTAACCCATCTCCAGGATTTTCCCCAAGAACAAACAGACCCCTGATGAACCGTCCGACCTACCCCAACCGTGGAAACCCTAGACCCGGAGGAAATCACAACAACCCCAGCAACTCTAGCAATTTCAATCGTGCCCCACCCAAGTTCAACAACAACAATGCTGCCACCAACACCAACACTGCCCCGAGAACTGGAAGTAATGTTGTGCCTGTAGCAGCAAAGGACAAGTCGCAAGTGACTTGTTATGACTGTGGAAATAAAGGCCACTATTCCAACGAGTGCCCCAACAAGAAGAATGTCGCAGTCCCTAATGCAAATGCCCTACCAAGCTGGCGTGTGTTCACCCGGAAGAAGGTTTGCCCTGTGGATTCGCTCAACCGCAACGGTCGTCTTTTCTCATGCATCTGAAGAAGCTCGGAAGCGCCGACGTCGTCTTTGGGTATGTTTTCTGTTAATTCAGTACTTGCAAGAGTGTTGTTTGATTCTGGTGCATCGCATTCATTTGTCACCGAAGAATTTGCATGCACTAGTAAAATTCAACCCACCAAACTAAAGCATGTTATGATTGTTCAAATTCCCGGATCAACCACCAAGGCTAGGCAAATTTGCAAAGCCGTCCCTATCCGAATCCATGGCATAGATTTTTATGCTAATCTGATAGTACTCGGAACTAAAGGTTTGGAAGTAGTACTAGGAATGGATTGGATGTCCAAACATAAAGGATTGATTGACTGTGCCAAGAAAGCCATCACCATGACCAGTACATCCGGAATATCTATCGAGCATATATCTGAAACCTTACCTCGTCAATTCAAGTGCAACAAGAGTATAGCCCAACCTACCATTGACCAAGTCCGGATAGTCTGTGATTACCCCGATGTATTTCCAGATGTTTTGCCCGGTATGCCCCCAGATCGAGATATCGAGTTTATCATCGAACTAATCCCTGGAACAGGACCCATAGCCCAGAGACCCTATAGTATGAACCCGTCGGAGCTAGCAGAACTGAAGAAGCAACTGGATGCCATGCTGGAAATTAGATTGATTCAACCAAGTGCATCACCATGGAGATCACCTGTCTTGTTCGTGGACAAGAAAGATGGAGGTAACCGTTTGTGTACGGATTACCGGAAGTTGAATGATGTCACCATCAAGAACAAGTACCCCTTGCCCAAGATAGAAGATTTGTTTGGTCAGTTGACCGGAGCCAAAGTGTTTTCTAAGATTGATCTTAGAATAGGCTATCATCAACTCAAGATTCGTGCGGAGGATATTCCAAAGACTGCCTTTACCACCAGATATTGATTGTACGAGTATACAGTCATGTCTTTTGGATTAACCAATGCCCCCGCTTATTTCATGAATCTCATGAATAAGATTTTTATGGACTTCCTGGATAAGTTTGTTGTTGTTTTCATCGATGACATTCTGATTTATTCCAAATCAGAAGAAGAACATGAGCTACACCTAAGGACCATTCTTGGAACCCTTAGAGAGCATCAGCTGTATTCAAAGTTTAGCAAATGTGAATTCTGGTTACGGGAGGTAGGATTCCTCGGTCACATTGTATCAGCCGGAGGAATTGCCATTGACCCTGCCAAAGTGAAAGATGTAGAAGATTGGCAAGCCCCAACCACTCAAACCCAAGTTCGTGCATTTCTCGGATTGGCAGGATACTACCGCAAATTCGTAGAAGGATTCTCGAGTATCGCCAGACCCATGACCCAATTGCTAAAGAAGGACAAGAAGTTTGAATGGACCGACAAATGTGAAGCAAGTTTTCAAGAACTCAAGAGAAGATTGATTTCAGCCCCAATCTTGATCATGACGGATATCACTAAGCCCTTCGATGTGTATTGTGATGCATCCAAGATCGTTCTCGGATGTGTGCTAATGCAAGAAGGCAAAGTTATATCTTATCTATCTCGACAATTGAAGCAACATGAGAAAAATTACCCAACCCATGACCTCGAACTCGCAGCCGTAGTTCTAGCCCTGAAGACATGGAGACATTAGCTGATGGGAAACCGTTGTGAGATCTATACGGATCACGAGAGTCTGAAGTATATATTCACTCAGAAGGAGCTGAATATGAGACAGAGAAGATGGATTGAGCTAATCAAGGATTACGATCTGGACATTCACTATCACCCTGGTAAAGCCAATGTGGTAGCCGATGTCCTTAGCAGATTGCCGTGCCGCTTGAACTCCATGATCTTGAAGGAGCAACCAAGCTTGCACAAAGAGATGGAAGATTTTAGAATGGAATTAGTAAGTGAAGGATTTTTGGCTAGCATAGCACTTTAGCCCACTTTGATCAGTCAGATTAAAGAGGCGCAGAAGGTAAATGCTAGTATTGACACAATCAAGCGTCGTATCGGTACATGCAAAGTACCTAGATTCACCGAAGACGAAGAAGGAGTTCTGTGGTACAAAGGACGCCTTTGTGTACCATCAGATTCCGAGTTGAAAGAAGTGATTCTGAAGGAGGCTCATGATACTCTTTATTCTATCCATCCCGGAGGAACTAAGATGTATCAAGATTTAAAAGAGCAATTTTGGTGGCATAAGATGAAGAGAGAAATCGGAAGCTATATCGCCAAGTGTGATATATGTCAGCGAGTCAAGGCAGGACATCAAGACCCGCTGGATTGTTGCAACCCTTGTAGATTCCGGAATGGAAATGGGATTCCGTTGGAATGGACTTTATCACTGGACTGCCTACTTCTAGTAGGGGAAATGACTCTATCTTGTTCATAGTGGACAGATTGTCCAAAGTCGCCCATTTCTTGCCCGTCAAGACCACATATCAGAGTTCTAAGCTAGCGGAGTTGTACATCGCTAGGATAGTTAGTTTGCATGGAGTCCCCAAGAACATCGTATTGGATCAAGGAACTCAGTTTACCTCGAGATTCTGGAAGAAAGTCCAAGAAGGATAGGAACCCGCCTAGATTTCAGTACCGCGTATCACCCTCAGACCAATGGACAAACGGAGCGAGTAAACCAAATACTCGAAGATATGCTGAGAGCATGTGTGTTAGAATATGGATCCAAGTGGGAAGACTGTCTGCCCTTCGCAGAATTTTCATACAATGACAGTTATCAAGCCAGTCTGCAAATGGCCCCATTTGAATTCATGTACAGAAGAAAGTGTCGCACCCCTTTGAACTGGTCGGAAGTAGGAGAGAGTCAGATCTTCGGACCCGACATCCTACGAGAAGAAGAAGAGAAGGTTCACAAGATTTGTGAGCACCTCAAGACCGCCCAGTCCAGACAGAAGAGTTACGCCGACAAGAGACGTAGAGAGCTCGCCTTCAACATAGGAGATTTTATTTATCTGAAAGTGTCGCCATTGAAGGGAATGCAGCATTTCCAACTCAAAGGAAAGTTAGCCCCCAGATATATCAGACCCTTCAAGATTCTGAACCGTCGAGGAGAAGTGTCGTATCAATTGGAACTACCCGAAGATATGTCATCTGTGCACAATGTGTTCCATATATCATTACTTCGCAAGTGCCTTGAAGTCCCCGAGAAGACCGAAGTGTTCAAAAATATCGATCACCGGACCATAGAGATCAACGATGAACTGATCTATCCTTAAGTACCCATCCGTATTTTGGAAGAATATTTTCGAACTACCCGAACCCGAAGCATCAAGTTTCTCAAGATTCAGTGGAGCAACCACACAGAAGAGGAAGCTACCTGGGAGCGCGAAGATCACATCACGACAGAGTTTCCCGATCTCTTCAAATCCTAGGTAATCTTTTTCGTCCTTTTTCAAATCTCGGGACGAGATTTTGTTTAAGGGGGAAGGTTTGTAACATCCCAAAAATACTAAACTTGGATCATCAAACTCTAATCATCAAAATTAGGGTTAACAAAAACTTTTCTAAATAAAAATATGCAAGCATGCATGTGTGTATGCATCCCATTTTGAATTCTTTTGAATTGCCTTGTTTATGTGTTTATTTGCTTGTAAAATATTTCTTAGGTGAAATAAACATCATCTAAACAATTCCCAAACTTTTCTCAAAGACAAATAAATCAAAACAAAGCTAAATGAGTGAATGGTCATTTTGACCAATTTAACTCCCATGCCTACTTTGGCTGTCTCAAACTTTCAGAACTTAACAGAAACTTTTCTGGATCTTTGCACCCCTTGATTGTACTCATAACAAAGTATCAAGGCCCACTTTGTGATTATCCAGAAACTTTCAAATGCATAGTTTAAATGACAATTCAAAATTGAATCTTTATCATATGAGAAGATCCCACTTTTTCAAAAACCACTCAAACAAGCTCAACTTTCAAAACCCAAGCATCTGCAGACTCAACAGCACCAACCTAGCACACCCACAAAAATTCTTTTCAAAATTCAAAACTTGAATTCTTGCGGCCATTTCATCAAACACATTGCAGACACAAATCATCAAAATCCTAAACACTATTGTGAGCAGTGATTGAAGCCTAACTTGTTCCCTCTCTTGATACAACTAGGTTTTAGTAGATCATCTAGCTCAATTGCACACCCTTAGCATCACTGTAATCTTGGCATTGCCATCAATGGTGAGCAGGCCGAATGCACCCTTGTCACCCCCATGTCGACAAAGAAGCTAGGAGAAACAAGCCTAGCCAGCATGTCGGGAGCAAGCCAACACCCCACCACTCCACATCCGGTGCTCGAGCGTTGCGACCATCGACCACACGCACGAACCATGCTAACCTTGCCAGCAACCATGCCGAGAGCACGCCCCGTGCGCCACGCTCGACCGACGCCCATAGACCGCGCGCCGCCCTCGCCGCGTGCATACGTGATCACCACCGTACCAGCAACCCTGCAAACACGCTCGTTCGCCGCCGCGCGGACCACGCGCGCTATGCACCATTAAATTCTCCGTCGGGCACGCTCAGAGCACCGTCGCGTTCCGACCAAGCCACACCGCCCCACGTCTCGCCACCGTGTCGTTGAGCATCGCTAGGGAGCACCGCACCGCCCCCTACCGTCGCCCACGCCGATAGCCGTCTGTACCGTCGACCACGACGAGCTCACCTTGCGCCCCGTCGGTCCCCTCGCTCCACTATAAATAGAGGCCATCCCCAGCCGAATTGAGCACACCATCTCACTCCCCTCTCACTACTGATCGTGCCACCCCGTTCCTGGAGCAAGGTGAGTAGCGCATCGCCGGAATTTCACCAGAGCCCGCCGCTACTAGAGAAGAAGGGAGCCAGCGATTAGAGCCGCCCCAGGAGAAGCTGCCGGTACCAGGAGAACCGCCGTCGTCGACTTCGTCGTTCGCCCGCCTCACCGACCCTCGCCTGAACCCCGGTGAGCCCCCAACGACCCCCACTGGCAGCGCTAGGTTTCTGTCTCGCCGGCGTTACCCAACGTCGACGATGACTCTCAGCCATTGTATTAGAACCAGATCGAAGGTACCACATCACCCCATACCGCTTCGCACCCCCTGTCTCACTGACGCGTGGGGACAGCCACTTACGCAGCTTGCGGAAGCGCTGTGCTTAGAAGGCCGGCTCGTTAACCTTTCCTGCGTAGCCCAGTTATTTGAATTTAACATTTTCCATTTTATTTCAAACACACTTCTGTACCCAATTTCAAAAATCAACCCAGGTCGATTCAGTTAACCAAATTGAATGAAACCAATTTTGTTAGAAAGGTCTGGGAATGCTGAATCCAAGCCCGTTGGATTCAAGTCATTTGTACCTATAGATCAGCCATGGTAAAAATAACAAGGCATAAGCTTTTCTGCATTCAAACATTTTTCAAATTAAAACCATAATAGCTTTTGAGTTGATTCCAACTCTCAAAAATCACATTTAACCATACCTTTCAGAATATATAAAAATATATAGGTTTACTTACAGAAATGATGACCAAGTAATAAAAGAATGCCACATAGGCATTTCTAGCCACTTTAATTAATTAAAATAAAAGGGTAAAACCTTATTAAATTGTGACACCACTTTTAATCACATTCCCATGGACTATAATATGTGGTGATGACATGTTTCAACATGATCCCATATTTGGTTTGGATAATATTAAATCTTAAGTAGTTTTTCAATGAGTAGAAATTACTTTTCTAAAAATAAAAAGGAATTAAACCAAGCTTTAATCTTGTAATGTTAGTGATGATGTTAGATCATCTACATGACCCTTGTGTGTGATGAATGCAAGTAGTTAAGTATTGTTTGGTGATTGTGTACATCGTATTTATTTATAGATGCTAGTACCAACCAAGGATACGAGGAGGAAGGAGCATACTACGAAGAAGAAGCCGAGGAGAACTTCAACCACTGCTCTGCACAAGGCAAGCTAACACTTGCAAGATACTCTACCGTAGCAAGCTTATACTGATATTGTGCAAGCCAATACTTGCAAGACTTACTAATCAAGTTGACCTATGCAAGCCACTACTTGCTTGCTACCATGCCACTATATGCCTTAAAGCATATATGATCATAACCCCTTGATAAACAAATCCTAGTTTTATTTGCAAGTTTATTACTTTATTTCTTTATCAAAGCTAGTACTTAGAGCTTACTTAAGTGAAGTGTAGATATTAGAAAGATAATTGAAGGTTGCATAAAGAGCATAAAATTTGGCCTAAGCTAGATAATCTTGATGTCATCCTAAGGCATGAGATTTAACTTAGTTAAACTCCAATAGTTTACCACCCCTCATTAGTACTCACCCCCACTTGTAGATGCTAGTGCTAAGCATAAAACTTGATCAACCTTAGATGGGAATACTTGGTGGAAAAATGGTTATGAAAACCTTGGAATGATGGATCATTCTATTGAAATGTTTTGGACATGTGTTTCTGAAAACACCAGATGATTTCATGATGAAAATGTTGAGGCATGAGCCTTAGCCCTTTATATGGTTGTCTGGATGCGATACCATTCCAATTTTACGGTACAACCACAATACCCAAGAATTGGGTAGGGATTGACTGGAAACTTATGTACCTTAGTATTAGTTCCCTCACGGCCAAGGTCTGACCTGAGGATACCTTGTGAAGATTGTCCACCTGTGCAGTACCCAAGATGACAGTTGGTCATGGTTGGGAGGCCAAACTCACAGGAGAGGTGCTTATACTAGGGAGTGTAATTGAAAGGTTAGGATTGATTGTCCGCATACTGAGTATGGCGAATTCAGGATTTGTTCCTGACGGACATATCGAATGTTGTGGTGAAAGTGTACAATCTCTACAGAGTGTCAAACTATTCGAATAGCCGCGTCCACGGTTATGGACAGTTGGAGTGGCCATACTGTTCCCCCGTCAGACTTTTCAAAAGACTTGTGAAATGTATTGAGACTTTGACTTGACCACAACAGGGTTGTGGCATGAGATACAAGTTCCCGCTTAGGTGTTATAAAACCTTAACTAGCATTCGTTGCTTCCAAACTTAGTAGAGATAAATCTGGCTTTTGCAAAACAACCCTAGAGCCTAGTGTCCTATTATCCAAAAACCCTTTTTCTTATTAGTATTAGTTTGCGAGTACTTAAAGAGTACTCATGGCTTTGTCCCTGGCTATTCCCATGGCCAGACTATGAAGAGGAGTACCTGGAAGATGGAACCCAGGAAGGTTACGGCAACTAGGATCATCTCCCATCGTCAGCATTGCCTGTGACCCCGAAGATGGAGCTTCTCCTACGCTACCATTATTATTACATATTCCGCTGCTTGAGTTGTATTAAGAACTGGATCATGAGATCCTTATTTGTGTAAGACCTTATGTATGTTTTGTAATGGATGATGTACTGTGGTATCCAATTCTGTTATGTCTCGCAAAAATGGTAATCCTGGGATTGCGATGTATGGCATAACAGGCATCTGGGATTAAAAATCCGAGTGTTGACATGCATCTAGACCCGATATTGTGTTGAGTGTAGGTGTGTGTGCAAGATATCAAGCGGCTCCTAAGGAAAGCCATTTAATAGCAATCAAGAGAATCTTTCGATATTTAGTTCATACCCCATTTTATGGTCTTTGGTATCCTCGAGGCTCAACTTTTGCTCTTTATGGATACACGGATTCTGTAAGATTCCCAACCTTTAATAAGGTAGAGATCCCTGTGTTTACAATGCTAGTCCCTGGATCAATAGCTAGCATCCACAGTTAAGATGTAATATCAAGAAACAAAGGTCATAATACAACTTTATAACCAGGAATAAAATAATTTCATACATCTTACATAGCTCATTTGGCTATCTCATTACAATGCAGCAGAATATAACAATAGCATGGGGTCCTTCATCTTCAAAGTGCCACAGGCAGACATGTTGGTTGTAGACTTGTAATCCTAATCATTAAACTTCACTAATATCAAACAAACCTGCAACATAACAAGTTACAGCCACAAGGGTCAATACATTTGAATTGTATTGGCAAGTGATACTATGGTAGTATAGTGGAGTCTATCATCTATATGCATTTGGCTAAGTGGAGCTTAGGATTTGCTCAAAATATATTTTTCCTTATCATTTGAAAACACTAAGTTTTTGCTTGATAAAATCACCCAAGGCATCTCCCAATAGAAATTGGTGATCCTTTAACCCTTGTTCAACCACAAGTTTTTAACTTAGATATTGGGATGAGGAGATTCTTGATAGCTTCCATGTCTTGATGCTCAAATTGTCCTTTACCAGGGACATGGCTAAGTACTTAGATTTTACACTCTGCAGAGGTGGTGCACTTTCCCCACAAGACTTGGTTTCACCAAGACAAGATCTTTCAGAAGCCTTCCCTTAGACCAGAATGGACGCGTTCCAACCTATCATCCCCTACCACCAACTTTCCATTTGGCTAAGTTATTGCAACCTATATGATCCAGCCAGAGCCCATAATGCCAAGTGGCTGCACTTGAAGCTTCTCAACATTTGACATCTCAAATCTCTTTGTTCCTGGGTGGCCATCCACAAGTGAGATACACAAGGTAAACCATATAAATGGGCCTTGTGAACCACTCAACACAAACCATTCCTTCCATTCCACCCAGGTGATTCATTCACTTAGTTGTCTTATTAAACAAAACACAAGTCCACAGACTTAGAAATATTCCATAGCATGAATATATATTCCACCCTTGTTTTCTACTAGATAAGCTAAGCATGATAGTAGTAGGAATCTTAACTTAGGAAATTTCTACGAAGGTTTCATCTACTAGGATTTCCCATGGCATAGTTTATACTTAGCAAAAATTCCATGCAAGTCCTACTTAGAAATATCACTAATGCATAGTGAAAATAATGGGACAAAAGTATGAAGCATCACTTGCCTTTTTGGTAGAGAATATAAGTTCACTCCTTGTCTTTTCAATGATCACACTCTTCAAATCACTACAATTCAATCAAGCAAGGGCACAATTTCAATCTACCATTCAAGCAAAACATCACATAAAATGATAGAAACAAAACAATGCATGCAAGCATGCCAAACTTTGTTTTATTTACAAAAGTGGTTTATAATAGGTTATAAACATTCTAAAACACTTATTGGTCATTTTTATAAAGTGGCAAAACCATTTGCAAAAGATTTTTCTTATAGATCAAATTTTAAACCAAATCATTATTTTATGTGGTTGAAAATGCTTTTAGCAAAGTAATAATCTTTATGGAGTTCACCAAATACATTTTCAATTCATAAAACTTGGTGTTTAGGGTCAGAGAGTTTAAATCAAAACATTTTCCAAAGGTTTTCCTCCAAAAGCATTTTTAATAAATAATCATTATTTTTATTTGTCTAGAAATGGTTTAAATCAAAGATTTATTCTTTTGCCTCACCAAATATATTTTTGAAACCACAATTTGTTTCCTATGGTCAGTAGGTTCAAAACAATCCATTTGCCAAAGGTTTTACCTCAAAAATCATTTTAGAACAATTTTTTTATTCTAAACATGCATACACAAGTTTCTGCAAAAACAATCAATTTTACAAAAGCTTTTTACTAAAAAAAGTGCATGGTCAGAAAGTACTTGTCTTGCTGATTCCATTGATATAAAATTTGTAAAATTTGGACGTGTGGTTTGAAAGTTATGAATTTTGCAAGTTTGAATAAGTAATAGAACATTTTCTGGCTTTTATAACAGCTCTAGGCCACGTGTCTGTTTCTGATTGGACAAAAACGGTTCGCACGGATCGGTCGGCGTGAAGCGTTAGATCTAACTGAAAACATGCGGCACAAATCTATCCATAACGGTTCAGTTAAGTGGTCTATTGTATCCCTACGATCTTCATCTAACGGCTATCAACGCTTTGACCATTAAGCAGCGGCGCTGGCGGCGGCAACTGGTGGCGCGCGGTCAGACGGCGGCGGAGCTGGCGATGCAGGAAGCGAGAAGGGAAGAGGGATGGCTCACCATGATCGCAGTGACGTGGGGAAGCTCGACATGCTGGTTGTAGACGAAGGGGCGCTCGGGGTGGTCGACAATTGCTCGCCGGAGTCATGGTCACCGTCGGTTGCGCTCAGACGTTGACGGGGGCGAGGCTACAGTCCATGGAAAGGCAAAATAGGAGGTCCATTAGACGCGCGAGAGAGGAGAGCGTGAGAGTGTCAACGAGGGGAAGCGGCATGGTCAGTACTTACGGGGAGGGTCGCCGGAGTTGGAGACAGACGGTGGCGGTGACGGTCTTGGTTGTTGTCGAGGCTGGGGGTCGAGCGCGAGCAAGCTGGTGATGCAGGGAGAAGTGCCAGGGCCTGGGGGTCACGTTCGTGTGCTCGAGGAGGCGAGGGGCGGAGGAGGCTGGCCGGAATTTGATTGCGAGCTCCTTGGAGCAGAGCGGGGTCTAGGCGCAAATCAGGGCGGCCTGGGGGCGTAGAGGGTCTGGCGTGAGAGGAGGGAGAGGCGATTAAGAAGGCGTGGTCATAGGGCCGAATCAATGCACGTTTGAAGAGGAATTAAAGCGAGCTATTAACGACAGAAACCGCCGGCGAGGTTAGCACGCGGGTGAGGACGAAGGGAGCTGGCGGTGGGGTCCTTTGTCAGCGTGAGGGAGAGAGGAGGAGTGGGTCCTGGTGGTCTGTGACTGAGTGAGTTATTTCCGCGGTGAGAAAATGTTTCGGGGAAGAGAGGGAGAGGTGGGCTGCGAGTGGGCTTAGTGGGCTGGGCTGGCCAGATTCATTTTTTATCTGAATGCTTTCCCTTTTTCTTTTCTCATATTCTGTTTTGGTTTTTATTAAACAATTCAAACACTCATTTGAATTCAATCCTTTGCCAAATTTTGTGAATAATCAAACCCTGTTTATTACCACATTCTGAAGTTAAATTTAGAATAAACCTTTTATTCTTTTAGTGTCTTTTTAATTATTTAAAGCAGGTCCTTGTTTTAATTCAAATAAGATCAAATATAATTTTAATCTTTATTTAAATTTCATTTTTCCACAAAACCTTTTCAGTAAGTTTTATTCAATTATTAGGGTGTCAAAATATTCACCTAGAACTGTTTGGAAAATATTCATTAATCATTTTTAATTTGGTACTTGTCCTTTATTCTCATGAAATTAAATATAGTTTTAATTCCATAAATTTTATTTGGAAGTTTTCTTTGATCTTATTTAGGTCAATTGATTCACTTTTATTCCACTTGTGTAAATTCCAAATATCTTTTCCCATGATTTAATTAACCATTTCTTAATATGGATTTTGTCTTTATTCAATTTGGTTCATGCCATTTTATTTTATTTTGGAAAATTCTTTATCCTTATGTTTTATGTTGATTTGGATTATATCTTATTCCATTTTCTTATGGTCTTTGCCAAGATTTAATTTGGTCTTTAAATATTCTTTATTTAATAATTCTTTCCTTATCTTATAAAATCCATAACTTTTTATTTATAGATCCAAACTTGGTGATTCTAATTTGGAAATTCTTATTTGATATTTGTTTATCTTTTTAAATCCTTTTAGGATTATTTGTTCACCATTTTGTATGGATTTTAGATAAGTGCTTTATTAGCTTTGAAAATTACTTTTCCTTATCTTATTTAAATTCATAAGATTTTATTTATGGTTCCAAATTAGTTGAAACCAATTTATATGGTCTTATAATATTTCCATTTGTCATTCTTGATCCTTTGAAAAGTTTGCTTGACAACTTTTATATGGATCAGATCCATAGGCTTGGGGATAACTTGGAAATGATTTTTATTCCATTAGGGTTTTGGGTTTGGATTTATTTTCCAAGTGTTTAAATTTCAAGATACATTCATTGAGGAATGCATTTCTCTTGATTTGGATTTTGTTAGATTCAAACTTTAATTAAAGTTTGTTCAAGATGGGATTTTAAGTTTCCATTTAGAAACAAAAGTTTCTTTTCACCCTAAAATTCAACAATCATTTATTTTGTTTATTTATTTTTCACATTACAAGATTTGGAAAATCTTGGGATGTGACAGGCTACCACCCTTAAAATAAATCTCGTCCCGAGATTTGGGGAGGCTAGGGGTTACAAGTTGGCGCAAAGCATCTAGGGTACTACCACCCTTAAAATATTTTCCAACCAGATTACATCTTGGCTTTCTTGGGATCTTGTTGAAATCTCTCTGGACATACATCTGCATAGTGTCCTTTGTTTCCACACTTGAAACATGTGACTAGGCTGAGGGCCTGTTTGTTTGGGCTGTGGGTCATGATCGTATTGTGCTCATCGTAGAGAAAGCTACTGTGTAGGAAAAGCTGCTGTTTTGTGTTTTGATGTTTGTCTACTTGACTGGTTGTCTAGCTGTATGATGAAGAATTGTCTGAAATACCCTTAGAGTTTCAAAAACTGTATAATTGCCGGTCAAAATGTATAAACATATGTCACTATAAAATTTGATAAATACACACCAATAAACTCCCCAAAATTATTGATCAGATATAACATTATCCTTAATTACCATCCATACAATTACACTTGTATAATTACCATCAATAAATTGCACAGGTCAGCTGATTTAGAGCATCTCCACTCGTCGGGCGAACCCAGGCCGAAAACCGGACCTTTGGACGAAACAAGTTTTCGATCTGGGTACGCCGAGTTTCCCACTCGCGTATCCAGGCCGAGTTCCCACGTTCGGCTAAATTTTATTAAAGATGGGTGAATATAGGCGGATTACATCGAATTTAAACTAAAGTAGTACATAATAAACTAAAAAAACATTAAAAAGGCCGCTGTCGTGGCCTTCGCCGATGTCGTCGCCGTTCTACATGCCGAAGTTGCTGTAGAACGCCGTGTAGCCGGGATCGGCCCTGCCATCATCCTCGCCGCCATCGTCGTCGTCGCTCGGCGGCTGGTGCTGGCGGGAGCTCCCCTGGCCTGGGTCGCCACACCTCCACGGCTAGTAGGAAGGGCCGTCATTCTCGTCGTCGTCGAGGACGAAGAGCAGGGCGCCCTGGTAGGCGAGCTCGCACCCGGATAACGCCCGTCTCCAGGCCGCCTGCTCCTCGGCCTGCTGTTGCATGCGGCGGACGCGCTGCCGCTCCGTCTCCTCCCAGTTCGCCCCGGACCATTCTAGGATGTCCGACGAGGAGGGCTCCACCGATGGCGGCTGCGGCGCCGAGTCGCGGAGCGACTGCTCCAGCGCCATCCTCAAGGCGCTGTCTTTGTTCGGCGCCGAGCCTTCAGTCTTTGGGCGACGAAGGCGTAGGTGGCCAGTTGGCGACGCCGTCGCTCGTGGCTCGCCGATGACGATGACACGCGAGCGTGTCCGCGGCGGCGAGCGCATATGCGAGCCCGCCTCGCACTTGACTGGGCGAGCCCCGGCGAAGACCCAGTCGGCGTGCGCAGCGGCGTGGAGCTCGAGGAGTGGGAGGCCGAGGCGGAGGAGGAGGAGCTCATGCTGGCCATCCTCCTCGGCATCCAGTTCGCTAGAGGACGCCGTCCCGACCTGGACGCCGGAGTGGGTGTGCGCAGGAAGCCGAGACGCGGTGTGTTCCCGGCATTGATGTGCTCCAGCACCGCCTTGAGCGTCCGGTCGGGCGCGTTCCACCAACGCCGGCGACCGGCCGAGTTGTTGTGCTTCGGCGACGACTCGTTCGGCGGCCCCTCGTGGAGGGTGAGCTCCTATGCGCGGCGATCCGCGAAGAACTTCTCCCAGTACAGGAGATTGTCGGGGCTCTCAGCGGCGGAGGGGTCGTCCATGCCGCCGATGTACTCTTGGATCTCGTACGGCAGCTCCTTCGGCGTCCCGCCGACGCTTAGCTTCCACCCCTGAGGGTTCCGCGTGTCCGGCGACGCCATATAGCCGGCCTAGTAGAGCAGGCGCGCCTCCCACGCCTGGAGAGTGCGCCGGCCGAAGCCGCGCCGCACCATCGCCGAGGTATCACTAGGCCATGGCTGGGGGAGGGGAGCTGTGAGAGAGTGTTCACCGGAGTTCGGACTGGTGGGTTGGGGGAGCTGTGAGAGAGTGTGAGGAACTTCGGCGAGGGGTACGACTTATATAGGCCTAGATGGGCGGCGAGGGCGGGAGGGGTGTAGCGGCGAGGGCGGGAAAAGGGGAAACGGCGGGAAGTTAGTGTCCGCCGGTCCGTCGTGGGAGCCGAGGCGGTAGCGGTGGCGCGGCAATTCAGCGACGTGTGGCCGACGTGACAGACAGTTAATGTCCGGCGGTCGCCGCGTGGTTCTGAGGATGACGACGACTCGGCTTCCGTCGCTGACTCGGCGGGTACACGCGTCGCTTCGGTTTTTTTGCCGAGTTCACTGTGTCCGGCGTTCCCAGGGCGTATCCGGGAACGTGGGTTCGGCCTAGGTAGTCCGGACTAAAATTGGTCTAAATCCGACCGAAAACAGATTCCTGGATACGCGATTGGGCCGATTTTCGACGTCCGGACTTAAATTTGGCATCCAAATCGGCGTCGTGCATAGACGAGTGGAGATTACATCACCACCACCGACCAAACAGTGGGAAACAGCGTTGTGAGCAAGCGACCATGTAAAAAAAACAATGGTTAGCAAGAAGCAATGGAGAAGACGGGCGGCTGCATTTATGCATACCAGCAGCTCCATACTAGAATAATCGAAATAAACAATTCCTAGGCAGTCAGAGATGGGCATGATCGATTCTCGACATGATGGGATGACAAGCGTACCGGTTCGAACGTTCAACGGGAGCAAGATGGGATCAACTCAGTCCAGGTGGCATTCTTCCATAATTACTACAAACGAGATAGGCAAATGCATATAACGATTCAGTGGTAAGTCAAAAGCTGCGGGAAGCACGCTTTCTATCGGTAGTGTAATCGGCAGACCGGCTTCGGCCAAATCCAGTAGCGAAGGTAGCGTGTTTGGCTGGTTTTGCTGGCTTATATTTGTGGAAAGCCAAAAGAAGCTTAAACAAACACCCCCTGAGATCCTTCATAGGCTTTATCTTGTGCTTCATCTTTTCTGGACAGTTGCTTGCATAATGTCCTTGGTTACCACAGTTGTAACATGTGATAAGATTGAGTTCTTCACGTATCTTCTGTGGACAAGTTGATACATAATGGCCTAACTCTTTGCAGTTGTTGCACCACACTTGGCTAATCTCCTTATACTTTTTCTTCTTAGGTTTCTCCAAAGCTAGGAGTGCTTCTAGTTCATGTTCTTCATATGTTATCTCAAAGGTAGAAAAAGTTCATGGTCTCCTTGACCTTTTCCTTGGATAATACATATGTCTCCTCTTTGGTCCTTTAAATTGAGTCCTATTGCATGGAGGTGCAAGCTGAGATTTTTCTTTGTCTTCATCCTTCTTGGTAGACTTTGCTCTCTCATGGTAGTCTGCAATCAGTTGTTGCACTCCACCTTGTTTCCTTTGTTGAACTATGGAATAGATGGGGCATTGGATAGGGACATGATTATTTCCTTCACACAAGAAACAAGTAGCTTGATATGTGGGGCATTGTTCAATTGGATGTTTCTCTTCACAATTGGGGCATTGATCTTCATGCTCCTTGGAAATGTGATCCTTGTCTCCACAAATATTGCAAGCTTGGGTTCCTTCTAGAATATCATCCTTGACATCCTTGTTGTCACAAACTCCTTGAGAAGAGTTGTCTCACATGTTGATCATTTGATCTGTCACCTTATGCATCAATTGGGTTTGGGTTTCCAAAAACCTTTGTATGGTTGGGTCTAATCCATTGTTGTTGGCTAAAAACTGAGTTGTCACTTGGTTCAACTGGGTTTGGGTTACTTTGAGTTTTCTCATGTTGTCCTCTTGGTTGTTGTTGTTGTTGTTGTCACTAACCTTGATGTTGGAGTTTCTTGGAGTAGTCATCTGTTTGGGTTGGATTGGGATTAGAATAGGCAAAAGATTTTCTAAGGAAATAATTCTAATCACACATATCACAATTTAGTTAAGCAATGTGCAAGCAATCACAAACAAGCACTTCACTCAAACAACAAGTTTCAAGCACATTTTTAGGCAACAAAATATTTTTTTTGCTACACCACATAAGTTGGTGGATTTGACTTAAACTAAATATGGTGGTCCAACTATATGGTTCACTTGAGATCATTCTATCCTTCTTGGTGGATTCTTCTTGAATGAGATCATGGTTTCCTTGGGAAAATTCTTGGTCACAAAATCTTCAAGGTGATGATGATTCCTTCTAAGTTGTGTTTCCTTAGTCTTCAAGTCTTGAAAAACATTTCTTGTCTCACTTGTAGTCCTTAGTGATATCCAAAGTTGAAGCCCTTGGTGAAAATAAGGTTGAAATCACTTGAAGATGTTGAAGCCATTAGAGTTGATGAAGTCCTTTGCTCATGATGAAGTCTTTGGCCATGGGGTAGGTTTTGTCCATCAAGTTTGAAATAGAAGATATGTAGAATCAAAACCAAAATGGTTGAGAAACGAGTTTACAAGATTGTTTGTAAATAAGTTTTGGAACAAATACAACTCCTATTTTTCTAAGGGTTTTGTACAATCCTAGGGTTACAATCCTACAGGCAACACAATGCTCTGATACCATCTGTAAGATTCCCAACCTTTAATAAGGTAGAGATCCCTGTGTTTACAATGCCAGTCCCTGGATCAATATCTAGCATCCACAGTTAAGATGTAATATCAAGAAACAAAGGTCATAATACAACTTTATAACCAGGAATAAAATAATTTCATACATCTTACATAGCTCATTTGGCTATCTCATTACAATGCAGCAGAATATAACAATAGCATGGGGTCCTTCATCTTCAAAGTGCCATAGGCAGACATGTTGGTTGTAGACTTGTAATCCTAATCATTAAAGTTCACTAATATCAAACAAACCTGCAACATAACAAGTTACAGCCACAAGGGTCAATACATTTGAATTGTATTGGCAAGTGATACTATGGTAGTATAGTGGAGTCTATCATCTATATGCATTTGGCTAAGTGGAGCTTAGGCTTGCTTTGCTCAAAATAGATTTTTCCTTATCATTTGAAAACACTAAGTTTTTGCTTGACAAAATCACCCAAGGCATCTCCCAATAGAAATTGGTGATCCTTTAACCCTTGTTCAACCACAAGTTTTTAACTTAGAAATTGGGATGAGGAGATTCTTGATAGCTTCCATGTCTTGATGCTCAAATTGTCGTTTACCAGGGACATGGCTAAGTACTTAGATTTTACACTCTGCAGAGGTGGTGCACTTTCCCCACAAGACTTGGTTTCACCAAGACAAGATCTTTCAGAAGCCTTCCCTTAGAACAGAATGGACGCGTTCCAACCTATCATCCCCTACCACCAACTGTCCATTTGGCTAAGTTATTGCAACCTATATGATCCAGGCAGAGCCCATAATGCCAAGTGGCTGCACTTGAAGCTTCTCAACATTTGACATATCAAATCTCTTTGTTCCTGGGTGGCCATCCACAAGTGAGATACACAAGGTAAACCATAGAAATGGGCCTTGTGAACCACTCAACACAAACCATTCCTTCCATTCCACCCAGGTGATTCATTCACTTAGTTGTTTTATTAAACAAGTCCACAGACTTAGAAATATTCCATAGCATGAATATATATTCCACCCTTGTTTTCTACTAGCTAAGCTAAGCATGATAGTAGTAGGAATCTTAACTTAGGAAATTTCTACTAAGGTTTCATCTACTAGTATTTCCCATGGCATAGTTTATACTTAGCAAAAATTCCATGCAAGTCCTACTTAGAAATATCACTAATGCATAGTGAAAATAATGGGACAAAAGTATGAAGCATCACTTGCCTTTTTGGTAGAGAATATAAGTTCACTCCTTGTCTTTGCAATGATCACACTCTTCAAATCACTACAATTAAATCAAGCAAGGGCACAATTTCAATCTACCATTCAAGCAAAACATCACATAAAATGATAGAAACAAAACAATGCATGCAAGCATGCCAAACTTTGTTTTATTTACAAAAGTGGTTTAAATAGGTTATAAACATTCTAAAACACTTATTGGTCATTTTTATAAATTGGCAAAACCATTTGCAAAAGATTTTACTTATAGATCAAATTTTAAACCAAATCATTTTTTTCTGTGGTTGAAAATGCTTTTAGAAAAGTAATAATCTTTATGGAGTTCACCAAATACATTTTCAATTCATAAAACTTGGTGTTTAGGGTCAGAGAGTTTAAATCAAAAAATTTCCCAAAGGTTTTCCTCCAAAAGCATTTTTAATAAATAATCATTATTTTTATTTGTCTAGAAATGGTTTAAATCAAAGATTTATTCTTTTGCCTCACCAAATATATTTTTGAAACCACAATTTGTTTCCTGTGGCCAGTAGGTTCAAAACAATCCATTTGCCAAAGGTTTTACCTCAAAAATCATTTTAGAACAATTTTTTTTATTCTAAACATGCATGCACAAGTTTCTGCAAAAACAATCAATTTAACAGAAGCTTTTTACTAAACAATGTGCATGGTCAGAAAGTACTTGTCTTTCTGATTCCATTGATATAAAATTTGTAAAATTTGGACGTGTGGTTTGAAAGTTATGAATTTTGCAAGTTTGAATAAGTAATAGAACATTTTATGGCTTTTATAACAGCTCTAGGCCACGTGTCTGTTTCTGATTGGACAAAAACGGTTCGCATGGATCGGTCGGCGTGAAGCATTAGATCTAACTAAAAATGTGCGGCACAGATCTATCCATAACGGTTCAGTTAAGTGGTCTATTGTATCCCTACGATCTTCGTCTAACGGCTATCAACGCTTTGACCATTAAGCAGCGGCGCTGGCGGCGGCAACTGGCGGCGCGCGGTCAGACGGCGGGGGAGCTGGCGATGCAGGAAGCGAGAAGGGAAGAGGGATGGCTCACCGTGATCGCAGTGACGTGGGGAAGCTCGACATGCTGGTTGTAGACAAAGGGGCGCTCGGGGTGGTCGACAATTGCTCGCCGGAGTCGTGGTTACCGTCGGTTGCGCTCAGACATTGACGGGGGCGAGGCTACAGTCCATGGAAAGGAAAAATAGGAGGTCCATTATACGCGCGCGAGAGAGGGGAGCGTGAGAGTGTCAACGGGGGGAAGCGGCATGGTCAGTACTTACGGGAAGGGTCGCCGGAGTTGGAGACAGACGGTGGCGGTGACGGTCTTGGTCGTTGTCGAGGATGGGCGTCGAGCGCGAGCAAGCTAGTGATGCAAGGAGAAGCTCCAGGGCCTAGGGGTCACGTTCATGTCCTCGAGGAGGCGAGGGGCGGGGGAGGCTGGCCGGAATTTGATTGCGAGCTCGTTGGAGCAGAGCGGGGTCTAGGCACAAATCAGGGCGGCCTGGGGGCGTAGAGGGTCTGGCGAGAGAGGGGAAAGAGAGAGGAGGGAGAGGCAATTAAGAAGGCGTGGTCCTAGGGCCGAATCAATGCGTGTTTGAAGAGGAATTAAAGCGAGCTATTAACGGCAGAAACCGCCGGCGAGGTTAGCGCGCGGGTGAGGACGAAGGGAGCTAGCGGTGGTGTCCGTTGTCAGCGTGAGGGATAGAGGAGGAGTGGGTCCCGGTGGTCTGTGACTGAGTGAGTTATTTCCGCGGTGAGAAAACGTTTTGGGGAAGAGAGGGAGAGGTGGGCTGCGAGTGGGCTTAGTGGGCTGGGCTGGCCAGATTCATTTTTTTTATCTGAATGCTTTCCCTTTTTCTTTTCTCCTATTCTGTTTTGGTTTTTATTAAACAATTCAAACACTCATTTGAATTCAATCCTTTGCCAAATTTTGTGAATAATCAAACCCTGTTTATTACCACATTCAGAAGTTAAATTTAGAATAAACCTTTTATTCTTTTAGTGTCTTTTTAATTATTTAAAGTAGGTCCTTGTTTTAATTCAAATAAGATCAAATATAATTTTAATCTTTATTTAAATTTCATTTTTCCACAAAACCTTTTCAGTAAGATTTATTCAATTATTAGGGTGTCAAAATATTCACCTAGAACTATTTGGAAAATATTTATTAATCATTTTTAATTTGGTACTTGTCCTTTATTCTCATGAAATTAAATATAGTTTTAATTCCATAAATTTTATTTGGAAGTTTTCTTTGATCTTATTTAGGTCAATTGATTCACTTTTATTCCACTTGGGTAAATTCCAAATATCTTTTCCCATGATTTAATTAACCATTTCTTAATAGGGATTTTGTCTTTATTCAATTTGGTTAATGCCATTTTATTTTAGTTTGGAAAATTCTTTATCCTTATGTTTTATTTGGATTTGGATTATATCTTATTCCATTTGCTTATGGCCTTTTCCAAGATTTAATTTGGTATTTAAATATTCTTTATTTAATAATTCTTTCCTTATCTTATAAAATCCATAACTTTTTATTTATAGATCCAAACTTGGTGATTCTTATTTGTAAAATCTTATTTGATATTTGTGAAGGGTTTCGCGGCATAGTAAATCAAAATTTTCTATGGATGCGAATAGAGGGAAAGCCAAGATCTAATCTAGGAGATGCAAACAACGAGAGAGATTGGATTAGATCTTCATACCCTTGAAGACTCGCACAGCGGAACGTTCATCGGAACGTGGGTGATGCAGTCGTACTCGGTTCTCCTCCTCGCGATCCGATCTGATCTAGCACCACAAGTGGCGGTGCCTCCGTGAGATGCACACGTGTAGCACCTTGACGTCTCCTCCTTCCTCGGACCAACAATTATGGTGGAGAGACGGATTGGATCTACAACACGACGGCGTGGTGTATATGGTGGAGAATTTCTGCAGCAGGGCTTCGCCTACAAACAGTCGGGAGGGGGAGAGGAGGGCAGCAGGGCGGCTAGGGTTGGAGGGGAAGGTGTGGGGGGGTTGGTGCGCCCCCAGCCCTCTATATATAGAGGGGTGGGCGCAGCCCTAGCCCCTCCCCCAAGCCCAAACCGGCGGCCCCAAAGGAGAAGGAGTGGGGGCAAGGAAACCCCCCTTCTAGAAACTCTATCTCGAGTTTAAACACCTCTTGGCTGGGCCCTATGGGCCTTGTGCCCCTGGCCCAATGCGGCCAGGGCACTCCCTCATAGGCCCATGCCCCCTCCCGGAAGGTGTGGCCACGTTGGTCCCCTTCCGGAAGGTTCTAGAAGCTTCCGGTACAATACCGATTAACCCGGAACAATTCCGAACTCCAAAAACTGCACTGCCTTATATGAATCTTAATCTCCGGACCATTCCGGAACCTCTCGTGATGTCCCGGATCCCATCCGAGACTCCGAACAAAAACTCATAAACCAATTATCCAATCTATCCTAGCGTCGAGACACGTTAAGTGTGTGACCCTGCGGGTTCGAGAATATGCAGACATGATCTTCTATCAATAATCAATAGAGGGGTCTGGAAACCCATATTGACTCCCACACATTCATCGATGATCATATCAGATGAACCACGATGCAAGGATTCAATCAAACCCATATATATTCCCTTCGTCCCGCGATATTTTACTTGCCCGAGATTTGATCGTCGGCACCGTCATACCTAGTTCAATCTCGTTCACAGCAAATACTTTACTTGTTCCGTAATCCGATATCACTTTGTGATTAACTCTTTAACCACATGCTTGCAAGCGGTGTTGATATCGATTACCGAGTGGGCCGAAAATATATCTCACCAACTTGGGAGGGACATATCCCATCTCGATACATACAACCAAACATATACTTTCCGATCACCTGAGAGACACCTTTATGATCACCCTCTCATAGGATGACGTTTGATGACCTCAAAGCTTTCTTCCGATATCAGGGAGTTGTATTATCTCATGGTCTAAGGAATACAATATTTGACATAAGAAAAGCTTCACAAATACGAACACGATGACACGATCTAATTGCTTCGCTTAGTTTGGGTCTGTCCACCATATCATTCTCCCAATGATATGATCTCATTATTAATTGACAACTCATGTCCATGGTTAGGAAACCTTAACCATCATTAATCAATGAGCTAGTCCATAGAGGCGTACTAGGGACACAGTGTTGTTCACAAACCACACAAGTATTAAAGTTTACGCTTAATACAATTCTAGCATGGAATATAAACATTATCATGAACAAGAATTATAATAATAACATCTTTATTATTGACTCTAGGGCATAATTCCAACAGTCTCCCACTTGCACTAGAGTCAATAATCTAGTTTACATCTGGCAACAATCTCACACCCATGGCACTGAGGTGTTGATCATGTTTTACACGTGGAAGAGGTTTAGTCAATGGATCTGCGACATTCAGATCTCATGTACTTTGCTAATCTTCGGATCTCCATCCGCTATATAATCTCGGATTATATGAAACTTGCGGTTGATATGCTTGGTCTTTGGATGATATCTTGGTTCCTTAGCGAGTGCTATGGAGCCGTTGTTGTCACACATATCCATGGGTCCAATGCACTTGAACCACTCAAGCTCGGATGAAGTTTCGATCCAAACTCCTTCACTTGACGCTTCCAGCAGCCATGTATTCCGCTTCTCTTGTAGATCCCGCGATCACGCTTTGCTTGCAGCTTCTCCACCACAGCTCCTCCATTCAAAATATACACGTATCCGTCTCGAGATTTAGAATCATCCTTGTCGATGTCAAAACTAGCGTCGACGTAACCTTTACTGACGAGCTGTTCATCACCCCCATAGACTAAGAACATTTCTTTAGTCCTATTTAGGTACTTTAGGATGTTCTTCACGGCTGTCCAGTGTTCCACTCCTGGATCACTTTGATATCTGCTCGTCAAACTAAGAGCATTGGACACATCCGGTCTTGTACATAGCATGGCATACATGATGGAACCTATGGCCGAGGCATAAGGCACTTTGCTCATAGCTTCCCTATCATTTTTACAGAGTGGACACTGAGCCTTGCTCAATATCTTACCTGACAACATAGGCACTGAACCTTTCTTTGCCTTATCCATTCTGAACCTTTTCAGAACTTTGTCTAGGTATGTACTCTGGCTTAAAGCTATCAGGCGTCTTTGTCTATCTCTATAGATTTTGATGCCCAATATATAAGAAGCTTCACCTAGGTCTTTCATTGAAAAACACTTGTTCAAATAACTCTTCACATCGTTAAGCATGTTGATGTCATTTCCGATAATCAATATGTCATCCACATATAGTACCAGAAACGTCACCGAGCTCCCACTCACTTTCTTGTAGATACAAGCTTCGTAGCAATTTGGAACAAATCCAAAGCTCTTGATCACTTGATCAAAACGAAGGTTCCAACTCCGAGATGCTTGCTTCAGTCCATAAATGGAACGCTGAAGTTTGCATACTTTATCAGCATCCTTAGGATCGACAAAACCTTAGGGTTGCATCATATACAACTCTTCATCAATGTTGCCATTGAGGAACGCAGTGTTGACATCCATCTGCCATATTTCATAATCATGAAACGCAGCAATTGCTAATAAAATCCGAATGGACTTAAAAATCGCTACGGGAGAGAAAGTCTCATCGTAGTCAACACCTTGAACTTGTCGAAAACCTTTCGCGACAAGACGTGATTTATAGACGGTAACATTACCATCCGCGTCCGTTTTCTTCTTGAAAATCCATTTGCACTCAACGGCCTTTCGGTCGCTAGGAGGGTCCACCAAAGTCCATACTTGGTTTTCGCTCATGGATCCCAATTCGGATTTCATGGCTTCTAGCCATTTTTCAGAATATGGGCTCATCATCGCTTCCTCATAGTTCGTAGGTTCACTGTCTTCTACTAACAAGACAGTCAAGACAGGGTTGCCGTACCACTCAGGAGGGGCACGCGACCTTGTCGACCTGCGACGTTCAAGAGCACATCGTCCAAGCTTCATGATCCTTGTCATTAGCTTCCTCTATTGGTGCAGTGGCACCGAACAATTTCAGGTGCGCTACTCTCCAATTCAAGAGAAGGTTCAATAACCTCGTCTAGCTCTACTTTCCTCCCACTCACTTCTTTCGAGAGAAACTCCTTCTCAAGAAAGGAACCGCTTCATGACAAACACTTTGCCTTCGGTTCTGTGATAGAAGGTATACCCAATAGTTTCCTTAGGGTATCCTATGAAGACGCATTTCTCCGCTTTGGGTTCGAGCTTGTCCGGCATCAATTTCTTGACGTAAGCTTCGCATCCCCAAATTTTAAGAAACGACAACTTAGGTTTAGCACCAAACCACAGTTCATACGGTGTCGTCTCAACGGATTTAGATGGTGCCCTATTTAAAGTGAATGCAGCGGTTTCTAATGCATAACCCCAAAATGATAACGGCAAATCAGTAAGAGACATCATCGATCGGACCATATCTAATAGGGGTCGATACCTGCGTTCAGACACACCATTGCGCTGTGGTGTTCCGGGTGGCGTGAGTTGCGAAACAATTCCGCTTGCTTTAAGATGCGTGAGAAAATCATAACTTAAATACTCGCCCCCACGATCGGATCGTAGAAACTTGATCTTTCTGTTACGATGGTTCTCCACTTCATTCTAAAATTCCTTGAACTTTTCAAATGTTTCAGATTTATGTTTCATTAAATAGATATACCCATATCTAGTTAAGTCATCGGTAAAAGTGAGAAAATAGCGATATCCACCGCGCGTCGAAACACTCATCGGTCCGCATACATCAGTATGTATGATTTCCAACAAGTCCGTTGCTCGCTCCATCATACCGGAGAATGGTGTTTTGATCATCTTGCCCATGAGGCATGGTTCACATGTGTCAAATGATTCGAAATCAAGAGACTCCCAAAGTCCATCAGAATGGAGCTTCTTCATGCGCTTTACACCAATATGACCTAGACGACAGTGCCACAAATAAGTAGTATTATCACTATCTACTTTGCATCTCTTAGCCTCAATGTTATGGATGTGTGTTTCATCCCTTTCGAGATTTAGAAGAAATAAACCATTCACAATAGGTGCATGACCATAAAAGATGTTACTCATATAAATAGAACAACCATTATTCTCCGATTTATATGAATAACCATCTTGCAATAAACAAGATCCAGAAATAATGTTCATGCTCAACGCAGGCACATAATAACATTTATTAAGGTTTAAAACTAATCCCGAAGGTAAAACTAAGGAGAGCGTCACCGCCATCACATCAACTCTTGATCTGTTGCCAACGCATCGTCACCTCATCCTCGCAAGCCGCCATCTATTCCGCTCTGCTTTGAGTTACAAATATTAGCAATCGAACCGATATCAAATACCGGGCACTACAACGAGGGCTAGTAAGGAAAACATCAATAACATGTATATCAAATATACCTTTGATGGTGCCAGCCTTCTTGTCCGCTAAGTACTTGGACGATTGCCCAAAGTGACCCTTGTCCTTGCAATAGAAGCACTCAGTGTCCAGCTTAGGACCAGACTTGAGCTTCTTATCAGCAGGAGCAACACGCTTGCCGCCGCCCTTCTTGAAGGGCTTCTTTGCTCCCTTACCTTTCTTAAAGGTGGGCTTGTTGACCATCAACACATGATTATCCTTTTTGATGTCCACTTCCGCGGCCTTCAGCTTTGCGAAGAGCTCGGTGATCGTATCAGTGGAACCAATCTGATTGTGAGTCACTACAAAACTTTTCTAGCTGGGAGGGAGTGATTGCAGAACCCTGTCAATCTTGAGCTCCTCCGAATCGCATTCCGCTTGCTCAAGGCGTTGAGTGTAGCCCGTCATCTTAATGGCGTGCTCACTAACGGAACTCCCTTCCTCCATCTTGCAGTTAAATAACTTCTCAGAGATATCATATCTCTCAGAACGGGCCTGAGTCTGAAACATGGTTTTCAGCTCTTCGAGAATCTCAAAGGGCCCGGGATAGTCTTCAAAACGATTTTGAAGTTCCGGTTCCATAGCAAACAACATGGTGCTCTTAATCACACCATAATCATCTTTGCGCGACTGATAGACAATTTTCTCATCAGCCGACGCAGTTGCAGCAGGGGGGTCACCTAACGCTTTCCCAAGGACATAGTACTTTTGACCTGCAGAGAGAATGATTCTTAGATTGCGGAACCAATTGGTGAAGTTAGACCCATTGTTTCTACGCTTTTCCTTCTCAGCAAAAACGTTGAAGTTGAAGTTGGACTTGGCCATGTGATCTACAGTATTTGCAAGTACAACTTAGAATATGTTCATGATAAATAGTTCAACTTAATCAAATTACTAGATGAACTCCCACTAAATTCAACATCCCTCAAGTTGTTTAGTGAACATGATCCAAATTCACCACACCTAATCCGATCTTCACGAGAAGAGATGTGGTTTAAATGGTGGACAACGAAGTGTCGATCATATCATTCATATGACTCATGCTTAACCTTTCGGTTCATGTGTTCCGAGGCCATGTCTGTATATGCTAGGCTCGTCAAGTTAGACCCAAGTATTTCCGCGTGTGCAAAACTGGCTTGCACCCGTTGTATGTGAGCGTAGAGTCTATAGCACCCGATCATCATGTGATGCTTGGACACGAGGAACTTTCGCAACGGTGCATACTTGGGGAGAACACAGTTTTTATCTTGATCTTTAAGTGAGGAATCATCTTATAATTCTACCGTCGCGATCTAAGCATAATAAGACACATAAAAGGATAAACATCACATGCATATAACTTTATGTGACATGGTATAGCCAATCTTCGCGCAATGATCTCCATCTTGTGCGTGCCGGCATGATCTCCATCACTCTACCATGATTGCCTCCACCACGAATAGCAACTACAACTATTGCTAACTACTTACCGATAAAGTGAAACTATTACATGGCGCATAAGAAGTTGACACACAGGTCATACACAATTATAAAGACAACCATATGGCTCCTGCCGGTTGTGTACTCATCGACATGCAAGTCGTGAAACATTACAAAACATGATCATCGCATACATTATACACATCACATCTTGGGCCATACCATATCACAGAAAACACTCCCTGCAAAAACAAGTTAGACGCCTCTACTTTGTTGTTGCATGTTTTACGTGGCTTATGGGAGTAGATGCTAAGAACGATTCTTACCTACGGAAAGCCACAACGGTGATATTATGGTTGCCAAACTCCGGTGTTAATCCCATGACAACTATAGTGAGAGAAACTGGCATCCACAGCCGCATGTGTGGAACAAGCCACGCGTCAAGTGCGGAGCCGGTCTCGCGAACGACGTCGCGTAAGGTTGGCCTGGACCGCTTCAATCTCACTATCCCGCGTCATAAGAAGAACACAAATAAGAGGCTTGCAACAGAAAACATCAACGCCCACAACAACCATGTTGCGTTCTACTCGTGAAACACATCTACGCATAGATCTAGCTCTGATACCACTCAAGGGTTTCGCGGCATAGTAAATCAAAATTTTCTACGGATGCGAACAGAGGGAAAGGCAAGATCTAATCTAGGAGATGCAAACAATGAGAGAGATTGGATTAGATCTTCATACCCTTGAAGATTCACACAACGGAACGTTCGTCGGAACGTGGGTGATGCAGTCGTACTCGCTTCTCCTCCTTGCGATCCGATCCGATCTAGCACCACAAGTGGCGGTGCCTCCGTGAGATGCACACGTGCAGCACCTCGACGTCTCCTCCTTCCTCGGACCAACAAGTATGGTGGAGAGACGGATTGGATCTACAACACGACGGCGTGGTGTATATGGTGGAGAATTTCTGCAGCAGGGCTTCGCCTACAAACAGTCGGGAGGAAGAGAGGAGGGCAGCACGGTGACTAGGGTTGGAGGAGAAGGTGTGGGAGGTTGGTGCGCCCCCAGCCCTCTATATATAGAGGGGTGGGCGCAGCCCTATCCCCTCCCCCAAGACCAAACCGGCGGCCCCAAAGGATAAGGAGTGGGGGGCAAGGAAACCCCCCCTTCTAGAAACTCTATCTCGAGTTTAAACCCCTCTTGGCCGGCTGGGCCCTATGGGGCCTTGTGCCCCTGGCCCAATGCGGCCAGGGCACTCCCTCATAGGCCCATGCCCCCTTCCGGAAGGTGTGGCCACGTTGGTCCCCTTCCGGAAGGTTCTAGAAGCTTCCGGTACAATACCGATTAACCCGGAACAATTCCGAACTCCAAAACTGCACGCTTATATGAATCTTATTCTCCTGACCATTCCGAATCTCTCGTGATGTCCCGGATCCCATCCGAGACTCAACAAAACTCGTAAACCAATTATCCAATCTATCCTAGCGTCGAGACACGTTAAGTGTGTGACCTCGGGTTCGAGAATATGCGCATGATCTTCTATCAATAATCAATAGCGGGTCTGAAACCCATATTGACTCCCACACATTCATCGATGATCATATCGGATGAACCACGATGCCGGATTCAATCAATCCCATATATATATTCCCTTCGTCATGATATTTTACTTGCCCGAGATTTGATCGCTTGCATGCGTCATACCTAGTTCAATCTCGCTCACGAAGTACTTTACTGCTCAGAATCCAATATCACTTTGTGATTAACTCCTTAACCACATGCTTGCAAGCGGTGTTGATATCGATTACCGAGTGGGCTCGAAGTATATCTCTCCAACTTGGGAGGGACAAATCCCATCTCGATACATACAACCCAACAGATACTTTCCGATCACCTGAGAGACACCTTTATGATCACCCTCTCATAGGATGACGTTTGATGACCTCAAAGCTTTCTTCCGGTACCAGGGAGTTATATTATCTCATGGTCTAAGGAATACAATATTTGACATAAGAAAAGCTTCGCAAAGACGAACACGATGACACGATCTAATTTCTTCGCTTAGTTTGGGTCTGTCCACCATATCATTCTCCCAATGATATGATCTCATTATTAATTGACAACTCATTTCCATGGTTAGGAAACCTTAACCATCATTAATCAATGAGCTAGTCCATAGAGGCGTACTAGGGACACGGTGTTGTTCACAAACCACACAAGTATTAAAGTTTCCGCTTAATACAATTCTAGCATGGAATATAAACATTATCATGAACAAGAATTATAATAATAACATCTTTATTATTGGCTCTAGGGCATAATTACAACAATTTGTTTATCTTTTTAAATCCTTTTAGGATTATTTGTTCACCATTTTGTATGGATTTTAGATAAGTGCTTTATTAGCTTTGGAAATTACTTTTCCTTATCTTATTTAAATTCATAAGATTTTATTTATGGTTCCAAATTAGTTGAAACCAATTTATATGGTCTTATAATATTTCCATTTGTCATTCTTGATCCTTTGAAAAGTTTGCTTGACAACTTTTATATGGATCAGATCCATAGGCTTGGGGATAACTTGGAAATGATTTTTATTCCATTAGGGTTTTGGGTTTGGATTTATTTTCCAAGTGTTTAAATTTCAAGATACATTCATTGAGGAATGCATTTCTCTTGATTTGGATTTTGTTAGATTCAAACTTTAATTAAAGTTTGTTCAAGATGGGATTTTAAGTTTCCATTTAGAAACACAAGTTTCTTTTCACCCTAAAATTCAATAATCATTTATTTTGTTTATTTATTTTTCACATTACAAGATTTGGAAAATCTTGGGATGTGACAGATTCGGATTGAGCGGGGGACAAGGATGATAGAAAATCAACATCCGGGGCTTGCCAATTCCTTGGTAGGTCCTTGGTATGTTGGTCTTCCAAGAAGCAAAATTGTATATCTCTCTCCACCGCCGAAGCCGAGTATGTGGCAGCTGCTAGTGCTTGCACCCAATTGCTATGGATGAGGCAAACTTTAAAGGATTACGGTGTCCATTGTTACAAAGTGCCTCTTCTATGTGACAATGAAAGTGCCATCAAGATTGCTTACAACCTGGTGGATCACACAAGGAAAAAGCATATTGAGATTCGACATCACTTCATTAGAGATCATGTTGCTCGAGGTGATATTGATCTATCATATGTATCAACCAAAGATCAACTTGCTGATATCTTCACGAAGCCACTTGACGAAGCAAGGTTTTGCTACTTGAGGAATGAACTAAATATCGTAGATTCAAGGAGCTTGACTTGATTATCTTGCACTCTCACCTAATACTCGCCCATATTTGGTTTAGGTGTAGGCATGGACATAGGGGGAGTGCGGTCCTAATTGATTGTACCATCCCTCCCCCAATTATGCGCAAAGTAAAACAAAATCATTCCTCTTAATATCATTTTGTGATATGTGAGCTTAATGATGAGTTTTGGTAATGGACCCAAGATATATCTTCGTGGTGCCAAGCCGAGTATACTCAAACATGGTGGCCTAGGCCACCGCCCCCTCTCAATGGAGAGGTTAATGTGCGTACTCGTGTTTATCATTTTTGAATTGATTTTTACTCATGGTTGTCATCTTTTGAGTTATCTTCACCGTTCTTAGTCTCATGCACTCTAGTTTGGTTTTTGACATCTTTTTCTCGATTTTTAGAGTGCATGTGCTTCCCAACACACTTGTCTCAACCCAAGCCTCCTTACTCCCTCACAAAAACCCTCTCTCTATCCGCACAAGAATCACCTTTGTTTCCTGGCTTTGGAAACTACCGGTTTTATGAGCGGTACTACCGCCCATGGGAATTTCCTAGGGCGCATCCTGGAACCTGCTCCAGGAGCGGTACTACCGCCCGCATGCCCGGTACTACCAGCCACCGGTACTACCGGTTGGGGAACTGGTACTACCGCTCCCAAGCGGTACTACTGGCAAAGAACCAGTACTACCGGCGGCGTTTCAGAGATATATTGGGCCTGGGGAGGCACCCATCAGTGCCTCATTCTTCCCCACGCGCTCCACTCATACCCGCGTCACCGCCGGAGCCCTTGACGCCGCTGGGGCCCTGCCGCGCCCTCCTCTCCTCGGACCCCCCTTGGATTCGGCCTCTTGGCGGGCTCCCACTCCTTTACACCGCCATGGATCCCGATATAACCGCCCTTTCTCTCTCCCCGTTTAATTTCCTCATCGGATCTAGGTTTTGGCATAGATTTGTGAAGAAATTGACATGTTGTAAGGTTGTACTGCCATATGCTTCCCTTGTTACCGAGTAGAATCGTTTATTTACAGTTTATTGCCGTCACTTTGGTCCGTTTCTACCAGATCTGACAAACCCGTGCCGCTCAACCGGTAGTACCGGAACTTTTTCCGGTACTACCGCTGTACTAGATTGATCGTCAGGTCCGGTAGTACCGGCCCCAACTGACAGCACTTTTCTATTTAATATTGGATTCTCTCCTTGCTCCTTGTGATTCTTGTGCCCTTACCCCCTTGCTATCCTCCCTCGTGCTTTCACAGATGCAGGTGGTTCTAGGGGTGCTCGCAAGCGTTCTAAAGCTAGCCGTGAGATTATTGAGGAAGAGACGGAGTCTGAGCTAGAGGTTATGCCACAGCCAAGACACCGTTCCAAGTTGCCTGCCACTCGAGGTGGTCGTGGGGGTCGTGAGGGGGTCACCAAGCGCTCTGTTGGGCGTGGCAGCGCCCCTCGCTCTCGCCCCCTTCCTCAGGGCATACCAAAAGTCTCAGCTCAGGGCCATCAGGGCCAAGGAAACTGCCAGACATCTCTGAGTCGGAGTTTCGGGCTCTCAGGATTGACAATCCATACTCCCGCAACCGGGGCGAGGCCAGAGAAGACAGTCTTTTCTTCAATGATTTCCAAGAGCGTGTTTATCATGAGGTTCTTTTGACCAATATCCAGATGGTGGTGCCTCAGCAGTGGATTGACATGGAGCACATTAACAAGAATCTTGACTACTTTGCTGAAGCTAAGGAAATCTGCTCTCACCTAGGCTTGTTCCCCATTATGGAGTTCCAGTATGACTATGAGCCACTCCTTATTGCATAGTTTTATGCCACTGCACATTTCCACACTGGCCGTACTCGGAAGATCACTTAGATGACTCAAGGTGCAGTCAAGGAGGCTACACTTGCGGAGTTTGCTGCAATATTGGGGTATGAAGAACGCATCTGGGACATTCCTTGTGGTTTTCGCTGTCACATGCGGGATCACCCCTCCAAGAAGGATGTCCTTACACCTCTGTATATCCAAGGCCGCGGGATTGCTGGCAAGATCAAGGATCTTCTCCCCATGTATGACATTCTCCATCGCATTTTCCATGAGACTGTTGCTCCTCGTGCGGGCAACAAGGATGAGATACATGGGTTCTCTGTATACTTGCTGTTCAACACCTTTCTCAACCGCGACTCAGGCACTCCTCTTGATGTGTCAGACTTCATATGGAATGAGATGGTTGCTGCTGCACACTCTCGGAGGGTTCCACCATTTGCTCCTTATATTATGGCCCTCATTGTGTCAAAGTGCCCTACCATTGCTAGGACACTCTCCACTCACTCTCTCATTGTGCACAGGCCCAAGGCACTAAAGATCAAGACACATGCTAAACCCCGCGTTGTGGCGGGTGAGGAGGAAGGGGATGACTCTAAGGATGCTGACAGTGGTCGTGGCACTGACTATGTTGTCTCCCGTGGCAAGAATGCTAAGACCTCTTGGACCAAAAGGATGGAGGCCAAGCTCAAGAAGATCTTCTGCTTCCAGGTTGACAACTAGAAGCGCGTGTATCAGGCGCATGTGTATGCCAAGAAAGCCAGTGCTCGGCAGAAGGACATGATGGCTGCCTAGGGTTTGACCGTCTCCGAGGGGTCCGAGACCAACATCACTCCAGAAGATCAGTGGATCTCTCAGCACAGCCGTTGGGACGATGATGTCTCTTCCTCGCACCGCCCCCCACCCCCCTACGAGGAGGACTTTGAGGATGATGAGGAGGAGGAGGAGGATTGACTGTCGGGATGGTAGTCTTGCACTTGTCCCTTTTTGGCGTCTTGATGCCAAAGTGGGAGAAGTTTCACTTTAGGCACGGGTGTTGCATGGGAAGTCACAAGCTCGTTCTTATTTTGATCCTTTTATTGCTTGTGAACTTCGATTTCCCTCTATTTATGTGTGAGACTATGTGGTTATGTCGTGGTTATGTCATGGATCCATCTTATGAGACTATGTGGTTTATTTCATTGGATCCATCTTGTGATGATATGCGTTATCTATTGTCTATATATTTCTCATCACATGTTATTGTGCAAAGGTATGATTTCAAATGCTAGTATCAATATTTGTGCACCCATGTTGGGTTTGTAAAATAGAGGGGGAGGTTTGTTTCTACACATCTAGGGGGAGCCCCATCTCTATTTTACAAATCTCATGTGTTTCCTATTAAAATTATCGTGCAAAAGTGTATTGTCATCAAACACCAAAAAGGGGGAGATTGAAAGAGCATTTGTCCATCCCTCCGATTTTGATGTTTGATAACAACACACTTATCAGTTTAATCGTGTGCTAAGTGTATCACAGGTTTGATAAGGGTGTGGCACAAATATTGTCCTAACAATTCCCTTTGCGAAAAAACCAATGTGTCAACTGGTAGTACCGGAAATATGTCCGGTACTACCGCTTGGCACCGGTACTACCGGCTCTAGTACCGGTTGGATCAATGCAAGGCTGATAAGGATAGGTTTTAGTCAGTACCACCCGGTACCACGGAGCGGCACTACCGGTCCAACCGGTAGTACCGCTTGAGACAAGCGGTACTACCGCTTGGACACGGTCGTACCGCTCGGCAGTACCGGGCCGTTCTGAAGAAGAACCACCCCTCTCAGTCTTGCTCCGTACCAAGCGGTACTTGGGACCGGTACTACCGCCCAGACCGGTAGTACCGTGTCATACGACCGGTACTACCGCTTGGGGGTAGTACCGCAAGGGAATACCGGGCAATACAGGTGCTGGCTCGACCATTCAAGACATCTCCGGTACCTGGTCCGGTACTGGACCGGTAGTACCGCTTGCCAGCGGTACTACCGCTTGAGTACCGGTACTACCGGTGCATTAAAGGCTCCAACGGCCAGATTTCCTGGAGGGGTATAAATACCCCTCCACCTACCTTGGGACAAGCTGCTCATTCACATTAAAGTCAAGACCACCATTGGAGCCACCAAATCTCAAGATCTCCTCATTCCACCACCCAAAGTCTTTGATCTTTGGGGAATCGAAGGAGGAGGCCCCGATCTACTACTTCACCAAAAGAGATTTCCCCCCTCATTTCATAAAGGGCCCCTTTGCTCTAGTGTTTTCTTGGAAACCCTAGTTCTTGTTTTGGTTCTTACAAGATTATCTTTGATTGCTTTGATAGCTTGCTTGTATTTGGGAGCCTCCGATTAAGTTGTGGATGTGTGACCCAAACTTGTAAAGGTGTCGGCTTCCACCTTGAAGGTTGCCGATATAGTGGAAGGTGAATCGATCCCGTTGGGGTGATATTCATCGGAGAACAAGGGAGGCCTCTCGTGGAGTTGGTGGTTTGAAACCACCCCCTCTCAAACGTAGATGTACTTCCCCTCAAAAGGAAGGAACTACGGGAAACAAATCCTTGTGTATCCGCGTCCACCACTTTGGTTACTTCTATCCTTTAATGCACTTTACTTACTTGTTCCTACTTTGTGTTGTGGTAGCTCTTGCATAATTGTCATATAGGTAAATTCACCGCAGTTGCATTATCTAGAGAATTTACCTTATTGTCAAACCTTAATTTAAAAAAGAAGAAAATTTGAAGTAGCACCTATTCACCCCCCTCTAGGTTCCCATACGATCCTTCCAAAGTCATTGGCCCTTTTGGCCGATAGGATAGCTACTCCAAGTTCCGGCGTCATCTGTAGTCTAGAATATTTTTCCATGGCGTCCTGGTATGTTCAACCTCCAAGCCAGTTGGACAAGTCAGATGCCCTTTTGCTTTCTACATGGTGTGCTTTGGTTGTCTCATCTAAGTGGTGATGTCCCCAACGACGATGCAGGTGCCCATATTCTAAAAAAAACAATGAGAGATCAAGGGAGAAGGATCCAGTCATGATTATCATTTTCAATTCATGGCCCTTCTTTGTTAAACCAAAGGATTCCTTTGCATTTAATATTTTATCCAAGGTCCTCAATTTAACTTGAAACACCACTAATTAGATTCGGGCCTTTCGGGGCCCTTCCCTTACGCATAAAAAAGAGAGATGACTATAATGGCAATAAAATAGAAGTACAAATATCAGCATATTCTCACGGTATCTTTGTTTATGCGAATGCAGAGATCCTTATGATCAACTTTGAAGGCTAGTAGTATTTCCATGAAACTGACTTACATATGTTCATCACCAAACTTCAAAAGTACACAAAAGCGGCTGGAGTGATCAACTGTGGCTTGATACGTCGTAAATGTATCTATATTTTTTGATGTTCCATGCTTGTTTAGTATCCACTTTGCTTTGCTTTGTCTATACTTTGAGGTATTTTTATACGTTTTCTGGGACTAACCTATTAACAAGATGCCACAGTGCCAGTTGCGTGTTTTCTGTTGTTTTTGGTTCCAGAAAAGCCAGAAAATAAATATTCTCGGAATTGGACGGGACAAAAGCCAAAGTCAATATTTCACCGAGGAGAACACGGATCCATAAGATGAGACGGAGGAGGGCCACGAGGGTCCCACACCCCCTGGCCGCGCAGCCAGGCCTGGCCCGCGCCTAGGGGGTGCAGCCGCCTCGGGACCCCCTCGGTCTCCCAAATTCATCTATAAGAATCTCCCGATACCTAAACCCTAAGTACCCGATCAGATCTCCACGAAAAATTCCATAGCCGCCGCCACCAACGTCCCTAGATCGGGGGGATCTGAAGCTCTTCCCGGCACCCCGCCGGCGGGGAGAGATCATCCCCGAGGCCATGTTCATCACCATGATAGCCTCCGGTATGATGCGTGAGTAGTTCCACCTTGGACTATGGGTACATACAGTAGCTAGATGGTTGTTTCTCCTCCTTTGTGCTACCATGTTTAGATCTTGTGACCTCCATTCATGATCAAGATCATCTATTTGTAATCATGCATGTTGCGTTTGCGGGGATCCGATGGATATTGAGATTACTATGTCAGATTGGTTATTGGTTTTATCTTATTGATTCTATCATGTCTGTGTTGTTTGAGATCTTGCATGCTCTCCGTTTCTAGCAGCTATCTTGGCCAAGTAGATGCTAGTGACTCCAAGAGGGAGTATTTATGCTCGATAGTGGGTTCATGCCTCTATTGAATCTGGGGAAGTGACAGAAATCTCTAAGGTTGTAGATGTGTTGTTGATACTAGGGAGAAAACAACGATCTTTTGTTCATGGAACAATTGTATTGTTTACTTTACACACTTTGCTTAAAGCAGTTATCCATTGCTTGCAACTTAATACTGGAAGGGGTTCAGATGATAACCTGAAGGTGGATTACTAGTCATAGATGCAGTTGGATGGCGGTCTATGTATATTGTTGTAATTCCCAATCGAATCTCATAGGATCATGAATGTCTAGTATTTCATTGTTATGCCTTGCTCGGTCCTGTCAATTGCCCCGCTGTAATTTGTTTACCCAACATGTTATGTTGTTTATCTTAAGGAGAACATCTATAGTGAACTGTGGACCTCGGTCCAATCTTTACCATTGATACATCTTCCACTGTTACTGTTTACTTTCTGCAAGCCACCATTACCTTCCACACCATACGTTTAATCCTTTGTTTTTAGCAAACCGGTGAGATTGACAACCTCACTGTTCGTTGGGGCAAAGTCTTGAGTTTGTGTTGTGCAGGTTTCCAAGTTGCTAGCAACACCTTTGATTCGTTTCCTTCCTCCTACTGGTTCGATAACCTTGGTTTCATATTGAGGGAAGACTTAATGTTGTGCTCATCATACCTTCCTCTTGGGGTTTCCCAATGAAGATCTACAGTGATCTGAGCCGCCATCAACGAGTTTTCTGGCGCCGTTGCCGAGGAGGCTAAGGACGGCTTCACAAGGGGAGTCCTTCACAACCTTTCTCTTTTCTTTGTTTTTGTTTTGCTTAGTTTCTTTTTCCTTGCTTTGTCATGCTTTCTATCAATGGATGGTTTCTTTGAAACTAGTTCTTATTGGCAAGGTGGGTTGATACGTCGGAAACGTATCTATAATTTTTTATGCTCCATGCTTGTTTAGTATCTACTTTTCTTTGCTTTTTCTACACTTTGAGGTGCTTTTTACATGTTTTCTGGTACTAACCTATTAACAAGTTGCCACAGTGCTAGTTTCCTGTTTTCTGATGTTTTTGGTTTCAGAAAAGTTAGTAAAGAAATATTCTCGAAATTGGACGGGACAAACGTCAAAGTCAATTACTTTCCGTGGGTAACAAGAAGTCTAGAGGGGAACCGAAGAGGCGGGCTAGGGCGCCCAGACCCCCTAGGCGCGGGTGGGCCCTGGCCCACACCTAGGCAGGGTGTGGGGCCCCTGGCCACAGCCTCGGCCTCCCCTTCGCCTAAAAGAAGCCCCCGATGCAGAAATCCTAAGCACCCGATCAAATCTCCACGAAACTGTCTATAGCCGCCGCCACCATCGCCCCTAGATCGGGGGGATCTGAAGTTCTTCCCGGCACCCTGCCGGAGGGGAGATCATCCCGGAGGCCTTCTCTCCGGTATGATGCGTGAGTAGTTCCACCTTGGACTATGGGTCCATGTAGTAGCTAGATGGTTGTATATCCTCCTTTGTGCTTTCATGTATAGATCTTGAGAGCTCCGTTCATGATCAAGATCTAATCTATTTGTAATCATGCATGTTGTGTTTGCGGGGATCTGATGGATATTGAGATTATTATGTTGGTTTGATTAATGGTTTTGTCCTTATGATTCTATCATGTATGTATTGTTTGTGATCTTGCATGCTCTCCGTTATTAGTAGCTATATTGGCCAAGTAGTTGCTAGTGACTCCAAGAGGGGGTATTTATGCTCGATAGTGGGTTCATGCCTCTAGTTTCCAAGGGAAGTGACAGAAATCTCTTCGGTTGTAGATGTGTTGTTGCCACTAGGGAGAAAACAACGGTCTCTTGTTCGTGGAACATGTGGACTGTTTACCTTACACACTTTGCTTAAAGCAGTTGTCTGTTGCTTGCAACTTAATACTGGAGGGGGTTTGGATGATAACCTGAAGGTGGACTTCTAGTCATAGATGCAGTTGGATGGTGGTCTATGTATCTTGTTGTATTGCCCAATCGAATATCATATGATCTTTCTGACTAGTAATTGTATTGTTATGCCTTGCTCAGTTCCTTTCAGTTGCCCTGCTGTAATTTCTTTACCATTCATGCCATGTTTTTTATCTAAGGAGAGCACCTCTAGTGAACTATGTGAAAGTACAAAGGAAGTCGCCTAGAGGGGGGTGAATAGGCTTTTAAAATTATTACGGCTTAGGCTCAAGTAAATGCGGAATAAAACTAACGTTTAATTTATTGAGCACAAAACCTAGCCACTAAGTTCACCTAGGTGCACCAACAACCTATGCTAAGCAATACAATCAACAAGGTGATAGCAAGGTATAAATACTTCAAGCATGATGGCTATCATAATGTAAAGTGCATAAGTAAAGGGCTCGGTTGAGAGATAACCGATGGACACAGAGACAAAGAATTGTTTCCCGAAGTTCACTTCCAAAGAAGCCACGTCTCCGTTGGAGAGGTGCGATGGCGCAATGCTCTCTAAACGCCACAAATGGCTCACCTCGAGGTGTGGTGGCTCGATGCTCACCCAACGCCACACAAGGCCTCACCCCGGATGCGGAAGCACGCAACTCACTGACGCCACAAAAGGCTCACCCTATTCTCCCGAGTGCGCACCACAAAAGGCGGGCACTCGCTCCACTATGGGACGCTTGAGGGCGGTCACCGAACCCGTACAAGATTGGGGCTAACTCCACAACTCAATTGGAGGCTCCCAACAACAAAGCCACAACAGGCTACAATGCCACAAAAATCCAACAACGCCACAAAAGGCTACAAGATCATAAAAGGTCAATCAAGACCACAAAAGGTCAACAATCCAACCACACAACCGTCTAGGGTTCCAAGGAACCCAAGATAAACAAGATCACAAGCTTGAACTTTCCGAATCTCCGAGGAGAACTCAAACCTATGCACCAAATGCAAGGGCAAGTCCTTCTCTTCCAAATTCCAACAAAGCTACAAAAGCTATTGGGGGAATAAGGGAGGAAGAACACAAGAGGAGAATACAAACTGTCCAAGATCTATATCCCAATGATTCCTTCACAAAGAAGGGATTTATCTTGGGGGAATTGTAGATCTAGATCTCCTCTCTCAAATCCCTCAAAAAGATGCAAGAATCATAGGAAGGGAAAGGGGAGAGGGAAAGCTTCTTCAAGGTTACCAATGAAGGAGAGAGAGAAAGCCAAGAACCAAGAAAAGAGCAAGTGCCCATGAAGGGGAAGAGGAGCCCCTTTTAAAGGGCTCCCAGATCTGCCCATTATGGGCATTCGCGAATCCTGGCCGGAACTTCCGGTGGGAGGCCGGAACTTCCGGTGGCACACAGCCAACGGTCAAAAACTACGGAGCGAGAAACTGGAAAAGCGAATCCTAGTCGGAACTTCCGCCAGTTCACCGGAACTTCTGGTGGGAGCAAAACTTCCGGTGAAAGTTCCGACAGAAGTTCCGTCAAATAGACACAACGAAAACAGAAGGTTACTGAACGTGAGCGGAACAAGAGCCGGAAATTCAACCGGAACTTTCGCCCTGGCCGGAACTTCCGGTGGGAGCGGAACTTCCGGTGGAAATTCCGACTGAAGTTCCGTCAAATAGCACATCCAAAACAGAAGGTTACTGAGCGTGAGCGGAAGAAGACCCGGAACTTCCAACGGAACTTTCAGTGGCAAAAATGCCCTAGCGGAACTTCCGATGGCAAGCTGGAACTTCCGGTCAGGGAAATTCCAGAAACCAGAAAACCAAAAACGCAATAACTTTTGCATCCGAACTCCAAACAGGATGAAACCAATTTTGTTGGAAAGATAATGACGAATAGAATCCTCTCATGGAGGTATCCCCCAAGATGTGGAGCCGGAAATATTGGGTATCACCTTGGGAGAAAATATCATGAATATATATGTGAGGTATCCCCCAAGGTGTGGAGCCGGAAAACTCGCAAGATCAAAAACCGCAATAAGATATGCAAGTGAAATCCTTCGATGATAAACTAGAGCTTGTTATGATGATGACCACAAGCTCTAGATCCTCTCATGGACAAGAACCAAATATAACAACCAAGAAAGATGAGGCTATGAATGCAAAGGTTTGAACTCTCTCCGAACGATGCAAACGAGACACCCGCTTGAGATCCCCTCTTGATAGAACGGCTATCTATCCTAAACCCAGTCTCCCAACTAACAACACGAGACCGGCAAAATAGAAGCCCTATCAAGAACATAACTTTGCCTTGAGCATCCTACTTGAACTTGATGTAGACCGTCTTGTTCTTCTATAGTGGGAACACCTTTCTTGGATGCTCTTGCTTGATGAAGATGAAGACTTGCAAATTTCTCCCCCATACTCCATGGGAAAACCTCTTCTTTGAACTTGTCTTCATCATTCCATGAGCACGAGGATGGCAAGCTTCAAGCATGAGATCTTCTAGAGATGGTGCATCTTGATCTTGCCCTTCTTCATCCCTAGTTGAGGTTTGATCCATCTTGATGCAACTCTTTGCACATGTCTTGATCAACCTTCAAGCTCCTTCTTCCTTCATGATTCCAATGGGCACAAAGCCCTTGGACATTTCTTCATCTTCCAACCTTGATACCAACACATGGCCCAAGCGATGGAAATGGACAAACCTACAAGTGAAACTCAATTTACACATTAGTCCATAGAGATTGTCATTAATTAAAAAACCACACATGGGGGCATACATGCACTTTCACTATGGCCCCGGTCCAATCTTTACCATTGATACATCCTCCACTGTTACTTGTTTACTTGTTGCAAACCATTACCTTCCACACCAGATGTTTAATCCTTTGTTACAGCAAACCGGTGAGCTTGACAACCTCACTGATTCGTTGGGGCAAAGTCTTGAGTTTGTGTTGTGCAGGTCTCCGCGTTGCTTGCAACACCTGTGTGTCGTTTCCTTCGTCCTACTGCTTTGATAACCTCGGTTTCTTAACTGAGGGAAAACTTGCTGCTGTGCTGCTTCACACCTTGCTCTTGGGGTTTCCCGACGAAGCGCTCCCACTTATACTGGCGCTGCATCAAGCTTTTTCTGGCACCGTTGCTAGGGAGGCTAAGGACGTCTTCATAAGGGGATTCCTCCACTTCCTTTCTATTTACTTTTTTTTAGTTTGCTTTGTTTATTTTGCTTGGTTTTGTTTGCCTCTTTTCAAAAAACCCAAAAAATTAGTCTAGTTTGTTTTGCTTTCTTTATTGAAAAACACAAAAAAATTAGTTCCTGCTCTAGCTGCTGCTGCTGTTTTTGGCTTGCCCACCTTTGACAAAATGAACTCTGCTGAGAACACCAAGTTGTGTGACTTCACTAGCACCAACAACAATGATTTCCTTAGCACACCTATTGCTCCACCTGCTCCTGATGCTACCTTTTATGAAATTAAGCCTGCTTTGTTGAATCTTGTGATGAGAGAGCAATTTTCTGGTGCTGGTTCTGATGATCCTGCTGCCCATCTCAATAACTTTGTTGAACTTTGTGAGATGCAAAAGTATAAGGATGTAGATGGAGACATTATTAAGCTCGAGCTTTTTTCCTTTCTCCTTGAGAGTAAAAGCTAAAGAATGGTTGCTACCTTTGCCTAAAAATAGTATTGATTCTTGGACTAAGTGCAAAGATGCTTTTATTGGAAAGTACTATCCTCCTGCTAAGATTATATTTATGAGAAGTGACATTATGAAATTTAAACAACTTGATAGTGAACATGTTGCTCCATCTTGGGAAAGAATGAAGTCTTTGGTTAAGAATTGCCCCACTCATGGACTCACTGCTTGGATGATTATCCAAAAAATTTATGCAGGTTTAAACTTCTCCTCAAGAAATCTGTTGGATTCAGCTACTGGAGGTACCTTCATGGGCCTCACTTTGGGTGCTGCAACAAGTCTCCTTGATAATATGATGGTTAACTACTCTGAATGGCATGTTGAGAGAGCTCCACATGGTAAGAAGGTAAATTCTGTTGAGGAAACTTCCTCCTTGAGTGATAAGATTGATGTTATTATGGCTATGCTTGTTAATGGGAAAGCTCCTCTAGATCCTAATAGTGTTCCCTTAGCCTCTTTGGTTGCTCAAGAAGAGCAAGTTGATGTGAACTTCATTAGAAACAATAATTTCAACAACAATGCCTATAGGAATAATTTTGGTAGCAACAACAATTATAGGCCTTATCCTCCTAATAATGGCAATTCCTATGGAAGCTCTTACAATAATGCTAGAAGTGCCCCCTCTGAACTTGAAGTCATGCTCAAAGACTTTAGTAGTAAAAAAACCACTTTCAATAAGACTATAGAGGAAAAGCTTTTAACTATTGAGAAAAATATATCCTCTTTGTCTGAAGCTCAGTCTTCCTTCATTAATAAAATGGTTGCTGACATGGTTATACCCTACGGGTACGTGACTTCAGCATACCTGGTCCAGCCCAAGGAAGGCCCACAGCAGACATACGCTGGCCCATGAAGATTTTCGGGTGGCCAAGGCCCATGACGCCTTCAGATCCTTGGAGAGCAAGACTAGCATAGATAGGAAACTTAAAGGGGTAAAACCCTAGAACCTGTAACCGACTTGGACTATGCCTGGAACCTGCCTAAGTCTATGTAAAGGCCAGGAGGGCATGTCCTAGATCTCTCGACTCATACTTTCGCACACGCACCTCCACGCTAGATCGAATCTGCGCACCCTGTAACCTTCGGTTCCGCCGTAATCAAGAGCAGACAAGCAGGAGTAGGGTTTTCCCTCCGGGGGCCTGAACCTGGGTAAATCTCGTGTCCCCTGGTTGCTTGTCTGTTAACCGTTCCACGATCTCCAGCATCCCCATTTTCTCCAAAACCCAAGTCCATAACAATGGGCATTGATGAGATTAAACCTCGTCAATTGGCGCCATCTGTGGGAATCGGGGCTGCTGATTGTGCGATCGTGACGGTCCCGACCCGATTGATCTACAACTCCGTGGCGACAGAGAATCACCTCCTCTTTGGCGCTTTCGACTTCACCGCCCACTCGCCGGCCACCATGAAGGATTTCGAGCCCGTAGGCGACGGACTCGAAATTTTGTTCGAGATTCGCCTTCGGTGGGACAACCGGCACCTCCGCCTTCCTGAGCGGGTGCCCATGCCATCAATCAGGCCCGCCTCGTGGGCTCCACACCCCGTGCTGCGCACATCACCATCGACAGATGAGTTCTACGACAGCAACAACTGCAACTCCGATCTGTGCGACCCACCTTCGGATGAAGGGACCTACGGTTCCGGATCCGAAAGCTGCGGAAGCAGCGGACCGATCTACGAGCGCTACCAATGCGCCACAGTCATCCAGGAGCAGCAAACGCCTAACCCGCCGCCCAACACGAACCCCAACCCGCAGGACAGAAACGGCGAAAATGGCGGGAACAGAAGAAAACAGTCCCCCACCCAACGGGCAAAACAACGGCCACCTCATCCAACTTAGCAAAGAAGGATGGGTCCAGGCACGCCGTGCTGTCGCAGGCGACATAGTCCTACCTGTGGACTCCCCATGTGACCTACTGATGGCATACCACTACCTCCTCATCGAGGAGCACAAGAAGCAAGTCAAGATGCAGGAGACGCTCGACAAACGCAAGCAAGCAGCCTCTAAGTCCAGCGCGCGACGAGCTGCGCTCTCCGCCATGGCACCCGGCTCTAGCACAAACGGAAACCAGGGAAACAAACACCGCTCTCGGGTGGAGAACATGGATCCCAGGGAACGCCGTGATGTTACCCGAACTCTCCACACATCGTTCATGGATATGGATGTCGACGACAACATCATCCCGAAGACACCGCAAGCTGCGATCATGGCAGCCACTGCGTATCTCGCGGCCCACCCACCTCTGGAGGGGGACCCGAAAAGAGCCATGCATAAGTCCGCACTCACCGGACTCGGACTCTTCGGAGCTGCGCTCCACGAAGACGCTCCTGCGGAGCCAAAGAAGAAAGCTCCGGCCAGACGCGACCGGAGCCCCACCCCTTCATCCGAAGAGGAAGAGGAACACGACCTTCCTCGAAGGAAGAAGAGCTCGCATACCCATAAATGCGACTACGATGCCAGAGACGCGCTTACACAGCACAAAATCGACAAAGCACGCGCCAAACGCGCATGCTCGTCCGAGTTCGAGATGGATGAAGATGAAGGAGAACTCTGCGGAGCTCGATGCTACAGCAGATCTGTTCGGCGAACACAGATGCCACGCAATTTCAAGCTTCCTTCGGATACTCCGAAGTTCAACGGCACGCAAGATCCAAAATCTTGGCTCAGCGACCATCTGTCATCCATCAAGCTGCACGGCGGTAACAAAGAAACCGCCATGCAATGCCTTCAGCTGCAGCTGACAGGCGCAGCGCGGGTTTGGCTCAGTAGCTTATCATTAGGGTCCATCCGAAGTTGGGAGGAGTTAGCATACAGCTTCATACGAAATTTCAAGGGCACCAGCAAGAGGCCCGCCTCAATCGAAGAGTTGCGAGCCTGCACTCAGAGAACGGGTGAATCTATTCGCTCGTACATACTACGCTGGTCTACCACCAAAAACTCCGCAGCACACATCTCCGAAGAGAGAGCCATCGACGCCTTCAGGGACGGCGTTAAACGCCAAGATTTCAAGGAGGAACTTGGGCGCGTCAAGCCCAAAACACTCGACCACCTCATGGACATCGCCAACAGGTGGGCTGACGGCGAAGATTGCATTCACCGAGCACAATTGGATGAAGAGGACGACTACGGCCAAAGACGGGAACGCTGCAGCAAGAGGAGATCGCGCGTCTACAAGGACCGCGACGAACCCAACATGGTCGCGGCCGGCTATTCCAACCGCCGCAACGACAACAGCCGCAACAACGGAGGATACCGCGGAGGAAACTTCCACGACAGCGGACAACCAGCACAGTCGTGGCAACGCCGCGACCGCGACAACGGACCCTCAGCATTCGACAAACTTTCGGGTCCATGCACCATCCACTTCTACATCGACAAACATGATGGCAAAAAGAAATCCAGCCACATGCTCAAGGACTGCCGCGAGTTCCAGAAACTCAGCGAAAGCATGGTGCAGATGAGGCAACAAGCCCCAATACCTGCGTTCGGAAACGCACTTGCGCCAGGTGAAATAGCACACGGAACTCCTCCACCGCCGCCTATTGGAGGCCCAAACCAACCATTCGCACCAGCGCAAAACAACGCCGGGATCGGGTACCCCCCACCAAAAGGAGCACTAAATATGATCCAGAAGGGACGCCCCACAAATAGGGTGCAGAAGAAAATCACCCGACAAATCAACTTGGCCGTGGCAACTCCGCCTGCAATCCCTGAGTACCTCAGCAGATCAGAGTCCTGCATCACATTCACTCGCGCGGATCACCCTTGCCAGATCCCTCGCCCAGGTCATGCTGCCCTGGTGCTGGAGGCACAGATCGGAGGCTTCGATATGAGTCGCGTCTTCATGGACGGCGGCAGCGGCATCAACCTAATGTTCGCAATCACTCTAGCAGCAATGCGGATCCCGTAATGCAGCCTGGAACAATCAGACACAACGTTCCACAGCATTGTCCCAGGGAAGGTCATATTCCCCCTGGGAAAAATAGGGCTCGACGTCATCTTCGGAAAGCCGGACAACTTTCGACAGGAGCGACTCAAATTCGAAGTGGTGGATTGGCCGTCGCAATACCACGCCATCCTGCGGCGTGTAGCATTCGCAAGGTTCCTGGCCGTCCCACACTACGCATACCTACTACTCAAGATGCCAGGACCAAGGGGCGTCATCACAGTCCACGGGAGCTTCACCCGATCGGACCAATGCAACAGGGATTTCAACAAAATCTCCCAGTCTTTCGGCATGCAAGACGAGCTTGTAAGGCTCCGTGAGGTGACGAACAATGGGGCACCCCCAGTCACGAGGCAAAACGCACCTGACATGTCCTTCGACTCCACTGTCAACACCAAGAAAGTACAGGTCCATCCGACGGATGCCTCCAAGACGGCCCTGATCACCAACGACCTCAGCTCCGCATAGGAAGGCACGCTCGTCGAATTCCTCCGTGAGCGCTGGGAAATCTTTGCCTGGTCCTGCGGACATCCCAGGAGTTCCCAGGGAATTCGCCGAGCACACACTCAATGTCTTTCCAGACACCAAGCCAGTCAAACAGTCCATCCGGAGACTGTCAGAGCCATGAGCCGAAGCTATCGGCAAGGAAATCAATAGACTACTCGCTGCAGACTTCATCAGGGAAATCAAGGAAAGCGAGTGGCTTGCAAATACAGTGATGGTCCCAAAAAAGGACACGGACATCATGCGGATGTGCGTGGATTTCACGTCACTAAACAAGCACTGCCCAAAGGACCACTTCCCTCTTCCTTGGATCGACCAGATCATCGATTCGACTGCAGGTTGCGAGAAACTCTCCTTCCTCGACGCCTACTCAGGCTATAACCAGATTCGACTCAAGGTCGAAGATCAGGAGAAAACGGCGTTTATCACACCGTTCGGAGTATTCTGTTACAACACAATGCCCTTCGGGCTAAAGAACACGGGCGCCACGTACCAGCGATGCATGCAGGCCTGCCTCAAGGACCAGATCGGTCGCACCGTCCAAGTCTATGTCGACGACATAGTAATAAAAACCAAGGAGGCAAGGACACTTATCGACTATCTCCGCGAGACGTTCGACAACCTTGATCGCTACAGGATCAAGCTCAATCCCGAAAAGTGCGCCTTCGGCGTCCCATCGGGTTAGCTGCTCGGGTACTTCATCTCTCAACGAGGGATCGAGGCGAACCCGAAGAAAATCAGAGCCATCATGACGATGGAGAAGCCGAAAAACCTCAAAGGCGTCCAACAGCTCGCAGGACGAGTAGCGGCACTAAGCAGGTTCATCAGCCGCATGGGCGAGAAGGCCCTACCATTCTACCAGCTGCTACGCAAAGCAGACAAATTATAGTGGACGCCAGAAGCCAACGACGCATTTGAAAGCCTCAAGCGGCTTCTCTCCACCTTGCCTGTCCTGGTCACGCCAAAGGAGCGTGAGCCTCTGCTGCTGTACATAGCAGCCACACACCAGGTGGTCAGTACCGTACTAGTGGTCGAATGACCCGAAGAAGGCAAGACCCACGGGGTCCAGCACCCAATCTACTACCTCAGCGAGGTACTTACGCCAACAAAATAGAGGTACCCTCACTACCAGAAACTCGCCTACGGCGTGTTCATGACGGCTCGGCGGCTGAGCCATTATTTCCAGGAGAACCAGGTGATGGTCGTCAACGAGGCACCCCTGAATAGCATCCTGAATAATCCAGAGGCCACAGGACGCGTGGCCCTGTGGGGCATCGAACTGTCACCCTTGGACATCGTCTATGAGAAGCGACTCGCAATCAAATCTCAAGTCCTTCCGGACTTCCTGGTACATTGGATGGAGCTGCAGCTGCCGGACATCCCAGATATGTCGCAATCATGGACGATGCACTTCGACGGCTCCATGCGAGAAGCTGGAGCAGGGGCAGGAGTCATACTGACCTCCCCGCAAGGCGACACAATGAAGTACGTCCCTCGGATGAAATTCCGAGCCTCTAATAACGAGGCCGAATACGAAGCCCTCATCCACGGCATGAGGATGGAAAAGATATGCGGCGCGACGCGCCTGGTCATCTACGGTGACTCCAACCTCGTCGTCCAGCAGACAATGAATGAGTGCGACGCACACACTGAAAACATGATCGTGTACCGCGCACTCTACAACGCACTCGAAGGAGAATTTGACGGCTGCGAGCTTCGACATGTTGGAAGAGAAAGCAACGAGGAAGCCGACAGACTCGCCAACATCGGCTCCACTTGCGCAAAGGTGCCACCAGGTGTGTTCCTCGAACAGATCTGCGTGCCATCCATCAAGCGGAAATTCCCCAAGGGATCGCCCGAAGAAGCAGAACACTCGGGAGCTACGCTACCCGAAGGACACGAAGGACCAAAATCGGACAGAGGTAGCCATAGTCAACCTAATGCAAGTCATGGCGATCGAAGAAACTCGACGCCCATACCTCCAGTTCTTGTTAAATGGAGAACCGTCCGACAGATGATGCCCGACGCATATCTCGTCGGTCAAAAGCCTTCACCATCATCAACGGCGAGCTGTACAAGCGCAGTATTACCGGTGTACTACAAAGGTGCGTCACCATCGGTGACGGGAAAGCAATCCTCCAAGACATCCACGAGGGCATCTGCGGCCATCACGCAGGCAGCCGCTCCCTTGTCGCCAAAGCTCTACGAGCATGATTCTACTGGCCAACGGCCATGAGCGACGCAAAGGAAATCGTCCGAAGATGCAACGGATGCCAACGGTTCGCCGACAAACCGCACGCACCTGGGTCCGAGCTCAGACCCATACCCATAGCTTGGCCTTTTGCTCAATGGGGCCTCGACATGATCGGCAAACTGCCAAAGTCCTCGAAAGGGGGACACGTTTACCTCCTGGTCGCAGTCGACAAGTTCACCAAGTGGATCAAGGCCATGCCGGTTACCAACTAGAAAGGCAAAACGGCCGTCAAGTTTTTCGAGTCCATTGTCTACAGGTTCGGTGTACCGCATAGCATCATCACCGACAATGGATCGAACTTCATCTCCGAGGAATTCCAGGACTTCTGCGAAGGCCTTGGGATCAACATCACGTACGCCTCAGTGGCACACCCGCAAACGAACGGGCAAGTGGAAAAGGCCAACGGCCTAATCGGCGCCGGCATCAAGAAGCGCCTCATGAGTTCACTCGAACAAAAATCTGGAGCCTAGACGAAAGAGCTACCATCCGTCCTGTGGAGCTTATGGACTACGCCAAACAGCTCCACCGGCTACATACCGTTCTTCATGGTACACGGAGCCGAGGCCGTGCTACCAGCCGAAGTACGCCACCAGGCCCCACGGGTCGCCGCCATGACGAATCCACGATTGCACTCGAAGACGCTGTCGACACACTTGGCGAAGCACGGGATATAGCAGCAGCTCGATCAGCGATGTACCAGCAGAGTCTCCGCAACTACCACAGCCGCCGGCTGCGCCCAAGGTCCTTCGTCGAAGGAGACCTCGTCTTGCGACTCAAGCAAAAGCGATCGAATAAATTCGAGTCACCATGGGAAGGACCCTACATCATCACCGAAGTCATCCCAGGTGGCGCCTATCGCCTCAAGCACGTGGAGTCTGGAGTCGCATACTCCAACCCATGAAACATCGCGCACCTGCGACGATTCTATCCGTAGCAACCTACCCCCTTTACTTTCAATAAGGCTTTCAGCCAAGGCTATTCAGCCGAACAATGTACCTCCTCCATTACAATATAAATAAAGCTAAGTGTCTCGCCCCAAAACTTCATTTCACTATTTTGGCAACTTTACTACATGCTACAAACGCACTCGGGGGCTCCCCCCACCTCACGATTTCATCGACTGAGGATCAAACGTGTACACCTGAGTAGCTGACAACGTTAAGCAAACGAAAAGGACACGTACTCAATCAAAGCACTGCGTGCTCACAACAAACAAAACTTTACAACAAAGGGCACAACACACCCATCCGAAATATACAAATTTTACATCTATCTCTTTTTTCAGGTTCTACCTATTCCGAAGAATAACCTGAGCATGCTGCTCAAAAAAATCTACGACCTGTTCGGCATACTGCCTTACAGCTGCGTAATGCGGACGCATGTCCCACTCACCACCATCAGGGCGAAGAGGTGGCCCAGCGACCACAACATCCAAATCCACGTCAGGCCGGTGCAGCCTCACAAGAGACAAAGCAGCCTTCACTCCTGCGACGAGCTGTTTCCGAACCAACTCCTTGACATTGCCCACGTTCTGAAACTTCGACAGAAGACCCGCAAGGCTTGTCGGTACGGCATCCAAAGGGAACATGACGTGCAGCACCGAGGCAAGCGACATTTGCACTTGGCGAAGCACTCGAGAAACCTGGTGCACACGATCCTGCACCGTCGCCAGAGCTACGACACGGTCACGATCCATCCAAAAGAAGCCGCCAGCCTCCATGTCCCGTTGAGTCAAGCAATTGACCCGAACGGCGACACGCTCCTTTCTTCCATCGGAGCAAGGTTGGCACCTGCGATAATCGCACAAAATAAGAGTAAGGCCAGTAGGCCATCCGAAGAACTGAGCTACAGCTCGAACCAAAGAACAACTTACATTGCAGCTCCTCGGACAGCCGAACCAGCTTCGCCATCAAGTACTCCTCTCTGGCTGCACCACGATCCGCCTTGGACTTCCACACATAGGCATGACCTCGCAACCCTAGCAGCTCCCTCTCCAGACTACGCACGCGATCCCGAAGAAAAGCGAGTTGGGAGGAAGCATCCAAAGATGGTCGCAACGGCATTGCAGAGGAAGTGTCAGCAGCCGGACCAAGGAACCTAGAGCAGCAGAAAAAGAAAGGGACACAAACATTCAGACAATGATAGAGCAAAACTCAGAAAAATTCATTAAACATATAAGGCACGTGGCACAAGGATGGTGTTCTTCAAGATATTTACATCAAAAGCAGACTACAAACTACCCTACGTCTACAACGCCTAAGATGCGGCACGTGCCTAAGCGCGGGCCGACTGCCCGCTGCCCGCATGCCCTAGCGCATATTCAGAATATCAATCTTGGGCCCATATCTGCGCAAGCGAGTAGGCAGCAAAGGCTACCGGATCCATCTCTGCGGTCATCGGCATCCGGGAGGTGATCCGCAGATCCAGCTCGCTCCGCCAAGGCCATCACCACCGACGGATGCGCCGATGCCCTTCGCCAGACGCTGCAGCGCTTTCCGACAGAGCCTCCGCCAGAGCATCCACATCATCGAGGGCCACGCCTAGGAACAAGCTCCTTGTAGAAGCGCCAAGAACCTCCTTCGCCTTGGCAAGGAGTCGACGACGGTCGCTGCGGTCTTCGACCGCCACAGAGCATCATCTAGAGCACTCCTGCTCTAGAGCACCTTGAACAAACTCGATGCTCATGGCATCTGAGACAAAAAATAAGAAGGAAGACATGAAGAAAAGCAGCACAGAAGAAGACATGAGGCATGAAGAAACAAGCACAAATCTAGCACTCACCCGAAATAGCCTTGGTAGCAGCCATGAGCTTCGCCGCCACCTCTCTTTCACGAGCAGCCGCAACGGTAGCCAGCTGCTCCTCACGATCCGCGGCCTCCTGCTGCAGACGCTCCTTCGCTTCGGCTGCCTTAGTCAGCTCTAGCTCGAGGCGTTCTTTTGCACCAACGGCGGCCTCGGCTTTCTGCTCCGATTGACCAAGGCTCTTCTTGAGAGCGTCGACCTCACGGAGAGAAGTATTGTGCTCATCTGCATTCAAAACAAGCAAACGTCAGCAAGCAGGACCAGAATTAAACGGAAAAAGCACCAAACAGCAAATAGGTACCTTGAAGCTGCCGAAGGCTAGCCTCCAGCGCTAGGCGCTCCTGCACCAGTCGCCTGGCTTCCTGAACAAAAGGCTACAGAAAAAAGAAGCACAAGTAAGGAAATAGGACTTGGGGCTACGCCCAACACAGAAGAATAAAGGTAAAACTCGCACACGATGACACTCGGGGGCTTCCCCCCTGAAGATCCGAAAGAAGAAGAAGATAAGAAATTTCCATACACTCGGGGGCTCCCTCCGTGACATGAAGCAGAAAAACTTACATGCTCTGATGGCGACTCCGAAGGCCCGCCTGCGAAATTCTGAGGCGCAACCACCTGCACCTCCTGCAACGGAGGATCCGGAGCCACGCCTCCCGAAGTCGCCACCGTCTGAGGAGTAGGAGACGCAATCTTCGACTCCCCCATCATTTCCCGCGCACCATCACTAGAGGAGTCGCGGGAGGAATGCCTGCATACGAAGCAATCAGCACAAGTGCAAAATCAAGAAAAAAAGGGACATCAATATAACAAGAAACTTACGTGCCCAACAAGCTCAGGTCGAAGACAGGAGGAGTCCTTCGGGCTCTCTTCTCCTCTTTCTTCTCCTCCTTTTTCTCTTCCTTCTTCCGCTTCGCTGGCGGGTGCGGTGCTACACCCCGCACAGGAATAGCAGGAATGGGAGAGGAAGAACCTCCATGACCGTCACTATGACGCTCAAGGCCCAGAGGGTTTCTGGGAGTCGGAGGAGTCGAGGCATCCGAAGACACGCTGGAGCTCCGTGATCGTTTGCGCGTATGGTCCTCACTCGACTCGTCAGCATCCTCCGCCGGAGATCGCGCCGACGGCAGCTCAAACACGGACTCAACCACTTCATTATCCGGGGCATTCGGATACCTTTCGGGCAATGGCGGTACCATGCCCGACACTTTGAAGCTCTGCAAAATCAGAAGGAACTTTGTTAGCAAACAAAGGAAATAAATACACAGCCGACAAAAAAGCACTACGTGCACAAATCTACACCTGCGGTACGACCAACGTCGAAGAAAATGGAGGAGTTAGCGACTTCCTCGGGATTTCTTCTCCGGCCTTGAACTTCAACAGTGCACGAAGGGCCCTGTCAAGATCCCCCTCGGAGATTTTATCAGTCGAAACCCTCGTCGGATCACGGCGCCCAGAATAAAGAAACATCGGGTGCGCCCTCGCTTGGAGAGGCTGCACCCGACGCTCAAGAAACGTCCGGATGATGTCCACACCGTTCACCTCCTTCTCCGGAATCAGCTGGAGATCCTCCATCCGACGGTAAAGGGCCTCTATCTCTGCCACCTCTCCAAGATTTGGTTTTTCCAAGAACTTTTTCGCTCAATCATTTGGGAGGGGTCAAAGGGAACAAGACCAAAATCTTGCCCGGGCACTACGGAGTCGCGGATATAAAACCATCGCCTCCGCCAGTACTGGACAGATTCGTACATGGAAAAAGAAAACAAGAGAAGATTGGGACTAAGGGAGATGATGCAACCCACAATGGGATACACACCATCCGAACCAGATTGCCTCTTCACGGAATAGAGCTTCCGGAAGAGGCCAAAGTGCGGCTCAATGCCAAGCCAGCACTCGCAAAAAGTGATAAAACAAGCAATATGGAGAAGAGAATTGGGAGACAGATGATGAAGCTGAATCCCATAGAAGAAGAGCAGTCCACGAAGGAAGTTGTGGACTGGAAAAGAAAACCCACGCATAATGAAGGCGAGAAACATAACCCAATACCCAGATGGGAGACGGGGGATTATCTCATTGCCGGGGAGTTTGACGGCCTCCCTATCCTGCGGGATCAGGCCCCGCTCGCGAAGCTTGCGGAGATCGCTCTCCCACGTCTCTGATCGCCGCCAGCCACCATCGGTGACACGAGTAGCGGTGGTGCCCTTCTTTCCTCCGGCGGCGCTGGTCCCAACCGCAGATGACGATTTCTTTGGTTTCCCCATGGCGCTACGACGGCGCCGGCGGTGAAAACGCAGAAACAACGACGGAAATGTGGAAGGAAATCCCAGTGCGCAGCAAGAATCGCTAGAGCACAAGGAGGAAGTGAAAACAAGAACTAATGCGGTGAAAACAAACCGCGTCTTTCCCCAATGATTATAACAGCGAAGACGACGCACGGCAGCCGTCCATCCAGAAGACCTAACGCCAACGGCAGATCTGACCGTACACGTGTCAACATCACAACGAACCGTCGTTACCATGCTTGTTCCTCTTGTTTGCATCTTCGGACACTCATATTTGTTCTTTCATGTCTTGTATTGTTAAATGAATTTGGATGAGTGAGGAGTCCATGACTATGCACCTCGTTCCCAAATGCAATTATCATAATTGGTGCATTCTCTTTGGGGATCTCATTTAATTCATTTAATAATACTCATTTGCATTCTTTCACATTTGTTGTGTTTTAAATGCTTATGGGGGAGCAAGGATTCCATATTTGTGCATTATGTATTCCAATACATTTATTTTGAATTGTGCACAAACCTTGGGGAGCTTCTCTATTTTGTTATTTAAAACACTCTTTTGCTCATATCATAATATCCTGTTGTTTCCAATTGGACTCATTTGTTGTTTTCAAATTGGTTTGTCGGACCTTGTAGTTGCTTGCATCATTTGAGTTTATTTTTGCAATCTTTGGGTCCTCAATATAGTTCTACTCCCTCCCAAGTATTCATCATTGGATATGTGCGAAGGCACACCTTTGGAGGAATTATTACTATATTTGCCTTCTAGAACTTGTCACCCATTTCGGCAATCGATGCCAATGGGGGAGAAGTTTTAGAGGGTTTAAGGGAAGTTGGTTTATGCATTGAGTTTATTCTTGTGCATTTGCCTCTCATGCTATTGCATCCTTGTTGTTGCTTAGCATGTGGAATATATAGAGGAAACTCCACCAATGATAATGATTGGCAATATATGCAATGAAATTCAAGTTCATCACACATGCATAGATTGTGGGGGAGTTTGCTCTATATATGGTGGTGGTACCGATATCACATACTTTTGTAGTATTTGATATTGGTGTTACCATTTTATTCATTAATATTCCTTATATAAACCCTCTTAAAGGGATTGTCATCAATTACCAAAATGGGGGAGATTGAAAGAACATGTTGGGCCCCCATGTGTGGTTTTGGTAATTAATGACAATCTTTATGGACTAATGTGTGTATTAAGTTGTACTTGTAGGAATTTTCCATTGGAATTGCTTGGAGCATGTGTTGACTTCAAGATAGATGAAATGAGAAGAAGATGTGTTGTGCAAGCTCAAAATGCGCCATCTATAGAAGATCTCATGTTTGATGCTTGCCATCCTCGGTGATCATGGATCGATGATGAGGAATCAAGAAAGGTGTCCATCTTGAGAAGGACAAGATCGTCTACATCGAGCTCAAGTGGATTGCTCAAGTCAAAGGTATAATATTGATAGGTTTTCCCTTTTGCCGGTCTCATGTTTGTTGGGAGACCGGGTTTACGATAGATAACCGTACTATCAAGAGGGGCTCTCGAATGAGTAACTCGGTCACATCGTTCGGAGAGAGATCAAACCTTTGCATACTTGCATCATCATATTTGGTTGTTATTTGGTCTTATCCATGTGAGGATATAGAGCTTGTGGTAATCTCCATAACAAGCTCTAGTCCATCAAAAACGGATTTCCCTTTTATATCTTATTGCGTTTTGATCTTGGAGGTTTTACCGGTTTGTATTTTAGAGATAGGTAAAACCTTCCATTATTTGGTTCTTAATCATGTGAGGATTTAGAGCTTGTTTTAATCTCCATGAAAAGCTCTCGTTCATCGAAAACGGATTTCATAAGCATTTTCTATTACGTTTTTTATGTTGGAGGTTTTATCGATTCATCTTTTTGATTGAGGTTAAACCTTTCGTCATTTGGATCTATCCTCCCTTGTTGGACTATAATGTTTCTTTGCATGATCTTTTAGAGCTTGTTGTCCTCTTCGAAATGAGCCCAAGATCATCAAAATCGGAGTCCGGATGCAAAATTTATGGCCGTCTTCGTTCAGGGATGACCGGTAGTACCGGACCAGGGTCCTAGAGTACCGAGGTCCGTAGTATGCCCGTAGTACCAGTCGGTACTGAATAAGGTGCGTTTGGCGACCTGGGATCCCCAGGGAATGTCCGGTAGTACCGGGAATATCCGGTAGTGCCGGGATTCGCGTTTTTTTGGCTTCAACGGTTGGATTTTCGGGGAACCTATTTTAGGGGCCTTCTTCCCCAATGGTTCCCTAACCATTCTTGCAAGTTTTCCCCTCCATTGTTGACCTTCTTGAGCTTGCTTTCTCTCAATACCTCCAATGATTCTTGCATATTCTTGAGGGATTTGAAAGAGGAGATCTAGATCTACAATCCCACCAATCAATCTCTCCTCTAAGTGACGGGAACATATTGGGATCTAGATCTTGGAGTCTTTTGTGGATTTCTTCCATTGTTCTTCCTCTATTATTTCCCCATAAGCTTTTGTAGCTTTGGTGGAATTTGGGAGAGAGGGATTTGAGCACCTTTGTGGTGTTCTTGCCATTTGCATTTGGTGCATCGGTTTGAGTTCTCTTTAGAGGATTTGATTTGATTTACTCATTGGAGCTTGTCCCTCTTGGGTTCTTGGAACCCTAGACGGTTTTTGGCCTTGGTGGCATTGTGGCCTTGGTGACGTTTGTTGGGAGCCTCCAATTAAGTTGTGGAGAAGTGCCCCAACCTTGTGAGAGGTTCCGGTTGCCACCGACAAGTGCACCGATAGTGGAAGCGTGGATCGATCCCGTTGGGGTGAGATTCACCGGAGAATAAGGGAGGCCTTTTGTGGCATTGGTGGTTTGATACCACCCCCTCTCCAAACGAGACGTACTCCATGTTGGGAGGAACTCGGTAAAATATCGGTCTCCCCGTGTGCCTCGGTTATCTCTATACCCGAGCTCTTTACTTATGCACTCTACATTGTGATAGCCTTCGTGCTTGAAGTATTATATATCTTGCTATCACTTTGTTGCTTGTATTGCTTAGCATAAGTTTTTGGTGCACATAGGTGAACCTTAGTTGTTCTAGGTTGTGCTTAACAAAGTAAACACTAGTTTTATTCCGCCTTTGTTGAGCCACTCTAGGAAAAGTTTTAATCGCCTATTCACCCCCCCTCCCTCTAGGCGACATCCGTATCCTTTCAATTGGTATTAGAGCCGGTCTCTCATTTTTGGCTTCACCGCCTTGAGAGTAAAGATGTCGGTTAGAGGATTAGTGCACAAGGACATGTTCACATTCGATGGCACAAATTATGATGTATGGAAAAATCGCATGCTCATTCATTTTCGGGACATGGACCCAAATTTGGAGCGTATTGTAGATATAGGTTTTTCTCCTCCAATGGATTTAAAAAATCTATCTAGTGAGGATGAGAAAAACTTATATCTCGATGCTCAAGCTTCTAATGTGCTTGTTAATGCTTTGAGCTATGTAGTTACTTCTTCAATCATTCCTTTTTGGAGCGCCCATGATTTATGGACAAAACTTCAAGATAAATATGTTATGTCCAACATTATTGAGGATGATTGTGTTGCTTCCACTTCCTGTCGAGATGAGTTATCATCCTCTACCACTTCACCAACATGTGACTTTTCACAAGGTAATGATATGGTGAGTGGTGATAGAAATTGCAATTTGGATAGTGTGCTTACTATTTGTAATCCCTCATCCCTATCGAGTTGCAATGATCTATCTTTGGACTTTAACACTACTAGCACTACAAAATCCTTAATGATTTTGTTAATAGTCCTTGCATATCATGTAGAAATGACTTGAATAAATCTCATGATGATATGCTTGTGTTGTCTTGTTGCCATGATAAAAATGCTTCCATTTCCTCTAGTGCTTGTGTTTCTAACCATGTAGAGGAAACCGAAGATTCTATGGGCCAAGACATGGTTTTGAATGAAGCCACAAATTCAATCTCATCTTCAACTTCTTCCGGTACCCACCTATGCCTTATGGCTAGGGATTCTAAGGTAACTGCTACTTTGGAACCCATTACCTCTTGTGATGAGGAGGATGTGGATAATGTGGAAGAAGAGCTTGACATTGATGATTTATATGAGAAGGGTGAGATTGTTTATTGTGCCCTTGTTAAAAAGGATATTGCTTGTTCTAACTTTGTTGAAGTCTTGGACTTTGCTATTAAGAGCAAAGAACATATTGATAAGTTAGAAACACAAATTGAGGTGCATGATAACAACGTTGATAAAATGTGTAGTCTTGAGTGTGAGTATGCTAATATAATTGCAAACCTAAATAAAGCTCTTGAAGAGGAACAAACCACCAAGGAATCTCTTGAGGAGACCTTTGCTTTAGAGCTATCTAGAGTAAAGGAATCTCATGATAGAGATCTTGAGGTGGCAAGTGATCTCAAACATAAAAATGATGAGACTCAAGTTGCTTATGCTAAACTCCTTGAGGATTTTGAGCACCTCAAAAATGGCTCTAGGGTCATAAAGGGTGAGCTCATCAAACTCACTGAGTCACATGAGCAACTTAAAGCCTCATATTCAAAAGAGCTTGACAAGTTGCCCTCACCTCTTGCTAATAATAATGATGCTTGTGCTACTAACTCTATTTCTTGTGAAGCATCTATTTTGAAGGAGAATGTTGAGCTAAAGGCTCAACTTGCTTTGCTAACTAGCAACTATGGGAAATTAGAAGAAAGCCATGTTAAGCTCTCAAGCTCGCATGAGGATCTCCTAGTCTCCCATGGTAAGCTAAAGTTGTCTCATGAGGCCATCATGTCAAAGGTAACATCTAGTGGGCCTCATGTGGACATTGGCACTATATCTACTCCAAATGTTATATTGCCATGTGCTAGTCCTTGTAATTCATCCTCTCACAACCATGCTATATCTCGTGATGAATTACATTCCATGCCTTGTTGCTCTAACAATGTAGCATCTACTTACTCTAGCACTTGTATTGAAACTAACCATGTAGAGGAAATCAAAGAGCTCAAGGCTCAAGTCACTTCTTTGAAGAATGACTTGAAAAAGGGTCATCAAGGGAAGGCCGCACTCAACAAAATCTTGAGTGTGCAAAAATCCCCCAATGACAAGAGTGGTCTTGGATTCAACTCCAATGTCAAGAACAAGTCCACTATCATGTTGAAGCACAAGGACAACAAGAAGAATGGCCAACATCAAGTCAAGAATCCGGCCAACATTGTTTTCTTCAAGTGCAAGGAAGAAGGGCATCATGTTAGATCTTGCCCATTGAAGAAGAAGTCTCCTAGTGTGAAGCAACAAGGGAAGCGGCCTCAAGCTTCACCTCAAGTCATGAATGAGCCTCTTCCTAAGAGGACTACTCGAGCTCTTCCTCTAGTTGTGGCTTCACCTAAGAAGAAAGATGGCAAGAGTAGAACTTGCTACATATGCCGTGAGAAGGGGCACATTTCTTCTTCATGCACTATTGGTATCTCCTCATCCAATCCTATCTTAATTGATGATGCTTATTCACTTCGTACGGATGAGGTTGGCAATGTGGTTGCCAAATTTGTTGGTGCTCAATGTGGTGTCAAGAAAAGAACCATTTGGGTTGCCAAGCCTATTGTGACTAACTTCTTAGGACCCAACTTGGTTGGGGACCAACAAGCAAAAACTTGATCAATAGGTGTGTTTTGGAGGGCATTGGAGACTTGGCTACATCATGAAGATTTAAGGGATCTTCATTATTATTTTTGTCAAGCCAAGTCATGTGGATTATATTGCTCCTATTATATTTCCAATGTTCCTCCTTATGTAACATATGCTAAACTCTTTACATTGAAAGTTACTCGCCCCCTTGTGCATGTTTTGGTTTTGTATCTTCCATGCTTTTGTACATGTTGTGCTTTCCACTTAATTATCTTGAGATATCAAGTATATTTTTGTATGATTAGGTGGCACTCCATGTATGTGTGTTTCTTGTATTGGAGCCTTACTTGGTTATATTTGGTATCTTACTTGGCTCTTGTGAGAGATTAATGGATTATCCCATTTTGGGGGAGTGTTATGCTTGGGCATTCCACAATCCTAAAAATGTGTGTACATGAGGAATACCACCTAGTATTTATATTGGATTATTGTCTAGTCTCTATGTGGTACAATTCTCATGAGAAATTTAAGTTTTATAATGTCCATTAATTATCTCTATTTGTATCCTTTTGCCTCGTGTTGGATTTATGGTAGTATCACATTATGGGGGAGTCTTATGCTTAGTGCATATTACAATCCTAGAAAATGTGAATATTTGAGGTTGTGTCACTTAGAATTGATACTGATAATTATCTAGCGCCTATGTGACACATTGGATCATACAAGTTCCAATTTGCATGAATGGCTTTATTGATCTTATTTTGGATCTTGTATATGAGAGTGTTTCTTGGTATGCGTTTCCTCATATTTAGATATATATATCCTCATGGAAACCATTTGCTTCAAGTTACTCTATTCAGTAGTGATTGTGTGACTTGGGGAAGCTACCAAGAATCTTGTTCGAAGTATCATGCTCAGTTTCTTATATTTAGTTATATGCTTCTTGTTGTGACTATGATCTTGGATATCCATGCAAGCTACCTTGGGAAAATTATTCTATTTCTTGTCCTTGGACAATGAGTACCCAACTTATGGTAGAATTTATTGATCATATTCACTTTGGCCCTTGCTTAATTTTATCCTATCTTTGGCCAAGAAAATGTTTTGTGTTCTCTCCCAAGCCTTCCTTGCTTCTTGTGGATCTTCTTATTTTATTGATATCCTCTTGTGTTTTACTTATTATAGGTACTAGTGATGATCCCATTTGTGTGCATTTTGCATTTAAAAGGAAAATCCTACAAAATGCACTATCCATGGGGGAGCTATCCTATATTATTTAGAACACTCATATTTATGCTTCTTTGTTTTGATCCATATCGTGTTTTATGTGCTTGGAACCTCAATCTTTTCATTTTGGTACTTGTGCCATCATGTGAAGTTTGGGGAGTTTGGTTTCTTGTTGGAACCTTGCTCTTTTTGGGAGTTGGTTTTGTCTCATTCCTTGTTTCTTGATTTGACCATTTTAGAATGAGATAAATCCTTGAGCATTTTTATTTCTATCTATCTTTTGCTCCTTGTATTATGCCTAGTTCATTTGTTGAACTTGTGATCTTTCATGTGTTGAAATTGGTTCGTTGATACAATTTGGACATCGTTTGTCATGTCACACTCTTGTGTGTGCAATCTCGATTTACTTGGTGTTTTGTTCAAATTGTATCTCCTTTTTGGTTCTTGAAAGCTTCATGCATGCATATTTACTATATGATTATATTATGGCATGCTTTCTTTCTTTGATCCAATATATAGGGGAAACTCCACCAATTCCCATCGGCTAAGTTGTGCATGAAATTCAATTTCATATCAATGTGCACATAATTATGTGGAGTCTCTCCTATGTATTGTAGTTTCTCTAACTACTTTGGACCCAATAAGTTTGGGGACCATTTTGTACTTAATTGTATTTTAGGTACATTGGAGATATATTGGATGCTTGTCTTTCAATTTTGAAGAAGTGGTGCGTACATGAAAAGTTGATTCAAGCTATAGGATGATCAATGAATTCATATACTCTACATCCTACCAATTATATCTCGGTAACAAGTATCTCTTTCTCATGCTCATATATCTTGATTCCAACCGTTTGTCGGTTGCCTTCTAGCATGAATTCATGTATTTGTAATTGTTGTAGGTCTAGCCATGGCTTTAAGAGAACTCTCTATTGTAAATGTGTATAAGTTGAGATGAGTACATATAGTTGGGACTATACAAAATCATGCATATGATCCTCCAATCCCAAATATATCAATCTAGCAATTTTATTGCCTATCATCTCCTCAACTTCTCTCATATGCAATAGTGAGATTTTGCTAGTCTATTTTCTCTTATGATACTTGTTGCCTTTCTTCATATATTTCAACTTTCTCCTTTTCCCTTGGTGATAGTTGTAATATATGTAGTGTGTTTGTGTTTGAAGTCCATTATGTACAATAGGATATATGTGAGCCTTTAGCCATGCTTTGAAGCAAAAATCTTATTGATATATGTTATGACTTCATTTTTGCCTTTCATGTGCTTTCTTGTATAATCTTCTTGATGTGTGCATTTTTCTTCTTTGGAATATGTCTTTGTGATATTTTCCACTTAGGTACATATACACATATGAGAAGATAATTTTAGTTGATTTTTAATCCTTGGAGACCACCTTTCTATTCCTTTTGATTCTTCGGTGGCTTCCAAATTTATTTTCCTATGAGTGCTTGTTCCTCTTGTTTGCATCTTCGGACACTCATATTTGTTCTTTCATGTCTTGTATTGTTAAATTAATTTGGATGAGTGAGGAGTCCATGACTATGCACCTCGTTCCCAAATGCAATTATCATAATTGGTGCATTCTCTTTGGGGAGCTCATTTAATTCATTTAATAATACTCATTTGCATTCTTTCACATTTGTTGTGTTTTAAATGCTTATGGGGGAGCAAGGATTCCATATTTGTGCATTATGTATTCCAATACATTTATTTTGAATTGTGCACAAACCTTGGGGAGCTTCTCTATTTTGTTATTTAAAACACTCTTTTGCTCATATCATAATATCTTGTTGTTTCCAATTGGACTCATTTGTTGTTTTCAAATTGGTTTGTCGGACCTTGTAGTTGCTTGCATCATTTGACTTTATTTTTGCAATCTTTGGGTCCTCAATATAGTTCTACTCCCTCCCAAGTATTCATCATTGGATATGTGCGAAGGCACACCTTTGGAGGAATTATTACTATATTTGCCTTCTAGAACTTGTCACCCATTTCGGCAATCGATGCCAATGGGGGAGAAGTTTTAGAGGGTTTAAGGGAAGTTGGTTTATGCATTGAGTTTGTTCTTGTGCATTTGCCTCTCATGCTCTTGCATCCTTGTTGTTGCTTAGCATGTGGCATATATAGAGGAAACTCCACCAATGATAATGATTGGCAATATATGCAATGAAATTCAAGTTCATCACACATGCATAGATTGTGGGGGAGTTTGCTCTATATATGGTGGTGGTACCAATATCACATACTTTTGTAGTATTTGATATTGGTATTACCATTTTATTCATTAATATTCCTTATATAAACCCTCTTAAAGGGATTGTCATCAATTACCAAAATGGGGGAGATTGAAAGAACATGTTGGGCCCCCATGTGTGGTTTTGGTAATTAATGACAATCTTTATGGACTAATGTGTGTATTAAGTTGTACTTGTAGGAATTTTCCATTGGCATTGCTTGGAGCATGTGTTGACTTCAAGATATATGAAATGAGAAGAAGATGTGTTGTGCAAGCTCAAAATGTGCCATCTATAGAAGATCTCATGTTTGATGCTTGCCATCCTCGGTGATCATGGATCGATGATGAGGAATCAAGAAAGGTGTCCATCTTGAGAAGGACAAGATCATCTACATCGAGCTCAAGTGGATTGCTCAAGTCAAAGGTATAATATTGATAGGTTTTCCCTTTTGCCGGTCTCATGTTTGTTGGGAGACCGGGTTTAGGATAGATAACCGTACTATCAAGAGGGGCTCTCGAATGAGTAACTCGGTCACATCGTTCGGAGAGAGATAAAACCTTTGCATACTTGCATCATCATATTTGGTTGTTATTTGGTCTTATCCATGTGAGGATATAGAGCTTGTGGTAATCTCCATAACAAGCTCTAGTCCATCAAAAACGGATTTCCCTTTTATATCTTATTGCGTTTTGATCTTGGAGGTTTTACCGGTTTGTATTTGAGATAGGTAAAACCTTCCATTATTTGGTTCTTACTCATGTGAGGATTTAGAGCTTGTGTTAATCTCCATGACAAGCTCTCGTTCATCGAAAACGGATTTCATATGCATTTTCTATTACGTTTTTGATGTTGGAGGTTTATCCGGTTCATCTTTTTGATTGAGGTTAAACCTTTCGTCATTTGGATATATCCTCCCTTGTTGGACTATAATGTTTCTTTGAATGATCTTTTAGAGCTTGTTGTCCTCTTCGAAACGAGCCCAAGATCATCAAAATCGGAGTCCGGATGCAAAATTTATGGCCGTTTTCGTTCAGGGATGACCGGTAGTACCGGACCAGGGTCCGGTAGTACCGGAGGTCCGGTAGTACCGCCCCGTAGTACCGGTCGGTACTGAATAAGGTGCGTTTGGCGACCTGGGATCCCCAGGGAATGTCCGGTAGTACCGGGAATATCTGGTAGTACCGGGATTCGCGTTTTTTTGGCTTCAACGGTTGGATTTTCGGGGAACCTATTTAAGGGGCCTTCTTCCCCAATGGTTCCCTAACCATTCTTACAAGTTTTCCCCTCCATTGTTGACCTTCTTGAGCTTTCTTTCTCTCAATCCCTCCAATGATTCTTGCATATTCTTGAGGGATTTGAAAGAGGAGATCTAGATCTACAATCCCACCAATCAATCTCTCCTCTAAGTGAGGGGAACATATTGGGATCTAGATCTTGGAGTCTTTTGTGGATTTTCTCCATTTTTCTTCCTCTCTTATTTCCCCATAAGCTTTTGTAGCTTTGGTGGAATTTGGGAGAGAGGGATTTGAGCACCTTTGTGGTGTTCTTGCCATTTTCATTTGGTGCATCGGTTTGAGTTCTCTTTGGAGGATTCGATTTGAGTTACTCATTGGAGCTTGTCCCTCTTGGGTTCTTGGAACCCTAGACGGTTTGTGGCCTTTGTGGCATTGTGGCCTTGGTGACGTTTGTTGGGAGCCTCCAATTAAGTTGTGGAGAAGTGCCCCAACCTTGTGAGAGGTTCCGGTTGCCACCGTCAAGTGCACCGATAGTGGAAGCGTGGATCGATCCCGTTGGGGTGAGATTCACCGGAGAATAAGGGAGGCCTTTTGTGGCATTGGTGGTTTGATACCACCCCCTCTCCAAACGATACGCACTCCATGTTGGGAGGAACTCGGTAAAATATCGGTCTCCCCGTGTGCCTCGGTTATCTCTATACCCGAGCTCTTTACTTATGCACTCTACATTGTGATAGCCTTCGTGCTTGAAGTATTATATATCTTGCTATCACTTTGTTGCTTGTATTGCTTAGCATAAGTTGTTGGTGCACATAGGTGAACCTTAGTTGTTCTAGGTTGTGCTTAACAAAGTAAACACTAGTTTTATTCCGCCTTTGTTGAGCCACTCTAGGAAAAGTTTTAATTGCCTATTCACCCCCCCTCTAGGCGACATCCGTATCCTTTCAATTGGTATCAGAGCCGGTTTCTCATTTTTGGCTTCACCGCCTTGAGAGTAAAGATGTCGGTTAGAGGATTAGTGCACAAGGACCTGTTGATTTATATGTTTTGGATGTTGAATACAATGCTTCTTGTCCTATTACTTTGGGAAGACCTTTTCTTAGAACAGTTGGTGCCATCATTGATATGAAAGAAGGCACCATTAAATATCATTTTACATTCAAGAAAGGTATTGAACAATTCCCTATGAGGAGAGAGAGGTTTCTTTTTGCTCCTTCTTTGAAAGCAAGATTTGATGTTAATGCTTCTTCATTTGAAAATACTTGATTCTTCTTGCTTCTTGTGCCTAACTTAAAGGCGTTAAAGAAAAGTACTTCTTGGGAGATAACCCAAGAGTTTCCTTGAGTCTTGGAAGTTACTACTTCAGTAATGAACTCTCCTTATCCTTTTTATTTGCTTTTTGTGCCAAGAATGACCTCTAATGAGAGGGAAGTAAGATTTGGAGAGTTGTTGTCCCGAAACAGATTTTTATTCTCCACCATAAAAATTCGTGAGGAGTCTCTATAACTCGTATTGAGCTCAAAATTTACAAATAAATGCCCCAGTATGTTAGCTAACTTTCGTTAGTTCAACACTTTTTGATTTGAGCAACATAAGATGTTCGAAAAAATCGTTTTCTACCTGCTGGTCTGTTTTGATAGATTTCTGCCATTATTTGCATTTGCTTCTTATTGATTCCTTTTTTAGTTCTCTTTTGGGGAATTGAGATTTTTGAAGTAGTTGCTACAGTTGCTTGTGTTTTTAGTGAAAATCCTTGCTGCTCGAAAGCTTTGCCAGGGGTCTAATTGTAGGGTTCGCAGCATAGAAAACAAAAAATCTCCTACAATGGGAACAACTATGTACCAAGATCTATATACTAGATACAAACAACGGGCGGATGTATATCCGTAGAGAACATACCCTTGAAGACCGACAAAGCTTAACGATTCCAAAGTCGTGGTTGACGTAGATGATCTCTTGCCGATCTCAAGATCGAGAGGAAGTCCTAGCGCCGCAAACCAGCGGCGCATCCGTGCTCGCACACACGTCCGAGGCACCGAGCAACGTCCGCCTCCTCGCTCCAGCGATGCAGCGGAAGCTCAACTTTTTTTCCCGAAAAGCCACCGGGAACATGTGTTGGGCCACGCAGAGATAAAACAAAACTTTTCCTCTAACGTGGTGATCCCAAGATCTAGCTGAGGTAGAAGGCCACGAGGTTTACCACTAGACGCGCGGTTGCGGATTACTGATGAAGCGCGTCAGTTGATGCAGTGCAGTCCTTACGATCCGATCGTCCTGGTGCTGATCGCACAGCACCTCTGCTGGTATCCACACGTACAAGGAGGAGCACCGGCGGCGAACTGCTAGGTTCGTTACGGCGGCTGGACTGCTGTGGAGCTAGGGTTTCCAACACATGGAATAACCTAACCGAACAACGATTAACCTTTCTGGGTTCTGCTCCACTATATATAGGGAGTGAACGTGGGCTCTGCTCGCGCGACCCATTCACTAAAGCCCATATAAAACTAGTCACCGTGAGTCCAACTCACTAACTCAGTCCTAATATGGTTTAGGTCCAACCCAACCAGATCATATGTTCAGATCCAATCCGAACATGCTCCCGCTCTTAAGTGTGTGACCCCGTAGGCTCAAGGTTACTTGGACACGATTTGAGTCCAACTCACAATCGATCAATCGGCATCGGCTCCTAGCAGAACGTACCAATTCCCAAGTACCAAAGAGTCATGACGACTTGCCTTTCCAATGTGACTTACGTCTGAGTCCCTTTTGCCTCACGATATACCTTGTCAGACTATAGGCGAATATATGTCATCCCTTAAATAGTCCAACTCTCTTCTCGATCCGAGATAAGTGATTCACCCGACTAACTCTTAGCCGATCGCCTCGGTTAACACTTAACCGAGTCGCGCATGGCCACGCTTTCTGAATCATATCTCACGAGAGGGCCCAGAGAATATCTCCGAGTGGAGGGCAAAATCCCATCTTGGTTATTCACATCACGCTTGATTCTCGGTCGACCCGAACTCGCCTTTATAACTCGCCCGATTCGGATCAGCTGATGTAACCTAAGTCGGTGATCCTCAACTCGGACTATGCAACAACCTCGGTCTAAGGATTACATTGATTGAGATATACAAATGACAACTTAGTTCGTTGTACCTCAATATGGGTCAATCCGACTCGCTAAACTCTTTAGCCTAGTCTGTGTAAGTTGGAATAGCATCTCCATGCCCATGACAAGTGGAACCGAGTCATCAAGCCAACTTTCACATTGGTCTAAGTTGTGTGGCCAGCACAACCTCAATGACCAAGGATATTTAGTACAAACAACATGAATGCATAGTTCCACAACTGAATCACATATTCAATGATACACATCAGATGTTTATACAAGGACTACTTAATAACTTTATGAATACAATGGGAAATATCATCATACATGATTGCCTCTAGGGCATATTCCCAACAACATGTATCTCTCTAGTCCGAGACCATGGGGGATAAATACTAGAGGGGGAGAGAGATCCTTGACGAGGAGGTGAGAGTGAGAGAGAGGGAGGGGGCTCCTTTTATAGGGAGAGGGGGGCACCCAAGGGGCCATGCTCCCAGCCATGGGGCTGAACCCTCCCCTCCTTTCATTCATGTGGGTGGACACTCCACTCACACAAAAGCCTTTCAATTTCCTCCACTCAAAAACCCACTCAAATTCCCATTAAATTTCCACCAAATTTAATACAAACTCTCATTAAATAAAACTCCTTTTATTTATTCAGAATTTTGTCAATTACTTTAATGACAAACATTCTCATATAACCCCTTTCTAGTATTTCATTTCACATGCAAAAACACTTTCTGTAATTTCACCCAAAAACCCGTTTCGGTATCTAGTGAAATAAATTCCTGCGTTTGTCATTCTTTTCGGCATGGAACTTTTGCTCCAAATGGATGTCGGTGTCTCTTAAGTGTGTCACCCTATGGTTCATGAATAATGTGGACATGATCGAGACTCCTCTTGGATCAATAATCAGAAGCGGGATCTAGAGACCCATACCGACTCCCACATATTCAACAATGACTTTCTTGTGATCGTCAGAACCTTTTACGATAGTATCTTAATCCTTTTGTTTCGCGATATAATACATGTCCGAGATTCGATCATCGGTAACTCCATACCTAGTTTGATCTCGTTACTGACATGCACTCTTTTCTCATTCCCGTGATATAACATTCTAGTGATCAAATCACTTGCTTGCAAGCTAATCAATGTGATATCACCGAGAGGGCCCAGAGCATATCTATCCGTCATTGGGATGAACAAATTCCACTCTCGATCCATGGGCCTCAACATAACACTTTAGTAGTTCTGTACCCATCTTTATAATCACCCTGTTATGGTGTGACGTTTGATGTTATCAAGAAACTCTTCTGGTGTTAGTGATTGACATGATCTCATGGTCTAAGGATTAGGATCACTTTGTAAGTTGTTATAGCAATATAAACTCAATGAATTTGATCGTAATGCTATACTTCAGATGAATGTTCATCACATCATTACACTAATGTTGTGACCTCGTTATTAACAACATCCAATGTCCATGATCAGGAAACCTTGATCATCTTGTTAATCAACGAGCTAGTTTTATGAGAGAGGCATAACTAGGACCTTTCTGTTTGTTTATTAAACACACATGTATTAACATTTCCGTATTAATACAATTATAGCATTTAAAATAAAAATTTATCATAAACAAGGAATACGATAATAACCACTTTATTATTGCCTCTCGGGCATATTCCCTTCAGTCTCCCACTTGCACTAGAGACAATAATCTTGTTTGAAAACTTTGCGTATTGAACACTTATGGCTTTCTGGTGTTCCATATACGCAACTGCAAGTGGTTAACATAATCTACGGATCTGACACTTTCAGGTCCGTGTGTATTTGCATGTCTTTGTGTCGTCACGCATCACTTATTCTCCAATGAGATGGCATTGTATACATTTGGTCTTTTGGTGAGACCTTTAGTTCCTTGGGGTTAAATCACGTCAATACTATTGTCGTACAATATATCTGTAGTGTTAGCCTGTTGTGAACCACACCTTAGTTTGATAACAAACTACCTGACACAAATGTCCTCCTTTACTGCTACTGTAGCAGTCATATACTTAGCCTTTTGTTATAGTATCTGTCATAATGTCTTAACTTTGGAATTCATCCAAATCCATCATGGAAAATCCTTTCCATTACATTGTGCCACCCATAGTTTAAATTGAGATAAACTTAATTTGTATCTTGTGACAAAACTAGTATCAATGTAATGTAGGGGTTCGTAGCATGGAAAACAAAAAATTTCTATCGCATACAAACAAACAAGCCAAGATCTATTTACTAGATTGTAGCAACGAGTCGATGGAATAACTTACTCTCGAAGATTCCAAAGTGTTTAACGAGAGCGGATTCTCGTGGGTGATGTAGTCGTAATCTTCCCGATCTCAAGATCGTGTAGACGATCCTTCCGCGCTGGCCCAGCGCTTCCTTGATCGGTCACACGTTCGGTACTCGACGAAGACCTTCCTCTCCCTTGTTCCAGCAGGCAGCGAAGGTTGTAGCACTCTCCTCGTGATTCCGGCAGCACAACAGCGTGGTACCGGAAGTAGAGAGGAGATCCCGGAGAGCTTCGCCTTAAGCCGGAGCGAGTATGGTGGAGTATGAGAGAGAGCTATTAGTGGTCTAGGGTTTAGACACACCAATTAGAAGGCTCTAAACCAAAACGGCTCTAAACCGGAGATTAGAGGATAGGAACTTGTGTGTCTAGAGGAGGCCCCGCCTCCTTTTATAGGTGGGAGGGCGCCAAGTGGAGGAGTCCCTCCCAAGTCGGCCTCGGGTGGCGCTGGCTTGGAGAGGAGGAACTCCTCCCAAGTCGGTTTCAACCTCCTCTTGCTTGTTTCCCACAGTTTCTGTTTTAGCTGCTTGACTTTCAAACCGCCGTTTGACTTTTCAGTTCGGATTCAATTTAATCCTTTATTTGGAACAGCGAGAACACTTAGTACATGATGCAATCATTCCAATATGTAATGACACATTCATGTACCCTCCCGGAGTGCCGACAATCCGAACCTTCTAGAACATTCCCGATGAAAACACCTAATCATTCCCGAACTCCGAAACGGGACTTTCCTTATATGAATCTTATTCTCCGGACCATTCCGGATCACCTCGTGATATCCCGGATCCCATCCGAGACTCCGAACAACATTCGGTCTCTTTCTCATAATACCATACCTACTCAAACAACGTCAATCCTTATGTGTCTCCCTACGGTATGCGGACATGATCGAGACACTTCTCCGATCAATAACCAATAGAGGAATCTGGAAATTCATATGGCTCCCACATATTTCTACGATTACTTTGCGATCGAATGAACCACTTACATACGATACCAATTTCCCTTTGTCTCACGATAGTTTACTCATCCGAGGTTATGATCGTCGGTATCTCTGCATACCTAGTTCGACCTCGTTACCGATAAGTACTCTTTTCTCGTTCCCGTGATATGTGATCCCTTGTGAGCCAGTCACATGCTTGCAAGCTAATTGGATGACATTTCACCGGGAGGGCCTAGAGTACATCTATCTGTCATATGGATGGACAAATCCCACTCTTGATCCATGTGTTTCAACCAATACTTTCCGAACAGTCAATGCCACCTTTATAGCCACCCAGTTACGGTGTGGTGTTTGATGACATCAAAGCATCCATCCGGAAAAGGTGATATGCATGATCTCATGGTCGAAGGAATTAGGTTACTATGTATCAGAAAGCATATAGCAATTGAACTATTGAAATGACTTGATCTTTATGCTACGCTTATCTATAGGAGTATGTCCATCACATCATTCTCCTAATGATATGATCCTGTTGTTAATAACATCTCTATGTTCATGATCAGGAAACCATGATCATATATTAACCAACAAGCTAGTTTAACAAGAGGCTTTACTAGGGACTCTTATTTTAGTTTACAAATCACACAAGTATTAATGTTTCCGGTTAATACAATTATAGCATGGTATGTAAACATTTATCATAAGTGTGAAGATATGATAATAACCACTTTATTATTGCCTCTTGGGCATATCTCCAACAGTCTCCCACTTGCACTAGAGTCAATAATCCAGTTTCAAATCTTTTGTGTTTTCAACACCTATGGCTTTCCGGTGTTGTATGTACACGATTGCTAGTGGTCAACTGATCTCCATATCTGACACTTCCAGGTCCGTGTGTAATTGCATGTCTTTGCGTCTCTACGCATCACTCATTCTCTAATGAGATGGCTTTGTATAAATTTGGTCTTTCGGTGTGACCTTTAGTTCTTTGGGGTTAAAACATGTTGATAATATTGTCGCACAATATATCTTCATAGTATTATCCCTTTGTGAACTACACCTAGTTTGATAATAAACTACTTGACACAAATGCCCTCTTTTGCTTCTATAATAGCAGTCATATACTTAGCCTTTTGTTGTAGTCTATGTCACAATGTCTTAACTTTGGAACTCATCCAAATCCATTATGGAACTCACTTTCCATTATATTGTGCCACCCTTAGTTTAGATTGAGATAAACTTAATTTGTACTTTGTGACAAAGCTAGTATCAATGTAGTACTTTTACAATGAACTAACCATCTATTTGTCACTTCTACAAATAATATACTCTTAGTTCTTCCAAAAGATCATAAGAATATCCTTACTATTGTCCAATGATCATCTTACGAATCATTCTGGTATATGCTCACAACATTTAGAGCATAGGACATATCTGGATTTGTACATATCACAATATGATTGATATAAATACTCTTTGTGATTTCATACATCAAGTATCAATCTATACTTGATTATTTGTTTCACTTTACCAAATGTCAATACACTTGAATATATCATCAACATTGAACTCTTTCAATCCTTTTTGTGCGACAAGAACCTTTTCTTGTAGTTTCTATATTGAACTCATTCAATATCTCGTCTATGTACTTCCGCACAACCATATTAGCGTCTATTGATGCCAAATATTTGGTTTTGCCTAAGTCTTTCATCGGGATGAAATTCTTAATATGTGTTAATAAAAGATACATTATTTCCAATCAACAATATGTCTTCCACATAATGTATTAGAAACATGTCTTAGCGCTCCCACTTAATTTCTTGCAAATGCAAGCATCTTCATTGTCTCTAATGAACTTTTAAACTCCTTTAAGTGTCATCATAGTGAAGATTCCAACTCACGATGCTCACTTCAACCATTGAAGTTTGCATATGCTTTTAGCATCCTATGAATTAACAAAACCCTATGGACCGTGTTATGCACATGTCCTAGGTAACGATTCTATTAGAAGAACTTGTTTTGTTTATTCAACTATCATATAACAAAATTATATGTAGTGGTTGCTACATTAATCCGTCTAGACTAAATATCACTATGAAAGATCAAATCTTGGCATAGTCAACCTTTGAACATTGTTGTGAACTCTTTCCCAATATGTCGATTATAGATGTGAAACATCCATGTCTATTTCTTTATAGATCCGCATACACAACCGTAAGGTCTTACACCTTTCTCGAGGATCCTTCAAGTTCAAAACTTGATTTCTCATGAATGGAACTATCATGGATTTTATGGCTTCAAGCCATTTGACGAGTCGGGCCCATCATCGCTTCTTTGCATGTAGTCGGTTCATTATTCTCAAATAATGATTCAACCCTCAAATCTTGGTATTTGATTGTTCATCCGACCTACTTGTTTCAATAGGAACTTGGATCTCCGTGACCACAACCTTTGAGGTACGTGAGCCATGAGCTTTGTTGTCGCCCTAACACTTTTCTACAAGCAACTCTGCACATACAGCTAAGGTTCTTTTAACCTTATCAAAGTTCTATTGTCCTCCCACTTAACTTTTCACGAAAAATTCCTTCTGAAAGAAACTTGACGTTTTAAGTGACAAACACTTTTGTCTCCGATGTTATGGAGGATTACTTAACAGTTATTCAAAATAACATACAAAGACAAGTTCATCCGACTTTGGTTGCAAACATCTTTCTTATGCATATCATACCAATGTTTTAAGAAAGGACAACTTGGGTTTTATCCCAAACCATAACTTTATATGGTGTCATTTCAACGGATTATGATGGAGCTGTTTTCAGTGGAAAAACGGTAATCTCTAAAGCTTTTAGTCTTTAAAATATAATTGCAGTTTTATGAATTATACCTTTGATCTTACCATGTCAAACAAGGTTTAATTACATATCTTGAACGCTCCATACTCTTATGGTGTTTCGGGAAAATGCAAATCCACGGAACGATTCCTTAAATCTTAGGTATTATGCTAAACTTGTAACTCAAATATCTTCCTTTATGATCTTATCATAAACTTTTTATATTCTTGTTACAATGATTTTGCACTTCATCTTGAAAATCTTTGAACTTTTCAAATATTTCACACTTTATCCTTATTAAGTAAATATTCATATATTCACTCAAATTTTTGGAGAAAGCATATGAAGTTGAAATCCATCGCTCTTAACTACACATAATGGATTTCGTACAACAATATGTACAAGTTCCAATAAGCTAGTCATTCGTTCCCTTTTGGCCTATGAACGAAGTTTCAATTATCTCTAGAAAAGTTTCACAAGCGTCCTGTGATCAAAAATCAAAAGACTCCAAAATTCCATCCACATGGAGTTTCTTCATGTTTTCTTTCCAATATAATTTAAACGGCGATGTCACTTCCTAAGTGATCTTTCAATCAATTTGTCTTTCGACATTTTTAGCACTAGTTTTATGGATGTGATTTTTCCAACGAGATTTGTGAATCATCCATCTTTTATGGATTACGGCAATTATTTGAACAACCCTTTTGTTCTCATAATACCTGATAAAACAAATCTTGAAGGCAAGCTTTGATGTTTAACGAGCAACACAATAACCCTTTATTTGTTTTCGATGAACATCATCGCATATTCTTTTGCTAATTACTTAGGCCACTGTAGTTCATGAATTCTGTTGTTTCGTATGACGATTCATACCAACAAATTTAGTATTAAATACTTAAGAACCACATTGTTTAATAAGCAAAGAATATAGCCATAACATGTATATCATCTATATACTTAAACTGAGCAATTCTAGTATTTTCCTTTCTGCCATATATTTATGAGATTTTCTTTCAATATTTCCTTTTCTGTTTGAAAGAATCTATCAACATCAATAGTGGAGTCATACATATGACATATAGTCCAAAGCGTGTATAGTTAAATACCAATGTCTTTGGACTTGCACTTTGAAGTAGATCACCATCATCAAATGTTTGGTGTTCTTTCAAATTCCTTTCTTTAGTAATCTCTTGGTGTAGTAAACATTTTACCTACATCAAATATTCACCCTTATCATGGAATCGTCCATGATCAAGCTACTTTTAGCTTATAACGATGAATTATGAGTATAATGTTGCTATCCAAAACCTTTTGGAGGATTAGGACAAAAAGTGTCTCCAACCTTTTGCAAGTTCTCATCAAAATATGAGAACATGAACTTTGCCATATTATACTCTATCATGTTGCAACCAAAACTTTGTTTCAGATATCACAATATCTTCCACACACACCATGGTTTCTGAAACAACTCTTTCAGATCCTAGATAACCTTGATATTAAGAGAATCCTTTGAATATCAAGAATCATGGAGACAAACATGATACTTATATACTAACACTTGGAATTTTTACTCTTGATTTAATACTAATTATTAAACTTCATGGAGTAACCGGAACTTACTGAAAGTTTGCAATAGGACTTTAAACTTTAGATTAACACTTCAAAACAATACGATACCAGTTCGTAAGGTAACTAACCAGAATTCTATAGTTCTATCATCTCAATTATAACTAAGCGCAAGGTGGTAAACGGATGCCAATGACTACAACAACTATGCAAATTCACTTTGATTTAGTTTATGATAAATTGAGTTCTAATTAATAATTAAATTAATCTAGGTGAACTCCCACTCAAAACAATATCCCTCACATTGTTTTAGTGATCACACGAACCAAATCCACCACATCAAAACCGATCATCACGAGAGTTGATATAGCTTCAATGGCGAACAATCAACATGTTCATCATATCTACTATATGACTCATGCTCTACCTTTCGTAATCCGTGTTCCCGAGGCCATGTCCACATGCTAGGCTCACAAGATCAAACCTTAGTTTCGCATGAGCAAATCTGGCTTGCTCACGTTGTATACACTTGTAGAATCTAACACACCGATCATCACGTGGTTCTTCAAACAACAAGCTTTAGCAACGGTGCTAACTAAGGGTGAACACTTTATGACTTGAAATTCATGTGCATGAGGGATCATCTTATAATGCTACCGTCGCCTACTAAGCAATACAAGATGCATAAAGGATTAACATCACATGCAATTCATAATATGTGATATGATATGGCCTTTCTTCTTTGTGCTTCCGATCTCCATCTTCTAGCACGAACATGATCTCCATCATCACCGACATTGCATCAAGGTCAATGACGTTGCTCCATGGTTGTCGTCCACCAGCTTCAACTATTACAACTACTTTGAATAGACACGCGGGTCTTAACAATTTAAAGACAACCATATGGCTCTCGCCGACTTACAATAAGGAACATTGCATACATCATATATAATCACAATCATGGCCATATCACATCACAGCACACCCCTGCAAAACAAAGTTAGACGCCTCTAATTTTCTTTGCATGTTTTACGTGGTTTGGGGCTTTCAATAAGTGTCGTTCTAACTTACGAAAAAGAACCACAACATTGATACTAGTATTGTTAATCACCCGTTGTAAATTGGATCTTAACTATAATAGGAGAAACAGGCACCCGCAAAGCCACTTATGCAATACAAGTTGCATGTCAAGCGTGGAGCAAGTCTCATGAACGATGTCATGTAAGGTTAGCCCGGGCCGCTTCATCCCAACATACCGCAAGATGCAAAGTACACAAGAAGCAATCGACAATAAAAGCATCAATGCCCACAATGATCATTGTGTTCTACTCGTGCAACAGATCTACATATAGACACGGCTCTGATACCACTGTAGGGGTTCGTAGCATGGAAAAAAAATTCTATCGCATACAAACAAACAAGCCAAGATCTATCTACTAGATTGTAGCAACGAGTCGATGGAATAACTTACCCTCCAAGATTCCAAAGTGTTTAACGAGAGCGGATTCTCGTGGGTGATGTAGTCGTACTCTTCCCGATCTCAAGATTGTGTAGACGATCCTTCCGGCGCTGCGTTCCGGCAGCGTGTAACACCCTCAGAATCGGACCTATGCAAGTTTGAGCAAAATTCGCCAAACCCGCATAGAAACGATTCAAAGGTGCCCACCAGGCACTTTCGTGCGGGTGGAAAACGAAGTAATAACATTACAAAACAGTCCTCGATGGGACCCATGCAGATATATATACAATGACTCAATGAGTCAAGATACGATATAATGCACAAAGATCCAAATCACCTTGAAAATGATAGAGCGTCCGACTACGGACAAGATGCAAATGGGGCTAAGAGCCACGAAGAATAACCAATGGCGTCCATAACCCTGTGCCAAGCCGGAAGGGTAACCTCGCTAACGGCGTCGATCTCAAAACCTGCTCAAACAAAAGGGGTGCCGACAAAGGAAAAGGAAAAAGAAGGAGCGTCGATCGAGGCCAAGACACGGCGAGGCTAGAATCCGGTCCTCGCCTACATAGGTATGGTGGATCAAGCGGCAAGATACACTAAACAACCTATAGAGACTCGATACAATCATGGCGAGAGGGGTAAGATAGACCTATCCGGGTCCAACCTGAAGCTAACACCAAACAAACCCATCCTGGTGTTTCCCCCTCGAGACCAATCGAGGAAGTCAACCGAGGAAATCACGCAGTGGGCAGTTTTATTTATTCAGTTATAGTTGCGGCACGTTACTAGTCAGGTTTAGATAATCGTCCTGATAAAAGAAGCAGTGGGTACTTTTAGTTAATCATTCCGTTATAGTGGCAACACTTACTAGTCAGGTACAGATAGCATGAGATAAACCCGAAACCCAGCAGTTGTTGGTACTTTTATTCAGCCATTCCGTTGTAGTTGCAATAGTTACTAGTCAGGTACAATGGTCGCAAGCGACAATCAAACAAGCAATTGTGGGCAGTATTAATTAGCCATTCCATTATAGTGAAGCTGATTACTAGTCATTATAAAGTCAAATTTATAGCAGTAAACTTTAGTTATGCTTGTCTATGATCGAGATACTGTGCTCCAAGTCGTCCATATCCGTGGACACGGCTTTCAGAAAGTTTTACCGGCGGTGCACCAATAGCAACACACGCCGATCAACCTCTAAAACCAAATCAAAACCCAACGAGGCTTTCACGATCGAGCAATCACGGATTCAGAATATTTCAGGGGCCACCTTAAGTAGAATCCAACGAAGTCACCGACCAGACGGACTTAAGGTTTGGGTAGACGGTGTGAACGATCGGGAACCCGAAGTGTGGCTGGGCTTGTCGACACCGCGGAATCGTGTCCCGATCCTAAGCAGATAAGGTGCTCCTCGCACAATTTAAATACGAAAGTAGCATGGCATAAGTACAGGATCATAAATAAAACCTCAAACTAGTTTGTGGCCCCAAGAAATACGATCAATCAAGCTCGCTCGGGGGTCCCATATACCTCCGGATGTGGATAGCGCGATAAAACAAGGAATGTATCAAGTACTCGGGGTCTTACGGGACACAAGTGGGCGTTCGAAACCAAATATTTTCTATCACCCACCGATGCCTCGCTTATTTCAATTTTAGTTATTAAACAGGAATTTAAAGTGAGCGATAAGTAAATCTAGGATCATCTCAGATCAACATGCGGCAATACATCAACAATCGTGGCATATGACGACACACATCAGACTTGAGCAAGCAACTACGACGCTAAGTCAAACTATCTACCAAACAATGTAATAGGATGTGTCCAAGGCAATATGGGGCTGCACGGTATATCACAGTGCGGAAACTAAAGCATCGCAAATACGATAGCAATAGATCAACAGGAGGAATAAATACTATAAAAGTAAGATAGGTAGAAAGAGGAGATGCTCACTGAAAACATTGCCGGAAGGGTCAACCGAAGATCGGGGCGAAGCTCACATCAACTCACGGCCTTATCCGCGAAGAAGCAAATCACTAGAAGGAACACCGGATGCAATATTTAATACAACGGCAGAAGATCGGCATGATGCATGTATGATGTAAGACATGGCGAAGATGCGTGCAAATAGGTCATATTAAGCGAACCGGGTCCCTACATTTAATTAGATGGTTCATGTTATTTAACTACCCCGCCATTTAAATGTTGTTTAGCAAAGCAACAGACGGAACCGTTATTACACATGTTTAAATGAGGCCAATATAAGGCTAGATTTGCCCGCATATGGGCCTCATATTTAATTATTAGGTGAATCGGCATAAGGCCCCAAACCAGATATGCATGCGAGAATGACAATTCAATATGCAACAAGTTGTTATTATGTTATAAAATAGGGTTTCGGGAAGGGTTCACACATTGAAGGTCTCGACGATCTTGAGGTTCTGGGGGTTCGGGTTCCGGTCTCGGGGTTCGGGTCTAGGGTTCGACAGCGTTCTCGGCGGCTCGTTCTCGAACATCGAGCTAGTCCTGCCGCGTTCGAAAGCAGGACTTGGTCGCCGGGCGCATCGGATACTCCGGTCATTGTCGTTCTTGTCGATGCGGATCTTGTCGCATCGGGTCTCGGTCATGTCGACGGTCGTGGCATAAGGGAAGTTCTCGGTCCGTGAGGTAGACCTTGTCGTGCCTTAGCGTAGATATTGAGGAGGTTCGGGTTCCACGGTTCGGCTCGCAACCGGACTCGGAACGGATTCTTGGTGAACTTGGCGTGTCGAGGTGTGGTCTTAGGGTTCGTGTCACGACCGGTGTTCCGGGTTGGCGATCATGGCGTTCCGTGTCGAAGATCTTGTTCGGCCTCTTGTCGTTGGCGTTGTGGTACTTGTTCCGTTCCAAAGCGATCTTGGCGGCTCGAGGGTGGCGGGTTCAAGGGTCTTGAGCAACTTGTCGGGGTAGAACATTGGTGTCGCTCTGTCCTTGGAAGATCTTGGCGACATCCCGATAGGGTTTGCCACGGAAGATGCTTCGGAGGACCAGACCCTCACACAGGTATGGTGACACTTGCCGTGGAAAAAAAACAAACGACCTGCAAACTCCACTATGCAAGGCGTTCATCCGGCCTCCACGCGCGGAACACCAGGGTGTGGTTCGAAGCTTCAGACGCCGCCACGCAGCTGCGTCTTTGAGGATCTCGCAAGGGCGCAGAGCGCACGCTGGGGTGGATCGCCGCTTAACGCGACACGCAATGGCGCGGGCGGCCGGGACGGAGCTCGCTGTGGGGTGGAGGCGGTTCGAGGTCGCCGGGCGGGAGCAGCCGGACGCGGCCGGAGGAGGGGAGCTCACCGCGGGCGGTAGAGGCGACGGGCGAGGACCGAGCGCCGGGCCACGGGCGGCCGCTGGAGGAGAGGGGCGAGCGCTCTGGGAAGAGCTTGGGGGCGGCGAGCGGAGGCGCACGAGGTGGCCGGAGGAGGCTCGCGGCGGAGGGAGGTCGTCGGTGAGGGCGAGCGCGGATCGCGGGCGGCGGGGAGAGGCGGCTCGGCGGTTGCCTGGGACGGAGAGGTCAAGCGGCGGGGCGAGCGGGAGGGGAGAAGGTGGGCGGCGGCGAGCCGAGGGGAGGCGACGGGTGGTCCGCGCCGGGAGGGAGAGGCGGTGGGGACTCCGGTGGAGCGGGAGGTTGGGGAGAGGAAGACTCTTGGCTGCTCAAGGGAGAGAGAGGGGGCCATGGGGAAGAGGAACAGGGGTTGACAGGGTGGGCCAAAGGGGACGGGCTCGGGAGGTGGACACTGGGTGGTGTGGCTGGGGTCTCATGGGTGGGGCCCGGGTGGGACTGAGCGGGTGCAAGGCGTGTGGCGTGTGTGTGTCTTGGGTGTGTTTGGTGGGTGAGTGGGTTGTTGGGTGTGTTGGGGAGAGAGGAAGGGAGAGGCCAAGTGGCAGGTTTTGATAGGCTAGAGGGGAGGAAAAGGTGAGGTGTCGTCCTGGTTGGCTGTGGTGATGTGCTTGGGTTGGGTAGATAGGGGTAGGTCTAGGATTTTACAGGCGGGTTAGGTGGACCGCTTTAAAACAGGGTGGTCGTCGGTCTACTCGCCTGCTCGACCGCCCACTAAATAATTATAATTTTTATTTGTTTTAAACGGGCCGTATGCAAACCGATAGGGGCCAAAACAAAATATTCCGGGGACCCGGTTTTGATGTTTGAATAAGGAGGGGCGTTTTAGAAGACAAAACGGGCTGGCGAACATAGTTTTATGCAAACAGTTCATGATGATGACGATGCCATGCACAAATTCAACGCGTTTTTCTAGTAGTGGTTTTGCGGGATGCCACAATTCGACACCACTAACAATGGATCTCGCCCTCGAGATCCGCCTCATGGTACCGGGAAGAAGGTCGGCGATCTGCGTCTTCTCGCTTCGTGTAGATCCTCGCGACACCACCAACGATGGTTCCTCCTTCATCTTGAAAACGGCGACACCACCAACAAAGGGTCGTTGCTCCTGATCGGCGAGAGAACATTCCGGGGAAACAAAGGACGAAGTTGAAGGTAAGGCCACCTCTAACTTCCATGGATAGAGTAAAACTGCTGGATCCACTGATTCAACGTACAAGAGCGAATGATAAGAGCAGTGGTAGGGTAGCTACTCCATCCCGCACTCAAACCATTACTCTGCACGCGAATAGACGGATTATGCAACCAACTCTCGGAATTAGACTGAAGATCTCGACAAGCGAGGTTCGGAAAAAAGGGAGTGATGTGGACTCTGCACCGGCTCTGGCGTAGATGACGTCATCACATCGGGAAACACCGGAAGATGCAACAGAAATCGTATGAAAGACACAATGATTAGGTTTCGCGATGGTTCCATTGGCATGAACAACACATGCTCAAGGTATACTCCAACTTCACCAATGCTCGTCCTTCTCATATGTTTTTCAACGACACTGATATCCAAAGAAGGAACACATATGGATAAAGATCTCAAAACAAAAGATTGGATGAAGGATACAATGACAAGTCGCAGATTGATGATCGTAGCACCTCCGCTACAAAAGGGAGAAAGAGAAACCACAAGGTACGGAAACCCAACCGAGAAATCGGACTCAAGAGAGAGAAGAGAGCGGATTCAAAACACGTAGAGGTAAGAGGAGAACAGCAGAGGGGTAAGGAGTAAAATCAGACCTATTCAGAACTATCCAACCGATTTTGGAAAATAGTTTTGACACTCTATCAGCGTTAGCTAGGTTATCCTACAGTTGGACTTGTGGGTATCGCAACTGCCGAGCTCGATACCTCAGAACACCTCGAATCGGACCTATGCAAGTTTGAGCAAAATTCGCCAAACCCGCATAGAAACGATTCAAAGGTGCCACCAGCACTTTCAAGGGTGGAAAACGAAGTAATAACATTACACAACAGTCCTCGATGGGACCCACAGAACAGATATATATAACAGCGACTCAATGAGTCAAGATACAGATATAATGCACAAAGATCCAAATCACCTTGAAAATGATAGAGCGTCCGACTACGGACAAGATGCAAATGGGGCTAAGAGCCCTGAAGAATAACCAATGGCGTCCATAACCCTGCCCAGGCCAAGCCGGAAGGGTAACCCTACTAACGGCGTCGATCTCAAAACCTGCTCAAACAAAAGGGGTGCCGACAAAGGGCAAAGGAAAAAGAAGGAGCGTCAGTACTGAGGCCAGTACACGGCGAGGCTAGAATTCGGCGGTCCTCGCCTACATAGGTATGGTAAACAACCTATAGAGACTCGATACAACTGGCGACAGTCAGAGAGGGGTAAGATAGACCTATCCGGATCCAACCTGAAGCTAACACCAAACAAACCCATCCTGGTGTTTCCCCCTCGAGACCAATCGAGGAAGTCAACCGAGGAACTCACGTAGTGGGCAGTTTTATTTATTCAGTTATAGTTGCGGCACGTTACTAGTCAGGTTTAGATAATCGTCCTGATAAAAGAAGCAGTGGGTACTTTTAGTTAATCATTCCGTTATAGTGGCAACACTTACTAGTCAGGTACAGATAGCATGAGATAAACCCGAAACCCAGCAGTTGTTGGTACTTTTATTCAGCCATTCCGTTGTAGTTGCAATAGTTACTAGTCAGGTACAATGGTCGCAAGCGACAATCAAACAAGCAATTGTGGGCAGTATTAATTAGCCATTCCATTATAGTGAAGCTGATTACTAGTCATTATAAAGTCAAATTTATAGCAGTAAACTTTAGTTATGCTTGTCTATGATCGAGATACTGTGCTCCAAGTCGTCCATATCCGCGGACACGGCTTTCAGAAAGTTTTACCCGCCGGGTGCACCAATAGCAACACACCGATCAACCTCGAAAACCAAATCAAAACCCAACGAGGCTTTCACGACCGAGCAATCACAGGATTCAGAAATATTTGGGGCCACCCTTTAAGTAGAATCCGCAACGCTAATGACTCAGACGGACTTAAGGTTTGGGTAGACGGTCAGAACGACTGGGAACCCGAAAGTGTGGCTGGGATTGTCGACACCGCGGAATCGTGTCCCGATCCTAAACAGTACAGGGTGCTCCTCGCACAATTTAAATACAGAAAGTAGCATGGCATAAGTACAGGATCGTAAATAAAACCTCAAACTAGTTTGTGGCCCCAAGACATAAGATGAATCAAGCTCGCTCGGGGTCCCATATACCTCCCGGATGTGGATAGCGCGATAAAACAAGGAACAGGTATCAAGTACTCGGGGTCTTACGGGACACAAGTGGGCGTTCGGAAACCAAATATTTTCTATCACCCACCGATGCCTCTGCTTATTTCAATTTTAGTTATTAAACAGGAATTTAAAGTGAACAGTAAGTAAATCTAGGATCATCTCCAGCATCAACATGCGGCAATACATCAACAACTGTGGCATATGACGACACACATCAGCACTTGAGCAAGCAACTACGACGCGCAAGTCAAACTATCTACCAAACAACAGGTAATAGGATGTGTCCAAGGCAATATGGGGTTGCACGGTATATCACAGGTACGGAAACTAAAGCATCGCAACACAGATAGCAATAGATCAACAGGAGGGGAATAAATACTATAAAAGTAAGATAGGTAGAAAGAGGGAGATGCTCGCCTGAAAACATTGCCGGAAGGGTCAACCGAAGATCGGGGCGAAGCTCACATCAACTCACGGCCTTATCCGCGAAGAAGCAAATCACTAGAAGGAACACCGGATGCAATATTTAATACAACGGCAGAAGATCGGCATGATGCATGTATGATGTAAGACATGGCGAAGATGCGGTGCAAATAGGTCATATTAAGCGGAACCGGGGTCCCGACATTTAATTAGATGGTTCATGTTATTTAACTACCCCGCCATTTAAATGTTGTTTAGCAAAGCAACAGACGGAACCGGTTCGCTACACATGTTTAAATGAGGCCAATATAAGGCTAGATTTGCCCGCATATGGGCCTCATATTTAATTATTAGGTGAATCGGCATAAGGCCCCCAAACCACAGATATGCATGCGAGAATGACAATTCAATATGCAACAAGTTGTTATTATGTTATAAAATAGGGTTTCGGGAAGGGTTCACACATTGAAGGTCTCGACGATCTTGAGGTTCTGGGGGTTCGGGGTCCGGTCTCGGGGTTCGGGTCTAGGGTTCGACGGAAGCGTTCTCGGCGGGCTCGTTCTCGAACATCGGAGCTAGTCCTTGCCGCGTTCGAAAAGCAGGACTTGGGTCGCTGTCGGGGCGCATCGGATACTCCCGGTCGCTGTCGTTCTTGTCGCATGCGGATCTTGTCGCATCGGGGTCTCGGTCATGTCGACGGTCGTGGCGTACAAGGGGAAGTTCTCGGTGTCCGTGAGGTAGACCTTGTCGTGCCTTAGCGTAGATATTGAGGAGGTTCGGGGTTCCACGGGTTCGGCTCGGCAACCGGACTCCGGGAACGGATTCTTGGTGAACTTGGCGTGTCGAGGTGTGGTCTTAGGGTTCGTGTCGGCGCACTGGTGTTCCGGGTTGGCGATCATGGCGTTCCGTGTCGAAGATCTTGTTCGGCCTCTTGTCGTTGGCGTTGTGGTACTTGTTCCGTTCCAAAGCGATCTTGGCGGCTCGAGGGTGGCGGGTTCAAGGGTCTTGAGCAACTTGTCGGGGTAGAACATTGGTGTCGCTCTGTCCTTGGAAGATCTTGGCGACATCCCGATAGGGTTTGCCACGGAAGATGCTTCGGAGGACCAGACCCTCACACAGGTATGGTGACACTTGCCGTGGAAAAAAAAACAAACGACCTGCAAACTCCACTATGCAAGGAGTTCATCCGGCCTCCACGCGCGGAACACCAGGGTGTGGTTCGAAGCTTCCAGGACGCTGGCCACGCAGCCGTGCTGCAGGGATCTCGCAAGGGCGCCGAGACGCTGGTGGGACCGCCAAGCGAACGCACACGGGCCGACGCGGCCGACGGAGCTCGCGTGGTGGAGGCGGTTCGAGGTCGCCGGGCGGGAGCAGCCGACGCGGCCGAGGAGGGGAGCCGCGGGCGGTAGAGGCGGACGGGCGGAGGACCGGCGCTGGCGGCCGGCCGCGGAGGAGAGCGGCTCGGGAAGAGCTTGTGGGGCGGAGGAGGCGAGGCGGCCGGAGGAGGCTCAAGCGGAGGGAGGTCGTCGGTGAGGGCGCGGGGCGAGCGGCGCTGGCGAGGGAGAGGGCGCCCGCGGTTGCTGGGACGGAGAGGGCAGCGCGGGCGAGGAGGGAGAAGGTGGGGCGAGCCGAGGGAGGCGACGGGTGGTCCGCCGGGGAGGGGAGAGGCGGGTGTGGGGACGCCGGTGGAGCGGGGAGGTTGGGGAGAGGAAGACTGCAAGCGTGGCTGCAAGGGAGAGAGGGGCGCTGAGGGTGGGCCAGGCGGTGGGGACGGGCTCGGGGAGGTGGACCTGGGGTGGGTGTGGCCGGCTGGGGTCTGCGGGGTGGGGCCCGGGGGTGGGGACTGAGCGGGTGCAGCGTGCGTGTGGCGTGTGTATGTGTGTGCTGGGTGTGTTTGGTGGGTGAGTGGGTTGTTGGGTGTGTTGGGGAGAGAGGGAGGGAGAGGCCAAGTGGCAGGTTTTGATAGGCTAGAGGGGGAGGAAAAGGTGAGGTGTCAGCGTCTGGTTGGCCAGGGTGATGTGGCTGCTTGGGTTGGGTAGATAGCTGGGTAGGTCTAGGATTTTTACAGGGCGGGTTAGGTGGACCGTTTTAAAAACAGGGGTGGTCGTTCGGGTCTACTCGGCCCGTTCGACTGCCCCACTAAAAAAAAATTATAATTTTTATTTGTTTTAAACGGGCCGTATGCAAACCGATAGGGGCCAAAACAAAATATTCCGGGGACCCGGTTTTGATGTTTGAATAAGGAGGGGCGTTTTAGAAGACAAAACGGGCTGGCGAACATAGTTTTATGCAAACAGTTCATGATGATGACGATGCCATGCACAAATTCAACGCGTTTTTCTAGTAGTGGTTTTGCGGGATGCCACACAGCGCTTCCGCAGTCGGTCACACGTTCGGTACTCGACGAAGACCTTCCTCTCCCTTGTTCCAGCAGGCAGCGGAGGTTGTAGCACTCTCCTCGCGATTCCGAAGACAACAACAGTGGTACCTAAGTAGAGGGAGATCCCGCAGGCTTCGCCTTAAGCGAGTATGGTGGAGTATGAGAGAGCTATTAGTGGTCTAGGGTTTAGACACACCAATTAGAAGGCTCTAAACCGAAGGCTAGGGCAATTAGAAGCTCTAAACCAAAACGGCTCTAAACCGGAGGTTAGAGGATAGGAACTTGTGTGTCTAGGAGGAGGCCCCGCCTCCTTTTATAGGTGGGAGGCGGCCAAGGGAGGGAGTCCCTCCCAAGTCGGCCTTGGTGGCGCTAAGCTTGGAGAGGAGGAACTCCTCCCCAAGTCGGTTTCAACCTCCTCTTGCTTGTTTCCCACAGTTTCCTGTTTTAGCCGTTTGACTTTCAAACTGGCCGTTTGACTTTTCAGTTCGGGATTCAATTTAATCCTTTATTTGGAACAGCGAGAACACTTAGTACATGATGCAATCATTCCAATATGTAATGACACATTCATGTACCCCCCCCCCCCCCCCGGAGTGCCGGACAATCCGGAACCTTCTAGAACATTCCCGATGAAAACACCGGAATCATTCCCGAACTCCGAAACGGGACTTTCCTTATATGAATCTTATTCTCCGGACCATTCCGGATCACCTCGTGATATACCGGATCCCATCCAAGACTCCGAACAACATTCGGTCTCTTTCTCATAATACCATAACTACTCAAACAACGTCGAATCCTTAAGTGTGTCTCCCTACGGTTCGTGAATTATGCGGACATGATCGAGACACTTCTCCGATCAATAACCAATAGAGGAATCTGGAAATTCATATGGCTCCCACATATTTATACGATTACTTTGCGATCGAATGAACCACTTACATATGATACCAATTTCCCTTTGTCTCACGATAGTTTACTTATCCGAGGTTATGATCGTCGGTATCTCTGCATACCTAGTTCAACCTCGTTTACTGATAAGTACTCTTTTCTCGTTCCCGTCATATGTGATCCCTTGTGAGCCAGTCACATGCTTGAAAGCTAATTGGATGACATTTCACCGAGAGGGCCCAAAGTATATCTATCCGTCATATGGATGGACAAATCCCACTCTTGATCCATGTGTTTCAACCAATACTTTCTGAACACTCAATGCCACCTTTATAGCCACCCTGTTACGGTGTGGTGTTTGATGACATCAAAGCATCCATCCGTAAAAGGTGATATGCATGATCTCATGGTCGAATGAATTAGGTTACTATGTATCAGAAAGCATATAGCAATTGAACTATTGAAATGACTTGATCTTTATGCTACGCTTATCTATAGGAGTATGTCCATCACATCATTCTCCTAATGATATGATCATGTTGTTAATAACATCTCTATGTTCATGATTAGGAAACCATGATCATATATTAACCAACAAGCTAGTTTAACAAGAGGCTTTAGTAGGGACTCTTATTTTAGTTTACAAATCACACAAGTATTAATGTTTCCGGTTAATACAATTATAGCATGGTATGTAAACATTTATCATAAGTGTGAAGATATGATAATAACCACTTTATTATTGCCTCTTGGGCGTATCTCCAACAGTCTCCCACTTGCAATAGAGTCAATAATAACAAGAGGCTTTAAAACTTGATTTCTCGTGTATGGAACTATCACGGATTTTATGGCTTCAAGCCATTTGACGGAGCCAGGGCCCATCATCGCTTATTTGCATGTAGTCGGTTCATCATTGTCAACCAATAATGATTTACTCTCAAATCTCAGTATTTGATTTTTTATCCGACCGACTTGGTTCAATAAGAACTTAGATCTCCGTGACCACAAACTTTGAGGCACATAAGCTATGAGAATTATGGCAGCCTCCGGAACAATTTTCGGCGCTGCGCAACTCAGCACATTTAGCTAAGGTTCGTTAAACTTATCAAATTTTTATTGTCCTCCCACTTAACTTTTGCGAAAAATTCCTTTTTCAAGAAACTTCACATTTCAAGCGACAAACCCTTTTTTCCTCGGTGTTATGGAGGAATATCCAATGGTTATTCAAAATAACCTACAAAGACATGCTCATCCGACTTTAGTTGTAAACATCTTACTTATGCTTAGCATACCAAAATTTAAGAAATGACAATTTGGGTTTTACCCCAAACCATAACTTCCATGGTGTCATTTCAACGGATCAAGATGGAGCTCTTTTCAGTGTAAAAGCGATAGTCTCTAAAGCTTTTAATCTTTTAAAACATAATGGAAGTTTTATAAATAACACCTTTGATCCAACTATGTCAAATAAGGTTTTATTACAAATCTCAAACACTCCATACTCCTATGGTGTTTTCAGAGATGTAAATCTAGGTGTTTTGCTAAACTTGCAACTCAAATAAATCCCTTTATGATAAAATCATAATTCATTTATTTTCTTGTTACACTTGTAAATCAAATAAATCCCTTTACGATAAAATCATAAATCATTTATTTTCTTGTTACAATGATTTTCCACTTCATCTTGAAAGTCTTTGTAACGTTTCAAATATTTCATACTTCTTTCTCATTAAGTGAATATTCACTCAAATTTCCGGAGAAAGCATATGAAGTTGAAGTCCATCGCTTATGACTACAGATAATGGACTACATACATCGATATGTATAAATTCCAATAATTTAGTCGTTCGTTCTTCTTTGGCCTTTGAACGAAGTTTTAATTATCCCGAGGAAAGTCTCACAAGTGTCACTTGATCAAATCAAAGACTCCAAAATTCCATGCATATGGAGTTTCTTCATGTTTTCTTTCCAATATAATTTAAACGACGATGTCACTTCGTAAGTGATCTTCCAATCATTTGTCTTGTGACATTTTAGCATTTGCTTTATGGATGTGATTTCTCCAACTAGATTTGTAAATCATCCATCTCATATGGAATACGGTAATTATTTGAACAACATTTTTTCTCATAATACCTGATTTAAATAACAATTATTAAAACAAATCTTGAAGTCAAGCTTTGATGTCAACAAGAAATACAAACAACGGTTTTTTTGTTTTCGATGAACATCATCACATATTCTCTTGCTAGTTACTTAGGCCATTGTGGTTCATGAATTGCATCATTCCGTATGAAATTTCATACCAACCAATTCGGTATCCAATACTCAAGAACCACATTGTTTAACAAGCAAAGAATACAACCATAACATGTATATCATCCATATACCTAAATTGGATATTTCCAATCTTTTATTTTCTGCCAAATATATTTTATAGATTCTCTTTCAGCATTTCCTTTTCCTTTTAAAAGAATCTATCAACATCAAAAGTGGCGCCATATACATGACACATAGTCCAAAGCGTGTATATTCAAATAATAATACCTTTGGACTTGCACTTTGAAGTAGATCACCATCATCAAATGATTGGCGTTCTTTCAAAATCCATTCTTTAGTAATCTTTTAGTGTAGTAAACACTTTACATACATCTTCTATTCATCCTTATCATGATCAAGCTACTGTAGCTTATAAAGGCGAATCGTGAGTATACCATTACTTTCCAAAACCCTTTTGGATGATTAGGATGTCTATCATCTCCAACCTTTGCAAATTCTCATGCAATATGAGAACATATATTATACTCTATCATATTGCAACCAAAACATTGTTTCAGATATTGTTATATCTGCCACACATGATGGTTTTTGAAACAGTTCTTTCAGCTCCTAGATAAACTTGATATTAAAACAATCAAGAATCATGGAGGCAAACATGATACTTAGGATACTAACACTAGAATTGTTACTCTTGATTTAATACCAATTATTAAATTTCACGGAGTAAATAGAGTTTGCCGAAAGTCTGCAATAGGACTTTAAACTTTAGATTGACACTCAACACAATACGATACCAGTTCGTAAAGTAAATATCCAGAATTCTATAGTTCTATTATCTCAATTATAACTAACCATAAGGTGGTGAACGAATGCCAATGACTACAACAAATAATGCAAAATCACTTTGATTTAATTTATGATAAATTGAGTTCTACTAATCCAAATTAGAAATGAACTCCCACTCAAAAACGTCATCCCTCGTGTCTTTTTGGTGATTACATGAACCAAATCCACTACACCAAGTCCGATCATCACGTGAGTCGGTGTAGCTTCAAAGGCGAGCATCAAATGGTCATCATATCAAAACATATAACTCATGTTTAACCTTTCGATCCGTGTTCTGAGGACATGTATGTACATGCTAGGCTCGCCAAGTAAGAACCTTAGTATTCGCGTGTGTAACTGTCTTACACCCCGAGATATGCTCGTGGATGCAAGTACACCCGATCATCATGTGATGTCTTGAAGCGACGAAACATTGTCGGTACATACTTAAGGAAGAACACATTTTTATCTTGATATCTAAATGAGGGATCATCTTATTATACTAATAAAACGCCAAACAAGCAATATAAGACGCAATCAAACATCACATGTTAATAAGTGAAATGATATGGTTCTTGCACTTGATCTCCATCATGTGCATCATGGTATGATCTCTATCATACCTCTATGTGTAAGTCCAAGGTCTATGGAACTTACACGTTATGTGTGATGTAAGAGTATCGACTTATACTTCTACTTACAACATCACCATATCATGACACTAGCCCAACAACAATCTAAACTAGATGCCTCTAATTTATCCATTGCAAGTTTTACGTGGCTTAGGGCTTTTGAAGATAGAACCGTTCTTACCTATGAACATGAACCACAACGAGGATAACCAAATTGTTGACAACTCGTTGCAAATTAGATATTGACTATAGTAGGAGAGACAGACACCCGCTAGACACTTATGCAAAACTAGTTGCATGTCAAGCATGGAACAGGTCTCATGTGCGAGGACATGTAAATTTGTCTGGGCCGCTTCATCCCACTATGCCACCAATATCCAAAGTATAACGATCATCATCACCCACATATACATATGTGTACTACCCGTGCAAAGCATCTACGCATAGATCCGGCTCTGATACCACTATAGGTTTCGCACCATAGAAAACAAAAAAAATCCTACGATGGGAACAACTATGTACCAAGATCTATCTACTAGATACAAACAACGGGAGGATGTATATCCATAGAGAACATACCCTTGAAGACCGACAAAGATTAACGAGTCCAAACTCGTGGTTGATGTAGACGATCTCTTGTCGATCTAAAGATCAAGAGGAAGTCCTAGCACCGCAAACGAGCGGCGCATCCGTGCTCGCACACACATCCGAGATACCGAGCAACCTCCGCCTCCTCGCTCTAGCGATGCAGCGGAAGCACAACTCTTTCTTGTCGAAAAGCCACCGGGAAAATCTATTAGCTAAAAAGTCTTCAGAAACATATTCACTAGCTTAGTTGAAAAGTCTTCAGAAACATATTCAACATTATCTCCCACTTGCATATCCTGAGCTTCATTCCTTGAGTCGTCAATAGGATACGCAGATCCTGCTACTCCCCAGGTGCTCTATTGGGCAAGATAGTTAAACACAGGATAATGTATATTCCCTGGGTTTTGAGAAGGTGTTGATGACTCAAACACTCTCTCCTCAGGATCTTCTTCTTCATCCTGATTATTTATGAATATTGTATTTCTACTCCTGTTACTAAGGTTAATTCTTGCACCCATCCCACTAGATTGTCCAACATTTCTATCAGAACTATCTATGGACATCTGGTGTTCCTGGGACCCTTCAGATGATCCCATTCTCCAACCATCAGAATTCTCAATAGGAAGTTCTAAATTAGAACCATCCTCTGAACCCTGTGGTACTGCATACCTCATATCCAAAGTAGGATCATATATAGGTTCAGGCCTTGGTGAATAAGGATATGGTGTAAAAGATTCAGGATTTATAGGTATATCCTTAAAGTTGGGTTTTGTACTACTACTTGCTTCCTTCTCCAACTGGAATGCTAACTGCTTCCTCCTTTCAGGATCCGTCAGATCCTCTAGCATGTCATTTTTATCTTCGACAATAACTTGATGTGTCTTATAAAAAGACGCAACAAGTGTTCGGTATATGTCCATAAACTTGGAAGCTAACTTAGGATGCTTCTTAACCAAAGTAAGATGATCTGGTACAGGCTCCGAGTCTATAGAATCATGGGGAATAATAGAAAATGTGCTACCTTCTAACTCCTAAGCTTTATGCTCCCGAATATTAGCTATCGTCTCCACAATAGCAACATGATATGCTGCTAAGTGACTCCTACCTTCACCTATAGGTAGATCGTGATATAATCCAAGCTCCTCTGGGAGTTGGATACTTACACGATACTTGGATAACATCCGACCATCATAATAGGTTATGGTGTTCACTGGAATTCTAGTTGGACAACTAAAAATCTTTAAGAGTTGACGAAGTTGGTTTGTGAATGATCCTTGATAATCATCAAGAGTCTCCTCTTTCCTTACCAAAGTCTGTTTTGGAAACTTTGGTGCCATAGCTCTGTATATGAGAAAAATATTTTTATTAGTAACCAATAATATATTGCATCATAACAAAGAATTATCGCACTAAAATATATAACGGAATATTCTCATTCGAATACCCATTATATTTCTTTTAGAGAATTCTTTATCGTTGCTACACACTCCTACATGTAATACCCTTTACTAGGTTTCCAACCTAAGGTCAAAGCAATTTGCTCTGATACCAACTGCGGTGACCCAGCATACCACTGCATGTGTAGTACACTATAGTCGTTGATATGGCATCCACAAAACACCGTTCCGTAAATGTCACATCCCTCAGAGTGGTACAACAGAAACATTGTGGGTCCATATTACAAACATACACATGTTATTATTATTACAATACTAGAAGTTCAAGACTTCCAAAAGATTCAACTTACAAACCAAAATATAAGTGTTTCAACGGAAGTTTCAAAGTGAAAACGTAAACTCCAAATTGAGCTCAACAACTTATTGATATATATTGTTCATGTTGCTCGGCTCAAGTGGCTCCTAGGACTGTAGTAATTATACTGACTCTTGGTACTCTCCTTCGTAGACGATATCGTAGTCCTCTCCTTCTACGACTCCATACAAATTGGGCTCTTCATAGAATACCTCCTCTTGGATCTCAGTTGCATACATTGGAGTCTCTTCGGGATCCTCATAGTCTAAGCAAGGATTCAAAGGAAAGGGTGAGTAACAGCGTTACCCAGCAAGTTCATTATATGCAAGGTGGCAAGTTTGATGCTCTATCTACCACCTCGGACTATAAGTCCTTGGCACTATGCAGTTTTTTGTAAATCTTTCTTCAAAGATTGATTTTATTATGAAAATCTATGACCATCAGCCTTCACAGGTTGACCAAAATTTTATGGAGTTCCTTTCCTACCGCATTTGTAGCTCCTTCCCAGAAAAGGGAGTAACAAGTTACAGTTTTTACACTCTGCAGAGGTGCGTTACTTTACCCATGAGAGATCAACTTCCTTGTTGCACAACCAAGTGTACTTTCTCGTCCACAATTCCATGATGTGGGGCCCAGTAGTTGGTCCAAGCCAATCACTGCCCTCTCTGCGACCTCATATGTCTGCACGATCCTTTGGGGCTGACTCACCTCCATTAAGCCCCCTTTCGGGCAAGCTAAAACCCTGATGAGTTCCTGAAGACTCTATGACATGGTGATGCCCGGGCAAGTACCCTTTAAATGGACTATAGCCCTCAACACCATTCATAGATAATCTAGACACCAAAAGTGTGGGGCGTAAGGGTGCCCACCCATATGTTGGATCCGCACAAGGAATCACAACGTCACGTTAAGGTCGTCTTGCCTCCATACGAGAGGAAAAGGATACAGTTGACTCCTCCGTCCCATTCCAAATCTCATGGTTAACGCATGATATACGGCGCTAGAATCACTAATGTCATGGGTTATTAATCCCTAACTAATCATCATTGTTGCAAGTAGAAACCTAAGTTCTATTGCTCCATTATATCACCACTAAGGATGATACCTAAGATTTATTTATTTTGAGAAAATAATATTTTCTTTCTCCGGAATATAAATGATAACACACAATTTGCAAATACTTTGATAAAGAATCTACAAAGGACATGAGCAAGTGATGAACTTGCCTTGTGATTGTAAGGTAGTGAAGTCAGATGCTTGCACTAGACCTTGAGCTTCTATGTCTACAAAACATCATTATTGCCCGGTAAGGACAATATTTAAAGAAGCAAAATGATTATGAAAAGTAATGTAATGCATTATTAATTTTTTATGTTCTTCCCCATTATTTAAATTACAAAAATTCTTTTTAGTAATAAAGAATTTATAAATATTAATTTTTAATATTTATTGAATATTGTATTCTTTTATTTTATTTCATTTTATTTGAATTTTAGTTATTTAATAATTGCTTTAAGAATTATCATTTAAATAAAAAAATTGATATTAAATATTTATTTAGTATTTTTCTAAAATACTACAATATTAATATATAATTAAATGTTTTTTTATTTATTTTTATCATCTTTCGTTAATTTTATAAAATTCCATAAGGAATATATATATTATAAAATTCTCGATAAAAGTTATATGCCTAAAATTTTATTTCTTAATTTATTTAGATAAATTGAATTATTGTGAATCCAAAAATATTTTATTTATAATTTTTGCATTTTTATTTAATTTTCTAGAATTTATCGAAATTTAGGGGCATTTTGGTCTTTTCTTAATTATTAAAATTTTCCTTAAGTGATTGGGCTGGCCTTGTTGGGCTTATTGGGTTGTTTTGGCCCAAGTGGTTATAACCAAAAGGGCTCCTCGAAGGGGTCCTGGCCCTCTCAGCCCACTCCCTCTATCTCTCTCTCGTTCTCATCTCCCATCTCCCTTGACCCCGTGGGGTGTTGGTGCCGTCGTGGCCCTCCCTGGCCACTGCCGTGGTGCAGGGCGAGGTTGGCGACTACACTGGTTCATATCCTCCGCTTCTATTTGATTTCGGAGCCCTCCTGTGGACAGGCTCGCCCCGTTCCCGAACCCTAGGGTTTGGGGTTGGGTGCTGCCACTGCCGCTACGAACCCTCCTGTGGTGGTGTGCGGTGTTTGTGTGCTGCTGTGGCCGCCGCCGTGGCTAGTGCGGGTTGCAGCGCCCTCTGGGTGCTCCCCGTGCCGCCACGAGCACGTCGGCCATTCTGCTTCCTCTTCAATTCGTCAGTGAGGACCCCGGGTGAGTTGTGCCTCTGTGGATCCTAGTTCATATTATCACCATGAATCCCCCTATGTATCTAGTGGACAGTCTTAGTTTGTGCTTGTATTTCTACTAGGGTTCATCTCTAGTGCTTGTAAGATGCTCCTATGGTCTGGTTAGGATGTTTAGTGGGATTTGGGTGCTCTGCACCTCAGTGCTTGTGGTCACCCCTTTGATTGTGTGGTGATGTTGTTGGTTTGAGGCTAATGCTGGATTAAATGCTAGGGTTGTATAGTATTTTCTCTGGTTGGTACTCTGGTGACTTGATGTGTTTATCTGTTGTCAGTATCTTGATACTAACAGTGATCTAGTCAGTGATGATTCACTGCCCTAGTTATTGTTGGCCTGCCAGATTATGCTTGGTCTGAATTTTATTCAATAGAATCAAATGAATCTTTGAACATGAATAGATAAATAGGATATGATCCCTGTATCTAGTCTCAGGGAAATGATTTGATAGTTGATTTGTGTAGATTGGACTATTTGATTGTCTTAGTGATAAGATCAGTGCTTATGAAACCTTCTTAGAATGGTACATAAGTAGATCTTGTTGCTGACTATACTTATGGTCATTTCTGGAATTTGATGGATGTTGATAGATAAGTTGGGAAACTTATTGTTTGATCAAGCCAATGATCTTTGATGCGAGGCTCTAGGAACTAAGTTCCTATGTTGCTGTCATTTTTAAAATTGATTAAGGCATCAGTTGCTTACTAGATCTTGGATCATAGTTGGTTAAGTGTATGGTTTTGTTTGTGGCTTATAAAATCTGAGGTGCTACTCCTTCTTGGAGATGTGCCTAGATTTTGTAAGAATAAATGATAAAATATAGGAGTTGCCTTTGGTATCACCAATTCTATAAGGCTGGTCTGATAATTTGGTGTTATAATAGAGTTTGGTTCTGATCTTTATATTTAAAATCTCTAGGATAGATTCACGCCACTTGAGTGATTATTGAGAGGTTGTCTTATGCATCAGCACATATATTCTGCTTGGATAAGATAAACAGATCATGTGGTTATTTATGATACTCACCACAAAATTTATGATTGTTATGGCTTGATGTGCTGGTGGTGTTGCTGGTCTGATCCAGTCCTTCACCTCCTCATGTTGTTCTTGTTTTCCCCTGATGCTTGTGCTTGGCCTTGATCAACTCTGCTCCTCCTAGCTCCAGTGAGCTTGGCCTTTGAAAGGATACAGATGTCGCCTAGAGGGGGGCTGCTGAATAGGCGATTAAAACTTTTCCTAGAGTGGCTCAACAAAGGAGGAATAAAACTAGTGTTTACTTTGTTAAGAACAACCTAGAACAACTAAGGTTCACCTATGTGCACCAAAAACTTATGCTAAGCAATACAAGCAACAATGTGATAGCAAGATATAGATTACTTCAAGCATGAAGGCTATCACAATGTAAAGTGCATAGTAAAGAGCTCGGGTATAGAGATAACCGAGGCACGCGAGGACAACGATATTTTACCGAGTTCCTCCCAACATGGAGTAAGTCTCGTTTGGATAGGGGGTGGTATCAAACCACCAACGACACAAAAGGCCTCCCTTATTCTCTGGTGAATCTCACCCAATGGGATTGATCCACGCTTCCACTATCGGTGCACTTGTCGGTGGCAACCGGAACCTCTCACAAGGTTGGGGCACTTCTCCACGACTTAATTGGAGGCTCCCAACAAATGCCACAAAAGGCCTCAACAAATGCCACCAAGGTCACAATGCCACCAAGGCCACAAAACCGTCTAGGATTCCAAGAACCCAAGTGGGACAAGCTCCAAAGAGTAACACAAACCGAATCCTCCGAGGTGAACTCAAACCGATGCACCAAATGCAAATGGCAAGAACACCACAAAGGTGCTCAAATCCCTCACTCTCAAGTTCCAACAAAGCTACTAACGCTATTGGGGGAACAAGAGAGGAGGAATCAAGGAGAGACACAAAATCCCCCAAAATCTAGATCCCCAAAGATGCACTCACAAAGAGATGAATTGGTTAGGTCAAAACGTGGATATAGATATCCTCTCTCTTCCACTCAAATATGGGCAAGAATCATCGGAGAGAAAGAGATTGGGCAAGATTCAAAATCTAGAGCAAGTGTGGAAAGCTTAGCCTAATAGATAAGAGAGAAGCTAACTAAACTGAAAATGGACAACGCATATAAATAGTGGCTCATAAAATCTAACCGTTTGGGACGTTTTTCTGTCTGGATCGGTAGTACCGGTTCTACCGCTCAGCCCACACCAGCGCTAGGAGAAAATCAAACGAGCTAAGAGAGGCAAGGGATCTGGGACAGTCGTACGTGTGCAGGGAAGTGGGGCCAGCGAGCGCATGCAAGGCTGAGCGCGTGAGCGAGCCAGCGGCCGCGATCGGGGGCCAGCGAGCTAGCGCAGCCAAAGGCAGGCGGTCAACGCGGGCTGGCGCACGCGTGCGCGAGAGCAGCTGAGGCGGGGCCAACACGCGGGAGCAAAGCGAGCGCGCGCGCGGCCAAGCGAGCGAGCAGCGCTCAGGGTCAACGCGGGCACGCACGCGCGGGAGCAGCGAGCGAGCAGCGGGAGCGAGGCCAGCCAGGCTGGGCGAGTGGCGGCAGAGCGGACCCAGATGGGCGGGGCACAATGCAAGCGGGCAGCAGGGCAGGCCGGGATGGGGCGGATGGGCCTGGGAGGCGGCCCAGTACTTCCGGCCGCCTGGGGTGGTAGTACCGCATGGGCCGGTAGTGCTGGCTGAAACTATCGGGAAGGCCAGAAACTGGGTTGCGCGCTGCCAGACGCGACCGGTACCGAGTCCGGTAGTACCGGCCGGCCCAGAAATAGACATTTTCCTTTTCTTTTACAAATTAAATAATCAAATATTTAAACGGTCATAACTTTTGATTGGTGACTCCGATTGACCTGATTCCAATTGCATTGGAAAGAGGACGACAAGTGCTACCCTATAAAAGGTGAAAATATTGGTTATCACCAAGTGAGAAAGTATCAAGTATTATACTATGAGATACCTCACTTGGTGAGAAACCGAAAAACCGCATAGATCAAAATCGTAACAAGATACAAATGGAAGATCCGATTTTGATGAACAAGAGCTTGTTATAGAGATTACCACAAGCTCTATATTATCACATGGATAAGACCAAATAACAACCAAATACGATGATGCAAGTATGTAAAGGTTTGAGCTCTCTCCGAACGATGTGACCGAATTACTCATTCGAGAGCCCCTCTTGATAGTACGGTTATCTATCCTAAACTCGGTCTCCCACACACAACATGAGACCGGCAAAAGGGAAAACCTATCAAGATTATACCTTTTCCTTGAGCATTCCACTTGAGCTCGATGTAGACGAACTTGACCTTCTCAAGATGGAACGCCTTTCTTGATTCCTCATCATCGATCCATGATAATCGAGGATGGCAAGCATCAAACATGATATTACTATAGATGGCGCATTTTGAGCTTGCACGACACATCTTCTTCTCATTCCATCGACCTTGAAGCCAACACATGCTTCAAGCGATGCCAATGGACAAATCCTACAAGTGCAACTTAATACACAGATTAGTCTATAAAGATTGTCATTAATTACCAAAAGCACACATGGGAGCCCACATGTTCTTTCAGCCTTTATGTCCACCTGATCCTCCCCCTCCTTATGTCACCATCAGGTGATGTGTGGCTTGATCTGGTGTGAGATTGTGTTGGCTGGTTTGTTTGGCTCTGGCTAAACTAGTTGTTCTTGTGTGGTGTGAGCAGTGGAGAGATGCACTAGTGCTTCCCCATGGCTGTGCTTGGTCCTTTTTACTTGCTTGGACTACTGCGCTATGTCGACAGCACACCCATGCAGTTAGTTGACTGAGCTGCTTGTATGCCTGTTGCATAGTTGTGGATATGCTTAGTGGATGATCTACCTTTTTATCTGATTACATTTATCTGCCTGGTGAAACTTTGCCCCTCTTACTGATTGAAATCATTTGACTTGTGGCTTATGGATTATGAAAGATTTAATTCTTTCATATTGGTGAAACTTGCCCCTAAAGATTTACTCAATGATGTAAAGTGGAACAGTGCATCTCACTGTCACTACTGAGAGTAAAAGAAATATCGTAACCTTCGTTTTCTTTCTTTTTTGTTTGTTCTTTGTTTTGCAGGTACAAAACTTGAAGATTCAAGATTTAGATTAGGTTTTCTTTTTCTTTATAGAATAGCCCCCTTGTAATATTTATTTTATTCTTTTGTAATAAAATGTACTAGATAAATAAGGATGTAATTCTACTCTTGTAAAGATTCTTTATTAGTTTTGTAATTTTCATTTCTTAACTTATTGATGAATTTATTAAATAAAATGTATATTCATTTATTTAATTGTCAATCTTATATAAAGTTTCTGGTTACTTATGTATTGTTTCTTTATTATCTTCATAAGTTACATTTTGTAACTTATTCATTGAATAAATATATGAAATGAATATTCATTTACTCAATTATGTTAATTATTTAGAGTTTGAATTACTAAATATTATTTCTTGATTAAATAATATTCTCACACATAATCCTATTCCTTTTTTAAAAAATATAAACCCAAATCTCAAGTTTGAATTCAAATTCCTTTCCCCAAAACACATTAATCCATAAAGATCATGTCAAAGTTTATAACAATCATCCTTCAAGACTATTCCTAAATAAAGAAACTTTGATCACTTTAAGTTTTTATTTGGTGAAAAATTTACCCATATTTCTTTATAGTTGAATGCATGCAATTGCACAAATTCCTAAATCTACCCTTCGTTGGTTCCTAAATGCTGGGATGTTACAAAAACCCACTCAAATTCCCATTAAATTTCCACCAAATTTAATGCAAACTCTCATTAAATAAAACTCCTTTTATTTATTCAGAATTTTGTCAATTACTTTAATGACAAACATTCTCATATAACCCCTTGCTAGTATTTCAGTTCACATGCAAAAACACTTTTTGCTATTTCACCCGAAAACCCGTTTCGGTATCTACTGAAATAAATTCATGTGCTTGTTATTCTTTTCGGCATGAAACTTTTGCTCCAAACGGATGTTGGTGTCTCTTAAGTGTGTCACCCTACGGTTCGTGAATAATGCGGACATGATCGATACTCCTCTCGGATCAATAATCAGAAGCGGGATCTGGAGACCCATACTGACTCCCACATATTCAACGATGACTTTCTTGTGATCGTCGGAACGTTTTACGCTAGTATCTTAATCCTTTTGTTTCGCGATATATTACATGTCCGAGATTCGATCATCGGTATCTCCATTCCTAGTTTGATCTCGTTACTGACATACACTCTTTTCTTGTTCCCGTGATATAACATTCTAGTGATCAAATCACTTGCTTGCAAGCTAATCAATGTGATATCACCGAGAGGGCCCAGAGCATATCTATCCGTCATCGGGATGAACAAATTCCACTCTCGATCCATGGGCCTCAACATAACACTTTAGTAGTTCTGAACCTATATTTATAATCACCTTGTTATGGTGTGATGTTTGATGTTATCAAGAAACTCTTCTGGTGTTAGTGATTGACATGATCTCATGGTCTAAGGATTAGGATCACTTCATACGTTGTTATAGCAATATAAACTCAATGACTTTGATCATAATGCTATAATTCAGATGAATGTTCATCACATCATTACACTAATGTTGTGACCTCGTTATTAACAACATCCAATGTCCATGATTAGGAAACCTTGATCATCTTGTTAATCAACGAGCTAGTTCTATGAGAGAGGCATAACTAGGAACTTTATGTTTGTTTATTAAACACACATGTATTAACGTTTCCGTATTAATACAATTATAGCATGTAAAATAAACATTTATCATAAACAAGGAATACGGTTATAACCACTTTATTATTGCCTCTCGGGCATATTCCGTTCACTAATATCTTTTGAATAAACTAATGTTGCTAATGAAGATTGTGTGAAGTTTTGTATGAAGGAAAAATTTCAGGTGTAGAGAGAGAATGATGTAATGAGATGAAGAATGGACAAAAGCTCAAGCTTGGGGATGCCACCATGGTGTCACCCCAAGAAATATCCAAGAGGTACAAGCGTCAAAGCTTGGGGATGCCCAAGGCATCCTCTTCTTCATTAATAAAAATCTCAGGTCTGTCTAGACACTTTGTTTTTATTGTTTCATGCACAGTTGTGTTGTTCTTGGAGCGTCTTAGTTTTCGTTTGCTTTGCTTAGGTTGCTTAGTTTGCTTGAATATAGTTTGGACATGCGTTCTCGTTGTGTTGTTTTGCAAATAAGTTGCTTGGTGTTGGAAAGGAGTAGTAAGGTCTTGCTTGAAGTGCAAGAGGAGCTTGCATTGACTGTGACTTAGACTTTAGCATGACATGATAAGTTTTGTTTTGACCTTATGCTTAGTGATTATTGCTGTAGCATGTCTTGTTCCAAATAATTGGGATTGCTTAGTGTTCCTTGAAGAAATTATGCGTTGTTTTAGCATGCAAAAGCATAATATTTTGGTATTCTCATTTGATGCTTTGCTTGGGTTGACTTGGCACATGATCACACCATGTTATGACTATGACAAGTCACCATTAGCCTCTATGATCATTTAGTCCTTGACTTGTAGTACCACTCTATGCTTTGTTGCTCTGCATGATTATGACCATTACGCTCTCTTAGTTGGTTGCTCCCAGTCTTTTCCTAGCCTCCACCTGTATGAGTAAGCTCTACTCATGATTCCAACTCCCAAGAAACCAAGTTATTCCAAAGTGTCCACTATAAACTCCTATGCATGGTGTGTTACACCATTCCAAGTATATTCTTGTTTTCATCTATCTTCCAATTAAAAACTATTTTGTTATGTGAAAACTTAGTGATTAAAGCCCTCATGAACTTGATGGCACACTTTATATTCTTTGCCCCTAATAAACTTGAACCATTATGTCATCTATGTTGTATATGCTTACACTTATACGTTGGAATTAGCAGAACCGTGTTGTCACGGGGAACGTTTTCAACATTGCACTTGTACTTTGTACTCAGTTGATATCATGCTATTTTGTCTATGGATGTCACTGGTGTGAAATAAAGAGGGAACTTGTAAGTCCATGGAGTTTGTATTATGTGTTAGAGAAACGCCTGGGCCGCTAGCCTAAGCCATGCCTAATCATGGTTGAAACTTGCAGCATCACCATAGTGAGCTATCTATGAAGCATACTCAATTAAAAGGTATGCATATAGTAAATAAAAAGATCACTGAGATGCTTATTGTCTGCTTGACTTGTCATTTTGGTTATGGGAAAGCTCCTGTACCATGTCCAAGGGGTACCCCGTTGGCGGTTCTCTATGATATGCAAATACTTACAATGACAAGAACATACATGTGACTGAAGTTGAGTATGCATGAGGTGTGACCCTCGTTTTCTGTATGTGAAACAAGCAAACGTTTTTCAATGCATGTTATTAATGATCTTTGTTTGTAGATTGTCATGTTGCATGCATAGTTACTTTGTCCTATAGTTAGAACTCCATCTTTCATGCACATGTTTAGAGTTCTTTGATCCCAGCTTTCAATGCTTACAAATGGTTGGATATTTATTGTGAGGGTGCATGTCACCTCAAAAATTATTCTTTTATCACTTACCTACTCGAGGACGAGCAGGAGTTAAGCTTGGGGATGTTGATACGTCGGAAACGTATCTATAATTTTTGATGATCCATGCTTGTTTAGTATCTACTTTGCTTTGCTTTGTCTACACTTTGAGGTGATTTTTACATGTTTTCTGGTACTAACCTATTAACAAGTTGCCACAGTGCCAGTTGCCTGTTTTCTATTGTTTTTGGTTTCAGAAAAGTTAGTAAATACATATTCTCAAAATTCGACGAGACAAACATCAAAGTCGATTACTTTCCGTGGGGAACAAGAAGTCCAGAGTGGAGCCGGAGAGGCGGGCTAGGGCGCCCAGGACCCTCCTAGGCGCGGGTGGGCCCTGCCCCGCGCCTAGGCAGGGTGTGGGGCCCATGGCCACCGCATCGTCCTCCCCCTTCGCCTATAAGAAGCCCCCGATGCAGAAACCCTAAGCACCTGATCAAATCTCCACGAAACCGTCTGTAGACGCCGTCACCATCGTCCCTAGATCCGGGGGATCTGAAGTTCTTCCCGACACCCTGTCGGAGGTGAGATCATCCCGGAGGCCTTCTCTCCGGTATTATGCGTGAGTAGTTCCACCTTGGACTATGGGTCCATGTAGTAGCTATATGGTTGTATATCCTCCTTTGTGATTTCATGTATAGATCTTGTGAGCTCCGTTCATGATCAAAATCTAATCTATTTCTAATCATGCATGTTGTGTTTGCGGGGATCCGATGGATATTGAGATTATTATGTTGGTTTGATTAATGGTTTTGTCCTTATGATTCTATCATGTCTATGTTGTTTGTGATCTTGCATGCTCTCCGTTGTTAGTAGCTATCTCGGCCAAGTAGTTGCTAGTGACTCCAAGAGGGGGTATTTATGCTCGATAGTGGGTTCATGCCTCTAGTTTCCAAGGGAAGTGATAGAAATCTCTTCGGTTGTAGATGTGTTGTTGCCACTAGGGAGAAAATAATGGTATCTTGTTCATGGAACATGTGGACTTTTTACCTTATACACTTTGCTTAAAGCAGTTGTCTGTTGCTTGCAACTTAATACTGGAGGGGGTTCAGATGATAACCTGAAGGTGGACTTCTAGTCATAGATGCAGTTGGATGGCGGTCTATGTATCTTGTTGTATTTCCCAATCGAATCTCATAGGATCTTTATGACTAGTAATTGCATTGTTATGCCTTGCTCAGTTCCTGTCAATTGCCCTGTTGTAATTTGTTCACCCTTCATGCCATGTTGTTTATCTAAGGAGACCACCTCTAGTGAACTATGGACCCCGGTCCAATCTATACCATTGATACATCCTCCACTGTTACTTTTTTACTTGTTGCAAACCATTACCTTCCACACCATACGTTTAATCCTTTGTTATAGCAAACCGGTGATCTTGACAACCTCACTGATTCGTTGGGGGCAAAGTCTTGATTTTGTGTTGTGCAGGTCTTCGCGTTGCTTGCAACACATGTGTGACGTTTCCTTCCTTCTACTGGTTCGATAACCTCGGTTTCTTAACTGAGGGAAAATTTTCTGTTGTGTTGCTTCACACCTTGCTCTTGGGGTTTCCCGACGAAGCGCTCCCACTTGGACTGGCGCTGCATCATGGGTTCACGGAAGAACAAAAGTATTATTATAAGGAACACCGTTTGTCACAAAAAGGGAAACACTTATGGGAACAAATTGATAAATTGAATATTATTGCTAGAGAGGTGTGCTCTACTTATAATGTTACTTATTGCTTTGATAAATCTTATTGCTGTAGGAGGTATAAACATCTACATTTTCAATGTGAGTATAATGATAATGTTACCATATCTTCTTATGTTAAAGGAAATTATGACTTTTATGATGTGGAATAAATTGAAGAATTTATTGCTTGGAAGGGTGCATTTGAACTTGCTAGTTTGCTTGAAAATACTGATGATTCGCCTTATGAATATGAGGTTTATGATATACTTAAATTTTGCTTTGATAATTACAAGGAAGAAAATGGCTATATTCTTGAACATTTTAATAGATTCTTTCCACAAACGGAAGAGACTAATGCCTTGAAGGAGCCTATGGAAGACGAAATTGTTGACCCTGAAAGCTCATTAGATGAAAAAGAGGAGGAGAGTGATGGTCAAGAGGAGGAATAATGGATCTACCCATGCCTACCTTCTAATGAGAGTAACTCTTTACCTCTTACATTATTTTATTGTCCCCCATGCTTACCAAAGGAGGATGAATGTTATGTTCCTGTGGATTCTTTTGAAATATCTGCTATGGTAAGACTTGTGATAATAGTTATGCTCCTGTTATCTATGATAATCCTATATTTGTGCCTAACTTCGAAATGCATGGTACTAAAGAGTTTTGTTTAGAAAATGTTTATGATAAATCTCTAGATGATAGTCCTATATTGAATGATCAGTCATCTTGTTATAAAATTATTAAAAGTGGGTTTGAAGGTTTTAATTCCACTATTTTTGAGATTGATAAAAATTATGTGTTTGTAGATCATGAAAAGCATGATTTATGTGATAGTTATATTGTTGAGTTTATCCATGAGGCTACTGAAAATTATTATGAGAGAGTAAAATATGGTTGTAGAAGTTTTCATGGTACTGAAACACCTCTCTATGTGCTGAAAGTTTTGAAGTTACTCTTGTTTTATCTTTCTATGCTTGGCACTTTGTTCTTTGTGAATTTATTTGCGTACAAGATTCCCATGCATAGAAAATGGGTTAGACTTAAATGTGTTTTGAATTTTCTTCTCGATGCTCTCTTTTACTTCAATTCATATTTCTTATGTGAGCATCTTCTCAAATTCATGCCTAACTTAAAGGCGTTAAAGAAGAGTACTTCTTGGGAGATAACCCAATAGTTTTCTTGAGTCTTGGAAGTTATTACTTATGTAATAACCTCTCCTTATCCTTTTTGTTTAATTTTTGTGCCAAGAATAACCTCTAATGAGAGGGAAGTAAGATTTGGGGAAGTGTTGTCCCGAACAGATTTTTGTGCTCTACTGTAAAAATTCTTGAAAAAGTCTCTATAAGTCAGATTGATCTGTAATTTTTTGAATAAATCCTCCAGGTTGTTAGATAACTTTCTTTCGTTCAGCACTTTTTGATTTGAGCAACAGAAGGTCTACGAAAAAATCGGTTTATACCTGCTGGTCTGTTTTGACAGATTTCTGCCATTATTTGCATTTGCTTTTTATTGATTCCTTTTTTGGGTTCTCTTTGGGAAATTGAACTTTTTGAAGAAAGTGCTACAGTAGCTTGTGTCTTTAGTGAAAGTTTTGTTGTTTTGAAGCTAAACCTAAAGGTCTATTATCTTTTGAATGCACTAATCTTGCTAATGAAGATTGTGTGAAGTTTTGTATGAAGGAAAAAATTTAGGTGTAAGGGAAGAATGATGTAATAAGATGAAGAATGGAAAAAAGCTCAAGCTTGGGGATTCCACCCCATGTCAACCCAAGAAATATTCAAGACGTACAAGCGTCAAATCCTGGGGATGCCCAAGGCATCCCCTTCTTCATCAATAAAAATCTCAGGTATTTCTAGACACTTCGTTTTTATTGTTTCATGCACTGTTGTGTTGTTCTTAGAGCGTCTTAGTTTTAATTTTTGGTTTTTGGTTGCTTAGTTTGCTTGAATAAAGTAGTTGGACCCCCGTTTTTGCTGTATTGTTTCAAATAAGTTGATTGGTGTTGGAAAGGAGTAGAAAGTTCTTGCTTTAGTAGTACAAGAGGAGCTTGCTTTGACCGTGACTTAGAATTTATCATGTCATGCTATATGTTGTTTTGACCTTATGCTTAGTGATTATTGCTATAGCATGACTTGTTCCAAACAATTAGGATTGCTTAATGTGCCTTGAAAGAATCATGCGTTGTTTTAGCATACAAAAGCATAGAATTGTGGTATTCTCCTTTGATGCTTTGTTTGGGTTGACTTGGCACATGCTCACACCATATTATGACTATGAACAATTCACCTTAACCTCTATTATCATTTAGTTTTTTACTTGTGGTACCACTTTATGCTTTGATTAGTAATGTTTGTCGCTCTGCATGATTATGACGATTATTGCTCTCTTAGTTGGTCGCTCCCAGTCTTTTGCTAGCCTCCACTTGTATTGAGTAATCTCTACTCATGCATCCAACTCCCAAGAAACCAAGTTATTCCAAAGTTTCCACTATAAATTCCTATGCATGGTGTGTTACACCAAGTATATTCTTGTTTTATCTATCTTCCAAACTAAACTTGTTATGTTAAAAGCTCTCACAAACTTGATGGCACACTTTATTTTTATTGCCCCTAATAAACTTGAACCATTGTGTCATCTATGTTGTATATTTTTGCACTTATAAGTTGGGATTAGCAGAACCGTGCTATCACGGGGAACGCTTTAAACACTTGTAAATATCTACCCAGTTGATATCATGCTCTTTTTTTATGGATGTCGTCGGTGTGAAATGAAAGGGGGGGATTGTAAGTCCATGGAGTTATGTATGTGTGTTAGAGAAACGCCTGGGCCCCTAGCCTAAGCCATGCCTAATCATGGTGGAAACTTGAAGCATCACCATAGTGAGCAATCTATGAAGCATTCTTCTTATAAAAAGAGATCAAGAAAAAAGAAAAAATATGAGAAAAGAGGAAAGAGAGAAAAAAGCACCATTTTCCCATGGTAAATAAGAAGATTGTTGAGATGCTCATTGTTTGCTTGCCTTGTCATTTGGTTATGGGATAGCTCTTGTATCATTAGGCAAGGGGTACCCCATTGGCGGTTCTTTATGATACACATGTACTTACTATGACAAAAACTTACCGGTGACTAAAGTTGAGTAGCATGAGGAGCGGCCCTCGTATTCAAGGGACATGAGATTGCCAACTTATACTTTGTCAAGCATATACTCCAATTTTGTTCACTTTAACCTTAATCATTTCAAGATGCTTATGATATGGGCAATGAGAGCTGAAAGATAAAAAATACCATAATTTTTCGAAGCTCTTTATGAGACTTGAAATCCCTGCTTCCCTTTGAAGGGCCTTTCTTCCACTATTATATTGAGTCTCCACCTTCTATCCTTAGGCACCAATTAAGAGAGCATAGTTGCCATTCATATTGTTGATATTGCTTGCTCTTGAACTATTTGTATCTAGTCACCCTTATGAACTTTGAAGGTGTCCTATGCATTTATGTTTTGCTACTCCACGAGGGACAAGCTAAATGCCACTATGCTATGTTTTCTATATGTGAAACAAAAAACATCTTTTAATGCATTGTTATTCATGAATCTTTGTTTGTACCCTTTCATGTTGCATGCATAGTTACTTTATCTTATTGTTAGAACTTCATCTTTCATGCTCATGTTTAGAGTTCTTTGATCCCAACTTTCAATGCTTACAAATGGTTTGATCTTGATTGTGATGGTGCATGTCACCTAAAAAAATATTCTTTTAATCACTTACCTACTCGAGGACGAGCAGGAGTTAATCTTGGGGATGCTTGATATGTCGTAAATGTATCTATAATTTTTGATGTTCCATGCTTGTTTAGTATCCACTTTGCTTTGATTTGTCTACACTTTGGGGTATTTTTATACATTTTATAGGACTTATCTATTAACATGATGCCACAATGTGAGTTGTCTGTTTTCTGCTATTTTTGGTTCTAGAAAAGCCAGAAAATAAATATTCTCGGAATTGGACGGGACAAAAGCCAAAGTCAATATTTCACCGAGGAAAACAATGAGCCAGACGATACTGAGGAGGGCCACGAGGGGCCCACATCCCCTGGTTGTGCATCCAGGCCTGGCCCGCGCCTGGGGGGTGCGGCCGCCTCAGGCACCCCTCGGTCTCCCCCTTCGCCTATAAGAAGCCCCCGATACCTAAACCCTAAGTACCTGATCAGATCTCCACGAAAAAGTCCGTAGTCGCCGTCACCCGATCAGATCCCGGAAGCTCTTCCCGGCACCCTTCCGGAGGGGAGAGATCATCCCGGAGGCCTTCTTCATCACCATGCCAGTCTCCGGTATGATGCGTGAGTAGTTCCACATTGGACTATGGGTCCATACAGTAGCTAGATGGTTGTTTCTCCTCCTTTGTGCTACCATGTTTAGATCTTATCAGCTCTGTTCATGATCAAGATCATCTATTTGTAATCATGCATGTTGCATTTGCGAGGATCCGATGGATATTGAGATTACTATGTTAGATTGGTTAATGGTTTTATCTTATTGATTCTATCATGTTTGTGTTGTTTTAGATCTTGCATGCTCTCCGTTTATAGTAGCTATCTTGGCCAAGTAGATGCTAGTGACTCCAAGAGGGAGTATTTATGCTCGATAGTGGGTTCATGCCTCTATTGAATCTGGGGAAGTGACAGAAATATCTAAGGTTGTAGATGTGTTGTTGCTACTAGGGAGAAAAGAAAGATTATTTGTTCATGGAACAATTGTATTGTTTACTTTACACACTTTACTTAAACCAGTTATCCGTTGATTGCAACTTAATACCGGAAGGGGTTTGGATGATAACCCGAAGGTGGATTACTAGTCATATATGCAGTTGGATGGTGGTCTATGTATATTATTGTAATGCCCAATCGAATCTCATAGGATCATGAATATCTAGTATTGCATTGTTATGCCTTGCTTAGTCCTGTCAATTGCCCTGCTATAATTTGTTTACCCAACATGTTATGTTGTTTATCTTAAGGAGAACACATCTAGTGAACTGTGGACCCCGGTTCAATCTTTACCATTGATACATCTTCCACTGTTACTGTTTACTTTCTACAAGCCATCATTACCTTCCACACCATACGTTTAATCCTTTATTTTTAGCAAACCAGTGAGATTGACAACCTCATTGTTCATTGGGGCAAAGTCTTGAGTTTGTGTTGTGCAGGTTTCCAAGTTGCTAGCAACACCTTTGAGTCGTTTCCTTCCTCCTACTGATTCGATAACCTTGGTTTCATACTGAGGAAAGACTTACTGATGTGCTCATCATACCTTCCTCTTGGGGTTTCCCAACAAAGCTCTATAGTGATCTGAGCCGCCATCATGGCTGCAAACCTGAAAGTTTCAGCCCTTGTGCATTGCTAAAAAGAGATACAAATCCAATTTTTCTACTTCATTAGTTTATGTATGTTTAATTATGTTGGGACTACTTATTCTTAATTAGTGAAACATTTGAAGTCTTTGTCTGGTTAAAAAAGATAATACTATCGGTGTGAAATACACCCTTTGCATTTTCCTTTTTTTATAAGGTGATATGTTTCCACGGTAACAAAGCTATGTTGTTTCGATACCAATCACACCAATCAACAACTTATTTAAAAAATTAATATGGATAGTTTCCAAGTACATTGGTTTTGTGTTGGCCAACTCCCTACTAAGTAACGTAGGTATTGCGACATGCTAGTTAGTCTTTCTAATGGCCTGCTCGTATCCATGTGCATCAAATTTGTGCATGCAGTACATCAGCTGCTACATCATTTTGTATGTTATAATCCTACTCGATACATATCGAATGCTTGCAACTTTTATTGTACAAGTTGAATTGTTTTTGTGTGAAAAACTATCAGTAGTGTCCAATGTGCTTTAACTTGGACGTCATGCGTGGATAAATACAAACACACATCAGCTTTGGAGTGGACCATCATGCCTAGACATATATATGAAATGTTTGCTGTCATTGTGACATGAAGTGCATGTGCATCCATGAGATATTTAGTAACATATTGTATAGTTATATATAGGAATATGTGATACATGAGAATTATATTAGCCGAACTTGTAAAAGGCTATGTGATATCCATGGCAGACCTTAATGGAGGCCAGAAGGGCCATGCCCCCAACTCAATTGCAATTTACACAATACTTTTGTTTTTATCATTTTTTATCATACAAAACACACACAAAATATAAGTTGGCCCCTCAATTGCCATCTAATCTCTTTTGGCTCCTCCAACAATTGTGATCAAGGTCCGCCACTGGTGATAGCACCATGCACTATTGAAACATATACATACTATTTATTTTATTTTGAGAGGAAATTGTACTGCGAGAAAGCCTAGTGAATTCATTCTACCCAACACATCTTATACAACACCAATAACATTTAGAGCAACGGATATCCACTTTATCGATCCTTCAATATATATTCCAAGTCATATTCAGGTTGTCTATTAGTATATACATATCCACTCTACCAGATGTGTCGCTAAAAAACCACTACAACAGATATAGATGGAACAAATGTTGGACGCTGCATCCAGTAATAGAACTACATACACGTAGGTGGTCATCACGTAGAGTTTCAATTCGTTTTGTTGGAATTGTAGGCATTGGGGAAATAGCAGCTAGTGCACAAGTGAAATTGTTGGTCGGCATGCGTGTAGTTTCACGAGTGGTGTAGGCAAAACCTGATGAATTATCGTCTAGACCTTCTATAGAGACCTGCTATCATGGTATCTGTTCGGAGGAAGAGCTAGTACTCCGGCACTTAGGGTGTTGTGTGCTGAGAGTCGACCTTCCAATATGGTACACTTTGATTCCGTCGGACTTGTACCCTTTGTTACTCTCGTCGACCACCCAAGGATGGTCTTGCCAATCTTGAATGATGTAGAGAAATTTTATTTACCTGGTAACTTTACTGTCTATTTTAATTGTAACATTGATAGTTTCATTTTAATCCACAAGATTCACAACTTTATTTTTCTGTGAAAACATTACTTAATTTCTATTTTAACTAGGTAGGAGTATGTAATGTTTCGTTTCATCTATTGCTTATAGCAGTGAAAGTGTATACAATATGTATATATAACAGATGTAGAATAGACCATCTCACTAAATGTTATGCGTATACATATTTCAGTTATCATTATGAAATATATTTCCATATTCAGCTGGTCTTATTGAGTGAACAATAGTCATACTCAAAAATTTCATATTTAAACTTTTTATGACTAAAAAAGTAGAGAAGTTCCACACATTTTTCTTGGATACAAAAGCACGTTGTCTTCTAATTATACCAATTTATATTCCAAATGTTATAATCTACAACTATTTGTTCAGCATATGAGGTGATAGATTTATAAATCAAGGAATTCATATATAATTCAATCAGTTGTCCTTGACAAGGTGATAACCCGAGTACTACACATGATCCTTTGTATTCTTCTCTGATGGATCATTTATCTCTTCGTCGAAATAGGCTTTCGCCCCACTTTATACAAAAAGCCATAACGACCGAGATGATACAAGGTGATGGGGAGACCCTTTACAAAATAGATCAAGATAAACAACAAAAACACGAGAGGCCAAAACTTGCCACCGAAGATAACAAGACCAGGGTGAACCAGGGTTCCACGCCAATGCCCCCAAGAGGGTAACGACGTACCACGCCATCGCCGCTGAGACCAATGGTCAAGGTTTTTCACACAGAGCCCTATCACGGGGAAGGTAGCCGCAGCGGCGCCCCTAAGAGGGTAACGATACCCGCAGGCGTTGCCGCCGTTGGTGCCCAAGCACCGAGCTTCCGCCCAGAAAAACCTTCATATCGCTCCCCGCTCGTGCCAGTTGTCCCCGAGTTAGGCTTCCGACACACAATCTAGAAGCTGTCGAAGCCAAAGCGCCACCACCTCCAAAGTCCCCAACCGTCCGCTCATCGCCATCCTAATGACCGAAGAAAGGAACCACCACCACCGCCACAACGCTCGCCGAAGAGTCGCCCGCATAGTCCACCTTCCGGGGCCACCGCCCCGACATCCACGAACTCAAGCCAAAGCTCCGACAAATGCCACAACGCACAACCGATGAGTAGGACGGGGTAAGCCAAACACAGACTTGCAGGCACCAAGCCACACAACATCCTCGGAGAGGGGAGCTTCCCTCTATCACCCGTGGTGATTGCCGTCCGAACACAGCGGCAATGCCGATTAGGCCTAGATCAGGTCAGGTCCGCCGGCTAGGCCCAGATCAGGCCCAATCAGCTTCGCCGCCATGCTTCTGCAGCCAGGCTGCTGGCGCCGTCCATCAGCCACCCTGTGCCGCCCCAGCCCATGCCACCACCAGAACCGTGCTGCCAGGTTCCGTTGCCAGCCGCAATCAGCCGCATCACCGCCACAGTGCCAAACCAGAGCTTGAGGTTGCGCGCCGCCTAGCAGGGGCACAACACCGCCGCCACGATGCCCGGGGACAGCCCACACCTCCAGGAGCGGACGCCGCGTTGCCGCCGGTCGAGTTCGTCGTTCCGCCGTGGTCGCAGCTTTGCCATCATGGTTTGCCCGCGAGAACAGCCTGACATCGGGTAAAGGAGAGCCTCCCGCTGCCGGCACCGCCGGTGGCGGGAGGGGAGGGGGTGGAGGATCAAGTACAGCTAATTTATTCTTGAGCCTTCTTACGCTAAGCAATGTGCAACCCTATATAGACGGACTTAGCCGTCCCTAAGCCCGGGCAGGCATCCAGGCTTTCGGCCGGTCGACAAGCCTAATTTTATAGCAGTTTGATCAAAAAATAATGTCAGTAGCCTTAAAATACACTGTTTGCCCAGGCTTTGAATAATTTTTGGGTTCGCCACCCTATTACCATAGCGTCGCACGTGGTTAACCGAAAAATCATCAAAGTCCTGTACTAGGAACTTGATAACCTCGATCAAGGGACCATAATCAAAGCGGTTCAATTCCACACCTCCAAGCATCCTCATTGCGCTAATGCAATCCGACTCCAACTCCAGACCCGTCACACCATTCTCCTTGGCCGTTCTTTTTTTACATGACTTATTACATGCGTTCTGAAGATATATAATGTTCAAATCTCTACACCAACCACCAAAAGTACTTCAAAAGGCAGAGTAAAAAGGAGGTGCTGGAGTGGTGATTAATTGTGTGTGCAAACTTGGAAGTTTTAGCTCTTGGAGAATTGGTGGAAATTTTGGGTAACATTCACGGCATATCACATAAGAAAATTAATTAACCATGCATTAATGCATTATCACACATAATCTCACATGCATTAGTTAACTAATAGCTTGGCAGACGGCAACTGGCCACTAGGCCATGTTTAAAATGATCGTGGTGCGGGATTTTTATAAGAAAATGCTTCACTCCTTGAAAGATCTAAGACGCTGAATAAGACCGTCGATGCACCTCTCATGGCACTCGCTGTCCGACACGATCTCCTGCATCTTCTTCGCGTTGGCCACGAAGACCCTCCTGCTTTCTTCCTCGACGGCGACGGCCCGAACCGCCGTCGCGACGCCATCTCGATCGAACGATCCGTCGTTTTCGTCCCTCGCCACCTGCACTCCGACCTTCCTCCCCTCCATGAGCCGTGCGTTGGGCCCTTGGTCGCCGAAGATGGGCAGCATGATCAGCGGATGCCCGAACAGGAGCCCCTCGATGGTGGAGTTCCACCCGCAGTGCGTCAGGAACGCGGCCACGGCGCCGTGCGCCAGCACGCTGATCTGAGGAACCCAGCCGGTCACCACGAGGCCACGGTCGCGCGTGCGCTCCTCGAACCCTGGTGGCAGGACGTCGGCGTCCTGCACGCCGCTCGGCTTCCGCAGTGCCCAGAGGAAGCGCGTCCCGGCGATCTCCAGCCCGAGTGCCAGCTCGTGCACCTGCTCCGCAGACAGCGGGACCTCGCTTCCTAGGGCCACGTACACGACCGACTTGGCTGCAGTGGCGGAGGACAAATGAAAATTATGGTATGGCAAGGTTGGTGCATTGTATACGCTAAAACGAGACATTTAACCAAACCAGGTTAATTTGTAGATTGATTAATAGTGTGTTCCATGCATTATTCGCTCGTCCCTCAGTGTTTCTCACATGTTGATGCTGCCACATGTTGCAAGCAAGCAATAGGTATTTGTGTAGAGATCAAGGTATGGCGGATGCCACACCTTGCCATATTGGCTCCTCCGCCACTGCTTGGCTGGTTGCGCGCCGAGCCAGCGCACGGTGGCGTCGTCCCCGTCCTTGCTGACGCCGCGGCCTCCCTCGGGCGACGGCGGCAGGAGGCCGAGCGGGACAATCGGCTTGCCCCCGAGCTTCGCTAGGAGAGGGAAGCTCTCGGGCTCCCACTCGATGCAGCTCCGGATGAGCATAAGGTCGGACCTCTGGCGTGTCAGGGAGGCACGCTCGACGATGGACATCCCCGACTCACGCAGTGTTGTCGCCAGTTTTTTCCACTCCGTCTCGAACCTCGGCGTTCCTGCTGCCGGTTGCACTTCCGAGGACGCGGCTTGCTTGGCAGCGCTGGCGGACCACATGGCAGTCATACTTGCGGAGGCCAGGACAAGCATGGCACATCGAACCTAGGGGACATGCTGGTTTGTTAGTACAACGGCGGAATGGATGCAGTTATGGATAGCAACTGAGCTTTACCTTGTGGTCAATGGCGGCCGCGGCAACCCAGTGGTGGAAGGTGTCGACGATGATCCAGTCCGGTTTCTTGCCACGCTCAGTGGCGGCGCACGCGGCACCCAAGAACTCGGAGAACGGCGTGGCGAGGCCGTCGAAGGCCTTCCGGTGGAGCTCGAACTTCTCGTAGGGGACGTCGTTGGTGGACTCGGCGCCTTCAGGGAGCCCCTCGACGCGCGGGAGCGGGAGCGCCACGAAGTCGACGAGCGGCGCCACGGCGGGACGCACCGGCGGGAGGCGCGCGATGTTGCGCGGCGTGGAGACGAAGGACACGCGGTGGCCCCGCGACGCCAGGCGCTCGGCGAGGTCGAGGCAGGGGAGCAGGTGGCCGAAGGCGAGCCAGGGGCAGATCACGACGTGCAGCGGCGAGGTGGTGTCGGCCATGGCGACAACAAGGACACACGCGCGGCCGCTGAACGCAGCGAGCAATTGGAGATCTGGTAGGCGCAGGAGTTGACGTACGTCTCGTGTGGAGCGAAGCTGCCCCCGGTGCCTGCTTTGATTTGACAGTACTACTTAGTACTACTACAAGAGACAGCGTCATGATCAGGCAGTTTGCTCCTTGCGCTAGAGTAGCAGCGTTCGTTCAAGGTGCAGGGAGTATTCAAATGGCACCGGCGTTATTTTAACACATCGAGATGCGCATGATATATGATTCTATTTTTGTGTTCAACGGTCGGCACGCTCTTATTTAGGGTGCTTCGGTCTACGGTCCCGACGACTATCTCTCGTCTGTGAGGCCTTTCACAACGAGAGTCCCTTAGGTCTTTATGAACATCGCTATACAACGACCGTTCTAGAAATTATATTTTTTGACGGATCGGACAGCCGTACGACCAAGCAAGCTTCAGTGCGTGAGTATATTGGACATACACTAATTGACTTTGATTTTGTCCCTAAAACAGACCTAATTAACGGTGATTTAGTACCTAGACACAAACCGACAAACATACTTACGTCTCAGAATCTACTACGGAAAATAAAATTCAAAATGTTTTGTAGGTCAAATCGTTTATCCGATTTAAAATTCGTTTTCACGGTTAAACTAGTCGCATCGAAATCTTCGAAACTAGATCCCATGATGATATGTTTTAATGACTTTTTCGAACCCAACAGGTTATCCACATGTAACACGTGAGTTATCCAGGCTGCACTATATAAGTTATCCATCAGGTAATACATAAGTTATCCACCATACGAACGGTGTGTTTTTGAGTTTTTGTAAAACACAAATGTGAACCCAGGTTTAGGATCAGTTTTCACTGAGTCAACGGTCACGAAGTCTCGCTGTTCTAATAACTAGGCTACCTTGTTCAAATCTAGTAAATTTGAACTAAAATGGAAATAACCAAGACTTAAAAAATATAGTAGTAACAAAGAGAACTAAAGTTATCTAAAAATTATCCAAAGTTATCCATAAAGATAAATAAAAAGTTATCCATGACTTTATTCAATAGTTATCCAGCAGTAACATGAGAGTTATTAATATGTAAGTTATCCACCCAATAATATATAAATTATCCACCGCTATAAAAGTTACCCACGGATAAAATACAAAAGTTATTCTAATGACTCGGCTTCGTCGTCTGTCGTAGCAAGCGGTGTACGGGACACTCAATCACAAAAATCTATCGCGTCAAACATCAATCATACTTTTTTTAAAGGAATTAAATTTAACCTTAGTTTGCATATGATATAATAAATGGGCTCTTATGCTCCACCAACCATACTAAATTGTATTGAATAAATATAACACAGAAACAGTAGTTCAGCAACTCGGTTTTATTGTCTGTCGCCGCTATTACAACATACAAATGACTAAGCCTCGAATGATATAAGGGTACCGAGCCTTCATTGCCCGTTGATGCTAACACATCGACGTCAATAAAGTCTCGGTACCCTAACAACTAGGCTAGCGCATCCCAATTAAACTAACTCATAGTTCACATTTAATTAACTAAACTAAAATACATGGACAACCTAGATTTTATGATAAAAAAACAAAAGTTATCCACGTGAGAAATATGAGAACGCCTCGATCTAACCTGTTTATATGACGGGTAACATATATGTTATAAGGTGGATAACTTATATACTATGCCATGGATAACTCACGTATTAGGGGTGGATAACTTTTTGGTCCGAATTTTCTTTTATCGAAACATATCAATATGAGATCTTGTTTTGAAGATCTCGTCGCGATTAGCTTAACGGTAAAAACGGATCTTAAATTGGCCAAACTGTTTTACCTATAAAACATTTTGAATTTTCGATTTAGTCCTTAACGAACTCAGATTCGTATGTTCACACTTCACGCCTCACACTTTCCTACGATCGATCCCACCTAATCAAACGGTAAGTGTTAGCCCGCCATGTTTTACAATAAGATAGATTTCCCCATATTCTAAGTAAAATGTTTACGTGGCAGCCTATTTAATGATAAAAGAGAAGAATGTTATATCTTAGTTATTCTCTCAGTTTCGATTTCAATGATACAATTTACAATTCTCTATCCCCTAGTTGTCCTCTAATTGGCTGATTTAGCTCTACACCAGCGTTATAGTTAAGTGTAAATGATGACGTTAATAAAGGCAGTTGTAGAAAAGTGCCTAACCCATGCGTGATAACAGCCCAAGTTAATTGGGGGATTAAAAGTTGTGCTATATTTCCGTTGCATGCACTCAGAAGAACATGCGTGAGGAGTAATTACATAAACTAAATATTTTTATGTCCAAATATGTTGGAATTGCATGATTTTCAAAATGTGTCCTTCAAACCGGAACGGAGGGAGTAAGACACAACACTTGCACGTTATATAATTAAAAAAATTGGCTAGTCCAATCACACACATGCATGAGCATAAAATTATTAAATACAATATCTCTAAGAAACACCATCTAAGATACACCTCATTGTGATAGTTGTTTCTTAAGTTTTAATAGCTCTAAAATACACCCATTGAAAAATGCGTGAAAGGTAAAGAACGGTGCTCCACGTGAAGTAGCGTGCATATTTCTCTTTGGTTTTGCATTTGTTCTATTTGCATCTCGAAAGAATGAGACACTAGTTTACCGAAAATATTAGGTACCAAACCAAGTTTCCTCCTAAATTCTAATATTCCCCCTCTTATGGAATTTTGAAGGGCGTGCGTCTGGTGCCAAGTGCCTGCTTGCCTGGGCGCAAGTATGCTGTCTCAAATATGAGGTGTGTGTGTGTGTGTGTGGGGGGGGGGGGGGGTGGGGGGGGGGGGGGGGGGGGGCTTGGGATCAAATACCTCGATGCCAAGAACATGTGCTTGCAGATGAAGTTGCTTCACTGTCTCCACTCCGCCCCTGAGTCGTCGTGGCCGCGCTGGGCCTACGGTTCGATTTGCGGGCCTGTCGCGGACGGCAAACGATCGTCTTTGGGGCCTCACTGGCGTGCCCTTGTGGAGCTCATGTCGCTCTACCGCGCGATCTCTATCCCTTGCGTCGGCGACGGAGCCCGTACCAGCTTTTGGCTTGATGACTGGATTGGTGGCGGCGCGCTCTGCTCTCAGATGCCCGGCTGTTCTCCCATGCCACTAGTCCTCAAGCCTCTGCGGCGGAGGTGCTTTCGCGTGGGACCAGAGCCTGCCTTGTCACATGACTCACGGCTGCTGGTGAGCGCGAGCTGGCCGCCCTCCCGCCTGCTCTCGACGCGGTGCACCTGTCACGGCAGACGGATTCTCGCTCTCTGAACCGCTGCATCAAGAAGGGTGGGGCTTTGGATGTGGCAGAGTTGTACTCCCTCCGTTTAGAAATATAAGATGTTTTAGATTTGTGAAGAAGATGTATCTAGACACGTTTTAGTGTATAGGTTCAAATGAATCTAGACACTAAAATGTGTCTAGATACATCTCCTTCACAAACCTAAAACATCTTATATTTCTAAACGGAGGGAGTACCGCCTGTCGTAGTTCGACGGCGTTCGGGCCCCTTCTGCCGACTTTGTCTAGGGTGGGTACGCTCCCTCGAAGGCCAAGTTCTTCGCGTGGTTGCTGGTGCAGTCACAAATTCAGGCGCGCGCGTCGCTGTTCAAGAAGAAGGTGCTCTATGCTGCCGAAGCCTGCTGCCCCATCTGTGGCTGTGAAAATGAGACAGCCACCCTGCTGCCCGGTCTGTGTCCCTTCACGTCCCGTTTCTAGTCCTCCATCGGAGGGCGGTTCCCCGTGATGCCGACGTCCGCGCCTTGTATAGCTACACCGCTGCTGCGGCGATCGGAGACGCCGCGGCATCGACTTTCGTCATCCTCTGCTGCTGGAACATCTGGAAACACCGGAACGGTGTGGCTTTCCGTATTTCAAACTTGGATGTGTTTGTAGGATTGCTAGCTAAAATGTCTGGAGAGTTTCTTAACTATTTCTATTATACTATGTTTTTTTCCCAAATTTACTTGAATCATTGTTATATCGTTTAATATAGTAACTTAGGATGCACAACTTAACATCTCTAAGATTAGGAACGCCAAGCCCCGCAAAAAGTTCCGTTTTCATGCAAACTAGGTGATAATTAGCTAGGTGTAGCTTCCTATGTTCTTCAAGTCATTCCCAGTACAGTTACACATTTGAGAGTTAATCATATCCAAGGTCCATTTCCGATTTTTTTAGAACGAAAATAGAAAGGTATGTTGGCTACACATGCTTTGATAAGAAAAAGTCAGCATAGTAGAGTAGCTTGCCCCTCCATCCTGCTTCTTTGCTTATTTTATCTCTCTTCTAAGTTTATCCTAGTGTTTTTTTTTTTGAAACAATCAACGGGGGGAGAGGATCCCCACATGAATATATTACTTCAAAGACCAGCAACAGGTTTCACGAGCATCGTGACAAGAGGTAGTCACGCCACAAGCCGGCGTGACTTTTTTGAGCCTCATCCCTACAACGATGAGACCACACAGTGATGTCATCCACAGTTTTAGAAATAGTTATACAAGAGGGTTGATCAATATGTCTGAAGATCATGCTATTTCTGGCATCCCATATTTTCCAAAGGATGATGAGAGCGATAGACGGCCAAATGGAGGAGTCAAGGCCAGCAGGCGTTGGAGTGGTCCATAAATCGGAGAAGTCGTGGAAGGTCGGCTGAATGTGGAGAGTATTCCATACCTCCATTGCGCGAGGGCAAATGAAGAAGAGGTGGTTCCGACTTTCCAAGGAGTGGTCGCATCTAGGACAAGTTGCGGTGGCAATGATAGTCTTCTTGTACAGATTCTCCCGTGTATTAAGTCTGTTCAGGGAGAGGAGCCAGCCGAAGATCTTCACCTTTTGGGGGACGAAGGACTCCCACACCTTGGCCAGGTGGGGGTGCTGAAGCTGTGTCGAGAGGGCGGCATAAGACCCCTTGGTGGAGAAGCTGGAGCCATCGAGCAGTGTCCTGCGATCGGCCGCGTCTGAAAGCTGGACCCCCTGCAACAAGACACGAAGAGACAAGAGCTCGCTAGTAGCGGCCGAGGTCAGCCTGTTACGAAGGTCAGATTCAATCTCGCCCTGCAGAACCGTGGAAACTAAAATATGAGGTTTAGTATGGTGTGAGAAGATGGCGGGGAATGTAGTAGCTAAGGGCTCATGAAGAAGCCATCGGTCGAGCCAAAAGAAAGTACAATGACCATTTCCTACTATGCATTGAGAAATGAGTCGTAGCGTATCAAGGTTTTGCTTGACTAATTTGGCAAGGTACGTTGTGTTTGAGGAGTGGTGTATGGGGTAGGGCGAATGGTAAAGAAGCTAGTCACGCCAAGGTAGGTTTGATGCATGCATGAATTTGTAAGCAAATTTCAGCAGAAGGCAAGTATTCTGGATTTTCAAATTCTTAACACCTAGACCACCAGCATTTTTTGGAGTACAAACCTTATCCCACGCGACAAGACATTGCGCACCTGTGCAAGTTTCCTCTTGGGCCCCAAAAAAGGCTCTGTTTTTCTTATTTAGTTTCTCAATGTTTTCTTTCGAGAGAGGAAAAGACGACATAAGATAAGTGGGTAGACTGTCGAGGACAGCCGAGAGAAGAGCAAGCCGTCCTCCTTTGTTTAGGAGGGACGCGCTCCATCCGGCAAGGTGGGTATTGCTTCTACTTAGGGCAAGGGTGAAGGCGGAGGAGAGAAGTTTCTGGTGGGACAGGGGGAGCCCAAGGTAGACCTGAGGGAAGTGGGAGATAGAGGTACCTAAGGCGGAGGCCATGGATTCCGCGTCGGAGTCGGAAACGTTCATGGGGATAAAAGTCGTCTTGTGGAAGTTTATGCCCAAGCCAGTGGCAGCAGCGAAGTCATCCAGAATAGTACGAAGATGCTTAGCCACGGCAGAGGTACCGTGAGCGAGGATCAAAGTGTCGTCGGCGTATTGGAGGACGGGGCAGGGGAATGTGTGAACGATGGGGTGGGCAAGGATCCCGAGGGAGCAAGCATGCGAGATGAGTTTTGGGAGGACATCTCCAACAGTGTTAAAAAGGAAGGGGGATAGGGGATCTCCCTGGCGCAGGTCATTCTTGCAATTGATCCAAGGTCCAGGGATGCCGTTTAGGAGGACGGCGGTTTTCCCAGTAGTTAGGATGTCTGAAATCCACCGGCAGAATTTGGGTGGGAAGCCCCGGTGCACGAGGATGGCAAGGAGGGAGTCCCATTTGACAGAATCGAAGGCTTTTTTAAAGTCCAGTTTGATGACTATCGTGGGGGATTTGGATTTATGGCAGCAGTTTAAAAGGTCAGCAGCGTAAACAAAGTTATCGGAGATGCAACGCCCGGAAATGAAGCCTGATTGATCTTGACCTACGAGGAGAGGCATAAGGGGTTTGAGTCTGTTAGTGAGAACCTTGGCGATGCCTTTGATGGGACAGTTTTGGAGGGATATGGGGCGAAAGGCGCCAGCCGTGCAGGCAGATTCGTTTTTGGGAAGGAGGATAATGTAAGCGCGATTGATGGAGCCAATGTCGGTTTGATGTTCAAAGAAATCATCAAAGAGGAAGCGTATGGATGCTTTAACTGTGTTCCACATTTTCCTATAGAATCCAGGACCAAAGCCGTCTGGGCCGGGGCTAGCGGAGAGGTTCATGTCATGGAAGGCATCGAAGATTTCTTGGTCGGAGAAGGGGGCGTCTAGGTGCCTGAGATGGGGTGTAGGGTTGGGGTAGAGTGTGTGAAGGGAGAAATTCTAAGAAGTAGGGGGTGTAGTTCCTAGGAGGCAAGTGTAGAAATCGGTGAAGATGGTCATTTTGTGGTCGTGGGAAAAAAGTCGGTTCCATTAGAGGTCAAAACAGAGATTTTGTTACGTCGCATGCGATTAGAAGCACATGCGTGGAAATATCTAGTATTTTCATCCGCTTCGATCGCTGCCCGGATTTTACCACATTGCTTCCAAGAATCGACTTTGGCTCTAATAGTTCTTTGAAGGATGCAGATGGTAACTTTCCTAAGTTTAATTTCAGGCGGCGAGAGATTTCTGATCTCCTCAATACGGTCGAGAATATTGATGACAATTTTACAGTCAGATTCTTGGGAATTTAGTGGGTGTAGAGATTTGCGCTAAGTTTTAAGGGCAAGACGAGTTTTCTTGATGGCAGCAACCAGAGTTGACGTGCCGTTCGAAAGCTGACGGGCCGAGACCCATGCGTTTGAAATCAGCAGTCTACAGGCTAGGTGCGAGGCCCAAGCATTTTCAAAACGGGAAATGGCGGGGCGAGGAACGGAGGAGGAAATGGAGACGATGAGCGAAACATGATCAGAGATAAACCTTGTGATGGAGGAGACTGAAGTGTTGGGAAAGATCGCGTCCCAAGCCAGGTTGATAAAGATGCGATCAATTCTTTCAAGGGTCGGAGTCGCACGGTTGCTGGACCAAGTGAACTGACGGTCAAGGAGGGGGAGCTCGATGAGTGATAGTTGATCAATGTAGTCATTAAACATTGACGCTTCCGATTCTCTGAAAATGTTGTTATTTTTGTCAGATGGGTATCGAAGGAGGTTGAAGTCTCCTAAGATAATCCAAGGGGTTGTTATCGGGTTAGGAGCGATGGAGGCTAGATCTTGAAGGAAAGTTTCCTTAAGCTCGTGATCGGTAGGCACGTAGACATTGGTCACTAGAATGGGGGAAGGGTGAGCGAGGCAGGTGACTGTGGAAGATAGAGTGAATTCGGTAGCCGAGGATGAGGAGAGGGTGAAGTGATTATTAGAGAAGGCATTGAGGATTCCTCCTGCAGACCCGTTAGCAGGTTTGTAGTCGAAAGAGCCCAGGGATCGAGGGAGGAAGGATCTGGCTTTGAAGATGTCAATATTGTCGAGTTTGGTTTCTTGAAGGAAG